>CM060841.1:36895000-39420000 GCA_030762175.1 Metallyticus violacea | reverse complement strand
ACACTATTAAAAAATTGCCAGCTGCTCCACTGGAATTTTCAATGCGAGCACCAACGTCATACAGTATAAACAGCCCATGAATGCCAACTGGAGCTACATTTTGTGGTTAAAAACTCGATCTCTGCACAATGTTTAGACGCAACGATATAGGCCGCTATGTTTAGGAACCCCCTCTCCTCCAGCGGTAGAAGTTTGAAACCTACAACAGGAAGCGGATAAGTTCAATGCACAAATACTCAAAATCGAATGCACTCCGGACGCCAAGGTTGGCCGAGATCGTTGAGGCGCGGATTCGTGAGCGGGAGGTCTGGCATTCGATTCCCACCGGGACTGTCCTCCCTGATTGATGTTTTTTCCAGGTTTTCCTCAGTCCTCATAACTGGCAAATGCCTGTAAACTTAGGCCTGAAACGTTTTCTTCCTTAAAAAAATCCTTTCCCAATAAATAATTTCATTTCATGTATTGTCAGTGTCCATCCCCTGTGGTGCCTCAGTAGTAAAAACGGATGTTAAACACTATTAAAAAAAAAGTTTTCGGAACTTAATAAAAAGCCTTGTAGATGTGTCTTTTCAAGCGCACCGTCATATTAACCATAGACGGAATAAACTGAAATAATATGCAAATATATTAACCCTGCAACAGTTAGTGGATAATACGATATACTGCATTTTAAAGGTAATGCACAAATATATTTAAAATTAAACAAAATTTGGAAAAAATGCTCGAAAACATTAAATATTTTGAAACCTTTTTTATGCACAAAATAGACCCCTTTTAGAATAAATGCTGTAAAAGCTATAATGTAATCGATTATTTTCATTATCACTTGAAAGAGAATATCTTACTCCTTTTAGAAATGATTTTGTCTAAGCTATGAATATGATATATCACAGTTCACATTTCGGTACCAACTTCTACACAAATCTAAGAAGACTTTCTTGAGGAATACAATTTCTTTGAGTCATAATTTAATATAATGCTTGAATTTTTTTCACGTTTATAGTCTGGCAATGGCAAAGTCAAATACGATCAATTCTGTATATTTTCTTCTTCTTCTTCTTCTTCTTCTTCTTCTTCTTCTTCTTCTTCTTCTTCTTCTTCTTCTTCTTCGTCTTCTTCTTCTTCTTCTTCTATTATTATTATTATTATTAATATTATCATTATTATTATTATTATTATTATTATTATTATTTTGTGGAAATACATATATAAACATAATCTTCCATCAATTTCTCTTTAAAGACATTAGATGTCCCAAGCAGACTCACACTGCCACAGGTGGTCGAGATCGTTAAAGCGCGGACTCGTGACTGAGTTTTTTTCCAGGTTTCTCTCAGTCCTCAATGGCAAATTCTGGAGTGATACACTAAACTTAGGCCTGGAACGTTTCCTTTCTTTCTTAGTTTATCATTTCATTTCATATATCATCAGTATCCATCGCCTGTGATGCCTCTGTAGTTAAAACGGAGTTAACAATAGTTACAAAATAACGACTCAGAGAAATCATTTTCTTTTGGATAATAAGTAAAACGGAATATTTTAAAAAAGCTGTGCATGACGTTATAATTCGCGATAGTAAAAATTGTTTCATACAAATATGAATTGAAGCGTAATCGAGTTTTCTATAATTATATATAACTTTTCAAACACTGTCTTATTCCCATATAATATCTCCTGAAGATTTAAGTCATGTGTATGAAACTCAACAATACTTTAATCAGTAAAACATTCAACTTAAATATTCTTCCTCTTTTTTAATTTTAAAATTAGAAAGCTCACTGGGTTTTATTCGTGGCTGTGCATCCAGGAGCGGGATTTTAACTCAGTAAAGTTATCGGTGCGATGCTTAAAAATATTTTAAAAATGATAAATTGATCCACCATTATTACTATTTTATTACTAATGGGCTGTCTATCATTTTACACCGATTTTTTTATGTTATTATTAATTTGAAACTGAAAATATTTATTTTAAACGATAAGCGATCAAATTATTTATCATTATAGAATGATGAATTTCTGGGGTGGAGGGCTTTGTTGTTAGCAACTGTCTTGGGCTACAGACCCCTGTTCCACTTAGACATGCACCAGCTTTATTTATATTACTTTCCTGCGACACGCTGAAAACTCCTCAGCCAGACAGAAAAGGAGGGAAATAGAGAACCCAATAGTAGGGAAGTAACCAACGATGGTAGGTACCTTTTCGTTATCTAATTTAAGTGAAGTAGTTTTCATTGAGAATCGAACTACAATAACAGGCGGAGGTGTGCTGGGCGCATCACAGTCGAGCGAGACAGAGAGAGACTGGAAAGATTTTACGATGCAAGTTGAAATGAGCGCTGCCGTCACCGGTGGAAGGGGAACGGCGCTGGAGGGGAAATGGGTCGGGAAGGGCTACCAGTTTTCCGAACCCCGATCCTTTGTCTCTTTTCCGCGAGATAAAGAGAATACTATTACTGGCTCATACACCATAACTCCTCTCCTACCGCGAGTGCAGCTGAAGGAATGGCCAGAAGTCGTAAAACTTGATCTCCTCCTCCACTTTACGTCCTCCCCTCACGTAGTCAAACACAACATAACTATCGTTTCCAGCCGTACCTCCAAGAGAGACACCTCCCCTGAAACGTCGCCGCCCTCCACCGCAACTGAACCCTTTTACCCCCATGGGTTTCACTTCTGTCCCACATACGTCTTGATCGTGACAGAAGACGGACTCCCTCCCTCCGTGCAAGCACCGCTTCCCCTCCCGCGTGTGTGATAGACGCCGTGTGTTGACACATCACGTGCTGATTGGTGCAACGTTAGAGAAGGGGCGCTAGTATCGTCGCTGTCGTGTGGTACACATATTCCGTGTTGCAGCGGACTCAAGAGGAAGGAAACGTTAATCGTTTTCTAGACAGAAGCCGCCACTTCAACCGTAGCGTTGCGGTGAACATAGCGGAATGAGTGACAGCTAAGAATCAACCGTACCTCAGCTGCTCTGAAGCAAAGTGCATCGATTGAAGTATAGAAGAAAGTTACTTGCAGACAGTGATGAAAAGGTTTCTATGGAAAGACTGAAAAAGTGTTGTGAATTTTGAAAGTAGTGTTAATGTTTCCCGTTCCTTCCTCGTGACATCAACAAATTGAACAGGTGACGATTTTTGTGTTGTTTCTTGGACGAAGACGATGATATTCAAGTCATAATGGTGTTATGGCGTGTGATGCTGCTAGGCAAAATAGCAAAACGAGTTCAGTGGCTAAACCTGAACCGCTAAACTCAGTGGGCGAATGTTGGATGATGTCGGAGCATGGTGAAGATTCAGAGTTCATTCAAAGCAACAACAGAAATCTTGGAGCCTCAACCGCCTCTAGCAGCAGCGCTTACCACCCCAGAACCCCGCCGAATTGCGCCAGGTGCCGTAATCATCGTCTCAAGATCGGCCTCAAGGGTCATAAGCGTTACTGCATGTACCGGTACTGCACGTGCACCAAGTGTCGCCTTACAGCCGAGAGGCAGCGAGTGATGGCAATGCAGACCGCTGTACGGAGGGCCCAGGCCCAAGACGAGGCCCAAATACATCAGCAGATACATGTGGAGCCGCAGAGTCAGCAACAACCGCAGCAGTTGCAGCTGAGGGAACCTGTTCCACAGCAACCACTTCAAGAACTTCAACCACTTCCGCTGCGTCTTCACAGGCAGCACACGTTCCATCCACGCGAACCAAAACACCCTACTACTTTAGGTAAGCAATCTTGAAATCATCCTGCGTTATTTACCAACATAACATAAACACCAAAATAATTTACTATTACTAGAATTGATATATTTTATAAGCACACATTTAACAGTTTGGCATTTAGAAAACAATCATCAGTTGTTCAAAAAGAAACCCAGAAATGTGTGCAATATAATTGGAAAGCTATTCCACACACACACAAAAAAAAAAAAAAATATTTCTGCATTTAAATATAAAATTTGCATTTTGTGTTACCGAACCAATGGAACGAGTTAACCAAGAACGCACACATTAAAGAAATTAATTCGTTTAATAATAAAAATGTACATATTCAAATTCATGTAGACAAACAAATTTTAGCACTTTAAAAAGCAAGTAACCTAGGTCGTTTTCAACAGGTGGTCTGGGGTTCTGTTACCGCCAGGATCGCCCTACCTGGCTTAAGGTTTTTTTTTTTTTTTTTTTTTTTCCAGGTTTTCCTCCGTCTTCAAAAATGCCAAATGCGGGTAGGCATCCTAAACTTAGATTTGGAACTTTGCATTAACAAAAAATAATAAAATAAAATAAACAAACAAATAAAAATCATTTTATTTCATCTCATAAATGATCAATGCCCACAGTTTGTGATGCCTCAGATGTACAACACTTTTTAATAAAAGACAAAAGTACTACTTTTATAATGTTTACACAAATAAACGGTATTTGAAGTGTGCTAAATATATTTAAAATAATGCAAAATATACGGCGAGACACAATTAAAGCCGTCCGTTCGAAAGTCAGCTGCTTGCCGACGCGACCCCCTCCTCCTCCCTCACCTCCGATATCCAGCGCCATCACACTTAGCCTTTTGAAAACTTGTGTACATGTACTCTGTATGCCCATCCCTCTTACCGAAGATTCTGAAAGTGTTGCTCATTTTGTACAACTCAATCTACAGGGATCTTATTTGATTTATGGACCTCCTGAGCGCCTTACTGCAACCGTGACTAGAAAAGGGAAGATAAGACCGCCGCCTTTTTTTGTTTATACTTTTACTGAAAGCTTAAAATAATACTGAATTTAAAATGTGTTTAAAGAGATGTTGAAAATGATATAGCAAATCCCTGGTATTTCATTTAACTTTTTTCCATAAGAGCACGGTACTTTAGAACGTGTTTTTTGTCATTAAGAGATTTTGTTTCTCGTAACTTTTTAATAAGATGGCGAAGTTTGTCGACCTGAAGCATGATTGCCAGGATATTTTAATGTGGATCGCCTTATTACTTCTCTGCGAGAATTATTTTTCACATATGTATCGTACATAAAAACCCACTCTTCAAGGTAGCGGCACAACTAACTAAGAACAATACCCACACAATGAAAAGCACCAAATAATGCATGAATGCACAATCATTCGCCGACGATTACGTCTGCAAGTTGCACCTGCACATGCCTCTCATGACCTTGACAACTGGCTCCTCCCAGTGCACAGCGGCGCTCTACCGACCCGTAACTGAAATAACCGCTGTACATCTTCTTAAACCAGTTTAAGTCGCCAGTTCTTGTGCATTAAAGAATCTAATTAGTTCCGTTCGTCTTCCGGCAATTTCTGTAAGATAGGTGAGTATAGAATTCTTTTATTTAATTTTTAGTATCCAAGTTTTAAAAAGATAACGTGTTTTAGCGCAGTGATTTAAACCTTTAACTATAGAGGAAGTATCAAATTACTAACCTTTTCTTCTGCCACTAAAAGAAAAAGAGCAAATTTGCATTTTAATTAAAATTAAAACATTGTGTGGGTGCAATGTAGCAAGCAAAAAGCATTAAGATAGTGGTGGCATTGTAACTTTTGCATTCAGTATTTCATTATGGGCTCGATTTGGCACTTCAATAGAAAATCTTTATAACATAAACGCTAAAGTGAAACTAGAAAGATCGAAGCATATTACAATATACGTGTAGGGAATTGTTTGCATACAGTTGGACTCATTTAATATCAGTTATAGTAGAGTAATTTTCGGGCATCTTAAGCTGCAATTCCATTTGCCTTTAAGCTGTTATTGGTCATAAATGGTCTAAAAACACAAAATGCAAGATAATAACTTTTATCAATTAATAATTACATGCTTACACCTATTGAACGTGTTCTATCTCTCCTCCCCTAACCAAAAATCATTTTAATTTAATTTAAAAAGTTGAAAAAATAAAGAAAATAAAATTTGATAAAGTACATATTCTCTCACATTTCCTATATATGTATTCACGATGCTGCTACATTTATTAGTCCTTTATGTGCGTGTACAGAGTGATCTGCTCCATAGGCTACCGCTTTTTACCACTGGTGCGTGAATAATCGGCCATGTCCGCACTGAAAGTGACACCACCAAGCGGTTTATGAACTGCTGAAATGATTATGCTGTAAACTACACATACACTATAGTTAACAAGAAACAGTTTTAAGACCTTTGCTGAAACTTCAAAACTGGAAACTCTGGTCACACGCTAATAAAATTTTATTTGTTACTGCTTGGAAATTTCCAATAAATTATTGCGACTAGTTTTCGAAACGTTAATTTTGTTATACCTTTATTATACTTTATTTATATGTTTAATAAATATTTATTAGAGACCTTATAGTGAAACATTTTGAATTCCTGATTTTAACATAAATTAATCATAAATACAGTTATTTCTCAACTCTTTTGGTGTAATTTAAAAATGGTTATAGTTTATATTATAGTTATTTTTGAATATAGTAAATGTGCTTTTGTGTGAAAATGTTAAACTTATACAATACTCTAAAATGAATTAAAAAGTTGAAACGATATATAACAAGCTCTAAAATAGATTAAAAACAAGAAATTGGTCGATATAACAAAAGGTTCCAATTTATTAATCAAGGCAAACTTGACAAAGAATTTATAATTAATAAAAGCATGAATAGATGAGCGCAGACTGAATATACAGATATATGCATATATAAAGTGGTCAAGAATATTAAAAATGGGCTTGTAGCTTCGATATCCCAAAATAGGACAAATATTAACACAAAATATATAAGCAAAATAAATAATAGAAATTCAACAGCACCAAGCGTTATATATAAAGAATATAAAGCATAAACAGGTCAAGATAAATTAAAAATAGGCATATAGCTTCGATATACTGCAATAGGGTAAATATTAGCGTAAAATATATAAGTAAAATAAATAATAGAAACAACAGAAAATAAGCATTATATAAAAAGGGATCAAGAGAAATTAAGAATAGGCATATAGCTTTGATATCCTGGAAGAGGATAAATATTAGTACAAATTGTATAAGTGAAATAAATAACAGAAGCACAATAAAACCAAACTTAAAGAAATACAGTACAGTGGAATCGGCAAACATAAACACAAACTTTTGAAATAAAAAATAATAAACGGGCAAGAGAAATAGAGAACAGGAAGTACTTTTTATATAGTAAGATAAGCAACTACTACTCAAAACAGCCACGGGTGGCAGAGGTCGTTAAGGCGCGGACTCGTGAGCGGAAGGTCTGGGGTTCGAATCCCGTTAGGATTGTCCTCCCTGACTGAGGTTTTTTCCAGGTTTTCCTCAATACTCATAAATGGCAAATGCCGGGGGGATACCCTAAACTTTGGCCTGGAACATTTCCCTCAAAAAAAGAATTCTTTCCCAGTATATAATTTCATCTCATGTATCCATCAATGTTCATCGCCTGTGGTTCCTCAGTAGTAAAAACGGGAGTTAAACATCATTCAAAAAATAATGCAAAACATCTAAAATAAATCATAAACAGTAACAGAAAATCAGGATAGACAAGTACAGACCATGATTAAAAAGATTAGAAAACATTTACACAAACATTTATATATATATATATATATATAAAAACGGACAAGAGCAGCCAAAAAGAGGCTGATACAGCGAACATATACACAGATAGGCCAAATTAACAACAAAAAAAAACAAAAACAAAAACAAAAACAAAACAAAATACCAAAAAAAAAATACAAAAAGTAAAATAAAAAGAAATAACGTCAGAAACTAAAAACAGATAATGCGCTAAATGTACAGGAATAGGCAATTATTAACACGAAATTTAAATAATAAATAAAATAAGGGCAAAAGAAACCAAGAATAGAGAATATCAGACAAGTGTGACCAAGTCTAAAATAGGCAGGCATAACAGCGAGAGCGTCCGCAAGGAAGGGGGTGAGTGAAATTGTTACCCAGCAAACATAAGTTATTTGTAACTCGTTTTCTCAGCCAAATACTATCACTATAGTACAATATTTACCCACTTACTAGAGCAAAAAATGCAATCAACATTAACGTTTGTAAGGTTTTTTAATTTTAAATTGGCCCTCTCTTTTATATTTAAATATTATTGGGACTCCGTATATGAGTCTTGCTAATTAATTATTCGTGTATAACGAGACAGTTTACGTAACGAGGAGTGAAGTTGCTGCATTTCGGTTTGTAATTGTTAGTGATGGAATGTAGAACCAAACTACAATCTAATTGTATCTTTAGAATGGCACAGAAAAGGAGGCAAAGGTAAACCTGAATTGATATAAAGTCAAAAAGGAAAAATGCATGCAAAAAAGGCAAATTTTGGTATAGGGGTGCAAATTGAGTCTGAAAACTTGTAATATTTAAAGTAATAATGTACAGGATTAAGAGGTAAATAGGATAGATTAAAGATAAATTACTTTGTGTTCGTCATTGCATGGCTAGCAGACATTTGACGTGCTATAAGCGAGATGACATGAGACAAACTAGTTTCTACTACAATGACATTTCCATAAGAATAATTCGTACAACAATTAGAAAAATGTAACAGATTACTGCTGTGAATAATTGAAATTATTTACCTAAATAGACTACTTAACAACTCCACGTAAAAAGAGTAATAGAGAATGGGAGGCACCGAGATAAGCGGTTTTTGTCAATGAATGTGTGACTGGAAATATCAGAATATCGTTTCTAGAGGTATTGACTCAAAACGAATGCAAATTATTGTAAAAAGTTCGTTCAAAAAAAAAAAGCTGAAAGCTATGTCGGCCTACAACACTGAATACGCATAATTGACCATCGTAACATTCAAAGATTCTCGGAATTTAGCTAAATGTTGCATAGAGAACGATGCTGGTGACGAATCTTTCAATTGTCCCTAAAGGAAGTAATCGATGCATGTTAAATCTCAATCTATTAGTCCCCACATGTGCCGTATATATATATATATATATATATATATATATATATATATATATAATACCTCACGTTATAATTGAAGTGAGCTGGCGCCCCGTCCTTTTCAAACCACATTCTTCTGCGAACAGCCGTTCAGCAGTTCCGACAGCGTTTCTTCCAGAAGCTTGAAATATACCTGCCCGTTGAAATAGGAAATGCAGCAAGTATGGCTTGAAGAGTTCCCTCAATGCCCTCTCGGTATTTCTTTCCAGCAGGATGCTTTGTTAGCATTGACAGAATTCTGTGGGTGTTTCTCAAACTGGCGCTGTAATAAGTGGGATCAGTAACCTCGTACATGAATGGGCAAATTTATATGTAAATTGAAAGCCAAGGAAGCTTTACACTATTGCGCTAAAAATATTTCAGAGATATACGATTATGTGAAAACCATTTTCTGTAAGAATTTTTTTAATTCGAAAAATATATCGTGTATTGTGAAAATCAATAATTTCAAGTAACATACTCCCTAAAAGATTAGTGCTAGACATTTTAAAAACAGTTGACAACATAACTGATAGCACACGTTTAACAAATGCGTATATTTAACATAAAATTTCAACATAAGACAAGTAAACATTGCAGATACCATATATGTATATGCACTCACGACCAGACTTGCTCAACAACTCCATAGCTGAACTTCACGAAGACCTAGACAGTATTAACATGGGCAAACAAAACGACATTATAAATCCTGGAAAATCGCAGGCAATCATAATGAGGCATATTAGATTAATAAACAAAATTAATCTAATTGTATAATTTAACGAAATAAAAGTGCAAGTAAAACTGTTAGTAAAATTTTTCTATGTTTATTTTGGCAATAATATTAATTGGCAAATTGAAATAAAAGAAAATTGTAAAACATATTTTCAGTAATTCGCCAAAATGGCTTAAGAATTTTTTTATATTCAATTTGAAAAAATAAATACTGGTATCAACATTGATTATGCCACATTTCGTGATGCGACATTCTGTTAACTGACCTCACGACAAATCTTGGACAAAGACTACAACCTGTTCACAGTATGTAGAAGGAAGTTGCACTCCCTCATCTTCTGCGTCGAATTCTCTGCACCCCCAACTTTCGATCCGTTTTCACTCCTTATCTTCTCATTAACATTAAAACACCCGATCATATAACAATTCGATGCTCTTTATACCCTTACACCGAACCTCTTACTTTTCTTTATCCTTCTTATTTGTCACTGCTCATCTCTGGAACATTCTGCCGTTCACAACACAATTTAGAATATTTCTCATTTTTATTTGGAATATTCAGCATTTAACAAGTACTACTCAAATTACACTGGGCAACAAAAAAATAATTTTTGAATGTTTCGAACACTTCATGAGGCAATTCATACTAATTTTGGGTTGAGAAAAACAAATATGACAATGAAAAAAATTTTATTAGCTCTAGTTTCTATGATATACACAAGGTGGAAGTATTACATATTAACGGATTGAGAGAAAAGGATACATTTTAATTACATACATGCTAACAACAATGAAAGTGCATTTGATTTTTTTAACTGGTAAGAGTTCTAAATTGCTGGAAAAATACTTCGCAGATAGTCGTGTCTGAAGAGAATCATGTGGTGGCCTATTGACTTCGTCGTCTTTTAGCTTGCCTCTTGTGATGGAGTTCCGCAGAATCCCTATACAAAGACCAACAGTAATCCGCAAGCATTACTTCATTCCAATGGCCCTGATATCTTTGTTCCATAACAGAAATGTCCTGATGGAATCTCTCCCCATGTTCATCACTAACAGCTCCACAACTAGGAGGGAAAAAGTTTAGGTGGGAGTGGAGAAAATGGATCTTAAGGGACATGTTGCATCCAAGGTTACGGTATTTTTGCAGGAGCACTATCACCAAATGCTTGTAGTTGTCATCTCTTTTGTTGCCTAAAAATCCATGAACAGCACCCTTGAAGGCTTCACAAGCTTCCTTTTATTTCCTCCAAAGCTTGGTCAAATGCAGGATCCTTTACAAGTTCTCTTATTTGTGGTCCGACAAAAATGCCTTCCTTAACTTTTGCATCACTTAATTTCGAAAATTTCTCTCTGATGTACCTAAAGGCCCGTCCTTCTCGGTTCATAGCTTTGACAAAGTTTTTCATCAAACCCAGCTTGATATGCAGGGGTGGAAGAAGAACGTCTTTTGGGTCCACAAGAGGCTTGGCAGTCTTTACAAGAGGCGTCAGATTGCGTTTCTGTGAGGAAAATGTTATTTCACCACAAATATAACAAAAGTTATTCACCATATTTACACATTTTCGTGGCATTTTTACAAATTTTACACTAAAAAGCACTCGCGAACCAGAAATTTTGCATTAATTTGAGTAGAAACTACATGTAATTCACAGTCACAGCAACAGTATCTATGTTTATGACTTGCAAACAGCTGAAGAGCATTTGTGTTTTGTTATTTGACAGGTGTGCCAACTCCCAAAAAAAATTCCCCGAATTTAAAATCTTCACTCTAAAAAATGAAATGTCACTTTATCTTCAAAACAAGAGCTAATCTATAATTTTTGAATTCAGCAGATGGAAATACATGTAAATTCAATATTTTTAAGCCGGAAACATTTTCATTGTTGCCCAGTGTTATTAATGTCATTAACTGTATGTGTCCCTGGGGAAGTGGGAGAAAGGACCTTAGGGTCTTAACTTAGCTAGGTAAAATAAATATGTATATATTATTAAAAGTAAATTAATATACCAACTTTACTAATTGAAAGCAATAAAATTAAAAATATGGGTGGTTGCACCCTCTCTCTCTCTCTGACAAAAAATGTAAATATTTTGATGCTCTATAAAAAACAACAAAAATAATTTTGTGAAATACGTATTTGGAACAGGCACGCCTTGCTAGTTGCGCAGGTACTGACTCTATTTATAGATTTTAATTTTCTTTTGTGCATTGGATTAACTTGAGACCCAAATCAAATTATATTTGTCTTAGTAATTTCGACATATTTTTAATTTTCTTGGCCTCTGGGGAGAAAAATTACTCAAAAACGCATAACAATGATTTTCTTCTAATCTTGTAAATTAATTACTCTTTTACAAATCTTGTGCCACATTATATCAGCCTTAAAATGAGGAATTGTTCAGATAACTATTCTATAGGATTATGTCTTTATAAATAAGAACAAATGTAATAAAGTGCGGTAAATTGGGCGAATTTTTACATTAACACTATATACCTGGGAATGTCATAGTTCACAAAAACATTGGTCTACATATGTTGTAGTAAAATAAAATATATACGTGCGATCAATTTTGTTTTCCCCCGGAGTGTTTGTCTATGGGCTCGTTAGCCGGTTAACAGTCCAGCCGGGTTTCGGTGATCAGCGTGAGGATAAAACAGAAAACACTGCTGTACATTACACAAACCAATTTAAGACTCGTTGCTTACCAAATTATCAAATAAGGTTTCGAAACTGCCCTCCTTATTTCTCCACAAATTTTTAGCTTCTCTTTAGGAAATTATTCATCGCTTGTTGCAGTTTATTTTGAGAAAGCCTGCAATTTCCTGGCGAATATTATTTTTGAGTTCTTGTAAGATGAGCGGGTTCGTCTTCTACACGACATTTTTCAATTTACCACAGAGATAATAATAGCAGACTGTTAAATCGGGGAACCTAGGAGTCCACAAATCCCTACTATTAACTTAGTCTTGTGGAAACACACTCTGAATTGCTCTCGTGGAATTATTTCTAGTGTGAGTAGTGGTAAAGTCCTGCGAAAAAATCCATGATCACGCTCCCTGTCGGTAAAAAGGGGGTAGTATAGCATTCATATAAGTAACAGAATCAACTGTATCTTAAAAAATATTGATATTTGATTTATTACCACAGAGTTAACACATATGATCATCATCAAGATACGTTGTGCCATTGTAAACACATGAGGTCTAATACACTTTATGTATATTGTAGAATTAAAAAACGAAGAACACACATCCGGGAACAGCTGCGACACTCAGCAAGGTCAAAAAGTATGTAAGCAGGCCCTCCATTGCGCGGCAAACTAATTGGAGCTCGCTCATAGGAAAACCGTACGCTTCAGGAGTAAGTATCATTGATCGCACGCTATTGACTTTTGTAAATGTGAGGTCAAATATTCTAATTTTCCATGCGATTTTACAATCGCCCTTATTTCTTCGGGCTCAATTGAAAGAGGACGGAACCGCTTTACTTTTCATTAGTCACAACATAATGTGTTCATTCTTACTTTCATGTAGCAGTTAAGCAAATGGGTAAATAGTATGCCTGCAAAACCACCCAGACTGCCAATTTCGGGCTGTCATTTCAGTCTTATCTTATTTTGGTTTAAACTCGGGAAATCGAGACTGTCTGATAACTCGTCTGCAGAGCTATAAGCGATTACTTGATCAGGTGGAACTAAACAGCGTAGCTGGAAGCTGGGCCGGATGACGTGGCACGTTACACTTGCGCTTAGAAAGGCGGTATAAAATTATAAGAAAAGGGAATCGACACAGCGGTGTAGCAAAGAGCAGCCCTCATTATGTCCTGACACGTTATTCCAAACGTATGCTTTCATACAATACAGTTTCCTGCACTTAAGAAAACAATTTCTTCCGGAATATTAGCTTTTCAGACGGTGCTAAGTTGTAATATTATCTTTTGCGGAAATAAGGGGAACTATTTTTCCACCTTCCAGAGAAAGGTACAAGAAAATAAAATGCATTCATTATTTTCAGTCACCATTTCGTTGTATATATTTGCATAACAATACTTAAATAATGTGGCTATACCTGAAAATAGTCTAAACATTTAATTGTGAATATTTACTTTATAGTTACATTCTTAAAGACCTGGGTGTGTGCGGTAATCGGTTAATCTTCTACAGCTTTCACCTCATCTCAATTGTTAATACTATATTATGTCTTTGCAATGTCCTGTTAAAAACGCTACAGATAATAATACAAAATATGCAATGCATTTCATAAACTATGCAATCAAAATAGGTACCAACTTCCTTAAGTGCTGTAAAACCACATTAGAAAAAAAAGCATTTAAGGTAACTAATATCATTATAGAATAGTGCAATATAGAATAGTCTTCCAAAAACTTTTATTATAATAATTAAGTCAATAAAACATCGAGTATTTAGGAAAGGTTTATAACATTTTTGGACTTTTATAACCCTCTCTTTAAATCTCATTGTTCAGTATGATGAAAACAACAGAGCCTGCTGCCCTATAAGTAATCTTATTGCTTCTCCAACATTGCCTGCCTCATCTTAAACGGTTTAAACTTCCTTCATAGCTTGAAATGTGGTCACAATGGAACGCCCTTTGCTTCTAGTTTTGTTATCTGGGCAGGCAGCTTTCCAAGTTTGTTGTCACTAAAGCAGAGTTAGGGTTTAGCTCCAGGTTCACAATCGATGTCAGTAATGAAACAACAATTAAAAACTATGTACCAACCCTTAAAATGAAATACCTCCTTAATGTTTAAGGCATGTTCTGCATCATAAGAGTGCAGCATTCAAAGATGGTGGCAGAGGAATACTTGACAAGGTTTCTTTGAATGCAGATGAAGTCTTCAAAAAGATTTCCCTCATAAGACAGTTTACTAATGGCAAATGTAATTTTATCTCCTCAATCGGTTTATGATGGCATCATTTAATTTCCTGTAACTGTTTCTTAGTGCAGTTTCTATCTTGCGCCTGATACTTTTAAAGAATGATTTATGCAGAACTGATACATTTCCTTTTTAATTTATTGAAAAACAATGATGCTAGTCACAACTTAATACCTTAAAATATAGAGTATATTTGGAAGATTATTAATCTCCCTGCCTCCTACATAAGGTGTAGCGCCTCGTGGTTTGATGTTAATGGTGGAAGACTGTTTTTTTTATTTAATTATTTATTTATATGTTAGTAGTTTTTACATTTGTTTTCCATCTATGAGAATTTGGAAGTTTTGACTCAAAACATTTTAACAATGATATTTTAATAATCAAGTTAAATTAAGAAACAACATAATAAAAGTTACACATCTATACATACAGCCTCTTCTACAGCTGCCGGCGCGATGCGGCGGCTGAGTGGTGGTTCAACTGTTTTTTTTTTTTTTATTTAAATTAAATCTTCAAACTCAAGTAAATACTGTCCAATACATCGCAACACTGCCATTCGTTGAGCTACTGAGGACCAACTAAATACTGGAAATGTCAAATAATGGGGTTCAAAACATTTCTCAGAGACGTCCAGGATCCGGAGGATATTGGCCTGCACCCTCCGCCATGCTGATGCAGCAGCACCACATTCTAAACGATGGAGTATTGTATCTTGAAGGCCGCAAGCATCACAGTTAGGAGATATCTTCATTCCAATACGATGTAGACGCTCATTGGTAGGGAAGATATTATTCACCAGTTGGTACCAGACACTCCGTTGGTAAGTGTTGAGTGCAGGATGTCGAATGTTGGACCAGATGCGGCGCCAGTTGTATACTGGGTGTTGGAGAACTACTTTAGAAGCCGGCAATTGAAATAACCAGGCAGTATACAAGTCTCTGGTTTTCGGTGGTTGGCCATGTAGGTCGACAGGACAGTATGCGATTAACTGAAGTAGCTTCTTAACCTGGGGAGCCTGAATCGGCAACCCTCGAAGATCTGGTGGATTCTTGAGACGGTGTTCTGACAACCACTGGGTGAGAAACTGATGACTATAAGAATCGCCATAGTCTCCTAGGTGTGCCCAGTTTGTCCGGAGAAACAGAAAATCAGCTTTTGCCTGTGGATCAATGGCATTTAAACCCCCCCCCCTTCAGAGGTTGGAAGTGTGAGTTGATTCCTAGGTACTCGTAACAAAAAACCTTTCCAAATAAACCATCCTGTAGCCGATTTCAACTTAGCGCCAAAGATGGATGGTAACGGCAGAACCTGACTCACAAACCATACTTTGGATAGTGAGAATATATTAACAAAATGAACACGTTGTAATAAATTAAGGGAACGAAATTGATGCTCTTGAAGAACTTTACGAACACTGTTAATAACACAGTTCCAATTATATTGAATGATCGCCGGTAGCGTGGATAAAAACGTAATACCCAATATTTTAATGACTGAAGCCATAGATATCCACGAAGGTGGGACTATAGAAGTAGAGCCAACGAGCATATATCTTGATTTATTCACATTGAGGAGCGCTCCAGAATCTCTACAATAATTATTCACAATTTCGTGAATATGAGGAAGAAGAGAACCACGTGAGATCAGCAAAGTGACATCATCAGCAAATGCTCTAATAAGAGAGTGACCATCAGAACGAAGGCACTGTTGTAATTTTCTTAGGAGAGGTTCAATGGACATCACAAACAAGTGCATAGCCATCGGTCAGCCCTGTCTGACAGACGCTCTCACAGGAAAGGAATGAGTGAAATAGCCGTTCACTAAAATTTTGGAAGTAGCTGCTTTTAATATATTGCGAATGAGGTAGCAGTATTTATCAGGGATTCCTAAGTGCACCATAGTTTTAATTAAATAACTATGTTTCACCCGGTCAAATGCATGGTCAAAGCCTAAGGAGATCAAAAGTTTCCCAACCCGCGAAATATGAGTGTCGCTAAAAGCGTCACGAAGAGCACACAAGGCATACAGTATGTTGCCTCCACGTCGAATGGACTGTTGTACCGGTGCAAGAATATCAGCAATCATTGGTGATAAGCGATATTTAATACAACGCATGAACAATTTATAACCAGTATTGAGCATTGTAAAAGGATGAAAGTCCTGTGGAATATTGGGATGGCTACATTTAGGTACAAGGACCAATACACCATGGACAAATGCCGAGGGAATCAAGGTGGTACACAGTAGCTCATTGAAAATTGCAAGAAGTGCATCCTTCAACAACGGCCAAAATGCAGAGTAAAATTCTGCAGGTAGTCCATCTACTCCAGGTGATTTATTTCGAGGACAGGCAACTAAAGCTGCATGCAGTTCCGCCATGGTAAAAGGAGGAATATTATCACTGGGCCCAGGAGAGGTTGGAACCGTAATTTCCTCTGTACCAAGGAGTTCGTCAGGTGTAATATCAGAATATAACTTCTGAAAATATTCAAACACAACAGAACGGATATCCATTTGGCTACTTACAGAACCATGGGGGCCATTGTGAATGCTATGAATATATTTACGCCTGGCACGCCGTTGTTCACGGACATCATGATATATGAACGGAGATTCCATATGAACAAATGTAGCTCGGGAACGCACCTGAGTGCCCCTCAATTCGTCCAGTTGAAGTTTAAGAATCCGAGCTTTAATTCTTTTTATTTCAATACTACAATGTGTATCAACCACAGGGCGACTGTACAAAATTCGCAATACCCCATAAAGAAACTGGCGATAACACTGTTTTCTGCGGTATTTATCACCAGACACATATAGCAGAAACCGTTTTATCTTTGTTTTGATGACAAGCCACCATTCCAGTTTAGTGGAGTAAAATCGTTGCTGATAAGTCCAACAGCGCCACCGCTCTACAAAGAGTTCCTGAACATCTTTGTCAGAAAGAATCTGCACATTAAGCTTCCAGTAACCACGACCAGATGATGAAGAGGACGCAGTTAGCGTAATGGAAGTAAGATATCCACAATGATCAGAGAGCTCTGTCGGACATATATCCACAGTACTAATACAAAGAGCGCGATCAACATAAATGCGATCGAGTCGTGCTCCGGAGAGATTGCGTTGAAATGTGTAAAGCGGACGATCACGATTCACGACTTCCCATATATCGCGTAACTGAGGTCGATGAATAAATCTACAAATGCAGGACAAGGCAAGTAAACCCCTGTGCAATCTTTAGGAGATAACACAGTATTAAAATCGCCACCTAATAACACATGAGGAGAATTAGAAAACAAAGAAGCTACCTCTTCAGCAAAGAATTTTTGTCTTTCCTTCCGCATATTGGTGCCAGAAGGACCATACACATTGATAATATTGAGATTCCCTAGGATAAGGCTGATACCCCTAAAATTTGCAGTCATACGCACATCCGTATATTGCAAGTGATCTTTAAGCAATATGGCAGTACCACGGGTAACAAAATCAGTATTAATTTCAGCATTATATCCATATAAGCGAGTTATAAACGGAGAACTTACCTCCTGAAGAAGAGCAATGTCAATATCCAGGGAATGAAAAGTTTTTGCAAGAAGACGAAATTTTTCAGGAGTTTGGATATTACTAATATTCAGGGTAAGAATTTTATATGCCTGTGACATAAAGAGGGACAAGTTAGTCCAAGAACAATTAAAAGGATAAGAGCTAGAGGACAGGAGTAAGAAATTATTCTCCAAGCGGGAGTTCTAAGGTTGCATGAGGCGTGTCCTCCGACATAGGCTCAGTAGGACTTTCAGATAAGGACAGAGATTTCCCAGCTTTATCACTGTTAACATGACGTTTAGAAGACAAGCCACCCTGTAAGCGCGGATCTCGAGGTGAAATCTTTGGTTTATTATTGAGTAAAGTCAGAGCATCCAAGTCATGCAAAGGTGTCGCCGTAGATTGGGATCTTTCGCGTACTTTTTGTTTCTTTGCATTTGGTCCGATATTTATCTCCTCTGAATATAATGGTGCAGTAGCTACCTGGTCAGTGTTACTATCAAGTGGAGATAGGGGAGGTATGTCATGCCGTTGCGACAACAACAAGGTCGGATTCATAGGTTCCAAGGGAGAGGCGGGCTGTTGAGAGGACTCGAAAGGGGGGGGGGAGCGTCTGCCTGCTGATCAGGTGGAATGGGGCTGGAAGCAGAAATTTCCTAAGGAGTAATAATATTTTCCTGAGGGAATAGTTCACTCATTAATGTTGGACGCGGTACTTGTGGGATCTTTGAAGTAAATTTCTTGTAAGGACAACGATCACGGAAATGAGTGGTTTCTCCACACGTATTACACGTGGGTGGTTGCCCTGCGTAACTATTGTAAGCCTCGTGAGCAGCAATCATCAAATTAGATGGAATAGGTTTTTTCAAATCAATTTGAATAGAACGAATTCCATTTTGCACCCGATACTTATAGCCGAGAGACCAATGTTCATTTTCAATTTTAATTACAGAACCGTATACCTGTAATGATTGTCGTATTTTATCATTTGATAATTCCGGGGGTAAATTAAACACACGGGCATGGGTATATTCTGCACTGGCATCACTAATGGTTACGCAAGTCACAGATCCGTCTTCAGTTACAAAGGGAGATGTGCCCTGGTGTACATTTAACAACTGTTCGAAAATCACTCTACTGTGTAACTTGATAAATACTGCATTTTGCTTACCAATTAATTGAAGTGTGTCCAATTGATCCTCGGCTGTGCGTAGGGTGGTATCCAACCAGAGATGTATATCTAATGGTGTAGGCCGAGGCTTACTTTTATCGAAGGCAGCTTTTAAAGTGTTTACTCGTGTGATCTTGTTCATAATTAAAATTGGCTAGACAACTATGAAAGTATCGCAAAGGAAATGTGGAGAAAAAATTTAACCAAGAAGAAACTGACAAAAACTGAATAGCACAAAACGAAACGCAGTCAACTGTTACGTCTGTACTCCACGCCACTCTGCAGCGGACTGGTGCTGTTGGCACTACCATCAATCCCCTGTGCATTGTGCTTTCAATCGGTCTGGGGACGTGTGGTGTAAACTCTGTTTTTTAAGTATCCCCACAGGAAGAAGTCCGGTGTTGTCAAATCAGGAGATCTCGGTGACCACAGGTTCTTAGAGATTATCCGGTCGTCAAAGAAACGTTAAATTAATGCCTTGGGTTGTTTTGATGTACGCCATGTAATGCCATCTTGTTGAAAATATCCATGATCCAGCTCTATATCGTTTGTTTGCTCAAGAAACTCCATGAAAATCCCGCGATACTCCGTTATACCTTATGCAGGAGGGAGGACTTTTCAACATTTTCTGTACAGGTTGATATAATCTTCCAAACATATGCTATATTTGAGGTATAACAAGTTGTGACTAGTATCATTCGTTTTGAAATAAATGTTAGTTCTATATAAATCACTCTGTATTTGCGAACTGCAGTAGCTGTGCAAATCAATATTTATGTAATTTTGACTGAGGATGTGATAGGAAGCGATACTAGGTCTCTTGTCCATAAGTTTATGTATGTCAACACTTAAAACGTGCGTTTTTTTTAATAGTGTTTAACGCCCGTTTTTACTACTGAGGGACCACAGGCGGTGGGCACTGGTGATGCATGAGATGAAATGATATATTGGGAAAGGACTTTTTTAAGGAAGGGAGCGTTCCAGGCCTAAATTTATGGCACCTCCCTGGCATTTGCCAGTTATGAGGACTAAGGAAAACCTGAAAAAAAAAAAAAAAAACCAGTCGGGGAGGACGGCCCTGGCGGGATTCATATATATATATATATATAAATTAACACTAAAATAAAAGTAGATAAAGATAAAACACAGAGAAAGAGTCACACTTGAATATATATATATATATATATATATATATATATATATATATATTTTACGACAAATTTTGCTCAGAGGCCGCTTTTTTCAGGCTTGGGGTTCTTTTTCGTGCCGTAAATGTACGACACGGGACCCACGGCTTTACTTCCCTTCCGAAGAAAGCCATACTTTGAATTTTACGCCCCAAAAAAATCCATCGATCCCAGCCTGGTTTGAACCCGCGACCTTGGGTTTAGAAGGCAAGTATGGTTACCACTACGCCACCAGGACCGACTGGGCGGGATTCGAACCCCAGACCTCCCGCTCACGAGTCCGCGTCTTAACGACCTCGGCCACCCTTGGAGGTAAAACGTGTGTTCTCAGAAAAGTTTCTCCAGTTTTATAGACTGGATGTTGTTGCATTACAACGTTAAGTTAATGTAGAAGAAGATTATTTATAATGAAACAGTATATTAAGGCAACACTGAAAATGAAGTGGTTATTTCAATATCAACAATGAACAATAAATGAACAATATTATCATGCATATATTTCTCCAGAAGCTGTTGATGAAGTAAAATTAAGTTCTTGTAAACTCGTGAAATAATTGTTGCATTTCGTTTTATATTGAATGTAAAGAAAATGGAGACTATGCAAACTTTATAAAGCATATTTCTTGAGACCGCTTGAAAAGAAAATCGAAATTAAAAAACTGGGTCGACCAACCAATTTGAGTCAAACAAGATATCAAAACAAGAATAAGTTTACAGTGCTTTCTGTAGACAAGACTTCCGTCTGCAGATTTCAGACTTTAATCAAAAGATCATGGATAAGTTTGTTGGTGTGAAAATGAAAATGAAAGCCTTAAAGATGTGGAACCTGTAGTAAAACAAATAAGAATTATTTGTAGGAAAATGATTAAACATATATACAGGATTATTAATAAATACAAGAAATTGCTTTTTGGGGGGGGGTTACTACAATATTTTATTAAATTCTCTGTCTTTCTGTTGTGTATTTAAATGTTAATTATATTTAAGATTCTAGAAGCTTTTGGCAGTACTAAAATTGTGCACTCCGGGTTTATGCTGTTGTGTAGCATACGTCACATGGGATACAATTATTACTGATACAAAACAGCAAATTTGTTTTAAGTTCATAATATCACTCGTGAATTGAATTTTAGAAAGAAAATATATTTCAGTTCTCTACTTTTATGACGCCATATAAAAAACAGAATAAATACTTGTATTATAGGATTAAACTAGTTCTAGACATCCACTTTCTTACCGACTTTTTTGAAATAGACACTTAGGCAGAAATTCGCAGTTTAATGATATTTCATATGATGTGCAATATCTTGCAAAGCTTCTGGAGATTTCTGACTGGAAACACTATGCCATCTTTGTGCTCCGGGATTTATCTTTTATTTATTTTTAGTTTTACGCGAAATTATTCATCCGATATTCGGCTTACATCTTCTGGGACTCATAAGCCAACGCCCGGACAAACGTCTGTCAGCGAGCTAATTACATAGAGTACATATGCAGTTATTACCAACACAGAAGTACGCAACACACATAGAGATGAAATGAAGTATAATGTTGAAGTGGAGGCGAATTGTGACAGAAAAATACTAACTCGGCACTTGCTGTTTCTGAAAATAGACAGAGGAAAACCTCAGAAACTTTAGTCGGCAGCAGGGTTTGAGCGTGAGACCTCCCAAAGACTAGTGCCACACATTATCGTCTGAGTCAACACGCTCCATTATTTTATGTGAAATTGAAATTTTTTTATGGGGTAGACAGGTGCATAAAAAAGAAAGCATACTCGCATGGCAACCGGTTGAGATCATTCGTGATTTTGTGGTGGCGATAATCTTTCGAAATTCTCTTTGTACTGCGGAAATAAAAACCTTCTAACCGCTACTGCCGTAAAGAGTAAGGTTCCCCTTATAATGCCTCTCTCCGAAATTTGTAATAAATGTAGTCTGTCTGTATGTGTTTATCATACTTATGCATGCCATTAGTGTTTTTCTCCTTCATTTGTTTCCAGTAACCTTTTCATAAAGCTCTTATCTCACTTTATGAAACCACTAAAGCAAACGAATATAGCCCCACAAAATCAAAATGGCTTCTTCAGCCACGCAAGTCTAACAAAGAACGTAGTTACTATTGATTATTATTCTTTCATAGCGCCAGTAATCAGAGCTTATAGTTGCATATATTAAGCAACTATTCTGTTATTATTAGAATTATTTTACAATCCAAACATGCTGTTCAAGCTTATTGAATAAAAAATATACTTTTTCAAGCGTATTTTCAAGCTCAGAGTTACTGTGCTACAACACTTCGCCTGCTTGAGTACTACAAATAAAATTAAATAAATTCTTTACTCGCCGTATTACAGAAGATATTGGAAGTGTTGCCCAGAAATTAGGTTATAGAAATGCTGATTATTGTAAATGGCAGTTTCTTAAGAAGATACAAGTAAATTATGCGTCATACAAAATGAAAACACTTCCGACGTCTTCCGGAAAAGGAGTGTAGAAGTCATTTATTTTATTTTTAGTACCTAAGTTTCAAAAAGGTAAAGTATTGTGGAGTCAAATGCCGGCAATGACGAAGGGTGCGGATCGAATTGGTAACCATCAGATTTGCGAATGGGAAGTTTTAAATGTGCCTCGATGTACTTATAATTTAATTACAAATAATTATAAAATATCTCCATAGTTCTCTAGGACGTTTCATTAAAATGCTTAACTCTAATTGATGTGTGGATATATAGAAAGATCAGAGACCCTAAGTTTCCCAAACATTTTAACACTCTATCCGAAAAAATACACAAATTAAATCAAACTAAAAACGAGGAAAACTCTTTTCTTTAATGTTTGCGCCATAAACCGATGTTAGAAATAACATTAACGCTGAATCATTGAACATTTCGCAAAATATGATTAATATTTTAAGATTTTATTATTATCTTGGAAAGATATCCTCAGTGAGTTCTACATTTGAATCTGTCCTACTGGAGACGAGATAAAAGTCCTACAAAGTTCCTTTTTAATTCATTGGTCACCAGAGATGTGTGTTAGGACTTCTATACAATTTTCAAAACATTGGTATTCATGTTTAATTATCTTTGACAGAATGCTAAAAAAATTAAGTTTATTTTGCATCGTGAAAACAGAGCTTTGAATAATAGAGAATGCGATAATTCTGGCAATTGACTGTCGTGTTAGTTTTCAAATTCTCTCAGAATTTCAGTAATACATTTCTTTTTCTTATTTGTTTTTATATAAATTTTAAATGTGTCACAAGAGGCTTAGGTATTCGATGTATTCCGCACAACTTTTTTAAATGTGCATGAGAATAAAATAAAAAGTCCGTCACGCAGGAGCTGCGTAAACTAAGCCAATTCCTCAGAAAGTTGAATATGTGACGTTTATTACAGAGCACTAGAGCAGAGAATGTAATGGAAAACAAGTTACGCTAAATGAAGATATACTCGTATATATGCATTTAATAAATACATAACTTTTAGCCTTGAAATATATTTTTTCTCGTATCATTGTTTTATTTAGGTGTTACATTGTTAGCTTAACGTTTCAATTGCATTTAACTCTATGACGTCGGTGCTGGTGTCCTAGTAGTAACCATACTTGCCTTCTAAACCCAAGAATCCCGGCCAGGATCGATGGATTTTTTCGGGCGTAAAAATCCTAAGTATGGCTTCCTTCAGAAGGGAAGTAAAGTCTTGGGTCCCGTGTCGTACATTTACGGCACGAAAAAGAACATCAAGCCTGAAAGAAGAGACCTCTAAACAAAATTTGTCGGCCATTTTACGCCCTGAATTGAATGGGGACGCTGATTAACTGAAATATTCAAGAGCGTCCATAAATAAATCAATTAACAAATATCTGTATAACTAATATGAAATCTAATAATCACGACCAGGTTCATACAGTGCATGCACTACCTTTTAAGATTTCTACATTGCTAAAGCATTCCTGGAACTCTGCCTTTTCCGCTGCCATTCGGTAATGAAACTGCAGGAGAACCGCTGTCTGTAAGGTTAAGGCCGGTTATTCGTACATGCACAGCCGCGGAATATTCCCCCATATCCACTGTTGAACATGACATCGAGTTTATCGCTTGGCGAGTATACCCAATTATTAATGCTAACAATCACAATCCCTCCGGACTACCATAGTCGACGTCCTCGGCGATTATGAAAATTCGGTTTTCAGGTATGCCCCCTCTCTTAATGTCCATTTTCCCTGATTTTAAGAAATATTTTTCTTATTTATTTAACTGGCAAGAGGTTTGTTGAAAACTTTTAAATTTTGGATTTCAAATAAATCCAGCCGCACAATAGTATGATTTTGCCGACTTTCTTGAGTCGTATATTAATTGTATTTGTCAAAAGTCTTCGATCGCAATTTTTTTTCCTCAACGAAAATCGACATACAACAATCAATAAACAAACTATTCATCGAGTTCTTTAACCAGCAAAATTGAACTATTGGGAATGGGAAATAACCTAAACCGAAAATACAAGAGTACAAGAAGTGTTACATTAATTACTATACGACAATGTAGATTCTGATATACCCTAAGAAAATTAGATACTAGTTACAAACATACAAAAATTTTCCTCGATGTTAACACTTAATGTTCATTAAATTTTCAAATCAAACAGGCATTGATTTCCTTGAAAGCAATAAAGAATCCAATTTTAATATCTTCACTTCATACAGTATTAACAAAGCTTAAAATATCTAATTTAACGTTTATTTATCTAGCTTTGTTATAAAAAACAAAAACAGTATATTAATCAAATAAGGGTTTAAGTCATTGCAGCCGTACGCGTAAAACTTTTTTTTTTTTTTTTTTTTTTTTAGCGAAATCCAAAGGAATGTAAGTTATTGCGATTGTACTAACAGAATCCGCTTTGAATAATCTTTTCAAATCCCCATCTATCGTACCTGCTAGGCACCGAAAAACACAAAAAGGTAAAAAATGTATGTATATATACATATTAATCGTGTGTTGATTGATAGTCATATGCTGAATTTCGTTGAGAAGAAACAAAAATTGCAATTGCTAGAGCGTTGACATATAAGTGTGTGTGTGTGTGTGCGTACAGGAAATTCGGCATAATACCATCAATTAACAAACGATTAGTCAAATTCGTTAACCAGCAAAATGGAACCACTGGGGGTGGGGATTAACCTAAAGCGAACATTGTTTAAAAAAATTGAAAAATCGCTATATCGGCCGCTATTTTTGCTTTATCTAAAGGAAACTCTGGAGATTTCTATAAAATAAATTGATAAAAGTGTTTTTCGAAAATCAGGGCAACCAAGCCATTAGGAGTGGGGGTTAAAGCCAAATTTAAGAATCGCTCCATGGGTCGCAATTTTAAATGTTTCTTAAAGGAAGGTCGGTATATGCCATTCAAATAAAATAAGAAACATAGTTCGTGAAAATCAGTGAAATCGGATTATTAACGGTGGGGAAGTTGCCTGCACTCCAACATTTAAAAATCGCTCTAGTGACATTAATATATTCTGAAAATCAGGCAAATCGTGCCATTAGAAGGGAGGGTTACTCATAATTTAAAAATCACTTTACAGGCATTTATATTTATTTCTGCATAACAAAATTCGGTAAAGACCGTTTAATTAAATAAGGAAAATAGTTTTTGAAATTATGTAAATTGGACTATATGGATAGAGGTATATTTGAAAACCGAAATTTAAAAAGTATTCTTACGTTTAATTTTCTCCCTTATGCTTCAAAATAAAATAATAAATTAATTCAGCAGTATTTATAACGTTGCATATGTTTTGTATTTAACAGAAGTGTCGTCGTGAAGATAGAAGCTGTAAAATATTAAGCTAATGTATTTGTAAAAATTATATTTCTATGTAAAAACGCCATGTAATTACCTTCAGGTGACGTTTGCGTTATATGCTTTTAATACAATAACATTTAAATTAAATTTCAAAGGCAAAGGAAATCGCTGTACTTTCGATTGTTCTTTGCTGATTCTGTATATTTGCTCAGCACATTGAAATTGTTTTTAAATAATAAGATGCTTTTGTTTTATTGAAACATATGAACATCATCTTAAATACTGAATGTAACTCGAAACTTTCTGTTATTTTTCTCTGTTTTAGTATATGTGAAGATGTCAAGGGCTCAATTCATAACCTTGTTACATTTAAAAATATCATACAGTATAGCTTTGTCTATCAGTGGTCATATATTTAATAGTATACCATTCATTTTTGTGGTTAATAATAATAATAATAACAATAATAATAATAGTAAAAATATAGTATCTCTTTTACGGACGCTTATACATTGCATTATTTTCTTATTTTATCCCAATATCATATATCGAGTTTCCTTTAAAAAAAAAATACGGCCGTTGGAGCAATTTTTATATTTGATTTAACCCCCAGAAGTTTTTCAGCTATATTCCCACTCTCAATAATTTGATAATTTTCAAAAACTATTTTTATTATTTGATTTAAATAGTATATGCCGAGTTTAGTTGTGAAAAAACAATTATTGGTGCTGATAGAGCGATTTTAAATTTTGGGTTTCAGTAATCCCCCCGCATGGCCCTATTTTCCTTATTTTCAGAAACTCTGTTTCTTATTCTAATTAAATGGCATATACAGACTTTCGTTGTGAAGAAACATATATTAGTATCACTGGAGAGATTTTAAAATTTTGGGTTGCATACAAACCCCTCTCCCAGTGCACCGATTTCCCTGATTTTTAGAAAAGATTTTTTATTCTATTTAAATGGTATATACGGAGTTTTCTTGCGAAAAAACATATTAATGTCACTAGAACAATTTTTAAATTTTGGGTTTCAGGTAAATAGCCCCTCCTAATAGTCCGATCTCACTAAATTTTGAAAACTATTTTTCCTACATACATATCGAATTTCCTATAAACGTTTAAAATTGTAGCCGCCAGAGCGACTTTTAAATTTCGCTTTAACCCTCAAAAGTTTTTTCAGGTATACCTTCACTCTGAGTGGCCCAATTGCCATGATTTTCTAAAACTACTTTTATTAATTTATTATAAAGATTTTATTGGGTTCCGTTGAGATAAAGCAAAAATTTCGGCCGCTAGAGCGTTATTTCATTTCTCTCTCTCTCTCTCTCTCTCTCTCTCTCTCTTCGCTGTAGACTAACTCCCTCCCATCCAATTGTTTTTTAATTAATGGCTGTGTGACGAGTTTCGTTGAGTAAAACAAAAATTTGCGACCGCTAGAGCGATAACGCGCATGCGCGCACACACACACACACACACATATATATATATAATATAAAATAAAAATAAAAATAAAGTAACACTATTAACAATATAACAAATTAACAGTAATAATAAAAGTAGAAAAGGATAAAACACTTAGATAAAGTCACACTTGAAATTGCAATTTCAAGTGTGACTTTATCTAAGTGTTTTATCCTTTTCTACTTTTATTATTACTATATATATTTTTTCTTTTCTTTTTAGTGATAGAGTTTAACGCCTATTTTTACTACTGAGGAACCACAGGGGGTGGACACTAATGATATATGAGAAGAAATGATAAATTGAAGGATTTTTTTTTAGGAAGGAAACGTTCCAGGCCTAAATTTAAGGTACCTACCCGGCATTTGCCATTAATGAGGAAAACCCAGAAAAATCTCAGTCAGGGAGGACGGTCCTGACTGGATACGAACCCCAGACTTCCCGCTCAAGAATTTGCGCCTTTTCTACCTTGGCCAACCGTGGCGATATATATATATATATATATATATAGAGAGAGAGGGGGGGGAGAGATTTTATTTATTTATTTATTTTATCCTTTTCGGTGCCTTATAGGTACGATCGATCATATTTGGATAGATTAGCGAAAACTCTTTCCATTAGTACAACAACAAATGCTTATATTCCTTCTGCATTTTCTAATAAATAAATAAAAATAAAATAATCGAAAATAAGCAGATTTTTTTACGCTGACGACCGCAATTGCTTCATTCCTTAGGAATTCCCTAAAAGCATCGTAGTGAAGATAGCAAATGTGAAATATTAATCTAATATGTATGTGAGAAAATTCTATTTGTATGTAAGAGCGCTTCAAGTTAATAATAACCTTCATAAAACGTTTGCATTACATGTTTTTACTACAATTACATTTAAAATAAATTTCAAATCAATGAATATCAATATAATTTTCGATTGTTTTTATTCTCTTTGTACATTGTTGTTTCTGAATAGTAACATGTTTTTGTTTTATTGAAACATATGCACATCATTTTAAATATAAAATGTAACTGAAAACTTCCTGCTATTTCTCTCTATTTTAGTGAATGTAAAGATTATATCAGGGTTTAGTTAAAAAACATTGTTACGTTAAAAAATGTTTAAAAATACCAACACAGAAATAGCAGTGAAATGACCCATGTCATTTCAGTAATAGTATACCATTAATTTTTGTGGTTTAATTTCAATAATAATAATAATAATAATAATAATAATAATAATAATAATTCTAAAATGTAGTTTCCCTTTTGCAACACTTGTAGGTTGCAAGAATTCTAATTTTGTTCCCCTAATACCACACATGTCATAACTTATTTCATTAATTAATGAGGCCTAATTTGAATTTTACATTCATTTTTTTAATTATTTAACTCGGCGAGGAATTCGCTTAGTTTATGCAGTTCCTGCGTGACTGATTTATTTTAGTTATGCCAATAGTACATAAACACACTTTCTTTAGCAGAAACTAATGTTAGTGAGAACAGTTAATAAATGGAAAGTAACATCAGTTTGTACATGCCACTTCTTCATCATTAACAATGTTAAATATGATTAATGTACCAGTTAATCATTATTAACATTAGAAATTATACATATGAACATTTAAAATAACGCAATGGGTATTTTTTTATTTTAAAATCGTGATGTGTTAGGAAAAACCTGACTTTAGATCTGTAATTAGCATACTAACTTCAGAGGCAAAATCATTGAAGACTAATGATAATTGTGCTCAATGTATTGGAAAGTGCGTTCTCCCTGTATAGAACCGAAGTCATAGAATAAGTATCCAGGATTTTTCACGTGTAAAAGGCATTGTTTTTCCTTAGTAGCTGTTATTTCATCGCTCAAGTTGACACGTTTGCTTAAAACACATACAGCCAAAAACAACTGCAGCTGAAGTGAAGAAAGACTAAATAAAACCTCTGACTCATAGCTAAACAATTGAAGTGATCATTTGGAATAAAAAGAATGTGTACCGGAAGTATTGTTCCAGGTAACTAATTGACTATACTTTTGTTTTGCAGAATTAAAAAAATAAGCATTAGAAAATACTACAATAAAATATTTCATTTTGTTTTAAAAGAAAATATAAATTGATATACACAATTAACAAGGTTTATTGTTTTTCACATCTTGTATGCAGAACACTTTAAAATGATCAAACTTCCTTTTCACAAGAAAGAGTCTGCCCTTAAAGGTCATTTGCACTTCCTGTGTGATGTCACTGATGTCGCATATTTCAGACTGTTGACTGTGAGTGGACTGTTTATGAATTCCATCGTTATCGCCAGCTTTGATTTCACAAGATGTCCCTCCGGACAGCTGCTCGGCAAAACATGCAAGCCAGACGCATTTTTCTTTCCGATACTAAGCAACATTTAATTCATAACTAATTCTATAAATAACTTCAAAGAAGATAAGATAAATATCATTCTCGTGGTTTACGTAAGTCAAAGCAATGTCTTCAGCCATCTTATTATGTAATTATTTTTTAAAATATCGGAAGTTTACCCACTCATTATTTTAATAAATGTTTTCACTGCAATGCTGTACAGGTGGCCGAAATTGCGCAACAGGAAAAAAGAAAGAGAGAGAGAGAGAGAGAGAGAGAGAGAGAGAGAGAGAGAGGAAGGAAGGAAGGAAGGAAGGAAGATAAAAAAGAGAAAAGAAAAAGAAAATGGGTATACAATTTAATTTGTCTTGCGCCCAGTATGGTGTCTTAAGCTTTAGCGCGTAATATATTTAAGTTTCTTCTATTATCGGATGTACCCAAAAACGTACAGTGAATTCAGCAAAGGGTGTCTCCATGGGGAACAACGAAGTGAATAATCGCAGCTAGTCAGCAAGTTCATTTTACGATGAAGCAATCCAAGTAGTACTATTTAGCTTATGTGATGATGAAACGAATAAGCAGCAGTCTGAAACCACATCCACCAGAATTCTCTAGTTGACTCGTAAAAGTAATCACTTTAGACCAAATACTAAAAGTAAAACAGATTTCAACTAGACAATATTTTAATAGGACTAGATTTCCCACTAGCAACTAAAACGTATATTTTCCAACTAGACAGTCTTTCAAAAACGCCAATTTTAGCTGGAAAATAACAAAATTGGCAACACAATGATGTAATACATGCAGGAATCGGACGTTATTTGCAAATTGCCTTGAGACATGATGAACAGGAACGCAGCACACTGAATCTCGTGAAACGTGTCTGCAGTATGTTCATGACGTCATCGTCATGACGCAAACCGTTGCGGTTGATATCGTTTTAGCATTGCTTTCCTTTGAGTTGCATTTCTTTGCGTCACGTTGCACGATCGATGTGTTGCATTACTTGACGCGTTCCGCTATGCGGCCGGCCCTAGTCATTGTTACACATAGTTTTGGAACACACACCGCCACAGGTGGCTGAAGTCATTAAAGCGCGGACTAGTGAACTAGAGTTCGAATCCCGCCAGGACCATCCAGGATTTCCTCAGTCCTCATAACTGGCAAATGCCGGGGAGGTACCCTAAACTTAGTCCTGGAACGTTTCCTTCCTTCAAAATCCTTTCCCAATAATTTCATTTCATGTATCATCAGTGTCTCCGCCTGTGGTTCCTAAATAATACAAACGGACATTAAACATTATTAAAAAAAGTGGGAACACAGAGTAGAATGCCAAATGATTTCTTCAGCGCCTCTAGCTAACACCGATTTTGGTAATTAAAAAAAAAATTGTATCGACAACGGAATTAAATCAATTCATAACAACCCAACAAAATTAAACGTTAAATAATCAGGTGATGCATAATTTACATTAGATATTTATAATATGTTTGTAACGTGAAATGTTTCATATTTTAATTATGTATATCGAGTGTGAAATGAAATGAAAGAGCTCACTATGTCCCATAAAGAGTTAGGACCTCCTGCTAGAGGAAAAAGCTTGTTTTGTGGCTTAAGTCGTGAGCTATTCCACGTGAGTTAGGGGTTCTACTGAAAAATTATACCATTTTATAGTTTCTTGTCTCTTTTGGGTTCTTGCCATTTCTCACTTGAATTGGTGAACCCAGAGATGTTCCTTAAATGTGTGTGGCCATCTTCCCGGTCGTCCTGGAGTCCTTTATCCTGCACATTTGCGCCTATCTGTCCTGCTGTTGCTTCGTTATGTGACCGCCCCATTTCCAATTTATCATTGCAGCTCTGTCCATGATGCTTTCTGATTCTTTGATTTCCTGCAGTCTAGTGCTGGAGAGCCTGCATCTCAGTGCTAACTCGACGTTATAAGCTGGATCAGAGAGGAATGTGTTGCTGCTAGCCTACGTGTGCTCTTGCTGCTGGGTACCCGAGTGCCGGCGGAAAGAGCCGAAGATAGTGAGCTATTAGATAATAGCCCTTAGAATCAATGGCGCAGTAGCGTAAATGGTTAAAGTATTAGCTCTAATTGAAAAGTGACATAGCGGGTTCAATTGATCTCATGCATTTATTTTTCTTCAGGAGTTAAAGGAGATTTGCCACATTTACAAATGATTTACTCGTGAATTAGTTGCGCATTGCAATTAGAACAGTTTGCCACAATTACAATGATTTACTCGCTAAACCACTGGGGTCCACCGGTTTCTAGGATTTTCCCGAGGTTAACCTTAGGTTAGTGTGTGTGTAATGAATTAGTTGAGAATTGCAATAAGAGTACCTTTCCCACCGCATTACTTACGAATTGGAATAAGAGCAGGAGCAAGAGCAGAAAGCTGCATTTGTTCAGGGACTAATGTCAAGTTCAGTGATAACACTGAACTTATAAACTGAACTTATAAACCTAGGACATTTCTCTCAATTTTCTTTTGGCATATTGCTATTTTATGCCACTATATGTCGGTAAGGGACCAGGGTTGACATCCATATATCATCACCGGGAAGACGCACGAGTTGGATGCCTCGAGTCTCAGTTTCTTGTTCATGGATGTGTCTTACATTATGAACCTTAGAGACCAGAAGACACTCATGTGCTACTCTCCTCTTAATCTCACTGTCCATTTTATGGCCAAATGACACCGCCTAGCCTTGATATGTGTATATATATAGAAGCATCCATTCTGATTCTCTTCAACATTTATTTCTATTGCCCTTTTTGGCACGTTTCTCATTATTTTACTTTTAATGTGATTGATCATGAGGCCGATGGGATTGCTGTACTCGTTTAGTTCTTGAAGCATCTCTTGTAGGTTTTCGGGTATTCTCGAGAATGTCACATCATCCGCGAATCTTAGGTTGGTTAGTATGGAACCATTTATGCTGATGCAATATTTGCTTTCCCATTGTAGTTGTTTGTAGGCTTCCTCTAGAACGCAGGTGAAGAGTTTAAGGGAGATTAAGTAGCCTTGTCTAACTCATCTATTTAAATTCAAAGCTTGCCCTACTCTTTCCATTTTCACTTTGCTTTGGTTGTACAAGATGATCATTCATGTATTTTGATTTGACTCCCGGTTAGTGCAGTGCTTGTAATACGTTGTGTGCTCTACCGAATCGAATGCTTTACTGTAGCCGACGATTTCTATACATTGCAGGCATTTTACCATTAACATATCTAATGTAGCCCCAAAAATTAGTTTTTCACCAATTAAATGATCAATTAGTAGTGTTAAATTTTATAATTTGCAATTATCACAATTGCGAATTATCTCAAGTTTTACAAGAAGCATATTCGGGCATGGGATAGATTTGCCATTAAGGCAATGCTATATTGAAATTGCAGCGAAAAATGAAAATTATTTTAATGCGTTTTTGTTGTTTAATAACGTTTAAATAGTACAATGAGGTACGTTTAAAACCGTCCAGTCTAAGTCGGCCGCATACCGGCGTGTTCATCCCTGCCAACTCACGGCGCCATAACATTTCACCATTATAAAACTTCCATACAAATAAATGAAATCTATACTCATCTCCTGGAAGTGTTGCTTAGAAATTAGGTCTATTAATTAAGAACGGATGAGTTCAAATGGTAGTTTCTTACCTTCGTAAGATTCGGTGTCGTATATGCAGCACCTCCAGCATGTGTAAGAAGGGCAGGTACAGAATTCATTTATTTTATTTGTAGTATGCAAGGTTTAAAAGAGTGAAGAGTGATGGCGCCGCCAACTCAGATGCCAGCGTTGGCGGGTAGGGGATGTGTTGGGGAGGGCTCGAGAATGGAGCATTTTGAAGGTTATAAAAAGTTTTGTATATGACTTTCTTAGGCTTTAGGTTGCAAATTTAAATCTCAGCTCAGAAGTTTTGTCTTTAGATGCCCACATGGAATAGGACACCGAGGAACTTCTCAAATTAGTATTGCTTTAAAAAAAATCTGTTTATAAAGAGGAAGTAAAACATATGAACGTGAATATCTTTCCCCCATTATTTCCTTGTTTTAATGCAATAGCATTTATCGTATATTTGTGAAAATCACTCTTGAAAGACAAACCCAGAAAAATTAATGCTGTAATATTTAAAAAAAAGTTGCCTCATAAGTGATAGTGCACATTTTATAAATATCTTGTATAAAGTTTGACATAAGTCATATTCAACATCAAAAAATATATATGTTGATCATTGCTCTCTCTCTCCTAAAAAGAGATGTTTTGATGTTTACTCAAGAAGAACTGCCACAAAAACAATTTCGTTCAAATTTGGAAAGCACAGGTCTTGCAAGTGCCCAGTATGGTTGTGTGGGACCTAGCGAGAAGTGGGCTGCACTACTTTTGAGTGTTGGACTATGTGAATACTAAAATTCTGTGTTTGGTCATTTTGGATACACATTAAGTTTTCGTCAATCATAGAGCATTCATTTTGAACGGCGAATCGAAACAGTTCAAGCTACAGAGAAGCTGTCTTCCCGATACTATTTGCAGGAGAGAGTGGAAGGACTGCCGCCAAGCAATACACCATGCACCAGTGTATTGCTGCGGACTGCTTGGAGCTTCATGTTTCCAAACGCAAAGCTCTAGTGATAACTATGGCAATGCAAAACATAAATACTATGCTTCTAGATATAACTTTATTTTTGTTTCTGTATTTGGATACGCGTGAAAATTACATTTACTTCGGTTAAATTGAAAATTTGCCATGAATTTATTATTTTCCCTTTGTGGGGTAATCGTTCAAGTGTACTTTAAACAAGTTTTCGTCTAATATTTTAAATTGATGACTATATATTATAAAGCATTTTTATTCGGCAAGTTATGAGCTTTAAATTGAGCTAATACTCAGATTTTATTTAATGAATTCAAACGCTGTTTCTATAAAAGCGACAAAAAGTTACATTTGTCAAAGTTTTGAGTGAAAGCAGTAACGCATACCGTGCCATATTTCACACACACACACACACACACACACACACACACACACACAAACATCCTTGTTATGATATATATATATATATATAAATTGTGAGGCTAAATTTACGTCCGGTTTTATGGAGTTGTGTCGGTAATTTATTTTTTTATTGTGTTATAATGTACGCAACATTGCTATCAACAATTTCAAGGTGGCTGCATGTTCCTGATGACTAGATTTGGATGGGATTATTATGTAAATAATTATTCTATTTGCAATGCAATTTAAACTCTTTTACTATATATAAACATTGGACATGGTCCTAGCTAATATTGTAAATTTTTCACATAAAACAAATTTATATAAATACATACATTAAAACATGCATAAACTAGTTTGTAAAAAAAATAATAAATCTTCAAAAGCTGATCTTTCAGCATCTTGTAAGAATTTGTAAATGAAAACGCATAAGAAGTGACGTAATATGTTATTGCCTTGCAGTTTATCCAAGGTACAAAAACAATTAATTACCCAAACTTATCTGAATCGTGGCATATCTTAGTAATACCAGCTTCGGAGAAATGTTTATGATATAGTGGTTTGTTACATAATAAGTAACCAGCACTAGAGTTGCAATATATACAGCTTTCCGAAGCATATTGTAACAACGAAAGCCAAAATTTAAGAATGCTTTTAATATAGATGAATACCGTAAAGGTCAAATCATTTTTCTGAGGTTACAGGATGCAAGGTGGCAACAAATCATTGCTGCATGTCTAATTTATGCATTGAATTATTCACGGTCTTCAATTTTAAGTTAATTCTGCAGGTATATGTAATGAATTTGTGTAAACCAAAATATCCCTTTATTTCTACGAAATATGAAATTTCCGCACTAAGTACTCAAACGTTGGTACTCCTGAAGAGCAAACTTTGAGGAAACATATAATCTCCCTAAGTGTTATGAAGAAACGCTGGAACAAATACTGCTGGAGAGATGGCTAGCAACTAATATGGGGGAAATATTTTTTTATCTGTTTTATTACGCAGAAATGCATATGTATAAGCTATTCAAATACTTACGAGTCGTTCCATTGTCATTACGTTAACAAAAACAATATAATAATAACAGTTGCCGCTTTGCACCGTATGGTTTAATTAGAGTTAGTGTATAGTTTTAAATGTTAATATACTAATTATATATACATACAAATGTGGAGTTACCCCAACAACAAAAGAAAGAAAAAATGTACAAAGCAAATGCTCCAGAAATGTTGAGATAAGTGATTGCCGCGTGTGTTGAGGCAAGGAGAAATAAAACACAATTTGAAACAATCAAACTTGCATGTATCCCACTATAACGGTATTCCAGTGAAAACGTATCAGGATAACAAAAGAAGGAGTTGAAACCAGCCGAGTCTTCTGTCTACTCCAGGAATATAGAAGTAGACCGGAGCCTACAAAAAGGAATTTGGATGATTTTGACAAGGATGGAACTAGACGAAGTTCGTTTAATGAGAAAAGAAGTACTCACATGGCCAAAATTGTTATGCGAGACTCTGTAAAGAATTGCAATTTTCATTAGGGGTTTACTGTCTAAATGAAATTTTAAAGAAATGGGCTACAAATGAAAAAAGGAAAATATAATTGGAAAGCCAAACATAAATGGAATGTATCTTCAAATATCAGAAAGCAATAGGCCGCTTTAGGGAACATAAGATTTCTAATAATTGTACCATACATGTTCTAAAATGATTTACGTTTCCTTTTTGAGTCATGTTTATAATTATAACTTTTGACATTCTAAATATTTGGAGAGCATTAACTTGTCTTATATAATTATTTTCCCTGTTATTGTATGCTTTCCACAGATAGCAAACAATTTCGTTTTCTGCGATGATATTGTGATGAAGTTTGTGATGATTTTTCTCTCTCTCCATTCTCTAAATTCTAATGGATTATTCCAGGTATATATTATACACAATTAGAATGAGCATTCCTGGCCCTTGATTTTTAATATCAAATGTGTGCTTAGTGAATTATAAAAATTTATTTATATGTTACATCAGTAGTACAAAAGTATTACACTGAAAAACTTCCTACCGAGATTTTTTAATGTATTATAAGGAATAACCTATGCTGTTTTTTTTTTTTTTTTTTTTTTTTTTTTTTTTTTTTTTTTAAGGACGTTTGCTCAGCACCGAGTTGGTGTTGGGTAAACCAAATGTAAATATGAAGTCTGCTCCAAAACTGTTTAACATACGTAATTTCCACACTTTTAAAACCTATTATTGTTAATTTCAGTATAAATATCATGGTAGACCCATTTACATCTCTCTGTTTAAGCTTTTCTGATACGCCATTGTTGATTACAATAATATATCAAGAATTGACTCCTTCGCAACCAGTGACCTTTTTATTCTTTTGATATTTATTGCCAAATTATTTTAATTCTCTTTTTAATTAATTCATGACAAACGCAACTTAAACAATATTGGTAACAGAGAAGTTACCGCGGTTGGTTTTTGCTTCTCTTTTAGGTTCATCTTTTTCCCTCGCCCTGAAAACAGGAATATTAAGTAATGAGAAAAATGGACTTGAAATAATTTATGTTATCAATTTATTATGTAGTCATTGCATATGGAAAATGGCGTGCATTTATCTTATCTCGTATCTCCGCAAGGATTTCCATTTGCAATTTAATTGCATTCAGTATATTGATAATTTCACACAGCTTCTTGCCTTAATCTATCACCTGGCACGCAAGATAACTTATGATGTTTACATACTTATGATGAAGAGTTGGTGTGTACATGTTCCAATCATTTCCGTCTGTTTTCGCTAGAGAACAGTGGTCGGGAATAAGCGTGTCCTATGCTTGAAATCGTGGTATCGGAACACTTATCAGCATAGCTTGGAAGTTAGGCGACGTGCCTTTTCTACATGGGTAGACATATTTAAGAATTTGATAGAAATGACCATGTTTCCGTACATTTGATGTCAGTAGGGGCATTTTTTATTCCCCCCCATTTTTGCCCGTTTTGGTTACGGTTTTTTTTTCTCCGATTATTTACGCATTTTAAAAAGCACACAAAGAATTCCAATACATCGAAGTGAAAAAGTCACACAATTTGAATGATACAAAAACATATATTGAGAATATTGTTACATTTATTTATTTATTTATTTTTTTCAAGCAGTCAAGAACTTTCTCCTCAACCCATTCACTTAGGTTCTTTAAATAGCAGAACTTTCATTAATGAAAAGAAGGCACGGTTACCTAGAATACCAGGAAATAGAGAAGACGAGGGAAGAACTGTAATTTTAATAGTCCTGTCCAATAGCCTTTTATCGATCTGCCCGAGACAATTCTAAGATATTTGTGGTGACTGTAACTTCTCAGCTGCATAAATGTAACAAACAATTGCAAGCGAAAAAGGTGAAAGCGGTATAGCTGTGCAATCAACCGTCCATATACTGTGTTCAGTACGGAAGTAAGAGATATCAAAATGATTCACTATAAACGCACAAACACAAAATGAACTCGACCAAACAACTGCGTGTCAGATCTATTCAAAACTATTTACTTTGTCCTGATCGACATTTTTATTATGTCCTGAGGGGTGAATGTTGTAACATGTGGCCTTGTTTAAAATGTGCTCCATTCACTTCAGTGGAAGTAGTGCGTTCTTTTTCCTCTAACTAGCGGCTGCCTATGACAGCTGATACCTTGAAAAACACCTTGGTACTTGTTGCCAAGAAAAGTAAGTTTAAGTATTTTAATTATGTGACAAAGAAATGAATAAGTATCTTAAATATCTATTTTCATTAATGAGTGATATTACTCTCTGTGTCCACGTTTAATTTAACTATCAATTTGTAATATTTTACGTTCCTTCTTGTCTGCCTGTTTGAACCAGAGCCTGAACCTCCGGGCTCTGAATACATAATTTAATTCTAATGATCGACACGTTGTGCTCAAATCTTGTCTCGATTGAGCCGAAGCAACAGCAATGTGTTGAAGTTGGTCTTGGTTAAAGATTTTGAATCTTCGATTTATCGAAATTTCAAAGTTATACGACTAAGTCAACAGTACCTCTATATTACATTATAATACGACTCTTGTAGTGGTAAAAAGAGCACATATGTTGTGTAAATAATGTGCTTTATATAGCTGTTCTGATAGCCAGATCTCTGTTTCTGTGCTATGACTCAAAGTTTGAAATCCTGAAAGTGGAGTGAATTGTCTCTTGCTCATGCTAAACAATTCAGCACATTCCTGCTCATAAGAAAAACCTTCAGGTTCGGTCAAACAAAACCGCACAAAAATCTAGTTATAGGTCATTTACAAGTCAATGGCTATATTCGTTTTTCTGTAAAAGGCTGCAGTTGCTCACCTAGAGGCATCCGTTTAGGTATCACTCGCCTTCTGCTGTGCCATTGTGCAGGAGTTTGTATCGCATGCTTCCACTTCACATGCTTCCAAGTGGCATTTGTCTTCAGAGATCAATGCTAGTCAACTACGGCACTTTACAGAAAAACATGTATCAGCACTAGGTAGAGTTAAATAAACGATCCTGAATTTTGGAACGGATTTTTTTTTGTTCGATCCCGAGGGTTTTACTTGTCAGTAGTGCCAATCATGGAAAAATTGTGATTATTCTATTCTAAAATGTAATTTTACAATGTAATGCTAGTAATGTTTAATGAATGGCGACCATGAAAGTGAAACCTGCATGATTTTATTTAATAATTAAACATAAGTAGGAATTGGGTGATTTGCAAAAGGAAAAAAATCTTATTTCCTATCTCTGAAAAAGTTAATACCCAACGCTGGGTCTGGAGAATTTTATGCTCAAAAGAAAACTTGCACAACTCGTTATAATGGACTGTTTAATTAACCCAAAGTTAAAGAAGTAGGAAGACATGGTATGGGAATGTTCTCGCTTCAAATCTATCCCCTACATTGGAAAAATCTGCGGGCACACAATGCAAAGTTGATAAATGTCTTTAGCAAAATTTCAATCGAACATATGCAGCTGCGTGTGTTGCTTCATTGCTCGTTCTGAAACCTTTTAAGTTTGAAGCTGTTGACTGCAAGAACTGGGGTTCACAGTAACTAAGTAAAATATTAGCATTATTACCATCACATGTTTACCATTTGAACATTTAACTAATCCAGTAGCTCGTAATAAACCAATATTCTCAACAATGTGTGTGTATTCTATTTCCTTTAAAATATTTAGTTTTCGGGGCAATGAAACCATAACCAGCCGCAGAAACTTACGGGAAGTTATTCGCTTACTCCAGAAGGATAAAAAGGAAATGACGTATCTCATTTTAGTTTTTTTTTTCAAACTACGTATTACTTTTTCAATTCGCTAAGTCATAGCATGGTAAAACTGCATAAATATGTCACTAAAGAGGCTGCGGGAAAAAGCATTTTCAACTAGATGTTTCCGTGAAAAGAATAGAAATTTTCAGCAAGGAAATGCCACCTCTAAATGTCAATGTATTACTTAAGTGAAATATGGATATTTTATAGCTTTAATTTCTGTTTGTTTATTTTGTGTCAGGGGAGTCAATAGCGTGTATTTGTAGGTGGAGTAATTTAAAGTATCCACCAAATTCACTGCATTAGGTCATCGTCTGGAAGACCTTTGGCTGATGGTATAGTAAAGTATTATAGTTTAATTTCCAGTCAGTTATGTTTTACCTGCAGTATTAGTAAAGTGAAGAAGAGTGGTGGGCAGCCCGAGCACTGCTAACTGTTTTTAATGAAAGCATAAAATCATACTGAATATAAAATTTACAATAATAAGCGGTAACTTGGTAATAAGATATGTTGAAAATAATGCCCCTCAGCGGCAATACATTTCTGAGAAAAATCATGTATTTCAACTTTTCTTCCGTAAGAATACGGCATTTCGGAACGTGTTTCTCATTGAGACATCGTGTTTCTCGTAACTTTTACTATTGCCAAGACGTTTTCTTGCGAATTGCTTTACTTAAATGGGCATAACTGACGAACAAATAGCATACAATCTAAATACAATGGAACAAACACTCACAGACAAGGCCTTTAATTACAAGCTGCTACCTGCACACGCATTATTTGGCCTTGACTAGCTCCGAGTATGCAGTCGCGCTATACCCATTTATAACTCTAATTGCATCATTGTATATATTTTTAGTTAACCGATATGTTAAGTAAATAAACATATACAACTCTGCCACGAGGAACGATTTTTAATGGCTTATACGATAAAATAAAATGTTCTCCACCAAGATTGTTTAATAGTTACCTATGCGCTTCAAGATTGGATTTCGGGTCGTGAAGAAAAATTAGGATTTTCTTTCTTTCTTAATGTGAAAACAAATGCAGGATGGATATTTCTTATCACTAATTCCCAAAGAACTTTAAACATTTCAAAAATGCAACGAACGAAATACATAATACAGAACTCATAAAGGCCATTGCTAAAGATGGTCATTTGTGAATTGAATACCGATATTCTATGTAACAAGTATGTTCTGTCGTAAACCGTATTATACGAAATCTAGTTTGGTACCAGTTAACGTAGCTTTTGTGTTCTTATATGCTGTTTGCTGAGACCTAAAAACTATAAGTTGTCTTCGACAGAAAACGCACTATTGTGCTTCAATATGGGTCAAGCTTTTATTATAGGTGAATGCTCAAGAAGAAGACAAAGAAAGCAACCAGTAAAAAAGAAGGCAAAGCAAAACGTAATGACGTTCTGAGCCATAATCGTTATTACCCATCCGGAAACATTCAGGAGAAACTGAAACGGAATGAAAAATTTATGACTCAACAAAATCTCTTCGCTTTAATAAAATTGCCTGGAATGTGCGGTAACTTATAAATTCGAAGGAATCACTGAAAATAATTGCATGGAAAGTACATTACAATATTAAAATGAAATTCTCTTATTGAATTGATGATCTTCGGAACTAAACGTAATGTTATATTGAATTTTCTAAGGAAGAGGTTTTGTAATAACTTAAGAAAAGAAAGTAACTTTGGTTACTACAGTTTTTGGCATTAATTAGAGAAGATTGTTCAGTAAATTTGTGGCAAATAAAGAAATATTTAATTTTTGTAGAAGTTTATTTCATCTTATAATTATTAGCATACACTATTGTCTGACTTTTAAACTAAGCTATATTCTAATAATATATTACTTTTTTGGTTTGATAAGATTATTTATTATTAATATTTCTAGTGAATATAAAGAAACGTGTTCTTTGGATTTATAAGAAAAGCAAATAAACGATTTCTACTAATTTCACTTCTTTGTCTTTTAAAAACAAATAAATACTAAATTTTTTCCGTCATCCTTCAAGTTTAAACTAATATTTTAGCAGTACAAAGATCAAATTTCATAATATTCAGAAAAAATACCCCAATTTCTGTTAATTTAATTTGTTATATTATTTAAGTAAGATGTTTATTTTGTTAATGATAATATTTCAGAGGAATGCCATTTTTTTGTCTCCTTTATAAAATTACTTTTTTTGTTATAACACGTCTGCAACGACGCTAATCATGATATGGCAAAAACAATGAAGTCAAAATAAAAATAAACCAGTAAAAAGCTATATTATTTCTTTGCTTGTATGAATTTCTAGTTGAATGTGTTATTTTTATGTTGCAACATTTACCTGCGTTCTCCTGTTTGTGTCGCACAGTTTTTCCTTTTCTTTGCAGGGAGTTTACGATACAATAATAAAAACTCAGAATTTGACTACGTAAGATAATGTGTACCAAATGTCACGAGAAGAAAACCAAAGTTTCTATGCTCTTGAATTTATGAAATTATGCATTAACACATTAGCAGTTTAAGCTACCGCCGTTGTCTAGTGTAGCACGTGGCTTTCTACGCGGCGGCCCTGGTTCGATTCCCGTTTGGGTCAGTTTCGTGACCAATGTTATTTCATGGGTTTTCCCTGAGGTCTTAAGTTGAATGCCTAGGAAACTTAGGCCACAAAGTCCTCTGAGCTAACCCGACTTAGCATCAATAATCCCTCGCCAGTTTCCTTGGGATAACGGTTACCTCAAAAGTCGGCTTTGACAGGTTGTGAGAATTTTCTTTAAGTACAAATAGATACTGGTGGCATGGAAACATTAACGGTTAAGAAAATGCAATTCCCGACTAAATTAATCGTGAATTAAGACATAAGACCAAGAAAGTGCAAATTAACGCCATAATTACAATATATCGAAGATTGAAACACTTCCGTTAATAGTTTTTATAAATGCAGAATATATTATTTACAAAAAATTTCCCTAGAACAACCGAAAATAAAATTGACCAAGAAATTTTCTCAAGACAGCATAATAATAATAATAATAATAATAATAATAATAATAATAATAATAATAAAATAATAATAATAATAATAATTTTAAGTTCCATTTAAATACACCAAAGAACTTTTACCTGGTTTTGCCCACAATAGAAAGAAGAATTCTGTGTTTTCTTTCTCAAAATATATGAGATGAGCGTTCAAATTAAGAAATGGACTGACAACGATAAGGGAATCCGACACTACTACTCAGACCCCAATGCAGAAAAAAATGGCGGCCGTCTTCGGCCTATTACTACCAATAGCAAATAAACATTTTACACAGTATTATGTTTACATTATGAATTTATAATTAAAACGTTTCGATGGTTTTTAAGAATCCAAAATTGTTTACAAATAATTTCTCATATGTAAACAAAGTATAAAATAACATGAATTCAGCTTATATAAAATCAGCCGTATACAAAAAATGGTTAATAAAATACTACCTATACCGTTTACTGCAGAGCAATAAGTAATAAAATAATAGTAAAGACATCAACTATAATACAAATAACGTGCATAAATAAGAATAACTTAACCAAATATTTTTCATTACAGTAACACGCATAAACATTATTTTAAGCGAATTACTGCAGTGCAAAATTAATGACTGAATTAAAACAAATGCATTTATATACAGAGTTTACTTTTGAATTTTGTAAAGCCATACAAATAAAAATAGTTAACTATTTATATCTAATTACAGTGCTCCTTTCAAGTAGATCAAACTATTTTAACCAAACCACTAGAAAAGGAAATTTAATGTATAATACAATATACCTCATTTATGTGTAAGAAAGTTGCAGCCCATATCAAGAGCTCTGTTAGATATGTATTTTGGTTTGCATAAAAAAGCTTCAATTTATCTAATGCAAAATTTAGTTTACCAGCGTTCCGTACAACTAAATTATGATATAGTGATAAAATTTCCTTGATAACATAATGAAGTCACTCTTTCAATGAGCAAAATATTATTTTTGCAATTAGCTAAGAAACTCAACAAATTATTCCATTTTGCTCCAAATGCTACATTTTAACTCCTTATTTCCTTCGATCCAAGATCGAACTGAACTTCTCCACAAGCAAGCACAAATCTTTAAAAAACACTTCCAAATTACTGAACACCTTAAACCTAATCAACATAGATGGGATAGCATCATACTTATAATCTATTTTAATGAAAAAAGCATAGTATTTCTTGGCAGTAGTTATAAACGGGCTATCTGTCTTTATTTAACGTCACTTGATAAGGAGTCGAAATATGTTATAACATCCTGCTCACACCATTCATTAAAATTCTGTTCGTGTCACTTCATTCGTTCTTACGGATCTTTCCTTTTATGATGATAGAGATAAAATTGAACAGGAAAAACTGTCTCCCTAACCAATTTTGGTACGAAATGTTACACACTACAGTTTCATCATTAACTTCAAAATTTGCACGACTTATTCTCTTTCAGCTTCTTCTTTAATGCTTTCTCTTTAGGAAATTTTAAAGTTAGTTTGCAGTGCAGCACCATTATTAAGTAATTTAGTATGGGATGCAATGCTATAATTATAGGTACAACCGAGCATACAACAGCAGCACGCATGTTGTACCAAACACTTAATATTACACAGGTTTTTTGTGTAATTTCACTAAAACAATATTAACTTAAAAATAATGCACTACTTTTGATTGAATTCAACTATAAACTACTGTAATAAACCATATGCAACGAATCAAATAACCAAACATGTGCTCAATAGCAGCAACTTGCCTGAACCCCAATCGCCGCCATTTTTATACTATCGATACCATCTGTGTGGTCTGAGAATTGAAATCATCTTGGGTAAGACTGGGCTTCATTTGTATAGCGAGTCAGGGAAATAATAGTTCATGGAGGAAGGTTAAGAACACAATGAGGAATATGGATATTACAGCAGGCAATTGCGTAATACAGAAAAATGATTTCAATGGAAATTTAATAAGAGGCTAAAAATCTAAATTGGGATGGAGCATTACATCAAAAATAGGGTCCAAACTCATTAGCCATGCTTTCGCGTGTCTTGTGGCTCAGACTAGTGGCATGGCGGGTGATTAAGGACGCGGGCAAAATTGGTTTTGAATTTGGCAGATGTGAAAATGGGAAACCATGGCTACGTTTATTAGCCGAATGTAAGCGTAAGAAAGGATGAAGACAAAAGTATCTACCACAATCCTTTATCGGATCGAACAAAGAGATATGGTTGGACTCTGCTGGCAGGCAAGGAAGAGATTAGGTAAATTTCTGAAGAAAGTTGTTGATGATCTCAGGTCATCAACGTCCCATTCTATCATTCTATTCAGGGCGTGAAACGGCCGACAAATTTTACTCAGAGGCCTCTTCTTTCAGGCTTGAGGTTCTTTTTCTTGCGGTAAATGTAAGACACGGGACCCATGGCTTTACTTCCCTTCCGAAGGAAGCCATACTTAGGATTTTTATGCCCGAAAAAATCCATCGATCCTGGCCGCGGTCTTAGGTTTAGAAGGCAAGTATGGTTGTCACTACACTACCTGGACCGACTCTCTGAAGAAAGTGAGACAGCTCAGGTCTGAAAAAAATAAATTCAATAAATTCGACTGTATGTATGTGATATACCTAATTTTGTTTGTTAATTGTTAAAATATATTTTGTATTTCATTATAAAATATATATGTTATATAAGCAATTATTTTATATAAAATATTAAACATATATAATTTTGAATTAAATCAAACATACAGTAGTGCAATCTGTTAGGCCCATTCACCCATTCGTTGAAGCTTCGTTGTAATGGTGCCATGGCTATAAATACACTCCTACCACTACTTCTTAAAACGCAATACCCAAATTGAATAAAATGCGCCAAAGGAATTTTCCATGATTTCATTCACATTCCTTATTCATTTTCTATCTACTAATTATTATTCTATCAAATAATTATAATAGTAAATATCATTTATTTATAATTAAAACATTATATAACAATGTGTACTATAACGAAAGTAGGTCAAAGAATTCCATGATTTTATCTGCATTAACTAAATAGAGATTTACTTTCAACCAAAATCAACAAATACAGATTCAACGGCATAAGTAGTTGACCGTTGCTAAAGAAACTAATACCTCATCCTCACGTGGCGTATTAATACTGGCACAAAGCATGGGGCGGCAACTCATCCTGTACCCTAGCTAGAAGCCGAAATATGTTTTCTCTAAGACAGCTCACGGTTTCTACGATATAAACGAAGTGAGTTAAGCAAAGCACCAAGGTCAAGAATGACGTCCTATTCTGAACAATAATCATGCTACAGCTCTTAAGACCGAGTTGTATAGAAAATGCTAACTGAAGATTACTTTTAATTGCAATTTAAAAAGTAACTAAAGGTTAGTCATCATTTGTGTTGCATAAAAATCTCGGAATACGTAACCTTGAGTTTGCAATAACTGTCAAATTTATAAAAACATCTCGAAATAATAGGGCCTTTCTGTTTAGAGCGTGATGTTAAAATGTTCAACACGAGAAAATAAATATTTATTCAGTTCCCGCTTCGTAGTCATATGTTTATTTTCTATGTGTGTCTGCAAATGTGGATAAGGAAGGATATGTCCAAGTGAATACGAGCAAATGTTTGCAAATGTGAGCATATTATTATTGACTGGTGCTAAAATAGAAGGGAACAATTGAAAATAAAAAAAAAATCCAAATTCGGCTGGGTGGGTTGCCAGAATATAACTCTATTCTTAAGATTTCTGCATTATTACTCATGTGCAGTCTGTAGTACATAAAACTTCAGGAAAGTTGAGAATGTTATAGAAATTTCCTTTACATCACCTCTTCGGTTGGCATTTTAATGAACTCTCAGAGCTGCAACAGTTCTAGTAGCTTTATGAATGGTTCTACTGACTGTTCATTTCTCCTCTTTAATATATATCCAATGAATATTTCGAAGCTCCTTGTCGTGTAGAATCTTAGTGTAAGTACTAATGAACATCGGTTTCAAAGCATGATTTCACCGCCATGGGTGACCGAGGTCTTTAAGACGCGGACTCGTGAGCGGGAGGTCTACGGTTCGAATCCCGTCAGGACTGTCCTCCCTGACTGAGATTTTTTTCCATGTTTTCCTCAGTCCTATTAAATGGCAAATGCCGGGGAGGTACCCTAAACTTAGGCCTGGAACGTTTCCTTAAAAAAAATCTTCCCCAGTATATCATTTCATTCATGTAGCATCAGTGTCACCGCCTGTGGTGCCTCAGTAGTAAAAATGGGCGTTAAACGCTAATAAAAAAGGCATGATTTCGCTTAATTCGTGATTGTAATCGGGGACGTAACATCTGTACCAGTTCGAAAAGCCTTTGCTTAGCGAAATCGCATTTTGAATTGCTTGTAATTCAGTTCTAGGAACGGATTATTTCTCTCATGAAACACATGAGAAGCATGGTGAAACTCACAATCGGATGAGATGTAATAAGTTCAAATATGTACAATATACAGCTTGTAAGATTAGCCCAATAACCTACAACTGAACGCGACTTCGTCTGCAGAAAGTGAAACATTGAAGAAACTTTATCTACATGAAATTAAAGTAAATGTGATTCAGCATTTTATTTATAAATGAATTTGTTATGCTACTGTACTCTATGAAATGTTTACTTATCAATTACTACACTCTTAGTTATTGAACTTGTGAAATTTCGTTAGTTAGATGTAATTGGAGGTTATGACAAAATAATCATAGATTAATGTTTATACAATCAAATTTGCCAAGTTAAGTATAACTGATTGTTAATTTTATGCCTTAAATTCAAACCAACTCTATGTGCAACTGGTCCTAAAGCAATTAGCGGTAAACATTTTTGCAATAAAGATCCAGAAAGATGAACGTCATAACCAAGGAGAGAGGAGAACGGTAGAGACACATAATGTAAAAGAGGAGTATGTAAAGAGAAAATTAATCTAAGTATAATATATTCATCTTGTTTATTCTGACTGCTAAGCTGCAGAGTTATAGCAGGGAGGTTGGGTGTGGAGGATTAAACATTCCTTAATCATTTTGAAACTTTTATCTATATATTATAATTTGTTTCATACTTTAGCAAGGCATACTCAACAAAGACTCACATTTAATTCTCTGATTAATTTTCACTGTAGTTGGGTGCAAACTGCCAAAATGCTGTAAAGATTATTAATTTTCTTCAGTAATTTTTACAGAATTTTGGTAAAATTTATATACATTTTAGAGCTTCTTTTTTGTTAGCTGTTAATTCACTGTAGAACTTTCGTAATACGGGATTTACGCTTGTAAAAGTAAGTTTTTCTTTGTATCACTGTGCTCCATTTTCTATCACACCCAGAGTAGGGTTATAAGTTAATAACTGACTACTCTGTTATTTATTTACAGTGAATTTCAATATCCAGTTGCATATTTTACTTCAGTATATAGACAAGGCTCTATAAATGTATATCCCTACCTCAGGGACTCCGCGGCTGTCCAGCAAGCGTAAGACAAGTTCTCTGTTTAAGGATTTCTCAGCAACAGTTGTTTGTCTCTTGTTTCCATATTTGGTTAATATCGACCGTGTCTGAATATGCAAGCCATGGATGTGACTGTGTTATTACCACTCATAACATTACAATCGCTCCAGTTTTATTAGCAGCAATTCAGTGGATGCCAAATAGGCATCTCGCACAGAATGGACTATTCAAACCGGTGAAAGAATTAAGTATCGTACTAAAAAGGTTATACTGCTCTTTTAGCGCAGACGGCTGATGGACGTAAAGTAGCTTAACCAGTTGCACTAGGTTCGAACCTCGTCGTAAAGTCGATTGATTGCTTCCTCCGAAGCAGACCAGGAAATAGCTGAGCTAGCTGCAAGAGCAATCGTAAACATTTTCCAGCGTTACTACATTTTAACACATGTGACAGAATGAATGATATGGTACAACTTGAGGAAACAGCATAGTTTCACAATTGCACTAAGGAAATAAAGTTTCATTAAACAGAAGAAAACACGACATAGACAGAAATGTAAAGAGGAAAACAATCTGAAACAACTGTGTTAACCCGAAAGAGAGAAACACACATTAAAAAGTAACTCGTAAACGTGATGTAAAATATACAATTTTTGGACATCTTTGCACAGCAACAATTAAGTATTTAAAATTTAATTAATTTGTGTATTTTATAAAAAACAGTGAAACGTGCTTTCTCTCAAGTGTCAGGCTAGGTTTCTTTAACCAAAGCCATAGAGAATCTTTACCAAAGCAATAAAAGCCCGTCATGCAGGAGCTGCGTAAACTAAGCGAATTCCTCACCAAGGTGAATAACTTTAAAAAGTATAAATTCCAAATCAGATCTTATTAATCAATGAAATGAAAAGTTATGACATTATGTGTGGAATTATGGAAACAAAATTAGAATTCTTGCAATCTATAAGTATTACAAAAGAGAAAACACATTTTAGAATTAGTATTATTAAGATTAAAATACAAAAATTAATGGTATACTATAACTAGATGAAATATAATCGCTGGCAGATAAAGCTATACTTTATAAGTATTTTTAAATATTATTAAATGTAACCATATTTATGAATGACTGTGATATCATCTTTACATTCACAAAAATATAAATAACACCAAAGTTACACTTATTTTTGTATTTAAGATATTCTTATGTTTCGATAAAACAAAAACAGATACTATTTAAAAACAATTGCAATATACTAAGCAAATATACACAACAATAATAACAAATCGATAATACCATTGATTTTTAGTGGTTTTCAATTCGGTTTAAATTTTATTGTAGTAAAAGCATGTAATGCAAAACGTTTTCTGAATATTATTACACAGTGCTGTTAGATTCAAATGTAATATTAGATTAATATTTCATATTTTCTACCTTCACGACGATACTTTTGTCAATAAAACCTATGCATGGTTATAAATACAGTTTATATGCTGAGTTAATTTTTTTTTATTTTGAAACAATAGAGAGAAATTTAACCCTAGAGCTCTTATAAATTTCTGTTTTCAGATGTACCCCTATTCCTAATGGTTCGAATCTCTTATTTTCAGAAATTATTTTTCTCCTTTTATTTAAATGGATTATGACGAGTTTTGTTGCAAAAAAAAAAAAAAAAAAAAAACCAAGGCGATTTTTAAATTTTGAATTTCAGATAAACCCCCACTTTTAATAGCCCGATTTCCCTGATTTTCAGAAACTATTTTTCCTATTCTATTTAAATGGTTTATACCAAGTTTCGTTCCGATAAACAAGTATTAATGCAGCTAAAGTGATTTTTAAATTTTGGGTTTCAGGTAAACCCCCCTTATAATAATCTGATTTCATTGATTTTCAGAAACTTTTTTCTTATTTTATTTCAATGGCTAGTTTCCTAGTTGCCTTTAAAGAAATAAAATTGCGGTCACTAGAGCGATTTTTAAATTTTCATATATTTTCATTTTACTTTAACCCCCACGCCCAGTCGGCCCTGGTGGTGTAGTGGTTACCTAACTTGCCTCCTAAACCCAAGATCGCGGGTTCGAACCCGGCCAGGATCAATGGATTTTTCCGGGAGTAAAAATCCTAAGTATGGCTTCCTTCGGAAGGGAAGTAAAGCCGTGGGTCCCGTGTCGTACATTTACGGCACGAAAAAGAACCTCAAGCCTGAAGGAAAGGCCTCTGAGCAAAATTTGTAGGTCGTTTCACGCCCTGAGTTGAATGGAACGCTGATGACCTGAGCTGTTAAAGAGCGTCCATAAACAAATCAATCAAAAAAAAAAAATCCCCACGCCCAATGGTCCAATTCCTGGTTAATGAACTCAACGAATCGCTTGTAAATTGATGGTTGTATGCCGAGTTTCATTGAGAAAAAAAAATGCGACTTCTAGACCGTGAACATACATGCATACATACATACACACACACACACACACACACACACATACATGCAGACATACATAGAAAGGCCCAACCATGCTACTATTTCTGTAACTTTGAGCTGCCGGTCTTCCATAATTTCTCCTTCCACAAGAGCGATTTTTCAGGAGTGAGCACCTCCAAGAGTCGACCTGTACGCTCTTCGTCTTCAATGCTTTCGATCCATTCGAAATAGTTTGGCCCATTCTTTTACGATAGAATATGATGGGGATGCTTCACCATATAAACCGCCAAATCGCTGTTTAATTTTATATTTGGAGTAAGTCCTCATTTTGTGAAGAACTTGATAAGAGCCCGATACTCAATTTTGAACATGTTACAATCTTGTATACATATCCTTCTTTATGCAACTATATCTGAACAGCTGAACACAACGGAGCGGAAGTTACAGCTGCTATTATTTACTTATCAGCTAAGGTATGGCACCATATAAAGATTTTGTGAAGGCTATAATCCTTATCGACGAGGCCGGAAATTTATGGACCTACCTTCGTATATAGCCCATCACCAGTCAAAGACTCAAGCTGTCTTGCGCCAGCGTAGTAGTGATTTTCTAACTGAATGTCGGAAAGGTGAAAGGGGTGTTTCACGGAGTTTTTGTTATTGTGTAGGCAAGCCTAGGTCTCAGTCCATTTGATATCTGCCCTCTTCTGGGTTAATATGGAATGATGTAATTATTTTATTTTAACATTAAATACCTTTTTCTATGACTTATTTCTAAAACAAATTTTTGAATTTCCTTAATATTTTATTTTACGCGGAAGGGCGCATCGTATGATAGGTTGGTAACTCTTCATCCACAACTCTTTTCTTAGGATTCTAGAGAAAGGGACGGTAAAAGTTCAGTGAATGTCAGGAATTCCTTCCAAGAACGACTGAGACATTTACATGGTAAAAGGACCGGTGGATTGAGTTTATATATGAAATTAAAAGTGAGTCATGGAACATTAAAAGTTTTAATATTTAATGAAAGTTAATTTAATTATCATTTATTTTTGATAGCCACAATGGCATACCTTTATTGCACGAATGTATTATAATATTGCACAGCTATTTTCATGGTACATTTATCATAAATTAAGATTTGTTATTAATTTAGACAGCCTACTCTATTCGAAAAGTCACGCTTAAAAACTGAATGACAACCGAAATGAACAAGACAAAATTCACAGCGACCCTCATGGACTGTCGCACACGCTCTAGCATCCCAGGAGATTGGCCCACATCGTCAGAGGCTGCTACAACCCTAGCAACAGGTCCATATTACTTCCGACAGTAGTCACATGACCCCAGAAGAAAAAGTCCATGGGTGTTAGATCTGGAGATCGAACTGGTCAAGGATCAGGACCACCCGACCAGTTCATCTGTGCCCGAACTGTTCATCAAGGTATTCACTAACATTCATTGCAAAATATGCTGGCGCCCCATCATATTGAAGCCTTATGCGCCTGCGAATTATCAGCGGCACATCTTCCAGAAAATGTGGGAGAACATGTTCAAAGAACATTTCGTAGACTGCTCCATTCAGTCTGTCGGGTAGCACATAAGACTCACAGAATCGTTAACGATACCAGCCCATACATTCACAGAGAATGCCTGTCGGTGGGCTGTATTCACCACAACATGTGGATTTTCATACTCTCAGATAACGATATTCTGACTGTTGAAAATGCCTTCTCTAGTAAACATTGTCTCGTCTGTGTACAATATCATAGCAGGAAAATGTTAGTTGTATGCACATCACTGGAACATTTTGTAGACTGCTCCATTCAGTCTGTCGGGTAGCACATAAGACCCATCACAGAATCGTTAACGATGCCGGTCCATACATTCACAGAGAATGCCTGTAGGTAGGCTCGATTCCACCATATGTAGATTTTCATACTCTCAGAAAACAATATTTTGACTGTTTAACATGCTCTCTCTAGTAAACATTGCCTCGTCTGTGTAGCAGGAAAATGTTAGTTGTATGCACACCGCTCAGCAAACTGTATTCAACGTGGAAAGTCTGTTGGTTGCAATGCCTGGACCCTCTGTGGATGATGATACGGGTGCAATTGCTGCTCATGTAAGACCCTCAAAACAGTTGCTTCACTTAGATTCACCTCTCGTGCAATTCGACGACTGCAGCTTGCAGGATTGTCACACTCTGCATTTAAAACATTCTCTTCAAGATCGGGCGTTCTGGCATTCCTCTCATGGCCAGTATCTCGCATACTAACAGTGAAGGATCAGATTTCTTGCAGTCACCTGTGTACAGCTGGAGATTGCCTTGGATGCGGGAACAACTATAATAGAGTCATTGTGCTGCTCTTCCATTGCATTGAGTGAAACCGTAGACGAGGTGTATATCGGCTAATTCTGCAGTAGTAATTATCCATACCGCATCACTAACAGCGTGCTAAAAAGTAATGTACAGCAGGAAACAAAAGCTGAGACAACTGAGCAGGACTTCAAGCCTGGTTGCAGACCGCACTGGAAACACGCACTACTATGCTCTACTACATCAGTGAAAGCTGTGTTTTGTTTGGAAGCAATCATATTCCGAGTAAATGGATATAAAAGGTACTTGAGTTAAACAAAACGAAAGCAATGAAATTACCCGGTAATTAACCACCGGATACTATGGGTTCCTTATATCAATGCACTCAGAAAGCATTACTGAACAACTTATGAAAGTTTGTCGATGGAGTTCGAATTCATCTTGTATAGAAGAACTGAAACACATTATAAAAGAGAATCTGGAAGAATTTGGAAGCTTTACTTTAATGTATGAAGATTCTATCAGAAGATATGAATTGTTGTAGATCTGTTTTATTTACGGACGCTCTTTAACATCTGGGGTCATCACCGTAAATTCAATTCAGGGCGTGAAACGACCGATAAATTCTGTTCAAAGGCATCTTCTTTCAGGCTTAAGATTCTTTTACGTGCCGTAAACCTATGACACGGGACCCGCGGCTTTACTTCCCTTCCGAAGGAAGCCATTACTTAGGAATTTTAAGCCCGAAAAAATCCATTGATCTTGGCCGGGTTTCAACCCGCGATCTTGGATCTACGAGGCAAGAATGATGTGAATGCCTGAATACAAACTAACCAGTGTTCAATATACTTAAGGGAGGGGGGTTTACGATGGCAGCTGCACTTGATCAGCAGATTGCTAACTGGCATGCTCAAAACACCCTAAATGGTAAACTGACTGAACCAAAGTAGTGAGGAAATGAACTGTATTTATAACTAAGATGAAATATCTAACTTTTTAACAAAAAAAGAAAAAAAAACTCGCAAAAGTGTACTAAATTAACATGGTCAGTTTAAATTTGAGACAACTAAAATAAAATGTATTCCACCTTTGCGGTTTAGAAAACATATTTCATGAATTCATAAAATGCATTGAAATATACGGAAAAAAAATCTTAAGCACATTATTACCATAGAAAACAATATTCACAGTAGCACAGATGACTGTTAAAAAAACTTTATATTTTCGCAATATTTTAGTTTGTGTGATTTTTCTCTAAACCGCACAGTAAACTTTTAGTTTGAAGGATAACAGATGCTTTAAATAGCTGCATAAGTTCTACAAAATCCTTGCCTCTATATAAGTTCTGAAAATTAATCCAGTATTAGAACGTCGGTGGCAACTTTTCACCGAGGTGTAGCAGAAATCTGAGAAGCGCAAAACCGCGAATATGCTCTTTTTTCTCCTGCAGAATGTAATCCTCGGAGCTTAACCAGTTTTGGATTTAATCAGTATTTAATAATTTCACTTCTTATACTGCACAAAGTAATCTACATGAAGGTTGTCACATTAAATGTCAAATTATGTTTATAATCACTGAGATATAAATATTTCTTAGTCGTGACTAAAGCTGGGACAGTTGTGACGTTATTTGGAATGTATGTCACGAGTACAGGTCAGCACTTAATGACGCGATCCAGATAACCTTCAACTGTAATCAACTAGTTTACAATGTCGTGCATGCTAACTTGATACTTCGAAAGCATACCTGAGCTGACTGTAGTCATGACATTGTGCATTTTATTGCAGTTGCAATGCAATAGGCAAATATTTAATGCATTATTATAATAATCGAATTTCAGTTTTAAAATAAGAGTTCTGAATAATTCAAATGAATCCTGTTTTGAATTCTTTAGTTTTATTTGCATTATTCAGGAACTCATTACAAAAATAAAATACTTATAAGATTTTAGGACTGTGAGATGAGAAGAAAGGAAGATTATGAAGTAAGTATTCGTTCTTCTACGTGGCACAGTTTGTGGTCCCTTCTGCAGAATAACCGCCTCGCAGCTGAAGATTGATTTTTCCATAAAAGCTTGTATTCTCCTACAGTCCCGCATAAATTTTCATGTAACCTAGTTTCTTTCATTGAAACATAACAAAGGACTTAAGATTTTGAAATCTCCGTTTCTTCAGTTCCCACGTCAATGATTGGTTTATTATTTCTGAGGAATCGTATCATATATCATATGGCGAAACACCCCCACCCCACATTTTTTAAAGTACTAAGAGGGTGATTTGATAGGTAACTTGGTTTGATAATAAAGAGAACAAGTTCAGTCTTTCAATACACTTTATTTTTCGATATAGTCTTCTCGAAGCTCATCACGATTTCCTCATGAAAGTGGTTTTCTAAGAAATACTCATTTATCTCCTGTATGACCTCTTCATTTGGCGGAAATTTGTGTCCAGTTGAGTAAGTTTTGAGTTTCAGGAACAGATATTAATTTGGGAGCGAAATCGGGTGAATAGGGTGGATGCGGAAGTATTTAAAATTGTAGTTCGATCTACGCAGTTTGACTAGACCGGCGCATTACCATGGCTCTTTTTGGCCATTCCCGGACGTTTTTCAGCAATTACAGTTTTCAGTCTTCTAAAAGTGATGCATATCATTCTCCAGTAATGATGTTCTCCTTCTCCAAGTAGTTGATGTAGAGAATTTCTTTTGCGCCCCCCCCCCCCCAAAAAAAAAACGGAAGTTATCACCTTTCCAGCTAGTGGAACACATTTCGCCTTTTTAGGAGCCGGCTCGCCTAGTGCGGGTAAATGTTTACACAACTGTTTCGTTTCCGCAATGAATTCACGTTTCGTCCATAGTCACTAAACTAGGTAAATATCAGTTGGACTCAACTCAGACATTCGGTCGATGTTCACATGCGATTTCGCCATTGAAAAGTTTATTTGTGTGTAATTCATTATACAAAATAGTACCCGCTCAGTTGAGATGTCCATGGTCTCTGCTAATTCCAGCACTCTTACTAGTTTGCCTGCCATAACAATATCATGGACTTCATTGATGCTTTCTAGCCGAACAGCTGATTTTGAAGCTCCAGGATGTGGTGCGTCTTCGATGTTTGTTTTGCCACGCTTGAACTCATTTACCTAAAGTCGAACAGTTTCATAGAAAGAGTATGAATCACGCAATGTAGGCAAAATCCTTCATGAATTTCCTATGCTGTTTTCCCTTTACACCAATTCCAATCGTATCTATTTTTCACTGTCATTCAAAATGCTTGTGTTTAAACAATTATCAAACAATAAGACCATAGAATATTAATACTTAGAAAGCAAACTTTATGACGACATATAGAGGTGTTAGTATGCGAACCTAGTGACTGGTAAATAGCAAATTTCTAAGTCTGAGGAGCCGCAGTTTGTACAAACTAATATCATGGGCTAACAACGTGTTGAATAATTAGGAGGTTGTGCCAAAGCTAATAAACAATTGTATATATATAACTTTACAAAAGAGAGTAAATTAAACTTAAGGACTATATTCCTACACAGGATATGACCTAAAGCTTATTGCACTAGACTTAGAATTACATGGATTGGATTGGTAGGACGAGGAATTTCGGTAACTCAATGTTATTCAAGGACTGCTCGTTTGTTCCTAACACCTAGTTAAGACCTCCAATAGGAATGTATGATGTCAGGGACATGCCGGGCAGCAAGAACCCACAGCTGGTGAGGTACTGACTTAGACGGAGTCCCTAACATTGTTTCCGATGGCGGCGGAGACTCCTCCCCCCTTTCAAGAAGTTCTAGCACCTCATAGGGGTAATTTCCATAATAGACAAATGCAATAACAGCCTGACCCTATAACAGAACTAACGGAATAAAATTGTATGAAATAGGAGATCGGAAAATTCGTGGAAAGGAAAGATTCATCCAGCATTCGCCTAAGTAATCAGGAGAAACCACACACACGAAACAAATTGAGGTCAGACTGGTCGGTCCCAAGCATTTCCGCCCGAACAACCCCGCTTGGTGACGAGACATGGATCCAGTCTTCACACTCTGAGTTGAAGCGGTGATCAAAGTAAGTGGTAAGAAGGCAAACACCATTTAGATGAGTGTAAAGATATATATGACCACTGATTTTATACTCTTGGTTGATATTTGTAAAAGGACGCAACAATATCAGGAACATATTACGCATTATTGTTTAACCGTCTGAAATATAAATTGAAGGAAAAAACGGTTAATATAGGCATACAAAAACGACTCTTTCACCATCCCACTCATAGACAGTTGTAATGACTCAGTGCAGAACAGAGCTTTGGATTGATTCTTCATTCGCTCTTTTTCCGTAGTTAGTCCTTAGTGATTTAAAATATCGTCTAATGACGAAAAAATTGCAGATTCGTCCAATTAAGCAAATAGACTTTAATAGAGACTGGGTTAAGAAGTAAAGTTTTTATTTATAAAAAATGTGAAACTTGGTAGTTATCTGGAACACAAATTTTGGCATGATCGCTCGTGAGAGTTGTGTCGTTATCAACGTTCAGCGGATAAATATTCTAATACCTGCTCGGATAAATGAATAAACAGAACTTGTGAGGAATTAAATACTAGACAAAGCTTAATGATCTCGCACCATCGCTTCGAGCTCCGAGTGTCTAATGTCATCGCTTTCGTCTAAACAGTAACACCTTGCACAAAATACCTGGAAATTGTCCACTTCGTCTCTGTTGCTTTGTATCAAATATCAAGCAAAAACTGTTAATTTTTCTTGTTTGTCATATTATTTAGAACATTTGAGGGTGTCTTCATTAATAAATAAAAATGAAATTAGTGCATTATTTACTCTCACTTCAACATCCGGTATCTGGTAGCGCTAAACATGTACCGAAAGATACTGTTGAGACGTAACAACATTGTTTTCCTGAAGTGAAACTAATGAAGCGCATTCCTCATGCGTATATTATCGTAACATAGGCAAAGATGACTGTAACAGTAGTTCCAGGAGAAAAGCATCTTGTCCTTATTAGCTAACATTTACAGGAAAACCATTTACTCCCTCAGCTTCTAATTCGGAAACAGAAGCAACGAATTGTGTGACTGCAGAGATTCACTGTGGCACACTACTGTTGAGAAAGAGCCTTTTCCGTGCAACAGTTTAAACGATTTTAAGCTAATGTCTGTTTACATAACCAAGGTGATTTTTCCTTTTAGTATAAAAGTGATAATATGAATTATTTAAAATAATTGCACTTTGCTTTCCCTTTTCTAAAATGGAATATTGACGACTGCAATCATTTCGAGTCAAATGAAAACTTTTCCTGTTACTACATTAATGAGTTGTTTGCTGGTACACGCATGACAAGAGAAAGAATTAAGTTTCCTAACAACAACAGTGACTGCAGCTGCTGTTACGTCTTTAGTGTCCGATGTCAGCAATGTGTGTAACATGACCTTCTTAAGGCAAAAGTACCTCGTCAGTAGAATTTTCTCCCACTCATAATTTGAGAATATGAGTCAACGTTACCGTCACCTCTACTTTACCGTCTCTAGTGGCGGTACAAGTAACTTGAAAACTAGAGTGGCCTCCTTTAGTTTGAACACAAGTATTCCTGCCTTACATGTGCTTTAGTTAGATTACCTGGAGGTTTTGTAAGAAAATCTGGACAATTAAAGTAAAACTTAATAGCGGGGAAAAAACAAGCGCCACCACCCTGAAAGATGGGTGTAGATATGTATGAATAGGTGTGGAGTATGGCAGTAAATGATAATGGCTTTTCAAAATGACTACATGTATGGGGGAGATGAAAAATTACTTACTACAGTGGACTAGAAATGCAAAATGTTAAAAAGTTTTGTTATTTAGGAGTAACGTTGAATATGCGTGGGAAATGGGATATACACTTATCTTTATTAATTATAATCTATTATTACTTATAAAGGACGAGGTAAACTAAATGAGTTACTGTGTGTTCTGACTCGCGTGTCAGATATACCAATAGATACACTAGAGAGGATATACAATATCTTGATTAAGTCTATTCTGTTATATGGAAGTGAAATATGGGGATGGAGGAGAACTGAAAATGTTAATAAAATTCAAGTGGAAAAAAGTTCTCGGGTTCTCCAAAGGAACGTCAAACTATAGGGTCATAAGGGAGGTAAGTTGCTGTGAAGATTCGGTTGACAGTAAATGTGAAATACTGGCTTTGACTAATGCAGGGAGACCAGTCCACACTTCGCGCTAAGTGCTATAGACACCAGATTTAAAATATAACACCAGTTTGGGCTGCAGAGGTGGAAAGAAGGCTCAGAGGAATTGGCTTGAGTTCAGTATGGCAACGAGGCAATGCAAATAATAAAATCCTAGGAAAGAAGGTTAGAACAAGGCTGGGACATCAAGCAGGTTCTTCGAGACAGAATGTGACACGAAAGTCTCCTTAAGACTATCAAATGAAATTAAATTAACCTGGGGTAAAAAGGTCTATATGCTTGTTTTAGGGAGAAAGACAAGTTCAGGAATGGCCTGTTTAGAATGCAAGATTGGGAGGCTAAAAATAGCTGGTTAGTTCTGGTAGAAGAATTTACTCAATTTGTGGAGGAAAGGAGGAATAGGTACATATTCTGGCAGAATGTACTCACTGGAAAGAACATCTGAGAAAAACGTTCTTCCCAGAAAACTTTTAAAACCCAATTAGAGGTGGATTGGTAGGCTGGGATCTGTTTGCGAACTACACTAATTGGTTCAATATGGGCATTTTCATAGCCTAAATGGCCGAAGATAGAAGCAATTTATTTTCTGGTTAAAGCGCAATAGCCAGTGTAGTTATAAATAATATGTAACATGTTTCAATTCATATTTAAAAAATTAAACAATTACTCATATTTAAAGTTTGTTTATTTATTATTGATAGTTTTAATTTATATTATATTTCTAATTGTGTATCATACTTTTAACATGTATGGTCCACGAACCATGCATAAAATGTATTTGTAATATGTATATAGAATTTTATAACAATTAAGATACACCTAATACTTCTAATACAAGCTCTTTAGTAAATGACCAGTATTTGGAAGTGATTACATAGTATTCTTGCAGACCAGTATAGCGCAGCCAACTTCTGTCCATTCATTTTGGCGTTTGGTGCTCTACAACTTGTGCACATAGATAAACAGTCGTGTATAGATGTGCATCTAAATATTGCAGTAACCTCTTTTATAATTTTTATCTAGTATATGTGCATTATTTTTCTTTTATTTGTTTGCTTAGTATGAAATTGCAGTATTTAAGAATTTGATTGGTTGCTGGAATTTTATGCCTTTTTTAAATGCAAGTAGGTCTGCTATTTCATTCCACACTACGAGGATATCGATTTGAAATAAGTTTTTTTTTTTTTAAGTCGTTAAGGGTTTAGGCAATTTCTATTTCATGGATTTTTTTTTTTTTTGTCTAAAATTAAGAAACTTTTCTGATTGAATTGTTAGTTGGGTTTTACTAGGAAATGTGCTTTTTGTAATTTATTTATTCTCTAGCCTTAAATATTGCTTGATTGATTCTGCCCAGCAGGTATGTGGTGAGTGTTCAATTATGCTTGCACCTGTGTATTCTTGATTTATCATTGAGCCATCGGCACATACATATATCATTCATCATAATTCATTATAAATTGTTTGCAGTAATATATTTTATTTTACCGATTGCATAACTAATGTGTTTTAATTAAGTAAAAACACATTTCATAGTATCTAGATGAGGCATTGTTATTTTAGCTTCTGGTTTAATGGTATTTCGAATCTACTTTCTCTGTTCTCTTTGCTGTTTACGGGTTTCGTATCTACTTTGTAATATAGTTAGCTGACAACTGTTTACTTATTTATCACTGTGGATCTGACACCTGCAGCACATCTAGAACATTTTCAAATTTATTAAGACATCATTAATTAAACTTATAATTAAATGTTTTTATTTCGTTCCCCAAATCATTCTTGAGGTGTTTATTATACAGATAAATATTAAAATTTCCTAACTTTAAGATAAGAAGAATAAGTACAATGAGCATATTTCCTGAAAGATATTCTTAGATTTTTCTATTCTGTCGCAAAGCTTTTCTGACACGCAGATTTGAGAACATTCAGACACACCAGGAAATGCAGTTGGTAATTTTTCTGTCTTGACAGGCCCTTGCTCTAACACATCTGGAAAAAATCAGATTGGTGCACGCTGTCTCTCAAGCTTATCTGTTTCGTCTCCACTTGAAAGATTATTTTGCTTACTAAAAGCCTGGCCTGCATTAATGTAGCAATTGGCTTTTATGTGAATGATGACAGAGGTTTAAATACATTCCCAACTGGAATTATTTTGATTTCTAACGTTCTCAGAATGGGAGCTGTTGTCATGCAACACCGCACCATAGGGTGAAGAACCATGATAGGCGTTTGTTTAGTGTTATATAACCTCAACATTTAAACGCTTTTATTTCAAGTGTTATTTAAAGCAGCCTTATTCGTGGTGTATTAAGAGAGGTGTTGAGTCAAGCCTAAGAGCAGTCGATTGTTTTAACTCAGCAGTATTTCAGAGCTGCGTTTCACATTCAGATAATTGAGACAGAGTCAAGTGATCACAGTTGAACGATTGTATCAGTTCGTATGTTCCTAATCATTGCTAATACTTATATTGATAGTATGAGAACATACAGTAGGGATAGCAGTTGTTAATATGACAGTTTGCATTTTCATCTTTGATGTTCTTGTTCCTAAGTTCCCCTCTGAATTACGATTACCTCTTTATGAATTCGTTCGGTATCGCTCCTGTCGTCGCAGTTAATGTGTTAAACGAATAGCTGTTCAACGTGTAAGTTACAGACTCACCATATTAATAAGATGTTCTTTTACTTTTGTTTTCAGTTTTGGTAATTCATTGGTGGTTTCTGAATAACGGTTAAGCGTTTTTATGCACCACCACAACTACCACGGGTGTCCCAGGTCGTTAAGGCGCGACCTCGTCAGCGGGATGTCTGGGGTTCCATTCCCGCCAGGACCGTTTTCAGAATGAGGTTTTTTCCAGGTTTTTCCTCAGTCCTCATAGTTGGCAAATGCCGGGGGGATACCCTAAACTTAGGCCTGGAACGTTTCCTTCTTAAAAAAAAATTAATAAATAAAATTATTCCTTTCCCAATTTATCACTTAATCTCATGTACCATCAGTGTTCGCCGCCTGTGGTGCCTCAATAGTAAAAACGGACGTTAAACACTATTCAAACACACACACACACACACACCACCACCACCACCACCACCACCACCACTTTATTTATTCTCGCAAATCCCTATATTGGGGAACGGGGAGCATAATGTTTACCCCAATTACTGACCAATGAAAATCATATGTCGAAATATAGTACAATAATGAAAAATATACATTTCTGTAGTAAATTGCTCATTTACTCATCAAACATGATTATAAATTTACTTTGTCTACATTTAAAAGAATAGAAGATTGATTCTGTTTCAAAATGTTCTCGAAATTTTAATATTTTGTCTTATAATCTTTTTTCTTTTTTAATTAGTTCGGTTATACATTTTTCTCACAAATACAAATGTATGATAATGATGTAGGTAAGTATTCAAATATGGTGCTTTCCACTCTTCACAGCAGTTTTACTACAATGCCTTTACTCGATAGTCGAACGGAGAAGGAGAGATGAATATCTAAAAAGTGCAAAATTACAATATTAAATAACCCATTATATAATAACAAATTTCGCTACAGCAATATAATTTGTATGTTAACTTTTCTGTATTCATTTTCTAGATAGTATTATACATAAGAACAGCGTAACATTAGTTGAAATAATTATAATAATGGTCTACACAGTTTTTTTCTGAATGAAACTTCATATTTTCTGATTCTTTACCACATGGAATTTCTCATACCAGTCTAAAGTTTTGTCTCATTAGGCTTCAGTTTTTCAGAAATCGATATTATAACATTTTTTATTATTTGTTCATTGAGTAGATACATAAAATAAATATTCTGAGAGAATTAAACAAGAAAATAAATGATTTACATTGTGAATGCGACAGTAGGGCCAAATCAGAGCATTGAACCAAAAAAAATTAGCCACAAAGTAGCAATTTAGTTCTTGGAGAAAAAATGTGAAGTATGAACCATTGGTTCTTCCTTCTAATGTCCTTCTTCCACCACTCCATATTAAGTTAGGCCTGATGAAGCAATTTGTTACTGCTCTGAATAAGGATAGTGATTGTTTCAACTTCCTTGTTACAAAGTTCCCACAGAAAATCGAAGCTAAGATGGCAGCAGGTATTTTCAACAGACCCCAAATTCGTGAGCTTATGCAGGATGAGACCTTTCCTCAATCGATATCCGAGTTAGAGAATTCAGAATGTTTGGCATACAAAAACTGGAAGAAAACTTTCTTGGCAAACAAGAAATCTGAGAACTATTAAGAAATTGTGGAGGAAATGTTACAATATTTTAAAAATCTAAGACTTAGAATGAGTGTTAAAGCGAATTTCCTTAACAGCCATATTCCCTACGAATTTGTGTGCAATGAGTGAAGAACAAGGTGAAAGCCATTAAAACAATGGAAACTATCATGGCCATCGGTACATGTTAATGATAGCTGATTACTGCTGGTGTTTGAAAAGAGACACTACTGAAGCACTTATCGCAGCTTCGAAAAAATATGAATTTTTCATCTTCCTAGTAACGAAAAATTTTGGAAATTCATAATTATTGACATAGCTCCCTTTTTCAATATATCATTACTATTTCAGTTAAAATAAAACATACAAAACAGTTTTGTCTTAGCTATATGACTTAAAACTTAATATTAAAAAAATGCAAGTATATTATGACATTTGAGGTGATTTTTCTTAAAAACCTACCCCGATAGTTGAAACTGAAAACATATTTGAATATAGGGCATTCATATCCAGGTGGAATAATAATAATAATAATAATAATAATAATAATAATAACAAAGAAAGGATCACTCGATTTGTTTTAATATAGTATAATTATTAGATGTAACACTTTTCCGTGTTTTTATCATTTTCTAGCAGTGAAAAAGCATGAACTTGGAACATATAGGATCATTTGGTCATAGTTGTTCAGATACAATTCCATTCAGCATTAAAGTTTGTATTACAACCGTTGCTTATGTAACCAGAAAATGATTTCTTTCATTCTCTACAATGACTGCCCACAATAACCAACCACCACCAATCCGATGATTTAAACATCAGTGTAAATAATACTATTTCGGAATGCTTACATTCGGCAGTAATTATTATTAGGGGTTTGAATGTATTCAGATATGACCTTTATTTATGCAGAGCCATCTGAAGGAGATTACAGTAGTAAAGCCAATACCCGAGCTGTATCTACTGTATTTTCTTAGACTCTGATATATCGACGGAGAAGAACCACCAAGGCATGTCACATTTTTCTATCAATCAGAGCAAATAAAATTGTACCATGTGTATGTAATTTTTAGACACAGCAAAAAGTTCTGTATTAGGTAAAATTGACTTACTTTTTTATAGGCAGAAGGTATTCTCCTTTTAGATATTTTATTTCTATAGTATTTATGGATTAAATCTTAAAAGTTAACCATCCTATAAGTGGCGGTTGGTGGCCCCTATAGAAGGGTGAGCCAGGGGCATAACTACATGACACCCAAATGGCGGGGGAAGATAACTGTTATCAAGAGTTATACTTCTCCCCGACATTTTCTTATAACTGCAGCCTTATCGTACGTTTGTATTATAAGCCTCTGGTTTATACGGTACTCTTTTAATTCACAGCATTCTGCATTCAATTCTGGAACAACAATGAATTTTATGAATTTTTCAAACGGTTTATCTCCCATTAATGTATCGTAATATCACAACAAATTGTGAATGCATGTACTGTCGTTTTATCGGACTCTGCAAAAACGAAAGTTGTCCTTTCTATTTCTTTTCTATTATCATTCCTATAGACAACATACGTTTCTCATTTCACACGCTGTCAGTCAAGATATTTTTTCAAACCATTAAAAAAAAAACTTCTTGCCATCTTAGCTTTCGGTTGATGAGGTTAAAGTCGTTTCACTTCCAACTTAACAGTTAAATTTCAGAGGCGAAAACGGAGTCTTCAATAAAACACTACACTGTTCTTTGTCACAAAACAGATACACTTTTTATAACTTAACATTTAACGCTGTGTAAGTCACCTTTCCACTGAAAAAGAGTCACCCAATTTCAAACAAAATGTGAAAACAATCCCTAATAGTCAGTTATGTGTGGATCAGTAACCTCTCAACATTTGGTTCGTGAGAAAAGAGAGAATACCGAGCGCTATTATGGGCCGTATTCCTGCTGGTCCAAGAAACAGCAGAAATAGCTTGAGAAAGGCTAATCCATCTTGGAGGAAGATAAACATAAGTCCTTGTAAATCTTTGCTGACCTATGAAGGTATAAGTTTGGGGCGTAAAATTTTCCGGCTGGCCCATGGGCTTCCTTCTGTAAAGGAGGACCCTCATGCGCTTATTACCTAAGACAGAATTACGAATTAATCGCTTATACATACTTTCTTTCATTGATGGGCCGCCTCTGCATCCTATTGTTGGTATTTTTGCAATTTTATTTAGAAATGAGAGACAGAGCATATGTAATGGAGTATTTCAAATATAAAATATAGCGGAATAGGAAGTTTGGCATTCAGACATGTCCATAAATATTTTGATATACTGGACATAAATCATGCTATTTTATAAAGGCATTAATAACATGCTTAAAACAGACTATATTGTGGTACTAGCTAGAAATGCGGGAGAACAAAGTATAAGAAACAATTTTTGTAGGAGAACCGCATCAAATTTTACAACATAATAAGTTAGTAATATGCAAACTATACATTAATTTTTATTTATTCATTATTATGATTGATTTTATATTAATAACTAATTTTTGCATGGTATTGTTACTAATATTGTTATATCACCAACAGGGGCAATTATTTCATCAAAATTAAATAGATTATTGTTATGTAAACTACTGTTGTTTATTTGAAGCTAAAGATCGGCCTCTGCTACTCTCTTAAACAATCATGTCAATACGAGCTGGTTGATTTGAAACCGATATCCTCAGCACGTTTTCCAATTTGTCATTGGACAGAGGGGATCTATACTTCCCCTTGATGAACTTTTATCTTGCAGAAAGTAATTTCACAAATCTACGTTGATCCAAAAAACACAGAGTTTTAGATGAACATAGACCAAGTTTTCGAACTGTTGTTTTTCTGGGAGTATAATCCAAAAACTATAAGACTGAATTAGGTTTTACTCTCTCTTGAAAATTATCTAGTTCTGAACACTGATAGAGATCAATGAGTTATTTTTCAGATTTATATCTCAGGTTCAAAAATTGACAGTCCAGTTACATCTGCTGTCGTTATGACCAGGGATTTTCGACAAATCGAAATGAAAAACAAAATTTCATGCTGAAATCATGGCGAAATACAGTGATAAATTGTATGAAGGTTTTCAAGTGTATTTCCTCCGAGTTTTCAGGAATAAGACGTTGGAAATATGGAAAACAATAAAATCATTATCAAGTTCTTCTGTATATATTTTCAATTTTTCTTCCAAAGAAAAAATTGCACTTGTCAGCTGAGTAAAAAGTTTGTTTAACCTTGCATTCATCATTTAATATTCCTGTTATAAGGAAGGCAACCTTCAACCACAATGGAAAATAATTTCACATAAAAAGAGAATTATTTAATGTTGAAGATTAAAAAATCCTTCCAAAATTTGCCTAACCACTATATCTCACTATGATATAATCATCACCATAATGCGAATAGTTCTTTAAGAAATGATGATTGCCTGAGATTCAATTCATTTCATGTAATGAATTGAAATATTAATTACTTTCTTCGCATTAGATTTGAAAGTTTCATCAAATTTAGCAGCAGGACTTTCTTGATGTAAACTGCAATGCTAGTTTCTATATAAATGCTTTTTAATAGAGAAACAAATCCTTTATTAGAACCTAGCATTAATAGGTAACCGTCAGTAAACACAGATAAAAGTTTTGCATCCCCGTGTCTGGGCTGACATAGGTATTACTGTTAAGAATTCTTCCTTTACAACCCGCATCTTATTGCGACATTAAAGCAAATGAAAGATAGAACTTGGTATCTTTGGATGAATCAAGAGCAAAATGAAATAGTCACATTAATGAATATGTTCCAGAGTGCAAAGCAGTATGTGTTCTGACATTTCCTTAACCATGCTAACACTTATTGAGTCAGAAAAAGTTGAAACTTTGTATATAACCTTTTATCTGATTTGTATTGGGATATTTAGAAAACAATGTGCCACTTAAGGCTAGAAAACAGTCGTCAAAACCTCTACATCAGTAAATGGTTTCATTTTACGTGCTGAAAGTTAATGCGATACTTTTGTTGTTAATTCATTTTGATTTACCATAGTATACATATTTTTTTTGTTCAGACACTATTAACATGTTTAATGTTTTTAGTCTTTTTTACTATCAATTACAATCTTTTGAATGCCCACTGTCAAAAATTGAGTGCACAGTATTGCAATTCCTATTAATATTAAAGCTTTTATTACCTTGTACTATATTACGACTTAAACCCATATCATTTCTATCCTTTTTTTGCAGAAAGGAAGAGAAAATCATGCTCCCAACTGTTTTGAAACACTCTTCCTTCCTTCCAATTTTTCCCCCTTTTGAAAAAACATCAGTCACTACTAAACACAGCACTTCAACAAACTTACCCCTATGAATAAACTATTCAAACTAAATTAAACAGAGCAATATCTTAAATCAGTCGCTTGTTCTTTGCTAGAGTCTAAGAAAGACTAACTTTCATTATTATAGCTTCAGACGACAGTGAATAAATTAGTAATACACCTCATTATTTAACTCGCAACCCACTACTAGGAATGATACAGGGACATCCAAAGTTCTCTAGAATTATATATATATATATAATATGTATGTTATATAATATATAGTAATAATAAGAGAGTTAAAAGGATACAACACTAAGATAAAGTCACACTTGAGATCGCTATATTTCGAACTCGTAGAGCTCTTCTATGGCAAGAAGACAAGTGACCAGGTTACATACACACATGTATATGTGCGTGCGTGTGCGTGCGTGCGTGCGTGCATGTGGGTTCTTGGAGCGATTTATGTAACAAAAGTAAAATCGTTCCAAGAAACGAGAAACAAGAAAAATATGTGTGTGTGTGTGTGTGTGTGTGTGTGTGTGTGTGTAACAAAAGTAAAATCGCTCCAAGAACCTCATTAAATTTCCCGAAAGCCGAATGCTGCTCATGGGCCACATAATGATTACCATTAATTTATATGAATCGTTAATAGAAGGTATTTATGAAGTATACAACAATTTTTCATTTGGGGGTGTCTTGGGTTGGATGGACAGGGGCGGAGGATGACACATTGGTGAAGGGCTAACCACATCAGTGGTGGCACCTCGGGAAGGAAAGGTTGAAATGAGGGAGACACCGGGCGGCCAGAATCCAGGAGCGCAAACGCAGGGACATGTTTTCAGATAGAGCAACCCAAAGACGGCGGAGACCTCCCACCCCAGGCGTTCCAACCCCTCAGAAGTGCCGCTTCCAAATCAGACGCAGGGGAAAAATGTTCCCAAAGCGCAAGCAACTGCAAAAAAAATAAATAAATAAATAAATAAATAAATAAAAAAAAAACCAGTTCACCTGGCCTGCCACTTTCTACTCTAACCGAACCAAAGGAAATAAATGATGTGAAGTGGAAGAGCGTAAATTTCTTGAAAAGTAAAGATCTATCCCAGCATTCGCCTAACCGGCCAGGGAAAACTGCGCAAAAGCCCTTGGGCAAAATGAGCATCTGGGTATAGACGGGTCTTGATTAAGTAATATGAGACGGAACCAAAGATGTACGGATATAATTATCATGTGAGGCATAATATCTCCAAAGTGTATGCACGCCAATGACCTAATTCAAATTTTATTTGCTGCAACATTTTTTTTTAAAATTATAACAAAATTCGCTTGGTATTAGGAGTAAGTTGAAAGACAAGCCCAATATTTTATTTCAGTTGTATATTTATTAAGAATTAGATGTTATGGTCACAAATGTTATGCAATGATAATTATTTCATAAAGATCAGGTACCAGGTTGCCAAAACTGCTTATATTTTATGATCGGTGAACGAGAGGCTTTCATCGCCAGTGATTGTTTTTGCGTCTGTGGAGGGCGTATGTGCCGTACTTTAGTTGCATATATTGTATTTTCGCTCTTGCACTGGATGACTATCAACTCTTTGTACTTCTTTAAGACAGATCGTGAAGAAAGCTAAAGTAAAGTGCAAAATGTAGAAATTGCTCGTTGCTGCTGGTTGGCCAGTGGAAAGTTTTTGTAGCATTGCCAGAGGACTGTGGAGAATTAACGTTTATTAGTGTCCTTGCTTTGGTGCAAATAAATCAGCATTAACATTTGTCGGATGTGTATGAAGTTTCAAAGTAGGTTTTAGCGTGAGTTGGTTAAAATTCCTTTATTAGCTCGTAGATTTGAGATATAGCCAGGCTGACCTTTATTATTTTTTCATAAGTTGAACAATGAATATCAAGTATTTTTGCGCGCTTTTAATCCGCGGGTTCTTTTATGCAAACTATTTATCATCCTTGATAATATGAGTTGTTTGTGAAGGATATTTATTTTGAATAAGTAAGTAGTTAAGTTTGTTGCAGTACTTAATCTGTCAAGAGTGAAAATTACATACAAGTCCTATTAATCGCTGACTACAGGGTGGAGCATGAAATGATGAAACAGTACATTCGTCGTTTGGTTTAAAGCGGACGAAATAAACACATGAACAATGCATTAAACAAAAAGTTAATTTTTGATGTGTTTTGATGTTTTAAGTTCATTTCACCACAGGATGGGTACTAGAAAGAAATACAATTCTACATGCACACGAAATATTTAAAAGTCTTAAAACCAAAGCGACCTCGGCCAAACTACGACCCGCATTTCTGAAGCAATGACAATGTGAAAGAACTGTTTCTAATTTGGTTTATCGCATGAAAGAAGGTTTATCCGCTAACCTTCAGTCGTCATGCACTTAAATTGTTGTTACACTCACTTGTTTTCTATATCATAGTAATACCAACATAAAAATAAGTTCGTTTTTTGATTATCGACAAGGGATACTAGCACGCATATTCACTTATATGATATGATTTTCGCGGGATATAAATCACATTCACCGCACTTACCAATATGCAAGGGATACATTTTTACATAAACAAAATATATTTGACTCATTTAAACTATTTTCAACACTAGAGAACAACAATATGCTTCTCTACATTACAAGGATTTACCCGCTAACTTAGTACACCATCCGTAATCAATTTATACTTATGAAAAGGAGGTGAGCGTAGGCCGTTAGGCCGCAACTCTCCGCAGCGAATCACTGGGTCCACCCGTTTCTAGGATTCATCCGAGGTTAAGTTAGAGATTGTGTGTGTGTGTGTGTGCGCGCGCGCGCGCGCATGTGAATGAATTAATTATGAATTCCATTTTTTCTCAGCTGTGCATTAAAATTCCACTAGAATCTCAGATAAATTGCTTTAGTGAATGAGCTTTTCTGCTTAGGTTAGGCTAGATTAGTACAAAATTGTGTTAGTGAATGAATTTATGATGTACTTTGTACTTACGGTTTTATGGAACAGAATACCCTGAAGAAAAATTGGAACATTACAAATGAATTCGAACATATGCAAGGGCTCATTTTACCACTTAAGTTTTGCAACTATTTCTATAAAAGCTATAAATTTGTGTTGTTTCTTGTGAATACATTGTTTTTAAAACATACACGAGTACATAAGCTATTTTTTTTTTTTTTTTTTTTTTTTTTTGAGTAGTGTTTAACGCCCGTTTTTACTACTGAGGCACCACAGGCGGTGCACAAGCTATAAAATCATTCCAAACTATTCTCGTAGGATGCTCATTTTCGCCTATTAAGCTGCCTTTAAAAAGTTTTTGTTATCTTCTTGGTATTTCACAACTACTGAGGTTAAATTTACATTCATTTTTGACCTTACTTCACCGGTTATTCTATAAGTAGTAATAGGCAGATATTCACTTTTTTCATTTATATGCTGTCTGGTCCAATGTTTTTGTGAGACGTCATGAATTATAATATCGCTTCTTTTCTTATTTTATAAGTTATACTTTGTTTAGTAATTTTTCAGAACTTTTAATACATTTGGATAGGTTTTAAATTAAGATTTATTAATTTGTAATTTAAAATGCAAATTTGATACTATATGAGGAACATCTGAAATTTACTTCAGTATGGTTCTTGTAGCGTAATGGGCTAGACGCTTGGCTTGTGATTGAAATGACGCGAGTTCGAGTCTACTTCAGGTAAGACATTTATAGTATTTAAGCATAATTAGACGCACATAAGATAGTAATCGTAGATATAATGTTACGAATGAATACACAGAGGAAGTAAAAAGTTAGGGAAACATCTAGTAGAGCAAGTAATAAATATTTGTGATAAAGGAAATTCCTTTAGTGCAAGAAGGGCATAAGTAACTGATGCCCGTACTCTGAAGCAGTTCCGATTTATCTGAATGAACACTTCAAGAAATGTGTCATCATTTCATGTTCTACTCAGTACTTTCGCGAATTGTGGATGCGGGCGAGAAGCTGTATTATGTATGTAGTATATTTTGCTTTTTTGTTTACTTCTTATTTTAGCTTTTAGTATCCCATTTGGTTGCAGCATGTTGTTCAGTGCGGTTAGAGTTTGTAATGGTGCATAAGACTTAGGAAAAATAAACGCTTAGGCAACGTGTCACGGCAGATTTATGCGTGGGTAGCAAACACTCTCTCACATGAGTCTTAAGCTTGGTTTGATGTATAATTGACAAAATAGCAAGCTACGCAATTCTAGTTGCGTTCCATTTTCACTGTACACATGTAACTGTGCGTGTTTTAGTAAGGGGGGAAAGGAGTGGCAGTGTCATTGACACTAAACCATGTGCCAAGTAAGTTCTCGACAGGAAATAAGCAGCTTAAAGGTACTTGAAACAAGCAAACATGCAATGTTGGTTAGGTCAGTATATTCAACATGGTTTACAACTGAGAGGTTGTAAAGGAAACGGAGAAAAATTATTCTTAATTACTCTTATCTAAGATAAGGCGTACAACATTCTATCACCTCTTGTAAATAATTTATAAAATTATAGTTATCAGTTTCCAGGATATGAAATATTTTCTAGTAGTGTAAATGAAACAGTAAATCCTTTTAAAGACTCCAAGTACTACAGAGCTCAGATAAGTTAATTACTATATTATTTTCTACCATCTGGAGTTGAAGATAAGACCAATAATAATGAATTTACTTCAATAATAATAATAATAATAATAATAATAATAATAATAATAATACACATATCCGAGTATCTGAACACTGAGAAGCTCCAAACAATCACAACAGTGTTGTATTGCTTGGCGGCAATGCACACACACAACTTGCACAGCTTTCTTGTAGGTAGAGGGGAGGCACCTTCAACTGTTTAGACTTACTATGCTCTCCGTTCAAAGGGAAGGTTCTTTGATTGAACACTTAAAGTAAGCAAAGTTACCAAAAGGAAGGGTTTAATCATATTCCTAGATTTTAGTCATATTTCGGAACAAACAAATCCCCAGGCGATTAAACTGAAGTACAAACTACTTCATTAGTGCCTGGTATCAAACCCAAGAAATTGATCAGAAAACAAACTAGCCTACCGCTGTATTGTTGAGGAAATCATGTAAATGTTGTAGATGTAATTCTTTTTAATAAACTAGTGTATACAAAAATATATAAATATTGATTGGTTCAAAATTATGCAGCCATATGAAATTTACATTTCAAAAAGATATAGAGCAAAGCCAGTTCTATGAGACATCACTTAAGTATTTAGATTTAAAATCTTGAAGACGATCTTTATACATACTTTAAATATACAAATATTAATCGGTTTAAATATTATGCACCTGTAACAAAATTTCTAATCAAAATGTATAGAGCAAAATCAGTTCTATTAGACATTATTTATAAAAGTGTTTACATTTTAAATTGTTGAAGATGATCTTGAACATTTAAATTTCATCTTGCACAATGTCAATATGAATACATTTCTTAAAAAATTATTTTCAGTAACTGCAATCGCTGAAGTCCTCTACAATTTTTGCGCTTAAACTAATTCTCCCAAAAAATAATAAATGTTTAGTCTGGTAGTATTTTTAATTATCATTTCCTACTTTCTCAGGGTAGTTTGCAGAGCTGTTATATGGTTTTATTTATAGTAATACTGTATAACGTCCGTTTTTACTGCTGAGAGCCACCCCGGTGATTCATGAGATAAAATGAAATTGGAAAGGATTTCTTTAAAAGAATAGCGTTCCAGGCCTAAATTTAGGGTACCTCCCCGGGACTGAGGAAAACCTGGAAAAAACCTCAGTGAGAGAGGACAGTCTTGACGGAAATCAAGCCCCAGACCTTCCTCTCAAGAGCCCATGTCTTAAACGTTTGAAGATTGAAATCGTTAGTAATGCTCAAGGCATGATGGGGAAAAAAAAATGCTATGGACCCAACCTTCTCAAAGATTCCTCGCTATTCGGTGTTTTCTTTAACTTATGTCTTCCAGCCACAAGTGACACCTCGGGGGCTTTAAGAACGGCAAGAAATCCTTCTCCGTAACTTCCCCAAACCCAAGGTAATATAAATAAACGCAAAATTTACATCAAAAGTAAGAAAAGATTCTCAAAGATTCCTCGCTATTCGGTGTTTTCTTTAACTTATGTCTTCCAGCCACAAGTGACACCTCGGGGGCTTTAAGAACGGCAAGAAATCCTTCTCCGTAACTTCCCCAAACCCAAGGTAATATAAATAAACGCAAAATTTACATCAAAAGTAAGAAAAGAGGCTAATAATAGCTTCGTAAACAGAATAAATGGGGTAGAAAACATTAAAGTATGTTGCTCCGAAGCTTTTAAAATGGACCAAATGACCTAAATAAATAAATACAAAGACAAATTTGCAAGAGAAGGAAAAGAATTAACAAGTAGTGCTGGTTAAGTTAACAAACAATTTCATATGAAGAAAATCAATGGACAAACAGAACCTTGTCAATTTAATATAGTGAAATTTAATCACCAACAAAAGTAAAATAACTACATAAAGCGACAAGAGAAGGCAAAATACAGGCAAGTTTAATCTGGGAAGGTAAGAAGAGACAAACACGAAGACAAAGATAATCCGCAATGAAAACTGTAGAGCCAATGGCAGCCTTCATATCATTACGTAATTCTTTGCTGTACATTTTAAGGGCCTTTTTAAAGACTTATATAAGGATCTTTCTAAAAGTTCTCGGTCTGACTAAGAAAACAAGATTTAAGATAATGTTTTTCAACATAGCCACTTTATAAATCAATACCTTTAGTCTAACGACTTTCCAACTTTTTAATACCCTCAGTAAAATAAGATTGTGTGAAAAATAAATGCCTATCTTAGCCAACAACCTAATAATTTTATGCGAATCTTCGTCCACCCGGCCGTTTTTCAGGTTTGGGAACAGAAAGTAATCGCCGGAGGCCAAATCCGGCGATATGGCGGATGTGGAAGCACTTGAAATGCAGATCATGCAGCTTTGCAGCAAAAATCCCAGATGTGTATGAAGGCGCATTACCGTGATGAGAAAGAACTTTCTTTTTCGCTACGTGTGGACGTTTATCTTGAATAGCATCCTTTAGTTAGTCTAGTAATGCCAACTCGGGTACCTTCAATCGGCCATCATTGAGTGCGGAATTGTGAATTTTTGTCACAGTTTTATCGGTCCTAGCACTGATGCTAGGGACACTACTGAGCGCTCATCATCTACGACCACGCTTAAATTCAGCAGCCCATTTTTCAATTGCCGAAATCAAAGGGGAAGAATCCTTTAGCATGCACTCTAACTCCTGTTGTTTTTCTGTTGGAGTTACACCCTTCAAAACGAAGCACTTTATCCATAGTTCTAACTTCAGTTTATCCCTTTTGTAGAAAATATTTACACTAGTTTGTTTACACGATCGTCATCAATTAGTTAATGACCGTGTAAACTTGAGCATTTGAAATTAACAGAACTTCTCAGTGCGCCATCTAAAAGATGATTACCATAGTAATTTGGCCATCTTCACGACACCTATGGGTCAGGCCGGGAATTTTTAGAACATCGGTCGTATTAATAGTGCTGGAAATTGAAAACGTTTTAACAGGAACTAACGTTTTAAGCCACTGCACTATAACAATTTTCTTCCCCTCCCATAAGAAGATTCTGTGGATGATGATGATGATGATGATGATTATTATTATTATTATTATTATTATTATTATTACTATCATCATCATCATTATTATTATCATCGTCGTAGCCGTCGTCATCATCAAAGAATTTCTTTAAATATTAATGTTATTGATATAATAAAAGTATCAATATAAATTAAACGAATATTTAAATGTCTAAAATTCTTTTTATAGTGGGCGACTTTTCCCTTGTGGTAGTCATGATGAGGAGCCTGGTACTTTTTTTTTTAACTCCTTCCTTACTGCTGGCACGTTCGTAATAGGAGGTGTATTCCAGCGGAATGTTTAATTCGCTCACATTTTACTTCTCATAGCACGTATTGAAACAAAATGCTTGTGATTATCTTACGGGCATTGCTACTCATGTAAAATTCACAACGCGAACACAACTACTTGCTACTGAACAGGTTGTTGCTAGGTTTCCTTCCGTTTTTAACGGTTAATTACGGATTAGAACATCGACCTAGCAAAGTACTACTAATGATAATACCTCTCCTCTCCGATGCCCATATGAGCACTTATTGCAGAAAAAATTCTGTTCTGGACGTATGTATGTCATCTATTAGCATATTAAGTACATAGGAAATGTTACGGCAAAATAAATTTGCGTAGCGAAATGAGGATCCTGTATTAATGAAATGGATGAGCTTGCCGACCCTTCCAGAGTTATGCAATTTTTGTTTCCCAACTCCAAAAAGCTGTTCAGCAATTATTTTCAGAAAAAAAAATATTACAGGGAATCACTTTCTTCGTTTGTTCTTTTTATATATATCAATATACAATGTGATCCGCAATTCATTTTAATATATTTTTCCCCTTTTCTTGCACTAGTGCTCCATTTTACTAAATACATCAGCACAATATCAAGAACAAAAAATTGAAACACTGCACGTGAAAGCTGCAACGGTTTTCAAATGAAATTACGAAAATATGAGCCGTGTATAGCGGAAGTTGTTCATCATGTTAAGGAAATAAAGGTCTATACATTAATTTTTAAAGTGCCAGTGCGCGACAGTATTCCGTGCAGATCAGTGTCTATTCCAGCACCAACATGTTTATTAAACGATAAAATAAATAAGCTATTTTCTTTTCCACGGCTACGATTTAAAGAATTCTAATATATAACTTATTTTTAAATTACAAATTTTGCATTATATACAGGATGTAAGAAAAATACTTTGGGGACAGTTGGCTGCTCAGAAACGTGGAATGACATCTATAGGTGGATAAGGGTATTCTTTTCTCCTTTTTGGAGTCTCGTGGTGGGGAGCTTACTCCAAGACATGATTCGTGAAGGGTTGTATATACGAGGGTAGATTCATGTTTCCGGCGATAAGGATTGTCGCCTTCACAAAATCCTAATCTGGTGTCATACCTTATCTGCTAAGTAAATAATTGCAGCTGTAAATTCCGCTCCGCTGTGTCAGTTGCTCAGATATAGTTGCATAAAGAAGGCTATTGTAGAAGATTGTGACATGTTGAAAATGGAGTATCGAGCTTTTATCAAGTTCTTCACAAAAGAAGAACTTACTCCAAATGAAATTAAACAGCGATTGGTAGCATGCATCTTATATTTTATCGTAAAAGAATGGACCAAACTTTTTCAAATGGGTAGAGAAAGAATTGAGCTGGCAGGTCGGCCCTTGGAGGTGCTCACTCCTGAAAACATCGATCTTGTGGAAGGAGAAATTATGGAAGACCGGCAGCTCAAAGGTAATACAAATATAAGCAAAGTTCGGCCCTTCTTAAACAACAATCCTTCGAATTATTCATGAACATTTAAACATGAATAAGATAGTGCAAGATGGTGCCTAGACTTCTTTCCTCAGTCCAAAAGCAGCAACGAGTCATCTGTTGTCAGGCATTTTTGGAGCTCTGCAGTGGCTACGAGAGAGAAATTCTGCAAACCATTGTATCACGAGATGAAACTATGGTCCTCAATTATGATCCCTTGTCCAAAAAAGAATTAATGGAGTGGCGTAAACCTGGCAAAGCACCGCCTCTAAAGGCCAAGTTCACTCAGTCAACCAATAAAATCATGACCACAATCTTTTGGGACTGTGAAGGAATAATCTTCATGGACTTCTAGGAAAGGAACACCATAATACGTGCTTCCATCAAAGAGAAAAGGCGAGGAAAGCTGAGTGATGGTGAGCGTCTTCTTCACGACAACGCACATAGATTTTGTTGCAAAGGAAGTTGTAAAGAAATATGGCTTTAAGGAGATCGACCATCCACCCTACAACCCAGATCTAGCTCCCATCGACTATTTCCTGTTCTCAAAACTCCAGAAGGACCTTCAAGGAAGGAAATTTAAATGTGACGAAGAAGTGATGGATGCTGTTTATGTCCATTTTGCAGACAAGACCTTTGACTATTTGGGAGGGGGGTAATTGAAATGTTAATTCAAAAATGTGAGAAGTGTTTTGCAATAAAGGGTAATTATATTGAAAAGTGAATATAGTTTTTGTCTTTATCATACCTAGAAAACGTATGACCGGAAACTTATGGACCTACCTTCGTACAAGGTTATGCAGATGATATGGCACTGATTGTATTTGGGAAATTTCCCAATACAGTCTCAGACATGATGAACAATGGGCTGAGAAAGATTCACAGCTGGTGCATGTAGGAGGGTTTATCCTTAATCCTAACAAAAAAAAAAAATAATTGTCATTACATTTACTAACAGAGAAATCTAAAAGATGTTCAGGGCTGATATTAAATTCTAATTTACTTGAAATTCAGTTTTTAATTATATTCTGGAATATTCTCACAGCGAATTTGTTAAATATGTAGGTCTCGTACTGGATAAGAAGCTGACCTAGAATAACCACACTAATAATATTCTCCGTAGAGCCAGGTGGTCTTAGGTAACCACCAGACGCACTATTGGATCCATGTGGGACCTTAAATCATGCGTTAGCCATAAGATGTTAGATCATACCAGAAACGCGTTAAATATCTTTCAGTAATTCACAAACCAGGCATTTCGGGACATATCTTAATAGGATGTTTTTTCATTTCTTCTTGTTTTGGTCTAAGGAACTTGCCCCCAAAGATTTTCCTAGTATTTTTGTTACATTACTATACATTTTAAAGCTGTTTACAATTGGTTTAGAATATTTAAAGATATAAACAAACAATATATGCATGTTTTTCAAATATTTGCCCTTTTACTTAGTAGTATTGCACAATAATAAAATTATATATAATAAAAATACGAAGCTCATAAAACATTAATTTAAAATATATAATGGACAACGTTACTCTTTAATTTTAATTGATTAACTCCCGTTTTTACCACTGAGGCACACAGGCGGTGGAAACTGTTACGCGAGATGAAATGATATATTGGGAAAGCATTATTTTAAGGAAGGAAACGTTTCAGGCCTAAGTTAAGGGTACCTCACCCGCATTTGCCATTTATGAGCACTGAGGAAAACCTGGAAAAAACCTCAGTCAGGGAGAACGGTCCTGGCGGGATTCGAGCCCCAGACCTCCCACTCACGAGTCCGCGTCTTAACGACCTCGGCCACTCGTGGCGTTATGAATGAGAGAAATGATGCATTTTACTTACAAGCTCTGATATATAAGTTGCATCCTGTGTTCCGGCTATATGTTTTCCAAACGGATTATATACTTATAGAGAATGAATTTTTTGTTTTACATAGATAAATTGTTCCGAAGGGCATCAGTACTTTCATGACCTTCTTTGATAGCCCGGAAAAATCTGAGGTCTCGCTTGCTTTACTACCGAAAGATGTGCGCTGTTACCATGAAAAATATGATGGTACATAATTATATATCAGCATGTTTTGAAAGCTCCAAAATAAATAATCGCTTTCAATTTCGTTCTATGTCTGTATCTCAATAAACACAGATATTTTATTTTCTCATAAGTAATTCGCTGTTCTTCATTCAAGAAGAAATTCTGTTAACAGTACTGTAATTCTTCATGGACCTGCGGGGATCTGCGGACCACAGTTTGAGAACCAGTGCTGTAAATTAATGGCGTTAGATGTACTACAATTTTAAAAGAGGTCACATAATAGGAGCGGCATATAAGGCAAAATGAAAGTAAAAGGAATAATAATTCCAATAAAATTAAAAGAACTTATAATTGTGGTCAAGAACCGTGAAGTAATATATGATTATTAATGGTAGAGGAAAAGGAATAGAATGAGATAAAGGTGTTGTTTTATTAAATTCGCTGTTTGTCGCCAATGAGAAATGAATTGAGGAACCCGTCTATTCATCACCTGGTGCGAGCAAAAGGTACATCAAATGCCGCGCCAATAGAACTGACATTTATATCTTATTAAACTCGATAACAAAATACTTAGAAATTGCTATCTATCACTCAGAAAACAGCTTTCTGAAAGTTATGAAGTGTTATACATGCGTATCCAGAATTTTTATTCAGCTCAATATAATTTATAAAAAATGGTTAAGAAATTGATCTCCACTCGGAATTTTGACTATTGTAGCCATATATTCAGATATTCATACAGAGAAGAATCAGATCTCTAGTTTTGTAGGACTAGTGGAAGAGACTCGTAAAATATGACCCAGATAGTCTCAAGGGCTATAAGAAACTTTGAGGTTTCTCACTCCTGCAATAAAAGAAAATAACTTTGTTGTCCATGAGGGGTTTGTGCTCGCTTCGTAAACAGAATAAGGGACTTGCAGAAGGGAATTTAAAGCTCAACTGGAATACTCAAAGCTGTCTTTTAACTCTCGATTAATTCCGACATTATCTAGAACAGTCCATGATTTATCTACTTCAGAACCGCAATTGTGTGACTATGTAAATATCTGTAACGCGGCAATAGCAGAGTCACGTTCATGAGTATACGTCATATGCAAGTCCCCACCCTTAATCCTCAAACTTGCCACGAACACGTGAAGATCCAGTTAACAGTAAACAAGCTATTACGCTTTGCAAGCATTCCACTCCAATACCGATTTGCGTTCGTATGAAATGATGTGCAAGCCATTTTTCCCCCTATAAGATCAGTGAAAATGAGTAAGAGAACACTACAGTGTAGCAATAAGGCCATATTTCCTATGGTGCAATTGTAGTTCCCCTGGATTCAGGCTGGATGGAAATGTTATTGAAATTTAGAATCATGATGATTAAATGGATCTCGGATCCTAGTTTCCTTTTAAAGACATGGAGTGGTTGCACTACTCTGTAGCCCGTATATGACGCTCATTCCAGTGAAGGCTGATTGTGTGTTCGCGCTGTCTTCGGCAAAAGTGATGCATCTGCTTGTGCTGTTTCTACGGGACCGGTGCCTTTTATATTTTGAGTATTACAACATGTAAAACAGAGTGTGAACCGGTAATTATTATGAATCCATCTTCCATACCTCAATCTACATGGAAATAATATATGAGTCAGCTGAAGTAGAGGAATTCCGTAATGATGGTTTTCTTTACGATGACACACCAAGGAGCATAGTATGTACATCACAGCAAATCATAGACTGTCATGGAACCGGAAGAAAACGTGGCAACTTCCTTTAAAACTTGCTGTGAGATCATTAAGCTTTTCATTACCTGGATGTACTTGTGTCAAATTTCACTGAATTATATTCATTAATTAAAAAATTGTAAGATAAAGAGGGACCGAGAGTGAGTGAAACAACCCATTATAATTTGGTGCTGAAAGGTTTTAAACATTTTACCAAAATTTAAATTATTATACAGGTGTCCCATTTATCTAGCTCACCCACAATAACTTACGACGTTAACGTTTATTTGAAACAATTTTTTCATTTGATGCATCAGAAAAGTTATTTTGTATGGATAAATGGTGCACGCTATATAATAATTATAGTTCATGAAGAATAAATAAATATGGATAATAGTTCCGTATTACATGCACAGTGTGGTAAACAGTTAATGGGAAGACATCTGTGAATTCTAGATTTCAATCTATCACACATAATATTTGTTGTATATGGTGAAAAGTTCTTTAACTCGTTTCGGATGTAGTTGTAGCTTTTGGGAAATAAAACAATGTTAGAGCAAATGTTTTTAAAGTTGCTCTCTAGATATTTCTATTTCATTGTTTTCTAAAGTTGTCATTAATTCATTATGCTCTTTTAATCATGGATGCTGTATGTTCTTGAGGGAATTTCGACAGAAGTAGTTAGACCTGAAAGTCCTAACCTATAAGCAATGTTCCTATTTAAAAACCAACATCATTTATAACGCTATTGATAAACCCTTTAAGCATTACAAACAATATGTTTTATCAGCATCTTTTTTGTATGTATGGAACGTACTATAGATATTTCTTATGAGGTCTAGACAGAAAGTTTACTTAGAAGCTGTTGAAATAGGCATGACTATATTAACAGCTTTATAACAATTTTATTGAACAGTAGATCTGTTTATATTTAGGTATTGATATATGACATTAAAATTCCCGATATTTTTATTAAGCTCTCATTTTGCTATTCTATAAAAACACTACATCTACACGGTACAGTTTAAAATCAAATTATCTGCATGTAATGAGCAGGGGTACATGGTTAATAATATGACGTTCTATGCATCAGTCGATTATGACCATTTAGAGCTTATTTTCCTTAAACATTTTGTTAAGACATTCATATACAGAAATATTATAGTTTAAATTATATGCATATTAATACGAGTAAAACTGGAAGATTATAAAATTCCACTAAATGAGCAATATGTGTTTAGAGAACAGTTTTGTAAAGTATGGAGGTCCCAATCACGTTATACTGAGTGTTTCAGAATTCGACCTCACAAATTTGAAGAATTGCAAAGAGATCATATATGCAAACATTACGAGATATGCAACTTATGGTCCCCGATATCAAACTTCGAAGATAATGTATAATTTATGAATCTATATGCTAGTAAGAGATACGGATCTAAGATGTATCTTGTGGAATATTTATTTCTCCCTAGTGGAGAAACTTGGAATCCACTGATAAGGGCATCTATTTTGATAAGGTATCCCATGGGATTTTTTTTGTCCACGGAAGATAAGTAAAGCTGTGGGTGCCATGTCGTAGACTTACGGCACGTAAAAGAACCTCAAACGTCTGAAATAAGAGGTCTCAGAAGCAAAATTTATCGGCCGTTTCACGCCCTGAATTGAATGGGACGCTATGTTAAAAGCGTCCGTAAATAAACCAAATCAACTGATAACAGCATAAAGCATTTGTGATTGTGTAAGCTAAATACGAAAGTTACATGTCTATTTAGCTCAAATAGCAAAATGTAGATTTTATAAGTAGCGAGTAGGTAGTTGGAACCCCGTACACTTTTCTTACAGTTCACACAGTTTCAAACTATTACATTTTAGGCCTACTAAAAGCACATTTAGTCTTAACTATTTAATCACAGAGATGTAATCATTTGTGGCATGATAACGTATTGTAATTGAATAATACAACGTTGTACATATTTTTACATAAAAAAATAGGGAAACCAAAAAAAAAAAAAAAAAAAAAAAGGTGAAATAACTGAATACTAAACCTTAGCATCTAGCATGATAGCCGAATTAATGGTAAGAAACTCCATCACTATCCCAGTAAAAGTGTTAGTAATACTCTGCATGCAATACTAGTGGACGATGGTAGTGATAGCCCAAAGGTCTTAATTGTGGAAGAACAGGTTAGAGGGAGAGAGCGAAACTTCGAGAAACGCAAACTAGTTTCCATCACTACTTCATACGCTTGCTTAGCATGAGCTGTTGACCGCAAGGAGCATTTTTGATACCATTCACGCGGGCCGTTTGCAGTAAAACGTGATTAACGATTAGTCGCTGACGGAGCTTGCTGATATGCATTGAATGTGTGATGTAGGTTGAGGACGTGCATCCATAGCTACGCAGTTGTACCGGGTAAGATATCCAGAGAGAATATATTCTAATCGTAACATCTTTCAGTCTGGATTTCACTGCATCCCTGTCAGTTCATGTAACGGATGCTTTTACAAATCGAACTCAACAAGGAGTGCTAGACAAACTGCAGGTCCATTCTTCAACAAGTACTCGTGCGATCGCAAGTGCCATGGATACAAGCAGCTGTAATGTTTGGCGAACCCTGCAGGAGGAACGGTTCCGACCATTTCACTTTCTGAAGACGCAGACCTTCGGACCAGCGGACTTCAGTCCCCGGATACACTTTAGCAACTGGGCGTTACAGCATCATGGTTAAAATCCACACTTTTTTCCTCATTGCTGTTCACCGACGAAGTCACTTTCACCAGAGATGGGCGCAACCATAGGAACAGCCTATATGTGACTAAGAAAATCCACATGCCCTCGTCACTACACGTAGTCATACAGTTTCGGTGTGAATGTGTAGGCTGGTATAGTTGGTGTCCATTTTAATTTGCGTGTGCCTTCTGCTTTTGCAGCTAAATGGGTAGATGTACCTTCAGTTATTTACTAACGCACTGCCTGTATTCCTGGAAGACGTCTCTCTGGAAATATGACATAAAATGTGATCCCAAGTGACGGGACTCCATTCCATTTTTATAGGAGCGTGCGACAGCATATGGATAAATGTGTTTCTGAACATTGGATTGAAAGAGACGGTTCAGTAGTCTGGTCATGGAAGAGGCGGTTCAGTAGTCTGGCCACCGTGCTCACCTAACATCATCGCCATACATTTATTATATTTTTTGGTACACCTCAAGTGTTTCGTGTTCTAAACACCATTTGCCTATGATGAAGAATTATTGACTGTCAATGATGAAATTCCTGACACTTCATGAATCTTTGAAAGGGTGCGGTACTTATTTATAATGCGCCGATGTAATCTTTGTAGGAATATTGCCGGTCGAAATTTTCAAAAATTCCTTTAATTGTTTTCTAAATGAGCTCAAACCCTGAAAACAAGCAAAAGTGTCACTGTACCATCATTGTTCATGAACACGGAGATATTCTTCATGATATTTGGTTTTTTCCACTTTGTAGAAGTATAAAACACGCAGTGCATTTTTATTATTATCTTTTATTCATTTTTAACATCTTTTTTCAACTTAAAAGCAAAAATTGTCGTTTTATTCCATCATCATACCTAGTATTTCCATCTTTTACCCTTTCAGAAATGGATAACTAGTTAATTGTAAGTTCCCATTATATATATTCCTTTCAAACATTTGCAAACACACTACACACTGCTGAAAAACAGATAAACTATAGAATTATAATCACATCGATGTGGCGCCATATTTCATAAAATTACTAAATCAGAACCGCAGAAGCAACTGTGAGTAACAGAAACCAAAACCCTGTCTTTCGCAATAATTTAAATAAATGTAATGCAAACCATTGTCGATAAACTTGTGTTCATTCCCAGCTCCAGAGGCCTAAGCACTGAGCTACGGAGCAACAGCAAGCTTATTCTGCTTGCCTACATTGATCGTAAAACTGAGTGGAAACCGAATCAGTGGCATGCTACCCCATATTGCATTTTACTCCATTCCAGGGAAATTTGATCCCGCAGACCGTAAGTTTCCTATCTCAAAATGCTTGTTTATCTTCCCTCCGCATCCCTTTGAATTTGTGCGGTCGAATTCTGAAGCAGCCTATATTCCTTGCATTCGTAAATGTCGGTCCAGATGGTGTGCTGGAAAACATATCTTGCCTAATTGCCTGCTTGCCCACTAAACCCAGATCGCGGGTTCAATCCCGGCCAGGGTCGATGGATTCTTTTTCGGGCGTAAAAATTCTAAGTATGGCTTCCTTCGGAAGGGAAGTAAAGCCGTGGATCCCGTGTCGTACATTATGGCACGAAAAAGAACCACAAGCCTGAATGAAGAGGCCACCGAGTAAAATTTATCGGCCGTTTCACAATCTGAATAGAATGGGTCGCTGATGACCTGAGATGTTATAGAGCGTCCGTGAATAAATCAATTAAAAATCTTCCTTCCATTCGTAAATAATATTATTTTAATTCGATTTTTACCCCAACAAACGAACCTACATATATTCGCCATTATAATCTGTGAGAATTAAAAAGTCATCCTTTTTGTGATTTTAATAATTTTATAATGCGCCTTTAAATGGTTTTGAAATGTACAACATAAAATGAAAATCATTTGTAAGGTTTAATCTACCATTGGAAAGATATAGTAGTAATTTAATTTTGGTTTCTAAGTTTGGAAAATCTTGTATTAAAGAACATAGTAATATATTATCTTATCTGTATATGTGCCATGTACAGAGGTAAGTGATAGTTGTAATTGATAACATTGTAAACCATCAACTAGGAGAATAATCATGCGCAGCATTGCCAACCGCGGCGTGGCAAATGTGGAAACTGCAATATTGCTGGTCTCGGCATGAAGTTTTTATGGTCTAGCCATACACTGCGAAATGCACATAAGACAGTGTGCTCTGCTAGGTTTCAGCTTTTCGCCAAGGTGACTGAATGACAAAGATGGAAGTTGGGGGTTCAATCCTAGTAGGTTTACCACCGTTTACATGAACTCCCAAGTGATGAAATGTTAATATTTCGCTTTAATATTATGCACGAGTTTTAGCAGAACCATGAAAAATCTATGTTTGTAAAATGACTATAACTTCTCACAAATTAACACCTCAGGAACTACTTAAGAAATCGTTTTTTGAGGAGTAGTAATTAATCTGAAATATTCTCGTGGTCTGATGAGGCTTATTTTTATGGAATTTGGAGCCTTCAGTAAGAACACGAAGTGTAAAATCAGAGTTAAGTAATGGTTGTGAATTATTCATGGGAACCAAACTTTAATTAGGGCATTGTGTACTTTACTTCCCTTCCGAAGGAAGCCATACTTGCCCCAAAAAATCCATCGGTCTTGGCGGAATGGACCCTGCAATTTTGGGTTTAGGAGGCAAATATGGTTACCAATAGACCACCAGGACCGCCCCTTTACGAGATAAAACAGAGGGAAATGGTTATGTTGGGCTAAGCTGGAGTCCAGGAAGGGGAGGAGAGATTAGATGAGAAAGCTCGGGTTTGAAAATACTGATAATCGGAAAGGGGATGGAGGGAGACATTGATTAAATCTAGCTGTGTATGTGTTATTCTGAAAGTGACTTAAATTTTTTGTATATGCATTTTAATATTTTTAAAAATTATACGCTTTATTTTTTGTTGAATATATAAGTATTATAGTTTATTATGAAATATATAATTTAATATCTTGTATTAAATAAAATGGACCAAGTGTATTATAAAAGTACCTACAATCCGTTGACCCTGCGCTTTTTACATTTGTATTGTACTGGTGTCATTTAAATAAATATGTCACAAGCGCTACCACTACTATATACAGGAACAGAACAAAATCTTATAACGCCGAGTCAGCTGATTGGGGTGGATGAGGTAACACTTCATTTTCTTCTACTAAAACGTATCAACGACGATTCCTTGATTCTACTTGAGCCCAAGTGTAGCCAAAGGCTTTGACTTTGAGCAACATTTTTGCTACAATGACTTGAAGAATGGATAGTCAGAGTCACAACAATGAGAAGATCTATTCTGATGATAAATGAATTATTTTCTTCTCTCTACCTTGGTGCACCATCTTCATCAAAGCATCAAACAGAGACTTCCTCTGTTTCAAGGTCGTAATGGTAGACACGTTTTTTTTATCACCGGTCACGATGTAGGTGTCCTTGGTTTTCCTGCGTTAAATTTTTAAATGTAATATCATCAATCCCAGTCATAGAAATTGGCATCTAGAGGCTACAAAGCTCGAGCTGTTAATGAATGATGGAATATGCTCAAGATCCAATACTTACAGCCCCATCTATGGCAGTAAATATGCTGAAGGAACTTCTGCAATAACTTAACTCCAGCGTGTATATCTTTTTGGGTTACGGTTGATCTTGGGCATCTAGAGAGAGAATGACGCTGTGTTTAAAATTTGCGAAACCAATGTATCTCATTCATAAAAAATGCTCAAAACTTCCATTAAAACCTGTCTGAAGTAATACAAGGGCCATGCTGTTTTACACCGTTATCTAACAATCTGCTCATTCCGTCTACCGATCTGACTCTAATATACGAAAACTTTAAAGATCTAGTAAACTTGATGTAAATACTTTCGGACGTCAATAAATGTTTATAATTTGAGAATGTAAATTTTTATTATGTTAGATAATACCAGATTAATTTAAAGCTTAAAATGAAATACTTACAATTTTTAATTTTAAGGATATATATTTTAAACTGGCTCAATTAATTAAGTTCTGTTAGAATTAATGACATTTAAGGATAATCTTTCGAGAGGTTATTTTATATGCAAGGATATACTGTTTAAGTGAGTTAATGAGGTTCAAAATGGCAATAAGGCAATCAAAAACACTTTTTCATTTTTTATTTTTTAAGATTTAGTGAATAAACAGAACTTATATTTTCACTCTCTAAACAATTTAATTTAATTTTAAATGTTCATTGCTGGAATTGGACTGTTTACAAAAAAAGTAACATTAAAATTACGGGAAACACGTGTCTTTAAGAACACATCAAAAATAAATACACAAAATAGAATAATGATATATGAAACATGATTCACTCAACTCTTTATGTGAGGAGTAATGTATTATAGCTTCTGAGCTTTATATTCACTATCCTACACATTTAATTGTTAATTTAATCTACTTTTTCTCAATTTAGAATGAAATCAACGACTGTAATTTTTACAGAATATTAAAGATGTGATAATCAACAGAAGACATTGATTGCTGTCAATTTTTATAGGCATAAAAATGCTTTCCCTCTTAAAGATACATTTTTAAATTCTACGAAAATATTTAAAATGTTTTTCGTATTAACTTCTAAAGCATATGAAAGGATAAAAATATCTGATAATAAAGGATATTCCATGGTGCTCTTAAGAGTGCACAATACTCAAGAATATTCAGCGTTTCAATTAGGTGCATTAGGTACATGCCTAAATATCTAAAAAAAATGATCGAACTTTCCTTAGATATTTTTACCACATATACAATCATGTGGGCATTGTCGTATCATATAATTCGCAAATAGCTATGTGGAATATTTTATAAAAATGATTAATGACGAAAAATTTAGAAAAAAATGAAACATTTGTATGTGCGGTTTCTTAGACAGCAGTCTATATTCATTATATTTTTTGTATGTTTTTCCAGATCGTCATTAAGAAACAAGACTAGTATTCTGAAGGAAGGGTTTAATAGTAGTCTTATTCCTTAAAGTAGATCACCAAATGCACACAACAATTTCAATGATGTACTGACCCTTAGGTTATGAGAAAAGGGTACACTTTTTGTTCCATGTATGAAAACATTATCCACCACGATAAAAATATAATAATGCCCATACATTATTGTATTTTACGAGGCACATTTCAAAAGTAAGAACAGGTCGCAAAGTTGGCAGCATTTGAGTGAATCGCACAGAAGCTTCCGTTGATTCATTAGCATGCTATAAGGCATACTGTTGCTAGTTTGTTGTATTTTGCCTTTGCGGCTGGAGGATAAACCACTTCGTCTGTTGTGAAATGTATTCAGTTATTTATTTCTGAACGCAAAAAGTGAGATGCCCTTGAAATTCATCGCAACCAAGTTCATCAGTAAAAGGAAGGCTGTATAAATTTTCATGATGAACAGAAAATTGTGAGGTCGACGAATGGCCTTGTTGAGCGTGTGGACCCAAAATTGAGAAAATCGCCGTCACAATTAATGGAACTTTGGGGATTTCATTGGATACATTGTTTAGAAATGTCACAGAAAATCTTAAATGTCGTAAATTGTGTGCAAGAAGAATCCCTAAAATGTGGACAACCGCGCACCAAAACGAAAAAATAGCTGCATGCATCTTTTTGGACTTTTGGAGCACGAGAGATAAGAAGAAGAACTTTTTCTCATATTGTAGGTCAGTGATGAATATAAACGATCCTGGATGGCGTCATTAAATTTCACTACAAAAGAAAACATGTCAGCAGATATCAGCACGGAAGTTTATGGCCCCTGTTTTCTGGGACCAAATACATTTTCTTCTTGTGGGTTTATGCAGCCGGGAACAATTACTGTGAAGCGCTTACCAAGCGGAGACATTCCATTAAAAACCGAGATGTGAGAAGATTGTTTTCCTTCATAACAAATATAAAGACATACAAGACATCACCTGTTTGTGCTTAATGACACGAGTGGCCAAGATCGCTGTAGCACGGATTGTTGAACGAGAGGTGTGCGATTACCGACATTACTGTCCTTAACTAAGATTTCTTCCGTGTTTTCTTCACTACTCATCAATGGCAAATGCCGTACACACACACACACACACACACACAATATAAAAGAAAAATAAAATAAAGGTGCACTATTAACAATGTAACAAATTAACAGTAATTATAAAAGCAGAAAAGAATAAAACACTAAGATAAGACTTGTAATCGCTATATTTCGAACTACTAAAGTTCTTCTGTGGCAAGAAGACAAGTGAAGGTAGTAAAAGTAAATATTCAGTATCAAAGGCAACGTCATGCATGGAAACAGATGAAAGTGAAGGTAATAAAAGTAAATATTGAGTATCTAAAGTAACGTTATGCATGAAAACAGATGAAACTAGAAATGAGAGTGTGGGGGAAAAAATTAATTCGTAAAATTTAAACCAGGTGGTATACGCTTTTATGTAAAAATATAGCTGCCATGTGTCTATCTCTGAGTAAACTTTCACAGCTATGCGTAGGTAACGCATCAATAAGTGTAAAATTAAAAACATCAATAAATATTTACAGTTAGATAAGGCATTTTGGGCAACCGGCAAGGGAGACTTGGTTTTAACAGAACGTTTATGATTGTTCATACGTAGCGAAACAACACTAGAAATTACACCAATATATAATGCTTTGCAAAACTTACAAGATAACACACACACACACATATATATATGTACGACGTTCTTAGACGAACACGTAGCAAATGAAGAAATGTTAAATTCTCTGGATAAAGTAGGGCTGCGGAATCATTTAAAGTTAGATGCATTAACAAAGTATTGTGATATTCTTTCAAAATAGGTCTGATGCTTTCAATTCCAGGCACGTAAGTATTAACAAGGTTAATGAAGTACCCCATGTACTTCTCCTACTAGTAATAGTGCGGTTGTTAATTTATCTTCTATTTCAATTTCTGGTGCTGATACATTGCTTTTGCAAAAAAGGAATATCTTTTGCCCCAACTCCCAAATTTAATCGCCTTAAATTTGTTTCCGATGGCGTTAAATTTTGCCGTAATTTAAGATGGCGTTAATATTGGCATACTAAATCTTCTCAGTCTACTTCAAATGTTACTCCTTGCATTCTCAAGTTTCGTCCTCTCTTCAAACTTGAACCTTCTTCTTTACCTTCTAGCCATCCTTTAGAAATGTTTATTAACCGATTGTTAAGTTCGATTAGTGATTCTAAATTTCTAGATAAGATCACCCAGAAAGATAACACAACTTTACTTGAATAATTAGAACTTTAAAGGTTATCTAATAATCCTGATGGTATTATTCTTCCAGTAGATAAAGGGTCCTGAGTAGTATTACAGTACATTTCTTCTTACAATACTGAAGCTTACCGACAGCTTGAAGATGTCACTTATTATGAACTATTGTCTTCCGACCCTACAGTCAAGTTTAATGAAGAAATAGCTTCTTTTATATACTTGCCTCCTATACCCAAAACGCGGGTTCGAACCCGGCCAGGACCGATGGATTTTTTCGGGCGTAAAAATCCTAAGTATGGCTTCCTTCGGAAGGGAAGTAAAGCCGTGGGTCCCGTGTCGTACATTTGCGGCACGAAAAAGAACCTCAAGCCTGAAAGAGAGGCCTCTGAGCAAAATTTGTCGGCCGTTTCACGCCCTGAGTTGAATGGGACGCTGATGACCTGAGCTGTTAAAGAGCGTCCTTAAATAAATCAATCAATCAATCAATCAGCTTCTTTTATTGCTTCTTCTGGTACTGCTGAAGGACTTAGTTCCCAAGATATCACTCTACTTACTCCTCATGTCCCTCGTACTCCCACCATGTATTATCTCCATAAAATTCATAAAAAGAATTGTCCAGGCCGCCCAATTGTAGCCAACTTCTATTCCCCCACTGAACGTATTTCCGCTCTAGTAGATTGTTGGTTACAGCCATTTGTTACATCTAGGCCATCCTATATCAAAGACCCCTTCCATTTTTTGAGTTTAGTGAAGAAAGTTGACCCTTCGGCATATTCTAATATACTTCTGGTCACTATCGATGTGACGTCACTCTATATTAACATTCCCCATCATGAAGGTTTAGCTGTTGTTAGACATTTCATGTACTCTTGTGCACCTCCTCATGCCCCATCCACAGACTTCATTTGTCATCTTGCTTATCTAGTTCTCACTCGTAATGCGTTTAGTTTTGATAATAAATGTTATCTACAAATTAAATGGGCACCAGAAAGGCGCCATTCTTTTTATGGCTCGCTTAGAGGAGGAATTTATTAAGTCAGAACCTTTGGCACCATTATTATGGCTGAGATATATTGATGATATATTCGTGCTTTGGACTCTTGGCTCAGAATCTGTCAGGCAGTTCCTTACTAATCTAAACTCCAAGTTTTCAGTTCAGTTCACTTCTTCTGTCTCTCCCAATGCTGCTACGTTCCTAGATATTGATATTTCCTTAGGCAATGGCTCTTTCTTACGTCTGTGCACTTTAAGCCTACCAATTCACAACAGTATCTTCATTTTGATTGCTGTCATCCCTTGCATATCAAAAGATATATTCCTTTTTCTCTTTCAATCCGTGGTAATCGTCTTTGTAACAACTTTTCATCTCTTGACAAGTATATTAAAAACCTAGCTCAAAAGTTCCAAGATCAAAATTATCCTTCCTCTCTTTTAAAATCCCGTATAATCCCAACGCAAAAAACTTTCCAATGCAAACCTAATACTTCTAATAAGAACTTCATTAACCTTGTTACTATTTACGTTCCTGGAATTGAAAGCATGAGATCTATTTTGAAAGAATGTCACGATACTTTGTTAATGCATCCATCTTTAAATGCTTTTTCTAAATTTGTACTCCGCCTTACTTTTAGAACACTCCCTAGCTTTAAAAGTATATTTCGCCGAAACCTATCTCCTTCGAATTTACCTCGTCCCGTTGCTGGCTCACATCCTTGCCAACGCTCTAAATGTAAAACCTGTGCGCTAATTATGAGTGCCATTCATTCTGCAGCCCTAATTTATCCAGAGAATTTAACATTTCTTCATTTGCTACCTGTTCTTCCAAGAACGTCGTATGTATGTTATCTTGTAAGTGTTGCAAAGCATTTTATATTGGTTTAACTTCTACTGTTGTTTCGCTACGTATGAACTATCATAGACGTTCTGTTAAAACCAAGTCTCCCTTGCCGGTTGCCCAACATGCCTTATCTCACTATAAGGATTTAATGATGCTTTTAATCTTTTATACGTTATCTACACAATGCTCTGAAAGTTACTCAGAGATAGAGAAATGGCAGCTGTATTTTTACATAAAGCGCGTATACCACCTGGTTAAATCTTACGTATTAATTTTTTCCCCCACACACTCTTATAGCTAGTTTCATCTGTTTCCATGCATAACATTACCTTCGATACTCAATATTTACTATTATTATCTTCATTTGTCTTCTTGCCATAGAAGAACTCGCAGTAGTTCGAAATATAGCGATTACAAGTGTAACTTTCTCTTAGTGTTTTATCCTTTTCTACTTTTATAATTTATATATACATATACATATATATAATATAATTGAAAAATAAAAATAAAGTAACACCATTAACAATGTAACAAATTAACAGTAATTATAAAAGTCTTGTCTTCTTGCCATAGAAGAGCTCAACGAGCTCATAATATAGCGATTTCAAATGTGACGTTATCTTGGTGCCTTATACTATTTTACTTTTATAATTACTGTTAATTTATATATATATATATATATATATATATATATATATATGTATATGATTTATATTTCTAATGTTGTATTGCTTCATGAGGTTGTTACTATCATTATTAACTAATTATTTCATTAATATGTCATTAAATTAAGTACCTTACAAATATTGCAATTCAATTTTGAGCACATCTTTATGCCCTATGATATTGCTTATTTTCAGCAATTATAATGTGTTATTATTTTACTGTGCATTTATCTTCAATGCAATACATAGATTAACAAATTTTCTAGGGCTGCCGACTAAAAACCAAACGGAAAATTTAGTTAATAATTCATTAACAGTAAATAATGTAATAAACTAACATAAAATTCTGTAGCAAATTTTCTATAATTGTGATAACGACTTGTTCCAAAAATGCAAAGGTTACGAAAATATGTAATATGAAGTCTGTGTCGCTATTAATTGTAATCCAGAATAATTTTAAAATTAACTGCTTGATGTATAATAATTTAATATTTATTATTATTTGATGTTTCTATGTTTAAAATCTTATTTGAATGAACAAAATATAAATTCAAATAGACAAATATAATGTATTTTAGTGAAAACAAGCGTAAGCTTCAATATGTGTAAACAGGCGTAGTAACAAAATTAAAAATTACTATTAAATTATTGAATTAGGATAGCATCTTGTGGTTTACAAATTGTTTTGAAATGGAACATGTTTATACCATATTACATAAATTTCGATGTTTTTGACAAATAATATTGTGCATTTATTTTAATATTTTCTCGCGATAATATACAAGTAATTCAAAAACAATATCAGCTTCCGTTTTCGCCAATTAGGTTGCTTATAAATTGAATAATTAAATCCTAATAAAAATTGTTCGTTGCAAAATAAGTTTTAAACGCCTATATATTTGAGAACATAACCTAATTAACATACACATTAAAATATTTTTAAGCGCGTCATTTTCATCAGAAATGTGATTACAAATATGAAAATTAGATCATTATGTTTTCTGTTTTCGAGGGTCGGAAAATAGCAGATGATCTTCAGTAGCACGGGCAAGGACTGCATACCCATTCATTGATGTAATTGACTGATTACTGTTGTCTCAGGTTGTCGACCTCTCAAGAGGGCGAGGGATAATCTATTTGCTCCAACAGCCTCACTGGAACCTCTGATTTTCGATGGCAAGCTTAAAAACGTAATAAATACGTTGTTGTGTTATATCTGTGGCAAAGTAATGGAAGTTGAGCTCTCTCGCGTATAACTGTCTCATACATCGGAATCGTTCGCATATATACAACAATTTTGAGGACATATTCTTCTTTATTTGACTTACTCATCTTAGTAATATATGGGCGTTTGAAAAATTATAACGGAGGGTCAAAACTTGATTCTATCAACTCAAGTCAAGATACCTTGGGTACCTTCTCACCGAGTTCCGAATGTGTAGTAGTGTTATTGCTTTCATCTAAACAGTAACACACTACTATAAAGGTACCCAATTCTCTGGCGTTGCCACTGTTAACTTTCGTACATTAAAGATTGAGTGGAAACTATGAACAATTTTTGTCATATTATTAAGAATATATGAGGGTATGTTAATTAATAAATAAAGAATAAATTAACAAATTATTTACTCTCCCTTATACACCCGATCTCTGTTAATACTTAATGTACACTAAAAAGACTGAAGAGACGTGACAACGTTATTTTTTCTGAGCGAACTCTGGTGCAATCCTCGCGTGTTTCATATCAATGTAGCATAAAAGGCAGCTGGGTAGCTGTGATTTTATTTCCAGGAAAAAGGCTATGGAGGCTTTATACCGTACTATAAACTATATTATGAATATAGAAGCACCGAAATAATAATCACCTGAGAATCTTTCAATATATATTCAAAATAATTCTAAATTCCCATGGGACATTAATAATTCAGACAACTAATGAATTAAAGTTCCAATCACATAAAATGAGAAATAGCAGGCTAAATCTATGTAGCCTGGACGGTATTGAAAACCTTTCTACCACCTTTGGATGAACGAGTATGATGTAGTTGATGAAAGACAAGGTTTCCCTCCCTGTTGGTAGGAGATTCACCCAAAACTTTCTTGGTTAGCCGATAGGATCTGTATTTCAAATTACGGGATGCAACATGACACAAAGAAAAGCCCATCACAAGTAATCCTGAAAATAGAAATTAGTTACGAAGAAGAATTCAAATAGACTCATTAGATGACCCCGGCAAGTATACCGAATGCTTTCAGCCTATAGACATCTACTTGATCTGCTCGTATAATGCTTTCATGAAGAAAATTATGGATAAGCACTTCCCATTTCTTTTGGTTATAAAATTTGAAATAGAAACACCTGAAAATGCAGGCATTATCACGTTGCAATCTTCAATCTTAAGCCTAATTAAGAACCTGGTCAATTTCTTACATCAGCCAGATTGAGTTTCGGTCCTGGTGGTGTAGTGTAACCATACTTTCCTCCTAAACCAAAGATCGCGGATTCGATCCCGGCCATGACTGATTGATTTTTTTTTTCGGGCGTAAAATCCTAAGTATGGTTTCCTTCGGAAGGAAAGTAATGCCGTGGGTCCCGTGTCCTACATTTATGGCACGAAAAAGAACCTCAAGCCTGAAAGAAGAGGCCTTTGAGCAAAATTTGTCGGCCGTTTCACATCCTGAATTGAATGGGACGCCGATGACCTAATATGTTAAAGAGCGTCCGTAAATAAATCAAATCAATCAATTAGTTTGAGCTAATTGTCAACATATTTTAAGTTGCAAAAGCAAAACTTGCATTTTTCTTTGTAAGTGTATCACATAGGCCTAGATCCTGTTCTATTTGACTGAGGTAGTTACTTGTCTCTTGTTCAAGTTATATATTTTTTTTATTAAACATTGGTTGTCGCTTTCCTGCTGCACCGGTGGACTTGTGACATGTACTAGACTGGTTTGGACTGCCCCGTATAAGTCGGCTAGAATATCGTGCAAAGAGAATGTGGGCGTTTGAAGTAGTTGGCATTTCTTTGCAGATTTAGTTGCACGGGCGCAAGAGCTAAGAACACTATAGGCAAGCAATGACACATTTGCCATTAGCCACGCTTGGGAAACTGGGTTATTGATCATTTCTCATAAATCATGTCTGTTCTATTCCCCCCCCCCTTTTTTTTTTCTAAGGGTAAGATAACGGTAGTGGAAAACGTTTCTAAAATACAGAAAATAACAAACTTGATTAGAAGTTTAATAATAATAATAATAATAATAATAATAATAATAATACATTCACTGTACAATAATTTTTCTTGCTTGGGAAGAGAAAACGCCATTTTAGAAACGTGCAGAGCAGAGCGCAACTAAGGATAGAAGCCTTGAACTGCATAAAACGGATCTGCTTTGACAGCTCCTTAACTCAAGTTTAAAATAAAACTTTAACACGATAGAAAATCGATCTGCTTCAGTAGATGGAACAAGAAAAGTGCCGATGACTTGAAGCATTTTTATGTTGGAGCTTAAGTGTTGTTGAAAAAGAACGTGGTACCTAGTCGTAGAGCAAGTTTACGATCATGAGACAGAGAACTGAAACTCTGCCAAGCGCACGTTCTTTGCAAACTTTTTCTTTGTGTCGTTAAACAAATGACTAAGCGGCAGGGTTGCACACAAACTGATGTCGCGATATTACAAAATCCCGGGACACTAAGATAGATCCTGCATACTGAGTACCGAATATTACAATGAAAAAACTATTTTTATAGCATTAGTACATAACTAATAGTATACTAATGTATATAGTATACTATCGTTAACGCTCTAGCGGTGGCAATTTTTGTTTTTCTCAACTAAAGTCGGCAACAAACGATTGATCGAGTTCGTTAACCAAAAAATTGGACAATTAAGGGTGGGGGTTAACCTAAAGCGATTTTTTTACGAAATTGAAAAAATTCTGTAGAGATCGCACTTTTTTTTTCCTCAGCGAAACTTTGTATATTTCTTTAAAATAAACTGATAAAAGTTGTTATGAAAATCATGGCAATCGAATTAGGGGTTATAGCGAAATTTAAAAATTATTCTAGCAGCCACCATTTTAATTTTTTTTTGTTTAAATGAAACTCGACATATACCATTAATTAAAATAAGAAAAAATGTTCTACAATCAGTGAAATCGGACTGTAGTACACTGTAGTGGGGGTTTACCTGAAACCAAAATTTTAAAAATCACTCTAATAGCATCTATGTTTGTATTTTCGCAACTAAACTCGGTGCTTACCATTTTAATTAAATAAAAAATAGTTTCTGAAAATCAAGGGAATGGGGGCATTAACAGGGGGGATTTACCTGAAAACTAAACTTTCAAAATCGCTCTAGCGACACCTAAATTTGTTTTTTTTTCATAACAAAATTCGCCATATATCATTTAAATAAAAAAAGAAAAATAATTTATAAAAATTAGGATAGTTGGATCATTAAGAGTGTAGGATAAATCTAAATATCTAAGTTTAAAAAGCACTCTAGCTTTTAATTTTCTCTTAATTATTTCAAAATAAAAAGACAAATTAACTCAATTTATAAACTATTTATAACGATGCATATGTTTTATATTTAACAAAAGCATGGTCGTGAAAATATAAAATGTGAAATATTAATCTAATATGTGTAAGAATTATATTTGTATGTAAGAGCGCTCTGTAATAACCTTCATAAAACCTTTGCGTTGCATGTTTTTATTACTATAATATTTAAATTAAAATCTAAAGCCAATGAAAATCCATGAAACTTTGGATTGTTAATTGTGTATATTTGCTTAGTGCATTGTAATTGTTTTTATTTAGTAACATGTTTTTTGTTTTATCGAAACATGAAAATCTTAAATACACAATGTAACTGGAAACTTTCTGTCATTTCTCTCTATTTAGTGAATGTAGCGATGATATCAAGAACCCAGTTTATAAAATGATTACATTTAAAATTGTTTAAAAATGCCACACGTATAAGTTTGTGTATCAGTGGTCATATATTTCATTTAATTATAGTATAGTACAGTATATTGTAGTATAGTATAATTGTGGTTTAATCTCTATAGTAAAAATAATTATAATTCTAAAAATGTGGTTTCTCTTTTGAGATACTTATAGATTGCAAGAATTCTAATTTTGTTCCCCTTATACCACAGAATAATGCCGTAACATATTTCATTTCATTAATTAATAAGGCTATAATTTGCTTTCTGTCTGTGAAGGAGTTTTAGGCTTGTCTGTTTTAGTATCTATAGTTCGTATGTATGGGAATGATTTTTTTAGGTTTTATATTCTTTTTTAAAGTTACTCTACTAGGCTAGGAATTCACTAAGTTTCAGCAGCACCAGCATGATGGACATTTTTGTGAGGGAGTTAATTCTCCTCTAAATCAAATTTTACAATCTTCCCTTTAGAGTTAGTTAGGGCCAAATTGGATGTGTCTTCCAGTTATTCTGGGTAGCTGACATACCTCCCTGCTTCGTTCTCTTTTATCAGCCTCTAATTTTTGCCATTTGTTTGAATTCCATGAAATTCACATTCATCTAGAAAATGAACATGCTATAATTTTAATATGAATACCAAAACCAGAAATAGCACAATGAATTGAAACAAAATTTAAAACTATAATAAACACAGAAACTCAAATTTCATTTTAGAAATAGTATGACTGTATTGCCACAATGTTGATTTTTAGAATTTCTGGTACGCTCATCAAAAATCATATCACATATAGCAACCAAAATACTACCAATGAATTTATGTTGTTTTATCTCTGTATTTTTCTATCTTCTGCTGCACGATCACGTTTAAACTTGTAGTAAGATGTGTCTAATTTTAAATATTTTTTTATTATATGAGGGTCATCCTGGAAGTAAGTTTCCCTAGGTCCATAAAGGGAATGAAAACATATTTGCATATTTATTGAAAGATATAGAGCAATCAACGAACTACTTTTCAACATATTCTCCATCGGAATTGAGGCACCATTTTTTGTATCCCTGTATCGTACAAGTCTGCTGCCTGAAATAGGAACAAGTGCGTGGCTGCTGAAGCGGCGATTCTACACAATGCGCTGACGTACCAGTTTCACAATATCGTCAAAACAGCGACGGCCGCCTACTGCGTTCCTCATCGTGGACGTTTTGACGACCGTCGGAAAACAGGTGGCAACCATCTGTTTGCTCATGACGCTCGGCCCATGCACATGTCAAAGCTAAATATGAATTTCTATCGGAGTTACGTTCTTTGCGTTCAAAAACTTGATCACAGACCTAATCGCAGGCGGCGAGCTCAGGAATAAGAGCCGGCAGTTTCAGCCGCTATAATGCGGGCGAATGGAAAGAGCCAATGATCTTGCACGATTGCCACTTCCTTAAGGTCTCGAGCATGCGCACTCGCCTTTCGTAATGATGACGGTGTGGGAAACTTACTTTCTGCATGATCCTCATATTTTACGAAATATAAACATAATTAAGAAATTTTTTTCTTAGCGCATTTCATCTCTTACACTAGCGGAAACATTTAGTAGTGTATCTGGAGTGAGATAAGCACTTCTATTTTAAATAAATTAAAAATTGAAACATTGAGCTTAAAGTTCATTATTAGACAAGTACATTGTTTGATTTATGACACTTCTGAGCGGGGAATTCAGCCGTCGTAACTGGAAAAACCTGTTATAAGAGGTGTTGAAAATGGTACACCTCATTGCTGGGAAATTCCTGTATTTCAGTTAAATTTTCTTCCGTAAGAACACGGAGGTTTGGGACACATTTCTGCATTAAGAGATCCTGTCTCCTGTAACTTTTTAATAAGGCGCCTAGTTTCTCTATCTGGAATACGTGGTGACGATATTTTCTTGCTAATCGCGTTATTACTTCTCTGCAAGAATTCGTCTCCATCGTATATAAAAATACATTCTTCAAAACTACATTTATATAGTGGCCTAACTAAGAAATAGCCCCAGCTAACAATTTACACTCAATGAAAGCATAAAATAACACAAACGCTCGCTGGTGAACTAATTACAAGCTGCTAACTGCAAATGAGTTATACGACCTTGGATATTGACCTCCCAATGCACAACCGCGCGCTGCCTGTCCATAACTCAAATGGCCTGACTGTGTATGTGACTTAAAACATTTCAACTGCATATTCTGTCTTTCTGGTATTTTTGTAACCGTTTTGCAGATATATTACTTTTTCCGTTCCTTTGACCATTATATCCAGCAATATTTGCAATTATTACAGGGATTTGTGCTCTGTTTTAATTTGTAAGTTTGCACTTTAAACCTTCCATATTAAAAGATGCAGCAACTTCGTTACTTCCAGTTTAATGTTTTAGTCACCAAATGCGTTTTAGGCACTTTGTTTCATATCGTTTTATTAAGTTACTCGTGCTCATTCGGATTTTCCCATGCATGAATTTTCCGAGATCAGGGATGTCAAGGTGTCTAAATATAGTCTTCATGACAATTATTACTTGAACAGGAAACCTTTCTGCTCATGATACACACTACTATTGTAAATTGAGACGGAGTGCATTCCGTAATATGTTGTTAGAAATATTTTGGAGTTTCTATCAGGAGTAATAGCAGTTTGAAGGATGGAAGTACAAAATGTGATGTCCTAAATAAATATTTTAATATTTTAAATGTTATAGAAAAATTTATCATTGTCATAATACACATATTAGGTACACAATGCATTATAAAGCATATTAATGAATATTATCATAAAATTGTTTCTTACATCCATTAAATTAAAAAAGGGGGGGATACTGGAAAGCGGAGGACAAACTGTTCAAAGAAAGCACAGAAGAGGGAAAGTAGAATAATAAAAATAAAAGATCGAAATGAAGACGAAGAGCAGAAGAAGAAAGGAAAAGGACAAAAAGTAGCTGTAATGGACAAGAAGACGAAAAGATGAATTTTCCTACATACTGCCTAACTGCTAAGTCATCAAACGTCAATCAGGATGAAATCCCGAAAATATAAGCTTATTTCAAATAAAATTCCATTCTTGTTTGATCAACAAATACTAAATTTGAATTTCTTGTATCCATGCTGAACCGAAGTATGGATATCTAGTTTATTTCTGAAACGTTGCAGCAGCCGCTCTAATTTCAATGCATCTTAGTCATTCACGGAATCATCTATACAGAGTTTACCATCCATCTGAGATGACTATCGGAGGAAGTACGAAATGCTATAGAAATATGAGTAAAACAGTACACTTTGGAATTTTCAGATAATATATTTCATACAGCAATGTACAAAAAGGCTACCTTAAAAATGAACAGGCTGTAGGTGGGAGAAACTTTCACGTAAAACGAAGTATTATTTTAATTCCTAAGTGTAACTGCCAAGAGTGGCCGAGGTCTTTAAAGTAGCGGACTCGTAAGCGGGAGGTCTGGGGCTCGATTCTCACCAGGACCGTTATCCCTGACTGATGTCTTTTTCCAGGTTTTCCTCAGTCCTCAGTAATGGCAATTCTCAGTTTATCATTTCATCTCATGTATCACCAGTGTCCACCGCCTGTGATGCCTCAGCAGTTAAAACGGGCGTTAAACACTATTCAAAATTCCTAAATATAATTTTCTTGAAACGTAACCAAACTTTGAAATATAATGCTATGGTATCTCTCACCACTTTATAAAAGAAGTGCAACGTGTAACTTAACGTTACAAGCTGGATCGAATGATAGTGCTGCAATATGGCGAACTGCTGAAAAGAAACTCTTATTGCTGAAACAATCTCTTGCTGCTAGTCTTGTGCCCGAGGGCCGGTGCAGAAAGCCGAAGGTAGTGACAACATAGCTATTAACTAGATAATATCGCTTCTCAATCAACAGTACGATAGTGCAGGCGGTTAGAGAATTGTGCTACGCTTCTAGAGATAGAATAGAGGGCTCAAATATTACCACCTCATGCTTTTTTTTTCTGTCGGAGTTAAAGGAGATTTGCCACAGTTACAATGATCTACTCGCTGAAATAGTTGTGAATTGGAATTAGAGCAGTTTGCGACATTTACAATGATACGATATACTCGCTAAACCACTGGGTCCACCTGTTTCCTAGCCGCAGGTTAACCGACAGATTAGGTTAGTGTGAGTATATATAAATTAGTTGCAAGTTGGAATAAGAGCACATTTCCCACCGTTACAATATTTCATCCGCCTAATAATGGAGACTGGCAGCAATTCCTCCAGCAGAGCAACAGATTCTTTTCAGCAGCTCGATTCGGTCCAGCTTGTAACGGCAAGTCTCTGCATACGAGGGTAGGTCAATAAGATGTTTTTCTAAACATTTTTTCGTATGTGCACAGGTAAGGCGAAAATAAGAAACACATATATTTGGCAATTACTACTTTATATTTCATATAATGAACCACATTATTTAAGTAGTTGTCATGGCGTAAAGTAAGCTCGTAGATGTTATATATCATATATAAATATGATATATATTAAATATATAACATATATATATATATTTATTTATTTATTTCCCCCTTCATCTTTCATTTTTCCAAAAAAAATTAAAGGCAATGGGCGGAGAACATATTGCCAACGCCAGCAGTCCAACAGGCCATTTGTAACTGTTCGGCCTTTTGTAAAAAAAAAGCCACCATTTTTGCATCCATCAGTAGATTTTTACAGATTCCATACTTTATATCTACATAATTCGCATAACCACGTACCTTCCTCACAAGATCATTTGTTCAGTAATTTCGCTATTTTGTAACTGCTGCTGGGTCTATATTTCGTTGTCCACCTTGTAGTGAAACTACACACTAGCGGGTACACAAGTTGCAGCGAATGTATGCCGTTGTTTTCTAGTAATAAATTAGGGGAACTTACTTTTTGACTGACTTTGGAGATATTGAATCATCCAGTTATCTGATGACCGATGCGGCGGAAAAGAACTGCATCGACCGATAAGGACAGTCGTGCTAAGTGAGTCTGAGCGGGCGGCTGGGGTTTAGCGAACTAAAGTCTCGTGCCACGCAGAACAGCGAGAGAAACAACACTTGTATAATCCTTGAGTAATGTGCTAAGAATGCTAAATGGTTAATGTGTAATGCGACTCATAAATTAGTAGTATCCACACACTTTACACAAACTAAAGGATAACATCCGCCAAGAAATTCAATTTTCCATAGAAAATTAAGAAGTGTAATTTCAAAAGCAAATTACAGAAGTGTATGGGGAATGAATGCGGGCAGTTCCAGCATCTCCTGCTTGACGTGGGCAAGTAAACAATTTTCCTCTTGTGGTTATATTTCATCTATTCGCCCATTGGGCCAATATTGAAATAAATATGAGAAGTAAATAGAAAAAGAGAAAATAAATGCGAGTAGTGTTGTAGTCAAATGGCCACTTTCACATAGGCTATCATTATTATTGGATTTTACTCCAAAGTTCAATTGAATACAATCTTCTTATTCAGTCTACAACAGCAGTTGTAATATAAAATAAAACGTACAAAAACAACAATGCAAACAAATCTCCAGAAAAATAAAGTTGGATTAAAAAGATATGACCCTGTAAGTTGATATATTATTATTATTATTATTATTATTATTATTATTATTATTATTATTATTAGATTTTTATTTACGGACAATCGTTAACATCTCAGGACGTGAGATGTCCAGGAGTGAAACAGCCAACAAATTTTACTCAGAGGCCTCTTCTTTCTGGCTTAAGGTTTTTACATGCCGTAAAGCTACAACATGGGACCCATCACTTTACTTCCCTTCCGAAGGAAGCCATGCTTAGGACTTTTACACCTGAAAAAAACTTCATCGATCCTAGTCGTGGTTGAACCTGCAATCTTGGATTTAGGAGGCAATATGGCTATAAGTACACCGGACCAACTATCCTATAAGAACAATAATACAGGTGCGGCAGAAGCAATGATCCATTTTAAACCGTGCACTATTGTTGGTCTCGGCTTCTTAGAGATACGATGGTTGTACTAATGTGTAGTGCAGTTCAAAGGACTTATCTGAACTTCATATTGCATGACTATGGCCGCTTGCTCCGCTGCAGATATTTGACAGACAGTGGAATGCAGGTCGAATGAATATCATGCGTTTGCAATTGAAACTTTTTTTTCAAATGTGATGAGTGTGTCGTAAGAACGCAGCTTTTATTTCGGCAACATTTAGACATCGGTCGGAATGGACAAGCTCCGTCAATGAAGGCGATTAGGAGATGGATCAGGCAGTTCATTACAGAATCTGCTTGAAACAAAAAGCCAACTGGTAGGTCACCTACGGTTCACACTCCATAATTACGAGAACAGTAAGAGCAGCTTTAGGACAAAATTTAACGCGATCAGTTCGTCGGCTTTCGCAAGCCCTTAACATATCGAATAATAGTAAAATGGGTCATTGTTTCTGCATTGTTTCTGCATTGTTTTAAATTGTTATTTAAAAATTATATCGTATTCCTTAGCTATGTAGTTTAAGAGAAAGATTAAAATTTGACTCAAATACCAAACTATATTACCATATATTTTTATCCTTATTTCTATATTTAAACGTGTGGAATCAGAATACAGTAATCTCCAAAGCGCACAGAGCGGAGTCAAGAGCTCTATCAAAGAACTGAACGCTCACAGAGCGTATTAGAAAATCTTTAATAATAGAAACAGCATCTGCAGCGTCGGGTGTTTGATATATCATTGATTTTGTTAGTCAGTTAATCTCTTAATTATATAAAATGCTAGATATTTTGCCTTATACTGCAGGTAAAATCGGCATCAAAGTCATCCATATTACAGTATAATGAAAATAATGATAGACGTTGGGCAGCAAGGTAAGCATGGAAAAGCCGATCAGCCTTGTCCGGTTCATTTCTCATTAACGTTGCCTGTTCTTCTCGCTTCATTAGCCAACTTGAATCTCGTCATATTACTTTCAAACTCAGCATGTTAGGAATGTTACGAGAGTTGTTTCTGTCTGTCGTTTTACGCGAGTCATCGATAATCGGCAATAAAATGTTAAAGTTAGTGACTGCTGTCATTTGCGAATGAGCCGGAATGGCACAAGTTGAATTGTACATGTGCATATTAAGAATATTCACCTGGAATTTATAAGAAAACCGGCTTTCTCCATGTTTATTTTTATTTTTACTTTTTTATGCTGGAGAGACCAGCCACTAAGCTATCTAGTAGAAATTACATTATTTTGCTTGGTGTTCGCTTTATATTTGAAACATATGAAATGAGATTTACAGTATTAGCTATATTGCTGATTTTAGTCAAGAGATATATTATTGCTTTCTGTTATATATGTAACTTAAACAAGCACACATATTTGTCATCTTGCAACGATTATTTATTTACATATTCAGAAAGAACAAATCCCAAATTCGATCTTCAGCTTTTCTTAAACAAAACAGAATCTTTTATTTCCCTCGTTACTTAAGAGAATGACATGTACACGGTTTTTTCAAAAATAGGAAGTATCTTTGGTTTCTCATATTTTCATGTTGAATACAATCATTACTTTAGTTGGAAAACAACTGGTTTTTTTTTTTTGGGGGGGGCCCTTACCTTTACTGTAATAGCTTCCATACTGCAGAGTGTTATTGGATATAACTTACCACGACGGACCTTCTCAGCTGCCTGTTAGATCGGAAATATATTTTTCTTACATTATTTGAAAATGTTATTAAGGAAATAAAAAGAACTTACACCGGAAATATTTCGGGGGACACCGTCTCCGCGTCCTCCCAACTAAAGTACTGCACGCGATCTTAAAATTTTAGTCATGATACAACGAATTGAATTAAAGATTCTCATTATCAGTAAAAGTGTGTTTAATAAAACATTTATTTGGGTAAATAAATGGAATTATGAATGTGTTTGAAAAATTTTAGCAGCAATTTTGTGCTAAAACGTTTTAAAAGCTGGATGATACAACTTTAAGTTCATTCCAGAGATAGCCAATTATTAAACTCAGTAGATTGTTGGTTGTGGAGTATCTGAAGGAAGGAATGAGATGAATATGTTGAAGGAGTGTATCGCACAGAACACGAACTCAAGAGCTGCTACACAGAGTGAGGCCAAAAAATGGGGACAAACTTCAGGAGGTGGTTCCTGACAGCAAAACGAACATAACCGTGCATATCAATATACGTCCTGATATGCACAGTAACACTATAATTAGAGAAACTGTATACGGGTCGATAGGGGCACCTAAAATGCGTCATGTAAGCTGACCGGTACCTAATCTACAAACACTTGAACAACGCGTCAAAACGAATGCTTCGCCACTCTTCGGGTACAAGAGCGAACAATGGGACGAGTGCGGCATTTCATGAGTGCGTGCATGGCGGGTACTTCGAACATCTGCAATGCTGCCAAAATGACTAATACCATAGGCTTACATTTTGATGCTTTGCAGTATTGATTTATTTTGTATTTAGTTGTGCACTACATCACTGATCTAATTACAGTGTTTCTGCACATTTGCAGTATTTCTGTACATTTCCGAACATACATATGTTGATATTGTCTTTCTTGTTCACTTCCCTGTCAGGAACCATCTCTTCATTGTTCGGCCACATCCTATATAGACAATTACTTGTACAAGAACAAAAAGGTGGATACATAGGTATAACATCTAGAATGATGACATAGCAGAGGTAAAATGATGCTTTAAGAAATTTATTTCATTTTACATACCATTTTCTCATTACTCGCTTTACCCATGCGTCAAACTTTTGCACTGTTCTATCCTTAACTTCTGTTGCTTTAGGACAAGCCTTAACTAAAATGTTATAACCTTTCAGCTTTGAATAGAACAGATTTTGTTTTATTTTTAGAAATAGTAAATGTTGTTTGTGGAAATAATACTTTCATGATAAATTTATACCAACTTTGTGCTCTGGGGATGAAATATTACCAATTTTTGCCATGAATATTTTGCAATAAGATAAATTATGTGGTACTATTTTTTCTAAGATTTATTAAATATTATAAACATTTCCGTATAATATTATTTGCACAGTCTAGTAAAATTATATTAGTGTTTCTAAACCATGATTTCTTGAAATAAAAAATTTGTATCGTATAAGGATTATTTTAGAGCAATTGAGAGCCTTTGAAATAAATGTAGTAATCGATGAGAGATTTTGGTGAAAAATGTTACCACGTGTCTTGAGCAATATGGTAAAGGAGCTTAAGTAAACGAAATTTAAAGGCAACGGCCAATAGCGATTTAATCACACCAACAGTCTTAGAAAATAACAAACGCAAAATTTTGTTATAGTTGCATGTTGATATAAATCTTAGAACACGGAATATATAACGGAAATATATATATATATACTTGTTTACTATAACTTTATTATATTCTTATCTTAATGTGAAAGTCTTCCTTCATATTGATTTTCAATAGGAAAGTGGATTCAGGAAGACCTTGCCCAGATGTAGTTCATGTAGCTTCATAGTGGGTAACAGTAACACTGGCAGAAAAAATATTATGATAATTTTACTAAACAATTATTTATCATTATCAGATAAGTAATGCATGGATGTTCTAGATTTTTAAACATTAAAACAAATCGGAATATAGGTGTCAGACATATAAGTGTGTTATTAAATAAAATCTATATGAAATGAAAAATCATTTGAACTGTAAGCGGCCCCAAAAGACTTCCTTATCCCCCATTAACCACATCACAAAACAATGTACACCCGTCATTCCAAACAGCACCGCTCAGGTTGATATAGCTTCACTAATTTTCTTTCATGTACGACAATAAATATTTACCTTATTTGAATGCTTTCTTTTAGTAATTGGGCAAGCCTACTTTTTGCAAAAAAAATAAATAAATAAATAAATAAATAAATAAAAAAAATAAAAAAAGGTTGTTTCCCTACCCATTGAAACATTAAAAGGTTGCTCTAATATTTAGTGCTAGATTGACAGTGTACTATTCAATAGTTTCAAATTTGCGCAAAATATTACACTGACTGTGGATTCAAGAAGCAGACACATCCAGGCTTAAATTTGTATTGCTTCAAATGGCTCATAGTTTTCATACAATAGCAGTACCTTTCAGCTTTGTCTCACGTTTCCTATAAATTAAATACTAATTTTTAGGAAAATGTACATTTTTGTTTCTCAACATTTGATCCAGCGATTTTTCCATCGGAAAAAATAGATTTGTTATATTGTGCCAGGTACAATATCTTTTGACTTATCTCTTTCCCATCGACCCAATTATTTTAAGTTCGAAACAGAAATGAAGAAATCGCTCCGGAGAATAGAGTGGATCTGGCAAAGATCCAAAGCCCAAGTGGGACACTTTTTGTACGAATCGATGTAAAAAGCTCTGCGAATTTCGATTAAACATCACCAAACATTGCATTGAAAATTTCTTCAGCGCACATTTTTAGTTCAGAGTGAACAACCACAGCATCCATCTTTCATAAATATGTTTCAAATACAATTATTAGTATAGGATATTGTGAACTTGCTAAGTTAGATGAATACAGTCTCAGCTTTCGCTTAGAGGTTTTCCATTACGATACTAAGATTTTTTCCCCTTATCCTTCGTGGTAATCTCAATGAGGCGCTTCATCTTCCGTGCACATACGACCACGTAAAAATCCTTTTATTCTTTAATAAATAGTTTTCAAAGTACCCATAAATTTCTTCTAATTTCACAGATCTGCTCATCCATTTACTACTTAAAATGAAACTGCAGGGAACTCTTCTTCTTCTTCATCTTCTTTTTTGCTGCAAAACGATTGTAATTGCTTCTGCATCGTACCTGGCTAAAAGCTGTCACAAATGATGACAAAGTATCATTTCTCAAAAATGATACTTATAAAATATTTGCACCATTTCATGAAAACTTACTATACATCTCAAATGCTAATCGTAAAAGCCTATTGAAGTTTAATGTTTTAAATTTTGCTAACATAAAATTTCAGGATTTTTTAAATATTTTTCTAAACAAAACACTTTGTTGGTTATAATAAATATTTAACGCATTATGATCCCATAATTTTTTGCTAATATTTAACACATTTGGGCCAACTGACTCCCAAAATCATTAAAAAGTTAATAAATTTTGTGCTAGTATTTGCAGTTACCAATATTCCTATAATAATAGAGAAACTTATACAAGTTACAAGTGCTCTACTAATACTAATACTTCTGTGGAACAGAACAACGAAAACGCACTTGTTTACTTGTAAGTATGGGGTTGTAAAGTACAAGCATAGAAGAAATCTTTGTGGAACAGAATTTTATTAATAACTACAAGTCCATACAATTGTAATGTATTAGACCATACTTTTGTGAAACACGGCCCTGGCACATGGCCAATGAAGCGAAAGCATTTGAGGGATGAACGCGCGGCTATAGTATTTAATTTGTTTATTTCCCTCCAACACACATGAAAACTAATATACTTAACCATGATTTGGTAGTTTCATTTTTCTGAAAGGAATTGAACGGACCAGTTTTCCCTGTCCCATTTCCGATTATATTGTGTATCTGTTTATGGATCACTGCAAAAGAATAACCAAAAAGAATAAAGAAATATAAACACTGAATATGCTAATTAATTTTTCTACAATAAATATTTTACACAAATAAAATTTCAGTCCTATTTCAAAAACCTGAAACGAAAGCAATTTGATTTTCTTCTTTATTGGCCATTCATCCTAGTCAATGTTAATTACTATTTACACAGTAATTATCACCAACTGAATTGTTTACATTATTGCGTGTTTCACAGCACGAGTCTGTTTCGGTTCCATCACGTACTTTTTTGTTCACACTTGTTTAAGAACTAACTGCAGTAAATTATTTTAAGGTAACAGCAAACTGGTAAGTGTGTAGTTACATGTAATTTGTTTGGGAGAGATGTTTATGTGGAGCAAGGCTCTTAAATCACAACGCGCGATAAATAAATATATGCTTTCAAAACAAGTCGAGAAATACTCTAATGATATAGTGACCCGTTTTCTTATTCTTGGGCGTGAGCCCCAGGAGATGATGATTATTATTCTATACGTTTTCTGAAATTTGTTATTCCAGATTATCCTTGCACGATTTTGTAATTATGTTCAATTTTCGGACACACTTTAATGGCATATATTAAAAGATAAATGCAGTAAACTACTTCAAAAGTTACTTTGAACACATAGGTTTTATTGATTATCAGCAACTTCGCAAAACATAATGATATATACGCAAATTACTTCCTCACTGATTCGATACATACTTAGCGCTTTATTCCTCAGGTAAGATTTGCATGATCGTTCACTATTAATTTTTAAGATTGTTATGCACATGCGCGAACAGGAATCATCGGAGTTTTGACAATTCTAGTGTTGTAGCCCCATCATTTGTCAGTTTCCTGTTCCTTTTCTTCAACATGCAAACCTTAATACATCAAGTCTGTTTCAATGTCACAAAATATCATCGCTCTCTCTATCTCGATGACCTCAAAATTGGTTATCCAGTTATGGAGTTCTTTTCCAAGAATTGTTTTTGTAGGTGCAATGTCTGTTTCGCTCTTTTACCGAATTCCGGAGGAATATAAGCTTTTGCGGTTGTGCCCATGGGACGATTTTTGAATAATTTCTCCAAATATCCATCGAACATACCTACTAGGCACCTACAATTAAAAAAAAAAAAAAAAATATATATATATATATATATATATATATATATGTGTGTGTGTGTGTGTGTCCGTTAACTCTCTAGCGGTCGCAATTTTTGTTTTTTCCCAATGAAATTCGGCATATTGCCATAAGTTAACAACGATTCGTAGAATTCGTTAATCATCAAAATAACTGGACCTTTGGTGGTGGAGGTTAACCTAAAGCGAAAGCTTTAACTGCAGCAATTATTGTTCGGTAGAGTTCTTTAAAATAAGTTGATGAAAGTAATTTTCGAAAATCATGGCAATTAGGAGTAGGGATATACTTGAAAACTCAAATTAAAAAATTCTCTTGCGTTTAATTTTCTCTATATTGTTTTAAAATAAAAGAACAAATTAACTCAGCATAATAACCGTATTTATAATGTTCCATGTTTTATATTTAACAAAACAATCGTTGTGAAGGAAGAAAATGTAAAATATTAATGTAATGTGTTTGAGAATTATATTTTTATGTAAGTGTGAAAATCGATAGAAATTAAGAATGTTTATAGTTGATTGTGTATATTTGCTTAGTAAATTCTAACTGTTTTAAAATAGTAACATGTTTTTGTTTTATTGAAACATATGAACATATTCTAAAACACACAATGCAACTCGAAACTTTTGTTATTTTTCTCCATTTTATGCATGTACAAGGATACCAAGGGCTCAGTTTTTAAACATTGTTACATTTAAAAATGTTTAATAATACCCACATAATATAGCTTTGCGTATCAATGGTCATATATTTCATATTAATTAATAGTATACAATTCAGTTTTGTGGTCTAATCTCAGCAGCAGCAGTAGAAAATATAATAATAATAATAATAATAATAATAATAATAATAATAATAATAATAATAATAATATAATAATAATAATAATAATACTTCTAAAATATTATTTATCTTTTTAATACTTATAGATTGCAAGAATTGTAATTTTGTTACCCTAATATCACACAGTAATGCCACAATTTAATCATTTCATTAATTAATAAGGCTATAATTTGGTTTTACATTCTATTTTAAAGTTACTCTAATAGGTGAGCAATTCGCTTAGTTTACGCAGCTCCTTTATGACAGACTTTTTGACTTTTGAGGTTACTTTCAACTTTTGTTCATAATGTTTCTACAAGTAATTTTAACAAATGGGTAATTAAAATCCCATATAATTTAAAAGAATTTAAATAAATCTGATTGTTTTAAATAAAACTGATTGTAAGAGCATATTTTATTCTTTTAACTTTCGGTTCTAACCTGTTTAAAGTGGCTACAGAATGTATTTGTTAAATAATTAATCTATCTATGGCCGAAGTCATATAATGAACAACTACGACAACATTGCTTTATTGATAATGACGGGAAAGTAACTCAAGTTCAAACAAGAAGCTACAAAGCAATGTCATGTTAAAGTTCGAGGGTTGTTTTCACGCGTTTAATTTCTCAGCTCTGTATGTGATTATATGGAAGCTATTTTTCCGCAGTTGAGCGCAGCGTGCCTTGGAACAAGGTCACACCATTAGCCTGTCATAACACAGTTTATGCGTTGCTGGCTACACATGCAATTTGCTACGACAGCAAGCATTAATCGATCTCTGTGTTATTATTTGCAAATTTTGCTGTATAAGCCCTACAGAAACAGCCTCCCATCTTAAAGAAAATATCAGAACAGAAATTGGAAATAACACGGAAGCGGAGATGTTACGACGACTGCAAATTTCATGAAAGAATGTCAGAATTGTGTGAGACTGCAGACGAACAGCACTTCTAACAACTTCTGTAACACAGTTATTACAAACGATATTCAAAAAACTATTGTGTATATGTTATTATTGATTGTTGTGCGAGGAGAACTTAATACACCGAAAAAACCGGCCATTAGCTCGACCTTTGCTCCGCGCGGGTTATCATCATCTGGGAACGCAGGCCAAAAATAACTCTCTAGTTCTGTATGAGAAATAGTAGTACTTGTTCTTAATTATTCTGATGAATGTGCCCTTTTAGAGTTCTAATTATTGAATAACCGTCACAAAACATATATTATTCGCATTATATCTCCAGTCTTTATGTATGTATACATTCATCATGCAGCTTTTAATAAATATCGTTATATTTTCTGAGATTATTTTCTTTTAGTTCGTGTGGGTTTTTATTTTTGTTATATCCATTGATTTATGGGTCCGTTTTTATGTAAAGTGACCATTTTAATATTTTAATTTCCGCTTATACCCCAGATTTTGTTCATTCTAAATACAGTGAGATATACTTAAAGCGCAAGTTGACTGCTCTTGCCATTCACAGCATCTGGTGCCGCAGTTGGAAGTGCTGCCATTTTATGCGACATAAAATCTACATGCATCTTCTGAAAGGAGGGAAGTGCAAAATGTATTTATTTTATTTGTAGTACTCAAGTTTCAACAAGGTTAAGTGTTGCGAAGCCGAGAGTTCACGGTCCCAGATGATGGCGACGGCGGGTGGGTTTGCGCCATTAAGCGACTGGCTTGCGATTGGACGGTTTTAAATGTGCCTCACTATAATTTCCTGTAATACTTGTGACATATGCAGCGATTTTAAATAAAGAAGGGGGGTAATTAAATTATATAAAATATATGGAGGGTAAATTATGGAAAGGGTTTAATCTGATTATGGATTCTCAGGAGTAATGTTATTTCTTCCTACCCGATGATTGGTTTCCATTGACTTATATTTTGCCACGGCTGTTGAGACTCTGCTGCTGGATGCTTTTATGATCCTGTGACCATAGGGGAAGGAGTTCTGGAGATTAATAAGATTTCTCGTTATGGGAGGTGAAACACAATTTATTGTTCATAAACTAATCCACATAAATGTACTGCCGTTATTTTCTGGAGAATGTGTGCCACTTTCGCACTATGATAATCACTCTGACGTTTCTTAATTTGATAAAGACTGATCCTGAAATCAACTAATCCCGAGAGGCAACTGAACCAAACTAATAAAGCTCTTCCACTTAACGGAACAGAACTGCCCGTGCCTATCTTCCACACTAATAATGCCCCACACTGAATACTCTTCTAAAACAAACTACAGCTTTCCACTAACTGAACTGAACTGAACTGAACTGAGAAAGCCCTTCCACTGATAATGCCCCGCTGAATACTCTTCCAAAAATTGACTACTGGCCACAAAATTACAAGACCAAATAAACATGCCTTCGTGAATTTTTACATGAATATATCAACTCAAGCTGCTAGCTTCATCCCTTGAAGAAATATAGGCCTGTCTTTTCATCCATTGCATGTTTATTACTTTATTATGCCTACCCTGCTTTACAATTCTCTAACAGAATACAAATAAACATCTTACTCAAGGATTCTCCTTTAGAAATTTCTCCACAAAACATCGCTTTGCTTTGGTCATCTTTACAAATATTATTACAATAGGCAGCAGAAATTCCCAGGGCAGAGTTTATGACTAGGGTGGATTTCTGCGCTCTGGTACGAGAAAATAACATTTTACATATAATAATTCAACACCTGTACAGGAAATAAAATGACATTACACTCATGACTATAATAAGGAAGTCACATGAAATTACTGACTATAATTACTCTAATTAAATATGAGGGTGGCAGCTCATAAATAGTGTCTCACATATTTCGTTCTGTTTATAGTTTCTTTAAATGAAAATTGAAATGTTTGTAAGAAAATTGAGCCGAGAGCGTCCTAATAGTTATTCTCATTCTAAAGTTTATTTAATTTATTTATTATTAGCAATTTTATACAAGGAAATGTGAATTGTTTGCTGTATGATTCTAAAATTTTTACATTCTACACATGTGATTGGGAACATTTTTTTCACAGTAAAAAGTGCATAGATTAAAGCAAAAGTCATAAAATTATATAAATTAATTAAATTATGCCCATCTTCTTCGGTTTTATAAAAATTCTTGTAACTCAGATGTTCAAATAGTTTTAAAGTATTTTTCAATTAAAGGATCAACGATCAAAGGGTTACGCTTAAGACTCTGCCAATCGCTTAAGATGTGTAAACTTTTCTTTGGCTGTCAAATGCATTAACTCTCAAACACAAATTAATGGCGTGAAAGAAGATTACATGCCGCCATCAGGAGTACTCTCTATTATTAGGGGGTTTGTCGTGTAACGAAAACAAAAAAGGCCATGCAAAACTTGTCCCAGCTAAAGCTAACAGCATGTCGGTCTGGGAGCATTGACTCTTAACATCCGGCGTGAGACCAACGTCACTCACGCCACAACGAGAAATCCGTGGTCCTAGGTCATGGCTGAGCGTGTATGTATGTGTGACGAAGCATAGGAGCTTGTTTATCCACTCTGCGGCCATCCTTACTACAGTGTAGTAACAACTGGATTTAGGGCAATGCACCCTTTGGCATTCCTTGGCCTTGTGCACTTTGCATGAGGTCCAAGCTAAACGGGCTGTGATTAACTTCAAGGTGAAGGAGAGAGAAACTGGTTATAAACTAATGAGATTAACTACTGTGTAATAAGATGCTTTCATAAGACAAGACTAAATCCACTACCTCAGATTCTGAATGTGCGTTATTTTCAGCTCCGTTGAACACTTACCATAATTCAACTAAGAAAATTTTAATAGCGTCAGCTATTTAAAGATGTCTTCCAAAATGCTTTAAAATGGTACCTACTCGTATATCTGAAAATAGCTACAGAAAAGAACGAATTTATGATTTTAAACCATAAATTGTTTTTTATTTAGAGTAGAAACGAACCAAACTTTTCGTAGTGTTATTAATTAAATTTAAATTAATCCTTTCTCTGGTATCAATGGGAAAGAAATGTACAAATAGGAAGATAACAAGAAAAATATTTAATAGCACTTAAAAGAGTATTAAAGAGAAATGAAGAATGACTATAATCTTTTAAAGAGGAAAAATAATATTAATTCCTTACTGTCAAGTGTTAAGGGACAGATATACAGACTGTGTTACGAAACTATAGGGCTTTAAGTGGAAATCTTGCCTGCATACAGTCGGCGATGTCTTCTCTGTGATGTCCTGAAATGTCTCATTTGAACCTATTATCTGCCGGTCTCACGGCAGTATACAATCATTCGCATACATGGTTAGGAGGTTGACTCTAGAGCAACACATTTTATATTAAATACAAACCAGCTTGCCCTGTGCATGCGGAACTTATTCAGAATTTCCTAAAGTACAATTATTGAGAACCAGTGTGAAAAACAAATACACAAGCGAAAACGTTCAGCTGTAACAGAGAAAAACTAGATGTAAATTGTGCACCAATTGAACATTCTATAACAAAACCACTTCCGATATAAATCGGGGTTTAGCATTGTAAAGGATAACATTGGCAATGGCATCACAAACGTTATGCTGCCTGTTTTATCATGTAAAGCAGAACATGTCTTCTCGATAGAATGCATGTTCAGCAGAGGGAAGACGACAATTCCAAAGTCTTGGATTAGATTGAATCGTTAGGAACGAAGAAGGAATATAGATACTTCAGACTTGCGGTACAGCTGACCGTTTGTGCCTAAGCCCCAATCGGGTCACACCCTCAGGGTCAATGGGCGCTGAGGCACGAACCTAGACGTGGTCTATTACTTTATTTCCAGATAGAGCATCCCAACACCGATAGAGCCAACCTCAATGAGTCCAAACCTTTCAGAAGGGTCGTTTTCAAACACATTCCCGGACCTTTTCAAAGCGCAAACCACCGCCACTCCGCCCGTTTCTCCCTGTAACAGAATCAGCAGAATGAGATGACATGAAATAGGAGAGCGGAAATTTTCTGGAAATCCCGACACCCGTCCAACCCACCAACAGAAACTATGAAACTATGCGCCCTAAGGGATTTGAATCCGGGATATGCCGAATGCGAGTTTCAGCCTGACCCACCTTCTTCGATCTTTTAATATATGTTTTAGGATGCAGAGTTTAAATATGGACATCGCCGGCTGCGGAAATCTCATAAGCCGAGACACAGAACACCGTTCGACCGCACAAGGTTTAAAACTAAAACCCTGTACAATGTTCTTATTCATCCGCTGTTAACTTATACACTCATGGATTACGCCACATTTCAGCGGCGTTCACGTGAAGCGTGACAGCAGAGGCGCACGAAACAAATAAATCATGAACCTCGATGAGATCAGAATAGTAAGAGATATAAATCGCGTGTGGATCACATGTGAGATAAACCATACATTAAATTAAATTGCATTAACTATGAACTAAAGTACTTGTTATTATGTACTTTGGACAGCTTCATGCATCTGTGTAGTCACGATGTGCAACCTGTGGCACTGCACTACCGCAACTTCAAATTACATTCCACAATACTTTCTCAGGATTTCTAAACGCCGGATTTATGACTTGTATTATTATATAGTTAGCATGCCTGCCTATAATAAATACATCTACATTAAATTTTTGATAACATTAACAGGGTCTTCAGGCTTTGAAAAATTGCACTTTCTAAAATACAAACATGGACTTATAAATTAAATAAATCTTCCTCGTTTTAACGATTTGAAACTCTGAAATCGCTTTACTAGATCGAAGTTTCTATTTTAAAAATGTTTAACTTATTTGAATAACTTGCTAGGCGATTATTTTAACATCATGTAATAACTACTGCTATATTATGTTGTTTTTAACCTTAACTTCCATTTCGATAATCAGGTATATGTAATGTCTTTAAAGAACAGTATACACAGAATGTTTAAAAATCTAGAAAAGTTCGTGAAATTATTTAAGATATAGGCACTACAGGACAAGATGAGATGCGTCAGATCATTGGAAGAGAAGCTGATGTAAAGAATAAATTAATGAAAGATGCTGTCACTTTTAAACATACTGCTGGCCATAAAAATTGCAACTGGTTGTGTCATGCGGAAATCATTTGGATTTTCTCGTTCGATTCTTTGACGGAGCCTTTGCGATCTGTGTATTCGTCCTACCGCGTTTCATCATCTCATATTCGTTTGGCTGTGGATGCATTTCGTTCATCTTATCGGAATGACATCCCACACTTTCACTATGCCACAATTCCCGGCGATCAAATGCAAACGCCTATTGGTATTTTTAATAGTGTTTAACACCAGTTTTCACTACTGACATCACAGGCGGTAGGCACTGATTCATGAAATGAAATGATAAATTTGGAAAGGTGTTTTTTTAAGGAACGAAGCGTTTCAGATCTGAGTTTAGAGTATCTTCCCTGCATTTGGAAGGTAATATGGAGAAAGAAAAAAAAAGTAGTAATTGAGAACGATCCTGGCGGAAATCGAACCACAGACCTCCCGTTCACGAGTCTGCGCCTTAATGACCTTCCCCACACGTACCGGTCCCCTGCTTTTGTTATTTTCGAAGAGTAAAACTCATTCCTTCTGTAAAAATGTGAGAGTTTAACGGTCTCATGGGTTTTGCAATTTTAATGGCTAGCGGCGTTTGTCGGTATTATTCCTATCTAAATATGATTTATCTACAATTTATTTGTAAGCTTACGAACATTTTTACGCATACAGTGGAATGCCGACTTAATTAATCACACGCGTTATGACAATATCTTTTTTTCAAATATATTTGATGTCAGTTGTATCTCCGGTAGTAGAATTCTGATTTTTGGATCTCACGCATATCTCTTTCCTTTTCCTTCTACACGCACACCAATACACTGCCCCTTTTGAAAGATTTATCAGTTATAATCCAAAAGACAAAATCGATACTGTTGTCTGCTGTGCTATCTATTTCTTGAATTGTTTAATTTCAAGATGTTGATTTAATGTTAAATGGGGTAAAGACATGTATTTCTTATCAGATATTGATAAATTTGGTTTTATAATATCAAGTGATACACACTTCATAGCATATCAACTTGAGAGGTAAGCTATTTCCATATTTTTTGTTTTTAAATCTCAAACATGCATTATTTGTGGTGATTGGTGTATTAAGTTTAGTTTTTAATGCTTCAGGGAATTTTTAGGAACTTTATACAAAATATTTTTAAAGCCTTCTTTCAGCTTAAAAAAGAACGCATTTCTTGATACTTCTAAGTGGCACACGCTGTACAAGTTCGAACTTCAACACTCTGGTTAAATTTTGTAAATTGATAGACAAAAGTGCATGGATTTTTATTATTCGTGGGTATAGCATCACATTGAATTTTATATCAATTTTATATAAGATAAATGTATACAAGAATATTCTAAAACCACAACCTCTACCCAGATTTTGCACTAGGAATTTTTCTCCTCCTAAAATTTATGGTTTCACAAATGTTGCCACAAACTGCATTTTTGGAATAGAAGTTTTCTATATGCTGATAAGTGACATCACGACAAATCTTAGACAAAGACTACAACGTGTTCTTAATGCCTGCGTTCGCTACGTAGGAGGCAACATACATTTTCTTTTCTACTCATTCTTCTCATAGTAATTTAAACATCCGATGGAATAACAATCCCATTCTCTCTGTGCCCCTACACCGAACCTCTTACTTTTCTACAGTTGTCAACACTCGTCTCTGGAATTCTGCCATCTCATATCAAAAGCTGCAGGTCAAAACGACAGATTAGAATGTTACTCGAAGATTGTTTATTTGGAATATGTAGCATCTGAAAAGCACAATGTTCAAAATTTTAATACTATTAACTATGCTACATATATTGTAATCGTAATTGTCTTGGTGAAGTGGAAAAAAAGACATAATATTTCCAGTTAATTTTATTATTACGTGCATCTACCCAGTTATTAATTTCTTATTTTACACCATTCAGTATTTTAATTGATTTATATTTTATTTTAATTGATTTATATTTATGTAAAACAAACAAATAGAACACTATTATGAATATGTTACAATTAATGACCTTTGTAGGTAAAGAACTAAAAAGCTGTTTCATTTTATCGGAATGAATAAAATAAGGAAGTACTGATATAAAAATATATAAGTACAGTGAATTAAAATTTAACGCAGAAACTATATACACAACTAAATTATTTGTAACGAAATGTATTTTTACAGTGAATTATTTCTATTGTTTTATGGGATTGCGCTTTTTTACGTCTTGAGTTGCTCACATCTTTTCTATACTATTTTTGATTAAATTCTTCTATCCCATATTGAAGAATAGTTTTTCCAATTATTTCATATCTGATGTTACAAGAGTTGAAATTGAGTGTTTACTTTGTCTTGAATTACAATTATAAAAATTAACTAGCCAGTATTCAAATTGGCATAGTATCAAATCTTTTCCGTCAGAGGTCTTTAAACTAGGAGAAAAATACGTCATGCATTAGTTACAGTACGCATGCAACAGAATGCAGTAATTGGGTTATTAAACTGCACAGAACAGCGAAAACAAAAGAATGTCACCGCAGTTTCGTATTATGAGACCATCAGCAATCGGAAAAAAGCGCAAGTAGTAGCGTCAGGAAATGAACTTTAGCTTATAATTTACTGGGTTGTTAAACGAAGGATATACTCAAGAGTTTGTCTTCAGACATACAAATTAATTAAAAACGACGTGTAAAGCTTTATCCCAAGTGAAATAGCATTTGTTATCAAGATAACGATTGGCCCTTCACCAAAAAGAACATCTTTAGGAAGTCACCGATTATGCTTTACTGTGTTGTTGTAGTTACAACTTAGCCATCAGCTTCCAGCACTTCAGAGAATTGTTTGCAGAAATATGTAAAAGGGAAAAACAAAGAACTTAAATTGATTAAAATACATGCACCGTACTTCGTATGAAAAAGTAGTTTCTTTTCAGGAACTTCCTGTTAATTTAGAATGCTTAGTTCGTTTCTCATTTTTGATTTTTTATACCCCTGACTGCAAATGGAATGTGAGGTGGGCAAAGTCATCCGCACTAGTTTTATTTCACATCCCCATCTTCGACATTTAAAACGACGTGGTCCAATCGGAATTTGGTGCGCGGCTTGAAACTGAACCTAGCCACTGGCACACGTTCATGGAATTCTAACGCAGATTGGCAAATGACCTTACACTAACAATCTTTATCATAGTCATTGCCGAACGATGCAAAATAAAATGTAAAAGTTTTTTCTACGGTAGGCGAGAAATTAGTTTCCGATTGACACTTAGACGTGTTTATCCTGGCGACTGGACTGGCGAGAGGCTCGTCTTATAGTTGACCAGTCAGGAACAAAAACACATTATCGTCTTAGACATGGCACCATCTACGTTGCAACAGTTAACAGTTAATGAAAATTACATAGTAGCAATGCGTTTTCAAGAGAATGCGTGGAAAGAAGGCGACATTCTAGAAGAAGTAGCGGAACATTTTATAATAAACTGGTGTGACTCCAGTGATTCCATTGACAGTGGTAGTAGTGGAAATGAGGAGCAGGAAGAAGATCATGAAACTCATGAAGTGCATCTGTTGAAGACGGACAGCGCGTGACGGGATGTGGCAATAGTGTGTATTGTCTGCAATTTTTATAAAAAGGGGAGTAGTAATGAGATTATTTCGTCTGTGTATATTAAATTCGAGCATTTCTTGAATATTTGATTTGTTTAGAAATAGGAAAAGTAATGTGTATGAAGAAATAGTTTGGATTAAAAATATTTAAGGGATGCAGCAACGTCAATCACAAGGTAATTTTTCACCTACTATAGTTGGGGCTTCAGTACCTAATAACGAAAAACCTTAGCTAATAATAGAAGATAAATGACTTGCAAACGTTTATTATGATAATTAATACACATTTTAAAACTTTTGCATAACAGCACTGACTGACCAGATACATTAACGACCGTTTGATGTTAAAGCATTCTAAATTATGACACACATTACACCAAACGATGCATATAAAACAGACCACCTGAATAACACGGGCCATTTTTAGTACTAGAGAAAATTTCTGTCGACGAAAGTTGTTTGGCTTGAAGGTGAACACAGCTGGAGGTGTCGAGGAGATTTGAAAATCAACTTCGATATTTTAAATGGATTAATATGTTGTTTTATTACTTACTTTTAATAGTTGAAGACGCATACAGTGACTGTTTTGAAGGTCAGTGATTAAAATGATATATTTCAAGAAATTTATTTATTACTTGGTTGTTTCTATGGTATTGGAAGCTTGAGCATCTACAACTGAATATAAAAACAGAATATAATCAAACAGGTGATGTGTGTATCTTTGTTCAGTCTATGGTATGCTGTAAAAGCCTAGAATGTTGATAAGCTTTTTATTTATGACAAATGTCTCAAGTTAGAGCAGCAGTGCGATTGTATCTGAAAGATATCCTGATTGTGTCACATCTTCACAGTCTGCCTTACCGCCACGGGTGGCCGAGGTCGTTAAGGCACGGACTCGTGAGCGAGAGGTTTGGAGTTCGAATCCCGCCAGGACCGTGCTCCCTGACTGGGTTTTTTTTTTCCCCAGGTTTTCCTCAGTCTTCATAACTGGCAAATGCCGAGGGGTACCTAAACTTAGGCCTGGTTCGCTTCCTTCCTTAATAAAAAAAAATCCTTTCCCAATATATCATTTCATATACCGTCAGTGTCCACCGCCTGTGGTGCCTCAGTAGTAAAAACGAGCGTTAAACACACTTTAAAAAAAAAAAACAAAAAAAAAAAAAAACGGTCTGCCTTTGCTTGCTCTGTGAGAAGTTGAAATGAAATTCGACGTGTAGTATTATCAACATACCTCTGTACAGCTTGTAATTGCTCAAGGTCGCCATTTTGAACATATACTGTTATGTAAGTCATGTTTGATTCGTTCCTTGGTATATTCATCGCGACCTTCAGAGACTTAAATAACTCTCGAACAAATGTTTTGTCTGCGTCTTTAAACGTGTTATTATCAAACGTGTTACTAAAAGGTAAATAACAAAACATGGATTCATTATAAATAACAAAGCTGACTTTAATATCTCCTCGACACCTCCAACTATGAAAAAACTAAACAAAATCACATAATGTCCCCCTTCAATCCAGGTAACCATTTTCTAAAGAATTTTTATCTATCTCTAAAAATAGATGTTATTCAGGTGGCCTGCTTTGGGTGCCTCACTATATAATGGCTGTTTAATAAAAACTTATCATCATACTACATTCGTTTATTCATCCACTAATTTTTATTTTATATTTCTCAAAGGAATGCACCTGTCCCAGCGTTTCTGCCAGTCTTCCAAACAATTTTTGACAGATCATTCAGAATCGCCTGCCCATCCTTTACGAATGATGTTTCTTCAAGCTGGGGAAAAAGAACAAGTCACATGGGCTAAATCTGAACAATAGGGAAGGTGAAGGACTCACTTTATATTGATTTTTGTGAGATATTCAGCAACAACATTTGCGATGTATGGCCATTATCGTGATGCAGTATCCAGCTTGTGCATGTGCGTGTAACATGGCCAAGCAAAGTTTTCAGGACATCTAATAGCATTGCCCAGTTACACGACATGCTGATAAACCTTCCTTGAATATCGAAAAATGAGATTACAACAACTTTCTTAGCAGAAGCGACCATTTATTTTTTTGAGGGGGTGTTGGTGATGATAAAAATTTCCAGCTATTTGCTCAAGATCCAAATGATGTACCAAATTTCATAACTGATTACCTTTGAAAGAAACTCACATCTTCCTGTAACATCATCTTCAACTGCATGAAGTCTACACAGAGCGGTCTTGGAATCCACCGTACACAAACATGTCTCATATGCATCTTTTCAGTTACCAGCGTGTCAGTACCCAGTAAACTTTTCAGAATTTCTGAACGTTCTTAATGTTATTCGACGAAAATCTCTCAGAATGACAGCAAAGATATTAATGTCTCCATTCATTAGAAAACAAACTGTAGCCCCGGTCCACCTTTATTTGAAGTTGACTGTCTCACCCCTTTAAACACTTTCTACCATCTTCGAGAACAAACTTTCCCTAGGTCTTGTGTAACATTGCATAGGCCTCGGCTCAGACGAAAGCAGAGTTTAAGAGCAGCTGTTGTTCTTTGCTGTCTACTTTTTGCTACATATCTCAACTTGCACACCCCTCACAATAGGGAACCAGAATAAATTATGATCATTTTTATTAAATAACCCTCTCTGTTTTAATAGCACGCAATATTTTACAGCAGGGAAACCCCTGAACGAATTTAATTTGTTTACCATTTGTCTTTAATTTCCTTTTATTGCAATAAAATGTGACAGCCCTCGTAATTTCTGTTGAGCCGTGTTTCAACAAAATGTTTAATCTGAGAATCACAGAAAATAAATAAACCATTCTTTTTCAAAGAACAGCTTCTTCAGCACCTGTTTGAAAAACTTGGTATGATGGTGGTAATATAAACTTTCATTATAGTATAGTAATAAAATATCCTTTCTAGTTTAGCGTTTCTGCACTTAATAGTTTCTCAAATGAAGTTGATACGTCTCTTGTTCTACAACTTGTGCAACCCAGATGAGCAAATTACTAAAAAAAAGTTTGTAGTAGATAGAGAAAGGTTTTCATCAAACTGATGTGTAATGGGGACCGCAAAAGAGAATCAATAGAGAAAACCATCTTGAGTACAAGAATAAAATCATAAAACAAAATGCGTTGTCTATAGCGAAATGTTACAGTAGCAGTCCATACTTCTTTCATTACCTCCACAATTACACGGTTTTCTTGGTCATCAGAAATAAGTGGTCTTGTACAGCCGGTTTGACTAGGTTCACCTAAGTACTTGTTAAAGCTTTCTTTCTATTTTTTTTTCCGAGTAATAAATGGAAAGGCCGTTTGGGTTACAATAACACATATAAATTATAAATATGCAAAGAAATTAATGCAATGTTTAATCAACTTATTTTAATATTGTAATTCCCCTTGTATGTCTTAAAATTGTCTATAGGCATACATTATTTACGTGTCTAACTTGAATACAATACAATATTTGTGAAAGTAAAATTTAGGTCTAGAACTCTTATTTATCAATTTATGAGCTGTATTTTAGTAAAATATTGCCAGATCTTAAAATAATATAATTCACTTTGGAGGAATTTTTAATGATTTAATCACAGTATTTAGCCGTATATTTAAAATGGCTACGGAATACAATGCATTTTTAAATACCTCAAATTATATTTAAACAATTCCTTCTCGGAGACAAATGGAAACCTACAAGTAAATGAAATTCCCTTGTTAGAGTGTTATTAGTGTCTTCCAAAAATAGAATTGAAGTGAAAATGTAAATGTTGAATTAAATTGTTTAAAGCAACAAAGAATATATTGTTTATATAAAACGAATGCACCAATTTAGGTCAGCAATTAACTTGCTGTATATATCAAGTTTTAGTTATAAATCTTGTCCATAACGCGGTGCTGCACGTCTCGGTTCAAATGTTGAATAGTGGGGTTCCGAATTTTCAGGAAAGTATTAGCAAAGAAATCAGAAACTCGATCCTGTGTTTTCCCAAGAACAGCCCTGTTTGACTAAGAGCGGATAATAATTCCAGCATTTTGTATAAAATGAAATTGTATACAAATTTTAGAAAGCGGAGTTGAAGTAGCGCTGCACTTTCGAGATATATTGTGCCTTCATTCCACTACGCAATCAGAGTTTATATACACTAGAAAAAAACAGTTGGCCTTCGGCGGATGCACGATTCCCGGTAAGACTGGAGTTACAAGTTCCGCTGACGCAGCCAATTGAGCTCTCAGTCGCTTTTATCACGCCAACTGTTTCAATTACATTTCTGTATGAAGAGCGTTTGAAACTTTCAACTGTTTATTTGTATTATTTACGAATGCTCTTTAACATCTAAGGTCACCCCCCACGGGTGGCCGAGGTCGTTAAGGCGCGAACTCGTGAACGGGAGGTCTGGGGTTCGAATTTCGCCAGGACCGTCCTCCCTGATTGGGGTTTTACCAGGTTTTCTCCTCATAAATAGCAAATGCCGGGGAGGTACCCTAAACTTAGGCCTGGAACGTTTCCTCCCTTAAAACAGATCCTTTCTCAATATTTAATTTCATTTCATGTACTATCACCAGTGCCTCAGTAGTAAAAACGGGCGTTAAACACTACTCAAAAAAAAAAAAAAAATCTAAGGTCACCAGCATTCCATTCAATTCAGGGCATTAAGTTTTGCTCAAGGAGCCTCTTCTTTCAGGCTTGAGATTCTTTAAGGACGTAAATCCACGATACGGAACTTTCAACTGTATGTTGTGAAGTGTGCGGGGAGTGAAATATACGCCAGAACAAAATATTTATTTATAATCGTTATTTGCAAAAGGAACCGTAAAAGTACTGCAGGAGAGAGCAACATCTCCACGGGAAGTGCCATTTTTAGATCGATGAGAACGTTCTAATCCAAAGCGTTTTCATTGACAAGAACCTGATAAAAAAAAAAAATGCTCAAGTCTTTTAACGCGATTATCCCAGCAAGTTGGTATATATGTTAACAGTGCGTATAAACCAACTCAGCTGCTGCATCCTTATTTATACAAATAAAACCCCGTGGAGCGCTGAAACAAAATATCCGGCAGGCAGTTTATAATATTGCTGAGGATGAAGTGAGCAGGATTGGTTTTTTTTTTTTTTTTTTTCAGAATCTTGTCAAAAGATTCATATATGTCTCACAACGAAGAATAGGCACTTCGAGCTTATACTATGATGGTGAATAAACAATTACTATTTACTACTGATAAACAAATAAAAAAAAATGCGCTATGTGTTCTGATCGCGTGACATTATTTCCTTTGGCAGGTGGCGAGGCCGTTACGCGGTCGGTATGCAAAATTATTTTCCGATTGCGTAGCGAACATGAACGGAAAACAAATTCTTGATCATATATAGATCTCCATGCTAATTATTTATAATATATTCTAAACAGCGATAGACAAAGATTCAAATTAGGTAAGATTAAACGTGCATTATCAATAACTACACTTTAGTTCCGCCAAATTATTCATAAAAAACCATAATGTCCTATTGTATCTTTGCTAAAAACATTATTCAAAATTAAAAAAAAAAAATAAACTCAACCATAAAATCATTTTATCCTTATGTTTTAAAGAAGAAATCAAAATAATTAATAAAAATCTGCAAACCCTACCTAAAACAGGAATATTAATATATCATTAGTCTCTTTAATTATTAAATAGCAGTTCCGCTCGCTATATTAATGTTAAACGAATTAAATAATAAAACTTTTTATTTGTAACCGTTTTTGTGAAATATCTATAAAAAGTCATTCTATCGATTAAATAAATTAAGGCTGTACTTTAAAATAAAATTGAGTTAATGTGTGTATTTTTATAATTAATCTTTGTTAACTTTAATAATTATTATTACTAAAAATTAAATAGATTATCAGTTCTACATTTACATGTCCATATAATGCTAGAGTAAGCAATACTGCTTAATTTTCGAAGACACTTTGTTTTACTATGTATGAATATAGAAACAAAAATGTCTAAATATACCAAACCTCTCCAAGACTGTGATAAAAGAGACCGAACATCGTTCACCATCTACCGTGCTGTTTTTCAATTTGTCACAGAGTTTTTACGATCTAGAGATTTGTATATAATTTTCTTTAGCTTCAAATGAAAAATGCCGATTATAATAGGTCTCTATCTAATTAACGTTCTTATGCAGTAAATTACTCGGTGCAAGTGCACCACACAACAAAGAAAACGTGTTCTTGCTAATTGCTATTATATATAGCTAGTAGCTATGATACCCCGCAGGTCCCGGATCTAAGATCATGCAACAAGATCTGAAACAAGACCTATGTGTTAAAGATGGCTAGCGGAAATGGTGGCGTGTAAAACATACACCAGACAGGTTTCACTTAATGTCTTCCGTTCTGTAAGAAAAGCCACATAGTCGACTACATTGCAACGCTAACTGCACTATTACAGCCGATTGTGTGTGTGTGTGTGTGTTTTTATCTTTGTAATGCCCACTGAACTGCGTTTGCATGCAACTACTTCGAAAGCAAAGGACATATTTTCAAAGGAGGTAATAGAGGGCCCGCAGACAAATTTGCTAAAGTTTCGTGACAGACAAAAATAATTTTCTTTATTAGAAGACAATTCGTTTTGAAATTACTTAAGAAAATTAATTAGATGTTGGAATTAGATCACATTATAATCATATAAAATTACGTGGTGCTATTTATGGGGCAAATTTTGTATTTTCTTCACAATTCCAGATTTATTGTAAACCAGTTTAAAATGTCAATGCTTGTCACAAGTCTAAACACGATGGAAAAAAAAAATCTCGGATGTCTGGCACCCATTTTCAATTAAATATATTATATTTATCAACACAAACTTCATACCAGTAACACGTTATCATATCTCGAAAATTGAGCAAATTGAGAGCATTATACAACATAGAATATTTTATTGGCATCGTTCACATATGCTCAATGTTGGCAAGGTAATTTACTCGTTACATTTTTTTAGGTAACGTGCGCGTAATTTAGTAGTAGTTTACGTGGCGTAGAAAACCAGCTTTTTACGTCTGCAGAAAAGACATTTTGTCATATTGATATTAATAATAGAAAATCTACCTAAAATATATTAAAATTTAACTTTAATTTCATTATGTTTTTAATTTTTTTTAAAAAAAATCACTTATTCTGTTTTTAAAAATTGAGAAAACTTATCAAATTTCTCGAGTGTATTTTCATTCTTTATGTATGTGTCGCGTTTGTACATTAATAACTGAATTTTTGTTCCTTTATAGATGATACAAAACCAATACTCCGTAGCGGAACTGAGCATTTTGATATTCTTTGTCCCAGATACCGGAGCAATAATATACAGTAGGCATATTTGCTATCGCTGTTTTGTCGCTTATGTCCACAAAGAATTGAAACGTGTTTGCACCGACTGCACCTGTGCGATGCCGCCAGTCTAGCCGGCGTATGAATTACAAAGCCCAGGGATGTACTTTTTTGATGGTTCTATTGCCACTTTCGCCATATCATGGGATACAGACTGCTGGGTTCGAAGTTCTGACCTTCTTTCACTATAATCATTAAAAAACTACATTTTCTGTTATTTTTGTGGATTTTTACGCATTTTAAGTTTTCTACATATTTTACGCGTAATTTACATGTTATAGAAAACACTTTATTAAGCGAAATGTCACAAACCTGCATGTGATATTCAATGCCACTCCGAATAAAACAATTAGAACCTTACTGAGTATCCCCGTGTTAAGTTAAGCACATGAGTTCATACCCAACGCCTTTGTGAATTCTTTCTTTTGGAACAATTGTTGAATTGTTTGAAGATGTGCTGTCTAATGGTGAGTTAGGAACTTTTAATGAAACTATCGACTGTTTTTGTTGGACTTATTTGCGATTAGAGAAGAATATATACAAGGTGGTATCCACAATATTCGGGACTGGTGCTGCCATCTCGACAGTAGTTACAGTAGAGTTTTGTACCGCTAGGGGACTACACTAGCACATATGATGCGTAGATGTTTAAAGTTTCATGCAGCTGGGTAGATGTGTTGAGATTCTATGTACTTTTCATGATACTCTGTGTGTAGTGTGTGGTGATTTTACGATAGATCCAAGATTAGAACAGAAAGTGTGCATCAAATTCCGTGCAAATCTCGGGGAAAATGCTACGGAGACCCTCGCAATGATTCAACAAGTATTTGGGGGATAAAGCATGAGCCGTACACGTGTGTTCGAGTGGCATGCTCGGTTCAAGGCCAACCGTGCAGCTATTAAAGACGATACTTACGCCAGTAGGCCCATCGGCAGCACAACGCCTACTGTTACCCAAGTTCCACACCTCGTTCATGAGGAATCGGCGTCGAACCATTGAAGACCTTGCTCATGAAGTGGGAATTGGTTATGGGACATGCCAAGAATTTTAACTGATGAATTGGGCATGTATCGTGTCGCCGCAAAATTTGTATCGAGGATCCTGACTGCTATTCAAAAGGCGCGGCCTGTTGGAGTTTGCACGGAGCTTCGTCAGGCCATATTCGATGACCCAACCTTCTTGTCCAGAGTCAAGAGAATTGGATGTGCGCTTATGACCCTGAGACAGAACAACAATCCTCCCAGTGGAAGCGCTCGAACTCACCAAGATTAAAAAAAGCGAGACAAGTGAAGAGCAAAGTCAAGAGCATGCTCCTCGTTTTCTTTGATACCAAGGGGATTGTGCACAAAGAATTCGTCCCACCAAATCAAATAGTGAATTACACGTACTACTGTGACGTTTTGCGTCGACTCCGTGAAAATGTGCGGAGATTATGGCCCGAACTTTGGTGACAAGGGTACTGGCTGTTGCATCACGATAATGCGCCCTGTAACAATACCTTGTTCACAGGAGCTTTTTGACGAAAAACAACATGACGGTTGTCCCCATCCATCGTAATCGCCTGATTTGGCACCCTGCGACTTCGCTCTATTCCCTAAACTGAAAATGAAGTTGAAAGGACGTCGGTTCGACACAATTGAGAGGATTCAAGAGGAAACGCTGTCTGTGCTAAACACCCTCAAAGAACATGACTTCCAAGATGAACTTGGAAAATAGCAGAATCGCTGGGACCGGTGTATACGTGTGAAAGGGAACTACTTCGAGGGTGACGACAGTCATTAGTCTCAAAGTAAGATTTTGACCTGATGGCACCACCAGTCCCGAATATTCTGGATGCCACCTCATAACAAGACTTGATTGCCTCTTTTCCTTGAACTAAAATAACAGTCATCTAACTTTTTTTTTTTTTTACGTTACGCTAATATGATATACGTGAGAAATGAGGAAAAGAATGGTGTCATATTCCTGCAATCTCTTCCAGTACATATTTAGTTCTACCGTAGATCGGGCGTAGAAGTGACAAATAATTAATTTTTTCTTTACTTATTAATTAAAGCATCTTCATAGATTTTTAATAACATAAGAAACAGGAATTATTTAAGTTTCTGCTCAATCTTTGATGTACAAAAGTAACAGTGAAATATCTGGAGAATTACCAGATATTTCGTGATAGTGTGTTACAAAGTTATAAATAACATCAGACACTTGGAATTCCGTGAAATGGAACGAGGTTTGTCATGCTCTTTACATGTATGAAGAATATTCAATTGTAGTATTATACGAATTATATCAAATTATTTCTAATTGATTGAGAAAAAGTTTAATTAATACTACCAGTCTTTTCGTGGAAAAAGATCAAGATATTCTGTGTCAAAATATTCATTTGCGTAATGAAAACATAATTGTATGAATAAATAAATTTTGTGCAGTAGATAACTGATCTTTTCAAAATCTATTTTCGCCACCTAGGTCTATTTTTCATCGATTTAGCAGTGTAAATTCTTGTGCCAACTGTATATCCAAATTAAAAGCAGAACGTATGCTAATGTTTACTAATGCATTCAGTAGACGTGTACGTTTATCAGAAGCTTAAGAGCAAGTTTAGTTAAACAACTTCAATGCATTTGCAAAACTTTGTTTATCGACAAAGCTATTTGGCTAAGCACCTTTTTGGCGACAAGCAAAAGCAGTCATTTTTTTTTTCCACTCCTTTACTAAGCTTCAGGCTGTTCACACTTTCAGCACGCGCCGCAGCTCAGGTTACCGAACGTTAATGGAGAGATATAAATAAATATAATAAGCAAGTTTTTGTCAGGAATAACCTGTATTGTTCCTGCTAGTCTTCTGCGACTTTTTATCTCGTTATCTCTTTATCAAGTGTTGCTTGTTTAGGGAATGAGAAAAGAAAACGTTTAAACTTCGTTTCTTTTATAAAGAATATTGGCATAAACAGGCAAGTGTCCATGTTTATTTTCGCGTCAAGTAGCAGTATCAAATTAGGTGAAATGTTTTAGCCGCGATATCATTAATGTGATTTTTAAGTTATAACTAGCATATCTATATACAGGTTAGTTTAAAGTCCCGCGCCGCCTAAATAATTTTTGAAGTATTTGGTTCAGTGATATGGAGCTCGGTGTTTGAGAATATGTGTCTACTGAGAACTTAAAAATGATATTATAGCCTTTTTCGGGCTTAACCGGAATTAACTCCAGGTCTCTTATTTTAAATTGAATATCCAATATATTTTTACATTTTCCAATAATGTTCATTAAGAACTTTCAAAAAGTACCTACTCTAGATATTTCTGTACAGAATTATTGTTGCTAAATAAAACAAAAAACCGTGTAACGAATATAAAACGCTTCTTTCATTTACTATGCTTTGTCAATATTAACATAAATATTGACCTTTGTTTACTCCATGGAATCATATTTATTGATACAAAACATCTTTAAGAGATTAAACATCGACATGTGGTGTGTTAAATAATTCTGAGATTTAGGGAAAGGGAAATACTTTTAATTTTAATTATGGTGACTAGACAACTATCTCATCAAGAGGCAGCAAATTTATTAAATGATATACGTTTGGATCACAATCCGAATACAAGAGTAACAAGGGTCGTAAAGAAATTTACTCAAACTGGAAGCTTGAAGGACTTCCCAAGATTAGGTCGCCCGAAAAGTGCAACTGATGACAATACTTCATTGCATGTTCTCCTTCTTGTGCAACAACATCCCTAAGCTTATACTACAAATATGTCGTTAGAATCAAATATAAGTCAAAGCTCAGTGGTGAAAATCCTTAAAACTGCCATGCAACATCCTTATAAAATTCAACCTTTGCTGGAACTTTAAAAGGACGATCCCGATAGAAGAATGTAGTTTTGTGAATTATTGGAACTCATTAACAACAATTCAGTTTTTCTCACTCAAATTGTAATCTTCTTAATCCCACAAGAAGATTGTCTTTAGAAAAAAGGACCACATGGATTATGACTATTCTAAACCCAATGATCGTTAACCTATTTTATTGATGAAAATACCGACAAGAATGGCCGAGTTGGGGGTGCGATTTATCCCTCAGCACCGTCCTTCCTGACTTGAGGTTTTTTCTAGTTTTTCCTCAGTCCTCATAAATGGCAAATGCAGGGGAGGTACCCTAAACTTAGGCCTGGAACTCGTTCTTCTTTAAAAAAAATTCTATCATATCTGTCACTTCATATCAAGTGTCCACCGCCTCAGTTATTGAGACGGGAGTTAAATACTATTCAAAAAACTGACGAAGACATTGTTCTTGTGATAAAGGAGTATATTTCTAAGTGTTTTGTTTTTATAAAGGAAATACGTTTAAGCTGAATTATAACTAAGAACGTTCGTTGGTTTACTGAATAGATTCAATTTTTTGCTTATTAAGCTCTGTCAGTTTTAGCAAGTGTTTATCGTTTCGTAATAATCTTAAAAAACAATAAATGAATAGTGAATGTAGCACCTTATATATTAATGGAATTTAATAGTATTGATGTGATCGTATGGAATTGTAGCCTTGAATTCTAATTTGTTTTACATGATTTACAACAATATGTATTTGAAATGTTTTACTTAGTGACGAAACAAGTATTTGTACTGTACTAAAATGTAGCATTAATATTTGTGATAGTGTAAAAATAACAAAGTAATTTTAAAGATAAATAAACACTTAAATATAACTGCATTGTAGCCTTTTATTTAACTTGCGATAAAATTGTTGTAGTTACTATGCATTTTCCAAAGCTTGTTCAAAATAAAATCATATTTGCCAGTGTTATATTGGATTTACAAGCGAGCATTAGTTATTGTATGGGATATAATTATATTTTATTAAGACTTAAATCTTTTACATCCATGGTAATGCACATATTGTAGATATCTCATCTAATTTTTATAATTTGTATATATAATTAGCTTGTTCATGCAGTATATGCTCTTTGTTCAGCGTAAAGAAAGAAATCACTTGGATTATATATATATTTTTTTTACTTTTACCGATAATGTAACATTGTTTGATAAGTAAATACTGTTCAAATACCACAAGCATGTATAAATATTTTAATCACGGGTTTAAGGCGTAACATTAATGAAATTGGTTATATTGTGGTAGAGAGAATTCATTGCTGAATAACAGTATAGAAATTGTCCAATTTGCACGAATTGTTTTGAGCAGAATCTGTTTATGAATATAAATAAGAAATTTTAATTAAAAGCCTTTTACTAACATTACTATAAGCCATCGGCTGTTAATTTTGCTGGGGATTAATTTCAGCATTTGGAATGCTAAAACCTTGAGTTTAATCAAGACAAATAACTAAAATTATTTAAAGGCTGAACATTAACAATTATGTGGTAAAAATATCTTTACTCTCTTCTCTATTTCACATCTTAGTATATTTAACTTTTAGTTAAAAGTTTTTTCCTGTTTTTCTTAAAAATATGAAAATAGCTATTTGCTGGTTGATATTATTTCTAAACAATTTTAAAGAAAACTGTTTTCTTTAATTTCTTTAAACTTTTGAACTATTTCTCTAGAATTTGTAAAATATTTTAATAACCGTCTATGTTGAATAAAAATAAAAATTTCCAATATCAGTTGGTAAAACATTTTTGATCGATAGTGGTGATACTTAATCGCTAGCATAGTGCTAATGGAACAAGACGCGAGTAAATGTTGTTAAAAGAGGTTTATTATATTTGTCAATCTGGAAATGATATGGTTTTGGTATGTACAGAGCTTTTTATTGCAATTTTTAACAAAATGATATTTTATATAACTAATAAAAGGAACGGAACATCATTCACTTAGTAAGAAGGATAGAGCCAAAAATTTCAGATCCAAATTCTACTGTGCCGTAATTAAGTTGTTCATTCTTCAGCAGGACATAGTATCTGCCCACAAAAATGTGAGTCTGCCAAATACCAGCCCCGCCAAAGAATGATCAGAGATTTCTATTGTTAAGAGAGATAAATTTATTAAAGGACTATGTTAATATAATTTAAAAATAATTCTATTTATTTTGGAGTCGAAGTTGGGTTAGCCCAAACAGTTAAATAAAAAATATGAAAATGAAAGTTTTTGTTTGATTGTGAAAATGCTGTGTCACTGTCGATACAGGCTTGAGAAGCAAAACATTTGTTAATGAAAATAATGTATTTTGTATGTAATTTTAGCTCTATTAGTAGCATTTTGAATGATTTTAAATCTGGAATTACTTTAACGTTTTTCGATTTTTATGTACTCATAATATATATGGGAAAGGATTATCGAGCCTAGAGCTACGAAACTAATTGTTTGCAAGTGTATTTAATATGGCGGTTGTGCTTATCAATCCACGTGAGAGACTTACACATTTAATTAAGTCATTATGCTGGTGCACGTGCAAAACCCAGGTGTTGTAAACGTTACTTCTGCTGGTAGGTTAAATTTTTTATGAGTTTTACAGTGAGTCGCTTTCACAAGTAAATGATTTCTACAAACACAAAGACATAGTTTTACGATATCGTGCTTTTTTTCAAAACTTTTTTGTCTAGCTATAAATTTTAAATTTTCAGCTTTTACCTTCATTCTTCAAGACAATGAGCCGCTAATTTATTACCTTATTTAATTAGATAACTCAAACCTCAATGTCTCATGAATATAGTTTTACTTTTAAAACAATAAAATAGCATATTCTGGCACTCAAAGATGTTCGCAAGTAGGACATTAACGTTAAATCAGTGTTTAAAATAAAAAAATTCCTCGACCTTCCAAAAACAGTGAGCGAACCCACTTGATGGATATAAAAATAAATGAATTGAAACACGAGGAATAGGTAAGCATAGAATGAAACACAAATATGAAACTAGTCAAAATCAATTATAATGAAAATGGATGTTTTTATACAAGCCGTGTACTAACCTAAAATATAGAATCAGAATCAGATATGAAATTCGAGGTCAAGGCTGGGACTGAACTACGGATCCTCAGTTTACCATGCCGATGATCTTACCATCTGAGCTACCGTGCTTTGACCATAACTGTGAATCTTCCCCATGTGACTAAAATAAAGCGACAAGAAAGCTAATACAAAGCTATCTCAATCTGAATGAAATAATATACTCATCAATTTACAAATATATGCATAAAATGGATATTCTACAGGCAGTAAAAAAATAAAAAGGAGAAAAATAAAAAGAACCCCCAGGTATAGTCCCGATAATATGAAAATGACAAACACAAACTAAACAATAAATTGGTTAATAAAATTCCGGTACAAAAGAGGTAAGCATTAAGCTGAAAATGTTGGAATACAGACAACCCAGAAATGTTTAATGGAAGTATCTTTAAAACAGAAGGCTGAAGAGAGAAAATATTAAATAAAAATAATGAAATAAAACAAAGTGACAGAGTAAGTAGAAAACGGTTAAATTCAAGCTGGATAGAACAATGCTATAAATTCAAAAATTATTGAACTAATTGACGAAATAATAGAAGCAAAAGAAAACATAGCTGGATGATCAACAAAGTTAAATAACATAAACCAAAATTAAATATGTAAAATTTCACAAATAAGAACCAAAAAATATAGCAAAATAAAATATGATAAACAAATATGTACTAAAATAGGAACATATCCTCTACCAGAAAAGCTAAGATATATCAAAGAATGGTCACGAGAGACAAAACTAGGTAAGCTTAGATGTGCAAAGACAATCTCAAAATAAACGATTATACCAAAACTGTGCAAAAGGAGAAGTCGGATTAGGAAAATATCTGAAGATATGCGAAAGTAATAAACATAAGTTGATAAGAATATTAAATAATTAAATGTACCACACAAGCCCAGAACTGAATATTATAGCCTAATAAATCTAAAATTACCAAACATAAACATAAAATAAATACAAGATGGGGGTAAAGTTTCGATCCATTTGCATAAATGAAATGTACAGCATGTTCATATATATGACATGGCGCTGTTTCTGTTTTGTGCCTTATCAGAGTTTAATGACTTTCAGTGAAGGTGCCAATAGATATTAACAAATTCAATAGCATATCGCCGGTACAACGAGCCCTGCTTGTGGGTCGCACAGATTTACATTTCATTATAGTGAACATTTTATTCAATGTTGACGACGATTTGTGTTCTAAGTTGAAGGCCCATACAGCACCAGCATCTTTCTGCTACCAGAATGGCCTTGTAAGGTATATTTAGTTATTATTTTTGTTCACATGACTGTACTAGGACTTTGTAATCGTCTTTACCCCGGTATAACAGCCAGCATTTAGAACCTTCACTGAAAGTCGTCCAGCCCTGAGGAAGCGCTAAACCTCCGCTCCACAAGTCAAAATGTGAACACGAAACTTCGAAGTTTAGGAGAAGTGCACGAACTACGGCCGCGGAGAACATTACAGAATGTTGTTTATAGAGGAGTGCGTTTACTCTGAAATTTCGGATAGCATTATGGACAACTTCTTTTAGAAAGAATGAGCACTCCTCATTTGACTTTGAATGTGAGAAAGTACATCAGTCGACGATTTCCAGCAGATGGATAATCATCTCCAATATGACCATCAAGTTCGCCGCACTAGATGCTCCTAAGATTGTTTAATTTGGGAGTTTGTCATATCACGAATATACAAAATAAAAGCAGGATATTTCCAGGATCTGAAGACCCATATTCAACAAGCACATACAGGCATTTCAGGTGATATGCTTACAAATGACTTTCGGCATAAATTCGAATATTGGACATAAAACTTGGATAAAAAGCACACATACACACACACACACACACACACACGCATATTACATATGCGACAAACCATTATTACATGAAAATGGATAAGATAAAATTTTATGTCCACCCTGTATATTTTCAGTATTCATAGAAAAACACGAGTAAAGGAATGAATAAAATAGATTGAAAAAATGAATATATATACATATAATATATATACATATATAGAACGAAAAATATACTAAGAAGAACGCAATGACTGGCTAAAATCAAAAATATAAAATAAATAAACAGCACACCCGTGGTAAGCTAAAAGGGAGAAACATAATTAAAATGTACAGGAGAAGTAAAGAATATATAAGTAATGTGTGAGTAAGGGTAAATAGGCCGCCCAGTGGCCCAAATAGTTAAGGCGCGGACTTGAGCGGAAGGTCTGGGGTTCGAATCCCACCAGGAACGTTCCTCGATTGAGGTTTTTTTTTTTTCCAGGTTTTCCTTAATAGCAAATACCAGGGAGGTACTCTCAACTTAGGCCGGAACGCTTACTTCCTTTAAAAAAAATCCTTTTCCAATTTACCATTCATTTCATGTATCATCAGCGTCCACTGCCTGTGGTGCCTCAGTAGTAAAAACGGGCGTTAAACATTAATCAACAAGAAAAGAAAAGTTAAAATACGGTTATTTTCAAATACAAGATACAAATAAAATGAAGTATAAAGATGCAAGAGGAGCAAAAAAGTAAAAATACAATGAAAGTAGAACAAAGACACAAATAAGGAGACAATTCATTTTCGGGGGAACCCCCTGTGAAGTAATTGCGATCTTTATCCCCTTAATACACACCTTTACACTTTTATTTGCAACTAATGTTTTCCAAAATCTCAAGCAGAGTATTTTGATGCCCTTCATTTCGTTAGTTCAATAAATACTAATCTAAATATAAAAATAATGACTTAAAACTAACCTATATCTATGACTCCACAAAACATAATTTTCATTTAAACTGTATAGAGCAACACTTAAGGAAAATTTCAAGTGTATAAAAATATTTTGCTCGTACATTATTTCCAATATTGCTATTGCTTTGTGCAATCAGAATATAATAGGTTATGTTTGAAATCAAGATTACATTTCATTGTCATTTTAGAGAAATGACAGATTCGTTGCAGGAACAAGTTATATAAATAAACTAATGTAGGGAACAGTTAGGGCTCACTTCCTTATTACACATTAGAATTCCCTTTTCTTTTTCTCTCTTCCCTTGCCAGCGTTAGAAGGCCTTGAAAAGCATACAAGTAAGGTTAAAAAAAGCCTAATTGCCTTTAACACAGCATATTGAAATGTATGTACGGTAGGCAGCATTTTACTTCTTCTTTCATGGACGGTAGCACCTGCATACAAAGTGCAACTAAAATAAACAAAGTACAATTAGAGGCAGGCAAAGGTAATATTTAGCAGCAGGCAGAGGCGTTACAGGAAATGCCTTTTCTAATGAAAGTGAACCGGTGATAATGTACTGTACTTCTTTATTTTTGGAAGACTCACATGATTATTATCTATTTCAGGGTAGCTGTTTCTTGATTAGTGAGTATACCAGTAAGAGTAAAAATAAACTATAAACTCAGCTAAAATTTATAATAAGTTCAGTAATTACAGAAAAGTAACTCTAAAACAATTGAAGTCTAGTTGAAGAATCATAATCAAAACAGATCCAACAAGAACAGAAAATTATTTTTGGCCTGCGTCTACAGCTGAGCGCAGCGCGCACTGAGCCTCTCGCTTATCATAACGGTTCTCGCGCTGATGGGTCGCCACTAGACAGTGAGTGGTAGTTTCCTGTTACGAGAACACACATTATTTTTCTGCGTGTTTCTACACGCTATTCATGAGCCAAAGTTAATTACAGTGTGTTAATAAAGCAAGGTTTACTGTAGTGAAATATCACCACTAGTACAGAGGAAAAATAACGTCTGCAGACATAGCCCCCCATATTGTAAAAGATCTGAAAGTAAATATCAGAATATAAATTGCAAGAATTACTGAAGCAGACCTGTTGGAAGTAAAGAAGAATTTTATTAAAAGAAGAAATATATGCGTGACTACAGACGGACAACACTTCGAACTATAATGTAAGTTAGTACACATCATGAACTAAAACTAATATTTTGTGCATGTTGTTAATGATCAAAATTGTGCGAGGAGAACTTATAAATAGATACTGGCTGGACCTTCGGTTCCATGCGGGCGCAAATAACTCTGTATATCCAGTGCTATAATATACAGGAGATCCGTTTGGACATGAGTAATATTAAATATTATTATAAAAGCTAATATGATAGTAGGAAACATTTATTTCTGGTAGTATTTTGCTTAAAAGATGCGAGTTTTCATACGTGGCAAGAAAGTCAACAATGCATAATGACAAATGAAAATCGTAGACAATTGAAGTGAATACTACAAATCAACATCAAGCGCTATGAATCTTATTTCTGTTGCCACAACTTGAGGAAGACAATTTAAACATTGTATTCCAGAAAGGGTGCACCCTCTCACTGGGCAATTTCGTCATTTTCTAAATACAGCTTTCAGTCATAGATGGTGTGGTCGTGAGCAATTTCTTGGCTCCTAAATTCCTCAGATCTAACCTCTCTCTTGACTTCTTTTTGTGGGGTTTTGCTAAAGACACTGTCTCTTCACAGAAACCGAGGAACTTTGATGATCTAAAATAAAAAATCACCCCTCTGATGTTACAACAGACATGATCTGAATTGCATCACCGATGTGAGTTGTGTAGAGTGCGCAATGGAGGCCATGTAGCCTTCTGAGAAATTTACCATCTCTCAATGTTGTATACACAAAGTTTCACTACGTAAAAATTAGTAGTAAATGTTTTACAGTGTTTTCATTTTATCCATATCCAAGCGGATCACTCTGTATTTCAGAACTAAATGAAATATTAAAGAATTTTGGGATTCAAAATATATAAGAAAAGAAACTGAATTTTTAAAATGTTCGAAAATAATAAAAAATTAACACCACCTAACACGAACCGATAAAAGCATGCAAATAAGCCAAAATACTTTCTTGTAACGTATATAATGTTAATCACTCATATTAAATAAATTAATCACAAGCTATACAATTATAATAATATTGGACAACAGAAGACCGTTTATTATTAACGAAAAACACTAAGGAAATATTGGATACAATTAAAGGCAATACGCGGAGAAATAAAAGTATCATCAGCATAGAAAATGCATTATAGCAAAGAGTCTTGATTGGTTTGGACGTAAACGTCAAATGTATGATAGTAGAATCGTTAAAAACACGTATATATATAAACAAAAACTGGATAAGAAACACGCCATTCAGGAAAATTGTAATTGCTCTTAAAAACATAGAAATAGATAGCTACTGACAGCAGTTTCGATCAAGATAAATCGACAAAGATTGAAGCAATAGAATGCTAGAGATGGGTTCTCGATACTCAAGAAATATCGATATGGAAAAATACTTCTGTACATCAAGCTCGATACTTTTTCAATACTTTGTTGATATAATAATTTGTAATGAATACTGTCACAAGTAGAACATTTTAAAGTGATCACAAAACCCCTTGTCTCATTCATAAGCGTCTAATGCCAGGTGCAGTTACCAGGAAACTGAGCGCGCATCCAAGTCCACCCGCCAGTCCCATAATAAAAGCGAAACTCTTCCTTATATTTCTGCAGAGGGTTTGGGGACAATGGGTCCGAACTATAAAATTTATTTAACAAAATCACATGCAAGGGCAATATAAATTCCTGAATTGCAGTTTGAAGCAGATATTTTCGAACGTGCTATTGCGTTAATTTCATGTTTTTCACTTTTTGTGAATGTGAATAAACCAAGCTCAGCATGCAAATTGAATTTGAACAACGATGATAAAGCATTTTCGTTAACTCTCTAATCACAAATAACTTGCTACAACAATATCCTACTTTAGCAAGAAAGCTGTTTTTGCATTTCTACTTAATTGTTATTTTAGAGTGACAGTAATTGGTGCATTTTGTGGTCTCACCTTCTTATAGTAATATAAGTAAAGTTTGGAATTATTTTCAATTTGATCGTGAGTAAAAATGATTGTATTTTCTGCATTTGTAAAACGAGTTTTATACGATAATGGAAAATATCACAATACTAGCAACTCAAAAAGAAGTATATCACCTCCATTCATAAAATTATTTTTGCTGAACATCCAACAAAAAAATTATGAATGTGCAACAAGTGCAGAAGTAACTGTGGAGAACGTATGTCCGTTTTTTCGAAGACATTGTCCTCATTAATATCATACTATTGGAATACGAGTCAAGCCTACATTTAATCTTTATTTGGACGGTAAATCCAGATATAAACCAGAAAAAAATTTGGTGAGTTAAGGAAATTCAGATATATTTGTCTGATATATTAATACTCTCAAAATAAAATGAGAAATTTATATTTTATTTATTAAAAGTTAAAAGGTATCGAATATAGACTAAAATATGTTCAGGTAACCAGTGTCTAGAACCTTTGTATCGAACCCATCTCTAATAATACTATTAATATGTTATGTGAAAACAAAAATTTTGATTATTTACATAAAATATGGTATAAATGTCAAAGAATAAATCAAAATTAAGTCGCTAAAACAATCATCTAGAATAATTTAATTATTTGAAATAATAAAGAGGAAATGAAAAAGTAATAAAAACCAAACCAAGCAAAGCTAATAAATAGTAACTTTAAGTTCAACCGTTTGGGAAAAACAATTTGAGAAATAATAGAGATGGAGATAGATACAGATAGAAATAGATGATTTGATAGAAAAAATTTAAGTTAAATGTGTTTAGAATAATGGAAGCTACATGGATAATAAATACTGGCCGTGGAAATGATTCCACGTTGAAATATGCAAGGAATCAAAAAACCAGGAACAAAAGAATACAGAGAACACTATTAGACCGAATAGAGATAAGGGTATTAAAATAGTCTAGCCATGTGATGAAGATGAAAGAGGGAAAATAAAAGTAGACCAAAGAAGACTATAAGGGGAAAATGATGAATTCAATAGCGAACAGTACTTAAGCAGGATATTTATAGTTGATTTGGTTTATTTACGGACGCTCTTTAACATCTCAGGTCATCAGAGTCCCATTCTATTCAGGGCGTGAAACAGCCGACATTTTTGCTCAGAGGCTTCTTCTTACTGGCTTTAGGTTCTTTTTCATGCCGTAAATCTACGTCATTGAACCCACGGTTTTGCTTCTCTTACGAAGGAAGCCATACTTACGATTTTTACGCCCGAAAAAATTCATAGACCCTGATTAGAACCCACGCTCTTCCGTTTAGAAGGCAAATATGGTTACCATACACCACCAGGACCAACAAGAAGGAGATGCAGGACAGATGACTTTGGGAATAGACATAGAAAGTGAGCATTATTGGTTTACATTGAAAAATAGGATGCATCTGAATAGAGAAATAGAATAATATTTTAATATATAGTAATAAAATTTAAAGTTGACACACAATAACCAATGTTTCAAATAGCTACGCATTTTTCTTCACAGGCGAAAAGACGTGACAGATAGCCTTGGATTTTCAATTTTATGTACCAACTTTCGCCTATTCATTTTCATTATATCTAAATATCTGTTTCAATGCTATCGATATTTTGAATAATGTTTGTCAAAGATTTTTCTATATTACTTTCATATGTAAGTATATTTTACTGGGAAGATTCTGTTCTCTTGCAAGTATTCACAATATTCGAAATTTAATGCCTCTTTGACGATGAAATCATCTGTTTAATTTTTAATTTTTATTTTGTGCCGGTTTAGCATTAACCAGTCAACATAATTCAATACTTTCACTTCACACCTCTCTGTTAACGATCATCCTAGAGAGGGGCCTTTCTACATATCGAATAGAGAGAAGACATACACCTAGATTCTTTCTGAACAGATGCCGTCAAGACGCTTCTGTTTGGCTAGTCTTTCTGTCTAATATTTAGAAATTACACGGAATTTCTTGGTTGCGTAGCCAGTGACCCATGTATTTAAGGCGTCAAATTAGTAGATTTGTAAATTTTAGTAGGTTGTAAAGCAAAAGCTTTCTTTTACCTATTTTAATTAGTGCTTTTATCTGCTTTTAGAGCACTATATGTTGTATTTGTTTTTCAGTATGTTATTCCATTAGCAAATTATTCATAGTTTTAACTTTTCACATTTATAGGATTTTGCTTTTTGAGTATGAAGGAAGATTAATCTTTCACAATTTTTTACTATTTCTATGCTCTTGTACATTTAGTTCATGCCATAACAATTTTACATATGCTGTATTTTATGTTCACTGTTTTGGGTAGTTCAAATAATTATGTGTAATAAATTCATTTAAAAAGTACCCTTCAATTTTATCCAATTATCCTTTTCTCTATTATTAAGTTACCTTTCCAGGGCACCTTTAGAGCTTATATTCACAGTACTCCTCATGGTGGCAGCTCCTCATGGTGGCAGCTACAATTATAAATGGGATGATTGTGTAAAGTTACAAATGCTAGTTGAGGTAAATTTTGTAACAAATCGTAATACAGCAATTTGTCCCAAATAAATGTGAATACCAAGAACGTTACAATTTATTACTAAAAATTAATGTGTTTTCAATTTATATGAGTATATAAGAAACGCTTTTTTTGAAAATCTCCACATGTAACGGCCTTTTTAGAGCATCTACCATTCTTTCATTCAAAAGTTTCTTCTAAACAAAATTTCCTTCATAAAACACGGAAGGATTAATTAATTTAAGATCATACTGACAAAAAACTCGCAGAAGGCTATGGGAAAATGACTAGCAACCGATTTCCTGTTTCTTTGTTAACAAAACAATGTACGTGCGTTTAGACTGCATAAATAATGTAAATAAGTTGCATCATTCGATTATAAATCGGTTATTTTTAACGCCAAAACATGAACTATTGTATTACTGCAATGTATAAAAAGTTTTATAGCTTTTTTTAATTGTGAAAATAGCATTGTTATCAATAATGAGGCCAAGAAAACTAATGCATATTAAGGCTCTTCAGAAAAAGAATTCGAAAGGTGCGTGTTAATGCAATGTATACACAAAGAAACACTGAGGGGTTAGAGATTATCAGATCAATGATGTCTGAAGCTGAAAAACTATCTAATGAGGACGAGGGAGGGCAAATGTATAGTAAATAGTGCTTATTTTTTTCTTAATTTATATTACGAATAAAAATATTTGTATTTGTGCTTAAATTTTGTATTTTTAAAGCGATATAAATGCTTATTTTGACGTTAGTGCTTATTCCTTAGTCTCGTACTTAAAACATGCATGTTTAAATATAAAACTGCAAACGCAACCTGTTTTTCACAATTCTAATGTTGAGTGTCCCGGGTAAGACAATAAATGTGCCACAGCTTCAGATCTTCCTCATTGCTTTTTCCGTTGAGTTATGGTGAGTATGAATTTAACATATGAAGTTGACAAGTGGGCTACACTTTCATCACGTGCATAATTTACACTGCACTATCTACACCTTGAAACGGGGACAATAGTACTAGAAAAAACAATGTGTGCTACTGCTGCACCAGCTGGAATCTAGATGCGTGAAGGTCTTTTACTCCTCTCACACTTTTTACTTACAGACAAAAGATAAAGCATTTTAATCGAAAATTTGGAAATGGCATTTGCAATTTATCGTGAGGAAGCTATGGGAAATAACTAACTAATGTTAAACATCGTGTTCATAATTTTTTCCTAATTATCTAAACATTTCCTCATTTAAAGTTAATTTCAAAAGTGTATTTGGAATTTAATTGGGAAAATGAAACGAAGTATAAACTATGTCAGTGAGGTTATGATTATTTTTATGACAAAAATATTTTCATGTAAACACTTTCTAATTGCCCTTTTAGGATACTAAATTAAAGTAATTTTTATATGATATATTGGTTATATTAGTTATAATAATGTTTTAATGTTCTTTTAATATAGCTACAAGAAGTTGTTTACTTGAAATTGCTGTATTAATAAAACAGGAATTATATATGTCAAATTGAATGGCTTTAAGTCCATAATTAAAACAGTAAAATAAACAATTAAATTAAAAATTAAAAATAATAATAAGTGTAAGGCCTATATTATAGTGAATATTTCTTACATTTTGAAACTTATTTTAGGCGCCTAAAAGCTTTTTTAATGCCTAAAAGTCCATTCTCTGGTAATACTATATATATAGTATTACCAGAAAATGTACTTTTATATATACAATATAAACCTTAAATTTTTGGAAAAATTAGCCTCTATTCCATTGACGTTTAATAGAAGAATTAAATAAAAATGTAATTTTAGTGGTATCCAGGTCATTGATATCTTTTGGAGGCCCTTGAGAGACGCAGTTTTCAGTATGGAATGTAGTGGTTAACTCCCCGTAAACTTTTTGATTGCCGTACATAGCACTCTTTCGAAAATTCTCGAAACTCTCGATAGTTCTGGGATTTGTAGCAACACAGACCAAGGTTCTTCTAAACAAAATATCTTTACTACAATATTTTCAATTGCTGTTACCGGTATTATAATCGGTCCTGGTGGTCTAATGATAATACTTGCCTCGTAGACAGAAGATGGCGGGTTCAATCCCGACCAGGGTGGATGGATTTTTTCGGGCGTAAAAATCTTAAGAAGTGTGGCTTCTTTCGGAATGGAAGTAAAGCCGTGGGTCTCATGTCGTAGATTTTCGGAATTTAAAAGAACCTTAAGTTGAAAAAAGAGGTTTTAGAGCAAAATGTATCAGCCGTTTCACGCCATGGATTGAATGGGACGCTGTGAAATGTTAAACAGCCAAACCAAACCAAACCAAATACAAATATAAATACTACTGCTACTACCAATATTTATATTTTTGATAATGGTATGTAATAATTTGGATTATTTATAGCACCTTATTTAAAAATTGGTAATAAATTAGATCAATAAAATACAATAACAAAAATATATTTAATAAATTACTGTTAAAATTTGTTTTTAATATTATTGAAAATTTTATTTTAAATCAATATTCATAATAAATATAAACAAACCAAAAATAATATATTTTGAATTAAAAATCTAGTTTTCAATTTATATGGAACTTTTCAGCCGTAAGTGAATCGTTTATATATTCACAATATATATTGCAATAGGTAAGTATTGTCAAATATCAACGTAATTTATCATTAATATCACTTGTGATAACGCCATAACTTTCACAATTATCGTAATTTTTTTCAATAAAACAGTGCATTCAAAAACTAAAATAACATTTGAACCATGTTCGCCATACTTAAAAGAGCTAAGCGATTATGAAATTAATTGTAACTAAGTGCATTGAAATAACACGGTTGTATTTTAGTGTTCAACTATAACTGAATATCGTTAAACGAGCTAAGAAAACCATTTTTAGCGTTTTAGTTGCCCATTATTCTATGCTCTTCCAGGTGGAACCCCATCGCCAGTGCCAGCTATTAACACAACTGCCAAGATTTTTTACGACTTCTGGAAAAAGAACTAAAAGCAGAGTAGCAACAAAAAGGTTTATGGGCTAAAGCGAGAAACACGCAGCGCTTAGAAATGGAAGCAAAACGGAGAATACGAACGAGATATTGGAAGTATTGCTTATGTAACAAAACCCAAGTTTAAAGAAAAAAAGTGAACCGCAGACATAAGACAGTTTTGCTGCCACAGCATACACTGGAGAATAGAAGATAATGAAACGTGGGATTATTCCTAAATGTTCTCGAATTCGAATCATAAGACCTTTTCGAATCCGGAAATTTAGGCATTTTATTCATCATTCGAATCTTGCTAATCCCAACCCCCCCCCCAAAAAAACTGTCAAAACTTTGGAAAGACAGATATAGCTCTATTGACATAAAATATAAGCATTAACTAAAAAAAAAATCCACGATTTTTGCAATTTCCTCTTTAATATGAACTAAAAATGTTGAGCCAAACTCAACAGTTGACATATAGACTACTTAAGTCATGTGCGAGAGGAAGCGTTAATTACCTCGGCACAGGTTGCTACAAACCTCTAGAACTGTATTTAATTTTCGAATTCAAAATGACTAGGCCTCTAGAAGATTATTTACAGCAACACGTTTTCTTGAAACTTTAAAGTTTTAACCAATTTATTGAGAATTTTATAAGGTACTGGAATATCTTCAGCTAGTGCTCGTAGTTACGGATTGGGATGGTTTGTTAATGAAGACAACCATTTTTTACCCACTCACTGAGTACAGTTTACTGAAGTGCATGACGCCTAAGTCGGTCTCAGTAAAGTTGGATATATTCCTTTTAATCATCTTTATTTACTGCACCCTCCATTACTATAATAATTAGTATTACTACATGCATTGCTATTATTTTATTGTTATATGTTATCCTTAATACTATTTTTGAACACTTTCATTCTTATTCTAACTTAATTATATTTTGCAGATTGCCGAAATTGGTTATATATATAAAATAAAAATAAAGTAACATATTAACAATGTAACAAATTAACAGTAATTATAATAGTACAAAAGGATAAAACACTAAGAAAAAGTCACACTTGAGATCGCTATATTTCAAACTCGTGGATTCCTTCTATGGCATGAAGACACACACACACACACACACACACACACATATATATATATATATATATATATATATATATATACTTTTACATTATTTACATTATTTATATTTTAAAACAAGTTCACTATTGTCTATTAGCCATCGCCTAGTTACGTTTGCTACATCTTTCCGGAATATTTCTCGCTTTTTCTTCAAGATTTTGGAGTCCCACAAGATGTGTTCCACCGTTTGTATATCTTCCTGACATATACATGATGGGTTCTCTGTTATTTTGAGGCTCCAAATTTTCCGTGTCCTGAGAGGATCGCTGTAATATTGGGGCTTGGAAGGATATTGGTTTTTAGCCTTTTAGCTACTGTTGGAAAATACGATTTTGTAATCGGTCCGTTCGTTGTCACTTGCCACTCTTGTTTCCCACAGTCTCTGACTTTCTTCTCATTCCTCACTTCACATTTTGGGATGAGTTGATAATCCACCGGCAGGTTCTTGCTTTTTGCTGCTTCTTTCGCGAGTCGGTCTACTATTTCATTCCCTTCAGCTCGATGTGTGCTTTAACCCAAGTAAAATGTATTTCCCAATTGTCTTGTAGGAGTGATTTTAACTTTTTCCTTATTATAGAGGTTACTGTGTTTGTATGGTTGTTAATCAAATCTAATGTAATTCGACTATCTGTGTGTGGGTTGCTGCTGTTCGTTTGTTAAAGGCTAAATTGTCTATATTTTCCAACTGTTCCAGGGCTATCAATATAGCGAACTGCTCGGCTTGATTATTTGAGCATTTTCGGTGCAGTTTATACCATAGTTGATTAACTGGCATATTATTAATATACATTATTATTCCTGCCCCCACATCTGCCTCGCTTTTGCTTTATGCAACAGGGAAGGGTAAAGCAGAACAGCAATGATAATCTTCAATAGAACTATGGGATCCATAACGATTCATCAGCTCTCAGATGAGGACACAGTAACAATGGAAATCCAAATCCAAAGCTGGATATTATGATGTGATTAGCTGTTCCTGTACAGCAGAAGTTTTGTCTTCAGTGAGATGTAACCAAATACTGGATACATATAACGTTGAGAAAGAGCAAGTACATGTTTCGGAATGTTAATGTTAGTGTTAAAAGGAATTTGTTGATGTTGAACATAAAGAGTATTTATTTCAAGGGAAAGCCATTTCGTAAAGACTTTTGCTTTTTCTCCATTAACTTTGAGCCTTAATTTTGCTGACCACTCAGTTAGCAGATTAAGTGAAGTTTGTATCTGTTGGGAAGAGAATAGATGTCTCTGTTCGTAGTATAGATTATTATAACATGTACATAGAGTCCATAAAGATGTGTTGAGAATCAATTGACATATCCTGAACGTAGACGATATACGGTGATTCGATATGTTGTTCGAATAACTTGTAAAGTCCTTTTCTGGAGATATTCACATATGAACATAATATAAACTTTAGGTATATTATAATCGAAATTTTTGCAGACAAGGTCTTGCCAAATCGAATGTTTGCTCTATGTCCAAGAATGTTGCTACAATGTAATATTGAGTTCATATCCAGATTTGAAAGTCAATCTGTGAAGTGCTTTTTTGATGTTTTGTTGGCTGAATCCAAACTACAGTGTATCACTTTGTCTGGTGTCTGTTAAAATTGGATTAAAGCGATTGAGGTAAAGACATCTTCAAGCATGCTTGATTTTCAGAACTTTCGAGAGAACGCACTGGGCGGCAGACCATTTCTAGAAAGTTCCAGGAGATTCCCCTAAATGACAATGTGAGAACATTGTGGAACTCAGGGCTGCCACAAGGTGATGTTCGTGATCCGGGTATCACAAATAGCAACAATCGCCAATTATTTTGGTGAATAGGTTTTCTGTTTGCCATCAGTTGAGTGAAAAATAAACTTAAGTTGAATTTTAAAGATTCTAATGTAGAAACAAGTGAGAAGTTTAGAATTTTTTCAAGAATAGCAGAAATTGAAGATGGGGTTTCCCTTTCTAATAATTCTGCATAGAAAGAGCTTCATATAATACACCTATATTTGTAATTGCTGAAGTTTTTACAGAGCAAATGTGCAGTATACGAATAAATTAAAATTTACATAAAAATACATTGTGAATCGTGGTACATTCAGCATAAATAATGACACACTGAACATATAACTATTTCTTTAATATAATTTTGAACAATATTTTTGCTGTGGTCTGCATATTTTTATTTTTAATTTGCTGTATATACTTATTTGAAACACTTTCATTTTTTATATTCTTTGCGAGAACGCTCCAGCCAGTTCCAACATATTAAGAAAAATTAATACATTTATTATATTCTTTATTCACTGTTTATGTATATTAACATTGTATTTTTTATTTTATTTCATTGCTCATTACCTTCGTAAAATGGACGTTGAAATAGATCAAGACCTGCACCACATTTGCAAAAACTTTTTCCTTTCTTTGTTAATAATATTTAACGCCTGGTTTTACTATTGTGGCGTCATAGGGGGTGAACATTGACGATACTTGAGACGAAATTATAAACTGGGAAAGTAATTTTTGAAGAAAAATCAATCCAGTAAGTTTAAGGTACCTCCCGGGCATTTGTCATTCCCCACACTGAGGGAAACGTGCAAAATGTCTCAGTGAGGGAAGACTGTCCTTGCCGGATTCGAACCACAGACTTACCATTTTCTAGTCCCGCGTATTAGCGATCTTGGTTATCTGTTTTGGATCGAAAGCTTTACCAATTGACAGCAGTAGATATTAAGGATAAATATTCTGTATATTTAAAATATTTTTTAACATTTTGGAATCAGTTGAGATATTCCTAGTGCACTGAGTTTGAGATGTGAGTTGAAACTTACATGAAAAAAGTAACTCTTCTTTCTTTTCCTCAGTGAGGTTATTTGAGTTTCAGGCGACTGTTTAAAGGAGAATGGAAATAAGAATCACCACGCGTAAATGTGTGATTTATATTTGAAGTATAAAATGATGCTATTTTTAATACTGATGATAACAAACACTAACCTCCGTTATAAGGAATGTTGAAAACGATACCCCTCAGGGGCATACATTGCAGGTTATCTGCTTAGTGAAATGCTGTATTTCACCTAATTTTTCTTGTGTAAGAACACGGTGGCTGGAAACACGTTTCTAGTCACTGAAATGTTCTGTCTCTCATAACATGTTTAACAAGAAGGCGAATAGTTTCTCTACCTTGAACATGATTGCCGGAATATTTTCATGCGAATAACCTTACTATTTCCCCGCAAGAATCAGTATTAACAAATGTATCGTACATAAAAACCGTTCAATACAATTTATATAGTGTAACTCAGAAAGAACAATTAATACACAATGATGCTCAATGAAAATACAGAGTAGCATATAAATGCATAACTGCTCGATGAGAAAGCCTGCCTCAAAATAATTACAAGCTGATACCTGAAATGATTCATGTGGCCTTCACGATTGTCCAGTACGCAGTCACACTGTACCAGTTCATAACTCAAATAACCTCCCCGTAGCTTTGCCTTTGGACTTTACCAAACACCGATGGCAGCTTAATGTCGGACATATAATGCTGAACATCTATTATGTCAGTATATAGAAAGATGCCAAAAAATGTATACACATTCAAGCAAAGAAAAATCTGTGTTGAATTCACACAAACAGAAAATCACCAGCACCAATGATCTGAGAATTTTACAGTTACAACAGAGGATCAAAATGCCCACCGTCGGCGATACATTTCTTAGTACGTTGAACTAATGATTGAGCAACGTTTGCGAAAGTGTCCTCAGCGATTGCAGCATATGCCGTTTCAATTTCTCCCGAAGTGCTGCTAATGAACTGGTTTTCTGTGGTATACATCATCCTTAAGAGTTCCCCATAGGTAGCAGTCGAACGGAGTTAGATCCGGAGAGTCTATTCTATACACACGTCTCCATTGCCTTTGAACTTCAACAACATTCTTGGTTTTCCAGCACCACTTCCAAATTGCTTTCCGCTGTTCGAACGATAATCTTAGCTCCATTTTTGTTGTAGCAACGCTAGCATAATGTCATGTGAATCACAACCTCATACGATCTTGGCTTAATTTGTTCATTGTTAATTTACAATAATCTTGGCTTCATTTGTTCATTGTTGATTTACCTGTCACGCGGCAATGCTATCATGTATGTGAGTCACATCTGTTTATAGATCATCATACTACACATTACTGTTTTTTTTTTTTGTTCAACTTTCAAATATATGAAATCTACTGTGAAAATGTGTATACATTTTTGGCACCCTCGGTACATATATATATATATATATATATATATATGAAAATTAACGTAACAATATTATCAATGTAACTAAAATAACAATAACAAGAAAAAGAAAGAAAAGGATAAAACACTAAGAAAATGTCAAAAACGAGTAATAGCTATGTATATATATATATATATATATATATATAGAGAGAGAGAGAGAGAGAGAGAGAGAGAGAGAGAGAGACCCGTTCATTAAATATAAATTAATTAGATATTGGAGCAATTTATTTAACTCTCACTTGGTGTCTGGAGTATCTTTTGAACCCTGCCTTTTTTAGCTATAGTGAAAGTTTTTAATTTGACATAATTTCTCACCCTTCAGATATAGTTGCTGCGGACATTTTACTCTGATTGGGTTATTAATTCATGGCTGGCGTTGGTAGTCGTTAATTTGATATTTTTTGTAATGGGTAAGAAAACACCCTAGGCATAATAAATGCGATTTTCAATGTTACTCTTTATTTTATTTTGTAAACGTCTTCAGGCAAGTGTTTATTACAAAAATAAAGAATGTGCTAAAAGGTACCTTCTCAACTGATATTTATACGAGCATTGTTGTAACTAATTCTTAGAAAATGTCAGTAGTATTTTGGTTAAGTAAGACATGATCTATTTTATTCATCATGGATAATATACGCTTTGAAAGGGAATACAATTTAAAACAGCCTCGTGCACACACACACACACACACACACACACACACACACACACACACACATATATATATTGGTTGTGATAATGAACAAATGAACCAATTTATGGAAACGAGGATGGGAGTGATGCTGAAGTGGAGGCGATAGAGGAAGATAAACAGATCGGAGATAAGCGGATGGAATGAAGGTGAAGAAAATGATGTTAGTGTTGAGGGAGACTAGTGTGCCTGCACTTGTATCTAAGTGGACAAATGACATGTTACAATCACCTCAATGCCCGAGCAGGCTGCTAGGAATATAATACGTAAAGGCAAGAAAGTGAATCAGCAGTTTGATACAGTCACACAAGTTTGTCTGTAAGAAACACACCACAGTAGGCGTTGCGTAGTATTTGTTCATCATATGGGGTAGAGAGCGAGTAGATGTTTACAAGTAACACTTTCTTGTAAATGAGAATGCACATCATATTATCTAATTACAATAGTGTCATTGATCGCCAGCGTTTGCGAATAATACGGAGGTCCTCGTTTCGACAGTCAAGCTGTCTGGGTAAGGTTTATTTTTTGGAGTTTTCCATTACCCTGAGATGATAAATTCCAGATAGCCTCAAAGCTCCAAGGACTCCGCGCTCATTTCATTAATCCCTACAGACTGACAGGTTATGTATGTTGTAAACTTAATTATCATACTATTTCGTGTATTTTAATTAGTAATGTAGATATCGTTAATGTATAATACGGCATAATATTAACGCGTGGGTTGTATGTCAACGAAAAAGAAAGCCTCTGGTCTTTTCTGTTACGGTAGCTTGGAAAGCCAAGAAAGTCATAAAACTATATATATTATAGGAAGAAAGCCGAGGGTCGAATGTGAAACCGTTCTTTTAAAAGGACTGTCGTTGCAAGGTTAATAAACTGAAGGACTTTTAAATTCGTTAGGCTTTAAAGTGGCTAATGCCAACACTGAAGGACTTTTAAATCCATTAACCTTTAAAGTGGCTAATGCCAACAAAATATTTCAAACTTTCTTTCAAAAATAGCGAAAGGCACTTGTGGCAGGTGAACTTAAACCAGCCAAAGGAAAATGTATGTTTGAACGTTTAAAGATAGGCGCGAAACTGCACATGTTTATGTGGCCCCCTTTGGCGTCGTTAAGCCAACAATTACTTGATTTGATTTTAATATATAAGGAAGCGTTTATTTCGCTGGGACTCACAATACGTTCGATGTTGCTGAGGCACACACAGAATCAGTTCAGACGCAGATAAGCTCTACTTCGGACGCGGACATGCAGTTCAGATACACTTGTGCAGTTTTTGAAGTTGATACTCAACAGAGAAGCAGTTATCATTTACTCAGTTCCGATATATCAGTTAAGCAGTTTTCAATTTCACACGCCGCGGCACTCATCTGTAAGCTACACACGCGGATATAGGTATTTGTAGTTACTCCAATTCCGATGCAGTCACTCAGTTGAAAGATATACACCGCAACTATGCTGTACTCAGTTTCACTGCTAAGTTTTTATTCGGCGTAGTCCATCGTACGCAAAACACTAGAGGCGAAAATTTTGAACATAATTATAATGCATCACGTGTTTATGTTTACTACTGAACTCATATCCTAGTCCTGTTGAGTACGAATCAACAAAATAGCAGAATTCACTCAGAGTAATTGTTGTCCTTGAAGCGTGGGCAACAACACCGAAGCGATCAATAATCAAGTGACCAAGTGACCAAACCGCTCCGAAATTGGCATCACAACGTGAGGCCACTCGACGTCGATAAATCGCTACAAAATTAGTATATATATATTGTTACATATGTGAGTTAAATGAAAATTTGTGTTAAAATTGTTTATGAAACTAAACAAACTAAAACAAAATATATGATAACTCTTATATTCAAAACAGAGTAAGTACACATGAACAACTTATATGTAACTTAATTATAGCTGGCAACAATTTAGTTGTATTTCAACAAGTGCATTGTTCTGATAATATAGTCATAATTGCTATTGTGCATATATTGTACATGTTTTCATCACACAGTTGCTAGAATCACTTTGGGATCTAAAAAGACATATAAAATGCTTCTTTATTACCTTAAACAAATGCTCAATGTTATTAACACACGGTGCTTGGTTTGTTAATTTTTGAGAGTTGTTTCTTGACGACAACGTTTTCTAATAATAACTAAATGTTTATATGGCTAATAAATAAAAGTAAACCAGAAGAATCAGAAAGACCATTATGATGTTGCTGAGGACGATATTAAGAATATGTAGAAAAGTAGAAAAAAATTGCTTCCCACTTTTTCAACTGATGTTCAAACTTATTAACATATGCTATCAAGTAATTAGTCTCAAACTGCATTTAGATAACCAATCGCCTTAAGAAACTTCAAGTAAATAACAATTGCAGCTCTGTATCTTTAAGGTGGTTATCAAATGTAATTATCAGTAAAATAATATATTTTGATACAAATGGTAAAAATAGATTTCATTTCCGAGTGGTAAGTAGCTTTCTAATCATAAAATAAAATAAATTTAACACGCGTGTTACTATTTTATACGATCGTTCATTATAAAGTAGTTCTTGAAGTAATTTATTAAATATTCTACTTCTAGTCATTTTTATAGCATAGCAGGCCATGCATTCATGCATTCGTTGTCTATTCTTAGAATAATTGATAATTGTTAATGTTATGAAATAATTTTATCTTTTTTTATGAAAGCGAAATTAGGAAATAAATAAAGCTCAGATTCTTCGCACTCATTCAACTGATGTGAACAAATGCTGTTAATTCTAACAACAATAGCAGCATTAACATAACTATTTTGTAAAGAATGTTCTTAATATGTCGTGTTTTGATTTTTGTTTACAAAATATAGCCATTTTAAAGGAGATCATACATCGTTTGTTAGTCGATTGGAAAATGTGAAAGCTATTAACTTTTAACGGGCTACATATGATATTTCATTTTAATGCTATCTTAATTCATGAGCTGTCTAAAAATAATTACAAAACTGGTCTTTTAAGTTCTTTCAAACGATCACTAGATGGCGCTATTGAGATATGTCATTATTCTTTCCGCAAACATTGACATTTTTTACTGTGAAAACAGTTGCAGCTTAGAAATTGACCCAGTAGTTTGTTTACAGTGCGCGTATAAACAAAGGAATTTTCGTTAAAATTAAAAGTTCACATGAAGGGTTTCCTTCGATGATTTTTTTACGATTTTAGTAAAGACCTGACTCAACAGCAATGCATAAAATCGCTTTGTACAACTTGTGGTAATAAAGCACAATCAGAAAACCCAATTTACGATTGGTTTGCAAAATTTCATCATGGTCGTGCGTCTATCAGTGATGAATTTGGTAAAGGTCGATCAAAATCGGTTGTCATTCCAAAAAAACATCCATGCTGTGCGCAACATGATTGAAGAAGAAGACCAGCATGTGACTTACAGTGAGATAGAAGCATCCTTAAGCACATCGAAGACTGCAGTACCTTCGATTTTGCTAAAGATCTGTTCTCGTTGCATTCAGTGTAACTTGACCGAAGCTTTTATATATACAAAAAGTTAGTGTTAAATGCTCAAAAAATTCCACCAAGGAACTGGAAAATCTGTGTACAACATCATAACATGTGACGAAACTTGGATATATTCGTATGAACGAGAAACTAAGCAACAATCCACTGTTTGGGCGTTCCGAATTCCACAAAAGTTGTTCGTTCACGAAGCACTTCTAAGAAAATGATTGTTTGTTTCTTCGGTTGTACTGGACATGTCGCAAGCATTTCTTTAGAGAATAGAAGAATAGCAATGCTGGATGTTCCAGAAGTCATCAGAAAAACAACCGAAAACATCGCATCATTCTTCACAATGACAATGCCAGTTCTCACACAGCACGTCAAACAATTGATTATTTCAGGGAGAAACACATCGAGTTATGTCCATTGCCTGCATTATCGTCTAACGATTCTTTTCTTGTTCTCGAATGTCAAACAAAAAATGCATGGATAGCGATTTTCATCATCTCAAGAAGCTACTGAAGCCTTTAAAAAAATGTTTTTGAGATACCAACTTCATAGTGGAAAAAAACGTTTCGAGAATTGGTTTCAACGTATGCAAAAGTGTATAAATCTTATGGGAGAATATTTTGAATAGCAATAAAACAGTTTGTTCCAAAAATGTTTTTTCTTTCCTGGTTTTTGTAAAAAATTTAAAAGGTAACCCTCATATCTCTTCTATTATGCAAGCTTCTATGTTCCTTAACAAAAACAGCTGTTTTATTAATAATATAATTTATTAACTATTTGAAGAGCTGTAAATATGTTCTCCTATAATACTTATATTTTTAATGTGATTGTCTCCTGTTAACATTATTACATTCTGGGCAGATTCGACTTCAGTAACGAGGTTGCAAACTTAATATACAAACCGTCTGAGGTGATACATATCTCGGCGTTCTAAAGATTTCTTTGTCTGGAGTCCCCACCGCAGTTAAATTCTATTCTTCAGGTCGGCTAAGAAGGGCAATTACATAACCCATTCCACTTACCTTGGAACACATTAAAAGGTTTACGATGGAAATTCGCCGTGAGATCTGCATAAGTCTGGTGCCGTAGATGGCTGTAATGAAACTGTGGTAGGAAGAGGGGTGACAGGGAAAGAGGGGGAACACCGGCAACAAAAGACCAGTTCTGCAGTTAAGTCTTTAGTGCTTCATCCACAAAGTGCCGACACAAAGCAAAGCATTGGTCGTGTCGTTTCTACCATATTGTTAGTATGTGGTTTTGTAAAGCAACTCTACCTCGACCCTTTTCATGCCACAAATTTATAGATGTTTTTTCTTTGAAACAGAAGAATTGCAAAAATGAACAACTTCTTCCCACATGCTTCTCCCACCTACTCTACTTGAAAAATGCATCATTTATCACAAAGACGACATTACTCATGTGTTACTGGTGTCCAACACATTTCTACCATTATTCTGTCTCACTCCCGACTTCTGAAGGCTTCTCGCTTCATGCACAAGATGTTTTCTCTCGTATTTATATCCGCAGTTTAATAACAGTAATAAGGCTTCATTTGTGAAACCTGTACAGGATAAGCAATTATAGTAATATGGGTTTTCAGGTACACTTGTCGCGCTCAAGCACACATTCATTTTCTTTTAATGTACCTACAGAAGTCTTTAAAGACATTTCAGCAAATTAGCAGAATTTTTTCCAGATTTTCATTGGTATTGGTAATTTCAATCTTAAAAAGTATGTGTTTTGCAAGGGCGTGAACATTCAACGTTTAATTTTTCTATTAACTTTTCATTAATATGCCTAATGTTTCATTTGAGATTATTATCTGTAGGGACTTGGTTTGCAGTCGCGGCTCAAATCAATGTCTTGGGAAATTAATGAAACTTTTTGGTTGGGAGAGGTTACATGAAGCGGCAGGAGGAGTCTCTTGACCACGAGAACCATAATGTGCATATCGCCCGAAACGTCACCTCTCGTCGCGTGCGTTCCTATAAAGCGTGCCCCCAGTTTTACACAACTGATTGCGTTACAAAGTTGAATAAAATATTTTAAAAGACAATTAGATAATTATAGTTAAAAAGCACATTAATGGCAAGGCATGCACATACATTAAACTTGGAAATAAACTTGTAGTTATTTTAATATAAAATAATATTACATTTGAAGTAAGGATATTTAACAGGGTGGTGGTCAGTCATTTCGCTAGTAGACAGTTATTGAATATCAGGTTAGTAAAACTTCTTGTAAATTGTTGAATTAGTTACTTTATTTCATTTCACTTTTTGTTAATTTGAATGTAAAGAAAAACTATACAAAACTTACATTCTAAACATTTTTCTTTGAGACCACTATAACAGAAAACGAAAATTTATGGGTAGACCGTTCCAAATATTGAGAGAGACTTCGTCCTACAGATTCCAGACTTTAATCAAACGGTTTAGCGATAAGTTTGTATATATAAAATCGAAGCTAATGAATTATTTGTATAATATATTTCATTAAATTCTCTCTTTCTGTGTGTATGTTCAGTCACTTATTTTTGAGTGTTAAATCTAGTTCTTAAGATTTTAGAAGCTTGTGACCTAAATACATATTCAGCAGTAACTGTACCAGTTGTAAACCAGTTTAGGCTATCGCAAGGTGTCACTGGCTTTTGAGAAACTTATGATTAGGATTAAGTATTTCTAAGCACTAAAACCAAAATGAAGCGAAACGAAGTTATATCCATTCTGGACTGCAGACAACAGATGGAAAAGTTACGATAGATCACGATCTATAAACCACAATCTCCCTTTACGCCTGACCCTCATCAGTTCTTGTTTACTCGTAGAGCGGTGGCTCATAGCTTGTGTTCTTGCTTTGTTTGAATTCGCCTCAGTAGTTTTGAGTGCACCTAACTTGATATTAAGTGCTTAAGAATTCCGGTGCCTAGTCATGATGTTTCTTAAAACGTAATTATTTTTGTTATAAAATCCTTAAAACAACGAGGAATACTATACACATTTTTAATGATCAGAATAAAAATGCATAAATTTTATACCCACATAATTTCTGTTCGTAATATAATAATTAATCTCATAGTAAAGTTTTGTGCAGTTTCAAAGAACAAACAGCCACGGGTGGCAGAGGTCGTTAAGGGATGGACTCGTGAGCGGGAGGTCTGGGGTTCGATTTCTACCATGACCGTCCTTCCTGTCAGGGTTTCCTCAGTCCTCATAAATGGCAAATTTCAGGGAGGTACTCAAAACTTAGGCCGGGAACGCTACCTTCTTTAAAAAAAATCCATTCCCAGTTTATCATTTCATCTCATATCTGTCCATTGTCTGCGATACCTCACTAGTTTAAACGGGGCTTAAGTATACAATGTATGGAGTTTTAAACACAAGACCAGGAAAACCATAAATAAAAAGTTCACGAAAGATTTTGAAAATAAATATGCAAAAATAAGAACACAAAGACAGGTAGGCCAAAGGTTATTATTATTATTATTATTATTATTGTTATTACTTTTTACTTTTATTTGTATTCCATAATATAGGTCTTGAATGGAATGAATTAAGCAATTAATCAAATGAAACTGGCATCTAAACGCTACCAGGGCTCGAGGAACAGAAACCTAAATAAAGAAATCGACTTAAGCAGAACTGGAACCTACATCATTCATTTTTGCAACATGATTTGGACCAGCCAATAAATGAGGCAGAAAGTCGTACTCACAACGATATAGAAATTACGACTAATTATAATGGTAGCAGAGAGGGCACAAAATAATTGCAGTTCTAGCTTATAAACATGATATTATTACGACCCAAACCATTCATAATCGGCTCTTTATGGCATGGTGCCAATAAACATTACGTATCGTTCATCACAAACGATGACGCAGTGAATATAGTTACATTTACTGGTACAAAAAATGAATATGTATGATTTACGTGTGTTAAATATGTTGAAAGATTTAATATCCGAATGTTTTTATATCGCGCGGAAAACCTTTTTAATCTTATGAAATGATGAAAAGTTGACATTTTCTGTCCCTTTCAGCATAATCATAAGCTTAGAATACAGGCACCTGAGCGATGAATCCATCAAATTCTTCATCTGGAAGAATAAAGCATAGCATATAACATATTGATAAAGCTATGCTAGTATGACGGTTTAATTTGCTATAGCTATCTTTTTCCCATCTTTGGCGGACTGATATCTTCTTTTTCATATAATTCTTTTGATTTATGCGGCATAGAGTTTCAGCTGCCTGGTGGTTCTTTATAATTTTCTGAGAAATGTCATTCCTAAAATTTCGCTATGAACATTTAATAATTACTTTCAATTTATAATGCTAAGAATTGTTTTACGCAACTTTTACATAGTCGGTTCTGGTGGTAACCATACTGCCTCGTAAACCCAAGATCGCGGGTTCAATCCCGACCAAGTCGATGGATTTTTTCGGGCGTAAAAGTCCTAAGTATGGCTTCCTTCGGAAGGAAAGTAAAGCCATGGGTCCCGTGTCGTAGATTTACGGCACGTAAAAGAACCTCAACCCTGAAAAATTTTACCGGCCTTTCACGCCCTGAAATGAATGGGATACCGATAACTTGAGATATAAAAGAACGTCCGTAAATAAAACAAATCAACTTTGATATAAACTCGATTGACACTTGTACCACAATTAAGCATTATCTTTGTTATATACATTTAAGTGCCTTGGAATATTTCCATTTTTTTAAATTTAACTTTAAATAAAAGACAGTTTTATTATTTATTTTTATTATAGAAATAATTTATATCACACATCAGTTTACTAGTAAATGGTAATTACGTTAATATTAAGCATTTGTAAAATGTAAAATATTTTAATGCATTGTATTTCTTTAAACATATTTCCTAAACTTAATAAAATTGCTAAAATATAATGAAAAAAGTTAATTTTTAGAAACGTAAATTTTAACGGATGCAGAGGACATTTACAATATTAAAACCTAGACAATGGTTTATTTTATTTTTATAGTTCTTTATTATCTCTATAAAAATCATGCATTTCGTATAATCAGTCATGAAAGCGCGAAACTTTTAATCAACCGCAACAGTTTCTTGTGCACGAACGTTTTGTTCTGTTAATTTTTTTTCATAGGTTTGTGTTATAGGTGGCAGTAATATCTAGTCTTGCTAGTCGAGATAAGGATTGAAGGAATGTGATTACGGGTGGCTGTTTCTATGGAAACAAATTTGGCAAGGCAGAGCTCTTAAAAAGTACAGTGCAATTTTTACTTACCTTTAAACTTTATGTACACACACATACCTTGCCTTCATTCCACTACATAATCCGAGATTGTATAAACTGGTGGAAACCTGTTGACCTTCAGTGAACGCGTGATTCCCGCTAAGAATGGAGGTAAAGTTTCGCTGACTTAAGCAATTGCACTTGCTCCTGTTTATCACGGCAACTGTTTCAGTTGCACTTATTTAGGAAGTACTTGTTAGGGTTATTATGTGCAAAAGAAATCATATAGGAGCTGTAGGAGAGAATTTCGTGTTAAATTTCCAGAAGCAACACATCCATCGGGAAGAGCAGTTTTCAGATTAATGAACAAAATTTAGAATCCAAGGTATTTTCATGTAAAAGAAGTTAAGACAAAAAGTCGGCTTTTAATAGAGGAGAAGCTAGATTAAATAGGTTATCCACTAGAAACTTCTCAAAAGTATCACGATTTGCCTCCAAGTTGGTGTATCTGTGGGCAGTGCGTATAAAGTCACTCTGCTACTTCACCTTCATCCATATAAAATTATTGCATCTAAAACAAATCCTCTGGAGACGTTGACACAAAATACCTGTGAGCTAGCATTCGGGTAGATGAATGGCGGGTAGTGTATCAAATTTTTGTCAAAAGAATCAGGCATGTGCCACAGTGGAAGACAGATACTTCGATATAATACACATAGAAAGAAACAAAAAATGTACACTGTGAGTACTAATAGAAAAGACCCGAGGTAAATTACAAATTTAATTGCCTTTCAAAATACAAGGCTATTTCTAATTTAACAATTTAAGCTAATATACCTCAATGCACAATTAATAATATTATAACTAATGCATTAAAGTCTCATTTTACCTGGATCACTGGGTCTAGCCGTTAAAGAAGGTCCCGGGCCTAACAATTTGGAACAAAAGCCGAAAGCACCTACTTAGCCTATCACCCTGAAGGCAACAACATTTAGGGACTGTTTAACACACTAGTCAGGATGGTTACGTCACCGAATATCAGAACATTCAATAAGCTGGACAGCCAGTAGCAACAAGTGGTAGTCGGCGAGTCCTCCTGAGGCGTGGTGGGGAAGCGGAAGAAAAGGCTTTGGAAAACAGAGAGATTGCGTGTAAAAGCGGCAAAACAATTATACACAGATGTTTTTATGTGATATTGGTGCAGTAATCTAAACTCTTATAAAGCATTTATATTCTTATGGTATAAAATAGCGTTCAGAATTTAGGTGCTTAAAAATGAAAATGTATGCTTATATGCGCTAATAAATGAGAAATGAAATATTTTTATATGATCAAAATTATAATGACAGAATTACTGGTACTCCCAACTTTTTCTGTATTCTGGTCATCGAGAAAAGAACTGTAACAATAAACCAAGAAGGGTGTCATTAGTTTGGCTTCTTAAAGCTGTGAACGTCACACGATATTCTCGAAATCCTCCATAAGAACCCCATAATAACCTGAAATCTTTTATTCTTATTTAAGCATTACATGGTGGTTTTCCACTAAACTCTTTTCACATGCCTACAAAAAATAATTTTTACCATCTCTTGAGAAAACTCTGAATTTTTTATATATTGATAGAAAGAACACTATAAATTAGTTTCACTTTTTCTATTGCTGCTAACGATTAGAATAGCACCACATGAGACTGTGAAGGATCTGACTGTTTCATTTCTTTTAAGGTGGCCCCCACACATGCCGCCCCCTGTGGCCGTTTCCTCAAGAGCTAGTCGCCTCACCATGCCGTTTAGTAGTAGTAATGAACATTTTATTGTACGTTTTAGAATACATTAAAATAAATACACCTATCGCATAGGACTTACGGGCGTACATGCTAATGTCCTTATAACAAAAGGACCATACACATACATGCATATATACATTTATGCATACAAATATAAAAATACTTTGATATATTTACGTTTTCTATTAATAATTTTATATACAAATACATAAACATGAATGGAACCCTTACTCTTGAGCCCCTCTTCCATTTACTCACACCCCCTCTACAACCCCCTCCCTCTTCACGATAGCTATTAACCTTCATGTTGGGTCTTTGTAGAAATATTCCCAAATTGCTTGCACCAACACTTCCCGGCAAATGTTTAAAATCTATTGGAATTCAAAAATTGCGGTGATAAATGCTCATTTCTTGAAATATTCGTTTCCCTGCATTCTGCCAAAATATGCATCCAGGTTTCTCCGCACAATGGGCAAATTGTTTCCTCGAGAGCATTAACTGTTTTGCTTCCTTTGCAAGCCTCTATTCTGAACCATGCGAGACAGCTTCTTTCCGCTCTGCTACATATATCTAAATAATGTCCCTTCCTCCACACCGAATGCATTTGAGCCTGCAGGTTAAGCGATACATTTTCTGTGCATTGAGACAAAATATGTTGTCTATATATATCTCGCAAACTTCTGTTACCTATTTTCCAACTATTTCATGTAATGTCCCCCGATCCAATTTTGTCTAAGCCTTTCCGTGTTTTTGATGTCCGTCCCGAACCCCACCCTTCCCTTATTTGCTCCCTTAGACAGACTGCTTGAAGAAGAGCTTGATTTTCCCATATTATCCTTAGGCAGTATTTAATTGTTCTTATTTTTAAATTCACACTTCCATTAGAAATACCAAACTCTTTAAGAACCATACAATTTACTGACCCCTCTCTACTTGTAACAACCGTTTTAGACTCTGTAGACTCTGTGTTTGTACCTGATTAAGTTCCTCGGTGTTTTCCCACCCCCAAATTTCAGTCCGTACGCCATAGTTGACCTCACAACCGCCCTGTACTGAACAACTCCATTGTTCTAGGTGGAGTTTCGGATATTTTTACTAAGATCTTTAATGCTTCAGTATTTTTAATTAAGCGCTCGACACAGTTAGTACTAATATACAAGGGAAACTTGTTACTGCGGTCTGTGCTGATGTTACTCGGGTTCCGCTTGGTCATCGTAGAATGAGTCCCGGACGGCACCAATGATGTGACCGGAATACCGGCCTGGGGTTTGTCGTTAATAGCATATATTAAGTGTTGCACTAGATTGATCGTACGATTGTTTATTAAAATACTTTTTCATTGCCTTACATAGGCCTTACCAGGATTTAACTATACTTGTTAAATTTTACTGTTTTACTTATAGTAGTCATTTCAAACCACATACGCAACTCTACGAGTGAGTTGCGGAAAATAGTTGCTCTTTGAGTTTCCTGTGGGGGGGTCATCTTTGTGTAATTATTTATTGGCTACGTTTAATTAATAGTAGGTTTCTTACATATATTTACAAATAGAGCGGGGGAGGAGAAGTAAAGCAGGAAGAAGATTGGGAGGGAGAGAAAGGGTGGTTTGCCTTTATTTATAGGAAAAGGTTTACTACATATTTACAGGATCATTCTAATACTTTCAATTTTCCGGGATTAGCGGTACACCTCTGCCAATATTTCTGATTACCAAATTTGGGTATAGCCGAATTTTTGCCTAGAGCTTCGCATTTTATACTCGATAAAATCTACTACAGGCTTGATTCCGTTTCTGATGAGAATGGGAACGTGATATAGAGATATATTTTGGACTGTTAGCAGGAGCGACATTACAATTTTTGAAATGTGCGCCCCTTCTGCGCTGTCACTGACGATAAATATTTTGTATAATGTTAGTTTTGTTCGCAGAGTATTAAGTTTGCGTCGGAAAATGGGGGCGCATAACTTGAGGCGCTGCCTACCTCCATTGACACTATATCTGATATAGTCTCTCCAGAGCATTTTGGAGTCCAGATGTACTCATGCGTAGCGAGTATGCCGGTGTTTAAGTCTTGTTCTGGGAATTTCATATGCTGAGTAAAGAGTCCAACCAAGTTATAAATTATTTGTGTCATTTTGAAGATTTTGACCCCAGAATTTATAGTTTTTAGGTGAGCTTACAACACCGTGTCGTCGGCAACAATTGGTTGCTAGCGAAAATTCTCTTAGGGGCCATTATGGCTTCTTGGGGGATTCCTCCTCTTGTCGATTTCCTTTGGGAGACCTGAACATGAATGTGAAATACTAAACCAAGTCCAACTGCTTTCCGGGTCGATTCCCTGGTGTTGTGGACCGAGTTCTGTGGAGCGCCTGAACACTAGATGGCTATATCTCCCTGTACACCTTTAATCTGCTGACAAGCCAATGTTATGTGTCCGACGGCTGATGGTTCGGGAATGAGGGCGTAAGTACAGCCCCTTGCACATACTACCTTTGCCAATGCAGTTAATAGTGTAGCTTGTCATGCGATGGAAGGACACCTGGCCTCGAATCATTGTCGATCTCGCCAAGGCGGCTTAACTCAACCTGCAGTTCCTTTGGCACTGCCAGAGTTCGTCAGACGTTTGAATAGTTGTCTGCGGGGGTAGTGTTTCAGATGGTTTAAAGACTGATTTACGGAAATTTTGCACCAAGCCCGCCGAGGCGGGGTTCCTTTGTGCTCCTTATGGTCATCCTCTGGTCCAAGCACCTCTCTGGGCGGGAGTGAACCTCACACTCATAGCCGCGATTTGGGTTGTAATCCCCGAGAGCGCGTACTCCCCTTATGGTGTCGATGATGTACTCGAGGTCAGAATTTTCATGGAGGGAAAATGAGGTGAACAAAGTCCGTGTCAAAAATTCTGCAATATTTTGCGCCTTTTGGAAATAAGCAATTATAAGCATATTTCCTTCAGCAGACCAGACTAGAATTGAAGGCAAGCTGGGTTGTAATCAGCCTGTGTACCATTGCTGCCGTGCACGGGCTGTACCGCAGACTGGAATTGTGGTTGTAGGATGATTTTTGAGCTTTAGGGAGAGGAATTGATGGAAATAGTGCTAGACTTTTCCCGTTGGAGCATATTTATTCTTGCAGAAATGAACAGTTATAAAGACCAGTCCACAGTTCAATCACAAACGGGCAATGCATACCAATCAGAGAACAGAACTGTGCTCCCATAAAGAATACCTATGCGCCTATATATTCGTAGGTACATAATACAGTTTATGTTACATTGGTAAAACACTTTTATGACCAAGGAACCCTCATATGTACTGACAATAGCCTTTAAGTGCCTGGAGTTTACTTAAATCCTCCATCCACCCTCCTACACACTACTTTGACATGTCAGAAGACCGAAGGAGAAGCAGGAGATAAAGCAAATGACACAATGAGTGACTAAATGCCACTTTATGTTCAACAGTATGGACATACTGAAAACTGCAATAAAGTTTTCAGGACATTATATGTAGCATGACTCAGCACTGGTCCCATTCACTTTTCTGTCTCAACTACACAAACATCCTGCACTGGGGTTAATCCCTAGCACGGGTACGAAAGAAGCAAGCGTACACAGGCCGGTTACCAACCTAGCCTGGCTATAAGTTGGCCAGTCCAGACACAGCAACTGAAAGAAAAATCTTTATCCATCACGGACTTCCAACATTAGGTCACCGGCGTTCTATGAAGACCTACCTCTTTTTGCTTTGGCACGCTAGAGGAGGCTAACACTGATCACCACCTTCATTCATAGCCTTAACGGACCTATTGGACAGAAACTCCACATTGATCATCCTATGCCACAAGCTATCACCTCAGCCAGCTTTAATTGCTTACCTACAACCACTAAAATTGCACTCTGGCAGATGATAGGACGTATCTTCAGTACATTTCCAATACAACCAAATAAATATCGAATGATAATTAAAAGTTTTTATGTATAGCCCCACACTTGCCAACACTCTTTTGACTCCCTGACGAGATATGAAAGGCTTAATTAAGTGACAGAGGTTTAAAAGTCCGGCAACTTAGATCGGCCGACAGCGGAGCTACCAGTCTCCAATCACTGACATGAGATGCACATGCGGCGCCATTCTCTCTTCCAGTCACTTTTCCTTACTGTAGACATATTCTCGGAACTGCTAGAGCTCTAGTCCCGAGCGAGAGCGAGAAGCCGAAGGTAATGTGACTTTCAGAGATAAACTAGATAATAAGGTCCTCTAGAACAACATCAGACGGTTAGAGCGTTATTCTATAGTTGTGAAGGTAGTGCTTTCGATTCCTCACATACTGATGTGTGTGTGTGTGTGTGTGTCTCTCTCTGTCGAAGTTAAATGAGATTTGCCACCATTAAAACGATTTACTCATTAACATTCACATACAGCGCGCTATAAATTGATATTTACGATTTTTTTTTTTTTTTTGCTGGAGTCAAAATAGAATTTGCACCATTACATACAGTTATTTGCCCCACCCCCTATCAATATATATTTAGAAAAAGGGCAATTTACCCAAGGTTAGCGTTAAGGTTGGTGTGTATGTGTTTGTGGGTATATTAATTAATTGCAAATTCCAATAAGACAATGTGTAAATCAAATCAATTACAGTGATTTACCTATCCCTATCAACTTGTATTTACGAAAAGGAGGTGAGCGTAGACCGTGAGGCCGTAGCAAGCCTCAGTAAACCCCTGGGTCCACCGGTTTCTAGGATTTTCCCGAGGTTAGCGTTAACGTTAGTGTGTGTGTATGTATGCATGTGTATTAATCAATTGCTAGTACTATAAAGACAACGCGCGGTATAAAGTGAAAAAACTTAGTTTTGTAATAAGGAACAACATATTGCAACCAGAAGGTTTCGGACAACAAATAGGTTATATTACCTTTAACAAAAAATTGGTACACGCATCATTTACACTTTTACAAGCGGCCATGCAAACAGCAAAAAATACCTATCCCGCTATCTCCCGCTCGGGACTGAGAAGTTCACCTCTCTCCGCTGTCCCTCGGGACTGGAGCCCTAGCAGCTCCGAGAAAATATTCACCGGGTAAGGGTTCCAGCATTTTTCTCCGGATAAAGGTTAAGTTTCCATTAAGTTGCGAGCGAGATTTCGATACAGTCGGGTATTGTGAAGTGCAGTAGAGAATGTAATTATATTAAATCGTGCAGTTAGTGCAGTTGTTCAAATGTGCGATATAATGTCAGTGGTAGAAAATCATATAGAAGAATGGGACAGGCCTTTAGGCGTAAATTTCCTGCAGCCCAATTTCAACACTAAAACAATATTTAAGTTAATAAGAAGTTTATTGAAACTAGTTCTGTTACTAACCAGAAAAAAATCTAAAACTGCTTTATCCATGATGAAACTGCTCCGTATATTTGGCCCCAGAATTATTCCCCTTGGTTTATGGCCCCCTCGTTCCAAGATAATACGTTTGTGATTTTTATCTTTGGAAGCAGGGAAACTTATAACAAGAATTCGAAACGCAGTTAGGTACATAGTGATGGAAACTGATGCGTGTCAGCGATAATTTTCTTATATGTGGATTGTGTGTCAGGGAAAATGGACAACATTTCCAGCATTATAAGGAGAATGAGTACCGAATTCTGTTTTCCAATAATTTATATCTAAGTTTTAAAATGGTGAAACGGTTGAGCTTCCTGAGTCTACGCAAGAAATACCGGAGTCAACGCGCGCAGACCTGTTAAACTATATATTCAAACTTTTAAAGTGCTCTCACTGTACTTTCCTTCAACTTCCCGCCTAATCGCATTAAAGGTATTACATAGGTGGCTATCGAGATCCCGAAAAAGAGACTGACCACGCCATTGATGATTATTATCACAGCTGCATTTAAAACGTTCTGAAGAATAACTACAAATAGACCATGGCCCACAAGCCTGGAAACTGTTCCTAACTTCTTACGCATAGCAGAGTGCATTGCTTGAAAATGAAGAGGCCGACCAGATGGAATATCTCATTCGGAGATGTCTTGTAGTAACTCAAGGTGTATGATATAGCATTGTCCCTCTTTTATACAGCTAAATTTCAGGTTAGTCCGAAATGTGATTCAATTCCATAAACAGTCTGAATATTAATTACCTAGGTTCTGTCAAAATAATAATAATAATAATAATAATAATAATAATAATAATAATAATAATAATAATAATAATAATAATAATTACGTTATTGGAATTATTTATTCAAATAAAAAGTAATGAAATATTTTTAGATGGTATGCAAGTATTTTGTAAGTAACGAATCCAGCATCAACTTCTATTTAAATATGGATGTTATAAAAAATAGGAGAAAAATGTTTATCTAGAAATTTGAGCCCAAGTAATGAAGTTGTATTCAAAGCACAAATTTCTGTTTGTACCCTGGAAAATATGGAACCTATAAGATCTCAACCTTCAATGTATGCAGAATTATTTCCACTATAAATACTTTTCACTTAACACCGTCTCCCGTTGTCGTAAAAAGATTTACGTTTCCTTAGCTATCTTCCTGGTCGTGAAGAAAGCAAGGGGAAATGAACTAGCCAAATTCTTCATACCAGATTTTATCTCTTTTGGCTGCAGTTGCTGTCGTTAACATTTCCAATATTACTGCTAGTAGGTCACGTTAGTGCTGGAGCTCTACTTGCCATGTGTTCGCTTTTCCCAAGTGATTTTATTTCTGGTTTTATGGCAACTGCATTTCTCTTCCTAGAGAAGCTAGCAATTCCTCACGAAGCTCTGTATAGCGCTAAAAGAATACCATCAAACTTCGAAACGTGTAAAGCATTACTTAGCGCAGAAACCACCTTGGTTACTATTAACTCCGTTTACCATATTGTCTCAAGGAACGGAGTTCAGCTAGTAATCTCGAAACATTAGTGGCTTAAGTGTTACTGGATTTCATTCTGGAAAAGGAAACGCTTTCATGTGTCATTATTGTTACTTTCAAATATCCCTAACCTTCAATGTATTTAACTTAAAATGCCTTCTTTCTTTTCACCGTAAAATTTAAAAGCCTGTTGTAGAAGGGTGCAACAGAAGTATTCATTAATTGTATACAATGATAACAATAACACGCAACCTGAACCATTGCTAGTTGATCTAAAATTTATTTCATGACACTGGGAAATGGAGCGTATCGAGTAAGAACTGATTAAATAGAGTGACGGAATTTGAGTTGCGAGCCTGCCGAGTGCTGCCACTTACTGGTAAAAGCCAGCCGTCAAGACCGTAGTGCATATGCAGGTAGCAGCTTGTTAGTTTGAAGAAAGCTGTGCCAGCGAATACCCTTACAAAAATACAGTGTTTTACGTACGATACGTATATGAAAAATAATTCTCGCAGAGAAGTGGTAAGACGATTCGCAAGAAAATATCCTGGCAATCGTGTTCAAGGTAGAGAAAATTTGTTAAAACGTTACGAGAAACAGCTTTTTATTTCTTGTCAAGGACAAGAAAATGGTCTGAACCGCAGAGGAAAAGTTAGAAGATAGCTAGGAATTTCCTACACACATGCCCACAATGTATTGTTGCTGAGAGGCCTCATATTCAACACACTTTATAACACAGGTTAGTGCTTATTATTAGTTTTAAACGTACTATCGTTTTATGTTTTGCGTAAAACTATAAAGTCTAAAATAAACATTTCAGCGACTTTATGTGCAGTTTTCCAGTTGAGGCCGCACTTCCTCAGTATACAGCTGCACTCAGGCGGCTCTAACTTAATGACATCAATGTGTCCTTCGGCATTTCAGCAACTTTGGAGAAACATGATGCTTCGTATGATAGCATCGCGAGTTTAAATTCGAAAAGTGCATGGTGCTAGTCCTTGGAAAACAGCGTAATAGAGGACTTTAAGCGCTTGATTTAGTGTTGCAAAATCAACGAGTGACTGACTATCAGAAATATAGTAGAAGAATCAGAAGACATCTTGTACCTTAGTGTATATAATATTTAAACTGGAGAGAAAGAGATGAATAATTTATTGAAAGATGAGTGCCAACTACTAAAAATACGTAAAGACCAACGATTTCAGAAAGAGAAACAGAAATTTTTTGACAGATTTTTCATTGTGGATCAGTCATGGATTTGTCACCATGGTCGTAAAAACAACTTAAGGAACTTCGGGAAACTAAGGTGTGATTATTAGCACAGATGAAACGCGATAACAGGTAATTATTTCAAAATTACTAGATAAAATCAAAAAGAAACTCGCGAGAAGTTTAGGCGAGATGTGTTCTTTCTTCAGGACAACGATTTGAGCTCCAAATTTTGTGTTGCAGTGGATAAATTAATAAAGCAGTGCTTGAACTTAAAGAAAAAACTTCTCACTCTCTAGGTCTAGCTCTCGGTGACTTCGGGTGCGGATATTTTCATCAGACGATGAAGTCATATAGCCCCCCCCCCCCCCCGGGTTGGGTATCTCTCCTTCCAGGAAGTCATAGAAATTTTCAGCATTCTTGTGAAAACTGAAAAGTCTTCAAATTTATTGAAAAGTGAGGTGAAAATGACAGTTTTAGATCAACTAGAAACTGGTAAAGAATGGAAAATAAGATATTTACCCAATGATCATTGCCGTAAATCAATTCAGCCCAACAATTTTACTGTGGTCGGACGCACCAACAATTACCGACGACCAAACGCCATCCATTAACGCTTGTAAATGCATTCCATAAACACAAATAAGGGTTCCAATATTTACAGAGGCGGTACTATGGAACAAAACAAGAAAAAAGCTCCTGTAAACGTGGGTTCTAAAGCCACTATCTTTTGAGTTACGGTCTTATTTTGCTCTCCTGACAACACTCTAGGTTTTTGACTTTTGGGACATTTAAAGATCATGCTGTATGCAGTCCCCATAAATGATGTGCATTCACTACATGAACGCGTATTCAATGCCTGTGAGGCAATCCGGCAGGAATCTGGGGTGTTCCAATAGTGTGCTATTCCATCAGACGTAGAATGGAATGTTGTATTGCAATGTGTGGCATTCATATTGAGCACATGTTTTAAACAGTAGATCAAAGACACTGATGATAATTGATAGTGATGGTAAACAATACAGGGAGACCATAATTCAGATGTAAAGTTTACGGCCAATGGTTACATGAACCTTTTTCCTTGTTTTGTTCCATACTACCTTTCGGTAACCTTTTGTACAATGTTTCCTCATTTTTTTTCTTGCCAAAGTGCTTGAAGTATTAAAATAAATTTTCTCAAGTTTTTTTCTTTTGTACTTTAATATCACCTGTAGTTTAACTCTTGTAAAATAAGATCATACACACAAGACGTTGCTTTTAGGACCCATATTTATAATAACATGTTTCTTATTTTGTTCCATACTACTGCCTCTATAAACATTGGCACCTTTTTTCCAAGACATCTTGTATGTTTGAAAATGCATAAGTAAGTATCCATATGATCCATTTAAATTTTTCAAGTCTGTGGATAAATCTAACTCTTCCATGAGCTATTCACCAAAGTTAATTTTACCTAAATGTCCTATCAGCGTGCTAACTCCTTTGACACACACGAACTACTCTGTGAAATGGGAAATTTAAACAAGGTATCTCGCTTTGATAACACACTGATGTACCAAGAGAACTTTAAATACCCATTTCTTACCAACAGCATACTGTGATTTTATCTCGGTACAACCGTTGTAACAAATACATTTAGAATCATGCAGAACGCGGAGCAAAGATAACCTAGAGATACATAGCAAGACTTTCCAGCGTTATGAATCGTAAACTTCGTACCCATGATAAGAAATTATAATCTCTGGTGAAACAGCCTCCCAGGGAAACGCAGCTCAGGTTCATTAACAGGTGTAAAACTACTTAGAGAAACGGGGGTAGAACATGTTAGCATTTTCTTGTTTATTTGGCATAACTTTTACATTCAATAATTTGCTAAGGTATCATCGCTGGCAGCTGTTGGCGCACCAGCTGAGTTGGGTCTGCAAAATTAGCATTGCTGTGCACAGAGAAAATGACGCCTTAGAACCGTCTCTATAAAAATTGGGTTGCAATGTTTAGCTTTTTAGACAGGGAAGCTCAATCATATTAATGGAACCTTTTAGCGAATTCCCTAAGGCATAATAGCTATTGCGGTTGTTCCCATGAAACGATTTTTGAAAATATTCTTCAAATTTATTCAAAACTCCATCGATCCTGCTTACTAGGCCGGAAAATGACAATGGAAAGGTGTGTGTGCGTATGTTTGTTTGTTAATTCTTAAGTGGTCGTAATTTTTGTTTTTTCTCAACGAAACTCGGCATATAACCACTAATTAACAAATGATCGTCGAGTTGGTTAACTAGCAAAATTGGAAAATGAAGGGTGAGGGTTAAGCTAAAGCGAAAATTAAAAAATAATAATAATAATAATAATAATAATAATAATAATAATAATAATTAACCATCGCTCTAGCTCCCGCAATTTTTGTTTTTCTCAACGAAACTCGGATATCTCTTTAAAATAATGATACCAGTAGCGTACGAAACAGGACAATCCGGCCATTAGAAGTAGAGAGTTAAAGCGAAATTTAAAATTCGCTCTAGCGACTGCAATTTTAAAAATTTAAAGGAAACTCGGTATGTGCCATTGAAATAAAATAAGAAAAATATTTTCTGAAAATCACCGAAATCCGATTATTAGGATTGGTGGGGGTTTCTGAAACCCACAATTAAAAATAACTATAGTGGATTAATATCTGTTCTTGCACACGAAACTCCGAATATATCTTTAAATAAAATAAGAAAAATAGTTCCTGAAAATTAGGCAAATCGGGGCATTAAGAGTAGAGGTTTACTAAAACCCAAAATATAAACATAGCTCTAGTGGCACCAATATTTTTTCTACACAACAAAACATTTAAATGCAATAAATAAATAGAATCTGAAAATTAGGAAAATAGAGCCATTAAAGCAGGGATATACTTGAAAATCGAAATTTAAAAAGTGCTCCTGCGTTTAATTTTATCTGTATTTTTTAAAATAAAAAGACAAGCACATTCAGCATATAAACTGTACTTATAGCGTTGCATATGTTTTACATTTAACTAAAGCACCGTCATGAAAATCGCAAATGTGAAATATTAATCTAATGTGATTTGACAATTGTATTTGTATGTAATCAGCGCTTGTAATAACCTTCAGAAAACGTTTTCCTAACATATTTTTACTACAATAACATTTAAATTAAATTTCAAAGCCAATGAAAATCGATGAAACTTTCTATTGTTTATTGTTGATTATGTATATTTGCTTGGTACATTGTAATTGTTTCTTAATATTAACATGTTTTTGTTTTATTGAAACATATGAACATTTCTTTCATAAATACACAATGCAACTGGAAACTTTCTGTTGTTTTTCTCTATTAAAGTGAATGTAAATATGATATCAAGGACTCAGTTCATAAACATGGATACGGTTAACTTTTTTAAATTTAATTAATAGTACACCAATAATTTTTGTTGTTTAATCTCAACAATAACATTATTATTATTATTATTATTATTATTATTATTATTATTATTATTATTATTATTATTATTATTATTAATTTATTATTATTATTGTGGTTCTTTTGTGATATTTATAGACTGAAAGAATTCTAATTTTGTTCCCGTAATAACAGACAGCAATGTCAACTTATTTCATTCTTCATTCCATTAATTAATAAGGCCATAATTTGGACTTTATATTCTTTTTCAAGTTACTATACTAGGTGAGGAATTTGTTTAATTTACGAGCTCCTGTGTGACGAACTTTTTATAAACTAGAGAAACCCAGTTACAAATAATTGAAATTGTGGTTTTAGCAGGCCAGATAAATATACGAATTAGTAAATTATTTATTTTATTTAATTGGTTTATTTTTCAATAAAATGAACATGAGGGGTGCGAGATTAGCAGAGTTCAAGAGGAAAAAGTTGATATTGGTAACGCGGAATTTTAATGCCTTTCAGAGCTATTTAGAATATTCAGCCGCTGGTTACGGAGACGGCCGATTGCTGGTGAACTGAGGGACAAGGATTGCGTTTAAATAATTCTTTCGCAGTGTAAACATTCCCTATTGTTAGAGCAGGGGCTGCCAAAGCATAGTCACTAGAGGTTTACAACCGTTTTACATCATTTCAGGGTTGCAGAGTAGCCATAAGTAGCTTGGTAGTTTAGCAAAAGCTCTCACTTTCAGAGAGGCTGGCGAGCCCTAGCCTACGCAGTTTACTGCCGAAAGATGCTGCTGTTGCCAGGGAAGCCATTACAGTACATGAGTGTTCTGCCGATCCAAGTTTTCGGTTTTAGTTCAGTTTAGGTTTAGAACATTCTATAAGTTCGTGCAATAGTCATTAAAATTTACAAACATAGAATATACAAGTTGCAACACCTATTTACATTTTAGTTCACACATAAGAACACAATATGCCTATATATAGATTAATATCAATCATACACAAAAGTTTCACACTGACATGGTTTATTGTCATTTATATAATCATAATATGCCTTTTTTACATAGGTACTTTTAAGAGCAACTTTAAAGAATTTAAAATTATTAGATAGTATATTTAGGTTAGGGGAAAGAGTGTTACATATTAAAATGCATACATAATAAACCTCTTTTAGGAAATACAATAATGCTTAAACTAGTTCCTTAAATTTCCTTTGATCTAGTATTTTTGTAATAAATATTTTGTTTTAATACACATTTTTATATAAAATAAACAAAAATAAACGAACGCACACACACACACACACTCATGAAAGAGTCAGTATTTCTAAGTGATTAAAAAGATTTCTCTGTAAATGGGTACTTTGTGTATCGAAACAATTTTTATTATTTTTTTTTTTTAATAATTTCAACCGAGTTTCCCCTAAAATTACTCCGTTAAAAATGCATAACAGACTAACCTTAAAGTCTTCAGTGATTGGATAATATGCGGAACTAAGTTTAGACACAAAAAGAACAATATAAATTTTCGCATTCAAACAGTTGTATATTTATAAGCCAAGGAATTTGATGTCATAATTTTGTTATATTCCATTAACATCGTCTATATGTAATTACGGATTTGAAGTTCTATCGGTGATGAATCTCATAACTTTTAATCACGTTTAAAAACAGTACATTATCTTCACAAGGAACTTATACATTTGTTTCATTTAAATGCACAATTATTTAAATTGTTACTATATACTACCACGCTTATGTCTTCTACAAATAGTACAGTATCGGCTCTACCTACTTTCGATGATTAAGGAAAGGTTATTTATATAAATGAGGAAAAGCAGAAGACCTAAAATTTGATCCTGAGGAACTCCATGTTTAATTATTTCCCACATATTTGCGTTGTTTACATTTTTAAGATGAAATTTATCTCTGATTTTATCAAGGTGGGATGTGCACCATATTTAATGTTACTTTTTATTTCATAAAGTGAGAATTTCATGATTGACACAGTCAAAAGCTATTGATAAGTCACAAAATATTCTTCTCACATGCACTTTTTTCATGAAGTTAATATTTCATTAGCTAGTTTAAAAATTGCGCTTTTTCTTTCCTAAAATAGAATTGATATTTAACGAGAATATTGTTACTTTTAAAACAATTCTGAAGTCTATTATAACCCTATCGGGAAATACGTCATATTTCAAAGATTTATTGCACTAATGGCTAAGGTGAATACTAATTTCCTTATTGCATAACTTTATAATTTTGCTATACATCTCATCATAACCATAAGACATTCTTATATTAGTTATCTGATAACGTTGTCAATATCTATTGAGATTCGACACTTTGTTTGAATTCAATTCATTGATTGGAAATAATGACTGCAGTATTCTTAGTGCTTCTTTCTTATATCACAATGTAAGTTTAGATTTTTAGTAACACTGAGGAAACAATAATAATTACATTTGCCACATCTGAAGGATGTTCTATTTTTCGGTTATTAACTTTCAAAATTATTGTAAAGTAAAATATCGCTGCCAAATTTTAACTGTTAAAGCTCTATTATATCACATGTTTTTATTTTACTACCATCCTGACTAATGAACTGTGAAAATAGAAACTTTTCGCTGTTTTAATCATTTTCGTAAGTATTTTACAGTATTTTTAACTTAGAGTCTTCATGCATTTAGGTTCATTATATAGTTGCCTTTTATTTTTATAATGATGAGACGTTCTAATTCTGTGGGTTAATCACTGCGTGATCATATTATGTTCCCTTTTTCTCGTTTTTAGTGTACAGCATGCATTAAAATATAATTTAAAAGCATGTAGAAATTTGGTAAATTTACTATTTACAGCAATTGCACTATAAACACTACTGCACGATTCTTGCTGATGTACCTCCGACATGATCAGAGAGAACATTGATTATTATCAATTGCTGTGTTTGGGTGTTAATAAATGCTAGTGGGAAAGTTAATTTATGTTCCATATTATATGTAGCAAGAAGGGAGTTTATCGCCATTGATGGCCGAGGTTGTTAAGGCACGAACTCGTGAGCGGGGGGTATGCGGTTCGATTCCCCGCAAGGACCGTCCTCCTTTACTTGAATTTTTTTTCTTCGGGTTTTCCTCAGTTCTCATAAATAGCAAATGTCGGGCAGGTACCTTTAATTTATGACTGGAACACTTCCTCCCTTAAAAAAATATAATTTCCCAATTTCTCATCACATCTCATGTGTCACCAGTGTCCACAGCCTGTGAAGTCTCAACAGAAAAACGGAGGTGAAAGATAATTTAAAAAATAGGGGAGTTTAGGCGATTATTCCTGACACTTGGTGTTAGGTAGTCAATATTTATGTCAATATTATTGTATGCTTTGGATTAAATAAGACGCTTAAAGTTTCCTCAAGTTCTTTCAAGAAAATTTCAAAAGTACCGACAGGTGAGCAATATACAGGACGTTTATAAACTTTATGTATGTTTATTTATCGTCGCATTGACTGCTTTGATTTTCTAGTGACGTCTGTAGATTGTGGACTGAATAATATAGGTGTAAGTCTGTAAGAATGAATGGAAATTAATTATTCAATAATGGCATAGATGAACTCTTTGAGTCCTTGGCACCTTAAAGCTATCTGACATTTACTTTCTCAGGATAAGGATAAACTCAGACACAAACCTTACCCAGACAGCTTGACCCTACCGGGATTCGAACCCAGGACCTCCGGATTAGTAGTCACACATGCTACCACTAGACCACGGAGGCGGTCGTTTGTTTGTTTTTTTTTCCCTCCAGCAAATCGCGCATAGTTCTATGTCCTGTTTTATATTAAATTTAGAAAGATCTAATTACTGATCTAGTACATTCAGCCTTATATACATGCAAACATCTGCGTTAGGAGATCTTTTCTTACCTATTTGAAAGCTCATGGGGTACAAAAGTCGCCTTTAAACTAATTTTAACACATACACGTAAATTTATGTAATTTTTCTTTTTCTCTTTTTCATTGTATGTATTTGTACATTCAAGAATAAATGCTCCTACCAGTACTCCAATATGTGCTTTACCTTGTGTAAGGCTCCTAAACACAAGATTGCGGGTTAATCCTGGCCAGTATCCATGTATTTTTTCGGGCGTGAAAATCCCAAGTATGGCTTCCTTCAAAAGGGAAGTAAAGGCCGTAGGTCCCATGGCGTTGATTTACGGCATGTAAAAGAACTCAAGCCTGAAAGAAGATGCTTATGAGCAAAATTTATCGGTATTTTCACGCCCTGAATTGAATGGGACACTGATGACCTGAGATATTAAAGAGCGTCCATAAATAAACCAAACCAAGGACCTCGTGGACCAGAGTTACAGCACTACATGAAATGCAAATAATACGATTTTTTTAACGAAGTTGCATATGAATTAACATATTGCTGTATTTCAATATTTGAATGTATAACTTCTTAGCAGCTATCATGTAAAACAAAAATTTGTACTCAAAATGTTAGGTTACTGTAAATTATACACTGATCTTTATCGCTGTCATGCATTGCTGATGACATAAAACTACATCACATTCACTTTAAATTAAATCAGGTGTCCAATTACTCAACATTACATTTAGGTGTTCATAATGCATCAAAGAGTTCCGCCTAGAACATAAATTTATGTTAATAAAAACGAAAATATAATATAATGTAGGTTGACACTGGAGCTATTGTAAATATGTATTCTTGAAATGTACAAAGAAAAAAAAATTACTGTATGTAATTCTATATTTTGTTAAAAAAATATTTTAAAACATTAAGATAAACCTATAACTGAAGAAAGTCACTATAGAACGGATGTATATTTTTATTCATGAACGTGAAAGCCTAGTTATTTAAATAATTTGGTAATGTTCATTAAAACTATTAAATGGTTTAAAGATATTGAAATTAATTTATGAAAATTCTACAAAATAAAAGCTAAGTTTTGGGTCGTATATTTCACCTCTATGATTATAAATGGTTATTTCCCAGTTTCTTTACTTTTCAACTACGCTACTGGCTAATGGATTGGTCATTTAAGTAATGTATGCTGTTGCCATTAAAACAAGCATATCGATGTAAATGAGATGTTATGCAGCTCAGGAGTGGGTTTAGCATTCCAAAGTAGCTCTTTTTCCTTAATATACTGGTTGTGCACAAATAATTAACAATTTTGCCCAATAAGACCATATCACCAATCATGAACATAGATTCATATTATCATTTGCAGTTTCATACTGACAACTCTAACACCACTGCAAAATCGCAGGAAAAGTGTACATCAAAGTGGATAAAATGATTGTTTTACCAACCAACAGTAGTTAATACAACCTTGTTTTCATGAATATGCATTCAGCATTGTGGCGGCTCAAAGCCAATTTGGCCAGACATTTGTCTGGTTAATGCCATTGGTTAATGAATAAGGAGGGAATGCCAACAAGACGGAACCCACCTTCTTGGTACGAGAAAGTCCAGGGTTTTCTAAGTAATAACTATTTGTCAAATCGGCGAATTGGTGGTGCAGTAGACATCATAATCTGTACATGACTTCCTGGGTCATTGGATTTTATAGTGTAGGTTTCGTCAAGAATAATATGAATATTCTTTAACTTCCAAAGACAATGCCGAAATTACCGCCATCGGTGACGTTACACAAGACACTGTAAGACATTGGCAGTTAACATAAGGGTCTGTATGCCTTTGCGAAAATTCCTTTATAGCGGTATAAGATATCATGATTTTTGTGTTAACTGTAATACCGCCTGCCGAGATGCCACCAGGATGTTATTAAACGAAATCCAAGCTGTGATATCCGTCGACTGACTTACAACTTCTGTTTAATGCGGTGCTATAATTTCCCTATTCAATTTCTATGGCTAAGACGAGAAGGGATGTTATATTAGGATAATAGGCGTCACTTCGGGGAATTGCGAGCTAGGTCGACTCCTCCGGGTAAGACAAGGGGTTTCCAGACGAATGCTGAATAACTCAACCAACTCTGTTAAAGTATATTTATTAAAGGGTTTACTTATACAGTTGGACGTGGATCCTGCAAGCATCAAGGCTTCTCTCCTGTCTCTGAATATTTTCAGGGACCTTTTATACAATTGTAATGCCCAAGGAGGGGTAATATTCACCTAGTCTAAACATAAGAGTTATTGTTAAACACTTCTCACCACCATGAGATCAACAGTCACCAGGTCCTGACATCATAAGTTCTAAGAGGTTCATGGTTTGGGTTTGTTAAACTTAAAACTAAGCAATACTTCACCAGCACAATCATTCTATCTGTAACATCCGCACATAGGTGTAATAATTTAAGTGATTATACAGTATGTTTCACTAACTAGGATATGCAATGTGCTCTTATAAAATATCACGTTCTTATTATATTTGGTCAACGTTATGATTCCTTATAATATCACGCTTTCGTTACAAAGCCGACTCCTCATTACATAACTGCTATTCCTATTTCACAAATGCAAAGGAAAGTGTTTGTTTATTGCTGATTGTTGGTGCTGTGTTGTCACCTATTAGTTCAAAGAGACCGCAGTGCAATTCCAGAGAAAGAAATACACTGACTTTAGAGGACGGCTGAACTGTCATGTCCAATTCAGTTGATAAAGGTGGTGATTGCAGACAGCAAAATGTGCCGAAGCCCCATCTTGTTAATAACATATTTAGCGACATGAAGATAGCCTCTTCGGCTCACACGGTACTTTTCCGGTCATATGCAGATGAAACAAGCGAATATAATTGATTTGAATCACCGACCGGTTTTCGATATATGTAACATCTCATTTACATCCTTACACACCCTCTTTGCCGGAGTAGATCGTTTTAACATTATTACTATCATGTTTCCACATACCAGTTGCTAGGCGCATAATTATTTTCAGGAAGGGTCAAAGAGTTGCTCTTTTGGCTACGTGCCTCAACTTATACCTGTTTGTCTTTGTAACACTTATAAGAGATTTATTGAGTGAACAGCGATAGCTCGAGTTCAGACTTGACGACCTAAGACTTTCTAGTCAGAATAAAGCCTTTAGTTTTATTAATATTACAACACCGAGTTAATATGCAGAACTACAGCGAAATATATTTCCCCAGCATGTAACAGTTCTTTCCACTAGAAGAAAATAGTATTGACCCTCAAAATTTTTCTTTTTCGCCATGTGCGTTTTCGGAAAACCCCGAAAGCACTGCTTCGCCATCCTTATGAAATATGTAAATTATAAAGTACTATTTCAGAGTTTAAAAGCTCTTCTTTAGGATCACATTACTCAAGGGACAATTTTTATACCCCTTTTGCCTAATAAATGCTGTTAAGCCACTTTAGTATGGATAATGGCAACAAAACTGCCGGGCAGCCGGAAGTAAAGCTTAGCCCTAAGTGACCCATTGTGCACAAGTTTAATGGCTTCACTTTGTTTTGCGGCGAGGAGCTGTTCTTCTGCGCTAATTTCGGATCACTAATGTGTAAACTCCCTGACATAACTGTTCCCCGCCTTTCTGTTCTGTAGTTGATGCACTGCTTCCTATTCTAAACTTTCAATCCTATCTCTTGATTCTCCAGGTTTGATATATTCTCTAGGAAGAAGGCAAAGCAAAGGAAAGCTAAATGTACTGTGAATAAAAACAATGAAATTTGTTTCAAAAGACATGCATGTCTCTAGACTTGTAACGAAACTTTACAAGGGTTGTATATGTAGTGTTCAAAGAACACCAAAGGTCATCTCAAGTTTACTTTTATCGGTAATATGCGAGACAAACCTTAATCACCTCATCCCATCGAGTTCCAAGTGTCTATTGTTATCGCTTTCGGCCAAAGGAGATATCTGGTAATGTTCCAGCGTTCCCAATTCCTACTTCAAACAGAGAGCAATAACAATAAATATTTAAGAATATCTGAGGTGTCGTAATTAACAAATTAAAAATAAATGAATACATGATTTACTTTCACTTCCACACCCAATTTATCTTACTATTGGACTAAAACATTGAAAAAGATTGCAGAGATGCGACAACGTTGTTTTCCTTCGCAAACTCTGGTGCATGGCATTCCTCACTCGTGTCATTTTAACGATTAAACTGTAGTCGCATAGCTGTAATTTTAGTTAAAGAGAGAGAGAAAAAAAAAGGAACCAAGGCTTGTTTCCATAATTAATTCAGAGTATATGAAAATACTGGTGTATCAACAACCACAAGATTGTGCAATTTGCAAGAAAACATTGTAACGTGAGCAAAAAAATGCAATTTTCTGGTTGCTGAAGCTCCAGTCATTTCATTTTCCTTAAATTAAATTCATTAACTACTCTAATAAATGACAAAAAAATTAAAAAAAATTATCATGGGTTTTACTAAGGCGGTTCAATAAACAATGGTGTTAATTTTTTACAGGTATAATTTCTCTTGCTAACTTTCAACGTTCCAATATTTTTTTAGCTTAGTACAAGCGGTACTAGTTTCACTGTTGCCATTTCCGGTTTCAGCCTGTGAGAGGTATGCAAGTTGAAACATGTTCAATTCCGCCTACATGAAAATGGAGGTGACACGCGACGAAATTGTGCTTTTGTCTCAACAAATCTTCAATTGAGGTCTATGGGAGGTTTGTTCTTCCCTTTAGTATAGTTCGAAGATGATTAAAATGTTTAAAGAGGGAAGGCAGTCAATTTAAAACTAAGGTGCACCCTGCATCTAGTTTGTGCTCTAGCATAAGAAAACAGTGACACCCTGGTGTCATTGCGAGTGAAGTTTGTCGAATAAAATTAACAACACTTTCAGAAATTCTGAAAATTTCTCTGATTGTCACACACACGATGGTAACTGAAAAGTTGCAAATGAGACGTATTTGTGCTCTGTGGGTTCCAAGACTGCTCATTCTGTAAAAAAAAAAAAGAAAAAAGAAAAAGAAAAAAAAAGAACGTTCGTGTGCATGTTTGGATGCAGTTGAAGGTGATGTTACAGAAAGAGGCGGAGATGTTTTTTTCTACAAAAGTAATAACTGCTGATGAAACTTGGATACATCATTTCGATTCTGAGAGCAAACCGCAAATCCGCGCGGTCCAAAAAAACAAAAAAAAAAAAAAAAAAAAAAGAGCTGCTTTTGCTGGGAAAGTTGTGATCATTTAATTTTTCGATATCCAAGGAATGGTTTACCAGCATGCATTACCTGCACAAACAACTATATCTGGGCAACGCTACAGACATGTCCAGGGAACTCTGCAAGCTTATATCATACGCAAAAGTCACATTTTCGTGCAATAAGCTGGATGTTGCACCACGATAATGCACGACCGTATATCGCAAAGGATTTGTAAAATAAATGAAATGTGTATCCCTCACCCTTCCTACAGTTTATATTTAGCCCCTGTTACTTTTTCCTTTTCCTCAAATTGAAGAAAAGCACTCCTTGGGAGGCATTTTTCATCATCAGAAGCAATGGTAAAGGCTACGGATGCTATTCTGAAGGATCTATAAAAAAATAGTTTCCAACATGTCTTTGAAGGTTGACAGAAGCGCTGGGACAGGAGCATTGCATCCGACGGCCCTCGTATTTTTGTCAAAACGCCCTTTATAGGTAGAATTCTGACCGATTTACCCTAAACGGCTGTGCACAGTAAGGTGGAGGAAAAATAAAATTATTTAATTTTAAGTGCATAATCTCTAAAATTGTGTTTGATTATAAATTAAAAATATGAAGTTTCTAGATCATTTAACATTTCTCATCAGTGCCGCAAGGTGTAGAATACAGAATTATTTTCATGTTGGAAATCTGCTTTAATTGCATTAGCTGAAAATGTTCATGGTTAAATGTTTTAATCATATAATTTAACAATTTACAAAATTTTAAACGCCTCAATGCCAATTTGTTTATTCGGTTTATTTACGGACGCTCTTTAACATCACAGGTCATCAGCATCCCATTCAATTCAGGGCGTGAAAATGCCGACAAATTTTGCTCAGAGGCCTCTTTTTTCAGGCTTGAGGTTACTTATCGTGCCGTACTACACGGGACCCACGACTTTACTTCCCCTTCCCTTCCGAAGGAATACTTATGAATTTTACGCCCGAAAAAAATCCATCGATCCTAGCCGGATTTGAACCCTCCATCTTAAGTGTAGGACATAAGTATGATTACAATTACACTACCAGGACCGACAATTAGTGCCAATAAATGCCATTTTTTGTTTTTAGGAAAACGTGTTTTAGCTCAAAAAATTTAGATTGTAGATCAATCTAATATTAACTACTCTTTTAATATTATATGCATGCTTTATGTTACTGAACATCTGTTAACGTATCTTTTGCAAACACTGGTCCAGTTGTACTCCCCCAAAGTTTGATAATCGAGAAATTGTTCCATTCGTTAAATTTTCTCCGATTAAAGGAAATTATATATCTAATGTTGTGGAAGTTACTGATTTTAGCACTAGTTAAATATCTTTTTAAAGTGTGCAAAAACATTTCATAAGAGCAATAGTTTACTCACAATTATTACTAACTGTCGGTAGAAGTTTTAAGTTTCAACGGAAAAGCATGGTTAGTAACTTTTGCATATATAGTGAAATAATATATATATGCTCCAGAATGGTTGCGTTGCAACATAAAATGTCAGTGCATAGAGCTCATCATTTATGGAAATTACTATATTTATATAGTTCCTAGTGGATTTAAGGAATGTTTTTTGTTTGTTTTGTTTTGTTTTGTTTTTTTTTTTTTGTTTTTTTTTTTTTTTTGGAAAAAGTAACACTGACGTTTTCTTATTATGACCATCCAGAGAATATTTTACTAAACATGGCTTACGAGGAAAGACCACGCACATTAACCACTTGGCAATCGAAAGAATGTTTGCAGTATATATGACAAAAACAAATAAACATGGTCTGGCCAGAAAATTAAATGTTCCTCCCATCGATTTTGATGTCGGTAATTATGTGAATACAAGAGACCAGCAATAAATTTCGAGAACAATTTCTCTACTTGATGAATTAAGTCAGAGCAAATTTGAAGACGGAATCAGGGGAGGATATATCAATATTGGTATTCAGTCTATGTCTGCTATAAACAAGGAACTGAAAGATATATAAATTGATTACTGCGGCTTCGACGATGGTTTATGGTAACAACAAAGAGATAAAGTAAGAACAAATATAAAGTTCGAGAAAACTTTGAAAATATTTAATGCAAAAAAGTAAAACTGGATGTTTAATGAATGTTTTCAAAGGTAAGTATAATGCTGTTTTTGTCAAAGTGTTTAATGACAAATAATTTTATAAATAATAAAATTATTTGTACACTTGTGGTAAAATATATACTTATATCCTTGCGGCATTTAAAAATGATATATGAAAAATCTAAAATTCGTTTCCCATGTTTAGGATACCATAAAATATCTTTGCCATTAGGAGATAATTGTTCATGTTTATATAAGAATGCTACACACTAGTGCACAATGCCCATGTACAATATCGAACTCTTTTTCTTGATGCAGCTCGGCGATTAGTTTCCTTCAGTTGCAGAGGAAGGACGCGAGCCTCTGTTTATCTTTCTTGCTCACGCTTTCGCCCGACCCAATTTTCGCACCTGCTGAACGGTCATCATATTTGGCCCATAGAGAGTTTGCATTTCATAATAAATTGGAATTAAATGTGTCCCTTTTGCCCACAGATAATGAATAATTGATGGAACCTATTTTTCAGTTCATTCATAGTTGGAATGCATATAATTCAGGATTCTTGCGGAATTGGAAATTGCTGCTATCTAGCAGCCAAAGTCTGAACTTCATCTTAGTCAAGAAGCAGCTGAATAACTGCAACATAAGAGATATTAGTCATTTGGAAACCTAACTTCTTTTTACTTATTTTCTTACTATTTTCAGGTTGTGAGTTGAAGTTAAATTATCCAAAAAAGTAGTGAAAATAGGAAAGATTTTTTTTAAGTGCAGGAAAAAATTTTGTTCTCCGAAATGTTGCAGAATATGTGAGCCATTTTCTACACCAACTAAATGAAACAGCTTATTCTGTGATTTTTACATTGATTTGATAAGCCGGTTACAGCTTTCATCGTTGATATATTAGATTTTCCTTTGGGTGTACATAATCTTTGCAATGAGCAATTAAAAATAAATTTTCGCTACCACATGTACTTTTTGTAGTACCAAGGCATTTCTTTTAAATTCTTCATTAATAGAGCTGTAATTATGAGTTGACCTTTCAAGTAATTACCATAATTCAGCATTGTTCAGACGACATTTTTCTCTTGCCAAGGTCGTGAGGGTTATATAAACGAAAGAAAAAAAATAGAACAAATATATTGTATGTAAGAGCTCAAAATTATTGTTTCAGTGCAACGTGAATATTGAAAAAAGATATATGCTTGTTTGCTAAATACAACAAATGATACTGAAAGTTTTCGAAGTCGAGGCGGTTGATAGCAGCCCCACGTTGGGCGCCAAGTTATGAAGCTGTTTGGTATGGCCCCAGCAATAGGAGTCTAATTATGAGACTGTTTGTAGTCCCACGTTGGAGCCAAATTATGAAACTTTAGTAGCTCCCGCTATGTGCCCCAGGTTGGGCACCAATTCGTTGCCGACACAAGTGGCCTTGTGGTTTTGTAGATTATTATTGGTCGCTTCAGTGTTCTTGCCCACGCTTCAATGACAATTTCTCATGCTATTTTGTTGATTCGTATTCAACAGGACTGGAAGAAGATTTCAGAAGTGTAAATAAGTACGCGATGCAATATATATTATTATGTCCTAAATACTTCGCGTTCTATGGTGTTTCGCATACAATGGACTTAGCTACGTCGATACAAACTTAGTTTCCGCGTGTGAAACTTACAGATGAGTGCCGCAACGTGTGAAACTGAAAACTGCGTTAACGTCTAACTTAGACTGCTTGTGTCTGGCCACTTTAAAGCCTCAAACTGAGTACTGAGGAATTTCTTGTCTATACCCGCGTATAGATGTTATAACTATGTGCCTCAGCAACGTCGCTCTTACAATTGCTTGCTCCGGCCGAGCAAACGCTCCCTTATATATTCAATTCAAATCAAGTAATCGTTTGCTTACGATTTGCCACGGGGTTACAAAATTACGGGCAATCTTCGCGCCTATCTTTAAAAGTTCAAACATACTTTTTCCAATAGTTGGTTTAAATTCGCCTGCCCCACGTACCATTCGCTATTTTTGAAAGTTAACAACATTTTGTTAGAATTGACTAGTTTAAAGGCTAACAGTACTGTCGGATTCAAATACCTTAACGAGATTAAAGGTTCTTGAGTTTATTAACCCTCCTTTTGAAAAGTAGCATAACACATGACCCTTTTCTTTGTATCGGGTGTATGACCTTCTTTACTATTCAAGCTGCCGCAACGGAAAAACATCAGAGGCGTTCTCTTTGGTACAATTCTACATTGGAGTTAAAACTTATGACACATATATACATAATATTTATATTACTAATTATAATTCCAAAGTATAATAATATTGCTTTCATAAATATATAATATTTATTATATTTCAGTGGGGATGGATCGGAAGAAGTGTTACAAGTATACATAATGTAATTTAGTTGGTAATAAATCTTTAAAAGTTGAATATAAAGACTAAAAACAAAACAAAAGAAAAATGGTAAATTTAATTGGTTTTTCGAGTTACAATACTTTTTGTTTTATAAACGCCCTCCTTCAGAGGTAGTTGGCTAAGTCAGAGCTTGAATAAACGCTTGCAAATGCATGTCATTTACCTCTTGAACATTCTGGCAGTCTGTCTTATCTGCTCGTCGCCTTGTTTTATGCCATAGCGATAACCAAAACAAAGTACTATTAAGCTTCAAGTCCTTGCACTTTATGTAAGGTTGGTGGTCTTCCAGATTTGTCATAGCGTCACATGGTCTACATTAATGGTCAATGTTGTTTAGGGTGCTCTCTTCATTGATAACCCAAACACAATTAAATGTATGGACTACTAGATTAGCATGCGGTTGGCCACAATCTGAAACTCTTCTTATCGATCTGGCGATCTGGAAAGTTCTGTTGGTGGGTGAACATCGATTAGGAAAATGAGCATACAAACTCTTTATTTCAGACCGATTTCAGTTGGCAAGTCCAAATATGAGATTCGTGTCTACCATTTCTTAATTTGAATACTCTATTATCACAAAAGGTCGACTAAAGTCCGGAGTTCAGGTTAGCAATTCCAATAACACAAATGATAAAAAGGTCACTAGAGCCTACAATAAATAGCAATTGTATAAAATGTTGATCAAATTAGTGCGGTTATGGCCATGATTATAAGTAAAATCAACATGAAACATAACAATTAATGTGATTCGTAAAGTGAATTAAATAGATCACACTTCCTGTCTTGAGCTTCTCTATTGAATGGCAATAGTTATCCACCCTTTAACTAACTTTCTGATACAGTGTAAAATAAATAACATTAAACTACAGATAGACATTGACACTCACAGTATATCACAGCAGTCATCAGCAAAACGGGTTTATTTGTCTTGTTGAACTAAGAAACTCTGAGAAGCAGGGTTAATAACTATGCATTCATTTGGAGATATTCCGTTCTACTTTACTCCGGATATCAACAGTGTCAGATGTTTTGTCATCCGTAATTGCCTGTTTAGCATAGAAGGTTCATTTTTCGAAGTAATACTTTATCCTTATACACCTGAAGAATCTCAGGACATTTCATTACACATGAAGTACGATGCGTGATAGTGTTGACGCATCCGAAGTTCATGCACCATTAAGTTAACAGGAAGTTTTTTCTCTGGCTAACCGTTGAAGCTTGTTTCCTTATATACATGAGCGCGTGCGTATTGATTACTGCATTCATGGAGGTAACAGAAAGTCTTCAGTTTGTTCTTAACCACGTTTCATTATAAGTTACAACTGTATGCAAATATATGTTGCTGCATATGCAGGACTTCCAGAACATGTCCATACCGTCGCACGAGATTTTGTATCTGGGCAGCTGGGCATGCTACATCCGGCCGCACCTGTACTCCGACACAACCATTTTGGTGGAATCACTCCTCATCTAACACAAACTGTGGGTCGATTAACGCTTCAGTCACTGATGAAAGAAACCATTCACAATAACGCACACATGCTACGGGATCAACTTGTCGTAGACAATGGACACGTGTAAGGTTTGAGTTTTAACTATTTTGTTGCTGTATGTGCAGAAGACACTGAGACCCCAACTTGTGCTAATTTCAGTATGATTTTGAATGCGAGCGTTCAAGATTTGCGCTAATTGGGAATAATATGTCTTTATTAAAAATGTACTTCTTTGCTTGCGTTTCTTGTTTTGCACTGAACCAGTACTATCACATTTGCTCACAAGATCGTGAAATACATATCTGGAAGGAGGCAATTGCATAGAGAACTTCAGAATAAATTCCTCAAGAACGCGACGAACCGGTTAGTATTTATAATACTATTTAAACACAAAAATTCGTTGCTCTAATGTCTTCGCGAACAAGTGTAAACTGGTGACTGTTCGGAAGTTTAAGTACGGACAGATACCGCCACGGGTGGCCGAGGTCGTTAAGGAGCGATTCGTGAGTCTAGGGTTCGATTCCCACTAGGATCATCCTTCGTAATTGAGTTTTTTTTCAAGTTGTCCTCGATCCTCATAAATGGCAAATGCCAGGGAAGTACCCTAAACTTAGGCCTGGAACGTTTCCTGCCTTAAAAAAAATATTCCTTTCCCAATTTATCATTTTATTCCATGTATCATCAGTGCCCACCTACTATGGTGCCTCAGTGGTTAAAACGGGCGTTAAATACTATTAAAAAAAAACAGATAGGCACGCGGCCTTGAGTGGGGAGGGGAGTCGGCTTTGCCCGAGATGCAAAACGCCATGCAACTGGTGAGCACATATTCTGGAAGTCCGTAATGTGCAGATCTGGATTTAGTGTATATTTAGAAGCTAAGGGCATATTTCGTGCATGTTTATAATATTTTATGGCAAATGCTGATTTTTTCCTGGATTTAGGTAAAATATATGCAAAATATGCTCCGTCTTTTTAATAAATGGACGCTCTTTAACATCTCAGGTCATCAGCGTCCCATTCAATTCAGGGCGTGAAACGGCCGACAAATTTTGCTCAGAGGCCTCTTCTTTCAGGCTTGAGGTTCTCACATGCCATAAATTCACGGTACGAGACCCATGACTTTATTTCCCTTCCGAAGGAAGCCATACTTAGGAATTCAATGTATAGCACGCCATCTTTACCTATCTAGCGGAACTTTGGTAAGATTGACAACGGTTTACGTTGGTGAGAAACAGGCCAGTGTATGTGCCCATCGGTCTTTGTGGCACGTAAGTTGAGGATACATGAAAAAAAAATTCCAAATGCTTAAAAAAAACAGTAAACATTTCTTGATTCAAGATGGAATCAAAATTATCCATGCCTAACTGATAGAAACTTTTGTACTTTGTCGGCTATGTAAAAAAAGATGTGTATATATTTGAGTATAATTTAATGCTTAATATAATTTAATTTGGTTGGGTTAAGTTCATTTTCCCATTTCAGTTTAGAAGAATAAATACTTGACAATGACTCAAATACAACTTAAGGGAGCCGAAAAATATTTTATATTTTTTTTTTTTTAACGTTTTTATTCCTTCGGAATTTATTTCTATGCATCGCAGAAGTTAAGTTTAAAAAAATGAGAGATAAATATATAAAACAAAATCTAGCACTTTTGAAGCGAAAAGAAGAAACTGAAGACCGTCTCAAAAACATTTTCTTTCTCCAAGGGACTATAACAATTGAGACTTAAGTTTCATAGTTAGGTGCAATAAATGTTTTTAAAATCACAATTTTAGCGTTTACTTGTTTAGCTGAAATAAGTCAAAATTGTCATCTTTATGTTTCGAAATTATTGATATTAAGACTTGCTTGCCGGTAGTTGCCAAGAACGCCACTGGCGTACGCCGTTAGTAACTGGATTATAAAAAATTACTATACTTCAACTTTGCGCTGAACTATTGAAGACATGTAATTTGTCGGCTTCAAGATAGGAAATCCAAGCCCAAACATTCTGATTTACAAGACAGATGTAGCTAATCAGGAAAGAAGAAGGGAAAAAAAGTTGTTTTCTCCTTTCTATCCTACTAAGCCACTGAGAATAAACTTAAATATAACCACAAAAAGTGCGATTAGAAATCTTATTTTAATCTTTCTAACATTGATTTAATGAGCGAAAAATTTAAAAGTGCTAATTTTCAACTTCTTTAGGTAATTGTTTCCCTAATTTTTCTGATTTCCTGCTTATAGTTTGAAGCTGTACCTGGGTCCCTGTCGATTACAGAGTAATTGAAGTAATTATTAATATTTGTAATTTTAGAATCAGCAACTCAGTAATTATGAGCAAGCATGTTGTGCATTTTCTTTCAGTGGAGGAACTTTAATGACATAACTTGTATAGGTAGAATTATGATTGTATAGTGTTTAAATGCGTTCAGATGTGTAATTTTTGGTAATATAACATGTAATAATGATAACATGTAATAATATAGAAAATTAAGAAAAAACTCACATCTTTCTCCGAACACAGTATGACATGCAAAAAAGTCAGATATTGCAAGTTTATCCCTTCTGGTATGCAGCTAAAGTTCGAAATGCCCACGCCTCAGGCAGGGACAGCAGCTTGTTCGGTTGCAAAGTAGCAGGTGTTCGAATAAAAGGGTCAGTGACAGTAACGTGTGAAATCTGTTTAAATTCATCTTACTGATGAATTTGGCTTGACGAAAATTGTCCAGCGAATAGAAATATAATTCAGTGAGGTAAGCACTGACCTATGAGCTACGTTAATACGAAACTGGTGGGAATATTTCGCGCCACTGTCCGTATATAACGTCATTTTATATTGGGTATAAATGGGATAGATTTTGTTCAAAAGTCGGTCAGTCACAGAATTCTCCGGGCCAAAATGGTGCTGCCACGTCGCCCAGTAGTTAGAGGAAGAACATCCTAAATCCGGATAGCCTCGGAATTCTCCAGGCCAAAATTGTGCTGCTGCGTATCCCGGGCAGTTAAAGGAAGAACGACCTAATTCCTAGGTACAAGATCCGGCGTCAGCGAGGCTCAATCAACGCGCGAACCACGTGTAGTACCAATGTGCTGCATTAAATACCATTGAAGCAGCACTTTCTTTATATTAGACACCATTTGCATTTGCCAAGTTTACCTTGCCATGACCCACGTGATACGTGAGTTTATGTGATTATTTGTGTCTTGGAGAATAAACAGCCTCAGCAACTAAATCACGAGGCACCATTTATTGGCATTCCATATCAAATTCCCATTTACTCAGCCCCTAGATTGCTAATAGCTACCAAAAATCTGCGGAAAGCCCCTTAGAGAAAGAATCTCACGTAAACACAATTTGGAGGTCTGCAGCATCCGTGGCGAAATCTGCGATCAGCGGGCGTAAAATAATCACGCAGCTACCATACAGCACGATCCCCATCCCCCCACATATCTACTTCAAATTGGCGCCCGCCACCAATAAGTATAGTTTCAGATTCTCGTAAAGAATTCTGTTATGGGAGCCAGTCACTTAAAAGTCCACCAGCTGGTTGTATAAATTTGTCGGTGATCCTGGAGAATTTTGTTTCATGGGAATGAAAGCAGTGCCTTAGACAACATAATCGACGTTCACGTAGGATAGAATGCGTAAAAAAAGTGCATGATTCAAACACGTGCAGTACGTGCTGGCAAAACGGAAGGTAATGATGGCATTCTGATGACATTCAAAATGGCCCACCGTCATTAAATTTCTAGAAAACAGCAACAGTTAATGTGATACGCTATGCTTAAGCCCTCACTAAGTGCCTCCGGGTGATAAAGTCAGAACGCGAAGGCTTCATCATTTTGCATTGTCAATCTGTTTCCAGACCAAACTGAAGCAATTCAAGTGAGAATACCGGCGCACCCCCGCACAGCTTGATATGCCTGCCGGCCTTCCATCCACTGGGAGTGAAAGTTCCACATTTTTGTTTAGATTTTCGAAAACTTTTACTGTGATTGCACTTTGTTAAGTTAATATGTACACCAAATTGCATTCAAATTGGATAAAACTTTGCGATCTATAAATAATTTCATAAGCTTAATTACGTAAATATGCCACATAATCAAAATGTCTCATCCAGCTCATGAGTATAGAAAATTGGTTGGCATTTTGCAATTAGAACTTTGGACTTCATAAAACATTTTGCAGAAAGGTATTTAAGTAAAATTGATGACTGAGCTGTGATACATTTTTAAATCTATAAGAACATTTAATCTTTAAAATTAATATTTTTAAATTAATTTCAAATTAGTGTTAGTGTATTTTGTCTATAGAATGTTACAATGCATACATCTGCACATTCTGGGAACTTTTAATTGAATTTAAACTAAAACATTAATAGAAATAAAATAATTGTTCCGATTATTCAAGTGATATAAAATTTTTATGATCCTGTACATGTGGAACATTTTGAATGTGTGAAAAGAAGTTTTGAAAAAACTGTGTTATGGGAAACAGTGATTTAAAGTAACCGCGGAGCCCTATTTAAACAGGGATTCTACAGCTATTTAAATAGCTGTAGAATCCAAAAGGGGGAGGACCTGGAAATGTTGACTCTGGATGCTCTGCAGAACAAAATTTTTCGATTTTTTGGCCGATTTTGACCAAAAACTCACTCTCAGTGTCCCTTAAATGAAATTATGATGCACATGAGATATAATCAAACTCACTCTTTTCTCCTTGTAACAACTATGACTTTAACCAGCAAGCAGAAGAGTAACAATTAGCAGTAGTTGCAAAGAGAAAATTATTGATTGCACTTTTAAGGATAAACAATATCTGTTGATAGGTATGCAGCTTAAGAAAGTATTTAACGAAAAGCACAAGAATGTTTAGTTTAGTGACCCAGCAGGATAGAAGTAGCCTTTTGAATTATATTTCTTTATCCTTAATGACTTTATGATAAAAATCTATTTTCATAATCTGACTCAAATGTTTTGTTTTTAAATCAAACGACTAGCTAAATATATTCGTACAGGAATTTAGCAAAAGTCCTTCAAACACCACTGCGCTCCCATTTAAAGCCACAGAATTATACGTTAAGCCAGTAGCCAATGGTTTCAGGATTCCCTGACTAATTAGTTTGGAAGAGGGAAGTTTCGGAAAAGTAGGGAAGTTGCTTGCTCTTAAGCGTGCCCACACTATTCTTGCGGGGCATCGCTACCCTCTTCCCGACTATGTCCAGGCTTTGGGTCGGATAGATCCGAGAATTACTCCGAAGTTAAATTGATTGGAGATTCTCCCCAGAGATGCGATCACAGGGACGGACTGGATGCTAGAAAGCGGCAATGCTTGCCGTACGCATGTAATTTGGGTCATGCCGTGATGCTGGTTTCTAGTTTCTAACGGTAGTATCTCTAGTGCTGCACTCGTTCTGAATATCAGTAAATTAGCCTTCATCTTTGACCAGGTTCAGTGAATGTTGACTTTGGAATTGCTACATCTACTTTCAGTACAGATTTATTGAAATTTGTAATGCAAATGAAGTAAAATAGGCTATAATAAATGTACATTTGTTACACACAAATTGTTTCATAATATACGTAAGACAATTCAAAAAGCTATGAAACATATTTGAAAAAAAAGAATACCGAATTATATTAATATATTACTACAATTGAATTAAGTAATAGGCGTTATAAGAAATGTATAGGCGTTTTAGCCATTATCACTAACTCATTCTTATTTTAGGCTAATTCACCCAATCTTGTCGAAGAATAAAAAAGTTTAGTAAAAAAATTTAGAACTGTTGCAAATTTTCAGAAAAGACTACAGAAACAGAAATAATGGTTTAACTGTCCTAAGCGTGGTCTCCATAGGAAGGCAAGTAAATATTTTGGTCTCCTGTCGTAGATTTACAGCAAGTAAAGGAACCTCAAGATGAAAGAAGAGACCTCTGAACAAAATTTATCGGCCGTTTCACGTCCTGAATTGAATGGGACGCTGATGACCGGAGATATTAAAGACCCTCCTTAATAAACAAATAACAATTTAATAAAAAAGTATTCTATGACAGATGACGGGGAGAATTATCTTTAATTCATGTAGTTTTAAAATTGGTGACATCTTCTAGGTGACTTAAAAAGTTCGTTCAGTTATTCAGGAAATAACTATAAATATCTAAAGAAAAATTAAAAACTTGACGCATAAAATTTATCAGTGAACTTCTCTTAAAGTGAAACCAGCTTATAATAGCCACTTTTTTTAAAAAAAAATATGAGCTTTGGATGCAATCAAACTTCATACTTCAAACTTCATACATTTCTGTGTATATTATTTCTGACATACTTGTTCAGGTAGTTTTGCAGGAGACAGAAGATACAGAGTGACCCTCTTAGAGGTATCGAGAAATAATTTATGCTTTTGGCAATAATTAATGCTTTATTAACATACCTTTTTAGTTTAGGTTAATGATAATGCAGCTCGAGATGTGCGCCTCTAGTTGCAGACATCTAGCCTCCACTCAATTCGCTCAACCATATGCATAACAGATTTCTGTTCTGCTAACCTAAGAACGTATTGAATATTGTATTGTGGCGTCATTAAGTTTCGCAGTGGTGTTTTTGTTGTAGCTCCCTGCTCGACTTCGCATTAAACATAGACATATATACGCAAAAGCATGCACGCACATATCCTTCAACCCATTGTTGATTTGGCTGAGAGTTTGTGAACAGTAAGATGTAAATAATATCACCACCTGTTTTTATACAGCGAGCATTATTTCTTAATATCTCTAAGCAGTACACCATGTATGCTTTTTTGAATAGTATTTAATGTCATATTTACTAAGGAGGAACCAAAAGCGGCACACTGTATGATAATCCGTTGGTGAAATGTCTGGTAAGTACATAGGATGCATTAGAGTTTTCCATTCTATTTTTCGACTCTGTTCAGCTAGTCTGAATATATCCAAGCGGTGATAGTTTTTTCCTGTAGCAGAAGTTGTGATGGATCATACCCACCAAGGTCCAAAGAAGCTTAAAGGCAGACGCTTTAGTATAAAGTGCTTATGCTTCTCAGGGGGACAGCGACTGTGGATTATTGCTCAGAACAAATTTCTCATCACAGAAAACCTTCATGACGACGAGACTAATAAATGAAACACAAGCCGCTAATCGCTTCTGATGTGATGATAGTACCTATTATGAAACCCATTTTCCAATCTTTTACATCTTCCCCATTTCTCGTGGATGCGTGCGAATCGCTTCATCACCAACATGGAATCCTTCCGCGAGCCCGTGACATGTTTGCTTCATAACATTCTCGATTGCTGCCATCAGTTCATCATCAACGGTGATGTTAGGGTTTCCGTCTCGTGGAGATTCCTCTTGTGGTTAATCCCATTTTCGCCGTTCTTTCAAGTATTGATTTTACAAAAGAAAACGTATATTTTGAGTTTTTTTCGTCGCTTTAATGATGACATTGAATGTTTAAGTAAACAAGTTTGTATATTTATACACAACCGTTTTGTTGTTCACTTATTGTAACTAAATATTAAATTCGAACTTTTTTTATTCTGAAAATAACAAAATAACATCATTGTTCGACGTCATGACTTCAGATGGCCATGTAGAATGATCAGGTAACTTTCGCTACATAAAAACCGAAGAAATATTCTTTGTCGCTAATAATTTTGATAACTTAGTGTCAATACGAACATAAAGTTTAAAAATAAACTACTTTGAAATCGATATCAATATTATAAAACTCTTATAGATTGGAGGTCGAAATGATGAAATCTTTTTCTAAGAACTACTGTTTTATTACTGATTTTTTGTGTACCTAGAGTTAATATAAATAGAAAATATTAGCAAATACATAATTTTTGAGAATGAGCTGGTCATAATATTACATGAATTGTATTATAATTACTAACATTAATATCATACAAATCTGTAGTGTACATATAAGATTGTTCTTATGGAAGAACAAAAGACAATCAAAAAAGATTAACTATTTTTACCAGATCATTATCTTTTAAAAAGATGCTATTTCTACGTATTAAAAAAAACACAGTTACTGGTATACAAGACGTTAGTATGTAGTGAAGGGTTAGTTTTATTTACGTAGAAAGTTCATTCTTCAATGAAATAATGTATATGGTGAAAATTTCCATATCTCCGATTTTTACCAAACCTAACCTACAACACTTCTGGAGCAGAAACTATCTTGGTTGCTTCAAAAAGTATGCTTCAACTTCCTAGCTCTCTTTGTAAATAATTGTTTAGAGCTAAAGTTAAAGTAAAACGAAACAGCAAATGCGAGGACATACAAATATTATGTATGTATAATTAAAAGAGAAATAAGTTTAAGCTTCACAAAATTGAATAAAACTAAAATTAATACACTTGGGAATTTACGCCAAAACATCCAGGATAAAATTAAATCAGATTCCAAGAGAGCAGTAGATGTTTCTTCAATTTTATTATACACTTAATTGTCCTTCTGATGGAAAATAGTTAAGAATATTTCTAAAGGTCTGAGAGCTAGCCGACTACGTGGAAATAACACGCAAGCAAATGTACCTGTCTTTCTAATATACCCGAAGAACAAGTATGTCGAATAAGCAGTAAAACGGCATACATATGAGCAGTGAATAACCTCTTTGCACTGCAGTGGGAACTGTTATTCCTAACGGCAAGGTAAACGTGTTTTCAAAGTTCCCCATCTACTACAAATAATCCCAGAGAAGGCAGATTCAACATTTAGAACCAAAGAATATTCATATTAATTGAATTAACCAAAGGCAAGGAAAAGATAAACTGAAAAAGAAAACGAAAATGTATCCATGAAACAGGTTTCAGATGAAAAACAGGTTTAGCTGAAGTAACTTTAAGACTTCAAGAAACTAGTTTGTAAAGACTGTTAAATTTTTATAACAACTTAAGGTACCAGTCCTGAGGACCAAGAATTTTTGCTGGGCCATTCATTATCATGCCACTTTTGAGTCAATAGCACACAGTGAAGCATTGGTAGCTCCGTTTAAAATATTTGTATAGTAAATAAAACAGACTAACTACACATAAATATACATCTATGTACTGTATTGCATAATAGGGTGCTGCTGCAGTGCTCAAAACTTAAGTGGTGGTTGTGGATTATTATCTGTTGAAACAGAGTCAGCAGGATGCTGTAATGTCCACTAAAATTTGCATTTAGCTATTAGAGGAAATGTATAGGAATATCAATTAAATTATGGGATAACATAAAGGGAAATAAACTATTCAGCTTAAGATTATTGACGAAGCAACTCTCCTAACTCCAACAGCAAGGGAATTAACTCAGTTTTAGAAGTAAATCAATACATCAAAAGGAGCAGGCTTACAGATAAACGCGAAAAAAGATTGAACTAATATAAATGATTTGCAAGTGAATATAATAAATAAGAAAAATGCTGAGTATAAATTATTTCGTATATTTAATCAAAAGTAATTTATTAAAAAATAACAGCTAAGTGGCAAAAATTTTGGAGTTTTTTCTTTTTCTTTCTTTCTTTTCCCCCCCTCCAAGTCGGCCTCATTTTCTTTAACTTGGGCACTCTCCCCTCTGGCAAGCAGATACTGTAGTTGTCTTCTGAGGCCAGACCGAAGGGCGTCCGCAAGGGGGGTTACAGAGGGGCAGTTGTCCCCCTCAATGTTATTAAAATTAATAAATTTCCATTTAATGGCCAGAAATACCAATGTTTTAAAATAAAGCATTTAAGGCGAACATAACTGATTAATATATGTTTTCTTTGTTATACTAATTTTAAATTAGGTTGTTTAATTGATTTTTCAAACCTTGTAAATTTTAATCATCTACTTTCAAAAATATTCTGCGAGCGCTCTTAGCCGGACCGCCAGAATTGTCGAATCAATGGGGATAATGATGATTACGCCAAAGACGTACCTATCCTAATGATATTTAGCCTAGTGCCATGGGGTCATTCTGGCAAAGGAAAAATTCATGTGGTATAAGCGGGTATAGACGCTGAACTCTAGAAACATTAGTCAAGAACGCCTACCATAACACCATAGAGCTGGTCAAGTGCACTTCATTTCCATACTTGAAGACTTTTAAAATTATTCATAATTTATTAGCTAAGTTTCGTACTATAACTGATTTTTTCATTCTTATAGCTTGGTCAACATGTTAGCTGTGTATTGACCTGTTACAAATAGCAATAACTGCTCATTTGTCTGTTGTCAATTTTAAAAGTGAACGCACAAATTCGTAAGGTATTTTTTTTTTTAATTTTGGTGAAGTATAGCCAAACTGGATAAAAAGAGAGATAAGCAATAAAAACGCGAATTTAAAAATAAATATTGATTTTGAAAGTAGGTTTAATTGTAATTTTTGAATATTATTAAAATGATTAGGAGCTAGTGAATAGTTATTATTCAAAACAGTCTTTAGATAGAATTTTTGTTTACACTCAAATAAATGATACCTGAAGGAAAAAACTGAAAACTGCGTAGTAGGATTGCAAATATAATTACGTCAAATCTATAATTTTGTCGCTAGTGTTATGAACGTCTACAATTTTAAAGATAATTGCAAGAAATGCGACCTTCCTATTGAAATCAACAATTTGAACCTCTGGCTTGATATTACACTAATTTTTTTAATGTTATATTGAAGAAATTTTGTTTAAAATTAAAAATTCAAAAAATATTTCTCCTGCATTTTTACATATTTTAATTTAGTTAATGAGGAAATTGTAGATTTTTATGATGTTATTTTTAAAATAAATAAAGCATTGTTATGAAAAGTTCAATATCCTGGTAATTTTTATGATGCAAATCTAACAATGGGTATTTAAAAAATGTATTTAAAATTTTACAACACTTTGAAGTGCTATAATAAACAACAGGTTAGAAAAATTAAGCATATAAAATTTTATTGTATAAGTTCCTTTAGAAACGAAAAAATAAAATATGAAGAAAAAGATACAAATTTATAAATTTCAAAGATGTATGTACCCGTTTAAATAATTCAAAACCTTGCGTTTCTCTATAACGGTTAGCCTCAAAAAGAAGGTCTAAATCTCTGCTAAACGACTCCTCTTCGCTTTACCTTTTAGAGTTTTTATACTCTTTACCAGGAATCTCATTGTAATTGAATGCGCAAGATATATTTTGACCGCAACTAGCGTCATAGCATAATCAACGTCTTTACCACACAATGCCGTGATTGTGTTTATACGATAATTATGGATATGTGATGAAAGAAATACTTATTTGCTGTGCTGAAACCCCACAGGTGTAAAAGTAGCAGCTATTCAGTAAAATCTGAAGTTGTGAAGTTGTCAATATTTTTTATATGAGTAACCATATGATTTTGTAAAATATGTTTAATGCACTGAGTATTCGCAAGCGGTGGACACCGATTATACCGTGCGATCCGTTTTGTTTCCTCCCGGAGTGTTTTGCCTATGGACAAGCGGGCCGCTCGTTAGACGGATCTCGGTGTTCAGGAAAAAACAATAAAGCAAATCAACCATACACAAACCAATTTAAGAGGCTCATTAATTACCAAATGAGAAGTTGAAACTGTCCTTCTTTATTCTCCACAGATTTTTGGCATTTCATTAGGAAATAATTCATCATTCGCCGTAATTTATTTAGAGAAATTTGGAGAATTTCCTGACGGGTTGGTTTTGTACACAGATTTTTTGTAATTTACCATAGAGATAATAATCGCAGGTTGCTAAATCAGGGGACCGAGGAGGCCAAAAATCCCTACTGTCCTGTGAAAACCTATCGTGAATTACTCTCATGGAATTACTGGCAGTGTGAGCGAGTAATTTCTCATAAAAACGGGGTAAGGGTTATTATGGTATTCACATAAGTAACAGGATCAACTGTAGTTAAAAATAAAATTGGTAATATGATCCTTTCGCCATTGATGCGCACCACACACCGGTTTTTTCATCATAAAGGCGCACTGGATTGTTTTAAGTACACATACTCTGGAACCAGGCCTAACCCAAGAAGAATCTTTGTGCAATGTACACATTTTTCAGAATTCACTCACAAAATGTGCGCATAGGTACAGGGTCACTTGACTGAAGAGCAAGTGCCACGTTATTTTATATGGCTTGAAGTGCAATAACTTAGTAGCCTTTTGCACAGACTCATATGAAATTCCCAATTGTTAACAAAATGACGAAGAGATTTTCTAGGAGAATTTTATAAACGATTATACCAATGTCATGTAATATTTCTTCGGTGGGAACCCTAGGGTACTTTTTTGGTTTCTTAGGTTGAACACTTCCAGTTTCCTGATGTATTATACAGATTGCGGACTCTTACGATCTGGAGGCATAATATATTTTATGTATATAGTCGAATTAAAATACGAGCAACACAATCCGCAACCGGGAACAGCTGCGCTACCACTGCAGCAGTTAGCAGGGGCAACAAGCAAGCAGGTTTTTTGTCTCTTTCACGGCGCTGCAAAAGAGTCGGAGTTCGATCTTAGGAAAAACCCCGCGCCGCGGGCGAAAGCACCCCTTATAGGATGTAATGATAAATTGGGAAAGTATGCTTTTTAAAGGAAGGAAGCGTTATAGGCCTAACGTTAGAATACTTGCTTGGTATTTTGTCATTGATGACTAGTGAAAACTTAAAAAAATGCCCAGTAATGCAGGAGAGTCCTGGTGGGAATACTTCCCGTTCATGACTCTGTGCCTTAGTGACTTCGCTCACTTGTACCGTTAATGATGTCATTACGTAACGTACCTGGCTGAAGGATAACACTGAATAATTACATGCAGCATTGATGGTCTCGGCTGTTCAATAATCATTATACTTTTTTTTGACAGCATACCTTTACTGATCCTCATTGTTTTGATATTTTTCTAAGAACTCCCAGCGAGATGCAATGCACCAGTTCCCGGTGTTCAAGGCCTGCTGAAAAAAAAAAAGTTAAGCGGTCCTTCAGATTCGCCTCCACAGCTTTTACCACTGTTTCTGATGACGGCAAGTGCTTCTCACAAAAATGTTTCTTGAATTTGAGGAAAAGAAAAAAGTCACACAGGGCTATACCTGAATTATAGGAGAGACAAGGAAGACACATTTCACTTTGATTTTTTTGTGTTATTCAGCACCAACATTTGCGATGTGCGGCCGTGCATTATCGTGGTGCAGCATCCAGCCTGTTACATGGAAATGTGGTCTTTTATGTATGAAATAGCCTGCAGAGATTTCAGAACTTCTTTGTAGTACTGCCCAGTTACAGTTGTGTGTATAAGTAAGACATATTGGTGTATCATTCCTTGAAATCGAAAAATAAAATGGCTATAATATTCACAGCAGAAAAAAAAAATCATGATTAGAGCTTTGCTCTTAGGGTCAAAATGATGTAGTCATGTTTCATCAGCATAACACAATCTTCAATTACATGCAAACCTGCACGCGAACGTCCTTTTGTTCGGAAATCTACAGTCTTGACACCCACCGAGCTCAAACACGTTATGCAACTATTCAGTTACCAACGTGTGAGAAAAGTTTAGAATTTCTTAAAGTTGTCTTCATTTTATTTGTCTATCCTCTCTAACAACAACAGCACCGGAGTTGGTGTATTTCTTCCGTTACAGCATTAACTGGTCAACCACCTTCCATAAAAATTGATTGCCTCCCCTTTTTAAACATTTTAAACCGTCTTTGAGTTGTGCTACAAGAAAGAACAAACTCTCCATAAGCTATCTGTAATATTGAAGATTTGTTCAAACGAAAGCATAATTTCACAGCAGCATATTGTTAGTCGCGTGTCACCTCAATTTTTCTGAAGACAGAGCTGAACATGTCTCAACTTGCACACCTCTCACAGACGTGAACCGGAAGTGTCAATAATGAAACTAATGGCACTAGTACATTATGCATTAAGCTATAAAAATATTGTAAAATTAAGTTTAACGCGATAAATTTTGCCTGTAAAAATATTTTTTTATTGAACGACTCTAGTATTAAGTGTAATGGGGTCGAAAATGTTTTTAGTTTAAGTTTCAATATGTGGATAAACTCCAAAACTAAATTCAATTTCCGTCCATACTATAATAAGAACATCTGGAGTAGGCTTGCAATTCGTTTCTCTTATTGTTTCCTTAAGATTTTAAATTCTTTCTTTTGGTCCAAGTTTCCCAATGCATGGAAATTGATGCTTTTCTTCTCGTGCAGGTTATGCGAATTCCAACTTTACTTCCATTCAAATTGAGGAGGAAAAATATCTGCTGCATGTACATGTACTAAAATGTGTTTACGTTGGTTGCAAGAAAAAAGAATGGACTAAAAATCTTGCTAAACGTCTCAAATGTGCTTGTGTGCTACACGGAGCTCCAAGTTGTGCAGGTTTGTCGATTTACACAACCGCTTACGTGGTATATGACTCTTCCCAGGAGAGGATACATTTTAGAAATCCTGCTTCATCAGCTGATCTTTGTAGCATGCTAATAGTGAATTCAAGGCTAGGCATTTGTTCTATGTTCTGATTGTATGAACAATCTCTTCTGCAAACTTCATGCACAATTGACTTAGGAAGACCTAACTGTAGGCTACGGCAGGCAAGGACTTCGAACACAGGACTGTAGGATTCTTTAAAATATTTATTGTGATGTTCTGTCCTCCTGATTTTCCCCCTGTAAACTAACGGTTTTATGCAATGGTTTCTTGCGCTCTCGTCTGAATCGACATTGTATCAGAATCGCTGATTAATGTTTCGCCATCCATAAAACACAAACAGCTTTTTCTTCTGCAGTAAACATTTTGTGAATAATTGATTTTTGTACGAAGATTGTTTCATTTTTCATTGAATTTACTTCATCAATAAGAAAATGACATTTTTTAAAATTACTTTATTATGAGTATGATAACAGTGACAGAAAATGTTACAATAACCTCAATAAATCCCACCAATAAATCTGCTTCAGACCTGCTTCATTTCCCTTATTGCTGATGCGTCCGATTTTAAGGAAGTCTGGTCATCTTGCATACCAAATGCATAGGCCACATCTTGGTTCCATCCAATAAAGTCTATACGATCGAAAACTCAGTTGAATTTTCACATCTTTTACATACATACAAATCTTTTACATAGTTGCTCCTTCCATTTGCAAAATTTTATTTAAATATGAATGTTGAAAGAACGATACTTCACATTAATATAAATCTCAGAAATGTCTGTTTTCATTTTCCTCTTTTTCATTCTTTATTATATAGTAGATACAACTCATTATTGATTCATCAAACCATTAGGAAGAGTTATTACTTATTCAAGTTAAATTTTCATATGTATTCGGTACACAAATGAATTACTCTTTATGACTTGATTGATCTGCATTTGACGTGAGCTGACTGGAGTATTGCTGGCCTTAGCACACCTGATTCTTCGACGTCTAGACAGGCAGCTGGCAGAAATACTGATGAAGACATTAGGCCAAGATGACGCTAAACGACAAAACAATTAAAAACTTGTCTTGAAGTTCAGGCTGTAAAACATAGCAATCATTATCCACACAATGCTAAGAGTGCGGGACCAAATATATTATTATGTGTTCCTCTCTTTACATACCCCGAACTGTAGATATATTAGTAATGCATTTAAAAATTGCAAGATATGACTCGATAACGCTTTCAAGGCTGACATTATTCTGGCCAGATTTAGCTTTTATTTAAATTTCGTCATTTCCCTAAGGACGTGCCAGTTTAAAGTGTATAATAATTTCCCATACCCTACTTCGTTCGACCTCCTGCCTTTATTATTCCTGCATTATAAGTGCGCATATGATTAATGATTTAAAGTACATTAATAAGTTTAGCGATGTAATGTACTTCAAATGCTTAATGTGATCTTCATCTTCAACCGTCCTCGGCTGAAATAACACAGTGCATGAGGGAATGATGAAGGCGTTGTAAAGGCGGAATATTTTTTTTTTCTCGTGTTTTTATATTCTCATTAAAGCGAGAAACCGTACCTCCAAAGAAATAGAAGTGACTGAAAACCACAAACGGTTTATACTGAAATCCGAAAGGAAGATATTAATAAATGCAATCGCAGAAATTTATTGCTCAGACAAATGATTTCAAAACAATCGCTAGACCTAGTTTCTCAAGTTACGAATAACTGCCGTGGAATATTTATAGCTAAATGCTGAAAACTATTTAGTATATAGGTTAAAAATGGTATACATTAAATGCAGTATTAGGTACAAAAGCTAAGCCTATCAAGTGATGTTGAATTAGAGTTTAATAACTAAAAAACTTCTTGACCTTGGTACATACCAAAGTGTTCAGCCCAGTCTTACAAAAAACTCCTCTTATCCAAACGCAACAATCTGTACTAGAGGTTCGTAAATTCGACGGAACTATGATTTCCTATACCAACTTAACTCCTTACAACACAGTAAGTTTTGGTTTTTGCAGCACACCTGAGTTTTCTAATCTAGAATAAAAATTAATATTAAAATGTAAATAAATGTTAACCAAAGACATGCAGTAAACCAACCTGTAATATACCTTGCCCCATCACACCACCACGGGTGGTTAAGGCGCGGGCTCGTGAGCGGGAGTTTGGGGGTTCGAATCCCACCAGGACGTTCTCTGTGACTGAGATTTTTCCAGGGTTTCCTCAGTCCTCATAAATGGCAGATACCGGGGAGGTACCCTAAATTTCGGCGTGAAACGTTTCCTTAAAAAAAATGCTTTCCCAATATTTCATCTCATGTATCAACAGTGTCCACCACCTGTGGTGTCTCAGTAGTAAAAACGGGCCTTAAACACAATTAAAACAAAAAATGCCCCATCCCGCTATGCAGTCTGAGTTTGTATTCGCTAGTGAAAAACCATGACCTTCAGTGGACGCACAATTCCAAGACTTATAGTTACAAGTTCCACTGACGATGCATTTGAACTTGCTCAGCCGTGTTTCGGTACGAAGTGCATGTTAAGTCTGTGTATTTGTGTGACAAGAGTATGATGCACGCCAGCGCAAAGAATGTTTATTTATGAATGTTATATGTGAAAGAAATCGTATAAATGCTGTAGAGCAGAATTCCGTAAGTTTCCAGAAGCAACATCTTCATCGGGATGATTGGTGAACAACGTTCGAACCCAAGTCGTTTTCATACACATGAATCCCAGGTACCGCCACGGGTGGCCGAGGTCGTTAAGGCACGGACTCGTGAGCGGGAGGTCTGCGGTTCGAATCCCGCCAGGACCGTCCTCCCTGACTGGGGTTTTTTCCAGGTTTTCCTCAGTCTTCATAACTGGTAAATGCCGGGGAGGTACCTAAACTTAGGCCTGGAACGCTTCCTTCCTTAAAAAAAAAAAAAAAAAAAAAAATCCTTTCCCAATCTATCATTTCATCTCATGTATCATCAGTGTCCACCGCCTGTGGTGCCACAGTAGTAAAAACGGGCGTTAAACACTAATCAAAAAAAAAAAAAAAGAATCCCAGGTAATCAATTAGAAACTTCTCTTAGATGGTCTTTGACCCGGCTAGGGCAACAAATGTGTATCTGTTGGCAGTGTGTATAAAACTACTCAGCTGTTGTATCTTCATCAATATATGAGAGTTATATCAGAAATAAAACGCATGGAGGCACCGAAACAAAAATATTTTCATACAGAATTGACGCATATCTCATAGAGGAAAGCGCCATTTTGAGCATCTACTATGAAGTTGAGTGCAATTTAGTTACTGTTTACCATTAATAAGTAAAGAAACAAACAAACAATTTCGAAGACATGATTTCCCTCAACAGGTGGCAGTAACTTCCCGTCAGTGAAATCAATTTCCGATTGCATAGCGGAGCGATTCCCTATATGCTCATTTACAACTAACGATTCCGTGCCTTGATAATCAGTTGTCAAAGCCAATGCAGCGGCCATTCCAGAAGTAGCATATTGTTGCTCGCTGATTTGATTTGTTTTATATGAATAAAACAAATGCTCTTTAACATCACGGGTCATCACCGTCTCATTCTATAAAGGGCGTGAAACGGCCGATAAATTTTGCTCAGAGGCCTCTTCTTTCAGGCTTGAGGTTGTTTTTCGTGCCGTAAATGTACGACACGGAGCCCACGGTTTTACTTTCCTTTCGAAGGAAGCCATACTTAGGATTTTTCCGCCCGAAAAAATCCATCGTTTCTGATCGGGATTTAACCCGCGATCTTGGGTTTAGGAGTTGTTGCTCTCTTTTCAACGTAGCTATTTAGCCATTAGTAGAGGAAATATAAAACCCCAATTAGATAACAGCAACATATAAGTTCCCCCTTGAACTTAATCGTACGCTGTTTGTAGTCATCATTACATCTGACCGCTGTGAGTTTTTTGACATAAAAACCTCTAATATTTAGTGGTTGTAATTAAATTGTCATCTATTGTAAGAATCATGCCCGAACCCAATCTTTGATTGTAAGCCAACATTTAACTGGTGCATTATAAACATAGTAATTTGTACAAATATTCCAAATGTGTTCATCAGATTTTAAAACCGCAAATTTATAAGGCTATTTTTTGGTAATTTATTGCAATATTTAGGTGATTTTCTATTTTGGGTAATTATGTCATTTTTTCTGAAATTAATGCTTGTTTGTTATGTTTTCATCCGTACGTTCATAACATTATGGATCTGAGATAAAGCAACTTTCGAAAAGATTATGAATGTGATTAGAGCGGCCGAAGACTAGTTAAGTAATTTTCCTGGTGATATTGGTCTACTGGTATCAGGAAAAATGATGCATGTTCCTGAGAAGAGCTCCGCATATAAAAGTTTATATTCAGTTACTCAGGTCTTGAAGGGGGAAAATTTTAGCATGACTGGCATTGAAAAGAAAGTTACAGTCAGTGATTTAACTGCACTTCAACTAAACTTTTATCTCTTTTATAGATGTACTGACCGACAATCTATGTTTCTTTTCCTTTTTGTTTTTTTTTTTTTCTTTCTTTCGAATGGTGTTAAACGCCCGTTTTAAGTACTGATCCACCACATGCAGTGGACACAGATGATATATGAGATGAAATGATATATTGGGAAAGGATTTTTTTTTAAGGAGGGAAACGTTCCAGGCCTAATTTAATGGTACCTTCCCGGCATTTGCTATTTATGAGGACTGAGGAAAACCTGGAAAAAAACTTCAATCGGGGAGGACGGTCTGACGGGATTCGAACCCCAGACCACCCGCTCACGAGTTCATGTCTTAATGCCCATTGTCCTTCGAAAACATACCATCGGTCATCAATGTAAATTCTATGTACTTCGCAAGCATACGCAATGAAATTTTCAGGTATGTTCCGATTCGATAAAAAGTCAAGTGCCTAACTAAATAATTTATTTCCAGATGCTTTCACTTAGAGCTCCAATAACATCTTAATAATGGGTGCAATAATTTAATTAACTGAACGGAAAAAACAAACTATTGAAATGTTGCTAATAATCATAAATCAGTTAATAATTATATAATAAAACGTTTCCAAATGTGTACAAAATGGATATTTTTAAACCATCAAAATTCCAGGCCTGCTTATAATTAAAACAAATTAATATATATAGAATATTTGTAAGATACCCAGATAACTAATCAGTATGATAACTATATGTAATATAATTTTGCTCACAGTTATCATCGACAATAAGGGCGTATTTAAATTATAGTGAAGATTTGCTAAACGAATACTGCAGTACAGTTTTAAACAGCATAATAATTACTATTTCATTTTAAATTTTAATTATCCTCTTAAAATGAAAGTTCCTCTCCTAACTCGCCACTATTTTTGATGGGTCATAAAACAAGAGCTCTACGGGTTACCATAGTGGCCCGCGGTTCTTTAGAACAGCCCGACTCTAGACGTTAAGGTTTTTTCTTTAATGTGTTGTGAGCAGTTTGTTCCTTTTGGTTCTTATTTTATATTCAATTAATCTCAGGTAAGCAACTAAACACATAAATAAGATGACATTCATTTTCCAAGCATTTCACGCACTACGGTCCAAATTAAGGTGATTCTAACCGTGACAGATTTTTTTCCCCAGTATTAGTTACGTACACAGTTGCACGAACATAACATATAGAATCCCAGAGATGAAAAATGTAAAAGGTAAAGAGAACTCCGTGGAAGATTTTCAGTAGCAAATCGCAGTTCTTTTGTCATTTTTAGACGGCCGCAGCAGAGCCTAGTTTGCCCCAATCGCGGCTGGGTCAATGGAGAGATTCCATCGCATTTCTACTCGAATAATAATGGTCGATATTAATTTTATTTCATAATGATCACTGGCATGTATTACAGGACTTGTTCAAAGGGGTTTCCAGTAGCACGCTTATGGCATTCTTTACAATCACTTGCAACAGCTCTGCTTACGTAATACTTCTAATTTCTGCACTGACGCATTGTTTAATGTCTCTACAGTTATTCCGTTAGACTATTTTTTCTTTGTTCTAGTAGTCACATTTCAATACGTATACTGAGCAAAACTTAGTTCAATAACGACTATAATTATGAATGAATGAATTTTATTTCAGCAATAACATTTCAATTACATATACCTTTATAACTGGTTGCATAACATCATAATTTATTTCAGTTAAAATGTATACAGTTTCAATGAATTATCTTTTAGTTTTGCTTACTTAAATGATTACTGAAACTCCATCTTCGGCTCATCAGCAGTTTCCTACTGGAATATCCATAAGACTTGGGTAAACTATTCTATTGACATTGACATTATTACAAATATATCTCGACAAACTACATAATATATTTACTCTCAAACATGCATACATTTGAATGAATTTATTTTCTTAAAACCAATTTTATAATATTTTCACCCAAGATCATGGGTTCAAACCCTGCTAGGATCGATTATTTTTTTCGGGCGTAAAAATCCTAAGTATAGCTTCCTTCGGAAGGAAAGTAAAGCCATGAGTTCCGTGTCCTACATTTACGGCACGAAAAAGAACCACAAGCCTGAAAGAAGAGGCCTCTGAGCAAAATTTGTCGACCGTTTCACTCCCTGAATAGAATGAGACGCTGATGACCTCAGATGTTCAAGAGCGTCCGTAAATAAACTAAATCAATAACAACATGCAATTTTCATTAACAAGGTAAACCTGTTAAAACCAAAGTAAAGGATTTACACTTCCATGTTTTCAATACATGTAAACTTACTGCTATTAAAACATTTAAATTTCTCAATTAATCACCCTAACTTATGGAGTTGCATTCCTATATACCCAATTACAATTACACCAGGAGGAGTATATTGGGGATATTTATTCCGTGCTAGATAGTGCAATTGTTGACATTTTTGTTCCCGTTTATCTTGCCCACCGTCCATAACCAATTTTGTCTCACCTAGTCTATGCATTTTCCATGTATTTTAATATTTTCGTCTGATTTTTTTGATTTAAAGTTCTTCTGCCTCATTTCATTTGGCAAAATTTCCCCCTTTTGTAATAGGAACTGTTCTCTCCAGAACTTGATTTGCTTACATTTTAATATAATACGCTAAATACTATCTGGTTCTTCACACATGGGGCATATTCCCCTTGTATATCCATTTCTTATTCCACTTAAATATATTACTCCTGTTTTAAACCACACCAGTACTTTTCCTCCTGTCTTATCCCACGTTTCAATGTATCTTTCTCTTCTCCATACATTTGTTGTGTGTTAGAGATTTTTTGACATTAAGGTTATTTAGCTCATATTTATGTTTTTTTCAATATCCTTATTTTATTTATTTATTTTTTTTTTTTACCTATTTCCAAAATTCTTTTTCCATTCTTTCCCCCTGATACCATATTATTCCGTGCCCACTTGTAGAATATTTCGGATTTTTGACATTCATGTTTCTCTCCCTTCTTTCTTCTTGTGCTACCAAACACTGATGATGATGTTCTCCTCTTCCAGTCTCCCTGTTCTATACCAATGTTTCAGTACTCTTTTTATGACCTTGCTTTCATAGGTCAGTCTTCCTAGTTCCATTTGAACAATCTCGTTAGGTGAAGACCTAGGTAAGTCTGGAACACTTCTACAAAATAGTCTATTTATTGTATTTAACGTTTTCCATCCTCCAACTGGCATCCAAATTTTATTCCATACATCATTCTGCTCCCCACTATTGAGCCATATCTTCTCTCTAACTATTTTACTTGCATGTTCGGTATTTTATTTACACAATATCGGATTACACAAATGGCCATTTTTCCTTCTGCTACTGCTTTTCTTTTTTGACCACTCCATTTCCCATTACTGCACAATCTAACATCCAGGTAATTAGTTTTATTGATAACCTCAACCTCTGTTCCCTCCCACCACCATTTCTTCCTTTTTTTTTAATTTCAAACCTCTTTTTTTTTTCCCCCACAAACTTAATTAAGTTTTGGTGGTCTTCCATTCTCTACAAAATTTACCTATAGCTTCAAGTGATGGTTTTAATCCTACATTTGATGAAGAACTTATTATCAGATCATCTGTAAAGAGCAAACCCGGTACCTCTTTATTATAGTTGGCAAATATACATTACTTTTATTAATTTCTTCTAAAACATTACCAATAAATAGATTGAATTGAACTGAGCTTAATTTACATCCTGGTCTTAGACCTACATTGTTTGATATTTTATCTCTAACCCCTCCCTTTCATATTGAATACAAAATTCATTTTATTTATAAATTTATTGCAATTAATAACACTGGCGTATTAATGAAGTATTAACATAGAATGAGTTATAAAACAAAGAAATAAATACTGATTACTGTTGTAACAACAAATTGTAATCGACTGTCTACGTGCATCCATCTGGGCGGTAACCGTCTGTTATTACAGACTACTGGCGTGACATTGGTCAGCGCGTGCTGTGCTCAGCAGCGGACGCAAGCCAAGAATAACTCTCGGTAATTTTAGTTACTTGAATTTAGGTAGAGGTCTTGAACAAAGATGAGCAATAGGGCACAAAGCGATGCCATGCTGTGGATAAAAAGTGGGATATAAAGCTTTCTTGATACATAAATATGTTGTAATCAATGCAAGGTGTCGTGTTATCGATTATACATAGTTTTCATATCAGTTTAAGCCAACGAAACACATAAAAAGCACCTAAATAAAAAAGAGCGCTAATGAAATGGAAAGCATCTTTTACTTAAACAGAAATGCCATCTGTAATTAAGAAATTTAGCTTTTTTAGTTGGAGTAATAAAACGCTATATTTTTGGTTTGATGTTTATATTCCTTCGATGAATTTAATTGTTAATTTTTTTTAAAAATGTGACTGCTCTCAATTCATTTAAAAAAAGTAAATATGCAATATTAGGTGCAAAAAAGTTTGATTCTATTTCCATATCCGTGATTTTATATGATAGGGTTACATGTTAACAAACAGTCTGTGTATTTATTTATTTAATTATTGCGGAAAGAAGAAAGACAACATATTATCTTCATTACAACTAACAGCAATGAAGTTTATATTATATAAAGACTTTATTAGCTACTAAACTTAGTTCTGGACGACATTTACCTCCCTTAATTTAAATCATCAATATATTAATAATATATTTTTCGAGAAAAATCCTCTTTACCCAATTGATATGTTCATGCTAATTTAATACACTGTCTTTAACACTTATTTTGGAAACATATAATTTGTTTTTAAATTATTCTGTTTGCGTGACCAGTCGGACTCTGTGTCGCGGAGGGAAAAGCTTAATTAATCCTGGACTCGAATAGAGGGAGAAATCCGCTTCCCATTAACGTGCCGGAGAGCAATTGAAGGCAAGAATGTGTTGAGGTGTTGCGATGATGGACCGACCGGAATCTCGCAATATCGGACCAAGTTCACACGAAGCAAACTTCTCGCCATATGTGGTTGGAATTTTAATCGACATGGTTACCTTTTCAACACTTTGCTCCAAATTATCCAGAGGGTCTCTTTATAGTTTCGGCAAAGGTTATAAGAACGAGCTTTGCTCTCCTCTTGATGCACATAGCTGTTAGGTGTCTGTTAAATTACATCATTCGCATAATTTTTCAAATTTTAATTTAACAATACTTCTTAATATTGAAATTTCCTTTTTAGACAAAACTTTTTTATATATTCTTCTTTGACACTTTCTTTCTATAAACATACCTTAGTTGATCTTATTTCTGAAACCATTTTAGTCGGTCCTGGTGGTGTAGTGGTAATCATACTTGCTTCAAAGACCCAAGATGGCGGGTTCAATTCCGGTCAGGTCGATTAATTTTTTCGGGCTAGAAACCCTAAGTATAGCTTCTTTGGAAGTGAAGTAAAACCTTGGGTCCCCTTTCATAGATATACTGCAAATTAAATAACCTAAAGTCTGAAAGAAGAGGCCTCTGAGCAAAATTTATTGGCCGTTTCACGCCCTGAATTGAACGGGGCGCTGATGACAGGAGATGTTAAAAAAACGTCCGTAAATAAATTAAATCAACGGAAACCATTTTACTCGTCTATTTCTCGTTTGATATGCACATACCCTTTGCCCTAAATATTATTGTATATTAACAACAAGAAAACGTGTTTAGTTTGCAATTTTACAGCTAATGTACACACCTTCCATTTCAAAACTTGTCAATCTGAATAAATGACTATTTAAAATAACTTTAATTTAAACAATAAAAACGCCAGATGGGTATTTAGAGGAAAATTTAGAGTCAGTGTTTCTTATATTTTAAGTTTCACCACCTCTCACACAGTCACCTCTCTCTGTCTCTCTCTCTTGAAATTTCAAAAATTACACCCCATTGGAATGGATTACTAGGGACAGAGGAGAGTGTTTCGATATTTCAGCCTTGCTCAAGGACCGGCCGTTTGGTCTACGACCCCAATGGAAGCACCTCTGGGAGAAAGAGATTAGATGAGAGGGGATACCCATGAACTAAGATCATGGACGGTGTGAGACGTGGGCGCAGATGGTATCCCTTAATATAATATCCAGATCGAATACCCATACCGACGGAGGGCCCCCCCCCCATAAGGAGAGACGGCCCTGGTGGCCTAGTGGTAACCATACTTTCCTCGTAGATACAAGATAATCAATCCCGACGAGGGTAGATAATTTTTTTTTTTGGTTTGAAAATCGTAAGTATGGCTTCCTTCGGAAGGGAAACAAAGTCGTGGGTCCCATGTCGTAGATTTACGACATATAAATGAACCTCAAGCCTGAAAGAAGAGGCCTCTGAGCAAAATTTATCTGTCGTCTCACTCTCTGAATTGAATGGGACGATGATGACCTGATGTGTTGCAGTCCGTCCATAAATAAAGCAAATCAACAACCCTTCAAGATGTCCGAGCCCTTTAAAAGGGCCGCTTCCGTATCAGATGTCTGGACAATAACCTTTTCAAAGCGCAAGCCACCGCCACACCGCACCGGACCACTTTCTACTATGCAAAAGAACTAGCGGAATGAACTTATATGAAATGGAAAAGTGGGAAATTCATGGAAGATCCCTCCAAACAAGAAACCACGGAAAAAAAAAAAACAAAACAAAAAACAAAAAAACAAGGTCAGGATGGCCGGCCTAAAGACATTTGATTTCTGAACCTCCCAAATGCGAGTTCTAAGCGTTTCGCCAAAGTCTCCCTAATAATTATATTTAAAATAGGATTCAATTTTGACCACAATCTTTCGTTTCCTATTGTTGCCTTGCAATCTGCATTGTATTTGCTTGAATTTAGACAGAAAAAATAAGTCAACCTGTTTGTAGGATAATTTATTTTGAGTAATATTACAATTTTACTAAATGAAATGTTCATTTTTGACTAGACAGTAATATAGGCTATTTTGGAACTCCTCTAACTAATCTATCGACTTCTGAAACAGTTTCCTGCCAAAACACACTACATATTATATACTAAATGTTCAATAAATATTGTAGTTATTTTGTGTCCAAATTCAAACAATAACAACAATTCCGGTTGTCAAGAAACAATAGAAAATCAGTAAAGATAACTTGATAATTATAGCATTTTAATTCTCTTTAAAATGTATTCTGTCATAAAGTTCAGATGCAATTTGAAATTTCAAAATGGGAGTTACTGGGGTCAGGGGATGAAGATTAAAATGTAAGCACTAATTAATGTTGGTTTTAAACCATAAGTATCCAAATTAACATGTTTTTATTAATGGTATTAGTTTTAAATAAATAGTTGTTCAGATTAGCAATTTTTCAAATGAAAGAACTGTATATTTTAGAATTATGTCTTAGGTTTTGATGTTTTATCAAACTATAATTTTTCAGTAAATATAACTTTCCTGCCTAAGTGTAAAATGCGGCAAATATTTCGGCTATCCCAGATATGTTGCCTTATGTAGCGGAAGCGGTAATACCTGGCGAAGTAAATGTAACACTCTCGCAAACACAGCTTGGTGGAAAAATAATTAGATACATATCATAACAAGTTTTCAGTAGCGGCAATAAATGACGATTTATTCGTACAACAGGTACTCGTTACTTAGCAAAACAGAAAACTTGGTTAGCGAGGTAACACTAACTCTCAACCGGTGGAGAAATAGCAACGTCAGGACACTCGCAAGGCTCTTCCGTACTCGGTCGACATTGGTTACGAGTTAGGCAATAATGATGTCAAAATTTCGTAAGATTAAAAGTCTTCATAAAGTACTAGACGTGTGGTCTCTCTCTGCCTCTCTTCTGCATCTTCTTGTATCCGCTGCTTGGCTTTCCACGACTCGTTGGTGACGGGATTGAGTTAGTTGCTGTCACAGAGGCGCTCCGAACCAGGGACTCCAGGTATCGAGCTACGCGTGCGACATTTTTCAAAGGATAAGATGATTTGTGTTTTTGTTAACTGCCCAAAGTCTTAAACTACCAGGTCAGGATCGAAAAATAAATATTTTTGTAACGCAAACTCATTCAGCTCTATAATCTTTTTTTTTTTTTTTTTGAGTAGTGTTTAACGCCCGTTTTTACTACTGAGGCACCACAGGCGGTGCTCTATAATCTGAGTTAGATGATGGGGATATTACAATATCCATTAAGTTATCGCAATTAACACTATATTACAATGGAAATAAACGGCAAAAGAGATTGCAAATGTTGCCTAGCTACCGTCACATCTTTCTAGCATCTTTTTAGAAAACTGTCATCTGCCAAAATTGGATTAAAATAAACTTTCAAGACATACAAGGCCATTGAGGTCCATGAACTGCAAAAAGTTCAGGTTAATTTCTATAATTGGATATTACGAAATGTTAATGATAAAATAATTGACCTACGGATTGATGAATCGTAGTTCCCTTCAAAGTCATATTTCGAAAACAAAATCACTTTAATTACGAGGTAATAGACATATAGTGCGTAGTAAATGCATACTGAGTAATATGCCCGTCTTTTTTAGAATACTATATGCAGGAATATACAGAAATAACATACAGACAGTTTATGAGGAAAGTTAAAAGTGTGGAACAAACCCCCATACGTTTGAAGAATTGAAAGAAAATATTCGAAATATTCTATTTCGGAAGATGAAATTGGCACTTAAAAATGACAAGTTTCTAAAATAGTGCCAGAAAGGTGTGGATGTAACAGGAAAAAATTTCCAACATCTCCTGTCATCGGATACGTGCTTATTTTCATTGTAATTTTAGCTGTAATTGCAAAACTGGTATCGGTTTCTCGGATATAATCCACTACGCCGGGATTTACTATTAGTCCCGACCAGCAGGCGACAAAACCATGATATACCCAGCATAATATATCATTGATTCATCTAGTTTTAGTGCTGATAACCGCAGTGTTGGCCTTTTCTGTTGCAAATTACTCCTCTTTTCCGTGAATTGGGATTTTAATGGTTTTTCTGTACCAGGTTCCTGCTTTTCGAAGTAGATCTGGTTAACAGCCTGACCTTCAAACAGTCAGTCCACATGAATCATCTCTGGAATATCGAAAAAAGAAATCATCATTGTTTTGAATTTTGACTTGCTCATCTGTGCTTTCTGGATCTAGGATTCATCCAATACCGTAAACGAAAGGCTGCGTTTCGAACCCCGCCAGGAGGGTTTTTAAAGATTTTCCTCGGTTCTCAATGCCAAATTTAAGCCCAGTCCGTTTTTTCTACCACCTGCGATGCCATCAGTGAAAACGAGCTTAACACACTTAAAAAAAAGTAAAAAATTAAACTATATATTCTTATCAACCGGTACAAATATTGCGCATTCCAAAACAAGACCATCCGCAATTAGTGCCAATATTCTCCTTCATCCTCGCCTGGAGAAAAACTAAATGATTGAAAACATGAATATTAATCTCCATAGGTCAGCATGGAAATCATCCCCGTCTAGCCTGATCGCCGCCGCTTGTGTCAAGCACGTACGAAATGCGGTCCATGAGTTTCCGGCTCATAGAATAAAATTACAGGCATAATTTTTCACATTTCTCACATCTCTGGATTAACCTCTCAATACCCCTAAAAATAGTCAAGAGCTTTGTCTGCAAAATGCTTAAAAACGGCATCCTTCAACTCATCGTTCGTGAACCTCCGTCCTTGAAGGTCGGATTTCAGTTTTGAAAGCATATAACTGTCGCTGGGGACAAGGTATGGGCTGTACGGTGGATGATTAAACTTCTCGAAGTCACAAGTGTTCACAAAATTTGTATGAACAGTGCGTTGTTGTGCCTTCAGACGAACTCCTTAACTGAGCATTCCACGGCTCTTTTCCTTGATAGCAATAGCAAACGATGCAGTAGTGTACCTTTCTTTGAAGTCCATCATCAGAATTGTTTTGCAGTCCCAAAATTTGTGATGTTGGCATTTGCAGGGAGTGCTTGCGGTTCTTTCATCAATCCATTGTTTTTATTTTGAAATAGGATTGTAGCTACGTCCTCTGTTGGCGACGGATTCCAATACTGCCCTCTCGTTACGGCAAAGGCTAACAAAATAAATAATTAAAACATAAAAAAACAACATTCCACGCGCACTTGCGTTTGAACTACTGAAAGAATTCGAAGCATCCATACTGCATTGGTCTTATGCATATGAAAATGTTGATGAAAAGTGCGAGACTCACTTGTTTTAGAAAATTCCAACCTTGCAACTATTTCTTTTGTCTTTAGAATCCTGTCAATAAGAATTTCATTCTCGATAAGGAAAAATGTTTTCTTGTGTCTATCTTTAGGTAGTCCATTTTCAAGAATTTCTGCCCACTTCTTCAAAATGGAATATAAAGTAGAAGTTTCCTCATATGCACCGTCAAGCCATTGTTTAATATCAATGGCTGAAAGCGCTACTTTATTTTAAATCCAATTACTCTCACACTATTAAATTTTGAACATCACACTTCTTTATTATGCAGCGTGTATGATTAATTGATCTTCTATAAGCAAATGAACGGCATGGCTGGAAAGGAATTCCGTTTTTACAGTCCTGAAGCATGCGAGTATAAGATAGAACGCACATTGCAACAATAACCATGACCTTCTATGTCAAAAGGGAAGTTTACGAACCACACCTCGTAAAGCGTCTGTATGTGCAAGATGTTTGTCGTTAAAGTGCATACCACTGCTGTCATTAGTTTAGAATTTATTAAATCTCAGTTTACTTTTCTTGTTGTTAAGCTATATTGTTGAAGACTTGACAGATTTATCGATTTTGTGCTTTAGTATTTCATGTTATATATAACAACCCATATAAACAGTGTAGATTAGTTCAATAGCAATCATCTTACTCGACTTTAGCAGATGAATATTATATATCTTTTGACAGTAGTGTTAAGAAGACACTATCTTCTATATTTTAAACGAATTTATATATTTGTTTGGCCAATCATTAATAACATATTGCATAAATATCTTTTCCCGGAACAAAAGTGAAAACCTAATGCGCCATCCATTTATTTGGGCCGTAACCAGCAAAATAATACTGACACCCTGCAGCAAAATGTCCACCACATTAGCCTTTTCAAGGCCAGTAAGTCACGGCAGTTAGCAAAAACAAAAATGATGCACTGGTATCTATTATCAAGTAGTTTTAATTTTTCATAAAAGAGCTGAAAATGTTCATTGTTTGTAGCGTCAAAGCAAATTTTTATTCAAACGTTGCATTTCTCTTAGATGCATTGCAAAACATTAGATATACGCGAAAAAAAGCCAAACTTTTGGAAGCAGCGTTTCAATTTGCAAATAAAAATATATTTAGACTCTACATTGTCTATTTTACAGCAAACTGTGAAATGTTTCAACGCCCCATTTGAAATCTCAAAATGTGTATGATTTGTTTTGCTATAAACCTCTTGACTTGCCGGTTTTAAGCGGGTAAGTATAGCATTCGCCTTGCTTGCCGAATGCCGGAATTATTTTGCGTCGGGAAGTGAGGGCCAAACAAATGGATGGAACGATTGAATGCATTTATTAGTTAATAGAGTAGATGTAATAGAAAACGAGCTAATTTTCATTTATTCCTGAATCACCACATTTATCGATTGTTTCTCGTAAATTACATTATTCTGCACAACTGAAAAGGAGAGAAATGTATGTCTTCCACAAGTTTGTCAGAAGGTATTTTATTTTGTTTACAGAGGAGAGTATGGAAATCCCGTGGGACGCAGCGCTAACGCTGTTGGAGAAGTTCGGATTACCTGCTGTGTCGTTGCCCCTTATTTACGTCGTACTGCAGTACTCCAGATCAGATGTCAGCGAAGCTTCCAGACACATTGTCAGCGGTAAATATCTGCTCAGGGCTGCACACAAGAGATCTTAAAACTCGTTCAACTATCCTTATGGCGGTAGACTTCTTGCAGTATTGTCTGCAGAGGACAAACTAGAGCACTTTTTAATAATGCTATGTTGGCTCGTTTCTTTGTGCTTATATTAGTATCAATATTTAGCACACTTATAATTGCCAGCGTACTGTGACTTGAGAATTTAGCAAGCTGGCACTCCAACTTTGATCAGATCATGCAAGCTTTACACGTTGCTTACCCTGCACAGGACAAGTTGAACGAGATACAATAATAGAACTAGTGATTTCTGATGTACAGTGCACATTAATTTTAAACGAATTTCTTAACGTGGCGGTAGAAGGGTACGTGGGTGGGTATTAAACAAAAACTATATCATTTTGTAAAAAAACACGCCTGGAGTTTATAAAATACTGTCCATACACAACTTTGGAGCAGATGATTACTACATTTTTAAATTCTATAAAAATTACAGTCTCTAGCTCAAAGAAAAGCACTATTATCTTAAAATACAAATGTTTCAAAAGTAAGAGGTAAATTTAATTGCCTACACTTTCCCATTTTTTAAACAATTTTAAATATTATGCACTGACTTATTACACAACAAATGGAATTCTTTCATCGCTGTAACAATGAATTTATTTTTTTTATGACAGTTGTGCTTGAATTACAGATTTGCAGTGTGTATTATTACTTTGTATTTGTGGAAAAATTATATTGCTTCCGCAAAACTCGTGTCGGGTTCATTCAATTTTATTACAAATGTGGATGCAGCCTTTCGGCAATTTCGTACTCAAAATTTTTCAAGAGTTGTGCTACTCAATTTTAAGTCATTTCCAGAGATCGCCAATTACTAATCCAGCAGATTATTGGTTGTCTGAGCAAACCTATAAGCTAAAACACAGATATTGAAGAACACGAACTTGGAACTGCTGTATACTGCATTAAAGATAGACTATTACTTGTACAAGAACAAAGGCATGAAGACAGGATGATGGTATGGCAAGAGTTGTGATGAAGCAATTTGTTGTGTAAGTCAATACCAGAATTTAAATACTGTGTAGAAAATTAAAATACGAGCAACTAAAATTATCTCTTACTTATGAAAAACCCTGCTCATCTCTTCCAGTATACCAATTCAGGAAAAAAGTGATCTTGCTATATATATGTGTGTATAAAACCCATTCTACCACCACAAGAATATATAATAAACATTACATCCTATAAAAGTGAAAAGTAATTCACAATATTTATTGAAAATATTTCAAACAACTTTTATATGAATATTTAAAGACAATTATATTAATGTCATCTTTTATTCGCAGGTGAAATTCATTATATTATTGTTTTATAACAAAGACATATTTCACAATATAAAACAATTATACGATGTCTCAAATACTTATAATGTATCACATAACAGTGATACATTTAATGGAAGATCGCGTACATACTACTGCATATGGAAGTATACCAAAAGGTGCACGTTGCATATTTAATGGAAATGTGCTTCTTTCCAAGAAGAGCTAGTAAAACACGAACCGCAGTAAACATTTATATGGCACCAAATTGTAGAGCATTTATAAATACGAATATTTATTTTATATATGAACAAATTAAATTTGTTAAATAAATATATCAGTCTTTATATCATACAATAGATTTATAAAATTGTGAACAATTAATTAAGTTAACCATAATACACAGTGAAACTCATACAAAGAAATAGAAGAGAATATATAATGTTGTTTCATTAAAGAAGATTCGAGGAAGTTCTATTTATGGAAAAAGCATGTTATCAGCGCGAATACTAATGGAAATTTCGCAGAGAAATAAGCAATACTACTATCTGCAACTGGATATTAAATACAAGGATTGTACTGAATTAAGCAAATCGAACTATGCATAGTATTTTTAGTTGTGGAACGAGGAATTCAGAAGAACAATTATCATTATACTTTTAAAAATGTTGCGACACACGCATCTGTTGCATGTAGCAATTTCCATGCATTATCTTTCACAGACTCTTGAGAATTGGCGATAATTATTTTTATGGACTGTTAACAAACAACGAAGTTCAAGAGTCGCAGTATGTATCACAATGTCACTTTTTTAATTCTGCCTCTGATAAGCGTTCTCTGAGGAGTGGGAGAGATGTACAGTACAACTAAAATAGGTCGGTTCTGCTTCGCTTAGCCGGTTAAATGAAGAGAATGCATCACTTTAAAAACAGAAGGTAATATGCATAACATTGTGGTTAAGGGCGTGAAGCAAATTTATGTCTTCTTGAAAACAAACGTTTGACCAACAATTAAGAAAATAAATTACAGTATAAAAATATTGAAACACATTACACTATTAAAAGCATAAATTATAACACTTTGAAAAAGCAAATAAAAATTTACCCAAAAAATAAAAGAAAGGAAAAAAAAACAGAAATTTAGAGGAACAACAATAGAAAGAAAGAATCAAGAAAGAAGATGCAATATAAATATAAACAAAATTATCTTTTATAGTGATATGGATAAAAAGAATGACAAAGAATATATATCAATAGAAAAAAATGTAGAGGGTAAATAAGTAACGAAAAAGTTATGTTCTTAAAAATGAATGCGCAAAGATTAAGTAAAATTCAAATTATTTTGTATATTAAAAAAAAAAGAAAAAAAAAAACATTTACAGTAAGCTCTCGGTATTCAAATTGAGCACACAACGAGGTTGTTTTTTTTTTCTATTTTCCGTTGTTATTTACTGAACAAGTGAAGAAGTTAAAGACACAGTACGAAATTCAAACAGTGCCAAAGAATAATATACCAATGACATTGAATGTAATTACAAAATTCATATAATAAAAGAGACTGTATCTTGCTGATATAAGCTTAGCGCTCCCACCTTCATGCTACCAAACACATACTGCAGATAATGAAACAAAGATAAGAGCCAGAAAACTTTTGCTGTGTAAAATTAAACTGACACTTTTGGAACGGTTTAAAAGTCCTGATAATGTTAAATAAATATAAATGGAAAAGTATTTACAAATTATGATTTCTTCGGATTAAATACAGATTTAAATAATCATACTGAAACTGGAGTTTGAATCCAAACATACACTACCTCGCTACATGTCATTATGATTCAATAACACACCAAACTATAAAAGTGTTTTTGCATCAACCGCTATTTTGTGCTAAGAGTGGAAGATTTTTTCGAGTTTTGCAGGCAGTGAATTGGCGTCGTATTAAGAAAGGCTGGAATGTCATATCACGACGAATTAACTTATGGAATAAAAGTATATTTTTCTAGGAAGTTCTCCAGTTCTCTGCAGATTCTCAGTGAATTTTTCAGAAACTTTTACATTTAAGTTAATAGGGGATACCTTATACATCTTGATCATCAATATTAGCAAATGAACATTTGAAGACATAAAAGGATAGTCAATGTAATTTGAATCAATTATTAAAGAACAGAAACAAATTATTAAACTAATGAGAACAATCGACATTTTGGTTTCTTTATTTATATACGCTCAGTTGTAGATGAAATGAAGTCAAAAACAAAATTATACTTGGAATTAAAGTCACTCCTTCCAGTTAACAATTATTTAAAATCAATTCAATATTAAAAGCCTAAAATACACTTCTACCTCACAACAACAACAACAACAACAACAACAACAACAACAACACAACAGCTTGTGTGTCAATGGAACTTGCATTCTTAAGAAAGCTGATATACAGAAGGTACTGACTTTTTAAAGGAAAATATTAAGGCGAGAGGATATGTGGAGAATTATGGTACAATTATGATTATGACTTCAATTCCTGTGCAAGTTGAAAAGTGGTGGGGTCATCACGTATACGCTTGACGTGAGGAGGGTGAAACACTTGTCACTATAGCAGGTTCAATGGTAAACACAGTGATACCTGCAGAACTTATGAACAGTAACTAATTCATGCATCCCTCAGTTTCTTTTCTGAATGGAAAGTGCAGTGTTTAGACAAAAAATAACCAAAACATTTGTAGATAGTTAAAATATAAGGTAATTTTATCAGATGCACAGGAATATAATAGAATATTAAACACACTTTGAAGTTGAAACATACAGTTTTAACAAGACCTAAAATTATTAAAAAAGGCATAAAAATCAAAAAACTGGAAATATATTACACAGGATAGAAATAAATGAAAAACATTAGTTAATAAGTCAAAAAAGGTAATTGATTTTGCAGTGTCATGAAATCAATAACTATGCATGAATTTCTTCTATAAAAATGCATCTGTAGAAACACTTTTGTAACAGTGAAAGGGAATGTATTTGAAAACTTTGGACCAAAGAAATCCCTAACATTGACACACAAATAACAGAGTTTTTAAAGACCGAACCCACTGCAGATTGCAATAAATCATATTCACAGCAAAGTTGACTATATAATTAAAAATGGAAACTAAAACTAGCATCATGATGACCTATAAAATTACTTGATTTACAGAAACAGCCCTTATATTATCATTAATATAAGGAATAACATTTTGGAACAAGAAGAAGGCAGGAATAAAATTTTGGAACAAAAACAAGAAGGCACATGTTAAATATTAAGAATCTGAGGAAACTAATTAAAAAAAAACTAATACTTTTTATTATATTTTATGTCAATTCAACTACGCTTTAAAAATTTCTGAATTGGAAATTATGTTTACACATACAGTTCCCAGAAGATAGAAAAAATTGTAAAAATTTGTAAAATATGTCTGAATCATTGAAACTTGGTAATCACAGAATTTCCTGGAATTTACAAATACAAAATAAAGGAATGTTGGTATTGAACATATTAAAAATAAAAATGCATAAACTACCTAAACACATACAATCATAGACAAAATCATCATTAGCAATGGCTGACTGATAGTTTTAACAACTACTCATGAACAGGCATCAAAGCAGAAAACGAGTCCAGCCTTGGACATTGGAATAGCAAGTCATGGTTCAAGTAGGACTGAAGATGCTGGTGATACTAGCATGAAGTAAGGAAGAGAATAATCAAAAGCTTCCATATTTGATAGTTAAAAAATGTTCTAAGTTACATAATGAATATTAATTTGTTTAGGACATGGCGTATTAAAAAATGGATGCTGCGACTTAAACTGAAATCTTAAAGGAGGTGAAGAAAATGTGAACAATTCCATGAATAGAACATGAGACCTGAAACTGTCCCTCAGTTCAACTTGGTTCCAAAGTATACCTGTAGAAGATTGGGATGTCTTCGGTGAAACATCATAAATGTTTCATTATGATATATCATAAAGTTAAATAACAGTATGTTACCTTTAGGAGTGCCAGGTCAGTGAAAGGTTGCAACATTTTGAAAGGTGCATGAAGTATAAGAAAGATAATTTTTAAAAAAACTTGAAAAATACCAACAAGGTGAAGAAGCATAATCACTTGTACCATTTAACCTACAACACTTGAATTTGCATTTTGTTTTGGGACAGTTTCAATGTCATTATATTATTTAAGATATTTAGGAGAAGAATTTAGTTAACCGGACAAAATACAAGACAAGTCAACCAACAAGAACTTCACTTATTATCACAGTTTAACTATATTTATTTTACATTGCACAAAATTAGCACGTTACGCTGTAACTTTCAGTTCTTTGAATTATAATTATCATAATAATTCAATTTCATGGAAACTTTTTGGAGTTTTCATGGGAAGGAACCAAAACTGCAATAACGTTATACCAGCAATATTATGCATATTTCTTGTACGTATAAAATTTACAGGTATAAAGCTATTCTGCATTTATAGTGTTCCATTTCAGCTTTGTAAGAACTACATATATATATATATATATATATATATATATATGTGTGTGTGTATATATGCATGGACATTATGCACTTTCAGATAGGAATCACATAAGGAACATTTTCATCGGTAAAAAGCACAGTGAAGCACCTAAGGCCTTTACAGAGGAGCTACTTTAGTTCATGTTAACAGTCGCTGCAAGTTAGCAAATACCTTGCAACACTAAATATATCTCTATGACATAAAGACGATTAATTGCACAGCTTCAAGTACAGGAAAACCAGTGTTTATTTTCTTAATGTATCAAGTAAGCTTATATAACAGGCAACTGAAATTAAGTGTTATAATTAATAAATACAGAATTTTCATGTTGCGCAATTGTGAAATGGATAAAGTTTAAACCTTGTTTACATCTAAGTAAATAGTTACGACGTCAGCATATAAAATAAGAACTTAACAAAATTAAAAAATAGAAAAGAATATAGGCAAGAGTTAATAGCTGAGCTCTAGATATACAAAATATTCGGCCATAAAGCTGAACCACATACGCCAAGCATCCGAATGCAGATTAGCGGAAAATATATTTCGCAAATAGGTGTGTTCAAATGCAATGCAACTACTTTATGGATAAATAAAAAGAATTGAAAAAATTCTAACCTTAAAATAGCAACTATTTAATACCAATATCTTCATTAGAAACAGCGTAAGTAGAATAAAAGGAAGATTGCTAATTGTGTTAGCAATTAAGCAATTAAACTAATTATATCTAGTATCTAAACTGGAAATATTTGCTGGCGATTGATGTAAGGTTTTATGAAGATATATAAACTGTATTGTATAATCATTGCACATCTGTTTAGTGAACATTCAGAAAATTTTTCTGGAAGTATATCTTGTAAATTTTTGTATAGTCAAGCATGACAAATTCTGTTGCTACACAGAAATATGAATTACTTGGAATTGCATTCCGAAGATCCCCTTATGATCAAATATATGCATCGCAGTTATCTCCTATTTACTACGAATTGTTAGTCCAAATAACATAAATAACAAACATCGCAGAAAGAGCCCCCATATTTTAGTGGAAATGGGGAGGCTACATAGCAAGGCTGCAGGACGACAGATAAGACTATAAGACGACATATAAGACTACCATGTGGGACACGCGCTTAGGCAAACGATACAGAGGCAGACCAAGACAAAGATGGGAAGACTTCTACGCAGCACAGGCAGGTTCACAATGGTCCAGAATAGCAAAATGGAATACATGGAGAACCATTGAACATCACCTTCAAAACGAGTGAAATCTGATGAACTAAAGTGTAACAAAGTGTAGCATATATAGAGAAATACTACTGTGCACAACCCTAAAGCGAATTAGCCCATCGCATTAGCGAATAAGAGTTACCCTCTTGGAGAATGCCTTTGCCCTTCTTACGAATATTCGAGATTATTATTATTATTATTATTATTATTATTATTACTAATAATAATAATAATCTCTAAAGGACGACTTCATAAACAGAAGCAACAGAACGAGTTGATTCAGTTGATGCAACTGCGCCATTTGCCGGCAAATTAATTGGTGAAAGTGAACGTAAATCAACAATAAAAATAACATTCTAGCAAGCAAAAGGAGAAGAGGCACAACAATTAAAAACTCTAAGTAGCTCTTTAACTATTTAGTACCAATGCCATGCCAAGTTTAGAAGATTCTTAAGCACGTTTTAAGAAAGCTGTGTGCTATTTTCACAGAACATCTGGAAGCAATGGATAGATACAACTTCTGAATTGATGTACGATGTGAGTAAAATATAAACGTTACTGCTCTTTTTTAAAAAAAATTAACAACAAACATGCAAAATAGCTATCAAATGTGCACAAGAGTTTCAGTTATTTTTTCCACTACATGAAGTTCACGAACCTTCACGAACATGGCTTTTGTTCCCTTTCTGCATTCTTATAACGGTTTTCTTGTCAAGCAAAGTCATAATTGCACGTCAAGGTTTAAAGACTATAAACGTTAAGAAAAGACGCGCTGTAGTATAAAATATATGCATTTCCTGTGCCTATATAATAATTTATGTTCAAGGTGAAGTGCAGCGAGAAAAGTGCGCTATGAAGGACCATAAAGTTGAGTGAGAGATGAGATTGCTTTCTAACTGTGAAGTTTACTACCGTAGCAAGAAGGGAATTAGCATGTTTTACACTTTCTGCACAAACAGGGTGTTTGCCAACGTAGCAGCATAAACATATAATTTGAAATGCTGACAAAAGTTGTTTAGACGGTTAATTGTATTCTTTAAAAGCTGAAGCGATATAATTATGTCAGAAATCTTTCAACGGTTTTTTCCTTCTAAGGAATGAGTTATGCATTTATATTTTTTATCTTAAACAGCTGGATGGTTTTAAAAAAATGTACTTACTGTTTGATGTATGGCTAGTCCGCAATCAGTAGCCACGGTGCGTTTATTTCTTATATGATAAAATAATAATAGCAGTTAATTAATCTGTATGAATCATAAAGTGAAAATACCTAATAAGTAATAAATCAAAGCCTGAATGAGTAAAAACAAACAAAGAAATTACAAAAAATGAAGCTAGTTGTGCTAAAGATACAAAGCAGATAACCATATTGCTGTCATAAAATGTAAACATACAAAAAAAGAAGTGGTAATTGTGACCTCTTCGAATGCGCAAGTTCCGAGAGAATAGTGAGTTATCGAAACACAATGTCTAATGATGCATTTATACTACTGGAACTGTTTCACATAAAATGTGATATCTCCCTATCATCACATATGGACGCAGCTGCAATAAGGTGAGTACCAACATTTTAAATACAGTATAATAAATTTATATTCAGGAAAACACACGATATCTTTCTATTTTTATTGCTACAAATACAGGAGAAATATTTTTTCATAGTCTTACAGTGAAAGAAATCTTTTACACCTTTTTCAACCTAATGCTTGCTGTAGAGTTCTCAACATTCAACAACGGTTCGAAAGTTTGTTGAAAAAGGCGCTTTTGAGCTGTTATATTTTCTTGTCCCTTCAGTAGGAGTTGCATTGTATGCTAATAAATTTTAATTGAGTTGTTAAACATGTTCTGAAGTTTTAGCCAAATCCCCAAAGCCCTAACTGTGCAGATGTAAAGAAATAGGAATTTAAAGCAATTTGAAATCCATGGAGACTATACACATTAAAAGCTGTGTTTGATGGAATCTTGCCAGGATGTGATTAAACATAAAACAGTCACTCTTGAGTTGAAAGTAACATGGATAAAATATTAAAATATAAGAATAAATTAAATAATCTGTATTTCTATAATGTGACGGGGTAAATGCCCACACCATTTTAAGATAATTTTTAAAAAAAGGTTATAACTGGCGCCCTGTCAATTGGTCTAATGGTACCGGCCCTCTCATGACCCTACCAAATAGGAACATAAACTCCCTAAACGGTTATTAATTTATATATTATATTTTATCATAATTACATCATAACACCTTTAGTTAATTAATTAATTGTTTAATTAATAACAGAAATTTTTGTTTGGAAAATTGACACAGTTATTGCTTCCCGTTTAATACTAGATAATGCAGCAAATTTATAAGAAGGGAATGCAAAATGTATTTTCCCCAATGTGTCAATGGCCTAAATTCAGGGTCTAAATAGAAACAATCGTTACATATAGAAACAGTAGTAGGTAATGTTTTATTTACAAATATTACTCCAACGTTTACTAAACAGCTAAGTTAGGTAAGGTAAGGTAAAGTAAAGTAAGGTTAGATAAAGTAGGTTTCTGTTATTTCAAATTCTTTTTGTCTTTCTTAATATCTTTTTAAGCTCATCGACCTGGTGTTTTGGAGAGAATTTCAAGGCGGAATTGTGATAATAAATCTGTTATAAAAATTAAAGTTATTACAGTTTTATCTGCGTTAAAACTAGCTTTCAGTACCTCAGAGTACAGATATAATTGTTTTTGAAAATGTAACAATGCTCTTAAACATTATGTTCCATGATTGCATTGTGAAATATGCTGGAAAATTTAAATCTAAAGTAACTTATGTCAACTTTTTAGTATTTATTACCACTCTGCTTCCAAAAACAGGAGCTTTTGAAATGAATTGAGGTTACGCTGCTATATATATATTTTACGCTATATATATAGCGTAACCTCAATTCAATTCAATTCAAAAGTTCCTGTTTTTGGAAGCAGGGGTTAGGCTGATATATATATCAATTCATTGTAAAAGCTCCTGTTTTTGGAGCTGAGGTTACGCTGCTATATATATATATGTATATATATGTATATATATATATATCAGCCTAACCTCATTTCATTTTAAAAGCTCCTGCTTTTTGAGAGCAGAGTGGCAATAAATGCTTAGAAGTTGACATAAATTACTTCAATTTTAATTTTCCAGCATATCTCACAAATGCAATCATGGAACAAAATGTGTAAGAGCATTGTTACATTTTCAAAAACAATTATATCTGTATTCTGAGGTGCTGAAAGCTAATTTTAACGCAGATAAAACTCTAATAACTTTAATTTTTATAATAAACTTATTATCACAATTCCTGTTTGAAATTGTCTCCAAAACACCAGGTTTAGAACTTAAAAATATATTAAGAAAGATAAAACGAATTTGAAATAACAGAAACCTGTCTTATCTAACTTTACACCTTACCTTACCTTACCTTACCTTACTTCTCTCTAAACGTTGGAGTAATATATATCTCAAGGGTGCCAAAAATGTATACACACTTTCACAGTAGATATCTATTTAATGCATTTCAAGTTGGAACGAAAAACAACAGTAATGTGTAGTATGATGTTCTGTAAACAGACGTGACTCACATTACGTTATGCTAGCGTTGCTACAACAAAGTGGAGCCAAGATTATCGTTTGAACAGCGAAAAGCAATTTTGAAGTGGTATTGGAAAACCGAGAATGTTATTGAAGTTCAAAGGCAATGGAGACGTGTGTACAGAACAAAACCGCCACCGCGAGTAACAATTGCACGCATTCGAGAATAATTTGAGACTCTTGCGTGGTACCGTATGCGATGTTCACAAGCGCAGGACTGGGAGAACTGGCACAGCAATATGCTCCGCACTGGATTCAAGGCACTAACTTTAGGCACTATCCAAGGCAAGAGATAGGTCGAAGAGGTCCTATTGAATTTCCACCGCGTTCTTCGGATCTAACTACGTTAGACTTCTACCTATGGGATATTCTTAAGAATATACAGAGGATGCCAAAAATGTGTACACACTTCAAGCAAAGAAAAAACTGAGTTAACATAACAAAACTGAATTCACACATCACCCAAACAGAAAACGATGAGCACTAATCGTCTTAGACTTTTACAATTACAGCAGTTGCTCAAAATGCCCCACCATCGGCGCCGATACACTTCTGAGTACGTTGAAATATTGATTGAGCAACGTTCGCGAAAGTGTCCTCAGTGAACGTATCAATTTCTTCCCGAAGTGATGCCAGTGTAGTTGGTTTTCTACGGTATACAACATCCTTGAGTTCCCCATAGGTAGAAGTCTAACGGAGTTAGATACGGAAAACGAGGTGGAAACTCAATTGGATCTCTTCGTCCTATCTAGTGCCTTGGATCCAGTACACGGAGTTTGTTGCTCTCCCGGATCTGCCCTTGTGAACATCATTCGTTTACAGGACATCGTACGAACATCTTGGCTTAATTTGTTCATCGTTGATTTACGATAATCTTGACTTCATTTGTTCAATGTTGATTTAACTGTCACGTAGCAAAGCAATCATAATGTATGTGGTGTTACATCTGTTTACAGAACATCATGCTACACATTACTCGTGTTTTTCGGTCCAACTTTGAAATATATTAAATAGATATCTACTGTGAAGTGTGTATGCATTTTTTGGCACCCTCGGATATATATTACAGTTAACAGTAGACAGCCATCTACTTAGCGGCTTAGGATTTTACAATTGAAACCTTCGAGAAAAAGGAAGTTTGCAATTTTTCCTTAAACCATTCGAATGAGGTACAAGGGAAAAACAATCGAATCCACTTTTTTACTGTAATGTAATTTGAAAGAAGAGTTTTTGTCATCTACAATTTCTCGTGTTTCTCTTATTCTCATTAAACATGTTTTTCTATATTGTTTATTAAGAAATTAAATTAAATCCACGATTTAAACATATCCTGGGAACACTTGATGATAATGAAGAGAGATCGTTACACGCGGCATCTACTGATGTGCTGATTCCAACCGCAATTGCAGCTTATAATTATGAACCAGAGCATGAATGATGCAAATAATGTGTTTTTTTTTTTTTTTTTTTTTGGCTGGGGCACAAATCACCAAAAATTTGCATATTTCTAACTGATGGGTCCAGGCGATGGAAACAAAAGTAAAATAACGATTAAACTTCTTCAGCTCCCTTTCTTGCTATGGCCTCATTGTACGTATATTCTCTGTTTTCCCCCTGAACACAATTTTTTTGTATGCTGATTTATGGATTGCACGTAGTTTTTTCCCCTGTATGAATGTGCTGCAATGCACTACTACTAACTACAATCCAGTGGCACCAAAATCTCAAATTTCACTAAAAGTGAACTTCAATTCTTTTTCCCCTGTACTTCAATTCTGTTCGTGTCATGTGCTGCGTAAAATATTACTATCGCTTAGTGAACTTTAAAATACATATTATATATATATATATATATATATATATATATATATATATTATGAAATTATAAATGCTAAAAGTATTCAATCCTTTTGACTATTTTAATGCAAATGTTTCTTTAATCTTCAATATAGAAATGTGTTAGGTAAGGCTAAATTTACCATGCATAGTCCATGCTGAGAAACCTTTCCCCCACTTGTCGCACTTTTCGCCACGCTAAATACCCTAAATTAAAATAGCTTAAAATATGACTGGAGGTCCTTTAGATCACTTAAGATGACATATTACATAAAATCTCCTGTCTTAGGATATTATTTTTAGAAATTTCAGAACAAATAGGCTTGTTCCCCTGAATAAAGGAATGAATCAACTATTTATAGTGCCTTAATATATTGTGGTTAACTAACACAGCCTGGAAAATAAATATTCTCGAGTTGTCCATGTATAGAACAAACCTGCACAAATGAACTTAAAGCTCAGAATAATGCTTAATAGCACTACATAAAACAATACTGAATAAATTATCGCACTTATTCATACGTTGTCTTTGACTACAAATTCGTAAACTCTAACTAAAACGTTAGATTCATGCCCTCTCCAGAAGGGCGTAATGGTTTATTTTTCCCATACCTCTATGCCAATTGCGAGAATCAGAAATATTCTTTTTTTTTTTTTTTAAATGAAACTTTGAACATATTTATCCAAACACTTTCCACCAGTGATGTGTTTTCCTGAATATTCAAGCTATTTTTAAGTTTCTATAGGAGATAAGCAGATAAAATGATTATACTGAAGTAAAATAATGAGCAAATAATGAAGTCCCTACTTTCATGTATATACATTTGTTTTGATTCCTAAAGTTTTCTGAATTGCTAAGGTCGTTAGAACAATTCGCAGACTAAAGGTGAAAGCGTTTGTTTTAAACCACCTTTAAAGACTAGAGCACTTTATTTGTTTTCATTCGAGGGTAGTATAGTGGTGAACCGAAACCAGTCTTTAGTTTTGGAAGCGGAAAATCAAAAACTATCCAATAAATTCGGAAACTTGTTATCAAGTGAGCAAGCGTGTAATTTCTGTTTGTCGAAAGGTTTTTAATTCCTATGTTTTGAAATGCTTATTGCCTTTATAATTTTGGAAATATCATTGGATCTTACAGAACAATAACGTAAACTTAGTGAATTACATTTTTAGCCATATATTTTTGGACGCCGGATATATGTATCAAGTTTGTGCTTTTAAAACTAACAATTCCTCCCCCCTTTTTGCCTTTAATCTAACATAGGACATTATTCACTGTCAAACATTTGAACTATTTTTACAAAAGAAATTAATCTCTGGATGGCATACCAACTAATCCATTTCAAAATATGTACGCAAAAATAGGTTTTTTGTTATTACGCCATCTTTAGGTCGCAAAATGTTTAAATTACCCTTTTCATTTTAAAATTTTATTTACATGTTGTTTTGATTCTAAAGACTTGAGTATAATCATTATAGTAGTAATAATTTTAATATGCTTAGAACTTTGTCCAAGGCAATTTGTTGCAAATGTTAGCTTGTGCGTTATATTAACTGTGTTCAAAAATTATTGCAAATTTTAGTTTGTGGGATATTTTAACATCTTTAGAAATCCCTGCAAACGCCAAATGTTCATGCATTACAGATTAGTGATACGAAAACCAAATATGAAGTAACGCGTTTCGATTTACTTTTTGGGGGTAGAGTGCTGTTTTTTATTAAGGAGTAATTAAGAGTGAAGGTTTTATATCATTTGAAAATACATCTTTAAACAATGCATTTCAGATATTTTTATACGTTTATTTCTTGTTGAATCCGTTAAAGATAAAAGGCAAATTATTTTCTTAACGTGTCAGATTCTTCCCAGAGAGAAGGCACAACATATTAAAGTTGAATCACGGGTTTCGCACTTCCATGAACATTCTTTTCAATTAGCATGCACACTTGTGTGGTAATTTTCAACCACTCAGTTTTTTTTATCTTTTTCTTTTATTCTTTCCTTTTGCTCATAATATTGTTATTTTTCAAGGTTTAAACCGCAACTAGTTTAACAGGCCTTTCCACTACGTTTTCAAACTCATCAAAATTTATTCTCATCTATTTGCGTTAGTTTTTTCAATCCATGCGGCAAGATAAAATTGTATAGTTTACTTTGTTTTCGACTAGAAAACGTCAGCAACGAACAATAAGTTAGAGGTGAATTAAAAGTACTATAAATACTTGCATTTAAAGAACTTGTTCTCTATAAATTTGTAGCATATTTGTTTTCATATGCATAATAACTTAAACATGCAATGAAATAGAATCTTGGTGACCAGAGGCTATAAAAATGTATTTTATTTTCTTCTATACTGTGGTTCCTTGTATTCTTTCTAAATGACTGTCTAGTATCTTCTTATTTTGACATAAAATCGTTTAATTCATATTTAGTAGTTCAAAGTTTCTAAACATGAAAATGGTGTTTAACGCCCGTTTTTACTACTGAGGCACCCTAAAAATGACGGTTCTCTTAGTGTTAACGCAATCAAAGAAATAATTCTTCAAAACGCTAAATATTTTTACATAAATATCCAAATTTATAGATTTTATCCACATTCGTACAAATGGCATATACCCAGGAAGATAACCTTCAAATCGATTTGTTTTAGCACCACTTATCGAAAGTACGTTCCTGATTTTTTAAGAGGTATTATCTATCTTTAAAGATAACCGTTAACTTCGGAGAAGGAAATGTACTTAATGAACTGTTTCTTATCGAGAAGTGTTTCCACTTGAATTGCTGTACTATACTTTTGAATATCGGTAACCAAAATGTATTTGCCGTTGTACTGCAGTATCTTATGCAACCAACCTCAAAACGAACTTTTACGTACTTTCGTGCTAAGATAATACTAGTCAGCTTTTATGTCCATGGAGTGTGCTAAAACATTTATTGTCTTAACATATACTTGCGTGTTTTCTTATCTTTCTCCTGGCAAGGTTAAGACTCTATAGAACTTGTTCTCCTGTACTGTTATTAAAGCTATTCAGTGTCCCTTTTGTCAATTGTTTTATAAAACCAACCTTGGAAACAAGCGACTCTTTAACGATCCAGTATCAGCAAGTTCTTCCCATTGTTTTTATATTCAATCAATGTACAATGTAATGAACAAAATACAGATAGAATTAAAAATAAACATCTGTAATGAATTTAAAACTCTATAACATATAATGGATGAACCATTAATAGATAATAGGTTTAAATGAATGATCAAACTTGCATCGAATACAATAAATCCTGCATGTGTGTTCTGTTAGCTCTGTGGCAGAGTGTGCGGCGATATCGTGGTTTAGAGCACAGGTTCGCCCCCGGCATGAAACACTTTATTTTCAGTTTGTTGTCAACTAAGATCCTAGAACGTCTCTAGAGAAGAATCTTCTTATGATTCATCTCCAACTTAATATCTCCTATAACTGTTCTTTCACACATTGATTTTTCATCAAAAAGCAAGATATATCTTTAAGTTATCTCGGCCGCTTTAGTCATGGCTTTAAAATCGTAAAGTAAACAAGGGCACATTACGTCTTTAGAGACAAGGAGTTTATTGTTTTTTTTTTTAACAGTTTTTCTGGATAAACAAAAGAAAATTGTTTTCAGGTCAAATGGTCAGATGGTCATGATGATTTATTGTGGACATGATTAGATAAAATATATAAAAATCGAATTTTCTTGGTTAGTTGTTACAGAATATTAGGTACAACCTTTGAGTATAAAAAAGTAATCTCTTGGATGCAAAATTCTTCTTTGTAAGTCCTGCTCGTTACAGTGCTCGGTTCTCAAGGTATTCAGCAAGGCTTGTAGCTACTGCAACAGTTGTGTTATGCGGCATGCACTGAATCTAGTATGTGTGTTCTGTTAGCTCTGTGGGCAGAGTGTGCAGTGATATTGTGGTTAAGAGCGCAGGTTCGCCCCCGGCATGAAAAACTTTATTTTTAATAAACCTTTGTAACATATTATGAATTAGTTTTGCAAAATATTGTTTCCCATACACAAGTTTTAACGTTAACATATTAGGTTAACATATTGTATACATATATTTATATTTAAATTTGTGAGTCTAACAGAAGTCAGAAGAATACTATTAGAATCTGCCAACGTAAAATGGAGCGCAAAAGTACTAGTGATATGCCTCATGAATAAAATATCATCTGTGGAATTAAGAAAGATGTCGGGACTAAACGACGTGGCTCAACGTGCAAACAGCCTGAAGTGGAAATGGGGCGGACATGTAACAAGGCTACCAAGCAGCAGATGGGGATATATAACTACCACATGGAATTTACGTATTGGTAGGAGAGGAAGAGGAAGACGACAACGAACTAGGAAAGCAGCCGGGCCACACTGGACCAGCTTAGCACGGAACCGCACTACCTGGAAGAGCCTAGGAACAGAGCTGCAGGAAGAAGAGAACAGCCAAAGCCAATAGTGAAAATGATACTAAACTTATAATACAAAAACTGAATAGACTCAACACTTGAACCTTCTAGTTAAATCGGCATTAAACTTGTAAAAATAAGAAACATAATAGACTTAACAAACTCATATGTGACATTAGCTTGTATGTACTAGTTAATTATATGAGAAATCTTTGAGCCCTCCCCGCTTCGGAGGCCCTAGCCCTGTATGGTACATAAGTGGCTCAATTAATTAATTCATATTATATTATAATGAAAGTTATATTTCCTTCAGTATTTGTTCTATATAAATCAAGATGCTGGACGAAGGAGACGCAAGAAGGATAGAAGATGGCTTATGGGTACAAATTCAAAATGTCTGGGATGTTGTGGCCTCTCATCCACACTACTGTTGAAATCTGACATCATCTACGCCCCGAAGATTGAGGACTATATATATATATATAGAAGAAAGTTTGTGATTACGTTTTATGTGCGCATAGGCAATGTCAAAACTCAAATGATGCATTAAAATATAATATGATATTAAGGCAACATAATGTTTCTGCATATACACGTATAAAACCAATAATAATAATAATAATAATAATAATAATAATAATAATAATAATAATAATAATAATAAAAAAAACAAAAATGCTGTGCGGAATTTGAAGACATGAGCTTACCAGAAGACCAATGCCTTCTAAACCGCTTGGCCACCGTTATACTACCCTAACGTTCTCTTTTCAGATGCTTATGACTGTGACTCTTACGTTTACAGGCAAAGCGCCCACCGCAGTGTTCACTCGCTGCACGCATGTTGTGATTACAGCGTTTACGAGCGTCCCCGAAGTTCTCCGATTTAGAATTGGCGATAACTCATTTTTGTTTTTATAGAAGGGTTTACCATAATTTCCATATGACGATTAATGTTTCGCTCATAAATTTTAAAATAAGAATTAATGTAGTGGTAAAAGTGTATTTCAAATGTATATACTAAATAATATAAAGAGTTTTCTTCATGGTACGTTGCGGACTTTAATAATTATTGTACTGGTCATAAACTGAACAATTTAAGAATGTTAAATTTGTAAATAAGAAGAAGAAGAAATTGGGCTCATGTATCTATTCTATGGTAGTTATCAATGCCATTTACCTCGCAACCGAATGTAAGATGTTTAAAATTAAATTTTTAGATTATGTCTATATTTTATTGCTGGAACATTACAGAAATAATCAAGAGGAGTGAACAAACACTCATCTTGAAATTACGATAAATATTTAGGTAGGAAAATACGGCTTTAACAACACTAAATTACGAGTTGAAACCTCGATGCTAGTTAAAGGGGAAAAAATTAAATATGCAAGGTATTCTTAATAGCACTTGCTAATTTATTATCAGGATCTGGAGATGGAACTTTAATTCCACAATAAATACTTGACTTGTGTTGTTTGGGGCAGAGAAGGATGCGTAGGTATTCTAACCTTGCTCAGGGCTGGCCCTTTGCGTCTATGCTCCCAATTCGTGCACCTCCGGGAGGAAGGGATAAGGTGAGGGATACAGCAGGTGGTAATTGCTCGGACGTAGACGAGGATCTTAACTTCTTTCTAGGCACCGGTGGAGGGCCTCCCACACCCAAGGAATTCGAGTTCCTCAGAAAGTTCACTCACATACCAGTCTCAGGGGCAGAAATCTTTACAAGGCACAAGCCACCATCACACCGACGCCAGCCCATCTCGCCCCGACACGTTTGACCCTGTAACAGAATCAACGGAATAAAAGGAAATGAGATAGCGTAAAACTCGTGAAATGTAAATCTCCCAACATTTGGCTAAGTGAGCGGAGCCCTGTTCACAGAAGTATGGTCTAATACATTACAAGTGTATGGACTTGTAAATTGTAGTTATTAGTAAAATTCTGTTCCACAAATGTTTCTGTTACTCTTATAATTAACAACTTACTTACAAATGTACAAGCGATTTTTTATGTTCCACAGGAGTATTAGTCGGGTCCTGGTACTTGGTGTAAATTTCTCTATCAGTGTAGGAATATTGACAACTTCAAATAATAGCACAAAATTTATTATCTTCTGAATGATTTTGGAAATCAGTTGACCTAAATGTTCTATGTATTAGCGAAAATGATGATGATAATGAGTAGGAAAATGTGTAAAGAAAGAATAAATAAGTATTTGTGCACCATGATATATTTAGGTTAAATGTAAAAATATATCTTATGATTGATATTGGCGTTTCCTGTCTCAAATGCACATTTCTGGTTAGCATCTCAGTTAATGTATTTTTAAGGTTCTTGTTACATACCACGAAAATAATTTCTTTTTATTCTTCATTTTGTTTAAAATGATCTCTTTTGACACAATTTTCGCAGATTTTTTGTGCTTATAATGAGAACATTTTGTTAAGCAATATAAGAAAATAATTAGCATAAATGAATAAATAGTCAAAATAAATGACCTAGATCGATCGGAATGCTCGAATCCTCTGCCATCTCTCGATGACTGAAATTGATGCTCCGGGGACGTCGGCACAAAGTGGATTATTATGCTTAAATATCGTAAAATGGAAAAAATGCAACACCCCTTTAAAAGGAATGACAATAATTCTCTCTGTATATTAAAAAATCCCTAAGAAATGGACATAACCTAATCGATGAAAGGCAAACAGTTGTTCCTTCATTTTGCTCTTACATGACGTCATTTGTAACTTTTTACTAATACTATACCAGTATTGCACTTATTTCGTGGAACAGAAAGTTACAAGGACTTGTACTAATGCACTTGTATGTATTAGACCATACTTTTGTGGAATAGGGCCTAGGGAAAACCGCGAAAAATAACCCAAAGCTATGATGGCTAGCCCTTTATAACAGAATGTGTGTAATAACCTATGAGCATATTTCAATCAAAAAGTTTGATTGCTTTATCTTTTTGCTTTACAGAAAAAAGTCATATAATCTGTCAGCGCATTATATGTTTGAATACAAAAGTAAAAGTTACCCCTCGATAGCATGTGATAAATACACGTTACCTGTGTAAACACTGAATTTTTCCATTTTTGTCCCAGTATAAAATTAAGGCTACTTTTATTTATTCACCTTCCCCCCAAATTTTTGGCTCGTCGAATAGGTTTAAAAATCCCTTTTATAAGAAGATGAACCTAATTTGACTGTGCTTTTACTCGTGCAACCTACGCGCCATCGTGCCATGTCTGGGAAACCAAAACAAAGGAATAAGGCGACGTATTTTCAAATTTCTTTGAACATGTTTTAAATATAACTGGAGGAAGGCTAGTCAGTTATAGCATATAGAGCATTCATGCACACTTATGTACGTAATTATTGTGTAATTCTTTCATTATAAAATATCTGCACTGTTACTGCATTAATTAAATATAATGAACATAATTAATATGCTGCCAAAACACTAAAAGATAACCTTAATATATCATCATATTCTAAATAGATCGTATTGTATTAATTATCCATTTGTGGCACGTGTGTTTAGCCTTATGTATGTGCTTCTATTTGCACAAAAACAGATATTTGTTTTGTTCACAATGAGGCAGAAATAACGGGCAAGGTATATTATTTGTTTTCATCAATGCGTCATTTATTTTCCAGTTAGGTGCTTTTTAATATATTCACTGTATAATTAAGATATCTTGCCTGTTCCATGTTTACAACAAATAATTTTTTTCTTTTACATAGTATTTTCATTTCCCAAGTGGTTTTTTATTACATATCTGTTAAGGTAGCATAGTAGACACCAGTCTTTTAAGATGTGCATTTCAATTCTTATCAATCTGTCATGTGTAATTTTTTATATGTTCCAATATAAAACATGCTTTATTCTTGACGTATTTTTAAAATATACGTTTATTCAAGTTGTTTATTATATAAACTATTTTTAGTTTTAATTTTTAAAGTTATATGAAGAAACCAAAATGTTTTTAAATCTGTTGCATTTGGTATAATTATTTCTATCTTTCCTATTCATATTTAACATTTATTTCGCAGTCCAAATTATTAAAAGCTTAAGCTTGTTTCATTATCTTCATCTTTATTAGGTCCGGCTGGTGTTTTTATTTTTAAAATACTATTTTTTCCTACCCCTAAGTTCTATTTTTCATACAAAAACGATTTTTATATAATGCATAAAATAATATAAAAGTGAGAATGAGCGGTTATACGGAGTGATTCATAAAGAACAAACACATATTTTCCTTCATTTATTTCAAAACGAATGATGCTGTCCACAGCTTATTATATATCAAATGTGGTGTATCTTTGGGAAATTATTAACCTCTATAGGAAATAGTGAAAATGTCTTCCCTCCTGTATAAAGCATAACTGAACACGTCGCTCCATGTTACAGGCCGCCGTTGGAGGACTCTGTTGTTAATATCATTAATATTCAGTGTAATGCTGTTGTTGTACTCAATGTCTGGGAGTGTATGGCGTAAACTCTTGTCTTTTAAGTAACCCAATAGAAAGAAGTCCGGTGTTGTCAAATCAGGAGATCTCGGTGGCCACAGATTCTTGGAGATTATCCGGTCGTCAAAGAAACTTTCAATTAGCGTCATGGATTGTTTAGATGTATAGCATGTAGCGCCATCTTGTTGAAAATATCCATGAACCAGCTGTACATCGTCCAGTTGCCCAACAAACCCCACGAAATCTAGTGCTACTCTGCAGTGTCCACAATCTGGTTCAAAAAAGAGAGAGAGAGAAAAAAAATGGTACTAATGAAGATAATGGGCTCCAAATCCCGACTTTTACTGCTTCATGAATGACATATTGATTTTGGACGGCCCAATAGCATGAGTTCTGTGAATTGGCATAGCCACATATATGGAACCATGCTTCATCTGTTAACCATCTGTGAACCATATGCCTGGATTTTGAACAATAAACGCCGTGTTTTGTTATGCCTTATGCAGGATGGAGAACATTTTCAACATTTTCTATTAAGAGGTTAGTAAATCCCTCAAAGATACTCTTCTACATTTGAAGTATAATAAGTTGTGGCTTGTTTCATTCGTTTTGAAATAAATCAAGAAATGCTTAGTTCTATGTACATACCTTTGTATTTTGAAAGTAGGTTATATATTTTTATGAACACTACTTTGCAAGATATAACGTCAAAGTCAAAAAATTTTAAATGACACCAGGTTCTATTTCTGTTCCCATATTTTCCGAAAGAGAATGTATTTTTATTTATCGTTATACAACACTTCATTTAATTTACGTATATGTTGTTATAGCAATAAAATAACTTGATCAATCTGCAATTATATTATAATGGTAGTTCTTTTATTTAAATCATCGTGTAATACTTTTAAAAGAAAATATGAGATTGAAAATTCTGATAATAATTATAGAACATGACAGAAATTCCCTTATTAGGAATATAGACAAATATCACCACTGCTGGTGCATTTTTATCAGAATTGTGGCATTTTTCAGAACTTACAGAAAATTCAAATTCATTGAAAGGAGTGAAATCTTACCGTGGCATTCACTAAAAACTATTCTCTTTCAGATGGTACAATTTTTGTGTTGTTTTTCATTTCGGCTACTATTCCCTATTCACCCTTAGAGTGATCCCGATCAAAACAATGTCACATGACGTGACGTCACTAGCATGCCTGTATGCAGCTAAGTACACACAGTAGCAATGCACTGAAAGAAAGTAGTTCCATGTGAGCATTTAAATTTGAGGATGGGTTCACTAATAAATAACATCTATTATACAAAAAATCAGTACTTGTGACTTAAATTTAATAATTACCGCTGACTTTATTAAGTTGAATTTCGAAGTTACAAATTTATGCGTTCCAACTACCAAGTTCAGGCTATTGCAACTGGATAGGTGCCCATGGAACCTCATTTCTAAGAAACTTGGATGACACTTTACAAAATTGGCCCTGCTCGCAGCTCAGTTGTTTGACAACTCCAACAGATGTCTCTCAATTACGATGAAGGCTACATGAGGGCACTACAACTGCAAATTTAAACAGTGTTCAAGCCTATTTCGTTTAACAGAAACATACTTTTCATTCATATGTGCTTTGGAGTTGGCAAATAGAAGGAAGGCCGAATAATTTTATGCGGAATCTTTTGAAAATGGTTATTTGCAGTACCGAAACAAAGAAAGTGCGTTGTTACATCATGTGATGATATCGCGGTGGTTGTTGGGATGCCTGGGAATCACAAACGCACGACTTTATTTGTGTTTCATGTTCATTATAAAGCGGCAAAGTGGGCAAAGATAAAATGTACCATTATTTATCAATACAGAAGTGCGCCGTATTGGGATGCAATACCAGGGGAGACAACAAGGAATTGTGTAAAGTGCGTATCTTTTAAAACTACATACAACTTTAGGCTTTTACAATGTAAATGCTATCTGGAAGACGGGGTGTTGTTTTTGTACACTATAACCATCAATATACCATTTATAATGATACCTCTATGTGCTTTAAATAAAATAACACGTATTGTATTTGTTGTACATAGTAGTACATTGTCAATGAGAGGTTTATTTACGTACCTTTTTACTTTCTTCATTATATATGAAGACAGTTTGCATTTTTAGGTTGTGTACAGGATGTGTACAAAAATACCATTACATTTTACTTCATATATCCATCCTAATTCCCTATTTGCTTAGAGTTGGGTTAAGAAGGCAAGTTACTGTCATATTTTAAAAATTAACTATCTGGTGCAACGTCATATAATGACGTTGCAATGACGTAATGAATAGGCAGCATAAGAAATCATGTCTTTGGACACTTGACAGGATCTCACTATATAATTTGTTTTACTTGTAATTTCCCTTCTTTTTTCGGATGAAATTAAGTTATTGTTAAGCTTTCGTTTAGACAACCAGCTACAGAACCGCCATAGCCTGAAGAGTGAAGACTAAAAAATCCGATCTGTAACAGCAGCTCAGAACATGCTAGCCAGATTTTTGCGTCTTGATTTGACTCTTCAGGCTGTCAGCGATTCTGTCGCTGGTGTCTGGAATTCGGTGAAAATTTAACAATGACTTATTTCTCCGAGAAAGAAAGGAAACTACAAGTGAAAAGGAAGGAATAAATAAATAAAGAAATAAATCTAGTAAGGCTTGCACTGCCCACCTCTCATGGCTGCGGTATCGACTCGTCCACGGCGATGTTTAGTTCGCGCATCCGGCGGAATGATACATACAAAAATTGACGCTCGATTCAACGGCTGTTTAAACAAGGGAAGGCCCAAGCAGTTTGCGCTTGTTGCTGACGCTAACGAATCACGTGCTGTTCTTTCTACGGAGATATATTACGTAAAGCATAAACCGGGAAAGCGTATAATGAAGGCGAGAAAACAATTATTTTAAACGTATGTTCAAAGTTCTGCGAAAAGTATTCGGCACTCGCAATAAAGGAGGTATGACCTCTAACCTCACATTTTACCTGTCCTCTTTTGTCATTACGTCGCTTATACTTTCTACGTGTTTCCGGCAACTGGGCAGTATTCTTGGTGCGAATTGCGGAAGGATATGTTGTTTGTTGACGTTAGGATCACTCTAAGAGTGGACTGGCGTATCGCAGCAGGTGGTGCCCATACTCTTTGCCTTGTCCTTGAATGTCGCTTTCTGAAGCTGATTCCTGTTGGTCCCACAGCAGTCTACATTGATTTGTCAAGATGGTTAGGTGATTGACACTAGAATAGGACATTTTTGGTACAAACGTTATTTTAAACGCGAATTAACTTGTCATGTTCTAGTGGTGTTTGTTGAGAACTTTTACATCCCAAAACTGCAATTCAAGATATTATGGACAAGACTGTTTCAGTACTAAACAGAGGGGAAAAAAGACAGAATCTTTCATGCTCGCCAGCAAAATACTCCCGAAATTAGTACAAGTGAAGGTTTCGGAATGTAAAGGAAAATATTAACAATGAAATCAGAAACAGTGAGCTGGCATATGTGTTTTTCCGACCTGATAAGCCGAAGGAAGACCATCATTCTAGCATATTCTATAACGCATACTTACAATACATACATACAAGTTTAAGGAATCGCTCACAGAGGTAAGATGTACAACTAAACCACAGTATTTCGGGAAAGCGTTCATTACTATTCATAATTTTCCTCCATTTACCCAATCAAACAGTTTTCCGAAATCAATCAAAAATCATATTTTCTAAATGTTTTCTTGAATTCAAAACAACAAATTGTTCCTTAGTTTGGCAGTAATCAAACCTGAACAGCCTTGTGCGAATTAATGTGAACAAGTAGGTGAATTTAGTTTTATAAGTTATTCAGTACTAAAAACTCTTTCCCTCTAACTCTACACCGGATTATAATAACCATTGTTCAGATAGTTGATTGTAGCTTTTATTTCTTATACTAAAAGTTAAGCATTTTTTCTGTGTTTCTAGCTGTTTTAACATTTTATTTAGCAAACATATTTTTATTCATAATGGATATCACACCTAAAAAGAGAAATAAGAATAACCCTCCATGAATTTAGTAATAGACTCAAGAGACAGCTAGCAGCTGAATGTAACGTAAGTTTGGGTGCTGTTTATAATATAATTAGAAGTAAAAATGAGATTGGGGCATTTTTTTCAAAGGAAAGTACTATGTGACCGAAAAAGAAAAACGCCCAGAAAAGATATTGTAAGATTGTGTCTATTTAATTAATCCTGAAAAGAAAAGGAAATCTTTTTATTTACAAAAATATTTGGAGGCTGCAGGAGTGAAAATCGATGCTTCAACGGTTCGTCTAGATGACTTTTAGAACCTGGAAGGAAAGCTCGAAGATCGATTAGAAAACATCTATTGACGTGTCCTATGAAGAAAAAGAGATTGGCACGGGTTAGAAAATATTAGAACTGGACACAAGAAGAATGGAGAAGAGTGCTGTTTTCTGTTGAAAATCTTTTAAAAATGCAGAGGTTGAACGTCGCACATAAAAGGAGAAGCGATGGAGAGGAAATTTCACCAAAGCACATCAAACGGCAAAGTTTCCATAAAATATCTTTTGGAGATGTTTTGTATTCACAGGAACAAATATTTGATCCTCATTGACGGAATGATGAACAACGACAAGTGCATTCAATTTTAGAGAAAACGCCCCACTCAGAACTAAAGAAATTGGCAGAGGAATTGAACATTGAAAAGGCGATTTTCCAGCAAGACCTTGCCGCATGTCAACATCAAAGAATATTATGATATTATGATATTATGAATATTATGATATTATGAATATTATGATATTCTTTGATGTATGACAAAAAATGGCAAAAAATGGTTTTCAGTATTTGGTCTGCTTGGAAATTCACCGGATGCTAAGCCTATAGAGAATCTTTGGGCGAATAGAAAAACAACTGCACCACCAAATAAAATATAATTTGTATTGTGATTTCATTACCCAGAAATAAGTGAAATGTGTAAGAAAATCATTGGCTCTGCGCCAAATGAATGAAAATGATAATTAAGACCAAGGATGGGCACGTTAAATACTAAGACCTCTGTTTAGTAAAAAAATAATATTGAACTTTTGTGATATACTCTTTTTTTAATTTATCTTTGTTCACGTTAATTTCCACAAGGGTGTAACTTACTTTAAAAAATTTAATCGTAATATTTGTCAAAATATGATATAGACACTTAATCCTTACAGCATAAACACTTCAAGTGTTAAATGTCCATAGTTCAAGGTTTTCTCCGTTTAAATGTTCCTTGGCGATCCTCAAAAACTCATTGTTTATAGTCCAACCACGTTACACACTACTGCCACTTGCAAGGTTAATTCCAATAACAGATCATGCTGGCTGTTCTGTTCTTCTTTCAGTCAGAAACACGAACGAACTGCCGGCAGAAGTATTTCTTCTGTATTTTCCAATTACAAAAACAATATTAGTAAGACATCTACAACATTATGACTTTCAGGTATAATATTAGAATGGATCTATGAATTAAATTTTATTTCACCGGCATGTACATAGAGATCTTATGCTGATTTACGCTTGGCATGACATCTAATACACGGAATGACAAATGACCGTAATTATCGTTATGTTGCAACTTATTGTAGCTTCTTGCTGCACGATACACGTGCTGCCCCGGCAGTTGCTAACCTTAAAGGAACAAGGCTGCTCCTGCCCTGCAGCTGCGGAGTCGTTTCCCTTGTGGCATTTAGTGTTATTTAATCTGCATTTCTTTCAAGTGCAACTAAATTACAGAGGAAGTACACGGTCATTTAATTGCTTCACTAACAACACCAAACATATGATAAGACACTTTGCGATCTTCAACTGCACTTGTTTAGTAAATGTTTAATACAAGAATCGTTATTTAATAATTATATAAAAGATGTACACAATAGTATAAACAAAATGAAATTGAGATAAAGGCAAAGCTTTTGTTAAATTCACGCAAACTATCATTAAGAAGACAAAAAGTATGTATAAGTTACAGTTTTTTCTCTTATCCCACCAGAAAGCTAGAATTTCACTAGTTTTCAAGCTCCAGAAGTTTATGTAAAATGCCACTGTAGACAATCTGTGGTATTATATCACTTAAAAACTGAAATATTGTACTATATTTCTTGTAATATTTGAATCTTCTATAAAAATGTGTTTTAAACTTTCACCTTGTAAAGAACTCTTTTAACAACCACATTTTTGCTACAATATAGGTGCAAAATAAAAACATTGACAAGTTTAATCCTATACAAAGTTCTCAAGAACTTATTCTAGAACTACTAATTTTATTTCGTTGATAACTTTCATTATATACTGTCTTTAAAGACATGGACACTGTTTTGTATGCTATTTCAAGGTATTTTATTATGTCTTAATGATAATACGCACTTTGCCGTCGGTGCTTATATTTACGTAACTAGCAAATTAAACAATATTTAATATAAATCTCTCTTTCACCAGGTATTTGTAAGTATAAAACCTAACTAGAAATACGCTTAAACATATTTATTTCGTCGTTAAATATACAGGCTAAGAGAAGAGATAAAATATTGACATTTCAAGAAGTAAATAGGTTTACTTTTTGGCGAATTTCCATTGAAAAAAACGATTATTATTATTATTATTATTATTATTATTATTATTATTATTGTCGTCGTCATCATCGTCATCATCATCATTAAATCGTAAGTGTAATATTTTTCTCTTATAGCTAAACTAAAACGAAACATTAAATTTAAACAGTTTTTTAAAAAAAAATAATGTAAAATTAAGTGCATAAAAGGCTCAAGTATTGTGTCAGGTTTCAAAAATTGAAAGGCCTGCTTCATATAAACAAATTTAAACGTTAATTATTTTCAAAATTGAGCTTAGGCTAAAGTATTTTTGTATCGTTTTATAGATCGTCCACAAATATTTAATATCATAAGAATTCGGAACTTGATAAACTATAAGAATAAAAGAATAAAATGCACTTTTAGGTTAGCGCGCCGAAAGAAACATCTCGTATTTGCAAAAATTCACCAGTGCTTATAATGTTCGCTTTACTGGGGACGTACTGGAGATTATAATAATAAAAATGATTCAACAATTCACGTTCATAATCGTAATACTTTTGTCTAACGCCTAATTTATTGTCGTCATTACAAAGAAGCTCAATATTTATAAAAATTACATTTCCCTTCAGCAATATACACATCCAAGAACTGTAGCAAAACAAAGTGTTGCTTTCAAATAAAGAACACAAATTCGCCAACATGTTTAAAGCACAGTATGGGGAAAGCTTTGGATAATTTTTTTCTTGGAAGTGAAATTACAATTTTTTTTTTTTTTTTATTTTCGAGCGAGGAATGAGGTGCTTCAAAGTTTGCTCAGAAAAACACCGTTGCAACGTCTCTGCAATCTCTTTCTAGTGTTTAGTGCCAACAGAGATCGTGTGTGGTAGAGTAATTAAGTTATCCTTTATTTATTTATTAATTAAGGTACTAAGAAATATTCGTAGTTTCTTAACGAAATTAACAATGGTAATGGAGTAGAGTTTCCAAGTATCTCGTGGCAGTGTGCTACTGTTTAGACGAAGGCAATAATACTATATACCCGAAACTCGGTAGGATAGGGCGAGGTTATTAAAATTTATCTCACAATTTACCGAAATTGAGTATCCTAACATATTCTTTAGAACAAACAATTCCCTTAAGAGCCAAAAATGTTAATGCTTAATTTGAAATAAGGAGTAAAGCTAAGCCAATAAGAAAGAAAACGCTTTGAGGTACAAAATAACATAACTCAATACACCACACCACCTGCTTGTAACGTCACTATCTTAAATGAGACGTCTGTGATGAGAAAATGTGGAAACAATGCATTGCAGGCTAGTCATTTCCAATGCCTACTTGAACTGAAGCTTTGTTCCCTAAGGCAAATCTTATCACTTATTCAAAAACCCAAAAACTCTTTAATATTTAACTGTGACTTGCAGATTAAATATCATTCCTTACAGCTCCTGAGATTATTATTAAATTTTTGTGTCCCCAAAAACCATAATGTGAAATGTCATATGCGTTACCAACGAAATTGCGTGACCATCTTTGGAATTCCAGCTTCGCTTATCACAACAGAATGTAGGGAGGGGGGAGAGATATTACGAAGCGTTTAGAAGCATTATATCAAAATGACACTGTTGTCAAGGAAGTGCAGAAGATAACAGTGTGCGGTTTTCATAGACCTTGGTGATGCAACTGTTAGTCTTGACCTTGGCCTTGATCACTTGCATGTCATAATGTTAACGTTGAATGAAACACGTGTTAACACTCTGCGCGCGGTCTATCTTCCGGCAGAAGTTTCCAGAAAGTCAATTCCAACTCTAGCAGTTTTTTATTATATTGAAATATACTGCTGCTTTTTTAAAAGTTGAGATTTAGATTTAATATGATCCTGCGGATTGATAGGTAGGAAAGACCGGATTTTGTACTGTGATGCCAAAAATCCCTAAGGCCGGCATTGTAAAGACATCACTCATGTCGGCAATATGAATAGAGCTATGATATTTATAATATTTGAGTCCTGAGTTATTAAACGATCCAAGAATACGTTTTAACTGTTTTAGAATTAACATTGTGAGAGCTTTGTTTGAAAGCTGTTCCCATACTTTCGGAATTTTCACTACGCATTTCACAAAGGTTTTTTAATGTTATCAGTTTTCAATGTATGTAATAAAAATTAATATCTGAAATAATAAACCAAACCACGTTTTCGGCTTACCTATGCATTGTATGCTCCCTCCGGAATAATTAGTCATCTTCAATTTGTATCAAATTTTCTTTACCTCAATAATTAAACATCGATGATTTCTACCATATTTCGATTTCTCGAATTTCCTTATTTCTATCTACGCGTGACATATGATTTCAGTTTCCAAGGTTATTATTTGGGCTGTATTGATACTCTGAATCGAATTCAATATAGACAATATTTGCAGTGAAAAGTTTCTAAATATAAGCGGAAATAAAGTTAATGTCTGTTAATACAGCTTTACCTATATTTTCCGTTCATACTATTTAATGTCTTGGTTACTAAGCGTGCTTTAGTCGCGGTGTCCGTGCTCCGCTCACTAAAACTTGCGCATATAATTTCACTTTGTAGAAGACCAGGGAATTGTCTGCCCTCAATTAAACAGACATTCTGTGTGACACAATTAAGTTCGGCCATAGGTTCCCGCCTGTGAGAGATGTGGAACTTGAACCATGTTCCGCCTACAACAAAATGGAGGCGACACGCGATGAACAATATCCTGCTCTGAAATCTTGCTTTCCTCTTAACAAATCTTCAGCTGAGGCCAATACAATGTTATAGTAGACCTATAGGCAGTTTGTACTTCCCCTAAAAATTCTATTGGGTACCACCCAGTGTGTTTGTAACTGAAAAGTTGCACATGAGACGTGTTTGTGTACGGTGGGTTTCAAACTGCCGATTTCTGAACAAAAGGATGTTCGGGTGCAGTTTTACGTGCAGTTGAAGATGATAATAGAGGAAGATGCGTAGTTTATTTCAAAAGTAATCATTACAGATGATGAAACTTGGCTACATCATTTCAATCCTGATAGCAAACAGCAAGGCTTATTAAGAAATCTTAATAAAAAAATCAACTAATTTCCGGATATTCACAGAATGGTTAACAGCATCTGCACACACAATTATAATTGAACAATACTACAGAGATTTCCTGAAAACTGTGCAAGGCCATGTCACACGCAAAAGCGTACATTTCTGTGCAGCAACCGGGATGCTGCATCACGATAATGCACGACCGCATACCGCTGAATATCTAAAAAATCAATGTGAAGTGTGTTGCTCACCCTCCCTATAGTCCGTATTTAGCCGCATGTTACTGTTTTCTTTTCCCCAAATTGAAGAAACACTTCGTGGGAGGCATTTCCCATCATCATAAGTAGTGGTGAAGGCGATTTCGAAATACCTGTAAAAAAATGGTTTCCAGAGTTTGTTTGTAGACTGTCAGAAACACTGGAACGTGTTTCGTACATTGTACACGTTTTTTTTTTCAATTTATTTTTTGGACGCTCTTTAATAACATCTCAGGTCATCAGCGTCCCATTTGAATCAAGCGTGAAATGGCCGGTAAATTTTGTTCAGAATCCTCTTCTTTCAGGCTTGAGGTTCTTTTTCTTGCAGTAAATGTACAACATGGGACCCACGGCTTTACTTCCCTTCCGAAGGAAGCCATCCTTAGGATTTTTAGGCCCAAAAATCCATCGATCCTGACCGGGTTTGAACCGTGATCTTGGGTTTAGAAAGCAAATATGGTTTCCACTACACCACCAGAACTGACGTACACAACGGTGACTACTATAACAAATAGCAAAATTATGAGGATGAATAAAGGTATGGTGTCAAAAATGTATGAAAATTCTTTATTGAGCTGCTCTCATAATTAAGGAAATGTATGCTTATGTCAGGTCCCTTCCACGATACCTGCAAACTGCAACGAGCGCCCCTTTCGCCTAAAACACTGGCAAGTTGGTTCATAGTTCATTGGATCGCTCCGTATAAACTAACGCAATTATTTTTATTGGAATTGTTCTTGACATAAGGTAATAACAATAATTAAATTTTTTTGTCAGGAAGAAAACATTTACCCAATGTTTTGTTTTGATTGTTTTCATTGGGAAGTCAGTCAAATATGAAAATTGATTTGGCCTTTGTTATAATTTTACATTAAGTATTGTAGTTACATTTACAATAATAAAAATTTATTCTGTGAGCAATATAAATTTTTAAGACATCTAGCATTAATATTTTCGCGTGTTTAGGATAAATTTAACGAATTAGAACAAAAAAACTAATGGATTTCAAGAAAAACCTATTTGCCCTCTCTATATATAATTTTTACAAAGCAATATTAATTTGTAGGGTTCCTTGGTGGTCCATTTCATATGGAGTGGCCATATCCCAAACACCGATACCTTCTCTATTACAGCGTTCCTTGTAACACTCTCTCTTCGCAGCTCTTTGAGATGATTCACTGGGATATCCACGCCACGATGGGCTATAACATTTGAAGGAGGACATGGAAAATAGACTTGGGGCTGTTCCGCTCGGTGGACATTAACATTGCCAGAGGGTGCTACTGCCGAAAAGGAACCTCATTTCGTGCCGGAAGGTCGTAAATCAAAGTACTTTTATGACTTTTCCCTGTTGTACGGAATTACCTTCTGGGAAACTGAGACGAATTCGAAACCAAAGGGCTAAGTTCATGCTAGGAAAAGATTAGCTTCATCAAAAACATAACTTAAAATTTTTTAATTATTATTCTTTTATACACTTTTTCCTTTCGCTTACTAAAAGGTACAACGGCGATTAGATAACCAACTTTTATATATTGCTGCTATCAATCAAACAGTTAATGAGTAATGAAGATTTTCTTGTACATTCTTTTCTCTTACAGTTTCTGTATGCTTTCCTGTATGCTTGCCTTACTATTCCAGCATCTCCAGTACTTTATAAAATATAGCGTATCGAAATGTTAAAATGGGCCTGTTTTTCAACTGCGCCCCCAAGGGCAAGTTCTCTCTCTCTCTCCCTCCCGCCCTCCCTCCTTCCCTTGTTGAGCTTCACGGCTTTGTATAGCTGAAATAAATTCTACCACACGCGTTGCAACGCTGTGGTGTGTAGAACTGACCTTGATTGTAAGTATAATGTTGTTTACAATCGATAAGGAACATGTAAATTATATAAGTTTGCTGTGCTGACTTGCACTTTTAGTTTGTATCAGGGGAGTTTTAATAATTATCGTATTCCAATAAGAAGACAATATCAGGTTATGAAATCTCGTTTCATTTTAATGTAATCTTCACACGATTCACTTCGCCTTTTGTGGTATGATACTTTAGGAATACAAGGATTATCTTGGCTCTGAAGTCAATCAGCTATGGCATTGGTTGGACACTTATTCCCAAAATTTTTGGGTTCGCGAATCCCCTTCATAAAGGTCTGATCTGAGTGAACCCCTTATTCATTTACAACTATGGGTTAGGTTTCAACTTCAATTCCACATTTTTCTGGGTTTGCCAACTTTTCTTTTACCTACGGGTTGATAGGGGAGTTTATTCTAGTAATAGGATCTTTCCAATTTTGGCTTTTTCTCGTACTAAATATGTTGTAACTTCATTTAAAATTTTATCCTCACTCTTAAAATTTGTTACTGAAAGAAGAACTTTCATTTAGCCCGCTACGATTTTCTTTTCATCAGCTTTTTTATTATCCAGAATTCAAAACCATAAAGAAAAACGAATATTGCCAAACTTTACAATTTTGTGTTTCTTTACCTTTTAAATATTTATTGTTGCGATATTTGATTGAATTTACTGGTACTAAGCTCGTTTTGTATATATATCCAAATCTTCATAAAAAGGGATGTTACAGCCTAGATAGTTGAAATTATTTACATTTTCAATTATAGCATTTTATAAAAAATTTTTTTTTTAATATTTGTCTTTTTACTTTAAACACCATTACTTTGTTTTTTAAAGTGAAATTAAATAAGAATTAAAGTTAATCGAGCCCTGTGATAGGCCCAAAGAAAACTACTAATTATCACTAAATATTTCAACACATGCCTCATTTCAAAGAACTGAAAACAACACCTTTAATGCACGGAGGCCACAGTTCGATTTTAGTAAATTTTAATAATAATAATAATAATAATAATAATAATAATAATATCTTAACAATAAAAAAAACTCAAAATCCGCCATTAGAAAAACATTGGAGATCTTCCAAATTTCGGGAACTCTCAGGGAAATACCGATCTAGGAGTTGCCAGGAGGGCTAGAACTTTAAACAAGGTGGGTTGTTAAGCTTATATGACCATATTCCTTGAAAACATCCTTATATGAAAGAATTTCAAATGGCGTGTTGGCATCAAGCAGCAATTACCTAGACGGTGGTTTCCTAAATTCTTTTATGATTTCACGAAAGGAATAACTGTGGAAGCATATGGTTCCTAGTAATGTAACATTCTATGTATAACAAATTCGTACAACTAATCACTCTGGATATTCCAGAAAACTTAAAGAGTTTGAATACTAGTATTCCTCCTGCATGGACTCTGGTAATCATCTCTAAGCAGCCCTACATTTTTTCTAAGAAAGTGCAACCACATTCCTTGTAATCTGGTAGCCGTCGACAACTGGCCCTTGTGCATGCCCAAGGAAACTTACTAGCGGAAGTATCTTATACAATATGTCCTGTTTTGATGTCTACGGGACACCCCGTTTGGTATTCACCTTCAGTTGACTCACAACTCTATTTAATTCATTTGTTACATCAACTCAGTATATAGACTCTTCCCCAAACTTTTCTGGGGTTCCAATCCCGCCAGGACAGTCCTCCCTGTCTGAGGTTTTTTCCAGGTTTTCCTCAGCCATAAATGGCAAATGCCGAGGAAGTACCCTTGGAACCTTTCCTTCCTTAAAAATAAATCCTTTCCCAATTTATCATTTCCTCTCATGTATCATCAGTGCCCATCGCTTGTGGTGCCTCTGTAGCAAAAAACGGGCGTGAAACACCATTCATTCCTTCTTTCTTACATTCCATTATTCATTTCCCCACCTTTGCAAGAAAATCCAAAAGCGTATATATTAACCTGCATGAAGTTCAGCTCTGTAACGTTAGCTGATGATATAGGATGTGTGCACTGTCTGGCGATCAGAAGAAGGCAAGCGTGAGGTATGTGCTACATAAATATTTTCTGTCCTCCTCACTATGTTCATGCTAGAGCAGATAGAAAGATACTCGCCCATGGTTAGAAGTCCAGCTGAAGTGCAAGATCTGAGTCTGAGAGGTCCTCAGTTATGGGGCAACATGCGTATCTGACATACATTCGTGAACAGTTCAGTTCCCCTCGCACTTCAGCCTGCTCTTGCCTTCTTCTGATCGCCAGACTGTAAAAATTTCTATTATATTTAAAGTGCAGTATAAAATTACGAAACTTAAAATGTCTAATGTTTTTCCTTCATATTCTATCCTAATACATTTTTTTTTCTTTTTATTCATTTTTTTCCCATTGTTCTGCATTTTGTTTTGTTTTGTTTTTTTCTCCCGTTTCTTTTCATTATCTTCTCAAGTTTAATACACTTAAACTTTCAGTGGACAGCACCAGGCTAAGACAACAATGAATGATACAAATTTATCCTCATCATTTATAGCTGCAGTGCTTTCTGGCTGCAATTCTACAATAAATGTTTGTACTTATTGATGTCTAATGACTGTTTCAAACGGTTAAATGTCAATACGTTCAACAGATTATTGAAATAGCAAAAGGGTTTACTAATTATTAAAATTACCTGCAGAACAGCCGTGAACAAGCTAAATTGCATTTCATAGTACAATAGGGGTTACAAACAAATAAGAATAAACTTTATATTCTTGCGTCATCTCCTTTGTTACAACTTTACTAGAAATACTGTGTGTCTCCAACTGCCATTAATTAATTGATATTCAATTAAATACCAGCAACAGTTCTTTCAGAAGCTGATGTTCTAATTAAAAGCTTTTTACAGAAAATACTTCAGCTCTCTACGGATTCTCCAAACAGCACAAAGTATTGGGATTATTTAACTCTAGTTGGAATATTTTTATTTTTACAGCATATTAATGCTTTTAAAAACTTACAACATTCCCAAAATGTTCATATCAACAGCTGTAGTAATTTGTATGAACAAATTGGGATCTTTTTAAATAAATTTAGTTTGTAGAGTGTCGAATCTGAAACTCTTACAGTTTAAACATTGAGGGCAAAATTAATAAATAAGAGCATTTCAAACCTGGAGCGCTTTACAGGCGTGATCATGTGTAAGGAGAGCATTTTTGCTAATAAAGGAATTTGACAACTTGACTTCTCATAGCGGTGATTGGAGATTGGCTCAATGTTTGGCCGCTGCATGTTATTCCAGGAAGGCCTTGTTGCTGCTGTAACAGCAAAAATTTAAATAATTGGTTCTAATTTGGGTGCCCATCCTTTCAGCGAAACCTTGCAGAATTCCAGACACCATACGATCCAATGGCGCACTAGGGAAGTCAGGGCTGTCTGTCTGTCTGTCTGTCTGTCCACGAAGTTCACGGTATTTCCCAAAAAGGATACTGCTGAAATATCGACCTGTTTGTCATTCTATCACGCTCTGCTAGTAGGTCCTGGTGGTGTAATGGTAACCATACTTGCCTCCTAAACCCAACATCGCGGGTTCGATCCCGGCCAGGCTCGTTAGATTTTTTCGGGCGTAAAAATCCTAAGTATAGCTTCCTTCGAAAGGGAAATAAAGAAGTGAGTCCCATGTCGTACATTAACGGCATGATAAAGAACCTCAAGCCTGAAATAAGAGGCCTCTGAGCAAAATTTGTCGTTAGTTTCACGCCCTGATTTGAATGGGAGGTTGATGACCTGAGATGTTAAAGAGCGCCCCTAAATAAATAAATAAACTAAATCAATAACGCCAGACTCTACATCTGCCTATATCATTGACAATAGGTTAGAGGCTCAGAAACAAGAGCCTGCAGAGGTTCACGGGATTTATAAGACCACCGTCTTATGAAGTTATAGGATTGGTGGTCAGTATTAGAGGGTTCAATGTGTCATCTGTAAACTTTTGGCGACAATGACTTTATTTGTGACACTTCCACCGCTGCCATTTAAGGTTCGCTAGTGCCTGAGAAGAGCCTGAAAAATATAAGAAACTGATGGCACAGCTGCATTGATTTTCTTGTTTAATTTCTGTTGTTCAATTTATAGATTTATTTATTTTTTTACGTGTTTTTAAAGTGTAGTATTCTTTGTCTTTGGGGGCAGTTGTACTAATGAAAAAGTCCTCTTGGAAAGTTATGTTTCTAATTAAATTCTGTCATCAGAAAACGATACCCAACGTTTTGGCATTTAAGCGTTGGCATTTAATTCTTGAACTGCGTGACGCACATTCGATGTTAGTGATGCAAAGTATAGAGGCATAATGGATGTTGCGTCCTCCACCGTTTTCAGCAGGAAAACTCGTACTTAGAAACTAAAGGAATTCTATGCTCCTTACAAAATAATTTCACAGCATCTCCAGAAGGCACATTAACTGTTCAAGAAATTATTAAGTTGAGAAAGATATGCCCTAGCTTTGAAAAGCTTACCAATAAAATTGGACATTAGTAGCGGACATTTTTTATTTATTTATTTTTTGAATTATTTATCTATTCTCCTTGAAGTCTAACCCAAGTATAAAAACTGTATAGCCCTGAACGGGTGTTCCAGAAAACCAGCACAAAGAATTAAAACAAAAGTATATATATTTTTTTGTTCTACAAATGCTTAATGCTGGTATTTCTAAATTAACCCCGGAGTTTTATGATGGAGGAGGAACAGTCGCAAGCAAAGGCTACAGCCCAACAAAAAAGAGCGCAATGGGCTGGTAGTAACTTGCAGAACCTTCAGACATAAGTTATAATTTGCGATACTATATGCTCGGACCAACGTCAAAAGCAAAGGTATATAAAAGCAGTCGTAACAATTTCGACCAGTTTGGCGAACACATTTAAGTGCCGACCACAAGGGATCCATTTTCTACGTTATATGAACCTTTGCTTTTATTCAAAATATAACATTTAACGACTTACAACTCGCTCAGTTGGACTATAAAACTGAAGCCGAACAAGAGTGTTAAACCGGTTTCACAAGCTGCCACACTGAAACACCTTGAGTAGTCTCATGGTTAAGAACATTCGAGAAATGCTTTTGTCTGTTAGTTTCTGGAGCTATATAGCAAGTTTCAACACTCATATCTGTAGAAATATTCGATATATTAGTGTAAAAGTTCTCAGGCTTTGTTTATAAAACGCTTGAGCTCAAAAAACTTTGTAGAAGTTTGTGGTTTCTGTTTAATTAGGCGGTAATAACATAATATTCTATACATTTGATTTTCCAGTGTGGTCAACAGTAGTTGCAATTAACAAAATGCGAATATGAAGCTTTGTGTTGTGTATGAATGAAAAATGCTTGAATCTCAAAAAAGTTATCTTAATATCATTCCACTGCCGCAAGTTTCAAATCAAGTAAAACAAATAATGAAGGAGTAAAGCAAAAGTTAAAATATGTTTATTTTTCTCTTAGACAAAATTTGTAGTCTTAAAAAGTGCACGAATGTAGATAAAGACAACTGTTAGAGTGGTTCAGTCTACAAATACATTTTAGGCTCATATTTGTGGTTTCGAATTGCATTATAGCGGAACTCAATTAGGTATTTAATTCAAGTTTTTTGACTGTAAACTTTAGTAAAACGAAAATTTATTCTTGGGGAACTGCATGTATCGCAGAGGTGTCTAAGAGTGAAGAGTGCGCAGTTAAGTTTCTACCAATTGGTTAACAGTATTGCGTTCAGGGCGATTGCAGAACCGTCTGCTACCTACAGACATCCTGTATTTAATGGGGGAAGCGGGTAAGATGTATAATTTGCTTTATTTGTGTAATCTTTTCCTTATTTTACATAAACGGTAAACAGAAAAGAAAAACATTAAGTCTCAATTCATTAGCATCAAGGGTACCCGCAAGTTTTTTATAATAACAAACCAAATATATATATACTTACACTTTCTATAAAGATAAAGTTTTCTCAATGATAATTAGATTTAGAATTACTAATTTACAGTTACTATGAATTATAAATAGTGTTAAAATGTAATGAGAAGCGTAAGGAACGATTTAAGTAAACAATTTCCTATATAATAAACGAAATTGTAGTTGTAAAATTAAAAGATCATTTTTGTCACATTTAAGATTATTAAATTCTGTTGTAATAAAGTGTAAAATGACTCTGCTTACATTCCTGTCGGAATTATTTAACAATTGGATTCTAGTGGTTCTTTAATTAACCATCACTTTTCTGATATTATTTTTCTCGATGAACTGATACGATCACTCTAAAAGTTTTGAGAATGGACGACGAGGGCATGTGACAGTATATTGTAAACTTAATAAATAATAAGTATTAGCATGATCAAACATTCCATTTCATTCAAAACAATTAAACTTTTACTCCGTGATTTTGAAAGTTCTACCATAAGTAGTAAAGTATAGATTTGATCAATATAGCTTACTTTTCTATTATAATGAAGTGTAATGTACTTGTGTTGATACCTCCAAATAAGAAAAGTATACCCGAGAAGAACTGTAAGAGCATCATTACGGAGTTATATTTTGAGGTCACATTCAGCATTTCTAATGTTAGCTATATGCTCTGATCCATTTACCTTAATGTGCATAATTAAATAACGAGGAACATTTAATAAGAGATTATGAAAGAATACATTTTCAATGCAAAAAAATTATGAGTTTTAATTAAATTTTCAATTAAAGTATCGCGAAAATACTATCTCGCCATGTATATGCCGCACTTTATAAAACAAAAATTATTTTAAACACTGTTGAATTCGAATTAATATATATTGTCCTCCCTTTTGAGCTCGATATATCTGTAGGTAAAGATTTTTCATGCGTTAACTACAGTCACGATTAGAACTCATTACACTAATGTCAATTCCTGTGGCTTCTTTAACCTGATCTCAAGCTCTTCAGATGGTCTTTCGTTTACATGAAAAACCGAAAGGTGGCATTGCAGAAAATATTAAAATAGCTTTCCAGTCTATTGTGATCTTATCCTGTATAGAATCCTTTTTGAACAGATTTTTGTATGCTACTTGGGTTTGAATAATATTTTTATACCTATTTATAAATCTTAAATTCAGTTTTTGTGATACAAATAATCTCAAGAAGGGCACAAAATAAAATTTTAATTCAAGGAGAAATTAAATTAAGAAAAGGCAAAACAAATGAAAGAATTTGCCTAACACAAATTTCGAAAATATATTTTAATTGGAAAATAATATAAGCACAATATTGTAAAAAAATGAAAGTATTTTAAAAACATTAAAGCTATTATTTGCAATCGTTTCATTGGGAAAATATTTTGAAAAAACGAAATTAAAAGTGTGAAACATGGTACAGTAATTCATCTAGCTAGAGAACATTCATATTCATTATTTGGCGTTACAAATAGAAGGTACACGCAGGTTGCGGTCCCGAGCGGCAGCGGAGAAATCGAATTCCTCAGTCCCGAACGGCAGCGGCAGTAGCAGCTACCAGATGCCTTCGTTTCGTATAAAAGTGCTGTTATTATGAAGGATTATAACTTTCATATTATATACTATTTTTAGACTTAAACTCAATAAATGGAAAAAGTAACATTAAGAATAATGCAGAACAATTATAAAAGAAAAATGTATAAAAGTGCTGTTATTATGAAGGATTATAACTTTCATGTTATATCGATTTTTTAGACTTAAACTAAATAAATGGAAAAGTAACATTAAGAATAGTGCAGAAAAATTGTAAAATAAAAAAGTAACGAGTTAAATATAGTTATAATGGAGTAATATTTTTTATGTTCTTTACATTTTATAAAAGTTAAACTAACCCAACTTAACATATGAAATATGTTTTTATGTTCTATTATTATTTTTTTTTTGTTAAACTTAAACAACCAAACCTAACCTAAAGTATTATTTTTTATGTTCTGTTATATAATATATATATATAAATAAATTAACAGTAATAATAAAAGTAGATAAGGATAAAACACTTAGAAAAGTCACACTTGAAATTTCAATTTCAAGTGTGACTTTATCTAAGTGTTTTATCCATATCTACTTTTATTATTACTGTTAATTTGTTACATTGTTAATAGTGTTATTTTATTTTTATTTTTCATTTATATTATATATATGTGTGTGTGTGTGTGTGTGTGTGCGTGCGTTAAACTTAAACTAACCTAACCTAGCGTATGAGTAATTTTATGTGTTATTATGGAGTAATGTTATAGTTTAATTACTTTTTTGTTAAACTTAAATGAAACTAACCTATGAAGAAAGTAACATTTATTCGATTAGGAATAGTGTAGAAAAATTATGACGATAAAAAAAAAACTAGTAACATCTATTGTGAGAGAAAGAAAGATAAAAGGGGGAATCGAACCCAAGACCACATAAAAACACGACGCTCTAACCCACTGAGCTAACAGAGTTCATGCGCAGATTGGAAATTATTTCCGTAAAAGTAAACTACCCCTAAAATCGTAACCAGTCGGCAGTCTTCGCTACCATTCAGGATTGCAGCCCGGCAGATAACTTATATGTAAGGAAAAGTTATTCATTGGGTGTCTCATGTGTGTAGCCACTAGAAGTTAGTGCCTCCTTTGGCTCCACTACTCTTTGAAGTTAAATGTTTTCTTTCTTCTCTATTATTTTTTTTTCTATTCCTTTTTAATTGCTATTTTTAAACTGTGAATGTTAGCCTTTTTAGGATTGGAAAATCGATTGTGTAACACTGTTAAATATGTTATATAATGTAGTATAACATGTTTGTGCAGTGATTGTGTATTGTAATATTTAAAACATCGTTATTTTTTCACTGGTATATTAAACACTTTATTGTGTAATTTTAAACATAAAAGCTAGTCCTGTACTCTATGCTTCCGATATTAAACTATCCATTTTATAAAATTATTAAAACAAGTAGCATTTTATTTTTGTTGAAATGTTTATTCATAATATTCCCTAGTTATTCCAAACACAAATGACCCCCCCCCTAGAGAAATTTCTGGTTATGCCACTGACATACCCAATGGGATATTAAGAACGATAATAGTAGATTATAAAATCTTAAGGAGATGGATCTCTAATATTAATCTTATTTCTGAGTTTAGTTCTAAATATTTTAAGTATTTAGTTTTTGCTATAATGTATACTAGTTTTGGAGAATGGGATAATGTCATTATTTATTTAAGAATAATTATGTTTGTGTTTAGTTAGTATATTTACTGATTCGGTTTGGTAAGGCTTTTCCTGATTATTTATTTACTCATGCTCCTTTTGCGTCGTGAGGGGCCAGTACACGCAACTACGCTTCTTAAAATTTATGCAAAATCCTAAGGGGGAGTTTTCATCCCTCAGTTAAACAAGTAATCAATGGGGAAAACACGTCTAGATTAACTAATTCCCCTGCTAATGTTTTCCTTTGCGTTCTGAAATTTTTACTAATGCCAATTCAAAATTTGCGTCATTTTCGTCCGATTTTTCTTGTTAAAGCTGTACATTCCCCCTCCCCCTTTTATATGTTTCATTTTGTTTGTGTTTTACTGAACCAATAGAATCAAATATGAACATAATAACTGAATTTTAGTTCTAGAAGGAGGCAGTTGAGCACGCAATCCTGAATTAATTCCCCATGCACACGACGAGGTGATTCATATGTAAAATAAAGTTTTCATACAAAAATGCATTGTTCTAGAGCAAGGGCGGCAGCGCATCATCTAAATAGACGTCATACAAAACGCATACCGCTGCACATAAAAGAGGAAAAATGGTAACAGCGGTAAGTTAGGTTGGATTAGGTTAGGTTAGGTTAGGTTAGGGCTTAAGCTCGCAAGAATCAATCTACTATCCCTTGCCGCAAACGACATCGTTTATGCACGACTCCAATTTGTCGACCGCTGTATTGTCTAACCATTTTCGCAAATGAAAAGTACATACTTGTATGTATGTGCCGTTAAAACCGGCAAAGAACAGGTTCAGAACACAACGCTCAATGCCATGAGAGCGATGGTTGATAATTAAGGCCCTATATAAACGTTGTAAAACTGAAGGTATTACTTATTTCGGCTCACTTCACCGCTCAGCGCGGAGCCGCTATTATATTTTTTGATAAGAAAACGGTGGTTGCAAGCGATGGGTTGGAAAGCATAGTATAGTCGTCATAAGGTTATAAAAAGCATCGGAACATTACCATTTAATTGTGCGCCATGCATAAGAACCAAACTTGATGTAAACAAATTTAATTACGTCATGATCAGATTTGTTGGAGGCCAAACACGCATTAAAGACATTGTCGTGAATATTTCAATGATATATAAATGTGTTATGCTAATTCAAATCACAATAATTAGAAGCCATCACGGTTATTATTTGCGCTAGATTATAATTCACCTTAATACATATAACTCCGATTTTGTTTTGCATAAGTTGCTATGCGCCAGTAACTGTTAAACATGGAAGTGTCTACTAGGTGAGTGACAATGTGAATGAACACAAAGCCATCCTTTAGAGCCAATAGAGCCAATAGGAATAATGTTGAATTCTTTCAATAAGCTGGTTGATGAAAATTCAGCAGCTATTCTTACTGAAATTAACTGCACATTTCACTGAAGTGTCCTAGTAATACTTGCGAGCGGAAAGAACTGAAAGTATTATGAAAAGCAGATTTACAATGACTTATTACAGTACTGTCAAATAGGGTGTGTGTTTTGTACTTTAGTAGGCCATGTTTTTGCCAAGAAGCCGTGGTATCTTACAGTTCTGTGTTATCTTTTGCGTGTTTATTTTCATTTTTGACACTACGTTGTCATCAAAGACAAATACATTTAATTTATAATTTTGCAAGCATGTATGCAAGTATGTGTCTAGAAAAATATTTCCGGCATCAGAAATAGAAACGTTCATGTCCTAACTTGTTCGTAAAATTCTTAAACGCTGCCCGCTCTGCGTAGGTTACTTCTCTGATCAAGGTTTTGCTTTTCGAAGGTTTCCCTCAATTTTGAACCTAAATGCCTGGGAAATTCAAATCTCTAAATTTCCTGGGTTTTTCAACTGAATTATCCTCATGTCATTTGGTACAGCTCTTGGGCAGCAATGCCATGATCATTAAAAAAAGTATATTATATGTGTACATATAAACCATTTTTAATGTACTAGTTTATTTTTTACATCTAAATTCTATTATATTACCAGAAACGTTTAAGCTATACACGCGGGGAAAAATTAAGAATGAATGAAAAACTATCTCTAAAGTGATTGCAGTCGTGTTACTCTCTTAAAAATACTCAAAAAGAAAGAAAAAAAAATAATCCAATTTACTCATGATAAATTCTACTGAAAAGCAATGTGACAAAGTCGTAATGCATGGCATTGAAGTTTAAGGGACGTATGAAAGGCATATCCTTGTAATGTTAAATTTACCAACTTCAGTTCCCATTTTTTCAATGACTGTTAAAACTAATAAAATGAAACTTACAGTGCACACAATTGAAAATTTATGATCTATATTCACTACTTTATCATGACTCTGAGAAATTTTCGGATCTATTTTCACTACTTTATGATGACTCTGAAGCTAGTGATAAATTATCTTCAAGTGTCTGCTTTTTTTCTACTTTTTCCCCAACATTTTGTTTGTTTACGTTGTCACATTTTGTCCTAGCTTAACCATAATAGATCTACATCATCACAAAAATATGAATAAGCGGTAAAAATTTAAAACCGATAGCTTAACATAGATACTTAAAAATAGGGAAACGGATCGGGAAAAATATAGTTTTTCAATCGATGCAGGGGAAAAAACAAAATTTTATATAAAAATTAACTTTTGGAGGGAAACACCAACAAAAACCTTCCATCGCTGTAAAAGAGAAAGATGATGTCATGGAAACAAATGCTACAACTTAGGAAATGCAACTTTTTCTGTCTTGACAAACAGCAGCCTTCTAGAGCCAATAGTTCCTAACTGAAAAAAATGCTTGCGAAAATAAACGAATAAATAAAAAATAAAAATAAAAAACCAAGAAACATTATTGGAAATTATATCAAAATAAACAGAAAACTACACATATTAAAATGTATGATTTTTAATCCTATTTTCCTTTAATACTTCCCTTAAAAATCGCAATTTTCACTAAAAGTATAATTGAAACAAGTGTGAAATTCCTACCAATCAGGAGATTAGTTAATGAATATTTTTAGGTTCATCTAAAGTTATTCACGAGGTGCACCATTCACCTATTAATTTAATAACTATCTTATATTGTTTTTATCTTTGGACATATTCTTAATCTAGTTTTTCAAATGTTTCAAAGGTACATGGGAACCATGTGATCAAATGTTATTAATAAACCCATGTCCTCAAAAGCTTTGTTTACACGCTAGAGCCTCGGAAACGGGAGGAGGATGACTAGGTAACAAACCATTAGACGCCCAACAAGAGTAGAGGTTGCATTCATTAGTTAAAGAGTTGTTTGCCAGTCAGCAGTTACGAGATGCATAGCAGTCCTTCACTATATCCCACAGCCACTCTGAATGAATTGCATTTGAAAATCCGTCGTGCGATGTGGTTCCTGCATGATGGCGCTCCAGCACACTTCGATCGTAAGATACATGACCATTTGAATGACGCCTTCGGCGACAGATGGATTGGACATGGAGACCCAATAATCTAGCTCCCTCGCGCACCTGACCTGACCCATTGGATTTCTTTTTTCTGGGGATACATATTTCAATTTTCTGTTTTACTTGTTTCCTAGCTATTGTGACCCGTACTGCCTACGTTCTTCTCCAGTTTTCAGAGACTCTAGTACTTAAACAAAGCGTTTCTTGATATAGGTTTATTAACAATGTTTCATTACATGATACCTATCACCGAGCCTTGTATTTTTTTTTTTTTTTTTTTTTTTTTTTACATCCGGTATACTCTCCGCAATGCCAAAGACAGTATATAATGCAAAAGCGTTCGCCCAACATATTGCCAATACAAAAAATACACAGAAATGTTGTCATTCTTAGTTTTTGACCCAGCAAATAATAATAATAATAATAATAATAATAATAATAATAATAATAATAATAAAGGCCAAAATATGTGTATACATGAAGTCATCGAATGCATCAAACATGATCATAACCCTTTTGCTTTTGAAACATTCATATAAAAATTTGGCCATTTATCAAATACCAACAAAAATAATATACAAAATCTATTCTCTAATAATAAGAACAATAGTCACTGTAAGACAATTTTGTATAATGTACCATCTGTAGAAGAGTGTATAAGTTTTTTTTTTCAACAAAGAAAAGAGCTGGACATAGAGGGATTATAATCCTACAGCAACAACTTGAGCCCATTAGAGACTTGCGTGGACATAGCATCCGAGTTTACATTAGCAAAGAGCAATAAAACATTTAAATTAGAAACTGTTCTCCAATTACTTCAGCTTATAATGGCTGAAGTGACGCTATATTGCAGTATGACATACACCATGTAATCGAAGAAGTAAAATACGAACGACGGAGTAGATAGGTAATAATACATAGGTGCTGGAATAAACATGTACAAAGAATTAACAAATAGTAAAGGGATATAAAAATGGGGGAGGGGAACGGTGCTGGATGCTTCGTTATGGTGCTACAGGCATTAATTTCAAAGCTACAGATGTGTTCATGGATGGTTGAATAACACGTAAACAAATGTCGTAATATTAATTAACTGAATTTCTAGTAAGTACGTAATTCCCCTAACACCTTACTACTTCCGGGAAGACCTGCACATTGAGTGGCAGTGCGTGACCTGTGGTTAGATTGAGGTGCCATGACAATGAACAGACGTCACATCGCAACGTACTATGACTTCAATCCATATTGATGTTTGTAGTTTCATATTGAAGTGTTTCGGACCATTCATTACCACTCTCAAAAAACTTCATGACGAACTGCTTTCTACTTGTAAATGCTTAGGGCAAGTGTAGCTCTAGGCCCATGCAGAAGGGTGAGCCAGGGGCATTACTACGTAACACCTAAATGGCATGGGGGAAGGTCTTTTTTATCAAGACTTATACTTCTCTCCGATATATTCTCTCATAACTGCAGCGCCATTGTACGCATACTTCTAGTTTATATGGAATTCTTTTAGTTCAGCTGTTTTAAGTACGGCTCCGAAACAGCAATGAATTTTTATGAATCTTTCATCCAGTTTACTCCTATTGATGTATCGTTATATCATAACGAATTGTGTGATGCATGTAATATCTGTCGTTTCGTCGGCCTGTGCAAAAACGAAATTTTCCCTTTCTACTTTTTTTTCTAATCTCATTCCCATAGACATCTCACTTTATTCGCACCGCTTCTGTGATACCTCGGCAGCAAAAACGGGTGTTAAACAGTACTAAAAAGAATAATTCTCGCTCTCAGCCAAAGGCTTTTTCAAACCATTAAAAATAAAAAAAAAAGTTAATAAACTTAGTAAACTCCTATAGCTTTTCGGTTAATGAGGTAAAAAAAAAAGTGTTTCCTTTCAACTTAACAGTTTAACTTAGACGCGAAAATGGAATCTTCAATAAAAGGTTCACTATTCAGTCACAAAACAGATACGCTTGTTGTACCTTAACACTGTGAAAGCCAACTTTCCACTTTCACATCCCATTGACAAACAGTGACGAAGTCACCACTTTTTTTAAGTGCGAAAATCCAGTTATGCATGGTGTCAGTAATCAACATCTGGTTCCTAAGAAAGCGAGAGAATACCGAACTCTGGCCATGGGCCGTCTTCCTACTGAACAAGAGAAAGCGGAAATAGCATGAGAAAGGCTAACTCATCTTGAAGAAACACAAATATAACTCCTTGTAAATCTTTGCTGACCCATTCAAAGTATAAGTTTAAAGCGTAAAAATTTTTGGAATGGCTCAAGAGCTTCCCTCGCTAACGGAAGAACACGCATACTACCGCTACTACAGTAGAGAGGAAATGGAAAAAAGGATACACCTACTACTATAATTTTAAAAGTTTACCAGGAGAAGAGAAGAAGGTTAATAATAATAGCATTTTCTTTGGGGGAAGGAGGGCCGGGCCCATGTGGACCTTATGGACGGGCCGCCCCTGCTTAGGACATATTTTTTCGTACTCTATATGTTTGCTTACGAATTAATGTTATTGGTTTAATTATTATAAAGAGTGTACTAATCGACAATTATTATTTTGAAGCATTGTTATAGTATTTGAGGCATAGATATGCGTAAGTTATAATGTGACAGGCTTTCATGAGAATTTGGGTCATCAGTTGGTACAAAAACTGGGTGGAGCTAGCGCGTAATTTATGTTAGGTTTAGATCTACTTAAAGAAGCGGTAGAGAAATGTGGTTGATGATAACTCTTCCTTCTTTACAGCTGGCCAGTTTAGGCTCTATATATTTCCATATCTGTTTTCTAACTTGATGGCTATAGCGTGCGCTAAAACGAGTGTGCAAGGTGCAAAGTGAATAAATAAATAAAAAATTACTACCCAACTTTGTACCAGCCACTTTATATTGCGCATTAATTTGAATGGGTGAATCAACAGGTGCGCATTAAACGTTATTACAAAACGGATAACTGGCAGACACTCGTTAGATAGATTACACAGAGGTGATGTGGAAGCGTCTTTTCAGTCCTGTTTCAGATGCATGGTGTACCAGCAGTCCCAGTTTTTAAACCCTTGGAGGAATTTATCGCACTGGGGTACTTCAGCAAGCGGATCAATGGCAATGACCAGCATTCCAATGCTGCTGCCATACGAATAGGGAGCGTTCAATCCCCTTACACCCCTACATTAAGTGGATAGACCATGTGATTTGTGAAACCTCTGTATTAATTCCAGCAACTGACCTGATTGATCATAGTGGAAAGACCCAGTTTTGTTTTCTACTTGCTTACGTAAGTTGTAGTATAATGACATTGTAAATAACGTAATAATTATTTTGGATTTATTGCATACGTTTTCGTTAATCCGTATACTATTTCTTTGAGTTTTAGAATTTCATAATTTCTGTGATGTATTCATGTTTGCTTGTCCCTGAAGAGTTAAATATCAGTTTGTGCAATTTCATATGTTGTAAAAGCACGACATGAATGAATAATATTTGTAACATATCTTATGTGTGTTCTTGACTTTGGCTCTCGTTCATTTTATTTACCCATATGTTTTATATTTATTTTGCCTAAGGATTATCTATTCTCTACTTGCGTGATTTTTGTTGTTCTGTCCCTATATTAATACTTTTATTTATATATTTTGTATTTATATCTGCCTAATGTAGTTTACCCAAGCTACACATGTCTATCATAAATTCTCCTAATCACAGTATCAATTTTATATATTTCGTTATTTAGATATTGTGCATTTATGCTGTACCTATGCTAATAGAGCCACATAAAATTCCGTTAGCTTGGCCACGTTTTGCGAATGCCGTAAGAATGTAGCTAATGCGGTTGTATGATCATACCCGGCCATACCTCTAGGCGCCGAAAAGAGCAACTAATAAAAACTACGTATATATACTCTATATATATGCATTTAGAGTTATATGTGTGTGTATCTGTTAACGCTCTAGTGGTCGAAAAATTTTTCCCTCAGCAAAACTCGGCATTTAACCATAAATTCACAAACGATTCGTCGAGTTCGTTAACTAGCAAAATTGGACCTTTGGGAGTGGAGATTAACCTAAAGCGAAAAATCGCTCTAGCAGCCACAAGTTTTGTTTTTTCTCAACAAAACTACATATCTTTCTTTAAAATAAAATGATAAAAGTGGGTTACAAAAATATGGGCAATCGAGCCATTAGGACGGGGGTATAGCTGAAAAACGAGTGGGGGTTAAAGCGAAATTTAAAAATTGTTCTATTGGCCGAAATTTCAATTTTTTTAAAAAAAATGTAATTCCGTATATGCCATTGAATAAAATATTAAAAATAGTTTCTGAAAATCAGGGAAATCGGGTCATTGGGAGTTGAGCTTTACCTGAAACCCAAAATTTAATAATCGCTCTAACAGCATCAATATTTTTTTTACAACAAAACTCGGTATAGGTATACCATTTAAATCAAAGAATGAAAATAATTTCTGAAAATCAGTGAAATCACATGAGTGGGGATTTACTTGAAATTCAAAATTTTAAAATTACTGTAGCGACACCAACATTTGCTTTTTCACAACGGAACTCCGTATATATAATTTAAATAAAAGCAGAAAAAGATTCCCTGAAAATTTGGGAAATTGGATCATTAGGAGATACTTGAAAATCGAAATTTAAAAAGCGCTCTTACTTTTAATTTTTATATATTGTCTTAAAATAAAAGGGAAAATTAATTCAACATATAAACTGTATATATAACAATATTTATGTTTTATATTTAACATAAGCATCGTCGTGAAGATAGCAAATGTATAATATTAATCTAATATGTGTTTGAGAATTATATTTGTAATAAGAGCGCTCTGTAATAACTCCAAAAAGCGGTTTCGTAACATGTTTTACTACAATAGCATTTAAATTAAATTTCAAAGCCAATGAAAATCGATGAAACTGTTTATTGCTGGTTGTGTATATTTGCTTAGTACATTGTATTTGTTTTTAAATAGTAACGTGTTTTTGTTTTATTGAAACAATATGAACATCTTCATAAATACAGAATGTAACTCGATACTTTGTTATTTTTCTTTAATTTAGTGAATATATAGATAAATATCAAGGACTCAGTTCATTATCATGGTTACATTTAATAATAATAATAATAATAATAATAATAATAATAATAATAATAACAAATAATAATATCATCTCCAAAACTGTGGTTTTTCTTTTGAGACACTTATAGATAGCAAGAATTCTAATTTTGTTCCCCTAATACTACAGTAAAGCCATAACTTATTTTATGTCATTAACTAGGTCATAATTTGGATTTTTATACATTTTTAAAGCTACCCCTGCTAGGTGAACAATTCGCTTAGTTTATGCAACTCTTGTGTGACGTATTTTTCTAGTTTATTATTTATATTGTTTTCATATTTTGTATTTACCGTCCATTGGTGCGCAATCTATTTAAGTGAACCCTTATGCCCATTGATTGTTTACTTTTTCTTATTTTGTGTTGTGCTTTAGTTCAGCCGTTCCCCTCTTATGTATAGTTTATTTTATAAATATTATTTTGTTTTTGAGAATACTTACATTTTTCCAGCTTAATTGGCTTGTTTTCCGTTCTCTGGTTCGCAATCTATTTATATGGACCCTTATTCCCATTGATTGTTTACTTTTACTTATTTTGTGTTCTACATCAGTTTAGGCGAGTTCACCTCTTAAGTATAACTTATTTTATAAATATTATTTTGTTTTAGATATGCCTAACTTAAATTCTTTAAGCTTAATTGGCCTGTTTTCGGTTTTGTGATCCTGTCATTACTATTAAGTCTATATTTGAGTAATTTGTTATACAGGTTGCATTGTGCTCTTTTTACTCTTTTGAACAACATTTTTCGTTTTATTAATATATTTTGTACTCGTGTATGCCTTTCTTAGTTTATTCAGGCTGTACCTGCATATTTACGCCAGTCTTATTATTTAACTTAGTTAAATATAATTAAGTACTTATATATATTTTTAAAGGGATTATTTTTCCCCTTTATATTCAGTTTATTCTTTATTTTCTATCCTTTCGCTTTCGCGTGGCTTTGTTCCCTTTATTATTTTTGTAATTTATATATTATATTTGGTGTTGGCCTTCTTAATCTGGCATTTTATTAACATACTTTTCTTTTATATGTACTTATAATAAAAATACCCAGGCAGTTTTGCCACCTTTAGTTTATACAACCTATACATGTTTGTTCTTGGCCTCTGTACTTTACTAACCTTACATATATAAATCTGTTGTATTTGCCTCTCTTGGTTTATTTATATTGCACTGCCTGTTCCATTCTATTGTCCTATTAATGGTATTATTTATATTTTTTCATTAATATATACACTTTTGTGGTAATTAATTTCCTTTAAACGCTTTATTTTATATTTGGTAAAATGTTATTTTATAATTTCTTATTACGAGTATAGAGTACTTTTCTTTTGGCATTCCAACTGCACCTAATTATAACTGATTTCTGTTAATTTTATATTCATACATTTAAATATTATGTCAGTATCTTTTCCCTTCTTATTTTATTACAGATTATGCATACAGTTCTTAGGCTCTTTTATTTCATTTTTTTATTTGTGCTTTTGCTTACTTATTCAATTATATTAGCATGTTCCCTGCAAGTCTTGTTTTTAAAAGTATTTAATTAATTTAGGTTCATTCCTTGCAGACCTCTTTGCTCTCAATATTCACAAATGCTATGCTTTGTCATTAAGCGATTATTGCTTTTGTATTACACGCACACGTTAGACGTATAGCTAGCGGCTTTTATTGATAGATAGCAAACTACTTTACGTACTATGAACTACGTTAGATTGCGCAGGACGGTAGTCAAGGCGAGCGTTACATAATGTTGCCGCGGTAGTTCTTTCATTCTTAATGATGACTGACTCTCCCGCAGTACCAGATTCTTCAAGCAAGTAGATAGATTTTTATAGGTTTACATCGACGTACTGCAGGAAAATTTTCCTTCATTAAAATACGGTAGGTCCACCACGTGGTATCCATGGACATTAGCACGATTTCACAATTATTTATGTCCATCTTCCCACGAAGCGTCGAGCAATGATGGTGCACGTTTTCTCATCACTTTGAATCTGAATAAGTGAAACTGAAGTTTACGTACTAGTGCGATGTTCTTATTATTCCCTGATCAGTAAATGTTAAAAACATAAATACATTTAACAAAAAAGTGTTATTGTATGCGAAACCTAATTTACGGAAGATTGGATAGGAACAGAGGCTATTGAATTGCCTGGGAGACTTAAGCAGCCCACAATAAAGTACACTATCGAAATAGTGCAAATCAAGGTGCCATCGATCGTGAATAATAGCTTGGTTTTGCAATATTTGGTATAGTAATTTGCTTGCATAGAACAAGATCACCATGAATACAAGGTGGATCATATGCAATATTTTCTTCAATTTCATATTGATTTGTTTATTTACGGACGCTCTTTAAAATCTCAGGTCATCAACGTCCCATTCAATTCAGAGCATGAAACGGCAGCCAAATTTCGCTCAGAGGCCTATTCTTTCAAACTTGAGGTTCTTTTTCGTGACGTAAATGTACGACCCGGGACCCACGGGTTTATTTCCCTTCTGAAGGAAGCCATACTTAGGATTTTTACGCCTCGAAAAAATCCATCGATCTTGGCCAGGTTTGAACCCGCGACCTTTGGTTTAGAAGGCAAGTATGGTGATCATTACACCACTTTCAATTTCATAAAATTGTTCTCATCGTGCAAGAAATTGCGTTTGAATTTGTACTAATGATAATTGTGGTGATTATCATCTCTTTTTCCTCTGATATGAATGTGCAGAGTGTGATTTTTGAGTATGCAATGGTCCTAAGAACAAATTTAAGTCACAAAAAGTCAACGGGGCTTTATAATTTAAATTTTCTTTTTGAGCAAAACAGTTAATATAGAAACGTTTTAGCTAAATTGGAATTAAGGAATTGGGACTTAAAATAGATGGATACATTCTATTTTAGTATTTAATTAAAATTCTTTCAACAGTAATATGTAATATGTACTTTTTAAGTGTTATGTCCTTGTTATCAAAAAGTAACTCAAGTTACCAGATTTAAAATGCAATGGTAGCCACGTTTATTGCACCATTACTGCTATTGTCATCCTGACTTTGTTTCACAGTGACATTTTGTTTGTTACAGACTTATTATTTTAATGCCTATCTGTTTGCCTTTTAAATTTAATATTAATCTTAAAATAAATAAATTATAACATTAGTGAGTCTTCTCTAATCTATGACAGTACTGATACTTACTGATATTCATCCATAACATTATTAATCGGTGATTTTTCCTTCGCGGAACCGCTCCATGTGTAATTGATCGAACTTAGTTGATCTGCCGTTCTCGTTTTGTTTCTACGCTTGAAAGCCCGCCTGGGAGCCTGAGGGGGAGTCAATACGAGCATAAACCTAGGAACGTACGGACATATTCTTGTGTGTGTTGTGACTATATTAAGTATTCATTAGCCGGCTTAATACAGTGCATTTATTACATTAATATGATTCAATTCAGATATTGTATTCCCCAGAATGTATTTAAGTACAATTCGTACGTGTGTACAAAATCGGCTCGTGATGTAAGGAGAGTATTTCAAGAGAGATTGCTTGATAGTCAACTTCCAAACTGAGGTTCGATTCACAGATTGGTAAATAAATTTCTTGAAACTGGAAGTATTCTTGATAAAAAAAAAAAAATACCGCACACAGCCACGAACAGTATTCACTGAAGAAATGTTCCATAACTTTGGACATGCTCAGGAACATTCCTCTATAAAATTACATCGACGTGTTTTTCAACAAAGGGGAATTACCTATTCCTCTGTTCGAACGGCTACAAAGCTACTGAAGTTAACACCCAATAGAATTATTGTAGTGCAAGAACTTAAACTGGGTGACCCTGCATCCTAGATTTTGTAAATGGTTTTGAACAGTATGCATAACAGGGATATTTACTCTAATCTAATGTTCTTTACAGATGAATCTTGGTTCCACCTAAGTAGGTATGTAAATTTACAAAGTAACCGACACTGGAGTCCAGGAAAGCTTATCTGCTTCACGAGGAACCCTTGCATAATCAAAAGATAGGAAAGAGGTGTCATAGCGGCGAGAAAATAATGGGACTTTTTGAAAAAAAAATATAGTGACATGTATGTACAGAATATTTTACATCACTTAACAACATATGGACCCCTCGGTACCGGATTTAATACCCTGCGATTTTTATCTCTGTGCGGTATTAAAGGAAAAAGTGTACAATACAAATTCACACTTCCCCCTAAAGGAAGGAAACGTTCCAGGTCTAAATTTTTTCCCGGTTGTCATTTATGACTGAAGAAAACCTAGAAAGAGAGAGGGAGAGAGAGATATGGAGATGGTCTTGGCGGGAATCGAACCCCCGGATCTCCCGTTCATGAGTTTGAGCCTTAACGAACTCGCCCACTCGTGTCAGTACAAGTGTATTAGTACATGTATTTTTTTGCAAAGCATGGAGTTGAAACTTTATGTTCCATAAAATAATGTACAACACTTGTAAAGTATAAGTAAAAGTAACACGTGATATATAAGAAAAAACAGATATTGCCACACAATGTCACATGCTTTGAAGTACGTAATGTCCATTCCTAAGCAATAAATTGGTTTTTCTGAACGTACAGAACTGTTTATCACCATTCCTACTATATGGCCTGATATATTTTCTTATATGTAAAGTTCATTTAATTCTTTTTATGTACAGTGACACTGAGTTGCGGGCCGACAGAGCGTGCCTGCATACTAGGAGAAGCAATCGGCCGTATGTGCAGGTAGCAACTTGTACCTTTCTCAGTGATTTGTTGTGCGTTTGTGACTTAGTCCATACTTTGTGTGTAAATTGTTCCACGTTAGTTATGTCACTACATATAGTCTATAACGGGTTTCTGTGTAAGATGCGTGTGTGAAAACGATTTCCTACAAAGAACTGATAAGACGATTCGCAAGAAAATATCCTGGTGATCATGTTCTAGATAGAGAAACTGTTCGCCATCTAGTCATAAAGTTGAGAGAGACATATCTCTCAGAGATAAGAAACGTGTTTCTTTCTTGCATAAGAAAAGTTTATTGGAATTTGCTATGCAGATGTCTGAAATGTATTTTCACTAATAGGGGTTTATTTTCATCAACTCTTATAATAAGACATGTTAGTGCTTACTATTACCGTTTTAAATTCGGTGTCATTTTATGCTTTCAGTAAAAATGAAATCCTCACGCGCGGCAATTCTACATACCTCTTTGCTGTTGCGGCGGCTGCACCTCCCCAATGAGCCGCTGCTCTCAAGCGGCCCACAACTCAAATAACCTCACTATATTTATCAGTATTCAAGTGTAATCTTCCACTTTGGAATGAGCGCTGTAAAATTGCATGCATGCACCTGTGTCATAGCATAAATTTTAATCGAAATATTGCACATGAATTCTCTTCCTGATTGCCATAAGTATTTATTTGTCCATTTAATCATTTATAGTTATATACATTTTTATACTGTTTGGCAATAATTTTTTCATTACCAGCGTAATTTGTTAGGAATTAAAAGAGACACAATTTATTTTAAAAGAGAATAAGACGAAAATAATTATTTTCGAGACATTTAGTGAGAATTATATATATGTATATATATATGTGTGTGTGTGTGTGTGTGTGTGTGAGTGTGTGCGTGTGTGTGTATGTGTGTGTGTGTGTGTACTGGGCTTTAATATTTATTTGAAACAAGAAAGGCCAGTGTCAACTTTGATTCCACTTAATCTAAAACGTTCCTTGAATCCAAATACTGAATCACATATATTAACTGATTCCCTAAATTATTAAAATATATGTAAAAATTGCTAATATATGAAACCACTAACATTCAAACATCTGTAGAGAAATCTGTACAGCTAACATGAGTAATCTAATGATTAATACTTCTGTAGAACAAAAGATGAAAAATCACTTTTATGCTTGTACTAGTGGTAAGCGCAGATATAAAAGAAACCTTTGTATAACACAGTTCTATTATTAACTTTAGGTTACACCTGCATACACTTGTACTGTATTAGGGCTAAATTTTGTGAATAATTGGATGAAGACTCCATAGGTGTCACATGTGGTTTATATGTGATGATACACTGCCATATTTTAGACACTCAACCAGTAATGTATTTCAAGGAACACTTTATAACCACGGATAAGTCGTGCAGACATATTGGATTGCTTGCGCGTTCCTCAGACTCGTGTCTATTACATTTTTATTTATGGGGTAATGAAATACTTGCAGGTATACAAATAGAATTACTAGTCGGACATTTTTTTATTGAATGTTGCATTATATGGTAAAAGGACTGCAGACGAACTACGAAGGTTGCCATATTGAGCACTTCCATAAACGTTAAGCAATTCCTGTTTTACAGGAGAGAGAGAGAGAAAAAACTTAACCTGAAAGTTGATTCATTGTTGCGTGTCTCACACGACAAGGTCTACTTTGTATATAGTCACTTTCTAAAGAAATAACATCGCATTTAAATATGATCAGATATATTTTGTTTTAATTGTAAATGTAGTATTCCAGTTTTGGGGCGAAAGAAAGCGACTAATATCGCAGCCATGAACTCGTTTGTGGTTGTATCTCAGGGAAGTGAAAAGGCGGATCTTATCGAATATTTAGTGGCTGATATTCCGATACTGCTCAATAATAATCATACTGATCAGTAATAACAATCTTCTTTTTATTGTGTTGCCTGTCATAAACTGGAGTTAGAATAAGAAAAATTTTACAACATATACTATATGCTAGTATAGTGGCAGCACACACTATATATATATATATATATATATATATATTACAACATATACTATATGTTGTAAATACTATAAAATAAAATACTATACAAATACTATACTATACATATACTATACTATATATAAATACTATACTATACAAATACTAAATTTTACAACATATGCTATATGCTAGTACAGTGGCAGCACACACTATATATATATATATTACAACATATACTATATGTTGTAAATACTATAAAATAAAATACTATACAAATACGATACTATACATATACTATACTATATATAAATACTATACAAATATATAAATACTATACTATACTATACAAATACTAAATTTTACAACATATGCTATATGGTGTACTGCCACTGTACTAGCATATAGTATATGTTGTAAAATTTATATATATGGTTTACAGCCACTGTACTAGCTTAAAAATTTCAAGACCAAAATTATCCTTCCTGTCTTTTAAAACCCCGTATAATCCCAGCGCACAAAACTTTCCAATGCAAACCTAAAACTTATAATAAGAACTTCATTAACCTTGTTACCACTTAGTGCCTGAAATTGAAAGTATCAAACTTATATTGAAAGAATGCCACGATACTTTCATAATGCGTCCATCCTTATATGATTTTTCTAAATTTGTATCTCACCTTACTTTTAGAATACCTCCTAACCTTAAAAGTATATTTCGCCGAAACCTATCTCTTCCGAATTTACCACGTCCCTTTGCTGGCTCATATCCTTGCCAACGCCCTAAACGTAAAACCTGTGCGCTAATTATGCCGTGCCATTCATTCCGCAGCCCTAATTTATCCAGAGAATTTAACATTTCTTCATTTGCTACCTGTTCTTCTAAGAACGTGGTTTATGTGTTACCTTGTGAGCTTTGCAAAGCATTTTATATTGGTGTAACTTCTACTGTTGTTTCGCTACGCATGAACAATCATAGACGTTCTGTTAAAACCAAGTCTCCCTTGCCGGTTGCCCAACATGCCTGATCTCACTGTAAGGATTTTGATGATGCTTTTAATTTAACACTTATTGATGCGTTACCTACACATAGCTCTGAAAGTTTACTCAAAGATAGAGAAATGGCAGCTATATTTTTACATAAAGCGCGTATACCACCTGGTTTAAATCTTACGTATTAATTTTTCCCCCCCACGCACTCATTTCTAGCTTCATCTGTTTCCATGCATAACGTTACCTTCGATACTCAATATTTACTCTTATCACCTTCACTTATCTTCTTGCCATAGAAGGACTCTAATAGTTCGTAATACAGCGATTACATGTGTGACTTTCTTTTAGTATTTTATCCTTTTCTGCTTTTATAATTACTGTTAATTATATATATATTCTTTAATTAAAATATATATAGTTTCTAATTAAAGAAAAATTAATGCTTTATCTGTATTAGAACCACATCATATGATATGCGCAACATAAGGATGCTGTTCACTCTTGTACGGAATTCTGAGATATACGCAGGTACTTGCAATTTCACTCTCATGTAACTGTCACTTGCCAAATCTTTCACGTGCATTCCAGCTTCCATTAACATCACTTCAAGGCAGTATGGACAACTTGAGGTAAGTGGCAGTTTTGAGGGAACTTTCATGCAATGAGTTGCTGAACAACCCCAACACATATTGTTGGAGTGCCACTCCTGAACTACCTGGCGGAGTGTGGTGAAATGCAGTACTCAGGAATATGGTCAAAAGACGTGGAGCATGCCTAGCCACAAGAGCACTAGTCTAGGAACTTGAACAATTATGTTTATTTTGATGTGTGTTTGGAGTTCAGTCCACTAGTAGAGTACGTTAGCATTACTGGGTTTGTACTTCATCTTAGAGACAGGCTTTCTCACTCTCCTCTAAGGTAAATGCAAGACTACTATGTATGTCTACAAAAGATAGTAAATATTATTTTTCGGATATGTATCAGTGAAAATGAGAATTTTGTTCGTTTTATCTATTTTTATCACATTTACATTGTTTTAAGCCTATGTTCAATGAAACACCAATGACTGAAACCGAGTCAGTCATAGCCTTCATGAAATTCGGGAATGTACATTTCTTTTTAAAAATCTCCGAAATACATTTTTCATTCAAATGTATTTAAATGAGGACCTTATTAATTGTTTTAACATATCTACTAATATTTCCTGTAGATATTTTGTAGCCAATGTTAATTTTGCAATTTTTTTCTCTTAAATAAATGTTTTCAACTAAAATTTATCCTCATGATATAGCTTTATATTTAACTTACGTGCATTTTATATTTTTTACAATCTTTTTCTTATTTGAAGGCACTTCTCTATGCTCTATCGCATATCTATGATAAAATGTGGCATCTGTTATTAAGGCCCATTTATCACTATTATGTGAGCGTTTTGCGCGCAGCTATAGTTTGGTATATCTTGTTTAGTGCAGATGCAGAGTACCTGATTAACCCAAATGTAATTTGAAACCTCTTTCCACTGCTGTTACTCCAACAGCAAATAAGTGATAATTTTTATTTAATGATATAATGGACCCAACATAAAAATATGGGTGTGTGTTGGCTAACATTTTTTATGCCTGGGTTTTAAAGAGAATTTAAAACATCTCAGTATGTAAAAAGCATTTATTATTTGTTATGAACACTCTATATGTATGCTAATTCATATCAGTAACATGTACCTCCGGGTGGTCGTGAGCGGGGATTCTGGGGTTCCCAGCTCCTTGACTGCGAACTTGCAGGTTTTCCTCAGTCATAAATGGCAAATGCCGGGGAGGTATCCTAAACATAAGTCTGGAAAGCTTCCTTTATTAAGGAAGGGAAAAAAATCGTTTGCCAGTTTATTATTTCATGTCCACCACCTTAGTAGTTAAAACAGGCGTTAAAATACTACTCAATAGCACCATTGATAATTTTATGTATCAACATTAGAACAATGCATTTTAAAGCAACTGCTACAGCGTTAGTGATAAAGTAATGCTGAAGACTTCACACAGCAGATTCTACCTTATTTTCATGTTTAATACATATGGAACATACTCGTTTATTGCTCTCTATCCAATATTTTAAGAAAAAGCTGAACATTATTTTCTGCGTTGGACATTAAAATTTTTATTTATAAAGGTTGTAAATCTTTGCAATTATAAAAATTGATTTACCTGAAATTGATTTGTTAATGATATTTTACTCATATTCCTCTTGCATCTTCTCGAGACAAATTCACATGATTTATGCTGTATGAAATATTCTATAAGATGGGTTATTAAAGTGCTTAACACTACCAGAGAAACTCACTGAAAGCCAGAACTTAGTTCTAAATTCTATTCTGTTCTGGAACTTGTTAATGAATGTTAAGTGGTTTAAAATTATTGTGAAGTGTTTGTGAATAAAGTAGTTTGAAATATTGTACGCTATAACATTCACAGAACATAATTTAAAATCTGATATGATCTGGCCGCAAGCCCAATTATTTAGATACAATCATCGCAATGCTGGGACGTTATTAGTGCAGTGAGGCTAACAGGACTTTGCATTTAATTATCCCACTCAAAGCTGCTGAAAGATATCTTATATATACTTACAAGATATCACTGACCTACAATTTTGTTAGGAAGAGGTTGGCGCGGATTCCTTAACTGAGATACCCGGCCAGGACCGATGGATTTTTTCGGGCGTAAAAATCCTAAGTATGGCTTCCTTCGGAAGGGAAGTAAAGCCGTGGGTCCCGTGTCGTACATTTACGGCACGAAACAGAACCTCAAGCCTGAAAGAGAGGCCTCTGAGCAAAATTTGTCGGCCGTTTCACGCCCTTAGTTGAATGGGACGCTGATGACCTGAGATGTTAAAGAGCGTCCATAAATAAATCAATCAAATCTTAACTGAGATGCTTTCTCTATGGTCCGTAGGAACATTGTCAATATCCTGCATAAAAGTTAAGATATATATTGTCAGCATCAGCTATGACCATCCAAATGGACAGAAATACACTTTTGCCTGTGCTCTATTTGTGCCGCAAGTTCGTATCACTAATGTCCGTTAATGCAAATTGTTAAATTAACCTAATCTAGGGTTTAAATGTTAAGGTCATTGGAATCACAAGTATGTTTACGATTTGCATTAATGTTAAACATGTAATTCCAGGTTTAGGTTTCGTTTAGGCTAGACAAGCTGTAAAATTTAAGGAAAGTGTACTCCCAATTGTTCTTGCTATATTCATTCATTATTTTCATTTTATCGTAAGCGCTATTTCCTATATAATCATGTGCATAATCTTACAATTTATTTTATGTGCCTTTAACCGTTTTTCCCTTACCATGACTGGCAGCTGAGACCCTTAAGGCACAAACTCTGTGATCGGGAGGTTTGGGGTTCGATTCCTGCTGGACGTCCTCCCTGGAGGTTTTTTTTATTCCAAGTTTTTCTCAGTCATAAACGGCAAATACCGTGGAGGTACCCTAAACTTGGATCTTCCTTTCTTAAAAAAATCTTTACCAATTTCTCATTTCACCTTATGCATCGTCAGTGTCCACCGCCTATCTCAATAGTAAAAACGATCGTTAAACATTATTAATTTTTTGAGTAGTGTTTAACGCCCGTTTTTAGTACTAAAGCACCACAGGCGGTGGACACTAATGATATATGAGATTAAATGATATATTGGGAAAGAATATGGTTTAAGGAAGGAAGCGTTCTAGGCCTAAGTTTAGGGACCTCCCCGGCATTTGCCAGTTATGAGGACTGAGGAAAACATGAAAAAAAAAAACTCAGTCTGGGAGGACGATCCTGGTGGGATTCGATCCCGAGACCTCCCACTCACGAGTCCGTGCCTTAACGACTTGGGCCACCCGTGGCGGTAAACGTTATTAATAATACTATATGCTACAAAAATGCTGTACCTTCTTAGCTGTTATTTTATTGAATATTTTTAAAGAGCAAAAGTATCAAAGAAAAGAAATAGAACCTATACAACGCAATAGAATTTAATGTAGTGCCGCCTAAAGGTAGGGACACATGTCATATGAGCTTATATCTCGTAGACTCAAGGTCGTAGGTTCAAAGCCGGCCAAAATCAATGTGTATTTTAGGATCTAAAAATCCTAAGTATGGGTTGCTTTAAAAGGAAAGTAAAGCCGTTGTCGTGTCGTATATTTACGGTCTCAGGCCTGAAAGAAGAGCCTTCTGAGCAAAATTTATCGGCGATCTAATGACCAAAGGTGTTAAAGAGCATCCTTAAATAAACCTAATAATAATCATTATAATAATAGTAGTAAATGAGCCCATGTGATATCTTTATCAAAAATCCAACAAAGCTTCACTTAAATGAAAATCAACTCACTTTATTTCAGGTTTATATATATATATATATATATATATATATATATATATATATATATATATATATAGATCGTAAGCGTTTGAATGTATTCCGGTGATTCAAAAGCATTTCTGTAGATTTAAATAAGTACACTAGTGATATAAACAGAATTGAAGTTATATGAAATCAACGTAAAGCAACAAAATCATGTCATCTGTTTATATATATATATAAAATATATTATATTATATATATAATATCTCATCATTACTGGCCAATCAGAGAGCCACATTCAAAATTAAATGTTCCTTCGTTGCCATTATTGGCTCACAAAATTAATTATAAATTAGAATAAACCCAACTGAAAAATGATCATTTAGCAAATAGAAATAATGTATTAATAGCAAAGATTCCTATTGCTTTTAAATATAAACAAAATCTAGAAAGTATAATGATAATATTTGTAGCCCAAAAGTGTATTACTGAAGTTCATAATTTAAATAAATACTTCATTTTCAGCGCTGGTTATGGCTTATTGAATAGAGATAGAGTAGAAATACTATCTCTGAATTACCGTAGGTGGTAAAAAAAAGGGGTCATAAGCAGCGTTCTTATGTAGCACTATTCAAATTTCATTAATAATAGGAATGAAATAGAAATCATTTGAAAAATATTAATGCACACAGTCCAAGTTTAAAAATAAAAGTATGTATTTACCCTAAGCATTTGCTAATAAAGTGAATCAACCATAAATGTAATTTTGAACACAGGCGTTATTCAAATTCAATTAAAACTTTAATGTTTTGTGTTCAATAAATACAATTGTATATAATTACTAAACACTGATTAGTTGCTTTTCTGCAATTAGATATATCAATGCTGATAAATTCATCTTAGTAGATTTTTGCAGCTGTTGTTAATTTTTTATCATATTTATAAAATGTATTATTGATTAATCAAATGTTTCTACGGCTTACTAAATATCATAAAAGCTATTACCAAACTACAATTTCGAAGCGAAATTTACTTTTAATGTTTCATGTTATGATAATAGTTGATATGAATCATAAACTAAAACGAAATTCTGTGCAAATATAAAAAACTTTCCCAATGCCGTGTAAATTTCTAATAGCGTTATTTAAATAAAACACGCAACGAATAAAGCACATTCCCAACCTTTTCACAGATCACTTGCATTCACAGAACAGGTTTAATTTTAATTTTATGATTGCAGCACAGGAGAAACTACGTTCCATGGGGCTATGGGAAGCACCCCGGATAATGACCCTGCCACATTATTATTCCTACTACAACTATGCTGCTACATCGCCATATTTCTACCCGCAATTAACGCACTCGCATCACGAAGCGGCTGCTGCTGCTGCAGCTGCTGCCGCGGCCGCTGCGGCTGGTCACCGCTTTGGGCCACACTACACCTCTCTCGGCCTGCCATCTTCCCCAGACTCACCGTCCACAAGCAGCGCCCTTGTCACGTAGCAATCATTGCCTGCTACCGCCATCTCAACCTGAAGGTAAGTAGAAAATTGCATGCTGAATTTGTTGTTAATATTAGTTTTCACTATATTTTATTTTTTTTTTATTAAGTCAATATCCCTCTAATAGCATACTGTAAACCTCTCCCCATTTTGGTGAGATGTTTGGCTCTTATCGCTACTCTATAGCCAGCTCTTACAACCCGCATACTCGCAAGCAGAAATGAAGAATGGAAATTTCTTATAAGTGCCATTGCGAACGTTATAAGTGCCGTTTTTAAATTTAATCGTTTAATTTCAAAAGTATCTTCTATATGTCCGGATGCATATTCTTAAGTGTGATCTAATTGTCTATACGCTGATGAAGTAGTTCTAATACTCTTTAACAAATAGCGCAGTACTAAATGCCATGCTACGCTTCAATCTGGCGTTCTAAGTGCCATGCCAAAATGATAAAAGTTTTTAAGGAAAAATATTTATAGTACAGAAATTTGTAGTATGTGACTTCACAACTTTTTGAGTTGAGCTAGAGATTTCGCTATTGTAAGGAAATAAATGGGTAAATAAGGTCTTTATTTCTCAAGATTTACATAGAATTGTAGATTTAGCTAGTGCTATAAATCCTTGTTATTTAGTTCCAGTGAGTCAACTGATTTCCAGAATGTTGCTGATTCATTGTTAACATTAAATAAGTGCAACATTTCAAAATGCACAATGCTTAAAGTATATCGATATCATGTTTTAAAGAGAGGTAAATCAGTGGTTGATATACAGCTTCCTGTGCTTCGTCTGAAAGATCAACTGCTTTTATCAGTTGAAAAAAAAAAAAAAAGACCTCTCGCGCATGTTGCCATTCCTTCCTGAGGAGCGGAGAGAGTTTTATGAGACATCAATTTCAACTCCTGTATAAGAATTGAAAATCGAATTTTTTTCTGGCAGTTGTGAAGAGAATATATGAACAATGGTATGCTTGTACATGTTTCATAATACATTTTTGTGCTTAACATTACATATTCCTGCTAATCATTAATGCTACTTTTGTAATTATTTCCCTCTAAAATCTCAAATAAAATGTAACAAAAGTTTGAATGAAATTTGTAATCGATTCTTCCATCATAAGGCACATAAAACTTTCTTATTGTTATTTTTCTCTCTCTTACCATTGTATTTTTGGCAACTATTTGTTATACAAAATAATTTTGTAGCAAAAAACCTTCATAATGATTTTGTGTGTAATAAGTTAAATGCTAACAGATATGAGTAACATTTAGACAATGGCAATTAGAACGTTTGGCATTTCCGCTCTTCCATTGTCCGCTCTAGAACGGTCAATATTTCATTCTAATGCACGTGAAATTGTATGCTAGGAGGGAGTTTTAACACAGTACAACTGAACTTCAAGTAATTGTATTCAGAGCTTTCAAACAGCGTTCTAATATAAAAAAAAATTGGTGTATGCGAATTGCTATTATAGACAGAACCAGTATCCAAGCTGCATGTCATAAATGTTGTTTATAGAAACTCCATTTATTTACAAAATATATTTTATTGTTAACAGAACATATTCTTTCGATTTAGTGGAAGATATTGATATGTCCAAGTGATTCTGTTTTAGATCAAAGCATACCTTTTAATTTGGTAATTTTAAGAAACGAAAGAAATTATTTCATATTCGGAAATAAAAAGTAGCAAAGTTTTATTTGATCTTTATAATACAATGCATCTAGTGCTTCAACATTTTAAATCAATCCTGACATTCTCAAACATACAGCAACTTTATCAAATATTGAGGTTTTATAATAATTTAATATTTTCTTCATGTTGATACATTTTTCCGCAAGTAAAAAATCTTCCCTATGCAATTATCTGTGTTTGAATAGTTGACCTAGAAGAATGCGGAAAAACATGTACAAGGAATTTACGAGTAAAAAGGGTATCTAAAAATACGCTTCTCAAGAATAGGAACAAACTGTCTTGAGCGTTTTGTTTTATGCTAAAAACGTCAACTCCAAAGCTACAAAGGTGTTTTCATGAAATATGAATGAGAAGGCGATAGCTTACTTTATGAAAATCATTTGTTATGAGAAACACACTGTATTACTTCAATGGATCACATTCCGTAATATTAATTAACTGAAATTGCAGTACAGAATTGTTCATAAAACTTACTCACTCTTGCTCTTGCACGAACTGAGTGACAGCGAATAACTTGTCAGATTGAAATGTAGTCTACTTATGACTTCGCCTCATCAAATGATATTGGTTTACATTTGACACATCACATCGCAACACAGCTATGACTTTGATCTGAACTTTGCTCCTACCCTCAAAATACCTTGTATCAAGCCCCATTTCTACTCTTAAATTTATTTTATATATTTTTTCCGCACCCTGTGCATGTATTAGTGCTAAGCCATAAAACAAAATAATTTCTGTTTCTTACGTTTCAGTCTTCATAGTTCTGTTTAGTTTTTGTTTCGTTCTATAAACAATTGTTATTTATACTCCGTACAAATTTTTACTTCAAACCGTTTTAAATCTTTCATTTGTAATATTAGCATGCATTTCTTATCTTTTCCATAGTCTGTGAGCACAGTAAAGAATCGTTTTAATAGTATTTTAAAGCTACTGTGGACACTTTGAGATGGCAGAACTATGAAGAGATTATGTGAGGTTACTCAAGACATTTTCCTTTAGATAGTAATGGGTACTTTGGATGAAATGACTTAGGTCTAAGAAGGCTGATTACGCCAAACAAGATTTTAAATATAAAAGTCTTGCAGCATTTAAGAGTTCATTATGGAAGGTAAAATATATATTTGGATGAATAGCACTTTAAAAGACGTGGTAATGAAGCTCTCGTTTTATGACAATAGCAACTTTTGTCCTTTCAAATAGAAGTTAAACAAGGACGCCAAGAAAAATATATATAGTTTTTAATTATTTTTAATTATTTATTTGGTTTATTTACGTCTCAGGTAATCAGCGTTCCATTCAATTCAGGGCGTGAAACGCCCGATAAATTTTTACTGACCGTAAATGTACGACAAGGGACCCAGAATTTACTTCTCTTCCGAAGGAAGCCATACTTAGCATTTTTATGTCCGAAAAAAATCCATCGACCTGCGATCTTGGGTCTACGAGGCAAGTATGGTTACTTCATTTATATTGTCAGATTACGTGAATCAACCTCACTTGAATAATACCGGCCTATCTACTTTTAGCGAATTCCGAATGAATGAAGCTATTGCGGTCGGCACCACGAAAAGTCTACTAGTCTACTAATTTTTCGGCTATTTTAACATTTTTTTAATTTTATTTGTTATATTTTAGCAAATTCCGAAGAAACGTAACTTAATGCGGTTGTACCAATTGAAATATTTTTACTAATCTATCCAAATCTGCATCGATCGTACCTGCTGGGCACCTATAATTTCGAAAATATGCATATGTGTATGAGTGTGCATGTGTTCTCTCTCTAGCGGTAGTAATTTTTGTTTTTTCTCAACGAAACTCGGCACATAGCCATCAATTAACAAACGATTCGTCGAGGTCGTTAACCAGCAAAAGTGGACTATTGGTGGGAGTGTTGCTTTATCTCAACGAAACTCAGTAAAAATCTTTAAAATAAATTGATAAAAGCAGTTTTTGAAAATCATAGCAATCGGGTCTCTCGAAGTGGAGGTATATCTGAAAAAATTTTGAAGGTTAAAGGTAAATTTTAAAATCGCTCTAGCGACTGCAATTTTAAACATTTTTGAAGGAAACTAAGTCATTGCCATTGAAATAAAATAGGAAAAATAGTTTTCAAATATCAATTAGAACGGAGGTTTCCCTAAAACTCAAAATTTAAAAATCGCTCTTTGACCTTCGCTATGAAACTCCATATTTGCCGTTTAAATAGAATAAAAAAATTGTTTATGAAAATCAGGGAAATCAGGACATTAGGAGGGAGGAATTTGCCTGAAAATTTAAAAATCGCATTAGGGGCATTAATATATACTTTTTTTTACGCAACGAAGCTCGTATATGCTATTAAATAGAACAAGAAAAATAGTTTCGGGCCATTGTGAGCAAGAGAGTTTACCTGAAACTCAAAGTTTAAAAATCGCTCTAACACAACCAATAATTGTTTTTCACAACAAATCCCGATATATACCATTTAAATTAAATAAGAAAAATAGTTCTTGAACATTATTATATAATTGGAAGTGGGAGGATATCTGAAAAAAATTGGGGATTAAGCACATATATTGCTCTAACGGCCGCAATTTTAACTTTTAAAAGGAAAATCGATAATTTGCCATTGAAATAAAATTAGGAAAAAATAGTTTCTTAAAATCAGTGAAATTGGACAATTAGCTGGTGTGGGTTTATCCAAAATTTAAAAATTGCTCCAGTGGCATTAATATATCTATACATCAACGAAATTTCTAATAATTATAACATTATTATAATGTAATATGATATGCTAATAAGAAACTAGTAAAGCACAGGGGTGTACGGACTTCCCGAGCACACTGTGCTACAGTAAACTGCCCTAGTTGCACACGCACCAATTTATCAAGCAACACCATAATTTTCTACTGGTAATAGTTTAAAGTTTCGGCACAGTTATTGCCGTATGTGATGCGATTTCGTTTAAACTCGGTAGTTGTTAGTAAGCGATTCAACGCTACAGATGTATATATTAAGGTTCTTAAGCTAACTTTTGAACCTTATTCGCAGTAAGAAACAAAATAGTTTAATAATTACGAGTTATTAATAAATTTTAAGAAAATATTTCCGAACCTACTCGTTAAAGACTAAGGCGTTTTCATCAAAGTGACCGATTCAGGAAAAAAAAAAAAATAAAATAAATATATAAAACAAAATAAAACATATATTTACCTATAGCGAATGAAGATTACTTTAAATATATTTTATTTGTTTAATATTTTAATTATATTTTAATATTTTTAAGTTTTTAATCATAATGTATAATTAAAGCTTTTGAAAAATAAGGTTTATTAATGACATCGTCTTATTTAGTATAGTAAGTAAAAACCGTCGGTGACGCTTATTAAGTAAATTATGTTTATCAAACTTACCATGTAATCTTCGATCATAAAGAATAGATGCCAATTATGTATATTTATTTTATGAAATATAAGATTATGTATGAAAAACGAGATGTTCAGCTATCGAAAACATGCAACATTTCTGATAATTACATATCGTCCTTTAAAGGCAAGCGTCCTGCAGTTGCTTGAACAAATGCCAACGATACAGTGCGTCTATAAAGTCATGGTCGGCTTGCATCTTTTCACTGAAGAAGTAATGTGGAAGACTTACCAGTGTGTTGCTCCTCTGAGCAATCTAACAGGCATTCTAATTTCTACCATATACCAAGAGCAGCTGGCATGACATATAGCTTTCAGGTTCATCAAAGTTATTTTTCCTTATAAGGAAACATCACTCTGGACCTTTGATTTTTACGTTTAGTATTGCGTGTTTGGTACCCCTGTGTTCTGTGAATTAATTTGAAAAAATTAGGAACTCAGATTATGATTCGTTTAGTGTTCTTTTGAAAGAGCGGTCAGCTACCTGAATCATTTGGGTCATCCAGTTATCAGATACCTAAGCGGCGGGGGAGAACTGCATTGGCAGCTAAGCCATCGCTCAACGCCAATTGGACCACACCAGTCCGGGTGAGAGTGGTTTAGCAAACTGCTGCGTTGGCTTTGAGTGTTTATTTATGCACACTCGATTTGTATCAGATTCATATCCGTGCTAAGTTCGCTAATTTGAGGGGAAATTCCCAGTTGATCTAGTTCTAAGTCGTAATGCGATTCATAAATTAGTACTAACCACACAACATTTAGACAAACTAAAGAATAAACCCGTTAAGAAATCAGTTTAATTTGTGAAACAAAATTAAGAAGAGTGGGTAATTTCATAAGCAGATGCCAGAGAAGTTGGAAAATGAAGCCAGGTAGTTCCAGCATCTCTTTGTGAGATGTGGATGAACATATAAATATTTAAGTGCATTTGCATTTATTAAACTGTCACTCTACTGTTTCTACCAGCTAGCTTTGTGTTGTCCTGCTCACCCTCCCCAACTCCAGTGTAGTTACGCTGGAGTTAGTCTCCGCCGCCGCCGCTTCGGTCATTAAATATTTGATGACGCGTTATTTAGTCAAAACAGGTTACATTACAATAGAAAGGTAGAATATAAACAGTTTGCTGAAAGTATGTATGTACTTAATTACAATAATATTTATATTAGTAGCTTTACTGCCGAGTGGCAAATCTTGAAGTTTAGCGATACCCATTGATAAAGTATAAAATGTAAATGTTTTATTCGATATTATGGAAAATCTACTCCAAAATTGCAAATGTTACATTTCAAACTAAATATCTGATTATGTTGCAATTCTGAAGCTTACAGGAATATAAACAATCACAGATAGTCACATACACATGCATAGTCTGTATGACAATTAAAACTATTCAGGGATTGCTTTGCATGCGTCTGGCTTTTTACCGCATCTTGTAATGTATCTGTAGTTTTTCATTCTTTTAGTACGCGAAAAGAGACAATCAAGTTTATGAAATGTGACCTAACGATAAAACCGGCATGCAAAACTAACTAAATCGCCTATATGCATGTACATTCTGAAAGTTAGTGCTGCATGGCAAATTATGTCCCAGCATGTTTTCGAGTACAACGGCGAGTTATGATGTCGCGGGTTTTAAAGCCGCTGCAGCGTGCTCTGTGGTTTACGAGCTAGGTAACAATAACAAAAATTATAACCCGCCCTCTAGCACATGCTGGAGCAACACAGAAAGCGGCGTGACGTTTGATTTACCTGCTGTCGCTGCCAATGGAAATACAAGGCTAGTTTGGGGTCATGGCTGAAGACAAAGCCTGTTAACAGTTCTGGGTCAAACTCCTGCATTATGCAGTTTCCTCACGTATTGGCGTACCCTGTAACGTCTATAATGAAACAGCAGTAGAAAGCATTTCTGAGATATTACCAAACATGTTTAGATTAGGATAGAATTACGGTTCAAATAAGTATATACATATATACATAATAAGTATAACGCAAGATATCGCAGTAAAAAGTATTTTGTCTGCATACAAATATACTTTTAGTCTCTTCTTGTTCATCATTGTCAGTGCATTCTTGGAATTTTCTTCAGGTAGTTGCTAAAGCTGTAAGATTAATTTTTGTAGATATACTTGAAATCACTTTGAAATTTGCTTTAGAATTCTTGTACATTGCTTTTTATTATTCGTAACAGCCAGAAATAATAACGCTTTACTGTTATAGATCCTACTCTTCCATACATCTCAGCTCAAAGCGGGTACGAACATTGATTATGAAATATAGAATTGGAAACTTGGTTTGATTTATTTACGGCTGAATTTGAACATCTCAGGTCATCAGCGACCTATTCAATTCAGGGTGTGAAACTGCCGGTAAATTTTGCTCAGAGGCCTCTTCTTTCATGTTTGAGGTTCTTTCTCGTATCATACATAAATCTACGATACGAGACCTACGGATCCAATTGGAAACACAACAGCCGGCATGATGTATTTGTAGTCTCGAGTTTCCTCTGCATAGTTATTCATCATGTGCAAGAAGACAAGATCTGTGATCGCAGAGCCCTCAAAGAAGCACTAACTTATTTCTGTGCAGTGACTGTGCTCCAAAAATTCACTTTGGAATTCTTTTATTCGTATTTAAACGCAATAAGAGGAGTCTTAGTGCCTTAGAAGGTAAAATAGTTCGTCCATTTATGTGGAAAGTTGCCATGACATGTAACGCCACTGATATTAACATGTGGGATCCCGGTATTTCATTTCCTAGAACACATTTCAATAATTGTCTTCACTAGATAATACAAGATGTTGAAGAACTGCAATGCATTACTTTCAAGAGATTGTCTTAGAAAAGCAATGTGATGTGGGGAAACTATGGCCTGCCAGTTCAAATTTCAAAGTTATGTCATTAAGGGACAACACGCCACTGACTAATGAAAGTTCCATTTGAAATTATACCGTGGAAATTCTGCAGCATGTCTCTTTAATTCAATCGATACGGTAATGGCGTCAGGTAAAAGTGGGACATTGTTACAGAGTTCGAATCTAGATTTTTTTCTTCGACGTTATATATAAGTATGCCTCATTATAAAGTGAATAAAAACAAATAAATAAAATTACTTACTTACTGGACTTCTGTGAATTGAAAACAACAGCGTGTTGTCTTATCCATTAGGCCACAGAGTCAGATTGATAGCTCTTTCGATACTAGAATACGTAACACGACAATACAGCTATAGGTTAACAGATTGTTCAATGCCATAATGTGATTAGTCAGGCATTTCAAAGATTTTATAGAGCTAAATCTTGAAAACGCAGATGATGAACTATTGAAAATTGAGATTTCCTCTCTCGTGAGGCAAGATTGACGATAGTCTAAAGCAAAATGTTACCCCATTTCGCCTTTAACACTGGTTTGCACTTATCAGCATCCAATTAGTTTCTTTATCACAATATCATTTCATTAGTTTACTTCGTGGACCATAGATTTCCTATCTCAAATTACTTGTAGAAATATAATGTAATTACTTAATTAACACTCTGTCTAGTTCCCTTCCTACTTTAAACAACACTTAGCACACAAACGTTAGAAGCCATATTCTTCCCTGGCTGATTTCTGAGCTCTGAACCAGAACGACCCTTGTGTAACTGCTGTGTTCGCAAGGTCTACTCGTAACCGACCGTAACCGTTGTAACCGTTGGCAACAGCGCCATTTAGATGAATTTATAAATGCTGAGGGTCATAGCCAATAGTTTTTGCCAACGAAAACTTCCTTAATTTATCCTCCTTCTTTGTTCCAATGTCTGTTTAACTGTAATGTCAATTAACTGCAATAAATCTTACCCAAAACAATATGCAATCTACATATGTTAATATTCAATCACTGTATATAATATTACGAAAAGTCAACTGTTTTAAGACACATTCTACCCAGTGCTCGAAAAGTCAAACGAACTACATTTACATTAGTTCTGTTAAATTTCTTCACGTATTCACTCACCGATAGCGAGATTTCTAAGTTTGTTTGCCCTGTATAATTGAAAACCATTCGTTATACCTAAAACTTGCACCGCAAATATTTCTGAAATGGACGGTGCTATTGATGTGCTGCTTTAACAGAATTGAAGTTTAGGCTCATAATTGCAACACATATACAGGTGTTAATAATTATTATAATGCGCATTTCTTGAACTGGAATAATTCCTATTGACATCAAGAAAATAAAACCAGAGGAAATTGTCAAATTGTCAATTGAATGTCAAAGGTGTTTTTGCACGATTCTGGTGCAAGCAGTGTACAAGCTATTGTATATGAAAAATTTAAATATCTACAGCTATCTGCTCCGTTAATTCTAGCTAGGCTACGATGTTCGTATGTTTACTTTTATTATTTAGTGGGTATGTATTTTCTTTCTGAATTTCCACGCACATGTTACATTTTGTTCTTATGTGACTGTAGCATATGTCAACACTCTCTGAAGAGTCGGTCCTGGTGGTGTAGTGGTAACCATACTTTTCTAAACACAAGATCGCGGTTTCAAACCCGGCAAGGATCGATGAATTTTTTTCGGGCGTAAAAATCCTAATTATGGCTTCGGAAGGGAAATAAAGCCGTAGGTTCCGTGTCGCACATTTGCGGCATTATAAAGGACCTCAAGCTGGAAAGAAGAGGCCTCTGAGCAAAAATTGTTGGCTGTTTCACGCCCTGAATAGAATGGGACGCTGATGACCTGAGATGTTACAGAGCGTCCGTAAATAAATCAAATCAATAACTCTTTATGAAATAAACGAAAATAAATTCTATGAAAAAGAAGAAGAAGAAGAAGAAGAAGAAGAAGAAGAAGAAAACTGGCCTTTACAGGTTGTGTTTAATATGACCACCAGCTACTATATAAACTTCCAGTCTGTCATGTAAAGATTGCTGCACATGTTGTAGCATTTCAGCAGAAGTTTCAGAACAGACAGCACACATCGTTTCATATCTTCTGGTGTAGTCGGTATGTCCTTGTAGACAGTGTCTTTTAACTTTCCTCGTGGAAAAATGTCAAAAGCGGTCAAATCTGGTGAAAGGGCCGGCCAATGTACAGACCCCCCTTCGTCCATACCAACGACTTTGAAACAATCTGTGAAGAACAAGCGTAGTACATTTATTGGGATATCTTTCAGCGTACACATTACAAGTAAAACAACATTCTACCTACATTCTCCATACACCATGAGTATATCGACTTGTTCAGGATTATTATATACCATCTTCCAACAAATCCTATTTCAAGAACTACCATAAAGTACTGGCAAGGAAATCCCAATGTAAAGAAAACAACATGTAAACAACACGAACATCATGGCCTAGTGACTAAGTAGGTAAATGGAGCATACAAAACAATAAGAGTTTCATATTAGCTAGTAAACTACTTGCACTAAAATTGTGCAAAAATGCCATTGACATTCTAATTTCCTTTAGTTTTATTTTCTTGGTGAAAAACGTGAGGTTCCTTTAAAAAAATGTAACCTTTTTCAAGAAATACCCATTCCAATAATTATTAACATCTGCATATAAGTTGCATTTATGTGCTCCTGTCTAAACTCTAATTCTGTGAAAGAAGCACATCATGCCACCTCCCCTTTCAGAAATATTTGCAATGCAAGTTAGATGATTCACCGGTATATCGGGGTTGATGAAAGTACAAGCATGGGTAATATAATTATAAAGTTGAACTTTTTTAAACGGCTGTTTTGCTTTGGAAATGTGATTCTAAATACTTCAGTATCGACAATTTACTCGTAAAAGATGGCTTTCGTTTTTCTCCATTGCATCAGAACTGTAAATGAAATGTTCATATTTTTTCTTCTAGAAATACAAAAACTTAGCAATTACACATAAATTACAATTAAAGTTCAGAAAATATTATTATCCAAAATCAAATTTCACATATATTTGTATATTCCACACTTCAATAAAACATTGTTCATTTTTCTCTCTTGTGTTACGTAAAAATCCTAAGTATGGCTTCCTTCGGAAGGGAAGTAAAGCCGCGGGCGTTGTAGATTTATGGCACGTAAAAGAACCTCAATCCTGAAAGAAGAGCCCTCTGGGCAAAATTTATCGGCCGTTTCACAACCTAAATTGAATAGGACGCTGATGACCTGAGATGTTAAAGAACGTCCTTAAATAAATCAAATCAACAATCCCTTGTGTGTTTCCGTAGAATCCCAACAAAACAATCAATAGTAATCGTCAATCATTGATGTATCGCATTGCCCTTGATATCTTCAAGAATATCTTAATGGAACCTTTCACATGTTCTCCATTGACTGTCAGCAGGTTTTCAGTAAATTATTTAAATGTGAGAAGAGAATGAATAATTTGAGACTCGTGTTGCATCACCAAACAGAGAATCTCTATAGCCTATTCACATTTTAACAGCATAATTAGGATGTTTATTATTGTTTCCTATAAACTGTTCAACGAATTCTTCAAACACATTCCAAGTTCCTCTTTCTATAGGAGTCATAGTATGTATCTTTGTCAATTGCTTTCACAAATTGTTTCATCACATCAAGTTCAATAAAAAGAGGTGGTAAAAGAATTTTCTTAGGATCAAATAAGCTACCCCTTATTATATTTTACTACATGGGCCCTGTTTCACGAAATAATTAGTCTTATAGTTTACAAGCTTGTTGCCGAAAATAAAGGCCACATTTAATTAAATTAATACGATTATAATCGTATAATCGTCAATAGTTAATGTAAATATGATCTGATGCATGTACGTAATTTGTATTAAGGGTATTGTATTCATTTATAACACCTGTGCTAAATATTTAGTAGGAGGTCATTATGTATTTGTATGAAAGCACAATACCGGACTGCTCGTTAAACTATGGAATGTGTCGTATTGAAATTTGCCCCAATGGAAGTTTAAACGGTTCGACCAGGGAAGAAGGTAGCCTTTGTTCTGGGACGAACTCGTTTCTTTTGAAAGGATTTAGGAAAACGATTTGCCGACCCGAGACACAGAATGTGCCTTTTTAACTAACGCAGATAGAAGTCTTATTTAAATAGGTAATGGTATCGGTGCATAATGACAATAAGGGAAGAATTCTCTCGAGAAAGGAACACATGTCAACCTTAGCTGACAGCTAATATTTTATAACCCTTTTAACAGTAACATTTAAACACGTCAGCAGGTTTCTGACATGACTTTAGAAACAAATAGATGCTTCTTATTTACGGCCTAGACGTGGTCTATCGGGATTTCATTGTGAGTAAATCTGAAAGACTAGAAGAGTGAAGGGATGTTAGATCAAAAAAATTTCCGAATAATTATGGCAGAAATGTTCGTTCTTGGAATTACTATAAAGTGAGAAGATTTATTTTAAGAAATTGGTCCAGCTCAACCAATAGGAATCTTTCAAAATTGAATGAATCGAAGCAAGCCTGTATAATTATAGATATTAAGGAAGAACCAATAAAGCAGTTATAATCGAACCGAGCTCAATAACTATTGTCGATCTATTTTTCGCGGGGGAAGGTTCCTAACAATACAATAAACTGTACCTCTAGTATAAGGTAAAAAGTAAGATGAGCAGTCGAGGCTATAAGTTGTGAGGGGTCAATGGTTGGAGTCGGAGAAAGGAATAGTAAGAGCTAACTGGAATAAGTGGGCGTAAAAACAGATAATCAGAATCGAAGTGCGCAAAATCTGTAGAAAAGGAATAGTTAATAGTCGGTTAAAGTGGTCGGCCATTGTGAACAGATAAGCATTAACGATAAGTCAACCGAGATCTTCGAAATATTTCCAAGCCAATACGAACAGTCCGATATTCTTATAATTACAGTGAATACATGATGTCAACTGAGAACTTTAGTGTTGCAGTGTAGCCTGCTGGATTTCCTACCCTTCCCTATGACTCAAATGAGTTACAAAATTCCAGAATTTCCCTTAGATACAATATTCTTATTCTCGAAACAAAGGGGCATCCAACCTAGAAATTAAATAATCAATAATTTCCTCCTCCTTATCTCTCGAGTAACGACCGCATCCCCCATACGGCCCAAAGCCGTAATGTCACCTATTCTAATAACATCCGTCAACACAAACATTTATTCCACAACGGTAGAATCATAAAATTACTGTCGTTAGTCGCTTGTCAAAATTACTAGTGTAGCGATTGTGTCCGAGAAGACTTATTGGGGATTTTTATTATCCATGGACTGTTTGTTGATGCGATTTTGTTTACGCAGCATATATTTTAAATCGAATATTCAAGCCAAAAATAGCATTCAGTCTACCACATCGAAAAGAATCTCTAATAAACAAAGTAAAAGTGCTGCATTTAATTAATGAGCATAGAAAAGTACTTTTTGAGCAGTTCTCCGACAAAATTACAAAGAATGACAAAACCGAAATTATGAAAATAATAACGCAAATTCTGAAAGCGTTCGGGTTAATTACATGGGAGCAAAATTAGCATTTGCGAGGAATACATCAAGAAAGCTATAATGGTAAGTGCTTTTATTTTACATTCATATTTACCATTTAAATTATTATCTACAAATAATGGAGTGAATATCTCAATTTCTATGATAACTTTTCAAGTGAAAATAGATAATTTAAGAAGTAATGGAATGGGTGGTGTATTTGAGAACACATATTTCATAAGTGACGCTTAATGAGATTTGTAATTAAAATGCGTCGAGCTAGCCTAACCTAAATGTTTATATTAGTTCACCATTCATCATTGTTCACCATTCGAGATTCACGGGTAGAATTTTACTAGTTAGCAATAACAATATCAAATGTTTTACTAAACTGATAATATCAGTCCGCCACACTGGCAACTGGCAGTTTACGCTCGTGAGTTCTAGAAACACACACTTGTAAAATAAACAGGTAATACTAGAATGGCAACTAATTTTAGTAACGAAAAAATCTTTGCAGATCTAGGTAATTTCCTCCTCAGATCATGGTGATCTCGAATTACAACAACTTATTTCTATGCCTTCGCGGATCCCTTAGCGGGTTAAAATCGGAGTATCGTGGCGTAATGGCACCAATAGTGCAAACAAACTGAATAATACAAATAGATGCCGATGCTACCCGGCATCTTGAGGGGGAGGGGAAAGGCAAACATGAATAAATTAAATATAAAAATAAAACATGACCAACTCCTTTCCTCTAGTGTACCAGAAATAATTATTGTTTATGCAGAAAATGGCAGCCAGCAATCCATGTTCTTTATGATTTGTATATATAAAGATTTGTCAAAGCTATACTGTTATGACCATGTTTATTTGTTTCCTGAAATGTTTCAATAAAACAGAAGATGGAACACTTTTGATATAAAACTAGTTTGTGCAGTATCTCAAAATATAACAACCCTTGTGAACACTCTACCTGCAACGAGTAGATTCTGACTGAAGGGTTGAATCAAATTTTCTCTTGAGCCTTAGTACATTTTAATGTACTTAACTCTTATATGTGTGTTGTCAAACAAGCAAATTTCAGGTAGAACCCCTGCGGTTTATTTAATATCTACATCTGAATTTATAAACTGTCATAGTCACAAGCCTATTTATTTATAAAGTCAATTTGGAGAGCTGCTAAGCAAACGTTTTCTTAAACTCACTGACTTTGTAGATGAATTATTCTTAATGAGAGACTTTCAGGATGTGTAATTAATTTAATTCTTGTTTTTAAGAATTATTTTTGTTTTGTCTCAGAACTAATTCAACGGAATTTTACATAAGCGTATATTATTTTTAATTACAGATAGTTATGAAGTTTTCAACTTTTTGTCTATGCACTTATTTTTTTCAAATATTTTAATTTTGTTATGGAGTATAATTAATGTGACTGGTTCCAACCCAGGCTCTTCTCCAAAATATACAATCTAAAAACAGCACTTCAAAATTAAAATCACCAAAATTAAATCCTTTCCCCTTATCCACTTCGGACGGTGTCTATTGGAATCAGTTAAGCTAACCAGGAGATAACAAAATTCCTCTTCAAGTTTTTAAGAATTATTTTTGTTTTGTCTCAGAACTAATTCAACGGAATTATCACATAAGCGTATATTATTATTATTATTATTATTATTATTATTATTATTATTATTATTATTATTATTATTATTATTTTTAATTACAGATAATTATGAAGTTTTCAACTTTTTGTCTATGCACTTATTTTTTTTCAAATATTTTAATTTTGTTATGAAGTATAATTAATGTGACTGGTTCCAACCCAGGCTCTTCTCCAAAATATACAATCTAAAAACAGCACATCAAAATTAAAATCACCAAAATTAAATCCTTTTCCCTTATCCACTTCGGACGGTGTCTATTGGAATCAGTTAAGCTAACCAGGAGATAACAAAATTCCTCTTCAATTTTATATCACAACAAAATCAATTTTCACGCATTTAGTTCTACTGTAGCTGGTTCCCTATTTTATAGGCCTTAAATAAGTTTAAAGAGTTATTTCATCATTTTTCCTTTTGTAAGCTTAAGCAAATTCTCCATTATGTTGTTCCTATCCTCTATTCTTTTGTTCCTCGAAGATAAAGGAAAAAGTGGTATATCTTTTTCTATAAAGCGTGAATCACCTCCGTCGCGAATATTCCTGAAATTAAATGTGCAATCGAAGAGTTCTCATCAGTGTAGCCTATATAACGATTCCAACAAACAAGATACAGCATGTCTCTGGTGCACAGTTACGATTTTCAAATGGAAAGGTGCCTATAAAACTTGTAGTAGTAAAATTCCTATAGATGAGATTAGAATGTCAATGATTTTTGGTATGATTCGAGGCCAAATAGTTTACGAAATGTCGTCATATGCATAGTTCGAACTTTCAGAAGTTTAAGAGTATTCCCATGATAATTAGCCAAAAAGAAATACGTTTCTCAGACTGTTAGGCCAAAACTATACATCTGATTGCATTATGTGCACAATTTATAAAAGTAATCAACATGTCTGTCAGGATATCTCTCAGCGTACTTCCTACATCCTCCATGTACTAGGATCATGTAGTAATAAACAATAACATCTTCTCTAGTACATCCACCACGTCCTATTTTTATGAGTATTGAGAGGAATGTATCACTGCAATAAACAGAATTTAAATAAAATTGTACGCATATGGTTGCGGTAGGCAGGAATGTGCGGTACATTTCCGGTTTAATATCTATACAATATTGAAGAAAACTTTGTACTAAGTTTCATAGGGTTGGGAATTTTAGACCCATCCAGGATATACTGCAACATAGTTTTGATACTTTACGCTAAATTGTAGACAAAATGCGAACAGATATGTGCTGTTTATGCCCAACAATTGATGGAATGTATTGTTTTATGCCCAGTCAACATCTGGAGCCCTTGTCTGAGCTTCAGTTCGGTGAAAACAGGGCATCAATAGAACCTTTAGTTTCAAATATATTCGCGATAGTATTCATTCTGTATGTAAAACTGCAGATCGTAATTGTAACCGTGCAGTTCCTTCCTATTCATGTCTATTACAAAGATTAATATACATATCTTGTTGGCAATCGTCCCCCCTCCCATCTCTAATTGAATGCTTTACTTCTAAATGCATTCAATATCACCACACAGGCATAACTACAATAGGTATGATTGATCAAAACTAAAACGCAGATAATTTTCATGGTCTCTCAACGGCGACGCGCATTTTCCCCACTTCTCCGCATATCAGCTGCCTGCGTAAATCTAAATAGTACATATACTTTCTGTCTTATTTCTGGCCTTTTTCGTCCTATCCATCGATTGAGCAAGTGAAACGTGTATAAAAGAGCTGACGGTTAGTTTAATATGGATTTTAGCTTCAATGTCTAATTTTAAACTTTGCTTCATTCTGCAAGGTTGTTTCGTGAGTATTGCTGCTCCTTAGTTACCCAGCTTCCAGAATATGTCCTCGCCGATCGCACGGAGTTTTGCATCTCGGTCAAGGCCCACTCAAGGCCACCTGCCTGTCCTTAAACTTCCGAGCAGTCATCAATCTACATTCCTTAGAGAAAAGATGAGGCACTCACTTCAGAGCAACGTCTTTTTGTGTGTAAAGTTATAAATACGAACCAGCTCGTCGTGTTCGTGAGGAATTGATGTGGAAGTTCCCTAGGAAATTGCCTCCTTCCGGAGCTGCAATTCATGACCTTGTGAATAAATCTGATAGTACTGATCAGTGCGAAACAAGAAACATGCCAAGACGTAACAGAAGGCAAATTAACAAATTTGAAGCAAATCTTGAACGTTCGCTAATATAATCAGTGCCGAAATTAGCATATGGTGGGATTTCAGCGTCCCCTGCACAAATTCAACAGAATTATTGAAATTTAGACCTTACAAGTGTACACGTGTCCATTGTCTAGGATAATTAATCCCGTAGCTTGTGTGCGTTTTTGTGAGTAGTTTCTTTCATCAGTGACTGAAGGGTCCCAAGCTTGGTTCTTTTTAGATGAAGCTTAGTTCCAATCAGAATGGCCGTGTGAATATTCAAACTCGAAATAAAGCCCTCTTTATGATAGAAAAATTGTAGTTTGGTGTACGATTAGTGCCAGACGCATAACCAACAAAAGTCCACTACTGCTCATACAGCAGAAGAGTCTATGGATAAAATTAGGGAAGTGTTTGAAGATAGGTGTAAGGCCCTCTCGCTCCCCATCTAACACTATGCTTTTTATTTATGGGGTAGCCCGAAAGACCAAGACAAACATGCACACATTTGAATAATTCAAGGAAAACATACGAAATAAAATCAGAAACATTACCACGTTCGAACTAAGTCGTGTCAATCGGAATGCCCTACCGGGTATAATGCCTGTTTAGCTGAGGAAAGACGACAATTCCAGCATTTGGTAAGGTTTTATACACAGTTTTAAGAAGCGAAGTCAGAGTGCAGACGCGGTCGGCCTCGACACATCCACCTGCCGAGACGCAAAACGGTGCGGGAGGCAAGGACATATTCTGGAAGCCTTGTCGTTATGGGTTGAATTATTAGTGCGTTTTGCCAGAATGATCAAAACAGCACCTTTTTACGCTTAACAACTAGAATTCTTTTGTTCTAAATACAATATCGTTTATGACTGTTATTTAGATCACAAGAGGGCAGATTATAGATCGAAGTACATAGTGTATACGAAGTCTTTGGGAATACAAATGGAAACATAGTTAGAACTATGTTTTTAATTATCCATGTTTTGTATGCGTTTGCTGTCAATAATAAAATGCACGAGGTCAAAAATGGCACATTCTAAATCACAAAGAAAAATAAATAATTTGTATTAACTTTCTGAAACATGCCAAGTACGCCGGACGTACCAGTATGTCGGCCTGAAAAAAAACTCATCGCAGGTATCTTTGCAAAAAGTGTTTTATTTGCACCCGTTTGCAGCAGTGAAAGACAATGTCATTAACGAAATAAAAATAGACTTGTGTATGACATCGAATTTGACCAGATTGTTTCATTCTTTATTTACTGTCACTTAGTATTCTTTTATCAAATGTTACATCCCCACTACGGGTGAACAGACAGTTCAATGTGCATGAGCTTGAATTCTCCTTTCCCCTCACAAATCTTTTGCATCGATTGCAACTGTCGTGTTTCACCGTAAGTTTAGTCTGTAACTGTTGATTTGTACTTTACACATTGAACGGATTACGTGCGATATTTAAGAATTGACATATAAGCATTTTGATTGCTCTCTGTTGTACGTATTTGAATTATCGTCTTCCGGGGCTCAAAAAGACAAATCCCTAGGAGTTAGATGTGAGTAGGCGTAACTGAATGTTCAACGGTATGTTGACAGTCAAGCAGCAGAGCATCTTCAGAAATCTAAATTACTTCATCTGTATGCAGTTCATGTTGATCGACTAATGCTATTACCATTTTAATTGTTTAAGATCGTTTACTTTTAATAGATCTAATTTCACCTAAAGAGACCTTCGTTAACTTATTTCGTCTTGTAGTAATTATGAAGAAAACAAAAAGCAAAAATAAGATCGATAACATATATACAAACACGTTTATAATAACACATAATAATGCCTTTAAACCTTCATAAACAAAATAGTATAAAATCAAGTCGCCGCCAAGTTTCAATCAGATGTTTGCCTTCGACTAGTGATCGTAATTTGTTTACCCCTCAAGTTACATAGAGTTTTTGCAAAGCGTAGTTTGGGTTATTAATATTGATTTATAACCAACAGATATTCAAGTTACTAGAAAACTTGTTATGGGAATATATCCATCTGTTTGTGTATAATTATATATATATATATATATATATATATTAATGAAAAATAAAAATAAAGAAACACTATTAACAATGTAACAAATTAGCACTAATAATAAAAGTAGATAAAGATAAAACACAGAGAAAGAGTCACACTTGAAATTGCTATATTTCGAACTACTGCGAGTTCTTCAATGGCAAGAAATTGATTGTTACAAGGATAGTATTACATGTACGGGTCTAAGGCCCAGGCGGCAGTTGGAATTACTTGTGTGTATTTTAAAACTGCTACAATAAAATTCCTTTTCTACTAGCACAAAAGCAAATAAAAATAATAGATTTTTCAGCTATAAATGCAATTAAATTAAATATATACGAGGGTAGGTTCATAAGTTTCCGGCCTAACCATTTTCTACGTATGATAAAGACAAAAACTGTATTTCGCTTTTCAATATAGTTACCCTTTATTGCAATACACTTCTCACATCTTTGAATTAACATTTCACCCCCCCCCCCTAAAAATAGTCAGAAGTCTTGTCTGTGAAATGGGCATAAACAGCATACATGCTTATTCGTCACACTTAAATTTCCTTCCTCGAAGGTCCTTAAGTTTTGAGAAGAGGAAATAGTCACTGGGAGCTAGATCTGAGCTGTAGCGTGGATGGTCCATCTCCTTGAAGTCACATTTCTTCACAGTTTCCTTTGCAACAACAGTTGTGTGCACAGGCGCATTGTCGTGAAGAAGGCGCACACCACCACTCAGCTTTCCTCGCCTTTTCTCTTTGATGGAAGCACGTAGACTGTGCAGTAGGCCGGCATAGTACTCCCCATTTACTGTGGTGTTCCTCTCCTTCAAGTCAATGAAAAATATTCCTTCACAGTCCCAAAAGATTGTGACCATGATCTTCTTTCTTGGTTGACTGAGTGACCTTGGCATATAGAGGCTGTGCTTCGCTAGGTTTACGCCACTCCATTGATTCTCCTTTGGACAAGGGATTGTCCAAATAACTCTGCAAATTGAAATTGCGTTATGACGCGTCCTGGGTTATTTAGTAACCATTTGTCACACATTACAGGATACAGGTCGAAGAGCGATCTGTCAAGAGGCTGCAACTAATGTGATTTATGGGGAGGAATAGACAAAAGATGGATCCCATTCTGTCTGCAGAACACTGTTGTTTGAAAGTTTATATGCGATGTGTGATTATATAGCATTAGAAGTATTGAATTCTCAATGTTTCTCCTTACATGCTCCTGAAAATGCTTCAACCGTTTAAAAAATAAATCACTAATGATGTAACCACTGTCTGAGCACATCATGATTGCACCTGGCGGAGCTCCATGCATAAGTTCTTAAATAACTCTGATTCTACCAAATATTATGACGCGGGAAACACAATTTCCACTGGCAGTGAGTGTACAAATAACAGTTGTTAAAATTCCCTTTTCTGCAGAAACTAATTTTTCAGCGGCTTTCTTGCCAGTAGGTGAGACAATTTTAGGAGTCTTAATAGGGACAGTACTGGTTCCTGACTCATCCAAATTACAACCTCGTGATGGACAGAACTGGTATTTATTCATCAACTGCTCAAAATTATCATAAAATAAGGAAATTTGGGCTTTATTAAAGCCCATAACACGAGCGAGGCTTGTTTTTTGCGGGAACAAGGAGTGAAAGTTTGCGCTGTTTCATAAATTTGAGTGCCCAGTCTCTACCAGCTAATGTACTTTCCTTGTTAAATGGATGAGATATTTGTTAATGTCAGCAAACTGAAATGCCAATCTTCGCAAATCCTTCTACGTTAAACCATAGAAGTGAGCGTCAAGGACCCTGCAATGCTCTGCCAATTCCTTCTCTTGCCCTTCAGTAAACACTGGCAGAAAAACGACCTAACTTTGATATACGGAAACCCTGAAATAAGATCAACACGCGGTGTGATATATGTTATAATTATATTTTTAAATTGGAATATAAGCTATAATTGTTTGTTGCGGTTAATGTTAATAGCTATTATATTATAATATTGTAAAATATTTATACAATAAAGTTAAGGATCATGTACCAGTTTAAGTCGTTTTCTTAGTGTTCCTTCTGAGATACCTAGCTGCTGTACAACATTCCGTTTCGAAAAGCCCTCCTTCAACTTCTGCGTTGTAATGTCAAGCATAACTTCATTACAGGGTCTTCGCTCATTTTTTCTTTTATATGTCCTGAAATGCACATATACATTTCAAATACTGAAAGCTCCACAATTGTTTTGATAAAATAACCAACATCTTATGTTAAGCATAACTACACACATGTTAAAATGCACTTGCCTTCACCCAAGAACGCGAGTTCGAACCGGGCCAGGACCGATGGATTTTTTCTGGCGTAAAAATCCTAAGTATGGCTTCCTTCGGAAGGGAAGTAAAGCCGTGGGTTCCGTGTCGTACATTTACGGCACGAAAAAGAACCTCAAGCCTGAAAGAGAGGCCTCTGAGCAAAATTTGTCGGCCGTTTCACGCCCTGAGTTGAATGGGACGCTGATGACCTGAGATGTTAAAGAGCCTCCATAAATAAATCAATAAAAAAAATGTTAAAATGCCAAATACTTTTATTCAAATTACGACTTTAATTACAGCAAGAATTATCAGAGAAATATCCTCATTAGCAAATGTGTAGCTCTGTAATTGCACATATATATTTAATATAAAATTTAATGTACAAACACAAGAGTGGGGCACGTACCCACGGTTCTTACTCTCGTTCCATTGTCTTCTGAAGCATTTCCCGATTGTGCTGCTATCTGTACTTCATGACCAAGGCAAGACATATTATTACAGAAAATAGCCTGTAAATGGACGTAGTATTACAGTGTAGGTTCTAGATTTTACATAGGATTGACACCTTTCCAAAACTTGAAAAATAACATCAAGATGTATAATATTCAATCTTACCTCATAGTTCAAACCTGAAATACATCTGCGCGACGAAACTAAGAAGAGAAACTATTGGCCAGGTTAATAGCATATAGTGCTGCCAACTGCACGGCGGTTTCTTATAAATATCTCTTGTGCGTACTCTTACCCGTCACGTTTTTGCCCCAGACTACTCTAACCATATTGATGCATACAGTGCTGACGTACTGTTTTGCTCATAATGCAAAGACACGATGACTGATAATTCCGTGACAACAACACAGTTAGATGCGTCACACCACTCTGAGGGCAGAGAACGCGAATCTGCTGGCATATATGGGCTAGCTAAAGAGTAGCACTGTAATTTGACTATGCTTCTCATACTGTAAGATATGTGCATGTCAACTTCGTTAATTAATATCCCAGTTGTAAGCAAGTGAAACAGTAGATACTTATTCGTTAGCTATTGCACAATTTAAACTTTTTGTTTCTAAAGTTTTTGTAAACTTGAATAGAAAGAACTTCGTATAAGATGGTTCAAAAAGATAAATGTTCATATTTTGCTTTATAAGAATAGCTAGGCATATTTAATAATTAATTGTCAACAGTTTCAATGAATAACATACATATATGGACTTTTCTCAGTTAAAATTATGAATTTTTATGTATTTCATAGTGAAATATGCATTTCATATTATTGTCACACTTTTAAATGTTACTATTATTAGTTTTTAATTTTTTCTTAGCATTGTTTATAGTTTCAAAATAGCTCAATATTAATGCTGAAAGCAAAGCATAAAAACACCAGAATTGCCAGTTTGTATATTTCCTTTTATTGTATGCAACCAAGTATATTTTTCGAAGAATAACTAACAAAAATTAATTATTTTTATTTAAGCATAAATATAGCTGAAAATACTTACATTTTTAACTTACAACACATTTCAGGATCTTGTGTATTTAACATTTCCGAGACTAAGTCATAATATATAATATGCTCTGTCTTGTAAATTTTAGCAACATGGTTAAGTTATTAAACATGTATTGATTTTAAATTTTCTTATAACACAAGTAAGTGATTTCAATATGCGTATTTTATTATAATGAAACAAGTTCAATTACTGAGACACAGGGTAACTTTCGGATCCATTTCCTCTATCTCCTAGCTGATTTAAATGAAAATAAGTCAGTTCCGAAGCTCAGATAGTTCTTGTTGTTGTTATTATTATTAATATCATAATCATAATCATCATCATCATCATCATCATCATCATCTTGGTTACAAGGGGCATGCCTTACTAGTTACTCATACCGTAATGTATACACCTTCGTTTGTCATAAATTCTGTCTTTAAAAATATGTGCATCGAGTGTCATGAAACGCGTCTGTTCTGCTTCTTTCTGTACTTTAAATCCCAAGTCTGCTTCTAAACTGACATTTATTTCTAACTTTCGTAAGGTGCTGTTTCTACCTTTGAATAAAAATGCCAGAAAGCTTCACGTGCACATATCTTTATTGAGGAGTTGACTATGCTTGGGTTGTGTTATAAGGTGTCACTTGGCAGTTGGCTACTCTGATTTCTGAAACTAAAACTACCACTTGTGTTTACTTCAAAGGCAATAAATATAACGCTTTATAGGTCAGACACTGGAAGGGACGAAGCGTTGTCATACACGCCCTATAGAGGCCACGTGTTTTCTATCATAACTCGCGCTCCGATTTAAAGTGCTTTTCATAGCACTGATGTTGCATTGCAATGCCCCATGAAAGGGGTCCTTTTAGTAGATTAATAGAAAGTAAGCAAGCAAAAATGTCACAGGAAACAGCTCGCTCCCAAAGCAACAACCTTACAGAGGGTGCCGTTAAAGGTTAGTAATGGAAAAGTGAGGGCTCGCTTTTTCTATGAAAGCGAAAGTATTTGCATTTGATGGATAATAAAAGAGTTACCCTCGCTGCAATGGAGAGTGGAGCAATTTAGCGAGTGTAACCATTGAATTGTGGAGACTTACCTGGTTTAATGAAAAAGGAATAGAAGGAAAATGACTTTGTTTGTGAATAAATTAAGGAAATTATATCTTTTGGTGGTTGTGTTAAATATGGGGACTATTTCACTTATGTGACGTCATCTTAAAGTCGACCAATGAAACGAAACTATATATAATCCGTTTTATCATCCGATGTTGTGTTTATCTTGTGGTCAGTGTAGCCAACTCTATACCTTCACTATATAATTCCTGAGCACACATCACTGACCACTTTTCTGTGTTTTCAGTAATTGTAAATTTAAATAACTTTATGTGTATTCATCCAAACAGTCTGAAATCATTTTATAAATTATGTAACAATCATAAATCAATAAACACGTTTTTCAGAATGGTATAACTTTTTTTTGTTTTGTTTTTCTCATTTGGTATTAGTAAATCGAACGGTAACGATTGTAATAGTCGACTTCTGTCTATTTCATTCTAGGTTTCTGAATAAGTAGGTATTCATAAGTATAAAATTTTATATAATTTTTAATAATCCGTGCGCTAATTTCAAATATATATTACTTTTATTCTTATTCTATGCATGAAATAGTCCCAAACCTGTATTTGACTCTTCTCGGTTGGGATTACTGACAACCGACATTCGTCTGTTGCTAGATGGCTTAAAAAGGTTAAGTGTTCCTAATACAAAGGTACAATTATTGCAATATTGTAAGCAAAGTTAACCGGAATTATATTTAAATTCTTATTTTATACGTGAAATAGTTCTAATAAATGTCACTCGAGGGTCTAAAATTTCCAGATAAATTCATTGGCAATCTCAGACCCTCTTGTGATATTTCTTGTGACAATCTGGGAGAAAATCGGGAATGGAAGTTGTATGAAGATGGAAAACGTTGCATTTTAATATAAAATGGAATAATAGATATCGGATAAGCAAGAAAGTTTGTTAGGTTGTTCAGGGATTAGCTTTAGAGACCTAAAGATACGTAATAAAATAACTTTACCGAGAAACATAGTTCCCATTACAATAAATGCATTTCTCCCAACATAAATCCAGTTTGTCAATGATAGTTTTGAAAACAGTCTGGTCTCTGGATGTGATGAAACTTCCTAATATTCTGTGCATATTATCGTTTCTGAAGCACTTGTGCAGGGGATTCAATAGGAAATTTCATTCAGCGATCTGGGTGCTGTAACAGAGAGTGCACAGTTTCCCGTTCTGGCCTTTACGTGTCTGGGTTCCCATTGTTCTATAAGAGAAGGCTACTTATAACAAATAAAGCAGTGATAGTTTCTTCCAGCAGCAGAAGCTAATAATGCATGCATATTTCCTGTTATGTTTCGCCAGAAACTTAGCAAAAATCTTCTGATATCGTAATGAACTTTTTGGCGTACGTGGTTGTACTTCCCAGGGCGATATCCTTTGGATTGGTATATATAATTAATTTCTTTTCACAAATCAATATATATTGAAAAAAGTTTTAAAGCATTGACAACTAAACAATGAATCACAAATCCCTAGCCGGTGCTCATTCTGATGATTGGTCATATCATATGTAATTACATTTTCTAATTTTGTACACCTTTTCCAATTCTCGTAGGTGTGTGTGAATCTTTACTGACGTGAAACCGTTCCATAATATCTTCTCATCAGCCTCATTGATAACTTAGTGCGTCATCAATGACAATGCTAGGGGTTCCAATTGTCAAGCAATTCTTCCCCATCTTTAAATCTCTTGAACCTCTATATCTTTTTTTTTTTCTTTTTCTTTTTTTTTTTTTTTTTTCTTGTTGATTCTTCGCAAAAGTAAGATGAATCTTTAACGCTACTTTTGACCGCTATAGTTCTAAATTGATATCAAAGTAAACAAGCTCGTATTACGCCTTTAGGTACAAAATTTTCGTTGTTCACTTAATGCCACTAAATATGCAGTTTTAACATGTTTTTTCTGGGAATAAAAACATAACATCTACAACTGTCCCACACCATTAGTTCAGATGGGAATGCGGGTTGTCCTAGACATAAAATATATTTCGCCACGCAAAAATGGAAAAAACCTTTGAATTAGCTGTAATAATAAAATAATTATATTGGTAGTAATGTGTGCATAGGGATGAAGACGACCTAAATAGATCATGAATATAGCCTGACCTTTATTTTTGCTTATTTAAAAACAAATTAAGTCAATAAGTGTGAATACCTCGGGCGATGTAACAGTGCTGCCAATCTCACATAGAGTTGTCAAGCAGCACTATAGCGATCTGAGTATAGAGCATAGAACATAGAGAACGTGGGAAAAATGCCTTGCAAAAAAAAAGAAAACCACCAAAATACACAAAATAGGAATAAAACCTAGCATTTTTCTTCATGTCAAGTGTTTCCACAGGTAAGTGCATTAACTTTTTAATCCTTCGTAAAATAATTTCATCTTAGAAGCACGATTTATTTAAGGTTATTCAAGAAATTGCCGTCATAATTTGTAGTGTGTACACATATTTAGCATCGAAAAGGGGATAGTAAAAAAAGTAATACGAAACCTGTGGGTGTGACAGTTATAGCTTATTTACTCACATTGACCGTGGTTTAAACTCTGGTAGCAGTTTAATTAATTTCCATTGTTCATGTATTATTTTAGTATCCGAAAGAATAATTGATTGTGAAATAATAAACAGTTATATCAAATAAAATCTTCAGATTGCATGCTATTATTCTAGTAGAAACCATTGTTTGATGTTATTTGTTTCCACCCTATAAAAAATTAAAGACTATTAAAAGGTATGGCTTATATCAACACTATAATTGGGAGTTATGATATATCCTATTTTCTTTTAAGGATATCTCCAAAATATATACTTTCTCCTCAATTATCGATCGCAGAATAGCACTTTCTCTTTAGGGGACACCCTGTATATGCTATTGATATGTTAAAGGGAAAAGGTGAATACCATTTTAAACATAAAGTAAAGGATACAAAGACCGCATGCCATTCCGTGAGATAATTTGCAACTGCAGTTTTCAAAATCTTTATTGGTATGATGAAGTGTTAAATAAGAGGATGCGGTAAAACGTGTTTTCTAATCATGATGAACAACAATAGTAAGCAAAGGAGACAATATAGTGTTTCATAGAATAGCAGTATAACATGTTTACTGTCTGTACTGTGAATACCAGTTCCATAAATTTTTTGCAGAATCTCGTTTTAATCCTATTTCAAGTCATTTCTTATGCCATGTCTGTAACAAACTACAGAGATTTTTATACGCGTCTTTAATTATTTTGCATCTTATCTGTATGGAAAAATAAAGAAAAATAATCATTCCTTCTGGATGACAGCATAACAAGAACAAATAGTTTGCAGAGGAAATAAAACTTCGGATTCCAAACCATGGATAATGAGTGCATCAATATTCTTTATCGAGCACTAGCCAACTTGACACCTTCGGCCATTAATTTGCAATAAATTTTAACCATTGTAAAGACTCTTCATATATATATATATATATATATATATATATATATATATATATAAATTGTTAACACAAACCGAGCAAGTTGTCTCATCGCAAAACTTGAGACAGACTTTCGGTAGGCTCCTAAAGGTTCTAGAATGTTAAATACTTTACCTGTGCAACAAACGAGTTTCCTGTTGTTTACTAACGCCAGAAACTCCCAAAATATGCTCAAGGTCAGGAAGAACTACGTGCATACCCGCAAAATTTTCAGTAATTGTAGATATCTTAAGACAAGTAAATTGAGATACGGCATCAACTGACAATAATAAAAATAACGGAGTTATATTGTGATAAAGAGTTCAAATTAAACACTTATAAGTCAGTGTTAAAATGGGGTAAACTTTTGCCTACTTCAAGATTTTGTGCAATGAAAATTTCTAAAACCTCAGATTAATCCAATTATAGTACTGCACTGAACAACGATTAACTGATTTATCGTTTTGTAACAAGATGGAGCTATCCATCTGACTGTATGGCCTAATGGATAAGAAGACGGACTATGTTTTTGAAGTTCGTAGAATATACACATCAGATATAAAAGTTAAACAATAAAAAATAATTAATATAATCGAAGTTAATGACAATCCGCTTTTACTATTTGTTATTGCACCAAATGTTCCAGAACTTCCCCTCAATGTGTGGTATCAATTCGAATGGAAGCCTCATTATCAGTGACGTACTGGTATTTCATTCACTTAATGTCATAACTTAGAAATTTGATCAGATCATACATTTCGTATATGAAATTAATCTCCAAGACCCCGCTATATTCTTTGGAGTGATCACGATGAAGTTCTTTATCGCTCCGAATATGGCTCAAGGTGACCTTGGTTTGAGTTCATCTATCCAACAATAAGAATTGAATATTACTTAACATTCCAGCTGATAACCATTAGCACATTGTATGAGAAATTTTCAATAAAGTATGATCATAATTGTTACAGGCATAATTTCTCGCATTGAACAATATTTTGTTAACTTAATGAGCAATGTATACGCGATACTGGTTTCATTGTTGTCACTTTCTGTTCATCCCGTAAGAGGTGCACAAGTTGAGACATGTTCAGTTCTGCCTACAGCAACATTGAGGTGACATGCGACGAACAATATGCTGCTCTGAAATCCTGTTTTCTTCTCAACAAATTTTCAGCTGAGGCTAACTCAATGTTACAGGAGACTTATTGGCAGTTTGTTGTTCTCTATAGCACAGCTTGCAGATAGTTTAAAATGTTAAAAGAGGGGAGGCTATCAATTTCAAAGGAAAGTGAAACCGGAGCTCCGGTTTGTGAAGATGAAAACATTCATACCTCTGCTGTCATTGTGAGAGAGGATCTTGGAACAATTGAAAATTTTACTGGGTTGGTAACGTTGCGCATGAGACGTTTTGGTTCCAAGAACTCTAATTCTGGAACAAAAGAGCGTTAGTGTGGAGTTTGACATACAGTTGAAGGTGATATTATTGGAGGATGTGCAATTTCTTTCATAGGTAATCACTGCTGATGAAATTTAGATTATTCGATCCTGAGAAAAATTGTAAAGCTGTGGGGAGGGAGAGAGAGAGAGAGAAGTATTTCTTATATTGTGAAAGTCGTGGTAATCTAATTTTTGAACATTTAAGTAATGGTTTACCAGCATGACGTACCTGCAGACATCAATGTAACTGAGGAAATACTTCAGAAATACAAAGACATCCTTGTACAAACAAGCCGAGTGCTGCAGAACGGATAATGCAAGCAGCTCAATCGGTCCTGATGGTGTAGTGGTAGCCATACTTTACCTCCTAAACCCAAGATTACGGGTTCGATCTCGGCCAGGACCGATGGATTTTTTCGGACGTAAAAATTTAAGTATGGTTTCCTTCGGAAGGAAAATATAGAAGTGGGATCCCGTATCGTACATTTACGGCACGATAAAGAACCTCAAGCCTGATAAAAGAGGCCTCTGAGCAAAATTTGTCGGCCGTTTCACGCCCTATTTGAAAGGAACGCCGATGACCTGAAATGTTAAAAAAGAGCGTCCGTAAATAAACCAAACCAACAAATAAAATAAAAAAAGGCCGCTCATAGCAAATGTTACTGAATATCTCACAAAAATCAGTGTGGAATGTGTCCCTCATCCTCCTTGTAGACCAGATTTAGATCCATGTAACTATTCCCCTTTCCCCAAATTGAAGAAACACCTTCATGGAAGTGGTCTAGTGGTAAACATACTTGCCTCGTACACGCAAGATCGCGGGACCCATGCGTAAAAATCAATCAGAAGGGAAATAAAGTCGTGGATCCCGTGTCGTACATTTACGGCACGTAAAAGAACCTCAAGCCTGAAAGAAGAGACCTCTGAGCAAAATTATTGGCCTTTTCACACCATGAATCGAATGGGATGTTATGGAACGTCGGTAAATAAACCAAATAAAATAAATAATCTTCGTGGAAGGTATTTTCCATCACCAGAAGCAGTGGTCAAAGCTGCGGTAGCAATTCTGAAGGATCTGCCGAAATGTTTCTGGTGTGTCTTTGAGGTCTGGCAGAAACACTGGGACATGTGCATGGCATCCAATGGAGACTACTTTGAGAAAGACCATCAAAATTATGAGAATGAAAGTAAGAAGGGCTGTTGTTAAAAAAGGTATGATAATTCTTTATTGAAAATTCCTCTTAGAACCAGAAAATATTTAAAGCAATGGAAATGCACTCGATAAACGAAGGCAGCTACTTACTAATCAGCAAAATAAGGAAAAGAACAGGCTGAAGAGTAATAATTACTGTCTACTCAAATTGAAGCGCAATTCTTTTTAGTGCTTCCTCGTTAAGTCATCGCTCTTGCACGAGTGAGCTAGGTAATTTATTTAGCGATATAATTGTCGGATAGGCAGTGAATGTTGAACTAGTCAAATTACAGAGACGATAACAAAAACATGTAGCAATTATAACAAGAATTTTATGTAAACTATTATCATTAGGAATAAACAGCATTAACTGACAAATTACAAGTTATGACTTTAATGATAATTTAAAAATTCATCTACAACAGAATAATGTTTTTTCCTAAGAATAAAATCTAAATGAAATGTAATTGATGCATAAACCTTTTAATATGATTGGGCAAATTGTAAAATATTTTGACTTATGCCAAGGTGCTTAGAGTATATGCACATGTCTATTTTATCTCCAATTATCTTTATTTCTTTTATAAGTGATTATTGATGAAACTATAAATTTAGTTGACTATTTCACATATGTGATATATTTTCTGCCAAAGAAATGTAACGAAATTTTGAATTTAAACAAAACCAACCGCATATTTACTGTAACTCTTTCCATAATTATTTTATCACCTGAACGTGCTTTATTTCCCCAGTGTTTCCAACTCCATTATTCCACTAACTCGTGAGCAGCAATCGATTAATCGCAACAACCAACAATCTTATCACAAAATGGTAAAAAATGTACTCATTGCATCATATATGGCACAGCTGGAATTGTGAAAATGAACTTATCTAATAGTGTAGGAAAAGAGCAATGCGTGCAATTAGCATCTTAAATGTCTATTTTGTTTTTCTCAGTTGGCATTAGTGAATAAATCATTAAACATGATTAATTATAGATAAATAACGATAAGAGCTCACAAAAAATTATTATAACTTCCGATGGTAAAATAATTTCACAAACTGTTATAATCTCAAATATTCATCATTTTTAATTCCAAGAGGCTGTCATTCCTAGCCTGTATGCTTCGATTAATTTCCTCGAACTTATTAGTTATTCAACAGTTTAGTTCTTTGTAATGAAATTAAATTATTTATTCAACAGTTTAGTTCTTTGTAATAAAATTAAAGGGGAAGTTAATTTTTCTGGAATTAAACTGCTTAATAAATCTCGTACCAGAAGTTACTTTTCCTGAAGTAATGTCATTTCGCTTTAAAACTCTTGTTTACGGCAGCCTTAAAATAATCATGAAAATAGACATTTGCACCGCAATCAAATTTCCAGAAGTGTATCTGCATTGGTTATATAATAGATCATTATAATTGTGCAATAAAATTATTTCATAACAGTTTTAATAACTGAACTAGAACAAATATAGCAGAGATCGAATAGCCGAGCTAAGCAATGGTTTAATTTACTGTAAGTGTTAAGCGGTTATCAGTTTACAGGTTAAGAAACTTGGTTCCTGTGATTTCAGTTAAAGCTTCACCGTTATTTTCTATATGCAGTAAACTATTCAGTGACTTAAGGCGATGAATTAAATTCTTCTCATTTGATCCCTACCCCCGGGGTGATCCTTGACCTGCTGCGGTGACATCTGCTTCCTCTATCTCCGTCTTACGATTTCATTGATAGAGGGCAGTATTGAAGGGGGGTCATGTGATCAGCATTCCAGCACCCCGCGGGTCGCTGTTACTCGACTTTCGAGATAGGACACCACCTCTACATCTGGCAGCTTCCCAATTTTCATCACGATGCTGGGTGGACCCAGTTGCACACTTTCTCATTAATTCCTAGGCAAGTACCGGAAATCGAACCCAGGGATCTCGAACAGCAGTCAACAACGATAACCACTAGACCAAGGATGTAGTGGAATTAAATTACATTTGTTTTATTTAAATGTGAGAGACAGTTCGTTTGTTTACATCAAGGAGTATTGTTTGAATTATTTACATAATATATATGTAGTATTTGTTAAGTTCTATAAAATTTAACAGTTGTTTAGTTCCACATTCTGTGATACTTTGAGAAATACATTTCTTACAAATATTTATTTTAGTGGTTGATTTCCTTTTGAACCATGTAAAAGAAACACTCCCAGTGCTACTTATCTTTAAAGTGAAACTTGAAGTGTTTTCCAGCTCATGAGATTTGTCTTAACTGTTTTATATTTTGTATAAATTGTATTACTTGCTGTGTAATAAATCAAATTAAGATTGGTGAAATCTGAATCTGGCATTGCTGTTATCGCAGATTAACTTGCATAAAGTTATTGTTTCTCATATAGTTGAACTGAATGTTTTTATGAAGCAACAAATACTAACGCTCAGAGCTATTTCATAACAGCAGTATTTCAAGAATTAACAATTTATGTTAATTTATACTTTTAATGTCAAAAAAACCTTTCTCCTTTTTTAATTTTAATGTGTTTAACTCCCGTTTTTGCAGTATCGTCGTACAGAATAGACCTGGCCTAATTCAAACTGAATACCCTCCTTTAACGATGTCAATTACTCCTGTCGATTTTATTTTTCAATATATTCCTTGTAAAGAATTGCAGATTGTAAGTGAAATATTTTCAATTGCAATGGTAATTTTCACCCACTGAGTAAAAGATGTGGAATCACTAACATTGCTATACAGGCTGTTCCGCTTAGACGTATCGAGAAATTGCAAGTATAATGTTTTATTAGCATATATTTTATATAATTTGATGCACCAACGATCCAAATTTGGGTAAATAATCAATGCAACTGTATATGTTCCCTGCTGACATCTACACTGCATTCACGGCGAAGATAGTGTTTTTGCACACGAAACATATTCTGCTAAGAACAGCACACACTAAATTTTGTGCTGTGGAGTCCACATGTTTACGCAGCGTATCTGTAGCGCAATTGTATACAAAGTGCCAGGATCTATTAAACACTGGCGTGCATGCATACTTGTATCTAGTACTCATAAAATGCAAATCATAATATCTTCCTCTGTTTTTAAACTGTGAACATTTATTTCTTGGTGCCTCTAAACTTGACATACTGTGTACATTATGTGGCGTATGAAAACTTTATCTTCCCAATGTTAATTTGCTAAGTTTATGCTCCTACTGTGCAAAAACATTACGGCTACAATATTGAAATTTAAAAACATTTTCATACCTCTTATCTATATACTTAAGAAGAATTAATAGAATTTTTAAAAGCATTGAACATTTTTTTATTAGGAACCTATTTTTGTAAAAAAAATTATACAAAAAATCCATAATTCTTAGGTTATTAAATTGTTCAAAATAAGACTGCTTAAGTAGCTTCTTCATTGTTATGTCTGGAAACACTATTTCAAAACAATTGTTGCACTGGTTTACCTTCTATATATATGTATGAAAATGCTTGAGATCAAAGAAAAATTTGTTAAAAAACTCCCTCAACTTGCAACTCTGAATCTAATATAAGCTTGTGCCATATACAGGAACTGTTCAGACTATTTACCTCACAACAGCCAACAGCGAAGTAAAATTTTTTCTCTAGAGAATGATTAACAATCAGCTCAGTTGTGTCGAAAGCTAAACATAAAATGCATTCATTTAAAATAAATTATCATAATTTACATATCATGAACTAAATTCATTTGTTAAAAAATATAATTCTGAAATGAATGCTGTCAAAATCAAGAGTTTTTAAATCTATGCAGATATATTTTCAAATATTAAAAACTCTACTTCTGTTCTGCGAGTCACAATAAAAGTTATATTATACAAATCAGAACTTTTGGAAATTTGCTATAATTCATCTTTCGAAAACTCAAAAATTCAAAAGATGCTTACAAACTTCCCTTAAAACATCAAAACATGTAGTGGTATTTTATAAGTTACGCAAAAACAGAGTTTCACTACAGTGTTACAATTTTGTTTTGTTGAAATATTAAGATAAGTATTTATTTCCGTAATTATTAAATTGTTGAATTTAAATTTTGTTAGGCAGGCAATGTAGGCCAATGATATGTGTATTGCTCGTTGTGGTTATACATTTTCCTAGAGACGTTGGTTAATATAATTTATTGATACTCCTCCCTTCCAATTAAACAGAGATCTTTCTTTGTTTTTGGTGCAATATAATACTTATTAAAAATGGGAGTAGTACAATAGCACAAAGCATTATTAAACATTCTTATTTGAAAAGGAAAAAAAAAAGGTTGTTAAAATACTCAAATATACTGGATTTTCTAAAAAAAAAAAAAAAAGCACTACTATTAAAAATATAATGCGCACCAATAAAAATATAATTTTGAAATTAATGCTGTCAAAACCAGAGTTTTGAAATCTATGCAGATGTATTTTCAAAATTTAAAAAACTCTACTTTGGATCTACGAGTCACAATAAAAGTTATATTACAAAAATTAGAACTTTTGGAAATTTTTCAATAAGTGTCAAAAATTCAAAATTTTCTTACAAACTCCCTTTAAAACATCAAAACATGTGGTGGTACTTTATAATCTTTGCAAAAACAGAGTTTCACTATTATTTAAAATTTTGTTTTGTTGAAATATTAAAATAAGTATTTATTTCCGTAATTTTTAATGTGGTTACACATTTTCTTAGAGACTTTGGTTAATGTGATTTATTAACCCCCCCAATTAAACAGAGAATTTTATTTGTTTTTGTTGCGATATAATACTTGTTAAAATGGGAGTAGTACAACAGAACAGGGCATCATTAAACATTCTTATTTGAAAAAAAAATGCTAAAAGATTTCAACTATTCAAAAAATACTCCATTTTCCAAAAATGCACTACTGCAGTTTTATTAATACATTGTTCCAAAGGCAGATAGGAATGGCATTCCCTGCCTTTATTAAAATCGCCAGAGCAGGATATTTCGTTCATTCTAGCCTTTCTAAGTTATAGAATTAATGAAATTTCCTAATATGATAAATGTTTTACAGAAAAAAAAGATTATGTTTTTACTTTTATGGTATAACTGTAGCTCAAATTCATAGTAATGGCTGAAATAAATTATCTTAGATTTAGGTCTACTCTAGCAATAAACAAAAATTTAATTATTAAATTTAAAATAAAACTAAGAGAATAGAGGAAATCAAATTAATGAATACGCATTTTACTATCTCACAGAGCATTTCTGAAGCCTTTTCAGTGCTTTACTAATTGCCTATTTGTTACGCTTCATCCTTGATTGTAAAGCTAGAATATTTTAAAATGTTACAGGTTTTCTTTAACTCGGTATCTATTGTGAAAAATATTGTACAAATGTAAAAGTGAGAATGAATTCTATACGGATTCAGTTGGGCAAGTTATGGCAGCGCAACATAATATCGTGCACACTTAGAGCATGCCTTTCCCAATAAACAGCCTATTGGAAATGCTCAAAGAGATAAGTATCCTGCACTAATTGACTATATTCTTGTTGAAAAGGGTTGAGATGGCCATTTCTGTCTGGCACAGGCACCACTCGCCACCGCGCTTTATTATTATTCAAATTTACGTACCCCAGACACAAGGCAGTAAAAATATCTCGAATACAACGGAAGGCACTCCCATTACCATCCCAACACAGCAAGACCAGGCGTCTTATTATGTGTCTAGCTTAAAGCAGTAAAACGGCATATGAAATATAAATTGCTTCCACTGTCCCTGTGAAACATCATTACCGTCCTTTACCAAAGGTTACACTTTTATGGATTTTAATTGTACTTTACGATTAGCAGTTATTTTATGAAGTCTTTACATATAATTAGCAAGATTCGGCGTCTACATGCAGCTCGTCTATTAATTCTTAAAGTATTTACTGTCGCTTATGCAGCAAAGGTCTTGTCGTGAAACCTTCTGCCCCCAGGTGGCCTTAGCTGCAGAGTTATGCATTTTTATTTCACTATTTTTAATGGTAAATATTCATTGGAAATTGCAAATAAAGTAATGATCAACCTGCCAATAGTCCTAACGAGTAAACATTGGAGTTCGCTTGGCTGAATACTTGTATTTATGGACGCTCTTTAACATCTCAGGTCATCAGCGTCTCATTCAATTCAGGGCATGAAACGGCCGACAAATTTTGCTCAGAGGCTTCTTCCTTCGAGCTTGAGGTTCTTTATCGTGCCGTAAATGTAACGACAGGTAACCCACGGCTTTACTTCCCTTCCGAAGGAAGCCATACCTAGGATTTTTACGCCCGAAAAAATCCATCGATCCTGGCCGGGATCGAACCCGTGATCTTGGAGGCAAGTTAGGTTACCACTACACACCAGGACCGACTGCGCCTGATCCCTTTTAGCATTTCTCTCCATCCCTTTAAGTCGTAATTTCTATGCACAGATTCAGAAAAATTATACTTTACGGTTGTGCTGTTAATACTATATAGAACAGAAAGGCAAAAAGTCTGCACGCCCCTGCTATCAACATGACTTCAATAATGCGACTTGCCTTTAATGGATCCAAAACACCCTACGTGCTCCTCCGTGAACTCTGCAGAGTGGAAGAAACTTCAGATGCAGTTTTTCATCTTATGTGACATTGCGCACAGATTCTGCAACGTAACGTCTGTTGCAAACTCATCCTTTATGAATTTTCAAAGAGAATTGCCGAGTATGCTGACATCTGAGCTTCCTGTAGGTCACTGCAAAAGTGAAGGACATTTATTGAATCGCTGACTGTCGGACTATCGCTCTGCGGAACTAAGCCACGCCTCTTTTCACGGAAGGCAGCGGAGAAAACAAAGTCCAGTATTTATTTATTTTTTTTTTTCCTTGAATGGTGTTTACGCCTATTTTTTCTTCTGAGACACTGCAGGTGCTGTACACTAATAATACATGAAAAAAATTACATATTGGGAAAGGATTTTTTTTAAGTAAGGCAACGTTCCAATCTAAGTCTAGGGTACCTCCCCAGCATTTGCCATTTATGAGGACTAAGGAAAACCTGGGAAAAATCCGTCAGGGAGGACAGGCCTGGTGGGATCGAACCTAGATCTCCCGCTCACCAGTCAGCGCCTTAACGACCTCGGCCACCCGTGGCGGTGGAGAGAGCTGAGAATAACTTGTAAAGAGTTGTTTTTTTTTTTTTTTTGAGTAGTGTTTAACGCCCGTTTTCACTACTGAGGCACCACAGGCGGTGGACACTGGTGATACATGAGATGAAATGATAAATTGGGAAAGGATTTTTTTTTTAAGGAAGGAAGCGTTCCAGGCCTAAGTTTTAGGTACCTCCCCGGCATTTGCCAGTTATGAAGACTGAGGAAAACCTGGAAAAAACCCCAGTCAGGGAGGACGGTCCTGGCGGGATTCGAACCGCAGACCTCCCGCTCACGAGTCCGTGCCTTAACGACCTCGGCCACCCGCGGCGGTATAAAGAGTTGTACTGTGACTCCAACAAATGTAGGCGAATATAACAGTCGTAACGCACAGAAACAAGCAATGCAATGCCAAAAATTAACTTTTTAGGATGCATGTCAATATACAGTGAAATCAAATGTAGCAATGTAGAACGTAAAGGAAATACTTGCTGCGCGAAAGACTTTATAAATTTTCTATGCGTTGTCTTTTTTTTTTTAAATCAAACTATCTTTTGTTATCCTCTCTGGATTTTTTTTTTTAAACTTAAGCTAACCTAACCAACCTAACCAAACCAAAGTTTGCAACTTATGCGTTAACAGTATAAATTTTCTAAACGTACTCTTCTCTTTGTTTTTTTTTTTTCCTCTGTTTTTAACTCAAGTTATCTTTTGTATGCATTGACCTCTCTGGATTTTTAAACTTAACCTTACCTAAACTAACCTAACCAAACCAAATTTTGCAACGTATGCATTAACTGTATAACTTTTCTATGCAGTGTCCTCCCTAAAAGAGGTAACATTTATTTATAGTAAGAAAAGTGAAAACAAATTATGAAGATTAAAAAAGCAAAAAGTAGATCCGTAGTGGGTGACGAATCCACAACTTCCCATTGATAGCACGAAGCTCGTTCTAACCAACTGAGCCATCAGGTGAACTTCTCCATCGGTTGGCTGCAGTTCACCTCGATTTTCTATACTGCCCTCCGCAGCAGCTCGAAAGTTTAAGGCCTCTCGTTCACAGGAAGACAACCACGTTACTGGAGTTTATATAATAATTTGTGCAGTTATGTATCCAGTGTGCAATCGTTTGTGAATCAATCACTCATCAATAAAACAATAGTTACTGCAATTACAGACAGAAATTAAACGAAACAAACAGCAAAGAAATAAAAATATTATATTGCAGTTGTACTAAATCTCTATAATGTTATATAATGGGTAGGCAATTAGCCATTTTATTCTATTTGAGTTTACAGAATGGTCTTCTTGTGGGAATCTATGAAGCATATCCACACTGCAACCATTAAACGCTCTTCAATTGTGAAAACGCTGAATACATATCTCATGAGATCAATTGTCATATTTTTCCGTACATCAAGTAAAATGTCTAAAGTCCATTAGTAGATTTTGCTAATATACTGATTGTAATACATTATTATAAAGCAATTACGAACCCCTCGCCCTCTATGCAGAGAACTTTTTAATAAATGAATAGCTTTGAAATCCCCCTTTTAATTTTATGTGGTTTTTTTTTTTTTTTTTTTTTTTTTGTTTTTTTTAAGTTTAGAAAAATGTTATATTTTCCTTCCATGTATGTGGTAATTTTCTCTTCAGGAATGTTAGTGGGCAAGATGTTTTAAAGTTTTAGCACTGTTCAATAAATTTTATTCTTCATCAATAAATATTTATTTATTGCTAGTAAGGCAAATGCATATGGAAAATGTGAACAATGTCATCATAAATAATGAGCCGTTTAAATACTATAATCGTAATACTGGACCTCAACCAAGCAGCTTAAATCGAACCGTGTAGAATAAACCAAGGAACTGATTCTGCAGTAAATCTCTCCGTAAAGATATAAAAGCGTATTAAAGTCGGAGAAAACTGGTCAGTATTTAAATTACATTCTTTATTTATATCAGTCAGAAATAATAGCTAGCAGACAGTTAAAAACCCAAAAGTAAAGTAACTGCTACTTCACTATAATAATTGAACTACTTTCTTCCAGTGCCTTTCATATTGTCATGTCATTGTTCTTCAATTATTTCTCGCCCTGCTCTTCAACTACCCCAACAACGAATCCGCCACACTAAGACAACTGTGTCTTTGTAACCGCTGTCTAACTGTTGACATTTACAGCCGTTTCTCCTTTTTAACACCATCCTTATGTTTCTTCTGCTAGTTGCTCGTTCCATCCCACCATTCTCCGTTGGTGGGTGAGACAGAAACCACCAATGAGAACTGCGCGTGTCGTAAATTGTAAAACCCCTGACCCTGAGCAAGACTTTTACAACTCATCGTAATCAGTGGGCTTTGCAGCACATGTGCACGATGTTTGCATGTAAGATGACACTAAAACAGTTTTTGATTTATATTTTACACGTGTTTTACTTTGCATTAACTCCTTTGTGCAAAAAGATTAGAGTTGTGTCGAATACGTCTTGATAATATTTGTGCAAATTGCTTCCCAAGGCCTTAATATTTTTTTACATAGCTTGTTTTTCCAGAATTACGTTATTTATAAAATTGTGAAATGTGGTCACCAAAGTTGTAAAGAATGCCTCTTGTATTATAATATTATTTAGGCATTGTATTACAATTTTTTCTTTCTAAAAGAGAGAGACAATTTAAACAAGTAATGAAGAAAGGGTACATGTTTAAATTTTTCCAAAAATAAATTAATGCCTTGGATGGGCTTTGCAGAGAAATTACATTATAAATAAACTATATAGGGTGATGCAAAATTCTGAGCATATGAAACCGTGCAGCAAGGGTACAATTTAAACATGAATAATTTTTGCTTACTTTAGTTGTTTGCACTGCTGAAATATGTTAAATATCCTGCATTATCATAACTGCAAGTTTGAATGTTATAATTGATTTTTAAGCAGTTAAACATTCATTTTTGTTTCTCAAAGAATATTCTAGTAATATTATATAGCTGCTTCCTTACAGTAAAAGCTTAAGCTGTTAATGTCAACTGAATAGGAAATTCTATCAGGGAATAGAAAATATGATCCAGAAACATAGAAAAGGGTTCTTCTTAAGGCAGAGTTAAAGATGAAAGGTTTCTTCATATTAAAGGACAAATTGCTCTGTAACGGGAAACTGTGAAAAGTGTGAATCTATAGATTTCACATTTCAAATAGTACATACAACTAGTTCAAATTTGATTTTAAAATGAAAGAAAATGTTATGGTTTCAAAATTCATTCATGAACCTCACGAGCATACTAGTACTTTCACCATGGCCCTTTTCCACAAAAGGCATGGTCTAATTCATAAGTATAAGCAAAAAAAAAAAAAAAATAAATAAATAAATAGATAAATAAAACCTTGGAAAATTGTGTCAAAAGAGATTATTTTAAAGGAGAATGAAGAATGAAAAGAAATTATTTTCGTGGCATGTAGCAAGAATCTTAAAAACACAAACATAAGATGCTGATCTAAAATATGCATTTGAAACAGGAAACGCCAATGTCAGTCAGAAGCCATACTTTAATTGCACTTAACCTAACAAATACTTATTTTTCTTTGTTTATACATATTGCTAATCACCATTATTATCAATTTCGGTAATACTTAACACTTTTGGGTCCACTGAATCCCAAAACCATTAAAAATATAATAAATTTTGTGCTAGTATTTGAGTTTTACTAATATTCCTACATATGTAGAGAGATGTGTACAAATTGTCAGTGCCCTCTAATGCTAATACTTCTGTGGAACAGAACAACGAAAATATCATTCATACATTTGTAAGTATGAAGTTGTAACGTACAAGCATAGCAGAAACAGAACAGAATTTTACTAATAACTACAAGTTACAAGTTTGTACACTTGTAATGTATTAGACCATACTTTTGTGGAACCTGGCCCTGGTGACAAGCAAGAAGTGGTTTCGATCTTCCAATAGTCAAAACTTACAATGACAAGATACCACTAAAGAAAAAAAAAAATGGACAACAAAGACTCTGCGTAGGTATCAACCTTCACTGGATAATTTCTGGGAAGAAATCAGCAAGGTAACTCAAGATCTTTATGGATACTAAAAGAGGTTAATAAAACAAGTATTTTATTTTCTGTTACATAGTTCTTGCATTAATAAAAATAAACACACTGGACAATATACCATATATTCTGAAAACTGGAGATTAATTTTATGTCTTAAATAATTGCTCTTGCTGTAATATTGTAAAGTTAATCGCAAAAAATGTAACTGTTGCAAACAGAATTAATTTATTTCATAATTATTCAATAAAACTATTTTAAAATATTTTTTCTTCAAAGGGATACAAAATTACTAACTTATGTTTGAAAATAATCATATTGCTAACTGTAATATTAAAACCAAAAGCCAATTTTTATTTCTCCTATCAAGTTTGAAAAAATAGCACAGGGTCCTTTAATTATTTTCATACCCATTATATCAACAATGCTATGGGTTTTCATTTGGCTTGTAATTTAAAGCAGTGAACCCAGCTAGAGATCTAAGTAAATAAGTAAACCTGAAATTGTCATCATTTATTTTAAAAGCATTTTTATACATTGCTGACGAACTGCATTTTCCTTTGAGAAAGGAATGCTATCTCGCGTTGTAGGCAGGCACGCAGTCAATTGAATAGTCTGGTCGTGTCCAAGGCCGGCACTCCAAGTTAAAAACTACTTCTGATTTGGTGAATTCTCTTCCCGTTACCAGAACTTTTTATAAAACTTTTGAGTGTAAAAGAAAGATATATGTTTTGTCTGAGTTTAATTGGATAAGTCAAACCACCATTACACACAATAAGTTAAAAATATCTTCGGAGTTTACAATATCACTACATGCTTTCCACGATAATATTGGTATCAATATAAACAGAGCTATGAATTATATGCACACAATGGTCACACAACAGACGCCAATGCATGAAAATAGTCGGTGGGTTCATGTTGCTAATTTAGAACTGAAGGCAAGGGTGAAACGAAAGCCCACAAGAAGAAGTCGAAATAAGCCAGATCTGATGAATACCATGAACAGACGTTAGTTGTCAGATCTACATGAGATGAGGCGTTTGGTCTAATTAAATGATGAACCAAAATGTCAACATATGTTGACATTTTGTTACAAAATTCCAGTTACAAAATTTTCCGTGACGAACACTCTGTAAATAACGTTACGTGAAATAGTACAAAACACAGGATGGTTTTGTGAGAAGAATCTCACAAATGTTGACACATGCATACGGTTTTCACTTTTCCACATTGTTCTTCATTACTGATGACCAACCTGGTAAATCAATCAGCAGTTCTTAGAAGTCGTTGCAGAAGGGGTGCCATCGATCGTGATTCTCAGGTGTCAGAGCTTGAAGAAGCTGTAGTCGTTATGGTTACTGCTGCAACACTTTCAAAGAAATCTCTAAAATAGATTAGTGCATTCCAATTTGTTCAACGCTACGGTTTTGGATTATGTTTGATAATATGGTCACACTGGCCCAATGTGGATGTGCTCTAGAATCTTTATATCATTTCAGTCTGTAATTCTTATACAGTGCTGCAAAGCACGTTCATAAAAGATTACCGATTTGCTCGCCGAGAATTAGAGCAAGCATACAGAATGCCTTCTCCACTGCTGTGGCTACCAAATGAGAAAACGTTACCTTGTGACATTAAATTTACCGTTAAAAGTACAAAACCAACTTAGCATATTTTCTTCATTACACAAGTTATGTCAAGAGTCAAAAATATATACCTGCTTTAAAAGCATGTATATATTTTTAATAACCTACGTTTAATACGTTAAAACGGAACCGGTAGACGTGCTAAAAGGATGGCAGTTATTGGCCCATGGGCCGAGAGCGCAAATGCCAGTAGCCTACCGAATGAACGAGCCTGTATTTGGCTGGTGCCTAATCGTTATTTATTACTAAAATATTGTTAGTGAACGGAAATTATGCTATTTTGAAACATACAAAAATGAGTTACTGAAATGGAACATCAGTTAATTTGTTGACAAACTTGTTAGCATGTATTTAAAAAAATTAATAGGCATTTAACACTTTTTAATGTTCTATTTATTTTCATTTTCATTGCATTGGTCTTTTCACGGACGTCTGTAGATTGCACGTGAATGCTACAGGTGTATGTCTGTAGTTATGAATTAAATGAATTAATGATGGCGCGAATGGACTCGAAGTCCTAGGTGTCTCAAAGCTGTCTGGCATTCGCCTTCTCTCACGGAAAGAAAAAAAATCTGAAAAAATACTGGACCTGACCAGGAATCGAACTCAGGACCTATGGATTAATAGCCGCAAATGCTACCACTAGACCACAGAGGTAGTCTCATTAACATAGTTTTGTTTCGATGTTCCTGCACACATAGCATCGCAAACTTTAACCGACTAATTAGGCTGTGCATGTTTAAACAGCTTATTTGATTGCATGCATATTCTGAAAAACTAGATCTACACTTATCTCCTCAGTTTGGATGTAAAACTATGTACCGAGGGTGCCAAAAATGCATACACACTTTCACAGTAGATATCTATTTAATATACGTATTTCAAAGTTGGGCCGAAAAACAACAGTAATGTGTAGTATGACGTTCTGTAAATAGATAACCCACATACGTTATGATAGCGTTGCTACGTGACAGGTAAATAAACAATGAACAAATGAAGTCAATATTAACAAATGAACATATATGACTCACATTAGGTTATGCTAGCGTTGCTAGAACAAAATGGAGCCAAGATTATCGTTTGAACAGTGGAAAGCAATTATGAAGTGGTATTGGAAAATGTTGTTGAAATTCAAAGGCAATAGAGACGCGTGTACAGAACTGAACCGCCCACGCGAGTAACAATTGCTTGCATTCAAGACAAATTTGAGACTCGTGGAACCATATGCGATGTTCACAAGGGCAGATTGGGAGGACCTAGCACAGCAACAAGCCCCGCGCACTGAATCCAAGGCACTATCCAAGTCACTGGATAGGACGAAGAGGTAAGATTGAGTTTCCACCACATTCTCCGGATCTAACTCTGTTGGACTTCTACCTATGGGGAACTTTTAAGAATGTTGTACACCGTAGAAAACCAGCTACACTGGCAGCACTTCGGGGAAGAAATTGAAATGGCATGTGCTGCAATTGCTGAGGGCACTTTTGCAAATATTGCTCAATCAGTAGTTCAACCTACTTAGAAGTGTATAGATGCTGATGGTGGCATTTTGAGCAACTGTTGTAACTGCAAAAACCTAAGATCATTAGTACTCATCTTTTTCTGTTTGTGTGAATTCAGTTTTGTTATATTAACACAGTTTTTTCTTTTCTTGAAGTGTGTATACATTTTTGGCACCCTCTGTATTTACGCATAATCTTACGAGTTTCTATTGTTATTCTTGAAATTGTGCATCCTAATACTACTGAAGTTTAAGGGAGCCATGGAAAGACCATTACCGCATTTTATTGCTTGAAGAGGAGTTATAGCTCTTGACCATAAAGGAAACACTGTGCGTTCCCTGTTAGAAAGACCAACTGTAGTAAGAAATAAAAGGTATACAAAGGCTTTCCACTGAGAATCTTCTTTGTTTTTGAAGTACGATTAATTACTAAAGTGAAGGAAATTTTTTCGCTTTTATGTTATTTTTCTACCAAAATAGAAACTGGTGCTTTTCACGTTGTAAAACCAATCCATTAATTTTTAAAAGAACGAAAATAATTTTGGAATATATAATTTACTGTTATAGGGTTCAAAGCATAAGGTTTTCTTTTTTAAATTATAAAACATTTTGCATCACTTTAAGTTTGTTAAAAATTGTAGAATCTGTTCACAAAATAACAGGGGAAGATGAAACAGTTCCTATGGCCCACCCCGCACTGAAATATGAATATAATATGCATGTTGTAAGCCTAATCATATTTTGTGCATTTTAATTGTTAATGTAGATATTATGTATATATAATGAGGCATAACTTTAATATGTTAATTGTATGCCGTCAAAAGAGAACGTTATCTGGTGTAACTGTCTACGGTAGCCCAGTCAGAAACGAGGCAGAGCCAAGGAGGCAATAAACTCTACACAAAGAAAAGGGACAAGTGTGTGCCACTTCTTAAAAGACCTTCCGTTGGTAGGGTTAATAAAGTCAACGCTTTAGGGGAATGAACTCGCCAGCCGTTTGTACAGTAAACTTTACACCAACCGATGTAAATAAATGTTTTAAACATTCAAACAGTAGCGGGTGACATAAGTTGCAGGTGAATTTGAACCAGTCAATAGCAAATGTATATTTTGAATTTTAAAGCAAAGCGCAAGACTTACGCGTACTTGTATGACCCCATGGACTTCAAACCACAGTCTAGTTAATTTGAATCTAATATATAAGGAGTATTTGCTCATCTGTGGCATCAGTTCCGCAATTCACACCGGTTCATACCAGAGAGAGTGTGGAGAGAAGCGGGCAAGCAATTTTAAGTCTTACATTATGCTGACGCACTTGATTGAAGTTTTACATTCTGCTGGGGTTTCAAATAATTACATTTAGTTTGTCTCCTTGGAAGTCCTGCAGCTAAATGTATACTCGACGTTGCAAAGTTCTATTGTATACAGAACACCAGAGGACGCCAAAGATCTTGCGATTAATAAATTACCACATATATTATGTCACACTGCGTGATTATTAACACAGATGATATCCTTTCCCAGTCCTATTGAGCACAACTCACAAAATAACTCTGAGATATTGTTGTCAAGAAGCGTGGGCAACAACACCAAAGCGATCAGTAGTCAGCGATACAAAATATGGCGATCAGCTAAATCACTTTTTAACTGGCGATCAACCTGTCTCCACCGACTAAATGGCACCGCACCAAGGACTGAAATCATATAATTATCAAATGACCGTAGGCGGGGACTGTATCAGGCGAGCAACCACCGCTTACGGTGGTAGACACTAATGACAGTCTAATACATTCTAATGTACTTCAATAATTCACGCAAAGAGATGCTGCCTATCTTCATTTTCTGGCATCTGCTTATGAATTTAAGCATTGCCCTCATTAATTCTCGTTGAAAAATAAAGTGTATCTCTTAACGTATGCGATCAATTAGTTCATCTAAAGTGTGGAAACACCACTAATTCATGAATGATACGACTCGATTACCTGGGAATTTCTCTTCAAATACCCTCCTGATAGCACACGCGAACATGGTAGGGACAACGAATTATAAAATCCTACCCTTTGTGAAATAGAATAGATTAATTAGGGCTGGTATTTGTCATTTAGTAGTCTCAGCAGACTTTACTCTGGGATTAGATACTTGTTGCATTCTTTCACTCTCCAAACAACACTGTCTGAGTAGCGTGGGACTCAAGGCCAATATAGGAACTCGGTCTCCCGCCGCTGCAACGGTTATGAAATAATTACAAGACTCGATATATGGATGTAGAAATAAGTAATTCTAAGATATCAGTAATTTTTTTCGGCAAGCATTAATTTAGACATTCTTCAGCAGTATTCAAAATAAATATTGCGGAATATTCCTATATTTTTTCTGTTCTGTAGTATTAAAAAGATGATCATGGGAAGCAAACACTTCTTTTAGATATTTTTATAGCCTGAGATCGGAAAGGGTTATACCTGGAACTTCTTTTTCTTCAGTTTTGATTAGTAAAATTACCTGTTTCTGCAACTGCACAAATTGTTCAGTCCTTAATGAAAGAGTCCTATTAAACTCTCTCTTCCCTGAGGCGTTAATGTATCTTTTTAGGGTTAAAAGTAATTGGTTCAATTTTAATTGATGTTGATGAATTCCTTATCTCTTCGACCTTTTATTTATTCCTCTACTCTTCGTTTATCGCTCTCTTCAATCTGGAATTTCATTATTTATTTTCAATTTGCCACACTTCCATGCAATTGAATTACGTTGTGAAAACGGTTTTTTATTTCTTTCTTAGCTTAATTTCTAAAATTTATTTTTCAATCTTTCATTTAATTTGAAATATTTATCCTTTCAAAAGCAGAAAAAGTCTATTTTCTTGTGTTAAAGGTCATTAGCTCCAAAATGCCACCATTTTAATAGCGTGGGCCAAGATAAAGACATCAGAGCGATGTGTATATATTTAGCTCAGCGCGTTAACAGAAAAGCAATCTAAAATAATATATAGAAAAAGAAACGAGAACAAGAGGTGACCTACAAAGTCTTAAGTTCAAACAACAACCACAAAAATGTAAAGCACTTGTGTTGTGATCAACCAAACGAAATGGTTTTTGTATCGGACTAATAAACACGGTGAATATTTTAAGTTTACATCTGAGTGAAATGCTGCATAAAGTAACAGTAATAGCTATAAGAATACAAGTAATTGAGGAATGGCAAGTGTAAGGAATAAAAAATGAAGAAAAAACACACTTATCAACATAAATATGATCCCATAAAATACTGTTTTATTGTTTCCTTGGCAAAATGAAAAGAGGCTAAAGAATGAGTCGTAGCATTGTGCAAGTAAAGGCTGTTTGATGGCATTCTATATTTCTTATTACTTTGCAAGCGAATGTCCGCTAGTATTTTATGAACTTTATGTAACTCTGTCAGATGCATGCAGCAGAATGTCTGGGTGGATACCAGAAAAACGAGGCGGAGGTTGGTGGTAGAAGTGTGTTAGTAATAAAATGGTGTCGTCTCTGCAAAGAATGCAAAGCAAAAGAGAAGAAAGATATAAATTTTTAACGACTGAAAGACGGCATTCACACAAGCAAGGACACAACGCAGAAAATGATAGGTCTGACTAAGATATTAACCCTATGTTACCTCCTAGTGGATGTACAGAAGGAAGTATATGAGCCGCGAAGCCTGGAGAGGGCTCCGAAGGTTTTATTTCCTTGCCATTTCGCATGAAAAGGACAACTAAATTGGACTAACCCAAATTCTTTGCTTTGAGCCACGGCGGAGTTGGGAAAAGTAGAATATATTTATTTACAAAGGATGGAAGAAAAGAAGTGCTTGATCACTTATTGCATGCAGCAGGGGAATCTCAGGCACTCTCTGGAAGCATTGCGTTACGCAACTGAAAAATAACAAGTAATTTAATATACTCTAAAGAAGTTTCAACTCTCAATATACAGTTTCTTTGAAAAAGTCAAGGCAGCTCTTTTACACTTAACATATTTACCTTCAAAAGTGGCAAGTACAATCAATGTTGGAGAAGAAACAGTTTACCGAATTTATAAAAGTTGTTTGAACATTCCTCATTTCAAGAATGGAAGCTGTATTAGTTCTATTGAATAAATCCGAGGAAAAGGAAGAGAGGTGTGCTACTACTACGCATTCCAGTCAGTCGTCTGCAGTCATATACACAAGTCACAGTAGCCGAATGGCCGATCACTTTCCACTAATTTCCAAGCTCTTATTCAAACGCTAAGTCAGCTCTTCCACAAAGATAAATAACGTTTATTTGCAACGTGCTAATTATACCTAGAGTTTATTGTGTGGGAATGAAAAAGCACTCTACAAGTTAGCAATAGAACAGAGATGTAGAGTAACTTTCTGATATTCTGGTTTGACAGAGAGATTTAGAACTTTATTTGGTGCCTGGACATCAAAGTATAGAAGGTAATGAAATGGCAGATAAACTGGAAAAAGAAGGAACGAAGACTAATTCATAGGACTAGAACCTTTCTGCGGCAGTAGTAAGAAAACTGCTAAAATTTCAGTATATCAATGGACCAAAAAAAAAAAAAAAGTAAGATGAAAGAAGAACTAAGTATAATTCTTATAAGGTGCAAGAAGAAATAGGCATAATTCTTATTTAAACATCCAAGAGCAGAAAATCAGGAAAGCTATGGGAATAATGAGTAGACATTTATCATTGCGGAAACATCTACGGATGATGGGACTCTGCACCTACCATCTATGTAAACAGTTTGAAGAAACTGCAAAGCACATCTTACCAGAGTGTGAAGCTCTGGAAAGATAGTCAAAATCTCTACTACAATTCTTTAGAAGATACAATTCCTAATTTTGTAGCAAATATTTTAGAGCTCACTAATACCCTACAGCTGAAATTACGAAGTTAGCATTTAAGTAGTGCACAAAAGGCGATATGACTTGAATGCTAAGGTTTATTTATGTGCTCCAGCATCAGTCAGTCAATCAAATAGACGTACTTTAAAAATACCTATTCTTACAGATAGATTTAAGCAAACAAGTTCAGTAGTGACAGAATTCCTAGCCTAAAACGACGTGATTTGAAGGAGAAAAAAATTAACCATTGGAGAAATATTACAACGTCCTACAAAGAAATTTCTTAGTGTGAATAACATTAATTTTTTTCATAAGGTATAACTTATGGAGATACTGCTAAAGTGGAAACTTTACAGAATGGATATAGTCCAAGAGTTATAACCGCCTAACGACGTTAAGTCGTATGAAATTCCGTAATTGATTTTCACAGAATATCATTTATCACAGTTAAACACTTTTCTTCAATAATATTTGCTTTCATTTACGTATGTGCGCTTATTTGCAAAACTATCTGCATTGGATCAGAGAATGTCCCCTAATAATTTGCGAAGTGCCCTTTTATGATGAAAATATTGGTATGTGGCGTGTTGTAGCTGCAAGGCAAATAATAGGACAAATATTTTTTCAATAAACTATAAAACTCACTGAGGAAACACTCGTATAATGTTCTGAATCATCGTCTAATGACAAACAAGGTTATTTTCAAAAAAAAAAAAAATCTATTACATGGCTCGCACCAGCAGTTCTATGGAAGCTCTAAGAGAAGTTTTTTGACGACAGACGTTTTTAGTGGATTATGACTCTCGCTTTTTCAGGATTTTGCTGCGTGAGAAATAATCCTCACAAAATAGATGAACCTAAACAAAAATAAAGAACAGAAATTCGGAAGAAATACATTCGCGATGGATGCATTTGAGCATAATTGTGCTAAAATACATGTTAGTATTTAGAACAAAAATGTATATGCATTAAATCATCGCCGGCATAGATTGGGACGCACGGTATTATGAATATGTTACGTTTGTGTGTTATAGCTATTTTACAGTTTTAAATTGTTTAAGGATACTAGCACAGTTAGTTATAAAAGTCATGCGAGAAACTGGCAAAATCGCAGAAACACAGGATAAAGCCATGTGAAAGCCATAAACAAGCAGTTAATTACGCAAACTGATCTCAGTAAAATACAATGCGGGGAGAAAAGTGAAGGTAAAAAACAAAACACTCGAAGTTGGCCAATATGATTTCAAATAATTATATTCTTCAGTTTAACTTTTTGATCTCAATGTACATTGTTGCTCTTTGCAAAAAAGTGATAAAAATTAAATTCAAAAGGTAGATGAACTATTATGACATTTTCACACAAATTTGCAAATAGAAACAGCCAATTTATTTCATTAAGTTCAGAAACACTCGTAAATTCTTTCTACAAATAATTGCTATAAATGTGTAACGGTTAAGCAGCGTTAAAAAGGCAGTTTAGTTCATGATATTGTAATTTCAAGAACAGATGCATGATCTGGAAAAGCTAAATACCTAAGCCATTTCTTGATCATTATTGAAAATGAGTATATCTAATTGTTTACGGCAATCAGTTTTATGGAGTTGCATTAAATGTGCAACGAGTCATAAAATAAATATATTCATAACGAATTACACATGTATCCACGAACTGGAACACACCTATATTTTGTTAATATTGTTTTGACTCCATTTTTTCTACTGTAGCATCACAGACGGTGAATACAGATGATTGGAACCTTAATTTGTGACAAAATGACTTCTTTTTATTGGTGAAAAAAAAATGTAACTGCACTAGTAGTTTTGTACTGCCTTTTTGAAAATTATTTTTCTGTTTTTGAAATTTTCCTGTGTTTGCAGTGTATTGCGTAATTGGCGGGAATAACACACAATTGTTTATTCCATCGCAGTTGTTGTAAAGAATGTTTTGCAGCCATTTAATTTTATAAAAGAAATGCTTTGTAGCTAATAGTGTGTCTACAATGGTTATAGTAGGCTGGTTTTCGTTGGGGATTTTTGTAAGCTACCGATCTCAGCTTGCATTATTGACTTGTAATAATAATTAACTGCAATTACAGCGCGAATACTTAAATAACTGAAATTATGACTCAATAAGGAAAATCTTTTTAGATATCGCTGATATCGCTGAAAACGAGGCTACTGTTCCAGATTCGACATCATAACATTTTCACTGAGATGGCGACTTACAACATTGTTGCCTAGAATATTTCGGCATCAACCTTTGTTAAGGTTCAACAAAGGATAGACTCTCCTTTTACAATCTGCACATTGTTAATACAAAATTTGAAGAAATAGGTCAATTATTTAGTAACTGTTTTGCGTACTTCAGTTTTTTTTTCAGTAGTGTTTAACGCCCGTTTTTACTGCTGAGGCACCACAGGCGGTGGGCACTGATGGTACATGAGATGAAATGATAAATTAGGAAAGGATATATATTTTTTTTAAGGAAGGAAACGTTCCAGGCCTAAGTTTAGGGTACCTCCCCGGCATTTGCCAGTTATGAGGACAGAGGAAAACCTGGAAAAAAACCCAACCAGGGGGGACGATTCTGGTGGGATTCGAACCCCAGACCTCCCGTTCACGAGTCCGCGCTTTAACGACCTCGGCCACTCGTGGCGGTGAGTACTTCCGTGTTTTTACTTTACAAATAATATTGTTGTTCAAAAAAATGTAATAATCACTATTTTTATGTTTAAAAACTATAAGAATCGTTATTTAATAGTTTATGAAAAACGTGAATAAACTTTAAGTAATGAATAATATTAAAAAAAGCAAATACTTTCGCAATTTTAATTGTCACTGCATTGAAATAAATTTTCAGTTACCAGTAATAATGAATGTCTTTTCGCAGCCTATATTAAATATTTTAATTGCCGTTTTATCTGCCTTTTTCCACCTTTTCAATGCCTGAAGACCGAATCTCTAATTATGATACGATACATTATATAAAATTAAAACCTGTGAAGTAAGCCTTCAGGCCTTATTTAGGGAACTTTTACAATATTTGCCAGTGACGAATGAGAAAACCCTAGAGAGAGAAAAAAAAACTGATATGAGAGGATGAGTCTAGTGGGTTTTTGACATCGTGCTGTAATAACCTCGACCGTCCTTGTTGGAGTGCGATATGATTGAATATATTTTTCAATAAAACTTAATATTCGTGAAATGTTTAATCCAGGTACGTAGGGTACAGGTTGTCAACCAAGTCACGCTTCCTTTCACGAACGGCAGCGGAGAAAACCGAGTCGAACTCCCAGTCAACTAAACTACGTAAATGTATACAGAAATGTGTTACGTTGGCATCGTGGCTCAGTTGGTTAAAGTGAGGGTGTTGCTAGCAACGGGAAGATAGTGGATTCGTTACCACAATGGAACAACATTTTCTTTATTTAGTTTTCACAAATTGTCTTCACTTTTCTTACCTATGCATTTTACCTTTTTTAGGGAGCACTACGCATAGAAAAGTTATACTGTTAAAGCATAAGTTGCAAGTTTTGGTTAGCGTAGCTTAAGTTTAAAAAAAATCCAGGGAGTACAATGCATAGAAAAGTTAAACTGTTAAGGCATAAGTTGTAAATTTTGGTTAGGTTGGGTTAGCTTAAGTTAAAAAAAAAAATCACAACGTATACTGTTAAAAGCGTGTCCTTTTTCCAATCAATATAAATTATTTCGTCTACTTTTTATATTGCTACAATACAGTTTCCCACTTTATTCCGCTGTATGATCAATATTTTTTGCACTCCATTGCTTGTTTCTGTGCGTTACGACTGTTATATCCGCCTTATTTGTTGAAATCATACGACGCCACACTCACAGTACAACTCTCGAACTAACGCTAAGGAGACGTTCGGTTTTCTCCGCTGCCGTTCGTGTAAAGAAGGCGTGACTGGTTGACAAGCGGCACTGTACGTACGGGTGTGTTAATTACAAAAAATACAAACTAATCTTCCCGTTTTCCCCCTGCTTTCGAACAGAATGAGTAATCAGGTTGGTCGGCACGAAAAGATCCTTGGGTATGCATATTAGTAGTAGTCGTAATGAACTATTATTGTAGCAGTTTGGATCAAATTTGTCCACTTTGAAAAAGTAAATAAATTCACACACTTGGGAGTCACTTTAGCTGTGAACGGGAATTGGGCAAAACACATAGGTATCACAAAACACAAGTAAAATTAAAAATATACAAACATTAAATGTTTGGTAAAAATACCGGAAACACCGCTGAGCACAATGGAGTTGGGTACAGGGCGTTGTTAGGTCAACAATGACGTACGAGGCCGAGATTTGGGGGTGGGAAAACACCGAGGAACTTAATCAAGTCAACACGGTCTCTAAAACGGTTACTACAAGTAGGAGGGGTCAGCAAATTGTGGGGCTCTAAAAGGGTCAAATGGTCACAAAGTGAACAAATTTTCCCCCCGAGAATATTAACAGTTTTATTTCCTTTCCAAGCCCCTACTCTGAGCCATGAGCGACCCTTTCTTTCTTCTCTCCCTCAGACATCTACATGATCTATTTGAATATGCAGGTTAAGCGATATCTTTTCTACGCATTGAGTTTTAGTATTTTGCTTATGTATATTTCGCAAATATCTGTTAACTTTTCTCCATTATTACGCGTAATGTTCTCTCCCCTTAGCCAAATGTATCCTAGTCCAATTTTAACTAAGTCTTTCCTTATTTTTGATGCCCAACCTCTATCCCACCCTTCCCTTATTTTCTCCTTCAGACAAACTGCTCGAAGAAGTGCTCCATCCCGGGTATTATTCTTATCCATTACTTAATTGTTCTTATTTTTAAATGTATACTTTCTTTAAGAACCTCAAAATTTGCTGTACCTGTCCTACTTGTAGTAACCGTTTTAGAGACCGTCTTGTACTTAAGTTCCTCGGTGTTTTTCCACCCCCAAATTCGGTCTCGTACGTCATTGTTGACCTAACAACACCCTGCACACCATCTCCCTTGTTCTCAGCGTTGTTTGCGGTATTTTTACCAAACATTTAATGCTTCTATATTTTTAATTATGCACTTGCGTTTTGTGATACCTATGTGTTATGTCCAGCTCCCGTTCATAGCTAAAGAGACTCCCAAGTATGTGAATTTCTTCACATTTTCTTATGCCTAACCTGCATACTTCCACCTCTTTCCTGTTATACTCATTTTTTGGTCTTCTCATTGACTGCCATTCCCCCTTTCTGACAATACGCCTCTAAACAGTCTAGTTCCCTTTGCTAGACCCTCAATTGTTGTGGATATCAATATTAAATCATCCGCATAAAGGAGAGCTGGTATGAGTTTTCCCCCTATATTCGGGACAGCAGATTCTGCAACACATTTTTTTTTCAGTATGTCATGTACAAACAAATTGAAAAGGAGCGGTGATTGTCTCACTCCTCTCCTTGTTATTATACTTTTTGAAACTTTACCGCGATCATATTGTATACGGAACTGTACCTTATTATTATATTGATTCTCATACCTTGATCATTGTAGTCAATTGCCATTTACAATAGTGACGACATGGCGCTGTTCAGCTGAAGAATCCCGCTATTGCATCAGTCGCCTTGCCGGTTTAGGTTGACTAAAGGCCTCGTTGCCTAGTACAGTGTGTCTACTCACCAATAAAAGACTTGGATTCAGTTCCGGTTCTAAACAAGTTTCCTAGTAGAGGTTTCCCGCATATGAACCATGACATTCACAAAGGGATGGAAAACAAGACAAAGAGAACATCAGTTAAATAGATTCTTTGTATCTGTGAACAATGATTCCAAGGTACCTCTTTCAAGGTATTAAGTTAGTTACAGCAAAATTCATGAACAATAATGTTTTACACTTTTTTTTTTTTTTTTTTTTGTAATTTTCTTCTTGAAATTTTTTCTTCGGGAAAAAATAACAAAACGATATCATATCGCATTAAATTATAAAGCGTATCATATAAACAAGATCACATCGATAACCCTTGCCTCTAAAACCGCCAGACAGTGACGACTCAGTGAAGGAACTCGACAGCTAATGAGGCAACCGGGAAGTTGTAAACTTCACTCAGCGCATAAATTTCGTCGTCAGAAAAGAAAAACTGCAGTGGCAGATGGTCTCACCATTCCAAGAACTTGACGCATCATAAATCCAAGGAGATATTTCTCGCATCATAGAAATTACTGTTAACATTAGCTCCGGATGCAGTGTCTACACGAGGCGTGTCCCATAAGTTTCTGGCCAGGCCATGTTTGGTAAGTGATAGAATAAACATACATGTACCATTATTCTCTCACTACTTCAATGCATTCCTCGCATATCTGGATAACCTTTATATTTTTCCAAAAAAAAAATTTCGGAGCTTTGTAACCTTCAACTAATTATCATTCGTCAAACTCTGCCATCGGCCAGATTTGAAAACAGGTAACACTATCTGGGGTTAAAGTCTGACCTGTACGGTAAATGATTCAGCTCCTGGACGCCATGGGTTCAAGCAGCAGTGTGGACTGGTCCGTTGTCGTGCAGCAAACGAACTTAATTCAATATTCCATGCCTCTTTCTTAGTGGCACTGCACAATTGATGCAACAGATCGCATAGTACTGTCCAATCATTGCTGTGTTCTTTCCTTCCAAGTTCCTCTGCAGCCCCCAAAAAATTATCGCTTTGACCTTCTTCGTGGGTTGCGTCACCTAGGTATTTCTAGGGAATACTTCATCCTTCATCCCCCACTCTGTAATTCTCTTTCTGAAAGAGGGTCACATAAGTTTCGTTTTCTTTGATGGTTAATTCCAGCAATCCCTTCTCATTACCAAGGAAAAGATTTAAAAAAATCTGATTACATTCCACGCGACCTTGCATTTGTATTGCAGAAATAATTCGAGGCACCCATCTTGTATCGACCTAACGTATAAGCAAATGTTGATTTAAGAAAACGAAGAGCAGTAGTTTTAGAAAGCTGCAACCTTGCAGCTATTTCTTTTGTCTTCAGACGATTGTACCTCTCGATAAGGAAGGTTTTTTTTTCTGCCAACACATCAACATAAAATCCTTGTGAAGAGGGGGAGCAGGTATTCACGTCTAACTCTTGAGTAAGACCAAAGTACCAAAATATCTTCCTTCAACCTTAACAACCCAATCCAACAATGATATATCGTTGTTGATTTGGTTTATTTACCGTCGCTCTTAACATCCCAGATCATTAGCGTCTCATTCAATTCAGGGCATGAAAAGGCTGATAACTTTTGCTCAGAGGCCTCTTCTTTCAGGCTCGAGGTTCTTTTATGAGCCGTAAATCTACGGCCCCTGGCTTTACTTCCCTTCCGAAAATGTTGAATAGTGTTTAACGTCCGTTTTAACTATTGGGGCATCACAGGCAATGGATACTGATGATTCATGACATGTAATGATAAACTGCGAAATTATTTGCCATTTATGTGGACTGAGGAAAACCTGGAGAACCCTCAGTTAAGGAGAAGAGTCCTGGTGGCAATCGAACTCCAGATCTTCCGCTCACGAGTACGCACCTTAACGACCACGGTCACCCGTGGCGGTCTCCCTTCCGAAGGAAGTTGGACTTAAGATTTTTACGCCCAAAAATCCATCGGCCCGGGCCGAGATTGAACCCGGGATCTTGGTTCTACGAGGCAAGTATGTTTACCACTAAACCCCCAGAACCGAATGACTATGATATTTGGAGCAGAAACTAGACCCCGAGATTAGTAAAAGAAAACAATAGTAAAAACAACAAATAATAGTACAGTTAAAAGCTATAGCAGGAAAAACAAGAACTGATAAGAGCACAATATGAAACAGTTACACAGGAATGTAATATAATAAATGTATTGATATTCCTAAAGGAAAGCAGATGAGATAAAAAATGTATAAAAAGCGTGTCTGTCATCCCCTTCAAAAAATGCGAGAAAACAAATAGGTAATCTATACAGAAGAAAAAAAGAGGAGCAAGTTAATTTTATCGCTGAGTGTGGGGCCGCTATTTTAGTTAGTTACAAGAAAGTGTAGGTGACGGAGGGAAGCGAAACAAACGGCTGGTCGAAAGCATTGTACAACTGCTTTCCAATGTAGTTATTGCATAACCCGAACAGTGTTACGAAAATAAAATATACATACACGAGTAATTAGCTTCAAACAATGCGTTAGAAATTACATATAATCTGTTTATCTGTTATTTAACTATCGAACAGTCGTAATTTAGGGCTTGCTTCAAGAACGGATTTGTCCGCAGCGACTTAACGGATTATGTGGGCAGTTAGTTACTCAATTCTCCACCAGTAAAGTAAAGTGAAACGAGTAATAACTCAATAAACGAGGTGTACGTAGCTTTTGCTTATAGAAGAAGTGTAAAACGATAGTATAAAGATCGAGCTTAACTATTCAGTTTCTGGCTATAATCAACAGTAAACATTTTGAGATTATTAAAACCGTATTTTGATATGACACCGCAGAACCGTGGGGCATGTAACAGTTAAACAAATTTAAATAACTACAAAATGACAAAGTAGACGCCCCAACATGCAAGTATTTATTTTAACTCAAAAATACTTCAACCATTTATACTGGAACTTTTTTTAACGCCCGTTTTTACTGCTGTGGCACCACAGGCGGTGGACACAGATGATAAATGAAACCAAATGATATGGGAAATGATATTTTTAAGGAAAGAAGCGTTCCACGCCCCAGTTTAGGGTACCTCCCCGGCATTTGCCAGTCATGAGGACTGAGGAAAACCGGGAAAAAACCCCAGTCAGTATGACGGTCCTGGTAGGATTGGAACCCCAGACCTCCCGTTCACCAGGCCGCGGCTTAACAACCTCGGCCACCCGTGGCGGTACTGGAAAGTAAAGGTAAAGGAAACAGCAGATACTTTTAGCATTACCTTCATCTGACAAATTTAAATTAATTGCTAGATTAAGAATTATGCATTTTTCCATTGTCAGTAGTATTAGCAGCGGATGATATGACAACTTGTTTACAGCTTTTCTATACAATTAAAGGCTTTTGGAGTTCCAGATTTACACTTAGATTCAATCCAAAAATTTCAGCTGAACACTCATTCCAAATACAGACACTCTAATATTTTTAGAACGAAATTATTGGAATATAAGTTTTTCGCTGAAACAATTAATGTATATAGTACTATGTGTGTTGCTTATAATATTTTAAAATCCAATTAAACTGTTATAATATTAAAACTAATTACGCTAAAATATCGAATATTTTGGAACTAATTAACATAAAGCAGATTCTGTAGTTTTGGAAAGAAACATCTGATAAAAATCGCGTATATTTAAGTTCAGGATACTAATTATTTTTAATTGCTTAACGTTCTTATTTTTCTTTCTAAAGGGACGATCTAAGATTTAAAACTGCACGATTGAGTGAAAAAAGTTCTACACAATGGAAAAAGTATTCCATAATTGGCATTATATATAATTATCGTAAACCATTTCATTGCTTATATCACTCTCGGGGTCTTATTTATATATTTCCTATTTACCTGCATAGAACTTCATAGAGCTAAATTTTCTCCTTATGCAGTGTCAGAGCACACTATTTCACACCCTCTTAAGTGGTCAGGCATTTAAGAACAGGTTTATAGTGTTACTGGCTGTAAACAAGTGATTCGAGAGAAAATGGGTGCTCCCTCTCCAGGGTGAGATTAAATCGAACATAGCCCGTTTCAAGTTATATTGCACAATAAACTTAATCAAATCCCTTTAAGAACTTCAAAGCAGTAAGTAGTAGCATAAAATTTCATTCCGCCCTTTTCTTTTCAGAGTATTAATAAACGTATTTACCTTTTGTGCCAAGATGCAGATAAAAATCTAGCTTTATTCGGTCAAGTTACCGGAAGAGAAAACACATTTAATAAACATGTTTAATAATAATAGAGATAACGTTTGTTAGCAGCGCTATCGTTTGATACTTAGAAAACCATCCATTGTTATCTATATGTTACTTCAATCGTTTGTAAAATTGCACCATTATTGTCATACAAAAGAACGATATCAATAATATGTATGTACAAATAAAAAGAGTTCAGGTAATTTTTGCATTATCTTGCCGAGTGGAACATGTTTTTTTACACAAACCCATCAGAGTCTGTTGCGTGATGAATTAGTAATTCTGTTGCTTTCCGTCGAACTGCTTTAAAATGTAATCCGCCACAACTTTTCAAATGGTTATGTTAACCTTAGGGAGTGAGCATATATCCAAGTAAAAAGTTCGGACACCATTGTCGATCTCCACTTTGAGACTCGACGTTACAAGCTGGATTGAATGCAGCACTATGCAATCGCCGGAGGAATCTGTTGCTGCTAGTCTCCGTGCCCGAGCGTCGGCGGAGAGAGCCGAAGGCAGTGAGCCTTCGCTGGATAACACTTCATATGCATCGGTGTAATAGCGTAGGCAATTACAGCATTGTGCTGTACTAGAGAGAAGATAGAGGGTTCAAATACTATCACTTCGTTGTTGTTGTTGTTGTTGTTTTTTTTTTTTTTGTTTCCCTCCCTCCTCTCTGCAGGAGTTAAAGGAGATTTGCCACAATTACAATGATTTACTAACTGAATTATTATTTGCGAATTGGAATTAGAGCAGTTTGCCACAATTACAATGATATACTCAAACAATTGGGTCCACCAGTTTCTAGGATTTGCCCGAGGTTAGCCGACAGATTAGATTAGTGTGTATATATGAATTAGTTGCAATTGTAATACGAGCACGTTTCCTACCGTTACAATATTTCACCCGCCTAATAATGGAGACTAGCAGCAAGAGATTCCTTCCTCCAGCAGAGCAAGAAATTCTTTTTAGCAGCTTCGACCCAGCTTGTAACGCCAAGTCACTTTGAGCGCTGGGAGTACTCCTCAAACGTGTGATGGAAAGATAGATAAAAACACGTAGCTCAAGTTCGCGTAGAATATATCACTTATTTATTTATAACTAGCTGAAAATGGTTGTTGATTTTAGAATATTAATTATTATTTTTCATTTTCTTATCAAGTCAAAAAACATTTTTTGTTCGAAAGATTTCCAGTGTATCACTCACCTTAGAAAAAATGGTTTTAACAATAAAATAAAAGTATATATGTTCGTTTAATTATTTGTTATTGATATTTCCGTACTTATAATATTACATTTTTTAAACTGCCAAAAGATAAAATTTTTTGGTGCCTTAGACAAAAGTGTTTCATAAATTTATAACAGCATCATAGCAAGCAACTAACTATTAATGACGTAATAGTTGATTCGTAGGGAATCTTTCTTTGTGTATTTCTGCAAAAAAAAAAAAAAAATATTTTTACGGTAGATGTTGTAGCTTGCGAAACAGAATATTGCAGTATACCAAATATCACACAAGTTTTTAAAATTTCTCGATATTATAGGAATTTGAATTTCTTGATGTAGATAGTATATATCATTTTTCATTTCTACCAGGTAATTTGAGAGTTTTAATACATTGTTTAGAATTGCAGTAAACCTTGACAAAAATTCTTCGCCGGCTTTAGGTTCTATGAGGCATAATATACAAAATGAATATTAACTGCTTTTGCAGTGAACTATTCACAACTAAATTTAACAAATATGATCATCTTACGTGTGTTTATTTTGGCATGATTGATGGCTTTGTTTATTTGTGTTCTGCATAGAGGCGGCTGAGTGACACACTAGGTAAATGACTGGTCAATGGCCATACAGATGGGATATCACTGCCTGAGAGTGAGACGCTGACAACTTGCTTTGAGTAGTCACGCATTGCGCAGGCAATGGAGTCCTGGTTTTAATTATAAGCATCCCTCGGGATTCTTAAGCACTTAACAAGTTAGGTACACTCAAATACAAAAACAAAGCAAGCTACGAGCTACCGCCGAGTAAACAAAACTGTTAAGGAACAGATATAATGGAAGAGGTGGTTTGTAGTTCTTGACCTATTGTACCCCTGCCACCTGTTTCTATAGTCCAGCATCAACATAACCTCATTCCGCCCTTATTCAGTTTTGGTGCTTGGAAATCCCGATGCTAATTTATAAACGTCGCTAATGTGAACATGAGGAATCTTTAATAATGTAATATAATTTTACCCGAACCCGGATTTGACAACCTAGTGTTTATAAAATTTTCAGTACATTCTGTAAAATTACTTTAGAAACTTTAAAAATTATTAAAACATTTTCTTTCAAAGTAGTATAGTATTTTATTTTCTACCTTTTTGAATAACACTGTTTTAAAGATTCTTTACACAATTGACATTTCCTTTGCACAGGCCTTTAAGAATTTGCTATTAATCTCATCATAGCCTAAAGCATTTTTTAAATTTTTATTTTAGCTTTCTTACGATATAACTAATTTCCATTGGAATGATGGTACTTGATACAAATTTATTATTTTTATTGGAAAATAATGGTTGTAAAATTATTAATGTATCTCTTTTATCACCAGAGTATAAATTAACATTTTTGTTATATTAAGAAAGTAATGATTTGCTACATCTGCATAGTGTTGAATCTCTTAGCTCCACAGGAAATAACTGCTAAATTAAAAACAAGGAAAAAGCTAGGATAAAATCTGGTACCATCAGAAAAATAACCGTCCATAAAATAATTATGGATATCAATATTAAACCCAGCGCCAATAGAGAGCATATCACCAGTTCCAAACAACACAAAACCCTCTACACTCCAGTTATGTCAACATATTAAAAAAAAATGAGCATTATAAAAAGAAAATTTTTTCACTCTAAATTTCAGTCTCCAAAAAATAAACCAGGTATTAATTGATTTAGTGAACGCAGTATAGCTACTTCTGATTCCATTCCCCTGCATGTAAATTATTTATAAGAAACAAGCTTATAACAAAAGAATCACATAACAATTAAAATAATACATAACACAATACAAGAACTCTGTACTGTAATGATTGCGTTTGTGACTACTAATTCGTAGATTTTGGGTTCGAATCCCGGTCGGGTCAACTTTCAAACCATTTCCCCCCGGGGGTTTTCGTTGCCCTGAGACACGCCAAGGTATTCTGAGTTAATTTGCCCCATAATTATTTCATTTCATTTCGCGAGAAGATCAATGCAACAATAAACAAAACATAAAAATAAAACACATAACACAAGAAGGAAAGCAAAGCTTTACATAATGAGAACATATACCAAAATAGTGAAACTTAAATGTCCCCCAACTATATAACAAATTACCTTTCCAAATTGAATCAATTGGAAAATCAAGTTTATTTAAAGGGGCATACGGCATATTTATTTCATCATTGTTTCTACTCATTAAATGAATTTTAAATAATAGTAATAGTATTTATACCATGTGAAATAAAATTAATTTGAATATAAAAGATTACTTGTTTGTAAAGTTGTTGAATTAATTAATTTACTTTTCTTTGGATAAATCACTTTTCTATAATGCTTGAACAGAATTTCAAAATTTATTTTAGCATATGATAACTTTGCATATTATTACTAGCCTTATACATTTAAATTTTTTATACAAATTCAAAGATTTTCTGACTTTCCCTGCATCATCTACCACATTGTATTATAAGGATAAATAATTAGCATACATATAAACGTTTTTGTAAAGTAAGTGGTGTCGCTCTAACAATTAAATCTGCACACTTCCAATATATTGCTTACACGCTTTAGTTGCAATTTTCATCGATAAATATTTTATGTTGTGAACGTTTTATTAAACTTTTTAACACTTTAGGCATCATATAATTTTATATTAGAACGCAAATCGTTGTAACAAGCTTCAAACATTTTAAAAATGCCATTTATTGCTCTATAAATACAAATAGAAAGTAATTTTATATGTAGCTCAATTAAGCTTTCCCTTTTTATTTTACTTGTATATTAAATTAATGTGTTCTAGATTTGTAAATTTATTTTCTTTCTTCAATATACACTTTTCTGCTTCCTGAAATGACAAAGCAGAAGAAAATGTTCTTTTGATTTTAAACACAATATATTTAACACTAACATTACTGTCCTACACAAATAAATTAAGTATTAAAACATAAATGGAAGTATGCGAAGTTTCCAAGCTATATGACCATGACGTGTTAGTTCCAGTAGATCAGTCACACAGTTCAGAAACTTTGAAATTTTACATAGACACCGGCCGTACACTTACGTATTGTTAAGAAAGCATAAATTTATTCCACCGTATCATCCGTTTTAAACGTTCAGATACACTTTACGATATAGCTCATGCTGATTTTTACACCTTTCTTTACTGTTTCTATACCTTTTAACATACCAAAGTAAAATGCACTATATAATAAAGCTTTCCGATATTTTTTACACTCACAGCGAGCTCGTCGATTTTGGAGGAAAGAAAAACACATTTTTTACTCTTAAGAGGAAAGACTCAGTACGGTACTTCAAATAATTTCGCCCTTTTAACGCTGACATACCCGCTCGAATAGCTGATTGCTTAGTAAGGTTACAGGCAGATAAAAATTAAATCTGCTAATGGCAGTCGTCAATTTAAACTTAACTTGGGGGTTATATTTTAAGATTGTTATGGATCGTAAATGCGTGGAATACAAAATTTTAAAATGCAGGCCCAAGGTTAGATTTAAGTTTCATGAGGATCCTTGTAATAACGAATGTTAAGTTAGATGTTGGCTTTAGTTTGACTTAAGAAATTTGCTTTAAATATATCATGGGGAGGTATGCTTCACAATAATGAGCCATTTTGCACCTACTAACATTTACAATACTTGCACGATAAAATTTCAGTAAAAATTCCTCAAAATTTTACACGAAGGTACATCCACAAGTTTCCGGCCTGGCCGATAAGCATTACCCTCTTCAAAAAGGCGATCCTTATATGTGATCCTATCTGGTATGATCCCTTATATGTTATGTAAATACTTGCAGCTGTAACTTCCGCTCCACTGTGTTCAGTTGTACGTTTATGCACGTGGTCCGTGTATATTGCTACCCTATATCTGTCCTTTCTCTTGTTTTCTTGGTGCCTAGATGCCATGTTGCCACTTCTAACTCCATAGATAGTTCATTTATACGTAGTAGTACAACCATAAACTCCAGGGAAAAAAAAAACAGTTTTGTCTTAATATTTACGTGCAAGTTTTAAAGTAATATCCAGAAAATTTTAATATAAAACAAAAATATGTGATACAGTTACGTGGATATAACAAACAACCGGCCAGGTTTGATCCCGTTATGGGATCCCTTATAGGATTTTTTTTTTAAACTTGATAGAGCGAATCCCAACTAGATTCGGATTAATTTACAATCTTAGTAGGCATTATACAATTTGGTAGTCGGTATGTTATTAAAACGAAAAATAGATATATACAAATTACAGTAATAATGGCATAGGAAGAAACACAAGTTGGGTAAAATGACCAAAATTATACTTTTTGTCAATTCAGAACAAATTTATGAATGAGCGTTTCTTCAATACGTGATAAAAGTTTAAAGGTGCTGAAAAGCAATAACTTATAAGCAAAGGCGCCCTTGTGACGTTTGTTTTTTTTGGGGGGGGGGCAATATGGCCAGCAACACATGTGACACTTTCATTCCTGCACTGGTTCTAAGTCACCTATAAAAAGGAAAGGAAGTACGTTAATCGAGTACAACAGAGCTGGCTGAGATTTTTGTACAAAACTTTTTGGGTAGCTTAAGGAAATTTGGAAGGCAAAATGTTCAATTTTAACATTTTTCAAAAAAGAATTACAATATATTTATGACTTTTCTCAATTTAATATTTTTATAATGATATAAACCTGGAACTTATTTTAATATTTTTAATAGGTTAAATACCTGTGATTTTGATATCATCCATGTAAAAATTACACAGTTTTCGAACCCATTGAGCTAAAAGTTTCTGGTTTTTAGCGTTCGCTAGGAGAAATGTTGATTTTCTGTGGTTATTCTGAGACATAAACCGTTGAACAATTTCTGGTTATAGCGCAGGCGTGCATTAGGGTTCGGGTTGGAGCTATAAGTAAATTTTAACTATTTTTTCTTTTATTGCATTTTTCTCAACACCACATTTTCATATATATACGTAATTCCAGAGAAAAAATCTACACCAATTTGCTTAAAAGTTTCATTGATGTTTCTAGATATAACAGTGCAACCTAGGAATGTATAAACATTTGGACAGAAATAGGCTTCACATAAAAAATTCCAATTCTTATTCTATAGCTTAAATTGCATTACTTCTGCTTCAGTATACAGATAAAATCTGTCAAAATAAGCTGCCCAAATTTCAACGTTGTAGCTCCATTGGTTCTGGCACAATAGAAGCATAGTTAATAACATTGGTAAGATAGGGCCTCCTTTTATATTTCATTTAGCGTTTTTTTCATAATCAGTAAAAACTATCATCATACTTGGCTAGTTAAACCTTTCTCTAGGGAGACTAATATGTAATTCCAGCTGAATGTGTTCCATTAGTGTAGAATAACTTGATAATACTGTTGAGTTGCCTTGATTACGTTGGTATCCCACAGAAATGATCGCGCTGGGTTTCATAGTGCATAGTTTGTCCAGAGATAGCAGAGGAACCTCTGGTTCAGCGCTTGCTCTAACTGGTGCTTACGAGCATGACATGTTTAGCAGACATTTTTACTCACTGGAAACAGAGAACAGCTTCTTCACATGGGTCCTCATGTTAACAGGTTAACAATTAACAGCATCAAGAAAAGCAGTTTACGCACTCACCAACAAAATATCCGTTAGTAATACTTTTTGACAGCTAAATGTATTCATACATAAAGGCTCTTACTGAGTCAGGAAATGAAATTTCACTACCAACAAAAATGTTCAGTTATATTGTCTGCTCTAACCAAAATAGGGCTCTGTGATTTTTCTCATACCCAAGTTTCTTTTAGAACTAAGATTCCGTCATTGGTTGACATAGATACAAAAAGTTAAAATTATACGGATAATTTTAATCTAAAATCTAATATTACATTTAGCAATATTACATGAACGGTAAAATTATACATAATTAATGTTAATTTTTATACTTTTCCCCGAATTTCGACAAATATATACAATAATTACGAAAAAATGAAACATATTTTTATAGAGCTCTGCAATGAGTTAGCAACAAGAGCACACTGTTTAAATACAGTAACAAAAGCATGCTGGAAATTGTACAAAACAATACAATAATTCGGATAACTGAGTATCCTTCGTAAGCTAATAAGGCCACACAGTTATCCGAAATACTATTTATTTTTGTATATTATTTTAAGTACTTTTTGTTATAATATTTTTTTAAAATTTTCAAGTTTCCAAAAACAATAATGATAATGTGATTTCCTAAAATCTTAAATGAATGTATTTTTCTTAATAAATATTCTGATCTAAATTGCTTAAATTTAACTTATAGTGCATTAATAGCGGGAAAACATACACATTTCAAACCGTGTATTCGTGCATTAAAATCGAATACGTTTTTCAGGTATCAAATGCATTCAATCCACACTTCTATCCTTCCTTAATCTGGAGTAATTTCCATTTAATTCTAGCAACAAAATACTTAACATAAGTGAGTATTCTCAAAATGTTGTAAGTACAGTGTAGCCAGTGATTATTTTAACTATCATGAAATGGTGGATTGGCTCATCTGATGACCAACGCAATGGCGGAGGGCTACCGATAAGCCATCGTTTAAGGCCGGGTGAACTACACAAGTCGAAGAAGACGAGGTTTGCTGAACTGCTACGTTGACATTGAGTCGTACACTTCTCAGTACCATTTAAACAATAAAAGATATACACTATCTAATCCTGACTAAACTCTGCTAAGAATACTAAATGACGAATACTAGGCCTAAGTTCGCACCGAGTCCGCTTGCGCTGTCATGAGTTTATTTGAAGAGAAATTCCCCAGGTGATGAGTTCCAAGTCGCAGCGAAATTATACAATTTATAGTATCCATATTGCTTAAACCAACTAAAGGTTTACATAAGTCAAGAGATCAAGAACATTAAGAATGATAATGGGTCATTTCATAAGCAGATACCAAAAATATGTGAAAAACGAAGAAAGGTATTTCCAACATCTCTTTGAGTCACATGGGCGACTAAATAACTTTTTAAGTGCATTATAATTTATTGCACTGCCGCTGTTAAGTGCTTTTAAGACCGACTCTACTGCTGCCCCGCCCTGACTCTTAATGTTGTCCGGGATAGCTCAACGGCCAATGCTTTTCGGATCGCCGCGTCGGTCATGAGATAATTGGATGACTTGAAAGTTTTCATTGAGACAAAGCATTGTTAAAAAGCGTGCACATTCACAATCTAAATTTTTATAACTAACACTAATTACCTTCCTAAGGATATCTAACCACTTATTCGTCATTGAAAATAAGTTTCACGAATTTGAACTTAATCCGTTTTTTATTTGATTTATTAATGGACGCTCTTTAACATTACAGATCATCAGCGTCCCATTCAATTCAGGTCGTGAAACGGCCGATAAATTTTGCTCAGAGGCCCCTTTTTTCAAGCTTGATGTTCTTTTACGTGCCGCAAATGTACAACATGGGACCTATGATTATATTTTCCTTCCTAAGGAAGCCATATTTAGGATTTTTACGCCTGAAAAAATCTACCGAACCTACCCGCAATCTTGGCAAGTATGGTTAACACTACACCACCAGGACCAACATTAACCTGTTATATAAATCAATAGAAAATCAAAAGAATTCTTCATGTGCACATATATGACTCGTTAACCTTATAAATAATCTATAGGACGCAACAAAAGTCTCTGAAGGGTTCAATATATCTTATATACGGTGGCACTTGAAGGCAACGCATTTGATATCCCAGCCTGGTTGGTTAATTGTCCTTGTGGTCAACATTTGCGCGTCCTGTGTTGTGCACCCCTGAAGCCGCCATCGCTAGCATCTTTCGCCACAAACAGACCTTCTGTAGTTATAACGGAGAATTGATTCTGGTCAGCAGGGAATCTCGAGTTTACAGCCATACTCACCCACACACTTGATGGAATGCTTTTATTTTATGCAACTTTGAAAGCTCTTTGAATCAATGCCATTTTACCTTTATTTATGAAGTGTGTTTGGCACCTAAACTGGTTTTCTTTTCCTGATTGTTTTTAGTTTTGTAGTCATTCAGGTAATAAAACTTAAATGGGTAGCATATAAAATTAAAGATTTATTTACCACCACCCATTTTCAACGAAGTGCTTGTGCACGAAAATATATTCTGCAACACACAAAGCATCAACGTTTATCCATTAGTAGCATCAAAGCTTAAACAGATAACAAGCTTTACCTTTTACTATTTGATTTAAGTATTTCATTGTTTTTTTAACATATGGTGTATAATTTGATATATTGAACACGTTTGTCTATATGTATCGACCATTTCGTTTAGTTTTATCTTAAATTGTCTTATGATGTTTACTTTTTTACCCTGGCATAAAGAACTGAGCCGATAACTTCATGCTTTCTTTCGCTTTATTCCTGATTTTGTCTTGCTTCATTAAAATTAAAATTTCATTAAAATTAAAATTTCTCTTTAATACGTAAATGTAAGCACCAATGGTATTTTATAAAGTAGCCATTTATTTAAAAAAAGATTGTACAAGGAATAAAATTTTATTATTAAAGTACGTTTATTTGCTGCTATCCAAAATAATCAATTTCGCAACTAAGTATTTTTTGCTGTTCTACCTTTCTGTTTGATATATTTTTATTAGTATTTTTTTTAACTGAATGGGAAATTCATCTTTGCATGAAATAGTTTGCTTTTTTGGATGTATTTAATTAATATGTTAATCAGTCAAATAATACTTTTTGTAGTATATCTTCATTCCTTTTGTGATGCCATTTCATTTTTTATTAAATTTTTTTATAGTCTCTATAAAAAGGGGTCGCTCATAATACAAAGTTTGCAACTTTGGAGACGGAGCTACGCATGCGTTAAGATCATTAACCGTTTATTATCAAGTATATGTTCGTCTTGCCTTATTATGGCTGCGAGAATTAAAAATTGTCAATTGTGAGGTCAAATCAGTGGTTCGGATTCTCAACGCTAAATATCTTAATGATTGGATTGGATTGGATTGTTAGAGACGAAGGAATTTATTTCGGTACTTTAACCTTGCTCAACGGCTGGCCATTTGTGCCTAGGTCCTCGGTGGAAGGGAGCTCCGAGAGAAACGGATGAAATAAGGGAGCTAGTGTTGCGGCCCGCTTGTGCGAAGCCTACCGGTTAAATATTATTCTGTAATCATTCATCGTCCATAGGCCGGACATGGAGCGAACTGCAACTCTATCCAGACGAATCCTACCCATCCCTAGATAAAAATAAGAGGATAATGAACAAAGATATGCTATACAACTATAAACATTTCTCCAATTCAAATATCTTTATTACCGTTTGCAAAATTGTTATGAACTGGACGGGTTCGTTGCTCACCATCTCGGGACCAATGGGCCAAAGGGCAACGCCTCTCCAGGCTTCCACACTCATTTCCATCTTAACACCGTTAAAAAGGATCCTTTTATTTCATGGTGCGCATGCGCAGACTTTAATTTTACTTATGTACTCCTTCCCAAATGTTATTTTCAATTTCCAACGTCTCAGCGCTATATTATATTTCCTCATTGTTATCATTCTATATGCTACAATTTGGGTTCCCTATTGTTTCCATATATAATATCCCACCCCTCCTTCAAAGAGTTCCAGGCCCTTAGAAGGACCACTTTCATACCAGAAACCGAAGCAGAAAACCGCAGCCATCGTCACACTGCACCATTCCATCTCGCCTGGCACTTTTAAATCCTGCAACATAACCAATGGAACAAAATTGTGTTAAGTGGGAGAGCATGAAATATGGAAAGAAAAGCCCCATCTAAGCATTCGCCTAAGTGACCAAGGAAAACCACGAAAAACTCCAAGACCAGGATGACTGGATCAAGGAATACGGAACTTTCAAGAGGTTACTACCGAACATTCCGTTCGGTAAGATCTTAATGATGGCAAAATTCACAGTGAACTGAACGAAATTTATGTAATTGGCCAGTTATAATTAGTGAATGAAAAATCATGTAGAACATTGTACTAAAAATAAATTAATTAAGCAAAAACTTGTATTCACGAAAGATGGCTACACTTTGTGGAAGGATATCCTTCTTATAAAATTCATGATGGCAGCCAGCGCAGGTGTTCTCGAAGTTGAGACTGGCAATTCAGAATCGATGACATTGGATACTGTCGTCAGAAATTTTGTTCCCTCATAATAACACACATCTACACACTGCTAAATAGAGAAAAATAATCGAACTAAAAAGAAAGAATATATTTATGTTTTAGCTTAATCTTCTTGACTTTACTCGCCTTTAGTAAAAAAAAATATCTCTACAACACGATCATTGCCGAAGCACACACAGCTCAACCCACTCAGATTATGTCGACATCACGTACAACAGCAAAATGAACATAGATACTAAATAAAAATACAAAATATATTCGGTGCAAGAAACGGTGCCTATGTGCTCGTGTCAGCGCCACGATGATCTGTGAAACTTGGTGCTCCATCGCCAGAAACTTCTGACCTGCTTGGAGGCTTTCATTAAAAGGCTGAACGTTTTACATGACAGAGCGGAAATTATATCCTCGTTGCATTCCTTTGTGGTTTTTTTTTTCAGATAAAATTGTTACTTTCAGGAGAAAGTGGCTAATAACTTTCCTTTGCTTTCCTCACCTGGTTGAGTAGCAGATGTTCAAACTAATACGAAAGTAACACACATTAGTCGATAATAAAATGAATAACGCCCTGAAATATCCCAATCAAGTATATATTTCTTTGCTGAAGTTCAAACTTTGATTTAAATTTTTGATTTAACACGGTGGTTTTATATTATTGGGAAACATTTTAGTATCAATTTTATTTAATATAATTTCCATAGAGGGCTGTACACAGGACAAATGGGTTTTTAACTTTTTATCCCATCATTTTTGTCAAAAACTACAAAATAAATATGGATGGCATTTAGATTCTACAAAAACGTTTTTCTCTCCAAGCCTAATTTTAAATTCAAGCTTAGGGAAAGGTTGCTAGCGAATAAATCTGAAAGAGGATTAACGAGGAATGAACTCAAAAATTCAATTTTTGCCACATTGTCATTGTCGATGTGTGGGACGGAGTGTTAATAAAAGAGTGTTAATAAAAAAAAAACGTTTTGTGTGCAATCTTAACCGATTTTCTTTATCTTTAAGCAGTATAACAATCACGCCATCACCTTCCCAACCGACAAAACTATCTTTCTCTTCTTAGCTTACCATCGCTGTCGGCTTTGTTGACTACTTTTTCTATTAATGTTGGCTCTAAGGTGCATCCATGATCATGAATCCATTAAAAATTCTGCGGGTTGTCATTTAAATATCGCCGAACACTGAATTCAAATGGTGTTTTTTTTTCTTTGCATTTTTTTGCCAAAACTCAACAATCGCGCCACTCATTTGAAAATGAATTTTTCATAAACAGATTAGTTTATGTCCGGAGCATACTTGATATTCAGCCCGTTTAAGCTCATTTAACCAGAAATAAAGGGTCTTCAATGCTGGTGCAGAGTCTCCATCAACTTAATCTATTCAGTCGCTCTATTGTTCAAATAAAAGCATTTAATCCATGCACAGAACTCGGTTTCCTTTCAGAGGCCGCCACATGTTAACTTCACATCGAATCTGGCTGAAACTTTGTCATAGACCGTCACAGGAGTCATTCCCATAAACAGTATGGCCGCTTAAAGAATTTTCTCGCCATTTCGTGGAAACTTACCGATCTAAAGGGGATAAGAAAATTGTCTTAACACCTAATGTTCCCTTGAGCAGAAAATTCAGCACTTTGGGGGAAACTATTTAAGCAACTGGAGCAATATCTGCACTTGTTTTGCTTTTATTTTTTCTGGATCCAGAAAGGTGAACTATATTTTTCTTGTTTTTGTCCAAGTTTCTTACTTCAAATGACCATACAAGCATCTAGATCTTCTAGCATTTATCAGATACCTTTCCAATGAAATGGAAGCAATTTTGCAAAAGGAGTTACATCATGCAAATATAAATAGATAAAATAATTTCATATCACATGCAAAGGATTGATTTGAATGTTATGATCCCTTCCCTCACAAAGCGAGCATCTAGATTGACAATCTTTTAGGCGTACATCTTCTATAATTTTCCTAATCACTTTGGTTCACCTGGAAGCTGCGGTTCGCAATAACACTGACCTGATCTGAACTAAGAATCCGCCGTTAAACAACTTTTAAAAGAGTTTCTAAGAACTATCTGAATATTAAACTTTCAAAGTTGTTCTTTATATTTTCACAGGCCATACCCAAAGATCGCAAAAAAAAATTGGAAAGTTCTAGGATAAGTAAACCATTTATTTTAGCTGTGCATGATTTCACGATAGCTCTAATATTGTGGTATGACGAGGGTTTTAATAATTGATAATGGGGTGTAACAATTGTATTATAATAAGACACATATTAGTAATAGTTACAGTTCAAGAGTATTATTAGTCACTACTTAATAATTGTTAACGGGCTTTGAAAATGTTTCCCGGCTATATGAACTGGAGGGAAGTGCACACTGCGCGTGAGCAATAATAAATTGGGCAAAACTCTTTACTCTATAGCCCAGTCGCACAGATTAGTGGAAAAAGAAATACATACGACTCTCAAGCCATCGCTACAGCGTCTAGTGGTACATTCATCTTCCGTAATTTGTATCTTTATGTAATGCGAGTTCAATGTAAGGCAACAGCGGGACTATCAGTTCGTTGTTTCTGTTGTATTTCCCTGTCCTCTAAGTTATAGAGCTAGATCAGATGTGGAAGCTGTTCCTCCATGTGCAGCCTCGTCGTGGGTTGCGACATATTGATGTGAGGCACCGAGTATATTTGTGATATATTTGGTGAATTTACGCCGGGTCTAATTTATGTTTGGAAATAAAGTTTTGTGAATATAACGAACTGATAGTTGCGCTACTGCCAATGAAGCGTTATGTTTAAGTCACATTATATAAGGATACAAATTACGAAAGATGAATTTACTCACTAGACGCTGTAGCGATGGCTTGAGAGTCGTATGTTTTTCCCTTTTCACTAATCCGTGCAACTGAACTATAGAGTAAAGAGTTTTGTCCAATTTATGACTGCGCACGTGCAGTGTGCACTTCCCTCCAGTCCATACAGCCGCGAAACATTTTCAAAGCCCGCTAATAATTCTTAAGTAGTGACTTTAACAATACCCTAGGTCTGTAACCATTACAACTATGTGTCTCAATTATTACACCCCATTATCAATTATTAAACTCCGTCATGCCACAATAATGCTCAAGTGAGTCGAACGACTTCAATACGGGACAGAAACGCTTAGCTAGCGTTAAAGACAGCTGCTGTTTTCTGGCTGGTACACTTAAAGAATGCAACGTAAAATCATTGTGCTAGGTAATTAAATCTATTAAATAAGAAGGCAATGAATAATATTCTCAAGACGTGCTTAAAAACTAGAACGAGTCTAAAGTGCGTCATGACGTAGTAACACTAGAAATTTAACAGTGTCGGCATAGAATTATAGCTATCGATAATCTTTTCCTGTAGAGGTAAAGGCTTGTTCAAATACGGCCAATGAGTTAGTGAATCATAGCCAAGGGCAGGTTAGTCATACAAAGAGTCCAGAGACAGAGGTGGCACCTAATTTAGTGTTAAAGCTCGAGGAGGACCTGAGACTCCAGCCTCGAGCAACAGCGGAGAGAGCCGAACTTCTCATTCCTGAACGACTAGAGCCGCAATCAAAATGAAAAAGGCATCCGCTTGTAACAGTATAAATATTGCGTGTATTATTTTTCTGTTAAACGTAACGTAACCTATGCGTTGTCCTTCGTAACTTTCTGGCTGCAATATGCTGTTCCTTATTACAAAACTGATCCATTTTATCATTTCGTTGTCTTATTGGAATTCGCAATTAATTCACACACACACACACACACACACACACACCTAACCGTAACCCAAATTCGGGTAAATCCTAGAAACCGGTGGATCCAGTGTTTGCTGCGACGAGCTACGGCCTGGCGCTTCCTATTCGTAAATATAAATTGATTGATAGGGGATTGTGTGCTACTAAGTAGGCGGGAAACTCATTGCAATAATGACAAATCTCCTTTGATTCCATCATCATTTTTTTGGAAAAAAAGGTTTTGGACAGTTAGTATGCGAACTGACAACGACGCCCTAACAATCTAACATGCCCTTGTGCTGATGCCCTTGTGCTGAAATGCGTTACTATCTACCTTTACCTGGCTCGCCCCTCGGCTTTCTCCGCTGCCATTCGGGATTGGTGCTCCAGGTTCTCGAGTTTTAAGGGTAAATAGCACGGATAGATCAAACCGTGATCTCCGCAATTAGGAACTTCGACGCTGACAGCATCTCCGAAGGTAAGAGAAACAATGGTCTTAAACTTATAATGGGGGAATAACCCAAGTTAATTCTTAGAATAAATCTATTAAATTTCGTAACTTTTCGGGCTTTTTTTATTAAAATACTCCGCTCTACACTTAGTACGTTCCCAAATAGCGGGTCAAAATAGTCGTGACATTATGCAGAAGTAATGGCTATAAGCAACATCAGAAAGAGTTAGTGTTCTAGATTCTTCTCAGAGAGTCGACCGTCTTGAGCAAAGACTTCTTGCCGCAATACTTCTTTGCAAAAACGTTTATGACAAACAAAAGGTGCTGAAGTGAAAGGCGTCATTATTTACTTTCCTTATAATTATTCTTATGGATGACAGCGAAGGTAATAATGTTGCGCCGTAAAATAAAGTATTACTGGTAACGATAAACAATGAGGTAATCAATTTCATTCCACCAGAAGTACTTAGCATTAAAAACTTGATGAAGCAAACGACTACCTGCTGTCACTTTCAGCGTAAGAGATCTTTTTGCACTTAAACAAAGCATGCAAATAAGTAATTAAACATCTTGCTCTTCTCTTTTGACACAAATACACCAATTTTTCTTTCTTATGGTAGCAGTAACAGCAGCAGCAGCAGCAACAGCAGCAGTAGTAGTAGTAGCAGCAGTAGTAGGTGCATTTTTATTGTCATAAGGTTCTATATGAATATTACAAATATATCTTATGCATGTGTCGTAGACCGTAAATGGTTAAATATGATAAACAATTTGAAAGAGAAACAAATAATAATAAAAAATAAAACAATATTAATAATACATAAACAAACATTAAAATTATAAGAATGATATTTACAGATATATAAATGGAAAAATATTACATATTATTTATAATTATACTAGTTATTGCGTTCTAATCAGAAGTAAATTGCTTCTACCTTCGTGCACTTTGCTAGAAAAATGCCAATATTCAACCAAATAGTGTGTTCCATCCCAATCGTTCTCTAATTGCCTTAAAAAGTTTTCAGGGAATAGCGTTTTTCTCAGGTACTCTCTGTGGGTACATTCGGCCAGAATTTGTACCCATTCCTCATCCCTTCTACAAAATGGGCAGATTCTCCTACCAGAGCTATCCATTATTTTTTTTAGCCTTCCAATTTCCTAGTGCAAACCAGGCCGTTCCTGATCTCGCCTTTCTCCCTAGAACTAGCATGAGCATCTCGTTACCTCAGGTTAATTTAATTTCATTGGATAGGCTCAAGGAGACTTTCGTGTTACATTCTGCCTCAATTTCCTGCCTGCTGATGCCTCTAGCCTTCTTCTAACCGTCGCTTCGCCTCGTTGCCATATTGAACCTAGGTCAATTCCTTTGAATTCCTTTTCCACCTCTGCAACCCAAAACATTGGTGTTATATTTTGCATCTGGTGTCTATAGCATTTAGTGCAAAGTGTGAACGGATCCTCCTGCATTAGTCTAAGTCAATATTTCACCGTTCTTGCTTTGCTATTAGCCGTATCTTCAAAACATCTCCCTCAAACCCGAGATAATTATCACCCTAGGATAATTCTATAAAAGTTTTCCATTCTGATATAAAAACAATTGTGAATATTTATACTTTTTATAAACACAAATAAAATTGCCACTCTTGTAAAGTTAATAAAATGATGTTTTAAATTCTTAAAACCTAAAATCGCCACATAATCTTCATTTATGTTAATTTTTTGTCGAAAGATATTTGAAGGGATGAAAAACAACCGGATATAAATAACATGTGGGCATACGCTGAAAGCAAAATTATTAAAATTAAAATAAGTAGTTGCGAAAAAATGTTTAAAAAGTACTTATAAGAAGTTCAGTTGAGAAGTGAAAAACTGACATTTCCATGAGATTAAGATATATACCGGATGTTAAAGACCTAAACTTCAATAATTTCAGAGATTGCAGAGATGTCGGAGACAAACAATTTGAGACAAGGAAGAAAAGTAATAGAAATGATATTAATAATAGTAAATAAATAAACAATAACTTAATTAAAAGTGCATGGTAATAACACGGCGTTATAACGAAACGGGGTAAATTTTTCCTTAAAATATCTTCAAACTTGTTTGACTAGTAAGGATATTTCGATTTTCAATTATTTACCATTGCCGTTTTCAAGGTGTAGTGCCATAAAAATATCTAAAATCAGACTAATCTTTGGCAGTACGGCACTGAACAATGGCAAACTGACTCCTAGCGTGTGTTGTATATTTTAGTCTAGAGAAGTTTAAGCCTGGGGCCCTTTTTGAAGGATATTAAACATTGCGAGACCAGTCATTAAATTAATATAACAAAAAAGTAAATATATAATTAAAACGTTACTCCAATTAAGCAATTGCTGACATTTTATTAAAATGTTAATATTTCTGTGGATGCCTTGCCAAATCATGAGACTTAGCGACCCATCTGAAGTCCTCTTAGGACCTACCAGTGGGTCTGGACCCATAAGTTCAGAAACGTTGGCCCGCTTTTTTTTAGTAGTATTTAACGCCCATTTTTACTATTAAGGCACCACAGGCGATGGACACTGTTTATTTCCCAATTTATCATTTCATTTCATCTCAGATGAAATGATAAATCGGGAAAGAATATATTTTTAGGGAAGGAAGCGTTCCAGGCCTAAAATTAAGATACATTCCCGGCATTTGCCATTTATGAGGACTGTGGAAAACCTGTAAAACCCTCAATCAGAGAGTAAGATCCTGGTGGGATTCGAACCCCAGACTTTCCCCTCACGAGTCCGCGACGTAACGACCTCGGCCATCCGTGACGGTACGCTGGTCTAGCGGGAGCTGTCCACCTGACTGTGTGGCCTAATACATAAGACAATAGACTTTGGTTGTAAAGGTCGTAAGTTTGCCCTGCGGAGCACGTTATTTATTTGTTTTGTTATTTTATGATAAATTATTGATGCAAAAATCATATTAAGGCATGCTCCACAACTTCTTTCTATTAGTGTGTGGTATCATTTCGGATGGAATCTTCATTAATTAGAAGCATCCTGGTTCTTTAGAATATTAATGCTATAACTTTGAAATTTGAATAGGTAGACCATAGGTTTCATATGTCATATTATTTATCTAAGACCCCTTTACTATCTTTAAAATTATTACGCTGGAATTTGTTAACACCCTCTGTAACTACGCCTCCAGAGCAGGAAATGATACTAATTTCATAATAATGAATATGATGATAATCGTTTGTGACACAGTAAAAGATTACTGCTAAAACTGACATTGAATATTTTCAAAAGTTGTAATCAAAAACCTGTTAGGAATCTTTCTTCACCGTTGTAGTTAATAGGTTAGATTTTTTGGGTTGGAAGGGGTAAGCGAGCGTTCCTCGTATGCACTTCAGATAAGCAAATAATTTAATCTGTCATAATTTTCTACTCTGCCTTCCCCTTGCAAAATCTATGAAAGCAACGATATATTTCGTACTTCTACTTTAATATTAGAAGTATTTCATTAGTTTTCGAGTCAAGTTTGCCGTGAGTTGTGGAAAATAGAATAGAAACACATGCAGCCTTAATCATTGCTTTTTGTTTGCATCTGAAATCTGAACAGTATATAGCTGATAAATGTGATGAAGTGTAGCAAAGAGGTTTTCATTCGGATTATCATTTTATCCCTTGTATAAATATATTTAATTTACTTTTTCGTTTGCAAATGCTTCTATCTCCGGACTTGTGCTGTGTATAGCACAGGGCAGTGGAATAAATGTAAATGGCAAAGATTTGGGAAATGACAACTGGCACTAGTATGTTTTTAGACCGCGAGTCGCCAACGTCAGTCCAATAGCTGATTTCAATCATGGTTCTGAAGCAACTGTTGTTAGCACTTTGGGTTATATTGTTAAGAACGAAAGAACATATTTGTGTACTTAAACCTCGCTCAAGTGCTGGCCTTTGTGCCTACTCCCTCAGTAGGACACCTTCTGAAGGAATGGATGATATAAAAGAGGCACAGGACCCACGGGCTGTGAGGCAAGGAGTAGACGAGATTCCAAAATGTTTCGCGATTCGGGAGCATCCTCTCCTGAAAGCAGTTCAAGCCCCTCAGAAGAGGCAGAAGCCTCCTAAGCGCAAGTCACCGTCAAACCGCACCATCCCACCTTGCCAACGATTTTAGATCCTGCAACAGAACTAACGGAATGAAATGAAGTGATATGGGAAAACGATTCTGCTTGTTATTGCATCTTCATCCTCGTACACATAGAGGTTCATACTCTCTTGTGTTTCCTTGTGGTGACTGCGTACGCAGGGCTAGATGTAATGCAGCAAAACTTGCGCTAGACTATGCATAGCAAGTGGTACCCCATTACCCCAAGTTTAATAACCAGGGTGGTGCAGTTGAGTGTCTGTTTGCCTATGTGTGTGTTACTTTTAAAGTCATTGCTGAACGCCATTCGATGAAACATTAAACTGTCGTAATTTAGCGTGATAGAAAGCCGTCGTAAATTCCTGTTCGAAGACAACTAAAGGGTTGCCCTTTCTCCCCTTTTTTTCCATCGGCTGCTCTTCTCCATGTACTGCTGCATACTTACAAAGAACGTGCAAAAAAGAATTAAAAGAAAACGGCAATGAAGGCTCGTATACCCACTCTCGCCGTCTTATGATTTACAACTGTGCTCGTGCATTTTATAGGCCATCATTCAAGAAACTAATGCGGAGAGCTGAAGTTTAACAGCGGCGGTAGTTCAGGTCAAGTAAGACGAAGAGGACTGGCATAAAGACGATGAAACTAGGATTAGATCCTTATGATGTAGGAACATCAGCAACAAGTTGGTAAAGACTTGTTTCTTTCAAGTACATATTTAATTTAAATTTGTACTTTGTGAGTCGGACAGAAATTCAATTGAATGCTGTTGTGTATTATCCAAGTTTTGCAAGGCGGCAGGGTTTACAAGTTCTTTCTAAAGCTTCCTGAGTCTACATTTTATTCTAAATTCCAATAATGACCCATTTTTGTGTTGTCATTCTCTCGCCAAACTACGACCATTTTTTTCTAATTTCTTAGGAAAGTTTTGACGTTACCAAAATTAATTTTTATTTGTTTTTTACTGCTGTTTTATAAGCTTTTAAATCATCTCATGACATCTGAAAAATAACTTTCCAAAGTGCATTGTCAGTTATCCTCTGTTATGTTAATGAACATAATTGTATGGGCAATTCCATGTGAAATCAGACGAAAAAATTAAAAATTCCGTTACATTTTTAAACAAAAAATTAATATATTTTATATTACAGCATATAAAGACTAATGCTTTTGGAAATATGACATCGCTAGATCTACTAATTCCATCTAAAAATTGCCAGTTACCTTACTTCATTAAAAATTGCCTCTCTCTCTCTCTCTCTCTCTCTCTCTCTCTCTCTCTAACCCTTGAAATAGAAATCTGAACAATAGTTCATTTTGAAATTAATAAGTTATTGGATATAACGATTTGTAAAAATTGTCATTTATTTACAAGATCAGAAGATAATACGTTTTATATTTTAAGGTTTTCGTGCCAGAAGCAATTAAATACAAAAATATACAAAAATTGCAAATTATATAAGATAAAACAACACAGTTTGCAGATTTTTGCTGTAAGGTAAACTAATATAGGAAAAAAAGAGGTCATGTCTAGAAGTGTAGTACTTAATCTGTCTTATACATCAGTTAACACTAGACTCATAAGATTTAGCCTCGTTCAAGAAGTCCAAGCACAGCATGTCCATACCGCACTGCACTACCCGTCCTTTACTACGAGTAAACCTTCGGAATCTAGTTTTCAACTCTTAGCCAGGTTAATTTAACTTATGACTTGAAATAGCACTTACGGCCCACCCCCAGGAAAATGTAAATATAATATAATATGTATTTACAAACCTAATCATAATATTTTAGTAATGTAGATGTCATGTATGTATATGGGTGTATAATATAGATGTAACTGTAATATGTTATTTGTATATAGTCAGAAAGGAAAGTCTCTGGTGTTTTCTGTCTATAGTAACTTGGAAAGCCAAAGATGCTATAAAACTCTATTCAAAAGGGCGAGAGTAAACCCGAGGGTCGAGTGTGAAGCCACTTTTAAAAGAACTGCCGTTGGAAGGTTAATAAACCCAATTACTTTTAAATTCGTTTGGGCTTTGAATCTAACAGGTGGTTGTACAGTTAGCCTTTAAACTAGCCAACGTCAACAAGAGTTTAAGCTTTCAAATAGTCCCGAATGGCACATGCTGGCAGGTGAATTTAAACCAACCAATAATAATTGTATATTTTGAACTTTTAAACCAACTTACTCTGACTTGGGTGACACCCTTTGGCGTTGACAAGTCAACGATTACTACATTTGAATTTAATATATAAGAAGGTGTATACTCGACTGGAGCAAGTAGTACTCAATTCAGACAACTACAGGACTTCAGTTCAGGCAGATCAGATTATTTCTAATTCAGTTCTTCTAATTCAGTCCACGGACAACTCCTAAATAGAGATGGCACCCAGAAAACATGGGTGAAATCTACACGCCGCGGCACTCAGTTTTAAGTTCTATACGCGTCCAGATGTATGTTAAGGCATTCATAATAAATTCTATTTCAGACGCGGATTTCAAATTCATTTCATATTCGTGGAATTCACAGCAGCTAAATTTATATTTATGTAGATGATTTCTATCTTACGCAAAACACCAGAGGACGCGATAGATCTTGAGCATAATAAATTATCATATACATTATGTCTCATCAAATAGTTATTTATACTACTGATCTCTCCCAGTCCTGTTGAGCACGAATCAACAAAATAGCCGAATAGTTCCCTGACAAATGTTGTCAACTAAGCGTAAACATCAACACAGCAAAATCACTTCATAATTTGACATCACCTACATGAAGCCAACAAGACAACATCGACGCCACCGATAATCCACCTCATAATTTGGCGCCCAACGTGGGGCTGCCATACCAATCCATCTCGGACTTCTCGTTCGATTCCGCGCGACCAATGCAAGCAACTATACTAGACGCGAAACTTAAGGCATGTGTAGGAAGGTCTCGCCTAGCGGCGTTGCCAAGCGAGTCGGTGTGTGCAGATGGAAACTCCACACCCAAAATAAACTTCAGTGGCCAATTCTTGAGTTTTTGAGAAGCCTGTACTCATGACAATATTGTGCTTCTTTTTAATTTGCATTCATTACAATACATAGTTTTCCTATTTCAATTGCGCAACACTTCGAATTACGTATAGCGAAATCTCTCGTACTAGCTTCATGACATTTTAAACACATGCGTACACAGACACACACTGCTAAACTTTATTGCAATGAGGACTGCAGGACTGTTTTCTTTACATATGCATTCTCTTTGCTTAGCTTGTATTTAGTAGGAAGAATCCAGGGGAAAACAATGAACATTAGGTTGCTGGTAAAATAGTTCATACGATTTCAAATCAATAGAAAAGTATAGAAACATTGGAAAGGGCAGATGTTTCGAATAAAGGTTTTCCAGTATGCATCAACGGCGAATGTCTCTAACTATGCATCATACAAACCAGAGACTTGTATAAACATGTATGCTTAAGCCCTTTCTGCAAATACTATTCCCGTAAATGTATTTTAAATATTTTTCGAAAATGAAATATAAAATCTGCCCCTTTTATTACAGGTAGCATATGTTTTATAATTCGTCTTGATGGAGCACCAAAATGACAGTGAAGCTTTTTTTTTATCACAGAGAAAGAGAGAGAGAGAGAGAGAGAACAATCGATCGATATTGTTTTACCGTTTTTCATGAGGAAATAAATTGATTTATGACCCTGTTAAAACGTTTATATTGAATATAGTAGAAACATTTATAAAACGTGTAACATCATCTATTTTTAAATGTCTGGTATTAGTCTTTTGGAATTCATATCCTTCAAAATATATAACATATTTGTTGCATTAAAATAAAAAAAAAAAACTATTAGAACTTTCAGAAAAATCGCCTGCTTATAGAAATGCATTTCTTAAACGTCAAAGTATTTTTTTTTTTTTCAAGGAAATGTTAACTTGTTAAGTTTCTTAGTGTGCGGTTTCACATGAAATTTTCTTCATATTCTGTGCTCTACTAATTAATTAGATACATCCCAAAAGTAATACGAGACACGATATAAAGAGTTCCTAATTATAATCTTTTACCCAGTGCATGCAGTCATATTATATTCCAAAACGTATTGCGTCAGTGTGCATATATATGCTTTTCGTATCTTTCTCACTACTACAGAACGGAAAAAAGGAAGAAAATTTTTGAGAAATGTGAAATGCACATCATTAAAATATGAACATTTATGACAATTTTTAAAAGCATTATCGTATTCATATAGAAATAATAACATTAAAATTTAATATACTTGAGTCTTATACACTAAATGTTACAATATATTGATTAGAACATGCAGTAGACTAGTTTGATAGTAAATTAGAAGCAATTTTCTTCAATTTTTATGGCAAGAGATTGTACCGTCTTCAGTGAAAATGTTTCTTGTACAATACAAATTTATGCTGTACAACTCGACGTGACAGGAGCGAACATATATCGTGTTACATTTTGTAGTTTTATGGACCTTAGGAATAGGTTTTGCCTTACATTCTAGCCATCAGAATTTTAGTTCGCACGTAACGAATTTCCATACAACGATTTCATTTTTACACGCGTTGATTTCACTGTCGTTTTTATTAAAAAGCGCATTATTTTATACAAGAATATAAAATTTGCGAATAAAACAGTTTTTATTATTTAGGCAATATAAAAATCAACTTCTCTCTCTTTTTAATTTCACAAGTTATCTAAGTTGTAAGATTGAATTCTATGACTCAAGGAAACGCTTCCATATTATTAATATATAGTTTCTATTAGAATAACTCATTGAGATATGCATAATAGGTATCAAATAAGTAAGTTTACTATTCTTCTTATAGAGTATTTGCATATCACGATTTTCCCATCATTTATGTAGCACTTGAAACTTAAGCACCAAACTCCTAAAATTTATTTTGCCTCCTTTATGAAAACCGACCGTATTACCAAAATATCAAAGCAGAGTGCGATGCGAAGTGAACGTCTGTACTGCATGGCCCTGTTATTAATGATTTGCTAATTATCAGAATGTACTGTAACATTATTGTAGAAATAGAAGATTACCAGTGTTATGATTTTATTTTAACTATCTTTCTAGGCGGAGCTAATTTTTTTTCCCACAACCCTAAGAAATGAAATCCATAGTTTCTGATAATATTTTAAATAATTAAAAAATTCTTTGAAAAAATCTAATTCAAAATACAATTATATGTGTTTTGGCATTCGTAATATTTAAAAATACACCGAAGCTTATCGGCAGGTAAGAACAGCATCAAAGGAGGAAGGATCGAACTGAGTTCTAAAATGCAGTGCAGCAAATGAACAGGAAGGATGCAATATATGAATTGGAACTGAATTTGGGTTTTCACAAATGTTGAATTTACTGAATAACATAAGATAAAGCCTTGAAAAAATTTAAATCGGATAAAACCACATGGAGTAGGTTTAAAAAAATAAAACTGGAAAATGGGAGCACATGTTAAGATTAGTTTAAAATATAAACATTTCTACGAACTACGATGAAACATGAAAACTAAAATTACGCTTATTAGATTCAACACACGCTAAAACAAAACAAAACAAAAAATGCATGATTCTCAGTAACCTGTGATTAATGATCTTAAATGTGAAGTTTTATCAATCTCTGCTTTGTACTCATCGCTATGTAGCGCGAAAAATTACCCAAAAATCTCCGATAGTAACTGAAGTGATTACATTCTAAACATTCCTTAAACTCAAGGTAAAAATGGAAACATGAGGTGAAAAACCCATACACAAAAATAGTAAGAATATTAGCGAGATAGAGCCATGAGAATTTAAAAAGCCACATCTTTATTTTCTTAACATCTTTACTTTTTGCTCAGCAAGGTACATAGTCAACCATTCATTGTTCTCATGATTTCTAAAATGAAGATATTGAATTTTGTTAATCAGACTTTAAGTAATACTGTGTTATCAGGACTTTTTCACATTACAATGGTTTTCCTTTCATAACTCAAACTTGTATTTCAAAGATCTATATTCATTTTTCGCTGTTTACGAGGTCGATCCACTTTTTTTATCTTTACTTTCTTCTTTTCAATTAAAAAACATTTGGAACATTATGAAACATGACTTGCGCTTGATGTGTTCATATACCTTAATCGTCTTTCCTATATGGCTTGTAAAAGATTCTTTTACATATACTCTTTAGTGCCGGTGCTTTCGTTCTGTCTCGTATATTTTAGTTTAGTAAACTTATTAACACTTTTAACCACCTCATTTTTCCTTCTCTGTGTTCGAATTAAATAGTTTTATAGGAATTTCTTCTATATTATTACTATAATATAATAACAATAATAAATCTTTATATGTAGAACGATGTTGGCTACTTTCATAGAATGCTACGAATTAAGGCATTTGTTCATTACAAAAATGACGTTTTCTATTAGTTTTATGAAATAAATTTTTAAAAATGACTTGATATTTCCTAATGATCTTCATCATTTCTAATATTTAAAAATTAATAATAAGATAGTAAAAGATATAAATCTTTTCAGGCTATCGGGGGCACATGGTTATCAACAGTTTGTCAATATAAATTGTTTTTTTTTTCAAAAACACTATTACATATAAGTTTTTCATTACAACACAATGATCTTGAGAGAACTTCAATGATAAAGTGTAATACGCAATCGTTAAAAATAATATTAATAAAACACAAAGAAAAAATTTTCGGTTTGCGTTTTTTTTTTTTTTTTTTTTTCCGATAGCTGAGTTTCAGCCGGGAATGGAAATTAGAACCACTTTCCATGAAGGGTTGCTTGATGGCGGGCGTCCAAGAAAGGATTTGCGAACACTGACGTCCTTACGTAAAGTATAATTAATGGCAAGAAGCAGATAACCTTCGTAATATTACATAGATTAAAATGAAGGAATCATAGGTAAAGCCGTAATAAGTACTTATTATTAAGCGTGTATAAGTGCTGTTTACAACGATTACAGAATGCTCAGCATGAAGTATTCTGTGTCAGAACTTTTTCCTAAGGCGTAATAACTTTAATAAATAGTAATTTAAATGGTAGAAGCTAAAAGGAACTGCGAGGTAAGTCACTTTTTATAAGTTTTTAAAAACATTCCACTGTTAAGACATATTTATTGCCGTTTACATTTTCGGAATAAGCAATCCATACTACGCTCAATGAGTAGGGAAAAATAGCACTTGATTTAAAAACTGTCAACAAATGATTAATAAATACGTGTGCAGATACTTTATATGTATTTTTATTTGAAAATTAATATATTTTATGAAATATGATGTATTACTTTTTATTCGTTAAAATTGTTTTGATGTTATTCGTAACTAATAATTATACTATTATACACCCTCATAATTTCTGCCACATTTTAAAAGTGTGTGCTTTTTCCAAACTAGGACATTGTAAATGTTTATTGTAGAAAAATAATAGCTTCATGGAATATATTATTTTATAACCTTCCTAAAATCCGCAAGTTATTCTGCTCTGATGGCAACTTTTGCAAGTATATGCCCCTTTTCTGAAATAATACTCAAATATACATAAAATGATGATAACCCCTTATAAATTAAGATATCCGAGTAAATTTGCAACGAGTAAAAGAATAAATACCAATATTTTCAAAACAAAATAATTGAATATTCTCTTTAAAAATAAATGCAAATTCCCCCGATATACAATATTAAACTCAGAAACCAATTCAGATTAATCTTTCGCAAAACGAAGAGGAATCTGATTCGTAAGGCAAGAAACAAATTATAAATTACATAAAGTTAAAAAAGGAAAGAAGTAGCATATTCCCATGTGATAATAAAAATGTAACAAAAGCATTTTTTCACCCTCCCCCAAATATCTCAGAAATAGCTCGTAAACTTCCCAATGATGCATATTTTGAATTAGATGACCAACGATTAGATGTTGCGGTCTAATAGTAGTATTTGCGACTACCCACTGGAGGTCCCGGGTTCGAATTCCGGTAAGGTCAAGCTATCATTAATTCATTTCATTTATAACTGCAGACTTCAACTTCTTCTGTGACGCTACAACCCAAGATTAGGCCCTGGCCTGCCGCAGCGACCTTTGCTTCCTTTTTCCACTTCAATGATAGAGGGCAGTATTGCAAGGGGACATGTGATCAGCCGGTCACCTATCACGAAGATTTCTAGTTCGAAGAACGCCACCTCTACATCAGGCTTCTCCCCAATTGTCCTCAAGAGTCGGGGCAATCCTCCTTAACTCCTAAACTTGGAAAACTTCCTAATTAGATTCCGGGAATCGAACCTGGATCATCCCGGCTTGCAGTCAGCAGCGCTAACCTAACCACTAGACTAAGGAGGCGGTCAACTGCAGACTTACACCTATGGAATTCACGTCTAAACTATAGACTTCGCGAGAAGACCAATTCAGTCAAACCGAATTAAATAATACATAAAAAAATCAACAATCAGTTAATATAACAATGTAAACTCCTATATTTGTACATACAAAAACAAAATAAAGAAATATGGTATTAATATCCATTAAATTAAAGATAAAAATAAAGAAAATGCAGAACAATAGCAACAGCTATAATAAATAATATATAAACAAAGAAACCACATGTTTATTACAAAATAACTTAAGAGAACTAAATTATCTAACAAATTCAAACCTGTTAGCTTTTACGAAGATAAATATAATCTAACACCTTATGCTCCAATTAAAAAAAAAAAACATGCTTGGACTACTCTTTTTTTTCCATTGGTGTAAACAAATTCGTTTAAGCTTGCTAGTGCTAATTTTTCCTCAAAGATTTTATATTTAAATTTTTTCTGTTACATCTTGCTATGTAGCGTACAAAGAGAGATGTTAGGAAATTTTCATTGAAATTTTAGAGAATTTTCAGTTCATAACGACGACATATAAGAGGAAATTAAAAAAAAAAAAAAAAAAAAAAAAGGTAATATGTACTCTACAGGCACCGATTCCGAAGTATAAGACATGATGCCACTGGCCAACACGGATTGTGGACGGCGCCGTCCTCTCTCTGATTGGGTATTCAACTGTGCACTGTATAAATATTGTTTTACTCTTTGTTTTGTGTCAACAAGAAACTTTTTTAAGTGTTTCATTATAAAACACAACTAAAAATCAACTGTAATGTCTATTTTACATTGACTATGTTACTTTTCACTGACAGTTGTGCATACAAGTATCATGTTACTCTTTCCCTTCTATTATCAATGTTGCTTCAAGGCAATATGTTTTATTTTTGTAAAAGCATTTAATTTGTTTTTGAAATAAATAAATTATGACCACAATAACACGAATAATTTTTCATTTATGTTTGCCAGATATAGGATTAACCTAAAGCTAGCTGTTTTAATATGTAAACAAAAAAAATGGTACCTTGTATTCTATCAAGAGTTTGTAAACAAATATTAATTCTATCGAGCAGTCATGTTAATGTAGTTTGACTACTGAGAAAATCTTTACATCATACCCCAAAACAGCTGAATATACTGTTTACGTCTGTTATAAAAATGGATTTTCTATCTTTAAATCAAAAAACCAATGGGAATACAAAAAGAATGGTCTATGGTACAAAAATATGCAATAGTTCCCTGAACATCGTCATTTAATTCCTATAGATAAGTTCAAGGAGATAATATCAAAACAAAGCATATTTAACAGACTTTTTATCTTAAAAATCTATGGGCGAGAAGATTCCAATTCTAACCTAAACCTTTTTTTAATAAATCTGAGTTTCTACTCCCAGTGTTCACTAAAGAGAAAGAGAGGCTATTGTTGCAATTTGGCCGTTCCGGGCATTGTGTCAGCCCTTCCGGAACTATTTTTAATGAGACCGCCATGAGCAGCGCTCTCTCGTAAATTCTCGAAACTAACTCTCAATAGTTCTGTAGGTTTCTAGCAAATGATGTCGACGCATATGATCAAGTTGTCTACCATTTGAAATATTCGCCGCTACTTAGTGTACAGCTCAATGTTACTAGTTCTACTGAAATCTTCGTAGCATCTCACTTGGTCTTCCTATCAGTCTACGCTCGGAGTTATCCAAAATGTATTTTTTTAAATATTGAATAAAACTCTGTTAGTCTTTTTCTTCTTCTTATATGAAGGATTCGGAATATTTGAGGGATTCGCGAAATCTTTTTTTACAAAGCATACATGAATATCTAAGGAACGTTTTACAGTAAAATAACATTAAAATATAGGTAAGATGTACCTTAAGAAGTAATTTAATTTTTGTTTGTTTAGTATTTTCTGTCATATAAATATGAATAATAAATATTACAAATGGAATATTTTGAAACATTACTAAGTTCACTTAGCAGGTTGTTTTAATACGTATTATTAACAGGGGGTGATGCTGAGTAAATTAATTATTGTAAAAAGATATTTTAACCTATGTAAATCATAAATAATAAAATATACTCATACATAAACACAAGTCGAAAAAATTTATCATAAGCTAAAGAGCATGCATATGGTGGACAACCAAAAGGTGGGAATAATGACTGAATCTAAACATCTTCAAAGGCTACCGATGTTATGGTAACCGAGAGTGTATTGAGATATTTCTTGTGATATTAACCATACAATAATATTAAAACAAACCTCTAACTGGAGGAATAGCGGAGAAGGTGAGAAATAATATCAACACCAAATAGATAACAGCTGCAGCGATCTAACTGATGTATTCAAATCAGTAGCTGTAAGGGTCCTGAACATTCCAGAAGTTGTTAGTTGGTTTCTTAGAAGAGCAAAATGTTTGAACAAGTCCTAAAAATCCAACATTTTCCGTTCCTCAAGAGGACGCTGGAGGCTAGGAGCGTCCATTATGGCGGTAAGTCAGAACCACCCAAAATAGTGTGTTGGCTTGTATGTATTAATTTTTAATTGACGAATTGAAATATTCCCCTATTTAAACCAGCATACTGTCTGTGACGTAGATAGTAGTTCACCAGTAATACGGTCGAAGGCTTAGCTTCTTTGAGCAAGCGTAGAAGTGATTTTTCAAGTCACTATCGGGGAAAACTAAGGTCTTTCCTGATTTATTCGTTAGAGTGTAGACCAGCCAGGTCTTAGCCCAGTTGATTATGTTTGCTTTCTTCTCAGATTTTGTAGAACCTGAAGCTTAACAAAAGGACTGGAATGTAGATAATATTTTAATGTACGTAGTCCTACTTTTGATTGTATTGGGTTATAAGGAATGACGCATTTATTGTATTTTAGTAGAAAGTATCATTTACTTTGACTTATTATTTTTAAAACTAGTTTTTGAACTCTCTTAATCTTATTTTAGTTTACGCGGGACCACTGACCGGTTGACACACTTCACTTATTTCTATGAAAATGTCAACTGCATCGCAACTAAGCGGTTTCTTACTAGGATTATAGATAAAGTGGCGATAAAAAGTTCAGAGATATATCAAGAATTAATTTCAATAGTGGTTTATGTATTTGCATGAAAAAGAACCGGAGGATTGGGCTTACATACAACAGATTTAATATCATAGAACATGGAACTTTTATTTGTAATATTCCATTTAATTTAATTATCTTTTACATTTTTATAATTGCGCTGCCATAATTTTCAACATGAAAAAATTTTATGATAACATTACAGGTCCAGTTTTGTCATAAATTAGGATTTCTACTATTTTCTTCACCTCATGTCTCAGTCCACTCTTACAGAGTGTGTTGATCCTGGTGCTGTAGTGGTAACCATACTCGCCTTTTAAACACAAGATCGTTTTCAATCCCGACCAGGATCGATGGATTTTTCCGGACGTAAAAATCCTAAGTATGGCTTCCTTCCGAAAGGGAAGTATGGCCGTCGGTCCCATGTCGTAGATTTACGTCATGTAAAAGAACCTAAAGTCTGAAAAAATAGGCCTCTGAGCAAATCGGCTGTTTCACGCTCTGAATTGAATGGAATGCTGATAACCTGAGATGTTAAGAGCGTCCGTAAATAAACCAAATCAACTTGCAGAGTGTAACAAAAAAGGTATGTCAACTTGCATATAGGGAGTGCAAAAATGTAATATGAACATGAATCCGGAAATGCTTTATTTCCTTGTTAAGAGCCGTTTGTCTACAACTCCGCTTTGACGGTGTGATATGCAAGCCAGAATCCCAGCATAGCTGTCCTTAGTAATAACCCCCAGGACGTTGCTTAATACTTACAGTAGGTAAACATTGGTTTTTACCTCCAGTTAAATCTAGTGAGGATGTTGTAACTACTCTTAGTTCCTAGGCTTGCCGTTGTTGTCGTTCTGTATCACGTATCACTTGTGGTACTCCATTGCTTGACGTAGCATCGAGCACATAGTGTCAGTTCTGAGGGTTTACGGACCTCGTTCCAGGTACAGTAAATGAGGTATTCAAATGCGGAGTAGGCAGATGCTCATATTATCCATGGATTAGCCGAAGGTGTGAAGAGTCTTCGGGTTCGTATTCTGCAGAGCTTCCCAGTCAATATGAAATACTCCAGGGATACATCAGCGCATCAGGGAGTCCATGCGACGGCGGATTGATGGGTGTGTCCTGCTAACGGAAAACATTTTAAACATTTCATATGCTTTTCTGTTTCCCACAGCTCTGTTTTGAATTTTCTGCTAGGTGGTACAGGTGTAGAAAAAGGGCGCTAACAAGGAAATAAAGAGTTCCGGACCCAATTTCATATTATATTTGTTTATCCTGCATATGTAAGAAACGTTTCCTCAAAGTTTTGACATATCCTTTCGTTACATTCTGTATAAAAACCGCGCTTCGCCACTGGAAAAAGCTTGCATATATGACAAATAATATTGTAAACAGGGGTATGTTATCGTAGTAAATGTGTTGAATACCAAGATAAGCATCAGTCAGTCACTGACGAACTTTTTTGTTTGTTTGTTTATGGGTACTCTTTAACATCTCAGGTCATCAGCGTCCCATTTAAAGCAGGGCGTGGAACGGCTGACAAATTTGCTCAGAGGCCTCTTCTTTCAGGCTTGAGGTTTTTTATCGTACTGTAAATGGGGACCCACGGCTTTACTTCCCTTCCGAAGGCAGCCATACTTACGATTATTACACACGAAAAAATCCATCGGTCCTGGCCGAGATCTAGGCAAGTATGGTTACCACTACAACCCAGGACCGACTACTGATTAACTTGATAGGGTAGTTGCATTCTTTATACTGCTTTATTTAATTAAAAGTAATGCAATCATAGCTACATTTAATCATTTGCTTCTGTAGCAACCAGGCAACGTGTGATATGGGCAACTTTCTAGGCATGAAAACACGACGATAAAAAGAAGAGAGTAAGAGAGAGAGGGGGGGATAGAGACAGAGAATGACAGAAAAAGCACGATCTTCTATAAATTTTGGCATATTATGGGAAGATTAAAGTGTAGACAGCAGATTATCAAAATTCATAAAATGAACCTGTAGTAAACAAAACATTGTTCAACAATTAGAAAGAACAACATACTTAAATGCTGCAAAGTCATAGCGCTGACATGTGATTTGAATGTCTGGACAGTGACCAGACGAAAATAAATTAGACAGTAGAGATGAGGCTTTTAAGATATCTTGCAGGACTTAGAAACTAGGAAATTAGAGAACAGTTACAAGTAGCAAAATATCACTGACAGTTTTACAAAATACAGAAACAGATGCTTTGTTCATATACAACGGACTACCTAGAAAAGTAGCCCCTATATCAACAAAAGTAAAAATAAATGCAGGTGGGTCGAGAAGCTGGAAAGGCAAATCATTTAACACATTTTAAATTTCACATGAAAGGAAGAGCTGAAAAGTTCTCACTTTAGACCATAGATGTCTTAAGCATTTATTTGAAGTATCAAGTCATTGTTTCAAAAATTTATTAATACAGTTTTCTTAAACATATGCGTATATTGGTGAGAAGCATTGAGTATCATGCAGTAACAAAGTGTTAGGTAAAAGGTGGTTTAATGCCAAAAGAAATGCATTACAAATTTATAAAAGTTTATGATGACTTCTCCTTCATTATCAAAGATTAAAAATGGGCTGCTTAGTTTAAATATGGACTTATAATCTTTGGACGTAACCCATTTGAAATACATCCAAAACGAGCAACAACAGTAGAATTCATTTTATTCATTAATGAAATGATATTAGATGAATGACAAGATAAAGTGTAATATTGATGGAAATATAAGCATTTCAAAAGAACGTGTAGATTACAGTGTGATCAGTGATGCTTTCCCTCGCGGCGCGGGTTTTTCCTATGTGATCCCCCACGTTTGCCCCGCCTTGGAGAGGATAGCAAGCCTGCTTGCTTACTCAATCTTGCTATCACAGTCGTAGTTCAGCTGTTCCCGGGTGTATGTTGTGTTATTCGTTTCTCAGTTCGATAGTATACATGCAGTGTATTATTCCTCGTGCGTTTACAACGGCACAGCTTGTTTTTATGTACGGTTCATATGTGTTAACTCAGTAGTGAAAGAATTAAAAGGAATTTTTTGAGCATACAGTTGATTCTGATACTTATGTAAATATCATACTAACACCTTTTTTTCAGAAAATTAGCCGACAGAGAGCCAGATCGTGCATTTTTTCAACTGCATGTTTACAACTGCATAATTACATGAGAACAATTTATAATGTGTTTCCACAAGATAGAGTTATTAGCAGGGATTTGTGGCCCCTCGGTCCTCCCATTATTATATCTGGGATAAATTGAAAAATACTGTATACAAGACGAACCCCACACACCATACAAGAACTCAAATATTATATTCGTTAGGATATTGTCCGGCTTTCTGAAAATGAACTGCAGTGAGTGATGAATAATCTCCTAAAGAGATGCCAAAATATGTGAAGAATGAAGGTGGGCAGTTTCAACACCTCATTTATTAATGTGATGATAATTGCTTTTGTGCATTGTATGATTTGTTTGTTTTACTGTTTTATTCTCCTGCTAATTACCGAGACTCATCTGGGCGGCGAACAGGCTAACGAGCGGCGCGCTCCCCCATAGGCAAAACACTCCGGAGGAAAACAAAACTGATATACCGTGAAAAATGTCACATGAAAAAGCTTTGCGCAAGATCATATGCATTCGTATGAAATTGTCGCAATATAGTTTGTAGCGTTTTAACTGATTTGGTACATGGACTTATAACTGATGATGCGATTTGATTCCAGCATCCAACACCGGTATCGAAACAGCAATCAAAATAGTGGAAAAAACCCCGGTTTTTAAGCGTCAAAGAGGACAAAGTCAGTTCCATCTGCAAGAAAGATTAGACGTATCTTTGAGAATTTTGCTAATCAGTTATCTTCAGAAGTATAAAACCATAATGGGGGAACACTATTCCAATCTTTAAAATCAACTAGATTAAAAAAAAACTAGTGAGGAAACCCCAATTTGCAAAAACAAAAACAAAAACAAACAGAACAAAAAGCACCAAGACAATGCACCTGCTTATAATAGTGTTTTAGAAATGGGAAAATTGAGACTTTAAGTAAGATGGAGCATCCGCCCTACTAACCAGATTCGGCTTCTCTGAATTCTGTCTGTCCAGTTATTCCTCTTTTCGCAAATCAAGAGGCGATTACAGCCTTAGAATACTATTTTGCTTACTTTCCGGAAAACCATTTCAGAGATGGTATTTATTTTCTTTTTCTTTTCTTTCTTTCTTTATTTTCTTTTCTTTTTTCTTTGAATGGTGTTTAACGTCCATTTTTACTACTGGGGTACCACAGGCGGTGGGCACTGATGGTGCATGAAACAAAAATGATATATTAGGAAAGGATTTTTTAAGGAAGGAAACGTTCCAGGCCTAAGTTTAGGGTACCTCCCGGCATTTGCCATCTATGGGGACTGAGGAAAACAAACCTCAGTCAGAGAGGATTCGAACCCCAGACCTCCCGCTCATGAATCCGCGCCTTAACGACTTCGGCCACCCGTGACGGCTCAGAGATGGGATAATGGGATTGTAGATCGCTGGAATTAATGTACTGGCCTTCAGGGAGATTATGTTGCATAGTCAAGTTAAAATACTCGTTCCTTCATTGTTAGACCGAGAACTTTTCAGAAGCTCTGGTAATAAAACTGCTTTACGGAGACAGAATCGATCTGCGGCCCTAAGTTATGGAGCTTAGTATGATGATAAGAATGTAAATATTTACCCCACCAAATACACTTTCATTTAATACATTCAAGAACACATTTTGGCAGCATTTCACCAAAGTTTATTATTCTGTCCATAAATGCTAATATTCCCATTTTCTCTGTGGTTCTTTGTTATTCATACTGTGCCTGTATCTGCTGATTTCATGCAGGATAGCACAGTAGCTGTCTAAAAAGATTTGATTGTGGTTTTAAGCTTCTAGGCTCGTAGATAGAGAGCATCCCACCCCACTGTATCAAATCAGCAAAGCAAATGCGGGAAAGAGAGCTTTTGTTCGTCGACTGGTCCGGAAAGTTCGACCAGATTCTCCTGTAAAGAGCTTTATGACGTACAGGGGAAGACATTAAGAGCAGTAAAATGTCCAGCGGAACACGTTATTAAAAAAGTAGTAAAACAGGGAAAATACGGTTAGTTATTGCCGGGAGGTAACAGAATAGAGAAGGCTTCGGAGCGTAGGTGACACGGGTGAATGAACTGGACAATACGAGGAGGGTATCTGATGCTACAAAGAAGCGGTGTAACTTAACTAATTCCCCAAGAATGAAGAAATATGCTGAAAACAAGGTCAGAAACAAATTGATTTTAGCTACTGATTACGCAACATAAAAAATAATATAACGCAATATTAGCGCAGAAAGGAAATGTTTCAAATATCAATTCCGTATTAGATAATTGTGATTGCTCAATGTTGTCTGTCAAGCCAGCTGTGTTTTTGAAGATGTTCTGTACTACTGGATGTAACAAAAATATATATTAAAGGCTCGGTGGTAGGTAGGGGGTACCATGTGGTCATATGCTATTAATAAACCCATGTTCAGAAAAGCTTTATGTGTTATCGTCTCTGGAGGATGTAGGCAGTGCGGATCACAAAAGCTAGGAAAGAAGCAAAACAAAAATCGAAATACTGCATGTAAACAGTATTTTAATAAACTATAGAACGTGCCCAACATGGCTCCCATGGACTTCGATACATTTTGTGCATGGCCTGGTGTGTCCTGACGAACTCTTGGAAATGTTCCCGCATATCTCGGATGACTCCAACTGCTACTTGAAGTCGTGCTAGAAGATCTTGTTGTGTCTCCATGGGAGTCTCGTATGTCAGATGAGCGCGAAAGCCAGCCTATTGGATCTCCATGTCCAATCCATTTGTTGCCAAAGGCGTAATTAAAATGGCCAGGTACCTTACGATGGAAGTGTGCTGGAGTGCCATCATGCTGGAACCACATCGCACGACGGATTTCCAAAGGTAATTTACTCGGGTGGCTGTGGGATATGGTCATGGACTGCTATGCATCTCGTAACAGCTGGCTGGCAAATCAACTCTTAAATAATGAATGCAGTCTCTGCTGCTTGTCGGGGCGTCTAATGATTTGTCATCATTACAGTCATCAGCCTCCCGTTTCGGAGGCTCTAGCGCGTTTCAAGACATGAGTTTATTAACAACATACGATCACATGATACCTCGCCTATCACTGGTATTTGTAACATATTCTTTTACACCCAATATATCGTATACTAAATTAAGTTAATAGTGTTATTTTCTGTTATCAATTGCATTAATGTAATTGAAAAGGCACTGTTTGTAAATAGATGTTTCATGCTTGTAATTTAACTTTATATACAAATTAGATTGGATTGTTATATCGAAGGAGGATATTTTGGTATTTATTTTGCTTAATGGCTGGCTGTTTGTACATACGCCCTCAGTGGGAGCACCTCCGGAAAGAAGAGATGAGATGAGAGAAACACCGGGCGGCCAGGGTCGTAGGGCGTTGAGATACGGATGTACAAGGTTCCTTTAACATTGTTTCCAGATAGAACACTCCGACGCCGGCGGAGCTCCCCCTCTAAGGAGTTCGGACCTCTCAGAAGAACTGCTTCCATACCAAAGCCGGAACAGAAATCTTGCCAAAGTGCAAGTCACCGTCATGTTGCACACAGCACAGCCCACATCATTTAGCTTTTTCGACTCAAACGGAATCAACGAAATGAAATTAGGTGAAATGGGTAGCAGAGTATTCGTGGAAAGGTAACACGCATTCCAGCATACGCCTAAGTGCCAAGGGGAAAGAACAAAAACCCAAGGTCAGAATGGCCGACCCCAGGAGTTTGAACCAGATCTCTTCGAATACAAGTCCCAAGTCAATCCGCTCAAATTTACTCAAAAACATCTTGAACACGTCAAATGTTGTTTGAATACGTCAAATTAACAACATTTGAACACGTCAAATGTTGTTAATCTCATTTAACAAAACTTGCACAGTTAGACCAGAACGCTCTAGAAATATTGTTATACACTGTTGATGTCATATTTAATGGGGGAACTTTCGCCACCAGGTAGAATTTTCTGAAAATTGCGGCACAGCAGAGGAGAAGGCAGTTCGTGTGCTCGATGCAAGCATTTCTGTAATTTCCGTTCGTTACTTCTAAACCGTTTTTTATAACCGGACCGCTGAAATTTTGAACTTGACTTCAGTTGGCAATTATACAGATCCGTTACACCTTCTGAACCAATTGCAAAGTAGTATTATCGGTCTAAACAACAGACTGCGCAAAAAGAGCCGCCAGACTGAAGTAGAAATGGGGAGGCCACATAGCGAGGATAGAAGACGACAGATGGATATATGAAACCACCATGGGTCACGAGCCTACACACTCAAGATGGCTTTCTATGGGAGACCATTCCTGCAGCACAGCTGACATAGCCCAACGCATACGATAGTCTCCACCAACCCTTCACAACATCTCTCCAAATTGTCACTGCATGCCTCGATCGACTGGAAGAGGCGTTTACTAAACTACGGACCACCAGCTTCAACCATTTAGAGCATATTAACAAACACCGACTGGACTTCAAGAGCTCCAACAAAACACTCCACAGAGCATCAGTCACCAACCCACCACCAGCAGAGCAAGACCACATACCCACTCAATCTGAAACCTAACCAGGATTCCAGGACACAACTGCCAACAGAGTCATACCATAATCGCTTCTTCCGAAACTAGCGCACCTGAACAACATTGAACATCAGCTCTCCGTACCACAACACCAACAATACAACTGACGCAGTTTACCACAAACTTCCATAATTGATGATTAAAAGCATGTCACCTCCATTCCCTCTCATATTTTCATCCTCCGGTGGCATTCAGGGCCTCGGCCATGTCTGCCCACCGGAATAACCTTCTGAGCCTGCCCATATACTCCTTACCATCCTCCGCTCCCACCCCCAAAAAGGGGGGGGGGAGAAATAAAAACGACACGAGACAGGCCATGACGGAGATGTGAAGACTTCTACGTTGCAAAAGCATGTCGATAATGGTGCAAAATAGCAAGAAGCAGGAATGCATGGAAAACCATCGAACGCCAACTTCGAAACGACTGAAATCTGATGAACAAAATTGTAACAAAGTATAGCATACAGGGTAATACCACTGTATACAACCGAAATGCGAATTAGCTCATCGCATTAGCTCTTGAAGGAGGCCTTTGCCCTTCTTAGGGACATTCAGACCTACTATTATTATTATTATTGTTGTTGTTGACCAGTCAGCCGTGACGTAGAAACTGCTGTATTTCCGGTTTTCCTTAGTGTGTGTGTGTGTGTGTGCGTGCGTGCGTGCAGCATGTTTGAATTGTGTTATTGTGTAATTGAAATGGTTAATTTGAAGTAGTTAGAAAATGTCCCAAAGAGGTCATTTGCAAAGTGATTCACGGAATGTTGCCTAATCCTTTGCTTCAAGGTGTTACATGGACGCAAAATGCTGTTAGAAATGGCACATATTGTAACGACCGAAAGCTGTTTCCTGCTTAAAATTATGAGCAAATATCTACACAGTAGATCTCTCACTGCCGAAAGTTTGTTCTTTATTATGCTTACATTACTAAGCAGCAATTTAATTGCGGTTATAATTCTGGAAGGAAGTAATTCATTATTACATGCGCTTAATATACGTTTACGAGGTAAACTATAATATCAGCCGTTAAACAATTGTAGCTGTGGCAACGTCGCAACCGCACCATAGCCGACAATTCACGAACTGACGCTATCAAGTGCAAAGTTTCAGCGGCCCGTGTTTAAATGGATCCGCCGACAGACTGCTGCCGTTGAGAAGCGCATGAGAGGATGTTACTAATGCAGCCTACAAAAATCACCGAACATGCCAGCAAACAGTTTAAAATGTAAAACAAAAAATCATTTGGAGAACTGTTCGAAAACATATGCAGCAGAAACGGTTACATTTTTTCAAACCGTCTGGATCGCATGTCTTCTGCAATGAGATGCAGATGAATATTTTGTTACCAGGTTGGTTTTTTAATTATAAATTATTGAAAGAATAAGTCCCCATAATGTTAAAAGTTCAGGGAAGTGAAAACCCGCATGTGAACATGCAACTTTTTCGAGATAACTATCAAATTCAACTTTGTTATGTTCTTTTGCATAACAAGATTTATGGCTCGTTCTTCTTTCCGGAAAATTTGTGCTTTGGTTGAAGTCTCAGTTACAATACCACCCAGAGTATTTCAAAATGAGAGAGCGTCTTCTCATTTTTTATCGTTGATTCGCATCTATCAGGACCACACTTGGATCTAACAGTGATCAACGTCTCTTGCTATGGTCCTTTGTGATCTCCAGAGCTGATTTCTTGCGACTTTTGCTTTTGAAATGTAAAAGATGCTGTACTATCTTTACCTTTTGACCTAAACGATCTGAGCATACACGTAAATACCATGGCGACTTGTCAGGAGTTCCAGTTATCGCATTAACATTTGCGTTGTGCTAGAAAACAGAAATTTTAGTTACTAATGCCATTGGTCCTAATTTTACTGCCAGGCCTAATAATATATTTTTGTAATATTGCAAAACTCCGGAAATATTTTTAACTTACCTTGTATTTTAATGGTAAAAGAACTTCTTATAGTCATTTTTGCTTGTAACTAAGTTTAAATGTAATAAAGATGTTTCCTAAAATATGCGGTCTCTTTTATCAACTATACACCGTTTGAAACAAAATATTTTTATTTCTTCTTCGTTCGTTATTTACTAACATACTTTTTAATGAGGTAGTGAAATAACATGTATATAGAGCAACACTTATTCTATAATACTCTCCTAATGCCGGTTAGCTTTCTTACAATGACAAGCACGTCCATTCGACATCCTCTACGGCTTAAATCAAAAGTTGCTCTCATTTAAATGCTGCGCAACAATAAATTTAGTGCAATATTACCTTATAAAACAAAGCCAGAACAAGAGTGCTTTCAAATGAATGCTCATCCCTTAGAGCACGGGCAGCGCAGCGAAGAAGATGGTGCTGCAAACCTCTGAACTAGATTGTTGGAGCGTTCTCTTTGTGCGTTTGGTATATTTGTGTGTTAGTACTGTTATAATCAAAAAGTCAGTTCGCTTTTGAAGATAATTTTCATGTGCGAGTATGATTCGTAGGTATGTGAAAAAAATCTTGCAGAAAACTGAGATGACGGTTTATAAGAAAATTCTCCGGTGTTTCTGTACCTCACCCATGTACTGCTCGTAATCTTGTGAATAAGATTAGGGAAATGGAATTTGTTCTTGAAAGTAAATTGTCTTGTGCTTATTAAGAAGAAAACGAACGAAAATGTAGAATATGAAAAGAAATTTCTGCGAAGTGTAACACAGTAATCAGGAATTACCCAAACCTCCACTTTAACTTTTGTAATTTGTTTGCTTGGTTTCGTTTTTCCTCTTTTATTTACGGACGCTCTTTAACATTTCAGGTCATCAGCTTCCCATTCCATTCAGGGTATGAAATGACCGATAAGTTTTGCTCAGAGCTTTTTCAGGCTTGAGGTTCTTGAGGCAAATCTACGACATGAACCCACGGCTTTACTTCCCCTTTAGGGTCATCAGTAGCGACGAATTTTGTTCATGAATTTGCAACCACGTTGTAATGTTAGTAGAGTAAATTTATGCAACTTGGTTGTGAATAATGTTAGAAATTACTCCTTGTTGACCCACATATTATTTTTAACGATAAAATGTGTACGGAATGTCATTGCATTAACCGAAAAAGTAGTGTATAGTGCATAGTGAATGCTTACATTATTATAGGGCCTATATTTTATGAATATATCGCGAAAGACCAGAGTTACAGAGATAGCACAATAACACATTATTAAAAGAATTAATAGTTGTCCATTTTTTTCAATATTATTATATTACAGTGCATACAGTTCATCTTTCGTTAGCCTCAATTGAGGATTGGGTCATTAGTATGGGATTGTGACCAGGACATTCCATAAACGATTTCTATTTATGGGAGAACTTGAATAAATAAACTGCATCGAAATAACCCGGATTTCCACAGGGTTAACTAATGCGTTTGAATACAAACTTTCTTAAAAGATGCGAAAGATAATGTACTATGATGAAGTTAGGGGGATCATTGTAATTGTAATGATTCGCATGAGTTGAGAAGCTATGTATATGAAAGTATTGTAGATGGTCAGGCACAATAGAGAAAGCGACTTGACATGCAGAACCGTAATTAATATGCAATAATAGAATTTAAGACATCATAAAATATATTAAAGGGATATACTAGATGTTAAAGTAATATTTCTAAATTATGTTCATATTTACAATTAATAAAACTGATTTAAAAAAATATTGCCCGTTTATACACATAATTAAATGTTTTAAACCTCTGCTTGCAACAAGAGAATAAAAAATTATGCAAATCATATTTTAGCCTGCGTTCACAGGTGAAAGCAAGCCATGCGGCTTACATTATTTGTAGCGCAATGCTGTAATGTTTTTCGTCTTATGTATGTATGTATATATATATATATATATATGTATATTCTTATAAACTATTCAATACGCACAGTTAATTGTTATCGCCATATACGCTTTTCAGTAACTGCTGATATCACATACACATAAATAACCAAACGGTGAAAAACACGCTTTTACACAAGTTCCTTTCCGCTCTATTCTGCCGATAGAGAAATAGTTCACCTTGGTTTATGTAGTGTATTTCCTAAGGAACATAAATTCATCGCCGCATAGCAGTTGACCTTGGCCTACTTCCATTTCGCTTTGCGTTAACACTTTGCTATATTTACTTCTGGACTCCGGATTATTTTCGTCCCGAAACGCAAGCGATTTTCTTTCTTATCTTTCTTTTGCGCGTGCACATTTTTTTTCGAAGTGAAGGTTATCGTCTATGATGTACAAAGTCACTACGGTGCTTTTCAAAAATAGTGAACATAATATGCAGCTATATATATACGCATTTTTTACATTAACTAAGGATCATGAATGTTAAATGTACAAACATATGCTATTGGTACTACAGCAGTAGGGATATTCGGTATCTACTTGGATGTTATACGTGCAGTACAAGGCGCCTTGTTCCCCTCGAGATACTTCCTTTGCGATTTCAAACTTATCCTAGCTCTCTTTAATTTTTTTTTAACATTTTTAAAGTCTTCCTTAAGAATTTCTATCATCTAAAATCTCCACCGTTTTAATAGTTTAAGCAAGAGGTAGCGGAGAATCAAATATGGACTACGGGGTTGACAAGGCTGGGAAATGTATATTTCGCAAACACTAAAGAAACAAACTGTTTATTTGTAGCAGAAAATATTCAAATAAACCTTATTCTGCATTTATACATAGTTGTCAACGAAAAGTAAAAGGTAAAACAAGAGAAGAAAAATAAAAATTGTAACTCTGCAAGATTGGTGCCCAAGTCCTATTGGCTGTCCTGTGCTTAAATGCCGTTGGTAACCATAAATAATACTTTACGTTTATGAAGTTTAAAGGAATAAAAAATAAGAAGAAAGAACAGAAACAAATCAAGAAAAGGAAGATTTTATTTTGACGTTGCTAATATTTCCAATCTTTAGATGCGTTCATGCACAAAATCATTTAAACACTGTGATTTTGGCTACGTCCGCAACCAAGGTCAGTCATCTGTCAAAATAAAACACAGTTCCCGTACTGATGGCTGCGTGTGGGCAAGCAGTTGCATGTTGCTGTTTTAAGATAATAGTATAACTCATTTATTTGTGTTACAAATTATAATGCGGTAGTAAAGTAAATATTGCCGTAGTGTATTGCACCAAAATATTAGTACTAGAGCAGGGAAAAAAGTACCTACAGGAATAACCACCATACTGTAAAGGAGCTTAAAGAAATATCAGGTCAGAAATTGGAAGAATTATGAAAGCAATATGTAAATTTCATTAAAAATGTCAGAAATATTTAACTGCAAACGGACATAACAACAACAACAACAACAACAATAATAATAATAATAATAATAATAATAATAATAAAAGTCTGAAATACTCCATCCCGGTACCTTATTTCCTACACGGGACGTGTATTGCAAACTCTTACACTACATTCATGAATGTAATTTTGTAATTTAGAAATAAAGTGTAAAGAGTTTGCAATACACGTCGCGGTGTAGGAAAGAAGGTGCCGGGATGGAATATTTCGATTCTTTTCTTCAAAAGGACACACCAAACAACTCCTTTAATATAGGTTAGTAGTTATTAAAGAATAATAATATATTATGTATGTTATTACTGGCCTCTCAGTCTCCCCTTCTGTTTCCCGTGACCGAGTGAAGCAATGTTGTCAATTCTGTATCGCTGTTATATCGCTCTTATAAGACCCGTTTTGACTCCGCCTTGATTCTGACGACCCATAGCCATGTTACTGTAACAGTAAATATAAGAACTGTAACAAGAATAATAACACTGTAAATAGTTCACACACAAAAGAAACCAGCTTTACTTGAACCAACACACAAACAATGGGCGCCCATGTTTTGGTTAAAACAGAATTGGCAACATAGGGCAGAATGCAAGCACGAGAGGAACTGGGCTAGCATATTACACCGATGCTCGTCAACCCCAGTAATGCAAACCATGAATCAATTCTTTAGCGTGTAGTAGAATTCGAACCTTGTAACAAAAACTATCGTTATTAAAAGCATTACAAGATATCCAAAGAGAGTGCCGGTTTTAGTATTTATCGGTTAAAATGTAAAAGATAGCTTCATTTACCATAGAATTTAAATGTGCTACTCTCGCCTTATGTTTAGCGCCACGGGTGGCCGAAGTCGTTAAGGCGCGGACTCGTGAGCGGGAGGTCTGGGTTTCCAACCCCATCAGGACTGTCCTCCTTGACTGAGGTTTTTCCCAGGTTTTACTGTCTTCATAAATGGCAAATGCCGGGGAGATACCCTAAACTTATGCCTGGAACGTTTTCTTCCTTAAAAAAAATATTTTCCGAGACTGGGCGGCCAGAGTATAGTCTATCGCCGACTGGTGACCCCATAATCTCGCTTTCCAGACCAGATACCGTACTTCTCTGATCAGGTAACTCCCCAGTGATGCTCTTAAGACTGGGTAAGCCCCATTTTAGGCCTACCCCTTTCAGAACAAATATTCAGGGGTGTAGGATTACGAGGGAGATACCATTAGATCAGCAAATTAGCCTACATCAACATCTCATTTATTCCAAATCTATAAAAGTGTGAAATTGAAAATTCCAAATGCCAAATTGTTACTGACTTTAGAAAGGAAGAATGTCTATCACTTTAAAGGGATTAAGATCATCATTGATCTTATGCTTTAGGCTATATCCATCTCTCTAGTATTTATTATACCACCGTTTCATTACTCTATTATTATTATTATTATTATTATTATTATTATTATTATTATTATTATCATCATCATCATTATTATTATTATTATTATTATTATTATTATTATTATTATTATTATTATTATGCACGGCTTACAGCAAACCTAGCGGGGTGGCTCAGGCGGGAAAACTCCCGGGTCCCGGGTTTAAATTCCATTTGCTCGTCTGGTGTTCTTACCCTCTGTTTTTTTCGTGGTTTTTCTTGGTCGCTTAAGCGAATGCTAGAATGGGTATTTCCCTTCTACGAATTTTATGATCTACAATTTCGTATTATTCATTCCGTTTGTTCTGTTACAGGGTTGAAAGTGCCAAAAAATATGGGATGGTGTTTTGTGTGTGGCGTGACAATGGATTGCGCTTATGAAAAGTTTCTGTCCCGGCGTCTGGTATGGAAGCCTTTTCTTCTGAGGAACTCTAGCTCCTTGAAGGGGTGCTCCGCCGATGTCGGAGGTTCTGTCTGGAAATAATGTTAAGGGCCCCGTCTCTATGTCAGTGCCTCACCACAAGTGAATCCTGAACCCCGGTGTCTTCCCCATCCTTTTCTCCTGGAGGTGCCAGTCCTTGAGAAGGGCTATAGTAACGAAATGTCCATCCCTACCTAACCAATTAAAATTTTCTCAGTAAATGTCTGCTACAATTATAATGTCGAGGGACTGATACATAGTTGGACAGTTTTAGTAGGCTTGCTGCTAAGGCTATGTACGAGGGTAGGTAGTTTCCGGTCTTACCATTTTCTAGGTATGATAAAGACAAAAATTATATTTCACTTTTCAATATAGTTTCCTATATTGCAATACGCTTCTCACATCTTTGAATTAACATTTCCAATCCCCCCCCCCAAATAGTCAGAAGTCTTGTCTGCAAAATGGGCATAAACAGAATCCATCACTTCTTCATCACACCTAAATTTCCTTCCTCTTGAATTTTGGGAAGAGGAAATTGTTGCTGGGAGCTACATCTGGGCTGTAGAGTGGATGGTCGATCTCTTTGAACCCACATTTTTTCACAGCTTCCTTTGCAACAAGAGCTGTGTGCACAGGCGCATTGTCGTGAAGAAGGCGCACACCACCACTCAGCTTTCCTCGCCTTTTTTCCTTGATGTAAGCACGTAGTCTGTGCCTGTAGGCGAGCAGAGTACTCCCCATTTACTGCGGTGTTTCTTTCCTTGAAGGCAATGAAAAGTATTCCTTCACAGTCCCAAATATTCTTGGTTGACTGAGTGACCTTGGTCTTAAAGGGCAGTGCTTCGCCTGATTTACGCCACTACATTGATCTATTTTGGAAAGGGATCATAGTAGATGGCCATAGTTTCATCTCCGTAACAATGGTTTGCAGAACTTCTCTCTCGTTGCCACGGCAAAGCTCCAAAAATGCCTGACAACAGATGACTGGTTGCTTTTGGACTTAGGAAAGAAGTCTAGGACCTATCTTGCATCAACCTTATTATGTTTAAATGTTCATGAATAATTCGAAGGACTGTTGTTTTAGAAAGTCCCAACCTTGGTGCTATTCCTGTAATTTTGAGCCGCCGGTCTTCCACAAGAGCGATATTTTCAGGAGTGACACCTCCAAGGGCCGACCTGCACCTCTTCGTCTTCAGTGCTTTCTCGACCCATTCGAAAACGTTTGGCCCACTCTGTTACGTTAGAATATAAGGGGGATACTTCCCATATACACCGTCCAATCACTATTAAATTTCATTTGGAGTAAGTGCTTCTTTTGTGAACTTAATAACAGCTCGATACTTCATTTTAAACGTGTAACAATCTTCTACACATAGCCTTCTTTATGCAACTATATCTGAACAACTGAACACAGCAGATCGGAAATTACAGCAGCAATTATTTACTTAACAGATAAGGAATGACACCAGATGAGGATTTTGCGAAGCCGATAATGCTTATCGGCGAGGGCGGAAACTTATGGACCTACCCTCGTATTTTTATTACTGATTGTATGGTCTAATCCTATGGTATAATTTCATGCGTTGAGTAGTGTTTAACGCCCGTTTTTACTACTGAGGCACCACAGGCGGTTTCATGCGTTGCCTTAGTAAACATGCAACATAAACAAGCAGTCATTTTATTCCAGGTAATGTATCAATCAGTTAATGATGGTTGGAAACTTGACTATTGAACCAAGGAAATGGATCCTGAAAGAATACTGGCAATGTGAGAATGCTGAAACTGAATGACGTAAGTGGGAGAAACTTTTGGCAATCATTCACCATAAAAATAAACCATTTATGAACTTCTGATAAATTTGAGAAAACAAGCTCTGTGTAAAACAAGGATATATGTGACCATCAAAGACAGAGGATGACGCATTCTAGGTCGCTGTAGTTTTTTCAATAGCATCACCCAAAATCCAAGAGTAAAGCATCACAAGAGCTTGGATTTTGTGAAATATTGCTCAGTTAAGAAAGAGTAGGCTCTAGAATCTTGAAAATACTGTAATCAGACGAAGCTTCAATCAATTGGACTGGAATTCAGCAGTTATGTCTGCTGGAGAGTGCTTAACGAGCTGGGTATTAGCTTGGAATGGCTTGTGATGCAATGGTATCTTTGTGGTCCTTGTTTATTGATGACACCATCATTCGTGATGTCTCCAGGGTTCGAGAACAGTTGTCACCTTTCAGATCAGAGTCATAATGACATTTTCTTTCAACAGAACGGCTCGTCACCACTGAGTAGTTACTTGACTTTCATAACTTCCGAATGTATTCGGTCGCCAGGATCCCACCGACTGGTCTCCGCAAGTCACCTATGGGTTTCTTCTTCTGGGATGTTATCAGAAACTGTGTTTTCTTGGAATTCGCATTCGCTGGAACAACATGAAAGAGCTCATCGCTGATATATTCCACGAGGTTGACAGCAACAAAAAACTCTGTCGTCGGGTGTGTAGCAATATTCCGGAAATACTGGAAGATTGCGTCAACCAAAACGGCCAACAATTTGAACTGACTAGTTAGTAATGATTGTTGTAGTACTAAATTTAAGCACGATCGTTTATTCTCATTACATGTTATATTAGCAAGAATAGTAGCATAAACACCCATATATATTTTACTGGTTGTTGAAAGCCTGAACTGTTTTTAAGATCATGCTCCCAAGGGAAGTTAGGTGTTGTCGGACGGTGATCTTGTTTAAAGCCGAAGGTTAGCAATAATCGACTTTCATTTAAATTTTTATAAAACTGAAATGAAAGTATTATTGTTATTTTATCGTATTAATTCTTCTATTTCATCTTGATTCCTGTAAAGCGGAATTATTATTTATTTTTACACTTATGTTTTTCACATTTAATTTCTTATATACTTAAAATTATAGAATCTAGTAATACAAATAGAATCACTAATTCTAGCTTGTAATGACTATTGATTTTCACTAGTTTTCATACTTTATTCACAAGTGGGTAAAATAGGCAATTTCATTTATTCACACCAGTGGTATTTTCAGATGAGTGACAAACCCAACAATGTGTATATCGTAATTTAAGGAAACACCGAAATGAAATGTGACATTTTTAAATTTTTTCTCCTAAAAATTACATGTGAACCCCAGAAAACTTTCCTGAGAAACTTCATACGTCTGTGTCCTTTGAAACATTGTTTTAGCAGCCATTTTTAAATGCCTGCACTCTTAAAATCCCCATCTCTTAGCTTTGAACCTTTAGGCATCCAATACTTCAAACACCTTTTCACGGTTTTAACTTCTAGTGTGTTAGCCTGTGCCCAAAACCTATCTTCTACCACAATATTTTTATGTAAATACTTAAAATATTTCGGAAATATTCTGTAGATCTTGTTTCATAAAAGTTTGCATGCATTTGTTTTGTAAAAAAAAACAAAAGTAGATTAATAACAAAAAGTAATATTCTAAGTCACTAATTTTTCCATAATATTGCATTTGAATACGAGTTTAAATTACATAAAAAATGACCGAGTCAATTAAATGCTAAATTTTATGTAAGGTAATATTTAGAACACACATACACAGTTTTGCAGAAAAAAATCAATTTTTACGGTTTTAGAAATTGTTATGAATCGCCAAAAATAAATTGATTAAACTTTTAAGGGAATAGTGAAAAATTTACCAATTAAACCAAAAATGTATATAAGTAATACTAAAATCCTGAATGTTTCTCCTAAATCTAATATCTTTAGGTTTAACCTTCAACATTTTCAAATTTCACTTCTGCGTCTCCTTAAACATTTATGTATGTTTTATATGATTCATTAATTACAACTGGTTGAGTAGAAAATAAGTCTTCATGTTCTTAATTCTGTCAGTTAAAATAAAACATTCTATTCTAATGAATAGCCTACTGGATGGCAAAATATTGTCTTTGCTGCTTCTGTTCTTTTCATTCGCTACTGAGTTAAACAAAAATGGCGTAGATATGGCTAGTGCTGTACGAAAACGATCAAATATCTTTTCGCAAATGTTATGTGTCGTTAAAACGCGGCCTGCGTAGCGATTATTGGTAATCCACTTTTCCAGCTTCATCGGATACACGCATTCAATTATAGTTTTCACTCTCGATGACATCTGCTCCTTAAATCCTATAACTCTGGTCAATGTATGAGTTTTTAAACTGTTATCTTTATTGTAAGGTTTGGTTCGTAACTGGTTCTCCTTAAGGCTATCTTTTGAGATGACAAACATTACCTGAGGATGACTGCATATAAGCAAAGCACTGAAATATATGTTTACATGTTAATGTTTATATTCTAGTTATCTAATTTGTATAAAAGCAAATAATGTGATAAAGGTACGAAAGTTACATTGAATGAATAATAACACGATTTACAAATTTACAAATAATCTATTCTGTGATGTAAATGTGTTGAGAGCGCATGTAAACAACAGCGGTGTGTATGCGTGGTCTTTATTTGAATGTTATCCCCTCATTGTGTGCCAGTAGGGTAGGTCGATAAACCTAATACACAACTATATCTTTCAACAAATCAAGTTGTACTGCAGATTTCTAATTCAAATTCTTATTAGCATTATCATGAGTAAATTTGCGCTGCTCTTTGAGCTATAATTAGGGTGTCTTTGATTTTATTCATATGTGAGCATTGTTTCCTGTGTCCTGTGCCCTGTGTTTCACGAAGCTCGTGGTCTAGTAAAACTAAGGCGCTATAGAGTCTCTTTAGTGCTCTAGTAAAATTGGTCTCCATTCTAATATTACTTGCTTATTTTACAAGCATGTGTTTCTAGAACTTATGAGTATAAACTACTAGTTACTAGTGCGGCAGACTGATATTATCAGCTTGCCATTTTGTTTCCTTAGTGTTCTGTTTCACGAAATGTGTTTGGCATGCATATTTTACGTTCGGTACTTATTCTATCAATTCAGCTTGAGCATTTTAACTATAAAACTCATTAAGGTTTCATTTATGCAATATATGATCAAACATCCGCCATCCATTTCCGCACTTCTTAAATTATCTATGATATTCTGAAAAAATATCATAGAAACTGAACTACTTACCCTGTTATTTGTAAATAACAATGTGAATGGCGAATATGAATGTAATATAAAACACTTAACTATTTCTTGATGTTTGGTCAAAATGTATCGTATCCCTCACAAATGCGAAATCATTCTCCTATGTAATTAACCCCTACACTTTCACAGTTCGCGTTATTTTCCACATTTCGGCTTTTCTTTCCTCGTAATTATTGTCATAGAATTGTCCATATAGTACTTCTTTACGCTTATTAATTAAATGCAGCACTGTTACTTTTTTTAAATACTAAAAGATTCTTTTCAATGTGGCAGATATAATATATTTCCTGACTTGAATATACGATTTAAAATATATGCCGCGCAAACAAAATCGCATCAACAAGGAATCCCCCAAACGATTTCTGAACGCTCGGCTACAGTCGCTACACTAGTAATTTTGAAAAGTGACTAATGACATTTTTCGATTCTCCCATTGTGCAATAAATAAAATAGATTTAACAGAATTGGTGGAATTACGGCTAATAACTAGTAAACTAGTTATTTCGTAAAACAGAACCCTGAACGCCGCTATTTGTCCTCTAGTACTAAAGTTTTCTTCCACTCTTACAATATGTTGGAAATGTATAGCAACTTTTGGTAGATTTTGGATAAAGTGGACCGAAATGAATTCAAGTATTTCATTGATCAGGTGATCTTAAACATAACCTCAATGCACTTGCACACTGGCTGCGTCGGTTAGAGAACTGACCATTTCATTTTTCAAACTCTCCAGAATCCAAATTTACTTTTCTTAGGGCGTATTCACAGCTGTTCACTAGTATATTCTTTCAGGTTGGCACATGGTGGCTAGATGTAATTTTACGTTTCGAAATATTTAACTCAACTTAGATAAACGTTTGGCGTAGGCAACTTACTCGTAAACACTGCTTGTTAAATGTGTTTGTCTCCTTGCAACGTCGTAGAAATGTCACTAAAATGTGCACAGTATCCCACTTGTTTGGATCTGTGCCAAATTGAAATATTTTCTTGTTATGTGTTAATTTATGTGCTAGTGGTTTGTGATGGCCTTCTCGTGTTATTCTAGCTGATAACTGAAACCAGAAGAGATCATAGAGCCTTTTTAGATAGTTTTAAGTTTGATCAGCAACTTGTTAACCTGAGAAAACAGGGGAGATTGAGGAAAAAAACTCTTTCGAAAGTAGATATACCAGTTTTTTCTCACGAACAAGTGAATGCTTAAAAAAAACAGAACAAAACAAAACCGCGCACGCACGCACACACACACACACACATTGTGTTTCTATACAAAATCTAAGGAAAAACAAAAGAGTCAGACACTAATTATACTGACCAAAAGTTCTAGAGAAGTTCATTAACAGAAATTGGCCCCTGAAAATAAATGTTAAGTGTAAGGAAGAACCTCGATTAAAATCGGATCTAGGCATCTCGTCGTGAATTCGAAATTGAAAGATACTCCTTTATAGGGCAGTAAATCTCATAAAAGTGTATAAAATGATATTCAATTAAAAAAAAAAAAACACCTTTTGGCCTGTCATTCATCCCAATCTTTATGAAATATTTATGAGCAATGCTAGCAGCATAAAAAGGGTAAACAGTATTAATAATAACGACATATAAAGTATATATGGCCTAATAATAATAATAATAATAATAATAATAATAATAATAATAATAATATTTACTACATAATGCATCGTATAACCAGGAAATTTCGTAAAGAGTGTTGGAGTTAAGTTGGTAGACCAAAGTACCGAGAGATTTAGTGAATTTTAATGGGATCATTAAGTTATTCCAGTTTCCATTAAAATTACTTTGTTCAATTTAAATAAGGTTTAAATTTGTGTTGCTTCATGTAGAAGACTAAACAATGGATATAATTTAAATCTTAAGCTAATGGAAGTATAAGCTATACTAAAGAAGTATGAAGTGGCCCCTCATGTCCTTGGACGACAAATGAATGCCAAACTAAACATAACACATGGCAAGTAGACGGAGCCATCTATCACATCTAACTAGGACTTATTGACCGAGCCAGCGTGGCTGATCCAAAGCGCTGTTATCGTTTGCCGCGACGTAGCAGCATGCAATCATTCGCAGTGGACGGAAAATGTGAATTAATTGCTTAAACTTTTTATTTTAAAATTTCATTCATAAAATTAAGCAACTAATCTAATTGTACATGCTCTAATAATCTTAAACCTAGCCCGTACTTGTTAAACTCTTTGGAAAAATTGCTGGATTTTTCTTATTTCTTACATTTTATGAGCAAGCATCTCGGCTCCCAAAATAACATTAACATTAATAACATTAGAAGAATGCATAGTGTGCAACCTTCTTATACAGCAGCTGATATAAGGTTTCAAAAGGCTATACTTTATTAGAATTTATATTTATATAGTATTTTCCGTTTTAACTGGGTTCATAACAGTTTTCTGGCCCTGTTTGAACAATAATTTAGCAGCTCTTAAACGTCAATAGGTATTTTATTAGTTTAAAGACATGTTTCAGAATATGTATAAATTATAATTTTATTTTGGAATATAAGTAATATTTATAGTAGAAACTAATATGTTTAGCTCTTAAAAGTTATACAGTTGAATATTTTCTCACTGTACACGAAGTGCAAAATAATAATGAGAATATTGAAGAAGCTTAAGTAGTTCAGTTCTTAGGTTTTATAAATTATGAAAACAAAATTTAACGGTAATTATTATGCGAGTCATGGACGTTTGAAAATTATTATTATTATTATTATTATTATTATTATTATTATTATTATTATTATTATTATTATTATTATTATTATTATTATTATTAATATTATTATTATTATCATCATCATCATCGTCTTCATCGTCATCATCATATATAAAATAATGCTTTTAGGAGAATAAGAATACAGACAAATGCCACCAATAGTATTTAAAAATGCACCGACGGAAAACGTGCTACACTTTAACTCATATTTGTACAGAACTAAATGTCAAACACTAGTCAACAAGAAAACTGCTTCGGAAATCAAAGTAACATATTTTTACTCAGTTTTAGTCACTGATCACTTATATGACAGTGTTTTTGTTAATTGGATCAGGTTTATATATATATATATATAAATGAAACATAAAAATAAAGAAACACTATTAACAATGTAACAAATTAACACTAATAATAAAAGTAGATAAAGATAAAACACAGAGAAAGAGTCACACTTGAAATTGCTATATTTCAATGGCTAGTCTAGCTTCTTGCCATTGAAGAACTCGCAGTAGTTCGAAATTTAGCAATTTTATGTGTGACTCTTTCTCTGTGTTTTGTCTTTATCTACTTTTATTTATATATATATATTAATATATATATATATATCTTAAATATTTGTTTCGTAAATATTATAAAGTTTGAGACTTTAAAGCAGTTTTACCACCCCTGGATATAAAACGGTTGGTTTATTGCTTCCGGATGGATGTTAAGTGACTTTCCAGTAACTCAGCCAGTTGCTGTTAAAGATCTTATTGTGATCTATAACAAATAGGAATAGTGCATTTGGCAAATTCAGAAGGCACTAGACCCAACAAAATTTAATAACCCCTATATTTAGCAAATTATAACTCATTATATTTTACTACCCTAAGTTACTGGGGCCCGATATACCCAAACACTACGGTTACCGAGTTTTAGGAGTTATTTAATCCCTCAAACTCTACACTTTTTTCGTTGCCTTGCTTATTAACTTGTTTCAATCTACCTGACAAGTAAACCGAACTCTATTTTGATTTTAAGGCAGGAGGTATGGACAGGATCTGGCACCATGCACTTGTTGGAAACATTGATAAAAGTCATAAATTATAAAGAATTAACTGGCATGTCTCTGGTTACTGCTATACATCGTAGTCTACAACTGGAATGTACTAAACACTGTTGTTTTTATGCGAGTAGGACAGCCATGAGAGAACTTCTCATATGTTAAGAATGGCTGACCATTGCGACAGTCTTCAGAGCCAGAGAAAAGGGACATTACGTACCTCCCTTTATTTTATTCAAATAAGATTTTATAGTTGTATTGCACGTTAAACTTGGTTTAATGAACTTCTTAAAAAGTATGAACCAAGAAGGTTAGGCATGCAAATATCTCATGATTAAATCCCACGAATTAAGGATGGTATTAAGTTGGCCCTCATAATCTCAATGGCAAGCATTTTGAAACCCTTTTAACTAGTAATGAACGTACTGATGGGGCGCTTTCAAGAATGTAATTGCTGAAAATTATGGAGACTGTGTGGACCTTGAGGCGGGGTGTGTCGTCATGTCGCCCCACGTTGGATGTGCCCGTTTGAAGCGGTTTCTATACGCAGATGTTGATGTTGTCTGACGAGAGTCCCACTTCATACCCTGGGTCACTCAGGGGCCCGAAGTCGCCTTTCGTGTTTTTATTGGTCACGGCAGAAGGGAGATGGAGAGGGGAGGTTTAAATCACACGACCTTTCTTCATTTTAAACGCATACAAATGTTTAATCACACTACACTAGTTATCGGCCACCTGATGACGCGTGGTAAATAGGCTGCATCTGTGTGCCTCTCGTCTACTGCACCTGGTAAGCGATCTGGTAACGTGTTGAACTGCTGCTGCCATCTGGTAAAAATGATCCGGTAAAAAACGTGTTTTTGCGAGGTTGATTCTCCTTATAGGTGAAATTCAAATGTCGCCATGTGGTTTCAAAGCGTTATGTAAGGTTTACAGCACAGCACCCACGGCTTCCCCTGAGCCTTTGAAATATTTAACTATTATTGGTGAGCTTTTAAATTCCCATATGCCCTTATTTTAATTTCTTCGCATCTTTGACGCCTTATTGGAGAGTTTCCGATCATACGATGTAACGATTTTATCCCCGACACCTGTCCCCCCTTCTTCCTTCAACGAATTTTGAACCACCTTCAGCAACTACGATAGAAAAAATATGTATGGTTCGGCCACCTGCATGCACTTAACTTTGTTACAATTGAGAGACCCATCGCTCTAGTTATTACCAGCAGAAAAAACTCAAAACATGACAAAATGGAACCTTTTCCCTATTTCATAGAGTCAAACGTCCAGGTAGCCATGAATACATTTTAGCAATAAATGAGATGCCCTAGTTTGTTACTATATATATCGCAATTTCAAGTGTGACTTTATCTAAGTGCTTTTGTTTATCTACTTTTATTATTACTGTTCATTTATATATATATATATATATATATATATTATAATTATGACTACTTACATTATCTAGAAGCATTTACTCTTGAGCATGCGTCAGTGTGAGGATCTGTCACAACCTATAAAGACTATCCAAATAATGGGATTCTGATGTCACTAAAACACACATGCTATAGTTCGATTTGGACTTCTTTCCGGAGAATTGCAGCGCAGTCATCGATAAGTAGTGAGCTCTTTCACCAACTAAGTTCTACAGTAGAGAGATTTTTCTAATAACTTATAAAGTAAAACCAATGCGGAATTTTAATGTGATTTTTGTACTTAGTAATTAAAAGTGAAGATGATAATGTACTTTTTATTTCCAAAGAAAAAAAAACAGTTAATATTTGTTGGCCAGCGTAATCCTTCATTTGCACCAGCATTTATGATATGCACAGAAGAAAATGCCGGATTCATTTTAATTAGCGAGAATTTATGAATATACAAATAGGATTATCTTTCAGAAAATTTGAAAAAAAATGTATGTGCATTATGTTCTTATTTTTGCAACAATGATTGTAAAAATGGTTCGTTTTCACTCTAAAATACTTAAACTGTCCAGAATTCTCTCCCCCCCCCAATTTCTCATTTAGTTTTAATTGGAATTATGTTTTACTTTAAACATTTTGATAACATTTAAGTAGTTCATAAATAGACCTATGATGTACAGTGTCGCCAGCGAAATATTTAGTAAAGGTTGATGTAAAGTTCTGCTTATATGGCCTATCAACTTTTTTTTAAATCATGGGTTCTTTCGCTGCATTATACTGTGTGGTCAAATTTATTCGGATTTTACTGTGATTAAAGTTAGAATTGTTGGCGTTTTTATTACGGAACGAGTTTCTATCAGTATAATGAGCCAACCGGTTGATCTAGTCTTGAAAATTCTCTGGTGACGTGCGCCTTGGAGAGGTAAAGAGAAAGGCTATTGTCCATGTCATAGTTACGTCTGTTTACAGAATGCAGTGGCAATAGTTCTTTAACCACTCGCTGTTGCACAGCGTCGTACTCTCGAAGCCGGCAGCCTTGCACTACCTGGCAAAGTGTGCTGACTAGCCTTTACACCATGCATATACACTGAATCGCTGTAAACTGCAAACAAATTTGATTACCCGTTATTATTGATAATGAGTAATATATTACCATATAAAAAGAATGGAATTTTGAATTCATGTCATATATATGCTTGCAAAATTTTATTGATGAATACTTTTCAGAATCTTTGTGTCTGCATTTTCTCTTACGATTCCAGTTCATGGATAAAGCTCCTAAAGGCTCTTCACCTTCAAATTGAGAAAAATTGTTTCAAAACGGTTTTAGAATCAGCTTTCATAATTCGTTTGTTTGTAGTGATATTTTCTGTTTTAAAATTGACTTTATTGACAAAAATAATTTAAATCCACATTGTCTATCACGTAATTTCAATTGAGAAATTTCTTACTTTCCCTTCATTCATTCTTTGTTGTGTTGTGGAACCGTGGCAGCACAAATTTAGCAACCTTCACCCCCCAAATATTAAAACCAAGTATTTCAAGAGCAATTGTAGGAGCAATTTATATGCTGTGCTGAAGGTGAAAACATAAATTGTAAGGCCACTCATTTATTCAAAAATCTTACTCGGAATATGGAAGTTTAATCCATAGGCATTATCCTCCGTCTCACGCTGATTTTAATAGAACACAAAATAAGAACTATTTAATCCTAATTTCGTTTATGGTGTTCGAAATATAATTTCCAATAAATCGTTTCAAACAAATTAAGATCCACTTAAAACAGGAATGAAAATTATCAAGCGTGTTGTTTATAAATAATTACTGTATGCTTAGTGTCATTGCGATCATATCTATGTCAACAATGTCTTTGTAGTATGTATAAAACATATTTTGAGCAAGAATAAGAGTTTATGACATTAAAATTCATATGAAGTTTGTATATTTCAAAGTAAAACGTATTAATAAATTTGGACGTTTAAAACTAAATATAAATTGCATTTAGAAGAGTATAGAAAAGGAAAAATATGTTGGCAAACTGCTTTTCTCTTGAGAAATTGAGGTGAATTCATAAAGACGTATTTAACCAATGGGCTGACTTGTCTAAATAAACTAAGGAATGGTAAATGTAAAAGTTTCAATAGACTGTTAGCAGGAAAATTAAACGTTTTTTTCAGCATACAAAAGTGAAATAGGAAAAATATTACACAGCTTGTTGCATAATCCATAGCACTTAACCATACAGCAGACATAAACATCATTGTTTAAATGGAGTTTTTTTTTTTTTTTTTGAGTAGTGTTTAACGCCCGTTTTTACTACTGAGGCACCACAGGCGGTGGACACTGATGATACATGAGATGAAATGATAAATTGGGAAAGGATATTTTTTAAGGAAGGAAGCGTTCCAGGCCTAAGTTTAGGTACCTCCCCGGCATTTGCCAGTTATGAAGACTGAGGAAAACCTGGAAAAAACCCCAGTCAGGGAGGACGGTCCTGGCGGGATTCGAACCGCAGACCTCCCGCTCACGAGTCCGTGCCTTAACGACCTCGGCCACTCGTGGCGGTTTTAAATGGAGTGCAGACATATCTATATAAAAGGAATATTCGTTAAGACCTCCTAATGTTTCTGAGAGCTAAAATCATCTAGGAAGACAGTTTCGAAGTGTTATGGAATCCAAGGAATTGCTTTGGTACAAATTAGTCTGTATTTTGACGTATGGTGCCCTTTAATTATTTAAGAACAAAAAGAAAGTGTTGGGTGTCTCAAAGTTCATTTGAAAGGGATAGGTAAAACCGACAAACTGCATTCGCTTCACTGTACAATTCACCAGGAAACATGGTGTGTGAAAATGATAAATATGAATCCGTTATGAATGCGGTAGTACGTATTGAAGTACATTATTGTCAAATACATTAAAACATAAAAATCTATTGAAAGATTTAGATGAGGTTTGTAAAAAGTTGTTTACGTCACATAATTAAATACTTATTAAATTTCAGATAGCTATTTTATGCTTTGCAGCAACTTTGTAATGTATTTACTATCTTCTCTAACACTCCCGCCCTAGACAACTGAAGTACCAGGGTTGCAAAATGTAGAATGGCTGAAAGATCTAGCCTTTATTTGTGATTTTACTGAGAATATAAATAAACTTAACATCCGACTGCAGAGCAGAAATCAGGCATAGTTTTAACTTTATGGAATTGTTAAATTTTTTGAGGCAAAATTAGAATTCCGAATGGAGCAACTAGTTTGGCGAATTTTACTTAAAATAAAAATATTGAAAGTTATAATTAACACCAAAGACCTAAAAATACATGTAAAACAAGTTCAATGAAAGGGGATTTTCCAATTTTTTAACTCTCCAATTTACTTTTCAATTATATGTAAACCGATTTTCCAGTGTTTCCATTGCTAGGAAATGTAATACGCAGTTATAATATCACATGTCAGTAATTAATTTATACAAATTGACACTTAGAGAGAGAGAGACTTCATAGAGAGTATGAAGCATAAAGTAAAATAAAGTTTGGTGTCATATTGTAGGGAACATCTGTGGGTACAAGATTTTATTTTGACAGAAATAAAAATCATTATAATAATGCGAAAATGTACAGAAACCACAACAATGTTCATAAAACGCTATGTAGTATGAAGGGCTAGCAATTTTCCTCAAGAAATAAATACATCACAATAAATGGTACATTTACAGGATATTTTAACAAGTAGTTTATAACATACATTTCTCAATAAGCAATAAGTATACCTCTTTCGTTGTTATAGGTATTTAGAATGACGAAAAATTTGCTAATATACTGCGCTGAATGAAAGCTACAAGTTTAATTATTTTTAGAATTGATAGATGAAAATGTCAAATAGGGTTCAAACATATATGAAATGTAAAAAGAAATTACAGATCATTGATTTTTAGGTGAAGGAAAATAGGTATTAAGGATTGTAATGAATGAGTATATGGAAATCGAAATGAAAAAATAGGAAAGATAATGACTTTAAATACAGAATAACAAGTTCAGTTATAGCAGTGTTAAATGAGATAATAAAAACTAAAATTAAAATTTAAAAGACCACTCTTACAAACAATATATTCAATTAACTTAAAATTGTAACTAAACCAACACAACTCAAAGCAAATATAGGATTACGAGACATTGAAGCGAACATCGAATAAGGAATTATATTATTTATAATACTCAGCTTCTTTGTCGGGGTCCATAGCGTTAGGAGCATGTAAAAATAATGGCAGCGCAATGAACGGATTTCATCCAAAAGAAGATAGACAGTCATAACAATGAACACACACATATGTAATAAAGGAGTAAAAGAAGAAACAGAATGGAGAAAGAAAATTTAAAATAAAATAAATTATGAATTAAGAAAAATTAATTTTAATAATTAAAACAATGCGCTAACATAATGTACATTTGACATCAAATAACTAATTATGATTATGTGTTTATACTTTATTATAAACGAGTTTCATGCGCTATATTTTATATACTAAAATTATAAGAGGCTGTTAATAAAATAAAATTAGCTTTAATGCCGATTTTATATAAATTATTCTGAAGTCAAGGTAATTCCAAAACTTCCAAAAGAATTATTTTTAAATCTTAAATTAACATATTATTTTTGGTGACTTCCTTTAACAAACCCTGCAAATTTTAAAATGAGATCTCAACGAGATTACAAATAAAATAATTTTTATTCAACGCATGCTCATTTACAATAACATTAGCATTTATTGGTCTCTGCAAAAAAAAAAAAAAAAAAGAGAGAGAGAGAGAGAGAGAGAGCGAGAGAAGATTCTTGACTCGATATATATTCTAGCAGGCGTATGAATAGTGATTGAGTTTTCATGTCAGCACATTAGCAACAGAGCACATGGCTTAAATTATTCATGATATTCAAATTGAATCATCTAAATGTTGTAAATTTAAGCCCAAATACTGTTCTCTTAGGAGCAAAGACACACATAGCAATTCCATGTGTGTGTGTGTACATCAAAACGCTAGGCTGAAGTTAGCACAGTGTAAACTTAAGGAATTGACAGAAGATGAAAAGTCGATAAAAACTTACAAAGATGCAGTAAAAAAAATTCAAATGATAATTAGGGCCCGGAGTTTTATATAATTACATAATTTAAGTATTCCTTTGAATGTAGATTGATGCATGGTCACTGCACTACTAAAGTTTCATTTTTACATATTTCAAAGTATATGACCTATTTCTGAAATCTTATATAAGAATAAATATTTTACCATTTTATGCTAATTATATTCTTTCTTTATATCTATATATTTATTTTTCTTTATGTCCCTCCTTTCCCTCCATTTTGTGTTTAAATAATGTGATGGTTGTTAATGTTGCACCTGAACGTTCTGTAAAGTATGTAGTTGAAATATTCTCACCAAAGTCTGCTTTTTCGGTAAGAAAAGAGTCAAGCAGCTTTAAATGAATCTAAAACAAAATGCTCAATTCATACATTACAGGCAATTCGGTAGCTTCCAGAGAAGATTACAAAATTGAAATCTTCAGAACTGTCTCTACAAGAATACAAAAATAATATAGAATATTTAAAACGAAAGCTATTTACTGAAAAATAAGAAGTTGGAAATAAATTTTCTGGAAAGTTCCAGGCAGTAATAGTTAGTAACCTCGGCTCTCTACTCTACTCTGTATGCAAGATTCTGAATGGTGAAGAAATGAAATTTCCCGAGGGCAAATCTTCAGGGAAAATGGTCTTTTTGAAGGGCATTCCTATGACATCTTGCTATTTTGAAATATCACTTTCTTCATCAATAATTTTTTTCTGGCTGATATCTCTCATTTACAGCAGATAATATGGAAAAATATCTTTGCAACGCATTTTTGCAAATGCAACTCTGCAACGAAGTAAATAGTGCCTTCTTTTAATTATTTATAAAGAAACTAATTTTTGTGTTACATTTTCTATGTGTGTACGTATATATACAATAAACTTACTTCAGCTGGTACAATATTATATGTGTACAATTTTTGTAATACTTTTAACCATGGTTAATGATAATTGGAAATAACTACTTTAGAGCATTTTGAAGTAATGTGAGAATGACGAGTGAGTAAAATTAGTAATATTTTCGAGTCATAATTACTTATGTAATTGGTTATTTATTAATTATAAATTAGCACTTATTTGATATTATATTACAGATGTAATTACATATTTCACCTAATTTTATTTCATATTTATGTACATATTTCTCAACTTCATATTTGATAAAAATTCGGACTCTATAATTTTGAAACGTGATACTTTGGTGAATGTTGGAACTGCCCAGGAACTTTGAAAGATACACTGGAAGAATGTTTTCAAGTAAACTGTTGTGAAAAGATGACATTCAAACAGAAGGTTTTGATAAGTAATAGAGCATCTGCTTAATTAATATCTGATTTTATTGAATGAGACTCTTTTATTGCAAAGCAGCAACCATCAAAGATATCATTGGAACAATGCACAGTGGATTATTTAATAAAAGACACTAGAAGAGAGTTCCTGCACACAGTTTTTGTACTGATTCCTGCTTGTCTTATTCGCAAAGCCATTGTGTCCATTGCTTTCAAAGTGCACTTATGGATTTCATTAAATCTTATTTTACTCTTAATTCCATCTAGGATGTACTACTTTATTGTTGGTTGTGCAACAAGTACAAGGACCAACTTGACTTCTTTAACCTGTGTTTACATGAAGAAGACAACTGTCAAAGCAGAGTGACATTTCTTTATCACTTCTCGTAAGGGAAATTTGTGATGGAATAGGCCGCATTGTGAAGAGGCCGACCGCAAAGAAATGTCTGCGCCTTATTTATGAGCAAATCATGGCATTCAGACAACTTTATGATGGGCAAAGGTAAATCTGCATTTCGCTTATAGCATAGACTATCTGCTCAGAGTATTAAAGGCACTTTGAAAATCTGCCGATCCTGGTGATGTACTGGTAACCATATCTCGTAGACCCAAGATCGCGGGTTCAATGCCGGATGGTCGATGGACATTTTCCGACGTAAAAATCTTAAATTTGGCTTCCTTCGGAAGGAAAATAAAGCCATGGGGCCTGTGTCGTAGAAATTTTGGCACGCAAAAGAACCTCAAGCCTGAAAGAAGAGGCCCCTGAAAAAAATTTATAGGCTGTTCCACGCCCTGAATTTAATGGTACGCATGACCTGAGGTGTTAAAGAGCGTTCCTAAACAAACCAAGCAAATAAATACAACTTTTAAAATTCACTACTTCATTCCTATGGATAACAGTAAAATGCTTACCAGGCCATATTTCTTCTCATCATCTTCAAGGATTGCAGAAATGACAAGGAGTGGAGTTGAACTTGAGTCCTCTGAAATTGTTGGTTTGGTGACATGTCGATATGGAGACTTCTGATGGTTGGCGTGTGTTCTCGATTCTTATAAAGACGAAAAGGAAATAAATGTATTTCCTTTATCCTCACTACTTATCAAATACCATATAGCCTGACACCGAAGTGACATTTTCCTGAAAGTGAATGCATTAACAACAACAGAAAGAGTGAACACATTATCCAGAACAAAGACGGAAGATCCCAGCACGAAAGTTTTAATATTGAAGCAGTTTTAAGTGTTGAAGTAAGCTTTACATTTAATTCAAATCATATCTACCTTTCTGTGTAAATTATTAGAAGTATACACTTGTACAGAGTGTAGGTGTTATTTAAAAAAATGAGGTTTCACGTGATCCCATCGAGATTCCATTTTGAAACTTCCAGAATGTTTGAAAATGCTCTCTCTCTCTCTCTCTCTCTCTCTCTATATATATATATATATATATATATATATATATATATATCCGCTTTTTAAAGAAACTAATATTCAAAAAAGTAAACAATTAAAAATTATTGAAAAATATGTAATCGGTCATAGATGCAACCTTATCAAATTACACCGTACTTTAAGTACAACTAAAGAGCTTTAAAACGAAACTTCTCATAGGTCTGTAGCTATCATAGTTGTCTAGTAAATGACATTTAGATACGAGTATATGTTTGTCAGCAATTCTATTTATATTTATAAACTTAAAAAGTCAGTATATTCAGAATAGAAGGTGGGAAAAATTAATTTTTTCAACCTTTAATTATCTCGTGGTAATTTACAGATATACAAAAATGAGCAAAATCCGTAATAATGAAATTTTGTACTCGTTGATTTGACAGGAAATTATCCCATATAGAGGAACTCTCGTTTCATATGATTCTATAAGCTGTAGAAGTACGATGCGAATTAGTGAATGCATTGAATAGCAAATGTGCCAAGATATGCCAAGGAATTTACTAAATACTGTGAACTGATAGGAGATTTTGAACAATTTGTATTAAAAAGGGGAAAAGCTGTGCCACATAATTTCAATGATAAACCATCATTCAATTTTTGCCGAAAGCCTACAAAAATATGACAGTGGTAAACAATTCCGTTCATAGCTTTGGGTTAGGCTAATTTTTTTAATTTTCAAATAGAAAACACTTCACATGTTTTATATAATTCATAACGAGTTTCTGGAATGGTTATAGTACTATCAACAATTATATAATTTTAGGCAACGGAATATAAGTACATAAAGCGGAATGAAGTTATATTAGCACTGTTTTGTAGGCAACAGAGGTACATTAGATCATGAGGTACAAACTATCAGTTGTTGATTATCTGCCGAGCGGAGATTCGTAGCTTGTGTTTCTTGCTTTGTTTGTATCGAACCTAGTATTTTGATTTTACCTAACTTGATGTTTAGGAGCTTAAGAATTCCTATGGATACTAATATATGGTAAATAATTTTATTGGAATCCTGAAAAAGTTTTAAACAAAACTCGTAAATAAAATGAAACCGCTGCAATTGCATTTAATAATAAAAAACATTCAAAGTATTAAAAAGTAATTTCCTATCACTAAAAAGTGTAAAAAAATCAAAATATTTTAAAATTAATGAATCTGGATACATGAAGAAGGTTCCAGAATATCCGGTAGGCAGTTTATAGCAATAATTTCATGTAATAATTAATGATTATAAAATATAAACAAGAAAAACGAGCATAAGCATCATAATTAAATTTTCGTTTATTTCACTGCTCCTTGAAAGTTCACATCTACTCGAAATTGCTAAATGGAGCACTTCCGTAGAAAATATATACTTATGCAGTGATTGTTATAAACAAGGCCTTATGTATGTCAAATTAATTCCTCAATAAATTGCGTCGGTCCTGGTGTGTAGTGGTAACTATACTTGCCTCCTAAACCCAAGATCGGGGGTTCAAAACCGGCCAGGATCAATGGATTTTTTCGGGCGTAAAAATCCTAAGTATGGCTTTCTTCGGAAGGGAAGTAAAGCCGAGGGTCCCGTGTCGTACATTTACGGCACGATAAAGAACCTCGTCTGAAAGAAGAAGCCTTTCAGCAAAATTTGTCGGCCGTTTCACACTCTGATTTGAATGGGATGCTGATGACTTGAGATGTTAAAGAGCGTCCGTAAATAAACAAAATCAAACTCAAAACATTGAATAGTAGTAAAATATCGAATACTATCACACAGACGTAGAGCGATTTTGCTGTTTTAGATATCTTTTTATAGTAAATTACATATACTGATTCAAAACACCAAGTCAATTTAGTCTAATAATTACCTATCACTTTTTAATTTAATGCTCCATTTTATTTATCAAGTCATCTTTTACATCTAAAGTTAGAAATAAGCTCTTGGATCCTAAAAGAATTGTTTACCACTTCTTCATATTAAACTATATATGGTTAAACAATTTGTAAAGGCACTGGACAAAGAAGGAGGTTTTGAACATTCAAAACTTACGAACCGTTGTACCACGATCTTAGGTTTGCTTAAAAACCAAAACTAACAATGTGATCGCAGTAGAAAGCTAATGTTTTGGTTTTTAAGTAAACCTAAGACCACGGAACAACGGCCTGTAAGTTTTGAACGTTGACAATATGAACGCCGACCGAGAAATAATATAAAGAAATTGTTCCAATTATCTCACTAACAAGTTCTTGCTCTTTCTGTTTCAAAAAATTAAAAATGACATTTTTGTGTTCTCTTTTTACATTTGAATGCACTTCCTGAAAAAAACTGGGGATAGTCGGCACAGAGCAAGAGAAGAATTTCACCAACATGGATAGAAGATACCAAGGGATGTGAAATAAATCAGCGATTCCAGTTCCTACTGGAAGTTCAAAGAGATTTTGCAATTACAATCATGAGAAAATTCAGAGAAGAATATTCCACACCAAACAAAGAAAATTCTGTTGATATGTTCGACATAAAATGTACTAAAATGTGGAAATGTGAAAGTAAACATTTAACTGTTTTGTGTCTTTAGTTAATTCCTAAGCTTTGTGCATTTTCTGATATAAAATCGGTATATGTCATTCCTGATTTGTAAAAAAATACTGATATTAAGGGGGGAAAAAAAACGAAAGTCATTTTTGAAGACAGCACTACTGAAACCGCCATGCGTGGTCGAGGTGGTTAAGGCGCGGGCTCGTGAGCAGAAGGTCTGGGGTTGAATTCCGCCAGGACCGTTCTCCCTGATAGGCTTTTTCCAGGTTTTCCTCAGTCCTCATAAATGGAAAATGTTGGGAAGGTACCCTAAACTTAGGCCTGGAACGTTTTCTTCCTTAAAAAACCTTTCCCAATATATCATTTCATGTATCATCAGTGTCCACCGCCTGTGGTGCCTCAGTAGTAAAAACGAGAAATGCACAGCATTATTTTTTTTAAAAAAATCAAAATTAAGCACTACTAAAATACTACAATCACTATTCATAGGTAAAACAGCTGTCACATAATATTTTTGTAGTTCTGTTTCAACAGTTCCAGTTTAGTTGTTTAGTAATGTTAACATGTTTGAAGTTTTCGGTATTTTTATTGTCTAATGCTAGATAATGGTTACCAATCAATTTTTTTCTAGTGATCCAATATTTTTCACAATTGTTCCAGGTGAATAAAATAAGGAGGTATTCGAAAAAAATATATTACCCTTTTCTTCGTTTGGAAACACAGAGGACAGCTAGAGACACGGATTCCAATATCATATATAAATTTGTAATGATTGCTCTGAATTGGTAATTCAATAATTCTTTTGATTATTTCTTGAATTAATTCAAAGTTCCAGCAAACATATTTTCTCCTAATTCTTCCTAATTGAGTATCTATATGAATTTGTCTCTTGATATTTTTGCAAACCGCTTAACTAGCATTATTATCGGGTTTGTTAGCAGTTTCCAGTACCTTTGCCAAGGAAGTATTTTTACCCTTATTATACTCATTATAAATAATTCATTATATTCATATATTCATTATAAATAATTCTTATATCATCTGTTTAAGTACATGTTTCAGAACGTTCTATGATCATGGAGAACTATAGTACATATTCCTCTTCTTCTTCTTCTTCTTCTTCTTCTTCTCACTTGGCGCTATAGCCCGAGGTGAGCCTAGACCTGCCGCGGCGACCTCTGCATCCTCTACCTCCGTCTTATGACTTCTTTGATAGAGGACAGTATTGCGGGTAGCATGTGATCAGCATGCCAGCCAGCACCCCGCCGGCCGCCTATCACGCTGTTTTCGTGAAGAATACCTTTCCCTCAGGCAACTTCCCAATTGTCCTCACGAGGCTGTGTGGACCCCATTATAATATATAATATTATTAAAAAAAGGAACAGTGTATTAGCAGTTTTTGCTCTCTGTTAAATTCTAAGACATTTTTTAATTTAAAAATCAAACAATAAAGAAAACCCAATTATAGCCAAGAAGTCACTAAAGTGAAATTTTAAAACAAGTAGCAGCATGCTCCTTTTGGAAAAATAATTTTAGAAAATAAAAAAAAAAAAAAAAAATGAAGAAACAATATATAAGTCTCTCAGAATGATTAATACGTTCATATCAGAGTGTTTAAGAATAACCTGCACGATTTTTAGAATGTTTTAGAAAAAAACACAGTTTTTATTTAGATTATTATAAAATAGTTCAAAGATTTCTCTATTGCAAAAAAGATTGGCTCGTAGACGCAAGTTTTAAAGACTGTATGACATTTGATATTTTCCTACAAAACACTCTTTTCGGAGAACTTTTTGTACAGATTGATGAAATTTGGTACACAAGTTTACATACAGATATATTACTAATTCCAAGATTTGCAGATACTTAAGATGTAGAATTCTGACATGGAAATATTAAAAATCAGGGTAATAAAAAAAACATTTAATATGAGCCTTTTGACAAAATATAGGATAACAATTTTATTTTATGTTGCAAGAACTTTGACGTTATAAAATTTTTTAGCGTTTCCACAACTTATAAACCATAGTGCTATTTGCATTTTCTCCCAGCAGCAACATAATACGGTATAAAATTAAAAATCTGACGTTTTTAATTTAAACTTTGAATATGTCGTGTGCAATCGTCGTAATATAAACAAAGGAATATCTACAATGAAAGGAGAAGTAATTTAGCTGCATAAATTTGGAACTAAAGGTTTGACTTAGTCCGTAAAAGTAACAATGAAACTTATAAATATGCAAAATTTTAAAGTATCTAAATATAAGCCTTTTGTATTACTTAAATACGTATATTCTTTGACAGTAGAGTGCTGATCCACTGTAGAACATTGCAGTTAAAATAGTACCTATAAATTTTAGGTTTATTAGAAGTGTGCCTTTTAAATAATCTTAGGATAAGATAGTTCACTAGTTTACATTATTATTATTATTATTATTATTATTATTATTATTATTGCTGTTGATGTCGTTGATATTGTTACCGCTCGAAGTAAATTTGTATCACACATATTTTCCAAATTAAAATCATCGTTCTCTTTTCGTCAAACATATTACATGACACTGTTAACACCAAATTCATACTCCTCTTCGTTCAGGTTTCTCTCGGTTATGGTCTAAAAGACTTAATCCTAATTATTGAATTTTAAACGCATATCAGCTGAAGATATTGCACTATTGGTTTAGAGTTGTTTCGATTTGTGATTTTGAAGACAGTTGTTAGAATTTCCAGTTTCAGCTACCAATCGAATGTTAAATGAAAACACGATCATTGGTGTTCATGAGATCGTATTTTTGCAGGTAGTGATTTATAATGTTATCAGGTAACCAGGACCGATAACTTAACAACAGGAGGAGTATCTATTTCCTTATTGGCCGAATTATGTTCTGGATTTCAAACACCCATTCATTTTGGTAACTATTCTCTGTTTAAGGAAAACTGATATGCGATGTTTTTTGACCATAGCATCCTTCGTAAATAATTCACAAAATATATACTCATATCAGCTTGCAATTTTGTTTGTTAGTAAGAGGGTATTTCAAACAGTAATCATTTTAATTGCATATGAAACTGCTGTACTTATCATAAGGCACAGTGGTCATTGTGGGACTAATAGAAAGATGTTTGCTTTAGTGTACACGCTTTAATCCCTTCACCTATGCCCATGTACAGTCATAGTGCTTTATCCCTACCATTTAGCCCTGTTATAATCGCGGAAAGATATGTCTGTTGACAGTGCATATTGACTTTCGATGGACAGGGTTTAGAAGATTAATTTTGTCATTAGGGAGTTTCAGAAGATTTAGATGAAACACCTTTATCAGTCTTCTGAGCTTTCTTCTATGACCTTTAATGTTACATCTGCAAGAATCAATACCGAAATTTTACCATGTCGTTTGACCTGAAATATAAATCATGTAAAGAGAAGAAATGCGAAAATATTACGGAGAAATGCAAAAAATTAGCAAGAAAATCAGCAATAAGTACATCCAGAAAAAATTCTTCAGAGCTAAGCGTACCTATATTGTTCAAATTTATTACACCGTAAATGTAATCATAGTGCAATTTATTACACCATGAAAGCCTCTTTTACTTTGTAACTTAAAATCGTCAAGTTATTGTAAACTTAGGAAACTTTTTCCCTTATCTTGATCCGAATTTTACGTATTTATAATGAATTTATAGCACGTATAAGCAAAAGAGAAATTTCCAGCTTAATGTTGAAAATGAAATTCATATTCTTAGAATAAATTCTGGATCAGTTGGTTTCTAAAAGTTTCTTTCTTTTTTTCCGCTGTTAAGCCTATTCACAGTCTGTTTTCTTGCATTTTTTTTTTTTTTTTGTCATTTCACTTTCCTTTATGTATGATTTCAGAAGATGTGTTATCTGCAATTTTGATAAAGTTTTATTACTACTTGCATTCATAGCATTTTGAAAAGTTTGAAATTCGTTAAATTAAGAAATAAATATTATTAAATATGCATTAAATATTTGTGCATATAAGAAATACTTTTTTTTAATATTTCATTTATAAACTTCTTATTTACGCACGTATCTTTTTAACTAGCGCAGCAAAAGTGCAGTTTTAGGTGTAAGTTTTATATGGGAAAAAAGGCTTTAAAGTCTCAAAAAATCTAGTTGCTCCATTATTTCACGATGAAAAAATTTGCAAACTTTTCCCATGGATTAACATGGAGAATACTATAGTAGACAGAAAAAATAATTTTCTGACAATATGACAAATATCCCATATTTTGAGCATACAGTGATAGTTTGTAGTGCCATAATATATTTGCTCCTCTGTATATACCCAGCAAGTCAATTTGATTAGCCAGTTTGCTACAACTTATGCTCGTCCTACTTTGGGCGGAAATTCTTCAAAGGAATTTAAAAATGACCTAATCCTACGTTGGTGTACTTTATATTTTGGTTTTCCACGCCCTAGCAGCTGCTCTTACAAAGTAAGGGGACTAAATCTATGCTTAAGATTCTTGCATATATTTTTTTTTCTAGCTAAGACATTGACGAAAATTGACGTTATGATTGAACATATTGAGGAATGGATATGTTCCACCTCTCTGCTTTGCATATTTGCCAAGAAGTGATTGAACAACAGCATTTAAAAAGTACCCTTGATCTGCTAAAAAGTTTAAAATCACGATATCTGGGACTGCAGTGCCACAGAGCGCTGTTTGTGGAGCCCATTGCAGCGATATAACACGAAGTTGTTTAATTTGGTTCCTTCCAAGAAAGAAAATACAGAGAATGACTTGACACATACTCAACATATTCTGCTCCATTGCCGTTTCGGTTTGCCGGAGATGCGTTTGAATGATTCATCTCTTCATAAAACATAGGCTATGGCGGAATCGATTTTTTTGCCAACAGAAAAGAGGGGGTAGGGGGCACTTTGAAGTGCTTCGGGCTAGTTGGTGTACTGAGAGCAAGTGAAATACGGAGGAGGAAGAGGAGGGGGCAATGAGGCGGATTGGGTGGGGTGGAGGGAGGAAAGGGAGGGAAAGGCTCACAAACACCCCCTTCCCCTGCCTTTTCCGTTCATGCGCCGTTATGTAGTTCGGCAGTATTGCGCAATTTTAAACAGGGGAGAGATGCGATGGTACATGCCAGTTTTAAAGGAACATATTAAGCATAAGATGAAAGCAAAGAGTTAAATCTCCTCCTTTTTCCCTCTTTCTCTCACCCTCCCTTCTACATTGCCTCACACCGTTATCCATCCCCATTCTGTTCTTGATTTTACCGGTATGTTTTTAGTTAAAAGCGACCACCTCCTTTTCATTTGCAAAACTTTCTGATATTTTGAATTCCGTATGACGTCGGACTTTATAAATCAGCAAAGTAACTCAGATTTAGTTTAGTCATGGACACTTAAAATAGGAAACATCGTTCTGAAAAGGAAAGTGCTTTAGGCAGGAATAAACAGGATTCATTAATATGACCCTCTGGGGTTAGTTCGAAATACGATGTGGCAGAAACAAACAGAAATCCGGTTATCCAGTTATCCAGTTTTAGACCATTTCTTCTCTGCAACACCTGCAGGATTATAGGCCCATCACTTACTTAATTATGACACCAAATTGTTCAACAGTTAATGGTATCACAATATTTTCCTAGATTACTGATAAATTCACGAAAGTTCAGAATATAGAGTGATATTTATTAGCAATATTTCAGAATAAAATTAGAATCAAATAATATTTTCTTGAAATTCGCTCTCAAAACACTAATTGTGTGAAATATTTCAACTGATATTTATGGATACCTACATTCAGAAAGCATGAATCTGGTACAATCCCATACACTCACTAACGCCAACTGAGAATAACAAAATAAAGATTTAACAATGCTAATTGTATGTATTACATATTTCTTTTATTATTATACAAGTATAATTTCATATTATCATACGATACAAGAGTCGATCGGCGAAATATTCAGTTGAAGGAAAAACGATTATTCATCTATTAATTGATCAGCCAGCATGCTGCATTGAGAATGTTTACTGCACAAAGAATATCCTTGATTGATAAAATTCTGCATGCGGGGTTGTTGATTTTTCTAAAGTTTTATGGGAGCCTTACATCACAGTTAAGAAATACTTTTGACAAGAGACTCTTTGCATAGTTTCTGCTCTTTATTGAAATAAATACATCATATAGATAAAAAAGGAATGAAGCAGAGAATCAGTAATTGAAGTTGTGACCACTGTAAGCATACAAGTTCAGTTGAATATATGTTGAAAAAATAAATAAAAACTTGCTATATCTTGAAAATTATTATTTTAAAATCAAACTTTATTCTATTACTTATGTCGCCCAATATTAAAATAACAATGGTCATAAGCATTTTGCCTGTAATAGATTTATGCAAATACTGGGGCACTTGTGTTGTTATGGAATTTATTAATATGTAACTTTTATTACAGATGTTAATTGAAAGAGGAATATGCTAATTTTGCACTGCAATTCAATCTTTGTTTTCTCAAAAATATCGTGTAAGAAAACAACAAATCTTAGATTACAAATCTCTTCCTTACGGTTAGTTAGAGACCCACAGCATTAGGAATCTGATCCTTCCCATACTAGTCCAGAAGTCTGAAAATTAGCTTTCTTTTCAGGTAAAATTCAGCAAAGATGTTTTATAATATCTCTGACTTTGGCAGTTTCCAAGGGAATGTAATTTGTATAAGCTCTCTCCAGGTTAGCTTTCGCTTTGATTAAAATGTTTTTGCAAATAATCCACTTACTGGCTGTTAAGATATTTGATCTGTACTAAATTATTTTGTAAGACACCACTTTCCTTTTTCTTCAACAGCAATTTTAGAAAAAAAACTCTCTTTAAATTCTTACTCTGTTCTACTTTAATTATATTGATTTTTTGGATGAGTTTTGCATTATGCCTATCCAATCATCAACTGTGTGTATTAAATCCTGTTTACGTTTACTTTGCTCTATTTGAGCGAAATTCCGATCATCTGTCATGTAGATACGAATGCCCTTTTATTAGGTACACATGACGAATGTAGTCAAATCTACCATGATCAGTTGAAAAACTGAATATTTAACAATAATATTGTATCTGTTAAAACTCATATTACCTGCCTGCTTTCGATAACAAAACAGAACTATGGGCTTGTGTGCTTATGAAACTCACATGTCAGTAAAGTGTGGAAAATGGAGAAAGATTTGTGCTGTTTGAAATGTCATTGTTGTAGAGCTTACGGCTTAAATTGCCCTTCATGTATAGAGCTTGCTGAAACAACTAAATATTTAATTGAAAATTCTTTACTCACTCTAAAGGAATTCAGAAAACTTTATTCTACTTAGGATTGTTCGAGATCTGGCAAGCCACCTACCACTAGGTTTGGCCAGCAGCTAAATATTTTCACCAGAACTTTTTTTTTTTTGTATCCTTAAAGAGAATCTTAATATGAAAGCTTATCGGGTTCGATGAGACAGCAGTTAACAGCTAACATGAGAAAAATATTTTTTGAAAGAGCAAAGCGATTCCTTCAATGCCATGCCCAAAATCACTACGAACATTTCCACTTTGGAGGTGAGAAACTTTTCAGGAAAAAATTACCAGTAGAAGAACCGAACTAAAACTTTATAAAATAATTATTACAATGTCTTTACTTAAAAATGGGCATTTAACATGAAAGAAAGAAGAAAATAGAAAAATGAGAAACTCAATTCATTAAGTCGCTAGCGGGATACAAATTATCATGGTTAAAAAAAATATGTAGGCATAGGGGAAGTATTAATCTGACTGTCGTGGTTTCCCCTGGTCGCATAGGTCAATGCTGGGATGGATCTTTACTTTACATGAAATTTCCGCTCTCCCATTTTACATAATTTCATTCCGTTGTTTCTTTACAAGCTCGAAAGTGTCAGGGCGATGTGGGTTGGTGAGTTGTGACGTTGACTTGTGCTTTTTAACGGTTTCTGTTCCGGCAAATGCAAGCGGACCTTCTAAGGGGCAAAAACTTCTTGGGGTGTTCTGGCGTCGAGATATTCTATCTGGAAGATGTTAGAGATTCTTTCTATATCCACATCTCACCAGCCTCATCCCGTAGGTACAAACATCCAGCTCTTGTGAAGGCTGAATTACCGAAGTATCCTCTCCCGCCCCTAACAATCCAATTCAACCTGTCACCTTCCACCTAGTATTACCCGAAATTTTGTTGCTTTTTCTCACACCTTTAGACTTCTCTCTATTAGAGAAGGCGGTAACCACTGCGTTCGTGCAGATTTCGCGGAGGATTATGAATACTTCCATATTATCCAACTAAAGCAAGTTTTGTTTATTGTTGTTCTCCCATTCTCTCGGACAAGAACGCCAACACAATTATATTGTAGCCATATCGTAAATTGCCTTCTAGGGATGTTAGACAGGAACGAAACCGGGCACACCAGCTTAAGAGTTGATTTTCCAAACAATTCTGTCCATGCACTGCAACCGTTCTGTGAGAGATTTCAACAGAAGTAGACCCTGCATACAGCATGCTATTCGTGTTTCGCTGCTTCAATCATCCATGTTCTATGTTGTTAGAGGCAAGTCTCCTACAAAAAAGAATACCATACAAAGTGTTCAAAACACCCTTAAAGAGGACTGCGGTTGTTGTTTCTTAGGAAATGGTCGGTATTCGTTTGACTGCATATGCTGAAGACGTGGTTCCTGTATAAAAAATTATATTGACAGCTGGAAATTACTTTACAAGAATTCGCCAAAACTACGAAAGCGGCGTTGTCTTAAAAAATTCGACATACGAGGGTATTCGACATAAGATTCCGCCCTAACCATTTTCTATGTATGATGAAGACAAAAACTAATTTTTCACTTTTGAATAAGTTACCCTTTATTGCAATAAACTTTTCACAACTTTGAATTAATATTTCAACCCGAAGTCTTGTCTGCAAAATGGGCATAAACAGCATCCATCACTTCTTCGTAATACTTAAATTACTTTCCTCGAAAGTTCTTCTTGAGTTCTGAGAAAAAAAAATAGTAACTGGGAGCTAGATCTGGGCTCTAGGGGGGATGGCCGATTTCCTTGAAGCCACATTTCTTCACAACTTCCTACAAGAGCTGTACACAGGCACGTTGTAGTGAAGAAGGCGCACACCGGCACTCAGCTTTCCTCGCCATTTCTCTTTGATGGAAGCATGTAGTCTGTGCAGTAGTCCAGCGTAGTACTCCCCATTTACTGTGGTGTTCCTTTCCTTGAAGTCAATGAAGGGTATTCCTTCACAGTCCCCAAAGATTGTGACCATGATCTCTTGGTTGACTGAGTGACCATGGTCTTTAGAGGCGGTGCTTCGCCAGGTTTACGCCATTCTATTGATTCTCTTTTGGACAAGGGATCATGGTAAAGGGCCTTAGTTTCATCTCCTGTAACAATGGTTTCCAGAACTTCTCTTTCATTGCCACGGCAGAGCTCCAAAAATGCCAGACATTAGATGACTCGTTGCTGTTTTTGGACTAAGGAAAGAAGAATTGAACTAACTTTATTTATGTTTAAGTGTTCGTGAATAATTCGAAGGACTTTTTTTTAAAAAAAGGCCCAACCTTGCTGCTATTTCTGTAACTTTGAGCCGCCGGTCTTCCATAATTTCTTCTTCCTCAAGAGCAATGTTTTCAGGATTGAGCACCTCCAAAGGTCGACCTGCACGCTCTTCATCTTCAATGCTTTCTCGACCCGTTCGAAAAATTTTGGCCCATTCTTTTACGGTAGAATATGAGAGGGATGCTTCCCCATATACACGTCCAATCGCTGTTTAATTTCATTTCGAGTAAGTCCTTCTTTTGTGAAAAACATAATAACAGCTCGCTACTCCATTTTGAACATGTCGCAATCTTCTACACATAGCCTTCTTTATGCAACTATATGTGAACAACTGAACACAGGCGGAGCGGATGTTAAGCTGCAAATATATACTTACGGATAAGGGTATGACATCAGATAAGACTTTTTTTGAAGGCGATAATCCTTATCGGCCAGGCCGGAAACTTATGGACCTACCCTCGTATTTCTCCTTAATAACAGGAATAGCTTTTGAAGTAATTTGCAAATGGAAATTCTAGGTTGCGCCAATATAATAGGAATATACTTAAGTCGAAATAGACCATACCCGGGATCGGCAAATAATGCACATACTTTGAGCAGAACCTATTGTTTAGCTTAAATTCATCCCTTTGTAAGCGAACATTTTCAAAGCATTGATTCCGTTTATGAGTTACTTCTTTTGCAAATTGTTGATTTAGTTTATTTACGAACGCTCTTTAACTTCTTAAGTCATCAGCGTCCCATTCCCCGGAAGTGAAACAGTTGATAAATTTAGCTGTGAGGCCTTTTCTTTCAGGCTTGAGGTTCTTTTACATGCCGTAAATCTACGACATGGGTCCCATGGTTTTACTTTTCTTCTGAAGAAAGCAATACTCAGATTTTTATGCCCGGAGAAATCCACTGATCCTGACTGGGGTTGAACCAGCGATTTTGGGTTTAAGAGGCAAATATGATTACCACTACCACCAGGAGAGACTTGTTTTGCAAAGAAAGTAGCTCCGAGGCGATAGAAAAATTAAGACTCCAGCAAGATAAACATGAAAACTTTAATCTAGAGGGCATTTCACCGCAGCTACAGTATCCCTCCAGTCAGGTTCTACAACTGCTATGATATTAAAATGTTTTATCAGATTTCTATAGACGAAATGAACAGTGATCTCTTGAGAACAGCAAAGGAAATTTAGTTTTCTTCCAATATGCCCCATGTTATATATGATTACCAGCTAATAACTGGCTACATTTTCTCGTTCCTTATGGTATTATTTAGGGGATATCAACAATCTACGAAGTTCTTGAGTGCTGCCAAATCGTAAACAAGTGGCACCGAATTTAAACCATAGCGAAACAATATGATCTGAGCACTTTAACCTGGAAATGAAATTCGGAACACAAGACTGCAAGTTAACGCAGAAAATCAGGTTGAGCATTACACATGAATATTAAACTATTTTTATTAAATCATATTGCAACCAATAATAGAAGCCAGTGTAATGAATGTAAAAAAATACAGATAACATACAAAAAAATAGATTAATGTCTTTATATTTTGAATTTTGTAACATATAATTATTAATGCATGTATATATTCCATTGTAACCGTAATGAAAACTAAATATATTATTGTTAAAAAAAAGCTTTGAACAGAAAAAGATAATATATTAAAAAAATCCAACAAATCTGGTTCATAAAAATATGAGGACTGTGATAGGTCTAAGCATTGCAGGAAAAAAAAAACTACATGCTGCAGGGGAATATTTTAATTATTTTTTCTCGACTTTAATCGCGCATTCTTTAATGAGTGTAGATTCAGAGAAAATGATAACGAATATGGAATAAAAGGATTGGAATTCATATTTCGTTTCAATTATCAGAGGACGCCATTTAGAAGAAAAGAATGTAAATAAGAAATTTAATAAGACAAAGGGAGGTAATAAATACATATAGAATCTGGTACGGGTTAAGGGTTTGTTATTCGTTAAAACTGCCACGTTTACCTCGTTAATAATGAAGAGACTTAAAGTATTATCAAATGTTTATCTGCCTAGCGATAGTGACCGTCTGATCGTACCAATAACAGTCTAAGTTTAACAGTAGTCAAACGCCGCCTTCTTTGGCCGCCGGTGATTAACGAAAATACATTTGTGGTATAAAATGTTTTATGTTACTTCGCATTTGATGTATACTTTAATACAAAAAGTAAATAAGTGAAACCAACTCTTGAAGCCTGAATGTGTCTTATGTTCAGTAAGATGGAGTTGCGTTATATGCTTTCATCGGAAAGAACTGCGTGTGCATGAAGTTATCTTAATAGCATCGTAACAGCACGGACCAAGGACAAGAGGATGGAGGTTAGATTGCTGCCTGGTCGTTTATTTTAATTTTTTACGAATGTGCGAATTGCTTCCAAGTTACATTTTTATTTCCGATGCTATGTAAATGTGATTTCTTTTTATTTACAATATCTGATCCAGCCAGTGGAAAGGAGTTGATATGTTTTTGTGGTATTTTTCAGGCAATAAATACGTGACGGGTACGACATTCACGTTACAAACAAAAAGAAATTCGCTGTACTTTGAATTCAACTTTTGCCGAATGCTACCGACGTTACCTGAAGTTAGACAGTTCTGAAAGCGGACTACTTTGGGGGGGGAGGGGTCTGCAGGCGTACATAAAGCTACGTTGTTTTAATAAGTTTTATTTATAAATCTTTGAAGAAGGTTATATCTGTAATCAAGGTTGATCCTCATAAAATAATTTTCAACTGCTACTTTTATGCTGTAAAAGTAAATTTTTATACTGCAGATAGAGCTGAAAATTCGGCAAAGAAACCTTTGAATTTTATTCCTTGTGCAAAATTGTTCTAATTACTATTTATATAACGATAACAATAATAAAAGTTTTACCCGCCTGTGCATTAGATTGTTAGTTTCTGATTTGCTTACGTAATTGAGCATATTTTCCTTTAAGAAATTTGAATAATTTGAATGGTGTTTAACGCCCGTTTTTACTACTGAGGCACCACAGGCGGTGGACATTGGTGATACACGAAATGAAATGATAAATTGGGAAAGGATTTTTATTTTTAGGGAAACGTTCCAGACCTAAGTTTAGGGTACCTCCCCGGAATTTGCCAGTTATGAGGACTGAGGAAAACCTGGAAAAAACCTCAGTCAGGGAGGACGGTCCTGGCGGGATTCGAACCCCAGACCTCCGCTTACTAGTCCGCGCCTTAACGACCTCGGTCACCCGTAGCGGTCCTTTAAGAGAATGAATGTAAACCAAGAAACATGGAATGTAGTATTGCTAGTTTTCTTTTTCCTATACTGCTTCACCATTAGAGCCATGAATTGGTTTGGGTGAATTTTTAAGTTAAATTTATATTCTTGTATATGTGGGGGTTTATTCTTTAAGTGAATCTATTTTTTTTTTCATATTAATATTTCAGTTTTACTGCAGGTAGCATTGCAGTCTTATTTTTGGTTAAATCGGCATCAATATTTTTTCTTTTCTTTCTAGACTCCTAATGAGAGATTGTAACACATTTAACACAAAGTAAATTTTGTGTAATATATTTTATCAGATTATTAAATCTTTCTTATACAATTGTCATTCTTTAAGAGATGCACATAATAGTGGTGAATTACTGTATTTCAACCTTGCTATAATGTTTGTTTTCTTGTGATAGTATTTAAGAGAGAGAGAGAGAGAGAGAGAGAGAGAACAAATAGCCGTAATTTTACGGGAAATAAAGAAAGTTTTAGTTGCTTTCCTGTGACTATTTTTTTATTTTGATTTTCTTTAGGTTTTCCATTAGAGACTACAAAAGCCATTACTTTGCACCGCATAGTGTTTTTAACTTTAAATGACTTAATTTGGTGGTATGTAGGTAGTTTTCTCAACCAAGAGAAAAAATATTTCACTATCATAACATTGTTTATGAAAGTTTCTTCTAAATATATATTTATTTATAAGACTTGAAGCTTTCCCGGTGTATGTTTTTATAAATGAGTTCCCGAGAACTCGGTTATATATATATATATTTACAAAGCTTAATATCGAAACAATTCGTACTGATTAGATGATTTTTTGCCTCCCTAATTTAATTTTCTATCTTTAAAAATATTTTCAGGTAATTCTAGCCGTGTAATGTTTTTCTTTATATGTTCCAGATACTGACGGCGGAAGGCTGCACTGAGATTGGCAAATGAATTTGTCCTTCATTTGTTTACCTGACATATAAGCATCAGTAACTACACTCTCATCATTCAAATGAGCTACATCAAGGTGTAGCAGGTGAAGCGAACTTATCAACTAATTAGGTTTATATTAATTCTGAGGCGCAGCTCTAATTGCGAAAAGTACTGTACGGAAAGTTAAATTTAAGTGAACAGAACAGAATTTGCAACAGTTGTGTTGAACAAGTGCAACGAAATAGTTAAAAAGTAATGATCAGCTGTGAAGCAAATTTTTGTTTGCTCGTAAAGATATAAGGAAACTTGTTCTTCCTGAACCTGTGTAAGTCATTCCTCTTTTGCCCCTAATGTGTCACGTGATATGATTTATCTTCTGAAGATGCATTAACAAACCTTTCGAGTTCTCTAAAACAAAACGAGAAATGGAACGTTGTACAAACGGAGGAGAAAAATTTGTGTTGCTAAGAAAGAATTAAATCCTCAAGTAATGGCCATGGAAAATATAACTGAATAATGAAGTTATATAACAATAAAGTTGTGCTAAGTAATACGATCCTGAATTTTCAGATAAATGTGAAACATATTTTAAGGCTATCTTTTTGTATCATGGTAATTTTGTATTTCACAATAATGGGAAAAGCTTTATTTTGCACGATAGAATCAGGAAATTGCTTCCAATGCTTAAAAAAATATCATGTACAAGTTTTATAGTGTACTTAACACTATAAACGACGAGTTCGTAAAAAATAAGTTCAGGAATGCATGTCATACAATCTTTTTTCTACGGCAATAAAAATTAACATAAACAAATATTCCAAGACGGAGAGATTAAAAGAGTACATTTCATGGCGTCTAAATCGACCATCATCAAGAAAGCAGTTGGTGATTTTTAAACTCCGAACCATTAAGACAAAGTATCACACCCTGTTTTATTAACAATCACATTTTCATGGCCATCTAAACTTACTGTAATCAACAAAGCGGTTAGGAAAAGTTTAATGTCACATCCGTTGGCGGTAATTTCAAGAACAATGTAAACAGTTTGTACAATGTCCCAGTGTCAGATGTTCGAAATGAAATTATTATTGAAGTTACGGAATTTACTCTATCAAATGTGATGTAATAAAAATCCAAGAAAATATGTAAGTCAGTGCATATTATGAAGGGGTGTTCAAAGAATAATGGAAATTAATATATAGGATTTGTTTTGTTTTCTAAATTCGTTAAATTCGGAACCATAAAGAAACAAGTATAATTGGAATCACAGATGATAAGTGTACTTCAGATCCTTGAAATAAATGCCAGCATTGAGGGTTACATAAGAAACTGGAGAATAATACGGGCTAAAATGTGAATATGAAAATTAAATTTGTTATTTATTTGTGTTACGTATTTAGGTAATGAAAGATCTAGATAAATCAATTTCTATCTAATTTAAGTTGCACAATGAAAATAACAATTCTTTTTCAATGCGTAAAGTAAAACTTTTAAATTCAGGTAAAAAGAGTTTTAAAGACTCGCCTTAGTCATTAACAACAGTTGGGTGAAGGGCAATTTTAAAATATATTGGGCTCTTCTTTTAAACTTAAAGAAAATGTCGGTATATTGATATTTCCATCCACGTTCAGGAATTTCAAGGCGAGTGTTCTTCTAAAAACAGCCATTTATTTCCATCCTTAACTGAACTGTTTCTTATATTTTTTGCAAGTTTTTGACTGGAAAATTATTAGATATATTTTATGGTTCTAATCAATACTAACAAAACAGTTGACAAATTCATTTTAGGCTGTTTTTCAACAATTGTTTAATGTGTGTTTTTAAACCTCCGGTATTTTATTTATACAGATGTTTAAAAACTACATGGCGTAACTTCAGGAATGTAGTCAATAAAAATAGCTCTCCTTAGTTCGAATCAGGACAAGCTGTCTGGGTTAGGTTTTTTTCCAAATTTTTCCTTGCCCTGAGAAGGCGAATGTCATAGCATTAAGGTGCCAAGAACTCCGAGCTCTTTGCGACATCATTAATGCATTTCACTTCATTCGACCCTATAGACTTAAATCTATAGTATTCAGTCCACAGCCTACAGACATTGCGAGAAGACCAATTAGATCAAAGCGCCAATAAATAAAACATTAAAACAATAGCTCGTGAATATAGATCTCAATTCGACGTCTCATTGGACCTCGAAGAATATATATATATATATATATATATATATATATATAAGCTGAAAAGGATAAAACACTAAGAAAAAGTCACAGAACTGTAATCGCTCTATTTCGAATTACTTGAGTTCTTCTATGGCAAAAGTCATAGAAGAAGAAAAAGTCACTCAGTTGTAGTCGCTATTTTTCGAATTAATTGAGTTCTTCTATGGCAAGAAGAACTCTAGTTCGAAATATAGCGACTACAACTGAGTGACTTTTTCTTAGTGTTTTATCCTTTTTTGCTTTTCTAATTATTGTTAATTTAGTTACATTGTTAATAGTGGTACATTATTTTATTTTTCTATATATATTGGCTGACTGACACTCAACATTCGAGCATGATGGCGCTACCGCACATTTCAATAACCGTGCCCCGGGTACCTTCACCAAAGTGGGGGGATAGAGGAGTAGCTCACATGATTTAAACCTATGTTTTTATTTGTGTGGTTATTTAAAACCATTGATGTATTCGTCCAGTGGACGTTGTGGAAGCTACCCGAAATAGAATTATGGCAGATAACCAGCCAATATGCAACGAGTCTGAACGTTGTCCCAATGGTGCTCTATATTCAAGCGCTATAGAATAAGCTGCTTGTTATAAATTCTCTAAATGTTTCTTGTGTATCGGGTGTGTCTAAATCGCCGACCAAACGACGCACAGTGTAGATGTAGTAGATTAACTGAACAAACAAAGGTGCAAGGCAATCTAAAGTGATTTCCTCGCACGATTCGCAGCAAAAGGAACTTAGTCAATCAGAACCATAATCGAGACCACGTAACACTATCATTACAAAATATGTAGAGCATGAATTTTCTTATGCCTTATAGCACTGGTTATGTTTCAGCTGACACCAGAAGTGAGCTCTGGATTCAGATAAGAGGTGAAACATATTGTATATTTACATTATAACGAACTGATCATAGAGCTTAAACATTTGGAAAAGAAGCATTTCCAGATTCAAGGTAATATAAATTACTTATATTGTCTAAATATAAGGAGCTCATTCCTAAAGTGTGATTTTTAAAGACGCTATATATATTTACAGTAATTATGAAAAATTGAAAGCATGTATAGAATAATACTGCTGAATAACAAAATATCTTTAGATATGATAATGGCCAACCTATACTTCACAGACGTAACATGAGAATTTGCGGGAAAAAGCGTACTGTAGGTTTAAGCTTAAAGATCCCAAATGTCGAGTAATTTGTGTGCCATCCTGCATCGTTCATTTTAATTACATCTGAACCTCTTGGCTTTATTGGTTGTTTCTTTTATATATGAATAATAGCATTAATTTAATAAAACTCCAGCTTATAACTTCAAAAAAATTAAATTTATTTGTATGTTTGTAAAAAACTCATGAATTTCTATTTTTAAATTTTAATTAAATTGTCATATAAATGTGTTTTATATAACAATATTAAATTTTTAAGATTTCACTAGTTGATATAATTGACACGCTACATACCTTTGTCCAGAATTTCACAAAATGGTGAATATTAAACTTTAAATTTTTTCCAAAATGTCAAAACAAAATTCAGTATACCAATATGATACATATTCATCTCTAAATGTGTTGATACCTATGTATACCTATGTATAGGTAAACAATGCTAAGCATTTTATTTATATTATTATCTTCTTTTATGATATATAATATATTTTATTGTTCTGATGAACAGCGCACAATTATCTAATTCTCGTTTCCTTCACTTTCAAATTAAGTATTTCATGCTACCTGGCGTATATCTCCTAAATTTGTAGCTGTGACCTCGAAAGGTTTGTTGTCAAAATGTTCATTATTATGAAGCGAGTTATGGTGGTAAAAGCGAAAAAATTATTTGTTACTTATGTACTGAAAGCTTTAAACGCGGAATGAGCACTTAAAACGCTTTCCAGAATATTAAAATACTGCATGGATGAATGCAATATACAAACGGTAACACACTATAAACAAAACAAAAATGTATTCTTGAGCTTATCAGTTCAAATAGCAATTGTAGCAAAATGTTCTTCTTTGATTGGTGATTGCTTTCATACATTTTTAATCATCCTAGTGCCTAAATGATTCACCGGTTCTAAATTCCTGAATTATAAACAGAAAACTGTATATAATTTCTATTAGACATATTAAAATTAAAATCTCCATAAACATGCAAATACGAAACTTGGTTAAACAGCAATATTGTGATTTTATACTGGTCATGAAATAAAAGACAAACTTGCATATTTATTACTAATTTAAAAATATATATTACAAATTCTTTCTATGCTTCCTACTCTGCAGCCAAATTTTGAGCAACTTCTGAGGAAGGCAAAAAAATAAACATTAAATATTCCATTAACTATTTGTAATATGCACCTCCATGGGAAAAGAAAAGTTAGAAGGAAACAACGAGTAATTGATAAAATCTGAATAGTTACAATGTTTGGAATTCTGTCTTCTACCGCCCTCTTTAGACATGGTCTTAATACAATGTAATTGTCACAGGCTATGAGTTTATAATTGGTTTGCTATACTGGTTTGTATTTTCACGTACCGTCCATATATAATGTGAGTTTTTGACACTTTTAAAAGTCTTTGCTATTAAATAAAAAGTTGCACTAAGATGCTTTTTTAAATTATTATTGAAAATGTGTATAAAAGAACCACTAATTTAGCTTACATTTATGTTTGTGCGGATGTGTTTATTATACATTATTGGAAGAATTAGTGCTTCTGTTAAAGAGAATCAGGAAGACATTTAATTAACTAAATAATGGGGCAAGATGCAGCGTTTAAACAAAAAGTTTCACTTTCCTCCTAGGATCAGTTATGGCAGACACTGCCTAATTCTATGCGTTTACGCTACATGGCGCTGATGTCGACTGCACGAGTTCGCACATGCGCATTACTAAGTTGCTGCATTTGTGCAACATCCTGGACTTACATAAGAAAAAATAGTTGTATATAAGAAAAATAGCATTCTATCAGACATATATTTGTGAAAAGACTCATTTATTAAGAGAGATTTAATTATATATTTTGTGGTTCTTTCTGTAACTTCTCCAAAAATCTTAATTCATTTTAGGACTAAATGAAATAAGAAGTGTTATTCTATAAAGCTGTATCGGTTTATACAACTTTTTGCCACTTTGTGACATTTGTATGGTGTTGAATGATTAAGGTTTGCAGAGCAAGTCAGAAAAAGTAAACTTATATTATAACATTGTTAATTATTGGGACAATCTAAATATGGTTTATATGCAGTTTTGGAACACGTATACCTCTTGGTTTTTATATATTGAAATATTTCCAATGAGTGTGATAAACTGCTGATCACTTAATAATTGGTATTTACTAAGAACTCAGCTCAGCTGCGTTTGCATAATGTAATCGAAAAATGTTTGTTGAAAATATAAATAGAAGCATATTTCTGTAGATGATGTATTTCCGTCCGTTGTTTCGTTGTATGGTTATTTCTATGTCTCTACCAAGAAGAAAACTGATGGGAGATGTACTGACACAGTTTCGATGATTTTTTTCCCAGATTCCGTGTATGAACATGTATTCACTCTGATATTTAAATGTCATTTGTTCAATGGTTTCAATGTCCTTTGGCCAGTTGTTACAGGAATCAACTGTTGCATTTCTTGTGACAATGTATCGATCACACTGTTTCATGTACTGATGTTTAAGTGTATGTTAATTTAACAGAAATAAATAACATGTGATCTGAAATGTTATTTAATAACTATTTATATCCTTTATGCCTTATGGAGTTACCTTTTCATGATTAAATAATTTACTCCCATGGCAATGTTTGAGAAATGTTACATTTACCATGGGATTTATACCGTTCTGTTCCGATCGTTTTATGAAGCTCATTTAAATATAAACACCTAATATATTACATAAGACTTGCCGCAATACAGTTCTTTCAAAAAGACAAAAGTTTGACGTCTTGTATAATTCTTCACATATTTTACTTTACTTTATAACTGTAAATAAAAATACAACAAAGCTCACTTATTTTCTCTCTGACGTCGTATTCTACATCAGAATGTTGTTTCCGTTATATTTATTTCCCCTTTCTCAATTTAAAGTGTTTGTCTTCTTCCTTCATACTTTAGTCATTACTGTCCATAAGCCTGTTTCCCTGGATATTCCAGTAAGTAACTGCTGATGAACCGGGTTTGAGAGCCAATCAAATTGCAATTTTTAGTGCCTTCTGAATTGGCAGAAGGCATTGATCCAATTTGTTATATTTTCATTGTAATTGGTTTGTGTTTATTTTATCATAAACATTTTATATGTTGATATGTGTGATAAATAAAAATTCATTCATTCATTACTGTCTGTAATTTATGCCATTGTTTATATTTCTGGCTCCTCTTGTTTATAATTATTAAGGTGTTTCTGGTTTCATATTCTATACATGAATTACCTACCCATTTCGTCTTATGCTCTTAAACTATTTTGTTATATAATATATTCCTAATTCCTGTCGCATTCCTTACTTTTTCTTATAGTCAGATTTATTATATTCCATGTTTGCTCTTATAAATGTCATTAAAATGCAGTCAGTTTTTTACTTTTTTCTGTCACTATTCAAAGGTTTACCATCATATAATAATTTCGGCACTGACATCAATTAATAAAGCTTCAATAAACCTGTGGAGACCTTCTTCGTTAAATATTTAGACAATGACACTCAGTTTTTTTAAGTTAGTAATTTTAAATTATAAAATAAACTTTTTTGATTGATTTATTTACGGACGCTCTTTAACATCTCAGGTCCCATTCAACTCCGGACGTGAAACGGCCGACAAATTTTGCTCAGAAACCTCTCTTTCAGGCTTGAGGTTCTTTCTCGTGCAGTAAATGTACGACACGGGACCCACGGCTTTACTTCCCTTCCGAAGGAAGCCATACTTAGGATTTTTACGCCCGAAAAAATCCATCGGTCCTGGATAACATAAACTGAAACAGTAAAGTTTGTCAGTATATTTTATTTAAATCATTATATTATTATTATTATTATTATTATTATTATTATTATTATTATTATTATTATTATTATAATAAAGCTTTAATAAAGTATCCTTTCTTGATTTATTTTATAGTTATTTTTGTAATATTATTCATATAATTACACATATTTATTTTCTTTGTTTGGTCGGCCCTGGTTTTTGTGTGGCATGTGACATGCTATAAATTTACCTACTCTCTTCCTCTGCTTGTTCTACCATCTTGTTTTCTGTTACAATTTTTGACTCTTATTACTTTGCTTCCCTTTAAATGCCATAACTGTACTTTTGTTTGTGGCTTAAACACATTGTATTTTGTTGTTATTTTATTAATTTCACTTAATGACTTCTGTAAATTATTCTTCGGGTTAGAAATAATACTCTAATCATCAGCAAACATAAGCGTCAAAGTAAACTCTTCTATACTATTATAATTTCTAGAGTAAAATGGAATGTTATCCCTCCTTGTATTATTTTGTCTCACAGATTACTTTCTTGCCTACCTGGATGAACTTTACAATGCAATTTCTGAACTATAACATCCCAACATGGTAAGTACCTATCCAAGGTAAGTGATCAAAATTATTAATATGAAGTTATTTTACTATGACACTTGTCAACAATGCTGCTCCTCTAGTGAGATATTACGAATTTCTCTCTCGATATTTTCTTTCAGCTCATCTAGGATAAGAGAATCGTTTTGATACACTTTATCTTTAAGTTTTACATAAACATAAAAATCTCATAAATTAATTTCGGGGGATTTAAGACGGCAAAAAAGGATGTCAATATTAACTTTTGTATTTCTATGAGTTATTCTGCTTTCAAATAAAAATAGTCCCATAATTATATGTCTAACTGCACAGCACACTTATTTTTAAGCCATGGGGTTTTAACATTTTCTGGAGTTTTTGTCATTCCATAGCGACTTTTTTTAGATGTTGATTATTCACTAGGTGAAGCCAAGCCACGTAGCTATAAAATATTAAAAATAATTGGACTATTCTGTCATGAACGGACTCATGAAGCCACACACAAAAATTTGGGAACTTAAGGCTTCAATTTAAGAAGTTACTTGCTATTTAAATCGGAATATATTGATAGGCTCACATAATACTGGATTTGATTGTTTGGGTCGGAGGAGGATATTTCGGTACTTCAGCCTAGCTCAATGGCTGGCCGTTTGTGCCTACATTCCCAGTGGGGGCATTTACGAGAGGAAATGAGATGAGGGAGATACCGGGTGGTGAGGCACAGGAGAGAACCGAGTTCCAAACATCGTTTTCAGACAGAACACTCCGACGCCAACATTCCTTGCAAGGAATTTCAGTTTCTCCGTACCAGATGCCGGGGCAGAAATATTTCCAAATTGCAAAGCCACCATCAAACCGCACAGAGTACTTACCCACCTCACCTAGCACTTCGACCTGTAACAGAACCAACGAAATGGGATAGCATAGATTTTGTGAAATGTGAAGATCCATCCTACCATTCGCTTTAGCGGCTAAGGGAAAGCATAAAAAAACCTGAGATCAGGATGGCCGGTCCCGAGGGTCTGAACATGGGACATTTCCGAATGCGAGCCTTAAGAGTTACCGTTTGAGCCAACCTGCCCGGTATACTTATGTTAAAATGCTATAAACAATCGATTTAATTTTATGCTGTAACAAATTTATTAGTTCAGAGAAAACGTAAAGGCTTTCGATTTTGTAGCTTTAGAGCAGCGCCGACTCCTGTAAGGGCTCTCCAAGTAGTAAGCTTAATGAAAACAGACCTAAATATTTATATATTGATTCCGTGTGGCAGGAATAAAGCACACCACAGTCGTAAGATGGAAGAAAATGATAAACTGATAATGTGTCATACGGGACCAAGGTCATTTATCATCTTGAAGGTGGCGTAAATTGTCAAAACCTGGGATTTTGGGAACAGCCGATAGGTTATCCGAAATACACTGCTTGGTCCGGTACAATTCCTTCTGGTGGTCGATCGATGGACTAATACAGCGTCAGATGATTTTCATCGGAGGCATCGTTACTGTGTACATAACAGAATGGCGCGATTCCACATTGTGCAGTCACTTATTATTGCAAGAATATTCGTATGAAAGAAGAAAGTACTTCACTACACTTAACCTCTCTCTCTGTTTCTTTTATAGGTATAAAGGACAATGTTCATGTGTAACTCTAGAGAAGTGCGAAGAACTTAATTTAGTCTATACCTGTATATGTACACATTTATTACACAAACATATGCAAATATGTGAATATTTGTATTGATTAATGTATTAACATTCTGTAAATGTACACAATTATCACACAAACATATGCATGCATGTGCAGTGAGATTGTTGAGAGTTAGGAGCCGGTAGAACTCGGCTGGGTATTGGGAGAAGCCGTCAAGCCCACAATGTATGTGCAGGTAGCAGCTTGTGGTTAGTTTTATGGTGATCTTGTCAGCGAGCGATTCTGTGTTCGTCTGTAACAAGTGATTTCATTGTTTGTAAGTTGTATGCTAATTGTTCTTCGTTAGTTATCCCAATACATATAGTCTTGAAGAATGGGATTTTATGTACTATACAGAATTGGAAATGGATTCTGGCGGAGAAGTATTAAGGCGATTCGAAGAAATGCCCGGACAATCGTGTTCCAAGTAGTGAAACTATTCGCCAATTTGTTAAAAAGTGGCGAAAGACAGGATCTCTCATTGACAAGAAACGTGTTCCGAATTACCGTGATTCCGGAAGAAATGATTGATGAAATACATATGCAGATGCCGGCAATGTATTATTGCTGAGGGGCACCATTTTCAACATCGTTATAACAAGCTAGTGTTTATTATTATCATCACTTTTAAATATAGTATTTTATGGTGTCAGTAAAAATATTAATACTAAAATTAAAAAAAAAAAATCTTACTATATATTTTGCGACTGTACATTTGTGGGATTTAGTGGCTGCAGTGCGTAGTAAGTAGCCAGCCCATAATTCAAATAATCTAACAGTAAATCTGCCCGACGTATAACTATAACCACTACTAATTATAATAATAATTATATTATTATTATTATTATTTTAAATAAAATATACAGACAAACTTCACTCTTTCAGTTTATGTTATAATTTAAAATTACTAACTTAAAAAAAACTGAGCGTCATTATATAAATGTTTAACGAAGAATGTCTAAATAAGATATAATTGTTAAATAAATATTTAATATGCTAAAATATAGCATTAAAACCATTGACACATATATGATCTATTTTCATAATATGCTTAGTTAGCTAATGGCTGATGCAAAAATATAGTTTGTCTGGTATTTGCTATAAACTTGTATAATTTTTTTTTAAAAAATGCTTGTATGAAAACTAATTGGTGAAATCTTAAATTAAACGTTTTAAGTTCAAAAGAGACTCATAAGAAACCGTATTAAGAAGATATGGCATGCTTTTTTATTACCTATGTTTTTAAGAGAATTTCACAGGAAAATAATATTTTCCACATAAAGTGGAAACAGGCATATAAAATGCTTTTTCAGCTTCACCCAGTAAGATTCTATATGTAATTTCCAATTTACTGTCTGTTTTGAGAATAAGAAAATGACATTTTTTTGGTTTCATCCAAAATTTTACAATTATATCATATTTGCAGCTAGCAACCTATCAAATGTAAACATAATTAAAATTCTTTTATAGAAACCAAAACATTGTTTGAACTGTGTAGCATTATGCTTTATACAATTTTAAATTATTTTTTTTTTTGAGTAGTGTTTAACGCCCGTTTTTACTACTGAGGCACCACAGGCGGTGGACACTGGTGATATATGAGATGAAATGATAAACTGGGAAAGGATATATATATATATTTTTTTTTTTTAAGGAAGGAAGCGTTCCAGGCCTAAGTGTAGGTACCTCCCCGGCATTTGCCAGTTATGAAGACTGAGGAAAACCTGGAAAAAACCCCAGTCAGGGAGGACGGTCCTGGCGGGATTCGAACCGCAGACCTCCCGCTCACGAGTCCGTGCCTTAACGACCTCGGCCACTCGTGGCGGTACAATTTTAAATTACTTTCTTGTTTAGTTGTGTTCTTAGTAGCTTACTGGTGTTATTCGTAAGATGTATACATTTGCACGGCTGTCCCTAGAGATGTGGAAAAGGACCAAGAATTGAATTCTGATCTAATATGAACATTTGAAAGCGCCTTAACTTAAATTTATCTACTATAAAACACTTGTATTTATTGGCAAATTGTTATTAAATTGATCTTGAAAAAATTCACAAATACTTTCCACGTTCAATTTTGTCAACGCAAAAACATGTTCATATTTAAAAAAGATAGGATTTGATTATGAATGGCAATTTGGAGCACTAAATATCAACATTATTGTTATTATTATTACCATTATTGTTATTATTACCATTATTATTAATATTAATAAAACATTACTGATTTAATTAAATTACGTTCTAATTTGTAATTATAAAAAAATTACATTTAGGTGATTTTTAAGTGGAGGACCAACGGCAGGAACCTCGTTCACCTCGACGCTCCAATGTTTCAACGTTGTAAAACATAGATTACATATTAAACAACATAATTTGGTACTCACTCTTCTCACTGCAGGCGCTGGCGGTGTTATCCATGTTCTGTTCCACAAAATCCGCATCTTATTATGACACTGTCATTCACATGAATGTGTTTTCCAATGTAGGAGGTTTAGTTGCGTACACTTATTTTTTGTTGTTCCCCAAAGATAGAAACCGCACTCTGTTAGGGCTGGGAAACGAGCAGACTCTAAACCATTCATTAATAATAGTATTAGCTGCTTAAACGACATATTTTCTTTTCAACTTGATAAAGCCGCATACGTTTCTAGACAAGAAATAAATAGCAATTGCCTTATCTTTTGGTCGACACTGATGAAATCAAACAACCATTAATCGTTTTGATTTTAATGTTTAATGCATAAAGATAACTAGTGTTTATTTACACCAGCATAATTTCAGTTTAAAGCAAGAACTTTTAACTTTATCACAGTAACATTATCAAGAGAAAAAAAATATTCTTAATGTGAAATAGCACATAGATCCTCAATTACTACACCGAAAATATTCGCATTATACTTTTGTTTTCACAAATCACATTGCAATAACAAAAAAGAAGCATAATGGTTTAGAGAAATTTCTCCCTTCAAATTGCTGTCTATAGCATTCACTGAATCAAAACCACTTATATTCAATCGACGTGTTTGACAGTTCACATTTCAAATGTCATTCACGCTTCCAACGTGACTGTTGTTGATACAGCTAAAGCCCTCACAGTCACTAATACGATAGTTCCCCTTCAGTGTAAATGCGATTTCGCGAGCTATTAAGCACCTTACAGTTTCCCATTTCAAATGTGCATAGCAATTTGGGAACATAACTAAAGCTATGTTTAATGCAATTTCTCAGTTTTATTTGGTAAATGCATCTTAAATAAAATTTAAAAAGAAAAAATAACTATCACCTAAAATGTTCTATTGTAATAGAACATTTGTGTATATTTAAGTGAGACTTGTGTACAAGCCTCACTTAAATGTATTCCGGAAGGTTTATGTTAAATCCCAAATAATGTAATTATTTATATAGATTTGATAAACTTCTGAAAATTAATCCCACAGATAATGCGCTTAATGTAAAATCCCTTGGTGATTAATTATATTGCCATAACAGAAAGAAATGACGATCAATGAATGTAATTGTCAAAACTAAAGGAATGAAACCTTTGAAATCTTTAAAATGACTGAGCTGAGTGACTTAATACTCGTTTGCGTAGATATCGTGTTCATATCACTTGGAACCAACACCCTTATCTTTCTTTTTATTTTTTTTTTATTTTTTATTTTTTTTGTTTTTGTTCCTCCCCTTTTTTGTCTTTTCCAATTTCCTCTCGTCGCTTAGGCAAATGTTGGGATGGATGTTTTGCTTTGCTTTCCAAGTTCACTTCATTTCATTCCTTTGGTTTCTGGGTTAACAGCGTCAGCCGAGATGGGCTGTTGCTCCATGAGGTGTGATGGTGGCTTGCGCTATGAAAAACGTTCTGCCCAGATATCTGGTATGGAAGCGGCACTTCTAAGGGGCTCGGACACCTTGGAGGGTAGAAGGACTCTGGCATCGGGGTGTTCTATCTGGAAACATAATTAAAGACTCCGCCTATTCTGTGACTCACCGCCATGGATCCTGGCTGCCCGGTGTCCCATCACTTCCTCCCGGAGAGGCTCCCAATGAGGCCGTAGGTACAAACGGCTAGCCGTTGAGCACAGATGAAGTACTGAAATGTATCAAGTTTGTGAACATCGGAATAATACTGGCAAGACCAAACAATCTTACAGTTATAGGTATATCAATGAATGAAAATAAAAATACAAGTTTACAATTTCAATCTATTTAGTTTCTCAAGTTGAGCTGCAAATTTAACTTTTAATAAGACAAACCTTACGATGAGGATCAAGAATATTATATCTGAAGAAAAAAAATTATAATCTAATAATATGTATCGTATATAATAAAAAGCATAGAATATAAAAAAAAATATTCTTGAAAATAAAAAAAAAGTTTTCAAACTGAACGAAAGCACACGATACGGCTCAAGATAACATCTGAGAAAGTCCAGGCTCAATCTCTAGAAGCGACAGTCTTTTTCTTGGCTTTCCCTAGCTACTAAAGTAAATACTGAGTTGGATTTTTCCTTATCACAAATTTCAAAAGATACCTTTACCATTAAAAAGCTATTTAAATGAAAGGCGGCATAGGAAAGCTACCAACAACTAAGGGCAACTATTAGAAAAAAAATCGAATGTACACAAAGATTACTGCGCAAATTAAACATTGTTCGAAAAAAATAGTATTCAATGCTGATCAAGGTTTCAAATAACCAACAGCATATCTTTGTCGCAATAAGACTACATTGACAGATCTTTCTGTATACATTCTGCATTTTACACAAAATATAAACTTATTATTGTGTAGCTTGAATATCAAAATCATTTTGTTGTGTTATATTACCGAATCTTGTATTTCATTTTGATAAACTAAAACAATTCTTCAAATGTATTTTTACTCATACTATTTTAAGCTAAAATGAATCGATTTCTCACCCATATGCATTGCAAAGTGCTACAGTTCCATTTTTGTGTCATGTTTCGTAAACTACTTTTCTCCATTTATACGGGAACTAATTGTTAACATACCAGGGTAGGTCCATAATTTTCCAGCCTAAACATTTTCTAGGTACAAAAACTATATTTCATTTTTCAATATAGTTACCCTTTATTGTAATCACTTCTTACATACTTTAAATAGCATTTCAATCCCCCACCCAAAATAATTAGAAATCTTGTCTGCAAAATGGGCATAAACAGCATCCACCACTTCTTCATCATACTTAAATGTCCTTCCTCGAACGTTCTTCTTAAGTTTTGAGAAGAGGAAATAGTCACCGGGAGCTATACCTGGGCTATAGGGTGGATGGTCGATCTCTGTGAAGTCAAATTTCTTCACAGCTTCCTTTGCAACAAGAGTTGTGTGCACATGCGCGTTGTCGTAAAGAAGGCGCACACCACGACATAGCTTTCCTCGCCTTTTCTCTTCGATGGAAGCACGCACGTAGCCTGTGTAATAAGCCAACATAGTACTCCCCTTGAAGTCAATGAAGAGTGTTCCTTCACAGTCCCAAAAGATTGTGGCCATGCTCTTCTTGGTTGACTAAGTGACCTTGGCCTATCCTTTTGCAGCACAAAAATCAAAACTTACAAATTTGCTATGGGTGTTGGTTCAGTTTAAGAGAATACACCTAGAAGAACATAAATTTACAATTTTTTTATTTTTTCAAATTTTAAAAAACAAATTAAGAGGTGGCTTCATTTGAAGCCACTGTGACATATATTCATATCTTAGCGATAAGCAACTTACAATGGAATAAAGAAATACACACACAAAGAAATGGTTATATATGGTAACTTGTGAAACAGTTTCTATCAGCTGATAAAGATAAACCTACATTGCATGTGCTGCACATCCACCTTGACCTGTGTGGCGTGTTTTTGGTGCTACAATGCTCACAGCGTTTTGGTGGTCCATGCTGTGGCATGTGCCTTGCCTCATACTTTCTTTTTACAATGGGTACATTTGGTTTAAATCTTTAGGTATACTAGATGGTGGACCAGGAGTTCCTTTTACTTTTTTACTACCTACAAGCCCTGTTGCTACATTGGTTCTGAAATCTTTTAGTGACAAACTCCTACCAATGTTGCAGAAAGTGTGTAAAATAAATGCATTTACAACAGAAACATCGACAAAATACCAAAATAATCTCAACCAGCTCCTTTTTGCTTTTCTGTCAATTGCATACAAAGATCTAAGCATATCAGCTTTGTCGACACAGCCCATATTAGCATGGTATGTCCTAGCAATTTTAGGACATGGAATTTGTGTTACACTGCCATTGCTTTCCTTTCTGTTTACCACACATTTCTTGCGGATAATTAATGGTAGATAATAATAAAACCCAGCGCTTGTCTTTCCACTTTACGCATCCTATTCCATCTGACCTTACTAACCAATCACACTCTCCTCTCTTCAGCTCCTTATCTTGCTTCAGTTGTGGTAAGCCTTTACGACTACTCCTGACTGTCCCACAGCAAGGCAGTCCTCTCTGTTTTAATTTCTCTACTAATGAAACACTTGTGAAATAGTCATCAAATAATATGTTGTAGCCCTTATCTTCCAAACCCTCACATAAATCAAGCACGACTCTCTGCCCTAAATTAGTTTCAACCTTATCAGATTCTCTTCCAGTGTAAATCTGAAAATCACAAACATTACCTAACTTATCAGCTCTAAGCCAAATTTTATAACCCCTTTTGACAGGCTTTTGAGGCTTATATTGTTTGAAGCTAATCCTTTTATATTTTACCATGCATTCATCGACTGCTTGGTATTTTGTGGCGGCATAGTTCTCTTTGAAGGTTTTGTTCAAAAATTGAAGTAAAGGTCTTATTTTATAAAGTTTATCATAATTTGGGGATCCTCTTCCTTGAATCATGCTGTTATCATTTACATGAATATTATTCAAAAACCATCCAAACCTATTTAGTGACATCAGTGAACTGATATACTCATCCCTTAGTTCTTCACGAGAAGACCAGCAATCGCGATATCTACGAGGCCTTTTGATCCCCATTGAAATATTTATTGCTAAAAATACTAGCATTCCATCTTAAGTAGCTGGCTTAAATGCTTTACATTTTTGTGTTGCATAGAGATTGGTCTGAAACACTAAATGTTTAACAAGTTCATTAGAAAACAGCACCTGGAAAAATTCATGTGGTTTCATATCTTTTCCTTCATCTTTCAACTTTCCCTTCACACAAGTATATTCAGTGAAATCCGGACACATTATAGAAGCACTATTAGTTTTATCCCACGTAACCGTTGAAAGAGAAGATAATGGCACATCATCATCACTGCTAAGAAAATCATCATTATCGCTGTCACTTTCCGCAATAACTAATCTTGGAATAATAATTTGTTGCTCTTCAGTCTCACTGTCTTCTGCAAGCAGCACTTCCATATCTTCATCTTCCTCCCAGTCTGATTCTGAATCTGATGTAGCTTCGTTCCAAATGCATATCATTTCTTCATCAGTCAAAATTTTCCTTGCCATTGTATTCTGTAAGAAAGGGTACAGGTTAGGATCCAACTCGCAAGATGATGCACAGTGGCTTCAAATAAAGCCACGCATTGTTTCACTAATTACATTCAAGATACATCTTCCATCACATAATTGCATAATACATATTATACCTACTATGTTCTCATTCATAAAGATAAGAAACTTATCTCAAATATGCACAAAAAGAAGCTAATTATAGAACATGAATGTCAGTAGACATACACCAACTAAGCAGCAGTATTAAAACCCTCTTCCTTTTAACAAAGAAAAAAGTTCTGGTGATGTATAATATCCTGAAAATGGCAGCAACATGCAGAGCAAAGAGAAGGTGGCTTCTACTGACACCACTGCGTCAGTGTACGGAAAAAACAGGATTTGCTTGGTGGCCTCAAATGAAGCCACTATGCCTGAAAGGGTTAAAGAGACGGTAGTTCGCCAGGTTCACACCATTCCATTGATTCTCTTTTTTGGACAAGGGATCAAAGTGGAGGACCATAGCTTCATCTCTTGTAGCAATGATTTGCAGAACTTCTCTCTCGTTACTACGGCAGAGCTTCAAAAATCCCTGACAGCAGATGACACGTTGCTGCTTTTGGACTGAGGAAAGGAGTCTAGGCACCCTCTTGCGCCGTTTATGTTCATGTTCGTGTTTAAATGTTCATGAATATTTCGAAGAACTGTTGTTTTTAGAAAGGCTCAACCTTGCTGCTATTTCTGTAACTTTGAGCCGCTGGTCTTCAATAATTTCTCCTTCCACAAAAGCGATGTTTTCAGGAGTGAGCACCTCCAAGGCCGACTTGCACGCTCTTCGTCTTCAAAACTTTCTCGGCCCATTCTAAAATGTTTGGCCCATTCTTTTACGGTAGAATATGAGAGGGATGCTTCCCCATATACACCGTCCAATCGCTGTTTAATTTCATTCGGAGTAAGTTCTTCTTTTGTGAAGAACTTAATAACAGTTCGCTCTCCATTTTGAACTTGTCGCAATCTTCTACCCATAGCCTTCTTTTTGCCACTATATCTGAACAACTGAACACAGCGGAGCGAAAGTTATAGCTGCAATTATTTACTTAACGGATAAGATATGACACCATATAAGGATTTTGTGAAGACGATAATCCTTATCGCAGAGGCCGGAAACTTATGGACCTACCTTCGTATGTGCTGTGAAAATTTTTGTTAAATAATGTATTTACATTGAGGTCGATTTAGTGCAAACTGTGTATTTATAGTAAGGCAAAAAATATAGAAAATCTTACAACCTAGAGACACGCCTATTATTTGTAAAATAAATAAAAGCTTTTGATAAAGTTTCACTAAAAATTATGGGAAATAATGTTAAATAAAAGGTATCGAACATTTTTAGTACCAATGATATAACAAAGATATGAAGGGACGGTTATTAATATTGCTAAATCGAATTTTATAAACTATAAAATGGAATGTGTTAGAAGTAGAACAAGACTGTCCTTGGCCCAACGCTTTTTAACTTATATTTAGACACAGCAACAGTCCAATGTCAAGCTCAGTTAAAATTTCATTTTAATATAATATCTAATGTTCTAAATACATTTTCATTCGCTGACGACCAAGTTGTTTTTGCAAGTAATAAAGATCAATTTCACTTAGCCTCATTTCAGCTTAATAAAATTAATATATTTATTTACTTACCCTGCGGCCATGGTTAAGGCCATGGGGCCTTCTCTTCCACACTTCTAGGCGTAAAAACCAGTAAAAATACAAAGTACAATATACAGCTTTCTAAAAACAGAAAAAAGCCATATTAAAGATATGCTGCATGTAAATATTGCATATTTTAATATAGTTAGAAAGTTGATAAAAGATATTGTTAGAATTGTTCTTGTTCTCAAATAACTGGCCTTTTTAGGAAAATTTTCAAAATGGTCCAAATTCATACTTAATAATCTAATAGAACAAGTAAAACTTTTCAATTATTTGGGACGTAATGTGTCTTATGATTGTCATAAGAATTTGAAACAAATGTTTATACTCTTCATAATGTATGTGTAACTATAAAACAGACATTAAAAAATAAAACTAGTAAAGATACACTTTTAAAATTATATTAGTGGTACCAATTTTGCCTTTAAGGATATAAAATTAGGGCCAAAATCGGAAGTGATAAAATGATATTTTTAGATAAGCAGCTTTCTGTCTTTGGAAGACTATGTGAACAATGTTGAAATAAAAGAAAAATGAATATATTTTATATAAACAGCAAAATACAACAAAAATAAAACTGGGTGGATAATATTTCCCTTATGCTTAACAAAAGATTGGCGAAGCAATCTTAAAATATCGACCGAAAGAAAGACTAAGCTGCCCTTGGAAATGTTTTTTTCTGAAGCGAAACAAATCAATGATGATGGTAATGATTTATTTGCATGCATCCATGTGTTTATATAATTCTAGTTTTGAAAGTATATCTAATTTTACACATTTCTTTATTTCTATTTAATTATTTAACTATGGAAATGCGCATTTTTATAATGATATAATAATGCGTGCAATAGATGACAGAGAAAGTGATCGTGGCGCAAGACACAATCAATCTGAAAAATCGCACAATTCCATGTTTTAAAAACTGCTCTCTCTGTTGTAACGTTGGTACTGGTAATAAATTGTAACAATGAATAATGATGGGTAAACGTGAACATATTGTCGTGTTCAATTACAGAAAGAATCCACATTCTTCTTTCTAAATATAATTTGTGATCATTTCAAGTATAGAATATTTAGATGACAGTGTTAAAAATGTAGAGAACTTGATAAAAAAGAAACCTATAAAATACGGTTTTTCAAGACTTAAAATATATTTATAATAATTTACAGGTTATTGTTAGTCGTGTAGTAGCAAACTATATAAAATAAGTAGAACACAGAAAACGCATCATGGGTCCTGGTGTCTCCCTTATACCATCCCTTCTTCCCGAAGATACTCCCTGTCGGTCCTGGTGGTGTAGTGGTTACCATACTTGCCTCCTATACCCAAGATCGCGGGTTCGAACCCGGCCAGGACCGATGGATTTTTTCGGGCGTAAAAATCCTAAGTATGGCTTCCTTCGGAAGGGAAGTAAAGCCGTGGGTCCCGTGTCGTACATTTACGGCACGATAAAGAACCTCAAGCCTGAAAGAGAGGCCTCTGAGCAAAATTTGTCGGCCGTTTCACGCCCTGAGTTGAATGGGACGCTGATGACCTGAGCTGTTAAAGAGCGTCCTTAAATAAATCAAGCAAAAAAAAAAAAAAAGAAGAAGATACTCCCATTGGGGGCATAGACACAAACGGCCAGCCATTGAGCAAGGATGATGTACCAAAGAATCCTTATACGCCTCTAATAATTCAGTCCCATTAAAAATAAAACATATGCATTATTTCGCTTTTGAGTTTCATATTGTGTGATATTCAAGGGTATGAATTTCAGCTTTCAAAATTTTGACCCTTAGGCTTCCACGGCCGGTGTTATAATAAAACAGTTAAAATCTTCTGAGTTATTTTGCCGGTTGGCAGTGATGCCAACAACAACTAATTAATGATGCCAACAGCGAAGTTGGTGAAAGCTATGGTACCATATTTAAACCAAAGACCACGGCAAAACAACTCGGAAGAATTTAATTATTTTAATCTCAACATTTTGTCCATACTGCTGCAATGTGATATATCTTTTTAGCAGATGCATAGCTTTGCCTAGATTAGTTATTTTATTTACAAATTCTAGTTTTATATTATTTATTGTTATATCTTCTTTCAAGGCATTGGTAATTTATTCATGATTTTAGTTCCAATTTATTGCTATGGTAGTTTAATTCTTGCAGTAGGGATTTTAGTTCTACTGGAGTGAGGGCTAGAAGCAAACTATTGTCAATATAACAGAATTTAAAATAAATTATAAAAATGCCATGAATAACACTGCACGGATTTTTAACATACGATTGCACATTATTTCCTCAATAGAGCGGCTAAAGGAAGAACAGAATTTGCAGAAATATAGCCTTTGTAAAATGGATTTTAATGTTCACTAAATAGAGGTATTTTTACAGATATTTGAATATCGATTTCCCTAAAATATTGTAAATATTGCATATCAAGGGGGGAAACAGTAATTCATTTTATATTCCACAGAAAAAAAAATCTTACTATGTATTTCTTAATTAAGTTTTTAAGTGAAACACTAAGTTTTACACATTATAATGTTAATTGCATTTATCGCGCAGATCATTGAGTATTAAGTAATTAAAAACTAAGAATATATTTTTTTCAAAATGATTATACTTAAAACTTACAATATATTATGTAATTTTAAATTTGCATACAAAATTTTGGAAAAAGTTTGAAAAAATGTGAATTTTATAAATCTTTTCTTGTAATATAAAATACATTAATAAAATGTGTCACAAAAATTTAGCTTTAATAAGCGGTTGCCAATAATTAAGAGGGAGCTTTTGATTCTCGTCTTCAAAAGGGCTTAATTTTGAGATTGCAATAGGGTATAAATAAAAATACATTTCGCGTTACCTTTAGTCTAATTGCATAAAATTAGTGGGTACATTTTGGTTAAAAAAGTAATTGAAACTCTTTTTTAAAAAGTATGTTGTATTTCTCAGCATAGTTCATATTAAAGATAATGCACTTGGTTTAACGAATTTCCAAAATTTATTGGACATTTTTATTAAACTCTGCAAATTCGCCAATTGACGGCGTCGATGACATCTTTATTTGACGAAATGTCACAATGCCACTATGAAGTGTTTGACGGACATTTGAGCCACTGGGCTGTTCTTATCTTTCACATATCTTGGCTTTGGCTCAGGCGAGTCTCAACCACAGTCACGAGTCGACGTAAACAATTCTTGCGATCAGCTCAATTTTACCAAACCTGCATTGCAATATCTTTCATTGTGTGTTTTTGGGTCACTAGTGCATCGTTCAGTTGAGATATCTATATCCTTATCTTAGCTTGTTCACTTTTACTCAAGATCTTGCGTTACAATAACATGTGTTTCTTTCAAATTGTCAATTGACGGCGTCAATGACATCCTCATTTGACGAAATGGTGTCACCAAGCCACTATGAAGTTCTTCATGGACATTTGAGTCATTGGGCTGCTCTTATACCTTGGCTTCGGATCAGGTGTGTGATGGTGAAAGTTTCAACTACGATCAAGAATCGACTTAAACAATTCTTGCGGATCTGCTCAACATCGTCCAACCCTGCATTGCAATGTCCTTCCTTGTGCGTTTTTGGTTCACTAGAGCATTGTTAGTTGAGTAATCTGTACTTGCTCACTTTTACAATGATCTTTCATTACAATACCACTAGTTTCTTTCTATGATATTCTTAGTGGTGATCTCTCTTGAACTTCTACGCAGGGCTTTACCTTCAGCGTATGTACAGTCATAATCTTCAACGCTGCTGCAGAGTTTACATTTATTATATTGACTTTTCTTTGAACTGCACAGCCGACCATTTCCTCAAAACTATTTATTACATGGAACGTTTTCTTTAGTGTTGATGATTCAGTGATTCAGATGACTGTCAAACGTTATCTACGCGTCGCATCAGCTAAAACTGACACAGACCATTTCAAGAATGGCACTCTCCAGCAATAGTGTCTCTTAATAAAATTTTCCTCCGTTTCAAGGAAATTAACCTACTTTTCAAAAGACCTCCGCATACAATTTATACTTTACTTGTATTTTTAAACTCACATTGGATTTTGATCTTTCACTTGGTTCATATCAATTTTTGTTCTTCAGTCGTAGAGTCTCAACTTTATTTCCAGTATATATGTATGGTTTATTGTGTTAATACAAGTAAATAGGGCATTGTAATATAATACAGTGAATGGGAACAATGGAACAATATTGATAAAGAACTTACGTGTTCCATATGATGTCACAACGCCACTAGGAAGTTCATGACGGACATTTGAACCACTGGGCTGCTCTTATCTTTGACATACCTTGGCTTTCCAGATGACTGTCCCGAAGTGATTTAATGTGCTCGTAACTAACGACAAACACAAATGCATGTATGTTTCCTCCCCTGTAGGGAGAGCTGCGACATCATTTCCCTACCGTACTGTTGTACATACATTACACACAACCTCGCCTACTCCCTGTTTATATTCTCTGGGAAATCGATTCCACTCTTACCGGATTGATCATGATGCCGAAACATTGAAGGTCAGTTCGCCGGTATTATTCTCCCATTTCTGAACGACTGAACTTTGATTTTATGTTCATAGATTCTAAAAAAGGGGCACTTGCCTCCAGATGAATTTAGTGAGAAATATTTACATAGTCCCTGGCCAAACAATTATCCCATCACTCGAAAATAAAATAAAATTGCGATATTTATAAAACTTTTGTAGTTTTTTTATTTTGTACTTTATACTTGCAGAGATTTTTAACATTTGAAAGGCCAACGCGAATTTTGAAGACTGAAGCCCAAAGCATTGGCTAAGAGCCAAAATCATTTTGAAATTATATATACAGTTATGTGCCATGGTTTTAAATGGTAATAATGATTCTTGTGTGCAACTTTCAGACGAATAATTTGTATATAAACTCTTCTTTAATTTAATATTAGAAATGTAACACTTTGACCAAAAAGTATGTAAGTTCAATGGATAATTTTACTCATTAATATTTTGTAAACTATTAGAGATAGAAACTTCCGATTTTCTGCTTTCTAAATTGTCGACTCAATAATTTCATTCAATTGTGATCATGGGCTCCTCTAATTATTATTCCACTGAATGCTTAAATGAAAATTTAACAAATATGTTTATTTATTTGGTTTATTTAAGGACGCTCTTTAACATTTCAGGTTATTAGCGTCCCGTTCAGTTCAGAGCTTGAAACGGCCAGTAAATTTTTCTCAAAGGCCTCTCTTTTTGGGCTTGAGGTTATTTTAGGTGCCGTAAATCTACTACACGAGACCCCACTGCTTTACTTCCCAACCGAAGGAAGCTATACTTGGGATTTCTATGCTCAAAAAATACCTAGCCGGGATTGAAACACCGATGTTCTAAGAGGCATGTATAGTTACCAGGGCCGACTATTCAACCAATTACGAACACCGTAGGTCAGTGGCAAGGTTCACCATCTTGCTGGAAAAGCATGCTTTATTGTAAGTGTTCCATTATGCAATGAAAGAAGATTGCACTAGCAGTAGCCTCATGAGAAAAGAATGACCCAATCAGTGTCACGCTACATATTCACCTTGTATATCTAATTTCCAAACCACGCGAGAATTCTCGGATCCCTGACAAGTGAAAAGTGGACTAGTCCGAGGAAACAATAAACAATGCGTTCCAAATATTTCTCTGTGCCGTACCTCGTTTTTTATGAATAATTAAACATATAGTTTTGTTATAAAAAGGCAGCCATCTAGCGCAATGTAACAGAAACCTTTTGAGTTCACAAGTGCAATGCAGAAAACCACAAATTGCTAATAGTTTACTGAGTGAAATTCGTCAGAAACTTTATGAACCGCGCGTATCGTTAAAAAGAAATACTTTCTCTACGTGACATCCGCGGAAAACTTAGGTCCTTTATTAGTACAATAAGATCTGTTTTGTGAAATCGGCGAAAGACTAAACTTATGCCCTATTACAAGTGTCCAACAAAGGAAAAAAATATAAAATAAAAGTATTAAGCCATGCAGATAGAACCAAGAATGATGACCAAAAATTCGCTTCTAAAGGAAGGGGCTTACGGCTTTCTAAATGCATTACCAACCTTATTTATGGATGTTTTTTCAGACAGTGTTTCTAATGTCATACATTAATTTTAAATAACTTTAAGGCACGTCACTTCAAACGGTATAGTTACGGAATTACTTGTTAGAGGCTATGGGTTTCCAAGTAGCCTTAGTTTTCAGACTTTAGTCTCATGCGATTCTTTTACGACATACAAGCGGCAAAAATTTTGCACATCCTACTTATTCGCTGATTTTCATTTTAATCCTTTAGCATTAATATTCTTCGTTATTATGCTTCTTGTGCGTTAATATTAGTCTTTGTAAAATATAATAAATGCAACTACATAATGGAAAATGAACATTTATGTAAACACTGCCGACTTGTTGCCTATTAATTATGCAAGGCATGGAAACTATAGAATATAATTTTAATTCTGTTCTATTAACTGCCATGGTATTGTTCAAACAAATAGTAATTTTGATCGTCATAGTTTTTATGTCATATAATTATTTAAACGTTGTCTTTTTTCAGCAGAAAGTTTTTCTGTTATATTTACAGTGAAATCAGATTTATTGGTATCGTAAAAATATTTTACTTGTACTACAGTCACATTATAGTGTTCTCGTCTATACTTTGAAGAATCACCTGTGGTGGTATTTAAATTTTTTTCACATTCTGTAGAATTATCTTGAAAATAAACAACAACAATATGCTATCTGTTAGTTGTTACTTCTATCCTAACCTAAATATAATCATATGGTACAGTTCTTTTCTCATTGACTCCAAAACGATTGAAATCCTGTATGTTGCATATAGTAGTCCATAAGAGAATAAGTTCTTTTTCATTCAGAAAAGCATATTAGTGAAAATTGTAATAACATTCAGAGATGAGAGTTAGTGTGAATAGTATATTATGCATTTTAATTTTTAATCTATGCAAGTGTTCTCTGTACAATGCAATAAGTTTCAATGCAGAGGGGCCATGATGGAAAAATCTGCTACTCCTGCTAGTTTTGTGAAACACTGTCAAGGAAATTTGTTGAAAAATGAAGTGCAAATTTTTTATTAAGTAAGTAAAGGCTTACAAAATGATTGTTTGCAAATGTTATCTCACAGTCACCATTATGAACATCAAACAACTTAACAACGACTACTGCCTGGTCCGAAAAACCTACACCTGCCACGCAAGGACGAGGTTTTAGTTGACATATTAGTCTATGGCACATCTATCGCTACACTGTCGTGTTTCAAGACCTTGCTACTGAGTTTTCAAAGGGAAATTAACAACATTCTGGCTTCAGTATCAATCTTGAGTGTTCGAAGCTAAGATCCATAGAGCCTTGCAACACCAGGTTTGAGTACCAAGGTGAGAATTGCCAGATCTTCTTGAGGCAAGTTTACACGGTAGTAAATTTCAAGTTTTCTTCGTATCAAAAGAAACTTGTCATCATTATATCTTTCCTAATATTCTAGCATTAGTACAGAGTGTTGGAAAGTTCCAAAACATTAAAACTGAGAAAATGGGTAAACTGAGATGTCATTAAAATATCTTCATATTTTGCAAAGGAAAAGCAAGGTGTACAAACTGTTCGCTGAGCATTTCTGGTGCAAAACTGCCTTCTCTAGAATGGGGAGCGTACCCAGTTGCCTGATTTGGATTCTTAGTAACTGAGGAGGTTATTTCGGTACTTCAACCTTGCTCAGCGGCTGTCCGTTTGTGCCTATGATTCCAATGGTGGCATCTCGGAAAGTAAAGGATGAGGTTAAGAGACACCATGAGGCCAGAATCCATAGGCGGAGAGCCACGGCCGAAATAGTCTCTTAACATTGTTTCCAGATAGTACACCCTACCCCGGCGAAGCCTCCTTCCAAGGATTTCGAGCCCCTCAGAAAGGTCACTTTCATACAGAAAAGTTTCAAAAGCCCACCTCGCCCTGGCACTTTCGGATCTTTTACAGAACCGACGGAATGAAATGATATGAGAAATGGGAGAGTGGTACATTTGTGATCGCAGCATTTGCCTAAGCGAAGAGAAGGGGAAAGAAAAAAAAAAAACTCAGGATGGCTGGACCCAATGACTTTGAACTTGGGACCTTCCGATTGCGAATTCCAAACGTTACCGCCTGAGCCATTTATCGTTTGCAACTTATTGCTTAATCGTAACTTAAAACTCTTTTATAGTTTTGTGAGGAACCTTGTTTTGAAAGAAAAAAAAATACTATATTTGATAATTAATCAGAAAGTATTCAGAAATATGTTCTAAATTAGTACCGAGAATGCACTCGCTCTGCATAAAAATGCAATACTTTAATTACATGTAAAGGTTAAATATACATTTTACAGAGACAGAATATTTAACATTGGCTACGAAAAAATCAAGAAACCAGATTGATTAATAAACACAATTATTTGAGAATAAGTTTAGAAGCTGACCATTCAATTTTATCTAAAATAGAGACAAAAATAAATGAAAGAATGTGGGTAATTGGTATAGCAAACTTGTATTGTACAGTAAGAATATATTAAACAGTTACATTGCATTAATGCAACATATTGAACAGACAAATCTACTAATAGTTAGCTACAGAAATTAATTTTGACTGAGATGAGCAAGGAAATCAAAAAAATATAAAATTAGCAAAGTGAGAATTAGAGAAATTGTTTATTGGAAAAGAATTATAATTATATAATCTAAGAAAGAAGTTTCAATTCTAAAATGAACTGACTGAAAAATAAACTACAGGAAAACTGTTGTACTGTAGAAGATTCTTAAAAATAAACTTTTTAACAATGCCAAATTAGAGAAGAGGTGTTATGGAAATATTGGCTTCTCTATAGTAATGGATAAATTCATTTCATCATCTAGCTTAAGCATTTTAAGTATTTATTTTTCAAACCAACTCTTTCGCGGTCCTGGTAGTTAGTAATAACCATAATTTCCTTCTAAACCCAAGATCGTGGGTTCAAACCCGGCCAGGATCGATGAATTATTTCGGGCGTAAAAATCGTAAATATGGCTTCCTTCGGAAGGGAAGGGGAAATAAAGTCGTGGGTCCTGTGTCGTACATTTACGGCACGATAATGAACCTCAAGCCTGAAAGAAGAGGCCTCTGAGCAAAATTTGTCGGCCGTTTCACGCCCTGAATTGAATGGGACGCTGATGACCTGTGACGTTAAAGAGCGTCCGTAAATAAACAAATCAAACAAAAAAAAAACTCATTGTAAAATACCCTTGTTATTCAAGATATTTCATGGAATGCATTATTTGCATTTGTACTGTTAGAAAGTTTTCCATTACTTGGTCGTATATTATTATTATGAATGACTATAGCGATTCAAGAAAACGGGTTCTGCTCTACCGCCTATAAAAATAAGCATTTTCTCAATCTTTTAGACAGTCAAACTGCTCTTAAAGTATTTGACTCTTACCAATTTAAATGTAAATTGCTATAGGAATGTCTTCTAATTCTACTATAAACTGGAAAGAAGGGATTAAATAGACCTTTTTATTGGATCTGAACTTGCTACGAGTTAACGTTGACATGTGGTTTAATGGGGAAGGAACGGAGCAAGAGACCTAGTACATAAGCTTTGGGTGGTTCTTGTATGGTTGATTTTAAATATAAAGTGTTATAGACACATTTAAACGCTAAATATAATATTTAATATATTAAGAGAAGGCAACAATTACAAACTATATAACGTAATATTACTTACATTAGAAATCGTGGAATAATCCGTTAAAAATACACTTACAAAATGGAGCAAAACAACAATAAACTGGTTCAAAACCGACATATATCTACAATAAACCGCACTGCAAGCCAGTAAAAAGATAAACGTAAAGAAACTTATACATACAATCAGTTACCTAGGTCATTATTCTCATGCCAGAAAATGAGGCAAGATCAAAATTTACCAATTTTCAAAGAAGACTTTTGTGGGTAAGCCTTGGTGGAGGATATCATCCCAGAATGATGGAACACGAATTCCCACCTAGCCAGACGATAGCCTCGAACAAGTATAAGCCCTTGGTCTGCAAACAGTTATCTTATCAAAGACGGGAGTCGGCTACTGTATCGACAATTTGAGCGATAAAGAAAACCAGTAGGAATCTAGCGGTTAAAAAAAAAAAAAAAGGAAAATCTCGTAGATTGAAGAGGAAGGGAAAGTTCTTAGCGGAGCAATAACACACACAAACTCAGCCGAGCGGCGAGTACGTATATACTGCGACAATACTTTGGTCTATCTTTAGGTCAAGTTCTTGCCAAGGGTTCCAGCTTAGCTCTCAGCAGGTCACATCTACATTTGAAGAGGAAGAAACAAAGAATGTTTCGTTAATGACGTTCGGGAAATATCCGAAGACTCTAAGGCTCTTTCAAGGAGATCCGATCTGTAGATAGTGTAAGCAACATGCTTGAGTGTGAAGTTCTGCACTGGAGGGGATTTCAACCCTTTGGAGCTTCTTCACTGTGAAGTATGGAAGATTCTTCCATATGAACGAAGGTTCTGCAGTTTGTTAAAAATGTAGAGCTAGATAGAATTTCTATGAAACACAAGGGGGGTGTGCAATAAGCTTTAGGCTGACGCACGAGGGTTGACTCAATAATCCGTCACCACTACTCTCTCTATCATATGACCATGCTCATAATACCTGTGATGAAATGCTAATTTGACGAAAAAATCATACAACCGTGAAGGTAAATGAGAGAGCTTCCTGTTACACGTAAACAAATACAAAACAACATCAGCATTGCAATAAAAATGGCCATCGCTGTACCGCGGGAGCTAGGCAGTGAAACGGCCCTAGGGCTGACACATTATATTTAAAGCAGGAAGGGACTCGGTTACCCAGTTCCTACATTCGGACGATCTTGTGGGTTACTACATGTCCAGCTAAGTGATGATGATAGCGGCAGTAATACTATATGTAGGGAAGGGGTGGGCTATAGGGAGGGGTGGGAGCGAATCGTACTGTATTCTCCGTTATGTACGGCAGTCAGTATACGTGCATGTGTTTGTTGACTTGCCTCTTACCGTACAGTGTAATAGCGCATCACATTCTCCCTGCACGTCCCTCATATCTCGCCATGGCATGGAATCCTGAACCTCACCAGTGCAGCTATTCAGATCCCTCCATTAATACTGTTTAATATGTTCCTCTTTTAAACATAGTTGATAATTATAAATAAAATAAACTTCTTAGGGTTTGTTTTATTCTGTTTCACGTGTTTGTTTGAACTGTGTACAAATAAAAAGGTATATTGTGGCTGTCAGGTATTACGAGCTTACCAAGCATATAATCTAGTTTTAAACACTCATCTTGCCAATATAAAAATTAGCAAATTGTGACTCGCGTTCAGAAACCGTTTACAATAATTATTTAATTTTTTCGTTACATTCTTATAACAGTTTTGCTGAAAAGAAACATTTATTCAACGTGAAGAAAGCAACGATGTTTAAAACAATACAAAAATTTATTTAAATATTGGTTTTCTATTTTTTTAAAAAATTAACTTTGTAATTAAAAGCATGTTTATTTCGTTGAAATTTAATAGTAATATTTTAAATCTTTCTGAAATAAAAAAGCGTATATTTTGAAATATGTATTTTTTTCATAAATTGTTTTCAATTACCCATAAAAAAAAACAATTTCAGTGTCTATATTATCACCGTTTGTTTCTTTAGCCTCCTGGATTGCATTTAGTATTACTTTTTCTGCTATGGTTCTCACAGCTGTCCTAATGAATTTTCAGTAGAGGTTATGCAGATTAATAATGACATTGAAGGTTTTTCTAGCTTTTGGTTATGTATTTGAACCTTATATTCACATCATAAAGGTTTCTCCCCTCACATTTATTAGAACAAAGGAAGATTTATTAGTCTTACAATTAAACCACATTAAATTAGATGTAAGGCTGGATACAGTTTTATTAAAATAATGGTTTTCCTTTTATAAGAATATATTTTGTGAATCTATGTACTGATTCCGAAACTTCTAGCATTCTCACATTTGTGAAAATAAAGAGAAATTTGAGAAATTTGATTACACAGAACGTTTTCAACAAAAATCGGACACTAATTATAGAGAGAGAAATATACATTTCTATTTCTTTTAATAAGATTCCCGTTAATATTGAGTGTTGGGCACGCAATTGTAACTCATGTTTAAAAAGATATTTTAATAAGAATATTTTAATTTGCAATAATATTTGTTACCTTTGCTGTCACTTAACTTTTCTCTTACTTTTTGAAGTACTTGAGAAAGAGATTTGAGCCCAGAATTCCATTCATTTATTTGCTACAGCCACATTTTCAAATGAATCTTATGTGGTTAAAGATAGCATGCAATATTAATGCTGCCAATAAGCGCAGTGAATTCAAAAAAGAAAAATTAGAGGGAACGGGGAAGGGAGGCCGGTCCACTCTAAAATCAATATTTATGAAATAGTTCATATACAACCTAGTGGCCGTTTTATATTACTTTAAAAAATAGGGTTAAAATATTTAGCTTATCGCCTTGAAAATATGTAGGCCCTGGTGGTGTAGTGGTAATCATACTTGCCTTCTAAACCCAGGGTCGCGGCCAAGATCGATGGATTTTTTCGGGTGTAAAATCCTAATTATGGCTTCCTTCGGAAAGGAAGTAAAGCCGTGGGTCCCGTGTCGTAAATTTACGGTACGATAAAGAACCTCAAGCCTGAAAGAAGAGGCCTCTGAGCAAAACTTGTCGGCCGTTTCACGCCCTGAATTGAATGGAACGCTAATGACCTGAGATGTTAAAGAGGGTCCGTAAATAAACCAAATCAACAAACCTAAAAAATAAATACCATAATTCAAAATATTCATGACTAATCAAAATATTAACATTGCGATTTCACGAAAATTTCAACTTAGTTTTGCAAATCGCTATACTTTATTGAGGTATAACATTAAATTGTTAATTACAGGGAGCACTTATCTCCCAAACATTATGTCAATGCTGTTATAATATTTTCACCCTTGCAGCATAAGTAAACTTCTTCTTCTTCTTCTTCTTCTTCTTCTTCTTCTTCTTCTTCTTCTTCTACTTTTTTTCAGCAATCACATCATTCATATTACCAAACTTAAATGCATACGCTACCATATGTTTGTGCTATTTTAATAGGAAATATATAGTACAATTAAAAAGTATTAAAGTAAATTAATAATTTCTTTTTAAATACTTCTTCCATGTATGAATAAGGTTCTGTAAAACCTGCTATGCATTATATTAATTAAATATTGAAAAAAACATTCACAAAGAAATATATTTTAATTCCTGTAAAGAGAGATTTAGAATTCAACATAGATCCTATAATTTTTTACCTTAAATTATACCTTTCACATAAAAAATGTTTTTGCTACAGTTAATTATTTATGGACTTTATGGTTTAAGAAATAATTATTTATAGTAACAAAAGACATTATTTACATACTGAAAGGTGCAACATATTTTTGATGTCAACGAAAGCGAAACACTGTGCAAAACAATTGCATTACTAAAAAGATATACAATAGTCATGCAATATCAAAATATCAGCTTTTGACAATATGACGACAATTTTTACATAACTTGAAAGTGGTATTTCAGAAGAAGTTATTTGGCTAGTACTGCTATAGAATTTTTAGATGCTACACTTCAAACTACAATTTTTAAACAAAAGAACATAAACAGTAACTTGCTGAAAATATTCTTTAAATGTTGCTGCGTCTCATGCTAAAAAAGTTTTTAAAATAGGAATTTTTCAAAAAAAAATTGGAGGTGGTTGCTAGAGATTACTGAAACTGAACCTAAATTCATTTTGGTTTATGCAATACTTTGATGTATACAACACTCAGAATTGGTCAGTTCTTCCGAACTTGCTGCAGTCTTTGATCTAACTGCTATTAGTATTTAATAACTGCTTAGTGTTTTCATTGCTAATTTTATCTAATAGAGACTGGTCCTTTTCTGCGGATCTGTGTTCGGACCAGATTAAAGTACAATTCCTTGTTTATAAGTTTTTGTATAGCTAGTCTTGGATCAATGTATTGTTAACAGTTAACTTTTTTATTCACTTCCTAGGCGGTTTTGGTCTCTACAGTAAGTCAGTTTTAAGACATTAAATACAATATTGAACCATTTGATGGTGTAATAATTGCCAAGGTCCTGACCTGAGAATACATATTGACAAGGATGTTCGAAATAAAGAAGATGTACGAGAGCAGATCCATAAATTTCCGGCCTCACCGATAAGGGTTATCGCCTTCATAAAATCCTTATGTGGTGTCGTACCTTATCTGTTAAGTAAATAATTTCAGTTGTAACTTCCGCTCCGTTGTGTTCAGTTGTTCAGATATAGTTGCAGTTTGTTACAGGTTTAAAATGGAGTGTTCATTTGTTATTAAGTTCTTCACAAAAGAAGAACTTACTCCAAATGAAACTAAACAGCAATTAGACGGTGTATATGGGGAAGCATCCCTCTCATATTCTACCGTAAAAGAATGGGGCAATCTTTTTCGAATGGGTCGAGAAAGCATTGAAGACGAAGTGTATGCAGGTCGGCCCTTGAAGGTGCTCACTCCTGAAAACATCGGTCTTGTGGAAGGAGAAATTATGGAAGACCGCGGTTCAAAGCTAAAGAAATAGCACTAAGGTTGGGCCTTTCTAAAACAACACTCCTTCGAATTATTCATGAACATTTAAACATGAATAAGATTAGTGCAAGATGGATGCCTAGACATGTTTCCTCGGTCCAAAAGCAATAACGAGTCATCTGTTGTCAGGCTCTGGATTTTTGCCGTGGCAACGAGAGAGAAGTGCTGCAAACCATTGTTACAAGAGATGAAACTATGGTCCTCCACTATGATCCCTCCGAGGTCGTTAAGGCACGGACTCGTGAGCGGGAGGTCTGCGGTTCGAATCCCGCCAGGACCGTCCTTCCTGACTGGGGTTTTTTCCAGGTTTTCCTCAGTCTTCATAACTGGCAAATGCCGGGGAGGTACCTAAACTTAGGCCTGGAATGCTTCCTTCCTTAAAAAAAATATCCTTTCCCAATTTATCATTTCATCTCATGCATCATCAGTGTCCACCGCCTGTGGTGCCTCAGTAGTAAAAACGGGCGTTAAACACTACTCAAAAAAAAAAAAAAAATTTGATCCCTTGTCCAAAACGAGAATCAATGAAACGGCGTAAACCTGGCGAAGCACCATCTCTAAAGGCCAAGGTCACTTAATCAATCAAGAAGTTCATGGCCACAATCTTTTGGGATTGTGAATGAATACTCTTCATTGACTTCAAGGAGAGGAACACCACAGTAAATGGGAGTACTCTGCTGGCCTACGCACACACTACGTGCTTCCACCAAAGAAAAAAGCGAGGAAAGCTGAGTGATGGTGTGCGCCTTCTTCTTGTTGCAAAGGAAGCTGTGAACAAATGTGACTTCAAGGAGATCGACCATCCACCTACAGCCCAAATCTAGCTCGCAGTGATTATTTCCCCTTCTAAAACTCAAGAAGGACCTTCGAGGAAGGAAATTTAAGTGTGACGAAGAAGTGATGGATGGTGTTTATGCTCATTTTGCACACAAGACTATTTGAGGAGGGGGGGGGGTTGAAATGTTAATTCAAAGACGTGAGAAATATTTTGCAATGAAGGGTAAGTATATTGAAAATTAAAATACAGTTTTTGCCTTTATCATACCTAGAAAATGGTTAGGCTGGAAACTTATGGACCTACCCTCTTAGATCTAACAACATAAAAATGTGTAAGATAGAAAAACTTTTAACAAAGAACATCAGCCATTACAATCTCTAACGTGTTTAGCCTGCAACAAGGCTATTATTATTATTGTTATTATTATTATTATTATTATTATTATTTTTATAAACCGATTGCTCTAAGTAGAATTATTAACGTGTTACCCGTTTACAAAAATTAAAAATAAATATTATAATTGGAATAATGTATTAACTTAAGCATAGGCTTTTAAACACATTTATAAATATAGTAGGTATTTATCAATTTCTATTACATCAGTGATTGTTTCTGATTGGCTTTAATTATAATTGTACTGTTTATATTCTGCTTAGGATAAAAGAAATCTTGCAAGTTGGAAATTTTGGCCTAATAAAATCGTTGTTAAAATATGCATAATTCTTTTGGACTCCGCTCTATAAGAAATATAACAGGGGACCAATCTTATTTGTTGACATGTATATTTATTCATTCACTAAAAAGTTTTGCAATTTCAATCTGTACAATTTTTAAACAACCTCAACTGTTCTTCGTACTCAGTTCATTAATGAATGACTTGCCTCCCATTTCAGCTAACCTCGTTTTCTTCTTCCTGGTATGCATAATTCCATGCAACTTCCTTTGGCAGTCTGTTCCCTACTAACTTCATAAAATTCTATTTATTTTAATGGGTATAAATACATTTTAATGGTTAGTGCGTCATAATTCATAAAAGTTATGTTTGTGTCAATTTGTTTTACTTATAAATATTTTCTCCTTTTATTAAATATTTCTACTCTCACTCTATCTCTCTTTAATCTTTTATTGCTCCCTTATGTAATGGAAACTGTCTGACAATCAAATCTCTGAGTTTTATATGTAATATTTATTTTTTATTTGATTGATGCATGAACGTAACTCTAGAGCACTGGGTTTCATTTTCTGGTTGGATGTAGTTTACCTTCAGCTGGTACCACTGTATGTATGTGATTTTTCCCAATTAATCATCCAGGAAGGCGCCCGATATGAGCCAACAGCCTGATACAGGTTTTCTTAATTTAAATTTTTTTCGGAAATTCTCATTGAACGTTCCAAAAATCCACTTCAGTTTAATAATTTTGCTGCAGATTTTGTTCACCTATTTTATCAACCTAGACAGAATCACTCATTGCAGGTGTTAATTCGTTTTATTGTTCGCCAAATTCGACGTTTCAGAAAATGAAGCATTTGCTCTGGCATTCTTCAAATAACAGAAAAAAGTTCTGTTTGACGCATTACGATCGCAGATATCGGCTACAGGTTGAACTCATATAAAGCACTACAAAGCTTCATTTTTTTTTTTTCCGCAATAGAACGGTTAGTTATCTGGGTAAAGATAAAAAAGGGGGCAGGCAGGCACACAAACGGTTGTCTCTCTCTCGAGTTCACGGTGTAAGACCCTTCCATCTCGTTACTCCGGTAATTATTCTGTTCTCCTCCTTCCCATGCAAGGGTGGCTTCCAGCTCTTGTGTCGGCGGCCTCTACCCTCCTACCGACTTCAAAGAGGAGCTTGTTTGCTGCAAATCAGGCTCGCATTCACCCGAACTAGTAGCCCGGCAAAATTTCCATTTAGCAATCGAGAAAAAAAAAAGGAGGGGGGGGGAGAAAAATGCTTCAGCCTGATACACTTTCTGTTTAAATGTGGTGTGGAATATGTAGCGCTTCGCAAGTGTTATTGGTGTTTGTTGATGACTTTCGGTGATGAATCCGTGGAGAGGGTTATGTCACAGAGGACGATGTTTTTGCAACACATAATTAGGTCACTTGTGAAGGTAAATTCATCTCCTATAATTCCAGTTTAAACCTGTTTTGTACACCAGCTTATCAGCAAGAAATAAAACAAATTTAATATGAATTTACTTAATCTTAAAAAGTAATAAATATTTTTAAATTACAATGCACATATCCAATTAGTGTTGCAACATTTTAAATACAATCTCTTTTTTATAGTGTTTAACGCCTATTTTTACTACGTGGACACTGATGATACATGAAATGAAATGATATATTGGGAAAGGATTTTTTAAGGAAGGAAACGTTCTAGGCCTTAGTTTAGGGCACCTCCCCAGCATTTGCCATTTATGAGGATTGAGGAAAACCTGGAAAAAACCTCAATCATGGAGCACGGTCCCGGTGGGATTCGAACCCCAGACCTCGCGCCTGAACGACCTCGACCACCCGTGGTGGTATACAAGCTCTAGATCTTCCAGTAACTTAAAAGCGCTTAGAATTCGCTTTCAGTAATGTATATCGAAATTATGGTAACACGTCTTTATTTAGATTAATTTATGAATTTATGAAAATTCATTTTTTTTATCAACAAACAATATACCAAAGTTAGATTATCCATTTTTTTTATTAAATAACGAGCTCCACTTGATACAATTTCTTGCCAAAATTACGTAAATTTTCACTAAGTATACACAGTGTCTCATGCCATTTTGGTTCATCTCATAGGGATTTTAGGGATGGACAAAATTAGAAGTTATGTACGTTTCTTTTCTTTAATTTTCTCAAATATTTTCGTTACTGAACAAATTACAAAAGTAATAGTCAATCGATGTCAATTATTAATGTTTGTTTATTTCCTCGTATATTTGTGTACCTATATTAAGTATATTATTTTGATTGTTAGAGACTCTGAATTACTTATTATAGTGTCAGTTTAAGTGGGTAAAGTATATGCAATGACAACAGTGAACCAAGAGAAACATTTTAAAATAAAATATAGTCGGTATTTACCCTTGTTAAACCAGTTGCTGCTTTTATCCAAAACTTGCAGCGTTTTGTGTTGCTTATTCCAGAAAATTATATGGCAATTCTGGGACACCCTGCATACAAATACAGCAATAGTCCTAAATATATTTTCTCATAGATAAAACATTTAAAGAAGTAATTTCTTTAACACTAAAATAAGATTATTACATTAAAAGTATATTAAGATAATTTAATTACACTTTTCAAATAGTTTCAATAGAGCTAAGGAAATTTTGTTAATGTATTGTAATTCATAACAGCATAAAATATAAGTTATATATTAGCGCATATTTAATCTCAAAACTTATAATAAAGGTCTAACAGAATAACTTTATGAAAATTTGCATGTAATATGTAAACAGAATTTCAGAGTGTTCCATTTAGAATTAAAATATTTTAAAAGTCAATACAGCTTTGCTTGCAATTTTATTTTCATTCTTGTGAACAGCCAAGAGATCGCAACAGCACACTACCGGCTCTAAAGGATCTCAAACATTTTTTCTTCTGTTAACATTCATTCTCCATTACTTTATTTAGCACTATTATGTGACTTCTTCAGGTTGGATCTGACTTGTCGCAAAGATATTACAACATCCTACTAAAATTTGATAATACATATTAAAAATAATTACTTGGACGAACAACTCCAGAAAATTCTTCATTCGTAGAATATCCGGCCAACAACAGCGGCGCAATTAAATTCTTATATCTCGATTACGTATAGGATACGATGAATTGGCACATTCTTACCTGATGAACTTGTCCATGCTAAATCACATGTAATTTTTTGCATGTCAAGTATTCCAGAAGCAGAGGATTCAGCTTGGTATTCCCACAAATATCTCTACACCATCAACGACTCTTCCTTTGGTCTTGGTGTAATAATAGTTTTATAAATAAATGTAAAATAAGAAACCGAGAAACTCCGGTAAATAAAGATAATAAACACCCTTTTTCAAAACAGAAATCTAACACAACAAAGTGAGTTTTGTGTATAGAATTATGAACACCCTTAATTATCGGCCAAACTGGTTATGAGATTACTTAAATACAATTACACATTATTATGAGACCACTCAAATAAAATTAACAGTAACTATTTCGTCATTAAATTGTGAATCGTGAGTGGGAGGTCTGGGGTTCGAATCCCGCCAGAATCGCCCTCCCTGTTTGAATTTTTTTCCAGGTTTTCCTCAGTCCTCGTAAATGGCAAATGCCGAGGAGGTACTCTACATTTAGGCCTGGAATGTTTCCTTCCTTAAAACAATCCTTTCCCAATTTATCATTTCATCTCATGTATCATCAGTGTCCATTGCCTGTGGTGCATCAGTAGTAAAAACAGGCGTTAAACATCATTTAAAAAAAACTAATAAAATTAATGTTAATATTAGTTACAAAATGAATTAGTATAATTTGATAATACTAGCCTGTTCTTCCAACACTAAACTTTCTGGAACATTTTACTGACATTTTAATAAATCTATCGTATTCCTTATGATAAATGTCATAATATTTTCTCGGTATTAGTAACTCTTCAACCTTTCCAGCTTGGGCTAAAATGTCTTACGGTAAATTCATTGACGCTAACCACAATTACAATAGACAAACGAACTAAATAATCTCCATCGACACAACGATGTCATATGTATAATAAAAGAAAGCATTGGTTTCATAGAAATTAATTAGAAAATCAACGCTAAAATAATTTTATTTTATTAATATTTTTATAGCAATTGGATATTAATTATTGCATTCGTAAAGATTACCAAACTCGCTTTGCTCGTTTCATAAGCAATAAAGTATTATATTATAAAATAAAATATTAAAAATAAAAAATTATCACTAACTTTTTCTCTTACTATAAAAATAAGACGATTAAAGGGGCATAAATTAAATTTTAAAAAATAAATAATAGAAAAAAATTTCAAACTTTAGTTCTGATGACCAATTTTACATTTTAGCAATTGCTATAATCCTATTTAAAACGAAAGACTCTAGGAATCAGTTATTTTTGACACAATTGTTAAAAGTTGGAATTTATTTTACTCATAAAATAAAATCTCTCTTAAGATGTCCACATACCAATTTTTAAGCCTTTAATACTTATAAACAAATTAGTAATTATAAGTTAAATTTATTCCAGCCATTCCGAAACGTTCTTTATTTCTTATTTTATATTTATTTAGTTTTGTGTATAGAATGATGAACACCCTTAATTATTGATCCAAATCGTTATGAGATTACTTAAATAAAATTAACACATAATTATGATACTACTTAAATAAAATTAACAGTAACTATTTCGTCATTAAATTGTGACTCGTGAGCGGGAAGTCTGGGGTTCATTATTGCAGAAGTGGTACAAAGTGGTTTTAACTATATTTTGGCAGAGTAAAATTACAAATTAAAATTATATTTTATTGTTACCATATTTTGTTTACAATTATGTTAAATTTACGTGTAAAATGGGATTCTCTCACTGAAAAAAATATATAGTGTGCAATTTGAAGATGCACAATGCAGGGCCCAGCCAATATTGACTTTCTTCCAGTCTGACATCGTTCCAGGCTAGTAATATACAAACAAATAAACAAATTAATGTAATATCACCAACGACCATGAGGAATGTAAAAATTAGAACTTATGTAATACATTATAAATTGTGTAATTTGCATTCGCTTAAATAGACAATGATTATATTCCGTTTTAAACCAAAGTAATAATAGTGGAATGTTACAATAATTTTATATCACTGAGCGTTACAAAATACAGTTACTAATTTGAATGCTTTTTGCTAAAGAACTACTTTTACGAGGGCTGTTCAATAAAGAATGATCAGACTATTTTTACAGGCGCTAAACTTGAACTTTGCAATATTTTGTTAGCTTAATGTAACTCTTGGTACTACTTTCTTTGTTTTCACTTCCGGTTCCGGCCGTGACAAGTAAGCAACTTGGACATGTTCTGTTCCGCCTACAAAAAAAAAAAAAAAAAAAATGCAGTTGAATCTAAGGAATTCTACTCAAACAACTTTCAGGTGAAGCCTATGCAACATTACAGAAGGAGAATTTGGTCTTCCCTATAGGAAGATAGAAGCAACACTCCAGTCTGTGCTCTAACAGAAGAAAAGAAAACATTAACACTGTTGCTGTAGGAGAGGATCTTTCGATAACGTTAATACTTTAACTGGTGCCACCCACACGTTGTCACCAGCACAGTTGGTTCCAAGATTGCTGATTCCCGAACTAAAAGACGCAGTTGAAGATGATGTTACAGGAAGATGTGGAGTTTCTTTCAAAGGTAAACACTGACAAAACTTGGCTACATCATTTCGGTCCTGAGAGCAAGCAGCAAAGTTCCTTGTGGATGTCTCCACCACCACCACCACCACCACCACCACCACCACCACCACCACCACCACCACCACCACCACCACCACCACAAAAACAACAACAACAATAATAATAATAATAATAATAATAATAATAATAATAATAATAATGTATCTTTCTCTACTTTTCGGTGAAAGCATATTTGGAAATTTGTTTCATTAATTGTTTAAAGTAGAGATAATTCATTCAGGAGTTGCTCACCTTTGTTTTAAAACTAAGCCACTGGAATATTAAAGCTATTTTTAAAATTTGAAAGTAAAAATAAAATATCTTATATGAATAGCATGGGAATGAGTTGATATTTTTCTTTTCTTTTCTTTTTATAAATCAAGATATTGAAACTAACTTTCGTATTAATAGAACACTTTCATTTTTTAGGAAAATTAGGAAAAAAAATTCAAAAATACTTGCGGACCTTTATAAAATTAAAAAGTAATCATTTGAACTGTGACCAAAATTATTGAATATATAAGCGTCAAAATGAATTAATCCCTATTACAATAGGATTATACTGATCTTTAAAAAGACCACTGGTACAATTTAGAAAATGCTAAGGAATTCCTTTTTTTCACATATCCTTCAAAATATTCCTCAGTTATATGGTCTCGTCGCAGGACCTGAGATTGTAAAGAATAAGAAAAAAAAAAAAACAAGGAAATTCGAAGAATGCTTGTACAAGATACATAGGCAGTCATTAAGTTCTTTATGTACTATTATAAAGGAACGTCTGAAATATGCATATTGTTGGCAGATATATATATATATATATATATATATATATATATATATATATTAACTTCATTTTTTGTTATTCGAGCAAAGGAAAAACAAGAACCAGGACAGCACCAAGGCAACGTCAGACCTCCCTTCAAAAGATAAAAGTTGAATTCCAAAATGAAACTTAAGAATTTTGCTAAATATAGCTGTAGAATGTTAAAAAATCATATAAATAAAGGGGAAATATTATGATTTACTTTTATTTATAAATATGAACTGAAATTCAGCACATTAATGATCCACTGAGTAAAATAATGGGTTATGTCCATTATGTCATTTTCCGAGAAAACTGCAATTTATGTTATATACTGGTTCATATAATATGTTATAAATCGTACACATAGATCAAGTATTTTATTTGTTTTAATAGACACTCGGTAAAACCAGAAAAATATAAATATAAATACTTTTATTGCTCGTAGCGGTGCAACGTTTATTTTTTCTTAAGGAATAAAATTTCAGGAGAACATTGGTCCATGTCTATTTTATTTATATAAACCGTTTTTAACATATAAGTTTCATGACATTACATAACATTTCTTTGCATGAACATTTTAGTACTGTTTTTACCATCCTGATCCTCATCAGAAATAAAAATTTCATCTTCTCTATTACCATGCTCTTGGGATGCAAGATTCCGGAAAAAAAATCTATGATGCAAGAATGGTATATAAGAAAGAAGCCGCTTGAGATACTTCAATTTAGCTTCAGTGACTTTTCTTCCTTCTGAATACAAAATAAGTGGACCGTACCATGAAGGGCGACCTTCCTTTCGTCTTGCAAAGTCTATACTCTCTCCCATATTCTAAGTCACTTAATGGGTATATGACTTTATTTTTCATCGGTGTTCTAGATTCGATACGTAGAGATTGAACCTGCAATCATTTGACCTGATGGCCGTCAACAGGCTTACGTCTGTGAAGTGCAACCTCTTTCGCCCTATCAGCAAGTGACACAAAATCATTTGTCTGCATGTTCTTTATCTGGAATGGTTTTCTTTTCTTCCCCTTTGATGCCAATTCCATTCAAAGCAAAAATTTAAAGTCATGTTTGTAGTGAGATTTTTAAACTACACCAAAATCGGCATCTTTTAGCAGAAAACTGTGATCAATTTAATCTTTATTCAAAACTTCTTGCTCCTTTGCTGACAAGAAAATATCTTACCATAGCCATTTTGAAGTCTCGATTTTGTTCTCCGCAACTATCGGAATATGTTACAATATCTTTAATGCCATTCTGTAACTTTTCAAGATAATTATTCATTACACCAATTTCATCTAATCCTCTTCATGCCACATAAACATTGTAGTTTCGTCACTCCTAAGATCATGAATTACAAAATTAAATACTTGCAGCTGTATGTCACATTTGTTCAAATAGCAGGGCAGTAATGTTTTCTCCAAGTGAAAACTGAAAGCAAATGTTTCTGCAGATGCTTCTTTTTTTTGGGGGGGGGGGCGGGAAATATTTCTCTGACTCATTCTTGCAGCTTCTGCCTTTTTAAGATTAAGTTCATGAGAATTTTTCAGGACTTCTTTTTCTTGAGCAATTGCTGTCTGTTATATTATCTATTTTTATTTGTCACATATTTTATAACTGTCTATTTTGCGAACATGTAAAGATAGGTTAAATTAAATTGAAATGTTTTCTGTAAGCACATTTCTTAATGGGGCCAATAGTTCGTTCCTTTCAAAATTATAAATATAAATTATACATAATTTTTATATTCAAACTGGAAGACAAATGTTTTCCCTCATTCTCAGCTCTATGGAGACTTATGCTATAATGATTAGCATATGCTTGGAGGGAAACTGTGTATTCCTTAGCAAAGTTTTGTCAATATTTTGATGATGGTTGTGATACTCCCTCCCATCTAGTTTCGGTATTCTGCAAACAGAAGTTTTCAGTGTCAAGTCGACCGTTGCTGCTTTCAAATAATTGCAAGAAAGATGGCTTGCAATCTATAACATCTTCATTTTTAGAAAGCAATGTGAAAGTAAGCATAGTTGATTTCAGTTTCGGTTCGTCTATTTTATTAGGTCTTCCATCTTTATGGCATGCTACCTCTTTCCTCGAGACCGAACGTGCAAGTAAACTATTTTGCCATTCATATTTCCCAAATCCCAAAATATAGTGTGAAGTCCCTTTATGTCTTCAGTATCCAACTTACTGTACAGTCATTCTAAGTATATTTGTAGAGAGATTAGGAAAATGTTTTCCTTCAGCATGCCTTACTCTCTGTTACATAGGCCTTACCTGAATATTTGAGAGCCTTACGCACCTCATCATTCCACCTACTTGGTTGCTCTTTCCGTTTTTCACCTCTACTAGTGTCAGACGAGTCAATTTCAGTCTTGTTTGATAAGTATATAGTGAAACAAGCAAACAACTTCAGTTAAAAAGGGGCAATTACTCCTCTAGCGTTCATTTTTTAATGTCATCATTATGTCCCATAAATTTACCTAATTAACTTCTACCATTTCTATCAGGATCACCAACATCACCATGAGCTATGCTTCTCTTCACCTACAGATCCAGAATCAACAGAATATCCTTTATGGTTCATAGTCCATATACTGGAATATTATCGCTTTAAAATGCATCACCTAATGTGCCCAAAATGCATTGAAGTTTTGATTTTTACAATGACTTAGTTAAAAATAAGAAGACACAAGTATAGGTTACCCACTATAAGATTAACAAAATCCTCTCAGTTCTTAGCAGTACACAAGTATGGCAGCAAATGACAGGAAAAGACACGTTTCTGGACATAATCAACTTTTTAACCGAACACATATTCTCATGAGCTATCGTAGATGTGCTTACTTAAAAATAATAATACCTATAAAATAGTAATTAAATTTTACCATTTTTGAAATTTCTAAAGTAGATTAGGAGAGTTGAATGCAAAAATATTATTATATTGTTAAAAATAATTTTACACGCTATTTTAAACAGTGTAAAACGAAATAAATCCTTAGGTATAAATATATTTTAGAAACCTAACAAGATGCCAAGAAAATAATTTCAAATTAAATTTAATCTTATCCTTAAGTTTTTGAATTTGTATTAAAATAATAATATTATAGATCATAAATAAATTATTATATTATAATTATTTAAACAATGGAGTATATTATTGGTCTTTAAGAAATTTGGCCTCTTGAAACTCCATTCTTCCGTAACGTGTAATTTTATGATGGCTTATAACTGATCTTTGTTTCAATTCTAGCCGAATTTAACATTTTAACGTCTGTTGCTGCATTGCTATAAAGAACTGGAAACGTGTTTTACTTTTGCATTGTTATTTGTTGTCTGTCATCCGTTGGCCATAAGTAGTGAAAGTAAATACATTAATCTTTTATAAGCACTTGGAAAGCCTTGATATACATCTAAAATTGTTTCTCTTGCTAACCAACTACAGTATGCGAAAGAATAATTCTGTACCATTTTCCAACAGTGAACCATCTGCACTGAAGGCATCACCTTACTATTGATATTACCCAGTTGTCTTTTTCTAGCCATGAGGTAAATTAGTAAATCGCCAAAGCATAAAGTAATCAAAGGCATCCACCCTTCTGTTAGTACCATGGCGCTCGAATAGTTACAGGTTCTGGGATCGAGTCTGTCCTGGAGCGTATTTACTGCGCGTGTTTTATGTTCTATTCTGTTTTTGTGTTCATGTTTGCGTGGGGAATTGCTTATGCATTGTATATGTAGAGGGTTTGTGTTTTGCATTTTATAGCATTTATTATAATTCTGATTACAGAAACATAAAGGTATTCTAGAATTCTCCCGAAAATTTTCGGTAATGTACAAGAAATAGGAAAAGAGTAGTAGATAGACGATATGAAGAAAAGAAATAAAAACGAAAGTGGAAAATGTTTTAGATATGAGTTCAATGTTGGAATTTTATTGCTTACGTTAGTGCTGACAGAAATTTGTCTTCTTGGAATTTAATTGTTGGCACCCATTTGAAATTTTAGAAAAGGCTTTACTTTGGGGATTCCACTTTTGACTATACAGCTCGATATTTGGAGAATTTACGTTGCTCTGTTGTTTAAAGTGTATTAAAAGTGTAAATTGTATGAAAGCATTTCGTATATCAGGATTAGAAAGTAATGAAAAATTACATGATCGAAAACTAGAAAATTAAAAAAATTGAAGAACAAACTTGAAAAAGATACTGGAATGCCAGTATTTACAGCGAATTATGTATGTCCATTATGTATTTTAGTTTACGAGATAATCGAAATGTGCTCCAACGCTGCTCTGAGCAAAGAAAAAAAATATTTAGAGGGCTTAAAAAATGCTCAATCAATTATATCTGTCTGTATGAAGTCTGTAAGATTTTCTCTCGTTTTTCTACTATAAAGTCTTTTGACTAAGAAAGGTTTACTTGTAGCAAGAAATATAAACTAAGTGTTTAGAAAATTAGTATTAAAAATGGCAATGTAATCTGAGGAAAAAAACGCGTTTAATTGTTATTTACTTGTAGTTTTATGAATGAAAACACAATTTTAATATTTATAACCTTATGACTTTAAAAAATTAATTGTAATAAGTTTTAGCTATTATTAATGTGCTAATTTCTATAATTAATATTGTAAAAAGCGCATATATTCGAACATGTTAAATCTAATAAATTTTGAACACTCAAAACAAACATCCCTAGAAATGGCACTAAAATTCATTTAATGGTGTCATTGTTGACAAACATCATTCTTGTAATGGTTTCATACAGTTGCGACATGATTGCAGTTTCTGCAGTATACTTTCAATAATTTTTTTTCTAGTTTCCTGCAGTGATTAACCAATTTTATTTAAAGAGGCTGAGTTGAATGGAGTTCATAAAAACACTGTACAGTTTTGGAGACTATTTACCTCGGATAAACCAGTTTAAACGTTGCTGTACGTGCTCCTAGGATGAAGCATGCTCCGGATGCCCAGTTGCGGTCTCTATAAAGAATATTGAAAAAAAAAATGGCACTATAATGCAAGGCCATTAAGTGACTGCGGAGACTATAGGCAACCACAGTGCGTATCATAAATGAAATATTGCAAATTATGAAAAAGCTATGCCTAATAAATGCTTTGGTTGTTGACTGTGGACTAAAAATTTACGCAAAGATGCATTTCATTATAGTATTTGACGATGTATTACCGCAATTCGAAGGAATTTCGGACATCTGAATCGAAGCGGTGATCAAAGCGTGATGAAAGTGCGCAAAACGAAGACTGTTCTGACGACTAGTAATGTAATTAATATTCTGTTTTCCCAAGGTAAACTCTTGATAAAATATTTGGAAAAGATAAAATAATATCTGGAGTAGACAACGCACAGTCGTGGAGCAGTAATTGGGTGCTGGGGGATGGCGTGATGGCGTAGTGTTGTATGTTGGACTGCTGGTGGTCGTGGTCTTGATGTCTGCCCGGGCTGCTCACTGATGACGTCTGCTCCAATTCTGTTGAATTTGATCTCAGGGTCCACTGGAGTGTTTCGTGGATCAGTATAATTCCACGGGAACGAGAAATGTGTTGCCCAAAAGATACACCAAGTTGACTTGTTCAAAACACTTTATTCACATGTAAAAATATTCCTGACTGTTCACCGCTGACTTCGCTACTCACTTAGATTGACTTTAGAAATGACTTAGATTGTCCTCAACTGAACTTTAGAAATTACCTAGACTGATTACTTTCGAATGACTCAGGCTGCCTGCGTCCGTATATCTCTTTCGTGTCTCTCGTGTCTGCTCTCGTGTGTCTCTCGTAAGATGTCCTCTGTTTCTCGTCTGAATGAATGTCTCTCTGACTTCCGTACCCCAGTTTTCTACACATCGCCACGCCTCTCGCTAAATTAAATTCCCTCGTATATTATTCTATTTCCGTGTTATATGTTCGTCATTGGCTATCTTAAAATTATTTATTTGTACCTAAGTTCTCCTTATTCGTTGACTTTTATCCGATGACCAATGGCTAGAATTATTCTTTCCCCCCTGATTTAATGTCTTCCCACGAGCTTGAATTTTCCAAGAACAGCCTGTCATAAATTTCGGCCCTTTCTTTACATGCGGATTTCTATTGAAATAGCTTTTGCCTTCCTTAGTTTGTAGATTTCCAAATGCTCTCAGAGGTAACGCACGTGTTTATGAGCGGTTTTCATACCTTGTATGCTCGGCTTGCCCATAATAAAACATTTTCGTCTCCGTTCTGACATTCGCATTTTCTCTTAAATTATTGCTACGTCTGACTTTGTTCAAATACTGTCCCGTTACAGTCACGTTTTCCTATTGTGAACTCCTAAGTATTTCCTGGGCAGAAGGTTAGAGACCTAACGAAAGATAGTTTACCCTTTCCTCAGCCTTGTCTAAGGAGCTGTCTCAGCGGACGAGGCGTCAGGTGTACATCTCTGTCTCTTTCTCACATCTTTTACCACAAAATGTATACAAAGCCCTTTTGTAAGATACCATCACCTGTCAAATGACATACACATAAGTACAAGTTACAAATTATTTCTATTTCTGTTATACCCATCTCTAAATGATTTTCTTATATCTATACATAATAATTATCCTTATCAAATCTAATGCCTTTAGAAATATAACTCTGCACCTTTAGTTATTAAATTAATAAAGGCAGCCTTATTTGGCTTCAGTCGCAATGACAAAAGTGCATGAATTGAACTTCGAATTTATACGTTTTTTAAAAAAAAATATAGTCACTTTAATGATAAATTCTAAATAGTTTCTCAATTGTCACTACCATCAACTTTTTTAAGGATAAACTCTTTCTTTATGTTTCATTTACCTATATGCAGCTAAGCGTTTGCAGAGAAATAGAACAGTTGAAATTATTCAAACTTTTTGTTATCAGTTTACTAGCAATTTATTCCAATGCATCTCAGATTATTAATTAACATAGTATTGTAAAAAGAAAATAAACGGTTGAAGGTAAGCAAAAAGGTAACAATTTGTCTGAATTATAAAATATTATACCTTGAAAGGAATATGGAATAGACCAAAGCCTAATATATAGTAACAAAGAATTGAAATATCGTTGTGAAAGCAATGCTTTAATCATAAGGATGCATAAAGTTCCTTTAATAGCTAGTATAGAAAAGTTTTACTTCAATTTTATTATCTTTTATTTATATTTATATAGTTTATTTATGGACGCTGTTTACCATCTCAGGTCAGCAGCGTCTCATTCAATTCAGAGCGTGAAAAGGCCGTTAAATTTTGCTCAGAAGCCTCTTCTTTCAGGCTTGAGGTTCTTTTACTGCCGTATATGACACGAGACCCAATGTTTTAATTCCCTTCTAAAGGAAGCCATACTTAGGATTTTTGGGATTGAACCCGCGATCTTAGGTCTACGAGTCAAGTATGGTTACCACTAGGCCACCAGGACCGCACATTTTTAATTAAATTTGCAATTAGAAACATATTAGTGTTTTCCATCACGATCTAGAATTCCGACACTGATAATTATCTAATATTACAGGGTGTTCATTTCAAATTTCCCTGTCTGAATAACTACCTATTTAAAATGCTTGTAATTTAAATAAAGATATATTAATTTATATTTTGAAGGAAGAATACATTTTACATTTCGCCCCCTCACCGCAAGCAATTCCCACTTAAAATTGTCGAATTGAAGCCTTAACTTAGGACACTTAAATATTAAAAAAGTGTGTATTTTGTTTTCTATCCTGAACTTTTTTAATCTGGACAGAATAAAAATATAAGCCAGTTATAGGTTGAAAACGTAATGTATGTTAAATAATATTACAATTATTAACATAAAGTTATACAGTCTATTGGAACTCCTGACTAATCCACTTACATTCTGGGGGTATACAGCACTTTGAAACAAGTTATTACTAAAACATTACATTTTCAATAGTTTTTGTAACTTTATTCTGTCAAATTCAAACAATAATAAAAACAATTCAGGTTGCTAGCCAACGATAGAAAACAAAAGATATGATAATTTATACTCTTAAATTTTTAAATATAAAGAAGAATTGTATTTTAAATTTCAAAGTGGGGGTGGTTGGGGGTGAATCTTAAAATGCAATCATTCGTAAAGGAAAGAATGACATACGACGATATGTCCCTTAGTTGGTGCTGTTTTCTAGAGGCAGTTGCCAAAATTATTTCTTTTCGTGTGTTTTGGCGCCTGAATGTGGCATGTCACAGTTGGAGTTAGCTGGTTTGTCGCAGAAGCTATAATTCACTATAACGGATATCAGAAGTGTTTATAGGTTTGTGATCTTTCTTTAATTTTAAGTAATTCATTGATTTTGTAAATTTTATCCAGCTTAGAGGTCTTGAATGTTGCTTTTAAATAATATTACTGAACTTAATTTGGCGGTAAAAACATTCATCTATTTATTATCTTATATGGGATGGGGTCAGTTCAATTCAGGTCCATATATTCCTTAAAACTCTCCCACCTTCAGGCAGCTGCATATCTGAAATATTTAGTCACTCAAATCTTGTTCATTGTTTCGTTTAGTATTAAATGTTGCTTTGTCGTGGTTTCGAAAGGAGATAGATCTAATTACTCAAAGGATAAGAAGACTTTAGTTTCAATACACAGTTTCTTACATCTTCCCACAGCAAGCATAATGCAATCACAGTACACTCGTGTCTCAATATCAAAGGTAAAAGAAGAAATGGAATTCATTGACAACGGCAAAAGCCAGTAAGCTAGCATGAGAGAATAAATATGAGGTTCTTGAAAGCGTCTGCTAGGGGGGTTTGTGGGTGAGAAAATATTTAAAATTCCCCCCAAAAACTGCAAGGAAATCCAGTCTGATTCTGATGCAATGGAATTTCAAGATTCCAGAGATGAATACACCGTCAGCGTGCGTCCTGAACCAGTATCTTCTGGTAATGCAGAGTGTGTCTTTTGTAGTGCCAAATTTTTCGAAGATATCAGAGAGTAAACAAAGGGTTGCAGGTTTCCTAGGTGATCAATATGTTTGAAATTTCTATTTAAAATTATACATTGTGTAGTGCTGGTAATTAGCATTTAATATCCACATCTCATATCCCATTTAATTTCATTTTTTATATATTTTTGGAAGTTATGATCTTACTATATACTGAACAATCCATTTCTATAGTGTAGCTAGTAACAATTAAATTTCCAAAAATGTGTTATAATCATATGTTTAGTTCAGTTATTTCCGCAGAATAAAATAGTATTTCACAATCACCTGTTTTCCTCTAAATAACAGCAGAAGTAGTTTTCAATCTTTACATTTAAACTTTGCAAAATAAATGTCATGCCATAATTCAAATGGATATTAATGGTAATTATTGTCAAAATCACCTCATAATAATATTCCTTCTTTGCACAGTTGTCAGTTACTCTCAATATATTCAAACCATGAAAGGAATGTTAATATCGTAACTACCCAGCGATTTTGCATTTTCCCCTAAATTACCTGCTACTGTTTCATTTTATTCTACACAGCCTGTCTTATGAGATATATTCAAAAACATTTATATAATTTAATAAGCATCTGGCGTAGTCAAAAAGATATCTGAAGCTTAAAAACATCTACACTTTCTGAATATAGAATTATTTTTATACACCTAGCACAGTTACACGAAAAAATTTGAAAATTTGTGTTTATAGTGTTCTTAATGAGCATAGTTCGATTTGTTAAACATTAAATGGTATTTTGTTAAAATGATAGCACAGAAGGTAGTTTGTATGCTGGAATTCCATGCGACTAAGTCCATAATCAAAGTTGAACGTCGCTTTCAATCAGAAAACGGGAAGAATTAACCGACAGATAAATGTTATCGTATAAGATATGGCATTCTGGTCGTCTATGCAAGAGGAAATCAACGCTGCGCCTGTTTATATCTGTAATTGATTTGGGGCGCGTGCAACAATGATACTAGAAAAATCCACATTGACTATTTTTTAAATAAATAAAAATATTTTCACAATTGTGTCTGTTGGTGCTTACTTTGTCGTGATAGCTTCACTAGTGTGTATGCTTACATTGTGAAATTACGGTTTTTTTTTTTTTTTGACTAACTTGTATATTCTTTACGCCGCCATCAATTATATTGACATTCATTGTAACAAGCCTTAAGAACTTCATAGTAACGATGAAATATATACAAAGGTGACTGCATCTAAAATCTTTACTTTACTGATGAGTGTAGGGTCACTAGTATATTTGTTGCCAAGTAAAGGTCGGTGACTGCGGGAAGCGAGACGAGCGGCGGGCTCGAAAGCATAGTATAACCAAATCACAAGTAGTGTGGGACGTGGAAATGAGCTGTGCATGTACATACACATACACAAGTCCGAACCGGACAATGTACTATATAATAACTATAATGCATTAGGAATTATACAGAATTTTTTGTCAGTAATGCCGAACGTAAAGAACTAGGCAATTTATTGTTTTCCTGTTTATTAAAAATATTGTTACTTGATTGGAAGTAGAGACAATAATCGTAATTAAGAGCCTGCTTCAACGAATTACACTATTCTCATAGCTCAATCAGTAGAGTAATCGTTTGGCGTGCTTAGAGTCTCCAGTTCGATTCCTGGCTGACTGTCATGCATTTTCTTTGATTAAGAAGGCTCCTTGTCATGTGTGAGTTTATTCTATGAGTTTGAGGGGTGCTTGTATATGCATCAGTAATTTTTTTAATCTATTTATGCTAATCCAAGTGAATATGACCGGCACTAAGCCCAGGCTCAACTTACAAATACCATCCTTATACTAATTATCTTAATACTTTAATCCTTAGTTCTAATCTGCTATCATTTTTGTTATTTGTGTCTATTAACTGCCCAGATCCACTTATTCTTCACTTTACTTACATATTTCCTCATACTCCTACTATCTTTGTGAAACATTTAAATTATATCTATGTTTGAATCTATCTTAAACCCTGTAGGTCTTGGTGGTCCAGTGGTAACCATATTTGCCTCGCAAATCCAAGATCACGGGTTCAATCCTGGCCAGGTCGATGGATTTTTTCGGACGTAAAAATCCTAATTATGGCTTCCTTCTGAAGGGAAGTAAAACCGTGGTCCCGTGTCGTAAATTTACGCCACGAAAAAGAACCTCAAGCCTGAAAGAAGAGGTCTCTGAGCAAAATTTATCGGTCGCTTCACACTCGAATCGAATGGTACGTTGATGACCTGAGATATTAAAGAACGTCCGGAAATAAACCAAATCAACAATATCTTATACTATTTCTTGTTAATAAACTCTGTTGTCTAAAATTCTGTTCCTTTGCACTTGCATATCATGTGTTCAACTTCTTCCTTTCCACCACATAATGGACTATGCTTTTGAGGAATATTCTCTCTTAAGCCTTTTACTCTCCTACTCCTGCTATTAACCATGCTATACTTTCTCTCTCTTCTTTATTTGCAATGTCTATATATTTTTCCCTTCCCCGTGTACTTTTCATCGATATATAAAGGACCAGAGATCTCTTTTCAGCTAACTTACTAAATTATTAGTATTTAATAACCAGTTTGCCCATTTCAGGATATCTGTAAGTGCCACAAAGGCAATTAAAATAGATGAAAAAAACACGAACTGATTTTCCTGTAGCAACTGTGTAGAATATGATGTAGGCAGTTAGTTAATGATTTCACCACCGACATAATAAACTGCAATGAACAATACATATATTTCTGGTTAATAATAAATAAAAGAGTACACATTACCTATTTTTTCATTCAAAGGTTTCCCAAGCATCTCAGTAAATAAATGGTCGTTGTAAAGTGAATATAAAACGAATGTTATTATTCTAAAGAAGTTTAAAATTGAGTAAAATGTTAAGATTTCACCACCGACATAATAAACTGCAATGAACAATACATATATTTCTGGTTAATAATAAATAAAAGAGTACACATTAGCTATTTTTTCATTCAAAGGTTTCCCAAGCATCTCAGTAAATAAATGGTCGTTGTAAAGTGAATATAAAACGAATGTTATTATTCCAAAGAAGTTTAAAATTGAGTAAAATGTTAAGATTTCACCACCGACATAATAAACTGCAATGAACAATACATATATTTCTGGTTAATAATAAATAAAAGAGTATACATTAGCTATTTTTTCATTCCAAGGTTTCCCAAGCATCTCAGTAAATAAATGGTCGTTGTAAAGTGAATATAAAACGAATGTTATTATTCCAAAGAAGTTTAAAATTGAGCAAAATGTTAAGAACATACATATTGCGGATTTTATAAAGCACTATTTATGAAAAATCTATTTAATTTTAATGAAATAAAGTGTTCTGGAACCTTTTGTGGCGTCGTTAAATTCTAATTCGTTAGAATATCAGAATAATGGACATGTTGAAATCTACAGTAACGTCTTCAGTTGTTGTCTATCTACTTCAAAATTGTAGAACCCAAGGGGGACTAGAAACAATTCATATTTTCGTTAATTTTGCCTTTAAGGAGAAGCACGTGTCGGTGCAATTGTGTAAACACTGCAGCATTTAAGACATAGCTAGAGAGTTACGGCCATATGAATACCCCTGTTCACGTTAGTCATGTTATATGATAAAGAGCTTCTGTGGGAGCGTGTGTTTGGTAATTAAGTAACGGCCGTGCGTCTCATTTTCGCTCCCTCATGGTCAGTCTTCCCCAGGACATTGATCCATGTGTCCACCCCTTCACAACCCTGCTGCACCGCCACATATTGAGAAGCTCAGCCCAGGCAGCGGAGAGAGACAGAGATGAAAAACTCCACCAACCCTTTCCATTCAAAGGGGGAGGAGAGGAGTAGGTGAGGTTAATTAGCGTGGGCGTGGCTCTTTGCCATAGCAACTGAGGTTCGAACTAAGGTCTTTATGTTGGGCCCTCAAAACTACATATATAAAGTTTCCTCTCTCGATTTTTTTAAGTCAACATCTCATAGACATACAAAAAACCCTTCTGGCTATGTTTTATTGTGAAGTCATTCCCGACGTAGACACCGCAACATGCAGCATTCATTCGGAATCCAGAGCTAGGAAAAGGCTAACTAAAATGCACTTAACATGGAAAACGCACAGACAGTAAAATGGAAAGTCAAAAACAGAAATGCTAATAACTTAAGCTAGAAGCAAGCCATGGCAAACTCATATATTTCAAGCTTGAAATAAACTCAATGAAGTCCCTTGATATAAGGTGTTAATGAAAATGAACTCCAGTTAAAGTTTTTAATTTAGAAACTTTGAAAAAAAAAACATGTACAGGGAAGAATATAAAATAAATAAATAAATAAAATAAAATAGTAATAGGAAAAAATGTCATTTATATATCTGTGAATTTAATTAGAACCAAAGAGCTATACCGTGGGTTTGAAATAATGTTCTCAAAATTGTAGTGTGATCAAACAACAATTTGGAAAACAGGTGTAATCCCAGTTGTAATTCAGAGCATCTGTGGCGGGGAATAAATTCTGGCAATAAAAAATACAAAGGTACTCAATAGCATATACATTACATTATCAGCATCTGAATAGAATTTCAACAAATTAGTGTTAAGTGCATAATCAAGCATGCAATAAAAAGATGCTGAGTTTTTCATAGCTTTGCAACCTTCACGGCTGATAGCGGGTCTGAAATCAGTAACCCCCAGCGAAGCGAATGTAATATCCTTTCAAGTTCTCGTAATTAAAACTATAATTAGCACAGGATGTCCTTAGAAAATTGCCATTCATTTTAGTTCTTCTAACTTAGCGGGAAGGGGTGTTTGTTCTATGCATTTTATTTTTCAACTTCCTCATAAATAAAAGTCACATACTGTCAGATCAGCGGATCGTGCCAGCTATAATTCCCCACTAATAGCCATACCTTCAAAAATATCCTGAATGAATTTAATGACTCATTACCTGTATTTGCGGCGAAAGAATCTTATGGATGTGCTCAGATTGGTATTTAACATCAGTCAGTTGTTCAAAAATGTGTTTGAGTATGCGCTTCCTGTATCTTCAATTAAGATGTATTCAAAAAAGATAGGCGATGTGGAACCGTATTCATGGTGGGTGGGTTATTTTTTATATAAGATGGGGGATTTATCATTTAAATGATCGGACAATTAGATGCTCTTCTTGTCTTGCCTCGGCTCTTGGAGAAATTAGTTCGATGCCTCCTAACTCTCTGGTTCCAATGCAGAGGATAGGGATCTCAGGGGAACTTTGGACTGTTTTTAATGACTTAAAGTCATTAGGGAGGAAGAGGGTTGTTCACTGTAATAATATAAGGTTCGGCTCTGGTTGGACATTTAATTTATTTGATAACTTGGAAGGTTCTGGAACATGTGCTTCTTCGGATTATAATCCGCTGTATTTACTCGAGTATTTATTCACTTTAACACAATTGTGACTATTCTTACTATTACGCTTGCACTGCCTGATTGACTCTCACTGACCGGACGATTTACTTTGACTCTTCGCGGCGGTTTAACTATTCTACTATGGCAGTGAACAATGCAGATACTGACTAACTGTCACTCTTGCTGCTACCGTTACTGCTGTTACTACTGTTACTCTATCACGACTCACTAAACTTCTATCGCTGTTGCGGCTGCTTCCTCCCGCGAATGCTTAAAACTTATTTTCTCATAGTTAAGATTAAATCTCTTATGCGAACTCGCTCCTACCCTCGCGAAAATGTAATTCCTTTAAATAAATTTAATTTGGTTCCTTCTAGAATATTAAGTCCATGGTTAATTACAATTTTGCTTTTATTCGTCGGGTTTTTGAAATATGTTGATTGGTTGAAGTTTCTGGGTTTTACCAGGAAAAATTTTCTATTCCCACGCTACGGGAAAAGAGATATCTGCCCTTCACTAGTTTCTTGCGATAAAATATATTTCAGCAATATATGCGGCCTCCCTTTGAAACAATAATATCTTGGTTTCTGTGAAAACGCATGCGGTATTTCCTTTTTACGGCAAGTACAGTTATATATTCCTAGCCGTTTACAGTGTAATGACATTTGGTGCCTTGAGACCGGCGAGTGTGTCCGAGAGGATTTGAAAGAGTTATGTTTAACAAAGGACCCTTTTCCCAGGCAAAGCGGCCTTTTTCTAACAAAAGTCAGCATGTCCATGCCTTTCACAAAAACATAACAAAGGAATATATGCACGTCAATCATGGTATTATAGAAAGATAACTTGAATATTGCTTATTAGTCAAAAAGACATATCTGTATACATACACTAATACCTATAATATTGGGGTCCTCCTTTTAATTGTAACATTAATACCCTTGACTACCCGAAACAAGATAGAATTACTATTACTATTATTATTATTATTATTATTATTATTATTATTATTATAGTCGTCAGAAGCACTTATAATTAAATAGAAATTTTTGAGACATCATTTCCTGCTTCACATGTTAACTGTATAAGCTATAAGGATTTTCTCGTCTTGCAAGGGGGGATTTAGTGTGTGAAATTGGATTTTTATGTACTCCGATACCTGTTGTTTTGCGACGAAACTTGGTCACATAAATGGAACCAGTAAAGAATATTAAGTGTGGATCAATTATTGTTATTAGTGTTACAATCTGATATCTTTTAAATTGATCAATGCTGAAGACAAACAGTAACCATCACTTTGAATTTGAGATACCCACTAATACATACTATATTTATTATTATGTCCAAAGTTTGGAAATATGTTGCTCTCTCTCTCTCTCTCTCTCTCTCTCTCTCACGCGCGCGCGCGCGCGCGTGTGTGTTCATCTAAATTCAATTTTTAACAGCAGCGATGTTTGGAATGGTTGAAAATGGGCACTGAGGATAATTTTCTTTCCACAAATTCTTTCAGCGTTTATGTTAATACGTATATTGAATTTTGATTACAGAGATAAATATTAGGGGAAAATTTTCGTGCAGACTGTTACAACACATTTTACTTCTTCAAGGAATTGCGTTTAATGATAATATTAAGTACATAATAAACGACAATCGCATCGTTTTAATGGCTGGGTTATTGAAAGGTCTGACATAATAGATATTTTTATAAATTCAGCCCCTTTACAAAACTAAATGAAAGAGGTAAACATTTTAAAGAATCACAAATGCTCTATATATGGGCTCTCACATCTTTATTTGTGTTTAAGTGTAAAGACAATGAATGTTAACTTTTTTATTGTCCGACAATTTCTATTTGTTAAACATATGAGTAAGTCGATAACACATTTTCTCTGCGATATTTTTATTGCATAAAAAGAGGTACTAGCAAAATTTAAATTATTATTGTTCCATAAGACTTCGCATTGATAATGAAATACAACAAATATGACGTAAATGAGATGAAGTTTTAATTTACTTGGTGTTAGCCCTGGAGAAATTATAAAATCCCTAGCGCACCAAATCAAAGTATATATAATTTTAATATAATTATGTGCAGACATAACAAGCTCTTTAAAACGCACTAGGAAGTGACATTATTAAAAACATTGGAACTTAAAGCTGTAAAATGCTACTTAAAAACACACGTAGTGCCGTATTTCCATTCTCCTCTATCAGTACATATCAGTACACTAAGATAGAGAGATGGCGGCCATAGTATTGCACAAGGCTCATAACCCTCCTGGCCTTAACCTTTCCCTTTATTATTTCCGTTACGGGCAATTAGTTATTTTAGTTTTTCTTATGTCAGAGGACCGCTAGCCTGCTCAGAAACCTCCACTGTAAAACAGACGGGGTACCGCCCACCTCAGTCTTTATTGACTCGTTACGAGATTAAGAGCCGGCAGCTCGAAATATCGCGTACTCTTAAGTAGTATTTTGCAGGTTTAAGTGTCAATCTATATATATATATTATTTGCATAATACCGCCAATTGCAATTAAAAATACACACGAGGAAAGTGTGCACCGCTAGGAAACACAATGCCCAACAGTTATAAAAAATGAAGCCCAAGAATTTACAAAAATGATTCTAAAATCGAAAATTCGTTACGTCACAATTTCACGGTTGTTTTAACAGGAAATTGAGTGCCGGTCTTCACAGGTTAAAAGTTTAAAAATTGGAGGAAGTTTATTAATTAAAGTAATTAAAACACTAGACTAAAAATGTGATATATAAAAACTGAAAATGTTTCATTGGATTAATAATTCAAGTAGCGAACTGGGAATCGAATCTCAAGCAAACTATATATGCTTGAGGCACACACACACACACACACACACACACACACACACACATATATATATATATATATATATATATATATATATATATATATATTCCATTTTACGACTGCATTACTTCTATAATAAAAAGCATACAAAGCTGCACTATTTTTATTTTTACAATGAAATGATTCCATATATTTTAACCTTAAAGAGCCCTGCCTGTCTCTAAAAAACATTAAGAAACTGAAACCCTTCTTCCTTAATTGTATTTATAGCCAACATTAATTTTTAATAAAAGTAAGCTATGTAGCTTTTCTGGATGAGAATATATTCTAAGTCGAAAATTTGTTTCCTATCATTTTATTTTTATAAGTATATTACTGTGTCTTATTTCATATAATACATTAATGAACAAGCCTTTGACATGACCTTGCTGTTTATTTTGCCCACATATCAGCAAATCAGCTCTTTCCAACACTAGTGATTAGCTATTTAAAATCAATTGCAATAGAATTATGCCAAGTTCCCATGCTGTTAGAATACCCCCAAGCGCTAGCTCTTGCATTAGACATGTTGATATTGACGAATGGAACAGTTTACTGACGATGATTGGTGCGGCAAACGGGATTATTGCTCTGTTAGGCTTAATCCCTATATCCCATTCACATACTCTCCAGCCTAAATGTCCATCTGTTTGATTCTGAATCTTTGGCATGTTCAACCCCTTCTCTTTGCTATCAACTGTATGGGCATTCCATAGAGTCTTTCTTAAGCTCATAGATGTCACATTCTTCAGTGTTGTAGAGCAGGATTTAAAAAGGTCGTGAATGAAACAAGTTGATAATTGAAAATAGAACCAAAAATTAATGGACTTTCAAATTTTAAAGTAGTTTTCATTGAATTTATATTTATGAAGTTCATAAAAACAAAAATGTATAGGTAAAAATATGAAAATTTGTGAAAAGTGCTTCAAAATAAACTTAAATAAAATCAAGAACCAAGCGTCCCAGTCAGTCATCTTCTGGCCCCTTATGGGCCCAACCTACCCAATTTCCGGCGTTATTTTCCTGTAATCTTCCAGCATAAGGTTACGTTTCAGTCGACAAATAAGTTCTTACAAAGTCAGTTGGCCTTTCGCTTCAGTGCATTAATTACTGCTCTTAATGTATGTAAATTAAATTTAGTGCACTGAAATGTCAACTTATAAATGAACACTATAACAGTGAATATTTGCATCTGTGAAAACAGAATTTTGTGGAGTAGTTTTTAGGCAATTTGTAGAGAAAAATGATCCGGTTGCATACAGAGAAACTGTAAAATAATTGATTTTTAGATTTAGAGAAATAGAATCGAAAAACGATAGAATTGTTAACCGAAAACGATTTGTTCTAACGGAAGGAAAATTTGAGTTCTGCAAAGAAATTTAGTATGTCACGTGGCGCAGAAAATGGGCACTAAGCTCAGTCTGTACTAACTGCTAAAACTGCAACCTTAGAGAACGATTGTAATGGACGAATTAAAAGCGTTTGGGCATTTAATGGTATGCATTTCTACTATTGGATTTTGCAAACTATTGATGAATTACAGCTAATTTTCTCCGATGAGATTTGGCTTCATTACATAGCTATATTTGTTCTCAAACTATAGGCATTAGAGTACAGAAATTCCATGATTTAGGAACCTTCCTTACATGATGAGGAAAAGTATGTGGTGTGTTGGAAATGTACGACCAAAAATAGTTCCTATGTTGTTTTCAATCTGCTGTATAACTCAGAGAGGTTTTACACTCAAATACTCGCATAATTTTTGGAACAATGGACGGATGAATGATAACATGGACATTTTCAACAAAATTCCGCCACATCTCGTACTGCCTGTGGTACTGTGGAGATTCTAAGGAAACAGTCATTTCTAGAAATTTGTGATTCCCCATTTTTGCCACGTACGACTGTTATTTGTAGATACCCTAAAAATAGATTCTGTAAATAAATTAAAATACAATACAAGAATAGAAATTCTAAGCATTTTGGTAGCAAAATTTTGGATCTGAATCCAAATCTTATCAGAATAGTTAGGAGTGTATGAATGCGACAAATTCCACTGTGATAATACTCTTTAATTAGTACGCATTATTACATAAAGATAGGTTCATATGCATGCTTTTATTAATAACTTTTATACAATCGTTTAATATGCAGGGAGATTAAGAATAAAACGCCGAAATCACTCGATCGGGCGGTCGGCCACCGCGATCAGTACATGTGGCCGGTAGATGGCAGACTGGGACATACGTTTAGTAATAATTGTAAGAGAATTTAAAGATCGTACGTAGAGTTTTGCTTATGAAGAATACACATCTAGTTACCAAAAATTATAAAATGACAACTAAATTATCAAATTAGTATATTTTGAAAAAATATAAATTAATATCAACAATAAATAATCAGAAACATGATAGATGATGAAAGATTAAAGTCAAAACACTGTGCACAGAAATGAATATCGTTTCTTCGAAGATTGGCCTAAATAAGTAAATTGTTAACAATGAAGGCTCAAGAATTATTATTATTATTATTATTATTATTATTACTATTACTATTATTACTATTACTATTACTATTACTATTACCATCATCATCAAAAAGAATCAAACTATACTGTATTAAATGTAAAAATAAATTGGAACAAAAAGGAGAAAATAAAGTTAAAAATTAAAAAATTATAATAATACAAATTAAAAAGGAAGGGGTGAGAAAATTATTTGTCGTTACGATGTTTAGAAGAATTTAATCCAGGTAATGTATTTAAAATTTGTACACAATAGATAGTATTATTCCGTTTAAGAGCTTGCTGTCCTTAATCTCTTGCGCTCTTTTGGGTTCCTTGCATCATTCTAGTGACTTTTATTCAAAATTCTGCCTCAAACATTAATCAAATATGGAGAGAAATGAAATAAATTTTCATGTAAGAGGAGTGGATTGTGTCGTTACTTTCGGTAGCTATAAACGACATGGTAGAGGTCAATTTTAATGATAAACCTTTTGAAAACAGTTAGATGCCAGATTCCAAAAAAGCAGGCTCTCTATCATACGTGGATTTTAACAGTAACACGCAGTATTCATACTTAACGTTAGCAATTCTACTTAGCAATAGATATTAAATATATGTATAGGCCCAAGCCATTATCACAATCCAAAAAATACCCGATGAATTAAACTGAGCTTTAGGTGGAACAACAATGTATTGATTGATGGAGAGAACGTTCAAGCCTAGGGACTGAATAATTCTTTATGGAGAAAAATGTATTATCGTCACATTCTGCAGCCATGGAAATCAGTAATATTAAAATAAAAATTGAAATTAAAACATTTAAAAATCTTCCGCTGTGTTGCCGTGGTCCATGGTTTAAATTGCTACCATAGCTTTCACCAACTGCTTCCTTCGGTTGACATCATCAGCGGACGATGAACAACACCTGACTGCTAGAAGACGACCCATGGGCCACGGCAAAACAGTCTTTAAGATTTTAACTGTTTTAATTATAACACGGGCTGTGAAAGACTAAGAATTATTTAATATTAAAATAGATTTAAGGAGAATGATAATATAAAATGAGCAATTGTTTAGTAATGAAATTTAGTTATGAATGTTAGTATTCCATCAAGTTAAAGAAAATGTGTCATTGTCTACTAGATTGAGACAAAAGGACGGTCTGGAGCTTCCACGGCCTCGACGATAGAAGTGTATGCAATTGGCAAAATACTTGTTTTTTAAGTTGAATATCCATCTTACTCGTTTATTTGAAATATGAAGCATTTTAAAATTATTTATTCAATACAGCGATGTTTCAAAAATGGATTAAAACGATTAAGTTTAATACAAAAGTTGGCTTAGAGTCAAAGGATTGTCATACAAAATTTATGAAAGTTTATAGAGATTCTTCCCTTTTTCAGCAATGAAAAGTGTGCTGATGAATTTCAAGATGTCCTTATCAGCCGACCGACGTGAAGTATGTCCAAAAAGTGCAAACAACAGCAGCAATCATCAAGTTTATATACGTGAAATTTTTTAAACTGTAGGCATTTCAAAGTAATGTGCAGGATACACGAAGAATTGCATATGTAAACGCTTTGGCAAGTTTTTTTCCCCCCCTTTTCTTTTTGCATCGACTTAATTGGGATGAGACTTGGATTCACCATTAAAAACCAGAATCAAAATAGCAGTCAAAACAGTGAACAGAAGCCGTTTGTACAAAGATGCCAAAATCGGTTTCAGACAATGGCTAGCATCAATCCCAGACCCGCTTATAAATAATATATGTGTGTGTGTGTGTGTGTGTGTGTGTGTGTGTGTGTGTGTGTAAATGAAAAATAATGTAATACCGTTAATAATTGTAACTAAAATAACAGTAACTAGAAAAGGATAAAACACTAAGAAAAAGTCACACATTTGTAATCGCTATATTTCGAACTGCTCTTCTATGGCAAGAAGACAAGTAAAGGTGATAAAAATAAATATTGCATAGCGAAGGTAACGTTATTGCATGGAAACAGATGAAACTAGCTACAAGAGTGTGTGGGAAAATATAAATTAAATTACGTTACTTTCGATATTTAATATTTATTTTTATCACCTTCACTTGTCTTCTTGCAATAGAAGAACTTTATCAGTTCGAAATATAGCGATTACAAATTTGTAACTTTTACTCGGTGTTTTATCCTTTTCTAGTTACTGTTTTACATATATAACAGAAAATAGGAAAATCCGGCACACTACGATATAAAAGGGAAAGTTGCCAGGAAAAGGCCTAGCATTGTATTCTGTTGGGGTCCCTTTTGTAATGTTTATTCCGGTCAGTTCAAATAGAACTTTGAAAATGACTGGATATGGAATAAAAAGCGATCTCAAGAATTCGGAGAGGACAACTGTTCTTTTGTTAACAGTGCAGGGTAAGCTCATGCAAAAAGTAGATGGAATCATAAAACCTCTGTTACGGCTCTCTTGCAAAGTAGTATTTAGGTCAAGAATCTAAGACTTAAGATTTTGCTGTGGGAGAACCCGAATAAAATCTTAGAAGATAAGCCTATAAGAATTAGGCGATAATAAAATAAATTGGATCCCACCAATAAGAGATAGGTGTAGGAGCAAGTCACGTGACATTTAGAAAGTATTTATAGTGCATAAGACTGGGGGACGGGCGAATTAATAAAAGCAGATGTAAGTTAGAAATTGGGATATACAAGGACACACTAAGAGAAAAGGTGTGTTGGAGATTGAGATGGAGAATAACATTAGACTTCGATAGGATTTTAAATAAGGTACCAGAGACCACAAGTTGTGCGCGAAGAAGGAAGTTACACGAGGATATACAAATGACACAAGTTACGAATTTACCGAAGTTACGGCATTTCTACTTCAAGTTAGTCCCGATATTCAGGGCAGAGTTTAAGTCGAATTCAAGACAGTTTAACTGAATAGGAAAACGAGTGTAGAAACTTGATGTACGATATAGTTTGGCTAGTTAAAGTTAGTTGTTATAGCCGAAAACATTTTCAAGATTCTAGCGTGTCCTAACTGGAACCATAGTTATATGCAAATATGAGTTAATAAACATGAAAACTATAACTTCAGTGCTATTGCTTGTTTATTATCTCATTTCTCTGTGATAGTGTATCACAAAAACGTTCGACTGAAAAATTGAGCTTATAGCCGAGGACAAAACATTACAAGACTGGGTACTAAATGGAGGTTCGACCAATCATCCGTGAGATACCAATCGATTTGTGAACTTCGATCACCTCTTTATAAACACCTAATTATATTACCTAAACCAAATTAATAATTTCCATGAATTTTCAACTAATCCAAGTCCAATCACATGAAGTTTATTTATTACAAATATCGTCGCAGGTTTTATCTACAAAAAAGGTTATGGCATAGTTTTTGGGAAGCTAAAGGAATTTGATTAATTGATTGTATTCAGAAGGGTGAAACCATAATCGCAGAGTTCTATTTAATATTTCAAATCATTCGTGAGAAAAGTCTCGGTTGAAGAAGGAGAAAATAATGCGACAATGAACCTGCTTACAAAAGTGCTCTAAAGATAGGAAAACTGAATGATTTAACAAATGAATTGTTGCAGCATCCACCCTACTCCCGAGATTAGGCTCACTCTGATTTTTATCTGAAATTCTTCCTCTCTAGTCAGTATTTTTTCAGTAGTGTATTTATTACAGTAGCACCAATATAAAACAAAACAACTGCATCAGGCGCAAGGATTCAAAGCACCGTATGCTTTTATAATTTACTTGATATGTTTGATTTGGTACAAAATATTACATTAAATACTCAACAAACAAATAAATAACATGAACAAACAAATAAAAAATATAAATAGAATAAAGTAAGAAATACCAGAACAATTTTTTTAAAATATTAAAAATATATATGCAAATATGAAGAATATCCATTATAGATGATGCATAGCTGCATTCAATCAATTTGTTTCCGCCCTACCCGGTTATCAGCCTTTTCAGACCTGAGCTGTCTTTCTTTCGTCAGAATTTTACCTAATCTCTCCTATCCTTCCTTGCCTGCCAGCAAATTCCAGCATTACCATCTTACTCCCTTAGATCCTGTAAAGGAGTGCGGTAGATACTTTTCCTTCCATTCTTCCGTACCTTTATATTCAGTCAGAATATGTGTCCATGATTCCCCCTCCTCTCAAATTCTCGGCTCATAATCGGCAGTGATCTGAGTCACCCGCTATGCCCTTAGTCTGAGCCACACGAGCCCCTTTCTAGTGAATTTAGTCCCTGATTTCAGACCCAATTGTACCTCCAGCGAAATCATCTCTCAGCATTGCGCAATTGTCTGCTATCTACCCATATCCCTCAAGCGGTTCCTAGCCGTACTCCATGCGCTCTTCGCTCTTTCTATTCCCCTGGCTTGCCATCCAAATGGAGTTCATCCCTATTGTTTCTAGTGCCATTCTTAATTTGGATGCCCATGTCTTGTTCCCTCCAATCTCCAGATGTTCATAATAGCACAATGCCCTAATTAAAGTTTGGTTTCCATGAATAATTCGCAGTCCGTACTTCACCACTCTGATTTTACATTCTATGGTAAATCCCAAATTCTCTCCTAATTCCGCGGTTCGCTGTTTTCCTTTCCAGTCCCAAAATTTCAGAAAACATGTCCTCACTGAATCTAGGTTACCGTACGGGTGGCCGAGGTCGTTTAGGACTCATGAGCGAGAAGTCTGGGTTTCGAATTCCACCAGGACCGTCGTCCCTGACTGAGAGTTTTTCCAGGTTTTCCTCAGTCCTCATAAATGCCAAATGCCGGGAGGTACTCTAAATTAGGCCTGGAACGTTTCCTTCCTTAAGAATCCTTTTCCAATATCATTTCATCTCATGTGTCATCAGTGTTCACCGCCTATGGCGCCTCAGTAGTAAAAACGGGCGTTAAACACTACTCAAAAAAAAAAAAAAAGAATATAGGTTCGCACTGATTTTTCATCAAATCAAGAGACGATTGCAGTTGTGGCGCAGTATTTTGCAGACTGTCCTGAAAATTATTCAGATACCAATTCATGGCTGATGTTTCGCTGGAATAAATGTGTTGATCTTGAGGGATATTATGTCAAAAATAAAAATAAAGTTCCAGAATACTCTACTTCACTGTTAAGCCGAAACTTTTCAACAGTCTTATCTACTGTAAGATGTGTGTACGTTGTTTCTCGTTAATACAATTGCAAGGGTAGTAGTTTTCTTCTGCTGAGTCAACAATGAACACATTTCAGAGCGAATAATGCAAATTCATTGTGTGTCTTCTAAGCGTCAGTCTTGGCGTTCAAATATGCTATTTACTGAAATTGAAATGTTTTGAAACTACCCAAGGGTAATGACAGATTTCGGTTACTGCTCGTAGAAAATCAGGGAATTCATTCAGATACTAGTACAGAGTTGCAGAGGACAGCTGCTGTCAGAATAGGCTTTATCACCTTAGCTCCAGTATCGACAGATTCATCAAAGGTAAATAGGTTATTCACAGTGTCAAGGCTAGGGAAGTGCCAGACAAGTAATAAAAGAACAAACTAGCTAGGTACATTTTTACATTTTAATCAATTACTCTGAGCTACATCCTCTCATGGCCCGTGTTTGGTGTGGGAAATTTAGCAAAACTTTGGGGTAGACTTTAGCCAAGCCACCCCCGGCTCTGTCACTTTCCTACTGACTTTAAAGAAGTAAATAGAACGTATGACTTGTACAAATCTCTCCTCCAGAATACTGTAGATTTTTTATCGTTTATAATAATTAAATAAGATGTTGCAATAGGGAAATGCTGTAAAATCAAGAATCTGCCATATTTCTCCTTGTCATGGTAGAAAGTGTCAACTTACAAAAGACGTTCCTACTATGTCTACAATAAAATTCAGCAACAAAATGCTTGTCTACATTTTGAAATGTTCACTCAAACATCGAACAATGTCTTTTAAAATAGTTGCCATTATTTAAAATATGTATAATGTATTAATGTTGAACACATCAAGTGCCAGAGAAACTTTTCAAGTTTATACAGTCAGTACGATGTGTTGTTAATCCGTTTCTATGCAGCAAAAGTTTTTTTTTAATATTCACACAAACATTGAACAAGTTCTTTTATATTAGTTGCCATTATTTAAAATAGGTATAAGGTATTAATTTTACACACATGAAATGCTTACTCCCACAACTGAACGAAGTATCCGACGAATACTTTTCCAGCAAGATGAAATGCCTCTTCAAGTATTTTGAAGCTTGTGATTTCTCAACCAAGTTTTCCCTCTTCGCTCTGGAATGGTCAAAGTGAACTTCATTACTTACATCTCTACTACTGGCCCCAAGGTCACCGGATCTTACACTATGTGACTTTTTCCTTTGGGGATGTCAAGGACGCTGGGTATGTGTCACCATTGGTCACAAAAATTCATGAGCTCAGAAATCGCTGTGTTACAGGTGTGGATTCAGTGAGTACGGATGAACTCGACTGGATGTAGCTCGTATAACCAGAGGAATTCCTACACAGCACTTATACTGTATCGAAACTTGGATTATGTTTCTAGAAAATCTATTATGTTATTTCTTCGCAAGAGCTACAATTACAGCTTACGAGTATGATCTCATTTTGTCGGACTGGTTGGACCAAAACTCTCACACTTAAGGAGGGAGCACGTTGATCTTCCTTCGCAAAGCCTTAGTTTCATCTTTTTTCTGATTTGAGAGCAGTATAGCATATTTTCAAAAGTTTTTGTTACAGCTTTGAAATTTTGGTGAAATTTCGAAATGCACTAATTTCAACATGTGACATCAACAAAAACAAATTTCATATAATAATGCAGATCAAACAATATACATAAAATGTATTACTCTTTAAGAAAATGGGTGCTATTGCTTATAAACACTAGCATCTAGAAAATATAGGAAATCACTTATATTACAACTTTTATATCACTCGAAATTCTGTATACATTCATCAAAATGTTACACACAATCCATTAGAAGCTGCCTTATCCATGTCATAAAGTAACAAATATTTAACTACAATCATTTAGCTTTGATCATAAGTATTGTATTTTTATGTCAAATCATACCTGTTTTAAAGAAAGTGTTTTTGCTCTTTTAAATGCTCATCATATAAAATAACACATCCTTATAATTTTAAAATATCCTCAGATAAAACTAAAAATATGAATTTTAAGGAAAAATGTCTCCCTAGTCTTTGCGGTAAATACTGTTACAAAGTTTTAGTCTAATAACTATAGCTTATTGTAATATTTGTCATCTGATTTTGATTAGTTATTCTCTCACATTTAGCACCAATAAGCTCTCAAAATTACTCCCTTTTGTCCTCACATATGACCAAAGTTTCTCTGGGCATTTATATTTGTCTTCAAGCTCTGGTCACAATTTGTAGTTCTAGGGGCTTAGGTTATGAGTGCTAAAAGGCTAACTTGAGCACTAATAAAATCGAAAACATTGCTCGCTAGTCAAGCCCGTGTGCTGCAGCTGAATCTTGCTGGAATCTCCAATACCTGTTCTTGAACAATAGAGTGGTACCCTACATTTTGGCGGTTGTCTTCAACCAATTTTGACCGACATAGTGCTTGGCTGACTTTAAATCATCACTGTGACTGAACGGTGGCCACTCTGGACCTTCTAAACTCTCTCGCCAGTATTTCATGATGTCTAGGCATACATTCTTGTCATTTTGACGATTGTAAGTTTCTTCAACATTGATTACTTTCTTGTCAGTAAAAAGAATTTTCTGATAGCAGTATCACTTTAGCAGTCTTTTATATATCAACATCATTTGGTGCTTCAATTCTACAGTTAAAAATGCACAGTACTGCGAGGACATGGTCTTCTGGATATGTTCATCTCATGTGCTATTACTTGATGATTTTCCAATTTTAAGAAGGGATATTACAGCAATATGGTTTTCAAAATCTCCCCATTTCATGGTTAGATCTCAAGTATTTCTAGGTACCTGAACTCAACAATGAGGATGACAAGTATTGAGCAGAAAAACTGTCAACTGATCGCCAAAACCGGGATGTACTTTTTTTTTAAAGTTTGTAACAGTATTTATGGCAACACTAGGTAGTAATGAAGATAAAATAATTGAGCTAATGGAATATTTAAATATTTAGGAGACGAGAGGGGTAAGACAGAAGTGTGAACATCTCACACACAAAGCTAGAAGAGGTCATGTCAAAAAGAGTGCTTTTAGAACTTCATATAGCCACTACCATTATTCTTTAGTTAAAAACTTAATTGAAATAGCAAAATATAAACAAGTCTTGCAGTAAATCTGCTGTCTTTGTTTTACTACATGAAGAACTAATGTTGTAACAATGTACCAGAGGGCATCCCATGTACACAACGTATAAAAGAAGCGCGTTCTCGTGCCAAACCAGCTACGTCCGGGAAGCCGCAAACAATCATCCAGTTAACCACTGAACACCACTGAGTACCCTCATCCCCCTCGCGACAAAGCCTTTGTTTGGCATGGCAAAGCGATTTTATAAAGCCTGCCACCGTCGCACGCTTTTAATGTACAAGTAATTGTTTGGGTTTCCTTAACAGATTCTTCTGCGCACTCAAACCATTCATTAACCGAGTTTGTAAAGCGTTCTTAAGTACTTGTTTGCGCAATTTCAAACAAAAGAGCTTTCCAAATATTGGACTAGCGTTAATTATTTATATATAATATACGACTTGTGCGTTAGAAAAGGGAGCTTATGACTTTTCTTGTATAGAGTTTATATATTTATATATTTATATATGTTTATATTTATATTTATATATTTATAGAGTAGTAGTTCACCTAAAACCCAAAATTTAAAATTTACTTTAGCGGCACCATTCGCTTTTCCCCCAACAAAACTCCGCGTATACTATGTAAATAAAATAACAACAGTTCCTGAAAATCATGGAAATCATGTCATTAGGAGTGGGGGTATAACTGAAAGTTAAAATTTCAAAATCGCTCTAGCGACTGCAATATTTTTTTCTTCACAACAAAATTCGGTATATACCATTTAAATAAATAAGAAAAATAGTTTCTAAAAATTAAGGTAATCGAATCTCTAGGGGTAGGGATTTACTTGAAAACCGAAATTTAAAAAGCGCTCTTACGTTTAATTTTCTCTCTATTGCGTTAAAACAAAAGGAGAAATTAATTCAGCACACATAAACTGTATTTATAATCGTGCATATATCGTCGTGAAGACAGCAACTGTGCGACCTTCAGAAAACGTTTGCGTTGCATGTTTTTACTGCCGAAACATTTAATTTAAATTTCAAAGTCAATGAAAATCAATGGAATTTTGATTGTTTATTGTTGATTGCGTATATTTGCTTAGTACAATGAAAGTGTTGTAATCAGTTACGTAGTTTTTGAAACAGCGATTTCCCCTACGCCCTAAGAAAAGCAATCAGAAGAAATAAAGTATTAATTTATACCGGCATCAAATATCATTCTAGCAAGTGAGTAATATTCTCAGTTCTCTGTATATTACAGAAAGACTTGAGATGCTCAGAATTGTAAGACGAGGGTAAGAAGTATGATGGTTTATGGCTTGCCCTGACCCAAGCCCATAAAACCAAGGCGAGAAAAACAAAATTCTTTTAGTGAACGTTAGGCTAGAAGGTCATCGCAGCAACCCCTCGGGCATTCGTTGCGCGGTTAGGATAGAAAATTTGTGCAACAAGTGCCGAACGCGAAATTTAAAGCACCAATCAGAGAGCATGTGCTGCAATCAAAAAGTTTGAATTTCGCAAATTTTAAAATGATCATAGCGTCGCTGACCGACCGACTCGAGCTGAACAAAATTATCGGAACGCCGCGAGTTCGGGGCATTCTGACGGAATTTGGAAGATAGTAGGCATTCTGGTGGCATTTCGGCATTAGGAAGTTAGTTGGCATTCTGAAGACATCTCGAAGGTAGTAGGCTGTACGTAGAAGCAGTTGATAGTTAAAAATGATCAGCGGATATCGTAAGCGCTATTAATTCTTGATTACTAGTGAACTAGTGGTCCGTAAAGTGAATCAGATAAGACAGTCAGTCAGTTTATCCAGGAAGCAGTCCAATTAGTGGAGTAGCGTTGGTCAGAGTCGTCACAGGGATAAGAACTGTTGTAAACGTGGTTACAGCACGTACTTAAGCAACCTTTAGTTCAGAAATATAATATCAACCCACAAATAGTAGTGGTTTCCCTAACAGTAAACCTACTTAAATAAAACAACGTATAAATCTATTCCGGGTTTTAACGAACCCAGAGTTCTCATTTGGTCATACCCTGACAATTCTTCTTATCCCCAAGGAGCGCCCTAGGCGTTTCCCAAAGAGGCACTAGCTCTCATCATCTAAGCCGAGGCAGAGAGGAGGTTCTTCTCCTCGCATCTAAGTGAAGCAGGAAAAGGAACGTGGAGAAGGGAAGGAGCGAGGACAACAGGACCTAGCAGAGGACACCATGAGGCGGTCAACATCCCGTCCCCAAAAATCCTAAAACTACTCTTCCTGTCCAAACCCTGAGATCAACATTTAATTGGAATCCTCGTCCTAACCATAACGACAAATAGTCACTAACAACCTACCAAATCATTTCTTTCACACCCCCACCCTTCCTTCACACTAAATATATCCTGCTTCATTTTGCTTTATTGACACATATAAACTTCTTAAACACACATTATTTGTTTCTGTTATTCTATTTTAGTGAATGTAAAGATGATAAGATACCAAGGGCTCAGTTCATAAACATAGTTGCAATTAAAAATGTTTAAAAAAAATACTCACACAATATAGCTTTATCTATCATTGGTAATATATTTCATTTAATTAATATTATACCATTAATTTAGTGATTTAATCTCAATAATAATAATAATAATAATAATAATAATAATCTAAAATATTAATTCTCTTTTGTAATACTTATCGATTGCAGGAATTTTGTTGTGCTCACTTTTGAAAATTACACTATAGACATTTATTTTCAAGTGATTTTGAATGTTAAAAACAACCAATCTAGTTAAGTAATGTACTATTGTCTTTTATTAGTTTCTTTAGAGTTTGTCATACTAATACCACACAGTAATGCTACAGTTTATTTCATTAATTACTAAGACCATAATTTGGATTTTATATTCTTTTTTAAATTATTCTACTTGGTGAGGAATTCGCTTAGTTTATGCATCTCCTTCGCGGCGGACTTTTAGTATCGTTAATGTATTTCACTAAAATTTAGAGGTGTATTTTACGAAAAATGACAAGATAATATTTACCCCTATATCTTAACACTTATTTTATTGCCATAAATTCCAGTCTTCAGGTTATGCATAGCAAGCTCTGTATCTTTTGCGTCCATTGCAACGACACAACATGGCACACTTCACCTCACAAAATGTAAATTCATGAGTAGCGGAGAAATCCGAACTCAGATGTGAAGTGAAGTGAGATTCTTTTCGTGTCTCTGTTGCAAGGTCCAAACAATTTTAAAATGGCAGTTTTGTAAGACAAATCTGTTATGTACGCGGTAGAACGGTGAAATGAGCGAGATTAATTAAAGTGACCACAGCTGTTATAGTGGCAATAAAGCATTTGGAATTTAATTGCATTTAATATTTTATTGTGCTTTCCAAATGTTTTACTATTTACAATAAATTAAATAAATGCGGTGTTGCTTATTTTAAAGCAGTTTATTAAGCATTTCATGCATAGCGATATTACTTTAGTCGAAGATAACCAATATTAAAATTGAGTTTAGGTTATATCGTTATTAAATCTCAGAAAACAAACAACAAAACCATATATTATCTCAAGACTTGCTTGCATTTTAAATTTATATATTGCAAATAATATAAAATAATCGAATTTGAGAATATGTTTCAATATTTGCACCCGCCAAAAAAAAAAAAAAAAAAAAAAGTTTTAAATCTTAATTGCAGAAATTATATAACATGCATTAGTCACAGATTTATTTAACTTACATTGTAGTGTTGAAGATGCCCAGTAATAGCCATTTATACCTTTGCTCAAAATATAATTAGGGAATTTTATACAGTTAGATTAGTGCTTACTATTGCAAGAAATGCAACTTTAGATGGGAAAGTGTGAATAGATTTGTGTTGAAATGATGCATTATGGTTAGCAAGAAATCTTTAATTATCATTAATTATCCATATTAAATTCCATTTTGTGATGCTTTTTAAAAGCTAATTTTTAAATGTGTGATGAAGCAAATTGTGAAACAGACATTTAGATTCACCAAGGCTGGAGTTTTTGCAATCCAAAGATCTCTTTCAGTTCCAACTTCCATCTCTTCTTTGAACCTTAATAAGCAAATGTTATTTTTCTTATCCATTTCAAATGAGCGAGAAAGTGCCTAGCAGCCTTTAGAATTCTATGGTTGCTTTTGCAGTACCCTACATAAGCTACGTTTTCTGATTAATGAATATGCAGTTATTGCATGTGCTTATTATGTTGCTGGTAGAAAACTACAAGGTATTAGTTTTCTATTTGATGTATTCAAATCATTAATAAACTTCTTAAATGCACAATCCTCCATAATGGATAAAGATTGAAAAATTAACAGATTTGAGTTTCACTGATCTTTTTTTTTTTTTTTTTTTTTTGGAGGAAACTTGAATTGCACACCTATTGAACTGTACTTAGTTTGTGATTTTGTGAATGAATGAAAATGTATTATTATTGTTACTACTACTACTACTACTACTACTACTACTACTACTACTACTACTACTACTACTACTACTACTACTATTACTAACTAACTAACTAACTAACTAACACCCTGGTTGTTGCTTACATGGATTCTAGATCACTCTAACTATACATATTATCAGGTGAACTTTACAAATACTTCCCTAAAGGTGATCATCTTCCCTCATTGATACTGTATTACCTTCTTCCTTTGCCTTGATCACTTTTCTCCAGCATTTTTCTTTTTTTTTTTTCCGCTACATACTTTCCAAACTGATTCAAAAATTCTTTTATGCTAATCCCAAAAATCTTTAATGAATCTCTATCTGCAAATTATCCGCCTTCTTGTTCCCTATTCCCTCTCCTCAATCTTCAATTTCTGTATATTCTATTACACAGTGCAAGTGGGCACAATTCTTTGTCAACTTTTATCCCACTTAACAACATTGTTCCTGCTCTTGCCCATGCTATACCGCTCCCCACCCTTTTTTCAAAACCTCAATATATTTTTCCCTGCCCCACTCTTTCTTAAAACTGCTATACTTTATCAGTCTTCTTATCTCTTAGGCTACCAAATATTTCCTGTTTCTGTATATCATAATCCTTGCTTTCACTTTATTCCATGTGCCTTGCCTATTTGGTGACGTAAATTAACTAGCTCTCTCAAACCAGTTTCTCTTACAATTTCCTTAATCTACCTATCCTACTTCCCCCACATTTACCTTTTTCTTGTCCCCCCCCCCCAAGCAGTCTTTGAGAATATTTCCTTTCTCTAATAGTTGTATCCTCTGACAATATTTAACAATCCATTTTATTATTATACCTTTTCGACCCACCCTTCCTAGTTCCGTCAGGGCTACTCCATTGGGTGCTGCTCTAGGTAATCCCAATATCATTTTACAGACCTGCTATATGAATTTGATCTATAAATTCCCTCCCTTTTTCTCTACTGCATATTTCCATCCCATTCACCACTTTCGATTCAACTGTAGCCGAATATACACTCTCTAACCGGCTTACACTCATATTTGGTATATTCTTACACAGGTTCTTATAATATTGGTAGCTAATTTTCCTTTCCCTAGAGCATTTTTTCTTTCCTCTGTCCATTTTCCATAACTGTTCACCCTAACCCCCAAATAATTAAATTTCCTTACCACTTCAATTTCACTACCCTCTAGCTACCATTATCATCTCTGCTGAGCTTGTTCCCTTTTTTGCATACCAAAATATTTAATTTGTTGTTTTTTATCTTTAAACTACTTAGTGCTGCTATCATAGTACTTCATTGGAGCGTATACCTGAAATTGAAGCCAAAGGCATAATTGGGTCATGATTATGAGAAAGGAAGAAATAGAGGATTGAACATATTTTAATAATAATAATAATAATAATAATAATAATAATTAATTAATAATAATAATAATAATAATAATAATAATTATTATTATTATTATTATTATTATTATTATTATTATTTATAGCCAATTTCTGACATTGTCAAGTGTTGGGTTACAATACTGTATAAAAAAATAACTTACACTTTGTCAATTGAATATAAACATCTATTTATGGAATATTTATTCAACAATACTTAAATTATGGCTTTTGTAAAGATTTGATCTCTTTTGGCAATTTATAAAGAAGGGTACGCATTACCATTTACATATATTAAAAAAATTAATGGGCCCAAAACCTTATGGGACTCCATATTTTACTAATTTATATTGAGAATTTACTTTAGATAAGAGGTAATCTTTTTAGTATAAATTTCAGTTATTTGTTTTCTATGCGCAAGTTATGATTTACATATTTTGCGGGAAAGTGCTCATAAGATTTCAACATATATAAAAAGATCATGTTTCACATTATCAAAAGCTTTTGGTAAACAAAATTATAAGATACCCACCTTTACATTCTGTTCTAATAACTCTGAAAGTTGATGAACATAATCATTAAAAGCAGTTATGTTTGGGAAGTATTTTTAGAAAATACTTCTTGTTTTGTTGAAAGTTACAGAGAAACTTTCTACCATTAATAAAATCTACAAACCTAGCTAGAATTCTTTCATAAATTTTTCCAATGTCATATGTAAGTGTAATTGGCCTGTAATTACTAATATTTAATTTATCATCCTTCTTAAATATAGGTCTTACAATACTCGTCTTTAAACAGTTTGCAAATATTCCTTTTTCAATTCAAGAATTTATGAGATATTCTAATGGTTTTGGGAATTCATTCCTACAGTATTTTAATAGTCTAGGACAAATTTCAGCCCAACCTGCTGTATTTTTATTCAATAGATGAGTTATTATTTTAATAATTTCATCCATGTTTGTGGATTTTACATACACAATTGTATTTACAGTATTCGTAATAATATAATTTTGATTATTTTCTGATAGTTGAGATATAACATTCAGATTATGGTTTTTTATGTATTTACAAATTTTAACTGATTCTTTTCTAAATTTCTCATTAATATTTATATGTAAGTCTTTTGATTCTGTTGTACTACCCCTTTTTTTATTTAAACTTTTCCATAAAGATATAGATGCAGGTTTTAGATTCTCTGCATTAATGCTCTTTTAATTGTTCTAATTATTTTTTCCTAAGTGTTTATATATAGTTTTAAAATTACATTGCAACCAATTAAACAATTCACAGTAATCCTTTGCCTTTTCGTTTTATGGTATAATTTGGGATGTTTATTTTAGAGCAGTTAACCATGGAGGCCTCAAGGATCTGTTCTGGGCCCCTCTCTGTTTCTGATGGATATAAATGATCTCTCCTTATCTATCCAAGATATCGGTAATACTGTTCTATTTGCAGATGGCACAAGCATATTGATAAATGGGAACGATGTTAATGATTGTGCTATTAAATTAAATCTAGTTCTGAGCTCCTTGTGTATATATGGTTTAAAGCAAACAAATTGTCTATAAATCTAGACAAAACAAATGTTATGAAATTCACTGACAGATCTCCAAATCCCTATTGCAGATGGAAATTTTAGCAGGTGCAAATCAAAGATATTAAATTACTTATTTTAATAATTTATAACCTTCTGAATTGGAAAGATCATGTTGATCTTATCATATCTAAACTTCGCAATGTATAGTATATAATACTTACTTTGCTAACAATTCAATTAAAACTGTAAAATTAGTTTATTATGCTTATTTCAACTCAAAATTGAATTATGGTCATATATTTTGGGGAAACTCAGCTAAAAGTGAGCGTGTATCCCTATTACAGAAAAAAAGCCATATAAATAATCACTGGGACACACGCTTGCTCATTCATGTAAACACTGCAGAAACCTCTTTAGGCAATTGGAAATTTTAACTCTTGCATGTCAATATATATTATCCCTCATGAACTTTTGTATAAGAAATAAAGAAAAAATTGTACAAAATCAAAATATACATGACAAAACAAATTTACACAGACAGGCTTTAACACTTTCCTTCCATCGTTTTCATTATTGTGACAAAGAGAAAACAAATGACTGCATTTGAACATTTAAAGCTCGCATTAGTGTTGTTCAGCCGTCTGTTCGGAGGCAACCGCTAGCACCTAGCGTGCTAACCGAAAGATGGTGCCATGGTACAGCGACTTTGTGAAACAATTTCGATCACAGTTTCAAAGTAACTGCTGTGATTTCCAAGATCGCGGGTTCGAATCCGGCCAGAACCGATGGATTTTTTCGGGCGTAAAAATCCTAAGTATGGCTTCCTTCGGAAGGGAAGTAAAACCGTGGGTCCCGTGTCGTACATTTACGGCACGAAAAAGAACCTCAAGCCTGAAAAAGAGGCCTCTGAGCAAAAAAATTGTCGTCCGTTTCACGCCCTGAATTGAATGGGACGCTAATGACCTGAGATGTTAAAGAGCGCCCATAAATAAATCAATCACACACACACGCGCTGTGATTTTGTCGTCACTACTAAGCAATCGTAACCAGTCGTCGGCTTTCTTCGCTACGATTCGCCTCATTTCGTTCGGAAGATAGTGACAGACCGTAACGGTAAGTCATGGCACTGCAGATTGGAGAATAAAATATTACAGCTATCTTCAACTGCTTCTGTTTTATGTTTTACCAGCTAATGTCAACTGTATAATATACTTGAATATAAAATAAAGGATGCCAGTTTGTAAGCTGGGACAGTTTAGCAATGCAGAATATCTTGAAAAATTTACTCATTTATGATGAAATGCATCGGCAGAAATCTATCGAGAAAAGTTCTCAAACAGTGAACAGAAGGCGATTGTTCAGCACTAAAGCAGACCTGTCGGTTCCATCTAAAGGAAAGGCTATGGCATGAGTCTTATGGAACGCTAAAGGAAAATTATTAAGTGCTCATATTCAAAAGGGTACAAACTATAACTGAACAGTATTATTAGACTAGATGGGGAAGGGAAGTGAGAAAAGCTCCCCCATATACAAGAAATACATTTTTTTTCATTCTGTTCACGAAAGTTTTTAAAGTGATGGGACAATTCAGAAATTTGAAATATGAACTCTGGGGTGTGGTACATGAACCTGATAACTCACAAAGTATATGTTTAGAGAAATAAGAGGAAACGTTGAACGAGATATTAATGGACATTATACATAACAACAAAGTGAATTTTTATTCAAGAATATTCTGCATATATTGAATTATAATTTTATAAATTTTCAGCTGCTGATTTGAAGTATTAAACAAACTATTCAAATAAAATACGAATATTGGCTTCTGACAGTCTCAATCTTTCAGTGCAAGAACCTGATAAACGCCAATTTCTTTTAATTTCTTGATGTTCTAGTCTGCTGAGTTATCGGAGAGTGAGCTGATTGATGATCATGAACTTTCACTTTCATTCCCTTATTTAGAAGAGAAAACTGTTCCCCTTCCTCTTAATTTAATTTGGAAACGTGTTCTGCTTGTGAGTCCAGCACAGAAGCTCCTATGCTCCTCTGGAATATACTAACATGGCTTTCTTAAATCCTGCAGTTTAGCAATGGTAATGGGAAGCCTATATCTATGTAAATGTGAAAGTGAAACTTTGTGGCACTTCTTCTTTCCTAGATATATTTACAAGGGAATATTCTTCCATTTCAGCATTATGGGCGTAGTCAATGCAGTATTTACCTGGTAAGTTCCCAGTTATTAATATTCTTGCTGTTTTCTGTATTTTTACAGATCGTCCATTTTTATCTACCTTTCTGAAAATGAGGTGCTTTTTCATGCCATCGAAGGAAACAAAGTCGACTCGTTTTATTCTTCTAATTGCAATGTTCAACTAGCTGGTACCAACCTTATAGAGTATATACAGCTGGAACTTTCTTCTTTTTATTTTAAATTATCCCAAAAGCTTTATCAAGGAGAGAAATCTGTGTCCTGGAACAGGAAAGTTATATTCAACAGTTTTAAAAAGCTTCCAAACAAGAACTACATAGTACCAAAAACTAACTATATTCTGATTCTTATTTTGGCCACCACAAGAATCTGACCATGCAATAAAATGTTCTGCATTTCTGTTGTGCTCTTTCATCTTCTTATGATACACATTCAGACATGACAAGACTTCTTGTGAACCTCTTCCAGCAATGTCCCCAGACCATATATGCATATGCTCCGTACCAGTGGCATCATGACGCTGCTTATAATAGAATGTCACACTGGTATATAAGTGTGGGAGTCGGCAAACTTGTTATTTTGTGAATTTTCAAAGTTTTGTTTCATTTCGATCTGTGCCTTTTCAATCTTCCTTACGTGGAGCTCTACTTCAGATTTTATTTTAACTTTCTCTGCTTCTCCCTTCAGAGTCATCTGTATTTTATCATATATCTTACATGTATCAAGACTAGGATGTCCAAAGTGCAGATTAAAGTCTGTTCTAAAAATACGTGAAAAAGTGAAACATGAAACAGGTTCCATGCACATTTCTCTACATAGAGTTCATGTAGTTTCTTTTCAGGGGAGAGGCATTTCCTATGTTGGCTATCCTTTCTTGTGTAGTGACTTTTATATTCAGGCATACTTTTATGAAGTCCTGTACATCTTGTTTACTCTCTTCCGATGTCTTGTTGGGCCTAGTTTGATGGCAGCCTCTTTTAACCGTTAGAGACGTACCGTGCTGTCAATTTTAATTCCTAAAATAATAGCAAGTGCATGTTTACAAACCTGTACAGTTTTCGCTTCAGCCAGAATTTTGTACTCCACTGTAATCTCTCTCTATCTCTCTCTCTCTCTCTCTCTCTCTCGGACTATAAAAATATTTTCTCTTAGGTTTAATAATATTAATACCAGATGATAAAATGTCTGCTATTTAGTCTCTGTAGTCGATATAGCTACTACCTTCTCCTCACTATATTACGTTTCCAAATTATGGATCACGTTTTCTTTTTCTGCCTCTTCCTTTATCTAGAATGGGTGGTTACAATAGTCATTAATGGCCACAAAATGAAATATTATTCTATTTAACATATGTATGTTCTATAGATTTATATGCATTGAAGTTAGTATCTCATATTACAAATTGAAATTGAATATTGCTACAAAAATTGTAATAAGCTATTTACCTTCCTGGTGTTTCTTTACTATTACCTAGTACATACCAGTTTTTTAATCAGAAAAGCATATTCAGTGAATCTAATTAAATAATAAAAATAGCCATTTCTAACCACTGTAATAATAGCTCTCTTGTTAGAACAGTTGCTTCCTTTTTCGTTTTCCTTTATTAGAAGACAGAAAAGATACTGCCTGGGTCACTTTCTGCAGGAAAGAAACATAACAACATTATATATTCATTTCTGCAGCTCGATTTTAATAGTTAATGTTATTGTTAATGGGTTTATTTAAAGAGAATTTAAAACATAATGAAGATAAATAACTGATATAATTTTCATCTTACCTGCATCAGAATTGCAGAACACCGAAAAATCAAAATTTCAACCTGTTGAAATTCGCTTACTTCCAACTGCATCCATTTTGTTTGTCATCAGGCTCATGTGCTGAACAACATGTAGATAATAAACTGCATAAACAGTATTGACCTTTAGTGTCAAGGAAAGGAAACATGTATTGATAATAGATGACAGGAAGAGTATAAATCAATTGCTAAATAAATTTTTCAAAAAATTTGGGTTATCAGGTTCATGACCACATCTCAGAATTGTTGAAACATCCACCATATGCCCCATGTTAGAAATCTTTTGATCCAAAGCTCATACTCTTCCTCGCTGACCAGTTTTTATCATCAAATCAAGAAGCGAATGCTGCTGCAAAGGTGTATTTTGCATATATTCCGAAAAAAAAAATACTTCACATACGGGATAATGGCGTTGAAGCATGGCTGAAATAAATGAATTGGCCTTAAGGAAGACTATTTTGAAAAAATGTTCAATTAAAACCTCGTTCTTACACTGAGATAGAATTTTTCAGACTTCTCTCGTAGGTGTAAGAGAAAAATGTGCCCTTTCGCCTCATATAGTTAACAACGTTAGCTAATATCAACATATGGTCATACCGCCACGGGTGGCCGAGGTCGTTAAGGCACGGACTCGTGAGCGGGAGGTCTGCGGTTCGAATCCCGCCAGGACCGTCCTCCCTGACTGGGGTTTTTTCCAGGTTTTCCTCAGTCTTCATAACTGGCAAATGCCGGGGAGGTACCTAAACTTAGGCCTGGAACGCTTCCTTCCTTAAAAAAAAAAATCCTTTCCCAATTTATCATTTCATCTCATGTATCATCAGTGTCCACCGCCTGTGGTGCCTCAGTAGTGAAAACGGGCGTTAAACACTACTCAAAAAAAAAAAAAAACATATAGTCAATTTTGTTTAGTTTATTACAGTAACTTTCATGATAAACAGATACACAAATAATAGGTCATTTTTTTTTCTTTTACAAGATAGTGTTGTGCTGAGGCATAGTCAGTCATCTATCAATCAGTCTGAGTTACCATTGAATTGCCAATGTTCACAATATGTATGTATGGCTGAGAAAATTATCCATACAGTTTTGAAAACAAGACACTAACAACAATTTAGCATTAATGTATTAGCTAGGATAACTGGCGATACAATCGATTCTTTTTATATTACTTGGAAACTGACAAAAGCATCATACTTAACAAACAATTTAAAGGTTTTATTGGGCGAAGTTTGGTATAGGTGGTTGTAGCATGACGGGATGCCATTTCATTTTTTCGTGCTACTAAAGCAGTTCGAAGTAAACGATTTCCAAATAGTCTTGGGAGATCGACATCAATTAAGTTTCTACCTATGTGGTCATTAGAAGGTCATTATATATTCCAGACCCTTGACAAGTGAAAATTCTTTGTTGGCGTATTGAAATACGATGACAGCGGATACTACAAACACTTGAAATATACAAGTGAATAAGCACATGAAACGTCGCTTAGAAGCCTGTATTACAGCTTATGATGACCATTTGGAACTTTTCTGCAAAAGTACGGGGCAAGTAAAACATATACCATTATAATAAATATAAAACTAAACGTAATTAACCTTGTGTTTCAGTGTTTGTTTTTATGTTATCAATTCGCCAGAAATTTCTCATACATGTTAAGTAAATAAATTCTTTAATGTAAAAGTTTTCATTTACAAAATATCAGAAAATAATGAAGACTATCTTCAAACATCTAATAGTAAGCTGAACTAAATTTGTAGATATTAACTTTTTAAAATATCAGCTAATAAAACAAAAATAACGAGATTTAAAAGCAATGACAATTGTTTTCGAGATCAAAGGTAGCTACTAATGTGCTCAATGAGTCAGCGGTATAGCAAAAAATATAAGATGGGTACTGGCGGTACGGATATAATTTGGCAAATTTGCCTCTAGCTTATTAAAATATTGAAGGACACCAAATATCTAGTTTTTTTTCCTTCGTCGCCCTCCCTAATTGAAATAAAACAAGATATACATGCAACAAGGTACTCCTTTCCTACATTCACTACAGCACAATCACTTAAATTGGTTAAGCCAATTTCTCTGGAAAGCATTCCTTTTAGTGTTGAAAATACGAAGGCTGCTTAATAAAGGATAGTGATTATATTTTACAGACATAATTTCTCGCCCTAAAGTTAACTTTAGAATATTTTGTTAGCTTAATGCCTAATTTGTACGTGGTATAGTTTCAGTGTTGTCTCTTACAATTTCAGTCTGTGAGAGGTATGCAAGTTCAGACATGTTCAGTTCCGCCTCCAGCAAAATTGAGATGACTCGCGATGAGCAATATGCTGCCCTGAAACTCTACCTTTCTTTTCAACAAATCTTCAGTTAAAGGTTATGGAATGTTACAGGAGGCCTATTGAAAGTGTGTTTTTTTCCTATAGCACAGTTCGAAGATGATTAAAATGTTTAAAGAGGGGGAGGCAGTGAAATCCATAGGAAGTTGAACCCGGAGCTCCAGTATGTGCTCTAATGGAAGAAAAAAATTATACCACTGCCGCCATTGTGAGAGAGAATCTTCGAATAATGTTAAGAACACTTTCAAAGGTTATCACTGCTGAAGAAACTTAGTTATTTCATGTCGATCCTGATGGCAAACAGGAAAGCTCTGTGTGCAAATTTCCACCATCACCAACGGAAACATCTGGTCATCTCAATTTTCAATCTTCAAGGAATGGTTTAGCAGCATCCTCGTACCTGCTCACAACTTAATTGGGCAATATAATAGAAATGTCCTGAAAAATCTGCAAGGCTATTTCTCACGCAAAAATTCACATTTCAGTACAATAAGCTGGATGCTGCATTATGCTGCACGGTCGCACATCGTGAATGTTATTGTTGAATATCTCACTAAAATCTATGTGAAGTGTCCCTCATCCTCCTATAGTCCAGATATGGCTCATGTGACGTTTTCTTTTTCCCCAAATTGAAAAAAAAAAAAATCTTCTTGGGAGGCGCTTTAAGCACACAAGAAGCGATTCTGAAGGCCCTGTCAAAAAGTGGTTTCCATTATGTCTTTTGTAGACTGGCAGCTGGGACATGTGCATTGTATCCATAGGAACTACTTTGAGAAAGACCGTCAATATTATGAGAATGAGTGATGGTATGTTGGAAAAAAATAGTTAATTTTTTATTAAACTGTCTTCTTACATATTTTTTTTATCTTGAGTTAAATTCTGTCAATAACTTCATCGAAATAGTATGAAGTCCCGCTTAAAACATCTATAAAAGAAATTACTTTAAACGTTAAATTAAAAATTATTTAATTTAAACTTAACATTTGCTGGTACATTAAGGGTTGCAATGTTAGTCCTCAATATATTTTAACGTGAATACCATTTAAGGCACAGCAAAGGTCAAGCCTGTTGTCAACCTCTATCTAGATGTGACATTTTTAATCGCAAGTATTTTGCATTTCAAAGCATCGAAGTCAGCCACTGGTTTTCTATGTCCTTGATCCTTTACGAATCCCTATAAAATAAAAGTCCAAGGATGTTAGACCCGGTGACCTTGCTGGCCAAGCTATGGTCTTGGATCCTCTGCCAATCCGTTATCTCAGAAATTTGTCATTAAGGAAACTGCATACCTGCCATCCCTTGTTAATAAATGGCTGCAGCAGCAAGCTGTGGCACAACATAAAACTCAAGCATATCTAGATATAACGCTTCTTAGGCTTTCACGGCCAGTGTTACAATTAAAACAGTTAAAATCTTCCTGACTGTTTTGCCGCGGCCCATGGTTTAATATGCTATCGTAGCTTTCACCCACTACTGCGGTTGGCATCAACAGTGGACGATGAACAACATCTGAGTCAGTGCTGTTGCTGAAAGCTATGATAGTATATTAAACCATGGACCACGGCAAAATATCCCGGAAGATTTTAACTGTTTTAACATCCATATAGGTTGTGGCAGTCACTGTAGGTTCAGGGGGAAAAAATCAATTACACACGATTTTTCATTAAGCTGCATCAGATGGAGCTTTTTGTGCATGACATTATGAACTGCAAGGAAACTGAAGATGCAAACTTACATTTTGAATTAATTTTGGACTTTTCTGTAAAGCAGGTTCGATTGCGATTAATGTTATCTTCAGAATTTGTATTACGAATTTTCAAGAATTGTCTAGGTTATCTTAGGTCATATTAGCTCTTCCTTTGAGCCAGTAGAGAGTTACATGTGAAAGTTGCGTAGTACAGCTTTTATACTAGTAAATGACTGTATCGTGTACCGCGCAAAAAGTGCCGAAGGCTCCATGCTTCAAGAGAGCAATCATTTCCCGTACTGTACATCCCTCGTTTCGACACACTCGTGCCACCTCTGTCACACACACTCGCTCAGTGCTCAGTCAAGTTGCCCGAGGAGCACAGCTACTTGTCTGGCTATCATTGCTTTGGATAGACATGTTTTAGAACAAGTTTAAAATATTATACATTTAGGATACTATGGAATGATAATGTTGGCATAAATATTAAGGAAAAAATAAATAATTTATAGTATTTTTTGAAATGATTCAATGAAAGTTTAAGTATAAAGGAAGGATAAAATAAATATAACCTTTGCTCATGGCAGCGAAACCGAATTAAAAAAAAAGAAATAATAATAATAAGAACAACAACAACAACAACAATAATAATAATAATAATAATAATAATAATAATAATAAACAAAATTAATTCAGCTGAAATTTTGTCATAAATTAACTGTTAAATTTAATGTTAAAACGGGTTATACAGTAATACAAATAAGATATTAAACAGTTATAGCATAAGATGAAAGAGTGAAATTCAATGTGCAATATTTTAATTGCTGGTCTAAATCTCCTGTGTTGGCTAAGTTTGTAGAATGGTATTTTTTCGTGGAAAGTTTCGCAGAAATATTATTTTTATTAGAAAATTTATAATATAGTTGCTCATACTTCTGCACCCAAACTTATATTCACTTTTTTTTTTACTGTGAAACATTAAGAGCCGTATTCAAATTGCTTGTAAACATGTTATTAGGTGATTAATATTTAGTACATAATTTATTAATCAGAGCAATTATCATTTACCTAAGGGAATTATTAGTAAGTGTCTATTGCTCACATTCTCTGTAATTAATGGTACCAAAATGTTCACAGTAGTCTATTTGCTTAAATGAAAACACTTCTTGAATTGCGGATCATCATATATTCTAGGGGATTATCCATATATTTAATACGTCGTTTTTCTTTGACCAGTAAAATTCAACTATCCGATCTAGCAGGATGACTGAGGAGTTACGTGCCCCTATCCTGATCTCTTTACTTTCCAAAAATTCTCCGTTCTCCCATTTCATATATGGTTCTGTTACATGGCCGAAAGTGCCAGGGCGAGGTAGGCTGGTGCGGCGTGACGGTGGTTTGCATTTGAAAAGGTTTCTGTCATGATGTCTGATATGGAAATGGCGGCGCTTTTGAGAGGTTTGAACTTCTTGAATGGGGGGACTCCTCCGGCTGCGGGCTGTTCTATCTGGAAACAATATTACGAACCACGTTTTTGTCCGTGACTCATCACCCCTCGATCCTAGCCAGTCGGTATCTCTTTCGCCGCATCCTTTCCTCCCGGAGATTGAAGGCTTTTTTATGTGGTTTATTTATGAACGCTCTCTAACATCTCAGGTTATCAACGTCCCATTCAATTCAGGACGGAAACGGCCGACAAATTTTGCTCAGAGGCCTCTTCTTTCAGACTTGAGGTTCTTTTACGTGCCGTAAATCTACGACACGGGCTTTACTTTCCTTCCGAAGGAAGCCATACTTAGAATTTTTACGTCCATCTATCGATCCTGGCCGGGTTTGAACCCGCGATCTTGGATTTAGAAGGCAAGTATAGTTACCACTACACCTCCAGGAACAACTTAGAAGGCAAGTATTGTTATCACTACTCCTCCAAGAACGACTCGGGAGGAGGTTGAAGGCGTAAGCACAAATGGCCAGCTCAGAAGCAAGGCTGAAGTACCAAAATATTCCCCTTCTCCTCCTCACAATCAATGCAGGCCGTTATCGTTTTGCTTTAATATTTTTTGAAGAACAACTACGCTGATCAGAAACCAAGAGAGTAACAAATGAACAATACTGCAGCATGCGTCCTTAATAAAACGAGTGTTCAATTATTTGATCACTCATTTGTGAATGAAAGGCAACTATGAATTAGAAATGAGCATAAGAACTCACAAAAGTATCACTCATTCATAAGCTTTGACTATGAATACTATCCGAAATAATGTTCGTTTCTCAATGCTCATATCGTTGTATGAAAAAGCCAAGATTTCAAAGACTCGACATAAACACAAAATAGTTTATACAAAAAAAAAAAAGACTAAAATGTTGCTGGTAGTTCTGGCATTATGAAGACTGTCTCTAAAACAAACGCTACTCTATCAATAAATTTATGCCCATGGGAAAGCGAATCAGCTGATTGGATGAATAGAAGACGAAAGTTTTTCTTTCTCTTAACACACTAAATACTGTATCACTGAACAACTCAGTTATTTCATTTAATGATTATTGATCTATATATGCAGTTGCAGAGTCATTGTTGGAACCAACGGTACACTTTTTCCTCTTCTATCGAAACGGCGTTAAGATTAGTGTTTGATACTGATTCTCATTTGTCTATACGACTATAATGTACTCAGCATACATCCCTGTCTCATGCCGCATGTCACGTGCTCTTAGGTGATCCTAAGATTACGGATGATTTCAGTAGCGAAGAAATGGGAGTACCGGCCAATGCATTAGCATCCCTGCAGGAAGCGTAGGCCGTATATATGGCAGCCATATATTTTGGTGACCCCATAGTATACCAAATCTACAACTATACAGGAGATTATATTGAAAAATAACAGGCATAGCCAGAAATTTAGGTATTTAGAACTGAAATAAAATAAATCCTGAAAGAGAGGGAAAATCACTTTATTTATTGGATTCCCCTCTTATTAAAGAACTAAGGTAGCTTTGGCATACCGGTTGCAAAAAATGCGATTTGTGTATGCATTTGTTGTTTGGAAATAAAAACAAATATTTATTAACCATTATTAATATAGTACATAACATCTATTAATTCCATATTTAAACACGGGTTTGAAAATGAATGAATGAGCTCATGCATGCCCTTACAAAGAATAAATTTTTTTTCTCTCTCTCCCTCTCTCTCTCGGAAGAAAGGGCTGGAGAGTAATTCATTATGTCGATATGCCTGCTAGAAGTTCGTTTTAAACAAAAGAGGAAGCAAACGCTATAAATGCTTGCAGATTCACCTTGACTAGAGACCGCAGCCCCTCTAAATATACAGCTAACTCTCCCAACCCCGCCTTCCCTTCAACTCACACACGTGGTCGTCGATCCCCACGTCAGTACTCGTATGCAACAATTTGGAGGGAGGGGAAGAATGCGTCAGAGGAAGGAGGGCTGTTACAGAGGGATTAAGGCGGAATAGTAAACTAAGTCATCCTTCAACCTGTAATTATCCACCGTGTTTGTATTTCATTTCAGCATATGCTGACATACATGTATAGTTAAATTAGAAGTATTACGAATATTGCAACAGGAACAGTGCGCGGCAATGCGAACGGCTTCCTGCCTCTCCATCGCGATTACGCATGGCGTGCACTAGAATTCTCTGTAGTGCATTGTCTAAAGTTATACTCAAATTTACGTGGACTGAATGAGGAGGTTAATTTGATAACTATGTACGCTGTAAGTTAGTAGATAGCAAGGTAAGTACTTAGTTAAGTAGGTTGTACAGCAACTCTCAAAATTGAATGAATGCCTGCAATTATAGCTTTTAGGCGCATTTCTGTTAACGCGCCGAACGGACGACTTCGTGACTATTAAAGGTGATGCCTGGAGTTAAGCATTGGTATTTCTTATAAGACACAAAATTATTGAAGAACGTAAACATTCATAATCGCAGTGAGTATAACAAAAACTAATGCTCCCTCGCTTTCTACGGCTATTCTAAACAAATATCAGCCATTATAATAAAATTCCCCTCACCAACAATATATACATCTGAGAACCGTAAGAAACACACCTACTGCTATAAAATCAATTTCCTTTTTTCCTTTCTTCTAATTCCCTTTGATTGGACTGCGAATAACAGAGGAGGATTTCAGCACTTTATTCGTGCCCAAGAGCTGGCCGCTTGTTTCTATGCCCCAAATATGGGCACCTTCGGAAGGAAGAGGTGGGGTAAGAGAGACACCAGTTGGCCAGGATCCAGAGGTAGTGAGGCTGGAGGCCTACTCCCTCCCCAGACTTTGAGCCGATTCCATACTAGATGTCGGAGCAAAAACTTCTCCTAAGCGCGAGCCTACCGCACATAGCATCAGCCCACAATACCTGACACTTTCGTTTCTATAGCAGAACCTACGGAATGAAATGAGATGAAATAGGAGATTGGAACATTTATGCCAAGGAATGATCTATCAATATTCCCATTACCGCCACGGGTGATCGAGATCGTTAAGGCGCTGACTTGTGAGCGGGTGGTCTGGGGTTCGATCCCGCCAGGACCGTCTTCCCTGACTGAGGCGTTTTCCAGGTTTTCCTCAGTCCTCATAAATGGTAAATGCCGGGGAGGTGCCTTAAACTTAAGTCTGGAACGTTTCCTTCCTTAAAAAAAAAACCTTTCCCAATATCTCATTATACCGCATATATCATCAGTGTTCACCGCCTGAGGTGCCTCAGTAGTAAAAACGGCCATTATGCACCATTAAAAATCCCATTATTTCCTAGTATTCAGAAAATCGCAGATCAATCGAGTGGATAAAAAATATATTCCAATTTATTTTCCTCTATTGTAATTTTATATTTTATATATAATATATATTATCTGCATGAATGGCAAAAACCGAAATATTTGCACCATACATAGAAGGATCTTAGATAAGCAATTTGAAATACGGAACTCGGGAGATGTCAGGGCTTAACGTTTGAAAGGGATATGCACGCCACTGACTTTGTTTACATTAAAGCATCCCCGTTCACACAAATGCCTATCAACAGATTGAAATGTGGCATGGTGTGGGCGGCTTCTATTAGGGAGTTTCTCTGTAGATTTCAGCAAAACTTCTTGCTTCCACATAAATTAGATTCATGTAGGCAAGTTCAGAAAAACTATTTCTTCTGTCATTTCTTTCATTTGTAATTTATTTCATTAATTATCTTGTCTTATATTTTTTGGTTACGAATCAAACAACTGTTGCACGAAATAATTGACAATTACCACGCAACATTAGGAATAAAGTGGAATTGCAACTTTGTTTCTAAAACAGATTACCAAAAATTGAGTTTCTATTAGCACATCAATGCAGTGGCCTGGAATTATTTTAACGCTAAGTTGGAGAAGGCTTCTCATTGATTATTAACAACCAGGTTTATTTCCAATATTAAGGAAGCATGAAACCATTCTAATACACTATTTAGCTTTACGAATTTTTGAACACCAAATTGCAATTTCCTCATTAGACCGTAACATTGACATTTTAGCCTGTGTTTCTAGTTTCCATGGCTCAAAGTACTTGAATAAAACCGCTCTATATTCAGTGAAAATATTTCAGTGTTGTTTATTTACACATGTATATATTTATACATTTCCTGAAGTGCCAATTATTCGCATTTACTGGCATATAAATATACAGTATTTTGAGCAACATTGTTTATTTGTGAATCATATAGTGTAGTTTTATATCAGTCCACTGTGCCACATAAGTTGAAAGAATTTTATCCATTAGTTTTTATGAGTTAGAAAATGGCGATTTTATGATTTTACTAAAGCAGTTGATCCTATATCTCACTACATTTTCACCACCAAGGATGGCTGAGGTCGTTAAGGCGCGGACTCGTGAGCGGGAGGTCTGGGGTTCGAAGCCCACCAGGACCGTTCTCTCTGAGAGGTTTTTTTCCCCCCAGGTTTTCGTCAGTCCTCTTAACTGGCAAATGCCGGGGAGGTACCCTAAACTTAGGCGGAACGCTTCCTTCCTTAAAAAATATCCTTTCCCCATATATCATTTCATCTCATGTATCGTCAGTGTCCACCGCCTGAAATGAAATGATATGAATGATAGTATCATAAGTTTTTAGAATCTTATTTAACCATACGGTTTATTACAAAGGTAAACATTCTCAATTTAGACCTATTTACGTGTTTTTAATAGCGTTTAACGCCCGTTTTAACTACTGAGACAACACAGTCGGTGGACACTGGTGATACATGAGATGAAATGACAGATAAACTGGAAAAGGATTCTTTTATTTAAAGGAAGGCAGCGTTCTAGGCCTAAGTTTAGAGTCCTCCCCGATATTTTCCATTTATGAGGACTGGGAAAAACATGAAAAAAGGCATCAGTCAGGGAGGACGGTCCTGGTGGGAATCGAACCCCTCACGAGTCCGCGCCTTAACGATCTTTGCCACCGTTGCAGTTTTTGCATGGTGTCCCACAGAGGTCTGCACTTGGACCGCTTTTGTTTATTATTTATATTAAAGCTCTCTCAGCTGGCATTGATATTAAATCTTTGACTTACTTCTCATTATTTCAAAATGAAATTTATTTGGAACTTAAAGTTCATGAATTATCCTTAAAGATAAACAAATGGTTTAGTGCCAACAAAATTTGTATCAATGGAAACAAAACTGTTGATATACGATTTACATTAAATATGTACAATTATTACCATTGTTATTCTACTAAGTTTCTTGGTATAAATCTTGAAGTGCCTTAGGTTGGAGTTCTCACATTCATTACATTGCAAAGAAGATTACCAAAGGTATATATACAGAGGTTGCCAAACATGTATACACACTTCAAGCAAAGAAAACATTGTGTTGACATAACAAAACTGAATTCACGCAAACAGAAAATGATGAGCACTAATCGCCTTAGACGTTTACAGTTACAGCAGTTGCTCAAAATGCCCACCATCGGCGTCGACACACTTCTGAGTACGTTGAACTACGATTTTTTTAATAGTGTTTAACGCCCGTTTTTACTACTGAGGCACCACAGGCGGTGGACACTGGTGATGCATGAGATGAAATGATACATTGGGAAAGGATTTTTTTAAGAAAGGAAACGTTCCAGGCCTAAGTTGAGGGTACCTTCCCGGCATTTTCCATTTATGAGGACTGAGGAAAACCTGGAAAAACCTCAGTCAGGGAGACTCAGGTCCTAACGGGCTTCGAACCGCAGACCTCCCGCGCACAAGTCCGCGCCTTAACGAACTCGGCACCCGTGGCGATGAACAACTGATTGAGCAACGTTTACCGCCGCGGGTGGCTGAGGTCGTTAAGACACGGACTTGTGAGCGGGAGGTCTGGGTTCGAATACCACCAGGACCGTTCTCCCTGACTGAGGTTTTTTCCAGGTTTTCCTCAGTCCTCATAAATGGCAAATGCCGGGGAGGTACCCTAAACTTAGGCCTGGAACGATTCCTTCCTTAAAAATAAATCCTTTCCCAATATATCATTTCATCTCATGTATCATCAGTGTCCATCGCCTGTGGTGCCTCTGTAGCAAAAACGGGCGTTAAACACCATTTATTTATTCATTCATTCATTCATTCATTGAGCAACGTTTGCAAGTGTCCTCAGCAATTGCAGTATATGCCGTTTCAATTTCCTCCCGAAGTGCTGTCAGTGTAACTGGTTTTCTACGGTATACAACATTCTTAAAGAGTTCCCCATAAGTAGAAGTCCAACGGAGTTAGATCCGGAGAACGTGGTGGAAATTTACTCGGGCCTCTTGGTCCTATCCAGTGCATTGGAAGATTGTCATTAACGTATCCACTACATCTCGGTGGTAATTTGGTGATCTGCCAGATCTGCCTTTGTGAACATCGCATACGGTACCATGAGTCTCATTTGTCTCGAATGCGTGCGATTGTTACTCGCGCTGGCGGTTCTGTTCTGCACACACGTCTCCATTGCCTTTGAACAACATTATCGGTTTTCCAATACCACTTCAAAGTTGCTTTCCGCTGTTCAAACGATAATCTTGGCTCCATTTTGTTGTAACAACGCTAGCATAACATAATGTGAGTTACATCTGTTCACAGAACATCCTACGATAATCTTGACTTTATTTGCTCCTTGTTGATTTATGATAATCTTAACAATCGTAGCAACGCTATCTTAGTGTATGTGAGTCAACCCTGTTTATAGAACATCATACACAGATTACTGTTGTTTTTCGGTCCAAATTTGAAATGTTAAATAGATATCCACTGTGAAAGTGTGTATACATTTTTGGTACCCTCGGTATATACATATGCTTCGTATTCTTAGTAATACTGTGAGTAAAGACCCATTAATTATGGTCTACTATGAACAATTTTACAGTCATTTAAACTATGTTACACTTGTGGCACGACCATCACTTAGTAAATTAGTCAACTATTAAATTGGTTATTTTACAGAATAGAGCACTTAGAATTATATCAGGAATTCCTCTGAGAACACATTTTTTGTTGATCTGAGCATACTTACTTTGCCATTAATGTACGTATTGTTTTGTCTCTTGTATGCAAGGACTAATTTAAAAGAGGACATGAAGTGTTCATCATATCACAATTATTAAACCGCCACGGGTGGCCGAGGTCGTTAAGGCACGGACCTGTGAGCGGGAGATCTGCGGTTCGAATCCCGCCAGGACCGTCCTCCCTGACTGGGGTTTTTTCCAGGTTTTCCTCAGTCTTCATAACTGGCAAATGCCGGGGAGGTACCTAAACTTAGGCCTGGAACGCTTCCTTCCTTATAAAAAAAATATTCTTTCCCAATTTATCATTTCATCTCATGTATCATCAGTGTCCACCGCCTGTGGTGCCTCAGTAGTGAAAACGGGCGTTAAACACTACTCAAAAAAAAAAAAATATCACAATTATCTTATTGGAAATAGAGATAACTTTATATAAATAAATGTAAATATAATAAAACGATACATAGTTATCTATTGCCTAGAATACGGTGGTTACACCTGAACTCTTATAAGTACACTGATGGTAAATCATATACGTTTATATATGTATGAATGATGAATTTTATAATATAGTGTTTAATGTATAATCCTTAAATTGTTCCTTTTTAATTGACATTGCTACACTGTATAGTAATGGCAATAAACTTATATATATATATATATATATATATATATACAAATTAAATACTTTAGGCTTTTCCTGTAAAGAAGGAAGTAAAGATCTGGCTGACTAAGGTGGCAGTGCCAACCTAACAGAACTTAACAGTATAACTGGCAGCGCAACGAACTGCAGAAAACAAAAACATCTGAAATAAGTGACAGCATCATAAGTCGACAAGACATGGCCTATGAAGATCAACTGAGATCAGGAGTGCATGCTTTATGGAAAATCGTAGCTGCCATCTCTCTTTCTCTTAAAGCGTTCAGAAGCTGAGACAGGCAGAGAATCGATGAGAGTTAGTGAGAAACATTCATCAAAAGTACAGACATGTGAATCGCATGCTGTTGTAAAGGAGATTTAGTTTTTACCAATCATCTGTAATTAGTCATTCTTAGGGGGGAAATTATGGGAGTCGAGCCAATATAAGTCGCGTGACAAAATTTACAACTAAGCACAGGAGTAACGTTCTTTGAAGAACGGTTAAGATTCGGGCTTCTACATGAAGAACTTGGAAGAATAATAGATTACTCTATATTATTCATTTTATATTAGCCTTTTTAACAATAGAAGGTGATTAGTTTTACTGTCATTTATTGAAATATGCTGTCAATTTAATTCTGCCTAGAACTTTAGGCGTTTGCTAATTGTTGCTTTATGAACTCAGAGAACAGAAAAGTATGAAAGCTTCTATGGGTTGAGCAAATATGAATAAAACATCAAGTGAATAGCATGAAACCAGGAGAATAAGTCTGACATTTGCAGCTCGTTGAGCTAACTCCCTAACTATAAACCCCCAAAAGGCAACTAAAGATAACGAAGACAATATAGAATTAAAATAATATTACTAATACTGTAATACTTGCTCAAAAGGACGCGTGCTCGAAATTCAGGAAACGGCTGCAAACCAACGGATACCTCTCGCATTTTGCCATTTGTGTCGTTTTGTGATTTCTGAAAACAAAGGCAATCTCATTTCGTGGTAACCACCCTGTTGCTTTGCACGGAATATAGATTAGCTGCCGACCTGTGATTTATGACATCATGAGGGTTACCGGCTGCAAACTGATCAGCAGTAGATCAATTTCCTCCCCAAGTGAGGGTATATGGCTAATGTCGGATGCTTCGAAAAGCACATCTCCCTGGTTTATGCACAACGGATTGTGATCGACAGTGTAAGTATTTCATCTACTCAGTACCAGAGATGTATGGATGTGTGATGGAAATTAGTATGTGCCATGCCATCTAAAGTCCATCATCCAGTTTCTGAATACAATAAATTCCATGATTGATTCATATTGTCCGCACCTTCCGCATTCGGAGAAACAGGCACACTCGTTCGCTCTGCCTATGTAAATTTAAGACTTCCTTTAGAAACTACGGGTTTTAAAACGAAACATTAATTTTAAATTGTATTGAATACTTCAGCTATTTTCTCTTTGATTAAGTGATTCCCAAACGTCTTGTCTGGATTGTTAAAAATACTAATATCATCAGAAACTAACATGATCTGCATTGAATCTTTACAATTATACAGTTTACCAAAAAAAATCTGTAGGTTTTTTGCGATGCTAATATTTTAAACATTAGCAACAATTAAATGCGCAACTAATATTAGCAGCCCAAAGATACGAGCGTGTGTGCTCTACGAACTTAAAGTGGGGAGTAATACAAGTGTAACGGCGCGGAAAAAATGCCAGGCCTTCTCCACTAACGCTGCGAATGACCACAGTGCAAACCGTTTCGCGAAATTCCAGGAAGACAGCGAATTACGACTATTGAGGCGAACAATAGCCAGACTTTTGAGGACGGGGCACAGCAATTCAACATTGGTGCAGAAATCTTATGACTCCATTTGCATCAGTTAGGAAAAAGATTTATGTATAAACTCGGATTGACAATAGCTCAGAAAGTGGCACGAATTGTTGCTTATTTTCCTTTGCTACTAGGTCAGTAAAAGGATCCCTTTCTTGATAGGCTGCAGATATGTCATGAGAAGTGGATCCACCACGACGCTCTAAGACACTGTCATCACTGATTGGCAGCCATTGAACAACCGAAACACCCACTGCATCAAGAGAAGGCCTATGCTCTGTGTATGGCTTATTGTGCATCGTGAACTGAAGCCAGCCGACAAAGCAATCAACACCAATATGTACTCTAACTAGTTGGAACGTGTCCATTGATAGTTAAAAACTAAGCCACTTTCACTTGCAAATCATAAATCACTTACAGTTAAAATGGTACGTGAAACCATTATCCGTCTTGATTGGAAGCAGGGGCGTCTCGTGGACCCTGTAGAAGGTTGGGCCAGGGATATAACTACATGACACTCAAATGGCGTGAGGGAAGGTCTCTTTTATCAAGACTTATTACTCCTCCTCGCATTCTCTCTTAACTGCAGGCCTTCTGGTTTATATGGAACTCTTCTAATTCAGCTGGTGAAGTACACCTTAAACCTTCTGCAGTCATTTCAGAAACGCAATGAATTTTATAAATCTTTCAATCGGTTTACTCCCACTCATGTATCGTAATATCACAACAAATTTTGACATGAATGTAGCATTTGTCGTTTCGTCGGCTTGTGCAAAAATGAAATAGGTCATTTCTCCCTCCTTTCTATCTTATTCCTATAGAAAAAATGAGTTTCTCACTTCACACGATGTCAGCCAAAATGTTTTTTCAAACCATAAAAAATCTTTCTTCATTCTGTGTCATATTGCTGAATAAACTCCGATAGCTTTCGGTTAATGAGGTCCAGATCGTTTCACTTCCAACTTAACACTTGTACTCAGACGCTAAAATGGAGGCTTCAAGAAAATTTTCACTTTATTCATTTTTACAAAACAAATACGCTTTTTTGTAACTTAATTAATAATGTGTAAGTCAACTTTCCAGTGACAAACAATGAGAAAGTCACCCAATTCCAAACAAAATACGAAAGCAAACTCTAGTCAGTTATGCGTGGTGTCAGTAACTCCTCGACATCAGGTTCCTAACCGCCATGGGTGCCGAGGTCCTTAAGGCACGGGATCGTGAGCAGAAGGTCTGGGTTCGAATACCGCCAGGACCGCCCTCTCTGAATGAGGTGTTTTCCAGGTTTTCCTCAGTCTTCATAAATGGCAAATGCCGGAGAGGTACCCTAAACTTCGGCCTGGAACGATTCCTTCCTTAAAAATAAATCCTTTCCCAATGTATCATTACATCTCATGTACCATCATTGTCCATCGCCTGTGGTACCTCTGTAGCAAAAACGGGCGTTATACACTATTTATTCATTCATTCATTCCTTCATTCCTAAGAAAAGAGAGAATACCGAGCGCTGGCCATGGGCCGTCTTCCTGCTGGCCCAAGAGAACACAGAAATAAGCAGGAGAAAGGCTAACCATCTTGTAGGAAGACAAATATAAGTTCTTTTAAATCTTTGCTGGCCTATTGAAGGTATAAGTTTAAAGAATAAAATTTTCCGGTCTTGCCCATGTTCCTTTGCCAACGGAGGACGCACATGCTACCGCTAATACAGTAGAGAGGAAATGTGTTTATTGCATAAGATACAATTAAGAATTAATCCTTTATTAGTTCTTAATCGCTATTTTAATGTATTTTTTTGTTTTGGAGGTTGATCGGGGGAAAGAAAAGGTAAATAATCATGGCCTTTTGGGGGGGAGGGGCGGTCCCATCTGGCCCTTATTGACGAGCCGCCCCTTATTGGGAGACTTGTGCACTCGCCATATTCTCCAGACATTGCATCATCATATCGCCATCTGATGATGCAGTGATGAACTTTCATTCACCCCTGAAGCCAACAATTCAAAACCTTTGCCGATTTGGAAACTGCATTGGATGGTTTGTTTGCTTTACTCCCTAAGGACTATTATAATTGAATTTATAGTCTTCAGTCACGTTGGTAGAAGATCCTCGATAACTATGGTAGCTATATTTGATACTAAATATATACTTTTGCTCAGAATATCATACTTTGAAACTAACAGAGCCTTTTGATAACCTTACATTTTAACAGAATATTTTCAAAAATTAAGAAATTTTTATATTTAAATATTTTCTTTAAAGTGCAACATTTTAATTTAATTTTCCACTTGTACAACCTTTTGATACATAGAAAAATAAAAATAGAAAACCTAATACTAAAATATGCACAAGACAAAAATGATTTCATCTATAAACTTAAACTAACTGTGGCTTATACAAGCAGAGAAAAAGCACATTTGCCCAAAAAATATAAATAAAATAATTCACAAGAAAGGAACTTAAATTTACCATAAATTATATAGCATAAAATGGTGAGCAAACATATTACAGTTGAAAAGCGGCACAAATGGTTTCTGACGGAGTTTCTCAAAATGAGTTAGGCTCGTTGACAGATTAGTGGAAATTATAGCTACAAAGATATAACGAAATACTAGAAATGCTATTTTTTCACATATACCTTTTTGTTTTTAAAAATATCATGCACAGATAAAAATAAAATTATCTAAATACTAAACATCTGCTCTTTTCACTGGTAAATTTGAAATCTTTCTACAACCTTTTCAAACGGAATTTTTGTTGGAAACGCAATATTTTCTTGTGTTTTTCGTTTGAAAATTTTTCTTCACTATTGGTAATTTGAGTACTTATTTATTATTATTTTTGCAACACTTAAAGCATTATTATAGATATAGATGTACGAAAATGAGAGTTTTAAAATGTTTTCGTCAATCGCTGCTCTTGTGAGGAAATAATGTATTTTCCTGAGGACAATTCAACCACTGACTGATATAAAAGTTCTTCTCTGCACTTTTTGCTAAAAAGGTCTTACTTATACATAATATTCCTAATATATATATATATATATATATATATATATATATATATATATATGAAAGCAATTGTGCTAGAGCAATTTGTCGTCTTTCATGTGCTAGCTGTTTAATTCATTGCTTCATTTTATCGGTTTCTGCCTCCTCACGGTGATAATATACGAATGGGGTAACCCTTTTTCAATGATACATTCTTTGTATGGCTATAACTCTTGCAGTGCATTCCTTACTCCTCACTTTCCGGCATGCCCAAAACACCTTGTTCATTATATGTACGTACTTAATAATGTGTTATCTTGCATGAACTCTTTTGCTTCTTCCTTATTAGACAGGCTGGCCACAGATATGCGCTCTGCACTGAAATTGTTTTGATGTCATTTCATGAGGTACATATCTCAAACTTCTGCACGAATTTTGGAAGGTTTTTATGTGATGGCGTACTGTATCTTTTGATGCATCAAGTTCTTCTGACAATTCATGGTGCTTTTTGACAGATTTTCTTGAAAAAATCTGCTTAAATTCCTATGTCCCATAGTTTATTCGAGAATGTTGTCTATTGATCTTTTAATTAAGCGCTATGCGTCGACTAAAGATATCATCAGAAATCTTGTGAGCCGCAAAAATAGCAGCTTTATAACCCAATTTTCAATAGTGCTGGAGAACTCAAATCTCGTTTTTTGTGCCTCCATTTTAAATTCTGTAAATGAACAGATAACGATTCTCATATGTTAAGGGAATGCAGTAACAACCTTAGCCTTCTCTTAATTAAATTACCAGCTGAAAAAAACGCCAAGTTAAAAAGCGACATTTGAGACATCTAAACAATTTCAAATAACATATGTTTGTTTTAGCAGGTTATACAAGATATAAAATTAGGTAGTTGTCAGCATAATACAATGTATTATAGAACATGATTTTTTTTTTTTTTTTTTTTTTTTTTTTTTTACTTATTAATAGTGCAAATAGAAAGTCTCCCTACTGTGTGTTTTAGCTTTCGTACATTTAATCAGTGCTGCTTGTAAATATGCTAAATTCCGTTCTAACGTTCTTTTTATAGCGGTATAATAAATTTAAGATAAAGGTTCCAGCATTGATACGAAATGTTTCTTGTAGTGTTTATATTTTAAAGACGCATTTTTATTCTCTTCACACTCTGTTTTTATTATTCAGTAATATTACTGGTTCATCGATAATTAGCAGTGTGTTTGATGCATGGGTAGTCAAGTAATAAATCTGACCATCTGACATTGTTTAGTAAATTGAGTTATATATGCCAGACACTCCTTCACAATGGAATCTACAACATACATAATGATCAATATCACAGACATTGATTTTCACTGTTATGTGAAGTCAAAACATTTCTCTTCTGTTTCAAATTTGTCTTCTGCATCAGGGTTGCAAACTATCTTCATTCCCTTTTTTTCTTCATAGTGAATTATCAGTAGAAGAAGAATCGTTAAAGAGAGAAACTGGAACCAATGAGACATTCAGGTAACAACACTAATTCTTGACTTTCAAAAAAGACGCACAGCATAACATTTAGGCAAATAAATGTGTAATAATATGAAATACTCTAATTTCATATAAGTAAAGAATGCTAAGTTTGTATCAATTGCTCTATCATTAATGCTCCGTAACGTCCAATTACAGACATTTACCCGAATATCAGGATCTTGTAATACTTTCAAGATTATTATTATTTTTTTTTTCAATTTCGAAAGATGAGCTATGCATATATATATATATATATATATATATATATAATCATTTTGTAAAATGTTGTCAGAAATGAGTGTGTGAGCAGCACATTTCCAACATTTCTGTCATAAGGTACGCGCTTATTTTCGTTATAATTATACAGAAATTGAATCAGTTGCATGAGTGTTGCGCGGATGTTAGATCCATTAAGCCGGGCATTACCGTTCTGGCAGCCGACCTCCAGCTGCCGTGAGACGGGCGACAAAACCATGAAAAACCAGATAAATAATAATTATAATGCGTTAGAAATTATATATAATCATCTAGTTACCACACCGAAGGAAACAACCGCAATCAAGAGCTTACTGGAACTGATGTTTCCGCAGCAACTGTACAGAGTAATAGTATGATGTTTTTACTGAGGAGAGGTCTCATTCTGTACAAGCTCACAAATTTGTGGTCCATCAAAAATACCTGCTGCAATCTTAGTTTCAGTTTTCCGTGGGGACTTTTAACAAGAAAACTGAATCAATATATCCTTATTCAGAGCAGTAACAAAGTCGATCATCAGACCTAATTTAATATGAAGTGGTGGAAAACGTTACTGAGTTCGCCAGCAGAAAGCAAGCAGAAACGCGTATTAGAGAATTTTTTTTTTTCATCTTAGAATAATTTTGTTTCCAATCAGGCAACTTAATCAATAATTGGGAGCTATAGTTATATATAGCTAAATGGTTTATATTGAACGTAATGAAACCCATTTTTTCTGTACTTTGTTTCGGTTTTTCATCAATTTCTTGTAGCATAATTATTGGAATAATTTGGAGCTATAGTTACATAACTAAATAGTTAACATTGAATGCAATGGAACCCATTTTCTTTATGTTTTATATCGGTTTTTTATCAATTTCTTGTAGCATAATTGTTGGCATTTAAGAAGTATTATTTGCAATGTCGTTCCAATGATGAATTTAGATATATTGTGTCTAATATAAACTTTCCAAATTATAGAATACGATTTTTATATAAAATTACTGGCTTATTATCATTTATCATAAAAATCCCTTTGTGTACTCTCTATCTCTCTTGCAAAATTAGAGAGAATATGACGTCGGTTTAAAGCACTGCTGTCATTAATACATTTTGCAAACATTCCATTGTGTTACTTAGCACGTGGAAAATCTGTGGATAATTTGAATGAACAAATACAAATAATATTTAAGAAGTTTAAATAGACACATTTTCAATTTTGCTTTCTTTTCTTTCTTTCTTTCTTTTTTTTTTTTTCTCTCACAATATTTTTTCGTACTCTTTCTACAGAAATGGCTTAAAATGATCACTATACTCTCTGAAACATGTTTCCAAGCGATACATTTACTGTCTTACTCTCTTGTAAATTCCATTGTCTGTCGTATCTGATGATATTCTAATTTAATATGCCGATGAAAGATTTTCAAATTGTCAATAGGTCTGAAATTCACAATGGCATTTAAATGACCCCTGTATGTAGAAATCCAATGGATTGAGGTCAGGAGAATTAACAGAGCAAGATGTGAGTCCCTAACGACTTTTTCAGTTATTTGAGAATCCTCTAGTGGCAAGAGAAAAATGAGGCTGCCCCGTCCTACAATTACCACATGCTACGTATTAAAAGTTTAGTGATACTTCTTCCAACAAACATTTAAATGATCAGTTAAAAAGGCACAGTATAAAATAACATGCCGCTAATTGTTCCAGTCTATACGTTATTGCTAAACTGATTTTGGTGTCTTGTTTCCAAAACTGCTTGGGTATTTTCTTCATTGAACACTGTGAAAGCTCTATACTGCATACTGTGGCAACTTTACAGAAACTGTGGTAGATGAAAAAATTGGCTTTGGCTGTAAATTAATACAGCATAGTGTGTAAAGGACAAAACACCTATGGCTCGTATTTATTAGTAGTACGTCACACAAAATTACTTTAACTTAAAAAGAAAAGAAAGAAAACAATGAAATTACTACATGTTTATTAAACATTGCATGATTTTTATGTTCTATATCAATTTTCCCAGAGGTGTCCAGTTTAAGAAGTAATAATTTATACATGTTTCCAAATTAGCAGTTCTCAATATGTTTATAAAAATGCGATCTAATGGAATAAACAAAATTCAAAATGTGTACATGTGCCAGGCGCCTATACAAAGTCTATGGGAAGTAAATGAAGACCTAAACTGACGTTTCTACCCGCCCACTTGTTTAATGTAATGCTGATTAAATCCGTTCATTGTGACAAATTTCGACATCCTGTGACACGTGGAATTGATAGTAGGAGTGACGTTCTCAACATGTAACGAAATTCTTCAGCCTCTGCAGGTCGGATTGTTAATTGCCCTTTTTCTAGTTTTGTTACTTCCACGATTTCCTGTTTGTCTGCGCTTCCTTGTTTTGTTTAGGGTATATTTTATGGCTCATCCTTTCCAATTCTGGTTACATATGTAATCAAATTTTATTTATTACTGTGGCCTACACAATTTTTTTCTGAATGAATGTTCGTATTTTCCTATTCCTCACCACATGGAATCTCTCAAACCAGTCTTAGTTTTGCCTCATTGGGCTATAGTTTTTCAGAAACCGGTTTTACAGAAAATAACAGCTTTATTATTTATTCATTTAGCAGATACATAAATAAATGTTTCTGAGAGATTTAAACCTCATTATAAATTGTTCACTTTATGAGTGGGGTAGTGAGTCCAAATCAGAGCACTGGATCAGAAAAACATTGAAGTATGAATATGAACTATTGGTTTCTCCTTCTAATGTGGCAAGATCGTGGGTTTGAACCCGGCCAGAACCGATGGATTTTTTCGGGCGTAAAAATCCTAAGTATGGCTTCCTTCGGAAGGGAAGTAAAGCCGTGGGTCCCGTGTCGTACATTTACGGCACGAAAAAGAACCTCAAGCCTGAAAGAGAGGCCTCTGAGCAAAATTTGTCGGCCGTTTCACGCCCTGAGTTGAATGGGACTCTGATGACCTGAGATGTTAAAGAGCGTCCATAAATAAATCAATCAATCAAATCAAGTAATCAATCAATCAATCAAATCAATCAATCAAATCCTTCTAATGTTCTTCTTCCACCACTCCATATTAAATAAGGTCTGATGAACAGCTTTGTTACTGCTCCGAATAAGGATATGATTGTTTCAACTTTCTTGTTAAAAAGTCCCCACGTAAAACTGACACTAAGATTGCAGCAAGTATTTTCGATGGAGCACAAATTTGTGAGCTTGTACAGGACGAGACCTCTCCTCCGTCGATACATAAAAAAGTGGCAGAAAGCTTTCTTAAGCAACCTGAGAACTATAAAGAAATTATGGACGAAATGTTACAACATTTTAGAAATCAAGAGTGCAGAATGAGTGTTTAAAGTCCATTTTATCAACAGCCACATTGATTACTTTTCTGCGGTTCAATGAGTGAAGAACAAGGTGGGTGGTTTCTAAAGACATTAAAATAATGGAAATCCGCTATCAAGGTCATTGGGATGTGTTAATGAGGTTTATTACTGCTGGTGTTTGAAAAGATAGTCTGGTGAAGGACATATTAGAGCTTCGAAAAAAATTCTTCTTCCTAAGAGGAAAAAAGTTTGGAAATTCATAATTATTGACACATAGCTCTATTATTTTCATTCATATTTAAGTTAAAAATGAAACCTATAAAAATAGTTTTGTTTTAGTTATATGTCTTAAAACTTAATAATATTTCATGAAAATATAAATACCTTTTTACATTTTAGGTGATTTTGATTTAAAACCTAGCCGAGAAAATAAAATTGAAAACAGGCAATTCTTATTACATATATCCACGTGGAAAAATTATATATATATATATATATATATATATATATATATATATTTGGCCTAAGACAGAAACTGAGCTGAAGTGGGGACAAGGTCCGGCTCTCTCGTGGGCAAGTTCCTTTCATATTTCATATTTCCATTCGCAAAACTTTGACCAATAATATAATATTGGTTACATGATCAATCATAAGACCTCGTGGTTAGTATTCCTGGTTACTACTACTGGGATTCCGGGATCGATTCTCGGATATGCCATGGGGTTTTTCCTTTGTAGGAAGGGCTCCATAGCATCTAGGGCCGACATTGAAAAAAAAAAACAACAACAATAGTTTATATTATCAAGAATACTCACTTATGCTACAGGAGATATTCGGGATCATTATTTTACAATAGTATTTAATGCCCCTTTTTACTGCTGGGACATTACAGGCGATGGACACAGATGATAGATGAGATGAAATGATAAATTAGGAAGGAGTTTTTTAAAGATAGGAAACGTTCCAGGCCTAATACCTTCTTGCCATTTGCCATTTATGAGGAATGAGGAAAATCTGGAAGCAACCGCAGGAAAGACGGTCCTGCTGGAAATCAAACACTAGACCTCTCCCTCACGAGTCGATGCCATAACTATCTCGGCCACCCATGGCGGTTAGGAGTACTTCTGCCTGCAGTCACACATTTGTAGTTTTTTCTTGTTCTACCCTAATATTTTCCTTGCCTTTTATTGAATTGGTAGGGACTAGGGACAGAAGGGACCTTTTCCGCATTTCCCTCATGCTTAAAGGCATTTGTGCCTTTATGAGGCATCTCCGGGAGGAAGGGATGAATTGAAGGAGACACCGAACAGCCAGGATTGGGGGCTTGAGGCATGAACATAGAGGGGTTGCTAACAAAGTTTCCAGATGCCGATACTGTCGGAAGGCCCCCCCCCCCCACTCCATGGAGTTCAGGCTCCTCACTACAGATACTGAAGCAAAAAACGTATCCAAAACACCGCCATACCGCACAAAGCACCAGCCTCCTCGCCTAGCTTCTCTAACGGGACTAACGGAATAAAAAAATATTTAAAAACATTAAAAAAATAATATTGTAAATATGTACATTCTTTGGAAAAAATCTGGCCTAGCAGCAGTAGCTTCTGAAGTTTTATCGTGTTAACTCTAAAGAATCCTAATTCCCTATTCATAGAAGTTCGTATGTTTATTTCCTGTTTCTTATGATCTAACGTGTTCCTTTCTTCATCAAAAGAAGAACACTTTTTAATTGAAAAACCATGGTAAAGAAGCCGTTTTTGACTAAGTTTTCCTTCATCAATTATTATTAACGGACCAAAAACGTCGACTAAATCCTTTTATGAGCACTAATGAGAAAGGCATCAGCTAGTATATACGATAGAATTAACAAAACACAAGGAAGCTGTTGTTCAGTTATGAGCGGATAATAAATCTACCAGCTGGTTCTAATTATGGGATTGATGACGTTCCTGGGCAAGGAAGCGTTATTTTCTGTGACCAAGGAATTACTAAATGCGGATGGACTTTGCCTATTAGGTATAAGTGGCTTCACATAAATTCTTGTTCGTTTTGTGAAAAACTGAAGCCAACATAAACTATTTTAGAAATGTTTTTGAGGAAATTATATTCATCAATCGTTAATAAGAAAATTGTCTCATATTTCTGGAGCATTACTTAGCCAAGGCATCTTACATCATATTATCACATGTCGTAGATCTACGGTATGTAAAAGAACCTCAAGCCAGAAAGAAAGACTCCTGAGCCGTTTCACACCCTGAATTGATTAGGACGCTGATGACCTGAGACGTTAAAGAGCGTCTGTAAATAAACCAAATACTACATGCTAGAGCTAAAAATCGCAAAAACGGACATTTATACGACAAGTAAAACATTTCTTTTAGCTGGGCATGATTTCACGATAGCTTTGAAATTGCTCAATTAGATCGAACAACTTCAATACGGGGAGCAATATTTAGCTAGCGTTAAAGATGAACCGCTGTTTCCTGGCCATCACACTTAAAGAATGCAGCGCAATATCACTGGTTTAGGTAATTAGGTCTATTCAGCAAGAGATATTTCGCAACTAGGACGAGACACCAGTAACATTTTACAAATATAATGGTGTCGACACAGAGGTAGAGCAAACTTTTTCCGTAGAGGAAAAGGCTGTATAAATACGTCAATAAGCTAGAGCAGGGTAGATTTAGTCAAAAGGCAAGACAGAGAGGTCTTCCACAGTTAGGAACTTCGGCAGTGAGGAACTGGAACAATGATTTTGGTCCGAAGGTAAGAGAAGCAACAGTGTTAATCCTGGAATGGAGGAATAACCCATGCGTTTTGTTAGTTAATAAACCCAGTGGCTTTTTAACCATTTTATCATGTTTTATCAGAATATTCCGCTCTACATTGAGTATGCTTCCGAATATCCAGGCCAAAACTAGCTCGTGACACTATCACATGTTTCTACAAAATAAAATGATGAATTTAATACTTTACATACTTTTAATTTGAAGAAAAATAGTGGAGTATACAAATTGCCCTTCTAAATCTCTGAACATATTGTATTGTGTTCACAAACACCCTGTATATTGTAAAACTAAAAAGAACATATTTTATAAATATACCTACTTTCCTTCAAGTTAATATTACTTTATATTCTTTTTTAGGCCCTCGGGTTATTAAAGCAAAAACAATTAAAAATATTTCAACTTTCTGGATCTATTGATAGTCCCCCCGGAGTCTAATGCTTGTCGCACCCTTGAAGCTGTATATCACATTATCCGCTTTCTCCAGTTAAATAGGTGTGCACTTGAACTTTGTTAGCGTTACATTAACCCCACCGTCGCTCTTGAAAGACAAAGGAACCGCGTTTTTAGACCAACATTATTAGAGCTCGAAACCGGTATAATCTCCTGCCCTAAAAGCCTAATGTGACCTCTTTTTCACATTTTAACGGTTGGAGTATTTCCTCGGATAAACTCCGGCCATCCCTTCCCTTCTGCTCTCTCTCTCTCTCTCTCTCTCTCTCTCTCTCTCTCTCTCTCTCTCTCTCTCTCTCTCTCCGTTCCGTTTTAAAACTTTTATTCATATGAAATAGACATGGAAACTGCTCGGGTGGGTGGAGAAAGAGCAAGAGGCAGCTATTGCACCGGATCCCCAATTGTTTTGCCTAGTGCATTCAAAGGGAGGGTCGATTGAGGGATTGCAATGAACAAGCGAAGTCAGTGCAGAGACCGCAGGGGAATAGCGAGATGGGATGGAAGAGGAGGGAGATCGTATGCACAGGAAACTGGACACAGGAACTGACGTTGCAGCTGGCAGGGAGACTGTGGCCGGACCAGAGAGAGAGAGAGAGACAGACAGACAGAGTTCTACCACTATTTATGCACAGAGGCGTAGGAAAGGAGAGGGGAAGTTGAGATAGGGGGAGGCTAATGAGAGTATTGATCGTAAATAATCGATGATGACGTGCTGACCATTGGGTACATCGCTCACCCCCCGCACTACACCAGGTCCACGCCGTATGATGCAGCGGGACACCTGACCTAATCAAAGGTTGCAACGGGCAACGTTAGAGGGGGAGATGAAACGAAAACATCAGTTAAAAAAAAAAAAGGGGGGGTACACATACAGACGCGCGAACGTGCAGCCCGGGAGGGCTCGGTTGCATAGCTGCCAAGTGGCGACGGTACGGGGCTCGATTCCCGGGTTTCGATGTAAATCCCTCTCAGCATTGCTTGTACAAATGAATGTCAAACACTATACAGGGAAAAGCCAATGAAAATATGAGCATAGGCTTGGGATATATATTAAGGTATGGAAAAGTCCTGCAGTGCATTTTGGTTTAGATTTGATGTTCATGTAGAGCATCGTCGAGTTGATAGACTTTCAGTAATGCCAGTTGATTGCACTAACCGTCTTTACCACATACTGTTTTAGTTCCTTATTACAAATACTGCTTCACTCCCTAAAGCAGCCGTTTTCGTTTTCTCTGCAACATAAACCAAAGCAGAGTCAGAAAGAATGCCTTCGTTTTTATCCATTGATTTACGCTAAAACGGGCAGACTTTACACCGTTATCTTCGTAAATGCCATTTCCATCACCTCAACAAATTTCGTCAGTCTTTTCGCACAGTAATTCTTGTCCCAACACCAGCCGAGGTTTCGTCACAGCACTATTAGTAATGGGACAAAAATTATTTACATTTTCGTTACTAAATTCGTATTTAATAACGGTATCGTAAAATAGAATTTAAACAGTCATAACAGCACCACTCTTACTTTGAGTACCATGTTAAATTCTATAAGAAGTGAATATAGTGCAACGCTTTTATTTGTACACTGTCGCGAGTGGCCACTCGTTGCCGATACTACTTACTTCCTTTCATTTGTGTACAGTGTTTGAGCCTACTAAATCCTAAGTATGCGGCTTCCTTCGGAAGGGAAGTAAAGCCGTGGGTCCCGTGTCGTACATTTACGGCACGAAAAAGAACCTTAAGCCTGAAAGAGTGGCCTCTACAAAATTTGCCGGCCGTTTCACCCCCTGAATTGAATGGGACGCTGATGAACTGAGATGTTAAAGAGCGTCCATAAATAAATCAACAAAAAAAAAAAAATGAACCTACCAGTTAGCATCCTCCTTCTTAGGCTTTCACTAAAGGTGTTATAATTAAAACCGTTTAAATCTTCCGGACTGTTTTGTCGTGGTCCATGGTTTAATACACTACCATAGCTTTCACCAACTACTGCGGCTGGCAGCATCAGTGGTGGTGAACAACACCTGACTGCTAAAAGACGACAGTATTGTTCCGTCTTGAGACCGTCGTCTTTTAGCGGTCAGCTGTTGTTCATCGTCCACTGATGATGCCAACCGCAGTAGTTAGTGAAAACTATGGCAGCATATTAAATCATGATCTACAGCAATACAGACCGGAAGATTTTAACAGTTTTAATTCAGGTCAGTGGCATGCAGTATGACGAAAGGGAAAGTGACAAGCTTTAAGAAGCAATTGTTTATCTTGCCTTGATTGGTTATTTGTTCAGAGAACTTGATAGTATTGTGAAGAAATCTCACTAAGTTGTAGGGTGTACATTCAATAAATTAAAATATCACATTCAAATATATTCTAAGAAAATCAAAGAAAAATCTGCTAAACCAAAGAGATAATATAGTTAACGTGAGTCCTAAACTAAGTTCTCGTGCAGCTATACATTTTTCGGAAAGTACACCAGCGAAGGGAATCCAGAGTGTTATGGCAACAAGGATATCATGGCAGCATTCCGAGGAAAGGGCTATGAGAAGGTAAGAGGAATATGGAAGTCATAGGCACCGTGAAAGCTTCAAAGTCCTATCATATTAATAATGTTTGAATACAAGAACAAATCCAAGTCACGACCGGACTAGAGCTACAGTTCTTCGGCTTTCCGTGCCGATGCTCTCTAACCATCTGAGCTCCGACCACAAACGCAAATCTCTCCCACCCGAGCCTATGTGTCCTGAAGACCTCTAGTATACAGAGATCTATCCTGAAACCTTCCAGCACTTGTGACTTCATAGTTAACCTCCTTCAACAATTGATCATGAGAACATTATGAGCGGAGAATAATAGAATGATGGTAGGATTTTGGAATGAGATTAAAACTACGTGCAGAAAGGAGCATATTAAATAAACAAGTCCTTAAAACAATAGCATAAACTGTCCGGGGGAAATAAAGTATATTGAAATCTGTGATAAAGTACAGAGAGATAAAGGATAACATGATTCAGTTCCGAAATGGGATAAGAAAGGGAACTGTAAAAATAAAACTGTCTAATGTGCGGTGAACTGGATAATATTTGGCATTGCGAAAAAATTAAATTATGAAAAGAAGAGTTTATTTTACCAAAGTGGGATAAACAACGGATGGAAATAAAAAGGTAGGGAGTTATTTAGGAAAAGTGGGACGAAAATGGCCAAGAAATGTGATAATGAATAGGGTGATAATGAAACTACACAAGTCAAGAACTATATGTACGAGTATTAAGTACATAATTACACATGTTATATTGCATGTACAATCACTATGTTAACTGTAAAGGTGAATGGAAGATAGGAACTCTATAATCTGTTTATTTTCTATATATTCTAATATTGCATCTGTTTGTTGATTATTCATACACACGTTTATTTATTTATTTATTTGTTTATTTATTTATTCGGCTGGAAGTCCACCCAATGTCCCGAGTTTAAGGTCAAATTAAGCGGGATACTTGGGAGTTTTGACTGGCTATTACGAGATGTGCAGATGTTTATTCTTTATTCCTTATTGTTGACCTTTATGTTTGGCAGTTGTTTTTAGATATTTTGTTCTTTTGAAGCAATACTGAGTTACGAATTCACTACTTGAAGGACATATCAGAACATTTTGGTGTTCGCAATCCCCCCGAAAGAAATATAATCTGCCATTGGTAAACAAATTAGAAACAAATGAATCCCTGGTGAGTGAAAAAGGCATTTTTAACCAGATGGTGGACATTGCAGAGTGCCGCTTGATTTTCATGGAGTTTGTTGAGCAACTGGACGATGTTGAGCTAGGTCATGGATATTTTCAACAAGATGGCGTTACATGGTATACAATCAAACCAATCCATGGCGCTAATTGAAAGTTTCTTTGACGACCGGATAATCTCCAAGAACCTGTGGTCACCGAGATCTCGTGATTTGGAAACACTGAACTTCTTTCTATCGGGTTACTTAAAAGACAGAGTTTACGCCATACGCCTCTAGACGATCTGTAGTGCAACATTACTGAGGAGATTAATGACATTGACAACATAGTCCTCCAACATGAAGCCAGTAACCGGGAATGACGTATTGAGTTATGTCTTATGCAGGAGGGAGAACATTTTCAACTTTTTCTATAGAGACTATTAATTTCCCAAAGATATTGTATACTGAAGTATGAGTTGTGGCTGGCATTATTCGTTTTGATATAAATAAGGAAAGAAATGTGTTCGTTCTATATAAACCACTCTTTATATTGGTAGCCCATATACAGTTAATAGCATTATTAGGGTTAATTTATATGAAATGTAATTTTTTTTCACGCAATCCACAAGCACTGGAATGTTTCGAATGGCCTCTTTGGAATAACATTAGAAATCTCCAGGATATGTACCTATAGACTCACATGGGAGAGATTCAGGGTGTGGTCGGACAGGGCATGGTAGCACAGATAGCAAGAGCGTCTGCATGGTAATTCACGTCCTGGCAGTGACCTCGAGTTTTTCTTATGTGACTCTAGATTCCAAACCAGTCTAACACACAGCTTGTATGAAAAAAAAAACTTTTTATAAAGATTAACTATGATTATAGAGCATAAACCAGCTATTATAGCTTTTGAGATAAATGATTTGATCTGATGAAACGAAAAGATACATGTTTGATTCGGGTGGAACCGAGAGGATATGGAGAAAGAAAAGCACAGCCAATGAACATGTAAACACGCTACCCACTGTTAAACATGGATATGGATATGGTTCGGTGACAATTTAGGAATATTCACAGCGAGTTGGTACCATCCACTTTATCGATGACATCACAATTAAAAGTCAGTCAAAGTGCCAAAAAAAAAAAAAAAAAAAAAAGGTGGCAATCCAGAGATAGCACAACTCGGAGCATACAGCTGAGGCTAATAACTTAACTATGGAATATTCCAAAACAACTTAATGCACCTGCTCAACCTCCCGACTTTAATCCTACTGCGCATTAAAGAACAGTTTCGAGAGAAGAATTCATGAAGTGAAAGTTGCGTCTGAAGAAGAATTAAAAGATAGTCGTGCAAAAAACTGGCTCCAAAACTTGCCAAAATCTTGTGAAACCATAAAGAGAAAGTGTGAGGCTGTGATTAAGGTTGGAACTATTTATAGGGGTTGCGGGCTGTGATGTAGGCCACGCATTGGCGAACAAATTTGTGACAGTGATGGTTGCTCGTAGATAACGTCAATTAGTTGCTTCCGTCCCAGAAGAAACAGCAATTACTCGTTATTTCCGCTAGTTTGTTGATCTAAGATCAACAGACTGTAGGGAAGAGTTCTGGCGATGTAATGAGCAGGCGGTTCGATGTTGTTTCTAATGATTTATTCAGCGTCACTTCCTGATAAACCTCGGTGCTTTGCCATTGATAAAGTCCACTCACTGCGTATAATTATTCCACGATGTTTGATTATTGGACATTTTGTTCCGATGAATTATACTATATTTACTGAAATGAAGACTTTACATACGTTTCTTCCGCAGATATAAACTTCAAATACGGTTGCCTGGATGCGCGGAATGCAGAAATGCTTAGCGCTGAAATTGAAGGTATCGCAGAGTCCACTAGAATAGAACTGAAAATGGAATAGAATTGAAATGAGGAACAAAAATCCAAAGATTCAATATAACTGAGAAGCGAATGCGAATCGAATAGACTTGAGCAACAAAAAACAGCGCGGAGCCCAAACCTGCCCTTATATACGTAATGCAAACAGAGATCGTTGGGGCACACACACAAATACATAATAGCTTTGCGTCTCTCCTTCAAAATTTAAATCCTGCCTTAATGCTGACTATTTAAATCTGCCTGTCATCATCTGATTCGCTAGGTAGCAAGAGCTTCAAAAATCGGTTTTTCGATACGTTGCTTTAAATTATAACTGTGTTTTCGGGGTCATCTGCTTTCCCTGGCATTTAAACTTCCCTTTTTACGCAATTTTAAAGGGAACACAAGCTTTCTCCTGCCAAACATATCTAGAGCACAAAAGGACTTACTGGCTTGCTTAACCTTGGCGAACAAAAGAGCTATCCTCAAAAGGTTCTATTGTGCGATGTATGCTTAACGCCACAGGCTATTGTAGGCAAAGCACAGAGTTTCCTGTTTTTACAAATATGTCTAGCTATGCAACATATGATATGAAAAATACGAAGTGATGAATATACATTATTAATGATAGTTAAATGCCACTGTAACTATGGTAAAGGAAAAATATGCATAAATTGTATTAATATTGGGGGTGAAAGTTTCAAGGCAAAAGGATATTCCACATAAAAAAAACTAATTTTGTCATCAAAATTACCAAATACTTTCTTGACATACAGCTGTGTAAATGTGTTGAGGAAAAAGTACGCGATTTTTTTGTTTAAATATTTCAGTGGTTTGTTCATTTATTTTTACTATTTTTCTTACTTTATTTTGTTATACTAAATTAACAGTTGCCTGTGGGACAGAAACAAGCAATTAAAACGTTTTCTCCTTTCATGAATTCTCCTTTTTAACTGTAAAATACCGCCACGGGTGGCCGAGGTCGTTAAGGCGCGGACTGGTAAGCGAGAGATCTGGGGTTCGAATCCCACCAGGACAATTCTCACTGACTGAGATTTTTTTCCAGGGTTTTCCTCAGTCCTCATAAATGACAAATTTCGGAGAGATACCCTAAGCTTAGGCCTGGAACGTTTCCTTCCTAAAAAATCCTATTCCAATTTATCATTTCATCTCATGTATCATCAGTGTCCATCGCCTGTGGTGCCTCAGTAGTAAAAACCGGTGTTAAACACCATTCAAAAAAGTATACATATAAATATAAATTTACAATAATTATAGTAGTGGAAAAGGATAAAACACTAAGAAAAAATCACACTTGAGATCGCTATATTTCGAACTCGTGGAGTCCTTCTATGGCCAGAAGACATGTGACGGCGATAAAAGTAAATATTGAGTATCGAAGGTAACTTTATGTATGGAAATAGATGAAACTAGAAATGAGAGTGGGGGGGAACTAATACGTAAGATTTAAACCAGGTGGTATACGCGCCTTATGTATAAATATAGCTGCCATTTCTCTATCTCTGAGTAAACTTTCAGAACATTGTGTAGGTAACGCATCAATAAGTGTTAGATTAAAAACATCATCAAAATCCTTACAGTGAGATAAGGCATGCTGGGTTACCGACAAGGGAGACTTGGTTTTAACAGAACGTCTATGATTGTTCATACGTAGCGAAACAAAAGTAGAAGTTAAACCAATTTAAAATGCTTTGCAAAGCTTACAAGATAACGTATATACGACGTTCTTGGAAGAACAAGTAGCAAATGAAGAAATGTTAAATTCTCTGGATAAATTAGGGCTGTGGAATGAATGGCAAGGCATAATTAGCTCACAGGTTTTACATTTAGGGCGTTGGCAAGGATATGAGCCAGCAAAGGGACGTGGTAAATTCGGAGGAGATAGGTTCCGGCGAAATATACTTTTAAGGATAGGGGGTGTTCTAAAAGTAAGGCGGGGTACAAATTTAGAAAAATCATTTAAAGATGAGTGCATTAACAAAGTATCATGACATTCTTTCAAAATAGGTCTGATGCTTTCAATTCCAGGCACGTAAATAGTAACAAGGTTAACGAAGTTCTTATTAAAAGTTTTAGGTTTGCATTGGAAAGTTTCTGTGCTGGGATTATACGGGATTTTAAAAGAGAGGAAGGATAATTTTGGTCTTGGAACTTTTGAGCTATGTTTTTAATATACTTCTCAAGAGATGAAAAGTTATTACAAAGACGATGACCACGGATTGAAAGAGAAAAAGGAATAGATCTTTTGATATGCAAGGGATGACAGCTATCAAAATGAAGATACTGCTGTAAATTGGTAGACTTAATGTGCACAGACGTAAGAAAAGAGCCATTACATAAAGAAATATCAAGTAGAAAAGAGCTATGATTTGGCCAGTTGTTTTCTGCGCAAACAGATCCCAACGCACTAACCTATCCCTCTTCGACTTAGCAAACTTAATTCCAAGCGCAGTCAATTTCCTCTGTTCGGTACCTGGGCATTTTATTAGAATGTGCTTCCAGTTTTCTCTGTCCCCACAAAAAGCACATATTCTCTACTCAGCCTCATTTGTTATTTTAATCGCCTTCAATGTCCCCAATCCAATTCACACTAAATCTAATCTATTTTGCAAATTCGTGGAATATACGAGACATTTCGATGTTCATCTGATTTTGAGTTCATTGCATAAGCTAAATGATATTTTCACCGTGCTTTCTGCCGCTATAACTTGCTGGTAAATTGATTTAAGCCTTTTTTGTGCCTTCTTCCAAACATAATTACCATGCTTGCTCTCTTCTCACACACCCATCCCGTCCCAATACTCTTTAGACTTCTTTTAACTTTTGGTTTTCGCTGCCAAACATTTTTGATCTTGATTATTAATTTGATGTTAGTAGCATAAAGACCTTAAAGTAGCGCGATCCCCTTTTATTATGCGTAACTAGTATTCAATCGTTCTATTTTACAGTAAATAGTGTCTTCATAGCGCCCAAATTCCCATAAAACTTCACAGTTGGCCATATTCTTTCCTACTGCTAAAATTCGCTTTAGTTTTGGACTTTGTTCAGTCGGCTCACCCTCTCCCAGTGCCATATCTCAGAATCATAAGTACGTGACATACCTTACCAAGGTACTATATACATTCTCCATAACACTTACAGGAATATCAGGCATCCGTGACAACGTGCGCTAAACCTCTGACATCCGTCCTCCTTCCCTCCGCTGTGTCTATGTGTTTAATTTGTATTTCAATCATACTAATAGTTACACCTAGATAAAAAAAATATTTTATGTTTCATTGCCTGGTAATTCCATTTCCCATTCTTACTGTAAAGTTTTAAAAATGGTTGTTTTAATTTTATTGACGTTCAAACCATTCCTCGTTTGTCGCAATAGCCCTCTAACTTGTCCAGCTCTTTCTGTAGACTTTCAACAAATAATGATTAGATTAGTAATCGTCGGAGTGGAGAGGAACTGGAATCTTAAGGTCGTTTATTTCTGGAGCGTCCACCTCTTCCAAGAGCAAAACATCGGTGATGTCATCAATAAATAAATTAAACAATATAGACGACAAAATACATCCTGTCTTGCTCCCCTTGATGTTCCCCGACTCTCAGATACACAATTTTGGTCTAGTTTGAAGCAGAATCTAACATTTGTGTATACTGCCATTAGAGACTGGATCATTTTGTTCGAAATATCCTTATGTCAGTTTCTCCCATAATTCACTTCTTCCCACAGTGTCAAATGCCATTTTAAAATCAACTAAGTCACAATATAGTTTTCCCCCTTTCTTTTCAAACAGCTGTTTGAATTACAGTACGAAAATGTTTACGGTTATATCAAGGGCCCAAATCCAACTATGCTTTCTGCACAATATAGGGACAGCTGTTTACCATGGAGGAACTTGTGTGTACCAATGAATGGAGAAGTTAAAAAATAGTTGGACAAGCGTTACACATTGACAGTATACAGAAGATCTGCATAATGATTCAAACCCGGGGTAGCTCCTATAGGTGGATCCTAATGGTCTAGTGTTAGCCATAACTACCTCGTGGGCCCAAGATCGCGGGTTAAATCCCGGCCAGGGTAAAACTTCTAAGTATGGCTTCCTTTGGAAAGGAGGTAAAGCCAGGATTGTGTGTCGTAGTTTTGCGGTGCGTAAAAGAACCTCAAGCCTCAAAGAAGAGGGCTCTGAGTAAAATCGGCCGTTTCATGCCCTGGATTGAATGGGACGCGGATGACCCGAGACTTTAAATAACCAAATCGACAAGCTCCTCATTCATTTCCTCTAACTATTGCTTAATGAGATTTTATATGTTTAAAACAACAACAACAACGAGTGTAAGAAATGTTTATCCTGCGTCCAAAATTTGTCTCAGAGGTTGCTTTTTGTGGGGGACTTAGTTTGCAGTCGCGGTACAAACTAATGTCTCGGTAAGTTGTAAAATATTTTGATCGGAGGATGGGAGAGAAAGCTGTAAGAGTCTCCTGCCTAAAAGTCATTATGTGCATGCACCGTCTGAAACGGCATATTTAACCTAGCTTATAGACATTTATTGTTACTATGTTACAAAGTTTAATGAGGTATTTTAAAAGACTACTAGATAATAATAGTGAAACATTATATTAATGGCAGCACAGTCATATACAGGATGAAGCATTTAAAGTGTCGCGGCCATTTTACTCCGAAACGAAAGAGAGAAAAAAAAATGCTTCAGACAAAATTTGAAGTGCTCTTAGGGGGACATAAGATAGCGGCATTGAAATTCCATTATCGCGGTCATTTTAAGGTTAAATTTGTTTTTCCAAATGGAATGGTGTAATGTTTTTTTCCCAGGAATGGAAAGAGCATTCAATTTTCTGTACACAAATTCTAGTACATCTATCAGCTAGGGTTGATAGATGAGATATTGAACAAATAAGACAACAGATGTTTTTCGCTCACTTTCACTTAACTGGCATCATTTTACGTACAGTGCAGTACAGTACAGAAAAGTTATAACCATAATTGAAACAATGTCATGTTCACATTACAAACAATTGCAAATCTTATAAATGCTCGAAAGTATGACCATTAACTTTGATGCATTTCCAAAAACGTGCTTCAAAATACCAATGGACACATCTCAACATTTCTTCGCTGATTCTTGCACAGATATTCCTAATTTGCTGACCTAGATTATCAGGTATAGTTGGAACTTCTTCATAAACTTTATCTTTAATGTATCCCCATTAGAAAAAGTCTGAAGAAGTGAGATCAGCGGAACAGACAGGCCAATGGACAGGTCCTCCTCGTCCTCTCCGTTGACCAGGATACTCTGTTCATTATTTCTCGAGCTACAGCTGAGTATTGAGATGAACAACCATCGTGTTGATTCCATATTGCAGCCCGGTCTACAATGGGCACGTCTTCAAACAACACTGGAAGTTCATTGTTCAAATTTTTTCTGTATGCCTATTAAGTTTACCTTCAATGAAGTATGGGTCAATTATACGCAATCCCAAAATACCACACCAAACGTTCACGCTCCATTGGCGCTGATGCTCTACTTCCCGTAAACACCATGGATTTTCCACTGCCCAATAGTAGTGTTATGTCAGTTCACTTGAGCATGATTGATGAATGTCGCCTCACCAGAAAATAAAATGTTTGAAAAATTACAGTTTTGAGTTTGTAGTACGGCCCATTGGCAAAATTCAACACGTTTCTGAAAACCATCCCATTGAAGGGCTTGGTGTAGGCTAATGTGATATGGATGGTATTTGTGACGCTGAAATATTCGAAGAACACTCCTTTGAGAGATTCCTGAATCATATCCCAACTGGCTGGAATTTGCGTGAGGATTAGCGGCAACAGCAGCGATTAGTTTTCTTGATGCGACACCTCCTGTTTCGGAGAATAAGTTCGCAAGTCGTTGATTTTGTAACAGATGGCTGCCTCCCTTCAGGATATCGATCTCCGAATAAGTTGCAAGCTGCTCTAGCATTCTTATAAACTTCGCCATAAATATAAACCATATCGACCCTCTCAGTGTATCGAACATTCATAATTGTAAACGAAGTGGAAATGACTGAGAATAATGTCCTTTTAGGTTTGAATTGGCAATGATAAGTCCTCATTTGTGTACCGCTGTCAACAAATGAACACCTGCCTATAAACGAATGAGTTTCTTTCATAGCAATAACAAAACTAAAGAGTGATTTGATTAGATTTATTTATGGACGCTCTTTAATAGCTCAGGTCATCAGCGTCCCATTCAATTCAGGGCGTGAAACGGCCGACAAATTTTTCTCAGAGGTCTCTTCTGTCAGGCTTAAGGTTCTTTTTCGTGCCGTAAATGTACGACACGGGACCCACGGCTTTATTTCCCTTCCTTAGGATTTTTACGCTCGAAAAAATCCATCGATCCTGGCCGGGATTGAACCCGCGATCTTGGGTTTAGAAGGCAAGTTTGGTTACCACTACACCACCAAGACCGACCACTGAAGAGAGAGAAGTGAAAGTAAGCGAATAACATTTACTGTCTTATTTATCAAATATCTCATCATGTATAATCCCTAGCTGATGTACTAGAACTTTTATACTGAAAATTGAGTGCTCTTTCCAGTCCGGGGAAAAAAATTACATCATTCCATTTGAAAAAAGCGTTTGACCTTGAAACTACCTGAGAATGGGCTTTCAAGGACGAGTTAAGGCCACTATCTTATGTCCCCTTAAGAGGACTCCAAATTTTGTCTGAAGCATTTTTTGATTTTCTCCTTTGTTTCGGAGTAAAATGACCGCGACACTATAAATGCCTCACCCTGTATATTAAGCGGGAGAAAACTTGCAGTATTTCAATATCAAACGATATAACATTTGAGGTCAACAACGCTCTCATATAAACTCCAGCAACGATAACATTGGCCTGCGGGGGAAAAAAGAATAAAAAAATCCGATGTCTCAAATATGAATGCTAATTTTGGCATGCTAAAAATTCATTACTGAAATCCGTTTTCCCAATTACGCAAGGTTTGTAACAAATCGCAAAAATAATTTTAAAGGAAGTGTATTTTTGTGAAATAAAGAGTATCATGAAATTAAAACTAAAATACCATATCCTATCTAACACACAAAATGGGTACCTATAAGTACCTTTAAAAAGTTCGGTATCTGAAGATCAGCATCTTTTCTTTGCTTACAAGGAAGGTTGTGTTAAATTAATTGTGTTATGGTTGCGCATCTTCTCTCTTCAAGTACCAGCAGTAGTATTCTATCATTGCTTCGTTCCGCCTTTCCTGATGTCGTCTTTCCGTGTCCTTAATTTCTTGATGAAATATTTTCCCTTGCTCATCTCTCATGAGTCGCAAATTAGGTGGAAAGTAGTTAAGGTGAGAGTTCAAGAAGTGAAGTTTCAAACTCATATTGCAACCGAGAACTTGCAGTCTTCGTAACATATTTCTTACACTTTCTTTGTATTGCACGTCTTTTACATTTCCAAATAATTTATTGATAACATTCTTGAAAGCACACCATACCTGAAGTTCTATATCATTCACAGTGTTCAAAAAGATAGTGTCCTTCATTGGTTGTATGATCTGAGGCCCATCAAGTATACCCTCTTTTATTTTAGCCTCAGATAAAAGTAGACATTTACGTATAAATACTTGAAGCACAAGCCATTCTTGTCCAGCGCTTTCACGAATTGCTTCATGATACGAAGTTTAATATGAAGCGGAGGCAATAGCATCTTTTTAGGGTCAACTAGACTGACACGCATTGCATTTTTTCCCCTCCCGGCGTTAAACTTTTTCTATTAGGCCATTCTTTCATTGATCAGCATTTGTCCCTACACTTCTGTCCCATTAGCACAAAAAGCAAGGAAATTTTGTATATCCCCACTCTGCTGACCAAGTAAGAAACCACAAACTTTTAGATATAAACTTTTTGCTATCCATACAGTAGATATTGATGTTCCGGGTATTCACTTTTTTCGAAAATGGATTTCCAAGGTCAACTTTAAAATATGCAAAATATACTTTTTTAAATGAATGGAGTAATGTTATTCTTTTGATTTTTTACAAGTACGAAGCACATATGAAACAGAAATTATTTGGATTGTTCACACATTACCGTCTTGGTATTCCACAGCTTGAAGCCATCTTACTATTAGTTCCCTGGCACTTTATACACAACTCAAAGAAATAAAATTGAGATATAGCACTAAACAACAAATACACTACTGGATACCACGGTTATTGAATTTTAACCGACCTCTTTGTGGTTTTAGACTATACAACGCAATCACTTCCCCTTACTTCCTGACCACACGTTTATAAGCTCCAGTCTCATTGGAAACTTTAAACACACGGTAGCTATTATTATTATTCATTTATTTATGGACGCTCTTTAACATCTCAGGTCATCAGCGTCCCATTCAACTCAGGGCGTGAAACGGCCGACAAATTTTGCTCAGAGGCCTCTCTTTCAGGCTTGAGGTTCTTTTTCGTGCCGTAAATGTACGACACGGGACCCACGGCTTTACTTCCCTTCCGAAGGAAGCCATACTTACGATTTTTACGCCCGAAAAAATCCATCGATCCTGGCCGGGTTCGAACCCGCGTTTTGGGCGTAGGAGGCAAGTATGGTAACCATTACACCACCAGGACCGACACACACGGTAGCGGAACTGATAAAGTAAATAAGGGTAACTTTGCATTCTGCATTATATTCTATATAAGCATTTATATAAACTTATGTGTGTTAAAGTTATTCGTATTTTGATATTGTATAATTATCATCACAATATAGCAGCGTGATCAATAGAATGTCAGATTACAAAAAATATGTACGTGTTATGAAAAAAATGACATTATTTTCGAAATCAGTATGCCATTTCCCATACACATTATTTGTTTTTACCAAAATAGCAAAATCATCGACGCCAGTAACCAGTCGTTTCATTAGTAGTCGGCTGTTACTGAATGACAGGCTAATGTAGTTTCGTGCGAGTTTGAAGAATAGTTGCTTTATTTTGTTTTGTGCTGATTAAATGTAAAAACAATGCATACTGTATAAAGTTTATATTCTAAGCATTTTTCTTCGACAGTTGCAAGAGAAAATTGAAATCAAGTATTAATTTGAGTCACATTGTGATTTCAAAGCAGATAAAGTATATAATGCTTTCTGTGGAGACAAACTTTATCCTGCAGATTCCAAACTTCAATCAAAGGCTCATGGACAAGTTTTCTGCCACGAAAACTGGAATAGTTTTTTTTTTTTTAATAAATGGGTCACTACGACATTTTTATTAATTTCCTCTCTCTTTCTGAGTTTCTAGAAGTTTACAGTATATATTCAGCCAGTAGCTGTAATAATACTAAAGTTGGGCATTCCAGTTTCATGCCGCCGCGAGCCGTCGCTGAATCAAACAAATTAACGAGTGACTGGAGACGAAGTGGCAGATTATATGCGAATTAGAGATGGTTCATAAAATGTAAACACTGTATAAGATTTGTCCCGAAACAGCTTGCTGAAGAGCACAACCGCTATCTGTCAACAAAGCTGTTCGCACTGTGCAAACGCTTTGGAAACTGGGGTTTGAGATATTAGAGCATCCTGCATATAGTCGACACCTCATACTCTCTAATTGCCATCTGTTATGGCAAACCAAACACTTTTTTTCCCTAAGAGAATATGCAAGTTTGCGCAACGCTGGAATAAATGCTTTGAAAATTAGGAATAACATACAGGTATATATAAACAGATTTCGGATAATTATTGACTCAACCTCATTCTTTTATTAAAGCTTTGAGAAATCCTAGCAAATTCAAATTTCTCACATTACTATGACTTCACCTAGTACACTAAAAAGACATAGGAAGCTATATTTTACATGTAGCCTTAATAGTACCTGAAATAAGATAGTCACAAATATGCAGGGTCCGGCATAAATAATTATAAAGTAAATAATTTAAATTTGTGTTTTCAAACCGTTTACTCTAGTACAATTGACTACAAAACTACTTACTAAAGTGCCACCAGACCAAACGTAAGCAAGGTCCATTAATATTCGAAAAATCTGGAGACGGTGGAGCGAGAAATTGCATATTTAGTAAATATTTCTCTTAAAGTTTGCATATTCCGAGCTTTATGAGCAGCGGCACCATCCTGCCGAAACAATATTAATATATGAAATTATTCTTGCAGAAACGTTCATAGAATCTTCACATTACTGTCAGTGATTTAAGTACCGATAATTCAAAACGTACCGAGCTCACACCATACTGTGGCTCTAGCGTTATGCAGAGGTATTTGAGCAAAAGTCGTGCATTTTTTATATTTATTCTGTTTACCCACAAGTGTATTGAATTGGCATATGAAAATATTCCGTCTGTCATCAGGTCCTTGCGGCTTTGTTCATTTGCATTTATCATTTTCAATAATGTTTCTCAAAACTATATTAAATTCGCGAGGATTCAATTTTAGAACCATTTTGTACAGATAGTGCAGAAAGACCTGTCGAACATTATTATAGATTACTTATTGTTGGAGGACCTCCAGTGGGTTCCTTGTCAACAGCTGTACAATTGCCTTTACATTAATTCAGCTGAAAATAGCCTACGAGTTAGAACTTTCTGGATTCTTCCGATGCCCAAGCCATGTCTAAAAACACATTGTGTTTTGTAGCTGAATTGCAATGTTTTAAAAATGTTTTAAAGGCAAATATCTGATATTCTATTGACCAACTTCCCATCACTACTGAAGGCTATTATTTCTTCTACCCCTTGTCGTATGTTATGCTGCCCTATTATGTAACCAAAAAATAAACAACGCAACATTTATATAATCTCATTGTTTCTGCTGCATTAGTTGCATATTGTTTATATATTTATATTTTGATTGCGACAAGTCGCATTATCTGGTAGACAGGTTCCTGGCTATTATTCCGGATTCGATTCCCGGATATGTAATGGATTTTACATTACCTAGGAAAATCCCCATGGCTCCAATTGTCTAGTTAGGTTAAATTTCACTAGGTTTAAGTCCCCCCCCCCTGGCGTACCATAATCATAGCACCATCATCACCAATAATTATACCTTACGGGCGACCCGGCCTCGGAAGATCAACACGGGGGGATGCCCAAGTTCAAGAGAGCATGACTGGTATCGGGAGGAACATATCTATACCATGCTGTACGCGCAATACTGGTTCTTTTAGTTTCCTTTTCAGTTTTGTCCACATTCTTGTAGAAATGCTTGTTATATATATATTTTATAGTACCCCGAAATGTAGAATTTGTACATTTCTGAATTATCTTCTGTAATAATTTCTTTGGCTCGAGTATATGTGCAGCAGGTGACAAATTTGACATTTCTCAAAAATAACAGATTTCGTGGTGATATAGTAACATCTTTTTTCTTAGGTACGAGTGTAGGTCCATACGTTTCCGGTCTCATCAATAAACATTATCGCCTTCACAAAAGCCTTATCTGGTGTCATACCTTATCTTTTAAGTAAATAATTGCAGCTATAACTTTCGCTCCGCTGTGTTCAGTTGTTCAGATATAGTTGCATAAAGGAAGATTGCGACAAGTTCAAAATGGAGTAGCGAGCTGTTATTAAGTTCTTCACAAAAGAAGGACTTAATCCGAATGAATTTAAACAGCGATTGGAGGGTGTATATGGAGAAGCATCCCCCTCATATTCTACCGTAAAAGAACGGGCCAGACTTTTTAGAATGGGTCGAGAAGAGCGTGCAGGTCGGTCTTGGAGGTGCTCACTCCTGAAAACATCCTCTTGTGGAAAGAGAAATTATGAAAGACCAGCGTTTCAAAGATGCAGAAATAGCAGCAAACTTGGGTCTTTCTAAAGCAACAGTTCTTCGAATTATTCATGAACATTTAAATAAACATGAGATGAGTGCCTAGACTTCTTTCCTCAGTCCAAAAGCAGAAACGAGTCATCTGTTGGCAGGCATTTTGGAGCTCTGCCGTGGCAACGAGAGAGAGAGAGAAGTTCTACATATCATTGATACAGGAGATGAAACTATGGTCCTCCACTATGATCCCTTGTCCAAAAAAGAATTAATGAAGTGGCGTAAACCTGGCGAGGCACCGCCTCTAAATGCCAAGGTCACTCAGTCAACCAAGAAGATCATGGCCACAATCTTTTGGCACTATGAAGGAATACTCTTCATTGACTTCAAGGAGAGGAACGCCACAGTAAATGGGGAGTATTATGTTGGCCTACTGCACAGACTACGTGCTTCCATCAAAGAGAAAAGGCGAGGAAGCTGAGTGGTGGTTTGCTCCTTCTTCACGACAAAGTGCCTGTGCACACAGTTCTTGTTGCACAGGAAGCTGTGAAGGAATGTGGCTTCAAGGAGATCGACCATCCACCCTACAGACCATATCTAGGTCCCAGTGACTATTTCCTCTTCTCAAAACTCAAGAAAGACCTTCGAGGAAAGAAGTTTAAGTGTGACGCGAAGAAGCGATGGGCGCTGTTTATGTCCATTTTGCAGACAAGACATCTGCATCTGGCTATTTTGGGGGGGGGGGGGGGTTGTAATGTTAATTCAAAAATGTGAGAAGTGTATTGCAGTAAAGGTAACTATATTGAAAAGTGAAATATAGTTTTTGTCTTTACCATACCTAGATAATGGTTATGCCGGAAAGTTATGGACCTACCCTCGTATATATCTACTTTGCAGCTTGTTGGAATATATTATTTTTAAAAATTTTCCTAGACATTGTTGGGTATTGGGTATAATGAAGGGCTTTTAACGTATTTTTTCCTTTAAATGCTGCACATCTGTTCAAGGCTTATTCATTCAGAAGGATTTGAATGTTTGTTTTGATAACATTAATAACTCCATTCCATATATTGTGTTTCATTGCGACGTATGCATGTAGAACATAGACTTAATCATACATTTGCCTTTTTACATCATAAAAATATAATACTCTCAAATGGCAGTTTTGGTTGTCCATATAAAAAGAATAATTTTTATTATAACTTTTTTTTTCTGACCTCAAATTTTTTCGTGCTTTTACATGAATTCTACTCTCCCATTTCTTAATTTATTCCACAGTTCCATTCTAGATTGAGGGTAGAAAGCGTTACGTGAGACAGGCTGGTGCTGTGCAGCGTTGCTCTGGATTTGCGCTTGCAGTAGTTCATGCCCTCGCATGAACGGATTTAGCTTAAGCCCCCCTCGTGATGCCTCAAACAACACTGTTGTGACTTTGAAGTTAATAATCTTAGGAAACGTTAGAGATTCCTTCTATGCCCTTGTGCCGCCACTTCTAAATTGGTCGTCTGAGAGTTAAAATATGAGCCGTCTGAATGGCGCCTAGGTGCTCAGTTATACTCCTACACCTCAACTTTCCCTATCTCTATCTTTTAAAGCTCATACCGCCCATAATGTTTTTTCCATGATGAATGTTGTTTAACACCTAATATATGTACCGAGGTGTTTGCAATAGTCATCTGTACCTCTATAGGGAACGAGCTGCCGCTTTATATTAAACAAAAGACCAACTAGGGTGGTTATATTAAATATATTAAATCAATTTAATACCTGCATAGGATCCGCAGTGCATATGTATAGCGTGTGGTTTGAAAAAAAATGTAAGATCTTTAATAATACTGCAAGTGTTTAGTGCAATGTTTTGAAAGGTGTTTAACGCCCGTTTTAACTACTGACACATCACAGGCGTTGGACGCTGATATCTCTGATGAGATGAAATGATAAACCGAGGAAGGCTTTTTTATAATGAAGGAAGCATTTCAGACCTAAGTTTAGTTTTATTTGCCATCGAACCCCAGACCTCCCTCTCACGATTCCGCGCCTTAGCGACCTCCACCACCCATGGCGACTTTATATCAATTATGTTCCAGTAAAAACTTTTTACGAAAATAATTAAAAGCTACTAGAAATATGAATATCAAATTAATCCACTTATGCTAAAGCTAAACTTAAACTTCAAAGTCGAAGTTTCAGTATTTCTTCGTGAATTTCGTTAATCGGGTTGTTTTCTTTCATGCCAAAAAGCTCCAAGGAATCTGGGTTAAAAATACAAGAACAAAAGTTTTTTTTTAATAATTATTTAACTTTCCATTTCAGCTGCCAATGTTTTCTTGGTTGTAAATAAAACTGAATTGGTGTCTTATATAGGTTGATTTTCGAAATTTAGAATGAGGGAAAACAAAACTTCAAACTTAAGCCCTTTGTTTTTGCAGATAGTTGTGCATTGTATCCTTGCCAACTAACCATGAAGATGATGCACTAAAGCAACTATGGAAGTAGGGCTATCTATCAGCAAATTACAAAAGCAGGTGGTACAGGTAGAAGACCGTACGACTGAAACAGAATTTTCTCATATTCAAAAACCAGTTGTAGCAATGCAGTCAAAGTGACAATAATAATCAGTTAACAATAAAGAAAATATTTCTTGGTTACAAAGTAATTTTCTTCAGAAAAGTCGCTAAAGAGAGCCAACCTGATCATCACCAACATTTCACTTAAGCCCATGAGTCTAGTTTCAGTCTCATATAGGTATACCTGCTTGTTTAAAAGTTCCCTTGGTCTACCTATACTCCTTCTATCTATTCGTTTAAACTCTAAATTTTTTTTTTTTTACTCAGTATTCTTTCATTCTTTCAATGTGCTTCTTCCAGTTGTTTCTATGTAATTATAATTTATACAATAACTTTAAATATATTAATTCTTTCCTAATTTCTTTTGTTTTTTTATCTAAAGAAAACCTCCTGATATACTTCTTAAAATTTTCATTTCGGCTACTTTGGTCCTTTTTTTTAAGTTCACGATTTATATTCACACAGCAAAAGTATAACCATAACCTAAAAAAATCCCTTGTTTTTTTTCTTCTAGCTTTTTCAATAATTTATTTATTGCGCCACACATATATAATATAAAATGTAAAGATTTATATACATATCCTCATTTTTAAAGTAAGAAATATTAAAACCAGCATAATTAAATCTGTTGGCTAGTTCAATAATATTACGCTCTAATATTAATTTTGGCTCATAGTATTTAGGCTTCCAAAGGCTATGACTTTTATTTTTTTCTATAGATATAGGTAGTCAAACTATATTGTTGAAATTATTTCAGTTTAAACAAAGCCATTTGTAATTTATTCTACTAACTGGGTAAAACGACTTGATTATTCTCAAATAATAATGTATTTATATTTATATTTTTCAATTTTAAACGTGATTTTAATTGTTTTGCACACACACACACACACACACACACACACATATATTATATAAATACGGCGAAAGAGTTCATAATCCATTATTTTAAAAATGTATAAAGCTTTTCTTTTATTAAGGAACTGTTTGGTCTGTCAACATCTAGAGTGGCAATTGTTAGCGCATGATTACTAAAATGACGTAAGAGAAGATTCACTAGCCAATTCCGAAAACATGGTCCAACAAATACGAAAATTTTGGTAGGTGCCAGTAAGCTCAATAAGTTAAACCCATGGGAAAAACCAAAAGATTTGAACGTGCAAGTGGGTTATCCTCTTTTTGAGTACAAGTTTAAGAAATAATTGAGCATAGACCTAATGTTTTAACACCGTCTATCTAGTGTAGAAAGTTTTACATGGTAGGTTGAAAAAATGATCCCAAGTCAGAAAAGCTTTGAAATAAGCTTAGAAGACAGCGACTTTACACTAACCCAGACAATGTAATATGATTTTAAACCAAGAACAATAAATAATTAATATATAACAGTTATATTTTGCAATGCCTGCCCTGTTAGGTTTAACTTGCGCATTCCTCCTCCCGACATAAGTTACTGGCTAAGAATTCTGGAAGAGGGTAAGAATTATGAACGAACTTCATAACTGTTGAAGTCATTTGAAAAGGAAGTACTACATAATTTTTAAAGAAGTGAAATTCCTTAATCAGAATAAAATAATCTTAAATTTTGTGTAATAACAGAACGTTCGCTTATTTTAACAATTGAATAACGATTAAATCCTAAGTCTATGCGCAAGAAAAATAAAAATGTATAAAAGAAGACTATTGTTGTATCTAAAGAGTCTCTGATTTTAGCTTTACTCAAAACAAACAAAAGCCAAAAATTCTCGGAGTGAGATGGTCGACATTTCATGTTTATGAAAGTGTAGATTATCGCCTGGAATGAATTATATTTTCAAGTCCAATATCAGCGCTGCCGCTAGAATGTGTTTACAAGAGGTAATAGAACGTGGTTTGTTTTCTGTTTTCTCTCTTGACGTAAATACGGTAATGAAATTAAAGGGCAAAGCGAAAGCCTAGGCAGTGTTTTGGAGAGTGCATATTACGCTATATTTTTTTTTTAAATCGAGCTATATTACCAATTACCTGGTTAATTTCACGCGATTATCTTCCGCTATAGATATATGTACAACAGTGAAAATAAATTAGCACCACAATCTTTCCAAACAAGGCTGTTTAATTTGCCAACAAACAATTTGGCCTGTGATTAGTTGAAAACAAGCGCTTAATAGTAGTGGTAGTAGTAGTAGTAGTAGTAGTAGTAGTAGTAGTAGTAGTAGTAGTAGTAGTAGTAGTAGTAGTAGTAGTAGTAGTAGTAGTAGTAGTAGTAGCACTAGTAATAATAAGAAGAAGAATACTTATATAATAAATACCGATAAACTTTTACAATAATAAATATTATGTTAAGCAATACTTTCAAATTATTTTAGCGGGTAACCGTCATCGACAAGTTCCTCCGCACTCGAGTGATGTGTACAGCACAGGTTAAAGTTGGTACTCCTCCATTTCTGACACTCCTTCCTTCAAAACCTGTTTTTGGCAGGTAATCCGCCCACCGTTGCTAAGGTTTGGACGTTGTAGTATGTGCTTGTCTTGTGTTTAAGTAAACACAATGACTATGCGCTTCGTGCGCGGTCAGTGTTGCCATCCTAATTCGCTAGTGAAATCTCGGCTACACAATGACTGCAGAGCGACTTCTCGATGACCATTTATATGAAATCTATAATGTGGATCTTAGCACAATACAAATCTTCTGATTAGAATGTACTGTTGTGCTATTAAGAGGTGATACAATTTTGTGGGTAGTTCAAATTTTAAAGGAAATTGTTAATAGAACCCGTATTTATGGCATTTTTTTTTTAATTGTTGACCGTCAGGAAAGATATAACTGTGCACAGAAATGATATTCATGAACTAACAAACATTATGGAAAGGTTTTATTTTGCCCTTTTTGTACTTTGCTGCCTATTTCGTACTATTCTTTTTCGTAATTAATTTATTTTTGCAATTTTTCTGTTATTGTGGTTTAGTGCTTCATTGGCGGCAATAAGTAGTAATTTTTAATTCCATGCAATTGTAATAAAGAAAACTTATCGCATGTTTTCATACTATTAAGGAAAAGCTCTATTATTAAGTAACAAGTAAACATTCATCTCTCCTTGGGAAGATCCCCATAAAAATTCAGTTGGATAAGCAGATCTTTATAGTGTCTCATTTACGTTCTGGGAGATTTGTTGCCATTATTGACTTGTAAAATAATAATCACTGCAGCTGTGACACGATTCTGATTACAAAGACAAACAGCAACAATGATGCTTTAAGGAAAATCTTTCAGATGTGCTTGTCCTTAACGTCAAAAAGCCCTTTCCTGACAATGTTAAATTTAACAAATTCACAACCCATTATCTCAGAAACTATTAAAGATATTGGCATGGTGTGCTTATGAGTACTTTATCCTGTTTTTGAAACAAGAAAATGCTTTGAACGGCAAGAAAGAATACACATTTTTAAATATAGCGATACACATTTTACTTTAATTTTTTAAAATAACTCTGCATAGTATTTTCAAACTTTTTCGTGAAATTAGTTGTCATTTTGTTAAAAATATTTTGTAAAAATTTAAAGTTATAATGCACACAACATTTCTGACATACAGGGCTTGTATGGAAAAGTACTTTTTTTAGAAAGCGCAATTAAGCATAAGGTTTAAAAGAAAACTCGTATTGTTTTGCAAAGAAGTAGAACCTCAAAACTCTCCAGGCTGATAGTTCATTTCTTTCTCTTGATCCTGGTGTTTTTTTCTTCTTATTTTTATTTATTTAGCGAATACTTGTAAAAAGAAGTCCTCTCTAGAGCAAATATTTATATGGTTTATGTTCAACTGACTAAATTAACAAGAAACGATTAAAAAAATATCCATGACACAATTTTTCATAAAAAAGTTTTCAATTTTAGAATTATCATGCCACTTTAATACACACACCATAATAAGCGGGAAAATCAAAATATTCAAATAATGCCAAACTCCGAAAAAAAAAATTAACGAAAATGATCATTTTGACTCTCCTTAATGAAATCAAGTGCATTATACCTTATTCGTCATCGTAAATTTTCACTGAAATATTGAATTGCAACATTGTTGCTTTGTAATTTACGGCTGCATACTTTGTTACGCTCGTCAAGGAATTCTCCTTTCACATTATGCACATTGTTAAGATACGATTATTAAAAAAGGAATATAAATTGTTTAGTAAATATCTCGCATGTTTTTGTATTGTTCTTTACAAATACAATAATCATTAATTAAATTGTTTTATTATTATACAAAAAATGAAATACATAGAACGTGTGGTAACTAATAAGCAGGAAAAAAGCATTAGACACTATTACTGGTAACTAAAATTAATTTAAACACAATTATCATAATAGTTTTAAATGCATTTAAATAAGACATTGACAAGTTTATAGGAAATGATAAATATGCTGAAATTTTTTAACAACATGCTACAGAGATTCTCAATTTTGTAATGCAATCTCCCCCTGGTAATAGCCCAATTTCACTTATTTTCAGAAACTTTTTTTTAGTTTATTTCAATGGCAATTATCGATTTTCCTTTAAAAAAAATTAAATTGCCGTCGCTAGAGCGATTTTTAAAATTGACTTAACTCCAAAAGTTTTTCAGGTATACCTTCACTCCCAATAATCTGACAATTGTCAAAAACTATTTTTCTTATTTGATCTAAATGGTGTATGCCAAGTTTTGTTGATAAAAACAATTATTGAGCTAGAGCGATTTTTAAATTTTGGATTTCAGGTAACTCGCTGATTTTCAAACCCTATTTTTGTTGTTCTATTTAAATGGCATATACAGAGTTTCGTTAAGAAAAAACATATATTACTACCACTAGAGCGATTTTCAAATTATGGGGTGCAGACAAACCTTGCCCCTGCTAATACTTGGATATCACTGATTTTCAGAAACAGTATTTTTTTCCCTTGTTTTATTTAAATGAAACGTACGGAGTTTCGTTGTGAATCAAATATTAATGTCCCTAGAGCAATTTTTAAATTTTGGATAGCCTCCCCCCTGCTAATAGTCCAACTTCATTCATTTTCAGAAATTATTTTTCTTGTTTTATTTCAATGGCATATGCCGAGTTCCCTTTAAAAACAATTAAAATTGCGGCAGCTAGAGCGATGTTTAAATTTGGTCTTAACCCCTAAAAGTTTTTCAGGTATATCCCCACTTCCAATGACCTGATACTTTTCAAAAAGTATTTTTCTTATTTGGTTTTAATAGTACATCCAGAGTTTTGTTGTGAAAAAAAAATTATTGGTGCTGCGAGAGCGATTTTTAAATTTTGGATTTCATGTAACCCAATGAATGTAATGGCTCGATTTGCCTGTTTTTCAGAAAATGCTTTCTTGTTCTATTTAAATGACATATACGGAGTTTCGTTGCGGAAAATCGTTCATTAATGCCACTAGAGTGATTTTAAATTTTGGGGTGCAGGCAAAACCCTCTCCTAATGCCCCTGTTTCCCTGATTTACAAAAACGATATTTCTTATTCTATTTAAACGGCATATACGGAGTTTCGTTGCGAAAAATCACATTTTAATGGCACTAGAGAATTTTTTGAATTTTGGGTTTCAGGTAAAACTTCCCTTTTTACTGATTTTTGAAGAAAAAAATTCCTACTTTATTTCAAATGGCAAATAGCGAGTTTCTTTTAAATTCGTTTAGAATTGCAGCCACTAGAGCGATTTTTTAAATTTCTCTTTAATTCCCAAAAGTTTTTTAGGTATACCTTCATTCCTAGTGGCCCAATTGCCACGATTTTCGAAAATTACTTTTATCAATTTATTTTAAAGAAATTCTGAGTTTTATTGAGACAAAGAAAAAAAATGCGGCCACTAGAATGATTTTTCAATTTTATTTTAAATTTTCTTTTAAATTTTCCCCACCCCAATGATCCAGTTTTACTGGTTAAAGAACTAGAGGAATCGTTTTTTAATTGATGGCTATGTGTCGAGTTTCGTTGAGAAAAATAAAAAATTGCGACCGCTAGAGCGTTAAAAGACATGCGCGCGCGCGCGCACACACACACACACGCACACACGCACACACATATATGTGTATGTGTGTGTGGGGGGGGAATTGACACATTTTTATAATTCTTTTGTCTTTTTCGGTACTTAGTAGGTATGATGGATGCAGATATGGGCAGATTATTAAAAGAGCTTTCCGGTGGTATAACCACTCGCTAAAAATATAAATGAGCTAAAAATAACATGTTTTACGGGCAAGGCTGCAATAGCTTCATTCCTTGGAACTCGCTAAATGACATTGGCAATACTTATCGTTTGATATTTGTGTCTTCAAATATTTCTTAGATATAACGTGAATTTAATCATCTCGATGGCTCGCAGTGAAATGTTTTATGGAGGAGTATTCATTTGGAATCGGTCTAAACTTTTGGATTTATTTTCCTATTTGCAATAGGAGGTTTAACAGGATTAATTCTTGCTAACTCCGCAATTTATATTATCCTACATGACACTTATTTTGTAGTAGCACACTTGTGTATCTTAGTCTAAAATCAAATTTTATTCATATGGTGTACAAGTAGAATAAGAATTGCGATGATGGATGAAAAGGCCCCTAATTCATGTACCATTTTCCAAACAAGCGTTCATTTTATACCAGTTTTCTTACGCCTCTGCTTTTCTAAGATGGGTATGAAATCTTAAACACAATTCCACATTAATATTGCCTGTGGCACATCGTTTTCGTCCACTTTTCTCGCAGAGGCATTGAATTGTTTCCCTGCGTCCGAATTTGCTTTAAAATTGCCCGCTTATATGGCGTGTCTTTATGAAACGTTGCCCAAAAATGTTCACTTACCGCTTTCAAACTCGGTTCTACATTTTGACCAATTAAACTCATGGATGGCCGAGGTCGTTAAGGCGCGGAATCGTGGGCGGGAGGTCTGGGGTTCGCATCCCACCAGGAATGTCCTCCCTGACTTCCAGGTTTTCCTCAGTTCTCATAATGGCAAATGCCGGTGAGGTACCCTAAAATTTTGAAAAGTATCAGGTCATTGGAAGTGGGGATATACCTGAAAAACTTTTAGGGGTTAAGACCAAATTTAAACATCGCTCTAGCTGCCGCAATTTTAATTGTTTTTAAAGGGAACTCGGCATATGCCATTGAAATAAAACAAGAAAAATAATTTCTGAAAATGAATGAAGTTGGACTATTAGCAGGGGGGAGGCTATCCAAAATTTAAAAATTGCTCTAGGGACATTAATATTTGATTCACAACGAAACTCCGTACGTTTCATTTAAATAAAACAAGGGAAAAAAATACTGTTTCTGAAAATCAGTGATATCCAAGTATTAGCAGGGGCAAGGTTTGTCTGCACCCCATAATTTGAAAATCGCTCTAGTGGTAGTAATATATGTTTTTTCTTAACGAAACTCTGTATATGCCATTTAAATAGAACAACAAAAATAGGGTTTGAAAATCAGCGAGTTACCTGAAATCCAAAATTTAAAAATCGCTCTAGCTCAATAATTGTTTTTATCAACAAAACTTGGCATACACCATTTAGATCAAATAAGAAAAATAGTTTTTGACAATTGTCAGATTATTGGGAGTGAAGGTATACCTGAAAAACTTTTGGAGTTAAGTCAATTTTAAAAATCGCTCTAGCGACGGCAATTTAATTTTTTTTAAAGGAAAATCGATAATTGCCATTGAAATAAACTAAAAAAAAGTTTCTGAAAATAAGTGAAATTGGGCTATTACCAGGGGGAGATTGCATTACAAAATTGAGAATCTCTGTAGCATGTTGTTAAAAAATTTCAGCATATTTATCATTTCCTATAAACTTGTCAATGTCTTATTTAAATGCATTCCAGACCCCTTTTTTCTGTAGGAGTTATAGTAAGTTTGCCTTTAACTAATGCTCTGATTTGCAGACGTATAAATTCTTTCTTTTATTTTTGCATCCAAAAGAGCACAACTTTTGTCGGTAAGACATTTGAAACAATTTGCACATTTGTCAAGTGCTTTCACTAATTTTTCATCGTATGAAGAGGTGGTAAAAGAATGTTCTAAAAGGACCCATTAGGTTACCTTTTTTTGTTTTTATTCTTTGGTGTTAAACTGGTTCTTTTATACTTGTCGTTGTCTTTTAACAACAAAACAGCCAGAAATATAACAAAAAATTAGTGTTTCTTCCTTTCAACAACAACTATTTAACCACTCTAACCACTGAATTCACAATACAAGAAAGAGTATAGAGCATGGAATGTGCTGCCAACTGTTTGAAAACAGTCATATAGTTCTTTTAAGTACTTATTTGATTAAATGGCATTGATAAAAGGAAATAATAAATATATTAATTCATAAGATAAATTTATAATTAAAGTCCAAAGAAATGGCACGCGACACAGGTAAATGGACTTCACTTTTTGAATCAACAAATGCAAAAGGTTTCAAAGTCTAAAACAGTAAAATAAATGTAGACTGTGTAAATACTAAGTGTCTCTAAACATCTTATATCTGATAAATAAAAGATGGTAGTTTAGCTCAGTACTTATAGTATTAATCCTTACTTGGAGAGGCGTTATGTATGCGAATGAATTAAATCACGTGAAGAATTCCATCCAAAATATTTGTTTACGGCTGTTTCTTTATCCTAGTTTATTCAAGCTTTACTTGCTTCTCTACACACCTCGTTAACAAGCTCTGCAGAAAACTGCATAGCAAATGAAATGCTCCCTCATTCAGTGCTATTGACAAATTAGAAGTATCTTTTCTTAAATCCCTGCTATTCACTTTTCTTGTAATTTCGAATTGAAATTGCAACATGTAATCGGATTTTACGACACAGTGTTTCCAGTGTCTCTTAAGAGTAAGGTGAAGGAAATACATGGCCTGTGATTATCTGAAACAAGTGGGGCATACACAAACTTTTAACTCCTTCACTACCATTGTGACGACTAATTAAGGAAATGCGTAATGAAAGGGTTTTCTCTTGAAATCTTCAAGGCTAATGAAACATTATTATAGTGCACAAGAGGTTATATGTTAAAGCTCCTGGAAAAGCAATTCAGCGATAGAGTGGGAGGAGCAGAAAGGGATGGAAATCTCTGCAAAATTGAAAAGGAAGCCAAAGAGAACACACCATACAAAAGAACGTTGTTCTTGAGGCAATGTTTAACTTAATTCCACTTGATTGCGCGATGAAAAGCTGAGACAGAGTGTGATGATGCTTTGTAACTTCTGAGAACACCTCACTCCACAGCTTCTTTCCAAAGCTGCGATGTTTTAAGTTTATTTACGTGAATGCTTTAAAAGCGAAGTCATTAAGTGAAAGAAGATGAATAAGCTGAGAGTTTCAATGCAACGTGCTTCTTCACAGCGCCTAAGAAAAGTTGGTTCTCATGTTATAAAGCAAGAGAAGAGAAACAATTAAAATATATTTAAAATCTGTTGCACTAAGGGAGTTGTAATTAATAGTATGGTATGCTGAAAAAGAGAAATTGTGTCAAGCAAGATAACTTTAGTAGCATTGTCTCTGCAGTTCAGTTATTCAGTTATTCAGTAGTTTGGTATGAATTCCGGTGTGTTCCAACTTGCCTCATATCATGTGGTAAAATACCTATTCTTTTTTCAACGTTGTTGTGCTCTTTATCAGCTTATCTCCTTGCTGGATTTTCTCAGGAATTTTTATCTCAATGATGTGAATTGTGCCAGTTTTAGCCGCCAATCCACGGTACACCACATAATTCTTTTCATTAAGGTGCCATTGAAATAAATAAATAACAGTTTACAATACATACGAGCTGCTGTCAATGAGTTTCCTGCCTGAACAAAAGACCTTAAAGGTCTGGGGTTCAAATCCCACCAGGACCGTCATCCCTGACTGAGGGTTTTCCAGGTTTTCCTCAGTCCTCATAAATGGCAAATTTCGGGGAGGTGCTCTAAACTTAGGCCTGGAACGCTTCCCTCCCTAAAAAAAAATTCTTTCCCAATTTATCATTTCATTTCATGTATCATCAGTGTACATTGACTGTGGTGCCTCAGTAGTTAAAAAGGGCGTTAAACACCATTAAAATTATGTAAACACTGTATTACTTTCAGGGCAAGCCATCCATTAGCTAGGAGAAACTTATCTAATGTTGCATAATACACTGTAATGTTCAAAATTGAAAAGCAGTGGCAATGCTTTTAACTAAAATGGGGAATTTCAGCGAGTGACATCAAACAACATTTTAACAATGTGTATAGGAAGTTTCCTTTTCATATTTCGACTGGTCACAGAGAGAAAAAATGAAGAGGCAAAATGTCCACAAAACTATTTTAACAAGCAACTAACAGAATATTCTGCTTTGCAATTCACGGATTGCTCATAGGGCTACTAACTTGATGGATGAAACAGTTCATGACAAAGACGTTGAAGATATGACCATACCATCAGAAACAACAAAATATGTCCAGCCAATGGACCTTTATTCCTTTAGACTATATAGAATACATGTAAGGAACGGATTATGTTCGAACTCTAGTCAAAAAACCGAGTTCAGGTGATTGCTCTTAGAACTTGGGAGATTCTGGGTTCAAACCTTTGGAGCTGGTCATTGTGACTTTTTCTTTTCTTTTTTTTTTTTTTTTTTTTTTCCCTGGTGGCTTAGACGAATGGTGGGATGGATCTTTCCTTTCCGTAAATGTTCCACTTTCCTACTATTTCATTTCATTTCCTTGATTCTGTTACGGGTCGAAAGTGTCTCTACCTTTCAGGGCACACCGCAGTCTTTTGTTTTAGTTTATTAAGTTTTTTGTGAGGCTTGAAATTTCAAAATTGTAGCCTATCACTTGTTTTTATGGGGACGAAACATCTCGATGTTGAATTTTGAAATGTTATATTCATTTCTTCGTAGAGGGTTACTAGGAGTATTCCAGTCGTAATTTTTATGACTATCTATGTATACTTGTAAGATAATGATGATTTGTTTATTTACGGACCTTCTTTAACATCACAGATCATCAGTGTCCCATTCTATTCAGGGCATGAAACGGCCGACAAATTTTGCTCAGAGGCCTCTCCTTTCAGTTTCAGGTTCTTTATCGTGCCGTAAATGTACGACACGGGAATCACGGCTTTACTTCCCTTCCGAAGGAAGCCATACTTAAGATTTTTACCCCGAAAAAATCCATCGATCCTGGCCGGGTTTGAACCCGCGATCTTGGGTTTAGAAGGCAAGTATGGTTAGGCAAATGTTATACTCTGTGCATATTTGGAACTGGGTTCCAGCTCTGTCGCTTTCTTTTGCTTTAGTTTATTTATTGTGTAAATAAAATTAAAACACTATGTATTTTTAAGAGGCTTGAAATTTCAAAATTGGAAATGGAATTTTGAATTCTTAAGATCATTTCTGCTTAGAGGTTCGTTATTTGTATTCCCAGAATTATAGAGCAATTGAGGTATATTTGTAGGTGTGCGGCAGTTCCGACAATGGGACATCTCAAGAGAGTCGCAAAAATACAAAATTTCGGATTTACGTTGGTGAATAGCTCTTTGGCACGTAAATCGCGCGTAAAATATATATAAATAGGTGAAAAACCAAAGAAATAAAAGAAACCGTTATTTTTGCAATTATTGTATAAATATGTATGACATCAAAGGCTTTAAAAACACACTTTTCTACATTATAATTCCACAGTAATTACAGTATATAGGTATCGCGGTTTGGCTGCTTGCAATAATGTTCTACGTTTTAATCCTAGACTCCACATTCACATAAGAAAACACTTCGGTTGCGAATGGGGGTCATCAAAAAAGGCCATAACTTACAATGCAGCAGTAAGTATCCCACGATATGGCGAAAGGAGGCGTAGGGAACAACTGGCTGCACCAGCTTATACAGACGGGAACCTAATGCTGGTACAGTCAGCGCAGATATGTTTCAATTGTTGTGGACATTAAGCGACAAAACAGTGATAACAAATATGCTATTTTACCGCCACGGGTGGCCGTGAGCGGGAGGTCTAGGATTCGATTCCCATCAGTTCCTTCCTTTCTGAGTGAGGTTTTTTTCAGGTTTTCTTCATTGTAGTAAACGCATTTTTGGAGTGTCTGCAACTTATTACTGGTCTGTGTAAGTTTTACGTGTAGTAAGCCTACTGTACGTCCTTAAAAATTACCATAAGACCCTTTATTGACCCAGATGTCCGGTATCCCATAACTTTTGTCGTGAGGCACAAATGTCCCTTATTTCAATTTCGCAAAACCACTGAAAATCATTTTATCGCTGTTTACTTTTTACGTCGTAGTTTATTCTGCATGTTATCGCTTGTTTTTTAGGTTACTTTTTATGTAAACAGTACATATGCTTCCACGCAACAATACAATGGTCGTCAACCACCTCTCCTCTCCTTTCAACTATTTACGATTGCACCAATCATATTAACATTGACCCACAAACAGCAACAAGACATGAGTTAGCTTAGAAGACAAACTAATGTTTAGCGAAGATTTAATTTTAACTATATTCTTTGTTTCTGTATTTAAAAATCGGCTCATTTATTTTTTCAATTTTCTTGCATTATTGTGCCAACCTCATCTCAGCTCAGTGGTGACTGTGAAATTAAGAAATTCGTGTGCTCTTGTTCAGTTTTGAGGATCAGTATTTATTTCAGTTTTGTGTTCAAGTTCAGAACTTCAGAGAGTGTTACTCTACTGTGTAATAAAATTTCAACATAATACATAAACGCAAGTTTGTGAATATGCCTTTTCTCTCTCTCTCTCTTCCCCAGTTGTTAAGGCGCGGACTTGTGAGCGGGAGGTCTGGAGTTCAATTCCCACCAGGACCGTCCTCCCTGACTGGAGTTTTTTTCCTCAGTCCTCATACATGGCAAATGCCGAGAGAGGTACTTAGGCCTGGTCATTTCCTTCCTTAAAAAATATCCTTTCCCAGTTTTTCATTTCATCTCATATACCAACAGTGTCTACCACCTGTGATGCCTCAGTAGTGAAAACGGGCGTTAAACACTATTCAGAAAATAAAGTTTGTGTTTTCATCTAAACTCAAGGAACTTTTCTGAAAAGTATGAAAAAAAAATATGAACTTTATTGCACAATTTGCCATAACACATTTTCTAATGCACGTGGTGGAAGTGCAGTAATTTTACAGCACCTTCCTCCCCAGTACATCATTGAATTTAATTTAGTATGTTAACAGAATATTGTGACATTGAAATCCTAGACATGTATTATTTATTACTGCAAATAATTTTTATATGACTTTTGAAAATTCCTTTTTCCTCAGGTATTGAAGAATTAAAATTGACTCAGCAGAACAAATTACCTACCACATTGTGTGGCACAGTTATAGTTCCATGGCTGCACACCAAACATTATAAAAAACTGTATGACATTAATTTATGCAAGGACAAAACAAAATGTATTGTTTCCATGGTACATTGAGCCTCTCACTGAAGACCTTGATAAGGTGAGTTTTATAAGCATTTATATTGATATCAGCAATTGTAAATCTACAAAATTACTTCCTCTCATTATCAGAAATTTTAAGCCTGAAATTGGGGTATGTCTAAAGTTGTTAGATTTCTGTTCTGTTAAAAGTGAGAAATCAGATGTTTTTATCACAGTGTGCAGCATGTTCTGCTGGCCTATCATTTGGAGTAAAAATATGTGCGTCTTTCAGCTGATAATATGAATACCATGATTGGTGGGGTTAAGAAAGGAGGTAAAGAAAAAATTTTCAGCAAATTTGAAGCAGGTGTGAAAAAATTTCTTATGTTTATGTTTATGGATTTATTGCATGGACATATAACTCACAACAATGAGAGATAGCAGTAGGCAAGTTGCCAAACAATGTAGAAAACAATGTGTAAATTTATAAGTATTTCTTATTTGTTAGGGTGGAATGACTAGGAATTCTATGAATTTGTGAATGTTGAATATCAGCAAATGCTGATTAAGGCAGCAGGGTGTTAGCATTATTGCCTAAACTCAAAAAGATTGTGAAATTATATCCTGTTTTAAAATCCTTTTTCCTGTCAGAATCATAGTGCCCTGCTACTTTGCATTCATTTTTAATAATGAGGAATCAGAATTATGTATGGTTATGGTTTGTGCACAGTCAGCTAAATATCTTTCAAATAAGCATTCTAAAAATTGAAAGGCAGAATATGTGTATTCCAGAAGCTTTAGATTGTTAAGAACCACTGAAAACAAAGAAAGGTAAAAAATAGGGGAGATAATCATTTCTTGAGTCTCCAAATTAAATCCATGTTATTGAAATTGCACAAGTTTGAGCCACCAACCAGCTCCAGATCCAGGTCCTGGTAGTCTAGTGGTAACCATACTGGAATTTTTTTCTGGCATAAAAGTCCTAAGTGGCTTCCTTTGGAAGGAAAGTAAAGTCATGGGTCCCTTGTTGTAGATTTATGGCAAGTAAAAGAACCTCAAGCCTGAAAGAAGAGACTTTATCGCCCTTTTCATGCCGTGAATTGAATGGGATGCTGATGATCTGAGTTTTTAAAGAGTATCAGTGAATAAACCAGATCAAAAAGCTCAAGATAGATTTTATTCATTTGTAAATATATTCTATAATGTAGTATATGACTGTTTATTTTTATGGAGTCAGAAATTTCCACATGACGACAACTTTCATTGTCCTACTTTGAAAACAGAACCACAATGGTTAGATGTGGCAGCCAGTATTTCAACAATACAAGATATAGATGATGTAATCCTTAACATAAACTCTTGTTTGATGAGTTTTGTATGGCTAAAACCATTATATAGAAAAATTATGTGAATGGAATGCTAGCAATGTAGCAATAGAGAATAGATAGGTGGCAATTTTCGAAATATTGAAGGAGAAAAACCTTGTAATAATAGTCCTCCCTAAGATTACAGAATTCATATTTTGCCTTCCAGGCTCAAATGCACCCATAGAAGGTATTTTTTTCAAAAATGAATAACTACTGGTAATGTGAAAAGACAAGTGTTTTGGAATCTACTATTGGAATGCTTTAATGCTGCAATGTAATTTCAATTTTTATGTTTGAAAATTTATGACAGATTGCTGAGTCTCAGAGAGATTTGTGAAAAGATTGACTCTAGTGCACAAGTATATGACCAAACATATATGACTGGATGAGGTTTGCTCTATGTATGAAAGATTTGTGAAATTGTTTTAAATATAATAGTGTTCTTTCCTTTAACATCTTTGCACTAATTTTACATAACTAATAATGACTTTTTATTATCTTTGAAGTACAATTTCCTTACAAATATATTTATAGTAAAAGTCTCCAATATTTAAAAAAAATGTGTGTGTGTGTGCGTGCGTGTATGTTAACTATATATATATAGTAGACTTAACATATTCACCTAAATAGGTTAACATTCGCAAGTGTTTGGTATGATCAGAAAACACAAATGAGGTACTGTTCCCTCCAATAAATAGCATTCCTTGTTCAATCATTTGCTATGGTTTCTTTTTGGCAGTTCCACACCAACATCACGTGGAGTCCGAGAACTTGTTCCATAGTTTCCATCTACTTGGCCATATATCATTTGTTTCGGAGCTTTAAAAGTATTGGTTGCTTCCTTTATTTTAAGCTAATGGTTAATTACTTGTTTCTACACTGGATATCTTCTGCAGGTCCTCTTGCCAATTTGTCCGTCCTGGTACCTGTCTTCTACACCCAAGATGGGTTCAAACCCGGTCAGGATCGATGGATTTTATCGGGCGTAAAAATCCTAAGAATGGCTTCTTTCGGAAAGGAAATAAAGCCGCGGGTCCCGTGTCGTACATTTACAGCACGAAAAATAACCTCAAGCCTGAAAGAAGAGGCCTATGAGCAAAATTTGTCGGCCGTTTCACGTCCTGAATAGAATGGGACGCTGATGACCTGAGATGTTAAAGAGCGTCCATAAATAAATCAAATCAAAAAAAAATCTTGCCAATGTTTATACTGATACTATTTTCACCTCTTAAATATTTGTGCCACATGCATTTAATCCTCTGTTTAAAGTGCAAATATATTTTAGTTATATTAATAAATGAGGAAACAGACGATCACCACAATCATCATTTAAAATCGCGGCATTTCTAGTGCGATTGTCACGCTGCCTGCTGATCACTGGCAAAAGAGCTATGCACTAGTTTGCGTAGGTTTCATAGATGTCTCGTGTATCGTACGCAGTAAAGTGGTGGGGGAAAAATGGAAAAAAATAAAAAGCGTGAACGTCTAATTGTTTTAGGTTTCAGAATTATTAGCTTAAATAGTTGCATGAAATTTTAATATTCGATATTTGAAGAGAAAAATAACAATAAAAGGCACCGTACACGTTGACAATAATTACGTTCTTATACTGGTAAGGTAGAATGTAACATTTGAGACATTGTAACAATATATACCAGTAATTATTAGCTTTTTGTTAGGTTGACTAACCTGCTCAGTAAATGGAGCGCACAGTTGATACTGTGAAATATAAATATCAAACGTGTTAATTTTGATTTCGGTCATGTAGTTAGAAACTCCAGTAACTAATAATTGGAATAATTGGTTTGCAAGGGTGCACTAGGTGAGGTTATGTTAACCAAATGTAATTATATGCTGGAAAAGTTCTCTAAACTTTAACTGTAACAATGCAACTGGCTACATTGTAAGAAAATAATACAGAATTCGTTCCTTTTCAGATTTACAAATATGGAATTAGGTATATCGGAGAAAGTTCTACGTTATGAAAGCTTCGTTAACGATGTTCTGAAAGAAGACCTGAGGAAAGTCAACATGCGGCAAGACGCCTTGAACGGTGAAATTGCTGAATATATTCACCTAAAAAACTTTCTACAAACTGCAGCGGATGTTTCATCGGAGAATACTCTCAAGACTAAAATGGATCTAGGCTGTGGTTTTTATGTACAGGCCAATATTCGGGATACTTCTAAAGTGTTAGTTAACATTGGTTTGGGACACTATGTGGAGTTTACAGCTAAAGAAGCGCTCAGAGTAGTGGAGAATAGAATAAAACTTCTTACTCAACAAACAGACAAGCTCAAAAAAGATAGTGCTAAAACTAAAGCACTAATTAAACTTGTACTTGGAGGCCTTCATCAATTGCAGGCTTCAAAATCCAGAAAAACAATCTCATAATTTATGCAGTTAAATGCAGTTGTTTTTGTTTAAATACAGCTAACTTTAATTCTTTGGGCCTGTTATATTTTCCAATTTCAACATAGCCTAAGTTTTTGGAAACCCACATGGTATCAAATCCGTATATTTTTTATTCATAGCATGGTGTTGTTTTGCCCATTTGTTTTAATCAAAGTTGGCGAAACATTGTTTAAATTTGCTTTCATCATTTTGCTGTACAGTTAATAGTACCCACCTTTGTTTTCTGGGTGACATTGTTTTAGGGTTTTCATTTTAAATCATGCATTTAATGAAGAAATGCACATTAAGCGCATGATAAGAAAATTATAAGTTTGTTTTATAGTGCCATCAATTCTATATTGAAACCTCCCTCCTAAATGGTAACATTTAATGAGCTACAAACTGGTCTTTTGAGACAGTGAATGGAAAGAATGAAATTATGACATGGATGACCCAAGAGTTCATTGAAACCTGAAAGTTCTCACCTTTTAATGATAAGGTAAAGTTGTGAAAAACTGCATCCAAAATCTATCTGGAAATCAAACTCAGGTTTCTAGTTAACATATATTGACCTATAACCTGATTATTTCCATTTAACCCTCTAATTGAATCGAAAGAGCACATGAGAATAGCATTATTAGGGCCACACTGTGGAATAGGCATGAAAAAATATTGATAGGGCAGTAATTGAGAGTATCAGCATAGCAGACTGCAAGCTGCAAGTACATTTCCCACATTTATTCATATATTTCTCATATCCAAGTAATTCAATGGCCAGTATCTTCATCTTCATTTTGCTGATCAGATATTGATTTTTGCCATTACCTTGTGATTTGCTGAGAAAAATTATGCTGCATGTGGAACTATGAATACATTTTATCTATATTTTGTTATTAGTTATAATAATGATTCATTTTTTGCTCACCATCATGAATGATGTTCATACCATCTGCACTCTGCTGTAAAACATGCCCAAATTATTCTAAAAATATTTTGAGACATTCGCCATTCATCTTGCTGAATTTTGGCAATTGCCTCCCAGTTATTTTATTTTAATGCCTCCTAATCATGTGGATTAGGGCATATACTTAGTTTTTAAGATATTCACATAAATAAAAATTGTACAAATTTAAATCTGGGGATTTAGCAAGTCACAAACCCAAACTAACAGTTCTAGCCTCCCCATTCTCTTTCATAGTTTCTTTGACTATGTGATCACCCTGATCTTGTATAAAATGTTCTGCAAAAGGTTACCTCAAAAGTTCTTTGAATTATTTTGTACTATTCTTGTGCACAATTAAAGGAAATGTAGTATAATGATTGTCTTGAAATTAATATTGCAGCACATGTCAGTAAAATGGGAAACATAAAAGTCCATTCAGAGATAACATGTTCACAGATTACTGGAAAATAGTTAATTTCATTAGTCTGCACTTGTCATAAGGGTATTTTGTTTATGTTTATTTGTCCACAGAATTGCTAATACAATTTTCAGGCAACATCAATTTGTAATTACAATTCAGTTGTAGGACAAATTTAGCATGAATAAATCATAAAATAGAACACATTAGCATTACTCGATACAGTATCTGACATAATATGCAATATACAATTATTACAGATAATCTTAGTTGCAACAATGGTTTATCAATAAAATCTATTTTCGAATTTATGTAGATAGTTTTGAGAGATGCAGATAATTTATTATACAATACTTTGCCCAATGCACATCTGCACACTATTTCTTAGAATGTATTTTCCTTATTGTAAGTGCATCATTGTATAACTTCAAATTTAGCTTATTCACTAAAAGTATTACTATATATATAAAGAAACTACTGTTAAACTTGTTTTCAACTTGATTTTATCTCTCCATGAATTACAAGAAAGCAATGAATAAATTATTATGCATTTCTTCTGCAGAATCAACATTTAATTGATTTAATTTACCTGCTGGTTGCTCCCCATAGTACCTTAAAATATATAAGGATGTAATACACTATGTTAAAATTATTTTGTCCACAAATTTACCTGAGTAAATATTCATCCTTATTTTTTACAAGCATAATTGATATGTTTATCCCAGCATAAGTTTTTACCAATTTGTAGACCCAAACCTAAATGCTGATTTCAAATTTTGCTAAAGATCTGTAGAAATTTTATTATAAGTTATTTTTACTATTTATCCAAATATATAGTTTAGTTCCTGGAGCATTAAATAAGTTTGCGAAGCAGCCAGAGTGACCTAACGAACATTTACAATTACTACAGTAGATACAACCTACCTACATTTACAAAAAATATCATGTACATCTGCATAAATAGTTACAATAAAAATGATCAACTGAACAAAAATCAGAGAAGCAGTAACAGACTAATGACTGAATCACACAAATTTTACTGTATACATCTTTACATATGCATTGATATAAAATTATTGCATTGTTTTTAACTCAGTGTAATATATTTACAAAATAATAGACCTTTTTACATAGATATTTTCTAAGAGTAGATTTAAAGGATTTATCATTGTTTATTAGGGGTTTTAAGTTAGAGCATTTTGTACTAAAATGCATTCATAATAAACTCCTTTTTGGTGGCAGAAAAGTGTTGAAGTCGGTCTATGTAGATTTGCTTTTTGTCATGTATAGTTTGATTTTGAACATATTTTTCTTTATTATATGAGTTCATAGGGATAATATACTCATATATTCACATGGAAGAGTTTAAATTTCAAGTTGCTTAAAGAGGTTTCTGCATGAATGTCTGATATGTTTACCACCAATTATTTGTATGCCTTTTTTCTTTAATAGGAAGACAGCACACTTTTAACTGAGTTTCCCTAAAATATAAGACCATATTTCATTATTGAGTTGAAATAAACATAATAAACTAGTTTTAAAGTTTTAATTGACTCCAACATTATTAATACACGTATTGCATAGCATGCAATGCTAAGTTTAGGTAGATAATGTCGATGTGATCTTTCCATTTCAGATGGTTTTCAATTATTAATCCAATTTCATATATTTCAAAAGTTTGGGATTTTCACATTGAAATGTAGTATCATATATCAAATTATTTATGAGGAAGTCGCTCAAATTAATATATTTGGTTTGTAGAAATACACTGTTATAATATCTTATTGTATTAGTGCATCTGGAGATCTGTGAATTTGATAACATTTGTTTTATCTAGATTTAGACAGTCTGGTTGTATTGAACCATACACACAAAGAACTCAGAACAAGGATACATTTTATGACAAAACCATAAGTTATTTCCATATATCAATATGCTTATGTCATCTGCAAATAGAACAGTATTACCTACATCTTGGATAGATAAGCAGAGATCATTTATATATATCAGAAAAAGATAAGGGCCCAGAATAGATCCTTTAGGCACTCCATGGTTAATCATTCCTGACCTTAATGCAATGTTTTTATTTTTAAAGGGACAATTTATTACTACTACTCCATAGGCAATAGAGTTAATGAAACATCTGAAATAACTAATGCTATTCGGAATTAACTAACTACATAACAAAGCTGTTCATTACTGTACATTATATTGAAATGTGGACCAAGGTACAGACTTTTTAACAGGAGGTCTGCAGCTCAAATCCTCCCATGACTGTCATTCCTGACAGAATTTTCATAGTTTTCCTTGATCCTTATCAATGCTAAATGTCAGGCAAGCACCTAAACTTAAACCCGGAATGCTTACTTTATCAATTTATAATTTCATCTCACCAGTGTACATGCTTGTGATACCAAGAGCATTAAACACTTAATAAAAAAATTGCTCTCAACACAGTTATTTTAAACTATACACATTTCTTTATACAGAGTAATATTTGTTATATAAATGGTTTCAGCACAGTGAATTGTAAAAAAACAAAAGAAAGAAACAGTTTGCTGGAATCAAATGTTAGATCACTGGACTATATAATTTGCTCTATAAAATCAGCTTTTTATTGCCAACTAAATGAATAGCACCTTTCATTCTTTGTCAATAAAGCTAATTAGGAAATGTAAACCTGCACACCAATTGGCATTGTGCCAGGTTGAGCAGAAGGTATAAAAGAGGCTTGTTGCAAGAGAGGGACTTAATGGCATGGGTAGTACTGGGGATGACTGGTTTCGCAGCCTTCCCAATGAGACTCTCCATTCCAGTTTTCTACAGGATGTGGTGCAGCTTTTACTTAAAGAGGCTGTCTTTCAGGGAACACAGCGCAGCACCCCTGTTATAAAATGGAGAGATCCAGCACAACTTCAAGAACTCCTCAAGCTAACACCAAGTGGCACCCCAGCAACACATGCTGAGCTGCTTAAAGCCATTAAGGACACTATTACATTCAGTGTCAAGACTGGACACCCTTACTTCATCAATCAGCTCTATTCTAGGTTTGTAGAGCAAACATAATTAATCATAAAGCATTTTTAAAGTAGTCTATCCTAGCTGCCAGAGTTTTTCAAGATAAATTAAAGACACTAACACTAACATGGTATTTTTTAACATTATCTGTCAATAACTAGATCTTGCATAAGGTAAAATGCTCTTAATTCATACAGTCCTAAATGAAGTCAGAGTGAGATATTCTAGATGACAAGCATCAAGTTAGAGCCATGTTTTTCTTGATGCTGTTATTATTTGCTGCTGTATGAAATAAAATATTACAAAATATGCTGGAATATTTCCAATGAGGTAATTTGGCATATTTTATTTCAGTATACATGAACCGTTTTTTCATACAATTAAGTTCTGTATAACATTTTCAGTAGATAAAATATTTTAAAATGCTAAAATCATTTCTGTGACTTCACTTCCAATGAACACGGAAGCAGTCTGAGTTAAAAACATTTAAAATATGGTTACAATGATAAAACACTCTAAATGTTTCACTCTCAAAATTAAAAATTCAGAACAGGTTTCGTGAGACCTTTGCTCACATTGTCAACTCTGTGAACAATTGTATTCATTAGAAGTGAAACCACAGAAATTTTTTAGCATTTTAAAATATTTTATCTACTGGAGATCTTATACTCGTTTTCACTGTGGTGATTCCTAGTTCTGTATGCTATAATAGCTATGTTGTTTTTGTTCTGGGCATCATAATCGTGAATGTTTGCAATTTTTGAGAAGTCATAAAAATTGTTCTGCATATATACTAAATTTTCATATACACAAGGTAAAGATGGTATACATAATTATTAAAAACTACTTATAACGGATAGTTTTATTTACTCCTATCATTATTGTTTAATATTTCTTTATTCACTATTAAGCTTACAATAGGTGTCATCAGCAATATGATACAAAATTAGTACAATAGTACAGATTGTTAATGAACAAAACCCAATATTTTACTGTGTATACAGTAGTCTTAGTCAAGTAATTTTAGATATGAAAACATAGATTCTCCCAAAACGCATCTTACTTATATGTAAGTAAAAATGATTACCTAAGTTTAGGATATGAAAACTAGGTTTACACATTGAAGTTATATTCTATCAAAGTAATTGCAGTTTGGTGCTCAGAAATTCATACTAAAATTAAAATGCATATTAGTCTGTCTGTTAATTGTTTCGTGCAATATTGTTTGTTTTATAATAAAAAGGTATAGGACAAAATATTAAATAAATTACAAACTGAAAAATAGAGAATGGATACAAATTTTCTGAACTTGCTGACATGCATCTGATTTATGGGGAAGCAAAAGATTATGGTGTAGATGCTGAGATCCATAGAGAAAGACTTCCTATCCATATTTGTACTACATTTCAATCTATTGATAGGTGTTTATGTGAACTGGTATGCTTTAAGGTGCAAGTTAAACATAGTGGCATGTATATCCTGTGGATACTTAAAGCACATGTAAGTTGAAATCTTTGACCCTTGATTATGCATCTCACATTGTTTATCTAAGACTTCTTTATATAGAATGCAAACATTTCAGTGTTGGTCATTAATACTCCGTATACGAGTAATTACTAGAGAAGTAATTACTAAACTTTAAGGTGCAAAATTTGATTGGAAAAGTGAAAAAACGGTTTTGAAAATTTATACAAAAAGGCTGAAAAAAGATGCTAATAAAATGCCTTTAATTAGGTGTAAATTGGTTATGTTAATAATCTTTATTTGACACTGTAGCAAATAACATAAAGTAAACAATATTAGGAAATAAACATGGCATTTACTGAGTTTCAACCAATTTGTGATACTGGATTATGCACAACATTTCTATATATTTGAACATAATTTGCAAGTGCTTTGAACTCAGGAAATCCTTAAATAACTCCATTCAACATCTACTGAAACCAATGGAGCACATTTGATAAACATACATAAAGGTAGTTATTTTGTATCGGGAATTTTCACAGTGAAATATATTATATGTTAAATTATTGTTACGAAATCACTAATTAAGTGGAACAAAATTAGTGAAATTTGAGTTATTTTGTAACAATAATTCAACATATACAAAATACCAAGTAATATTTCAGTAGAAGTTGCAAAGACTTCCACATCTGGATTGTTCCTCAAAATGAATTCAATTCTGGCTTTGGCAAATCTGTCAGGGTTATCCCTTACAATTGTCAACTTCTTCAACTGTTATTCTTTCTCCATACCTTCTTCTAAGCTCTGAATCACATTGGGCAAAGGCCTGAAGACATGCACTGCAAACCAATGTTAGAGCTATGTTGTTGAGCAATTTTAGAACATGCATAATGGCTGTTGCATCCTTGAATTTAGAGCACATATGAAGTTTTTGATTTTTTCAAAGTTTTTGCACAAGAAACCTAAATTTTTATCCAAGTATCCCACCTGGAGATGACAGGTGATAGTATGATAGGTGAGCCAGTAGCTTGTCAATTAAAAAGTTGACATTTTGGGACCTTTACAAAAATATTCAGAGAATCTTATATTCCTTACAAATTCTTTTACAAACATGGTGTGATCCATATGCAAAATGTCACATGGTTGATGTTCGGGGTACATGATCTTTAGTTGTTGGAAAATCGAAAGCATGTAGCATGATTGATCAGCCACTCAAATTTTTTTGTATTGATGTCCTCCACCCACAGCTTCATGCATGAATCATTGAATGACTGTATTACTTTGTAGGCATTGGTCTTCTTGATGGATCATCTCAAAGAGCATGGGTTTAACCATTTCACCAATTAATGGAAAATCTTTATACATCAGTAGTTGCATCTAATATGAATCCTACTTCACGTTTGTCAACCTTATCTTTTATTTTCTCAATATTTTCATAAATTGACTTTATAATTTTTTCTCCAGTTGCTCTCACTGACCTTAGCTTGTACTTCATAAGGAATGATTTGAATGCAAGATTGTTGACCTTGTTGGCTAGAATTCCTGACTGAACTAATACCATAGTAAGATCTGCATAGAACTGACTTGATGACTCTGCTTTTCAGATCTTGAAGTGAAGGCACTAATCAAGGTAGTTTGCTTAGGTTGCAACATGTGGAGTTCAACATTCGTCTCAGGCTTGCCATATTAAATGTGCTGATTTATTCTAGATCTTTGATACTTCTCATAAATCATAATATTTACATCACAGACGCCACATAGAAGAATTAGACCATCACTTTTGATGAGTTATGGCTTGCTTTAATTAAAATTTGTGCTTTCTCTTGCAGGTTTTACCACATTAACTTAGAAACTTTTGGAGCTGTTAATTTATAAATATACATTTTATAGCTCTCATTTTTCTCATCAAGATGAAACTATAGAATTTTATGTCACTGTTCAAGAAGAGTTAAAATCCTGCAATTTTCATGATAAAATCACCAATATTTCATTCATTTTGGTTTGATTTAAATTTGTTTATTTTTTTGTTGAAAATGAGTGAAAATAAATTATGTTGCAGCCCAATTTTTTAACAAAACCTGAAATAATGTTCAAAAATGATAACAAAGCATCAGAGAGTGTGTGGAGCACCACAGGAGGCCAAGATCATTAAGGCGCGGACTTTGAGCGGGAGATCTGGGGTTCGAATCCCGCCAGGATCATCTTTCCTGACTGAGGATTTTTCCAGGTTTTCCTCAGTCCTCATAAATGGCAAATGCTGGGGAGGTACCCTAAATTTAGGCCTGGAACATTTCCTTCCTTAAAAAAATCCTTTCCTAATATATCATTTCATTTCATGTATCATTAGTGTCCACCGCCTGTGGTGCCTCAGTAGTAAAGACAGGCATTAAACACTATTCATAAAAAATCAGTAAAAAGGGAATAAATACACAAATTTCTTAAAAAGGTGCATAAAAATGACTATTTTGTTTCATTTCATATCCTAAAATACAAATCTCAAAACAATTGGTATGAAAACAGTTATATTTTTATAAAGATGCCACACCTTAAAAAATTTGTTTGTTTGTAGTTACAGAAATATTTTTACAAGAAGCTCGGTTATATAAAATATGCACAATAAATATAACTACAGAAAATTTAAGATATATAAGGCCTATGGTTTGTTACAACATGCAACTACAATGTTTACATTTGGAATCTACATGAATTTAGGAATACAAATATCACATTCCATATACTCTTGTACAGTGTAAAAATCTTTATCTTTTAAACATTTCTTTGCAGTCATATGTTTAAAATATTTTTGGTTTTTTCATACCAAAGGTTCAAAGTTTAACTATATGCTTATAGAATCAGAAGAATAGAGATATATTAATTCCAAAAGCAATATAACAACAATTATGAAAGGGATCTGTATAATAATTCTGTTAAAAAATGAAGACATTGAATTTGCAAAGTACCTATTGCTTTGAGATACCAGTGATTAGATTTTGTTTAACTGAATTTTTTTATGTGCATGCTTTATATTCTAGATATAGTTCATTGCATAGATTCAAGAATAAAATTTCAATCCATGTTACACCTAGGGTTTAGTATTGTTATTTACCTGAATAAATAACAGCTTTAGGTATTCATTTTTTACACTAAACTCCATTCACTTACACAAAAGTAAGATGCGTTTCGGGAGAATCTCTCCCATCTTCAGTTGCCCACTGAACCGCAATGGCTGGACAAATGGATGTTCCTATGGTGGCCTCTTGGTTGAAGTAGGAAGTTGCTGAGTTCATCCATAGAAGGAAACTCGAAATTCATTAGGTTTTCGCTATTTTTTAATATGAAAATTTTTTCCCACATGGATAACTCCAATGGGTTATGAAGATGTTTCAGTAGTTTAATTCCCGGTTTTATTTCATGGTTTTTGGTCCAAAAGTGAGCTGCTACTGCTGATTTATCCTCCTGTTTAAACTGAATGTTCTTAAAATGTTCTTTCCTCCAAATTTCCAAATTTTTTTTTTTGTTTTGCCTATGTAGCTCTGTTCACAATCTGCACATTTTATTTTGTAAATTCCTGATTTCTGTTCTGTTGGTATAGAGTCTTTTACTGTGCAACCTAATAAGTTCTTGAAGTTGTACCTGTTCTTTGGAACTAACATTATCCCATGTTCTTTGAAGATAAATGTGCAGTTTTTCACAGTTTGGCACACAGATTGGTGAATATTGGGAAGTTTCCACATTGAAAAACATAAAAGAAAAATACAAATTCAAAAGTTTCACCTACCATCCAATTTACCACAACAAGTTTAAGAAAATCTTCAAAGAACATGGGATAATGTTAGCCCCAAAGAATTTATTAGGTTACACAGTAAAAGACTCCATACCAACAGAACAGAAATCAGGAATTTACAAAATGAAATATGCAGATTGTGAGCAGAGCTACATAGGCAAAACAAAGAGAAATTTAGAAATTCAGAAGAAAGGACACTTTAGGAATATTCGGTTTAAGCAGGTGGATAAATCTGCAGTAGCAGCTCACTTTTGGACCAAAAACTATGAAATAAAACCGGGAAGTAAACTACTGAAACATCTTCACAACCCATTGGAGTTATCCACGTGGGAAAAAATTTTCATATTAAAAAATAGCGAAAACTTAATGAATTTGGAGTTTCCTTCTATGGATGAACTCAGCAACTTCCTACTTCAACCAACAGAGGCTACCACAGGAACATTCATTTGTCCAGCCATTGTTTCGATTAACAGCCATTAGGTGAGCGACTGAAGATGGGAGAAATTCTCCCAAAACGCGTCTTACTTTTGTGTAAGTGAATGGAGTTTAGTGTAAAAAATGAATGCCTAAGTTTAGGTTATATTGCCACTCCATTGTCAACAGCTTTATTTATTTAAAAAAATCCTCTATCACAACATGTTTTATAGCTTTCTACTTCTTTTCTATTTTCTGTTTATGTGGTTCTCAAACCCTTCTCTTTATAACTTTTATTCTGTTTAATCTATATATTCTTTTTAATTTTGTTGGGAAATATTGATTTTGGGTCATGATATTTTTATCTTAGTCCATATAATTCTTCCACTCATTTTTTATGTTTTAAAATTCAGTTCATTATCATACTCTTATCTAACTAGTGTGGATCCATATGGACTGGCTGGGCAGTGGGTGACAGATGCCTTGAATCCAAGTGTTTACACATATGAAGTAGCACCAGTGTTTACACTAATGGAGAATGTGATACTGAAGGAAATGTTACATCTTGTGGGCTTCTCAAGTGGTGATGGAATGTTTTGTCCTGGTGGTTCACTTGCCAATGGTACAGCAATCAACTTGGCCAGATTTAATTTTAATCCACAAATTAAGGTCAGTACTTATTTAATGTTATTAATTTATCTTAAATCACTTTCCTTATGTGAGATATGAACTATATCACATCAAAAATTTGGAAAAGTTTTCATAAAACTCTTGACTATTGTGTCTGAAAGTAAATATGATCCAAAAGATATATAGTTATATTACAGCTATTGCATAAAATATAGTGAACTTTTGTAACAGTGGTTTTTTTTTTTTTTAAACGGCTATTGCACTTTGTCCTGTCTCACAATTAACTGAATACACATCAATGAGGCCAAACCAAAAGAATTCAACCATCAACAATTCTTTCTTTAAGCATTTAAGAGGAATATTCAGAAAGAGAGATGGGTTAGATATTAATGATAATTTAAAACTTCTGCTATATCATTCTAAGTATTTCCCCTTATATCTATGCACCTGGTCATCCTTCAGGCCAAAATTGGAAGCACTGATGTCACTCATTGTCCTTAGTGGTGTTCAGCTCCTCTTTGTATGGTGCTAGAGCATCTTCTGGGTATGGAAATTGCTTTCTGCTCAGTTGGTTCTTTGCTAAAGGAACAGGAAAAAGTCACAGGGTGCCAGGTAGTACTGTAAGGATGATGTGTTGCAAGCTTTACAGTAGTATTCTCCAGAAAGTTAATTTGGCATTGGCAATGTGGCCAAAATATTGTCACAGTGCAACATGATGCTTTAAAGTCCAGTTCTTGACTGTTTTTTGCACACCCTTGTAAAACTTTTGAGAGACAAACTCATTCAGTTCTTGAAGGGGATTTGTTAATACATGATTGCTAATAGGGATGATTGTCACAAGTTTTTTTTCCTGCACTCCTTTCTATCTTGACTTTCATTATCTCAGAAGATCCTGGTTGATGACTGATGATTTGTTTCTGGATCATATTGATATAGCAACTTTTTTTTTTTTTTTACTTTAAGAATATAGTTAAAATTTCCATTAATGTATCTTTAGTACCCGGATCTTTTATTCCCGGTACCACTCTATCCAACCCCAATCTTCTGCTTTTTATTGAGGTTGTGGGGCCTCTAATCTTGATCAAATATTAAAGAATGTCTCTGGATTCTAATAGTTATCTTGAAGTGAAAAACTTGATTTAAAACTCACAATTTGAATTTTTGAAGCATCATTTGAGAGATAGATGCTAACAAAGGTTAATCTCTCATATGAAAATTGCATTTCCAGCTGGGGTATCTTATAGTAACATCTTCCCCAAAGCAGGAAAGTTTTCCAGTCACTGCAGTTGAAAGTCTTCTGCTTCTCTTTTGATTATTGAAATATGTTTTCATGTCAGTCCTGGTGGTGTAATGGTTACCATACTTGCCTTCTAAACCCAAGATCGCGGGCTCGGTCCTGTCAGGACTGATGAATTTTTTCGGGCATAGTTCAGAAGGGAAGTAAAGCCGTGACTCCTGTGTCGTACATTTACGGCACGATAAAGAACCTCAAGCCTGAAGAAAGAGGCCTCTGAGCAAAATTTGTCGGCCATTTCAGGCCCTGAGTTGAATGGAACGCTGATGACCTCAGAAGTTAAAGAGCATCTGTAAATAACTCAAAGAGCATCCGTAAATAAACATAACCAAAAAAAAAAAAAAGAAAAGAGATATGTTTAATATCTCTTATATTCTATGAACCAACTGAAGATTTTTCTATAAGAAGGAGCAAGATCCCCAAAATGTAAGTCTCTAAAGATGCTGTTCCTGATAAACCAATTTTAAAACATAATAAATCATTGAGTAATAATGTTCTTGCCCCAGTTCCACTGCATAATACTGAATTATTATACAAGTATTCCTTTCAACCCACTTGAGGCAGCATGGGTAACAACTGGAAGAAGTTATTTTGATTTACAGAAAGGATGGGATATCATTGGCATACATTTTAATGTAAATTGGAACTTGCACAGTGAAGCCAATCATATGATTGATATTATTGTATCATTTACTTTAACTACACACTCTTAATGCTTCACTTACTTCACGCTTCATAATATATAGAACCAGTTTGGGAAAAATTTTGTTCTCATCATCAGCTTGGCTAAAATTCAACTGTTGGATAAGCTGTGGCAATGTGTATTCTGCTCTAGTGGTGGTGTGATAAACTTGTAGTTGGTTTTCATACCTGATAGTGTCGAAGATTTGTAGATGTAGATTTTCTCCCAAGTAGTTAGTTCTGTAGGTCCTTGTACTGATTTTAATAATCACATCAAAACTGACAATTTTAACCCCACAGCACACAAACATGCAGTTATCAACAGTTTAACACACTGGCTAGTTAACCTACAAATTAGCAAAGAAGAATAATTTAATGAATATAAACAAATAGAAGAAACAGCAGTTAAAAATGGTTTTAAAAAAGAACTAGTACACAAAAAGGTACAGAAATTCTAGAAACAAAAACGTATCAAAGAAACCATAACACTTTCAGCAAGAAAAGATAAGCTAATTTTTAAAAAATTCACATATCTACATCTACATCTACAAAGTCTAATGAACTTCGATACTGTCGGGTATGAAAACATAAACTACAAGTTTATAACACCGCCACCAGAGCAGAATACACATTCCCACAGCTTAACAAATCATTCGACAGTTGAATTTTAGCCTGGCTGATGATGAGAGCGAAATGTTCTCCAAGCCGGTTCTATATATTATGACAAGTAAGGATTGCATAAGAGTGTGTAGTTCAGCTAAATTATATAATAATATCAATTATACATTTTAATATTTGAATATTTTATGGAAATGCCCAGGCCATGAAAACAATTTATTATAATAAATTTATTTTATAAATAATAACCCCATAATAATTATTCTTATGCCAATTTTTAGAACAACACAAAATAAAATAGAATATCCCTGACTAACGCCTACTGTCCTATGCTAACCTCTGTCTTTGGTTGTCAGTAGTATCTTATCAGAATTCCAGAAAACAGAGATTCAACCACAAATTCAGATAACTGTTTCAAAACACCAAAGGATTCTCTTTCATTATTCTTTCCTTATTTATTTTCCTCCTCATTAATTCTGTATTTTAAGTTCCTTTTCTGTTTCCAAATGTTTATTCTTCTTGAATTCATTAATTGAACATACATCTTATCCATTTATCATGTGCATTTATTCTTTACTTTCAATAAATATTCCCCCAAGGCCTTCATTAAGACATATTTCAGGGGCAATTGCTCCCATCATCAGTTGTTGACTAGCTACTCATTGGGGTGGCTGGATCCCAAGATGCTTCTGTGGTGATCTCTGATGGTTCCTAAGTACAATTTAAATAATTACTTATGTCTTAACTGTTTCGATGCACTGTATAAATCTAGAGATGCTTATATCTGCAAAGTTACAATATAGGTAAAGATATGAAATTAGAGCAAGACTACTGTGTGTTTCTGTTTTGGAAATAAAATAATAAAAAGTTTGTAAGCAGATAATCTAGCCCTTGAATCACAAATCTTATATAGAGACTCCTCCTTAACTTTACGATTCTATATATTCTCTTAATGATATCTTGGTAATACTCTATTAGTTTTCTTTTCTTTTTTCTTTTTTGTGTACTTTTTAATGTTCTATGCCAGAGGCCTTCAATGCAATCAGTGGTATAAATGGGTTACTGACGACCAAATCAACACATGTTGGCACCTAATAATTTGGTGTCCAAAATTTTGGAGAAAAAATCTCTGCTAGGCAATAACCCAAGAAGTATTTGAATGTGAACCCTCTGCTTTTGCTGCTGTTTGCAGAACATGTTCTGACCAATAAGCCACAAAAGATGACTGTTTATCAGTGAGAATGCTGTCATTGTTAAATTATATGTAGAATGTGTAGATCCATTTTGGTATTTGCAAGGAAGATATTTACTTAATAATTAATATGTATAGCATTCTTTTTGCTTTGTTTATTCACATACATTACATCAGGAGAAACTAAACTTGTGGCTTTGCTTTCTGAACATTTCAGGCAATAGTTAACTGCAATTTGCTATTTTTAAAGAGGAAGATAAGCTTTCTATTAACACTCTGAGTACAATGAAGTTATTTAATTAATTGACCACTTAAGTGCAGCTGCTTACTGGGCAAGTGCAGCTGCTACAACCAAGATAAGGAAGTAGAATAGCTGCAGATAAAGTTAGTATTTTGATTTTTACTGAATGCATAAAATGATAATAAGTACTAACCTGTATTATAAAAGATGTTGAAAATGGTCCCCCTCAGTAACAATACATTGCCAGCATGTACATAGGAAATTCCTGTATTTCATTAACTTTTCTTTTGTAAGCATATGGTAGTTCAGAACCATTTCTTGTCTTTGAGAGAAATTGTCTCTCTTAACTTTTTACAAGTGGGAAAATATTGTCTCTATCTGGAGTGTTATTGCCAGGATATTTTTATCCTAATCGCCTTACCAATTCTCCGCAAAAATCTGTTTTTACATGTATATATACATAAAAACTTCTTCCTCAATATTATATTTATGTCAAGGCATAAATAATGAAAAACAATTATCAAGCAATTAACACACAATAAAAGTACTGAGTAAATAGGAATGCACAACCACTTGCTTACAAATCTCTCTCAAACTAATTACAAGCAGAGTCTGCATATGTATTATATGCTCTTCAGAACTTTCTTCTTCCAGTATGCAATCGTGCTGTGCCAGCTCATAACTCACATAACCGCACTGTATAATGGAAGATTTATTTATAGTAATGTACTTAAGTGAAATAGAAAGAATGGATGAAAACAGAACATTTTTAACTATGATGCTTTAGAGAGATGCCATTCTTCACCATTTTTAAGCGGAATAATCCTTACTGATTTTTTTCTGTAAAAGTGGACCATGATAGTTTATTACTTTTAAAATTTGTGTTACTACAGATATGTATTTATATTAAAATGGGCAGTCTAATATATGGATTAATATTAACAGTATTTGGTTACTTATGAATTAAGAGTAATGTGGAATTTAATTGTAATGTTGTTTGTTGAAAATAAATGCAAATTTAATGTGTGTGTGTGTATATATATATATAAAAGCAGAAAAGGATAAAACACTAAGAGAAAGTCACACTTGTAATCGCTATATTTCAAACTACTAGAGTTCTTCTATGGCAAGAAGACAAATCTTATAGATTTGTGAATATAAAATTTTGAAAATAGACACTCAACAAAAATGAGCAGTGCTAGCCAAAATGCCATGGTAGATACTAATCTAAAATTAAAATATGTTTTTTAAAAGTTGATTTATCTACGAGGATAGGCCCATAAGTTTCTGGCCTAACCATTTTCTAGGTATGAAAAAGACAAGACCTGTATTTCACTTTTCAATATAGTTACCCTTAATTGCAATACACTTCTAACATCTTTGAATTAACATTTCAATCCTCTCCCAAAAATGGTTAGAAGTCTTGTCTGCAAAATGGGCATAAACAACATCCATCGCTTCTTCATCACACTTAAATTTCCTTTCTGGAAGGTTCTTCTTCAGTTTTGGGAAGAGAAAATAGTCTCTGGGAGATAGATTTGGGCTGTAGGGTGGATGGTCAATCTCCATGAAGCTACATTTCTTCACACCTTCCTTTGCAACAGCTGTATGCAAAGGCTCATTGTCATGAAGAAGGAACGAGCTTTCCTTCCCTTTTCTCTTTGATGGAAGCATGTCATCTGTGCAGTAGGCCAACATAGTACTCTCGATTTACGGTGGTGTTTCTCTCCTTGAAGTCAATGAAGAGTATTTCTTCACAGTCCCAAAAGTTTGTGGCCGTGATCTTGATTGACTGAGTGACCTTGGCCTTTAGAGGTGGTGCTTCGCCAGGTTTACACAACTGCATTGATTCTCTTTCAGACAAGCGATCATAGTACAGGACCATTTTCATCTACTGTAACAATGGTTGGCAGAACTTCTCTTTCGTTGTCATGGCAGAGCTCCAAAAATGCCTCACGCATTGCTGCTTTTGGACTGAAGAAAGAAATCTAGGCACCCATCTTGCACTGACCTTATTCGTGTTTAAATGTTTTACGAATAATGTTATTTTAGAAAGGCCCAACCTTGCTGCTATTTCTGTAACTTTGAATCTCCGGTCTTCCATAATTTCTCATTTCACAAGAGCAATGTTTTCAGGAGTGAGCACCTCCAAGGGCCGACCTGCATGCTTTTCATCTTCAATGCTTTCTTGACCCATTCGAAAAAGTTTGGCCCATTCTTTTAGGGTAGAATGTGAGGGGGATGCTTCCCCACATACCCCGTCCAATTGCTGTTTAATTTCATTTGGAATAAGTCCTTCTTTTGTGAAGAACTTAATAATAACACATTTTGAACATGTTGCAATCTTCTACACATAGTCTTCTTTATACAGCTATATCTGAACAACTGAATACAGCAGAGCAAAAGTTATAGCTGAAATATTTACTTAGCAGATAAGATATGACAATAGATAAGGCTTTTCTGATGGCGATAATCCTTATCGGCGAAGTCGTAAACTTATGGACCTACCCTCATACATCCTGATTTGTATAAATACAAAATGATAAAGGAATGGCTTAAAAATGATGCTACTTTCAGTTAAATTATAACCATAATAATGAATTTATGTTTGATTGACCGGTAAGCTAGAGAGATGGACTGGCAGGAGCACCTAAACTAGTATTTTTTGCCTCTGAAGATGCTCATTATTCAGTTCACAAGATGGCAGCGCTGTTAGGCTTGGGGGAGGACAATGTTTGTCTAATACAAACAAATGAAACTGGTCAAATGGACACTACACATCTTGAATCACAAATACAGAAGATCTTAAATGATGGTGCAGCTCCATTTCTGGTAATTGCAACTGCAGGTAATTTGTTTGAAATTATATCATTAAAGAAAGAAGGAAAAGTTGATAGTTTCACAAATAACATTTTTAATCTATGCACTAAATGCATAGTATATTCATTTTAGAAATTTAAACTGCCTGATTACATTATGTTAACAAAAAATTATTTGACCATGGCTTTAACTGCAGGTGATAAATGCTGCATGCATAAAATTGCATATTTGCTCTAAAGTATACATGTACGTGGTGATGTTTAATATTTAGACATTTGGTAACAAAACCATTAATCTTCTTTCACTCCAGTATTTATGTTGTCTTAATAGAGTTGTATATCTTCTGAAGTGTTGAAAGTTCATTTCTTCATAACCTTTTACCTATATGAATCCTTAATTGCAGATTTCATGGTAAATGCAGAATTTTTTTTTCAAGATTGTTGTTATTTTCAAGAGTTACTTTTAAATTTTTTTCTTTTTTCTAAATATGATGTTATTTACTTTTGATTATTTGCCCTATTGAACTGAATTAAATGCTAAGTTCCCTTTAACTTTTTGCGCCAGAAAAATCTGCTAATTCATAATCATTCATGACAAAATTTGTAGGAATCTAAAAATTATGATCTGATTTTTATTATTTAGATAGTGTACAATTTTTTTCAGCATTCTTAAGCTTAGATACTTTTTAGTTCAGTTCCCATTTACTAATGTATAGCAGCATACTAATCCAACAAAATTCCAATGTTCTTGTGCTGGCTTATCACAGTATAGATTATTTCTGTGTAGTGAATATGGGAAATTTTTGGAGAACTCTAAGGATCCATCTGATTAAGCCTAATGGGCTAATCCATAAACTCCTTCAGGATTTGGCCATCATAATGCAAAAATAGTTGTGTCTTGCCTACAATGAACTCCAGTGTCTCCTACAGTAAAATATTCCAGAGGTAAAATAGACCATACCAGGTCTCAAGGCAGAACTCCAATAGAGAAAAAAGACCGTAAACTAAAAATCCTACAGGGAGTTTTTGGAGTATTAAGTTAGGTTATCAGAAACCAACTCAATATTTGAGCTGAATAATATTAGTATATTTGTATTTCCAAGAAGCTAAATGCCATATACTTTCATTTACAATTTTCAGGAACAACTGTGCTAGGTGCCTTTGACCCTATATCTGCTCTGGCAGATATTTGTAAGAAATACAGTTTATGGCTCCATGTCGATGCTGCCTGGGGAGGTGGTTTAATTTTTTCACGCAGCCATTCTCATAAACTCAGTGGACTGGATAGGTAAATAGATTTTTAACTTCTTTCTTGTTTTTAATTATTTTTTTTTATTTTTTCCATTCTATTACATGCTGTTGTTACATACACACAGATATATGACATATATTCTCAGAGATGATCAAAATCAAACTAAGACTTTGCTCTTAAGCAGGAGCAAATATGGTCATACTTAAAAATAAACAATGCTGTCATGCATACTTTAAAACTTCATTACATTGAGTATATTCCATCCCAAATTTAAAAAAAAAAAAAGGTTAAACTTGTGTACTGGAAAGCAGTTCAGTCACTTTTAAGGAATTGTCAAGAGAAATAAAAAAAAAATTGATTGGTAAGTGAGAATACATGAAGGGCTTCAAGCCAATAGTGCATATCAAAATTAATGTGTTAGCTTTGACTCCGGAAAATGAATCTTATGTATCAGTTGTGATTAAGAGATTTCTATATGCACAGATTTGCCACAAGGTAATATTTATTTACACAAGAGAAAAGCATGCATAATCAACAAACTTATAAAGAGAGTAGCTATTTCAAATAAGTGTACTTACGAAGCTGTTGACAATGGAGTGGTATATATATATAAACAATGTATACCGTTTTTTTCACACTAACTCCATTCACTTACATAAATTTGGAACATATGTTTCGGGAGCGATCCCTCCCATCTTCAGCCTGTTGACAAACTGTCGTTAAACGTGGTGGTTGGGTCTCTTTGTCTCTTTGTCTCTGAGTAGCTATTTGTTTATTTATTAAAAATATATAAATGCAAAATTATATAGGCAGAAGAATTTGGAGCAATAAAAGGGAGTAATGAAAATATCTTGTAATTAATGAAAAAGAGGAGTTAAAGCAAAAGAGAAATTAAACATAAGATTAGAGGTTGATGAAAAATGAAAGAAAATGCTCTTTCTGAAAAGATATAAGCCAATTCATCATTTGTTTGTTTATTAAATGGTAACAAATATCACCAAATAGAAAAAAGTGAGCAGTCAATCATTATTACAAACATTATTTTGGATATGAGCCTAGTTAGAGCTGTTATAAAGAAGAAGAAGGTTTGGGAAAAAAAATATCATATAGTAAATGTTTTCCTTCCAGGTGCAGGCTGCTAGTATTTAATGATTCTGAGGAATTTTTTTATACAAACATCTTTTATAAGCATATGTTATAGATTTTTGATGATAAACGTTACTTCATTATAAAAGGAAAAGAGGTAAGAGATAGATCAATTGACAACAAATATACCGTATTTACACAAATCCAATGTTTATCCCAAATCTGAAACTTAAAACCATAAAAAAGATTTTGGCATATTATTATGTGACATCTTAGAGATAAGCACATTCCCTTCATAAAACGATTGGGACATAGAATTTATAAGTTGACTGTTGTTGCATTTTGGAGCGTGTAGGGCAAAATCCATCACTGGTGCTGTTGTCACAGCAGTTCGCTAGGTCAAAGAAGAAAAATTTATTTCTTAAGATGTTTACTAGTCACAGGTTGCCCATTCTTCCTCCTTTCCTTTACGAATTCCAAAACTTTTTCTTAAGTGTCAGGATGTTTTCCTTTACAAGGACGAGTGAATTTCTTCCTACTAGGTGTAGTTACAAATAATGCCAATATCTATTATTGCCACAAGTAAACATTGCTCTCAGCTATGTCGGTCCTGGTGGTGTAGTGGTTACCATACTTGCCTCCTAAACCCAAGATCATGGTTTTGAACCCGGCCAGGATCGATGGATTTTTTCAGGTGTAAAATTCCTAAGTATGGCTTCCTTCGGAAGGAAAGTAAAGCCGTGGGTCCCGTGTCGTACATTTACGGCACGAAAAAGAACCTCAAGCCTGAAAGAGAGGCCTCTGAGCAAAATTTGTCAGCCGTTTCACGCCCTGAGTTGAATGGGATGCTGATGATCTGAGCTGTTAAAGAGCAATGCAATGCAATAATAGGCCAAAAATAAATGTAATGGTGTGAAGAATTGCAGCAATGAATTATGATAGGCATAAATGATAAATTTGAATGAAGTTACTGGAGATCTATGGAATGGATTTGCACTCAAATCTAATATGTGCATCACAGTTTTTATCAATACATTTGAACAAAAAGATACTCATTAGATTTGCATAAACACGGCAGTTATCATGTGTCTGACAATGAAACAAGTAAATAAGATTAAATGCACATATGATTTTATATTGAGCTTCCTATCTACCATATATATTATAATGATAAGGTAAATGAAAATAGGAATACTTAATGTTCAAGTTTGATTCTTAATGTGTAATAAAAGTAGATTAAATATTTTAGATAATAAGGGCTCTTAGTAGGGAGGAGGCACATGAGGTAAGGCAGGTGCCATTATGTATCATGAACAAGGATAACACAATGTAATGAAATAACCATTAAGTTTTCCAGAATGTATGGACTCAGATGGAAGAGCTTTGCATCATTACAGTAAACCTAAGCCAAAGGTCCATGCTTTGAGTCATGGTCTCATGACCTCAAAATTTTCCTATCTGACTGTGATTCCAAATCTTAGTCTGATATACAGCTTGTATGAAAATCACATTTAAAAAAAAATTGAGAATAATCAGAAACTCCTTTGATGCATTTTTAAGAATGAATTCAAATAGCCATTTAATTATATCAGGGATGATACTGGTAATAAGAATAATGCCATAAGCAAAGAGCCAAAAAGACTTATCAGCTGAAGAAGCAAAGCAACAGACACTGGATGATGGGAAAGTTATCACATAAAAACTGTATATATATGGTTGAGAAAGAATAAAAAAATAGCTAAAGCAAAATCAGATTGAATAAAGAAGGTTTTCTTTCTACTTGCAAAAATATTTTGCCATAAGTTGCTTCAAGTAAAAGGCAGATTTTTGCATTTAACTTTAGAGCTGATCTTGCAATAACATATATTGGGTGTATATATATGTTTGGGATAAAAGGTAGCTTAAAAAAATGGCCATAGTGTCTCACCAAAAATACATTGAGCAGTATAAAAGTTTCGATAATAGTTCAGCCAGTTGGCAGTTAGACCCTGCATTGCCTCCAGTATTTTATTGCATGAAACTTTCAGATTGCGCTCACTGTATATAAAATATCCTCTTTGAGTGGTAGCATTTGATTTTGTTCTATGATAGTTGAGGTCAAAATAGGAATGGGCAAAGGTCACTTTTTCATAAAATTCTCAAATGTTGGAAATCACAAACCAGCTTTAAGGAACATAACTAAGGGCTTGTATCCATTAAAAGTAAAACAGTAAATCCATAAAATGAGTGAAAGCAAGAAAATAACTCCAAAGCTTCAAGCAAATTAAATGGCAAGTGATGATTTTTAGGTTGTATATCTTATACCAGACATACTAAATCTTACTAAGTGGTTCAGTCACTTCTGGTTTGAAAACTTTCATAATATTCAGTTGTTTTCTTGCTTATATGTAGAAAAGTCAGTACTAGTTTTCAGCATTAAAATGTTTTTGATAAGTTCATCAATTTAAAAGGAAAGAGAAAAGGAGGGGAAGAGATCACAGTGGCCTGAACCAGTTTTGGGATCACATCTTCAAGTGAGTGAACATTCATTTAAACGCTTATATGTAATATGTGAGGAAAACAAACCAGGAAAGAGAAGTAATGATTATTATTCTTTCTTTCTTGCTGGAAAAAAAATCATATAAAGCTCAATTTATGTTTTTATAAATTTTAACTTAGCCTTTTCTTTTTAAAAAAAATTTTGAAGTATTTCATCTCATTTTTATTTGAATACTTTTGATGCTCTATGCATTTGAAAATACTAATATTCTTTGAATTTTCGTAGTTGCATTGCAATCTTCTTGTCAGGTTAGCAAAATTAATTTCTTTGATTTTATTAAAAACAATAAATTCATCATCCTTGATAAAAACATTCTACTTTCCATATATAAAACTTCTGAGAATGATAAATCTTTTTCATTTACATTACAGGGCTGACTCTATAGTATGTAATCCCCACAAGCTTCTGGCAGCTCCACAGCAATGCTCAGTTCTTTTAGTTCGCCATCCAGATATACTCAATGCCTGCCATTCTCAACATGCTTCCTATCTTTTTCAAAAAGATAAGTTCTACGATACATCATTTGATACAGGAGACAAATATCTGCAGTGTGGAAGAAGGGCAGATGTTTTCAAATTCTGGCTGATGTGGAAAGCTAAGGTAATAACATTAGGTCATATAAAGACTTATTTTTTATTTGGCTGGCTATTATATACATAATTTCACACCAGGGATGATTTGGCAATACAATATTTAATTTATTTCTTGTGTCAGCTCTAACTGGAGCATTTAGAGCTTAAAGGAAATAATTGAAATCGATTCCAACCATAATACAATTAATCATTTACTGTGATGTTATAGCCTACCTTTTTTACATTTAAGTGCTGGGATACAAGGCCCCTTGTCTTTAGGAATGATGAAAATACTGAAGCCAAGTGCTATAATGTACTTTGTGGGGACTCCCTAGCAGGTTTTAAATCTTGGGTGCTTCATTCTCAAGGGATGCACTCAGCTCTACTTTTTAGATTACTTCTCTTCCTCATAGCTTACATGGGTTTTCTAATATTCAAATTGAAAGGTTTAATATGCAGCGTTAAAAATCTAAATGGTGGAATTGATTCGTATCTTATCAAATCCAGTGGAAAAAAGTACTTAAGTTTGGGTGCAATAAAGATTTTAATAATATCATCACAACTCTTATGTTTTCAGACATAATCATTATATAAAATATAGTGAACTTTTGTAACAGTGGTGTCAAATATTAACATTTTTAAAAAATGGAGTCGAAATTGTAACATACACACCACTAAAATTCGATAAAATGGAAGACTAGTTTCGGGAGCCATCGCTCCTATCATCAGTTCCTGGTCGACTCAGGAAGACTAGTTTCGGGAGCAATGGCTCCCGAAACTAGTCTTCCATTTTATTGAATTTTAGTGGTGTGTATGTTACAATTTCGACTCCATTTTTTAAAAATGTTAATAATCATTATACTTGAAATCATTTTATGATATAGTCGAACTACACACTCTTATGCTTCACTTACTTGTCATTATTGTAGACCGGTTTCGAGAACAGTTGTTCTCATCATCAGTTCAAATCTCCGACTGCTGGATAATTCGTTGTGTTGTGGGTATTCTGCTCTGGAGGAGGTGTGATGAACTTAAAGTTTATATTTTCCTCGCCGGAAGTGTCAAAGTTCATTAAACTGTCTCTGTATTTGTAAATGTATATTTTCTCCCATGTTGCCAATTCTGTAGGTCCTTGCACTGATTTTAACAATTTTGCTTTATTCACTATATCGTGGTTTTCTGTCCAAAAATGAAATGCCACTGCTGATTTCTCAATTTGCTTGTATTTTATGTTCCTGAAATGTTCTTTTAACCTTGTGCCTATGTTTCTCTTTGTTTTTCCTATGTATATTTTTTCACATTCTTCACAACTTATTTTGTAAATGCCTGGTTTTTTCTCCTGTGGAATACTGTCATTAACATTGTCTGTGAGAAGATGTTTAACATTAAACTTGTTAATCGGTGCCAACCTGATATTAAAATCTTTAAGAATTTTCTGAAATTTTTTTGTAGCCCATGGATGATATGTAAATTTTTTAAAATTTTGTTTATCTTTCTTTGCTGAAAGTGCTGTGGTTTCTTTTATAAGCTTTTGCCTCTTGAATTTCTGTACCTTTTTGTATACTAGTTCTTTCTTAAAACCATTTTTAATTGCTGTTTTTTCTATATGTTTTCTATATGTTTGTATTCTTTAAAGAATTCATACTTGCTAATTTGTAGTTAACCTACAAATTAGCAAGTATGAATTCTTTAAAGAATACAAACATATAGAAAAAACAGCAATTAAAAATGGTTTTAAGAAAGAACTAGTATACAAAAAGGTACAGAAATTCAAGAGGCAAAAGCTTATAAAAGAAACCACAGCACTTTCAGCAAAGAAAGATAAACAAAATTTTAAAAAATTTACATATCATCCATGGGCTACAAAAAAATTTCAGAAAATTCTTAAAGATTTTAATATCAGGTTGGCACCGATTAACAAGTTTAATGTTAAACATCTTCTCACAGACAATGTTAATGACAGTATTCCACAGGAGAAAAAACCAGGCATTTACAAAATAAGTTGTGAAGAATGTGAAAAAATATACATAGGAAAAACAAAGAGAAACATAGGCACAAGGTTAAAAGAACATTTCAGGAACATAAAATACAAGCAAATTGAGAAATCAGCAGTGGCATTTCATTTTTGGACAGAAAACCACGATATAGTGAATAAAGCAAAATTGTTAAAATCAGTGCAAGGACCTACAGAATTGGCAACATGGGAGAAAATATACATTTACAAATACAGAGACAGTTTAATGAACTTTGACACTTCCGGCGAGGAAAATATAAACTTTAAGTTCATCACACCTCCTCCAGAGCAGAATACCCACAACACAACGAATTATCCAGCAGTCGGAGATTTGAACTGATGATGAGAACAACTGTTCTCGAAACCGGTCTACAATAATGACAAGTAAGTGAAGCATAAGAGTGTGTAGTTCGACTATATCATAAAATGATTTCAATTATATGATTGGCTTCACTGTGAATGTTCCAATTAACATTTTTAGTTAATCATTATACTTGCTTAAATTATAGGAGGAAACAAGCAGAATCTTAAGTAGATGCACAGTCACTTCATTGTTTACTTATTTTACTGGTATGATCTCCAGGTAATGCATTCACTTTGAGACTCGAGATTCATGGTTTGATTCTGATTCAGGATGATGGATTATTCAGGATGTAAAAATCCAGAGCACTGTTTCTCTGGGAGAGACTTTAAGCTAGGACACCAGTTATATATTTACAGAATGTTAAAGAATTCCATTCATGAAAAAAGAAAAGAAAGAAAAAAAAAAAGGTTCCTGAACAAAATAATTGGCATAAATGTTTTCTCTTTAAGATGTTCCTCGCCCATATTTCCCCACCCCCTCTCTCACTCAGAATGTTCTCTTGGTGAATTCTTCCTTCATTCTTCATGCTTACTGGTATATACTCTTGTACAAGATGTTCTATCATCTATTCTTTTTTGGCAAACTCCACATTTCTTTTCTTCTTCTTGCCCCAGTATGTGTTTGCTAACATCTTGTTTCTGCACCTGAATCTTGCTATAACAATTTTAAATTGTTTGTTATCTTTTCTGTTCAGGTATTCTGGCAGTTTATATGTCCTTATTCTCTTATATATTTGGCAGTATTAGGCTTTATCAATCTTTTTGAATCTCATTTATGTCTGTATGTCTTTATTCCCCTTGCATAGCTGGCTGTCATCATTTTGTTTCATCTCCTCCTGATTTCTGCTGACAAGCCCAAGCTCCCATTACTTCTCCATTTGGATAGTTCTTCTTTCCTGCTATTTCTTCTAAACATTTAAGAATCAATTTTTATGACTCTTGTCTTATCTTATTTCACATTTTGCTGCACTATTCCTGCACCTATTTTCACATCATCTTATTTGGTTTCTTTTGGTAATGTGTAGTTTGTATGTTTCCACCTAATTCCCTTTCTTGTGATGGATATAGCAAGCTCCCTTATAGGAGGCCAAAACATAATAGATTCACAGTATGAGGGCTGTTCAATAAAGAATGATCATAATTTTTAACAACATACTTTTATTCATCCTCATAATTCTTATGAGCTTTGTCAAAGCAGTTGGATGCAATGCACCTGTCCCAGCATTTCTGCCAGTCTTCAAAGACTGCTGAAAACCATTTTTTTTGACAGGTCCTTCAGAATCACCTCCACAGCCTTTATCACTGCCTCTGATGTTAGAAAATGCCTCCTATGAAGGTGTTTCTTCAATTTGGATAAAAGGAAAAATTATATAGGGTTAAATTTGGTCTATATGGAGGGTGAGGGACACACTTCACATTGACTTTTAGAAGATATTAAGCAACATTTGCAATTATTGTGGTTTCAGGGATCTCTTCCAGAGCCAACAAGGTACATGCCTAGGGTGATCACCTTCATAGGTGAAGAATGAGGGACAAAGTTGCCAAAATTTTCAAATTGAGCCATAATTTTATTCCCTCTCTTTTTCTTTTAAACACAGAATTTCTTCTATTATCTACATAGATCTAATTTTACATTTTTCAATTAGAAAATGCTAACATGAACATTTTGTAAACATCACAAAAGACAAAATTAGTATTTTAGTTTTAGGTCTACTAAAATGTCACTTCCATCAGATACCATTTATTACTTAAATGTAAATTGGAACTTGCACAGTGAAGCCAATCATATTAATTGATATCATTGTATGATTCAGTTGAACTACTCACTCTTAAAGCTTCACTTACTTTTCATAAATGTATGGAACCGGTTTCGAGAACATTTCATTCCCATCTTCAGCCAGGCTAAAGTTCAACTGTCGGATCATCATCATAAGAGTGTGTAGTTCAACTGAATCATACAATGATATCAATTAATAAGATACCATTTTTTTATATGTTTTTGTTTTTTGTTTGTTTTGCTTTTCTCATAATGACAAGTTCCAAACTTCCAAAGACAAAAATTACTTTACGCTTAAGTTTACTGATTTAGCTGTAAAAGCAAACAATATACTCACATTGTATATTTTCTGCTTAAAGGATTACTTCTCATATGTGCCAAAATTCCTCATCATTGAGTACAATATTATAAAAGTTCATATACGCTATATTGAAGTAGGTTTTAACTTGAATCTCTGCATTAAGTACGTTCATAGTAAGCCTATTTCTAAAGACCTGACCATAATATTAGCCTCTGGCTGAAAGTTTGTTCAACAAATGCATTTGTTGGTGGGATAGAAAATAAAAATTGGATCTACCTATTGCTCTTATTTTGTTTTTCTTCAGAGATCAATTTTATGACTACCAGCCATTTATACTACATTAATGTGTTCAGTTTTTAACACTAACTCCACTTACTTTTTTAAAACTTTGGACTAGTTTCGGGAGAGGTTCCTCCCATCATCGGCTGTTGTTGACTGAATGCCATTGTTCGAAACGGGGGATGGATGCCCGTTCACTCCTGTGGTGGTATCTTGTGGTTCTAGTAGAAACTTGCTGAGTTCATCCAGCAGCGGAAAATCAAAATTCATTAAGTTGTTCTTATTTTTTAAAATGAAAATTCTCTCCCATATGGATAGTTCTATTGGGTTGTGAAGTTGTTTCAGTAATTTAATTTCTGGTTTTATTTCATGATTTTTGTTCCAAAAATGAGCTGCTATTGCTGATTTGTCTATCTGTTTCAATCTAATGTTCCTAAAATGTTCTTTTCTTCAAATTTCTAAATTTCTTTTTGTTTTTCCAATGTAGCTCTGCTCACAATCTGCACATTTAATCTCATATATTCCTGATTTTTGCTCTGTAGGGATGGTATCTTTCATTGTGCAATGTAATAAATTTTTTATATTATATTTGTTCTTTGGGGCTAACATAATTCCATGTTCTTTGAATATCTTCTTAAATTTGTTGTGGTAAGTTGGGTGATATGTGAAACTTTTGAATTTATAACTGTCTTCGGTGTTCTTAAGTGTGGAAACTTCCTTAATCGATTTTTGTCTTTTAGCTTTATTGATGATTTTTGTTACTGAGTCTGTGTTGAAACTGTTGGTTATAGCCATCTTCATTATATGTTGATGTTCCATTTTGTACTCAGTTTCAGTCAATGGGATGTTGATTAGTCTGTGTGCTAAACTGTGAAACACTGCATATTTATGTGGGATGGGGTTATAGCTATATTTTTTATGTAATTTTCTGTGTGTGTTTGTTTCCTGTGAATTCCAAAGCTAAGACTGTTTGCATTTCTTATTATTTTTAAATCAAGGAATGGGGGAGATCCATTTCTCTCTTCTTCTATGGTAAATTGTATAAATTTGTGTTGTAAGTTAAGGAGTTTCAATGCATCTGTAGAATGTTTTTTTGGTATTATTGCAAATATGTCATCCACATATCTATGCCATGTCTTGAAGATCAATGGGAACGCTTTGGTGATATGTACTTCGAAGGAACTCATGAAAAGATCCGTCAGAAACGGAGACAAAGGGTTTCCCATAGCTAGGCCAGAAACTTGTTGGTAATATTTTTTATTGAAACTGAAGAAGTTTTGTTGGATGCAAATATCGGTTAGTTTCAGCAAATCTTCTACTTCTTCTGATTTTAAGTTTATAGATGTTAACCATTTTTTTAAACTTTGCAATAAGTTTTCTATTGGAATGCTCGGAAATAAGGCTTTCACGTCGAATGACACCATTATATCCCCAGTTTTTATTTTGCTATGTTTAAGTTTTTCAACTAGCTCAAATGAATTTTTAATGTTTAAGCTCTGGAATTTTTTAAATGAATTGAAAATGTTGATCAGTTTTTTTGCTAGTTGGTATGTGGGTGAGTTTATGTTATTAATTATTGGTCTCATGTTGTTATCATTTTTGTGTATTTTTTGGAGTGCATAAAGTCTGGGTATTACCGGGTTGCTCTGTGTGATTTTCATTTTTTCTGTAGTGCACAGAATATTCACTTCGTTTAATGTTTTACTCAAGTTTTTTGTGCATCGGTTGAGTGGATTCTTTTCTATTGGTTTATAGGCTTCTCCCATTAACATATTATCAACTCTATTTGTGTATTCTTCCTAGTCTAAAATGGCAATTTTATTTTTGAGTTTCAACACAGACTCAGTAACAAAAATCATCAATAAAGCTAAAAGACAAAAATCGATTAAGGAAGTTTCCACACTTAAGAACACCGAAGACAGTTATAAATTCAAAAGTTTCACATACCACTCAACTTACCACAACAAATTTAAGAAGATATTCAAAGAACATGGAATTATGTTAGCCCCAAAGAACAAATATAATATAAAAAATTTAGTATATTGCACAGTGAAAGATACCATCCCTACAGAGCAAAAATCAGGAATATATGAGATTAAATGTGCAGATTGTGAGCAGAGCTACATTTGAAAAATGAAAAGAAATTTAGAAATTTGAAGAAAAGAACATTTTAGGAACATTAGATTGAAACAGATAGACAAATCAGCAATAGCAGCTCATTTTTGGAACAAAAATCATGAAATAAAACCAGAAATTAAATTACTGAAACAACTTCACAACTCAATAGAACTATCCACATGGGAGAGAATTTTCATTTTAAAAATAACAACAACTTAATGAATTTTGATTTTCCGCCACTGGATGAACTCAGCAAGTTTCTACTAGAACCACAAGATACCACCACAGGAGCAAACGGGCGTCCATCCCCCATTTCGAACAACTGCATTCAGTCAACAACAGCCGATGATGGGAGGAACCTCTCTCGTAACTAGTCTAAAGTTTTAAAAAAGTAAGTGGAGTTAGTGTTAAAAACTGAACACATTAATGTAGTATATATTACCACTCCATTGTCTACAACTTCGTAAGTACAATTTTTACTTAATTATACCAGCCATTTATTTAAACAGGGCACTTTAATGCTTTTGTTTTTAGCAGCAATGGGTAAGATTGTCCATAAAAATCTTTATACAATTCATTGACATATTCTATCTTCGAACTTTTAACTCCTGAATTCTTATAAGAACAGAACTGAAATTAACCTTCTTTTCCAATAACATAATGCTTGTTTTAAACATTAAGTTATTTTCTGAAAAATCAAACCTAGATGTCAAATTAATGTTTTTCTATACTATTTTATGAACCCTAGCTTCATTGACTGCATAATCATATGTTAGCAGAAGATTTAAGACAGGTCATAGTTTTTAACCTCCAAAAAATCTTATCTGATTCCCTGTTCCAATGGTTTTTTTAGCATTCCATTACAGAAAACATTTCAACAGTCAACAATTTTTTTTTCCAAGGACTCCACAGTACCAGAAACATTTTTAGACAATATGGAAAAAGAACAAGTAGCAATGTGTTCTAGATACAATTTCATCACCATTCTGAACATACTGAATAAACTTTTGTATAGCTACAGCACAATCCTCCCCAAGTCCATTCCAAGCATTACAAAATATTTTATTGCAGGAAAGTATCAATGGCTGGATAAATGCTCCTGTGTGACTCTCAGAACTTCCATGCATTCAAATCATGAAATTCAAAAACCCTTCAAACCCTTAACTAAATGTGAATGACAATAAAAATAGTTAGGTATATATCTTAGTAGCAAACCATTCTAAATAAAAAAGGTGGAACTTATGAATTGCAAATTTAGTTGCATTATGAGCTTTGTGGGCTAACAAACTTAATAGGATTAAATAATTATTTTCATTTCTTAAGAATGTAAACACTAAATGTTAAGTCACAAAATTGATGTTTGCACTAACAGCAAAATATGCTTCAATGTTACTTAATTTAAATTGTGCATGATTAACCTGTTCTTAAGATGATTAAAATAGCATTTGCAGTCTCACTATTACTGTAATAGCCTACAGAAAATGTACAGCATCCATCAAAATACCAATATTATCTAACATGTGTAACATTTAATTGATATTATTGTATGATTTAGTTGAACTACACACTCATAATGCTTCATTTTCTTGTCATAATATTTAGAACAGATTTCGACATTTTGTACAAAAATCATACAATAATATCAATTATATGATTGACTTCACTGTGTAAATTCCAATTTATGTTTTAATGTGTAACATTATTGACTATCAAAAACCTGACTTTAAGAAATAAGACACATGAAGGGTAGGGGGACGAAAGTTTCAGAACAGTTTAAATAGTCTGAAAATCCAGACTATCCCAAAAAATTTGGGGCACATCACTACAATATACACACCTGTGGCACTCCTCTGGTAGATTTTTCCAATAAGGTGGCATTCAGAGGCTAAACTGACGTGCACATTAAGGACTGGAAGCTCCAGCTAGGTTACCAGTACCACTGGTAACATTGGTAAGGTGGTTTAATCTAGCATCAGCTTCCTCACTCTACATGTGAGTAGCCTGAGCTCTTTTAGGTGGCTCATCATCCTGCCACAATCAATTTCCCATGAGTTGCGAGATCACATACCCTACCAAGTCCAATCCATTTGGATGACTCTCTGAGGGGAGGAGCTCAGATGTCCAGCCTGACGTACTTCTAATAATGTCAGAAGTACCACGAATGCTCACATCAGAGCATCTGAAAAGTTCAGAAACCTCCCCATATCATGGTGCAGCATCCAGCTTTTTGCATGAAATGTGGCCTTTTAAGTTATGATATGTCCTTGTAGCATTTTCAGGACATCTTGTAATATTACCCAGTTACAGTTTTGTTTGCAGATACAATGCTGGTAAATCATTCCTTGAATAATGAAAAAAGATATGATCTTAACTTTCCCGGCAGAAGCCTAGCACTTTTGTGATTTGATTTGTTGATGATGGAGATTCCCACACAGAGCTGTTTGCTCTCAGGATCAAAATGATGTAGCCAAATTTCATCAGCAGTAATTATGTTTAACCTTCGAAAGAAACTCCTCATCTTCCTGCAACATCATTCTGAACCACATGCTAACCTGCATAAATGTCCCTTTGTTCAGCAATCAGCAGTCTTGGAATCCCCCATACACATGAGTCATGAGAAAATTTTGAGTTACCAAATGTGAGCAGCACCCATTGAAATTTTCAGAATTTCTGAAAGTGTTTTTAATGTTATTTGGCAGCAGTAATATTAATATTTTATTCTATTGGAGCACAAACTGGAGCACTGTATTTGGTTTCTATCTTTAATTAATTGTCTTAGTGTGAGAGGACCAAATATACTGTCTGCCTTCCTTTGAAATTGATTACCCCACAACATTTTAAACCATCTTCAAGCTGTGCTTTAGGAAAGACAAACTCAGTTAAAGATTTGTTGAGACAAAAGCAGAATTTCAGAGTAGCATATTGTTCATTGCATACCAACTCCATTTTACGGTAGGTGGAACTGAACACGTTCAATTTGCACACTTCGTAAGGTGGGAACTGGAAGTGACAATAATGAAACTAATCCATACATACATTACACAGAAAGTTATCAGAATATTTCCTAAACTTAGGTATTCATTTTTTACACTAAACTCCACTTATATAAAAGTAAGATGCATTTTGGGTGAATCTCTCCCATCTTCAGTTGCTCACTGAACCGCCATATACCTAAGTGTAGGATACATTACCACTCCATTGTCAACTGGTTCATAAGTAAAATATTTATCAGAATATTATAAAGTTAAATTGTAGCACAAGTTATGCCTATAGAATTATTATGATCATTCTTTATTGAACAGGCCTTGTAGAAGAAGAGAAACAACAACAATAAGAATTTATCTGTTATAATCAAATCTATAAATTACCATTATTATTTTTAATATTTTTTTTTTATTATGCCTGACTTATTTGTGTGAATTTTTCAGCTTATATCTGTATGGTAATAAAGGTTTTACTTACTCAATTTCACTTGATTTTCTTTTACAGGGAACAAGGGGCTTAGAACGCCATGTAGATTCATTGCTTGAATGTGCCAAATATTTTACTACAAATCTTGCTTTACGTCCTTGTTTCAAACTTGTAATGCAACCAGAATTCATAAATGTGTCCTTCTGGTACATCCCCCCTTCACTTCAAGGATTAGAAGACCATCCAGATTTCAATGAGAAGCTACACAAGGTAATATTTCTTCCATGCCTTTTTGGCAACAATATAATTATTTTTCTGTATCAGTTAAATGTTTATTTTTAAAATATTATAAAAGACAAATAAGATATGCTATTAGAATATATTACCTCTCCAGTGTTTACGACTTTGAAAGTACAATATTTAAGATATGTTATTATTAACTTGCAGCCTATAATTATTTTGTTTATGCAAACTAAGTGTTTTGGGCTGTAAGATTGTGGTTCAATGGGATTCTTCTCCTTCATCTTCCCAGAATCCCATTGGACTACAGCCTTACAGCCTAGAAGACTCAGTTTGTATAGTTGACATTGGCCAATTATTTTATTTAGGGATGATATACCAGATTGTATAAACTGACTGTATATAACAGAATATACCATGACCTAAGTATGACAAACTGATCATGTTTGATAGGTAATTTTTCCTCCCCACCAGTTTGGGGAGGAAAAATTTTGTCTTCTTAGAAAAAGGTAAGCATGTGTGCTGTGTGCTCACAGCTGTCAGCCTGGTTAACATGTGGGGAAAAACAAAATTAAAATTGAATATATATTAATGAAAGAAAAGTGTTTCACTCATTAAATCATATATGCAAAAATATTATAGTATCAAGAATCATTTTCTTGGTATTTTCTTAAAAGATCTTGTTTCTAGGTTTTTAGTAAGGTATGTTGTTTATTATACATTAAGATTCTTAAGTGAGAAATGCTGAACAGGCCTTTCGTATGTCATAGGCTATCTGTATATAAATTGCTGGGCATTGTAATATGATGGATATGTTATTCCAAATTCTTGAAAATATCTTATTTTTAAAGATGAAATTCAAAATCTTAGTTATTAAATTTAAAATTAACTTGTGTTGGAACTAATATAGTGAAGCATCTAATATATCCTTAATTAGCAGGTCAGTCAATTTAATACTCTTATTCTCCACTTACCTTTGAATTATACAGAACATGTCTCACAGGCCACTGTCTGCATCATCAGCTGTGAGTCAACTGTTGGATTTGTTAATGTTTGGGTGGACTTGGTGGACATTTTATGAGCATTTGGATTAGTTTGTCTTCTGTTGGGATCTTGAATTTCATAACATTAACTTCTTAATTTTTTTATAAACTTTTTTTTCCCATATTCTCAGCTCCAAAGGTCTATCTACAAATTTCAATAATTTGATTTCCATTTCTATATCATGTTTATCTCTCCACAAAAGTGATATGCCACTACTGATTTAAATATCTGATTGTACCTGATGATTCTCCAGTGTTCTTTGAGCCTAATTCCAATGTTTTTATTTGTTTTGCCAATATATACTTTGTTGCATTCCGAGCAGTTGATTTGATATATTTCTGGTTTCTTCTCATCAAGGATTCTATCATCACCAGAGCTGAGCAGATTATTTAGGCTGAATTTGTTTATTGGGGACAAAGTGATTCCAAACTCTCTGAGTATTTTCTGGAATTTTTTGGTGGTCCAAGGATGATAAATAAATTTCCTGTTAATTTTAGTTTCTTTTCTTGCTGTCAGCATTGTAACCTGTTTTAATCTCTTCTCTCATTTGATTTTCCTGATTTTCTTGTCTACACTTTCTACACGTCATACCAATTGGTTTATGTCGTTTGCATTATGTGTGAGTATTCTTTACTGCATTCAAACTCATTCATGGGTATGGTAACAAGTCTGTGTGCTAAGCTGTTGAGGACTACAGGTTTGTATACAGGGGGATTAAAGCCACTTGCCTTTATGTAATTTTCAGCCTGCATATCCTTACTGTATATTCCATATTTCAAATTATTGCCTGTTTTTATGATCTTTAAGTCAAGAAAAGGAATTATGTTCTCTTGTTCTGTATATTCCATAATTCAAATTATTGCCTGTTTTTATGATCTTTAAGTCAAGAAAAGGAATCATGTTCTCTTGTTCTATTTCAGATGTGAATTTAATTTCTCTCTTTGTAGGTTTAGCAATTTGAAAGCATCATTCAAGAGTTTCTTACTAACCACAGCAAAGCTATCATTCACATATCTCTGCCAAATTTTAAAAATGTATAGGAATGATTTGGTAATGTGCATTTCTAAGCAACTCATAAATAAATCAGCCAAAAAAGGGTGATAATAGATTTCCCATAGCTAAACCTGCTTCTTGTTTATTAAATTCACTACTGAACATGGTCAATGAAGCATAAGATTATTAAATTGACTCATCAGTTAATTAAGAATATCTTAAAGATATTCTGGCAAGATTTGATGTTTATAAAATATTGGTTTCCTTGGTGTTCTAAATGGAACTTTTATGATTATTTTTAAAAAATTTTCCTAATTTTTAAAAATTTGTATTGCTTTTGAGGAGAATCCCCAGAAAGTGACTCCATAGATAATTAAGAATTCAACATAGATATAATTTAATATGCTGCTCAGAATATGGATGGAGTAGACCGCTTAGTGTGAATAGCATAACATAACTTATTGAGTCTAATGCCTAATTCGTATAATTATAACAGTCTCCCATGAGAAAAATTTGTGTCAACCCAAATTTATAAATATATTTATATTTGAAATGCATCATATATTTCTCTGATAATAATATAAATCTTTTGAAATGCTCAGGTGGCTCCAAAACTAAAGGAAATGATGATGCGTAAAGGAAGCATGATGATCAACTACCAGCCTCTTCACAACCTTCCAAACTTCTTTCGGTTTGTTGTCCAAAACTCAGGTACAACACATCAGGACATGGACTATTTTTTGGATGAACTTGAACGTCTTGGTGCACAACTTAAATGAAGTATGTAGAGCAAAAAAACCAAACATGTAATTTTCCATTTACTGCTAATTATATAAACATTGTTATAAAATAAGTTGTATTATCATGTATTAATATTATTAATATGTAATACTATGTTCATATTTACCATGGCAACCAAACATGTAAAATATTGTAATTATAGTAGATAATTGTAGTAATAAAAATCATATTACAATTACCTATCAAACATTCTGTAAGTTTTTGCTTCATTGACTTTTTAAAGAATGGAGTGTAATTTCAACATTACCATGAGTATTTAATGCACATTGTGAAAGTTATGGCAAGTTGTGCCCAGTGGTAACAACTTTGTAACTATTTATAATCACTGCTTGTACTATAGCTGTATAAGATTTAAAGAAAATTGCAAGAACTTTCCCTACTATACTCATCAAGTAATGAATTAGTCATACTTTCTACTTCCCTTTCTTTTGACCTTCTACTAGCAGGATCAAAGTAGACAATTATAAATTTCATATTTGTGTTTTATTTATAAGCAAAAATTTATTTTATATATGAAGAGAATAAGAATTTATCCCAAACTTAGGTATTCATTTTTTACACTAAACTCCATTTACTTACATAAATAAGATGTGTTTTGGGAGAATCTCTCCCATCTTCAGTTGCTCACTGAACCACCATTACCAGAAATGATGCCTAGACACCCCAATGTTCCTGTGTTGGCATCTGTTGGCTGAAGTAGGAAATGGCTGATCATCCATAGGAGGATACTCAAAGTTCATTAGGTTTTCTTTATTTTTTAATATGAAAATGTTTAATTAAAATGTAAATTGGAACTTGCACAGTGAAGCTAATCATATAATTGATATCATTGTATGGTTCAGTGAAGCTAATCATATAATTGATATCATTGTATGGTTCAGTTGAACTACACACTCTTAAAGCTCACTTATTTGTCAGAATTTATGGAACCGATTTTGAGAATATTTAGTTCTCATCTTCAAGGCAAAAGTTCAACTGTCGGATCATTTGTTGAGTTGTGGGAATGTGTATTCTGCTCTGGTGGCAGTGTGATAAGAACTATTACACAAAAAGGTGCAGAAGTTCAAGAGACAAAAACATAACAAAGAAACCACAACACTTTGAGCAAGAAAAGAAAGCAAATTTTTTAAAAGTTCACATATCATCCATGGGCTACAAAAAAATTTCAGAATATTCTTAAAGATTTTAATATCAAGTTGACACCAATTAATAGATTTAATGTTAAAAACTTATTGATAGACAATGTTAATGACAGTGTTTCACAAGAGGGAAAAGCAGGTATTTACAAAATAAATTGTGCAGAATGTGAAAAAATCTACATTGGAAAAACAAAGAGAAACATAGGCACAGGGTTAAAGGAACATTTCAGGAACATAAAGTACAAGCAAATAGAGAAATCAGCTGTAGCATATCATTTTTGGACACAAAATCATTACATAATAAATAAAGCAAAATTATTAAAATCAGTACAAGGACCTATGGAACTAGCAACCTGGGAGAAAATCTACATCTATAAATACAAAGACAGTCTAATAAACTTCAACACTACCGGAGATAAAAACATAAATTACAAGTTTATCACACCCCCACCAGAGCAGAATACACATTCCCCCAGCTCAATGAATGATCTGACAGTTGAACTTTAGCCTGGCTGAAGATGAGAACTAAATATTCTCGAAACCAGTTTCATACATAATGACAAGTAAGTGAAGCTTTAAGAGTGTGTAGTTCAACTGAATCATACAATGATATCAATTATATGAAAACTTTTTCTGGAGGGGATAACTCCATTGGGTTGTGAAGATGTTTCAGCAGTTTAATCTCCAGTTTTATTTCATGATTTTTGGTCCAAGAGTGAGCTGCTACTGCTGATTCATCCACCTGCTTAAACCGAATATTCCTAAAGTGTCCTTTCATCTTAATTTCTAAATTTCTCTTTGTTTTGCCTATGTAGCTCTGCTCACAATCTGCATATTTTATTACATAAATTCATGATTTCTGTTCCATTGGTATGGAGTTTTTTACTGTGCAACCTAATAAATTCTTGATATTATATCTGTTCTTTGGGGCTAACATTATTCCATGTTCTTTGAAATTTTTCTTGAACTTGCTGTGTTGAATTGGATGGTAGATGAAACTTTTGAATTTGTATCCTCCTTTTGTTTTTTTCAGTATGGAAACTACCCTCATATCTTTTTGTCTTTTCGATTTATTGATAATTTTTATCACTGTGTCTTTGTTGTAACATTAGTTATAGCTGTCTTTATTATTTGTTGGTATTCTATTTTGTACTCAGCTTCTGTGAGTGGAATACTCATCAATCTGTGTGCCAAACTGTGAAACACTGTGCATTTATGTGGAATGGGGTTATAACTCTCATTTTTATAAGAATAAGAATTGTTGTATTGAAAGGCACTGTAAAAATCATCTTCTCTCCATCTCCTACTCCTATTTTTGTACTTCTTTGGCATTAAGATTCTCATAATGTGACCTTAGTTTCCATAATGGCATACTGCAGCCTTTTTATTTTCTCCTTTTTCTTTTTATATTTACTTTAATTAAGTCTACTGAACATCATCTGGTCACTTAGTCGTGATTTTCCAACTTTTCTCTTCCCATCTATTTTGGCATATAGCATTATTCTGGGAAGTTTTCCATTCTAACTGCATGACTCAGCCATTAAAGTCTTCTCATGTTTATGTCAGTTATTATGTATGGATCTTGGATGCTCTATGTATGCCTCAGTCACATATGGGATTGTGTATTTCTCTTAAGTTATATTTTACTTTCCTAGGTTGGTGTGCCAATTTACTTTCCTAGATTGCTATGGCAGCAACTGCTCTCCAGGTCTTGCTGCTTTATGCATCTTATAAATCCTTTTCTGTACTTTCTTTGTAATGTATCTTGTTCTCGTAATATTGTTAACTGCTCATTAAAGTGATCCAGGGCAATTCTCTCCTTTATCTGTACCATCATGTCAGAGAGGCTTAATATTGGAAGCAAATACATGTTCAAACCTGTTATCATTTAAGATAACACTGGCTGTTGATATGGCAGAAATTTGTATTTCTCATAAGCTCAGCTATTTCAAAATCAATAACCAGTCCTGACTGGTTAGCTGCAGTCCGTAATTGTTGTACAACTTCATTTTGTGGATAAGCATTTCTAGCTAACAAAACCATTTCTTGATTGAATTTGGCTTCCCTTGGATTGATGATGTCTCATAATTTTCTGATGAATTGAATAGCAGGGCTGCTGGTGAACCTGTTGTCTGATACCACTGTGTGTTGTAAAGAGATTAGGAAACGTATTATGGATCTTAACTGTGTTTAATGTTTACAATTAGTCACAAAGTGGGCATACCTCCTTTTATTTCACAATTATTGTGTTGAAATGTTGGTAACCATATTAGTAATCATGTTAATCTTGTGAATCATGGTAACCTTGCAGTGCGCAGTTAAGTTGCACAAGGGAGTAATAAACAATCCAAATTCCTCAATTAAGTGTACTTACGAAGCTGTTGACAATGGAGTGGTATATATATAAACAATTTAATACAGTTTTTTTCATACTAACTCCATTCACTTACATAAAATTTGGAACATATGTTTCGGGAGCGATCCCTCCCATCTTCAGCCTGTTGACAAGCTGTTGTTAAACGTGGCGGTTGGGTCTCTTGATGTTCTTGTGGCGGCATCTCTTGGTTCTATTAGGAATTTGCTGAGTTCATCCAATGGAGGGATATCGAAATTCATCAAATTATCCTTATTTTTTATAATGAAAATGTTTTCCCAAGTGGAAAGTTCTATTGCATTATGAAGTTGTTTAAGTAGTTTTATCTCTGGTTGAATTTCATGATTTTTATTCCAAAAGTGCGCTGCTATTGCTGATTTATCAATTTGTTTTAAGCGAATATTTCTGAAGTGTTCTTTTTTCCGGATTCCCAAATTCCTCTTCGTTTTTCCAATGTATTTTTTGTCGCACTCTGCACATTCTATTTCGTAAATACCTGACTTTTGTTCTGTTGGCATGTAGTCCTTTACTCTGCAACCTAATAAGTTCTTTATATTAAAATTGTTCTTTGGGGCTAACATAATTCCTTGTTCTTTGAATATCTTTTTGAACTTATTGTGATAAATTGGGTGGTATGTGAAACTTTTGAATTTGTACCTTTCTTTTGCACTTTTAAGAGTGGAAACATCTCTTATTGTTTTTTGTTTTTTGGTTTTATTGATGATTTTTATTACTGTGTCTTTGTTGTATCCATTAGTTTCTCCTATCTTTATGATTTGTTGGTATTCAAATTTGTACTCTGTTTCTGTGAGTGGAATGTTAACTAATCTGTGTGCTAAACTATAAAACACTGCATATTTATGTGGAATGGGGTTAAAACTGTCATTTTTTATGTAATTTTCTGTGTGAGTACCCTTTCTATGAATTCCAAATGTAAGATAGTTTTCATTTCTTATGATTTTTAATCTAGGAAGGGGAGATATCCACTTCTTTCTTCCTCTATGGTGAAATTTATAGATTTGTGCTGCAAATTCAGAAGTTTTAGTGCATCTGTAGTATGTTTTTTCGGAATTATTGCATCCACATACCTATACCATGTTTTGAAGATTAGAGGGAAGGCTTTGGTGATATGCATTTCAAACGAACTGATAAAAAAATCTGCTAGAAATGGAGATAACGGGTTTCCCATAGCTAGTCCCGAGACTTGTTGGTAATATAATGTATTGAAAATGAAGTAATTTTGTTCAATGCAAATGTTCGTAAGTTTTGCATATGCCACCACTCACAATGACAAAAGAGGATTTACAAGAGCTAACTTTTAAGATAAAGAGTACTAGCTTATCAAGTCTTCAATTTCTTGTGTCAAGATTATAAACCAATTACAGAGAATCCACTAAAATCCTGCACTAAAAACTTGAATAAAACATTAGATGAAATAAAAATACTGTCCACTACCGAAAAACGAAAACTAACACAGAGCAACCCAGTATTACCTAGAATGTATGCACTTCCTAAATTACACAAAAAAGACAACAGCATGAGACCTATAATCAATAATTTCAATTCACCAACATACTTGTTAGCAAAAAAATTAACTGACATTTTCAAATCCTTGAAAAAATACCAAAGTTTGAGTGTCAAAAATTCACAAGATTTGGTAGAAAAATTACAAAATTACAGCAGAAAATATAATGGTATCGTTTGATGTAGAAGCCTTATTCCCAAGCATACCAAAAGATACACTTATGCTAATGTTAAAGAAATGGTTAAAATCCTTAGATCTACAGACACAAGAAATTGAAGACTTGATAAAACTTACGAACATTTGCATTGAACAAAATTACTTCATTTTCAATAAATTATATTACCAACAAGTCTCGGGACTAGCTATGGGAAACCCGTTATCTCCATTTCTAGCAGATTTTTTTATGAGTTCGTTTGAAATGCATATCACCAAAGCCTTCCCTCTAATCTTCAAAACATGGTATAGATATGTGGATGCAATAATTCCGAAAAAACATACTACAGATGCACTAAAACTTCTGAATTTGCAGCACAAATCTATAAATTTCACCATAGAGGAAGAAAGAAGTGGATATCTCCCCTTCCTAGATTAAAAATCATAAGAAATGAAAACTATCTTACATTTGGAATTCATAGAAAGGATACTCACACAGAAAATTACATAAAAAATGACAGTTTTAACCCCATTCCACATAAATATGCAGTGTTTTATAGTTTAGCACACAGATTAGTTAACATTCCACTCACAGAAACAGAGTACAAATTTGAATACCAACAAATCATAAAGATAGGAGAAACTAATGGATACAACAAAGACAGTAATAAAAATCATCAATAAAACCAAAAAACAAAAAACAATAAGAGATGTTTCCACTCTTAAAAGTGCAAAAGAAAGGTATAAATTCAAAAGTTTCACATACCACCCAATTTATCACAATAAGTTCAAAAAGATATTCAAAGAACAAGGAATTATGTTAGCCCCAAAGAACAATTTTAATATAAAGAACTTATTAGGTTGCAGAGTAAAGGACTACATGCCAACAGAACAAAAGTCAGGTATTTACGAAATAGAATGTGCAGAGTGCGACAAAAAATACATTGGAAAAACGAAGAGGAATTTGGGAATCCGGAAAAAAGAACACTTCAGAAATATTCGCTTAAAACAAATTGATAAATCAGCAATAGCAGCGCACTTTTGGAATAAAAATCATGAAATTCAACCAGAGATAAAACTACTTAAACAACTTCATAATGCAATAGAACTTTCCACTTGGGAAAACATTTTCATTATAAAAAATAAGGATAATTTGATGAATTTCGATATCCCTCCATTGGATGAACTCAGCAAATTCCTAATAGAACCAAGAGATGCCGCCACAAGAACATCAAGAGACCCAACCGCCACGTTTAACAACAGCTTGTCAACAGGCTGAAGATGGGAGGGATCGCTCCCGAAACATATGTTCCAAATTTTATGTAAGTGAATGGAGTTAGTATGAAAAAAACTGTATTAAATTGTTTATAAATCCAAATTCCATTTACCAGTGAGCAGAAATCATTACAATGGTGTAAGATCCTGAGTCAACTTAGAGCTGTGATCAAATGGGAATGTCATGGACTTTTGACTCACAAAGTTCTGGTATTGCCTGACAATGCTTGCTCACACTTATCAGAAAGAACCCAGGACTTTTGTAGGAAACTCAAATGAGAAATTTTATGCCTTATTCTCCTGATCTTGCCCTAAGTAATTTCCATTTTTTATACCAAACTCAAGAAGCACCTTGAAGGCCAGCAATTTGAAAATAATCATAAATTGAAAATCACATGAACAGATGACTGCACAAACTGGATATAGCATGCAGGCATTGAAACTACAATAATGAAAATGCTTTGAAAAATATGGTGATTTGGTGGAGAAATAGCTTAGGAGCTGTAGAATATTAATAACTTATTTCAAAATATAAAAGTTAATTTAAAATTTTTTCTGGAATAGGGAAACTTATTTATTGCAATATTTTCTTTGGTAGTATTATGAAATTCAAAAGCTATTTTATCATCTTGTAGTTTCTCAACATCACATTTCACCAGTCTGCTACCATGAAATTGTTAAATAATGGCAATTTTATTATCAAAAACTGCAAATCACCCCTTTGATTTCTCAGATCAGTAATGTCTGAAGCATGTTTTTGTTGATCATAAAAAGGTTAATTTTATTACTTGTAAGGTCATTTGGGGATGTCCAAATTTGAAGATATACATTCTTGTGAGGACTGCAGTACTGCTTAATATGAGGTCTCTGGATACAGCAGTCTCTCTCCATAATAATTAAAGATTTCATGAAGATAATATTTCCTAATGCATGGTTTGTGTGCATCTCTACCAACCTTAGCATTAAATTTCCCATTATATTTTTGTAACATGTTTTTGGTATTGACTGGAAAATCTATCCAATTTATCATAAAATGCATTTTTAAGTTCTTAATCTTTCTTCTCACTAGCCACATGGACACATGTAATAGTAATATTAAAGAATCCTTCTTGAAACTGTAAATAACAGAAAGCTGTTACTACTGGACTGAAAACCAAACAATAACAGGCTGTAAAAGTATCATATTTTTATCTGAAATGGTTTTATAGTTATGACAGTATCCTCAGAATAGCACAGCACAATAAAAGAAATGCTGTAATGATGCCATAAATCATTCAGGACTCCCAGTATCTGGAATATCTGCATGCTCTGCATGGAGACAATATTTTACATGATAATAACTGGGTTACAAATGCCGGACCAATTGAGCTAACATTTCTTCTCTAATCTTAACTTACTAATTACCTTATACTAACAGTATGAAACTAACATGCTCTCACCTATAAGATAATTACTAACTGCATGTGAGAGGCAATGTAGACTTTGTTTGATTGTCACCAGGGGCAGTAAGATGAGGGCTTCCCCTTAAGTTTAAACGGAAAAAAAAAAAAAACACCACACAATCATCCCCCAGCCCATCAGAGCAAAAAAGCTGTATGGAAGCTATTGCAGAGTTTCCATCACCTGAGGATATGAGAAATCCACCAGCAGTTCACGACCCTAGTTAGACAACTCCTTTGAGCATACATAGCAGAAGCCTGGGAAAATTCATTAAGACATGTAAACCTCCAAGAGAGGAAAACATGGCAGATTATCCAAAGCCTACTGAAAGACATGACCCAATACTCGCACCCCTTATATAACCTCCTTGAGGTTAGGTGCTCCAGCCCCAAGGGAAGGCTCTGGCACTTGCAGATTATCTGGAGCCCCAGGATGATAAACACACTGATATTATGGGGAAACCTCTCAGTTACTCCAACCTAATTAGCAGTTTGGATTTCATCCTGGACAATCCAAGTCTCAGCGAGTGGCCGAAAAAGTCTCATTTGGTTTTCAGTCAAGCATTAACAGTGTTAGTTTAGAATAACTGAGTCAACTTTATAACACTTACATCACTAATAGTCTAATACATCACTATTAGTGATGTAAGTGTTACAAAGTCCACTCAGTTATTCTAAACTTATACTAAACATCACTGTTACAAACGTCCACCATATTCAACTAATTAACAGTGTTACTAGATGTAGAAAAAGCTTTCTCAATAACTTGGCATGAAGCCTCATCTATAACATTCCTCCTACCTCATAACATTCCTGCCTGCTCATTGCTCTGTTGGCCAGTTTTGGGATGAAGGTAGGTACCAGTTTAGCCCTTTGGCCTGGGAGTACTGGAAGACAGCATGTTGTCCTCCATGCTCTTTGCAGCTTACAATCACCTGCCAGCACAGATGATTTGATACTAGCACAAAATCGAAATACAGAATATGCCTGGAGAATCTTAACACAAATCTATGAAGGAAAAAAATGGCGGTTGGCCATTAGCCCGGAGAAAAGCTGCTATTCTCCTGGTTAACAGCAAATTTCTCAGCTATGTGGAACTTCTTGTTGCATTACAGATGGAACCCATGGGGCAATAGTATGAAGTACTTCGGCATGATGCTGGACTGAAAGCTGACTTATAAGCAACATGTCCATAACAAAGTATAACAAGGGCACAAGACTCTCTGGTATATCTTATTTTCAGCTCCAGTTTCATGAACCTGACCCAAAAGCTGCTCATTTACTGTGCAATATTACCAGCGATGGCTGCAAAATTTGGGGATCTGTGACACTACAGTCCACAGAACTGAGCTCTAAGAATTATCCATGGTACTGACTGCAGATTCCCTCCATACCCATTCTAACATCCTGTACATAACAGATGTCATACAGGAGAGAGCGCAGAGACTGTATATTACAATGTTCTAACCATCCTAATCAACACTAGGGTCCTAAGGTTACAGAGCTCCACAAAAATTTAAATCCTACAAACTACTAAGGATGTCACGGGGGCCATTAATTGATAATAGAAAAAACAAAAATCCCAAGTTTGACCAGCATCGGGCCAGGCAACTACCCAACTTGGTTAAGGCTCCCTGACCCTGGAAATGAATGTGGCCAATTGATGGCCCCAGAGCCTACTTAACCAAAATAAATTCCTTCAACTTGGTTCTGGCAATCCCATAACCATATCCAATAAGGTGGCCAATCCACTGTCCCAAGATATACCTAATCAAATCAATATTTTCCTGTTAACATAGTAATCCTTTGTCCACCTAGCAGGTAAAGCAGCAAGACAGTTAGATCTTGCCGAATGACATTTGCCTGGGATAGATCCAGGCGACTTGGCATGGCTTTTGGCTTCTTCTGGATATGGCATAGCAGAGTCATGCTCCACCAGTGTGCTGAGCCTTGTAGATGGTCCCTCTGAACAAGACATGAAAAACCCCATAATAGCATCCCAAAACAATTTTCGTGTTAATAGCATACTCTTATATTCATTAAGCAGATAAAGCCACAATGCAGTTAGGTACTGTAGCAAAGACACCCATCTGGGAGACCCAATAACCTGACCTGGCTTCTTTCTCATACAACATACAGGACTTCAATATAGCTCAATACCCTGTGAGGTCCTAATCTTCAGAATAGATAAACATGTAGAGCCATAAGTCCCATTCAATGACTCCTCTGCCTCACAGAACTATGGTATCAGTGCTGGCGAATGTTCATTAATCCCAGCGAAAAGCCACACTAACATCTTCTATAAGAGAAGAGTCCCTTCTATAAGTCTGCCACTCACATACAACAACAAAGAATAGGATGGGAGAGTTCTCTGCTCTATCTGCGTGTAAATTTAGACAAAGGTCTAACTTTTTCTTGAGCACATAAAGGTACTCACTGGTCTCAGTGGGCTATAGCTGCCCAATGTTTAGTTCCAATTAGATGCCAGTCCACCTAAATCTAAACCTTTTTCAAGACTCTCTTCCTCTCATGCTTTATACTTATGAGATTTGGGGTATGGCTGCATATAACAAGTAAAGCTACATCTTCTGCAAAAGGTGCAGAATAGAGGGTTGAGAACCATTTATTACCATCTTGATAATTGCATAAAGCCTCACTACTTCCATATATGAAGGATGAAATTAGGCACCAGGCAATACAATTTTATGATCATTTATAACACCATGAAAGTGTCCTCATCCGTTCTGTTGTGAATTATGTAGCCCAAGATAGACCTAAAGTTCAATTACAAGGTGTCATGCATGGCCAGTGGGCACCTTGGATAACAATAGCAAACTACCTAACAATGAAAAATAGTCATCTACACACAGAAACAGGCACTCTCTCCTATCATCTACAAACTTAATAATACCAACATCCTACAACCCCCATCCCTTCTCAGTGGTTAAACTCCTCTTAACAAGCAACTCTCTACAGGCAGACCATTAATCAGCCTGCCTACTAACTTGGACATATAGCATACTTTGGTTTTTTTGCTGAAGAAGACACCAGGGCTCTAGTTCATTGAAAGCTTGGAATCTGACTTTGGTTTTACTTGACTGATATTTGAAGAAATTTTCATTTCTTATCTTTATATCTATTTGAAAGCATTATATAATTAAGCAAATATTGCCTGAACAACCCCAGAACCAATAATACAATTAAAAGAAAGGAACAAACCCAGGATTCAAACATACTTAAGGGTAATCAGCTCTAAAATGAATACTTTTCTAAACTTCAAAATGGGAATAATTTAGTGGCCAAAATAGTGCTGAATTAAAATTATCAGAGCTGCTATTGCTGCAATTATCAGCTTTAATGTAGAGAACTTACTAGTAATCATGAAGCCCGCATGTTTCTGTTGAGACCCTTAAATTATAAATGTTGCTGAAGAGAAAGATATGGTAAAATAATGTTTTTATTGTGCAATGGTTTACATAAAAGTTTCTAGCATACAGACATTTTATATGCAGTCTGAAAGGTTAAATAATATTTATAGCAGATACACCTAGGTAGCATATAACTTAACAGTATTAAAAGTTTATGAATCATTGTAGGAAATGAACTATAGTTATTCAATAATAAATACTGCATCAGAGCATGCATATCCACAAGATGTAGGACAACATTTCTTTCCTACAGGACAGGCTTCATCACTGACACACAAATTGCCACATAAAGAAGCTGGATATTCAAAGCCTGGATGTCCTGCAAGTTCAAGGCCAAAGTGGTGTTGCATATGCTCTATCTGTGGACATAGGCCTGGTCTTTCACCTGTTTGGAAGTAAAAAATTAATGTCACATAAAATTAATTATAATGTAGGTAGATAATTAATTATCCACTAATTATTATTAATTAGTGTAACATTTCTTGATAAATGTGTATTTTTGATATAGTTTAATATAATAAATCCAGCATAAAATGATTTCATCAAATGAGGTGTGATAACCACCATCAAACTGTTCTAAAATACAAAGCAAATAAGACAAATGCTTTAAGGTTAATATACACACACTTCTAATTTGTAACATTCAAATTTATTAATTGAAATCATTTTATGATATAGTCGAACTACACACTCTTATGCTTCACTTACTTGTCACTATTGTAGACCGGTTTCGAGAACAGTTGTTCTCATCATCAGTTCAAATCTCCGACTCGAACCGATTTGAACTGATGATGAGTTGAACTGATGATGAGAACAACTGTTCTCGAAACCGGTCTACAATAGTGACAAGTAAGTGAAGCATAAGAGTGTGTAGTTCGACTATATCATAAAATGATTTCAATTATATGATTGGCTTCACTGTGAATGTTCCAATTAACATTTTTAGTTATTCAAATTTATATTTATATTTCTTGTAAAAATAAAATGAATTAAAAAATTAGCAGTAAAAACACATAAATCAAAAAATTTGAAGTGCCTATATAAACTAAAATGAAATTCAGATGCTAAAAAATAATGTATTTCAGGAAATGAGATGCCCTAGGGAATTATAATGTGTAAGAAACATATACTGCAAACTTTCTCCAAAAGTTCAGTTTTTATTTTAGCATAATTATGGTCTTTAGATGAGTACTGAAGCAATGAGAAAAATGTGTACACATACATGCATGCACACGCACACACACAATATAAATGAAAAATAATGTAACACTATTAACAATAATTAGAAAAGCAGCAAAGAATCAAACAGTAAGAAAAAGTCAGAGTTGTAATCGCTATATTTCGAACTCTGTGGCTTTTTCTTAGGGTTTTATCCTTTGCTGCTTTTCTAATTATTGTTAATTTAGTTATATATGTGTGTATATTTAATATAATAGAAAAATAAAAATAAAGTAACACTATTAGACATGTAACAAATTAACAGTAATTGAAAGTGTGACTTTATCTTAAGTGTTTTGTCCTTTTAAAGCTTCTACAATTACTGTTAATTTAATTTATAAATATACATTTATTTATTTATTTGATTATATAAGGAATTCCAAGAAACATTAAATATATCTTGTTGACTCCAGGTAAACTACACACTACACACACATTCTCTCCTTTTTGTGTATATGAATGAATGGCATAAAACACAGCACTCAAGCACTCAGTTATACATCAATTTATCATAATACTGTTTATTCCATGCACACCAAACTAGTGAATTCTGGCTACACTTATTTTGTTTGTAGATTTTATTGTCAGTGTCAATTAGGTATCTAAAATTTGATGTCCATCTTACTGTATGCCTATTTTGAAATAAACAATGAATATTTTATCACAGCATTGTTAACCCTGCATGTTGATGAGATTAGACAATTAACATGGAATATTTTACATTTGTTCAAAGCTACCTTTTGTGGTGCAGGTTAAGAAAAGTTGCATTATTTTCTGGATTCATCAGTGAGTTAGCATACAATTGGTGTACCATACATACCAGAGTTATGCCTGCTGCAAAAAACTGTACCTTAGATCATACAATTTAAAATTTCCAGCTCAAATTGATAGTTAATTTTTTAAATGTGTAGATTTATCTACATACTAAGTTTGAGGAGGACAAGATTGAAATGCACTAGTTAATACTTCTTTTGTAAAAAAATGGATTTTCTCTAAAATAAAGAATCTTATAAAGAGAAATTTATTTAATTCAAGCTAAAGAGTCATAAGCTAAATCTTTTAAGCATAGGCCACAAAAATACCTACAATAACTGGGATAAGACTTGAGTATTGCAATGAAATTTTAACATTTTAATGCTACATATTAATGTAATTATTCAGGAAAGTTTAACATAAATTGAATATAATAATAATAATAATAATAATAATATAATAATAATAATAATAATAATAATAATAATATAAAATAAAAATAAAGTAATACTATTAGCAATGTAACAAATTAATAGTAATTATAGAAGCTTTAAAGGATAAAATACTTAAGATAAAGTCATACTTGAGATCGCTATATTTCGAACTCGTTGAGTTCTTCTGTGGCAAGATGACAAGTCACTCAACGAGTTTGAAATATAGCAATCTCAAGTGTGACTTTATCTAAAAGTGTTTTATTCTTTTAAAGTTTCTACAATTACTGTTAATTTATATATATATATAGTACATTCACAGTTGCATTGTAGCACTTATGTGGGAGTGTTAACTCATGAGTTTGTGACCTTTAACAGACAGTAAAAATAGTTTATTTAATAACTTAAATATTTTGAGAATCTTTTTGTACTTACATTCCTTTCTTGGTGGAGTGGCAGAGCATAACAAAAATAAACAGAAACTAAGAAATATAGGTAATATATTCAGTGAAGCCATTGTCTTCATTTCTATTAACAGTAACACTGGAAGCAGACTTTTATGCCTTATGAAGTTAGGATTTTACTCCCACCTTTTCATAAGTCTCTTCTGAAGGAATGTTCAGGTGCTTGGGTACTGTTAGGTTGCTATCTGTACATATCTTAATGAGCCAAACACATTACAGCTTTAGCAGAAAATTACATTTTCAGTTCACTTGCACTTTTGCAAAACAGAAATAGCTTTAATCTTCTTCTTACTAAAGTGCAGGCAAACTGAATACATGCTAATAGAAATATGCTCAGCCCTCAAACAGTAAATGCAAGATTTACTTAAGAGACAAAAGAATCAACTTTGATTCAAACCCCAGATCCAAATATGGATAATTTTTTTAAGTTTCTTCATTTCCTATTTTCAGTCCACAGTCTAATATGGTTCTGAGGTCCCACCATCAAGTCAATATCCATTGTACATCTTAGACAAATACATGAAATAATTATGAAGTTATTAATACTATTGAGCTGTTACAATGTGTATACATAAGCAGCAATAATAAAAAAAATGTATTTTGTAAACTATGTATAACATTATACACACAAATAAGGATAATTAGATATAATGGAAAATTTCAAGTATCAATTGAAGTACTCTCCTAGGAAATCTAGGACATTGGAAAATAACAACAAACATTAATTTAGAGCATGTTTTATTTGACTTCATTGATTAAGCTGTTTTTTTGAATTACTGTTCTAAAAATATGAAATATCTTGCTCAGAATTCAATAAAATATTAATAAAATAAATAAACATGTAAAGGCATTTTTACAAAAAATAATTTAATAAATAATATAATGCTGAAAGTCATTATAAGCTTCTTAGAGTAATAGTTGATAGACTGTTGCTCAAGTTATTGTTAATTAACCTACAATGCACATCTAACATATTAAATGAGACATGGCAGATCTGTTTCAGAATGCTTACATAAAGCCTGTAAAGTTTAAACTCAATTCAATCATATTTGTAATTTTATTCATTGAAATATTGTTGAAGGATTAATACATTGCTAAAATAATTTTTACAATTTGCCATATTTTCATGATGTAAGCCATTTATTACTATTGGAAGTATAGCATACTACTGTTCTGAGTAATAACATGAGAGCAGAGTGTCACAAAGTATCAACTCTATGATTAGCTAAGTAAGAAGCACTAGGTGTTGATAGCTCTTTTGATATCATTGTTGGATTTGATGGATTTACCAGAAGTGCAGGGAAATAACCTGGCTGTGAATATTGTGGGATTCCATGATAATATTAAGAAGTACTGAGAGGTACAGGAAATTTTGCAGTTTTTGTCTGCTCAGTTGCTTGAAGGTTACTGGCTGGTTTCACAAAAATTTCAGGACTCTTTGTTGCAGAGAAAACTGGGTGGGAAATTCCTTGGTGATGATAAAAAGGTGAAAAACTGTGAGATGCATATGGTGCCAGCAAATATGAACTCTGGGGACTGTGAGGAAATTGTTGAAATTGCCCTTGCATATTAGGATATGATATTGCCCCTTGGACTTGATTAGAAGCTGCCTGAGGGCCTTGGACAAAAATTGGAATGTGTTGCGAAGGTCCTATGGGATTGTGAGGCAGCATAACAGATGGTACAATATACTGTATGGACCCCTGAGGAGAATTAGCTACCATTCCTGGTGCTTGGTGATATGCAAAAGATGGATTCCAGTAATGAAGAGAGTGTTGCTGAGCATTTAGGTTTGCTATGGGCTGTTGTAGCTGAAAAAATTCATCTGAATGTTGAGAATTCTGTGATGCTCCCATTATATTCTGCACCTCTGTACTGGAATTCATGCTACTATTATGGACAGATTGCTGTGGATTTTTAAATGGATCCTCTGGCTTCTCTGTAGGCTGAATGTCCCAAAATGATTCATGTGGCTCATTTCCTCCCTGCATACCAGCAGTTGGAAGTTGATTCTGTGGTAGCTGTACAGATTCAGCAGGATATTGGAAGATATCAGCAGGGAGATTCACAATTGATTCAGGAATTTCAGGTATATGTGGTTTTTCTAGGTTATCAAATGGGAAAAGTGGGTGATGTGGTTTGTTTGTTGGAGCTTGCTGTACAGGTTTGTGAGGTTTTTGTGGTACTCCAACAGGGTGTGGATATTCTGGCAAAATTGGTGGAACAGGAGTAGCAAATGATTCAGACCAATGAATGTCTGGAAAATGTTGTGTAGATCCAGAAGTCACCTGTGGTACTGCTGTTGTATGCCAGTTTTCAAATGATCCTGGTGTTTCAGAAGACATAATTGATGAACCTTCAGTAGCACTTGATGTGCTGCTGACACCTTGTTCATGGTGAATACCATTTGAATGTGATGAATCTTCTGCAGGGACAAAGGGCTGCTGTTGGCCTGGAGAAATTAAGTTTGGATCTGCTTCAGTGCTGTGAGAACTATCTGGAGAATGGAATTCATGGTATGAAAAACTATCAACTGTGACAGGAATCACATTATTGTGATGTGATGATGACTCAGGCATTGGTTTTTCTGAAGGTGTAGCTACAGGTAATGAGGAATCCATTGGGTTGTTCATTGTTGATCCTTTGTTAGGTTTGGAATGCGTTAAAGATACAGGTTCTGTTGTAGTTGATTTCTGTGTGTCCTCCAAGTGTTGTGCAGAAAGTGGCCGAGTGCCATCTCTGTTGTGTTGTCTGCAACCAGCTTTACTCTGTAAATCTGCAGCACTTGCATTTAGCAGCTCCCCAATTGTTATAACTGGCGTTGGCATAATGGAGAAAAGATGGAGTGGTTTTCTTGTTGTTTTGTTGTTATCTGCAATAGGAATTGCAGATGAAACAACTTCTGTTTCACTCCCAGCAAGTGTTTGCTGCCCGAAGAAGCTCCCAAGAAAAGGTATATCCAAGAAGTTGATATTGAGACGTTTGCCTTGTGCTCTTTTACCATCCTGTTGGAAGGGAGAAAAAAAAAAAACAACGTGCTAGTTGCAGAATTATACATGCAATAAAAATACAGCTCTTATTCTGCAAAAGATGTTATGAAATAAATGGAAAAAATTGTACAAAGAAAAATATAAAATAAATAAAAAATCCATAAATTAACTGGTCTAGGTATCAAAAGGATGTAATGCAAAAATATAGTGTTTAAGTTGATGTTAAGAGGAACATGTTGTTCAGTAGGCTGCTGAAAAACCACGGATATGGTGGAATTTTCTTAGACAATATTTTGCCTACCCTGTAGCTAGCCATTAAAATATCTGTTTACCTATCAACCAGCCCAAGCACAAAAACAACTTTAAGCATTTTCCTTCCTGGAAAGGAGAATTCCAAGTAGGTTTATTTAATTTTCATTTAATTCAGTTTTAAAAATCAACATATTTTGCACTCATTTCCTTCATCTTTGAATTAATTTCATACATGGTTATATCAGTCTGTAACAATTGAAAGCTTAGAAGCTTTAAAATATTTTTCCATGAATTGGACAAAATGTATTGATTGTAATATTATTTTACAAGCAAAGTTTTATTTTTATTTTAAAAGTTGAACTTTTTTTAATTAGTGTTTAATGCCCCTTTTTACTACTGAGGCATCAAGGCAATGGACACTGATGATACATGGGAAGAATTTATGAATTAGGAAACGATTTTTTTTAAAAGAAAGGAAATATTCCAGGCCTATGTTTAGGTTACCTTCCTGACATTTGTCATTTATGAGGACAGGAAAACCTCAGTCAGGAGAACCGTCCTATCAGAAATCGAACCCAGACCTCTCGCTCACGAGTCTGTGCCTTAACGATCATGGCCACCTCGTCCGTCTAAAAGTTGAGATTCACGGATCACGGCCTTTAAATGGCTTAATGCTAAACTATCATAACCATTATCATCGACTCTACCACCACCAGCCATTGTTAGTGGTAGAGGATGGAAATTATAAAATGCAATTAAAGCTGGTGGCATATAAAATATTGAAAAATGCAAATTTTGGGAAATGCTAAGTAACAAAGGTCCATTGTCATTCTTCATCTCAAATACAACATTAATGTTACTCTATACATTCTCGAAACCTCATCTTTGCTATTTTCGGGATTGGTTTTCTTGACCAACGCACACGATTTGCGTCAATTTCGTCAGTTTTTTCAACACAAATCCACACGTTTTTACTCGTGCCTTTCGTTTTGCACAGAACAAGTAAATTCAGTTTTGTACACAATAAATGAATTGCATTTCTGGAAGGATGCAATTGATCAGAAGAATCCTAAATGCATTCCGCAAGCATACAACGAATGTTTCGTAATAATTTAAAATAAATTTACACTAAAAATGCTTAGCTGTAGAGTCAATTTATCTACCCATATATACTGCCGTAAGACCGGTAGAAAACAGGTTCAGAAAGCAACGTTCAAGGGCATTATAAGGCGGGAAGCACTGTTAAAGTAATGGCGTCGCCGGCTCTGGTACTGTAGTAGCGAGACTTAAAACACATGAACGGACAAGGTTTGTAACTAAAGCCCCATATTTTTAGGCTCAGAAGCTAAGTAGGGAATGGATGGATTTTGTAAGAGTAAATATTTATTGGAAAACCGCACAAATCCCAGAGGAAGGGGAAAGTCAATAATGCTTATATTTTAAAGAAAAAGAATAGAGGCATAAATTTATTGAATATGGCTTACAAAATATTTGCAAACATTTTAACCAGAAAAATTAATTAACATCTTAAGTTCACATTAAATTAAGAATATTGGATTCATACAAGGGTTGTTATATAATTATAGCTCATTTTAAAGAACTGCATTTACTTTAAAATATTCTACTTTAAAATGGAACAGTTATCAGTTTTTTTAAAATATTATAGTTAACTGTTTAGCACACTCCCACTGCATGACCAAGAAACATGCGTTCACTGGAGAAATTGCGCGCGAGCGGAAGTGATTTGAAACCCCTGTTTCATTTCGACTTTATTTTCCGGCATCCTTTTAAGGATGCCAGTGATGTGAAAAGTGTTATCTTTATACAAGCTAGGAATCTACGTGGATTGTAACACTTTTAAAGCGACTGCAAGATGACGAAACAATTCCAACGCAACCCCTTATATGAAATAATATTTAATACACATCTGTTTACAGCAAATAGTTTATCAGAAACTATCACTTAATATTAATTTGATTTATACATCTCGAAACATTTCGGAGCTATTTATTTCGAAAGTTCAAAAATACCCTTAATATCCTTTTAGCATAAAAACTATTAATGATAATTCATTCATATTTTTCATGAAACCTACTCTCTCTTGCCTATATAAGTTAAAGTTTCGGTTTCACGAGGACAAGCCCATATATCGTTTATAGACTAGACATATAAAAGTCTTCTAAAAGGTTTCCAGTAAGAAATTGTGAACTGTAATGGTACAGCAAAAATATCTATTACATTTTACTGCCATGATAAGTATGTTGTACGAAGATAATTATGCATGATCTGTATTAAAAACTATCAAAGTACAGAAATATTCAATAAAAGAGTAACACACGAGCTGCCCAATGCCGCCTACACGTTTGGATATAGAATATTCGCAACACATACAGAAGAGTAATATTAGCTAAAATATAATTAGTAAATAAATACACGTTGATGACCATTTTCTGATTGCGAAAGCGTGCTGCAAATAGCACTTTCCAGCTTAGTAACAGAAAGAAAACATAATATGGAAATCTCGGCTTAAAACATAATAATAATAATAATAATAATAATAATAATAATAATAATAATATGGTTTTCAAAAAACAAAATATGTCATTAGATCAAATTAGCCGTAAATGTCAAAATCAATAAAGCAGATAGGTACCTACAATGTGCTAATTATTTAAGAAGTGAAATCGCTTATGATCATGATAATTATGTAGCAAATATAAAATTATGGCGAACATATTTATTTTTATATGGAACAGATAATTTAACTAGGTCATAAGTAGAAAGAACAGACGTATGGTGAAAACAGCCGAAATTAATTTCATATGATGTTTTGCAGTTATCCCTAAAATATATAAGAAACAAAATAAACTTGAAATAACTAAATATTCTAGATATAACCTAAACCGAAGTGGTTACAATAATTACACAGAGAGACCTCAAATGAAAAATTAGATAAAAGTGAAACGTAATATGGGTAGGTTAAGAAGACAATGGACCAATGATATCCGAGATGGAACAGGTCAATATTGGCCTACCTTGAAGTAGAATTATAAATATATTTCGTCCCCTTAGTGTAGCTAACCTGAACAGTGGTACAAATAATTTGTTTTGCTTTCGCATTAGACTATGTTTGAAACTACTGTGTAGTAATATAATTAAAACCATATACTTTTTTCTGACCTTGATGCTCTACATACTTTTCTCTGGGCCGAGGGTCTTTGGCAGACGCTGGTAAGGCGTGAAAAATATTCTTAAAAGCACAGTTACCTTTCAAAGAACTTATATATATATATAAAAACCACTTACTTTTTGAGAAGATGCTTCCATAGCTGCCAATAGTAGTACCAGTACAAACGTCCGGGACACAGTCATCATGGCGTTAACTGATAGAGTAACAATTGAGTACCATCTCAGGATATGCTTGCTTTTATATACAATAGCAATTATTTAGGCAGTTTTAGTCCATTTTCTGTTAGAAGCCAAAGCATGTCTTATAGATAACCGTTTAAACCTTAATGGTGATCAATGAATCACGCCCAGGGATGCTTTGAATGTAATCAATCCATGTGCCAAGAATGTTTGGCAATTAAAAAGCATTTAACTACAAAATAAGTGCATTAGATGTTTCAGCTCCAAAAGGTAATGTTTGGGAATTATAGGTCAGCTATACCCTGCTTCGAGATTCAAGAAATAGAAACTTTTTTTCTGTAGGTAACTTAAGCAATGATGAGCTTCCTTGTAGCTTCATGTTCATTGTGGCCTAAACTCTGCCGGGAAAAATAAACAATTATTATTATTGTTGTTGTTGTAAGCAAAATTATTGGAAAACTTGATATTAATTGTCGCAAAAACATGAAAAATTGCAGCTGATGACGTCTTCCTCTTCTACTACGTCCTTAAGTAACCAGTGGCAATCTTTTCTTCTCCTTCTTGTATGTGTTCATAAAGTTCAAGTTAAGACACTGTTCTGTTCCTTCATTTTCCTCTGATAATTAACATTTTTGACTTTAAATTCTAGCAGATATGTGAAAAAAAATGCCAAAAGTTCAGAAGTTGCTTTTATCTTTAAAAGGCCAAAGTACCGGTCTATAATCTTATAATCTTATATTCTTATAACAATTATGTGTAAAAAATAGTTTTTTAAATGTACTTCTATCCCATAGAAAGTTCTAATTGTATATTTTCCACCTCATTAAATAAAATGTTATCTTATAAACCAAAATAAGTTACCCTATGGACTAACTTTATTAGTTCCTCCAAGTTTTAAAATTCACAAAGTAGGCAAGCATAATTACGAAAGCTACGATTTAGATAATAATTCAGACATGCCTAATTAAATTACGCTAAGATTGGATAAGAAGAAATAAAAATAATGCCAATATTTTTTTCTTCGTATTTTTAAACTATATGAAAGAGGCTCCTATTCAGTGCTTGCAGCGTGGTTTTTTTTTTTTTTTTTTTTTTTTAATTCTGTATTATAGAACAAAAATTGCTGTTTTTAAACGCCTGTATTCTGTGGTGCTGTGGCCTCTGACATATGACATATTTAGAGACGAATGTACCCCTGTTGATGCTCTGTACTGTGGGTTTCAAACCAACGGGGTGGCTCAGATGGTTCTTAGAACTCGCATTAGGGAGGTTCCGGGTTTAAATTTCTTGGAGTCACCCATCCTGAACTTGGAACTTTTCCGTCCTCTGGTTACTTAGGTGAATGCTAGGACGAATACTTGCTGTCCAGGAATTTTTTTTGTCCTTCATGTCCTTTGTCAGCATTCCAAGGCTGTAAGGACAGGCAATGCAGTGGCGTGCAGTGGTGGAATTTGCTCATTGAAAAATCTTAAATCTAGTAGGATAGAAAGACTTCCTCTTCAGTCTTAGCGACTCCAATCCAATTCAGAATATGATTAAATTTTCAAAATTAAAACTTTATTTTCGTAGGTTACAAACATTTTGGTTACCATTGTTACCAAATGTCATCAGAATAAAACGATCATTTCAATATTTCTTGTTATATCTTGCGGTTATTTCATTATTTACAACAATTGACAAATATATGAGCATAAACGCTTTAAATTTGTATTTTATTAACTATGTGTAACATAACGTGAAGACACTCAAGAAATGCAATGAACCAAACGGCTGTAGAAAAAGACGGTAACCATACAGAGCTCTAAATGCAAATTTGTTTTATGAAGATTTTTACATATCTTTAGTTAATATAAAGAATAAATTAAATGTTAAAATGTGATCAAATAGTTCGGGAGTTTATTTCGGAAGATGAAACATTCTAATTTTTACTTTATTTTTAATGCTCACTACATAATTTGAGCTTGTCCTATTACTTCCTGGTAAAGTCTACACAAATGGAGTTGCATGGTAAAACTATTTAGCAACATTTTTATTAATTAAGGATTTCCTTTGTCCGCTTTGAAACTAGAAGTAATTTTAAGGATTTGAATGAAATGAGTACAATTCACCAATTACCTATGCCGGTCTTTATGGTCTCTTAGGCTTCGGGGGGTTTTCACCACAGCTTTTCACGAATATTGGTTAATAATGAAGAAATGTTCTTGTTACCTTGATCTAAGTAGTCTCACAATCATTTTTGCATACAAGCAAAATTAGAAATTGCTCCTTACAAATCATCATATATGTTTTTAAAAGGAAACTTAAACAAAAACACGAGTATTAAAATTAACAATAACAATATTAAGAGACAAGCAGTAAATAAATATTTAGGTATCTATTTGGATGAAAAAATAAATTTTAAGAAACATGTAGAAAACACAAGAACTAGAGCAGAAAAGTTATGTTTAAGTTGGCCAATATTGGACAAAGATATTTCAATATACATACTAACGGAATAAAAATATATCATAATAGCATTTTTGCAGCCATAATAAACTATGGAGGAGGAGTCTGAGGGGAAAAGGCACGTGAGATACATTTTATACGTACTTTAAGGAGCTCACAAAGAAAAATTTTATTGAGATGTACAGGGGCATTTTCCACTTCTCCAACAATGGGACTATTAGTAACAATGGGTATATAGCCAATTGACTGTTTAGTTCGATTAAGATCAGCCTCTTATTGACTTAAAAACAAAATAATGAACATTGTTGGTAACAAGTGTAGGAATAAAAAAGAAGTTAAAGATTCCTTATTAAAAATATGGCAACGAGATTGGGATGAAATAAAAGAAGGCAGAAGAGTACATGAAATATTCCCATCCATAAAGTAAAGATTACAATATAAGCATATTCATTCCAATAAGGGTTTAGTGCATTATGTAACAGGCCATGGTCCATATTGCTCATACAAAGATTTAATTTACAAGCAAATAATGCATGTACGGACTGTAACGTGTTCGATACACCGGAATATGTCTCATTTGAATGCCCTAAATACCAGTCAATCGTAGCAGAGGAAAGACAACTACTTGCAGGGAATGCATTTGGAACATCATGAGAAACGAAGATGATTTTAGGACAATGAACGAGCTAACAAATAAAATATCATGCAAAATGGCAGAAGAGTATAAAAATGGCAAAAAACAAACAAGAGAAAAAATCCAAAGGCCAGAAATGGTTTATTCCCCTTGAAGATCCGAGAGAATCAGGGAAAGGCAAGAATGATATTTACAACCAGAATTAGAAGAAGATAGTACCCAATTCGAATCAGAAGAAGAGAGTAGAATAGATAGAAGAAAGGAAAATGATAGTTCTCGGGGGGAAAGGAAGCAGGAAGAAGTAAATGGAAATCAAGAGAAGGAAAGAGCGGGAAACTGCAATATCAGCACATCATAGCTTCAGTAAAGTTGCTGCTTGAGACCGGCAGCTACTCCATTGATGCCCAGGTTCTGATGCGGGGACTTCCAGTGGGGAGCAGCCTGGATACCGAGCGCTAGTAGAAATGAAGACATATATATTAAATAGGATAATAATTGTAAATTAAATAAAGTTTAAATGTAAAATGCAATCATTGCTACTGGATACCAGTTGCAATTGTAGATGCAATTATAAATTATAGTAAAAAGCCGCAGTGCTGGATTCCAGTACCGGTATAGTTCATTGAAGTTTTAATTTTGTTTAGTTATAGTTTTAGTTTTTTTCTTTTTAGTGTAGATCTTAAAATATGTAGAATTTAAATCGTAATTTAAATTGTATTGAAAATATAAGTGGAATAAATAAATGAAATCTGGAGTATTACGTCCTGATGTAGTAACAGATATCAGGATATAAGTATTGCAGAATAAAAATAAAAAAAATATAATAATCATTTTGTCTTTGTCTCAAAAACTGGTGTAAAAATTTCCTGTCATTTTTTGACATAATATTTCTTGTATTTTGGGTAAGGGGTTTGAATAGTTCCGAAGTATTTTCAATCTTTTGGTTGTTATTTCTTCTACACTGCAATGATACATATTTTATTTGTTTATAGTAACATTACGATCCAGAAAAAATAGTATAATCTTCTTCAAAGTGGCGGCAAATTGTTCCTACGAATAGTTTCTGATCGGGCATTTAAGGATACTTTCCTCATATCCAAATCGTAATATAATGTGTTAAAATGACATAAAAGAATCCTTTTTAGGGTTTTTGATTTAGGTTTAAACCCAATTATTCTATCTTCCAAAATCGTGCCATACATGTTATCAAGTAGCACAGAAACACGTTTTCTACAATGGTGTTGAGCTTTGATCTTCACTTTTCTTCTCATAAATTCCTCCCTCCTTTTTGTGATCGTGTACAAAGAATGGCGGTATCTCAAATTTTAATCTCCTATGATAAAGAGCCTTTCGGGATGTAAGACCGTGGTACAATGGGATTCTTCTCCTTCATCTTCCCAAACGTTTCGTTCACCAGTCGTGAAGGAGAAGAATCCCATTGGACCACGGCCGTACAGCCCGAAAGACTCAGTTTGCATAACTGGCACCGACCGTGAAAGCCTGCATTTTAATCTTTTGTCTGATATGTTTTATTGAAAAATGTACAGCATAGAATTGGCTAAACTTTTACCAACAAATATAGAGTAGCTATTTATAAGACAGCCTACTCTTTCCTAAGGTAACCGTTTTAGATTATTTAAAATAAAAGCCCTAGGTTAGTTATACAAGGGCTGTTCAATAAAGATTTATCATAATTTTTGACATCATACCTCATAATTTTCATGGTCTTTCTCAAAGTAGTTCCCGTTGTATGCAATGTACAAATACCAGCATTTCTGCCAGTCTTCAAAACCATGCTTGAAATCATTTTTGACAGGTCCTTCAGAATCGCCTCTGTAGCCTTCATCATGCTTCTGATGATGGAAAATGCCTCCCATGAAGATGTATCTTCAATTTCGGGAAAAGGAAAAAGTAACACTAGTCTACAATCTGGACTATAGGGAGGGTAAGGGGCATCTTTTACTTTGATTTTTGTGAGATGTTCAGCAACAACATTTGCAATGTGTGTACATGAATTATCGTGGTGCAGCATTCAGTTTGTTGCACGAAAATGTGGCCTTTTGCGTGTGATATGGCCTAACAGAGTTTCCAGGACATATCTGTCATATTATCCCCAGCTACAGTTGTGTGTGCAGGTACGACATGCTGGTAAACCATTCCTTGAATTTCGAAAAATGAGATGATCATAACTTTCCCATCAATAGAACCCACTTTTGTGTTGGTGATAATGGAGATTTCCAACAGAGCTTTCCTATTTGCTCTTAGGATCGAAATGATGTAGTCAAGTTTCATTAGAAGTGATTATCTTTGAAAGAAACTCCGCATCTTCCTGCAACACCAAATTCATCTACATGCAAACTTGCACGCGAACATCCTTTTGTTCGGGAATCAACAGTCTTGGAACCCACCGTGCACAAACATGTCTCATGTGCAACTTTTCGGTTACCACTGTGTGGGTGGCACCCAGTAAAATTTTCAGAATTTATGAAAAGGTTCTTACTGTTATTCATTGTTCTTCTCTCACAATGACAGCAGTGGTGTTAATGTTTTCTTCCGTTAGAGCACATACTGGAGCCCGGATCCACCTTCCTTTGAAATTGATTGCTTTCCCTCATTGAACATTTTAAATCATCTTCGAGCTGTGCTATAGGAAAGGACAAACTCTCTATTAACCCCCTGAAACATTGCATAAACTCTGAATTGTTGAGACGGAAATTGTTGAGTAGCATATTGTTCGTCGCATGGTATCTCCATTTTACTGTAGATGGAAATGAACATGTCTCAACTTGCACATCTCTCAAAGTCGGGAACAGGGAGTGACAAAAATGTGCACATTAGGCATTAAGATAACAAAATATTGTAAAAATACTTTTACGTACACGAAATTATGCTTGTAAAAATTGTGATAATTCTTTATTAAGCAGCCCTCTTATGTCAATACCCCTTTGTTCAATGTTAGCATCCTTAAACATCTAAAGCTGTACTCTGTAATGAAGTTTCAGAGTCATGTAAGACAATGCTAGCATCCATTCTGATTCTATGCCACTTAAGTTTCAGACATGTTGCACGTGTCCAATAAGTTTTGTAAGTATATATTAAAGAGCCTGGTTTCAGACTACAGAATAGATGCTTTAATTTTGGTCAGATTAATCACATTCTTTGTAAAAGAAACTGTCCATTACACATTCTTTGGAAGAGCGTCTCAATTTAGGCGACCTCTACAAACAAGAGGAATTTTTTTGTTCAAATTTCGCCTCGAACTGAGTGGGTTTTAATATACAGGATAATTCAAAAGTAAGCTGTACTTTCTTGATTTTGTATATCTTAAAAATTCTGGAAGCAACAAATGAGATCTTTTGAGCCTCCACCCATTGCCTAAATGTTGTATGTGTCCAGCATTTAATTCTTGTACAAATAGCAGTATCTCTTTAATGCTGTATACAGTAGCTCTGAGTTCGTGTTTTGATATCTGCCACAGTGTGTGCAATGGAGTCCTTCAACTCATCAAATGTCGTAGGTTGACACAGAAGCGCACCTTGAGCTCCACATCAATAATCTGCTGGGTGATTTTGCAGGTCAAGTTACAAGATAGTGCCTATTGATAACACGATCACTGAAATGTTATCTAAATTTTATTTTGTTTAGTTAAAAATCAGGTAATGTGTATCATTTTGCGCGAATATGCTATTTTCAGTGTTTCGATTTCTTAAAACAGTATAGCATAATTTTGGAATATTAATGTTGATCATTTAATGTAACAGTTTTAGTTGCCTCATTGTCAATCTCTTCAAATAAGTATGGTCCTATTAAAATGTAACTACACAAAACAGTAACTTTTAAATCGTAAAGTTTATGTTTTATGACTAAATGTGGATTATTGGAATACTAAATTCTACCTTTACGGGTGTTCATGCAGATGTTGAAATGGAAATGTGTTTCACAACATATGATCAAACTTCTGTGAATGTACTTGAATGAGCTATATCGTCTGCATAGCAAATCTATTTGTTGAGTTTTGTCTCTCAGTTTCAACAAATTTTGAATTTTGTAGGGAAGCAGCTTAAGGTGTGCCTTCAGTATGCGCCAAACTGTTGTACTTGTTAATCTCCAGACGCCTTGATTAACACTGCATACTCTATATTGGTTCTCATTAGCAATGCTCCGTGTTTCTTGCAGAACCTCAGCAACTGTTGTGTCTGTCTGTTTGAACTAATTTTTGCATCTATGACAGATTCAGTTTGTTTAACTTTTGATACAGGCCTCTGGAAAGAATTTAAATTGCATGAGCTGTTAAACTTTTTGGATACGAAAGATTGCTGAAACACCCCATATTCGTAATAAAATTGAACAAGTCCAATACGCTTTTGCGTTTCTTTCCATAATTGAAATAGAACACACTTTTACTTACGTTGAAGTTTATTATTCTACTACAACAATGCTCGTCATGATGATGGGAAAAACCCATTACGTTTGTAATAAACCAGTGCCAGAATTTTTAGTTTGTGTGGAAATTGAAGAAAACATGAACAATTAAATTTGCTTCTTGCTTTTGAAAAACCCTATATTTCTCCCAAACGTTCTGTTGTCTTAAAAGTATTATAATATTTTGTCTTATCATATTACAATATAGCGTTTTGGTTAGTTGGGTGAATTTGGGTGTTTTAGACAATATCTTTATTTAGCTTTTTTTTTCCCCCTGGCATCTTGCGGAAAGATATAATGAGTATAAAAAGTAATGAGACGCACAAGAAAAAAAAATGTGCATTGTCATGTAATTTATTGCTGCAATAATAGGTGTAATTAAATGTCATTATAATACCATTGTCATCTCTGCATTACGCAAAGGGAAAGAAACTTTGCTATATAATTAAATATGTGCTCTTACTATTACCTGCTCATTTTAATGACGTAATTATTTTTGTTGTAAACAAAGTTGCATTGCGTAAAAATTAAGCGTTATATGGTAGCCTTTTCATTATAAAAATCACATATTTATATGCTTAAATAAATAATTACTGAATTATAAAGGCGCCCTCTAGTGGATTTGGAGTTTTTATCTAATGTATACTTCACCCAGGATTAAGTGATCATTGCTTTTGTTTCACTATTTTATCCTTAAGCTCTACAGTGCTTTAATTCTTCATCAATAAGTAATGACAGAACTACTTGTAAACGGAACTTCAAATCACAAATGAGCGCAGTGTATGCGCTCTTACAAGCAAACAACCTTCCCGTTACCTTGGAAGCATGCTACCTGAGATTTCGATCAAACATGTGCAAAGAACATTAGGGAGAGGCGTTGTTCATCGTTCACTTAAAAGGTGAGTACAGTTAGATGTATTTCTAACGGATGCTTGGATAGCAATAGACAAGGGAATGTCAGCCTCTCTCAGAACAGCCATTAAAATGAAGGGATAGCGGCCATTAAATTGTGTCAGGATTACAAAACGTTAAATGACTGCCGAACATCTTAATATGACGTAAGAAAGATAAAGAGTCCTTGCCTAGTGCAAGTTTTCTGATAAAATATATTAACAGTAACAATAACATAATTGTCTATCTTTTTTATTAAATCTGAATAAAATTGCGCTTAGTTTCGTAAATTTATAGAATGGCTTCCAAAACGTACTGCAATTATTTCAAATCAGGATGGTTCAGTCTCTTAAAAATGTAGTATAGTCTCATTTTTTAAGTATTAAAAATACTTAAATAAAAAAATCATTTTCAATGCTTATTTGGCTTTTCAAACTGATTTGAAAGTCTTTCCCTTTTTTTTAAATCCGAGATAAATTTACGTACTTTGCATTCCTTCCTAGAATTTTATTTTTCTGTTACAAATTCTACCTCTTCAACTTTATAAAATAATTATTATGCGTTGCTGGCGGTGGTGATCAGTAAATATGTGTAAACAAAAGATAAATTAGTATATAAATATATTTCATTATAATATCTAAAATTTTCTTCAATATGACACTTTTAATCATTTTAAAAACATTTCTAAAAATTAAAATGTTGCACTATAATGTTCTATTTATTTTATAATTTAGCATACATGGTAATTCAGGGAAATACATTGCATTGAGAGCATTAATGCATCTTTGCTGACATAATCAAATTATTATAAAACTATCAAAATTTGCTTGTTTTCAATGATTACCATTCATAGCTATTTTCAATCTTTATGCTTATCCAAGAATTGTGCTTTACAAGTATTTAGATATCTGGTAACGTTATCGTTCGAAAAGTCTAATATGGTCTCTGGATACTCAATAGGAACGGGCTTTGCCATGCAAATAATTAACTATCAGCCACTATATAAGCTAAACAAAGACTGAATATACCCCAAACGATTACAAATCAGAGAACAGCACATTGCTTTGGACTATTTCGATTCGAAATACGACATAGAGGTCACAGTTTCCTATTCCTAAGTTACATGCAGAGTATTTAAAACAAAAACTGAAACGTCACATCTTTTTCGTATTAGTGATAAGAATAAAAATAAACAACTGTTCTAGTGACAAGTAATAATACAGCAACTACTTAGACTTAGGCAAATCTTATTGAGAGGTATCGAATTTCGATCCATGTGTGAGCAGAAGTTGTTGACAATCTCGTATAACCTTAACGTCCTAATGATCAAACTAAAAGGTGTTGTTTACCACCATTTCTTTCCATGTACTATAGAATAAGTGTCTGCATGAAAGGCAATGGTTGTGGTTTTCTCACGATAGGGCACCACCCCATTTTTCTACGCATCGTTCGTCAATACCTGTATAAAGGATTGAATGGTAAGTTCTAATAATTTTTCCTGCCCTGTACTCTAAACTGAACCCGTTACATTGTTGTTTGCATGTGTATTCCATAATCATTAATTACAGAGGAATAAAACCCTATATACAGCGAGCGTGTACAGCTTCAAAAGTATAATGCAAACGTCTTAAAGTAAAATCTGAGTAAAGTTGTGGTACAAACTTTGAAAGAAGAACTATGTGGTTTTCGCAAAGGTCGCTCTAAAACTAATGATACTTTTGTTTTAAAACAGTTTCATAGAGAACGGAATACAATTTACCGACATAGATTATCAGAATGCTTATGACTGAGCTGACAGAGGCAAATATTCGCTATATTACAAAATGGAAATATTTGATCAAGGTTTAATAAATGCTATTAAATCTTTATATGAAGAAACTTGTATAGACTCAAATTAGAAAACAAAATAACAGACAAATTTAGAGTAAATTGGGACTCCGACAGGGCTGTGGTTTGTCCCCGTTGTTTATAATGTATGTTGTATATACCTTATAAACATATATATGTATATGTGAAATCAACTCCCATTTTTTAACTTGACGTAGAAATGATTAGTGATTGTGCACACTCTTATATTCCAGCTATTGTTGGCAGTCTTATTTCGTTCTCTATTTTCGTTAGAGAAAGAATTAATAATTTTTACATCTAAATTTAGTTCACACTAATGGAATAAAAGAGAGTAACGCATTCATTACGACTCTTTTACTAAACTAGGTGTTCATATTGATATTTTAATTTTTTTTTTTTCCAGAAACTGAAATCCTCACTATGGATACTAACTCTGGAGATAATATTAGAAAGAATATCAATCTAGTGCAGCAAGATGGCAGATTGTATGTAAATTCTATTTTATTTTCGGTTTTCTGTCTTTTACCTTTCAGGATCCTTTATAATTTTAATAACATTTGTTAAGGCTTTGGAGGAAATTAATTTGTTTATTTTAGTTGAAATTTATATAATGTGTAGACAGAATGAAAAGAAATATAATACATTAATTCACATAGATTATATATTACATACTCAAGTAATATTTTTAAAATAATTTTCCTAACACTACTAACATAATTCTAATGTTTTAGAAAATAAAATGCTACAGTTTGCTACATAGGAGACTTACTCTTGCAGTTCACTGACATGAAGTTGTCATAGATAAAATAAATGAGTTACTTTTTTCTTTACATTCATTTAAAAATTCAAGAAAGTATTACAAGTTATTTCGTCATAGCTTGTTGATTTAATATGAAATATTTCATTGCTTACTAAATGTATTGCAAATATGTTATTGATATTTATTTTGCTTCAAGGTATATCAATAAAATGATAGTTTTAAAAACAGCAATAAGAGCTACATGGTAACAAGGAAAACCATTTTTTGCATTGTTTTGACCAAATGCTTTTGTTTACAATTTGCCAACTTTTTCTCTTACCTTTTTGGAACAGATGAGAGAATTTTACAAATTTATATCTAGGTAACGAATTCGGCTCTGTTCATTTTATAATTGACCAAATACTAGAATATGATCTTAAATAGCTTACTGTAAGCTACAGTGAATAATATTTTAGAATGTTTGAAACAGTTTCATGAAAACAGACATAACATTTTTAACATGATTTTTTTCTGAAAATGCTCAAGAAGGATAAACCTTTTATTGACTTTTTTAAAGCACACTTAAAAGAATAATATCTGAGAGAGAATGTATTATTTTCAATCATCAGTTCATTGTATATGTATTCAAAATAGCATCATGAAAACAAACATAAACTTTTTAACACAAAATGTGATTTCTTTCTGAAGCTGTTCAAGATAGATAAACATTTTATTGCATTTTTATCATACTTAAAGGAATAATACCTGAGGAAGAATGTACTAGTTTCCTTCCATCCTGTACATGTATTTAAAAGTAGAAATTGAGTGTAGATATGTACTATTATTATCAGTGACTTTGCTTCACACATGTTTCATAAAATAAGCAGTACTGAATAAATAGCTTGTTTCATTGTTTAAGGCAACCTTATATTGACATTTCAACCTTTCAGCATACATATTAAAATATATATAATTGTTAATGTGTACAAATTTTCATAAAGTTATTGCCAGTAGTTTTGGAAATATTCCTTTGTGTTATTTTTTTAAACATTTGGAACTAATTAATTTGCTATATGTGCTGAAATATTAAACAAAATTTTGACTCTGGACAAAAATTGCTATTATAAATTATCCAATGTCAAGCATTTTCCTTTTCTAATATAAATTTGTTTAAAAGGATGTCCTTCACATCATTGTAATATGTATACTTTCATTGTAGTAACATTATTTTAGTGTCAGTATATTACTTACTATACTCTGTACAATAAAAAGCAAAGTTAAAACACTGTTGTTATAATCTTTTACATATTAGGTGAGTTTTTAAGTCCTCTTTGGCAATAAAATATATCGCATGGAATTTTTATGTGTTGAAAAATTGGGGGGAAAAAGTTTCTAAAAAGTTTAGCTAAAGGTTAACTCCCATCTACCAGAGATTCAAATTTTCCCACTACAACCTAAAGGTATTGCAATCAGCAACTCTTTTTTATGCTTCATGTTCATAATGTCGATCCTGGTAGTGTAGCGGTAACCATAGTTGCCCTCTAAACCCAAGATTGCGGGTTCGAATCCGGCCAGAATCGATAGATTTTTTCGGGCGTAAAAATCCTAAGTATGGCTTCTTTCGGAAGGGAAGTAAAGCCGTGAGTGCGGGTGTCGTACATATACGGCACGAAAAAGAACTCAAGCCTGAAAGAAGAGGGCTCTGAGCAAAATTTGTCGGCCGTTTCACGCCCTGAGTTGAATGGGACGCTGACGATTGAGATGTTAAAGAGCGTCTATAAATAAAGCAAATCAACAATGTTCATATAAATCTTAATCTTCACGGAAAACATAAAATAAAAGCATTAAATTAAAAGTTGTTCACAAAATAAATATAATATTGCCTTAATTATAGCATTACAATTTCTAAATATTCACTTGTTCCTTTTTTAACCTAAAAATGAAACATTTATTGCTTGTTTTCTGTCTTCGTATCTACGAAAGCATTAAATTCCCATTCATTGCGTCAGCAGAATTATATCACTCATACGAGTGATCGAAGCCCGAGCGTTAACTCACGCTGCTGGTAATGAAAAGGAGGATTTTTTCTACTAGTATAAACAATTTGTTGTGCTTTGTTAATTGTATTATTGAAAAACATACTTATAACTATTGCCCATAGCTTAGCTACAAACATTTACAATTAGCTGAATTCGTTTTTTCTTATAATTTACCAAATTAATGACTCATTCTGGAACAATAAAGTCATTAGATCATAACTCAATACATAGATAGATTTTTTTTTTGATTGATTTATTTATGGACGCTCTTTAACATCTCAGGTCATCAGCGTCCCATTCAATTCAGGACGTGAAACGACCGACAAATTTTGCTCAGAGGCCTCTCTTTCAGACATGAGGTCCTTTTTAGTGCCGTAAATGTATGACACGGGACCACTTACCTTCCGAAGGAAGCCATACTTAGGATTTTTACGCCCGAAATAATCCATCGATCCTGGCCGGGTTTGAACCCGATCTTGGGTTTAGCAGGCAAGTATGGTTACCACTACCCCACCACGACCGACATAGATAGGAGAAACAAATTTAAACAGTATTATTAAGACATATAAATATAAGAAAATATCAGTCTATATGAAAAAGAGTTAGAAATTTTAGAGTTATTTTGTGTTTACTTTCAGCAAAGAAATTATTTTCATGGAAGAACTGACAAGGAAGAATTGGGAAGAAAAATGGGGATTCATGAAGGATTTCAGCAAGGTATGTGAAATGAAAAAGTGTGAAGTGTGTGCTGTTTAGGAAATGGACAGAATTTTCTTTCACAGTATTAAACTATTTAAACACAGTTAAGTGTTTTCCATTTAAAATAAGATAGAAAAGAATGCCGATTAGAAATTTTTGAATTAACTTATTGCAAACGCAGTAAAAGTAGAGACATCACTCTTTTATGATTCCTTTATAAGTAAAAAAAAAACCTCTTGTAATTAGGAACATTGGCGTGTCTTTTAATCATTTTGTTTATTTCCACTTATTCTATTAATATTTAAAGCTTATGTATATTCTACTCAATCCACATCAAAGTATATAAGAACAATATATATATAAATAAAAATAAAGTGACACTATTAACAATGTAACAAAGAACTCAACGAGTTCGAAATATAGTGATTTCGAGTGTGACATTATCTTAGTGTTTTATTCATTTCTACTTTTATAATTACTGTTAATTTGTTACATTATATATATTGTGAAATTACACACCAATGAATGTCAATATATTCACGTATGTTTAAAAAAACAATTCTATGATAAATAAAAAATTCTGTGTCTTAACAAAAGATGACCGAGGTCGTTGAGGCACAGACTCGTGACTATAGACCTGAGGTTAGATTTCCGCCGGGATCGTTCTGATTGAATTTTTTCCAGAATTACCTCATTTACTCGGTCTTCATAAATGTCAAATACCAGTGGGGTACCCAAAAATTAGACCTGAAACACTTGCTTCCCAACTATAATTTATTTCCCAATTTATTTAATTTAATTATTACAGTATCCTTTACCGAGTATTGTTCACAATATTTTAAAGATTATAATCTTAATAAAAAGACAATCATTCTAAATCTTTTAGTGGACTAGTCCATTATTATCATTATTTACTGTTTTTAGTGAATATTGTTTAAAAATCTTTTTAGTGGTAATGGACCTTTATTGTGGAAGGTTTGCAAGTACACAAATGTAATTATAACTGTCGCCTGAACCCCACATGCTAATACTGCCCTTTTAAAAATCAAAATGTATATTACCCAAAAAGTAACATTAATTCCTATGATTGCCTTCGTGTCTATGTATACATACAAACATACAAATATAAACACACCAATATACTTATGTCATACATTCTATAAAGGTCTGGGGTTCGAATCCCGCCAGGACCGTCCTCCCTGACTGAGATTTTTTCCAGATTTTCCTCAGTCCTCATAAATGGCAAATGCCGGGGAGGTACCCTAAACTTAGGCCTGGAACGTTTCCTTCCTTAAAAATAAATCCTATCCTAATATATCATTTCATTTCATGTATCACCAACGTCCATCGCCTGTGGTGCCTCTGTAGCAAAAACGGGCGTTAAACACTATTCATTCATTATAAATCGTTTCATATACATATATACAAATATGCGTAGAACGGTTGCTCCTGAGCCCCCCCCCCCCCGCTCCGTTATTCACTATCCCTCCCGAACTAGCTTCTGTTCTCTATAGCCATTAACCTTCTTTGTCGGTCTTCGCTAGACTTCTTATTTGTGTGTATCTCTCGTGCACCAATACTTCCCGGCAGGTGTTCAAACCTCTGTTGGAATTCAGAAATTGTGCTGATAAGTGCTGATTTCTTAAATTCTCTGTTTCCCTGCATTCTTCCAAAATATACCTCCAGGTATCACTTTCTCCACACATTGGGCAAATTATTTCCAAGCATTAACTATTTTATTTCGTTCCCAAGCCCCTGTTCTGAGCCATGAGAGCCCACTTCTTTCTTTTCTCCCCCAGACATCTAGATAATTTCCCCTCCCCCACACCAGATCTATTTTACCCTGCAGGTTAAGGGATAATTTTTCTGCGCATTGAGTCTCAGTATTTTGCCTATCTATATATCGAAAATGTCTGTTAACTGTTTTCCATCTATTGCACGCTATGTCCTCTTCCCATAACCAAATAAATAAACTCCAGTCCAATTTTGTCTAAGCCTTTCCTTATTTTTGGAGCCCAACCCGAATCCCATACTTTCCTCAAACTACTCGAAGTATTTGATACCCCATATTATTCTTAAAGAGTACTTAATTATTCTTATTTTAAATTTAAACTTTTGTGAAAGAATTTCTTTAAGAACTCCGCAATTTTCTGTACCCCTCCTTACTTGTAGCATACGTTTTAGAAACTGCGTTTGTATCTGATCCAGTTCCTCGGGTTTTTCCACCCCCAAATTTCGTACCAGTACGTGATAGCTGACCTAATATGTTCTGTGATACCTGTGTGTTTTGCCCAGCTGCCGTTCATAGCTAAAGTGACCTCCAAATATGTGAATTTCGTGACATTTTCTCATTCCTGTTCTGCATACTCCCACACTTGTTTCCTGCTGTATACCGCAACATTCTTAAATGTTAAATGGTTTAGTCTTCTCCTCATTGACTGACATTTCCCATACCTGACAATATGCCTCTAAGCAATTGAGTTTCCTTTGCTAGACTGTCAATTGTTGTGGATATCAATATTAAATCGTCTTTATAAAGGAGAGCTGGTATGTAGATGCCTGCTATATTCGGGGCAGCAGTTTCTGCAACACACATTTTCTTCGGCATGTCATCTAGAAACAAATTGAAAAGGAGCCGTCACCGGAATTATTAATTATAAATCTTATTGGTAGGTGCAATCAAACAATTTATTTTGCAGTCTTTTGTATTCAAAAATTAAACTAGAGTCTATTTTCTTTCTGATTTTTTTTTCTATTATGATGCAATTTAGTGTATATAATGCCGCATAAATCGATAAAATAATTTGTAATATAACTAAAGCAGCATTAAGGTGGCTACTGATTTGCATTTAGTTGTACAGAAACTGTTCTCAAACACCATCTCAACTCCTTTAAGTACTGCCTATTCCTTGGTTCGGTTACATACTCTTTGTCCTTCTGGATCCCTATTGCTGGTCAATCAATGTCATCTAGGTATTTGTTGAAATGTTCATTTTGGAAATCGCGTACAAATCATTCATAGCTAAACGGAGCGCCATTTTGTGAGGTGATATTGGTGAGATTACTTCTCAGTCCTTTCACAGCATAACTAATGCCCAAACCCATAACTAGTTTATTAATATCTCTGTATTTTCCTGAAGTTATACTTTCTTCATAAAGATAAAATCCAAAGAAGGTTTCCCACCAGTGTCAGTAATTAGGAGTGGAGTCAATGTCTTCAGAAGATCGAAGACCCTGGTTTCACTTAACAGGAGAGGAAGATGTTTCAATTATATATTTAAACTAAATAATTTTGTTTCCTCCTCTTCCTCTTGACACGACAGCCCTAATGGGTCTTAGCCGGTCGCAGCGATTACTGTGTTCTCTTTCTCCGTCTTACATCATGAATAGAGGGCAATATTGCAAGGGAACATGTGATCGGCATACAGACATTCTGTCGGTTGCCTATCAACAGATCAACTCCTCTACCCAGACCCTAATGCAGAAAAATGCGGCCGTCGTCGCCCTACTATTGCTAATGGCAAACATGCAACTTTAACAAAAGATGAAATTATTTATTATTAGAAAATATTTCAATGGTTTTTAAGAATCTGAAATTGTTTAAAATAATATTTCTCACGCGTAAAGGAAATGTAAAACAATATGAATTCGACTTAGATAAAATCATCCATATATATATATATATAATAGCTAATGAACTACTGCTCATCACTGATTACTGCAGTGCAATATGTAATGAAATAATAATTAGAACAATAATTATAATAACAACAACATGCATTCACGAGAACAACCTAAACAAGTATTTTTCATAAGTGTAGCGTGTATAAAAATTATTTTAAGCAAATTTACTGCAGTGCAAAAATTAATGGATCATTTAAATTTAACATACATCTGTAATCAGATTTGACTTTTGGTTTTTATAAAATTCATATAAGTATAAAATAATTAGCGTAATACAATACTCTCTGCAAAACGTTGCGGCAAATATCAAGAGTTCTACTGAATGTATATTTTATTTATATTATAAATCTTAAATTATTCTAATACAACATTTATTTTACCATCTTTCTCTATAGCCAAATCATGGTCTAGCGGTAAACTCTCCGTGACAACGTTTATGAATGAAGTCACTCTTTCAATGCGCGAGATATCACTATTATTTTAATTAGTAAGGCAACTCACAATATTATCCAATATGCTCCATCTATTACATTGTATCTCCTTACTGCCACTTCACTCCAAGAGCGAACTGAACTTCTCCATAGGCAACAGAAATCTTTAAAAATACACTAACTTCCAAATTACTGGACACTTTAATCCCAATCGACTTAGATGGGACAGCATTGTATTTATCATAATATATTTTAATGAAAATGACATAGTCTTCCTTGACAATAGTTCTAAACGGTTTACGTGTCTTTTCTTAACCTTGCAGAGAAATATACATTCTGCTCATACCATTCATTAAAATTCTCTTCATTTCGCTCCAAAACCCCCTTTATAAGTTCTTCGGAAGCTTTCCTTTCATTGCTAAGTTTCACTGTCACATATGATGGTACATTAGGAAAGTGTTCATGGAAAAGATTTCCCTAACCCCAAAATTTGGTACGAAATGTTAAAACACACTACCGTTTTATCATTAACTTCGAAAGTTGTAAGGTGTCTAATCTTTATCCACTTCTACTTGTGTAATCAATAAAATAACTTAATGAAAAAGTAACCCTCTACTGTTGATTTACTTCCAACTATAAACCAGCAACTACAAGAACCAAATAAACAACAGCAGCAACATGCCTGAACCTCAATTTCCGCCATGTTATGTACTATCGACACCCGCATTATGGTCTAAGGATTGGAGTCGGTCTTACTATAACGCGGTTTCCGAAATAGAATGACACAACCTTTCTATCTGGCAGCTCCTTAATTGTCCTCGTTAGGCTAGGTGAGCCCCGTTTCAAACTTCTCCTACATATAAAATGTCTAAGCAGGTATCGGGGAGCAGCAACCAGCAATGCAGATTATTAAAACAAGGAGGTGATCATAATTTTGTATACCGTATGTTTTTACTATGTATTTGTGATATTGAGTATAAATTAATTTTATTGTATATATTTATTAGTCTCTTGAGCATATGTTGTTCATAGGGGTGATACATATCAAATTTATAGCGGCTTTTGAACATGTAAAATTACAAAATTAAACATAGTAAATTATACAATTAAAACATTATAGTACGGACATAAAAATGTATTTGGCACTAAATTATTTTAAGTGCAAAATATTATTCAATATAACTTATGTATTTACATAATTCATTTATATGTATCTGGTTTTATATTAATATAGACATAACAACTTACATAGTACTAAATAATTTTATATAAAATCAGAAATTAAGTGTATTATAAATACTTTACAATATTACCAACTATTTATTATATTTATTGCTTTCTTTACATATACTCGCTTAGTTAAATTTTGTAATATATTGATCCCATAGGTACTTTATAATTTGTATCCTGAAATTTTCAATTTTCTTAATTTATTTTATGCTTTCTGGTAATGCATTATACTCTTTAGATGCTTATAAAAGAACATTTCAGACTATGTTTTGTTGTATTAGTCCTTTTATATCCATTTTTTTCACTGGTCTTGTTATTAATCATGAATATTTTATTTGTTTTTAAATATGTGGTTTAAAATGTATCACATTTCTTACAGTTTCATATATAAAGCATAGTGATTTCTTTATAATTGGCCTTAATGGTGATATTTTGGTAAGTTTTATAATACGAAAATTGCAAAGGTATCCATACTGGTATCTGAACTTCCCTTAGATTACGATTTATGAATTTATTTTTCCATTTACAAGGCATTCTAACGCAAAATGTTTTATAACAGTTAGTGAAAAGCTAAAAGTTTTATATATAAGGTTTTTATTTTTATTTTTATTTATAAAAATGTCCTACAATCACAGGCTTTCCTAAATGACAAAACATACAAAAGCAATATTAACATTAAAGTACAAACAAAGGAATATCGAATTAGAAAATATACTACTTCTAGTACAAATTTATAAGTGATGTAAATTATTTCTATTTATATGGGTCCTTTAACAGCTAGATCCATGTAATCACATGTTACAGTGTACTTTTTTAAAATAGACGTATTAAAATTTAGATATTATGCCCCTTGCTCCAATAAAAAGTCCTATTATTCGAATAGTGTAGCTTTTGTATTTCGCTTTGAATTAGGCAATGCCCGTTTTTCACTTTTGATTTCATCTGGTTGACTAGTGTTGGTTTCAAACTGATGGTGGAGTCCAAAACACGTTAAATGGTGGTAATGATGTCAATCCTTCTGCTCTCATCTTCATCAACATACATGGAACCTCTTCGTGGATTTCATAGCCCTTCTGGAATAAGACAGCTGCAATATTTTCATCTTTTTCATCTTGAGAAAGTCTCCGAGCTGTGAACACGTGGAAAGGTTTCGAACTTACTGCAGTGTTTACAACGAACTCCGACCCAACTTGTTCAGGAAGCGTTCGAGCAGGAACAACTTGTTTTGCACTTCCCGGGTCTCTTTCCATTCTGAGCTAGATAGAAATCTAGCCATTTGTTTACGTGTGCATATTCCTGATAAAAATAACTCATCTACCGTGTGATCATATTGCTGTCGCTTCAAAGGTCTTCTTAGTTTGCTTGCACCAAAATTATCTAGTGACCATGTAATATTAGTATTTTTGCATCACAATCTCCTTATACATATTTATACTAATTGATATATTAATGTTCAATAGCTTTGCAGCGGTCGTGGTTGATTTGTTAGAAGACTGGACGATAAACTGTGTGCTAACCTACATAGTTTTTTCTTTATTAGTTATTCACTCTGACCCACACGATTGCGGTATGTGTGTCACTGAGCTATTTATTTTAATTTAGAACTTAATTGTCTACAAGCTAGTTCTGTACCTGAAGAATATGCTAAGACTCTTTACTCTTTGTTATATCATCATAAATGAGAATGTTTCTTCAAGACTAATCGTGTTCAGTTCTTTCAGTACTTTCTGTTCATAATGATAAACCTTACGATTCGGTTAGGTGATGCAGAAAAACGTATTATTACATATTGATACTGACATAGAAATATTTTAGCAACGGATAAATTATGTAAACCAAGATTCCTCGCTAAATGACTCTAAAGAATACATCGACTCTGTTAAGTTATATTGCTTGACAAATGAAGGGTAGCTGGTTTAATTTGTTTACTCTTTAAAAATACCATGTTTTCGCATCATTTATTTGTAATTTCATGTAAAAACATATTACAATGTCCTGCCAGTCCAATTCGTAGCCAAGTCTCTTAACTGCAGAGAGTGACTTTACAAGAGAGACAAAACGCGACTTATTCCTAATGAAATATTCTTATGTTCCAACAAAAGTATATTATTCATATATATCATAAAGAAATAATTATTTGATTGTATTATAAAATCCATCATTTTTATTAATATTAATAGATATAGTTAATCTTTTTAAATTTGTTTAATATGTGTCAATATTTTTATTAATTATAATGTTTTACAAAACAAAATTCCTACTTAAAAATATAGGTACGAATTCTGTATTGTAACATTGTTTGGATTGTTTTGGTGGGTTCGTATATTGTTGGAGGAGGGTGTACTTTAAGGAAAATTACCGTTAGTGGCGATAGGTTGTCATATAGAAACAAATCTTGTGTTTTCATCTGATTGGTGGCTGGTAGTTTCCCCACCTATGTAGCAAGTTATGGGGAACGCTAGGAAAGAGTTAGTTCGGAATAGACTACCAAACAAGCAGGACATATTATAGTCACACCTTTCCCTTACCCCAGAAACATGCACAGCTGAACTCAATATTGTAAAATCAGGTATATAATAAATGTTATATTGTGAATAAGTGAAAAACAATAGTTTTACTTTAATAAAATAATTCATCTAAATATTCTCTATAATGTTCAATCAGGTGAAACTTCATAGGCCTATATATTTACAATGTCCATAATGTAATATTTGTAGACAAAGTCATAACATCTTATTGGTGGAGGCGCCGGGTAATTTGTAGAACGTGACAATATGTTGTAAATTGTATTGTAGTAACCATTTATTTTTTACTGAATTACTTAATGATTATATTATCCTCTATTAAAGCTATACATGTATGTACAAAATAAACATAAAATAAAAAATATAAGTATTATAAAAACTACGATCTTTAAGAAGTTTGTCGATATAGAAATTATGAATAGAATTTACCAATTTTTTAATTAATAAATGTTTTAATCTTAAAATTATACAGGCTATCCAGCTTAAACACCTATGAAAGAAAAATATAACACTGGAAATGTATACGTTAAACAGAAATAAAAGTGTCTAGGTTGATAGTGCATAACTTGCAATTTATGTAGCAAAGGCTTGGTTGCCATGAAAGATTGAATATCTTAAAACACAAATAAAATGAAAGTTAAGAGCTCTAATGAGAAACGTAAATACATTTAAAACTTTCCTTAATAACTGTAATTCTAAATTTCAATATATTTAAACATGACCACCAATAATCAATGTAATAGATACAAAGTAAAACAGAATATATAGAAATATATATTTACCCTATCATACTATTATATGTTACATTTTTAGCCACAAATATTTCTTCTAACATTTTATCTCAATTTAGTTGCTAATTTTCTTAATGGTTCAATATTTACAACACTGTGGTTATCAGAACACTGGACTCTTCAACATAATTACAATCGTCATCTATAATAATTTTCCAAATATTTAATTTCTTTAATTTGTTTATTGATATGCTCATCCATTGTTCCTCACTTTTCCTAAATAACTTCATATTTCTTTATATGTTTTCATTGAACTTAAATTCGGTATTTTATTTCCAAGTACTCCTGTTGGATGATTAATCCATTTCTCCAAATGCGACTTTTTTCACTAGTTTCTCTAATAAACACTGCCAAATATTATCCTTCTCTCCACACATTAGACATATCCTTCCAACTTGGCAACTCCTATTCTGATCCATTTTGAATCGGAACGCTGATTCGAAGCTTCAAATCATCGAGGTCAACCATTGATGTTTCATAACTTGATCCGTTTAAGAATCTCCATAAGGAAAAGTCAAAGGGTCTGAGAACTGGTGAATAGACGACCGAGCGATAGTCTCGAATACTCTGCAAATTCATTGTCTAGGAAATTTGCATACTGACATACGAGGTGAGGAGGAGACCATCTTGCAAGATACCTACCAAACCTATAAAAGTTAAATTTTTTCCTCTTTGGCGTACACATGTCCAATCCTATGCATTTTATTGGCGTTTTAAGCTGGAAATCTTGCATTTGAAATACAAGCTTGGTGCAAACTGTAGAAACAAATTTCCTCCCAGATAGCGTAAAAATTTAAGTTCGATTAATCTGGAATTACGTATTTTTCTAAACAGTCCGAAATATCTACACATTTGCATTTGTGTTTCTTTTCTGTTTGGTCTTCCAACTTTGTTCTTGTAACACATTTTCTTTAATTTTTATGTCTCTTCCTTTGGCCTACAACCACCTAAGAAAACTAAAAATAGTATGTTTCTTCTAAAGAGTAATTTTTATAAATTTTACCTTTATTATGTAACTAACTAATTATAGCAGTGCTTTTTCCTCTCCTGTCAAAATTCATTAAGCTATTCCAGATGTTTCTTTGTGATGAACTTTTTACGAATATAAAAGCATAAGCAAGTTACTGTTTTAAAAATAATTTAAATTTTTTAAACCTGTGCGGAAACTTCAGAAATAAAAATGTTATATATAATTCACGTTTGTTTCTGCAGATGTTTAAGGAAGAACTGGAGGCACGTGGCCTTAAGTTGGAATCTCCACGTTCACTTCGCTGGATCACCAACAAGCCTGTTCCTGAACCAGCACCGTCCCCACCGTTTCCTATCACTAGTGCAGGTACATATTGCTATTTTCTTTTGATATGGTACACTATGAGCCTAGCTGTGTAATAATGAGACACTATAATCTCTAAAACCCAACGTATTCCTATTTCAGGCTTGGTAGGGTTGCGGGCTTCTAAACCCGAATGCAGACTGGAGAAAATTGGGCCCCTGTATATTTCTCCAAAGTTAACCAATGACCCTCCTCCGCAACCAGACGAAGAACGTTATCCATTCACACAGCTCACCATATTTATTGGCTAGATATTGCTCAAGGTTGTATTGTGTAAAAGAAATATCAAAAGTCGCTCTGCAAAACATTGTCGTCCTTTCCTGTTAACGCGCCGAAAGGATAAAACAATGAATCCGCCAGATTTTGTTGTGTCATTAGTTACGTGATTTATACATCACAGCTCTTTTCAAAAACTGCTAAAAGGTCAAATTTAAGTATCATGCACTTTTGGGGGTTTACGAATAGCGAGCGTTAGCTGTAATTCTAAGTATAGGAAATCACAAACTGTAATACTCCACTTCCACATTTTCCCTGTCATAGTCATGTAAGCTGTTTGATTTATGTACCCTCTATGTAAACTGTGATAGTGACGTTACAACCAGATGGCGTGATGTAATAAGTTATGTAACTTGCAGTCTGTGTTTTGCTTTTTAATTAGCTTAGGCTTAGTCCTAATTGCTATATGAGCTTTAGCAAAAGTATGTTTATTTATTCTGTTGGAAGAATTGTGCTAAAGGACATGTTATCTCTTCTCAGACTCATAGGCTTTTGATTGATTCATTTATTAATGGACGCTCTTTAACATCTCAGGTCATCAGCGTCAATTCAGGGCGTGAAACGGCCGACAAATTTTGCTCAGAGGCCTCTCTTTCAGGCTTGAGGTTCTTTTTCGTGCCGTAAATGTACGACACGGGACCCACGGCTTTACTTCCCTTCCGAAGGAAGCCATACTTAGGATTTTTACGCCCGAAAAAATCCATCGGGCCTGGCCGGGTTCGAACCCGCGTTCTTGGGTGTAGGAAGCAAGTATGGTAACCATTACACCACCAGGACCGACCACTCGTAGGCAATGTAAAGGGTGATAACAGAAAAGTGCAATTGATGAAGCAAATTTAATTGAAGCAGCAGACTGTGTGATGCAATTGCTGGTGTTCGGAATTGAATAAGTGGTTAGGCTGGGTTAGGTTAGATATAGAACGCGGTGAACTTTACTAGTTACAAGCATTGTAATTGTATGTGTGCATTCTTATGTCAACCATCGTTTAATGCCAGTAATGTGATACTGTTTGTGGTGCTGTTATGGCGCATTTCTTTTAGTAAATCGGCGCGTTAACAGAAAAGTGTCAATATCGTTTAATTTTATCTCATATTGTAATCATTAATATTACATATGTTATTTTATTTGTATATTATATTTCATTACATTACTATCTTTTATGAATAAATAATAAATACTCGAGATGAAGGTAGAGAGAGTTATTTATCCTATCTATTTTATAATGCAATTATGAGCTAAGAAAGTGTTAATTAGGAGCTGTCTTTCTCAAATTCCATAGATTTTTTAAAATATTGTTCAACGTCTGTTTTACTACTTTATTGCTACGTGCAGTAAATTCCCCAAACGAAGAAATGTTCGAATTTGAAACTACAAACTAAGAATGCTTAAGGGAAGGCATCGATGAAATTATAACCAAATTTTTTTAAACATGTCTAAATTCAATTTATTATTTTGAATCTCTGCAACTACATATTTATTAATGCGCCACAGCACAAATTAAATGAACTTGTAGTTGGCTGTGGTTTTAAAATATTAAAGGTAAAAAATATTTGTTTTATGGTAATAGTTACATTTTTGTTGCAAAAGATCAATAAGCACCCAGAATATAGCGGAGTTCAATTAGAAAAGTTTGTCTTTAAAATTGGCAAATACCTGAAATTCAAAGATGCCTCCCTTTAGTGAGAATCCAAACAATTTTAGCAAAATACCATTCAACTGGTCCAGGTGACCAATTTCTACAAAATGTCTGATGAATTCTTAAAAAAATAGTATATGGAAGTCATTTCAATGTAGGCCATGAATATTAGTCGAAAGTAAAACAATTTAGATTATGAACTATAAGGCCTTGTAGGCACATAAGAACTTATTTATATACCAGAATTATAAACAGTGTTATTGCTCTTCAAAATCGTTCATGAAATGCTGCATTATGATAGTAGTTGTATAAAATTTCCATGCAGTCACAATTACGTCACTAAATTGCTTTAATTGCTAAAATACTGACATTATCTGGATGTTATGTTACAATAATATTAAAGAAATATTTTATGTACTCGTGTTACTGAAAATATTATCAAACATTGTTCACTGCAGAATATGTAATACTCCAATACTGATATTCATAATATTCATTTTGCTTACTGATATACAAAACACAGCCTATAAAACTCGTTTATACGTTATATAATTACTGTGTTCTTACAAGACTTATTCCAAATGAAATATTTTTATATTCTAATAAAATAATACTGTTTATGACCATTTTAACAATACGAATTAAAATATATGAAAATCAAAAGCTAGAATAGCAAATACATAGGATTGAATGATAGCTACAGCTGACTCTAAAATTAATAATAAAATTTAAAATTATGAAACGAGCGAAGCGAGTTAATTATATGTAATTTTTCCCCAGAATTTCGTACATAATTAACTACCTTTTCCAGACAACCTACCACCGTTATTACAATCTCATGCCCTTCAAGTAATTAATCACTGAGAAGTGGTTAGTGCAAAAAAAAAAAAAAAAAAAAAAAAAATCTAAGGATAAGGCAAAACATATCATTTAAACAAGCCAGTAACAGAATTTATAGGAGAATTTGACGTGAATACAGAGCACAAACTAGTGAAAATAGTTATTAGTAACTCGAAGGAAGAAATGTCATATGAGCTTCTCGCACAAGTCCCTATTTCCAGTAGGGACAGTTACTGGGTGAGTTATTTTCCGGAGCTTTCTTTTTGGAAAGGCAAATGTTAGGTAGTTTTAGCAGCCAGCGCACTCTGAACTAATTTGTGTCAGTAAAATTGAATTTCATTCATCATTCTCCAATGATCTATGGCAGAAGGCATTAACCGTTTGAACCCCGGAGCAGTCTAGTCTTGTCATCTGCAATACTGCCATTCACTCCACTTACGCAAAATAATACAAGTTGTATCCCCCTTCCCTCCATACTGAGCGACTTGCGCCAAATCTTTATGTTATCCAAACCAGACTCACGAAGACCTAGTAGTAGTAGTAGTAAGAGTAGTAGTAGTAGTAGTAGTAGTAGTAGTAGTGGTAGTAGTAGTAGTAGTAGTAGTAGTAGTAGTAGTAGTGGTAGTAGTAGTAGTAGTAGTAGTAGTAGTAGTAGTAGTAGTAGTAGTAGTAGTAGTAGCAGTAATAGTATTCTTCTTTAAAAGAATGGGTCAAATTTTTTCGAATGGGTCGAGAAAGCGTTGAAGACAAAGAACGTGCAGGCCGGCCCTTGGAGGTGCTCACCCCTGAAAACATCGCTCTTGTGGAAGGAGAAATTATGGAAGACCGGCGGCTCAAAGTTACAGAAATAGCAGCAAGGTTGGGCCTTTCTAAAACAACAGTCCTTCGAATTATTCATGAACTTTAAACATGAATAAGATTTATGCAAGATGGGTGCCTAGACAACTTTCCTCAGTCCAAAAGCAGCAACGCGTCATCTGTTGTCAGGCATTTTTGGAGCTCTGCCGTGGCAACGAAAGATAAGTTCTGCAAACCATTGTTATAGTAGATGAAACCATGGTCCTCTACTATGATCCCTTGTCCAAAAGAGAATCAATGGAGTTGCGTAAAACCAGCGAAGCACCGCCTTTAAAGGCCAGGTCACTCAGTCAACCAAGAACATCTTGGTCACAATCTTTTGGGACTGTGAAGAAATACTCTTCATTGACTTCAAGGAGAGGAACACCACAGTACGTGGGGAGTACTATGTTGGCCTACTGCACAGACTATGTGCTTCCAACAAAGAGAAAAGACGGGGAAAACTGAGTGGCGGTATGCGCCTTCTTCACGATGATGTGACTGTGCACACAGCTCTTGTTGCACCGGAAGCTGTGAAGAAATATGGTTTCAAGGAGATCGACCATCCATCCTACAGCCCATATCTAGCTCCCAGTGACTATTTCCTCTTCTCAAAACTCAAGAAGGATCTTCGAAGAAGGAAATTTAATTGTGACGAAGAAGTGATGGATGTTGTTAATGCCCATTTTGCAGACAAGACTTCTGATTATTTGAGGGGGGGGGTTGAAATGTTAGTTCAAAGACATGAAAAGTGTATTGCCAAAAAGGTAACTATATTGAAAGGTGAAATATAGTTTTTGTCTTTGTCATACCTAGAAAATGGTTAGCCCCGAAACTTATGGACCTACCCTCGTACATACTGTCTCGACTAAAGTTGTGACTTGGGGGTAGTTACTTCGGAGAGTGGTGGTAGAGACAAATCCCATGTGCCATGCCAACTCAATTTATTGTAGAGGAGACAAGTCTCCAATCTGAATTATAATTACACATTTGTTATTTAAGCTGATGGACCCTTACGTTTAAGGAATCTGTGGCAGTAATGCTGAGGCTGTAGTCAGCAGGTCGCTCTTCGAAGACGAAGACCAGGGGCAGAAGACAAAAAGGCAAAGACAAAGATCCCGAACCGTAGCTCTGTTTCCCCTTATATCGTTTTACGATTCCTTGGGGTCTCTACACTGTGACATAAACTATATCAAATATGGTGTGCCACCGCCTTAGATTTAAATTATATAAACCAATGAGAAAGTAGGTGTAATTGTTTGACCCCTTCCACATTGCATGACAGATCCAAGCCTAGCATGTTTTGCTTGTTACCAGAGAGACGTTAATGTTACTATAAATTACTGTGTCTTCATCCTCTGAAGTGATTGACCGCTACACTGAAATTCCCTAGGGTGATCACGTTAAGGCAAGGTATGATATATAAAACCAATCGAATTTAACTTCCAAAAACGTTAATTTCCTACATCCCTCAGCAGTACATGCAATACATACACATATACATATACATATACATATATATATATATATATATATATATATATATATATATATATAGCACGAATAGCACCCTTACTCCTGAGCCCCTTTCCCTTTACTTATTTCCTCCCCAACCCCGCTTTCTTCTCTTCTCTATAATCATTCACCTTCTTTGTATGGTCTGCGCTAGAAATATTCCCGATTTGTGTGTATAACTCTCATGAACCAACATTTCCAGCTGGTGTTCAAGCTTCTGTTAGAGTTCAAAATTGTGATGATAAATGTTAAATTCTTAAAATCTCTGTTTCCCTGTATTCTACCAAAATATGCTCCCCGCACAGTGGGTAAATTCTTTCCCCGAAAGCATTAACTGTTTTATTTCCTTTCCAAGCACCTAATCTGAGCCATGCGAGACCACTTCTTTCTTCTCTCCCACAGACATCTAGATAATTCCTTCTCTCCCACATCTGACCTATTTGAGCTTGCAGATTAAGCGATGCCTTTTCTGTGCATTGAATGTCAGTATGCTGGCTTCTATATCTCGCAAACGTCTGAGAGAGAGAGAGAGAGAGAGAGAGAGAGAGAGAGAGAGAAAACATATGTCCGAAAATGCATGGTTTGTGAGTTATTATTGAAAGATAACAGCGTGTTTCGAGGTACGATCCAACATAAATTTGGTAAATTAGGATTTACCTTTTTCAGACAATCAAGTGATATTATAGGTACAAGACATAATGATGTATATTGTACTTTAGAATGCCATGTGCTGCCACGGACACTTGTTTACAGTTATCATTTGTATACATTCTTAATTAGTCAGTTTTTTTTATTATTTTTTATTTTTATTATTATTATTATTATTATTATTATTTATTTTTTTTTTTATTATTTATACTGCAGTTCAGTTACGTTTGAACGGCTAACCATGTCATATGGCAAGTAGGCAATATAATAATCTAGTGTTATAACGGTCTTACAGGCAAAATCTACAGGAAGTTTATTGAGAACACTGTTCTTACATTTAAGTCGCACTGTTCAAGATGCACTAGCTGATATCTATTACGACACATGGTTAGGTAGGAAGGGACCAATTTCATGGCCTGCACATTTTCCTAACCTCAATCCTTTGAATTTTTATATATGGGGACACCTAAAAGCCCTAGTTTATGCAATGAACAATCAAAATTAAGATATGGATCATCAACGGGCCGTAGAAACCTGCGGAACCATTCCACACTACATTGGAGCCTTTGAAAGTGTGCAATGTCCGCGAGCCAATGTGTCTATATGCGTGTAGAAACAGACAGATAACATTTTTAAATTTTTCTATCAATTGAGGACATTTTAAAAATGTTGCATTAGTTGACAATTTCAAACAACTAATGTGTCACTGTAAATATTTAATTCAATGGCTGTACTTATAATACTTGTGTTGTCAGAATGCTATAAATGTTTTCTTCGGTGACCAGTGGACCTGATACCGATTATTCTGGCAGTCGACTTTAACCTTTCCATATAATAATGCTGGTTACAGGGCTATTCACATAAAATGTATTGTTTTAAATTAGAATATCGTTTGCTTATTTGAACAGGACTTCGTTTGAACGACGCGGGAACTTTGGGGGTGTTGTATTTGTACGTTAAGCTGTTTTTTTGAGGAGTTCAAGTGAACTCCATTGCCAGGGATATTAATTTCTTTCCTTTCGCCTTTTGTTTCAGTGCATGCTGCCTCAATTTTTGTTTTGAGTGAAAAATTAGTGATTGTCAATATCACACAAAGAACATTCCAGAGAAAATATAGTGTACGCGTGCCTCCCAAAGATATATAATATCGCCTTAATGAGGAAATTATAACCACAGTATCTTTATTGAATAACGCTGACAAACATCACTCTTCTTGTTTGGCAAATGTCGTCGAAGATACCGGGGACCTTCCGCAGCAATCTCCTCAAAAATGGTTACATCGTTTGTCTTGGGAGACTGGATTTTCCTGCTCCACATGTCAAGTAAGGCAAACATACTGAGGAAACTTGAGATCGTACTGGATTGCTGTTATTCACAAGTTGCAGCAATCAGATAAGGAAAAATGAATTGGTGCGGTTACCTAACATCACTCCTTCCATCCTCCACCTTACTCAAATACAGACATTAGAGCCTTACTTAACCCACCGTTACTCGTGAATTGACCCTGCACCCGCAAAAGATTAGAATTGGGCAAGCTGAATAGTGGATCCATGTTTACAGACACATCTAATAAAATCATAACAAACGCATTAGAGAAGAATTTTTTGAACAGCATTGAACTCAAGGCAATTTTCAACATGTCACGCATGAATCGAATCTTTCACCTTAATTAAAATTTCTTTGACTATATTTCTAACAATTTGTGATCGCCAAGATCACCCGTTAGATGAGGTTATTATAAATTTCGAACTTACGGAAATTGGCGATTATCATCGAAATCAACAAAATTGACCAAATTTATAGACACTTGAGCGGCAGGTCCGGTATGTATCTACAAGCACAAGGCGGTTTTCATCACCAACTGTGAAAATAAGTAGTTCTCTCAGAAATACTGGCTTTAAACAGAAATTAAAAAAAAAAAAAAATTATATTAATCATTCTGCATAACAAACGCAAATATTTTGAGATATTTCTAACCAACAGGAAGAATTCTTTCTGACTGAAAGTTTTTTTTATCCTTCCCCGTTTCACTTCGAAACACGTGACTTCATTGATATGAACTTGACCTGATGTGATTGCACAAGACTGCTCCATGTGAAGTCGACCTAAGGCAAATGTTTGCTAATCGCAGAGTCAGGGCTTCCAGTCCCGCCTCGGGCGTTTGATGTCGTGTGCTTTTCACTAGTTTAGCTCAGGAGCAGTGTGTAGAATGAAGCGATTATTCGGATCACTAACGTTCCACAGAAGAGCTCGTACTCATTGAACCAAGGGATCATACCTTCCTAACTTGCTGTTTAAGAGGAGGGGGAAGCGAAGATTGAGTCACAGTGGCGCATGAGAATTGTCAGCTATCGTAAAAACTAAAGGCGTTATAAATGTATAATACTCGTTATACCACAAGCGGCGCTGATGTATAGGAAAAGTTGAACCAGTTCACGCAGAGGACATGGGACTCACACAGCATTCATTTATACATGTATGTTAGAATTTCTTTTAAATCATACAATGCACGGTACGGTAGATAACACAAAACAGATCAGAAACATTTTTAATTGTGCATAAAATTCAAATTATATAAAACAATTAATAATAATAATAATAATAATAATAATAATAATAATAATATACACAAAGTTATCATCTCATATGCTGTAATATACAATAAATCTTCATAATCTTTTGGCATTTTCTAAAATGAAGCAACCTAATTTCAATTACATTGATCAAATGTAATCAACAGATATAATTACAGAAATTTGACTTCACATTGTATAAATACTACACTCAAGCCACGTGTTAGATCATATTTGAGGATCAGAATTGGATATACAAAATTCGAGGTCATGGTAGAAACTCGAACAGAATCATGGACTTACTGTGCCAATATTCTTCCACCTACCGTGCTCTTTCTGACCATAACAGCATTTTCCCCATTTAAGTAGCAGTAGTAGTAGTAGTAGTAGTAGTAGTAGTAGTAGTAGTAGTAGTAGTAGTAGTAGTTGTTGTTGTAGTAGTAGTGGTGGTGGTGGTAGTAGCAGCAGTAATAGTAGTAGTAATAGTAGTAGTAGCAGTAGAACTAGTAGTAATAGTAATAGTAGCAGCAGCAGCAACAGCAACAGCAGCAGCAGCAGCAGCAGCAGCAGTAGTAGTAGCAGTAGTAGTAGCAGCAGCAGCAGTAGTAGTAGTAGTAGTAGTAGTAGTAGTAGTAGTAGTAGTAGTAGTAGTAGTAGTAGTAATGTACTTTTATTGTAGCAGCTTTAAAGTACACACAAGTAAATATAACTGCCGCATAGACTTTAACGGCCGTACATGACAATGCCGTCCTTGTAACAATCAAATATATATAAGAAACATAAAAATAAACTAACACTACTAACAAAGTAACAAATTAACAGTAATTATGATAGAAGAAAAGGATAAAACACTAAGAAAAAGTCACACTTGAGATCGCTATATTTCGGGCTCGTGGAGTCCTTCTATGGCAAGAAGACAAGTGACGGTGATGAAAGTAAATATTGAGTATCGAAGGTAACGTTATGCATGGAAACAGATGAAACTAGAAATGAGTGTGGGGGGGGGGGGATTAATACTTAAGATTTAAACCAGGTGGTGTACGCGCTTTATGTAAAAATATAGCTGCCATTTCTCTATCTCTGAGTAAACTTTCAGAGCAATGTGTACGTAACGCATCAATAAGTGTTAGATTAAAAGCATCATCAAAATCCTTACAGTGAGATAAGGCATGTTGGGCAATCGGCAAGGGAGACTTGGTTTTAACAGAACGTCTATGATTGTTCATACGTAGAGAAACAGCAGTACAATTAAACCAATATAAAATGCTTTGCAAAGCTTACAAGATAACATATATACGACGTTCTTGGAGGAACAAGTAGCAAATGAAGAAATGTAAAATTTTCTGGATAAATTAGGGCTGTGGAATGAATGGCAAGGCATAATTAGCGCACAGGTTTTGCATTTAGGGCGTTGGCAAGGATATGAGCCAGCAAAGGGACGTGATAATTTCGGAGGAGATAGGTTTCGGCGAAATATACTTTTAAGGTTGGGGGTGTTCTAAAAGTAAGGCGGGGTAAAAATTTAGCAAAATCATTTAAAGATGTTTGGTTTATTTACGGACGCTCTTTAATATCTCAGGTCATCAGCCTCATTTGAAGATGAGTGCATTAACAAAGTATCATGACATTCTTTCAAAATAGGTCTGATGCTTTCAATTCCAGGCGCGTAAGTAGTAACAAGGTTAATGAAGTTCTTGTTAGAAGTTTTAGGTTTGCATTGTAAAGTTTTGTGCGCTGGGATCATACGGGATTTTAAAAGAGAGGAAGGATAATTTTGGTCTTGGAACTTCTGAGCTATGTTTTTAATATACTTGTCAAGAGATGAAAAGTTGTTACAAAGACGATGACCTCGGATTTAAAGAGAAAAAGGAATAGATCTTTTGATATGCAAAGGATGACAGCTATCAAAATGAAGATACTGTTGTAAATTGGTAAGCTTAATGTGCACAGACGTAAGGAATGAGCCATTACATAAAGAAATATCAATATTTAGGAACGTAGCAGCCAGCATTGGGAGAGACAGAAGAAGTGAACTTAACTGAAAATTTGGAGTTAAGATTAGTAAGGAAATGATTGAGAGATTCTGAGCCATGAGTCCAAAGCATGAATATATCATCAATATATCTCTGCCATAATAATGGTGCCAAAGGTTCTGACTTAAGAAATTCCTCCTCTAAGCGAGCCATAAAAAGACTAGCATAAGATGGTGCCATTCTGGTGCCCATCCCAGTACCTTTAATTTGTAGATAATATTTATTATCAAAACTAAACGCATTGCGAATGAGAACCAGATAAACAAGATGACAAATGAAATCTGTGGATGTGGTATGAGGAGGTGCTCGAGAGTCCAAGAAATGTCTAACAGCAGCTAATCCTTCATGATGGGGAATGTTAGTATAGAGTGACGTCACATCGATAGTGGCCAGAAGTATATTAGAATGTGCCAAAGGGTCAACTTTCTTTAGTAAACTCAAAAAATGGAAGGAATCTTTGATATAGGATGGCCTAGAAGTAACAAATGGTTGTAACCAACAATCTACTAGAGCGGAAATACGTTCGGTGGGGGAATCGTAGCTTGCTACTATCGGGCGGTCTGGATAGTTCTTTTTATGAATTTTAGGGGGATAAATATATGGTGGGAGTGCAAAGGACATGAGGAGTAAGTAGAGTGATATCTGGGGAACTAAGTCCTTCAGCTGTACCAGAAGAAGCAATAAAATAAGCTATTTCTTCATTAAACTTGACTGTAGGGTCGGCAGACAATAGTTTATAATAAGTGACATCTTCAAGCTGTCGGTAAGCTTCAGCATTGTAAGAAAAAATGTCCTGTAGTACTACTGAGAACCTTTTATTATGGAAGAATAATAATATCAGGATTATTAGATAACCTTTTAAGAGCTTATTTCTCACGCAAAGTTAGGTTATCTTTCTGGGTGATCTTATCTAGAAATTTTGGAATCACTAATCGAAGTTAAAAATCGGTTAATAAAAATTTCTAAAGGATGGCTAGAAGGTAAAGAAGAAGGTTCAAGTTTGGAGGGAGAACGAAACTTGAGAAGGCAAGGAGTAACATTTGAAGTTGGCTGAGAAGATTTAATATGCCAATAGTAACGCCATCTTAAATTACGGCAAAATTTAACGCCATCGGAAACAAATTAAAGGCGATTAAATTTGGGAGTTGGGGCAAAAGATAATCCTTTTTGCAAAAGCAATGTATCAGCATCAGAAAGTGAAATAGAAGATAAATTAACAACCGCATTATTAATAGTAGGAGAAGTACAAGGGGTACATTTGCTATTGGAATGCTGGTATGAAATACCGGAGTAAAATTTAGATGGATGGGGTAAATTGAAAATTGAAGCCAAGTCAGGAGCTGACGCTACGAGCGGCGGGGAAAAGTTTTGGAAGAAAGACGCGGTAAACTGAATAGGAATACCTGCTCTTAAACATTGTAAATATAACCGCGATAGTTTAAGAAGATGTTTCTGATTCAGAGAATATAATAATTTATTCGCACTCATCAAGATACTATTAACAGTGGTAATATATTTAGGAGAACATGCCAATATATATATTTATACTGATATTGATATTTCTTTATGTAATGGCTCTTTCCTTACGTCTGTGCATGTTAAGCCTACCAATTTATAACAGTCTTCATTTTATAGCTGTCATCCTTTGCATATCAAAATATCTATTCCTTTTTCTCTTTAAATCCGAGGTCATCGTTTTGGTAACAACTTTTCATATCTTGACAAGTGTATTAAAAACATAGCTCAAAAGTTCCAAGACCAAAATTATCCTTCCTCTCTTTTAAAATCCCGTATAATCCCAGCGCACAAAACTTTACAATGCAAACCTAAAACTTCTAACAAGAACTTCATTAACCTTGTTACTACTTACGCGCCTGGAATTGAAAGCATCAGACCTATTTTGAAAGAATGTCATGATACTTTGTTAATGCACTCATCTTCAAATGAGGCTGATGACCTGAGATATTAAAGAGCGTCCGTAAATAAACCAAACATCTTTAAATGATTTTGCTAAATTTTTACCCCGCCTTACTTTTAGAACACCCCCAACCTTAAAAGTATATTTCGCCGAAACCTATCTCCTCCGAAATTATCACGTCCCTTTGCTGGCTCATATCCTTGCCAACGCCCTAAATGCAAAACCTGTGCGCTAATTATGCCTTGCCATTCATTCCACAGCCCTAATTTATCCAGAAAATTTTACATTTCTTCATTTGCTACTTGTTCCTCCAAGAACGTCGTATATATGTTATCTTGTAAGCTTTGCAAAGCATTTTATATTGGTTTAATTGTACTGCTGTTTCTCTACGTATGAACAATCATAGACGTTCTGTTAAAACCAAGTCTCCCTTGCCGATTGCCCAACATGCCTTATCTCACTGTAAGGATTTTGATGATGCTTTTAATCTAACACTTATTGATGCGTTACGTACACATTGCTCTGAAAGTTTACTCAGAGATAGAGAAATGGCAGCTATATTTTTACATAAAGCGCGTACACCACCTGGTTTAAATCTTACGTATTAATCCCCCCCCCCCCCACACTCATTTCTAGTTTCATCTGTTTCCATGCATAACGTTACCTTCGATACTCAATATTTACTTTCATCACCGTCACTTGTCTTCTTGCCATAGAAGGACTCCACGAGCCCGAAATATAGCGATCTCAATTGTGACTTTTTCTTAGTGTTTTATCCTTTTCTTCTATCATAATTACTGTTAATTTGTTACTTTGTTAATATTGTTACTTTATTTTTATTTTTCTTATATATTGTTTGCACCTCTGGTGTTGTATATATATATGCGTACACACATACATTAGTACATTCATACATATATACATACATGCATACATTCATATATATATATATATATATATATATATATATACACCTACATGAAATATACATTGATACAAACACATCGATATACTAAAATCACAGGTTTTCTATGAGTAATTATCTATGTACAAACGTAAATAGAACCCTTACACCTGAGCACCCTTTCCCCTTACTTACCCTCCCTCCCAACTCCCCTCACTTCTCTATTTCCATAAACCTTCTTTGTCCGTCTTCGCTAGAAATATTCTTATTTGTGTGTATCTCTCGTGCACCAATACTTCTCGGCAGGTGTTCCAACCTCTGTTGGAATTCATAAATTGTGCTGATAAGTGCTGATTTCTTAAATTCTCTGTTTCCCTGCATTCTGCCAAAATATACCTCCAGGTATCACTTTCTCCACACATTGGGCAAATTATTTCCAAGCATTAACTATTTTATTTCGTTCCCAAGCCCCTATTCTCAGCCTTGCGAGCCCACTTCTTTCTTTTCTCCCCCAGACATCTAGATAATTTCCCCTCCCCCACACTGAATCTATTTGATCCTGCAGGTTAAGGGATAATTTTTCTGCGCATTGAGTCTCAGTATTTTGCCTATCTATATCTCGCAAATATCTGTTAATTGTTTTCCAGCTATTACATGCAATGTCTTCTCCCCATAACCAAATATACTCCAGTCCAAGTTTGATGTCCAACCCATATCCCACCCTTCCCTTATTTGCTTCCTCAGACAAACTGCTCGAAGAAGTGTTTGATCCCCCCTATTATTCTTAAACAGTACTTAATTATTCTTATTTTAAATTGACACCTTCATTAAAAATACCAAAATCTTTAAGAATCCCGCAATTTGAAGTACCCCTCCTTACTTGAAGTAACCGTTTTAGAAACTGCGTTTATACGTGATTCAGTTTCTCGATGTTTTCCCACCACAAAATTTCGGCCTCGTGCGTCATATTGACCTCTCAATCCCCTGTACACTATCTCCGTTGTTCTCAGTGGTGCTTCCGGCATTTATACAAAAATCTTTAATGCCTCTAAATTTTTATTTATGCATTTGTGATGCCTATGTGTTTTGTTCAGCTCGCGTTCATAGCTAAAGTGACTCCCAAGTATGTGACTTTCTTCATAATTTCTAATGTCTGACCTGCATATTCCCACCTCTCTTTCGTGCTGTACACCCCACAGTTCTTGAACGTCCTTGTTTTGGTCTCCTCATTGACTGCAATTCCCCATTCCTGAACATTTTTACACTGTGCCTTACTATATATTGATTCTCATGCCTTGATCATTTTACCTGAAACTCTTTTACTCCATAATGCTTGCCTTTACATGTAATAATCAAACGGTTTTCAAAAATCTATGTAAGCACAATGCAGCTTTCCTGTCTTTTTAGGTGTTTGTTTTACGTTCAGTGTGTCTAAAACAAAAATATTGTCTACCATGCTACCTCCTCCCCTAAATCCCCCTTGGAATTTTGAAATTCGGTTGCATTCCCATTGCCAAGTTCTCTCGTATAAAATGTTGCAACACTTTTTTCCCGTTAGCTGAAGATGTGACACTCTCCTATACTTTTCCGGTATTTTTGGCTTCCTTTTTTAAACATTGGACACTTAATTGCCGTTATGTTCCCTAGAGGCCTCTTTATCTAGTTACAAATACTTTACATCTTAAGATGTGAAGCGGTATTTTTATTTGTGGGGGAGGATTAATTCATTTATAGAATTTATGGAAAGGAGTTTTATTGTTAACAGAAGGGATTATCAGGAGTGTGATTTTATTTTGTGTTATTAGAATCCCCATCAGGTAATGACTTTTGATGGTGGAAATAGAGAAAGAAGAGCTCTGTCAGTCCTTGACTCCGAGATTAGACGTATGGAGGAAGCGCAGGTAAATACGATATCGTACTCAGATGGCTGCTTCCTTCTTCTTCTTCTTCTTCTTCTTCTTCTTCTTCTTCTTCTTTCTTCTTTCTTCTTTCTCCTCGCTTCTATGCTGTGATGTAATGTAGGTTCTTTTCACACGCCGGCACATGAGAATTTACTAGTGTCTTATTTTAGAAACGTGAATAAGGTTTCCAGGGAGATGGAAATGAAAAGGGGTCCCCTTCTTGAATTAAAATAATTCTGTAAGTTCTCCAAATGGTCTTTATTTCTGGGGCCAAGGAATGTGTTTATACATTTATTACTCGGCAGTTGAAACCTTGAAAGTTTGATGGGATTCGTTTACGAGATCACTACGCACCTGCCATAGGCACCTAATGCTCTCCTAGTAAGACTTCAATCAGACGTGAGCACATGCAATTAACAGTAATGTTCTTATGTTCTTTCCTAGGACGGACTTTATAACGCCTTTTGCTGGCACGGATTTACAGCCGATATAAGACGCGAATCTCTGCCGAAGTCATAAACTGCCTACCGACCATTTCACTGAAATGTTCACTAACTTATTGTGTTTCCACAGTTCGCCGAATGTCCTAATAAGTATGGCACTGCCAGGAGATAGTAATTAAAGTAGCACGCACTAAATACTTTGATTATATCGCTACTAGCTTGATACTGGTGAGCACAATGACTCGAATAAATTAATAACTAAATTGGCTTGGCACTCGAAGTGAGCTGAGACCAACTGGTCAACTGCTGCAACTAAATAACTGTACTGAAAAATCGAACTGAATGCCTTGACTGTCTGGGTTTTGATTCTTCCGTATTTTTATGTGTTCCGGCTGGTTGGTCGCCCCACGCGTTCGGTCTCCCAAATTTAAATTATAGCGATGTAATTATTTATTTCCTGCATGCTCCGTTGGTTAGACACCCATCTCGTGGTTCGCGACATTTCCTTATAGGCGGATTTTTCACTTGATGGGGATGGTATGTTTTTTCGCTTTCGTGTTTTCGACCACTGCCCCCCTTGGATCTCTCCTAGTGTCCTTTTTTACTCAACCGTAATCTATTTTGTTAGAGTTAAGTATTGTCTCTTCCCCTAAAAGGCATTTTCAAGGTTCCCTCGGACGATTTTTCCCATCCTCGCTAACGGCACCTAATGTTTACAGAGAAATGTTGCTTGGGATCCATCCGTCTCTTTTGAGTAAAGTTTTGAGCGAACTGGTTCGGTTGCTCTTATGGCAGGGCTGCCATAAAGCCGCCCAGGTCGGTTTTTTGTCTCCTTAGCTAAGGAAAGATGGTAAAGGACGTAAAGTGCAGACTTTTGGGATTTTGGGCATGACATACGTTGCTTACATAAAACAAGTGTTTCTCTACTGAGTCTGAAACATGTGTGGACAATTTTGGTTATAATGATAATTAATTAAAACACTTGGATTAATTATGATCCTAGAAGCCAGTAAAACCTGCTTCTTTTGTTTGTTTATTTGATTTATTTACGGATGCTATTTAACGCCTTAGGTCATCAACGTCCCATTCAGTTCAGGGTGTGAAACGGCCGACAAAGTTTGCTCAGAGGCCTCTTCTTTCTGGCTTAAGGTTCTTTTTCGTGCTGTAAATGTATGACAAGGGACCCACGGCTTTACTTCCTTTCCGAAGGACGCCATACTTAGGATTTTTACGCCCGAAAAAAAATCCATCGATCCTGGCCTACTTGGATTTAGAAGGCAAGAAGCATGGTTACCACTACACCACCAGGACCGATAAAAACTTCTTCAGATGGGACTGGAAACCGTTGACTTCTTGGTCAACCACACTGTTAACAGTTAATTTGTTGCTAACGTGAGTTCTGTACACAAGTCGTATGCTATTTAAAATGAATTTAATGATTTGAACAGTGATAAAATAGATGTATTATGAATGGCCTTTTAAATAAAATACAAATTTCAATGGTTTTAATTTGGAATATTCATTTGATGTATCCTTGTATCGCTTTAGAATGTTGTGATGTTAGTTTTCACCTATATATTATGTTAACGTATTTCTTGTTAGTTGTGTGCCGTTCTTTTGCTACAAGCTCGTTCCTTATAAATAACATTTTCCATTTATGTACATGTAGTGGAGTGGCAAAATCTTCAGTTTTTAGAAATATGGTTTCCAGAAACACTTCTGATTTGCATCAATTGTCATTTTGATGATTTTTTTTTTTTTTTTCGGTATTATGTTTTCTTACATGACGGAAGTTGTCTCAAAGCAGAATTCCGTACTTTAGTCCAGTAAGCATAAGTTTACATCAATAGTTTACTGAACTCCTGAACAAATATTCAACTGCACTGTCATTTTAATGAAATATTTAGAGTGCAATCCCATTTTAGGGCATCTTTCATCGAAATCAAAAAAATTTAATTCTACAAACATTTTATAGGTGGTTGTTATTAATAATTACTGTCGGTTTTGGTGTTTCCTTGTCGCTTAAGGCGAAAATGCATTGCAAGTAACTTTTCTATATTAAATTTCATTTGTTTATATGCAAACTGATAAATTATTTCCGAGAATTAATATTTTTCTATTAGCATTTAAAGTTTCTCTCATTCCATACACTTCACACATTGCTTGTATCATTAAACAACCTATTGAATAGCAGTTAAAAGAAAGACTTCTTTTAAATTCACAAATAGCAAACATAGCCTGGAACTAATATTGAGCCTTACTATACTCCAAGTGGTACTTCCTGCTTCTTCTAATATGTAAACAGATACTTTGGTTGGAGTCAATCAAATCATTTTAATCAAGAAAGATAATGTAATAGGTGTTTTATAGTATTCTATAGTAGTATAGTATTCTATAGTAGTATAGAATTTCATAATAATCCTGAATATCCAGTCAAAAAGCATAGGATACTAACGGGTCATCAATAAGTTCCTGCGCACTCGGATGAGTGCCCGCACAGATGAAAGTTGGTACTCCTATCATTTCTGACATTCCTTCAAAACCGGTTTTTAGCACGTAATCCGCCCACTGTTGCTAAGGTTTGGACTATGGAATGTATGTTTGCCTTGGTGTTTAAGTGAATACAATAACTATACACTCGGCTCGCGGTCAGTGCTGTCATCCGAATTCGAATCCCTAGTGGATCTCAGCTATACAGTGGCTGTGGAGCGACTTCTCGATTACCCATCATTATACTTGCACATGTAAAAGTTGAGAAATTTTACATTGAGAGCTTGAATTTAGTCATTTGATCTTGAATTTACTAACCCTTCAGTTGAATAACTTATGAGAAGGGAATGCAAACGTGACAACCACACTTTAAAACAACAAACCAATACGCAGAAGGGCTATTGATTACAAAGAAAACATAGGTACGCACAATATATATGTAATATAAAATAAAAATAAAGTAACACTATTACCAATGTAACAAATAAACAGTAATTATGGAAGTTTTAAAAAGATAAAACTCTTAAGATAAAGTCACACTTGAAATCGCATATTTCGGACTACTGGAGTTCTTCTATGGCAAAAAGTCAAGTCAAAAGTCTGAAATAACATATTTTCATTCTTTTCTTATACATTAAGAATATCTGCCTCTAGCATTATATATGTGTGTGTGTGTGTGTGTGTGTGTGTGTGTGTGTAATGCTAGATGTAATATATGTATAAGAAAAGAATGAAAATATGTTATTTCGTAGCAACAGACTTTTTTGTTCCATTTCCTTTGCCTTTTGCTTGTTTGTTTTCCCATTTACCTCTTTTGAGCCTGAAGAAACATCCAGGAAAATACCAGGAAGATACCAGTTTTTTATCATCACCATCAACTGCATGACATATTGAGCTTTATAGACCAGGCGCATTTCCGCCAACTCTTATTTGGCCTTCCCTTTAGTAGTTACTTTAAATTTAAAAATATGCTATTATCCATTCGCTACAAACTAATGAGTCCATCGTTTACTTCTTCGTATCATTATTATATAATTTCTTATCTCAACCTTTCAATTTCTTCTTATATTTTCAATTCTAACTTGTGGAGTTTCTCGTTTTCTTCCATATTTCTAAAAAAAAAGTTCATTCTGTCAGTATACGTACCCATTTTTATCCCCTCCACAAAATGGGCAGACTCTCCCACCACAACTATCCGTTTTTTTTTGTTTTTTTTTTTTTATCCTTCCAACTTTCTTGATAAACCCGGCCATTCCTTATCTCGTCTTTCTCCCTAGAACGAGCATACCCCAGGTTAGTTTAATTTCATTCGATAGGCTCAAGGAGACTTTCGTGCTACATTCTGCTCGATTTTCTGCCTGCTGATACCTCTAGCGTTGTTCTAATCTTTTTTCATACGTTTTTATTATATCTATCACCTCGTTGTCATGTTGGATACAGGCCAATTCTTCTGAGTCCCCTTTCCACCTCTGCAGCCCAAAACATTGGTGTTATGTTTTGCATCTGGTGTCTATAGCATTTAGCGTGAAGTGTGGACTCTCCATGTATTAGTCTAAGTCAGTATTTCACCGCCCTTGTTTTACTATTAACCGAATCTTCATAGCAACTTACCTCCCTCATTACCCCAATATTTGACATTCCTTTGGAGTGCCCGAGAATCCTTTTCCAAAAATCGACTTGAATTTTATTTACATGTTCAGTTCTCCCTATCTCCATATATCACTTCCATATAACGAATAAACTTAAGCATTTTACGTTATCTCTAGCGTATCTACTGGTATATGTGGAACTCGAATCAGAATACGTAGTAACTGATTTAGTTGACTTCGCGCTTTATAATTAATAATAAATAAGTGTTTATTGAATTTCCCAGTTATATAATAGATTATTCCTAAATAACTAAAAAGGTTTACATTTTGTATTCTTTACCGCTGTAGTACAATTTTTCATCACTGTCATACACGTAGCCATTTTTTGGTTTTGTTAACATTTACTACTATACCCCTTTTCAGCCAGTACTCTTATAGGATGCGAATGCCTTTGTGCAAACCGTCTCTTGTTAGCGATAAAAGAACTAGATCGTCGGCATGCAAAAATACGAGAATGCCTGTATCGCCCACTTTAGGGGCATTGATTCCCTCCGCTAACAGAGCATCCGAGATTTCATCTACAAATAATGAAACAATAACGGGATACAGAATACATTCCTAACAAACTCCCCTACTGGCTGGCCAATGACGAATGTAAAAACCCATTCAATGCCGGTTAATTTTTTCTTTAAAACTCTAATAGTTCAGAAGTTTAGATGTTTAGCTTTTGGAATGATCAATATATGTTTGGAAATATTCTGTTTTACGTCTGTAACTAGAAACAATGTTCTTTTATAAGGTGTTCAATATATTTACTTTTGCAATTAAGGTAGGTAATCCAGGAGTGTACACCGATAACAAATGAAGAACGCTGATTACGTGTATTGTCACACTTGTGAGCCACTTTAATGTTTGGCAAATATTGGAAAGACTCGAGACTTCTTTCATGCATTTGTCAGTTATTAGAAGTAAAACGAATACGAATAATGCACTTATTTCAGTATTTTTATCGTAGCCATCAACAGTAATAAAAATAATATAAAATATAAAGCTAAAGATGGCCTATTGTCCCCCTTAAGGGCAAACGCCTCCTAATAAGTAGGGAAATCTTACTTTTTCCTAACGGGTGAGCTATTCCACTCTAGTTGTTCGTATGCTGTTTAGACATTCTGATTGATTTGTTCTTTGGTTACTTCATTTCTCGCTGCACAAGTTGCTTCTCGAGAAATTACCATTTTTCTCTTCTTCTTGTTACTCTTGACAAATCTGCAACTGCATGTTCCTTGAAGAGGTCTGTCCATCTTCTTGGGTCTGCCTTGTGTCCTTTTTCCTATCCGGGGGTCCCACATGGAGATCTTGTAAGTCCACCTGTTGTCCTGCATTCTTGCGACGTAACCGCCCAATTGTCATTTGCTTCTGGTAGCTGTGCGATGTCTGTCGTCTGAGATAACTGGTTTATTAATGCTTCAAAGTTATTCCCAGGATGTTGCGTTGCATTCTTCTTTGGATATTTGAATTTTGTTTTTTAATATAGTCAATGTTTATTATGGACTTTTATAGGCTTGTTTTAATATAAGCATTTATTATGCAACCTAAAACGTTGTGTTTCTCTATCATAGCTCTCACTTCATTTCTGTAGTCTTTTGGATCTTTTTACAGGAAACGAAATGCGTGAGTTGTAATACACCTGGCGTGACATTTTTAACTATTCTATTTTCTTACACTGTATCACTTTTCACAAGCATAAACTGTGAACAACTTGGGATTTCTGTAATCTTGCTGAAGTTAGTGTAAGAAATCTTGTATAAATAGACACATTTAGAGCCGGACCCTAGATCGCGTATGTGCATCACTCATGCACTAAGCAACTCCGGAGTTTTAGAACGGAAAAACCCCCAGTGTAATAGACAGTGCGCAAAGCACGTATTCACTCGATCCGCGGTCCTACAATATAAGGAAAGCTCTTTATAAAAACTACATTAAACTTGCGCTATGACCTGAGGCAGAGTATCGTTTGCACTTTTCCTTTTGATGGTCCTGATTCTCGCAGTAAGTGCATTTTGTGCAACTGTCAGAACCGCCAGATATATTTTAATAGTTTAGAGCATGTAAGTGCACGAAGCCATCTGTAATAATAGCTCATCTGCTGCAGTTATAAGTTCATATTAATAAGTCTTGAAGATTGTTCAAAATTGCGTTAAGTAGTTTTCGGTTTTAAGTTATTTAATTATATCTTTCAGACAGGAAGAAGAACAGATGCCGAGAATGAATTTCTCTCAAACATACAGGTTATCTCATATTTTTCGTACTTTAATGTTATAAACATATTTTCTTTTCATCTAAATGCTTGTAACATTGAAATTTTGTTTCTAATATACTTATTGCTGTGCATAATAGCGACCACTCATATTTGTATAAAATATAATATTACACAATTAACAAATTACAATTAATTTGTGTAAAATGTGATTTATTTACACAAGTTTACGGTTAGGAAATCAGTATCAGAGAGCAAAAATACGATACTACGGTCGAGACTCGAATCATGGATCTTTGGCATACCGTGACAATGTTCTTCTGTACACTAAGCCTAATGAAGCCTGAGCCAACAGTACAAGAAGAAGATTTCGAGTCACCTCTTAGGGATAAAATCTCTGTTAACGATAACCTTAGAGTTATCTAGGGTTTACAGACTCAGATGAGGGAGATTCGCAACAGTGGTCTGGTAGGTCAGATGGAAGAGCATTGGTATGGTAAGTCGAAGATTTGTGGTTCGAATCCCGGCTATATTCTGGAATTTTTCCTATCTGACTGATTCCAAATTGCAGTTAACCTTACTTTTTAAAAAAATGCTAAAGGGCCTCTTTCTAATGAGGAAAAAAAAATAAAAAAAACAAGAACCCTCCCAAAAAGAGCATCAGTTTAATAAGAGGTAAAATGCTCGTAGCTGTAAGCCTTAATCATCCACTCTAAGCTTATATCAAATTCCGTAACTGATGCATGAAATTATTCAGTTAAAAGCAGCAGAAATGTAATCAAATTTTACTCAACCAGAGTAAGATACAGATATAGAAATTTATCTTAGATGAAGAATTAACTAATAACCTTATGAAGTTTTTAAGAAATTTTAATATCATAAAGGGCTGTCACAACGTGATCAAAATGTGCACTAAATTCCTCCCATGAATTTGTTTTTAGGACTATTATTATTAGAAATTATAGATAATTTACTAAAATAATATAATATTTACACTTCTTAAGGGATTAAAATATGACTGTCTTTCTTCCATTTTATTTCATTGTTATAAGAATAATGAAATAAAATTGGAATTAAAAATAAACATGGAATATAATCGGACAATACAAATTATCTTAATGCATTATTATACACTGACGATCTGGGTTGCAAAGTTACGTATACTTTTAAATTATTTAAAATACCTATTATATTTTAAAATATCCACAGAAATAACCAAGATAATGGCATTATAATATGGTAAAATCTAATTTAATTGTAATAAAACAAAGCCAATACACGTATAAGACATTTTAATTCTTATAATATTATATCATATGGGTTTCTTCATAGTTCATTAAATTATGAATTATATTACGGGAGTAGAGAAATATATTTTTGTTACAAAAATCTAGTGGAATAATATTTTTACCTCTAACAAAGAACGTTGTAGAACTTTATTTATTCTATTTTAACGTTTCTTCTGTTTATATCCATGCCTGTTAAAGGCATATTGACACAAATAAATCAAAGTAGATGACCGTATATGTCCACAACAGCCATAATGCAAACTAATTTAGTTTCTCCTAGTTGTAGATTGTCAAAAACTATAATTTGTTTCTATAACAAATTACCGCCACGGGTGGCCGAGGTCGTTAAGGTGTGGACTCGAAGGCAGGAGGTCTGGGGTTCTAATCCCGTCAGGATCGTCTTTCCTGACTGAGGTTTTTTTCAGGTTTTCCTTAGTCCTCATAAATGGCAAATGCCGGGGAGGTACCCTAAACTTAGGCCTGGAACGTTTCCTTCCTTAAAAATAAATCGTTTCCCAACATATCATTTCATCTTATATATCATCAGTGTCCATCGCCTGTGGTGCCTGTGTAGTAAAAACGGGCGTTAAACACCATTCATTCTATAACAAATTGTCTATGTATATTAAAAAACACAATAATTTTAATGCTGGTGTGAAAATTTTCTTAATAAATATCTTTTATAGTATACATAGAAAAATTTTAATGCAGTACGTTATTTACTTGTGATCTCATTATTGGCATCTTAATGCTGTGCTTTTAACAAGATGAAGCCCTGTTTAATTATTATTATTATTATTGTTATTATTATTATTATTATTTGACTATTTTTGGCCTGATAAAATGTAGATACATTTAAATGAATCTGTAGAACGATAAACAAACACTAAAATAAATAAATGTAAAAACATAATTTACATTGCAGCAGACCGAACTAGGTGGCTCATACGGAAATGCTTGTCACTCGCAGTGCCAGCGCGAGATGTGCGACGCAGTTATGACGGTGACTTGAGCTTTGGTTAGGTTTCTGCCCTTTGCGTGGTATGGAAGGAACCCTATTGAGGAACTCGAAATCCTTGGAGAAGGGGGTGGGGCTTCACTGCCGTAGCGCTGTTCTATCTGGAAACATATTAGGGATCGTCCTATGCCCGTGTTCCACCGCCCATGAATCCTGGCCGAAGTGTTTCCCCACCACATCCCTTCCTCCCGAAGGTACCCCCTTTGAAGGTATAGACACAAACGGCCAGCCTTTGAGCAAGGCTGAAATTTCGAAGTATCTTCCTGCCCCCACATATTTGCAATAATACCTAGGATAAAACGGATAAAACTATAAGGATTATAGATAATACCATACTAACATATTAATATTAATATCCTAAAGACGAAAGATTGGTCATAGTGTTAGGTACAAATTTCTTCGGAACAATTGGCTGAAGTAGAAAAAACTCTTAATCATTTAATTCGTGATTTTTTTTTTTTGATTGGTTTATTTATGGACGCTCTTTAACATCTCAGGTCATAAGCGTCCCATGCAACTCAGGGCGTGAAGCGGCCGACAAATTTTGCTCAGAGGCCTCTCTTTCAGGTTTGAGGTTCTTTTTCGTGCCGTAAATGTACGACACGGAACCCACGGCCTTACTTCCCTTCCGAAGGAAGCCATACTTAGGATTTTTACGCCCGAAAAAATCCATCGCTTCTGGCCGGGTTCGAACCCGCGATCTTGGGTTTAGAAGGCAAGTATGGTAACCACTACACCACAGGACCGACGACTTAATTCGTGAAAAAGATAAAGTTGACTAGAAAATGCATTTATTTTATATTAAAAGTAATTATGTTAACATAAATAAGAGCCATTGGAAATGAACCAATTGTAATCATTATACAGGACACAATTACAGTTTGCTCTTAGAAATTATCAGCTTATTTCTGCAGACTAAACTTTTTAATTGTGAGTAAAATAAGTGAATATGAAACATATGAATTTTTAGCTTTATAAAAAGGCCACGATATAATATTATTCTATCCGTTCTTATTTTGTTATCGGTTTTTTAATTCATAATTTAATTCTTTTGTTTTCTCATGAGTAATTTTTTTCAAGGCTTTGCCTCTTTTATTCGGTTACAAATAGCTGTAAGACAATGCAATCAATGTATGACAATATAGCATGCAACAAGTACAGGATTCAAAAGATAACGATGCTATTCATTTAACGACAAATATTATGCAAGCCAGCATGTAGAAAACATTGAATAGATTATATAAATAAATTAAAGAGCTGCAGCTGATACTGTACCAGCCTAGCATCAAGATGAAGAGCCATATTCTGCTTTTACTGTTCGTTGTTTCTGCACTGGTTCTCACGGTATGTCTTAAAACTTTCTTATGGTACAGATCAGAAAACACAGGTTTTCTCCACATCACTCCAGTGAAATGAAACGATTCCGTTCCTTAGGGGACTCTGAAACGGTTCAAAATATACACAGCTGCAATGTTAAGGTAATAGATGCTCTAACTACTGTTCTTGGAATTTGGATAGAATAAAAAATAAGTCATTTAACTGTACGATAAAAAAAGTATTTTGTCAAAAACTACATTTGTTAGTATTATAGTAATAGAGTCTATTTTGGAACTCCTGATTAATCCGCTTATATTCTGTTCTTTGTTGTAAGCTATACGCCATTTTGAAACAATGTGTTATCAAAACGCAAATATTAAATGTTCAAATGTTCAAATTTAAACATCAAAAGGTAGCAGCGTCGTGTTAACATTCAAAGTCTCTTTTTTCTTTCTTTTTTCTTTTCTTTCTTTCTTTTTTTTTTTTTTTGATTCATTTATTTATGGACGCTCTTTAACAGCTCAGGTTATCAGCGTCCCATTCAACTCAGGGCGTGAAACGGCCGACAAATTTTGCTCAGAGGCCTCTCTTTCAGGTTTGAGGTTCTTTTTCGTGCCATAAATGTACGACACGGGACCCACGGCTTTACTTCCCTTCCAAAGGAAGCCATATTTAGGATTTTACATCCTGGCCTGGTTCGAACCCGCGATCTTGGGTTTAGGAGGCAAGTATGGTAACCACTACACCACCAGGACCGACACTTTCAAGGTGAAGGTGACTAAGGGTGATAAGGTGAAACGTAAAATGTAACCAACTTGGTTTCAAGCTTCCTCTTCAATATCTATATTGACGTGTTTTATATTTGTTTAAATTAAATGTATGTTGAATTCGGACATTTACGTCGGAGAAAGATATTTTGGTACTTCAGCCTGTGTCCCCAATGCGGACACTTCCGGGAAGAGGGGATGAGGTAAGAAAAACACCGAGCGGCCAGGATTCGCGAGCGATGGAACACGAATATAGACAAAGGCGTGACATTGTTTCTAGATAGAACAACCCGACGCCGGCGGAACCTCCTTCTAAAGAATTCAAGGCCCTCATAAGAACCGTTTCCATACCAGAAGTCGGGGCAGAAACCTTTCAAAAGCGTAAGCCACCGTCGTATAGCGCCAGTCCACATCACCCTGACACTGTGACACTGTAACAGAACCGAATGAAATATGAAGTGTGAGGACAGAAAATTCGTAGAAAGGAAAGATTTGTCTAAACGACCAAGAAAATCACGAAAAAGCCAGGATGTCCCATCTCAAGGGATTTGAACCCGTGACCTCTCGAATGCCAATTTCAAGCGTTATATTCTGGAATACTACGCTTGTCAGAAACTGGTGTTAAATGGATAGTTATTCTGACCGGAAGCTTTGAAATGAAAACTAATATTGTAATTCAGCAATTATAGAGGTATATTTTAAAATTATACTTTATCTATGGCCTTGGAAATTTCAGCCCACAAGAAATACTTCTAATCCCTGCATAAGCGATAAAACAAGCGTTTAAAAACAGTTTAAGAAAATTAAAAATATTAATATTAATAACAAGAATGTCTCTTACATTGTATATTTTTATATTTTAGTACATCAAATGAGGCACCTGTCTGAAATCATGATATAGAATTCAAAAGCTGTTTACGTTTATTTCTGTAATTTTAATTTTCAATTAAAAGTTGATTTTATGCGTTTTTCTGCATGAATTTCAGGTGCTGCCTGTGCACACTGATGCAACAAATGATATCTATAAATCAGGTAAGCAGTTCTTGATTAGCATTATCAAGTTGCTTAAATTCAAATTATTATGAGATATAAAGTACAAGAACTATTCAAATGCAAAATTGATTAAGTGATTTTTTATTAAATTACCCATTACCTTATTATTAAATTACTATTTATTGTAGTAGCGGTAGCATGCTGATTCTCCGTTAGCGAGGGAGGCTCATAGGCCAGCCAGGAAATTTTTGCGCTTTAAACTCACATCTTTATGGGCCAGAAAAGATTTACTATGACTTATATTTGTTTTCCTAAGATAAGTTAGCTTTACTCCTACTTATTTCTGCATTCACTTGGGTCAGCAGGAAGACGGCCCATGGCCAGCGCTGGGTATTCTATCTTTTCTTAGGAACCAGATATTGATGGGTTACTGACATCACGCATTTCTGACAAGGAGTTGTTTTCGCACTTTGTTTGAACTTGGGTGATTTCTTCACTGTTTGTCAGTCGAACGTTGACTTTCATAATGTTAACTGTTAAGTTACAAAAAAGAGTACCTGTTTTGTGGCAAAAATAAAGTGGACATTTTATTGAAGACTACTTTTTCGCGTCTAACTTAAATTGTTAATTTGGCGTGAACTGTTTGGATCTCATTGGACCTCATCAACCGAAAGCAAAGGAACTTACTCAGCAAACAGTATAAGATTAAGAACTTTGGGGGGGGGGTGAAAAAATTTTGGGCGATATCGTATGAAGGGAGAAGTATATCTTGCCTACAGGAATGAGATTATAAAAGAAATAGAAAGGGCAAACTTCGTTTATATACAGGCTGACGAACTTGGAATTTGTGCTGTTTTTTTAATTCATAAAAAGATCTGATATTCTGATACTATTATTCTATTTTGTTTTAGTAGTGATGTTTTATATGTATCACAATTCAGTAATTTTAATGTTTTATTTATTGACGCTATAGCTGCACGGTCTTCTCGCAACGTCTGTAGATTGTGAACTGAATATGGTAGCTGTAAGTCTGTAGCGATGAAAGAAATGATGAAATGAAATGAATTAATGATGGCGCTAATGAGCTCGGAGTTCTTGGCGTCTAAAAACTATCTGGCATTCATCTTCTCAGAATAGAGAAACACGTAGAAATAAAACTTTACCTAAACAGCTTAACTGCCCAGGATTCCTAATCAGAATCTCTGGATTAGTGGTTACAAACGCTGCCACTAGACTACGAAGGCGGGGTTTAGTAATTTTGAATCTGGTTTAGCAGACTATGTGTTCCCAATTCGAATTGCTTGCCTAAGACTAGTATAATTCAAGCGATGATATAAGTAATATATTGCATAACTATTTGTAATATCTAACACTTTTACAAATAAATTTGTTGCAGATGGTGCCTACGAAGATTTGATTCCTAAATTTGAGGAGTATAGCCAAGAACGCGTAAGTTTTCATGTATAAGACTTATTAACCATAGTTTTTGCCACAACAATGTGTAAAGTTGCAATTCCTCCTATTGTTGTTAGTGCCTAAGTTTACTCACCGAAAAGAATTGTCATTTTGTTTTAACGATCTTCATTCAGTACGACAATAATATTTTACGCCACTCTTTCATGACGTAAATATTACATGTAACACAAATAAATAACAACTATAAGATTCATATTAAAGTTTTAGACCATATTATTCTATGGTTACTTTGTAATACTCCTTGCTTATATCGTATTCAGCTTTTCCTAACAGCATTGTTAGTTATGTTCGGTTTAGACGGCCATAAAATCGTGATCTCATTAACTCTCTGCTTTGAAATGTTTGTTTAATATACATTTTGTGGCGCTGTAGAAAAAAAATATATGATACACGTTTCTAAAGTGATTTTTTTACGGATATGCCGAAGTTCTTAACTTCACACTTGTCCAAAAAATGACACTTTAGGAATTTGCATCATAATTTGCATCATAAATAACTGCCTCTGTACTTTAGAGTAAAAATAGATAGTTAATCGATGTGCATGTTCTTTGTAAGCAAATCTATCTCATTAGAAACGACATTTTTCATTAACATATTTTTATGATCATGGCTCCGCAACCTTAAGGTCTATTATACCAGATGAAAGACAATAATGATAATTTGGCCGAATGACTTCAGAGGACTTTGTGGTCTAAGTTTCCCAGGCATTCATCTAAAGAACTAATCAGTTCTAAGCCCCCTTCATGGGAAGCGCAAATGCTACAGGTAGACTACGGCAGTGGTCCATATGAATGTTAAAAGATTACTCTTTCTTTAGTACGAACAGAAAATTTGTTATGCAAACTGAATCTTCTGGGCCTGAGGCCGTGGTGCAAACGTTTCGCGTGGACATCATCAGTAGACGAGCAGTGACTGGGAAGATGAAGGAAAAGAATCCCATTGGACCACGGCCTTAAGTCCGTAAGACTCAATTTGCTACGTTGACACCAGCATTGAAGCCTACGTTTTACAGAAAGTTCATTATTTAATTAATTATTGTTGTAACCATTACCATTATTTTTATTTTGTAAAATACATTCGAAAGTCCGAGCTTTAGTTACACAGCATGCTGTTTTCTACATCTCCGTTATTAGTAGTAATCATATGAATGTATATATTACAGTGAAATCAATAAGTACAACTTCAACAAGCTCATGTGTCTGTTCAATTTAGTAGAAGATATTAGATGAGATATTTTACAATAAGCTATAAAACTTATATATTTAACATTGAAATAAGATAAAATAAATAAATAAAAATAAAATTAGAAAGAAATAAAGGAAATGCAAGAAAATTATTTTTTTAAAAATATTACAAATAGAGCAGATTCATGTCTGTGCTCTATATCCTGAACTGCAATTCTCAGATTAATATAATGCCCCAAGAATGACTGGAAGGAACTCAGAAAGCGATATTCATGGACCTAGCAAGAGGGGAGAGGGGATTTACGATCGGACAAAGTTTATAACCAAAACTGTATACTTTGTTAGAAAAGTATATTATTAAATGACTTGTGTCAAAAATGATAAACGGAACTTAAAATGTTATTCTAATATCATTACCACTGATTTTGAATTATAACCTACAATTACAACAGCATGTTTCAATTAAAAATAGCTTATCTCATCAGATGATACTGTGAGGGGTGAATTTATACAGGTAACTAAAAGTACTTTCTAGTAATTTCGAATATTCTCATATGTGGGATTCATTTTAGCGGCGCCTAAAATGGACGGAACTAAAAATCCTTACACAGAAAGTGCTCAAAATGGCCGTCTTCGACCTGTGTGCAAAACTTTATTATAGGTTGTCGCATTCTTTCAAAATAATAGTTCTCTCCAGCTTTTCTTACAGGCTTTGAGGAAGTATTTCATAATTGCAAATGGATTGTAAATTAAAATTTTTCAAGTTCCTATAAGAATAAAAATCGAATATATTTAATTCTTAAAAACGCACAATCCATAAATCCTACGTTATATTTTTAATTTTTATGGCGGTGCACCATTATGCATAAACAAATGCGATGTACAAATATCACCAAAGTTTAATCGTGTAGCCAGACAAGTCTGCTAGTCTTTAGGCCAATTTTCCGAATTTTATTTTCAAGGTAATCGTAAGATTTTATAACCCTGAATAGACTGGAACAATAAGTATATTAAGAGGAAAATATTCCGAGAAAGTTAAACTTATCCAAATAATCCAAGAAATGCATTTCTTAGATAGCATAACATTGCCTTGGGCCAAGCTGAGGTTGAAAATAAAATTTTTAGTGAAATATCTCAGATTTTTGTTTGATATTTCAGTATGTAGCAAGTTAAAATATGTTATTCCATACTCCGTCTATAGAAGCTCTCTTTCATAATTTGTTTATTTATTTTCAGGCTGATGGCACATTCCGAGTAAAGCGAAAGATTGGATCAGGTAAGTATGTATCTGTGTTTAACGCGAAAATGACCCATGGTAACCAAAAGAACTTGCTACTAGCTTCTATTTTACCTAAAATAATACTGGTACCTTTTTGATTTAACATAGAACACAAAAATAAACGAGAAATAAAATTTGACAACAGACGGGTGCAGTATAATAAATGGGGATGCACAACTTAGATGATCAACCATTAATTGAAGTTTCTATTTGTAAAAACGTTTTACATAAACAGGGCTTACAAAGCATTTTCCCCAGAAAAATACTCCAGTAAGATTATTTGAATTTCGGGCCGCCTTAGTGCGGCTGCTCACTGGGGAAGTGGAGCTGTCGCAACCGGTAAGAGGTAGATTGAGTAGCCGCCGTAAAGTTAATATTTTTATAACAGTATTTATATTTTTTCTGAAATTCTTTCAAACCATTCTGAAATTCTTTCAAACCATTCTTCTCAGCGGCAATGAATGCCAGCATCTGCATAGGAAATTCCTGTATTTTGTCTAATTTTTTTTTCTGCAAGAAATCGGCGGTTTGGAACACGTTTTATTGTCATTGAAAGATTCTCTCTCTCGTAACTTTTTGTTGTTGAACGTCATTGCCCTTCTCTGCAAGAATCCTTTTTCGCTTTATAGATATCGTGCTTAATAACCCGTTATTTAAGACTATATTTGTATAACTAACGAAGAACAATTAGCATACAATTTGCACACATAAAAGCACAGAATAACACACGAAAGCACAACCACTCGCTGACAAAGCCTGTTTCATACTAACTACAAGCTGCTACCTGAGCATACATTAAACGGCCTTGACGACTAACTTCTCCCAGTATGTAGCTTCGTTCTGCCGGAATGTAACTCATATAACCTCACTGTAGATGATGTCGACCAAGACACATTTTATTTTATGCATTTTGTTAATAGAGAACATTTATACAACTATCTGCATAGTATTGGCTTGACGGATTTTGTATGAAGCGTGAGCGCAGCGCAAAGTTGAGTACACCCATAACCAGAACTCGCGGCTTAACCTGGGACAGTAAAATACTATTACTAATAATTACGAGGGTTAGCATTTAAATAATTGCAACTGTTTATTCACTACAAACACAGAATAAATATATGTTTCTAAGTTTTACCTGCTGTCCTTTGATATAGTTGTCAACGTAGGTTGACTTGAACAGATCCTGTTCTATTGGTAGCTCGAAAAGAGCGTTCAACTATCTGCAGAATGTCTGCAACAGTTTTAAAGCGAATTCATAAAATAGTTTCTTCGGAATCAAGTCGAATTTAGGGGTGTATGGTGGATGGTAGAGCACTTCCCAGTTCCGTGCAATGAACAAACCAGCCAATCCTCGACTTCATGCGCTTGAACATTGTTATGCAAAATAATGAGTGCCTTCTGCAGAAAATGTACACTCTTTTTTTTTCAAAGTTATTCGCAGATTGTGTTTCCAAAAATGAACAGTAATACCGCGCATTGGCGGTCTACAGTATGCATAAACATAGTCCCATACCAAAGCTTTCAATTGCTGGAGTTCCGAAGAACGTTTAAATTTCTATGCTTCTTAATTAGTGTTTCAGTTTATGCTCACATTTTCTGGCTAAGTATATCGTAATAATGCGGTATAAGAAAACCCCTCAGTGGCACTCAGTGTTCCAAGTGGAATGTACAATTTCAAATCGTTGCTATTTCTGCATTTCCAACAAATCATGTGAGCAATTTTTCTCGTTGGAGGGTGTTCTGCACAACTTAAAGCACAGCGGTATGCAATAACTCTGTCTCTCCGTTTCCAGTAATGTGGAAACAGCATTCAGTTCTTCACTTGAACTGTAATAACCAGGATGACTGTTTTGGTGTGCCCTGTTGACAGCTCTCACGCATCATCTGATGTTCGGTAAGGTAATTCAAATATCCACAAGCCTCTTGAAGGCACCTTTCTGTATGGCCTCAAACAAATTCAATATTTTTCCTACCTGATACTCCTATCTAGAGATCATTGTGACTACTCTACATTATTGCATCAACTAACAACAGAATATGTTCTTATTATCATTGTGCAGACAAGAGGAATGGCGAGGCAAAGTATATTTGCTTTGAGGAAAGAGGTATGTAAATGTGCGGCATCTCTAGCCACTGTTAAAATTCAAAACTTAATTTATATATATATTCACAACACGTATAACCACAAGATCAACTGGACCGACTCTGAGTTCTTTATGAATTACCTGCAGATAAACATCGGCTGTAATATGACAACGTACAGTTCTGCTGGGAAAACACCAAATTGCTTTCCTTCAAGTCAATTCAGCAAAAAGGGATTGTAAAATGATTTGTATATATATATATATATATATATATGACTGTTCATTGTTTTTAAAAACAAATGAACACATTGTTCTATCACCGCTAACTGCGCGCCACATATCTATTTTTTTTTTTTTTTTTTTTTGGTAATCCTGAATGAGATTACATATTTCTAAGCTTCAGTGTAGACAATTTTGATAATTAACATAGTAAACGGAAAGCTTCGCCGGAAAGCAGAATGAGGTTAGAACCAATTACTTCGTGTACATTTGAATCAAAATCCATTAACAAAACGTACTCGACTGCCCCGTGATCTAGTGGTAGAGTTTGCGATTACTAATCCGGAGGTCTTAGGTTTCCATTCAGGTCAAACTGTCTGGATAAGGATTTGGTGAATATCAAATAGTTTTAAGATGCCAAGGACTTCGAGCTCATTTGAGCCGTCATCAATTCATTTATAACTACAGACTTACAATATTCATGTCCAATCTACAGACGTTGCGAGAAGACCAATGCAGTTTAAATAAAACATAAATATTTATTTAAAAAATATACTCCTGACAACTTGGTAAACCAGTCTAAAACACCTTGTAATTTGTAATTTTATAGGGTTTTAGCTTAACATATGTAACGTCATAGCCACCCGTACGAAGTGTAGAACATTTCCATTTGTTGGAAAAAAACAGTGACTTCTCTAATGATAACCAGTTTTTCTTCTGCGAGCTCTGTATGTCATATTTTCGCTTATATTATAAGCGTCGACTTGTAATATGTGTGAGGGAAGGGCGTCCAAGAATAGCTTTATGTTAATAGCATCATCGCCTTGTAACTGCTTGAAAAATGAACGGGTCTTTTAAGTGAAATCCACACAAGTAAATTAATATATTTTATCAAATTTATCACATTGAAACTAAAAAATGAAATACATGTTAATATTACCAGGATCGCTCTTTGAAAAACTGGCAAACCCAGTCCCCTCTGCGAAAACTTGGGGGAGCACCCCAAGGAGTGAGCTCCTATGATTATTAGAATGTTGTATTTACTCTGTGGTCTTGTGGTAGCTTTTGCGATTATTAATGTAGAGATCCTTGGCTCGATTCCCATTGAGGTAAAATTTCTGGGTACAGTTTTTCCTTACCCTGAGAAGAAGATGCCAGAAAACTTTAACGACGCCTAGCTCATTTACACCACAATTAATTCAATGCATTTATTTTCACCTAAAATTCAGGTTCATCATCTACAGATGTCGTGATAAGACCAAACTGCAGTCAAAGCGACATTAAATAAACCGTTTAAAAGTTGCATTTGTTCATTTGTGCTGATCGACAATTGTTATACTACTGTGATATTTTTTCTGTGCTGTAGGATCTTTGTCTTTGTGTCACTATTTACTTCCTTTCTCATAACCATGAAAGTGTACTTACCCCCTACTACTTAAATTCATGTTAACACAATATTGTATTTCTCCTCAAAAAGTTACCGCCACGGGTGGCCGAGGTCGTTAAGACGCGGACTCGTGAGCGGGAGGTCTGGATTCGAATACCGCCAGGGCCGTCCTTCCTGACTGAGGTTTATTCCAGGTTTTCCTCAGTCCTCATAAATGGCAAATGCTGGGCCTGGAACGTTTCCTTCCTTAAAAAAAATAAATTCTTTCCCAATATATCATTTCATCTCATATATCATCAGTGTCCACCGCCTGTGGTGCCTCTGTAGCAAAAACAGGCGTTAAACACTATTCATTCATTTCTTCAAAAAGTTAACTAGTTAGTTCACTTTTCCTTCAGAATACTAACTACTGTACTCGAATTTTGTTTGCAGGGCACGGAGGGAGGGGAAAAAAACATGGCTGAAAAACAATTTTTTCCGGAATAAAATAGTGGGCATCTTACCGAATTTCAGTCATCTGCTGTCTTCTGCTTCGCAAACAAGGAGCATGTGCTTAGTATTGTACTATATTAAATATATACATTAATAACTTGCTTTTTCTTAGGATGGAAACATCAAGTTTGCTTGCATTGTTTAAATTCTTCATTTTTGGTGTTTATTTAGCATTTAAATAGTTTCTAGAGAACATTAAACGCTGCATTTACCTATTCCACTCTTTTTTTTTAACCTCAAATAAAGCATTCAGACTACAGGAAACATTAAGGAAGACTATTGATATTATAAGAATTTGTTTTTAAATTTCAATTTTTTATCTAATTAGTTTTTTAAATTTAAGGATTATATTAACATGTAGTGTCAACAAAGTTATTATGTACATCGCTAGGTCCTAAAAGGGGAATTTAAATCTCTGCACAGGAGAAAGTTGCATATAAGCTTTTAACCCTTTTTTTTCACACATTTCAAAATAAACATCTTAGATGATATAGCTCTTCATCAAAATCACTCAAAAGTATATGTTTATGAAAATATAATAAGAGGTCTAAAAGAAACTTTCTCTCATATAAAGAACACTTATCGATACATATTAATTTTAAAATTCTAAGAGTGTTATCACTGTGAAAAATACAATAATATACTGGCTAGTAAAACACTTGCAGATACAGTGGCTGGTTATATTTTTTATGTCTTTTTATCAAGCATATTTGCACTTTTATGCTCCGAGTGATTTTTTTTATAACGGAATAGGTATTTTAGAAACAGAAAGAGTTATGTTTCTATGTTATTCATCTAATTGGAACAGTTTGCTATTCAAATGGACATGTTTATTCTATGAAATCGTTAGGTATTCTTTTCTGAACGGCAGTATTGTTTTAATTTGAGTAATTGATTTTTGACACGTACATAGTTTTAATATATTTTTATTTCTAAATACATTATTTGTAAGAATTTTTAAATAATAATTATACAAATAATAGTAATCTAGATTTCATCCAATCTAGACGAATAAAAATAAGAGCAAGTGACAAAAATAATTTAATAGTTTATGGCATTTGTATAAATAAACTAAAAATAATATAATAAGTGATCAAATAAATAAAATATAAACATTTGGCAGTTCTCAAGATATACATTTAAATGCGACATCATCTAACCCATAAACACCGCACTAGAGTTTAAAATTTTTTAATGTAAATATTAACTATTTCTGGAATGCTTTGTATTTAACAACTGTTATGCCTCCTAAGTATTTTCAAAGTGTCTAATTTCCTTTTTAATATTCTTCTGTGTTTCATTTTGTTAGTATCAATTGCTCTCTCATTGAAGAAGATTTCATTCATGTTGCGCACATGAAGATCAGACAAAACTAATAATTTCCAAAAATAAATAAACTATTCAGCTAATAGTATTACTTATCATCAGGCTTAATGATAGGGCCTTAACTTTTTCTCTTTCTTAACTGGCATAAACATTGCATCCTTAGCAGTAGTTTAAAAATTCAGTAATTTCTAAACCCAACTAAATGTTTATATACCATAAGCTTGCCGTAATTATTCTTCTTTCAATGCAAAACTTTAAATTGTTTGTTTTTAAATACAATATATCACCTTCACTGAAAATAATAGTTTGAAAGCATGCATTAACTAGCAAGGAAACAAAGAAATAAATAAAATGAAGGCTGACAACCTTCGTGTCACTAACGTCCTCCAGGTATCATCTTTTTGCCTGCATCCAACATGATCTCGGCTCCTTTCTCCGGCATTTCCATGAAGGTTCTGCCAACCTCCATGTTTGCTTTCATGCATTCTGTAGCTTTGCTGCCCGGATTCATCTCGCTATCATTTGGCATGCATTTTTCAGGAACCTTCATTATGTCATCCTTAGGATCTGGCATCTGAGAAACAAAAGAAATAGAAAAACTCTTTGCAAGCTCAACAGCGTTTACTTACTGTATCTGGGAAGTCCGTATACCCCCCCCCCCATATACGCTATACTTTAATTATCAACTAATATTACACTAACAATAACAACCAACAATACCTAACAATAACAACCAACAATACCTAACAATAACAACCAATAATCACCAACTATATTTCTAATAATTACAACATAATAATATAATATAATATGCTAATAAGAAAAACTATAAAGCACAGAGGTGTACGGACTCCCCGGAAACACGGTATATATTTACTTGAATGTGTTGAAATAAGTGTTTATTTAGATCTGTATTAATAGATTCAGAACCAGACTTTAAACGAAAAAGCAGATGTAAAGCGTTATCAGAATAGTTTCGTTTATTTCAATGGAATGAGTCAGAATTCGCTAGCTCATGGCAAGCATTTTTGCAGCGGCGGCTCCCAGGATGTACAACTTTACTATTGCTACTGCTATTTCTACTACTAAATATAGATCGCAAACTTCTTAATCTTAATAACCAGAATTAACACTCATACATGAGTGGTTAAACTACAAAACATAAATAGAGCAAGAGAGAGAGAAAACTAAAAAAAAATATATTATAGTAACGTGCCTATTTAAATAAACAATTTATGGTTTTGGTTTTCATGGCAACAAACATTCGACGATCCTTTGATTATAGTCTGAAATCCACAGGATGAAGTTTAGCATTATACCGTCTGTTCTGAAATCATAGGTTGACTCAAATTAATACTTGTAGTTGGTCTACCGACCTCCTCCTTAGTCTAGATTCTAGCTCCCTATTAGTACTATTCAGGAGGTTCCGGATTCGATTCCCATTACTTGCTTAGAAAAAGGTTTAATTAGGGAGATCTGAATCGCTGTCCTCCCAGCCTCGTGATGACAATTAGGAAGCTGCCTGATAGAGAGGTGGCGTCCTTCGATCTAAAAGCCATGTGATTGCGACCGGCGTGGTGTAGGTATGCTGATCACATGACCACCTGCAATATCGCCCTCAGCCGATTATGTGGATGCTGCCCCTCGTTTATTTGGTCACTTTCCTGAATTGGTTGTATTTTGTAGAATGTTATCACTAATTTCATTTAAACTAACTATTCTTGGAATTGTAAGCTTTATTATTTTAAAACTATTATTGAACTTCATTACACAGAGTCAATTTTTCTCTTGGGTACTTTCTTGAAGGCGCCCTCTTACTTTATTGTATGCATTAATAAAGAACTATAGGATTAAGGAACGCCTCCAAGTGCTGCCGTCAACTGCTGTTACAGATAATCCAGTTTAATGGGATAGTAACCTGGATGGAAGTGTACGGAAGGAGGGTCATGCCATATTATTTAACAGATTTTTTCGAAATGATAAAACTAAGACATTTGAAACTCGCTGGATTGTGTGTAGTTCAAAATAAAAGCTATATGAAAAAATAAAATTGATCCCCCCCCCCCAAAATGCATTTACTTCATTTTTTCGTTTTACCACACTTTACAAATGATTCTTATATTGTGTTTTGTCACAGGCTCCTCTAATGAACATTACATTCTAAAATGTTTTTATGAACTAGAATAATAAAATGGCATTCAGAGCTAAAAAAATTAATTAATCATATATTATAGATGTTAAGGCATTCCTTTAGTATTGATAACATCTTAAGCTCAACGATTCTTATCAAATTTAGTGTTATTATGCGTCCACTCACCTTGTCGTCGATTTCCGTTTTAGCGGAGTTGGCAGTCTCCTGCAAGAAAATTCAGAACATGCAACAACGTTATGGTTTTGATGCTCACGCTATATGACACCCTTGTGACAAAAAAAACAACAAACAACAAACAAAAAACAAACAAACAAACTCTCTCAAACATGAAGTTATCTTACCTTTGCTTTGTTTCCAGAGCTGACAACATTCCCCTGCAAAATAAGAAATCAAATGGAATAGTATTGCACAAAAAGACAGTTTCACACATTCTACTCTATTGAATAATTCATAAATTCATACAGTTCTGCCCAGGAGATTACATATGAAACGGGTATAATCAGGAGAGAGACTGATCATAAGCATTAATAGACAAGTTCTATAAAACAATTACTTTCGATTATTATAACCAGTTCTTCCTTATGTGCTATTATTTTAAAGTGTTAAAAATAACGTTATGAAAAAATAGAAGAAATCGGGAAAAGCTGAAAATGGCACCAAGTACTGCCTGCTCCTTCTTTACTTCCTCCTTTTTTTTCTTCGACTTCTTTTAAAGATTGTTGTTGTCTTCCAACAGTGAAGTTTACTAAACCTCTATTTCCAATAAACTTAAATTTATCGAGGATATTCATTTTCATTTCCTGACGCCTGTTTGCCTTGGCTCCTCTGTAATTTTGGACAAATGTTGGGTCAGGTAGACAAAATATGTCTCCAGTATACGTTTTAGAGTATAGAAAAATGTAACCTTATTTAAAAAGATGCTGTCCAATGTATTTCAAAATAACAATAAATTAACGTGTATGTATTTCCTTCAGATACGAAAAAATTACACCTGGTACTGATATGTTTTAATCAATTGTATGAAAAAGTTAAAGCGTGAATCTGGTTGAGTGGTGTCACCTCATAAATGCGTTTTTCCGCAACATTTAACTAATGTAATTAATTCTTTGAGTTTCATCAATCGAATTCGGCTGAGAAAATGCATTATTCGAACGTGTATTCAGCACCAGTTTTTCTTTTCTTAAGGGACCTAACCAAAGCATTTGGTTGGATTAGACTAGAAAATTCTAAAAGATAAAAAAGTGCCAAAAAAGAATCATTAATATAATAGAGGAGATGAATAGAAACGCAACTATTAGAGTGTATATAGAAGAAAAATTAACGGATGAAATACACTTTAAAATAGGGATCAGACTTTGCCATAGAGTTCTTGACTATTCAGCCGAATAACAGATAAATTATTACAGTGTTGCACCCGTTTTTGTATGTTTGTGCCAAACACTTGTCCTTCCCTTTCCAATTCCACCTGAACCACTTTGGAACCTTGAGTTCACATCCTTTCTTCCTATTGGTTGAGAGTTGCATGGAACTTTCAAGAATCTCGGTGATGTCAGAATTGCTTGGGAGTTCACTCTCGTGTTTCATACTCTCAGAAAAAGCACCTATTTAAAAGGGTTCAGATTTTTCGGTAACTAACTGTTAATTGTTAGGTTCATTGCTCTCTGTTCAGGTTTGGCTCAGTGACCAAGGTAGTGTGGGAAATTTCATTTAATTGTGCAGAGAAGAATTATCTTTGTCAAAAGTGATGCAAGCTTTATTTTAATAAAAATATCTTTTCTTGTAATTTTAGTAAAGTGACTAGCCATGCAAACATACTGCTGTCTTGGATAAAGCCAAGATTACGGCAATTTTTACAGAGCTGTAAATTATATAGTAAATAATTTTAAGCATAATAATATATTTACGCTGTAGAAATATATTGTATTTTTGTGAAGATGTCTTAAAGAATATTTCTTTAACATTTAATACTGAAAAATAAAAGGTAGACGTAGTAGTCTTTCGGCACATCTTAATTTATCACGTGTACTTATTTTATAAAAAGGAAAACAAAATAAAAAAACAGACAATTTCATTAAATATAGTAGTAATACAAGCAGGCATTTACAATTCAAGGATTATTTAGGTATTGACCAAATTAGCAGAGTTCATATTATTATTATTATTATTATTATTATTATTATTATTATTATTACTTTTGAGAGAGAAAAAAGAGAAACATTTGAATTTAAAAAATGTGCAAACGTAGAAACTGAAGGGAAAAACAATTCTAATAGCTTATGTACTTTCAGAGAAATGGGTGAATAAAGTGTTAGAAAGTTAACATGTCAAGAAGGAAATTAAAACACCTATACTTTTCTCCTGATAAGAAGTAAATAACAGGGATAATCCCTATATTTCACTCTTAACCCATTTTTAGCTCATCCATTTTTATTTCTACCTCACTTTTGAACGTTCTTCCCTTGAATACTCATGCACTTCTTCCGTCGATGTTATAATATTTCTACAGTTTGCTGGAAGTTGGGATGTGTTTAAACCTCTATTGATTTACAGCCTCCATGACTTTATAATTTGTTGACATTTCAAGATCGACGAATGTCTTCCACCAGAATCTGATTCATATCTAAATCAATCCGTCCGTCAATCAATTCAGCCGTCCATCGCATTATCTACCGCAACACATGAATCTTAATGTGTAACAGCATTTCTACCAAGTATGATAAATAATAAACCGCTACGGGTGGCCGAGGTCGTTAAGGCGCGGACTCATGAGCGGGAGATCTGGGGTTCGAATCCCGCCTGGACCGTCCTCCTTGACTGAGGTTTATTCTAGGTTTTCTCTGTCCTATAAATGGCAAATGCCGGGGAGGTACCCTAAACGTAGGCCTGGAACGATTCCTTCCTTAAAAATAAATTCTTTCCCAATATATCATTTCATCTCATGTATTATCAGTGTCCATCGCCTGTGGTACTTCTATAGCAAAATCGGGCGTTAAACACTATTCATTCATTCAAGTACGATAAGTAAAAGCAATCTCAGTTTATATCATCAAGGTTCAGAGCAATATCTCTCTCCCCCCCTCTCTCTCTCTCTCTGTCGTAATGAGTAAATCTCGATTGGATTTTACCAGCTGTATGTTTTCATTTATTTTCGAATTGAGCTAAGCACTCCAGAATGAAAAAAATACGAGAAAGCTCAGTTAGTTATCTACATAAGTATGAAAATGAATTTGACAGTGAAACTAGCCTTATTATTTTTCACTGTCTCACTTTGCTTCCACACACTTAGTTCACCTCGCCTCCAGTAATTTAATGCCGTCAGAATTTAAGGTTATGACTTGGTCCTCCAACCAACCCATTGCCATCTACTTCATGACATTATGGTTGGAACATCTCGATCCATAAATTTCGGGTTTTGAAAGAGCATATAATCATTGGGATCCAGGCCTAAACTATAGAGGGGATGGTTAAGCTCCAAGTACCTACAATCCTTGATAAGCTTTGTGGGATTTGTAGCAAGGTTCATTATCGTGAAGCAGTTGTCCGCTGTCAGTTTTCCGCACCGTTTCCCCTTATGACCACACACAACTAACTAATTCATTGTGGGTTTCTCTAGTGATGGCACACTTATTTGTCATGGGTTCCAGCATCAGAGCACAAAAGACGGTTATCATGACTTTTCTGGCTTTTATGCTTGCATTGAATGCTTCTGTGTGAGAACGCCATTGCGATCACCGTGATACAACTGTTCGGAAAACGGATATGCACCTTTAAAAACGGATGTAATCATAATGGCGTCGTTTTAGAGATAAAAAATTTCTATTTTATTAAGTTGGTTGCGTTTTGTGATAATTTTTGTCATGTTTTGGCGAATGACAATCGGACAAGACTAATTATCATAGCATTTCTCACGAAAAACAAAGCACACACATCACCGTACTTTTTTATGTAACTTGAAAGGTTAGATTACCCAAAAACACAAAACTCTAGAAATATGAAAGAAATGACTATCTTCTACATAAGGGCAGTAACACTCAGTGCATTCAGAACTACTCTCTTCTCCCCTCGAACGATTATACCAGAAGAAATTGGTCTAGTATTGGCCCCCACCTCGCTTTACGCATGCAACTCTGTGAAGAGGTCTTGTTAACTGCTAGACATTTGTGTTCTGATTATATTTTATTTATAGACAGTGATATCTTCATTAACAATGACCAAATACTGAAACTACTGATGGCAAAAGGATGTACAGTATCGTCATCAATGATGAAGTCTGATGGAAGTTATTCTAACTTCTGGTGTAGACTGACTGAAGAATATCACTGTCTCCTCAAGGAAGACTAAGCCTACTTTAAACCGTGAACATGTTGGATATTTTAGTCTGCCAGTAGTTCACTCTTCAGTTCTTATAAAACTTCGCAGAGCATTTTCAGATTTCCTTACTTTTGTGCCAAGCAAAGGTATCTGATCACAAATCAGATGCCGCTTATATATTTGTAATGACCATGTATGTTGATATGTAATGGTTCCTCTAGAGAAAACATTATCTGCATCATGAATATATACAATTTTGGTGGAAATTTCATCATACCAGTTAATGATCCGCTAGCACATTATGTGTATTATCCAGAACTTGGCAATTGCATATTGATAATGTTTACATGGTGAATCTGCATTGTATAAACTTTTGTTTGGTGTCTAGGTTATAATGATGAACCAATGCTTCATCTCCAGTTTCAGTCTTTGAGAACAAGTCTTCCGGATTTTCTTGGAAGAGATCCAAATTCTCCTAACTGAATTCCTGACGATATGCTTTCTGCTCTGGTGTCAGCATTCGGATACCTATCAAGACTGATGTTTGACATCATCACGTGAGGCTAATAATTATTAATTTGTGCCATTTTAAATACTTACCTTTGATATGACCATCTTGCATATTCATAGATTGCACTTTTTGACAAATTTGTTATGAGGATACACTCACAGGATAGTTTGTTGGAGATCATTTTCTTTTAATTGCTTGGCCTAAAAGTTTACTTAGAGGTTGAAATGTATATCATTAACATATAAATCATTCTTCCTTCCCTGGATTTGTTTAGGGCTCTTCCCTTCCTTTGTGAGGGATATCATGGAACGAAGCTCCAAATCAGTATCCTGCACGGCAATCCACGTACCATTCTCTCAGGTCCAGCGAGTACTTCAGAGTTTATAACTGTGTCTGTTTCAAGCCAATTTACATGTCTCAATATGCACATGAGAATTCAGCTCTCCAAAAATGATATAACATACCGCAACTTATTGAACTTACCTCATATTATAATCCCTGGGCGTAAAATGATGTATGAGTTTGTTACTTTGTGGCAGAGCTGCAAACTTCGAGAAATATGAGCCACGTATTAAAAGAGGACAACAGTGTCTATCAACTGTGTGAATATTGTTACTCCCAGCTTTTATCTTAATTAAATGGAGAAGCCTATTAACCCCGCCAAGTGTTTTATTTTTCAGTGAGTCTAAATCTAAGGTACAATTTATGTGAAAAAGATATGCTAAGGTGCTCTTAAATTATTAATTGCGAACTTTGAAAACATTAAAAAAATTAGGGAATAGAGAAAGATGTTCTCTATTCGTTTCTTTCTACCTTCAACTTTCTATGTGAATATGGTGCCTTGTCAGTGAACTACAGTGGCGCTTACATAAGGCAGACAAAAAAGGCGAAACAAATGAAGCGTGTTCTGCTTTAATTCGTTTCATTGCTTACAGAAAGTACAATCTATTTAAGTTATGCTTAGATTAGGACCCGCAATTTTAGGTTTTTATAAATTCTGTATTTGTTTTTTAACATATTAATTTTAGAAAATCATTGTAATTTCCAAGCTTTCCAAGCCAGGGCACTGCAACGCACTAAATCCGACAAGAAGATTTTTCAATTAATCAAATAATGTATTGTTACACTGCACTATTAAATACAGTGCTAGGTTTTATATGGTGAAACATTTTCTATTGTCTTTCAAAACATTGTTATAGGAAGAAAATGTTCTCTTTACACATATGCAACTTTCATGAAGTTACTGCTGCCGGTTCTAGTGGTAAATCGTCTGTGATTTGTTCCCCTTTGGAGTAGTGCAGATACAGTTTTCATCGTTGCAAACACTGAGTCCCGCTGCAGAATCTTCGTAAGCTTCAATTGACATGCTGCGCTCACTGGCCCTGGCATTTCTTTCTTTGAAACTGTGTCAATAACTTCCATTGCATCTTTTAGTGGTAACGATGCGGATTCCAAGCGCTGAGTAGCTGCAGGAAGATAATGAAGTTAGTTTTAATAAACACGAATTAAGTGATGCTATGTTTATTCTGAAGAGTTAGTTCATTTTGGCTATGCAGGCTGCATCGTTGACATTAAATTTATGTAGAACACTCTTGACATCTTAAATGTGGTCGGCATAGTAGATGACTGCATACAGCCATGTTCCGCAGCGGGTGATGCATTCTGGTGGAAGAAATGTTCGTGGTAGCATTTCCTTGAAAATGTGAGTGCAGCTGGGAATTTTCAGAAAGATTTTCTTAAGGGAAGAAATAATGTTGTTCACTTTTAGGAAAAAAAAGTATAACCTATTCAGCTTATCGTTGTAAGCCGTGAGCAAGACATGTGTTATAATGTATGTTAGGGTAGAAAGTTTTCAATGTTTCTCCCGCCTTGGTCATTCAAGCTGCACTATCGGGTATAAAAATAGAAACTTCTCATTTCAGTTTTCTGCTAACCAGAGGATGCGTATGGCATCTCTGGCAGTGCGGGCTACGGTGCTGTGGTTTATTTTGTCCAGCATTTTGCATAATATGAGGTAGGTTCAGCAGATTTTGTAGGGACTAACTTGCCCACCACGTTGTTAGCGATTAAACGACCACAACTATCGGCGGTCTCGTCTATGAAAGCCATATGTTACGGTCCTGTAGTTCTGTTCTGATAAATTAAATTTTTCTTGATATAGTTGCAGCAAATATTTTGTCCTTAAGGAAGATTTGTCTAGTATCTTTCCACCATTGATGCCTTGAAAAAAATTATAGAATACTTAATTCTGTAGTACATGCCATGGATATTTACTGGTGCCAGCACCTCATAAAAGCGTTCATTTTTTTTTTTTTTCTGAAGAGCCAGAAAACCCTGAAATCAATGGATTTGGAACCTCGGTTTTCTCTCAATGCCGCTGGCAGATTCTTTATGTTGCAATGTGATTTTGAACTCAGCTTAGTTGTTTTTGGCAGATCTAATAAAATATAATTTTCATCTGTAGTAAAATTCAGATTGTCGCTGATCCACTGCTGAATCAACCTACTTAGAACACTTTACTTTGCTGGAGCAAGCGCAGTAAGTTAACTGCAAGTGTAAGTTTCTTACTAATGGCTTCAGTTTGCTTCTAAAACAGACAATTTCCTTTGCGGTAAAAGGAAACAAATACAACATTTTCTCTTTGAAACGTAACAATTAGCAAGATGCTGTTGGTTAATATTTTGAAAGTAACTTTTACTAAAGTATAACATATCTTAATACGTATTTTTCATTTGTTAGGTATTCATTGATCATATTATTGTATATTTTAACAAATATTTTAGCTATTTTTAGGTATCAATTTTTCATTAAAACTTTTAGGTTATATAATATTCGACCATATGACTTCCATTATAGCTGAACGGATCATTATGTTAAAGTACCACAGTTACCTTGCAAGGAACAAAATAGTTAAAAGCCTAAGAATCCAATTCATACTTATGATATACTAGACTACAAAATAATTTGTTTAGATATCTTCAGACTTTGCACCAGAACATTTTAAATTAAATCCTGCATAAAGTGCATGAACAATGAGAAAATAAAAAACACACAAAATCTAATAGTGAAAAAATAATGTAGATTCAAATAAATAAGTGTAGTGCAAATACTGTGCGGCAAGTTACTTTCTTTTTATTGTTGTATTACACAATACAAATATGTAATGTGAAGTCAGGTAAAACTATCTCCGTAGCCACCATACAGAACATATAGTGCAGCAACATGTGGGCTATTTCAATCAACTAGTAGGTGTTGTGCATGATATGTGATTCTGTATCCATATAGAGTTGACCTACAGCATCTGAGACGCCCGGTTTTGGTAGTTCCTTTGGAAAGCCTTCAGGAATTGGGATTGGCGGTGCTTGACGTGCTACCTGGAACAGAGTAAAGAAAAAGTGAATGCTTGTAGAGGAGAATATCCACCAATAAACTCTCCATGTGCACCTACGTAGCAAAGAGACCCAGAAGTAAAGAAGTGTGTACGCAATGATTTAATTCATATACTCGAACAAAACCAAAGGAAAACAGCAGGCTAAATGAGTTCAGAGAATATAAGCTTAATGTGTAAGTGTACATTTGTATAAATGTATTTATGAACCTATTGCTTTAGGTAAGTAAATAAAAAGCTATCTTTTATTTTTATTAACACCGTTAGGAGGAAAAGACTACATAAGCTTATGTAGTCAGGCAATGCAAAAGTGTTAAAGTTGCAATATGTGTTCTCTGATTTTTATCCTCATAATAAAACGTAAAGAGTTGAAATATTTGCAAAGTTGAGAAAAACTTGCTAGAGACACGACACTAGTAAAGCAAATTCCTTAGGTTATTCACATTTATAAAATCAAATTGAAAATGTAACATTCCTTTCGGATACAATTTACAATACGTATGTCCTAATTATAATAATAATAATAATAATAATAATAATAATAATAATAATAATAATAAAATGGATCATGTCGATAAAGCAATGAATAATACGACTTTCAAGGTGTACTGCTTAAGGGTTCTACTTTCTTATTTCATAATAATAGTTTTGATAATTACTTCATAAATAAAAACTTATCCATGTATGAACTACTCGCATGTATAAATGTCACCAGTTTAGCCGAGTTTATGAACTAGGTATTTGGGAGTTAATAAACAATGCGTAATAACTACAAGTAATAACAAGTAAAGTCATAGCTTTATTATTATTATTATTATTATTATTATTTTCATTCAATGTAGCATATAATGTATAGAAAATGGTAAAACATTGTTCATGTTTTTGGAGCCATTATTGCCATTGCAACGAAGTAATTGATTAATATTTCTTATTCTATTTGTCCTTACTTATTTCGTTTTATACAACTCCACTTAATCTATTTTGACTCCCTTCGAGTTCTATCTTTTTTACATCAATAATACAGGCTACTACCCATCAGTCAAAGCATTTTAATGTATTTTCCGCTTACAAAACAAAACCAGATGGTTTAAATTCTAGCTGTCATTCGCAATGTACTATGTTTTTCTTCTTTATGTAACTTTCCCATCAAAGATTTGTTTTCATTAATGTTCATAAGGAATAAACCCATGCTTGCTGAAATGAGCTTATGTTTCATGCTAATTAAGTCAATATTGTTTTATGAAAAGTCATGTCCGGTTTTATTTATGTAATTAGTTTACATTTGTCAAAAAATCCGCATGTAACAGACAAAAATATATATGCTAAAAATTAAAAATAAAGTAACTTGTAAAGGACAATATAGTTTCTCATTAAAAAGCCTTCATTTCATCTCATGTATCATCAATTCGTCTGTGTCCACCGCTGTGATGCTTCAGCTGTAAAATGGACGTTAAACAGTATTCAATAGCAATAACAAAGAAAAAAAAGGGGGGGGAATATTAATCGTAAGATTTAAATCCGGCAGTATGCGCGCTTGGTGTAAAAATGTGCTGCTATGTCTCTATCTTTAAAGTAACTTTTAGAGACACTGTCGGAAACGCACCAATTAGACGCGTCATTTTAAACGTATCATCAACATCCTTATACTGCGATCGGGCTTGTTGAGCAACCGATAAGAAAGACTTAGTTTTATTAGAACGCCAATGATACTTGTTCTTACAGAGGGAAGCAACAGTAGATGTAAAACTAATATGAAATGCTTAACAAAGCTTACAAAATAATATTTATACAACACTCTTGGAGACATATTTAACAAAAGAAGTTATCTTAAATTCTATGGCTAAACTGGTATTGTGGAATGATTGACATGGGAGAATTAGCACACGGGTTTTGTAATTAGGGCATGAACCTGAGACCGGAGACAGGCTGCGGCAAAATATACGCTTAAGGCCGGGGAGTGTTCTAACAGTAAGGTGGGGTAAAATTTATCAATATCACTCAATGGTGAATACATTAATGAAGTGTCAAGACTTCAAGACTTCAGAATAGGTTTTACGCTTTCAATTCCAGATATCTATGCGCTATTTGTGCGATTTTTCAGTGTTATAATGCTTTGTGCTTCTCTACTTCTTAATATAAGTATATATACGCATATATATATATATATATATATATATATATGGTCCATCAGATTAAATAGACTCATTATTGTAGCACACTTTTATAATCAGCTCGCACGCTCACTAACGGATAGCGACATGTTCGCAAAGTCAGCCATCCGAGTACAAGGCAGTGGAAAAGCGTTTGTGATGCTGTTTAGTTGACAGTGCTTGAGTCATTGGGATTTTTTCATTTGTTGCAACTTTATAAAGCACTAATCGCTTGCCCTCTGTCATAGAGAATTTTGGGAGCGTTTTCCTGAAATTGATCCGCCTAACAATAACCAGCTCATAAAACAGTCAGCAAATTCAAAACATAGGGTCGGTATTGGACCAGAGAAAACATCAAAGACGTTACATTTTAACACGTGAGGTTTGACTATATCGGTACTCTACCAATACGTTTGACACGAAAGTAACTAAGATAGCACAATAAGCAGGAGACGAATATGGGTCAGCATACAAAGCAACACAATTATTGCACTTATAAGTGCAAGTCAGACTTGCAGAGGATAATACAGTTTTGCACCTGGTTGTACGTGGCGTTAAGATAAACTCGCAATACGTGTTATTCAGAGCTGAGGCGTAGATTCACGTGCATTGAAGAGTTATCATGCAAAAATAATCGTTACTGAGCAACACAAAATCCAAGACTCGTTCACGACCCTAAGATATGCGTGTGGTGTGTCGTGAATGTGATTAAAACAATTGGCCCTATTTTCTTTCGCGAAGCAATAATCATAACTATACTTTAGAAAAATTTATTCATTTTTTTTCTAATAAAGAATGATACATAGTACGTTTCAGCAAGAAGGGGCTAAAGCCACTTCTTTGGTGACAGAGTAATTAGTGCAAGTGCAAGTTTATGACCCAATCGATCTCAATCTAACGTCCTATGATTATTACTTGTGGAACACTTGAAAATAGATAATATTTAAATAAAATCCCCGAACATTAGATCAATTGCAAAATAACATACTGGAAGAAATAGCCAACTTTTATAAGAAGAGTAGCACTGAGTGAATGAAAATCTGTTTAGACGCTGCAATGTCTATCTTGCAGTACAAGAAATACATTTCAGCCTCTTTTTTGGAAAGCAAAGCAATGTAAGGCACATTCAAAATTTTAATATTCAAAATAATGGCACTAAGTTAGCCTTGTCCGTCCACCCGATTTATCTTAATGCATAAAAATATGTCGGTCCACGTGTGCCGTTGAGAGCGAGCCGAGTAAAAATGACCACTCAATACATTTATTTGTTTGTTTGTTTATATATCAAGTGCTTGAATGAAGTTGTAACAATTTATTTCATATTTCTGTAATTATATATATATATCGAGGGTGCCAAAATACATACATACTTTCACAATCGATAGCTATTTAATATATTTCAAAGTTGGACGGAAAAACAACAGTAATGTGTAGTATGATGTGCTGTAAACAGATGTGACTCACATACATTATGATAGCGTTCCTACAACAAAATGGAGTCAAATTATCGTTTGAACAACGGAAAACAATTTTGAAGTAGTATTGGAAAACCGAGAATGTTGTTGAAGTTCAAAGGCAATGGAGAGTTTGCATAGAACAGAATCGCCAACGCGCACGCATTCGAAACAAATTTGAGATTCATGGTACCGTATGCAGCAAATATGAGAGACCTCGCACAGCAACAAACCTCACGTCCTCGGCTATGGTTTTGGAACGTTTTGAGCACTCACCGCAGAAATCTACAAATCTAGCACGAAGAGGTCCAATTGAGTTTCTGCCGCGTTCTCCGGATCTAACTCCGTTAGACTTCTACCTATGGGGAACTCTTAAGGATGTTGTATACCGTAGAAAACCAGCTACACTGGCAGCACTTCGGGAAGAAATTGAAACGGCATATGCTGCAATAGCTGAAAACACCTCACAACGTTGCTCAGTCAGTAGTTCAACGTACTCAGAAGTGTATCGACGCCGATGGTGGGCATTTTGAGCAACTACTGTAAATATAAAAGTCTAAGAGGACTTTTTCTGTTTGTGTGAATTCAGTTTGTAAACACAGTTTACATTTTGGCACCCTCTGTTTGTATGTATGTATGTATGTATGTATGTATGTATGTATGTATGTATGTATGTATGTATGTATGTATGTATGTATGTATGTATGTATGTATGTATGTATGTATGTATGTATGTATGTATGTTTATATGTATGTATGTAATATAAAAATAAAAATAAAGCAACAATATTAACAATATAACAAATTAACAGTAATTATAAGAACAGAAAAGGATAAAACACTACTAGAGTTCTTCTATGGCAAGAAGACATGTGGGGTGAATTGTCTTCTTGCCATAGAAGAACTAATATAACGATTACAGGTGTGACTTTCTCTTAGTGTTTTATCCTTTTCTGCTTTTATAATTACTGTTAATTTATATATGTATGAAAAATAAAAATAAAGTAACACTATTAACAATGTAACAAATTAACAGTAATAATAAAAGTAGATAAAGATAAAACACTGAGAAAGAGTCACACTTGAAATTGCGAATAAAGTTTTTAGAAAACACAGAGAAAGTAAGAAATAAATTTTAAAAAAAATAATAGATAAATAGTAAAGAAGTCAAAAACAAAACACGCAAAAGCAAAACATACAAAAGTAAATAAAGCTTAATAAGCAAATTTAAAAGCAGCACCAGAAGTGCAAACAATATTAATGAAAAATAAAATTAAAGTAACACTATTAACAATGTAACAAATTAACAGTAATAATAAAAGTAGATAAAGATAAAACACTGAATTGCAATTTTAAGTGTGACTCTTTCTCAGTGTTTTATCTTTATCTACTTTTATTATTACTGTTAATATATATATATATATATATATATATATATATATATAAATTAACGCGCGCGCGTATAGGTTTTTTATTTTTTTTATTTTTTTTTTACTATTGTAGTTAAGTTCAAAAGCAGTTATCACTTAATTGGGTAGTATGTGTGGTATCTAATACTTTTCTAACGTTAAAACACTTTTATATATTATGATTGAGTTGGGCCTCTCTAATGGAAGACCATAGATAAACGCAACCCACAACATTTACTTTCTTTTTCGTTCTAAAAATCACAATATTTAACGCATGCCTTGACTTCTAAATTATTTCATTATCATTTTGTTCTTTGTCTTATTCCGTTATGGTAAGAAGATGATTTTCTAACATTTTGTGTTTTGCTTTTTATAACCAGATTTCAAATCATAAAGTAATCAAACAGCATGCCCAAGATATTAAATGAGCAGCAATCAACATTGTTTCTAAATTATAAGTTTCACTACTCTGATATGAAATTATACTGCTATAATTTAAAATAAAATAATTTCAAAGTTACAGAAGTGTATCGTAAATAGAGAAGCCATTATAATAAATATTCTATATTCTATGGAAATCAAATATTTTTACATTTTGTTGGCATCATACTGGAAAATATCATTGTTTATTTGTCAGTTGCAGGTAAATTATTCCACAATATATTGTTCCTGAATAAACAATTTTAATATTTACACATACAGCTTAGTAACTACCTATATTATACTGTAGTAAAACTGAAAACTTACTCTATGATGATCTTTCTGATGATCAACTGGGTTTGAAGATACCTGGAAAAGAAAACAAGTCTCTTATGCAGATAAAAGCCCAGAACTGAAGCTCAGCAGTAATGCCAGAAACTGCAAAACGAAACTTAAATTACAAATTCCTAAAAGTAAATTTGAAGAAAAATATTGCGCACAAAGATATTTGGTCTTCGTTTCCTAAGTGAAATAGAACAATGAATAGATTAAAAAACCTAAAATATTTGTGATCAAAATCATCATTGTAATAGTCAAGCTTTCATGTTTATCATTTATTCTCAATATTTACTGGTGCACATAAGATGCGGTCCGGTAAGTTTTATTTTGTCCTATTTGTAACCAACGGTATTTTCTAGTTGTACTCTTTGATCCAGATAAGCAGAGAGGTCGTATACTATAAGCAGTATTTTAAACAGGGCAATCTCATTTTGCATGCGTATTCTAAAGACTATACAGGGTGTTCAACAGTTCAAGTGCAGAGTTGGTCACCAGTAAAAAAAAAGTTTCCATTAGCATATAGCCGAAAACAAATAAGTTTTATAACTATATATAACTATATAACTATATATATGTATATATAATTTATTCAGAAAACATGAGTTTAAGGTAATATATTGTTTTATTGTTTGTGTGGCGTGGGCTGACTTTCAATTTAGGTAATATGCGGATCATGCATGATGGAGTACCATCCCATCTTCTACACATCATGGGACAACACCTAACCCAGACCTTTAGTGAGCAATGGATTGGTCGAGAGGGTGTTGTAGCGTGGCCTCCAAGATAATCTATCTAATCTTGATTTTTTAGACGTTTGACTATGAGGGTACTTAAAGACCATAGTGTAAGCCGTAGGCATCGACAACTTACAAACATTGCAGTAGTGTGCATGCATTGTATGTCATCAAATCCAAGAACATCGGTCCTGGTGGTGTGTGGTAACCATACTTGCCTTCTAAACCCAAGATAACGGGTGCAATCCCGACCAGGATCGATGGATTTTTTCGGGCGTAAAAATCATAAGTATGGCTTCGTTCGGAAGAGAAGTAAAGCAATGGGTTCCGTGCCGTAAATCTACAGCCTGAAAGAAGAGGCCTCTTAGCAAAATTTATCGGCCGTTTCACGCCCTGAATTCTGATGATGTGAGATGTTAAAGAGCGTCCAAATCAACGACAAATCAGGGAGCAGCAAAGTGTGTACGCATGAGTGCGTGATTCTCTAAAACGTATGACTGAAGAATCTGCGACAATCTCCAATACTGACTACTGAGAATAGTACTCCACAATATAACATATCCTATATCTCAAAATGTTATTAACGGACGTGAGTTATAGGGCTTTTTTTCTAGTCTTGACTAACTGCACCTACTGTGAAAATATGTAACCCTTTTTATTAAATACCCTCTATTCAAAATAGATCGTGATCACAAGGATCTGAAAATAAGCATAATTAAACTAAGTTTTAAAAACATATTATATATGAAGTGGAAAACTACATATAAAGAAATAAAGATAAGAAAACCCATATAATTAACATTTTTAAAAAAACAGAAAAAATATGGATGTAATTGCACAATTTATAGTAAGTATTTGAGAATCAGCGATGTTCTTTTGGATTTCTAACATGTTTTTAAAAAAATTATAATTAAATTCATACAAAAATTCTGGTGGTTTAAAGCTAATGACCTAACACAATAAATAAACAAATAATAACATGTATGTTAACAGTAGCAAAGAACTCTGTTGCACTGAAAGGTATAAGTCATTTTTGTTTTATTAGATCAAAATGTATTTGCAGTGAATTCAATAAATTTAAAAAATAAAGAGTTCCTAATTGAGCAATGTTTTTATAGTGCAGAGAATTTCATTTAACAAGATTGTAATATTGTTTATTATATTTTGTGTGTATGCTATTTTGACAGTGCTAAATTTTCTTTCATTTATTGTACAATATTATAGTTCAATTGACAATAGCAAAAATTCTGCACAGAAATGCAAGGGGAAATAAAATATTTCAACACCAATGATAGCAGGGAACACTTTTAAAAATTATAAAATTCTGAGGCAACTTACCCCCATTATAACCAAAGCCACACAAAGCACTCCTACGAGGACTTTCATCTTTTAATGATAGTGGTTGAAATAATACAAGACAAACGACGACAAATTTCAAAACTTTATGCCTATATATAGCGTCAGTATTAAGGAAAAAAAATATTTTTTTGTTTTTTTTTGTTTTGTTTTGTTTTTAGAGATGAATTTACTTTTATATGATGTAGACGTGTATTCTCGCTCATTGTAGTAGAAAGATTGTCACATTGATAAATTCTACAAAAGTAATCTCATGCAATCTAGTAACAAAGCCTTGTGGTCACCCAGCCAAAGTACCTGTTGCATGTCTACTTATTGCGTTGTTTGCTACAGAAACATGGAGGCTTGTTATTAGCAGAAAGAACAAAAAAAAAAAAAAAGAAAAAAAAAAAGAAACTTTACTCTCTTTACTGCGTTATCCTAGAGAGAAACAAAATTTGACGCTGAGAACAGAAAGAAGTCAATTGGAGGTCACATCAATTTGGTACAACGTACTTTATTCCATTCTGAAAACTGAATTAAAACATTAAAAACTAAACTGACATTTTAAGCATTCAGTTCAGTTGGGAAAAAAAAAAAAAAAAAAAAAAAAAAACTGAGAACTGAGAACTGAAATTAAGAAGGCTATATACCTTTGAGTTTAAGCTCGAGTAGCTGAATCCTAAATGTAATATATACAGTGAAAAAATGAACTGAATATGTAATAGTTAGCCTTTATCTTTGGGGGTGAATTAAAAATAAACTGTTCATTGCACTCTAAAAAGGACCTTAAACGGGATTTCATGTTTCTAACAATAGTCCGGAATGTTTGAAGGAACGGTTAAGGAACACTTTAAAGACAGAGACAAAGACAAAGTTTGTACAATACTTCAAATCTTCCTCACCGAAGTCCTCCCATTTGCTCTTTTTGGTTTATCTTAACAAATGCATATTTACTCATGTGTTAGAAACCTAAATAAAAATTGGTGATTTAAGAAAAAAGTAAAAACATGAAAATCATAACCTCACATTTCAAAATTTAATATAGAACTAAAAACATGACTGATATTTTTGTTTTTATTGCTGATAACGCTAATGGAAAACCGAAGCATTTTTACCAGAAAACTGAAAAAAAAAAAATCTTACATATAGTTATCCTCACTGCAGCCCAGTTGGCTGCTGTTGAAAAACGCGTCACATGAAATACTTTCCAGGAAACAAACTATGTTGTGCACATTGGTGAAAAGAGGAGTTTTGGATTGCGGCAGATCAGAGCTGCTGATGCAGAAACACAGACCCTTAATCGTAGTGAGGATAATTGTGAAGACAAGATAGCAATTACCGTGAATGTAAACCATTGGGCATTGTGGAGAATCGTCAGTTATCCATACTACGAGATTATTCAATAAATCTGTGTAAAATTAAAGAAAGCGTTACCTTTTTGGAAAAGTTATTTTTTATTTCTCAATATAATCTCCTCTAATATCTACACTCCTATTCCAGTGATTTTCTATTTATTTTATCTCGTCCATAAAATGAGAATTCTTTGCTATGTACTATTTATTTCGGCAATAACCTCTTCATTTAATGCTAATTTCCTACCTGCTGGTCATTTGCTATTGCTGAGAAATGGAAAGCAGCCCAAGGGAGCCAAATCCAGAGAGTAGAGAGTTGAAGAAGGATCTCATGCCTTATGTCCAATAATTTTTAGCTCGCAATTGCAATGGTGCGTTATCTTAATGCAATGTAATATTTTTCTTCGCCAATTGAGGACGATTCTTCTTGATTGTGTCGTTTAATTGTTCCAGTAGCATAGTTCATTATTCACAGATTATGATTCTGTCATTTTCGAAAATGACAAAATTACATCGTAGCAACACCAAAACACAGAGCTTTTTACAAACCTGCTTCTTCGTTTCCAGTGTGTAGTAATGGATTGGTGTTATATCGACTGTCATAAATCATCCCTCAAATTCATTTGAATTCCGTTTAAACAGTTCCAAATTCTGCTCGGAAGTGACAACTCGTTTTTTCGGGTCAGTCGTTAACAAACGCGGCACCCACCTCAGTAATAGCTTTTTCATTTGCAAATGACTGTGCAAAATATTATGCACCCGATCTCCAGAAAGGCCCACAACTTCAGCAGTCTCTCGCACCTTCAGATTCGGATCTCTCAGCACCATGTCGTAGATTTTTTTTTTTAAATCATTTAGGGAGCCGTTATCTCACAGGACGTCCGGAACCAAGCTCATCACATGTTCTTGTCACAACTAAATTCATAAAATCATTCATAGATGATTCTAAGGTGCAAATTCGCCGTAATGTTTGTCCAGCTCTGTCTTAGTTTCTGCGGGTGTTGCCCATTTCAAAAAATAATGTTTTATTAATACATGAAATTCGTGTTTTCCAATTTAGAACGCTTGTTTAAAAAATCAGAGGAAACTATATCTCAACACAGACTAAGTTTTGTAGCTATTTGTAACCAAGTGTATAGTTTTTCGTCAGTCCCATATTGCCAAGGTAACGTTGAAAACAATCTAGTGCTACCACTTTCTGATTTTCCATGGACATATCGAACAGCCCTCGTATTTTCAAAATGTGTCACGCACTCTCCGTAAAGTACATTGTTCTTAATAATACCCATATGAGCTAGAACCAAGAGTTTCTGTTCACTGATGAAATTGATTTTAATGTGAGTAGTGCATTTCTTCCAAAAGATACCCCAATTAGCAGATCAAAAATCTTATGTAACTTTAAAAGCAAAGCAACAATTTAGCATTAATCTATAAGCAGAAATATTTGTTGAGCATTGATTGAACTATTTTATTTTGCCTGGAAGTTTGGAAGGAGAATCGTGTTGTATATTTTTGTTCGAACATTTTAATGTTGCTTAGCAACATGTATGAGTAGTACATGCACAATGGGGCACCACCATAGTTTTGTGTTGATATCAGCGATTTCAAAACAAATGAATAGATTATGGAGAACCAATGGTCTGGCCTGCTCGTCCCCTGGAGATATGCATTACATTTCTACTTCAAGAACAGTTGCAGAATATCGTTTATTGATGACTTTGGAACACTTTGCTAATACGTTGAATAAGTATCAGAAGATAAGGCAAACAGATGGAATATTCAAGCGAATACTATACGCGTTTGCATGAGGCGTTTGCAAGCTTGTGTTTTGGCACAAGAGATCATTTTGAGCACTATCTTTAAAGACAAGCATAATATAAAAGACGCAAAAACTTTAAAAGTAAATTAAAAGTTCGTATTTACAACTACATTTTTTCTTTTCTGTTTTATCTCCTCTGTTCAGAATCCAAAGATTTCCCAACAATTAGGTTACACTTTATACTCAGACATTTTCACGTTCTTTCTTTCTAAGTCTATGCCTGATTTCTTTGCAAATAAACAGGAAAGGAATCCAAGTGTGAATAGTGAATGGGTGCTCCATTGTACAAGAGCCACATCGCCATGTTGCTAAGAAATGTCTTCTAGAACTTCTTGACATTAGGGTTCAGTGTACGTAAAGCAAACGGAAGTTGTGGACATTTTGTAAAAACGGATTTTTCGCACATACACATTGGTTCACTGAACTCGCGGACATTCATTCCTATATTTTAATGAAACAGAGTTTTCAGTTATGTAAACACAGATTTATACAATCCGAACCATTAGTTTAAGACAAAACAGATAATTCGACATGCGTTTTCTGTATATTTTAAATAACAAATACTTTTTCAAAGTTCATCACATTTTTTTCTCTAAATGTGTTGACATTTGGAAGAACAATATACGCATTGAAAGAATTATCTTTGCATTCTAAAATATGCAACAAGATTATGAATTAAAGTTTAGTAAAATGAACTGAAATGAATGAGCCTATTATGTCCTGTAAAGGGCTAGGGCCTCTTGCTACAGGAAAAAAATCTCATTTTGTGACTCACGTGGTGAGCTTCTCCGCGTGAATTAGGGATGCTAATAAAAAAAACTATACTTTTTATAGTTTCTTGCCTTTTTGAGTCCTTGCCACTTCTCACTCCACTAACTTCTATTTTAGGTTTAACTAATCTACCCCAGCTACCCCCACTTTGAAATTGCAAATGCAACCCCTACCTTACGATACTTAAATTTCTGCAAACCCCCTCTTGAATGATGTAAAATAATTAGATCGATGGCATACAAAAGTACAGAATGCATCCACCGCCCACTTCAGGGGCAATAATTTCCTCCACTAACAGAGCGTCCGAGATATATCTAAATAGATTAAACAATAACGGAGAGAGAATACATCCCTGACGAACTCCTTTACTCTGGTCTAATGTACCTACTGAGAGCACCTGAGAAAAGCGCTGTTCCCAAAACATTTTCTTAAGGCAATTAAGGTATGCTGGGGTCTGATTGCGGATCACACAGATTGACTGAAAATATGCATTTTCCTAGCCAAAGTGTGTGAAGCTAGAAACAATTAATATTGTGCGTAGAACCCAATAACCACTATAACTGAAATAATACACATGTTCTGCATATTATTCTGTACTGGGAACCCAGTAATGGCAGTTGTAGCAAATTGACATAGAACACAGCTGTAATATGAGCATGGCCCGAAACGGATAATCTTGCCGCCCTCTTCGTATGGCATCTCTGGCGGTGCGGGCTACGGTGCTGTGGTTTATTTTGTCCATCTTGCATAATGTGAGGTAGGTTCAGCAGATTCTGTAGGGACTAACTTGCCCACCACGTTGTTAGCGATTAAACGACCACAACTATCGGCGGTCTCGTCTATGAAAGTCAGATGTTATGGTCCTGTAGTTCTGTTCTGATAAATTAAAATTTTCTTGATATAGTTGCAGCAGATATTTTGTCCTTAAGGAAGATTTGTCTAGTATCTTTCCACCATTGATGCCTTGAAAAAATTTATAGAATACTTAATTCTGTAGTACATGCCATGGACATTTACTGGTGCCAGCACCTCATAAAAGCGTTCATTTTTTTTTTCTGAAGAGCCAGAAAACCCAGAAATCAATGGTTGGAACTGGAACCGAGGTTTTCTCTCAATGCTGCTGGCAGATTCTTTATGTTGCAATGTGATTTTGGACTCAGCTTTCTTGTTTTTGACAGACTAATAAAATATAATTTTCATCTGTAGTAAAATTCGGATCGTTGCTGATTCATTGCTGAATCAACCAACTTAGAACACTTTACTTTGCTGGAGAAACCGCTACGAATGCCTTCAGTTTGCTTCTAAAGCTATTTCCTTTGCGGTAAAGGAAATGTTAAATGCAATATTTTCTTTTTGAAATGTAACAATAAGCAAGATGCATAAAGTGGACCAATGTTTAAAAAATAAATTTTACTAAAACATATTTTAATAGTTTTTTTTTCATTTGTTAGGTATTTTACGTTTTTTTAAAAAAATTTAAAAAATCTACTTATTTATTTATTTATTTATTTATTTAGTCATTAAACTTTTAGGTTATATAAGATTCGACTATATGGATTCCATTATAGTGAAACGGATAATTATGTTAAGGTACCACTGTTACCTAGCAATGGACAAAATCATTTAAATCCTAAGAATCCGGGCCTTAGTGCTAACAATTGAATCCTCTGAAATTTAAGCATCATGGGATGCCATTTGAAATGTCAACGTGGGGGTGGATGGGGGAGAAGGGAGAGATTAAAATGTAATCAAGATTGTTTTTAGTGTCCGTCTATATATGTAAAGTGATATGTTTTTTGTTTAGTTTAAATTTGTTTGAAATGGGCAGTTTTTCAGACTGGGAGGTTCTGAAAGGAAAGCCCTGTATTCCCTGTTTGAGTACCAGTTTTCGATGTTATTTTTTTAAACATATTTTTACATGTTTATGTAAGATTTTTCTGCAGTGAAGTGGACATATAAAATTGTAAGCCATTATCGTGACTTTTCAATTTTAAACGGAAATTCAATTCAATCCAGGAAGAGAAACGTTTTTATGAAGGGTTATAATAGCACACTATACAATTGCTTTGAATCGATGACAATACACATCTATTGGGGTAAATGACAAACAAAGCTGGCATGACATGACATCCTGTTTGCAGTTATAAACTGTTTTGCTCTGTTTGCAATTAACCTTGTCATTTTTAGAACCTACAATAAAGGTAATATAATCACTCTTTAATTCATACTTTTCAGTTTTTCCCCAATCTATAAGAAATGTTTTTTGAGTCCTTGAGCCTGATTTTTACTATCGTGTTATACTAGCTGTATTTTTCTTTTTAAGTACCAAACATATTGCTTTATTTATTGTTAGTGTTCCGGAAAATATTAGTATATTATGTTCATAGCTCAGATCTTCAAAGATAATATTTTTGAGATTATAAACTTTACGATCAGGAATGTTTTAAAGATACTAAATAAGGTCTAATATTATTTTAGTGTCTTCTTTAATAAATAGTCTAGCTTGTAAATGTTTATCTCTGTTCGTTGATTACTGGTCCGTGTGGCCATAAGTAGATGGACGTGAACATTTTGAAACTTGAAACGTAGTAGTTGAATTGTTTTGAAGTTTTTCGTATATACTTACACAGGTATTTCATAAATGATGGACTAATGGTACATACTAAGAAGGTGAAGAGTACGGGATTGAGAATGTATGAATGGGTTCTTCAGAATGTTCCAACCATCTTTTTTTGAATAGTGTTTAACGCCCGTATTTTACTACTGAGGCACCACAGGCGGTGGACACTGATGATACATGAGGTGGAATGATAAATTGGGAAAAAATATTTTTTTTTTTTAGATATTCGGTACACACAGATCCAGTATTATCCCTATAATGCATAATGTATTTGACAAATTTGCAGTTTCAATTATATCTTACCAGTATCATATATTTATATTAGAAACAGTGTCTTAAATAAGTAAAAGCCCAGGTAAGCAGATTATAAACAAAAAAATTCAAAACTTCATAACTATCACTCACTTATTGTGAAATAGGACCACAGTAGACAATTTGACATGTAACAGACAATAGTTTTACAATGCAATAACTTGACAAGTTTCTGCTTCAAAAAGCATTATACATTTACAAAATTTATATTGTTTCATAAAACAGACCGATTTGACTGATAAAAATGACAGTTTGTAGAAATATTTTGACATATTTGTTATATGATATTGTCACATACATAGTGACAAATTGACATATTTGTAAAATTGTCAAACAAATTCGATAGAAGAATGTTTACCTGTCATAGCACGTGCGACAGCGATATAATAATTTTAGCCTTAATGGGATATACGACAGTACTTGTGAGATAATATACATTTGATGTGTTTTTAATTTTTTTCCCCAAATTCACTTTAGAAAGAAGCGATTATTACTTATATTCAATGCCCCATAGCTTATCTGAAATTTATTTGGTAGCTCAGTTAACGTTGTCGGCCATAGCTAACTTATCGTTTGTGATGATTGTTTACGTTTTTTATAAAATACGCGGTAAGGTGACAGAGGTCATTCTTTTAATATAGATTATTACAGATAATAATATGCTAATAATATTTATTCCATTAATTGTTAAGTATTATCAAATATATTGCACTTCGCCAGATTTAATTTATATTACGAAATATATAATTTATTATAATTATAATATCAACGAAATGAAATTAAATATTAGTGCTGGATAAATAGCAGTCTTGAATGAATACAACTAATGCTTCTATGAAATAATGATAATAGCAATTTATTCGTTTGCTGACAATTTTTTTACACAATTGTCAGCTTTATGAAACAGCAATTTGCCTTATGACAAATAACAATTTTATACCTGCCATATGTAATATATTTGTAAGTTATATGAAACAACTAACTATCACAAGAAGTAAAGCCGTGTCGTACATTTACGGCACGATTAAGAACCTCAAGCCTGAAAGAAGAGGCCTCTGGGCAAATTTGTCAGCCGTTTCACGCCCTGAATAGAATGGGACGCTGATAACCTGAGATGTTAAAGATCGTCCTTAAATAAACAAATCAACAATATACCAACAAATTTGTCGAATTGTCCCACATGTCAATTTTTATGAATAGGGCACAGACCACAGTGTATTAATGTGACCAGACGTCCAGTATTAGCCGGGACAGTCCCTCTTTTTAGTATATTTCGCGTCTTTTTAAAGGTGAAACGGGAGGCAAAAATGATCCTTTTTGTGGTAATGGCTTATATAATCGGTATACATCTGCAACAATATGAGGACTTCGCTTCGGAAAGTACAGTAAACGATTGATGTAGCCGACAATTGAACTGCGCCGCTCTGCGCTAGGTAAAATGATGCCAGCAAACTAATTGTATTGACTCTGTTCTATATCAATACCGCCAACAACATTCAAAAGTGCAAACGCATATGCTTCAGTCTAAAGGAATTCATTAGAGTTGTGACTCTGGTAGAAGACAGTATTGTGTTCTGAATTTGTGAAATACTAAAATGCAATATATTTTTGCGTAAAAACGGGCGTTAAACACTACTCAAAAAAAAAATATATATATATTTTTGAAAACTGCGAAAAGCTAGATAATAATATGTCACTGCCGAAAAGGATTGTGTTTTTAATAGTGACCTACAGAAGGAATATCCATTCAATTAAAAAACCAAATTCTAACTCAGATATTCAATGGCTTAAGTGTTCATCTACTTTCAGCATAAGTCATGGGGGGCGATCAGGTATACCACAACATATAAACAATGAAAAACACAAAAGAATGGTACGCGCAAGTGCATCTTCTAGTACGGTATTGAATAATTTTTTTTAGAAGTTAATGTTTTTGTGGAAAAGGTATGAAATTAGCAGCTGTTGAAGGAGCATTCACTCAACATACTTTCCAGCACAACCATCTTTCAGATCCATGGTCTGTACTCAGTAGCGTGACAGAAAAGTTGTCCCCCCCTACGAATTTAATTTGGGTTCCATAACAAAACTATTCATGCTCAAGCATATGGGTTCAGTGGCATGTTTTCGACCGCCTTTAATATCAAATTTGATAGGCTGACAGGACTACGGAGGAGTCGGGGGCATTACAATTTGTCTTTATTGTTATTACCAACAGGCATTATTGTTTATTATTATTATTATTATTATTATTGTTGTTATTATTATTATTATTATTATTATTATTATTGGTGGTGGTGGTGGTGGTGGTGGTGGTGGTGGTGGTGGTGGTGGTGGTGGTGGTGTAGGAAATAAAGCAGTATTATTTCCTATACCACTCACCTCCAAAATCTGGCACAGGCGCACTGTAATGTGTGTTTTGAAAAGAATCGCTCAGCTGACGCAACAGTTACAGGTAGAGAGAGAAATAAAACGAAAACAGTGCAAACTCTGATATACTTGACTATAAAGCGATTAGCAAGATGTGTGCCAATTCTCGAACAGAAGTTTTGTCTTTTATCTTGTTTTAATGCATTTTGAAGCACTGTAACTGAATTGAGAAATCTTCTGTTCAGTCTTAAACATAATGCATTGATAAATGTTGTGCTTTACTATGCAATTCTTCGTTTTTTGCGGACGGAAACTATGGGGTGAGTGCATTGAACAGATCACTTAAAATTTCATAGGATTGAACCTAATTTTGATTTGGTTAACAATTTAATATAATGTGAAGCACATTTACTTGAAATATTTTTCAGCGTATGACAAACGTTCATATTGAGCCAGTTCATCAAAATGCCTCCTAGTTTCGCGGACTCTTTGTTTTCAAATTGGGTAAGATTGTTTTGCAAGATACATGCTGAACAACAATGCTTCCTGAAAATTATTATTGTAGTCATTTAGCAAATTTTCAGTGGTAAGGAGTAACTCTGAAGCTCGGGAAAGATCAAGGTTGTTCAATTGCAGTAATTTTGATACCATATTAACAGCTTCAAGTATTTTGGAATGCAGGATAACTTAGAAAACAAATCAAACTTTTTCCATTTGTTATTTAAAGAGCACTTGCTTCATTACAGGTATATTTTGATTCCAACACTTTTGCATTTAATGCCTTCATAACATTTAAATAACCATGTCTTAGAGCTTTTATAGAGTCCAAACTTTATCACCAACGTGTAGGATTAAACTTTTTAAAGAGTAAGAAACTATTGATACATTTCTCATTTATTTGTATCTTACTGAGAAACAAATAAAGCATTTCAACTATATAGAAAAAATATCTTATTTTCTAACGGCACCATTTAGACCTGGATTCAAATTGTGTGCGGCGTAGTGAACATATTTTGCTGTTTTCTGTTTTTATTCAATCCTTGCTTCTCCTCCGTTATAGGTCCCGATATTTTCGCTGCGCCGTCATAACTTTGGCCACGGCATTTGGCTAATGAGATACACTTTTCATCCATTGAATTTAGAATTTCGACTTCCAATGATGCAGCAGTATGGTCTTCTATCTCTTTGAATTCTTAAAAGCTTTCATTTATTTTTATTTCACAAGGTTTTAAAAAAAATCTTTAACTACATGAATATATTTGAAAATTTGGCTAAATTGGTCTTTTTACTCACATTTTGTGTACTATCCAAAATTATAGAACAAATTGTGCACACTTGATTTTATTTACGATTTCAGTCTCTATTTTCTGTGATAACAGCTGAATTGAATCATTTTGGATTTTTAGACTGAGGTATTTTCCAGATGCTTCTGCTCCATGTACATGCTGCTATAATACCGCATCATACTTATACAATAAGTCCACAATAGCTAAAAAAGAGAGAGAGAGAGAGAGAGAGAGAGAGTTTGCCCTAATTGTTCTCTGCGACCTCGTAAAGCTAAATTAGATACTGATAATGTTATGATGACATTAATTATGCGATCAAGAATTTATTTCCATGTGTTAATTTCTTTAATTAACATTCTAGATTACAATCTACAGTTTTTCTTTTCCAGACATTATAAACAACACATGCCTCCAGATGGGAATGAGACATTTCGTGTGTTAATTTTTTTGAGAAGTCCTGCCAATGTTGAACCCCTCTATCCAGGCAAAATGAAAATATGCTGAACTCTGTTGGCGAATAACCAGTATGGCTCACAATAAAAAGTCTCCTTTCCCAGAATAACAGAGTCATTCTCTTATCATTTAACCCAAGTTTTATTACTTTTTCATAGTAAGTAATGGAAAAAAAAAAAAAGTATCTATTATTTAGCTTAGGATCTTTCGGAAATAGGCTTTGGGGTTTGCAAGGCTCATGCTGTGTCGTCATTTAAAATATCTATAAAATTAGCACAATCAGTAGGAAATTCCTGTTTAGTACTAGTAGTATCATCAAAAAAATTATTTTCATTCTGCCTTGTGCTATTACTTCCATTCTCAATTTCAGTAGAAATATCAGGCTTCTTACCAATATCAATATTCATTTGTTCTTCATCTTCTCCAGTAATATTCTTCACTGTACCACTGCTTGGATTTGCATTACCGTCATTTGCTCTTAGAGAAACAGATGCCTACCAGAACTTGGGCTATTATATTTTTATTTATTTTTATTTCATTTCTGAATAATATTGAAGAATGAATCTATTTTCACTAATTTTGAAACTGATCATTCAATTTCTCTCGTTTTGCTCACCACTCAAATGGTAATAACTAGTTTTAATTGGGTTCATTTCGGGATTTAAAAGAGAGAGAAAGAGAGATTAAACGGAAAACATTACACACAAAAACTGAATTGTTAGAATTAGGCCCTTTTTTTATTCTAATATTGTAAGCGGCACGAGATCAAATCAAACACCATGTTTCACTTCTACCACCCTACTAGACTTAATGTAACATCCAAACCGAGTGACATGCATCTGCCTTAATAATGCTGAAGCAACGGAAAAATATACCAATGCATTCACCGTTCACGAATGTAACCTAAATATGCAGCCCGCGGCCTAGTGACAAACTACAGACTCATGTTAATTTTAAATATTCAGTTTGCTGATTGTTGACATGTACCGATTGAAAGTTGCGATTTCTTTCTTTTACTGTTTTGCATCCCCCCCCCCCCATTATGACAATATATACTCCTGTTTTTATTTTCAAACGTTTGTATTTTTGCGGGCAGCGGGCCTCCTAGGGCCTCAGTCCCGCCCCCTTCATCCCGGGGTCTGCGAGGCCCTCAGTTACGTCCCTGACTGTACTTCTAAACTTATCAATGATACTTTTGAACCAAAATATACACGTGGCCGTAGTAAACGCAAGGCAATTATATTAAATGTTTTACCCCCCATTTGCTATTTCTGAACTAGAATCTGATTTACATAAAACAAATTTTATTTCAATAATGACGGATGGATGCATTGAATCATAAGGACATAAAAATATTTTCATTGCTTGTAAGGTACTTTAATTCTAATAAGGGAATTCAAGTTAGTATTGGATTTTAAATTTGCCTGGAGAAACTTCAGAAACCATTACTACGTTTCTGGGTGTCCTTAAAGGGAAAGAAAAAAAAATCACTCTTTGCGTATATAATACGAACTGCAGTTTTGGAGATGAATCTAGAAAGGGCGACAACAACATCTGCACTAAACTCAAAGGAAATTTAGGGCATAATTTACTTGAAGTTGGGTGATCTGCTCTTATAATTCACAGTGCTATCCAGGTGGTTTCTAACGTTCCTCCTATTGATATTGAAGGAACGTTGGAAGGCATTGTTTCTAAAATATATTCTAATTTCTGTGTGTATCCTATAAGGGTTGAAAGTCTTAAAAGGATTTTGTGAATTTGTAGACCAGTAATACATGCAAGTTTTAAGATACAGCAAAACAAGATGGCTTGCTTTACTTCCGGCGGTCGAGTGTTTTCTGGTTCCTCTGAAATCATATTTTGAATCTCAAAATAAGTGTAAATTTCTTATCAAATCGTTCTTTATAATAACACCAGCTATCAGGAAAATTCTTGGTAACTGGAAAAAGAAGGTTTATCATCAGAGATTGCAAAATTTAAACATTATGTCCATACATTTTATCAAACTGCAGATGAATATTTATATAAATGGATTGCATCCATTGAGAATTTGCGAGACTACAGTTGGATAACACTTAAGGCAGATATCCCAGTGTAAGGATATACAAAAGACTGAAGATTTCATTCGCGAAGTGACCCCATGAATAATAGACGATACTGGTCTCTATAGTGAGTATGTGTATTAAACAATACATTACACCGAAAATATTAGAAAAATGAGAACATTACTTAGCAATTGTTGGATAAAGACTATTTCACATTTTAATGTAAACAGCGTGGCATTCCAATTTTTTTAAAATATTGGATTCTTTGCTCTGAATGGTTTGTGGGCAAGTGACAAGATCGCTCAATTAATGCAAACTTTGAAAGCTGTGTTGACTAATAAAGTAAACTTTAATCAACCTTCGCAAAATTTTACAAACTGCAGTGTGATAAAAGGGACTTACTAAAGAAGATCTATTCATATACATCAATGAATCTGCACTAATAATTCTAAAGGATTGTTTGGCTGGAGTGAATTCAATGCTACTACACCATGTAAGTTACACAGTATTTATTTATTAATTATTAGTTTCCAAACTTAAGTATTTATGACAAAACAATTTTTTTTGCCCTTTTTCATTGAGATTGTCGGTCCTGGTGGTGTAGTGGTAATCATACTTGCCTTGTAAACCTCAAGGTCGCGGGTTCAAACCTGGCCAGCAGCGATGGATTTTTATGGGTTTTTTCGGGCGTAAAATCCTAAGTATGGCTTCCTTCGGAAGGGAAGTAAAGCCGTGGGTCCCGAGTCGTACTTTACAGCACGAAAAAGAACCCCAAGCTTGAAAGAAGAGGCCCCTGAGCAAAACTTGTCGGCCGTTTCACGCCCTGAATAGATGATGACCTGTGATGTTAAAGAGCGTCCGTAAATAAATCACATAAAAAAAATTCATGAGACAAATGTTGAAATGTCGCGTTTTTTTTTTTTTTTTTTTTTTTTTTTTTTTTATGGTCAACTTAATGCGCTGTGGTTAAAGTATAGGAGCTAATAACAGTCTGTTTCATAGTCGGTAATAATTAGGTCACATTAACATTATGCCGCTAATTAAAATAATGTTAGATTTTTGCACAATTTTGGCGGCTATAAACCTCAGCCCAGCAACTTAACCCACCTACCTCTTTAATTTTGGGCAGGTTTAGAACTCTCCCATTAGTTAAATAAATCGGGTACGTGACTAAATGATTATTTAAATAACCACGCAATTAGGTTAGAAGAATTGGGGGGGGGATTGTTTTTTTTTTTTTTTGATTGATTTATTTATGGACGCTCTTTAACATCTCAGGTCATCAGGGTCCCATTCAACTCAGGGCGTGAAACGGCCAACAAATTTTGCTCAGAGGCCTCTCTTTCAGGCTTGAGGTTCTTTTTCGTGCCGTAAATATACGACACGGGACCCACGGCTTTACTTCCCTTCCGAAGGAAGCCATACTTACGATTTTTACGCCCGAAAAAATCCATCGGTCCTGGCCGGGTTCGAACCCGCGATCTTGGGTGTAGGAGGCAAGGGGGGGGGGAGCAAAAGTAAAAAGGAGTAACAGGGAATGAAAAACAATTGTTCTTATGGTCGTAATTTAGTATTTATACCAAAAAGTTTTAAATAAATGTAAATAGCTGCTGCTTTTTAAATCTACACACAGCAAACCATAATATTACAAATAATCGGATAAAAAAGTAAAGCAAAAAGTCGAAAACCATTTTGCGTATTCTAGTTACCAGGTCCAACAATAGTAATATGTTAGTAACTAATCACAGCATTTTTATTAGTATTTAATATTATATTTATAATTAAAGTCCCTATTATTACTGATGACATACTGCAACGACCATTAATCGAAATGTGCATTATGAATGTTGTTAGTAATGCTTGAGTTTGAAACATTGGAATCTGAAAATTTTGTCGTGTGGCAGCTCTGATTCGGGCATATGGCAAGCCAAGAAGACAAAGGCAGCAATTTGAATACCAAAGTGATGTGGGAGGTTATGTTTGTGTTTGTTTTTACTTCTATATTTTTAACTTATTAGTTGTTAATCTGGGTACTGTAAGCACCATTTAGTGAGTCCATAGTTAAATTGAATGGACATATTCTATTTAATTGATATCGTCACTATTATGTACAAGCTCCAAAAATAAAAATAATCGCGTTTAATTCTTATACTTTGAATAGCTTCACATTACATAATAGTCAAAATTGAAATTTGCGGCTTTTTGTTATTCTAATAGAAAAAATGGTCAAAAGAAAGACAGGAGCCCCGCAACGCCTCGATGCAGAGAGAAGATCGGAGCTAACATGGGATATGAATACATCTGAAGTTGATAGTGGCTACGCAGAGCAAGAATGTAGAACACCCCGAAAGAAATTGTGTAAAACGTCTAGGGAAGAATGTGGTTCGGTAGATAAGTGCCTACAGAAAATGGTCTCAAAATGCTCCTTTTATATAGGAATTAACAGAAATCTAGATTTCACCAAAAATGGTAGAGCAATTTTTCTAGGCAATGTAGCATTGCCCATTGAAGATACATGTAATATACTTCCCGAAGATGGTGAATTTTGGTTGTATATAAATGAAGATACCTGTCACAGTTTTCTATACATCGAAAGTGCTACTGGCGTAGAATATCATTTTGTAAATGGAACTTTAAACTATGAGTTATTTGAAGGTAAATGTGAGGCTAATAATTAACGCTTTTGTTCTAAATTGTAGCATTAATGTTCCATTGTGTGTTTTAACATAATATGCACTGTTTTTAAATGTTGCAGTATTTGCTTGCATAGAGTGAACTTCCAGCAGTCTATTTTGATCAGTGCCGCATTTAGAAACTTGGGCTCTTTGACATGTAGAGTGGCAGGATCTCCTCCTTGTTGAAATTTCTGCATTTGCTTGTTCCATAATTCCACGAATGGATGACCATGAGAACCTCAATACCCAATCTATGATTCCCTCTACCCCAATATTTAAAAACAGATTTTTATTTTCTTAATGTGCCATACTATTGGGGAAAAAAGGAGAAAGAGGGAAGATTTCTCATGAAACTTCTGTGCACAAGTAACAACCTTTATTACCAAAGGACAGCATAACCGGTGCCAATACAAAGTAAGCTAATCCTTTTAAAATTAAAAAAAGCCCTGTTAATTGTAGCATCTGTATCAGTCAGTCTAGCAATAGTATGGATGAAGCAGAATCAAAAAAAATTTATTGCATCTATGATCTTCATATGAAAGAATAGTGAATGAAAAATGTATTCAGAGTTCTTAAAGCAAACCCCTTAGAAGCATTTGAAGGTACTGCAAGGCAAATCCTGCACACTAACAAAGACATTTGTTACGGCTCCTGAGAAAAAACTTAGTGTCGGTCTTCATAGCACCCATATGATTTTTTCTACAGGACTGGGGTGTCACATTTACAGTAACATGAAACGTTAATTGCTTTTGTAATTTTAGGTTTGGCTCGCCGATGTTTTGCACTTCTGGTGGAAGATATAAGCAGTTTCCACAAGACACATTCTCTCACCATAAAAGTTTTACTTAATGAATCATTCTGCAAGCCTTGTACAGCTCATCTGGAGGTGAAACCAAGAAACAATGCCCAGAGTTTTCAAACTGTTTTTTCTTATTTCTATGGTACTCATGCCCCAGGTAAGTTAACGATGAATTATGTAAGTGTGTAATTTATAATATAGTAGTAGTAGTAGTAGTAGTAGTAGTAGTAGTAGTAGTAGTAGTAGTAGTAGTAGTAGTAGTAGTAGTAGTAATAGTGGTAGTAGTAGTATTGTTGTTCTTAGATCCTGTAGTGAGCAAAGCTCAAAGTTATTGAAAACCTCATAGAATTTATAAAGTATTCAAACACATGACATAAGAATAAATCAAACCATCATCATTTATAATACAGTATAATAAAAAGCATGCCATCCCACTTTATAACACTTCATTTATTATTTAATAAGTGAACTCTGCCATATATAGGAAATACTGACCTGTTAACATGATAAATGATTAGTTAAGCTGTTCTGGAATTAAAATATTCATTCATGTTTCAGAAGGTATGAACATTAATAATTTCAAGGATGCTGGAAAACTGTTATATTTATTCTTTTACAATTTTTATACATAAACAATTTTATAGCTCCTTTAAATTCTCTTAACTCCTACTGAACCCTTTTCTTTGGCTCAGTTATCTACTGAAATCTAGAAGACTTGGACTCTACTGTAATAATATCCTTTTAAAGTTAAACAAAAGAAAAAAAAAAACTAAACCATAAACATGTATAAACAAATTTTACCTATAAACTCAACAGCTTTACTGTTATGTTATTTGAGCTAAGGGTTAACTCAATATGGCTGCTTATGATGGAAATGCAGCTGCCACAACTGGCAGAAGTAAGATAAACTCAAGGTTCTTAAAGTTAGTATTTTAATTTAATATTTATGCATTCTGAAAGCATAAAATATTCAAAACCAATTATAGTAAGCACTATTTTGTGTTAAAAGAGATGTTGAAAATTACGCCTCTTAGCAGCAATATATTCCTGGTATCTGCATATAAAACTCCTGTAATTTTTATAACTTTTCTTCTATAAGAACATGGTGGTTTGAAACAAGTATTTTTGTCATTGAAAGATTCTGTTTCTCATAATTTATAGTAATTGCCAAACAGTAATACCCATTTTTGTATTGGAGTAAAAACTGACACACTACATGAGTCTCTTAATTGTAACCATAGACTACTTGTGTGAATTTTTTCACATTGGTTCTAATAAGAACAGTATAATGTTCCTATTGGCAGTTGCCTTGAAAAATGCTCTATCGAATATAAAGTTTTAATTTGATTTATTATAGTTAGAATAGTCTTTCATATTGTTGATTCTATCATAAATGCAATTTTCTAATTTTCATTATTAATTTCTGATTTTTTTAACATAATTACATATAGAAATAAACCTAACGCATTTAATGATTCCCAAAAAATATATATATTTATGACTTCTATTACTTTATTCAACTTCTCGCATAGGCTAATAGAACTGTAGATTCCATAGTACTATTGGGTAATAAATAGGAGGCAATTTTAGCATTTTGAAATTAGAAATGTGGAATTTTGGTTTTATTAAACAGCATTTTGTAGCTTTTATACATTTTTAATTTAGCATCTTAAGGTGTTTTAAAGGAAGTCAGTGATGGTAAATGCACTATTTTTTTAAGCGTCCATTTTCAAAAGTGTTCTTCAATAGGTACATCACAATAATTTATTTAATATAACAAATATTTTATGTCTCAATATTAATAAAGTTTAAATTTCAGTTTTCTTGTATAAAATTTCACAAAATATTGTAGGATTTATGATAGAGGATAAATATATGTATATTATGTAATTTTGTATTCTCTCGTATACACTAGGTAAAGTACATTTAAAAATTGTACACAATTGTAAAAATCACATTAGTCCTATTAAATAAAAAATATTGAGTACATTGTCTTCTGTTACACTGGCTCTCTTATCACATACAGCTAAATTATATTTGCTGAAAAATATTTCAGTATTTATACTGTTTGTAGGAGTCCAAATGTATTGGGGAGTAACTACAGCAAGCTGTAACCAACAGAATTTGTATGCAAAGGTGAACTCATTATTGGTCTGAATATTTTCAACAATTTGAACGTGGAAATATTCTTATCCTTCAAAGAATTTATTTTTCTGAACATGTAGGAAAATGGTATTTTTTCTTTGTTTTTAGATAAACTTTTCAATTGAAGAATCAATACCTGATATATAATGACTAGATTAAGAAGCTAACAGACTTCTTGGAAAAACATATTTGTAGAATTTTCTACAATTTCTAGTGAACTTAATCAACTTCTGGCCCTTTTTCTGGGCAAAGGTAGCAAAATCACTAAATATACTCAATCAATGTGAACCTAATCAAAATTTCAATTAGAGGGAGAAAGAATACTAACGAGTAAAAAGAGTTTTTCTGAATTCAACTTTTGTTAATTGTTGGGGATGTGAGGGCTATTTTGCTTGTTGGAAATCAACTATGGTAAAATGTGACCAAAAATAGGGGTTTTTCTTGGGTAATGTTGTTTTACATTTATATCACATTTTTGCATTAATTTCCATTTTAAATGAATTTTTCATTTTACCGCACATTCAGAGCAATTTTAATGTACTATTTGAATAAAAACTAACACACGAAGATACAAGGCCTATAGAGAGATTTTGCATTTTGTCTATATTGTAAAAAGTCACCATCCTCTATAATTAATTTTTTTAATTTATGACAAGCAGTCATGGGTGGAAAAATTTAAGCAACTCTGTTGAAGAAAATGGATGATACAAACTAGCATCAGCGGTAAGATTCTTAAGAAATTTGCAACCTCTATATTACTTTTTGTTTTTGTTTATGCATGATTTTGGCTTAAATCTGCTGGAGTCTTTTTCACCTATTTGCTGAAGGACATTAAAATGAAATTGTGAAAAACTGCATCAATTATTTTTTGTATTAATTGATATCATTGTATGATTCAGTTGAACTACAGTTGAAGTTCAACTGAACTTTAGCCTGGCTGAAGATGGGAACTAATGTTCTCGAAACCAATTCCATACATTTATGAAAAGTAAGTGAAGCTTTAAGAGTGTGTAGTTCAACTGAATCATACAATGATATCAATTAATATGATTAGCTTCACTGTGCAAGTTCCAATTTTACATATAAGTATTTTTTGTATGTTTTAATTTACTTTTTTCTCCAAAGGACAACATTGTGGACAGTATATGTAAGTTTTACTTCAGCTCCAAATAAAATTAATAATTATATATGGATAACTGTCTTGAAGTATTCATGCAAAGTTGGTTTCTGTATAACTATTAACCTCATAACATGTGGCACTTGGTCTTGAATGCTCAAAAAGGTATATACTGTTTTACCAATATTTTAACTCTTACTAGTTTTGCAACTCACTGAAATGTGCATAAAATATGAAATCTACAAATTGGAATCTGCACATCCAAGGAGCTATTAGTATCAACACAGTGCTTTGGACTTGTATTTTTGTTGTAGTTTACATGAGTTTACATTAATAGGAAGGACATATGCACCAAATTTGGTTTGGAGAAAATACATGCCAACTTGTGCAGTGTTTTCCCCCATGCTGTCGGGCAATTTCATTTGAAACCTAGTTCTTACTGAGGCTAATGAATCAAACAAAGTCACAAGAATGAAAGAGGAGAGTTCATAGAATATGAAAACAAAATAATTGTATGTTAATGGATATATCTATTCTATACCAATGGCCTCCCTTTATAATCTGTTCTTGTTATGTGAAAAATAAAATAGTCTACACTATAATATAAGGAATAAAGTACTAATAGAAGGCAAAGACATTAGCAAAATAATTGCTCAAACTCAGAATTATGTGAATTCTGTCCAGAAATGATCCAGCCATTTTAAATATCTTAATAGATTGCATAGATTGAGAGCTAGTAAGAAGGTACTTAACTGCATAATAGAAATAGTTTGTTTCCTATACTACTACTCAGTCAACAAAGATTTGTGTATGCACTGGTGTTGACATATTCCTCATCATGCAGGGGTTTTGAATAAAACAGTACATCATACTCCTTAGAGCTCAGATTGGTTTAAAACATGCTGTTCACTGTTGAAAGGGAAAAGATTTGAGATATGAATGAATGAAATTATGGAAAATGTGATGATGATAAAACCCAAAAGAGAACTTAGTAGATTGTTCCAAGGGAGTATGAAAGCACTATTATGCTAGTTGAGCTCTTCTTTTAATTATAAAGCCTGAAAGATTTCAGATATGAATGAATGAAATTGTGGGGAATGTGGTGATTATAAAACCCAAAAGAGAACTTTGGAGATTGTTCCAAGGGAGTATGAAAGTACTATTATGTTAGTTGAGCTCTTCTTTTATTATAAAACCTGAAAGCTTTTCAGGTAGACATGAGTACTTTGTTAGTTGTATGTTATTGTTGTTGCGAAGTTCTGAAATAAATGTTAGATGATGCAGAGTGAATGTTAATTGAACAATTTATTGCAGCAGCTGTCTAGAGCCCTAATAAATATTTTTGTATGCTTGGGAATATTTTTAAAAATACATTATAATGTGTTACTCTGGACTCCAAATTTTCTCAGACTTCCCAAGAAGGAAACCTTCAGCTCATATGTTACTCTCATTTTTCAGAATAAATCTTTCAACCAAACTGATACTTTTATCCAAATTAATTAAGTGTTAAACTTTTTTCTTCTTCTTCTTCTTTTTTTAGTTTTCGAGAGGAACAGGGATATAAAGAAACATGATGTTGATCTTCTGTATAAAGCAGTTAAAGAACTTCATAGCAAGGATGTTTTTGATGAAGACTTCATTCAACACCCTAGTCTTGTACCAAGACTAAGACTATATCAGAGTCATGCAGTACAGTGGATGCTGAGGAGAGAGGTTACATCATGTATTTTCAATAAACCTTCAGGTAATAGATTTACTTTGAGATTTCCATTTCCAAGTTCATATTTATTTTGCCGATTACAGCACATTGATAGCCATAGAATTGCTTGATTACCTTCATGGTTATTGATATATCAATCTGACTACCTTTAGGAATTATTCCTTTTAATGCCCTACAAATCCCCCTTCTTAATGCAACTGTTCTTTTAACATCAGGTATTACTCACAAGAAGGCATCATGGATTACTTGAAAATCATTATAATCAAGCTACAAGGACTTTTAATAACCATTATGTTTTGGCATCTTGCTGTAGCTGTTAATAAACGGAAGTGTAAGCTTCTTAATAATGACTTCATTATTGCTTTTAAATAAGAGTTAATTCTGACAATTTTCTTTAACAGAACAATAAAGAAACAGAAAACATCTGTTCAATAGCCATGTAAGGAAAAGAGCATTGAGCATGACTGTCAACAATGGTATTATGAAATTGAATTCAGTTTGCTTCTAAAAATAAGTTAATTATGACAATGCTTTTAACACTGCATGGCAATAATGATATTGCAAAATTATATGCAATGATTTGTCTTTGAAGTTCATAAAATGGATTGTTGGCTAATGTTTTAAAAGTAATTTTATTGTAAACATTAAATTTAATTTTAATTTTTTAAATGATAGTTATAGTCATTTTTAAGTATCAATGTCATAGTTAGCCATTTTCAGGTTTCATTAGATTCAACTATGCGATTCCCATGATAAAGAAATTGATAATTATGTTAAAATATTACAGTTAGCTAGCAAGGAACAAAATAGTTTAAATTCCAAGAATCTGGGCCTTAATCATCTTTCTTTCTGCATAAAGGGCATTTCTCTATTTTACTCTTTGTTCTTGCTTACTTAACTTATACTCACCTAACATATGCCCTTATTTATTGCAGATTTCAACACCCCCATTCACTCTTAAGCTCTCTATATAGTACCAAATTCACAGAACATTTTGTAAAATGGTGTTGGGATTACCAAGGGCAACTCCAAATGGGGTGGAAGGAAAGGCATGGTATTTTGAAATATTGGTATAAGATAGCATCAAGAGAAAAAAGAGACATAGTCAAAGATTGTTTACTGATACAAGAAAAAGTTAAAGGGGAAAGAAGTTGGTTAGCTCAACTAAAGAAATACTCCAAGAGGTTGGAATAGGTGAAGTGGAGGAACAACACTTAATGAATAGACAAGGGCTATGGAATAAAGTGAAGCAAAGGATGGATATTGTAAAGTAAGAAATATGGAGTAGTTTACAAGACAAGAGTACCTTGAAACACTGTAGAAAATTTAAGAAAAAAATGGCAGGAAAAATATGTAAATATGTGTAATAAAAGGGGAAGAAAGGGATTTGCTTGGGGTTAAGCACGTATATTAGGGTTAAATGGATTAAAAGTAAAAAAGGAAGAGTGTCCATTGTGTGGAGAAATGCAGAAGAATTTTCATTATATAATTAAATGTTCACAAACTAAAGAATGGAGAGAGGTGTATGGATTAAGAAATGGGACAATTTACGAGTAGCAATTGTGATACTAAAATTTTTTGAGAAAATTTGGTGGTTATATGGCGAAGGTAAGAGAGTGATAAAGTGGAAAAGAGTAATTAGAGTTAAGGAAAAATGTATATATGGGGATATGGAAGGAACCGGGAGAGTAGGATCTAACACATATATAACCAGAGTGTTAAGTGTGTAGAATCCAAAAACTGTGCACTCTGGGAACAATGGTAAAAATGTAAAATCATTTTTTGAACTTTTTGTAATGACTGAATGAAATAAATATTCTATATAGTATCAAATATTTATCTGCAAATCAATTGAATATTTCTAATTAACTCACATCCTGAATACTGGTCTTTACATTTCTCTAAATATCTTTTCTCATTTTTATCTTGTTACTCCAAAGTTTGCCCATTTCAAATATTTCTAACATTTTCTTTACACTTGCCACCCTGATCTCTCCCTTTTTGATTTTCTCTTACACAACTAGAAATTCTCTAGTGCAACTATGCTTACCTAGGTTAATTAATCTATATGTGTGCTTCAATGCTCATTCTATTATTCCAGCCTTAAATATTTATGTTCTGATAATGTAATCCCTTAAGCTAATGACATAGGCAAATCCAAAATCTGATGACCTATTGCCCAAAGTGTCATATCTCATATATGTATTCATCCATTCTTTTTCAGTTCTCAAAATTCATTTTCATATAAAATGTTAGCCTGTGTGTTATATTGTAAATCCCATCCAGCCAATTATGCACATTTCTGGAATTTTATGTAAACAAGATCTTATAGCTGTAATGGCACATTTTGCATTAGCTGAAACTTTCTTCTGATTACTCTAATTTCCCTTACTGCTAACCTCATCTCTTAAGTAGTAATAAAACTTTCTTACTGCTACAATTTCAATCCCTTCCAAACGTCATCTTTCATCTCTCCTTAGCAACCAAAAGGGCAGCCGAGGTTGATAAGGTGCAGACTTGTGAACAAAGAGATCTATGGTTTGAATCTGGCTAGAACTGCTCCCTAATTGAAGTTTTTATAAATTTTCCTTGATTCTCATCAATAGCAAATGCCATAGAGATATCCTAACCTAGGCCTGAAATGCCTCCTTCCTAAACCTACTTTCCTAATTTAATATTTCTTCTCATATATCATCAGCATCTACTAACTGTGATGCCACAGTTGTAAAAAGAGTGCCTATTCCATTCCTTCTTAGGTTATTCTGCTTTTTAAAAACCATGATTTTAGAATTACGTTCGTTTGTACTGAAATTCCATTCTTTTCAAAAATTTATGTACTGTAATAGTTTCAATAATCTTTCTCTGGAAATTGCATGTATTAAATCATCTGCAAAGATTAAATGTGATGCTGCTATATTAGAGTGTAAATTCTATAAGTGCTTAATAGAGTGTAATTTATCCTTACAAACTGCATCCAAAATATCATCATTAATAAATAGATTGAATAATAGTTCAGTTTACACCCCTGCCTTAACCTTCTAGTTTTTGGAAAACATTCAAGCTGACTTGAACAAAATTTATGGCTATTATATATACTTTGAGGTATACTTATAAATAATCAAAGTAATCATCACTGCTTAATAGTTAATTTCTTTTGAGAGAGCAAATGCTCTACACACTCTCCTCATAAATTAATGCCCCAGGGTGCATTATACAATGGAATATTATGTCTGTGTAATAATGGAATGCAGAAATGCATATTCTAGTTCAGATCATTTTTGTAAATGGCAAAATATTTTGATATATTTTCTAGAAATTCTCCATACTCCTATTTTAGAGCTTTGTTTTTTAATTGTCCAATTTCGTAACTATAACTGCAGTGCACTACAATGGAGCATAAAGATATTTGGTAATGCAATAAGAAAATCATAAGTTATAAAAACAAGAAAGGAGCTAGAGGAAAAATATACAGCTTCAATATTATTTCAATTTGGAATTGAACACAGTGAAACATACATCATTCCGAAAGAGAATACAGTTATTTTTTTAAACCATGGTTTTTACAAGTTTCATTCATTTGTATATACCATTTGAGTATATTTCATCGGTTCTGGTGTTATAGTGGTTACTATACTTGCCCCCAAACCCAAGATCGCGGGTTCGATCCTGACCAGGACCAGCGGATTTTTTCGGGCGTAAAAATCCTAAGTATGGCTTCCTTTGGAAGAGAAGTAAAGCTGTAGTTCCCTTTTGAACATTTACGGCACGATAAAGAATTTCAAGCTTGTTAAAAGATGCTGTTTTACGCCCTGAATTAAATGGGATGCTGATGACCTGAAATGTTAAAAGAGCATCCATAAATCACCCCCCAAAGAGTAAATTTCTCTGGAAATTGGAAGTATCAAAGAACAATTTTTCACATTCTCTGGACAAGGACCTGTAAATAAACTCTTAATGCTATGGAACATGCTATGAACAAAAGCAAGGAAAAGTAATAGAAAAGAGTCATGGATAAACAAAAATTTTGCATCCCTTGTAAAATAGCTGGGAGATATGAAGATTACTGCTGAAACTGCAGATGGCATTCACATTTCAATAATTTTCACATTGTACCATTTCTTGAAATGCATGGACTGTCTGTACAAAACGAGAAAAAGGGAAATGAATGCATTTTATTGTATAGCCTGTCTTGTCTGTATTCTATGATGTGTTCACTCAAAGGAAAGGTCTTAAGAAATAGGTAAAGGAACAGCAAAGGAAATGGTGCCAACATATTAGTGAGATGAAAGAATATTACTAATATTCTTATAAGGATTTAACCAGCATAGATTTAGTTTTAGCTTAGTGACTGCAATATGGATATTAACATTTACTGAAATACAAGAAAGATTATTATGTAGCAAGTAAACGTGGGTTTAAGTTAATGTGAATATGGATATTACAGAGGTAATAAGAAATTATAAAAAGCAAACAGAAGGTTGGTTACCATGGCTGTAATTCTGAATCCATTAGAATATCATGTTGGATAAAAGTCAACCCATGCTTAGTAGCTAGTAAGCAGAACATTGTTAATGTTCTTAACCCAAAAGTAATTTATTATGTTGATTACAGAAGATTGTATTTCTGTCCAATAGGTCAGCACATGAAGAGAATTCAATAAGTTATATACCTGAGTATGACACTGAAATCTAATAGTGGAATTTGCCTCATTATTTTTCATTATAGTCTCATTTGATTTCTATACCCTTAGTTCACTTCACAGTGATTTAATCCCTTTATAATTTAAGGATATGATTTGGTCCTCCAACCAACCCACTAACCCCTTCTTCATGACATCGTTTGAATATTTCCATCCCCGAAGGAATTTCTTCATGTTTCAAAAGCAAAACTAATCACTGGGGAGCTAGGCCTAGACTATATGGAGGATGGTTAAGCTCCAAGTAAATTCTGGATACCAGTTCTTGCTTTGTGATATTTTTGGCTAGCTACATTACTGTGAAGCATCTTCTTCTCAGTATAACAATAATAATAGTATGTTTATTTTACCTGATGAAGTTAAGACTGTAAGGTATCTCTTCCACTCCACCAGGGACAATTACAATATATACAACACATATATAATACAGTTAATGGCATTAGCAATTTGAGCATAGTAGTTTTAAATGCTGCATTCTCCAATTAAATAATCTTGTAGCAATATTCTAAATTCTTATTGTTACCGGCAGTCCTGATATGTGATGGCAGAGAGTTACAGAGATGAATAGCAACAACTGTAAAGGACAAAAAAAGACTAAGAGAAACATTTATGTCACTGTAGAAGCATAAATTTCTCCAGAGATGGTGATATTATTTGACATTAATTTTAATGACAGATCTCATCTGTATTGCAAAAAATGTTTGCCAGGTTTACTGGGTATTGATGCACACATAATTATTTGAGGAGCCCTTATGCTTCCATTACATAAACTCTTGTTTGATTCTGGGTCATTGATGAACCAGTTTCATCTTCAGTAACAGTCTTTAAGAAAAAATTGCCAGGTTTTTCTTGGAGAAGGTCCTCAACTCTCCTAACTGAATTCCTGGTAATGCTTTTTGCTCTGGTGTCAGCATTTGATATACCTATCGGAAACTGACCTTTGAATGCATATGAATAATTGTTGAATCATGTCAGCTGAAAAGTCTAGCCCATGACTATTATCCTGGACCCATTCATTTGCATAATCATAGCCTCCATTTTTTGACAAATTTGTAATAAAAAGGTTTTTATATTATTCCTTGTGTAGAGTTCATATTCATTGGACTCCTGGTCCTCTTTAAATTGCTTAGCCTGAAAGTTTACTTGCTAGTTAAAGGTATGCCATTAACATACGCAGCATTTATCCTCCTTAAGATTTCTTTAGGCTTCTTCACTTCCTTTTTGAGGAATTAAGTAATGGAACTAAGTTCCAAATCACTCATTTATACTATAGACCCAAACAGAAATGCACTTGCCATCTTCTCAATTCCAGTGCTTACTGCAGGCACTTGTGTCTGTTTCAAGCCAAATCATGTACCAACCTGCACCTGCAGTTTCAGCTTTCCAACAGTAATATAAGATACTGGAGTAGATAACTTATGGAATGCCCCTTGTTGGCTGGATATGGATGTACTTCTAGTGGTTCCTGAAAACTCATCTAGCAGAAAAAACATTAAATTAAATGGTTTATAAATTTCTAATGTTTAAAATTAAATATATTTTAACAAATATACTCTTAATTAGCTAGTGAGTTGATTTAATACTCTAATGCTCCACTTACCATTGAATTATACATAACATGTTTCACAGGTGTTTGCCTGCATCATCAGCTGTGAGTCGACTGCCAGATTTGTTGTTGGTTGCATGGACTTGGTATAGCTCTCCTGAACATTTTACGAAATATTGGATTAATTTGTCTTCTGTTGGGATCTTGAAGTTTGTAACCTTATCTTTTTTTTATAAAAATTTTTCCCATAATCCCAGCTCCAAAGGTCTATCTATGAATTTCAATAATTTTATTTCCGTTTCTATATCACGCTTATCTCTCCAAAAGTGATATGCAACCACTGATTTATCTATCTGATTGTACCTGATGTTTCTCCAGTGTTCCTTTAACCTCATTTCACTGTTTCTTTCCTTCCTCCTTTTTCTTTTCTTTTCTTGCCAATATATACTGTGTTGCATTCTGAACATCTGATTTTATGTATTCCTGACTTCTTCTTAACTGGTATTCCTTAATGATAGCATACCTGTTGAGAAGAAGGTTTGATAGCTTTAGAGTAAGTAATCCCAAAGATTTGGCAGAGAAAATTAAAGATTTGCGTCCTTTGATTAAATTCACTCTTTCCCAGCATACCAAAATACAAACCCCCAACATCCTTGCAGTCTCTGAAACTAAGCAATGAGGAGATTGAGGAATATATCCACCTAACCGAAGTCTGCTTCAGTCAGAATTTGCTCAGGTTCAATGATGAATTTCATACAAGAAGAAATTTTAGCTATCGGGAATCCATTATCACCTTTTCTGGTTGATTTATATATGAGTAGTTTAGAAATGCACATCACCAAATCATTTCCATATATTTTTAAAGTCTGGCACAAATAGGTGCCAGATATCTTTGCAATGGTTAATAAGAAACACTTGGATGATGCTTTGAAATTGCTAAACCTACAAGATAAGGAAATTAAATTCACTTCTGAAACAGAACAAGACAACATGATTCCTTTCCTTGACTTAAATGTTTTAAGAACAGGCAATAATTTGAAATTAGGAATATACAGAAAGGTGACACAGACTGAAAATTACATAAAGACAAGTGACTTCAATTCCACAGCACACAAACATGCAATTCTCAACAGCTTAGCACATAGACTCTTGACATATTCATGAATGAGTTTGCATACAGCAAAGAGTACTCTTACATAATACAAACAGCAAAAGCCAATGGGTATGGCCAAGAAATTGTAGACAGGAAAATCTAGAAATTCAAACAAGAAAAGAACTTAAAACATGTTACGACATTGACAGCAAAAAAAGAAACTACCATTCACAAGAAATATATTCCCAGTGAACAAATTAAGCCTAAATAATCTGCTCAACTCTGGTGACTGATAGAATACCTGATGAGAAGAAGCCAGGATTATATAAAATTGACTGTTCAGAATGCAACAAAGTATGTATTGGCAACACAAAAAGAGGCATCAGAATGAGGTTAAAGGAATACTGGAGAAATGTCAGGTACAATCAGACAGATAAATCAGCAGTTGCATGTCACCTTTGAAGAGAGAAACATGATATAAAAATGGAAATAAAATTATTGAAATTCATAGATAGACCTTTGGAGCTGGGAATATGGAAACACATTTTATAAAGAAGATAAGTTTATGAACTTCGAGATCTCAACAGAAGGCAAATTAATCCAAAATTTCATAAAATGTCCATGAGAGCTACACCAAGTCCATCCAACCAACAACAAATCTAGCAGTCCACTCATGGCTGATGATGCAGGCAAAAGCCTGTGAACCATGATCTATATAATTCAATGATAGAGGAGCATAAGAGTATTAAAATGATTCACTAGCTAATTAAGAATATATTAGTTGTTTTATTCTATTAGTTTTGACTCAAAATTAGTTTTAAATTAAGTATTTTAACAAATATATTATCACATATATTTGAGCAAGGCTGTGTCAAATCATTTATATGATTTAACTTCTTCCCGGATATGGGCGTGTATAGACATCCAGAGTAAAATGAGCCCAAGCAATATGGACATGTATGCACATGCGGCATATGCTGCAAATTGAATGATTTTCAATCCATAATTACTTAATATTTCTTTAAATAATAAACTGAAATAAATTCTATAAAATAGTTCAACCTTGCCTTTAAAATTTGCATTTTGGATGAGATACACCTCGAAGCATGGGTAGTGACTTATGGGTATATCACTGTATTCACCATAAATCGTGTTGGTTTCCTTGCATGTGTCTCTTTTGCGCATACCGCACATTTCCGAAATGGATGCAACATTTTCCCATAGACAGTATCCTTTTGGGAAAATGTTCTTACATTAATCTGAGGGTGGCAGTGGTTTTAGAATTTCTATCATGTTTGTGTACAGGCCTCTGAATTTGGTTGCTTGCAATTGATAAGCAAGCAGTTGATAAGCGAAAGTCCAGATGTCATTGTAAGAGCTCTCCAATTTACCAATATATGGTGATATCCAAATTGTGAAAAAATAGTTTTTGTACCATTTTAAGTTTATCGTAAAGGAGTTATGCCTGCAATACCCAAACCACTAAATGAACATCACCAATATGCATATTGTATTTATGTATAATAATATAAATAAATACATATATAAATAATTTATGTATAATATCAGGATTGAAAATTATCATTTTAGTTTTGGCTTTCCTGTGTTGTGCATCAAAATTTTGAACTGCAATTAGATAAAGCAGTAACTGCTCTTCTATGCCAAGCAACATAAATCAAAAATGGAAGCTGGCGCACCTCCACTTCCTCTCTCTTTTGAGCCTGTACTTTGGTATTCCAATATGATTTGAACGTTTTTGCCTTTTTAGCTCAGATCTTCCTGCACTTTATGCTCATACACATTTGTTTCAGTAATTATGAGAGCTATTGAATCTACAGAGGGGGAGGGGGAAAAAAATTGGTAAAAAAAAATCAATTGGTTGACTGTCACTTGTCAGCTGTATATGAGGCTGTACACTGCAGATTGTATTCTGATAAACATGTCTTTTTTATGCCATAATGGTTTTCATAATCCATAACATTAGTTGAAACCATGATTCTGCCTGGGAATAACAAGTTTGTAACTTTGTAATTCCCTTCTTCTTCTTCTTCTTTTTTTTTTTTTTGAATGATTTATTTATGGACGCTCTTTAACAGCTCAGGTCATCAGCATCCCATTCAACTCAGGGCGTGAAACGGCCGACAAATTTTGCTCAGAGGCCTCTCTTTCAGGCTTTAGGTTCTTTTTCGTGCCGTAAATGTACGACACGGAACCCACGGCTTTACTTCCCTTCCGAAGGAAGCCATACTTTGTAATTCCTTGTCAAGTGAACCTTGCTTGCCTCATTAGTATTTAGTTGCAATGAAAATATTCCAAATAAACAAACCCATACATATGGTGCCAAGAACAGATTCCACTATCAAGTTGCTAATTTATCTATCTTAGCACCTGAAAATTTTATAGTTAACCTAAATACACAAGCTAAGCTTATTGTGTCATAAGATTCAAGCACTTCATCTACAGCTACACATGTGTTGTATATAAAAACCTACTGTCTACTAATGATAAAGAAGTGTATGTTGGGCTGTTTTGCATTGTCAAACATTTCAGTATTTACTACGGGCAATGTGCTGGCTCAGCTAAGAGCTTGCAATGCTTATAAACACTAGTGTTGAATGGTAGTAGTCTTTAAGACAAAAAAGTAGAGAACTCTTTTAGCTTTGCAAATCTCAATCCAACAGTTAAAATACACTCCAAAATTGAATTTTTTAAAAAAAAATTTCAAATAAATACAGTAATATATGTTGTAGTTGGCCTATACTGCCTTTAATGTCTTTTAATTCAGTTTTTGTATCATTAAAATATAAAAAATAAACAATTATAAAGGTTTGTTCTATAGAATAGAATTTAAATTGTAGACCACATTTAAATGCCTATATCTGTTTATTAGGTATCCGGGAACAATCAATACAGGGTTTAAATGGCCATCGGGCAACAGGTTAAAGAGAAGCTAAATCAAAACTTTCATATTTTGGCTGTTTAGACACTCTTTGAAGCCAAATCTTATAATCTAACTTATATGTATAACTTATAATGTAAGTCCACAAGTAAATTTTCAGTAACTTAATTCCATATATTTTACCATTTATTTATCAAGATTTTTTCATGCATATTTGGAAACTGCACTGTCAGAAGTAAAGTTTTGATTTTTTAAGCTTATGTCATTAACTGTGAATACTCATTTTGTGCTTTCTTCTGATTTTATTATGTTCATATTCTTATCTGATACTCAGAACATAATTTTATTGTCATTGACTTATAAAAGTCTCTTGAAATATTTTTCAGTTGTTATAATAAATTTGAACCTTTTTCCTGTAATATTTAGAAACTACTGCAGAATTAATGCTAGCTGAGCTAAAGTAAAATTTTTAAAAAGTATAATCTTATCTGGAAACACTGTAGAAATAAGTTCATTGTTACCCTTAATGGTTCTTTTAAACATATAATTTAATTAATTAAAATTACATCTCACTGTTTTTATTTTCTTTCTAGATAAGCTACACATTCTCTATGAAGAAATAGTGACACCAGAACATAGAATTGTGTATTACAACAAGTATTCTGGATACGTAACTTTAGAAAAACCAATAGCAATATCACTACCAACAGGTGGTATTCTTGCAGATGAGATGGGTCTAGGGAAGACTGTAGAAGTGTTAGCATGTTTACTTGCAAACCCAAGATCTGAGGAAGACATTAAAATAGAGAATGAAAAGAGAATAAATACAGTAAAAGAAGAAACCAGCAATGCAGATGCAAAATGCAGTGACAGTATCATTGTAACTAATGATCATGAAAAGTCATGTAAAACTGAAACAGAAATAAACCAAGAACTTGTTGAAATTGTGAATTCAACAGGGGAAAGTAATCTGAGCACAGAAAATGTAGGTTTTAGTAACAAAGTTTTATCAGAAGTGAGCATAGATTGTGAAGTTGCAGCTAATGTTCAAATTTCCACAACTAGTGAGAGATTACAGGATGATAAAAATGCTTTATTTTCCCAAAACATTGAATTCTCAGGAGATATAGCACAAAAAAGCAATGAAGTAATAAATACTAGTGATGGAGTATGTGTGGAAGGCATATCACAACATGAAACAGTTTTGGACCCATTTTCAGAGCTCTCAGTGGAAAACGAAAAGCTCAGTAATTTTGGGAAGCAGGTTGTAGGACATAGAAAAAATAGAAGGAAGTCAGAATTGCCTGTAAAATGTGGTGATTCAGTGATGGACACAATTGAGGAAGTTATTTCAAAATTTTGTTATAAAGGAAAGAAGGTTGCAGACCCAAAAGTTAAAAAGGTTAGTATAGTGTATGTATTATATCTTGCCAAAAGTACATGCATTCTTGTTTGGTTTTTACATGTTAAGTTGCTTACATAAATATTTTTCCAGGATGTTATAGTTAATTTTTAAGTCTCTTTGATGTCCCATCCCTGAGTATCATAGGTCTTTATTATGATAAATAAAATAAATTTATAATGGTGCACATGAGTTCAAATTCAGTAAACATGTAAAGTTAGCAGGCAATTGTCTTTACATCAGTGATCTCACACTCACACCCTTTGAAGGGCTATTTTGGAGTTTCTTGTGGGGGCTGCATGAATTATGAATTAAAACCTTATGAAAATGTGACAATTTTTAATTATGTAACAACATTTATGCAGTTATTTATGTGCCTAAAGTTCTTAATATAAATATGGTAATGTATAACTTAAATGTAAATTGGAACTTGCACAGTGAAGCCAATCATATTAATTGATATCATAGTATGATTCAGTTGAACTACACACTCTTAAAGCTTCACTTACTTTTCATAAATGTATGGAACCGGTTTCGAGAACATTTAGTTCCCATCTTCAGCCAGGCTAAAGTTCAACTGTCGGATCATTTGTTGAGCTGTGGGAATGTATATTCTGCTCTGGTGGTGGTGTGATAAACTTGTAGTTTATGTTTTCATCCCCGACAATGTCGAAGTTCATTATGCTGTCTTTGTGTTTGTAGGTGTAGATTTTCTCCCATGTTGCTAATTCCGTAGGTCCTTGTACTGATTTTAATAGTTTTGTAGAGTGTAGAGTGTGTAGTTCAACTGGATCATACTATGATATCAATTAATATGGTAATGTATAGTTTAAAAAACAATGATTAAGAGTCTGTTTTAAATTTATATTATACAAGTTTCAGCTATGGTAGTTAAAATTTTCTTTTGAGATTTAAAAGTTGAGATTTCTTACCCTTTGATAATCTCAAATTGTTACATGATTTATTTGGCTTTCACCTTGATAACTAATAAAACAATATGAATATCAAACTGCAAAATATTAATTAGGTAGTTGCTGATGTAATTGACACTGTTAAAGCATTTCTGTATGAATTTAGGCCTTGGGAAGCTCAGCTTAACATGGGAAGTTGAACTTTTGAAGTCTGCAACTGCTGCAGATGAGGAAATTAATTTTTCTGAGTTTTATACAAAAATTACTTTGTTAAAGGAAGATTAACAAGCAATTCATGTACTTCAGAGATAGAGAAAACATGTTTAATGTGTTCAAGATACCAATTTTCTGCAATGTGGATGGTGCAACTGAAGAACTACTAGAATAAGCAACCTTTCATTGTGACTTTTTGTTAAAAGAAAAATTTTAGAGTTGCCATCTTACATAATTCTATCAGTTTGTTTGGAAGGACAGGTACATGTACAACCTAGTTGAATAGCTATATTTGCAACAACACACTCACTTATTAAAATGTTAATTGGAACTTGCACAGTGAAGCCAATCATATAATTTATATTATTGTATGATTTAGTTGAACTACTCACTCACTTCACTTACTTTGTCATAATATATAGAACCAGTTTCAAGAACATTTCGTTCTCATCATCAGCTAGGCTAAAATTCAACTGTCAGATAATTTGTTAAGCTGTGAGAATGTGTATTCTGCTCTGGTGGCTGTGTCATAAACTTGTAGTTTATGTTTTCATCTCTGGCAGTGCCGAAGTTCTGTCTTTGTATTTGTTGATGTAGACTTTTTCCAAGTTGCTAGTTCTGTAGGTCCTTGTACTGATTTTAATAATTTTGCTTTATTCACTGTACTGTAATTTTCTGTCCAAAAATGATATGCTACTGCTGTTTCTCTATTTGCTTGTCTTTATATTCATGAAATGTTCCTTTAACTGTGTGGAAAAACAAAGAGACACGTAGGCACACTATTAAAGGAGTATTTCAGGAACATAAAGTACAAGCAAATAGAGAAATCAGCAGTAGCATATCATTTTTGGACAGAAAATCACGACATAGTGAATAAAGCAAAATTATTAAAATCAGTACAAGGACCTACAGAACTAGCAACTTGGGAGAAAATCTACATCTACAAATACAAAGGCAGTCAAATGAACTTTAACACTGCTGGGGATGAAAACATAATCTACATAGGGAAAACAAAGAGAAACATTGGCACACGGTTAAAGGAACATTTCAGGAACATAAAGTACAAGCAAATAGAGAAATCAGCAGTAGCATATCATTTTTGGACACAAAATCACGACATAATAAATAAAACAAAATTATTAAAATCAGAAGGACCTACGGAATTAGCAACCTGGGAGAAAATCTACGTCTACAAATACAAAAACAGCATAATGAACTTCGACATTGTCGGGGATGAAAACATAAACTACAAGTTTATCACACCGCCACCAGAGCAGAATATACATTCCCACAGCTCAACGAATGATCCGACAGTTGAACCTTAGCATGGCTGAAGATGGGAACAAAATGTTCTCGAAACCGGTTCCATACATTTATGAAAAGTAAGTGAAGCTTTAAGAGTGTGTAGTTCAACTGAATCATACATGATATTCATTAACATAAACTACAAGTTTATCACACTGCCACCAGAGCAGAATACACATTCCCACAGCTTAATGAATTATCTGGCAGTTGAATTTTAGCCTGGCTGATGATTTGAATGAAATGTTCCAGAAACTGGTTCTGTATATTATGACAAGTAAGTGAAGCATTAAGAGTGTGTAGTTCAACTAAATCATACAGTAATATCAACATACTCACTTTTTTCAAGAATAAACCAAATGAAATCCCTTGAAAGGAGCAAGTAAAGGCACTAATTTTCAGCTTTAATAGTGATATGTTTTCCAATGGCATTTCTCTTAATGTTGACAACCTGGTATTATGAAAACATGCTCAAGCTTCTAGTCAGAAAAAGTTGATTGTTGTGTCATTTAGTCATTATATGTCAATTTTTAACTACTGTAACTGAAAGTAAAATTAAAACAGACTATTATTAACATTAAGAGAAATGCCGTTGGAAAACATACAACTATTAAAGCTGAAAATTAGTGCCTTTACTTGCTCCTATCAAAGGATTTCATTTGATTCATTCTTGAAGACAGTGAATATGTTGTTGCAAATAGGTTGTAAATATTTTTATACTTGTCCTTCAAAAAAAACTGATAGAATTTGTAAGATGGGAACTGTGAAATTTTTCTTTTAGCAAAGAATCACAATGAAAGGTTGTTTATTCTAGTAGTTCTTCAGTTGCACCATCCACACTGCAGAAAATTGGTATCTTGAACATATTAAACATGTTTTCTCTATCTCTGAAGTATATGAATTGCTTGTTAAATCTTCCTTTAACAAAGTAATTTTTGTATAAAACTCAGCAAAATTAATTTCCTCATCTGCAGCAGTTACAGACTTCAAAGTCCAACTTCCCATGTAAAGCTGAGCTTCCCAAGGCCGTAATTTGTACAGAAATGTTTTAACAGTCAATCAATTATATCAGTGACTACCTAATTATGATTTTGCAGTTTGATATTCAAATTGTTTTATTATTTATATCCAAGGTGAAAGCCAAATAAATCATATAACAATTTGGGAATATCATATAATGAGAAAAATCTTAATTTTTAATCTCAAAAGAAATTTTTTATTTCATGCCTTAAATCCTAAAATCATTTCAGTACTTAATTATTTATATATTTAAGAGGGATATCTTAATATCTTTGAGAAAAGCAGTAAATTAGTTTAATCTTTAGCAGTGAATATAGTTCATAATTTTTATTGCAGGCATCAAAATGCTTACAGCACAACCCAAAGGGCATCTTGATGCATTATGGTGGATCTTTGATAGTTTTGTTACCTGTTTCAAGCTGCTGGTTTGGCAGTCGAAGCAGTAGCTCTTGGCAAAGCAGATATAATATCCACAAAACTGATCCAAGTGTTCACATTTACAACTACAATTTCAATGAAAATAAGTTCATATCCTATGATAAAAGATGTTGGAAATGCTGTCCTGCTATATCCACATATTTTTGGTATCTTTTTAGAAAGTTGTCACTTACATGCATCAGTTCATCTTCCAAAATTAAGTAAATTTCTTACATGATACTTTCCTTCATTTCTTCTAACACATGGTGGTTGATTTTTCAACTTCCCCCATAAATAAAAATTGCAACTATCAGTAGTATATCATTCTTGTAACTTTCTGCATTTATAGTATCTCAAAAAAGATAATCCTTATTACTCAGTAAGCATTTACTGCATACCATACATCAATTTTCTTTTTGTGCAAGGGGGTTTTGTGTTTAAAGTAAAGTTTTTCTGCACTGTAATATCTGTTATTTTGCATTGAAACATGAGCACCAATGCTTCATCAGTAAAGAATCCAATTATAGAGATTTACTCCAATATCAGAATCACTGCATGCAATTCAGGTGAACAACATGACCTTGTATGCTTTCAAGTTTAAATTGACTCAGCCTTGGAAAATAAATTGATGTGTGTGAGTAACTATTTTCTAAAAAGATGCTAGAAATGTGTGGATGTAGCAGGGTAATATTTCCAACATCTGTTATCTTAAGGTACATGCTTATTTTCATTTTAATTTAATTATAATTGCAAGAATTTGAATCAAATGCACAGATATTACATCTACTTCACTGGGAGTTACCACTCTGACTATCAGCTCGCCAGCTTCCATGAAACAGGTTACAAAACAATCAAAGACCTGATATAAATTAATTAGCTAATCTTTTATCAAGTATCATCTCTTTTATTTAAATTTACTTTGATTATATATCTATTATAATTTATTAAAAACACTAACACCACTTGCATGCACAACATTAGGACATGTTTCAGGGGCAATCATTCCTATCACCACCTGTTGACCAATTGCTCGATGTGGCGAGTGGATCCCAAGATACTTCTTTGGAGGCATCTTATGGTTTGAATAGGGACTTAACTGAGTTCATTCACAGGTGGAACATCACATTTCATTAATTTTTCCTCTGTTTTCCAGGATGCAATTTTTTTTCCTAAATAGCTAGTTCTATTTGGTTGTCAAATGCTTTTAGTAGATTAGCTTCTGGTTTAATTTTGTGATTTTGATTAAAAATGTACTATTACTTGGTTTATTTATTTAACAATCTATTTATCTATTTCCTAAAGCATTCCTTTTTCCAAATTTCTAAATTTCTCTCCATTTTACCAGTGTATTTCTTATTACATTCTGCAAATTCACTTTTGTGAATTCTTGGTTTCTGTCATGTTGGTATAGTGTCTTTTAATGTGAAATCTAGTCAATTGTTAAAAAAGTCTAGGTCTGGAGAATAAATGTCAGTCCTGGTGATTTAGAGGTAACCATACTTGCCTCATATCCAAGATCATGGGTTCAATCCAAGCAGGTCAATGAATTTTTCAGACATAAAAATCCTAAGTATAGCTTCCTCCAGAAGGGAATAAAGGCATGAGTCCTGGATTTATGGCATGTAAAAGAATCTCAAGCCTGAAAGTAGAGGCCTCTGAGCAAAATTTTATCAGCAGCTTCACCTCTGAATTGAATGGAATGCTGATGACCTGAGATGTTAAAGAGCATCCATAAATAAAACAAATCAACAAGCAACTGGTGAATATGTAGAGTATTTGAAGAGTATAAATCAAATTCCAATAGTTTTGCCATAGTCTGTGTAGCTATATGGAGCCTGACAATATTGTGAGAGAATGAGACATGTTTTATTTCCCTGGCTATCTTTGATGAATTTTCCAATGAACACAATGAAGCAGGTCACAATGTTTATCTTTTTGCCATGTGGGATCCATTCCAGTGCAGAATGCTGTCAGCATACAGATGCCATCTGTTTATTACACGTTAAAGCTGTTAGAGTATTTTTGGCTACAAGCTATTGTCATGCTTTCATTGCACCAATTACTGCTTCTTAAGGGGTGTTGAATAACTGAATGGAGATTGATTCTGCAAGATTAAGTAATAAAAATAACCTAATTGCTATTATGGAGTACCAGTTAATAGTTTTGCCTTTATTGCAGGTGATGTGACACCTGGGAGGTCATTCTCATTTTCAAATTCTTTCATAATGATGTTATAGGTTTCTCCTTTTCCATTCCTGTGTCTTACTGTTGAAGTGTAACAAGTGCTTATTTTTTTCCACAGAAATGAAATTTCTCCTTCCAAAGTCATTGAGCTGTAAGGATGCACTTCAGTAACCTATTAGGGATGAACTTTTAGCAATTTTGTAGCAGAAATGGCTGATTAGCAGCTGACCCAAGTTTGTTGTGCTAACATTTTAAGAGATTTTCATGTAATTCTGATTTAGCAGCAATATCATTCACTTTTTTCCTCTGTTAACACATAATGCCTGCATCTTATTTTCTTTGTTCCTGTTGCTTTGAAGTTAAGCATTAAGTATGGAACATAGTAAGAACTATGGATCTATCAGGTGGATGAGCTTCCCAGAAAACACTCTTGAATTCTGCACAGCTGATTCTTTTCTTAAAATGTTACAGGAAGTGAAAATGCATCATTCTGTATTAAATCTTTGAACCATGGCAAGCAGAGAAATTAAATACAGTAACTCCTCACTGTTTCAAACCTAAATGTGCACTAACCATTTTTATCAGTGACAATATGCATCCTTGACTGCGCAGCTGTGACTGCTAACTTTGGATCTGGTCTGTGTGCTGGGAAAAACAGAATGAAGACCATATATTACTGTTAAATATAATATTAAGAAAAGAATGACTGCATGAACCCCCCCTCCCCCAATTCCTAATGTTATAAAAACTTCCCTATGTGATTCTCTCCTTTTGATTTTAAATGTTACTCTCATACATTCCTTCTCAGATCCAAGAACCCACTGTAATAAAGTATTACCTAAATCCTGAACTTCTGTATTGTACTGAATATGTTAAACTATTGAAAATTGTTTTTATAACTAATACAATACAAATCTCTGCCATTCCCCCCCCCCTCCCCCATACATATATGTGTTACATCAAAATATCGGTGTTTTCATTTCAAGATAGAAATTTATCCACACAAACTCTGAGGAAATTATGAGAAGGTGTTAATTTTTTGCATTGACTCCATGTATAAAAGAGAATTGTGTGTTAAAGAAATAAGTTAAATAATTTTCACAGCATATGATAAACAGAATATAAGATAACCTCAACTTAGGTATTCATTTTTTACACTAAACTCCATTCACTTACACAAAAGTAAGACACGTTTCGGGAGAATCTTTCCCAAAACGCATCTTACTTTTGTGTAAGTGAATGGAGTTTAGTGTAAAAAATGAATACCTAAGTTGAGGTTATATTGCCACTCCATTGTCAACAGCTTCATAAGTACAATATTTAGAATATAAGATATTTCTGAATAAGCCTTCATCCAAATGTTATTATTTTTCAGAAATCTGAAGTGCGGACAGCTCTTGAGAGATGGTATGCAGATATGCTATCAAGCATGACACCTACTAAAACCCGGAACATTAAAAAAGAGAAAGGACCAGCTTTTGAATGTGTATGCGGCATTGGAGATGACTTTGAGAGAGAAAAAATTTGTTGCTCAGGATGCAGCTCATGGCAACATGCAGCATGTGTGGGCTTCAAACAGGAAGAATGTGACATAATGACACTTAACTATTTTTGCCCAAGATGCTGGCAATCTCAGGCTAGTTTGTTTTACTAATGAATTATTGAATTTATTCAATATTCAATACAATAAATGCAAATTAAAATATAATATACAGAATTATACAGTCAATATATCACTCTTAGACTATCTAAAATTGTTAATTGGAACATTGCACAGTGAAATTAATCATATATTAAGATCATTGTGTGATTGAGTCAAACTAACACTCTTTTGCTCCACTTATTTATTTAAATATGTAGGACCAGTTTCACGAACCCTTCGTTCATACTGTCAGTCCTTTGCCAACTAGAACTGTTATCTAGAATTCTAGAATCAAATCAGAAAAGGTGTTAAAAGAAATAATTAAAAAGAAAACTTTTAAACAAGACATGTAGGAACACAATAAAATCGTTAAATGGAAAAGATATAGTTTATACAAAAGCTGACAAAAGGAACAGAATAGTAATATTAGAGAAAGAATTATTACAATAGAATGCAAGATTTGCTAAATAAAAGGAATATGTTCAGATCCATTGAAGGGATGTACTCAGTCAATGAGGCTCTGAAAATTGCACTGTTATCCCAAAAGGAACAAAATATAAAATAAAACAGAACAACGGTACAATAGTGAAAATATATGGTTTGCCAAAAATGCATAAGACTGGAAATATTAGCACACCTTCATATTATTTATCACAATCGCTAGCTGGTAGATTTAAGACACTACCTAAATTTCAAAGCAGGAGTATAAATAATTAATTTCAGTTAATAGAAAAAATTAAGACCTAAAATTGCAACCTTCTGACACATTAATATCCTTCGAAATAGAATCACTGTTTCCAAACATACCTAAAGATAAACTCCTAATCTATCTGCAAAATTATTAAGAACAAGTGGAATTGGTCAAATATGCTGGACGTTTGTAACAGTGATGTTTAATATAAGTTTTGAATAATTGAGTCGAATTTGTAACACTTACATCACTAATAGTTTAAAAAAGGAAAACTATTAGTGATGTAAGTGTTACAAATTTGACTCAATTATTCAAAACTTACAAGTGGAATTAATGATGCACACATAAAGGATACATTATTCTCACAGAAATTTGCATAAATCAATCATATTTTTCTTTAAAGAGCAAATTTTATAAACAACAATCAGGACTTACTATGGGCAGTCCCTTGTCTCCAGTTCTAGCTAACCTCTTTAAGTGAGCAGATTTAAAACATACATCAACTCAGCTTTCCCATACATATTTAAATTTTGGTACAGATATGTCGACAATATATTTGCCATAGTTAGCAAAAAACTCATTAATGATGTCATAAAACTTCTAAATTTACAAGATAAAAACATACAAAACTGAAAAAGATAACATGTGACCTTTCTTGGACATAAAAATAATGAAATGTCAAGAAAACATGAAATTTGGAATATACAGAAAGACTACATATGCAGACAATCACATCAAAGCTGGTGGTTTTAACCCCACAACACACAAACATGCAATTATCAACAGCTTATACATTGACTAGTTGACGTTAAAATTAGCAAAGAAGAATACAAACAAATAGAAAGAACAGGTGTTAAAAATGGTTATAACAAAAAATTAGTATACAAAAAAGTACAGAAATTCAAGAGGCTAAATCTTATTAAAGAAACCACAACATTTTCAGCAAAAAAAGATAAGCTAATAAAAATTTCACATATCCAAGGGCTACAAAAAAATTTCAGAATGTTCTTAAAGATGAGGTTAGCACCTGTAAACAGATTTGATGTTAAAAATCTCTTGATTGATAATGTTAATGATAGTAAATAGAAAAAAGCAGGTATTTATAAAATAAGTTATGCAGAATGTGAAAAAATCTACATTGGAAAAACAAAGAGAAACATAGGCACATGGTTAAAAGAATATTTCAGAAACTTAAAATACAAGCAGTTGGAGAAATCAGTAGTGGTATCGCATTTCTGGACAGAAAACCACAACATATTGAAAAAAACAAAATTATTAACATCAGTGCAAGGACCTACAGAATTAGCAACATGGGAAAAAATCTAGATTTACAAATACAAAGACAGTTTAATGTCTCCCAGTGATGAAAACATAACCTTAAAATTCATCACACCTCCACCAGAGCAGATTACACATCCCCATAGCGTAATGGTTTATCCTCCAGTCGACATTGGGCTGACAGTGCGAACAAAGGGTTCGTGAAACCAGTTCTACATATTTAAACAAGTAAGTGGAGCAAAAGAGTGTTAGTTTGATTCATTCACATAATGATCTTAATATATGATTAGCTTCACTATGCAATGTTCCAATTAACAATTTTAGTTAACAAGTTTTGCTTGTTTTTGTTTATGAATATATTTTCCCATACTGTTAATTCTATGGGTTTTTGAAGAACTTGTAAGAGTTTTGGCTCCTTTTGGAATTTGTGGTCCTTTTGCCAGAAATGGTCTGCTATTGCTGATTTTTCCATATGTTTATATTTTACATTTCTCATGTGTTTTGTAAACTGTATGGTAATGTTTGTTTTTGTTTTGCCTATGTATTTCATATTGCAGTCTTTGCAACCAATTGCGTAAATTTCTGAAAAAATTTTTAGTGAAATTTGAGTGATTTCTTTATAAATAACTTACTATATTATCTTCTACTAATATTTATCTCAGTACTGACTGTTTTATTGATCCAAAATTCATAACACAGGATATTGGATTCATTCACAGAATTAAGTTATCATCTCTAATAATTTATTGCTCATTTATTTATTTTACTCAAATGTTGATCCCCTTCAACCATTTCTTCTTCACTTTCTATAAATAACTTTCTATTTGATAAAAGTAGTCAGCATGGAACACTATTATACCTTACTTATTTGTTTAAAATACAGTTCCGCCTGTGGTGCCTCCGCAGCAAAAATGGGCGTTCAAACCTATTCATTCATTCATTCATTCATTCATTCTCAGCTTACATTTATTATCTTATCTCCAACTTCTTCTGTTGGAAGATTATTCCATTTCTCCAAAAGTGATTTCTCTTTCAATAATCTCATTTCTTTACATTCTAATATAGTGTGTCAGATATCCTTTTCTCCACACATTTGGCAATTTCTATATTGAACCTCCCACCTACTATTTTCAACTTTATGACACCAGTTCTGACTCATGTAAATGCTTCTCTCTCATCTTATCACAACATTCAATGCACTTTACCCTCGCCCAAGTAAATAAAGCAACTTTGTGATATTGTTTTACATATTTTATGATAACATTTTTTTCATGTTTTAGAAAATATATACTGAAAGTCAATTTTTGCCTTGATAGAAAGAGTCTAGAAAACTGTTTGATATTCTGCTCTGAATGTGTTGAAAATATGAAGTATGAGAAGCACTTGTTATGTAAAAAAATAGTTATCAAGTATGTAATAACTCTTAAGGCAAAAACATTGTTTAAAATACCTCCTTATACCTAGACCATAATAAACTTAAGAAATAATTACATTGCTACAGAAAAACTTATGGGTAAGTTTTTATACTACCAAACAAACATTGATTGCCTTTGTTTATGAAGCCAAGATTACAATTATGTAACGACTTATTTATGTTATGTTGAATGTATGTGTGAGGAAGAGCTTTTTCAGAATTGGCAGAGGAAAGCAATATTGTGACATCTATGAATCTCTTTCTGCATATGTTTAGTGATAACAGAGATTGTGTGTGGAAGTAAGAGTAAATAATTTATTAATTGATTCTTTGTATATTATTAAGATACCCTAAGTTATTTTTTATTGTCTGAAAAACAGGAAATATTTATAGCTGTCTTCTCAATCTTTTTGAGGTACAAAAGTAAAACAATGCTGGAGATTTACTAGACATCTAGTGGCAATGTTTTACTGTTTAGATGAAAGCATCAACAGTGTACACTCAGAACTTGATAATATGGGGCAAGGTATTAAGATCTGTTTCCCATTGTATACCATTTCATAAAGGATTAGTCTGATTATTTTGTCTTTAAGGTAATTTAAATTGTACATTTTTAATCTTTACCCGTGCCACCGAATATCACCATTCATCTGTAGTGTCTTACTTATTTATTCTCAAATTAGGCACTCTCCAGTGGACATTTTAGACTATCAGTATTGCTGTGTCTGGAAGAGCTTGATCTCCAAACATTTCATAATTTATACTCCAAAGTGTTTAGGTTAGGACTTATAAGTGATAAACTTCAGCAATTTTCTTTCAAGCTTCTGTTGCAATTTTCTGGTCTTATGAGCTGCAACTTTTCCTGCCAAATCCTAAACCCTGCCAAGATTCCACATGACTTTGAAATACTCTGTCATTTAGTTGATTGAATTTCTGTATGATGAATGTTTTCCCATCAGGAAGAGCTTTCTCCAATGCTCATTTCTGCATGCCATTGAAGGAATGTAGTGACCTTTCCAGTCTAATTTCCAATAATTGACATGTGACTAAATGTGCCGTACTATGGTGATAAATCTTAAGTCTTAGGTTCTGATGTAATAACGAGAGAACTTTGAATTATCATCATTTTATTACACCTAGGCGGTGTGCGATTTGTTCTTTTACCACTGCTGGGTATGGTCTAAGTGAGTTAGTAACTATATATGCACCATTTTCTAGTATAAATGCCTATATATGATTATTTTCCTAATATATCCCTCCCTCTCTCTCTCTCTCTCTCTCTCTCTCTTTCTCTTTTCAATTAACCATATTACAGAGAAAGCAAATTTTACAAAATCATACTATAAGCTGGTCATTTTACTTTAACCATATTACATAAAAAGCAAATTTAAAAATCGGGCTATATATTGGTCATTTTAACTAACAGAATTTAGTTTTGTCAAGGGCACTATGGTGCTGAGACTTCGTTAATCTTGCTGCAAACTTTTCTGCATTGAAACTATGCACTGGAGGTTCACTTATTGAAATTAAATGTAGATTTGAAAGTGTTAGAATTTGTAAATGATTTCTGTGATAAGTCGGTAAAATTCATGGCACAGAATCCATGTTCAGATTCAGCTGTAGATATAGGTATAATTTTGACTGATTTCACAAGTTCTTTCACTGAAGTGGGAATGTGTTGGGAATTTTCTTTATAGATGCAAAATTCTTTAACTAGTGATGCACATGTGCTTTCACCTAATTTAATGTACGTCAAAAATGTGCCCTATCTTTAACAGTTGAGAGTAGGTTTCTTGCAAAATATCCTGTAACAGTCTAATTTTTGGGGCTTTGAGAAAATGCAGAATATAAGCATTCTAAAAAGACTGTATATGGTATACATCTGCCACATCATGCATAACCATTATGCACAGTAGTTCCATTTTGTGGTTCATACATGAATTGCAATTAAGTCCTTATATAATTATTTATGCAGAAAAGTGACTTTACCTGTGTAAGATGCAAGTATGCTGCAATACCTACAAGATACCTTTTTGTTACATCACATTTAATGTTATATTTTTCAAGAACAGCTAGCAATACTTTCCTGTCACACTTTTTGATTCAACAATATTGAAAAAATAATTGCAAGTAACCCCCTCAAAGGACAAATGTATATATAGTATTAAGCAGGTTTTATAAGAAATTATTGTGCTTTCACCTATCATAATACTAAAGTTTGTAGTGCTTGATTCTATTGTCATTTACAAACAGACTGGCTTAGTCTTATGCTAATTTTGAAAAGTAATAAAGCAACACAATTTCCTCCTATAATTTCATTCTTTATTGTTACCCTCTTTCGTACCTAGAGACTTCTCACAGTTTTCAGTCCCCAAAAAATGCACTAACTTACTCTTTCTTAATTAGCTAGTGAGTTCGACATGAAATTAATTTTAAATTTAAAACTTTCTATTTGTTAGCACTGTTCTTATCATTTTGTTTCTTAGATTCTGCATATATTTTAACTCATTTAGTGCCACTACTAGTATCCAGACTGTCACTATTTACACATGTTTCCAGCAATTCACCATCTTGAAGAATGAGATTTTACTTTGTTTCTGAGATATACTGAAATGCCGTAGTTTAAACAGGCCTAGATGTACTCAAATTGCTGCCTGAATTGCACAAACTAAAAATGACTGTGCATAATATCAGATCTTAATAGGTAAAAGCAACAATGACACAAAGAGAATAAAATTCAGTTTGAGATGTTTAAATACATATTGTTTCTAAAATTAATAAGCAAGATTATGGGCTTATAATATATTTATATGCTTTTTAAATATATTTTAATGTTTAAAAGCTATAGGGCCTGTAGACTTTCTGTGTATGGCTCCACAAATTTAAATTAAATATTAAGTTATTCAGTTTACATATCCAATGAGTGGAATATAAGCATCCCTAGTTGGAATGGGGTCATTTAAAATAAGAGGATAGGATGATTTGATTTAGAAGGGAGGAAATCCCTTCATTCCCACATGCAATTGAGCACAGCACTATGGTTCGCACCAAGTGAGCATGGCTGGATCTTAGTCATCAATACAGTTTTGTTGAATCTTTTAGTTATTGTTGTACGCTTAATCCCAAATAGTTTTAATAGTTTGTAAACTATTCTTGTCCTTTTTTCAATTGTGCAATTATATTCATTTTTTTATCTTTTTCATTATAAGGAGTTTAGGATTATTTGGTGCATATATTGCATTACTACCAAAGAAAGATATCTTGTGCAAATCAATGTGAACAAGATATATTTGTTTTTAAGTTATTCAGTGCTAATAATAGTTATCTCCAATTCTACACTGCATTATTGATACCCTTTGTTGAGATATTAATTGTAGTTATTGATTTTACTGGTTAAGTTAAGTAATTTTCTTTTGTTTCTAGCTGTTTTTAACATTTTATTTGGCAAGCATATTTTCATTAGAAATAGATATTACATCTAAGATGAGAAGTAATGTCATAACCATCCATGAATTTAGTAGTGACTCGAGACAGATAGCAGCTAAATGTAATGTTAATGTAAATTTGGATAATAATATAATTAGAAGGAAAAATGAGACTGATCAATTTTGCCTCAAAGCAGAGGATGATGTTGCCGAAAACTAAAACCATCCAGAGATATTTTGGTCCGTTTTGCATTTATAGCCACTAAATGTTTGATTCCTATTAATGGGGTGATGAAAAGTGACAAGTACATCCCAATTTTAGAGAAAAGAGTCACTCCAGAACTGAATAGTTGGCAGAGGAACTGAACATTGAAAAGGCAATTTTCCAACATGTACTTGCCCCCTTGTCATGCATCAAAGAATGTTAAGGACTTCAGGCAAAAAATAGTTTTGGATTCACCAAATTTCAACCCTTTAGAGAATCTTTGGATGATTGTCAAGAAAAGGATGAGGAAAATGAACTGCATTACCAAAAAGTTGTAATAAAAGTATCGTTTCATGACCTAGAAATAAGTTAAATATGTAACAAACTCATTTACTCTATGCCCAAATGAGTGAAAATGGTAATTAAGGTCAAGGATGGGTACTTAAATACTTGAAACACTGTTCAGTAAAAAGTAATATTGAAATTTTGTGAAATAATTAAATAAATAGAAGAATATCTTTGTTCACATTAATTTACACAAGGGTATATTTACAAATTAAATTTCAAAGCTCTTGCATTTGCCAAATTGGATAAATAGGGAGGGGAGAAGATGCTTGGACAATATATATGATAGTACTGGTTACTTAGGGACAAGATTAACAGTGACCGCCATGGATGGCAGAGGTTGTTAAGGCAGGGACTCGTGAGGGGTTTGAGGTTCGAATCCCATTAGGAACAGCCTCCCTGACTGAGGTTTTTTCCAGGTTTTCCTCAGTCATAAATGGCAGATGCAGGGAAGGTACCCTAAACTAAGGCCTGGAACATTTCCTTCCTTAAAAAGAAATCCTTTCCAAATATATCATTTCAACTCGTGCATCATCAGTGTCCACCACCATTGGTGCCTCAATAGTATTTTGAATTTGAATTTATTTCTTCTAATTTCCAATTTACATGCTATTACAATATTACATATTATTCTTTTACGAATTCCCCTACCTTCTTCAAAATAATATCAAAACCTAAATTTTTATATCAAATTTTTTCTACTAATACATCTATAAGATATATTTAATTTTAACAATTTCATCTAATTAACTACTGGCCCTCATCTTCGATTCATCAGCAGTTTCCCACTGGAATATCCAGAAGATTTGGACTCAACAAAGCAAAATAACTTATATCTACAATCAATTTCTTACGCCTTCTGATCTCTGCAAATTTCCTATACCCCAACTTAGTTCACCCATATCTTAACTACCTGATTACATGTATGGTATATGAAACCCCCCTACTACTCCCCACCTCCTCCCTCCTGTGTGTCTTCGAACTCCTTCCCTATACATCTCCATTTCTCTCTTATCTTCCCTAAAAATTCCTGAATCTCATTAATTTTCTCGAACCTCTCCTCTGTCAGTATTTTAATTACTATTATATCATATTTATCCCACTTATCGTTCCAAATACTATCTCTCCATTTTTCACCATTTCACATTCTAATAAACAATGAAACGTGCTATCTTCTTTCCCACACATCCTACCTTATAACTTTTTCTTACTCTTTTAAGGAATAATACTCCTGCACTACTAGGCCTATTCTTCTGAACTGGTAATAATTATCTATGTATTTCTCTCTCATCCAATTTTTTTTATCTTCTTATATAACACCAAAGAGCTTTTATCCTCCAAACTAGCCCAAATTTCCTGCTTCTCAATATCTTCCACCCTCTGTCTCACTTCTTTCAAAAACCTCTCCTATTACTTTCACCCAATCTCCAAACATCCCCCATTCCAATTTCTCCTAATATTTTCCCCACTTCTCCAAACCAACTCTCTCTTCCCAAAACATCTCTTTGATAAATAAGACATACTTGTATATTATCATCTAATTTAAGACATCTATATCAACATTTCATAATTCTCTCAACTATTATAACTTTCCTTCCTACTCTTTCCAATTCTAACAAAATTAACCCCCTTGGTGAGCTTCTTGGTAACCCCAATACTTCTGTACAAAACATTCTATGGACCACATCAATCTTCATCCAACCCTTTGACACCCCCCAAACTTCTACCACATATATAATCTTTGCTTCAAACAGCACCTATACAATCTCTCAAACCATTTTATTGTTAATGTGGAAATTTTATACAAACTTGTTCTAACTGCCCTCATAGCTAATTTATCTTTGGCATATACACTTCTCAACTGCACCTCCCTTCCTCCATTTCTTGCAAATCTCACCCCAATAATCAAATACTTTCACTACTTCTATTTGATTTCTAATTATAAACCATCTCTCATCCTTCCCTAATTTTGGTAGGTATACTAAAATCTTTGATTTTTTAGTATTTATTTTTATACCCCATTCTGTACAATATCTACCAATTTCATTGATAGCATGCTGCATCCTTATCACAATTACCGCCCCAGCTATTAGATCATCTGCAAAAAGCAATCCTGATATTTTTTTCATTCCAATAATTGGACAGTGCCTAGTCTTCATCCCGATCCTGTCTATGATATCTTCTATAAATAAGTTAATTTCTTGGCTTGTGAAATCTGTAATTTTACTCCCATTACATTTGACACAAAATCTAATTCCTTCATATATTTTTTGCTGCCCTAAAATAAATTCTACACTGACTCTCTTGCATCTCAATTTATATGCTAACACCTTCCTGTTTATTATGCCAAATGCTTTCTCTAAATCCAGATATAAAAAAAGATGTATATTTTACCCCTTTTTTCCTTAAATATTTATCCACTATAGTTTGAATTACCATAATATTATTCATTGTTCTTTTCCCTTTTCTAAAACCTGCATGATACTCTGATAATTTACCTTCTGTTTCCACCCATTCTTGTGACCTTTCCACTAGAATACCTGTGTATACTTTACGTAAAATGGATAACAAACTAACTCCCCTATAATTACTAGGACTATCAACATCATCTTTACCTTTATATAATGGAACAATCATGCTCACTTTCCAATTGTCTGGTATTTCCTTTGTCTCTTAATTCCATTTAGTAACTTTATTAATAACCTCATGCCTCCTTCCATTTCCCCAAAAACGTTCCAAAATTCTCTTGGAATTCCATCTATTTTAACCGCCTTGTTCCTCTTCAATGTTTTTATCTGTCTTCCTACCTCCTCCCTATGAAACCCCTTATCTAAACCTACTTACTGAACTGTCCGTGTTTAATTCATAACTCTGTATCATCCCATAATTTAACAATTTTCCAAAGTGATTTATCCATTCCTATGGCTCTATCTTATTTTCTAATCTTGCTGCTTCAAAATGTGCTTAACCACTAACCATATATTTTTGCTATCCTTAATCAGCACAGCCTCCTTCATTTTACTTCCAACCGCCTGTGGTGCCTCAGTAGTAAAAACAGGCATGAAACACTACTTAAAAAAAAATCTTACTTCCTGTTCTACGCTGCCATTTTTCCTTCTTATCCTGTATTAAGCTTTTATATACCCTTTTCTTCACCAAGAATATTTGCCTATCTTCCTCCTCATCTGACCTCCTCCATTTTACTAAGTCCCCATACACTTCTTTCATTGCTTTTACACATTCCCCATCACACCAACCTCACCCCTTTGTTTTTCCTTTATACTTTCTGCTCACTTCACCATTGATTCAAGCTTCCGTACTGCTTCCTCTATCCTTCCATATTTCATTGCCTCCAAAATTCCATATATTCTTGTTTTCCCCATTTTGGAAACTAAATTTTCCCCAAAACTCTCCCCATATTCCTTTTTCCATTTAAAACCTTTTAAATATTTTAACTCTATTACTTCCTCCATCCTATAGCCTCCATTTAAACTCATCCTCATTCTTATTGGAAAATTATCAATATTCATTATATCCAAGATTTCAAACTCCATTAACACTTGATCTATATTTACACTATACAACATATAATCATTCACACTCTGACCATTCTTATTCACCTTCTCTATCCTCACCTCGAGAACCATTGCACATCATTAAGTTGTTCCACTCGCAAAACTCCATCAATTTTCTACCTTCTTTATTCAGCACCTTATCCCTACTTCTTGTCTGTCCCTGGCTTTTCTCTCATGCATATTTATTTTCTACACCTGTGCTTTTTATGTCTTGATCACCTACACTTGCAGTAAAATCATCCACAATAATAAACTCCATGCTTGGTTACAACCTACTTAAATTTTCTATAAAATCATTCAATTTCATAAACAGGTGATCATTATAAAATCTGATAACTCTGGCAGATTATTCACTGTGCCTAAACCTATATACACTTTCACTCCCTTAACCTCATTTAACCTTAACCACATTTCTTATATTCTTTCTATATATAACGCTTCATTCACCCTTATATTACACTCTTATTTATAAATACCCCTATTCCCCCTGAGACCCTCCCTTATTACTCTTCCTTATACCATGATCTCCTTCAAATTCATACCCTGTCACTTTCTCTTTATCTAATGTAGTCTCAACCGTCACTATCAACTCTCCCTCTTTTAATACTTCAAACACTTCCCCACTTCTTATTTTTAATCTTAAACCTTCCACATTTCATAACACTACACTCCAACCTCCTCTGAATTTCTCTAACTTCTCTGTATACTTCTTGTCCTTCTATCGCTTCGTAATTGAATCTCCTCATCCAGTTCCCCACCCTGTGTCATTACCCTAGACTCCATTTATCTTCCTACCCCATCAATTAATTCCAGTATACACTGACGTGGTGTTGACACTATGCTTGATGCAGTAGTCCCTTTCTCTTCATCTCAGTACCACACACTTGCTGCCCCTCCATCTCTAATCGTAGCACGCTCAGCCAGATGATGTGTTTCATTCAAAAAGAGAGAGAGGATTAACAGTAATTTTGTTTGTTTGTGCCAAGTGTAATACAACAAAGTATGACTTAGTTCTAACCTGGTTTTGTCCTAAGGATATAACAATTGTAACAGAAGAAAATTATACAGCATTCATACATTAAGTTAAAAATATTAGTCAAATGCTAATGGAGTTATGTCATCTGAAATATACTCTCCATTTCCTTATAACTGTCAAGACTTGTGCTTGAGTTCCAAAAGAATAGAACTCCCTAATAGCCTATCCTATCTTTTCAGTTTATTACATTTTTTTTTCTTTATGTTCTTATCTATTTAATCTTAACTTAATACTAGAATGCCGAGAGGTCATTTTGACCACTTTTGAATTTTTAAAATAGCTACTTCTCCCACAATTTTTGTTTTATTTGTTTCATTATGATTTTCTGTTTTTTCCTTTGTTGTTTCTTAGATCATTTAGGCATTGTAATTTTTATATATTTCAAGTTAGTTATTGACTTACTGAGATTTATACTTAAAACCACCAAGCAGTCAATATGACTGCTATGTTTTTCCAACAATAACTTCTTAATTTTAAGCAGTTGCATGTGAGTCATGACATTGTGTTGCAAACATAGATAACTATAAGGAAATTTTCAGTCTTTGATTGTTAGTAATCTAAAGTATAAACATATATCAGTGATTGATGTGGCACAGGCCTTCTCTCGCAGATGAAGAAATGTTGAGAATTTTCAATGATATTTCCAAGGATTTATTGGATCTGGAGGATATTCCAAACATAGCTAATATGATACAGAAGAGTGGTAATAACTTGGATGAAGAGACCAACTTACAGCTGTTTCGAAGCATAATAGTTTGGATAATGAAAGTGACTTGCCAGTAGAATGGGTAGGAATAGGTTCTGTAAAATACTTAGATTTCTGCTCTTTGATGTGAAAACCACAAGTCCGGAACATTTGAAAACAGATAAATATGCATTAATATAAAATTCTGGGAACAGATAAGATTTATTGTTAATTGTGAAATATGTTACAATCTGAGTTCAAATATACTGTAGTTTAGCAACTTTTCCCAGCAGAACACGAGAATACCTGCAATACATGTCAAACAAACCTGATAAATTGAGTATAAATATCTGAGTTTTAGTAAGTGTTGACAAAATATCTTTGTTATAGATCCCCATATATTGGCAAAAATGAACTGAGAGCAGCTGATGAAAAACTTACTGAGAGTGCAGTTATGAATTTTTTTCTTAATGGTGTTTAACACCATTTTTACTACTGAGGCACCACAGGCGATGAACATTGATGATACCTGAGATGAAATGATATATTGCAAAAGGATTTTTTTAATGTAAAAAATGTTCCAGGCCTAAGTTAGGGTACCTCCCCGGCATTTGCTATTTATGAAGACTGAGGAAAACCTGGAAAAAACCTCAGTCAGGGAGGACGGTCCTGGCAAGATTCTAACCCCAGACCTCCCACTCACTAGTCCGTGCCTTAATGACCTCAGCCACCTGTGGTGGTGTTATGAAATTGTATCACCATATCACAATAAGAGGCAAAATGGCACTGCAGATAACTCTTGACTACAGTGAAACTTAATAGCAGGCTTAAAGCTGATGGGACTAGTCTTGTTGGCACAATGAAATGTAGAAGAAGGGAAATACCTGATATTATAAAAACACCTGATAACTTCTCTGTAAATGTCAATTCTCCTAAAAAATTTATACACTGGACTGTCTATCAATGAAAAAGAAACAAAAATTTTATTTTTAACATTTCAATGTGCCCTAGTGTTGACATACAGAATAATGCAAAATGACTTCTGGGTACATGGATACAATTAGTTTCTACAACAAAATCAAAAAATGTTCAATTGACATCATGGTCACAATGGCAAGAATATATTCTGATCACTCTGAGACACATTGATAGCCAGAGCTTGCTTTGGGATTTTTTTCCTCTGCATTTGTGACTTAACTGTTCTCAATACATGATTATTTTCAAGGCAAAAATAGGAAGAAGAAGATATACATGCATACATGTGTCCTCAAATCTAAATCTAATGCTCTTCCAAAATGCTATCTTAAGATTTTCTTTATCTAACTATACTTTGTGCATTTCATTCCTTATTAACCAATCCTTAATCTTACCAACCATAACCGCCTGTGGTGCCACAGTAGTAAAAACAGGCGTTAAACACCATTAAAAAAAATTACCAACCATATATGAGGGTTGTTCTAAAAGTTCTCGGCCTGGCTCGAAGATGTCTTGAAGATGATCAAATTATTATGATTGTTGTTAAGTATTATCCTTTAAATGGCACGCTGTAAAGTTTCAGATGTGTAACTTCTTTGTGATGATCGTGTAAGCCAACTAGTTTTAACATTTTCTACAAAATGGACAAAACTGAAATACAAGCTGTGATAAAGTACTTCATTTTGAAGGGTTTAATCCCAGCAGAAACACAAAATGAATCAGATTACACATTAAAAGATTCTTTCCTTTGTTTTTGCAGTTAAAAAGTGGGCTGCTGAATTTAAGCATGGTCATACATCCATTCAAGATGATGAGTGCTCAGTGCATCCCAAAACTGTTACAACTGATGAGATCATGACAAAAATTCACAATGCTATACACAGTGATTGCTGATTGAAAGTATGCGAGTTGGTGACAGTAGATGAAACATGGATTCATTACTATATGCCAGAGATGAAGGAGCAATTGGGTGGTAACTGGTAAAAGTGCATCAAAGAAAGCAAAATCTGCAGAAAAAGTCCTACAGTTTTCTAGGATTTTCATGATATGGCACTCGTGGACTACCTCCAGAAGGGCAGAACCATCATCTGGGAATATTGTGCTTCAGTACTGGACCAACTGAAGGAAGTTATTCAGGCTAAATGTTCACACCTTGTGAAAAAGAAAGTTTCTTACATCATGATAATGCACCTTCACACAAGTCTAGGATTGTTGCTGCAAAACTTCATGATGTTCATTTCCAAGTGCTTCCACATTTGCAATATTCACCGGATTTGGCTCCCTTAATTTTTGTTCCCAAACATGAAGAAATGGATGGGTGGATGAAGATTCACATCAGATGATGAGGTTGAAGCTGAGACAGATATTTATTTTTCACAGTTGGACAATTCTTATTTTACTGCTGTAAGGGTTGGGATGTATTCTTGTTTTTCCCTCTCCATATACTCCAAAAGTTGTAGTTTGAAGCAGATGACTTGGAGCCTTGTCCTGATAGAGCCAAGTTGTTTTTTTAGGTTCAAATCCAAGTTTATAATGCATTCTCAGTTGTCCAGTTTCAATGAATGGCCCTCTATGTTGTTGATTTGGACCAGATAAAAGGGTGTTAACCACCCCAAATTATCTCACAGATACAGCAGGTGGCTGATCATGGATTGACCTGTTTCTTATTCTCTGGAATGTCCTATTCTGGCTTTGCTTTTAAGCACACATAAGGTGCTGCTTTTTTTGGAGATTGAAACAATGCCTCTTACCTTACTTGAGTATCTTGAAATAAGAGAATTTTGCATTGGCAGTAGCATTAATGTATGCTTCTCATGATAGCTCTATTTTCAGCACCATTTTAGTTGGTCACTGTGAGAGTATACTGAAGTACACAGTGTATCACTCACTCTGCCAAAGTTAGATTCACTTGCATAGTTATCCAATGTCTCCTTCTCTTAGTTATTATAGGTTGTTCCAGTTAAAAACAGGATAAATGTTTTATCCCTCAAGTGTTTTAGCATTGTTGGTTATATATTGTTAGTAATATTAATTTATATAATGCAGGTAAATTAATATATAATACCTTCAGTAAACAGCTTCAAAATTAAACAAATACATTATTAGTAATGTTGCTATGTTATGTAAACTTATACTCTTGAAGTTATTAACAGTGAAGTAGTAAAATAATGTTTATAAGAGTTGGTTTGGTGACATTTATACTTCATTTATTGGTTTTTTAATTGAACATGTTTCTGGAACTTTCACTTCCATTATCAGCAGAAGACCAACTGGGAGTGAATGGGAGTATGTATTGCCAAAATATGTCAATTAAAATACCAAGTAAGTGAAGTATGTCACCAAATCAACTCTATATCAACATTATTGCTATGTTACTTTGCAGAGGTCCTGATAATTGGTAACAGTGATCAGAATGAACTAAACCAGTTTATATAAATGGCATAGCTGGAATATTAATTAGTAAAATTTGTAGAACTGATGGCATTAAAATAAATGTTTAGGATGTAATTTCTCAACAAAGAGAAACCTTGAGACTTATTGACAGTAATGTATTGCATAACATTTCAGGAACCTGTGGTTTCTGGAGCTACATTGATAGTTTCACCTGCCTCTATTAGTAATCAGTGGATCAATGAAATAAAGAAACATATAAGAGAAGAGAATCTGAGTATTTTGGTATACAAGTAAGTATGTTATTCTTCTTTATTCTATATTTTATTAGGACAGAAGTCATTGAAACATTAGTGATGCCTTACTTAACATGTTTTCATTTTTATTTCTTTCCTTTCTCTTTTCAGAGGTATTCATAAACATGGATTTTGTCAACCTGAAACACTAGCAAAGTATCATATTGTCATCACTACTTATGAAACACTAAGAAGGGAACTGAATTATGCTGATCTCAATGGAACTGATGGACGTCGGTAAGGTCTCCTCTTCATTACAGTAGAGCTTCATTAACTGCAAAGGGATGCAAGTGATTTCTAACAGATTAATTGAAAAAACATTGCAGAATGATCTCTTTCTTTGACATAAAAATTAAATATTGTTCTAATATAAAGGTGCTTCCAATAAATAAGCTTCCTAATTGCAGAAAAAATATACTAATTAACAGCCATTTTGTGCCAGTTATAAGAGGTGTGCCAATTATTATTATAATTTTGACTTCATCAGTTTAAATATGGAAAGCATTGGTATTAGTTTTGAGATGCTGATCTTTGATTTGTTAAGATATTTTCCAAGATAATTTTATGTTTAGCAAATCTTTCATGCTAATTTGGCAATACCTTTTGGCTGAATGTAAAGTATATTTTTAAGATGATCTGCCTTGTCAAGCTATTAGTATTATGTGAAGGGTTTCATTGCTTTATTGCTCTGCTAAGGCCATTGACAGCCATCAGATTGAAGGTAAAAACAAGTTCCTAAGGATGCTAGTTTATTGGAGAGCTTGCATGAGCTCTGTTTTAAGTACAGCTTAATTTAGCCATTACTTTCCATATATACCTGATTTGTGGGAAGCTAACTGATACCACAGACAATTTCCTATCCAAGTTTTTTTTTCAGCCATCCTTCAGTTTATCACATCTGTATCAAAACTACTAGAAAATATGGTGCATGATTTCATCAATGAAATTACAAAGTTGCAATTTGTTAGCATAAAAATGTTAAGTGTCAGTAACTCACAATCAACATCTACTGAATGTTTATAATATGCTGTGATAAACTGAACTAAATATTTTTGCAGTTTCACTAATTTACGGTTTTACTAGAAAATATTATGCAGACAGTATCATCAGTTACTTGTCAACTGTCAGAAGGATTGTTTAATCTTTGGAGGATATGCTGTTTGACTCTGCTGGACATCTGATGAACTTGAAATTTGTATATCTTCCCCCAGATATTGAAGTTCATTGGCCAAGTACTTGTGGATGTAGATTCCTTTCCCATGTATTCAGTTCTGAATGCTCTTCTACTGTGTTTAGCAGTTGTACTTTTATTTCATTTTCATGATTTTCTGTCCATAAATGAGCTGCAACAACAGATTTCTCTGTGTGCTTATATATTATGTTCTGTGCTCTTTCCGTTGGATTCTTATGTTCCTTTTGCTTTTCGAATATAGGTTTTAATTACTACTCTTTTTATATAATAAATTCCTGACTTTTTTCTGGTGTACACCATCTATACATTTTGTATAAGATTTTAATGCTACCTTATTTTTTATATAAGTATGATGTTAAATTCTTTAAAGATTTTCTGAAATTTCTCTGTAGCCCAAATTTCTTAAAATTTTTCTTTTCTTTTACTGTTAAGAGTGTTGAGATTTCTTATATCTGCTTAACTTTCTTGAACTTTATGCCTTCTTAAGAACTAATTCCTTACAAAATTCATTCTTCACTGTTGTTTTTCCATTTTATTCTTACTGATATTGTTTTTTCGAAAATAATTCTATGCGCTAAACTATTAATTACTGCACATATATATATATATATATATATATATATATATATATATATATATATATTGTATGTTTTATTCTTTTTTAAGGAGGACAATGATGTATTTTGTAACAATATTGATAGTTTTATGAATACTATTAAATTGCAACATAGCACAAAAGAATGCAGCCTTTTATGAAAACAAACTTCCTGCTAACTATAGTGAATGATACATATAATGAATACTCACAATTTTTGTTTCTGCCATGAAAAAATATTACAATTCAGAATTGTACACGTTTCACAGTGGCACCTCCATGATGTCAGACTAATACTACTCTGGCATAGTGTGCCACAACATGAAACCAAAACCACTACATCCCAACAAAATTATATAACTCACCAACTTAATTGTTGCTGCTTGCTTTTCAGAGAAAAATAAAAGGACTTATTGGAATGAATGATTGAATTTATTAAAAATATTAACAGTTCAAATTTACACTTATTTCAATACATTTCAATAATGCAATACATGAATTACATAAATAAAATGAACCAACAGAAATAAATGAGTTATTATTGTTAATGAAACCTGGGCCTTCGGTTAATCCTGAAGGCACCAGTTCAGCTGTAAAATAATTGTTATTAATTTACTCATCTTCTGTATTTTAGAAGATAATGAGAAATTTAATCAGTTTTTAACCTAAATAACTATGGATTAATACAATTATAAAATATTTCACAACCCAATTATGTACACAAAAATATAATTAAACTAAACTAATTTATTTTTTTTTATTTTTATAATTAATTTTTCTGTGTCTTTGCCTAAGAAATTTTCTACTAACGTAATATAAGGGTCATCTGAAAAGTTCTCAGAATTAAGCACAAAATAATAGCTTACTCTTTGAACTTATTCTTATTTTCCAACATAGTCTCCCTTGACACTCTGTCTAATGATGTTCTAAAGTCTTTATTCCATTATGGAAATCAAAGACCTCCAGACCTGCAGAACTCTCAATGCTTTAAGTTCTTCAATGGATAAAGATTTCTTTCTATCAGGAAATTTCCTCCTGAAAAGAGATTCAAGTATGATGTATCCAAAGGTGGGAAATAAAGTGTATGTGCTAGCAAATCATAGAGTTCATTGATTTTCACTATTGTAATGATACATGTGATGTGGCAAGCATTGTCTTAATGCAGGATCACTTTCATCTTTGGTAAACCCAATCTTTTCTGTATATATTTACCATTTGTCCAAAGGCTTAACATAGCATGTTGTTGAACTATGAAAATAGACAATCAGTAGAATACCTTTAGCATCCCAGAAAACTGATACCATATTCTTTCCTGCTGTAACCTTCTTTGGGGTAGAGAATCATGGTAATAGTGCAGCCATGTTTCATCATTTATCATGAATTGATGAATAAAATTAGCTGGAGCTCTCTAAAATGTGCCAAACTTTGCTCAGAGATTTCCATTTTCATATGCTTTTGATTAACTGCAAGATGCACCCATCTTGCAAATAATTTTTCTTGCATAATTCCACAGTCAAAAAGTGAAATACTCATTCACCTGAAATTTCTATAGCTTCAGCATTTTCTCACACAAGTCAGCAATCCTCAAATAACATATACACTGCACTTATTTTTATCATTTCCAGCAGTAGATTTTAGCCATCTACTATTTGTTCATTTTCCAAGCTTCCACAATTGCAATTAAGCCCAGTGGTTCACTTGAAAACAGATGAAAATAATAATGCAGATTCTCCTAGAATTTTTCTCATATTCTATAAATTTCTGTTGCTGTCTTACCCTTCTTCTTAAAGAATATACCTATTTGTCATTTTTCCAACAAGCTTACACCTGGACTGCAACAAAGAGCAATACCTACAATGGTCCTTCACTGAATGAAACATCACACAGTTGTTTCCATTGAAGATGGCAAATTTTGATACAGTAATGGATTAGGTACTACTGTTGCAATCCATTGGTCAAGAACTTTTCAAATTACCCTTGTATTCTGTCTCTCCTTTAGCATTTTTGTCCCTATCACTTCTAGTGATAGCCTATCCCATTTCTTAAGTCAAATTAACTTTCTCCAAATTTCACTTTCTTCATATTCTACAATGCAGTGTAGAGTATTATCTATTTCTCCACGTAAAGGATATCACTCTAAATCAAGGGCAGCCTTTTATCAGCTTCAGCTTCATTGCCCCGGTTCTTGCCCAAGCAGAACCTGCCCTCCCTAACTTGTTGCAAAGGTCAATGTATTCTTATCTACCCCATTCTCTCTTCAGCTCTGAATACAATTTTAGGGAATTTTCTTTCTATAACTCCCAAATATTTCTTGTATGTCTATATCTTCTATCCTTTGCCTTACTTTTCTCCAAAAATTCATACAATTATTTTCTCTTAGCTTCCCTGTTTTCTCCAAAAATTCTTACAATTATTCCCTCTAGCTTCTCTGTCTCTGCTCTTCCTATGTCCTGTAGAATTTTCCATAAAAAAGATGCCCAGGTCACCATTCCCTGTATTTTTTCTTGTATAGTTTGACATTCACTAATAATGCTCTGCTCTTCTAAAGTAAACAATCCTAAACTAGCATTTCAAAGCTATTTCTGCAAATTTACCCATCCCATTCAATTTGGAATATTTCAGTGCTTCATTGTCATAGCTTCTGATCACACATAAATATCTAATATGAAAAATATAAAACTTGATCAGAATCAGCACAGTACAACGTATGTAATTACTTTATATAAAACCTATCATAAACCAGTTAAAATCTCTTTCTCATGGTAATGGGAAAGTTAAAATTCAAAAAATGGTTAAAATGGCTAAAATCTTCAAAACTCTTTAAGTATTTTACTCTTTAAACTGTTAAAATTCAGGACTTGGTTCATGACCTATCGATCACATTGTCAACTGATGAGCTAATGAGCTATGCTGGAGTTGGAGAGGCAGGTGCCTGTAAGGGGCAAGTCTATGGAAGAACTTATACAGAATGTTATCCGCTTCCAGAATTTCGAAGTTCATAAGCCTGTGTTCATTTTCCTTAATAAAAAAGTTCTCCCATATGCTTAGTTCTTTGGAAAATTGAACAATTCTCAATAAATTAATATTTTCGTCAATTTCATGGTATTTGTTCCAAAAATGTGCAGCTACAGCTGATATTTCTATTTGTTTATGTCTAATGTCAATAATGATAGCTATATACAAAGAGCAGCAGAAAAGAAGATTATGGAGTTAGAATGTTGCAAACACTATAGAAACATCATGATAATAGATCTAGATTTATACAATTTACATATAAAATTATAAAGGGTTAGGTAATTCTACTTAGGATAACCTTGAAAAAATGCATTGGAGATAATTAGTTATAAAGTTAAACAAAAAACTGCAGGCCAAAAGAAATTTCACAGTTTACACAAAAAACTGTTAGACAAAAAATGTACCACAGCAAAATCTGATCTCAATGTTGTGAACTTATCTAAAGAAAAGTTTAACTCCAATGAAATGGAATTACTGAATAAAGAAATTATAACTTGCATCAGTTTCTCACCAAATCCAAAAGAATTTTAGCAAATATGGAACTAGCCATTACAAATTTAAATTCAATAGATAAAAACTTTATTAGGAAAAAGTCACTCTACATAATAAAGAAGATGTTAAAGAGGAAAGAAGCTCCAAGCCCTCATTTAAAATACATAGAATCTCTTAATAAGAAGAATTTAGTATATACAAAAGCAGACAAAGGTAATAAAATAGTTATTTTGGACAAAGAGGATTATAATCTAAGAATGCTAGTTCTTTTGAACAGTGATAACTTAATCAAAATCAATACCAATCTCTTAAACAAATGTCAAAAAGCAATAAATGAAACTTTAGAAAGGAGCACATAATTTCAAAAATTGATCGGTACAAAATAAAAAAAATAAAAACACACAATCCTTCCTTAGCTAGAATTTTTGGCTTACCCAAGATACATACACCAGGAGTAACGTGAGACCTATAATAGGTAACATTAATACTCCATGCTATAATTTAATGAATTGGTTAACTTCACAGTTCAATACATTTCCTGGATTTGAAAACCTAAGTTTAAAAATTCAATGGATCTTGTTTTATTGTTTATTTTGTTTATTTATGAACACTCTTTAACATCTCAGGTCATCAGCGTCCCATTCAATTCAGGGCGACTGACAAATTTTGCTCAGAGGCCTCTTCTTTCAGGCTTGAGGTTCTTTTTCATGCCATAAATGTATGACATGGGACCCACAGCTTTACTTCCCTTCCAAAGGAAGCCATACTTAGGATTTTTACGCCCCAAAAATCCATTGATCCTGGCTGGGTTAGTGGATCTCATTAAGAGAATTAAAGATTATCAACTATCTCCTAAAGATATTTTAGTTTCTTTTGATGTCAAAGATCTGTTCCCTAGTATACCGCAAAACAAAATCTTAAGTCTGTTGAAAAAGTGGCTAACATCTTCCAATCTAACAGAGAAACATATCAATGAATACATTAATTTTACAGAACTATGTTTGAATCAAACTTATTTAACTTATTTCACTTACAAGCTAAAATCAGGATTAGTCATGGATAGTCCTCTTTCATCTTTTCTAGCCAATCTATTCATGAGTGCTTTGAAACACATTACAAGGTCGTTTCTGTATATTTTTAAAGTTTGGTATAGATATGTGGATGACATATTTGCAATTGTTCAAAAAATATATGCAGAAGATGCACTTAAACTGTAGAATTTACAAGAATCTACAGTAAAATTTACAATAGAAATGGAAATGGATATTGTTTTACCTTTTTTGGATTTAAAGATGATTAAAAATAACGACAGACTAGAATTTGGCATCCACAAAAAGGATACACATATGGATAATTATATTAAGTCAATGGTTTCAACCCAGGAATACATAAAGAAGCAGCCTTTAACAGTATGATATACAGATTAATTAATGTGCCACTCAACAGTATTGAATATAAGAAGGAATATCAATGCATAATATGCACAGCCATTTCTAATGGTTTTAACAAACAGATGATAAATCAAAAAATCATAAAATTTCAGAAACAAAAGAAAACTAAACAAATTATATATTAAGTGCTTTATCGAAAGATAAAATATGCAAAAAGTACACTTACCATCCACAATTGAATAATAAATTTCAAAAAATTTTAAATCAGTACAATATGATACTGGCTCCTCAAAATAGATTTAGTATTGAGAAATTGTCGAAACTAAACAAAGTAAATGACTGACCCAAAGAAGAAAGTCAGGGACATATCAGATAAACTGTAAGGACTGTGAAAAGGAATACATAGGAAAAACTAAGAGAAACATTGGGATCAGAATGAAGGAAAACATAAGAAACATTAGACATAAACAAATAGAAAAATCAGCTGTAGTGGCACATTTTTGGAACAAACACCATGAAATTGACAAGAATATTAATTTATTGAAAACTGTTCAATTTCCCAAAGAACTAAGCACATGGGAGAACTTTTTTATTCAGGCAAATGAACACAGGCTTATGAACTTCGAAATTCTGGAAGCGAATAACATTCTGTATAAGTTCTTCCATAGACCACCAGAGCCCCTTACAGGCACCAACCTCTCCAACTCCAGCATGGCTCATTAGCTCATCAGTTGACAATGTGACCAATAGGTCATGAACCAAGTCCTGAATTTTAACAGTTTAATGAGTGAAACACTTAAGAGTGTTGAAGATTTTAGCCATTTTAACCATTTTAGAATTTTAACTTTCCCATTTCCATGGGAAAGAGATTTTTAAGTGATTTAAGATAGGTTTTATATAAAGTAATCTAATATGAAACTTATTTATTAGATGATCCTTATGTTTGTATCCTCATACTACAAAATTTACTGAATTTTGACAGCTAGAGAGGTAGTTTGCTATAAGAAGACAAAATTGGAGGCTTAGGTAAGAATAAGTATAGGAACAAAATAATTGTACACAGAAAGTTGATACCTGATGGGATGCGAGTGTCATTCTTAACTTTAAATTAACATTAAAAATCCAAGTATAATGGCATTATACTTATTATACTTATTTTTCCGCTATTTAATGCATTATTTCCAACAGTACAAAACTGGATATTTATCTTAATATAAAATGAATTAGTTATCTTTGTTACAGATTAAGACATGCTAAGAGATTTCTAGCTCCCCCTTCACCCCTGCCTTGTGTGCAATGGTGGCGACTTTGTTTAGATGAAGCTCAGATGGTGGAAGGTACAAATAGGACAGCTGAGATGGCACGTCGACTTGCTGCAGTGCATCGATGGGCTATTACTGGAACCCCAGTGCAGAAATCCATACATGGTATTATTTACATCTAGCATTGTTTAGTGAGGTTAAGTAATAGGTTAATATCATGAAATCAGTGATGCTTTCTTGCACGGCACAGGATTTTTCCTATGAGCAAGTCCCCACTTGTTTATCATGCCATGAAGGGGGGGTAGAAAGCCTGCTTGCTTGTTGACCTTTGTGCCTGTCACAGTCATAGCAAAGCTGTTCTGGGTGTTTGTTGTGTTGTTCATTTCTTCATTTAACAGTATACATAAATGTTATGCCTCGTGTGTTTACAATGGCACAGCATATCTTTATGTATGATTCATATGCTTTAACTCATTGGTGAAAGAATCTTAGAACCAATTTTTTTTAGCATACAGTTGATTATTTTACTAATGTAAATACCATACTAGCACCTTTTTTTTAGAGAATTAACCAACAAGGAGCTTTACCATGCATTTTTTCAAAAGGACTCTGCCACTGCGAACACTGAATAATTCCATGAGAACAACTCACAATGTGCTTCCACAAGATAGAGTTATTAGTAGGGATTTATGGCCACACCTCCCCCCAATTTAACAGCCTGTGATTATTATCTCTGGGGTAAATTAAAAAAAATTCTGTGTATAAGATGAACTTGCACACAATACAAGAAAGCGAAGATAATGTTCATCAAGAAATTGTTTGGTTTTCTCAAAATGAACTACAGCGAGTGATGAATAATTTGCTAAAGAGATGCCAAAAAGTGTATGGAGAGTGAAGACAGGCAATTTCAACATGCCTGGTAAGCAGTAAGAAATAAGCCTCTTAAATTTGTTTGTATATTGTGCATGTTTGGTTTGTTTTACCATCCCACTAATCACTGAGATCTGGCTGGCTAACAGACTAACAAGCGACACACCCACCCTTAGGCAAAACACTCTGGTGGAAAATAAAACTGATAGCATGGTAGTATTAAATCTTCTCAGGGAAAGTTGGGTAAAGATAAGTCCAAGGAAAGGATAAATGTTAAACTAATTTTTCACCTTTCTAAGATTATATCTGTTGATTATATCATGAAAAGGAATATTGCTGTCTTATGGCTTTCTTTTAAATATAATTAGGGCCATTCAAATTTATTAAACTGCACTTTTGTTCTCTAGTCTAGAAAGAGTGGTGAGAGGAGTGGGGCCATAGTGATACGTGGGGATGTGTGGAGGAGAACAATCCAATGGATATTTCCGCATTGGTCATTCCATCACTGTAGCATTATGTCTAAGCAGTAGGTTGCACCATTTGTTGTGCAGTGAATCATCATTTACTTTCTAATCAAAAAGAAGTCAAACCAACCAAGAATTTGTCCAAAGGCACAGTTTGGAGAAGCGACTTTTTCACACATCCAAGTGCTTGAGTGGCACTAGAAGTTCCTCAGTGATCGTGATACGATGGAGAGTGAAAGCCACACACGTCATTCACAGATGAACATCACCCAGGACAACATTCAGGCTGTTTGTGGCCTTAAAGAAGGTGATTGATGCATAAGTGTGCTAGAAACCACTTCAGAGGGGGACATACCATTCTTTCTCAAAGAGCTAGAATTTCGGAAAGTGTTGGTAAGATGGGTCCCACATCTCCTCACTAATGGACAGAAAAATGTTCCAACAGATATCAGTCAGGGTTCTAGATCAGTTCAGGTAAGAAGCTAAGCAATTTTTGACCTGAATTGTGGCCTGTAATAAGACATGGGTACACTGCTATATCATCAAAAACAAAAGAATGATTATAGAGTGGAGGAGAAGAAAGGGAGGGTGCTTTAGTCAAGGCTAAAACTCACCTGTTAGTCGGAAAAGTTTTTGCAACCATGTTTTGGGACTCCAAAGGCATGTTGCTCATCGATTTCCTTCTATGCGAAGTGACATATTACTGTAAACTGTTGGACAATGTGCTTCTGTTGCAATGTGATAACTATTGCAACAAAAAATGCTGGCAATCCATTCATGATGTCCTGCTTCTGCATGAAAATATGAGATCACATACACAGGACATAAGTAGAGATCAATTAAGAAAAATTGACCCCTAGAACGCTCTCCTTACAATCCTGATTTATTCCCATGTGATTACCACATGTTTGGGCTACTGAAGGAGGCATTTGGAACAAAAAGATTCAGCGACAATGCTATGATTAAGCACTTTGTGCACAATTGGTTGTTAATATGCCCTTTTCTTTCTTTGTTGAAGAAATACATAAACGACCCATCCAGTGGAGAAAATGATTTCTGTTAAAGGAAACTGTTTACAAAAGTAAAATAATTTGTTTTGTAATTGTATGTGGTAAGAATAAATTTCTTTTTAAAATCTTATTTTGATTTAAAGTAAAACACTAAAAGTCATGTCGTCACATTAAAACTCTCTTTAAGTTTCACAAACACACTTATAAAAGTAATTTTACATGTTTCGTGAGGTACATTCCTCACATTATCAACCAAAACGACGACTTCTTTTTAAAAAATCTGGTTTATATTTGAATCACTCTTGTATTGTTACTATTCTTCTTCTAATCTTTCTTTGAGAAATATTAGTTTTATTCATATATGTTACAACAATAGTATGCAATTAAATGTATTTTATTCAAATTGTTATTATGATTATTTATTAATTAATTAATTCATTAATAATAATTTATATTGTCCCAATGGTCTGTGATTGGTGATAGATGATGCAAATGAATTAACCTTGATGTAAATGAGCCCAGAATCCACTAATGCTTTTGCCTTTCCCAGATAACTTAACCCAAACAGAATTGAAGCCTGCATCTTTCACATTAGTTTAATCAGGAAGCATCATAATTACAATAAGTGAAGCGGAAGGGTTTGTTTAGGTAAAACTAAAGTTAATGGCTGTTTAAAGATGAAAGACACGGAGAATCAAGACTAAAAAAATATGAAGATGAAAAATATTTTAAGCCAAATTGATAATGAACATTCATCTTAGAGAAAAATATTTTCCTTTGTCCTTGGCTTGGGTTTATAGTATGTGGCAAATATGTTAGTAAACTGCAGATCTTGAAAATGGCCTTTCTGTTAAATTAATAGATTTATGTACAATGAAATAAAAGAAATTGTTGTACAAGTACAGCACATTAAGAAGTTAAAAGATTTCAAAATTTAAGAATCACACATCACGCTAATCTTTATTTTAGAAATAAAGTAAAACACCAACAGAAAGTGTCAAAAATAGGTGAGAGGAGATGTGCAATTATGAATCTATCATAAGAGAAATTATTATGGAATGTTAAGGATCTTCTTTGAAGGCCAATAAAAATGATTCAGAACAGCAAATAATCTAATTAATATTTAGTTTTTGTATTGCAGATTTATTTGGTCTGGTACAGTTTTTGGATATAGATCCTTATAATGATCTTCGATGGTGGCAGGATTTAATATATTACCCATACACTCATGGTAACCCAGCTCCATTACACAAATTAATGGGTGACATTATGTGGCGAACAGCAAAGAAAGATGTGTTGGATCAGGTAATCAAATACTTAATACTATCAAAATTTTTTTAAAAATTGTAAATCTTTAAAAAAGTTTTCATATGGAACTAACACAGTGAAGCTCATGTGAATTGTAGTATGATACTACGCAACAACAACCTTTCACACTAGTTGTCCACGGCCGAAGATGGAGATAACATATCTTTGAAACCGGTTCCGTATATTTTTAAGGTTAGTGAAGCATGAAGAGTGTTAAGACGACAGATTCAACTTAATACTATATTTATGATTTGAGTCACACATATTTACAAAATTTGCTATTTGCAGGAATATTTTGTTGTATGTTTATAGCATTTTTTTCTGCTTGTTTAACTTGTTTAAAGTTTAACTATAGATTATTTATAAACGTATCTCAATTAATTACTTTTATGAGTCTTAATTTGTTTTGTTTAGATTAATATTCCTGAACAGACAGAGATGCTGGAATGGTTGAACTTTTCTCCAGTGGAAGAGCATTTCTACAGGCGACAGCATCAGGAATGTTCAGCAAACTTTATAACAGGTTTAAGCAAGATGAAAAGTCTTGATATAACTCTTGATTCACTTCACAGACATACCATTACAAAGGCAAGTATTTAATTTCTTGGTCTCTTTTAGCTTTTAAGTTGTGTGTTCAAGTGTAAAGCTTTAACAAAGATGTTTGAAAGTAAATAACATTAGCAACTGTCTTTCTTAAAATATCATGGTTTTATTGTCACAGCATACCTTGGAGCACTCGCTTATTCATGATTTCTCCTACAGCTAACTTAGCAAATGGCTGGACACTGGGGACCAATTTAAATCCTAATCCCTACAAATATTTATTATTACGAATTCTAACCCCTGGGAATTTAGGATAAATCAAATAGCATAATGAAGTAATGTTTTCATAGCTACAACTGTAGCCTTTTTATTATATTACATCATACTTTTACAATAATAATGTTTTACCATCCGAGGATGCTGATGGAGAGGGCCTGGAGAACTGAGCCATCCATCCTTCCTGTCCCACTACTCCTGGCAGACAGTGTCACTTCCCTATGCCAAGCAATGAACTTTTACGATGTGTGCATGCACAGGGTTTATTTCCTTTTCATATACAACCAGATACCAACTGTTGCCTACATGACTTCAACACTTTCTTTGAGACACATTATTGCCCTATTATTGAGTAATTTTCATTATTGAACCCTCATTTACCACATCATGTGTAATATTTTCTGTGTGTTGATACAAGTATGTTATAGAGTTGTAGTTATGCTTGGAGATGCATCTTACATCTCCCTCTCCCTTTTTTAAAGAAATATTTTATTTTCTTCTTTTAAGAAAGAGGTACTCTTTGAATAAAAAATAGTAAATTAGTCACTTTTATTGCAATTTTTTATGAGGAAATCACTCAAATTTCACTAGTTTTGTTCCACCTACTTAGTCATGGAAGCCATTGGAAGTGGTTAAAGAATTTGATTATTTGGGGATGAGGTCAAGTAGTGGAGGATGGGAACCATAAAGGAAGAATGTTATTGTTAAAGGTAAAGTAGCCATGAGAGCAGTTAGAATATGTTTGAATAAAATTCCAAATATGTGAATAAATTGGTTGGGGAAATGTAGGAACTAGTCGTGAAATCAAAAATATTATATATAATAAAACTGCTAAGGGATGGTTGAAAATTGATTTAATCATAGGAAATTGTATTGAGAGGTTTGGGATTGCCTAAAACTTCACTGAAAGGAGTAGCTTTAGCTGAGTTAGGGAGGGTAGGGAGGAAGCATTTGGTGATGGATAGAATTTTTAAATATTGGTATAGAATTTTGAAATTAGGGGACCACAATGTTCTAAAAGAGTGTGAAAAATCAAAGGAAATTAATGAGAGGTAACAGCTGGATGAGAGAAGTGGGGGAATTATTACAAGAAATTGGGATAGATGAATTTTAGGAATTTGGAGATAAAAGTAGGCAAGGGTTTTGGAAGTAAGGCAAAAGAAGTGAAGATAAAGAGAGGTAAGAGATTTGGGCTAGTTATAGAGATAAGAATCTTTAAAATGAATAATTAAAAAGGAGTGGGGAAGAGAAAAATATGTTGATTGTTATGATAAATTTGGTAGGGAGGGAATTGCCTGGATGCAAGCAGAATCATTTTTTTTAAAAGGGTTTCAGAGGAGAAAATGGTGTGTTATGTGTAGAGAGCCTGTTGTTTATTAAAGTGTGAAGGGGTAAATTTTTTTTTTTTAATTGATTTATTTATGGACGCTCGTTAACATCTCAAGTCATCAGCATCCCATACAACTCAGGGCGTGAAATGGCCGACAAATTTTGCTCAGAGGCCTCTCTTTCAGGCTTGAGGTTCTTTTTCGTGCCGTAAATGTACGACATGGGACCCACGGCTTTACTTCCCTTCCGAAGGAAGCCATACTTAGGATTTTTACGCCCAAAAAAATCCATCAGTCCTGGCCGGGTTTGAACCCACGATCTTGGGCTTAGGAGGCAAGTATGGTAACCACTACACCACCAGGACCGACGTGAAGGGGTAAAGGAATGGAAGGAGGGTGTATGGGAGGCGAGATGGGATAAATTACAGAAAGAAAGTACAGCACTAGAATGTTATGATATGGGGACAAAGAGAAATACAATAGGGGAATATTTAAGAAAAGTAAGAGAGAAAGGGTTAGAATAGTTAAGAAGGATGAGAGAATTTGGGTATGATCGATAAAATAGTGCTAACAAGGGAAATATACGAAGTGGGGAGTTTCATTATGCAGATAATTGGGGTGTATGGGGCCTACATACAGATGGACGTTAGATTTAGTAATATTATAATGTAGATTAAATATATAAATTTGTTAAATATTCATAAATGTTTACTGTAAAATTGGTAAATAATAGTGGTTTATTTGTGTTTGTATATATTGTATGTAATTGAACCTGAGTCTTCAGGAAATTCCAGTGAATAATCATTGATGAACCAAAGACCAAGGAATGGTGGGGTAATAAATTGAAAATTGAAAATTGTTAACTGTTTATGTAGAGAGATTACTGGTAAATAAATTCAATTCATACTTACATGTTCAAATGCTGTTGCCTTCATCATCAGCTTGGTTCCACTGTCAGCTTCCCAGCATGATATTAAGATGTCACTCTGCAGATTTTACAAATTTAGTGATGAGATTATATTGTTTGGAAGATCAGAAAAAACTAAATTTTTCTGTATTTTGTTTATGAAATATTTTCCCACGCTGTTAAATCTAGGGGTTTTTGAAGAGCTTTTAAGTTTTGATTCATTTTGGAATTTTTGCCAGAAATGGTATGCTATCGCTTATTTCTCATAGTGTTTATATTTTACATTTCTCATATGTTCCTTAAACAATGGGTAATGTTTATTTTCATTTTGCTAATATATTTCATATTGAAGTCTTTGCAACAGATTTCATAAATGTCTAATAGTTTTCCTGGCAGAATTTTCTCTTATGTTCATTTTTAGGAGTTTTTTTTAAAATGCATTTGTTTACTACAGCCAAAATAATGTTTGCATCTTTAAACATTTTCTGGAATTTTTGGTATATTTGAAATTTTTTTAATTTTTCTATTTTCTAGTTGGCCAAATCTATTGTGTAGATTTGGTCAACAAGAAAATAGACAAATTCAAAAAATAAAAACAAATAAAAGGCATCACACTGGAAGGCTACAGAGAAGATTATATACACAAGACTTCATATTTTATCCATGGGCACACCAAAATTTACAGAAGATTTTTAAAGATGCAAACAATATTTTGACTGCAGTAAACAAATGTGTTTTAAATAAACCTCCTAAAAATGAACACAAAAGACAAAATTCAGGAAAACTATCAGGCATTTAGGAAATCAATTGCAAAGACAGCAATGTGAAATATATAAGTAAAATGAAAAGAAACATTATCCCATAGTTTAAGGAACACACACGAGAAATGTAAAAAATAAGCATATGGAGAAATCAGTGATAGCATACCTTTTTTGGCACAAAAAAAAAAAAAAAACACAAAACACAAATTCCAAAATTAACCAAAACTTAAACGCTCTTAAAAAATCCTTGGATTTAACAGTGTAGGAAAATATATTCATAAACAATAAATAGAAAAATTTATTAATTCTGATCTTCCAACAACAGTTACCTCATGACTAAATTTGTAAAATCTACAGAGTGACATCTTAATAAGAAGCTGGGAAACTGACAGTAGAACATACTGATGATGAAGGCAACAGCCTTCGAAACATAGCTGGGAAACTGACAGTAGAACATACTGATGATGAAGGCAACAGCCTTTGAAACATGTCCATGTAAGTGAAACAAAATTATAGTGAAATTTGAGTGATTTCCTCATAATAAAATTGCAATATTATACTATATTTTACTGTGAAAATTCCTGCTATTTAAAACCAGTCACTTTTATTTTTAATTAATTAACAGTATTAGATTCAGATGCTTGTAGAACCCATTATCATAGTTCAGGAATTAAGTGCTTATCACCTGGTGTAGCAGTTCTCAAACTGTAGTTGAGACTCCCCAAAGGAGGTTCATGAAATATTAAGAGTACTGTTAATAACATTTATTCTTGAATGTAGGGATACAAACAATTAACTATGAGAAAATGAAAGATAATACAAATTTACAATTTGCATTTATTCAGGTGAAGTAAATTATAATCAAAAGGAAAGCAACTCTTTAGAGGTAGTTTTCAAATAAGAGAGCCAAAAACATGGGCCATACAGAACACTAATGTGCCCTGTTGTAGTTTTCCTGGTAACAACTTGCATCTCTCTTTGTCATTGTACCATACTTGAGTTTCAGATTTTTCTGAAAGTATTTAGCATTTTTATAAACAAATATGCAGTTTTTAGGGGAAAAATATATAAACAAGTGCTAGTTAAATTTTTGTGTTTGTATATGTTATTTCTTTAAAAGGTATAAAATTTATTAATAATTACTAATTATTATATTGTGAACATTGCATAGATTTTGGCTCCTCTGCTGAAGCTGCGCCAAGCATGCTCACATCCACAAGCTGTAAGGGGCAAGTTTATTACAAGTGCAAAAGCTACCATGAGCATGGAGGAGTTGTTAGAGTCACTCATTAAAAAGACAAAAAATGAAAGTGAAGAAGCTCTTCGGCAAAACATAGCAGCTTTAAATGGTATGTTTTAGAGTAAAATGTGATTTAACTGACATTCATTACATAAAAATGTCTAAGGCTAAGATCATAAAAGTCATATATTTATGAATATTAAACAACTGAATAGGAAGATAGCAAGTGCAACATTTGTATTATTTTATCTAAGTGCTTACAAATTATGTTTATATGTTACTTAGTTATTGAATGATCCCAGTATTTTGAAAGTTTATTTTTACTTGTAAAGAAATTTATTGGTTATTGACTATGTGCAAAACCATGAAAGTGAGGGACTCCTCTTGCAGCATTATTTTACTGCATGAAATGCAAATGTTACATAATAACATACAAGGTGATTCATAAGCTTCCAGTCTGGTCATGTTAGGCAGATGAATGAATAGTAATATAGGTAACATTTTTCAATGTAACCTCCCTTTACTACAATGCATTTCTCATGTCTCTGGAATAACATTTCAATGTCCTAAAAAAATAGAAAAATAGTCTAAACTTTAGCTCACAAAATACTGGAAACTTTGAACTCATTATCCTTCCCAAATTTCTGGTCTTGAAGGTCAAATTTCAGTTTTGGAAACAAGTACTAATTGCTGGAACTAGGTCTGGGCTTTATGGTGGATGATTTGGATCATGCAAGCAACATATGTTCATAGCAACCATGTGGAATAGTGCATTGTTACTTAGCAGATGAACTCATTGACAACATACCATGCCACACTTCCTTGATGGCCCTGTGCAATTGATGCAGTAGCTCGACATAATTCTTCCTAGTCACCATTGTGTTTCTTTCTTTGAAGTCTATCACCATAATTCTCCTGCAGTCCCAAAAAATTGTCACTATAATCTTCGTGTACTGTGTAGCCTTGATTTTTCTAGGGTGTTTTACCCTTCTTCTGTTACTCCATTGATTCTCTGTTTGAAAGAGGGTAAAAGTAGAGAACCATAGTTTTGTCCCCTGTGGCAATGATTCCAATACTGCCTTCTCATTACCACAGCAAAGATTCAAAAACTTCTGACAACATTCCATGTGCACTTGCACTGAAAAGTTTAAACCAGAGCATTGATTAAATTTTTTAACTAAAAAGAACCTTAACTCAATGATATTAAACAATGCCTTGATAGTGTATGTGGATGCATCATTGTGAAGAGATTGTCAAAATTATACCATTAGGGCATAGAGAACCCTTAATTTATTTTTTTTAATAATGTTTAATGCTTTTAATAATTTTTACTGCTGAGGCATCACAGGAGTTAGACACTAATAATACATGAGATAAAATGATAAATTGCGAAAGGATTTATTTTTTTTAAGGAAGGAAGCATTCCAGGCCTAAGATTTGGGTACCTTCCCAGCATTTGCCATTTATCAGATTAAGAAAAACCTGGAAAAAACTCAGTTAGGAAGAAAGGAATCTAACCCTAGGTCTCTTACTCACATTAACGAGCTTGGCCACCCATAGGGTATAGAGCCTTCAAGATGACCCAAGTGAGGGTTGGTCAATAAATGTGTTGACACAAGCTAACATCCCCCTTGTCAAAAAGGAAGTTCGAGTGACAGATGTCTGAAGACAAGAAACAACTGCAAGATTATGGTCTTCTAAAACAATTGTGCTTCGCATGCTTCATCAACAATTGCTTATACATAAGATCATGCAAGATGGATGCCCTGAATTCTTTTAACAGTTTGAACATCATACTGTATAATGCAGCTCTTATTTAAATTAGCTTCTTCAGGTAAATGAGTTGTGTAGTCAGAAAGAAAATGCAGTATTTACACCCCTGAAATATGTGAGTATCAGTTATTGCAAGTCATTGCAATAATGACTCATGGCCTTCTATATCAGGCTGGAAACTTATGAACTGCACCTCATACAGTGGCAAATATCCTGTATTATTTCTGCTATACTGCTTTCACTATTATTTGCATAGTTTGTGTGCATGTGTATATCATATCCCAAGCTATTGCAAGCAAAATAACACTCATTGCTGCCACACCTATATATATGAAAATTGATGTTTGTGTAGTTTGCATACATTCTGCAGTTAATTTAAAAAGGCTGTTAACCAAATATGCACCTTAAGAGCAGTTGCCATTCATTCTGCCACTTTTGTTGCTGCAGCTATTCATGTCATCCAAAGTAATTATTTTGCTGTCAAGTATTATATTCCTATCCTTTTCCACATGTCTAATACACTTTTTCCAATAGTCATCAACAATATCACTGCCATGGCCTTAAAGAGTTTCACACATGCTTATACTCAAAGAAGCCACATTTTTCTTGTGGATGTCATCTTTTAAGCAGTTTCAGTCAGTTCTGTATCATTAAAGATGAATAGTAAGATGGAAGACATAAAACTAGATATTCATAAGCAGCAACTGTTTCATCAATGACAAAGCTTGTGACTGTATTTGCCTTTTGAATGGTCAAGAACAAATTTAATATACTAGGGATTGGACATGACACTTATGTGTTGTGTTGGTTCTTTCTGAAAAGAAGAAATGTAGGATTTCTTCTTTTCAGAAAGATATGTTTGGATTTGAATTTTAATCAAGACAACAAAACAAATAACCACACATTTGCTGTCTTTTGGTACATTTTTATAACAGCAGTCTTTGAACCACTTTTAAAAAAAAAAATTGGGGAGGGGGAATCATTATGTGCTTATCCCTGGATGTTTCTGAAAAGCTGCCAGTGCTATATTGAGTTGTAAGCAATGTACCTTTTTTTTTTTAAATCCTCAAAATAATTCACTCATTGTTGGAGGTTTTCTTTTCCTTGCAAACTGCATTGCAGGTGAAATTGTCTACTTTTCAATTTTTTTTTTCATTTGTATATTTGCTTCTTGGGGCCGCTCTCATCACATTCCACTATTTTACTTACAGTCTCACACAGACTTATTTGGCAGCCTCGTTTATTGGGCCTTTTCCTTATTTGTTTTTAACGGCATAATTATCTGCATTACGTACTAGTTTCTGACTTTGTTTGCCGATTGTTTCCACATATCCATTAAGGGGTAGAACAGAAGATTCACAGATTTTTAAGTCATGTTTTTCTCCATGAGTATTTTCTCAAGGTCTCCATATAGTTCAGTGCATTAAACAGCAACTGCCCAATATAGCAGCATCCCACTCCATTACATTTGTTTTTCAAGTGATTGTCTGGTAAGGAAATTTGGCATGCTTATTAAAGAAAGTGATAGTGTGTGATTGGATAAAGTAAGCTCAACTCACTTTACTTTGCCTAACAAGTGTTCTGGCAGACTTGCCTTTGATGAAGACATTAACACAAAAAGCATACAATCTTTACTATACACTGAACTATATCTTTAGGCTGTTGTAAAAGGTTTAAAGAAATGTTATTTTATCTCAGATTAAAGTCCATCATAAGATGGAAAAGTAAAACTTCTTTGTGATAGATATAGAGAACTGGGATTACTGCAGTAACTTTCAGATTCAGTAGATAAATAATTGATGAAAATAAGCATGTAGGTAAGTTAATAAAAACTAAGAATTTAAAATGATTGAGTTGAATTTGTAACACTTACATCACTAATATTTAAAAAAGGAAAAATAAGATATACAAAATTGCTACCAAAAATCTTATAGAAATAGAAAGAAACACAATATAAAATCAATGTTGTAATATTATTGAACAAATTAGAAACAAAAGGAAAGCTAACCCTCACACAAAGGTAATTAGAACACTAAAAAGCAAACCAGTTATCTACCAAAAGCAGATAAAGGAAACACAGTTGTAATTTTAGATAAAACCACCTACATAGATAGAATGGAACAACTATTAGAAAACAAAAAATATTCAACAGTAACAAAAAATCCCCTAAATCTGTGCAAAAATTCATTAAATAAAACAATTAATGATTGTAAATTAAAAGATTAAAAAGGACAATACAAAATTAAAGTAAATAACCCCAAACTACCTAGAATCTACGGTCTCCCAAAAGTGCACAAATCAGGCCATACAATGAAACCCATTACAAACAACATAGATGCCCCAACATACAAATTAGCCAAATGGTTAACATACAGATTTTCTTCCTTTCCTAAACTTGAAACCTGAAGCATAAAAAACTCCTTAGATCTAATTTAAAAAATTAAAGATATAGAAATAGAAAAAACAGATACTTTGGTTTCTTTTCACATCATAGTTCTTTTTCCAAGCATCCCTATGCAAAATCTACACACTCATATAAAAAATTGGTTGCTAAAAATAGGGAAAACAATAGAAGAAACTCAAGAATACATTACACTAACTAACCTTTGCATAGAGCAAAATTACTTTGCCTTCAATGGAAAATATTGTAAGCAGAAGTTTGGTTTAATAGTGGGTAGCCCATTATCACCATTATTAGCAGATCTCTCATTGGAGTGCATTAAAACTAACGAAAAAACTAGGATTTCATATATGGGAAAATTTACAACACCACCTATATCAAAATTTAAGTGTACAAATGATAAACAAAAACCAGAAATTGAAAAAGAAACTCCAGAACTTACAGAAACACCAAATAAAAACGGTCCCACCCTCACACGTGCACACAACAGATAAATTATTAGAGAACATAAAAACCGAAATAAATCAATAAACTACAGAACGACATTAAAACAACTAAAAGAAAAACCAGTAATATACATAAAAGCAGATAAAGGTAATACAATAGCCATTTTAGACGAAAATGAATACATAAACAGAGTTGAAATTATGTTAAAAGGAAAGGACTACAAACCAATTGAAAAGAATCGACTCAATAAATACAATAAAATGTTAAACAAAACATTTAATGAAGTCAAAACACTACCCGCTACTGATAAACAGAATATCACACAGAGTAATCCAGTACTACCCAGGCTTTATGCACTATCCTAAAATATATAAAAATATAACAGCATGAGACCAATAATAAACAATATCAATTCATTCACATACCAGGTAGCACTTAAAAACACTGACTATGCAGAATGCTCAGAAAATCTATGAAAAATTTTAAAAAGGTGATAAAGGAGGGCAAACTGGACATATTGTATGACGACAGAATTGGCATTGCATGATTACCTAAGTAGGTGGCACTGCCCTTGGCATGTGATAAGATGATAACACATTTCTCAGCTGCATCATGTAAACAGACATAATTAAAATAGCAGCTCAAATGTTTAGCAACAGCACATTAGTTGCATGGTGTTCATTAGTTCTTGCACAACAACTTTTCTTACCAGGGATTGATGATGAAGGGCCTTTTGCTGGGCCATCAAGAACACCAGACTTTACCAACTGGGACCTTTTCTTATGGGATTTTACAGGTATATGTTAATGACTGATGAGGAGCAACTAAAAAACAAGATTTTGGTCAGAGTGGACACAGTTTGTGCTACTGCTACAATCTTCTGAGAGTAGCAAAATAAATATGCCACCTTGAGTTATTTTAAGAGGTCATCAGTATTACAGTTCACTTCTTAAAGCTGTGCACCAGCTGGGTAGGAAACCAATGCAATGTGTTCAGTATGGTGCAGCACTTCTGGCTTTCTGTGCCTATCAACACAATGAAGCAATGCCAATCCCACAGTACAAAAAATATTCATTTCACACTCTCTATAATTTTGCATGAACTTCAGAATCACTATGTGTATTACATATAGACAGGTTTAAAAATTAAAATATAACAATCAACTCTTATGTTTTTAGGTTTAGCAGGCATTAATATTATCAAAGAAAATTGGGCTGAAGCTGTGGAATTATACAGAGAAGTATTAAGGGTGTCTCAGCAATACAAAGATAGATTGAAAATAGACAAATTGCAGGTCAGTAATAGTTAAAGATGTATCACTACACTTGTGAACACTAATGACTTCTTTTGCACATAGCCTGATGTCTGTAGTATTTTTGTAGTGTCATTTGTTTTTTCTCCATAACCTAATAACACCTTATAGCCATTTATGATATAGTAAAGCCTTAAAAATTGCTACTTGGTAAATTCAAATTACCTCCTATATTAGGGAAACTATTACTTTCTGAAATTCAGGTTATGGTTTACCATTTTATTTAAATTCTATAGCTAAAATTTTTGTAATTTTGTAATTTGAAACATAACATAGATCCAAAATCACAATTCTGAGGTTAAATTTTAAATGCATTGCTTCTCTCAACTTCTGTAATACCTGCAGTCAGTGTAGGCAACAGTTAAAACTAAAATTCAATAATTTAGAGAATTGGAAAGAACAAAAACAAAAACAAAAAATGTGTCAGTGCATAATAATAATTGACTTTTTTTTTTTTTTTTTTTCAAAACTCAATAGATGCACAAAACAGTTTTAAGAAAAATACCTTTTTCTGCTTTATTAGCGGCATAATTTGATTACCATCATAGATATTTTTAACATTTCCTTGCATTTAAAAACTGCCTCTGCACTACAAAATCCAAAATTAATATATGTAGAGCCCAGTGAAAATGTTATTTTTTTTGAAAAAAATGGTTTTAAAATCAAAGATTTTGGCATTGGTCATGTTATTAAGAAATACATACACATAATTATGTATTAAATGTTTGTGATGTATTAAATGCTACATAATTCTAGCATGTACTATAGAATATGAATGATGGGATTCATACTAAAAAAAACAGAAATATATAGGTATGTGTTGTTCACACTCTTCTGCTAGCATTTTGCTGTAGCCTGCACTGTCTTGGTCGGAACCCTAAAAAAAATGAAATATGTATCATAAAAGTTCTAATTTAATTTAGAAGAAAGTAAAATTATTATAGACTTGTCTAGGAATTAAGAAATATTGATGGATTGTTGGTCATTTCAACTACAATTTACCTTTTAGAAGAAAGAAACCATGGTAAGTAACTCTGCATTTTCTGGTTTCAAGCTGCATCTTCTGTAGTATTTTACTATACTTTCATATTGGGAAAATGACGGCTCAGAGTTCACATTTGATGTAGGATACCAGATGGCTTCATGTGAAGCTTTGGCAAAATGTGAATAATTGCCTTTCAAGGAGCAAATTAACTTGCAAATGTCCACATGTTTGGAGTCTGATTATTTAATTTCTTTTTTTACCAAAACTTGCAGGACAATATGTAGAAAGTAGTAATGTTAACTGAACTATGGCAGCTTTTTTAACTCTGCCATTATAAGAAAACATAGGCTTTCACGGCTGAAGTCATAGATGTAACTACCATTTTCTTCTGGGCTGTTGTGCCATGGGTCTGCTGGATACCAGTTGCTGTTTGAAGCTGTCAAACTAAACAGCAGCTGGTATCCAGCAATTGAAAACAAAGTACAACACACAACACTTGAAAACATAGTGAGCCTATCACGAGAGAGCAGCAGCACAGGAGAGGCAAGGCTCCTCCCACCAGCCGACTAACCACAGCCCACCCCGGACCAGCCAGCAGAGAGCACTGGCAGTATAAATATAGTGACCCTGACAGCCAACACTTCAGATGCAAAGATATCTTCTCTTAGGAGACTTCGTCCATGCCACCGAAGATGTCTACCTATTGCAAATGAAACATCTGGAAATCTCATCTCCAGCAGACCATGGCACAACAGCCCAGAAGAAAATTGTAGTTACATCTGCCATTATAGATTGAGCACATGATGCTGTGTTGTTTAACACCCTAAGGTCTTGTCAACAGCTGCATTCACTGACTTTGACATGTCTTCAGCCAGTAGGTTATTCAGCTTAATTAGGCTTTTCTGTGCAGTCATCTTCAATAAACTTACTGCTTCAGCTTTCTTCACAGAAAGTATTTTTTGAAGAAAGCAATAAGCTTTACTGAGAACACTCCTTTGGTTAATAAAAATAACATATTCTGCATTACATTCAGCTTCGAGTGAAGCATATGAGCATTGGCTAGCCATTCCCTTTCAGGAAGTTATTAAGGTCACAAAATGACTGCAGTTATCAGCTACAAACTGAGCTTCAACTTTGATCATAGTTAGGAAGTGAGGGCTAATGTCTTTCAAAAACCTAACTCCACAGTAGTTTTTTGTATTGGGAATTTTCACAGTGAAATATAGTATAATATGATAAATTATTGCTACGAAATCACTCAAATTTCATAACAATGATTTGTCATGCTAACTCCACAGTTTTATTCAGACAGTTGTTCTATGAACTGAACAATATTATCAAGATGTTTATGTAAAGAGCAGCTTCCTACCAAGTATTCTACTTTCCATGAAGAAAATCTAGTACTGATATTTCCATAAGAAACACAGTTTTAAATTTGGCAATGGTAATGTTCAGCTCATCCAGGCTACACTACCAAACATTTCTCACCAGATTGATTTTGTTTGCCCAGCACTGCACATGGATAAGGTTATCTCCCACTAAGCCTTTATGATTATTGACACACCAAATCATGTAACATATCAAGTCAATTACAATACCCAAAATATTGTGGTACTGAGCATCATACTTGTTTAAAGATTGAACAATACTTGGGTACATATTGCTCCTGTAGTCTTATCTAGCACAACACTGGTGGCCATACACTTTCTGATAGTCTGTGGCCTGCAAAAGATGAAATAAAATATTGAAAATGCACTTTCCTGATTTGTTCATTGTTTTGTCACACACAATGAACATATTTTTCTCTTTCACTATTTCCTTCAGTTGCTCAACATTTTTCATTCCTACAATAGGAATATAATACAGTGGAATTCTGTCAGCACAAGGTAAGTTGCCACTGCCTTTAACATATTTTGTCAGCCACTCTCTCATTTTTGGGGGTTCAGTTTTTCAACCAGATGGCCGCACTTAAGAACGATTCTGTTGAGTCCAGAATGAATTCTATTTTGACATCTTTTGCTCTCTTAGCTTCAGTGAAAAACTTGAATCGGCAATGCCTCTTCAAAGAAGGTTGCATCTTTTTGCTTAGCACTTTTGTGGGTTTCACTGACAATGAGCTTAAGTAACATGTCTTTTCTCTCATATGGTTTGTTGTCACAATATCTGCTCATCAATATGTTTTTGTCATTCACATAAAACCTTCATGACTGAATTCTTTAGCCCTTATGCTGACTAACACACTTAGCTTTGATATAATAAGCATATTGTCTTCAAGCTTGTAACTATTGACATTTTTCCAAGAAAAATGCACTGTTGATCAAGGATTCTGTATGGTATATCCCTATATAGAATTCTTGCTGTTGATGTTCAACTGGAAAGAGCATGGAATGAGCAAATACACCTGATTGTACCAAGGCAAGTATCAAACAAAGATATTATTACTGTTATATCTGCCTCTCTGCTGCTGTTCATATAAGGAGGGGGACATGCACCAGTATGGTTCCAGTTATAGGGGCACATAGATTCTATTTGCTGATTGCTGGGTGCAGCATTGAGCTTACAGGCACATGGAATTCGTGCATACATCGATGAGGATAATCACCAGAGAGTACAATGCTAACAATATCGATTATTGTATTGTTTCAAATATCAATTTATTACACTGGGCAACAATGAAAATTTTCGGATTTAAAAATAGTGAATTTACATGTATTTCCATCTGCTGAATTCATAAATCACCGTAAAAATGATAGATTAGCTCTTGTTTTGAAGATAAAGTGACATTTCATTTTTTAGAGTGAAGATTTTAAATTTGGGGGAATTTTTGGGGGGGGAGTTGGCACACCTGTCAAATAACAAAACACAAATGCTCTTCAGCTGTTTGTAAGTCATAAACATAGATACTGTTGCTGTGACTGTGAATTACATGTAGTTTCTACTGAAATTAATGCAAAATTTCTGGTTTGCGAGTACTTTTTTAGTGTAAAATTTGTAAAAATGCCACGAAAATGTGTAAATATGGTGAATAACTTTTGTTATATTTGTGGTGAAATAACATTTTCCTCACAGAAATGCAATCTGACGCCTCTTGTAAAGACTGCCTATCAGTATTATTTCGGTATGAAAGTAGGGGACCAGGATAAGTCTTGGGCTCTACATATATGTTGCAATGCATGTTCAGTTACACTGCGAGAATGGCTGAAAAAGAAGAAGCGATGTATGGCTTTCGCTGTGCCTATGATTTGGCGGGAGCCTACAAACCACACAGATGATTGCTATTTCTGCCTGACTCCACCTATAAAGGCAGGATTGTCCATGAAGAAAAGAAGAACAGTTCAGTACCCAAATCTTCCATCTGCTATTCGACCCATTCCACATTCAGATAGTTTACCAGTTCTTACTCCACCCGAAAATTGTGTGTTTGAAGTAGAAGATGAAGACAGTGTGGAACAAGAAGAACCAAACAAGCCTTCTACATCCCATGACCCTGATTTTGAGGGAAAAGATGATAAACCGCACAGACTGAGTCAAGCGGAATTGAGTGGTCTCATTAGAGACCTTGGCCTGTCAAAGGAGAAGGCAGAAATTCTTGTGTCTCGACTACAGCAATGAAATCTTCTCCAAAGTGATGTGAGAATCTCACAGTACAGAAAATGTCACATGGAACTGCTTCCCTTTTTTGAGAAGAAAAATAATCATATTGTTTGCTGCGACATTAATGGCTTGATGAAGTCTTTGAATTTGAACCATGATCCAACTGAATGGAGGCTATTCATAGACTCCTCCAAGCTTAGTTTGAAAGCTATGTTACTTCACAACGGGAACCTTCTTTCATCTATTCCTGTTGGTCATGTTGTTCACATGAAGGAGACATATGCAATATGAAAGCTCTCTTGGACTCAATTAAATATCATGAACACAAATGGAAAATCTTTGGTGATGTAAAAGTCATTGCCATACTCTTAGGAATGCAACTGGGTTACACAAAACATTGCTGCTTCTTATGTATGTGGGACAGTAGAGATAGGAAATTGCATTATATTAAAGAAGACTGACCTGCAAGAAATCTTCACCCTAGCGAGAAAAATGTCGTTGCCAAGCCTCTTGTGGACCCAAAAGACGTTCTTCTTCCACCCCTGCATATCAAGCTGGGTTTGATGAAAAACTTTGTCAAAGCTATGAACTGAGAAGGACGGGCCTTTAAGTACATCAGAGAGAAATTTTCGAAATTAAGTGATGCAAAAGTTAAGGAAGGCATTTTTGTCGGACCACAAATAAGAGAACTTGTAAAGGATCCTGCATTTGACCAAGTTTTGGAGGGGAAAGAAAAGGAAGCCTGGGAAGCCTTCAAGGGTGTTGTTCATGGATTTTTAGGCAAAAAAAGAGATGACAACTACAAGCATTTGGTGACAGTGCTCCTGCAAAAATACCGTAACCTTGGATGCAACATGTCCCTTAAGATCCATTTTCTCCACTCCCACCTAGACTTTTTCCCTCCTAGTTGTGGAGCTGTTAGTGATGAACATGGGGAGAGATTCCATCAGGACATTTCTGTTATGGAACAAAGATATCAGGGCCGTTGGAATGAAGTAATGCTTGTGGATTACTGTTGGTCTTTGTATAGGGATTCTGCAGAACTCCATCACAAGAGGCAAGCTACAAGACGACGAAGTCATAGGCCACCACATGATTCTCTTCAGACACGACTATCTGCGAAGTATTTTTCGAGCAATTTAGAACTCTTAGCATGTAATTACCAGTTAAAAAAATCAAATGCACTTTCATTGTTGTTAGCATGTATGTAATTAAAATGTATCCTTTTCTCTCAATCCGTTAATATGTAATACTTCCACCTTGTGTATATCATAGAAACTAGAGCTAATAAAAATTTTTCATTGTCATATTTGTTTTTCTCAACCCAAAATTAGTAGGAATTGCCTCATGAAGTGCTCGAAACATTCAAAAATTATTTTTTTGTTGCCCAATGTTATCAATTTTGGCTATATAATAATATTTTTGTAATGAAAATACTACTAGTTTCACCAATAAAAATGAATTAATGCTTTTTTTCTCATGATCATCAAATTTCATGTTTAATTGATGATTTCATGTTAAATAAAGTATTTTGCATTAAATTGTGATTAGAAAAACTCATTTTCATGCTATTCGACTGTAGTAAATGCTGATAGTATGAAAAAGATGCCTAATGGTAACAATTCGCATTATTGCAACTCACAAAACTCTAAATATATGTAATTAAATTATGAGTTCTAAAAAATCCAGGATTTTTCAAAACTTAGTGATGCAGATTAATTTTTGTTTTAATGAGTTAAAATTTATTATTGATTATTACTGTTTATAGTTCATTTTTAAAAATAACCACTTATCCATCTTCAAAGGAAAAATAGTACAAGTATTTTTATCTTTTGCAAACAGATTATGGGCTTCTGTTAATGGTTTAGTATGTGACTTGCTGTGCATCCACCTTGAACAAAAATTTATTGAGTTCAATAAGGATAAAATGTGGTTTATAAATGCTTGCAGCAATGGGTGGGAAATCCAACAGGCCACTACAATGAATCAGCAGCTAGTAAACGCAGCTGGTCTACATTGTATTTCACTGATTAAACATGTTGTATATGTTGTAAGAAAATAATAGTGTCCATTGACTTCCATGTTAAGTGAGTGAGAGCATTTATAAAGTTTTGAAAAAGCTGCATATATCGTTTACTCTCTACATATGACATGGATGGAGTTATGTGAAATTTGGTTTCATAATATGTTGAACATGATGAATATTATATGGGTGGTATATATACTCAATTTGGTAAAATTTTTCATCTATTGAGTTTTGAATAAAATGCTCCTTTATTATTATTATTATTATTATTATTATTATTATTATTACTATTACTATAGATTACAGTATTTACAAAGTATTAAACAGAAATAAATTCTTGTGAAAATCCAAAGAACCCTTATGAAACTTACCGTTAATAATCCTTTTTTCTTCTCAATGTTTGTGAGTGCTCCAGAAAAAGTAAATTTTATTTTAATGAATATATACGAGATGCACTCTAAAAGTAACGCATAAAAAATTCTGAAAATTATTTATTTGCACACAGATGTCTGACATATACATGTTACTTCTCTATATAGTCTCCTGCTTTGTCTAAGCACAGTTGCCAGCGTTTAACCCACTTTTGATAACATATTTTGTAGCATTCTGCAGGTAGCTGTTTTAGAGGCTGGTAAACTGCAGAACCTAGACTTGCCCTTGATGTAAATTGCTGGTGAATAAGAAGGATGTCTCAGTGTTGCAATACCACACTCAAGAATAAATTCTGTGATAACACATAACACACATGCCACATGTCATAGTGGGGTGGTGCATTGCCTTAATGCAAAATGAAATTCAGGTTGCTTTGCTGCAATTGCAGGCAAGAAATTGTTCTTCAGGATGTCTTTATAATGTTCACCAGTAATTGCCATACCCTTTGGAAGAGGATAACTCCGTTTTGGTCCCAAAAGATTCAATAAGGAATTTTCTCGGCTGAGGCGGTAATTTTTAATTTTTTGGTAGGTGATGAGTTTGCATGTTTGCACTGGTTTGAATGTCGTTTCATTTTGGGATTGAACATTTCATTTTGGGATCTATGTCTCATCCATAGTGATAACCTTGTCAAGAAAATGTGGATCTGCGTGGTGTCTTATCAACATCTCTTCACAGCAAGTCATTAGATTAGAGATGCTAATTGAAACTTGTATAGTGAAGCCAATCATATAATTGAAATCAGAGTATGATTGAGTCAAACTAAACACTCTTATTGTTCCACGTACTTGTCTGTAAATGTAGAACTGGTTTCACAAACCTTTGTTCGCATCGTCAGCTAAAAATCAACTGTTGAATACTTCATGCTGAGGGAATGTGTATTTTGCTCTGGTGGAGATATGTTGAACTTAAAGTTTATGTTTTCATCCCCAGAAGTGTCAAAGTCCATTAAACTGTCTTGTATTTGTATATGTAGATTTTTTCTAGTTGCTAATTCTGTAGGTGGTTGTACTGATTTTAATAATTTTGCTTTATTTAATATGTCATGGTTTTCTGTCCAGAAATGAAATGCTACTGCTGATTTCTCCATCCATTTTAGACAAGTAAGTGGAGCAAAAAGACTATTTAGCTTGACTCAGTCATACTATGATTTCAGTTATATGTCATTTGATTTTGTTTTGTTTTGTTTTTTTTTTTTTTTCATTGTCCAGTAACCTTGGCACCCAATATGCACTTGCTTTCATCATTTTTAAGTCCTCTTTAATGATTCTTATCACTGTTCCATTGGTTAAGCCTGTTTGAAGGCAAATTTGCTTCACAGTCACACGGTGGTCATTCATAATGAGTTTTTCAACAAGTTCCCTATTCTGATTTGTGCTGTCAGATGATGGTCTCCCTTCTCGTGGCAGATGACTGATGGATACTCTCCCATTTTTAAACTTTTCCATCCACCTATTCACATTGCTATAGTGCATAGCATTATCCTCACACACCAAGATAAGTTCATGATGAATTTTAACACAAGTTTTCACCTTTTGCACAAAAGATTTTTAAGATTCCATGCTGTTCCTCTCACAAAAACTCCATAATTATCAGTATGGAAAACACCACTATTACACCTTCATCCACTGTAAGTCTGACCTTGCATCTCCCACTACCTCTGTGCAGCTACCCAATATGTAGTACAATTGCAGTAAAATTTTATGTGTTACTTTTGGAATGCACTTTGTATATTACTGTATACACTACAGCATGTTAGATATTTTATCTTAGAATATTCTATAACCTCCCCCCCTACCTGCAGTTATGTTATTTTATAAGTTTTATGTAAGATTACATTATGCTATACAAATTCACATTATCTGTAACATGCATGCATGCCTGTCATGTCAGCAATTATTCTTGGGTTCAGATGTTATATTTATGAACTGTTTTGCTGATTCTCTGACCACTTTCCTTGGTTGTTGGTGTTAGAGGGTGACCCAGAAGTTTGTCTTGTTCCACTTCCTCCCGACCCTCACTAAACCTTTTGTGCCACTCAAACATTCATGAAAATGACATTAGTTTTATCCATATATTTTCTTCAGTAACTTAAAACACTCTGTTTTAGTCAGAAAACCATGAAATTGATAAAAAGTGAAATTATTGAAATGCTTGCAAACCTTTGGAACTAACGACATGGGAAAAAATGTAAATCATCAAAAATAAAAACTGCATCATGAACTTTGACACAGCATTGTTGAATATTTTTGATAAATTTCTCTGACCGCCTATATAATATGTTTCTACCAGCATAAAGTATGTTTCTCTAGCTGGTATTCTGCCAATGATGGAAGCAAATGTTCTTGAAACATGTCCAGTTAAAAAAACCAAGTAAGTTAAGTGTAAGTCTTATTTTATGTGAGTAAATAGAGTTTAGTGTAAAAATATATGAATACCTAAGTTTAGGAAAAGTATAAGTGTCATCAAACCAGCTCTATTACTCTGTTGGAAATTTCTCAAGAAGTTTGAGATTAATGTGCTGCTAAATTTTTATACTAGGTATGATTATGACAAGTTGATTATACAATGTTCACTTCAAACATATCTCATAGATGGATTAAAAGCAAAACTTAACTTGCTCCTTTGCATTGCTACATCTTCAAGGTCAACAGCTTTCACTATGAATGCACATGCCACTTTGTACCTCTTAATGAAGAAATGCAGCCTCATTTTTAAATTTATTTATTTGGTTTATTTCGGATGCTCAGATCATCAGCATCCCATTCAACTTGGGGTATGAAACAGTAGATAAATTTTGCTCAGTGGCCTCTTCTTTCAGATTTGTGATTCTTTTAACACCATAAATCTACAACAAGAGACCTACAGCTTTACTTCCCTTCTTAGGAATTTTTTATCCAATTGACCCTGGCCAGATTGAACCCCTTAATCTTGGGTCTATGAGGCAAGTATAGTTACCACTAGAACACTAAGACTGATTTTTAAATGCCACACCTTTTATTTTTTGTTACAAAGCAAAACATCAGATGATATTAACTTTAAGATAGCCCATTTGACAGGAAATTTGTAATTATTCAAGGTAATATAAAACTTTCCATAGCCAAAATTTATCTCATCATCGTTATTTAGAAAATTTACAGTTTGGGTAGTCCCTAAAGTTGAAAAATATTTTCTTCTTCTTCTTCTTCTTCTTCTTCTTCTTCTTCTTCTTCTTCTTCTTCTTCTTCTTCTTCTTCGTCTTCGTCTTCTTCTTCTTCTTCTTCTTCTTCTTCTTCTTCTTCTAATTATTATTATTATTATTATTATTATTATTATTATTATTAACTTTTTGTGTACTGTCTATATCTGTTTAGAAAAACTATTAAATTTTTAATTTACATTTAGAAAACTGTCTATATTACAGTGACAAATCTGGCTTAATTTCAGATGATACATACTTTTCATAATTTAGCAGACATATTGGAAGCTAAGTACTCTGGAATACCTCCTACTCTTCATGATGACACATTAAGAGAAGATGCTGTTGCTTTAGAAAAAAAATATATGCTCAAAATTAATTCCCAGGTATGCATCTCATACTATATGTAATATGTCACATCCTTTCCTTATTTCCTTTATGAACTTACAAGTAGAAATGAATGATGGAAATTATTTTGGGATATAAGGGGTATTTGATAAATTTTCCAGAGTTATTAGAAATGCAGAGAGGAATTTTTTTTATGTGCCACCAAATCTAATACATCTAAACTTTCAAAGGAAGAGCACGCATTTGAAATAAAATACTTGTAATATATAAACAAATTATAAGCTCTGAGTATATATAGGTGCTTTGTTCATTGTTCTACCTAATTGTTACCATAGCAGTCAATAATAATCATTCAGTTTATTTATTTAAATTGTTACATTGTGAATGAATAAATAATTTTCTTTTTAATATAAGAGTCTAGAGAGTTTTCTTTGTTAAAACATTAGGAGAAACAGTAAGATATGTTTTTGAAATGAATAATTAAAAATAATGCATCACAAGCTACTGCTACTAGTGCTGGAATACTAGAAGAGGTATTTTATCCAGGATACTAGCAAAGAAAAGAAGAATAGAAGAATAAATATCTACACATAAGTTAAATGGGTTCAGCAAAGATGATTTATAATTCCTAGACAGAAAAGAATTAAATCACAACTCTGAGTGATTTAACAGGGGACAAATTTTTATAAAAAATTCACTTACCTCCCTAGCCAATAAGAAATTTTAACAAATTTTAGCGTCTCAAAATAGAGTGTGAAAAATTTATTGACATTAACATAGAGAAAAATATGGAATTTACCAGATGAATTGTAAAGATTGTGAAATAATCTACATAGGAAAATCAAAGAAAAATATAAGCATAAGATTGAAGGAGCATTAGAGGAACATCCATTACAAGCAAATAGAAAAATTAGCAGTGGCATCACATTTTGGGAATAAAACCACGAGATAGTAAAAGCATCAAGCTATAAAAAAACAGTTCAATAACCAAAGGAATTAAATATATGGGAAAGGATTTACGTAAAAAAACATGAGCAAAACTTAATAAATTTTGAAATTCCAGAAGCAGACTGTTCTTTATTAAGGTTTATCGCATGACCACCAGAATCAATCCATACATACCAACCCAATTTCAGTGAATGATCCAACAGTCAGTTAACAGCTGAAGAAGTGGATGAGGGTCCATGAAACATGTTCTGATTAAATCGGCAGTAAGTGAAACCAAAAAGAGGTGTTTAAATAGTTTCACTCAGAAAAGATTATTAGTTTATACATGTTTGTAAGAACCAGTATTATATGAGAATATAAGCAACATTTGGGCCTTAATGAGCCATTAAAATGAGTGTTGCAGTACAACAAACCATTGAAACTTGTCATAAATAAAATTTGAAAACATGAAAGTAATAGCAAAAGAAAATTTTAATCTGGTAGGAAAGAGACCTGAGAAATACAGTAGCATCCAGATACATAATAACTACCATGCAAATATAGCATGTTTATAAAAAATTTTAATAGTAACTTATATTAACTTAATCATTTATACTTATGAAAAGGAAACCATTAAGTCCTTTAGTTTCTAGGATTCACCTAAGGTTAGGTTAGTAGTGTGTATGCATATGAATTAGACATTCAATTTTTGTCCATGGAGACTGTAAATCCATAGCAAGATACAGTAAACAACTAAGTCTTCCAGTTTCTAGAATTCACTCAAGGCTAGATTTAGGTTAGTGCACTTGGTCTGGCTGTCTGTCTGTCTGACTAACATATTTCAGTCATGGGCATTCAGGAATTAAGATTTGTTTTTGTTCAATCACATATTCCATTGTTTATTCATTGTCTTGAATTAATTTATTATACATTTGTAACATACTTTTGATACATTATAATACATTGCATATTACATCAGTAAGTTGAATTTGTTCACTTCTATGACTCAAATGCTGGCATATTTACTTGCCAATTCGCATCCCTGAGTTTGATCCAGTTGGTACATGTTGCTTGGGCAAAATGTTTTACCTGGTAATTTAGATGCTAAGGAATCTGGAATCATTTCATTTATTATATTCAGTATTTAAAAAATTAACTTGGCAGTCAGCAGGATGTAAATTGCTTAATAAAAAGTGAATAAAAAATGTACTTTATTAATTAATAAACTATTACTATTAAGATAATTATTACAATATATTGTCTTTAGACCATATGGAAAGAAATGTGTAACTGTGATTCCTTTCCCTTTTGCTCATTTGTTTTTCTTCTTTTATAGCAATTAGTTTGGTATTAATTTACATTTATTTAACAGATTTGTCCAAGGTATCCATCTGCTATTTAATTTGCTCCAGTGATGCTGTACTATGTAGCAACTATATAAACTTCATTAGAGGAACCTTACTGCAAATTTTTGCAGCCCTACCGCATCTACTATTATTAAGTGCTCTATACCTTTACTATAGCAAGCTTTTCTTTAATTAAAGCCTAAAACCATAACAAAAACATGGAATTAACATGCTAACTGCTAATTCTGTTGCTATCTTACCTGTCTCAATCTCAGACATATGCACCTTTTAAAAAAAATGAGTCATCTCTTTAACACAAAATTCTTTTAAGTCCTACTTGTTACAATGTGCAGCTCATAAGGTAACCAGCAAAGTTGTGTAGTTATTGCAGCAGTTGTGTTATATGACATGCACTAAAAATGCTGTCTAGTATGTGTGTTCCGTTAGCTCTGTGGCATAGTGTGCAGTGATGTGGTGGTTAAGAGCGCAGGTTCATCTCCTGGCATGAAGAACCTCTTTTATTAATAAACATTTGTAATATATTTTGACAAATTAGTTTTGTAATATTGTTTCCCATGCACAGCAGTCTTTAACGTTAACATATATGTATTATAATGAATATTGTATTTCTTTCAGTATTTGTTCTATCTAAATGTCGTATGCTGCACACACATTCCCTGCACATGCACTAGGGACAAAAGAGGCTTATGGGCACAAATTCAAGAAGCTTGGGATATTGTAGCCTCTTGTCCACACTACTGTAGAAATCTGATATCATCCTATGCACTGAAGATTGAGGGCAGTTATATGTGCTGAGGGCTCATATACAATATCAATTTGTGTTTATTTTTGTGTGTTTTCACTTTAGATAATAAATTTTCCTGTTCATCTATTTATTAAATTGTAAAGAATACATTAATTTGTGATGTTTTTGTGTGTGCATAGATAGTGTCATAAAATTCAAATGATACATTAAAATATAATGTGATATTAGGGCAACATAATGTTCTACATATACCCTTATAAATCCAATAATAATAAAAAAAAAGTGTGGGATTTGAACCCAGGAGCTTACGCAGAAGAGGAATGCCTTTTAAACACTCAGTCACTGCTACTCTACCCTAACCCTCTCTTTCCAGACACTTATTATTGTGACTATTAGGTTTACAGACAAAGTGCTTGCTGCACTCACTGCATAATCCCTGAAGTTCTCGGATTAACATGTAGAATCTGGCAATGCTTCTTCTTCTTCTTCAAATGGTGTATGTAACTCATATATGCCGAAAATTATGTGATATAAATTGGTATTTTAAGGAAATTTCTCAAGCAATTTTACACAGAATCAAATCTGTTTGCAGTATTTATTGGCACAATGGATGGCACACAAGTCAAAGTTGAAAATACTATATAGTAAAACTTCATTTTTACACTTTTCAAAGGACTGATGGAAAATAGTGTAAATGTCAGTGAAGTTTAAATGACAGGAAATGAGAGGGAAGTAAATAAAAGAATGAAGTCTAAGTACATAACAAAATTTAATAGCTAAAATAAATTAATCTGCAATTAATGGATATCATTGTATGATTGGTTGAACTACACACTCCTAAAGCTTCACTTACTTTTTATAAATGTATGGAACCAGTTTCGAGAACATTTGTTCCCATCTTCAGCCATGCTAAGGTTCAACTGTCGGATCATTCGTTGAGCTGTGGGAATGTAAATTCTGCTCTGGTGGCGGTGTGATAAACTTGTAGTTTATGTTTTCATCCCCGACAATGTCGAAGTTCATTATGCTGTTTTTGTATTTGTAGATGTAGATTTTCTCCCAGGTTGCTAATTCCGTAGGTCCTTGTACTGATTTTAATAATTTTGTTTTATTTATTATGTCGTGATTTTGTGTCCAAAAATGATATGCTACTGCTGATTTCTCTATTTACTTGTACTTTATGTTCCTGAAATGTTCCTTTAACCGTGTGCCAATGTTTCTCTTTGTTTTCCCTATGTAGATTTTTTCACATTCTGCACAGTTTATTTTGTAAATACCTGATTTTTCTTCTTGTGGAATACTGTCATTAACATTATCTATCAGCAAATTTTGAACATTAAATCTATTAATCGGTGCCAACCTGATATTAAAATCTTTAAGAATATTTTGAAATTTTTTTGTGGCCCATGGATGATATGTGAATTTTTTAAAAATAAGTTTATCTTTTTTTGCTGAAAGTGTTGTGGTTTCTTTGATATGTTTTTGTCTCTTGAATTTCTGCACCTTTTTATGTACTAGTTCTTTTTTAAAACCATTTTTAACTGCTGTTTCTTCTATTTGTTTGTATTCTTTAAAATATTCTTCTTTGCTAATTTGTAGGTTAACTAGCCGGTGTGTTAAACTGTTAATTACTGCATGTTTGTGTGCTGTAGGGTTTAAACTGTCAGCTTTGATGTGATTATCTGCATGTGTATTCTTTCTGTATATTCCAAATTTAAGTTTTTCTTGGCATTTCATTATTTTAATATCCAGGAATGGCCGCATGTTATCTGTTTCTATTTCGTATGTAAATGAAATGTTTTTATCTTGAATATTTAGAAGTTTTAAGGCATCGTCAATGAGTTTTCTGTCAACTATGGCAAATATATCATCCACATATCTGTACCATACCTTAAATATGAATGGAAACGCTGTGTTGATGTGTGTTTCAAATCTACTCATGAAGAGGTTAGCTAGAAATGGAGATAAGGGGCTGCCCATTGTAAGTCCTGCTTCTTGTTTATAAAATTTTCCTTTGAAAGTGAAAAAGGCTTGGTTTATGCAAATTTCTGTCAGTTTGATGTATTCTTTAATGTGTATATCTTTAATGTGTATATCATTAATTCCACTTGTTTTTAGCCAATCATGTAGATAAATCAGGAGTTTTTCTTTTGGTATGCTAGGAAACAGAGATTCTACATCGAAAGATATAAGAGTGTCAGAGGGGTGCAATTTTATGTCTTTAATTTTTTCTATTAACTGACATGAATTATTTATGCTCCTGGTTTGAAATTTTGGTAAAGCCTTGAATCTATTAGCTAACCATTTTGCTAAATAGTAAGAGGGAGTATTGATGTTGTTAATGATGGGGCGCATACCATTTCCAGTCTTGTGAATTTTTGGTAAACCATATAACCTAGCTATTTTAGGGTTGCTGTGTTTTATTTTGAATATTGTTTCTTTTGGAATGACTGTACATGTTTTTAGAACCTCATTGATGGAATTAACACACCTTTTCAATGGGTCTGATGGGATCGGAACATATTCTTTTTTATTTAATAAATTCAGCATTCTATTATTATAATCTTCTTTATCCAAAATTACTATTCTGTTTCCTTTGTCTGCTTTAGTATAAACAACATCTTTTTCATTTAAGGATTTTATTATATTCTTATAAGTGTTGTGTACTGCTGTATTCTTTTTAACAATGCCTTTAAAAACTTTTTCTGATTTAATTCTAACTATTTCTTTATCTTTGTTCTTCAAACCTTCAATGGCCACCTCCAAATCTACCAAATAATCCTCTATTTTAGTGGAGTATTGTACACAAGTTTTTAAGCCTTTATTTAGAAATGCTAATTCTTCTGTTTTGAAATTTTCATTAGATAGATTTTCTACATAATTCTGCTTAGGGTTTGGAGTTATCTTTGGTTTTTGATAAAGCTTACTAAATTTTCTTTTTTGATAGCTGACTTTTTTGTTTACTAGAAATTGTATATCTTCTAAGGCTGTACCAATTAAATTATCCCATATTATGCAACCTAACCTGTTTGAAATCTGTAAGTGTTTTCCGTATAGTTTAAGATCAATATCTGCCATTTTAGTGCAATGTTTTGACCTTTCAATTTGAATAACTTTTTTCTCGGCAGCTATCAAAAAAGAAAATTTAGTAAGCTTTATCAAAAACCAAAGATAACTCCAAACCCTAAGCAGAATTATGTAGAAAATCTATCTAATGAAAATTTCAAAACAGAAGAATTAGCATTTCTAAATAAAGGCTTAAAAACTTGTGTACAATACTCCACTAAAATAGAGGATTATTTGGTAGATTTGGAGGTGGCCATTGAAGGTTTGAAGAACAAAGATAAAGAAATAGTTAGAATTAAATCAGAAAAAGTTTTTAAAGGCATTGTTAAAAAGAATACAGCAGTACACAACACTTATAAGAATATAATAAAATCCTTAAATGAAAAAGATGTTGTTTATACTAAAGCAGACAAAGGAAACAGAATAGTAATTTTGGATAAAGAAGATTATAATAATAGAATGCTGAATTTATTAAATAAAAAAGAATATGTTCCGATCCCATCAGACCCATTGAAAAGGTGTGTTAATTCCATCAATGAGGTTCTAAAAACATGTACAGTCATTCCAAAAGAAACAATATTCAAAATAAAACACAGCAACCCTAAAATAGCTAGGTTATATGGTTTACCAAAAATTCACAAGACTGGAAATGGTATGCGCCCCATCATTAACAACATCAATACTCCCTCTTACTATTTAGCAAAATGGTTAGCTAATAGATTCAAGGCTTTACCAAAATTTCAAACCAGGAGCATAAATAATTCATGTCAGTTAATAGAAAAAATTAAAGACATAAAATTGCACCCCTCTGACACTCTTATATCTTTCGATGTAGAATCTCTGTTTCCTAGCATACCAAAAGAAAAACTCCTGATTTATCTACATGATTGGCTAAAAACAAGTGGAATTAATGATATACACATTAAAGAATACATCAAACTGACAGAAATTTGCATAAACCAAGCCTTTTTCACTTTCAAAGGAAAATTTTATAAACAAGAAGCAGGACTTACAATGGGCAGCCCCTTATCTCCATTTCTAGCTAACCTCTTCATGAGTAGATTTGAAACACACATCAACACAGCGTTTCCATTCATATTTAAGGTATGGTACAGATATGTGGATGATATATTTGCCATAGTTGACAGAAAACTCATTGACGATGCCTTAAAACTTCTAAATATTCAAGATAAAAACATTTCATTTACATACGAAATAGAAACAGATAACATGCGGCCATTCCTGGATATTAAAATAATGAAATGCCAAGAAAAACTTAAATTTGGAATATACAGAAAGAATACACATGCAGATAATCACATCAAAGCTGACAGTTTAAACCCTACAGCACACAAACATGCAGTAATTAACAGTTTAACACACCGGCTAGTTAACCTACAAATTAGCAAAGAAGAATATTTTAAAGAATACAAACAAATAGAAGAAACAGCAGTTAAAAATGGTTTTAAAAAAGAACTAGTACATAAAAAGGTGCAGAAATTCAAGAGACAAAAACATATCAAAGAAACCACAACACTTTCAGCAAAAAAAGATAAACTTATTTTTAAAAAATTCACATATCATCCATGGGCCACAAAAAAATTTCAAAATATTCTTAAAGATTTTAATATCAGGTTGGCACCGATTAATAGATTTAATGTTCAAAATTTGCTGATAGATAATGTTAATGACAGTATTCCACAAGAAGAAAAATCAGGTATTTACAAAATAAACTGTGCAGAATGTGAAAAAATCTACATAGGGAAAACAAAGAGAAACATTGGCACACGGTTAAAGGAACATTTCAGGAACATAAAGTACAAGTAAATAGAGAAATCAGCAGTAGCATATCATTTTTGGACACAAAATCACGACATAATAAATAAAACAAAATTATTAAAATCAGTACAAGGACCTACGGAATTAGCAACCTGGGAGAAAATCTACATCTACAAATACAAAAACAGCATAATGAACTTCGACATTGTCGGGGATGAAAACATAAACTACAAGTTTATCACACCGCCACCAGAGCAGAATTTACATTCCCACAGCTCAACGAATGATCCGACAGTTGAACCTTAGCATGGCTGAAGATGGGAACAAATGTTCTCGAAACCGGTTCCATACATTTATAAAAAGTAAGTGAAGCTTTAAGAGTGTGTAGTTCAACTAATCATACAATGATATCCATTAATATGATTGGCTTCACTGTGTTTAAGTTCCAATTTTACATTTAAGTAATCTGCAATTATTTACAAGTACATTTACTTATTTGAAGAAAATATCCCAAATTGTTGACTTGTTTTTGTTTCTTTTGTATTTTATCTTTACTTTTCTCTCATATATCATTCTTTGGATCTTATGAGTTAAGTCAACTGTAAAAGAGTTTGTCTAACTTTGGATATAGATTTCACCAGAAATTACATACATTATGTTTATTTGATGAAATTGGCACACTCTTCATATTATTTACAAAATTTAACTGTAGTGTAGAATTTGTCAGAAATAATTTTTTTTCATAGTTTACATTATGATACCATCTTAGAATTAAAATTGATGTAGCTTAATTTATTACATGTAGAATGTGTACAAAATGGTAACTTAAAGTAAATACAGTAATAAGGTACATTGATAGGGTATCTTTTCAATGCTAATTTGAACATGTTTTTATTAGTGTGAAATTCCTTTATAGATGATGGAAGTAAATTAAATAATAATATTATGCCATATTAGTAAACACCTTTTGGAATGCCTGCAAATTGTTACTTTTTTGTCTAAGTACTACCTGAGTCTGGTTTCTTTGTTGTGTATATCTGAATTTTTATGAACACTTCTGAATTGTCTTGTCTACTGCAAATAAAAGTACAACTAGAATGTATGTGCAAGCTAATGGTAAAATTCCAAATGTTGCAAATAGTGGTTTAAAGTTGAGCTACACTTTTGGGGGGGGGGGGTTAATGAAATATTTTTTTTGGCATTTACTGAATTTCTGCAGAACATTATTCCGTAAGTCATTAAGGAATGAAAGTAAGTATAATATACTGTTTTTAGGATACTGTTATTTGTAAGCTGAATTAATGATCTGATTGCAATACATTCCGAGCTCAGTTTGGGTAAGATGTAATCAATATGGTGTTTATAATTCACATTCTTATCAATCATAAGACTCAGAAATTTTATGTCACTAGGTTCAATGATTTCATTTCTTTCATATTGTATCTTTAGATCTGGAACATTTATATTTTTTGTGTGAAAATTAATGTATTTAGTTTTTTCAAAGTTTATATGAATTTTGTCACTGTCAAACAGTTATTTATTGCACTGAAAATATTGTTGGATAAATCTGAGAAGTGGCTGATTTTGTGTTCTTTAATGATAATAGCAGTATCGTCTGCAAAAAGAATTGGATAAGCGTGTTTGTTAATTAAGATATAAGAACATTGATATATAATAAAAATAATAATGGGCCTAAAATTGCACTTTGAGGAACACCATGCTTTACTACTGAGCATTCTGAGTATGCTTTGTAATTATCTAAAAAATTGATTATAACTTTATGCTTTCTGCTTGATAAATATGATGCAATTCACAGCATATAAGGTATTCAGTGCCCCACCTCTCCTGATGCATTTGCAAAATACTACCTTAGAACATTATTAGTATCTAATGTTTTTATACTGGTTGGGATGGTAGATCTTTGATCACATCAGTATTAACATCTACATACTGTTGAACAGAAGGTGACTCACCCTTAATATCCAGATGTCAGACTCTGGCATTAACCTCTTCCTTCAGTAGTAGTTCATCTTTATTTACAAAACTAAATTCTGTCTAGCTTAAACAGTGTGTGATATGGTTGCAGGAATAACATATTACTAGGCTATAGCCACATAATACATGGCATCAAGGATACATAGGCCATATGTTTTGGATCCATAAATACAGGTTTCTGAATAATATTTTTTCTGTGCCCTCATTTTAATGTATGGATGATACTAATCCAATGGCTGAAGCTCACTTTACAGTTAGGGGTCAAGAACACAAATTTAATCTTCTGGAGCTGTAGATCTGTAGAGTGTGTAAAACATCTGTCTACCAGAAGTAATATTTTATGCTAATTTGTCCCCATTTTTGTATTCAGCTCATGCATTATGTGAAGATGCTGCTGGTCATCCAAGCTGTGCCTTTGGCATCATACTTTGTTGGCAAACAGGAACATTTTTCACATTCTTGAAACATCTCAGCTTTCTTATTTTACCAATTACCATTGGAGGTAATTTTTCTGGTCCATCAGCATTCCCCATTAGTAACATAACCACCCTTGCTTGCTGAATTTTCACCATACACTTTTCTCCTTTAAAACACTGTATTTTACTTAAATGTTATAAAAAATGTTATGCGGAAGGTTATAAAAGAGCCTATTTCATCAAGATTGAAAATTTCTTCAGTTCATAGACCTGAATAAATAGCTTTTAGTCCATCTTTCCACCGGATTACAGTCTCTCCTTTCAATACTATTGTTTTTCCAACTCAGTTTATTGTACACATTATTGTGACAAGTTCATTTGATTCTGTAAAACCAGTAATCCCCAACCTATTGACAAACTTAAGGGCTTTGGCTTGTAGTATGGTGCCATGGACTAGAATACTTGATACTCTTGTTGAAACAAACCATTCTGCCACATCCAACTTATCCTAAGTCTATGTCCATATATGCTTTCATTTCTTTACCATAGGACCAGATTGATTTGCACTCCTTTCAGTGTTTGACCTGTTTTTAACAATGGTGTTCGACATAGTGACAAAGAGTCCAAGGTCTTTTGCCAGTTGAACAAATGTACCAAATGTGAATTATGTGTCATAGCATTTTTATCTTTTCTTAGAGAGAATCTCATTTTCTCTCTCTTTTCTTCATATTGCAACCACAAAATAAACTATAAAAAAGCATGTATTAAAATGTACAGAAAAATTAGAATTATATATCATGTGATTGAATTATGCTTTTGAGTGTGTACACATCTAAGCTAATGGAATGGCAGAAACAGAACTACTGCTAAAAGCACCTTCTGGAAACAGAAATATGTGACAATATCTGCAGAAATGGATTTATAAAGTAAATGCTGTTACTCGAAAATTACAAAAAACATATTTAAAAATCAATGTTGCCAAACAAAATGCATCAAAGTTGATCTGAAAAACAGTTGTTACCCAAAAAAAGTATATTGCTGGAAACAGTGACCATATTAAATTGTTAATTGAGAGGAAACTGTATATTATAAAAATATGCCTTAGGACAAGACCAATATATATAAATGATATAAAAATATAGAAAACTGGAATGTAAAAATAAGAATCTACTATATATATATAACATTTAGAATAGCTATTTTCTTTAGTTAGATCTATACTCTACATTTCTAGTTTTTCTGGCAGAATGAAATCAAATGGGATCAGAAATGTCTGATATAGGATAATATGAATACCATTGGTATTGAATTGAGAATTTTTGTAATATTTGCAGTTAACTTCAGTGCAGGAAGCATTGGCAGGCTTATCTGTAGCTGTTATGGAGTTGGAAAATGGTTTCCAGTTAGGCCGCAACATCTGGTGGGTAGAGCTGCTGTCATGGCTATCAAAACATGGAGAAGAGGCAGAGTTGATCAGTAGGATCAGAGATGATTTAGAGGAGAACAAATTGCCGGGACAAGAAAGTGTAAAAAGCAGGTAAAAAGAATTTAGGTAATGTAGAAATTAGGTGTAGCAGATTCCTTTGACATATGTCAGGTTAAATTGGAGTTAACTCTAAACATATAATGGATTACCTCATAGCTTCCTGTAATTAGTACCTATAAAATTAATTTGATCTAATTTTTCAGAACTGTCTTATTTAAGTCTTAATATTGGATTCTAATTTTAAAGAACATGAATGATTTCTTTTTCAGTATATGTAAACTGTATAATTTTTTTCCCAGACTGACAAGAATAATTGCCTTGGAATGTGAATTAAGTAAATGGAATGATTTAGTACCAAAATCAAGGGCAAAGTCTGTGAAGAACTTAAGGCTTTTAGAAGCAACTTCTCACCAAGACCTTGTAAATGGAGCAGTAGATTGTCACCTAAGGCTAAGTATTATCAACAGCAAGAACAAGAAAAAGTAAGCATTGTATAATTACATATGCTGAAAATGTTATACCCAGAGTTGCTAAAGCATTGCAAAGCATCAAAGTTTTTTAACTATATACATATGCCAAGATATTAGATTCTTACTGCATAGTTCCATTATGTGTTTATCATACCTTTGGTTTAATTTTTAAGTTTATGTAAAATAAAGCTAAAAATTATGTAAAATAACTGCATTATTTTTATTTGTTATTAGCTAAATTATTTATTTGTGTGGATTACATGCTGTAAAAATCATGAAAATGCAAATAAGTAAATGCACTGAATTGAAATTAATATCATTTCAGATGTAAACTTTGTGTTTGTGAATCAGAGCTGAAGAAATATGAGAGTATAATTTTTGCAGTTAGCAAAAAAGAGACACAACATAGTATGATTGGGAATGTACTTGTGTTGGGACAATTGAATCAAGGAACTTGGAAGCCCAGTGAAATGGAACGTGCACTACGAGGTAATTTAGGCAGAGTGTCCAATGATTGCATGCTGGGAAATCCTGGAATTGCTTATCCAGCGATGGTAATAAAATGTTATCCAAGTGTGTAATTAACATAATAATAATAATAATAATAATAACAATAAAAGTGTCATGCTGAAAGTTTTAGCAGCTTCTAAAAAAATAATTTATTTACAAAACAAATTACGATTTTTCAAAATACTCTCCAGACACTTAAGCATTTTTTCATCTGTGGAAACCACCTAGCAAATGTCTCAATCCAAGCTTCTTTGAAGATGTCACTTAATGCATGCTTATATACTGATGGTCTCTTCATCAGATGAAAATCACTGCCCATGAATTTTTTCATTGGTCTTCAGAAACAAGAAGAAATCATATGGAACCAGGTCAAATGAACAGGATAGGTAGGAAATACTCTCACTTTTTCCTTCCTCAAAAAGTATAATGCTGTGATAGCACTACACTGAGGCAATACCATGATGCAGCAGATGTGCATCTGCTAGATCTCCATGTGATGATAACTCTGAGAAAGCATTCTTTTATATCCACTCAAACTGTATGAGCTGTGTCCAAGATCACTGAGGTGAAATGATTCATCTTAGAGAAGCAACTTGCCATTTTCTTTATGGGACTCTGAATCCTTTGGACTTTCATTGGCGGTACCTCACCAGGAAAACTGCATGACTGGCTCTTCATTTCAGGATCATAATGATACACCCATGTTTCATCATCTGTTACAGTATTTACCTGAACCATCCTCCTCAAATTTCTCAAGCATAAAATAGTACCAGTCCACTCCTATATATATTTCTGCTACTCCATCTGTGCACCCAAAAGACACATCTGTTGGTGAGATCTAAATAATCATAGTTTGTGCCATAGTTAATCCATTATTTAGTCCTTTCTATATCAGAGAATGTCAGATAAGGGTTTTCCACCATTTTCCTTATATCATTGCTGCCGCAGGGCAAACAGGACAAGGTTAATCTTAAAGGAACTGACAGTCTCTTAAAAATTTACATAATCTATTTCTAATTGTTGCCTTAGAAGGAGCAGATTCATCAAAAAGTTGTACTAAAGCAAATGACATTTCTGCATTAAATTCTTTTTTTAATCATAATAAATCATGGCACAATAGTTGCAGTGCAAAAAGTTCCATCATATCTTTTCTGACTTCATACTATGCTAAGTTCTTATATCCAATGGTGAAAGCCAGATGAGGGAGAAGCAGTGGGAATGCTTGAAGATCAATAAACTATGCTGACTTAAATAAAAGCAGTTCTCTTTTTCATAGATCTAATGGTTAGTTATACAGATTCCCACTTGGTCCACAATTTTCTTAAACCCTTACTTAAACCCCATACATATGTAAGTATTTACATCCTACAGACTTATACATATTTCTACAGTAAAAATAGTATAGCTTATGAATGTTTTATTTGGAAAGTTTTTCCACATTTGCTTCTAAATTCTAATAGCATTCTGTTATAAGAAACTAAACATATATACAGAGCTATTTTCATAAAACTTAGATACACAGGTAGTTCTTTTGTCATGTCATCCATTTGTTTGGATATTGTTTTAGGCAGAAAGTACTGGCAGTTGCCCAATTGAGCATATGCTACACTAGCCCTCTAAAGTTATGATACTATCAGAAATTTGCAAAACAGAATAGGTACACATTTTTATTTGTGGAGCAATTTGAAAAACAGAGTTTAGAAATCAAGCCTATAAACATTAGATAAAATGCAAAACAACATACAAGAAAATTTCTGTCGGTCCTGGTGATGTAGTGGTAACCATACTTGCCTTCTAAACCCAGATCGTGGGTCAAACCCAGCCAGGATCGATGGTTTTTTTTGGGGGCGTAAAAATCCTAAGTATGGCTTCCTTCAGAAGGTAAGTAAAGCTGTGGGTCCCGTGTCATATATTTATGGCACGAAAAAAAACCTCAAGCATGAAAGAAGAGGCCTCTGAGCAAAATTTGTTGACCATTTCATACCCAGTTGAATGACCTGAGATGTTAAAGAGCATCCTAAATAAACCAAAAAAGGGCGGGGGGGAAGAAAATTTCAGCAGCAATGGCAATATGTGAATATGATTGGGAATAAGAATTTCTAAGCACTAAAATCTTAATGTAGTGTAATAAAGCTATGTTGGTACTGGACTGAAGATTACAGGTGGGAGAGGTGCAATAAGTGTCTAACTACAACCACCTCTCCCCTTAGGTCTGTCATGTATTCTTGACTACATTCCAAGCAGTGACTGTATGTTTATGCTTTGATTGCATTACCCTAGCAATTTGAATGTACCTAACTTGATGAAGTGCTTAAGAGTTCTGGTTCCTAGTTATAATGCTATTACACCTATCTTGCAGCAAATAAAAAATTTTGGCATGTCTTTGAAAGGGTAAGCATTTTAGGCAAATTATTTTTAAATATATTACTAATTTAGGTTTATCCATTCATCCATTAATGCATTGGTCTCTCTTGTGTGTACTTGATTTATAAGAATATTTGTGTATCTGTTATGGTCTGTAAATTGACAAAATAGTCTTAACTTTGAGTGATCCAGTAAGCCATATATTGAACTCTGTCTACTGCAGCTACAATCCCTCTGCTGCATAAAACAGGGACCAAACAAATGGATGGTAAAATGGTATAATATGTGAATGGATCTGAAGTATAATATAAAATGAATTCAAATTAGTTTTTACATACTTTATAAATATAAAGTATGGCAATAGTAAAATCCTTAAAAACTGTTGGCACATGGTTTTGAAATTGGCATTTACAATTGAGTGACTCTTTTATTTGGAAACAATTCCAGCAAAACTAGAGTATCTCCAGAAAATAAATCATATTTTGAGATACAATATCTGTATGCTTGATGGTCCTATTTAGTCCTATAGCAAAACATTATTTACTTATGTTACTTAAAGTTTTTACATGAGCATTTCATTTAACATTTTAATTTATAATGAGTATTCATAAATAAATTTAAAAGTCTGACAGTATTTTCCAAATGCTAATCAACAAGAGATATTTCAAAGTTTTTATGTTTTATCTTATAATTAAGATGTGATTATTAAGAAGATTATAGCTGTTTGAGGTTTATGTTCTCTATTTTACATTTCAAATTTTTCTTTTCAGTGGTAGTAGCAATTGGTCGTGCAAAACGAGCAAACAGAGAATTATTAGAAGATGGCAACCATCATCTCAAACTTCTAGATGCCATGAAGAAGGAGTTCAGGGTAACTGCAATACATTTCTTTCATGTATATGCTGTATGGTTTACAATCAGTGACCTTTTGTGACAAAAATTAATTTGTTCTTAATTGTGCTTTAGCACTATTGCAACATGTGCTTTCAAAGAAAGTTAAATAGGCAAAATTAACCGTGTCAATCACTCTCTGATTGTGATAAATAAATAAGAGATAAGTTGAGCTATAAGCTAGATATGTTACAATAAAGCCACATCTTATAAGCATTTTTGAGGATTATAAATAAATGTATTATGGGCTCTCTTTGTTTAAATAGCATTTAAGATTAGTATGGTCACATCTCCGAGATCAAGTTTCAGCTCAGGATGAACTGAACATGGCTAAATTAAGGCTAAGAATTCGCTTTCCTGATGAGCCTATGCCACAAAAAAATCAACAAAAGAATCCATTACATCAGTTGAGTTCTAATGTTGGCAATGCTGTAGAAACTATTCATATCATTGAGAGACACCAGGTAGGTAAAATGTAATATTATTAATTTTTTCTATGAATTGGCAGATCTAAATATGCAATTGTTATAATTTATACTGCATAGTAAATCAATTAAAAATATAGTTTTAATAATATTGCTGATTGTTAAACTGCCTGGCATACTGGTATAAATTTTGTTACTTCTGAATGTACCCCATTCCTGCTTTTGAAAAAAACATCATAAACCTGTTTGTTACCAATCTTAATTCTTTAAGTCATCATGGATTCTACATTCTAACTAATTTTTTCACTTTAAATAATGCACTTGGCTTGTAGTATTCCAGTAACTAGTGTCAACAAGATTGTATACAATAGTTACTGTAACTAAAATTGTTAATTGGAACATTGCTCAGTGAACCAAACATATATTAAGATAACCTAAACTTAGGTATTCATTTTTTACACTAAACTCCATTCACCTAGTGTAAAAAATCAATACCTAAGTTTAGGTTATATTGCCACTCCATTGTCAACAGCTTTGGAAGTGCAATATTTATATATTAAGATCATTGTGTGATCTTGTGTGACATTGAATAAAGCAAAATTATTGAAATCAGTACAAGGACCTGCAGAATTAGCAACTGAGGAAAAAACCTATATATACAAATACAAAGACAGTTTAATGAACTTCAACACTTCCGGGGATGAAAACATAATCTTAAACTTTATCACACCTCCACCAGAGCAGAATACACATTCCGACAGCATAACAAAGATCCAGCAGTCGAAATTCTAGCTGACGATGTGAACGAAGGTTCTGAAACTAGTTCTACATATTTAAATAAGTAAGTGGAGCAAAAGAGTGTTAGTTCGGCTCAATCACACATTGATTTTAATAAATAATTACTTTACTTTTACTTTAGTAGACATTTCCTTTGTATTATATGAATGAATTTTATTTCAACAAACAACAAATCAAATTTACATAAACAAACAAAATATCTAAGAATTTAGTAATATCAAAACTAAGCTTCTCTCATACTTTAATCACCTGGTTATATGCATGGTAAAGTACCCCTATAATAAATCACCATTTTCATAATTGTGTGTACCCTGAAGCTCTTTCCTTATATTTCTCCTCCACTTATCCCTTACTTTTCCTAAGAATTCCCCAATCTTGTTTATTTTCTCTGCCCACATATCTGACAAAATTTTAATTGATACTATATCTTGTAGTTTATCAAATTTTTCATCCTAAATACTATCCCTCCACCTTTTTACCATTTCACATTCTATTAGACAATGGAACGCACTATCCACTTTCCCATAAGCTTTTTTCTTAATTCTTTTAGAAATAATACCTGTTACATTTATGCAAGACCTATTCTTACAAATTGATTACAACTATCTATATATTTATCCCATTCCCAATATATTTAACTATTCTATATAAGTAAAGAGCTTTTACACTCTAGGAAGCTAGCCCAAATCTCTTGCTTCTCTATATTTTATACTCTCTGTCTTACTTCTTTCCAAAATCCACTGATTACTTTCACCCAGTTGCCACATATTTCCCATATCAATTTCTTCTAATAGTTTCCCTACCTCCCCAAACCATCTCTCTCTTCCCAGTACATCTCTTTGATACATAAGATATTCTTTTAGTATATTGTTATATTCTAATGTTAGACATCTGTGCCAATATTTCAAGATTCTCTCTGCTATTATACCTTTCCTTCCTACTCTTCCTAGTTCTGTTGAACTTACTCCCCTCAGCACTTTTTGGTAAACCCAGAATTTCTCTATAAAACATCAACCTTTGTCCACTCCTTTGACACTCCCCAAATTTCTGCTGCATACATAATCTTTGACTCAACCGCAGCCTCATATAATCTTTCTAGCCATTTCATTAGCAATATGGGAACTTTATGCAAACTTATGCTGACAGCTTACATAGCTAATTTACCTTTGGCTTGGGGTTCGAATACCGCCAGGACCGTCTTCCCTGACTGAGTTTTTTTTCAGGTTTTCCTCAGTCCTCATAAATGGCAAATGCCAGGGAGGTACCCTAAACTTAGGCCTGGAATGATTCCTTCCTTAAAAATAAAATCCTTTCCCAATATATCATTTCATCTCATGTATCATCAGTGTCCATGCCTGTGGTGCCTCTATAGCAAGAATGGGCATTAAACAGTATTCATTCATTACCTTTGGCTTGTGTACATTTAGACTATACCTCCTATCTTCCATTACTCATAAATTCTTTCACTACCTCTATTAGTCTCTGTTTATAAACCATCTCTCATCTTTCCTTAATTTTTATCCTTTTTTAAATACTATTATCTTTAGTTTTGAATAGTGGAATTTTCACTGTGAAATACATTATAATATAACAAATTATTATTGTTATAATATTATGATAATAATTTGTCATATTATATTATTATGTTTGACTTTTTATTATTTATCCTTAGGCCCCATTCTGTACAAAATCTAGTAATTTCATCAATGGCATGTTGTAATCTTATCGCAGTTACTGTTCCTGTTATGAAATCATCAGTAAAAAGAAATTCTGGTACTTCCTTCTTTCCAATAAATGGGCAGTGCCTATTATTTTTCATGATTCTGTCCAGTATATCATCAATAAACAAATGAAATAATATTGGGTTTAATTTACATCCTTGTCCAAAACCCAAATTTTGACTAATATAATCTGTGGTTCTGTTACCTTCACATCTGACATAAAACCTGATTCCTTCATATAATTTTTGAAGTCCTAGAATAAAGTCAGCACTGACTTCCTTGCACCTGAATTTGTATGTCAATGCATCCCTGTTTATTGTATCAAATGCTTTCTCAAAATCTGCAAAGAAAATGTATACCCTACTCCTTTTATTTCTTAAATATTTATCCACTATAGTATGAATTATTATATTATCTATCGTTCTTCCTTTTCTAAAGCCTGTTTGAAATTCTAATAATTTACCTTCCATTTCCGTTCACTTATGCAACCTTCATGTTAATATGAGTGTGTATATTTGACCTAAAATGGATAACAGACTAATTCCTTTGTAGTTCCTTGGGTTATTTATATCACCTTTCCCTTTATAAAGTGGTTTGATCATGCTCACTTTCCAGCTCTTAGACATTACCTTCCATTTCTCCAAATGTTTACCAAAATTATCCTGGAATTCCATCTATTCCTGAAGCCTTTTTTCTCTTGCAATATTTTGATTTTTGTATTATTATTTAGATTCTTTATTTAATTTTTTTATTTATTTATTTTTATTTACTGCTGAGGCATTATAGATGGTTAGTGTTGGTGATATGGGTGATGAAATGATAAATGGGAAAGGATTTTTTTAAGGAAGGAAACATTCCAGGCCTAAGTTTAGGATACCTCCCTGACATTTGCCTTTTATGAGGACTGAAGAAAACTGGAAAAAAAACCTCAGTAAAGGAAGACAGTTTGGTGGGAATCGAACCCCAGGCCTCCCACTCATAAGTTCACGCCTTAACGATCTTGGCCATCTGTGGCGGTAATATTTTGATCTGATACACTATCTCATTCATAATAAACTTTTTATCTAAACATTCTATCCTGTTTACACTACTATCTAAATTTAATTCACAACTCTGAACCTTCCCACCACCTATCAGATTTCTAAATTAATATTTCCATTCCAAATATCAATTTATCTTATTTCCTATGCTTTTCTTTCTCAAGATATCCATAACAACTGACTATATATATTTACTATCCTTAGCTTTCACAGCTTTCTTATTTTTTCATTCATTATCCACTGCCATTCTTTCTTTTTATCCTGCACTAGACACTTATATCCCCTTCTTTTAAAGAAAAATATTTGCCTATCATCTTCCTCTTCTGACGTCCCTCTTGTTAAATCCTAAACACTTCTTTCTTTGCCTTTACACACTCTCCATCATACCATCCTTAACCTTTTATGTTTCCTCCTTGATTGACTTCCATCTTACTTCCTGCCCACCTTACCATTGACTCGGCCTTTCCAATACCTTGCCTTTCTTGTTTTTAATGCCTCTAAAATTCCATACTTTCTTTTTTTCCCTATTTTCGATATCAAATTATGCTAGAAATGCTATGCATATTTCTCTATCCATTTAAAACATATTATATATTTCAATTCTATTGGTCCTCTTCATATGATATTTCTGTAAGCTCATCCTCATTTTTAGTGGGAAGTGCTCACTACATGTTAACACATCCAGAAATTTAAAATCCACCAGCACCTGATTGATTCCTTCACTGTAGAGCATATAGTCAATCACACTCCATCCATTTATATTCAATGAATTCTCTCCATTGGTCCACTCCTCTTAAACCATTGCACATAATTAGATTTTTCAACTCACAAAACTCTTATCAATTTTCTGCCCTCCTTACTAAGCACCTTATTTCTACTTTTCCTTATCTGCTCATCACTTTTAACCTATACACATTCATTTTCTAAACCTATATCATATTCCCCTACTCTGGCATTAAAATCGCCAACTATAATAAATTCCATTCTTGGGTACTGTCTACCTAATTTCTCCATACTTTCATTTATTCTTAAATACAAGTTTTCATTATAAAACTCTGATGCCTCAGCTGGTTATACACTATACCTAATCCTGGGCATCTTTAACTCCCTTCATCTTATATTTCCTTTGTAAGTAATTGTGCATTCTTAAATTTTGTCTGTCCTGTCAATCTTTTTCTTGCAGGGCTTTAGCTTTAGTTCCCCTCCAATTTGCTCTGGGTCTTACTTTGTATTTCCTTCCCAAGTGATGACCAACTGAAAACAGATTGTAATCATAGTTGTTTCTCCATCTGTTGTGCTTATCCACACTATTTCAATGCTTGGGCTCCGGTTATATGTGTGATACTTTCCTCCGCATTTCTAATCATACCTAGCCTGGCCATAAGCTCTGTTAAAACCTTTTGTTGAATAACAATGTTCTTCAATATTTTAATATAATAAATGTGGTACTTCATTTATTCTGTATAGAGTAAACCTCATTTATCCAGCTTACTTAGTACTTAAATAAATAAATAAAACTAGAACAAAGTTTGCTGTGGTTATCTGACACTGGCTTTGTTCCTTGGTTGTCGGATACAAGAGATTGTACATATATGTAGTATCAGTCATCTTTCAAAATGGCCCTCTTTTGCCCTTATAGATAAATATAATCTGTTTGGCCAATCGTGAATAGCAAAATGCTCTATCTTCATGGAAATTCAGCATTTCTGCCTTCAGTTGCTTGAGGCTGTCAATATTGGAGTGCTTTTCTTACATGACACAAGGCTTTCACGTAAAAATTATCTCCCATGTGCTGTTTTTAATCATTGGTGGCTGGGTGTGTTGAGCTGCTTGCCACCAGCAGGATTCAAAACATTGTGTATGTGGTATAGTTTTTGTGTGAAAGAGTCCTGTAGGTCCTCACGCAGTGGCCTCAGTTCAAAATTCAAGTCCAGGCTGCTGGAAAGTCAGTGTTGAGCTGCAATAAATTTGGAAACAATTCTCTGAAGCCAGCTCTGGGTGGATCTTGCTTTGTGAGCTGGTACTGAATTATAATGGAAGCTCCAATGCCAATTCATGAACAAAGTGTTGCTCAGATCTTTGACCACAGGTTCAAGAAGAGTAGTTTTGTATGTGTTTATACCATTTTGGCAGAAATGCAGCTTAGGGACACCATTGTACATCACTCCCCATCAAATTTTCTTCTTAGAAACTACTCAGGAAGTCAAAGTATAGACCCTGTCATTTTGGTGAAACTGCTGCTGATGAACATCTCAGCAAAATTCATTTTTCAAAATGGCCCATCTTGCTCTTACATTTAGCAATTCAGTGGAAATCTGTGACCCGTTAAACAGAAAGGTCTCAAAATGCCTTTGTTAAACACTTTAATGACTTACTTATTTAACCTGCATTTAAAATCACACAGAATCATTTTACAAAAATATTTATTCTTAAACTCCATTTTACACTTTCTGGTTTGGAACACCTAGAACACTTCAACAGCCTATTGTCAGAACATCTGGAAACCAGAGTGGTATTGCTGTAGCAAGCAGGCGGAACATTGTAATTCATAGATCAGTGCGTAGTGTGCCTATCACCAGATTGTTATATCTCAAAACTTATTTGTGACTCTTGAGCTTTTGAAATGTTTTCAGGTAAATGCACATGCAGCACGCATGGAGTCTGATAAGGTAGTTGCTCAGGGTGAGCTTCGCAGAAAAACTGGCCAGCTGCTATATCTTGAAAATTTGCGTAAAAGTCGGGGCTTAAACAGCAATCCTGATCCATGCCCTGTTTGCCAAACCAATCTCGGTGATAAGGTAAGCTATCATCTTGATAATTACTGATTGTCAGCATGTTTTTCATTAAAATATTAGACTTATGTTCCCTTGTGCATTTATTGATGTCAAATTAATTAAACTGCATTTCTTTTAACTTGACTCCACATGTAAATAAAGAGAAAAATATCTTTCCATGTCTCCTTCTTCTGATTGGCTAGAGCTGTTCACATTATAGATATGGCTTGTTTAGCACTTGACACAACCTAAAAGATGATATTGTTGCCAAGATCATGTACAAAAATATGCAAGAAGCATGCCAATACATTTATTACCAACAATAGCTAACCGTGTTAATGAACAAATGAAGACTTTCTCTTTTCTCTCCATTGATCAAGGTCAAGTGATGAGTAAATGCAGCAATTATGTTACACCAGCTCATGTCATGATGAAAGCTTTAATAATTAACCTGAGATGTAACCTCCCACTTAGTTCATGATAATGTGCCTATATTGCAAAAACTCCAGATGCATCATTGTCATCACACATTCTACTTCATATGCGATGAAAATGAAACTTTCCTGAGATTCTTTAAATGTATATTATTACTTTAAATAGCAAACTAATTTGCACCTCAAAAGGTAGTTCTGTGCCCACCAGTCAACTAGCACCTGGTACTATTGAGATATGCAGTAAGGTATTAGAGAGCATATAATAGAACATGCCTAGATAATGGGTATGAAAATTTATGTATTAAAGCCCATGATTTAAATCTTCATGCTTGCTTTAGCAGTAAAACACAAATCTATGATTGTTTAATATTGAAAAGTGGGAAGAGGCACTTTTGGCATTATTAGGTATTACATGAAATGTTACAAGATTTTCAAAGCAAAAAAGATATATTTTATCATTTATCCCAAGCGGTACCCAGCTGAAAATGAAAGCAACTGCTCTTGAAACATGTAGTGAAAGTGATAGTGATACTTCACAGTTAGTGAAGTAGTGTCCCTAATACTGACCTCTGAATGTGTACAAACTATCAATATATTTTTACCATTATCTTAAGTCAAATTAAAGATTGTAAGAGTAGTCGTAACAACATTTAGATATGCTTTATATTATATAGCATTAGTGTCCCGTATTAAAGAATTGGATTTTTATCCATTCAGCATATTTTGCTAATTTTTAAATAAGTGAAGAATAGTTATAATGCGTGATTTTCATCTAAGCTTTAACTGATCTCCTGGTATGCGTACATGCACCAAGATCCAAACAAATGTCTTGCACAACAGAATAACATTTTTCTTTAGCAGTGAAGATAAATCACTTCTTTATTTTAAAAAATAAGTTTCTTATAGATCAGTTTCTTTTTGACATCATTAAATGTGAAATTTTTATTTGCAGTGGTGTGTTCTGCAGTGTGGACATTGTTATTGTTTAGAATGCATAAGGTTCCTAATAGAACAGAATAAAACTGGCCGCAGACTTTCAGTGAAGTGTCCTGTCTGCCGGGATAGCACTGCTGATGATGATCTATCATATGTGAATCTCAGGTGCAAGGCACCAAATGCTCAAGAAGAAGATGAGGAAGGCATTGTAGTAAAAGGATCACATTCCACAAAGGTGGAAGCTGTAGTATATCGATTGTTGGCACTACGAGCAGCAGATCCCAAAGTTAAAACTCTTGTGTTCTCAACAGTGAGTATATTTAGTTCATTTTCCTGTCATTTCTTAGAGAACCAATCATTTAATATGTTCTTATGTGCAGTAATTGATTCACAGAGTATAGTTTGGAGAATGATTTTAATAAGAATATAGATTGTAACATAATATGAAACTGTGTAAAGGATTCCTGTGGACTGCAGGTGTTCTACTCATTCATATCATTTGGCATACTGAGAATTCACTAAACTGTCAGAAAAAGTTCAGAGCAGCATGTTTGAAACCACTGAAAACTTATACAATGCTAATTTTACTTTTCACATTTGATATATGCCATTGTTTTTGTTCTTTGTATTATTTGTCATCATGATGTTAATTTAAAGAGCAAATTGAAATTGAAAAGTTAAAACCACAGTTAAAGTAAAATTGATAAAACTTGTTAATGCTTAGGTTGTCAAATTTTGTAAATTACCAACTTTTTTAACAAGTCATTTTACCAATTATAAATGGATATGTTTATACTATTAATTATTGGGCTCATGCTATTTCCTGGTTGTGCATTTTGTGAAGACCTTAAATGTTAGATGGTATTAGTTATTTGGTTTTAATTAGATAGATATACCAGCAGTTGCTGCAAATTTTTAGATTGAAAAACACCATATCTTTGCAATAGAAGCAAAATTATTGAAGGCTGTAAAGAATAAATGTATTTTGCAGTTTGAGAGAAGAGTTTTTAATGCACATAAAGATCAGGTTATAAATTTTGAAATCTCACTACTGCTCTACTGTAAGCTCATATTGGAACCAACAGATGCCTCTGTTTCATCCACCACCATCAGTCAGTTTACAGCCAATGATGGGAGAAAGAACTTTAACATATTCTACAGAAAAATACATGTCTATCATTTCCTGCTGGACAAACAAAAGAAAATGATAAATGTGCAAAAATGATGGAGGAGAAACATGGGCATTTTTGGCATGTTAAAATTGGGAGGGGGGATCTATTGACTAAAATGAAAGAAAACCTACAGAATGCAGAAATATGCTACTATATTCATTTTAAAACATCAAAATGTTGATTGGGGAAGTAACTGCATCTGCTTCACACAAAATTATTTGATAAGCAGTGAATCATCAACCAAATGTTGTGTAACTATAAAATTAATAACTATGGTGGCAATATTCTATACATTTATTAAATATGGAGCAGAACATATTAGTTTATTTTAATGACTTTTAATAGAGATATCTTTAAATAATTGAATGCATCAAACATTAATGTGTGTTCTTGTTTACAGTGGGAGAAGGTTTTAGATGTCCTAGCATATGCTCTGAAAGAAAATAACATTACATTTTCTAGACTTCAGCCTGGGGTCAACTATCAGGAGAATTTGCAGAATTTTAAGGTATATTATGATTTTTTTAATTTACATGCTCATATATGCTACTACTTCATTTTCATATAGTTTTAATAAGCCAAGTTTTTGCTAGTAATAAGAGAAAGAAAAGGGAACTGGAGAAAAGAAGTGAAAGAGAAGAGAGTATTAATAAACAAATAAATTTGAGTGATTTATCAGGGGAAAAAGTTCACTTACCACCCATAGCCAATAAGAAATTTTAAAAAACTTTTCAAGCGGTACAATGAGAGAAAAACTCTGGTATTTACCAGATTAATTGTAAGGATTGTGAAAAAATCCATTTAAGGAAGACATAGAGAATTATAGGCATTAGGCTGAGGGAACATTGGAGAAACATCCATTACAAACAAATAGATAAATCAGCTGTGGCAGCACATTTTTGGAATGAAAACCATGAAATAGAAAAAAAAAAAAAACATATAAAGTTATTAAAACTGTTCAACAACTGAAAGAACTAAACGTAGGGAAAAGGATTTATATAAAAAAAATATTAGCATAACCTGAATATTAGCATGAATTTTGACATCCCAGAAGCACAAGCATTTTATTTAAGTTTATCACTAGACCACCAGAGTCAACCTGGATACCTACTTTACCCAGCTTCTACAAATGATCCAACAGTCATTTAACAGCTGATGATGTGGAAAAAGTTGCACGAAACATGTGTCCTGAGTAAATCTCATGTAAGTGAAACCATAAAGTGTTCTAAATATTCTACTCAGAAGAGATTATAAATGGTAATGAATTTTCATTTCATCAGTATACACTTTAAAAATGGTGAGTATATAAATTCTATAAATTAAAAAATATATAATTTTAAAATCTTGTAATTGCATAAGTGATTTATCATAGAGGTAATTCAAATAGAATTTTCTGAATTTTAAACTTTTCCTAGTACAACTACACTGCATAACAGCTTTTGAATCTGTCTGTCTCTCTTTCTCTTTCTCCCCTCCCCCTGAACATTTCTGATATATTATTTTTTTATAAGTTTATTTTGATGAATTAAAGGTAGCTTTAAGGAAATTTAGATGGAGACCAATTGTGAAAAAAAAAAATATAGTAATAACCATTTACAGTGATAATTCTTGTTGAAGTAAACAAATCCCAATATTCACCATTTAGTAGATTACATCCTACATTTTTTCACTTATACAGCACATCAGTAACATCACAAACTATAGTTCAGCAATGATCTAATATACTGAGACTGAGCTATCTTTGGTCTTTTTTTCCATAACGGCAATTTCTAGGTGGAAGATTGTAAATTTTTATAATTAAAGAAATTAATTATCAATAAATCCATAGTTATTAGTGGTGGGAGCATTTATATGTTTGTGGCTAATCATGCCACAATTTTTGGGGAAGTAAAAGAATGGAATGAAGAAATTTAGTTTTAAGGAGATGATACAACCCATATTTTCATAAGATATCAGAATATTTTGCACCAATTCCTCATAGTTATCAAATCTGCTGGTACCAAGAAAATTAAAAACTACATCTCTAAATGAGTTCCAGGCAATCTTTTCATTTTCTTCCAGCAAACAAATCAAAGTGAAAACTCTTCTTAAACTAATATTGTTATAGGGTTGTTTGATGACACTTACATTTCACTTACTTCATTTTTTTAATTGATATGTTTTGGGAACATTCGTTCCCTTTATCAATAGAAGACCAACTATTAGAAGCATTCTATATAGGCAATCGGAGAAATGTATCAAATATATACAAAGATGATGTGTCAAAGTTCATGAAATGGTTTTTATTTTGATGATGTAAATTTTTTTCCATGTTGATATTTCCAAAGATTTGCAAGTATGTTTCAATAATTATTTTTTTTTATCAATTTCATGGTTTTTGGACCAAAAGTGGGCTGCCACAGTCGATTGCATTATCTGTTTTTAATGGATATTTCTGAAATATTCTTTAGTGTGGGTTTCCAAATTTCTTTTCATTTTTTTGACATATACCTATCACAGTCTTTGCAGCTGATTTGGTAGATACCCATCTTATTGTCAGAAGATATAGGATCTTTACAAGAAGATTATAATAAATTTTTAATACTGTGAATGTTTTGAGAAACCAGCATTACTTTCTGTTTTTTAAATTTTTTTTAAATTTATTGAACTTGCTAGGGTGATATACAAATTTGAATTGCAATTGCAAAGACTGTAATCATGTATGTATTAAAAATGAAAAGAAATTTGGAAAACTGTACCAAAGAGCATTTCAGAAATATCTGATACAAACAGATAGAGAAATTGGCATTGGCAGCCACTTTTAGCCAGAAAACTATAGGGAGGAACGAACTTGCAAACCTTTGGAACTATTGACATGTGAAAAAATTTATATCATCAAAAATAAAAACTGTGTATGAACTTCCAGATGCCATCATTGGATGCATTCAATAAATTTCTCCAATCGCCTATGAGTATTTTTGTTCTAAATAGTGTTTAATGCTCTTTTTACTACTAAGGCACCATGGGCAGCCTACAAGTATGCTTCTTACCAGTTGGTCTTCTGCTATTGATGGAAGTAAATGTTTCCGAAAACATATCCAGTTAAAAAAAAACAAAGTGAAGTATAAGTGTCACCAAACCAACTCTATATCAATATTATTTTACTACTTCACTGTTAATATCTTCAAGAGTATAAGTTCATATCATCTTAACTGTCTTGTTGTGCCCAATGAAAAACTCCTTGTGTCAGTTTTGCTTCACTGAAACCGAAAAATTTTGGATGGGTGTACTGAAATGCCTTCAGTGTCTTAACAAAAATTTCCATCAAACTCAACTATATAAAATTACTTAAATGTAAATTGGAACTTGCACAGTGAAGCCAATCATATTAATGAATATCATTGTATGATTCAGTTGAACTACACACTCTTAAAGCTTCACTTACTTTTCATAAATGTATGGAACCGGTTTCGAGAACCATCGGTTCCATACATTTATGAAAAGTAAGTGAAGCTTTAAGAGTGTGTAGTTCAACTGAATCATACAATGATATTCATTAATATATAAAATGACTTTATTTTCAGGTATATTCAGGTTGGTGCTGAACATGTTTCTTTCCAGGCTCTAGTGATTGACATATTTTTTCTTTATAGGCACAGTAACCCAAATTACAAAGAAAGAAACAGAACTTTGTTTATTCTAGTTACAATAGTACTGTCTGTTCTGGTGGTAAAGTGACAACCATACTTGCCTCCTAAATCCAAGATTGTGGATTAAATCCTGGCCATTATCAATGGATTTTTTTCTGGCATAAAATTATTAAATATGACTTTCTTCAGAAGGGAAGCAAAGCCATGGATCCCATGTCGCAGATTTATGGCATGTAAAAGAACCTCAAACCTGAGCTTATGAGCAAAATTTTTAGGATTTTCATGCCCTAAATTAAATGGGATACTAATGACCTGAGATGTTAAAGAGCATCTGTAAATAAACCAAATCAACAATAGTTGCAGTATATGAAGTAAAGCCACTATTTTTAAATCTGTACACAATTTTTATTTAAACTTTGCAAAATTGATTTGCTGCAGAATAGTCTTATTTTCATACTATTCTTGCATGTGCACAGTGTAAGCAAAGGGGAACAGCTTTCAGACTGATTTTGAAAAATCATTGAACAATTGCCAGTCTTCTGTGTTATATTCCAATTTAAGAGCATGTATTAGACCATCACTGTTGTTGCAAAATACAATACTTTTCTCGTAGAAAAAAATGGAGCATATGGTTCATGTGGATCACAAAATACTGAGATTTTTAACATCTTCTGCTAATAAATTCCATCCCTGTAATCTAAAAACCAGCAATTTGATTTTAGATTTACTAAGTTCCAGGTCTCATAATAAATCAATTAATTCACCTTGTGTGATCAAGTGAGGCTCTTTTGGATAATTGATTTTGCATTCAAGTTTTTAAGTATCAGTATCTTCAGACGATCCAGCTTCAACTTTTGACAATGAAAAATTGTAGATAGTATTTTTTAGTAGTTTTGGCAAAAACAGTTGGACACCTGAGGAACTGGGTGAATAACTGCAGAAATGTTTGAATAGAGAATAGTGTGCTGCTTCTTTGAGGTAATACCTAGCAATGTTGGAGTTGAATAAAAATAGCAATCTGGAACATAATTTGTTGGCTCCTTCCAAATCATGAGTATAGACAAAGGCATAGCTTGATTTTTACACTGTAAGGTTGATTACCAGTTTTACAGCAAATTTGAGGGATTCACACCTTAGTTTCAGCTCCTGCTTTGCCCTGAAGTTCAGTTGGTATACTTTGCATGTCAGTAGGAGTTAGCTTACACCTTTGTTTCATTGTTGTAAATTTGCCACAAACATGACATAAAGAATCACTTATATTAACAAATTTGCACAACATACTACAACTTTTATTGAAAAATTGCATTCTTAACTGTAAAAGTCACTGTTCACTTCACACTTCTCCCTTGTAAGCTCTCCTCTTAACTAAAGTACCTTTAATACCTTTTTACTACATTTTCATTTAATTTTACTCAATTAACTAATTCTTGAACCCTCATCTTTGGCATATCAGCAGTTTCCTACTGGAATATCCGGAACACTTGGACTCAGTATTTTATTAAAATTGAAATTTAATACAAATGTACCCCTACATATTACATCAATAACTAAGTAACTTATCCCTTTCATGGAGAAAACCATTTCAATCCTCAATAAGAAGGCTGCAAATGGTTTTAGCATAGCAATTAAGCAATAAAACTTTTTCTACAATATTAACAGTCTCTATAAGGAACACTCCTCAAAACTTTACTTTTCCATTTGCATAAAGGCTTCTATATTAGTGAAAAAGATTTGCTAAAATAAAAATATCAAGGAAAATTTCTTAAAATATCAGAGCAACACATCTCAAACACAACTGTCAATGGAACATTTTACTTTCTGTATTTGAATTCAGGAGATCAAAAATAATAATTATTGATGGCTTTTATGTATGACACAAAATGCCTGTTGAACAGTGTTATCTATGAGGTATAATCACTAAAAACAATTTTTTTTTCTTCATATTTTACCTTTTATCAATTTTAATATCTTTTTCCATTACTTGCCCATTTGAATGCACGTATTACGATGCTTCTTCCACTTCTCAGGCATACTTTGAAAGACCTAAGAATTGCTTTACATCTTTTCTATTTTTGAACTCTCAAATAAAGTTTAAACTTAAATACAGAAAATGAAAAAAGTCACATGGAGAAAGATCTGGACTCCATATGGAATGTAGTGTATTGAATTTACCAAATCTTGTGTTATCGTTTCTTTTTTACAATTTTCTTGCTCAAAGTCTTTCAATACAAACTTGTAATATTTGCCCGTGATTGTAACGTTCTATGGAATTCCATATTATAAACCATTACGTTACAGACAATGAAAGAAACCATTACTTTTCAGCAAATGGAACAACTTTTGACTATGTTTTGTTTTTTTAAGGATAAATGAATTTGGCACCAAATTATCGACTTTTTTTCCCTCTGGTTCTTAATTATGGTATAATGAATGCTCAATTCATTGTTCCAGGAAGCTTCATTTTCCCAGATCCATCATTCAATTTATTTAGTATTAGATATAATTTCATTATAAACAATAGGAATAAAACCTGCATTGATTGTTTCCAAAGTATCATTTTCTTACATCGATAGAACATTCTTTTTTAAATATAATATGCATCCTCGATTGATCATATTTTAATCACAAATCACTGATTAATTGTGTAAAGTACAGTGAATCAATATGCAGCAAGGTGAAGTGAAGTGGCAAGGCTTTGCTAAATGGAGTGCATGAAGACAAAATATATATTATAGTGGCATGTGCTTGTGTAGGAGGGGAAGTGTGAATAAAGTTAACAAACCAAACTGTGAAAAAGGAAGTTAAGGTTTTATTGTTTTTGGAGTCATGACGCGCCCCATGAAGCATGTGAAGACACTTGGGATAAGACCTTATCATCCTTCAGGCACCAAATAATTCCAGAAAATACTCTGAGAGTTTGGGATTACTTTGTCCCCACTGAACAAATTCACCCTAAATAATCTACTCAACTTCGGTAATAATGATAGAATACCTGATAAGAAGAAGCCAGGAATATATATAAAATCAACTGTTCGGAATACAACAACATATATATTGGCAAAACAAAAAGAAGCACTGGAATTAAGCTATAGGAACACTGGAGAAACATCAGGTACAATCAGATAAATAAAGCATCAGTTGCACATCACTTTTGGAGAAATAAACACAATATAGAAATGGAAGTAAACTTATTGAAATTCATTGATAGGCCCTTGGAGTTGGGGATATGGGGGAAAAAAATTATAAAAAAATATGAAAATAAGGTTAAGAACTTCAAGATCCAACAGAAAACAAATTATCCAAAAGTTCATAAAATGTCCATAACTACACCAAGTCTATTCAACAAACAGCCAATCTGGCAGTTGACACATAGTTGCTGATGCAGGGGAAGGCATGTGAAACATGTTCTGTATAATCCAATGGTAAGTGCAGCATAAGAGTATTAAATCAACTCACTATCTAATTAAGAATAAACATAAAAGTTATTTTAGACCATGGGCATCTCTAATATGGGGAAAGCAAATCCCATAATATTTTCATATTTTAAAATGAATAAAATGAACTGGTCTACAAAAGCCAAAAACTTTTTTATTTTTCCACCTGGATTTATGTAATATGAATGCCCTGAATTCAAATATGTTTTCAGTTTTACTCTATCAGGCTAGGTTTTTAAACGAAACTATATTAAACTTAATAATGCACTTATATCTTTTATGAAATATTAAGTTTTAAGACATACAGCTAAGACAAATTGTTTTGTAAGTTTCATTTTAACTTAAATATCAATGAATATATTGAAAAAAGAGAGCTATATATCAATAATTATGAATTTTCAAACTTGCTTCATTATTAGGGAGAAGAACACTTCATTTTTTTCAAAGCTGTGATATGTCCTTTACTAGGGCCTCTTTTCAAACACCAACAGTAATCAATCATCATTGACACATCCTAATGGCCTTGATAGTGATTTCTGTTGTTTTAATGTCTTTAGAAACTGCTCACCTTGTTCTTCACTCATTGCACCAAGATTTGCAGAGAAATAATCAATATGGCTGTTGAGAAAATACACTTCAAACATTCATTTTACACCCTAGATCTCTAAAATGTTGTAACATTTTTTCCACAATTTCTGTATAGTTCTCAGATTTCTTGTTGCCAAGAAAGTTTTCTGTCACTTTTTATTTGCTAACCATACTGACATCTCTAATTCAAACATTGATCGAGGAAAGATCTCATCCTGCATAAGCTCATAAATCTGGGGTCAATCGAAAATACCTGCTACTATCTTAGCTTCAGGTTTCTATAGGAACTTTTGTAACTAGAAAGTTGAAACAATCGCTATTCATATTCAGAACAGTAACAAATTGCTTCATCAGGCCTAATTTAATATAGAGTAGTGGAAGAAGGACATTAGAAGGAGAAACCAATGGTTGGTTCACTTTTTTTTTTTTTTTTTTTCCAGGAACTAAATTGCTCCTTTATGGCCAATTTTTTCTGGTTCAGTGCTCTGATTTATCCCTACTGTCCCAATGACATGGTGAACAATTTATCTAGTTTAAATGTTTTAGAATATTTATTTTACATATCTGCTCAATGAATAAATAAAAACAAATTATGTTCTATAATACCAATTTTTGATATACTGTAGCCAGATGAAACAAAACTAATGCTGGCTTGGGAGATTCTGTGTAGTAAGGAATCAGAAAATATGAACAATTTTCATTAAGCAAAAAATTGTATAGACCAGTGAATAGCATATTTCTGATTTCTGCAGGCTTTCTTTCATTTTAATATGCCAGTTTTAACATGCCAGAGGTGCCCATTTTTAAACCTCTTACCCCATACATTATTTTCTCACATTTATCATTTTCTTTTGCTGACTCCTCAGAAAATGACGGTGAAGTTTACCACATATAACATTATTCTGAAGTCACTTTTCATTTTCAAATGACCATTAACTTAGGCAAATTTTCAGATGCTGCAAAAATATGAACCCCAATTGGTTTGTAAAAAAATTGGATTTTATTATAACAAGAATAAACAAGAAAAAGCTAAATGACCACCAGCATCATTCAATAAGAAATAGCTGTTCTTATATGCTATCAACAGCATTCCTAGATAGCTATCAGTAAGTTCTTAGACCTTGTTTTGTACTAATTGCTGCTTAATCGCTTTTTATCAGTAACTGCACCAGTTTTCTCAAATTTGTTCAACAGCTAACAAAATAATTTTATAGAGCAGAGTCCATTCCTCTATCCATATAAGAGGTTAAGTCTATAAGTTTCCATCCTATTTTCTAATATGATAAAGACAAAAACTATATTTCACTTTTCAATATAGTTATCCTTTATTGCAACATCTTTGAATTAACATTCCAACGCCCCCCCCCCCAAATAGTCAGAAGTCTTGTCTGTAAAATAGGCATAAACAGCATCTATCACTTCTTTGTCATACTTAAATTTTCTTCTTTGAAGGTCCTTCTTGAGTTTTGAGAAGCGAAATAGTCACTGGAAACTAGCTCTGGGCTGTAAGGTGGATGGTTGATTTCCTTGAAGCCACATTTCTTCACTTTTTCCTTATTCAGCTTCCTTTGCAACAAGAGCTGTGTGCACAGGCGTATTTTCATGAAGAAGGTGCACACCACGACTCAGCTTTCCTTACCTTTTCTCTTTGATGGAAGCACATAGTCTGTGTAGTAGGCCAGCATAGTACTCCCCATTTACTGAGGTGTTCCTCTCCTTGAAGTCAATGAAGAGTATTCCTTCACAGTCCCAAAACATTGTGGTCATGATTTTGGTTGACTGAGTGACCTTGGCCTGTAGAGGGGTACTTTGCCAGGTGTATGCCGCTCCATTGATTCTCTTTTGGACAAGGGATCATAGTAGAGGACCATAGTTTCGTCTCTTGTATCAATGGTTTGCAGAACTTCTCTCTCGTTGCCATGCCAGAGCTCCAAAACTGCCAGACAATCGATGACTTTTGCTGCTTTTGGACTGAGGAAAGAAGTATAGGCACCCATTTTGCACTAACCTTATTTACGTTTAAATGTTTGTGAATAATTTGAAGGATGGTTGTTTTAGAAAGGCCCAACCTTGCTGCTATTTCTATGACTTTGAGTCACCGGTCTTCCATAATTTCTCCTTCCACAGGAACAATGTTTTCAGGAGTGAGCACCACCAAGGGCCGGTCTGCATGCTCGTCTTCATTGCTTTCTCAACCCATTCGAAAAAGTTTGGTTCTTTCTTTTATGGTAGATGCTTCCCCATATACACCATCCAATTACTGTTTAATTTCAGTTGGAGTAAGTTCTTCTTTTGAGAAGAACTTAATAACAGCTCAAAACTCCATTTTGAACATATAACAATCTTCTACACATAGCCTTCTTTATGCAACTATATCTGAACAACTGAACTCAGCAGAGCAGAAGTTACAGCTGCAAGTATTTACTTAACAGATAAGTTATGACACCAGATAAGACTTTTGTGAAGGTGATAATCCTTATCAGCAGGGCTGAAAACTTATGGACCTACCCTTGTAACATTTGAAATCTTCTCAATGCAATGGAATATTGTTTATTACATTAGTAATAATACTGAATGAGGCCAATAGAAACTCATAAAGGCAAAACCATTCTAAAAATTATAATTAAAAAATTGCTGTCAGTATTCGAAACCACAATTGTTTGTACAAACTAAACTGTTACCTTAGCAACAGAAGTTAAACAAAAACCCACAATCCTTCTAAAGCATAATCAGTGTTTGGGGGGAATGAAAAAAGAACCGGGACTGTCAGTAGTTTAAAAATAGCACAAATTTTAAAGTCATATATGCATTAATTTATACATACCTTTTGAATATTTTCAGATGTTTTCATTGCTTTCTAATTTGGCTGATGAAGGAGATTATTAGAGAATGTAATATGATACTTCTTGATTCATTAAATAAGTCCCATGTTTTGGAATTAGAGGATGATGTGATTAATTACGAAGAGAGGATGATTAAGGTTGTTTTATTAAGAGTGTTAATCAACAGGTGTTAATGTTTATTAGGTGAAGTATCTGTCCTCTTCTGCTCCTTCCATTTCTTTCAGGAACTGTGATCCAGAAGTCCTGGTCTCCTGGGCTAGCTATAGCTTGTTGCTGGACATTTTCAGGCAATGGCTTGCCTGGGGAGAAAGAGTTGCTGGAGAGAGCATTGTAAAAGATTAATCCGTGAGTTCAGATTATTGATGATGTTTATATGTTTTCATCACAGAAATGTACAGGTTACAATGTGTTCTGTGGATTGAGAGAGAAATTCCAACAAGTTTTATTCTTTAGGTCCGTCAATTGGGACATTGTTTTTAATCTTACAAGACTTTCTATTTTTGATCAAGGCTTGCTATTGGCCCTATTTTATTACTTTTATATCTTTCGTGATTCGCCATTGGTAACTTTTGGACATCTATATCATGCATGTTTTATTGTAAAACCATACAATATTACTGTTTTGTGGGTGAAAAAGTTACTGACTGTTGCACAACAAAATATTAAGGCCCCTCCTTATGTTCTTCAAATGACATCCTGCTCTAGCTGTATGGTTTTGTTATTCTCAAAAGCCTCTCTCTCCTTTCAAAAAAAGGACTAGGGTCGACAGTGGTCAACAGGTCCCTCTATCAACAAGCAAAGTTTTTTTGTGTTTACTGGAGAGCAATAAACCTTATGTGGCATACAAGCTGGCCATTTTAAGGGAACATAACAAGATAAATATGAAACATACATTGCAAAATACATTATTAGATATAAATATATGTGAACATATATGAAGTAAATACACTTAAATTAAATTTGGATAATAACTACTTTGGGTTCAAGTCAGGGATATCCAGTTTCACTGATCTATCTGCTGGAGCTTGTCATCAACAATAGCAATTTTTGTGACTACTTACTGTTAACATCTAACCCATCATTTAAATGGGTAGGTTCTCATATTATTCTACAAGTATTTCCAAATGTTAGAATCGGCCTTTACCTGTCACAAACTGTATTTGTAGTGTGCTGACTTATGTTATTTCAACACCAAATTCATTTTACAATAACTAACAACTCAGACATGACATCAACAATAGAAATAAACAACTGGTCTGTTGCAAACTGGCCACCATTGCTGCTACATTGGAATGGGATGAGATGGAACGAAAGATAAGGGGACTAACCATTTTCAACATTGTGAATTTTTTACAGGCTTTAAGAATATGAAAATGAAGCTTGCACCATAAGAAGCTTAAATCGATCAATCATTTTTATTTGTCAATAGTATTATAACATTTAAATTAATTTAATGTATAAAATGGCTGAGTTGGTAGCCAAGCATATAATTTATTTTTAAAAATGTATGTCCTGGCACTTATAGGTATTTTATTATAAAATTTCATCCTTTTGTAAGAACTAGTTTTCTTAGTAAAAGCAAGTCTACAATTAAGGTTATTTAACTTATAGTTATTTCTGGTGTTTACATTGTGAATATCTGATCTTAAATCATATTGTCCAATGTGAGTATGTACATAGATGACTGTATAGTAAATAAATAAATTCAATACAGGAAGAAATTTTATTTTGATAATAAAGATTTCTCAAATCTTTTCTTTAGCATAATTCTTATAAATCTTCTAACTTAGAGGTATGTCTAATATATGGGCTGTTATGCCATAAATGAATTCCATACATCATTTGGCTTTGAAATAAAGAATAGTAAATATTTCTTAACCCATTAAGTGGAATACATTTTCAAGTTTTCTAAAAATAAAAGTCATTCTAGACAACTTGCTATACATTTTATAAATATGATGCTTCCAGCAGAGTTTTGAATCAAGTTCATAGCCTAATAAATCTATAGTTTGTGTTTCATTTATTACACATTTTAATCCAAAATGCATGATCTGAGTTTCGTCTTAATTCAATAAAAATCCATTTATTGAAAAACTTATTTCTGCCAAACAAATGTTATCAGAGATTAATACATTCAAGCTGTCAACTTGTTTATTCTTAACTATCAATGTTGTATCATCAACATATAAAACTGATTGCTCATGTAAATTATAAATAAAATCCTAATTGTCATAATAAATAAAAATGAACCAAGAATTGAGTCTTGTGGCACTCCATAAAGCATGTCAACAAGGCCTAATGAATTGTTGTTCAGTAATAAATATAGTTATCTTCTTGATAAATGTGAATAAAGCACAGTTTTAAACTATTTTCACATGTATACCATAATATTTCAATTATGAATAACTAAATCATAAATATCTTTTGATATTTTAGAAACTAAAGATACTGGGGCTTATTTGTGAAAAATATAATCTTCAACAATTGATTCATCTTACATGCTGACTTGTAGCACATAGAAAGTGATGCAACATATTCCATGCTTGCAGCCTCTCCAAGGTATGAAAACAATCCTCCTTTTATTAGAGATGGTGATATCCACTGCTATCATTGCTTTTCTCTGACTTGGTTTCATAGTTTTTGAGATGGGAACCATTTACAAGAATATGTCAAAACCCTAATATCAAAACACTCTGCTACAGCTCTCATGGTGAATATGGAAAAACAGTATCTACTTCAGTGCATTGACCTCAACAAAGTGATATTCAACATTATCAAAATTTAATTGTTCTGTACTGATAAGAAAGAAACAAAACATATTAAATGATCTAAATGTACTTGTCGGAAATGAACAAGTAACAGTAGTAGTAAAGCATAGTATTTTGTATACACTTTCTTCCTTTGTTTAATTTTATGCCCAAAATGTTCTGTATTTATTTTAAATTACTAGTTTAAATTCTCTCTTATAGGACAGTAAAAAGGACATTACAGCATTGCTTCTGCCTGTAAGATGGGGAGCTAAAGGTCTGAACTTGATAGAGGCCACACATGTATTATTAGTGGAACCTATCCTTAATCCTGCTGATGAGCTGCAAGCCATTGGACGAGTTCATCGTATTGGTCAAACTAGGTTAGTAAGGTTGTCTCATAGTTATACACATACACATATATTTATTTATTTATCAGGCTATTACAACATAATTTCATAACTTAATATATTGAGAAAATGACTTAGCATGCTTAACACAGCATTAGATAAAAACATCTCTGGAGATCAAAAAAAAAGTACACATTGGTTTTATCAATATCTTCTTTCTCTACCCCTTATGCCTCTCAGGCATTGGGTTTGGTTATTAACCTCACCTTGACATAATCAACACAGTGAAAAGAAGAAGATCAGGAAATTTTGTGTATACTTCTAAAGGTAATTTTAGCGTGGTATTGTCACTATCATGCGGCATGTTTTATTTCTTTTTTTATTATTAAATCCACACATCTTACAAGAAGATATTGGACACAAGAATATATACGATAAAAGAACATATGTAACTAGAAATTACAATCGACAAAGCAACAAAATAAAGTTAAGACACTGATTGGGGTGGCCAAAGTCATTAAGGCACAGACTTGTGAATGGCATGTTTGGAGTTCAATTCCTCCCAGGATCATCCTCCCTGACTGAGATTTTTTCCAGGTTTTCCTCAGTCATAAAAGGCAGTTGTCAGGGAGATATCCTAAATCTAGTGGAATGCTTCCTTCCTTTAAAAAAATAATCCTTTCCTAATTAATCATTTCATCTTGAATATCATCAATGTCCACTACATATAGTGCCTCATTAGTAAACATGGACAAAAAAAAATGTTAAGAGCAAATAAAATAACATTCAAAACATAGGAAAAATATCTAAATCCAAATCAACTGACACGAGCAAATGTATTCATTAAGAAAATAAATTATAGACTGTTTAAAGCACCATCAAAATCATCAATACTGTACATAGCTTTACTAATAAATCACTTTTTGGTATGTTTTTTAAACTTTAAAATGTTCATATTCTAATATATATTGCAAGTTTATTGTACAGTGTTATAACTATGTGTATATAACTTTATTGGAGATTTTGATTTTATTAACAAAAGTAAAGGTAGAAGAAATAAAAGGGAAAGAATTTCAAATGCTATTGGGGCATTTATTTCACTGAAACTGAGAAGAATAATTGAAAGAAAATCATGCTTAGAAAATGTGATGTGCTTGTTAACTCCAGAGGGAGCAATTATGTTCAGGAATAACTTATATTCCCCTAAAAAATTCACTATTTCATATTTGGGATCTTTTTCACAGATTAGATAAAGAAACAGAAGAAATTAAAGAGGGTAATCTAATTGTAGAGGTGTTTGTTGGGGATTTAATGTAAGAGTAAGTAACATTTAAGAAGAGGGGAATTTTATACAGAGAAGGGCCTATGTAAAGGAAAAAGTAAAGATTTAGTGAAAAATGAGGGGGGATACAAGTTAGTTAATTTTTTGAGAGCAATGAACTGATAATTATCATGCTTAGAAAATGTGATGTGCTTGTTAACTCCAGAGGGAGTATTCAAGGGAAATGTTAGAAATGGTGAATAATTTTGAAGTATTCAATTTTTTTAATAATGGTAGTCACTTACCATTGGAAATTGAAATTAGATATAATAATGTTGGGTGCAGCGAAGAATGAGTGTCAGTGATCCCACAAAGAAGGTGATAAGATATAAATGGAAAGATGAGTTAAGGGAGATTTTTACATGATATTAAATTCAGGTATGAGTGAGATATGTGTATGTGCAATAAGAACAATGGATTTAAGAAAGGAGGTGAATAAAGTGTTAAGAACTCTTGAGTTTATACTAAAATTGGCTGGAGAGAAAATGTTAAGAAAGCCCAGAAAACCAAGTATGGTGGGTAGTGACTGGTTTGATAAAGACTGTAGGAGGATGAGAAGGTTTGTTAAGGAAGCAGTTATATATCCTAAACTTAGGTATTAATTTTTTTCATGGGAGAGATTCTCCTGAAACGCGAAAAATGAATACCTGAGTTCTCCATTGCCAACAGCTTTGTAAGTACAATATCTATTTACAAGCAGTTATATATTGGAGGGAAACAATCAATATAGAAATAAGATTGAAATATTAAATTTAAAGGAAGTGTATAGGAATATGTTAGAAGTTAAGAGAAAAATTGGATTAGGGTCAGGGCTAATAAAATTAAAACAAAAATAGAAGCATGTAGATCCCATAAAGTGTGGAAAATGTTACGAAAATATTCAAAAATTACAGATGGTTGGTGTAAATATTAAAGCAACAAAGTGAAAAAATTTCTTTAGAAGATTGTTCAAAATTCAAGGAGCAGGAAAATACAATCATTTGGAGGGGAATGTAAGTATATTGAAGAATTAGATAGGCCATTTTCTAATGCACAAGTATTTAAACAAGCTAAGAACACGAAAAGGGTTTGATTAATTTATGGACGCTCTTTAACAGCTCAGGTCATAAGCATCACGAAAAGGGGCAAAGCACTGGTAATAGATGGATTACTTGCAGAATTCCTTCAAGATTGGTACCGCCACAGGTGGCTAAGGTCGTTAAATCGCAGACTCATGAGCAGGAGGTCTGGGGTTTGAATCCCGCCAGGACCGTTCTCCTTGACTGAGGTTTTTTCCAGGTTTTCCTCAGTCCTCATAAATGGCAAATGCCAGGGAGGTACCCTAAACTTAGGCCTGCAATGTTTCCTTCCTTAAAAATAAATCCTTTCCCAATATATCATTTCATTTTATGTATCACCAGTGTCCATCGCCTGTGGTGCCTCTGTAGCAAAAACGGGCATTAAACACTATTCATTCATTCAAAATTGGTATGAAAGTTTATACAGATTGAATGATCTACCAGAGCTGTTAAGTGCTATTAAGCACAATAAAGGAATACCAAAAAGTTGGAGAATTATCATTCATCTGATATATAAATGAAAAGGTAGCTTGAGAAGTCCTAATAATTACAGGGGAATAGCATTATTATCCAACTAAGGAAAAATGTACACGGGAGTACTAGCAGAGAGAAATCAAAATTGGAGTGAAAAATATTTATGACAATTGAGACAATAATTGATAAATGTTTCAGAAGGAAGTGGGGGAAAATGTATATGGTTTATGTGGATCTGGAAAAAGCCTATGATAAAGTTATAAGATAAATTGCTAAATACGGTTGAGATTCTGCAGGAAATACACTTTGTAACAAATGGGGAGGGGGGAAGATGAAGTGATACAGGAAATTTCACAGAACTTAGATTGGTTGCAAGTTAAGCCCAATTCTATTTAACTTATTAATAGATGATTTGAAGGCAGTAAAATAAATATATGCCTAAGATAAGAGACAAGGATCCAGGGCTCCTTTTTACTGACAATTGAATGGTGAGCTCATTTATGATTGGTTTAAACAAGGTCTTAATGGAAATAAGAGTTATTGTAAAAACTTGGGGTTCATAGTGAATTGAGAAAACATAGGTGTGTAAGAAAGGTGCATAATTGAAAAAAGAAGAGGTGTGGTCAATGGCAGGTAGTTAATGATAGTTAGATATCTAGATGTAAAAATTAATAACACTGGTAACTGGGGGAAACAAGAGAAGCATGCATTGGTAAAGATAAAAGAAAGGTCTGCAATGAAATTTGTAAGAAAATGTAAATCATATCTAATCTGTCCTCTAACATACTCTTATGCTTCACTTACTTTTAAATACGGTGGGACCGGTTTCGAAGAGACATCCTCTCCATCTTCAACCAACTTGACCAATGGTGTCGTCAAGTTGGTTGAAAATGGAGAGGATGTCTTTTCAAAACTGGTCCCACCATATTTAAAAGTAAGTGAAACATAAGAATGTGTTAGAGAACTAATTAGATATAATTTACATTTAGCAAGCTTCACGTGTGAGGTCCAACAGAATTTTTGAAAAATGTCTTGTTTTTCAAAAGTTCTTAAATGGTAAGAAAATGTTTAATGTAGCACCAGTAATGGATGTAAGATGGTTGGAGAGGATTTATATAGCCATAGTAGAATCAAGATGGGCATATGGTGGAGAAATATGGGGAGTTGAGGAAGGGTGGAAGATATGAATAAAATATTGACTTAATGAAGCATGCATAGATTGTAAAAATTATAAATTATATTAGGGGTATTGGTATTTTGTAGTTCGAATTGATAAAGAATATATGTTGGTGTCAAGCCATAACCTAATGTGTAGTTATGTACAAATAAGTAAATTACAAACAAATGTCTCTTGGGTGTGCCAGTAGTAGACTACTGATCAGTCAGAGAAAGGTATATGGAGTGAGGAGTAAATTATTTGGTCAAAAAGAAGGCTTGAGGTAATTAAAATATATTGTCTGTAAAAGAAATTGTAATGAGTTGGCTGAGGCCAGAATTAGATATTTGCCATCTTTTATTGTTGCTTACTAAATAAATCAAAACTATATTGTGATTTAGACAGTCTTTTGCAATCCAATATGATTGTGTATCACATTATGTGAGCTAAACAGTTATAAAGTATTCTCAATGTGAAGCAGACAGTGATAAACATATATAGAGGAAAGAGTCATAAATTTGCATGGCTGAAAAGTTAATGTGCATGTTTGAGTAGAGTTCAATCCAGTAATACACCTAATAGCCTTTTGTTACATAATTGGCCCCAGAAGAATTACCTCACAATAGAATAACATATAGCAAGTGTCTGTCATAATAGGTAGAGGAATGAATTTGGTTTTCATTTACACAAGTTTTTTTTACTTATGAAGAACCATGGATAGAGAAAATGGTGTATGGATAGAAATATGGAAATATGATGACTAGTGCAAGATCCTGGATTTAATAAATAGATCATTTTGTAAGTTAATACTGGAATTACCGAGAATGTCACCTAATAATGTAACCTTGGTAGATTGGGTAGGTCAATTAGTAAAGGAAGAATAATTGAAAGAATTATGAAATACCAATATAGAATAAATATGTTAGATAATGGATAAATTGTCAAGGAATGTCTTGGTGCACAGGAGAAGTTTACTTGGAAAAGATCATGGATGCTTGAAACACAGAATATTGTAGAAAAAATTAGCATGGAGGCTTGTTGAGTAAATAAGCAATAGGGGGTTTTCGGAAAGAAGTAAGATATAGAACTGAAGATATTGAGAAACAAGAAATCTTTATTAACTTTAGGGACAAAGATAAAAAGAATTTGAGGAAGGAGAAGAATCTAGAAACTTGTGATAAATTGGGGAGGGAAGGTTTTGCTTGGGCCAGATGAGAAGTAAGGAATTTAAGAGGACTGAGAAAAATCTGTGGAAATGAATGCCGCATTGTTTTTTTTTTTTTTTTTTTTTTTTTTTTTTTTTTTTTTTTAAATGGTGTTTAATGTTCGCTTTTACTACTGAGGCACCACAGGCGGTGAACACGTGATACATGAAATGAAATGATAAATTGGTAAAGGATTTTCTTAAAGGAAGGAAACGTTCCAGGCCTAAGTTTATAGTACCTCCCCGGCATTTGCCAGTTATGAGGACTGAGGAAAACCTGGAAAAAACCTTAGTCAGGGAAGACAGTCTTTGTGGGATTTGAACCCCAGACCTTCCGCTCACGCTTAACGACCTCGGCCACCCGTGGCAGTCTCCATTTGTGGTAAAGCTGATAATGAATACCATAGCATATTACATTGTGGACAAACAAAGTGGAAGATTACAGGTATGGGAAGAAAAATGGAAGAAATTTGAGGAAGAAATTTAAATAAGAAAGATAGATGTTGGGAATCAAAGGAAATAAGAATATAAAAATGATGGGAGAAAACTTGGGAAAAGTAAGGGATAATTGATGGAGGAAGATTTGAAGTATTACAGGAGAAGAGAGTTTAGATATAGGGAATTAGTAAAAAAAAAAATTATTATTAGAATAAGAATGGAAGTAATGAAATTGATTATGGTTCAGTTTCCAATACATCAACAACTTGAAGTTATGATTTATTGGGATTGGAAACTAGTATAGGTTGGTAACTTTTGATGATGTAAGATGCAGGATATGTTAGCTATTTGTAATATAATTGGTGCTAAATAAGTAAATGAAGTGTTTGTTGGTAATATAATAAGAATTTAGTAATAGTATTTGGTTAATAGTAAAATAATGGAAATATGTTAATTGTAATTTGTTGGAAAATTATGAAGAAGATAAATAATTTTGAATAATTGACTGCATGTATGATCAGAATGTATGCTGCACTGAAATATAGGTCACAGTAGTTGAGAAGGCCTTTGTGTTCTGAAATAACTGCAAGCAAAGCTGTAATCTATTAAACTCTGCTTCTTAGCTTAGTATAAGAAGGATCCACAACAGATGTCATTATATACATGGTGTATACGATTTAAAAACTCAGGCTCTGTACAAGAGAAAACCACCAACCATGGCAGCAAACAACTTGGGATGTCACAAAACTGTTCAGAGATTTCTTTGAATCCATTTGCAACAGAAACCATACTAAATCCAGCTTCTCCAAGCTCTCACACCGTATAATTGATGGCACATATTCTGCAAACATTTCCAGGATAAAGATTTTGCTAATAGGTTGATTTTCAGTGATGAAATGCACCTTCCATTGAAGATATAGAACAAATAACTGTAATGTTGGGGAGTAGAGAAGTGCAAACCTGCATGCATAGGTGCAACATTTGCGAGAGTTTCTGAAAATCTATGTGTTTTGCACCATTTCATACAACATGGTTTATGCACTATTTTTCTTCATGGAAAATTCTGTAAACGGAATATCACATCTAGACATGTTGACACTGTGTTGATGCCTCAGCTACAAGATCACCCTGATTTCATATTCCAATAAGATGGAGAACTTCTGCACTTTCATCCTGAAGTTTGCAGCTATCTAAATAATGAATTGCCATGGATCAAGCACAAGCCTAACAGCAATCCATGGCTGTTGACATGGCCTCAATAGTCACCAGGACAGACCTTTTATTTTTGCAGGTTTGCATTGAAACTTCTTATACACCCTAAGACAAAAAAAAAAAAAATTAGCAGACCATTGAAGCATTAATTTGTCTAAACTCTGCTCGGCTCAATGCTCAATTCCTGGCATGTCTCTGCATGCAGGTCTTACAGTCTTTAGCCTTATTCTGTCATCACCTCTCACATTGAGTTTTCCATGTCAGACATACGCTAATAGTTGAATAGTTAAAAGCGGTGTCTTAGTAATGAGAGCTACCGAAGTTCAAATCCTACCTATGCATGAATTGCTTTATTTGTTATTTTTTGCAAGTAAAAATAATGTTTAGTATACACATGATAATATAAAGATTTGGAAAGATTTATTTAAATTTTAAGACATTTATGCACATGCATGCGCGCGCACACACACACAAAATTAAAGTAATCTTCATTTTAAATAAGTAAATTAAATTTGATAAAGAGTTGATTTTTTGTGACACATATGCATCACTTATTTGCACACTTCCCACAGTTGGTCTTCTGCTAATGATGGGATGGAGTGCTCCATAAACATGTTTAAATAAATAAACCAAGTAATTGAAGTATATGACTGTGGGTCCCATATTGTACATGTACGGCACGAAAAAGAACCTCAAGCCTGTAACAGAGACCTCTGAGCAAAAATTGTCCACCATTTCATGCCTGGAATTGAATGGGATGCTGATGACTTGAGGTGTTAAAGAGCATCCTTAAATAAAACGAATCAAAAAAAAAAAAAAATAAAAGAATCGAAGTATATGAGTTACCAAAAACCAACTCTGTACCAAATTTAAGAACTTAATAATTATTTTAAATGAAATGAAGACAATTTTATATTTTCTTTTTAGTATTTTTACTTTAGAGTATTTATTAATGTGGCACTTATTTTGAAAATGAAGTTGATTAATTTATGTTTTTGTGTTAGAGCATAAATGCCTTAATTCAAATATATCTTGTCCATTAAATTATATATTATTGCTGTCTAATATTAACTTGATTTGCAAATACTGACAAATAAAAAATTCAAATATAACAAGGACTAAAACCTAGTTAGTTCTTATTATTAGATTCATGCTTTTGTCTGCTCAGTGATCAGAGCACACTGTCCAAACAAACACATTTCCTGTTTATGGCATAACTTGAACACGAACTGAAGGTGGTATTAAAATGTGAACTTCGCATAAACAAATGCTGCTAATGTTTTCTGAATTGGTCATGGTTTCTGGGCATTGCTCATTTTTTTTTTTTTTTTTTTTTGCCAAATACTATACCAATGTTGCCTTCTAACCTAAATATTCTGAAGAAGGACACATTAATACCATGTATGAAACTGATCATTCATGCTATGGCAATGTGCAAGTATCTCTAGTATTACATTGTTGCCTGCCATGTGACCCATGGTTTAGAAAGCAAATAAAAAACTTACACTACCATTCCTAATGGAACTAATTGTATGCTGGCAGGCTCAGTAATATTGTAAAACTATAAAGATCTTTTTATTAACACTGCATTGTTAGAAAATGCTTCTAGCATTATGCATGAGACAAATCATAATGAACTACATATTTTTTTGTGTGTTTCTTGTCTAGATGGTTTAAAAAAGTTCTAGCTTTAAGTCAACTACTATAATCTAAATAATGTAAGCTTCAGTGATTCTTATATCTAGAAAACAAGACTTAAATCAATTATATTCATTAGAATTGTAAAATAATGTTATAATGCTTTTAATTTAATATGCTCTTAAATGTTGCAGCAAGTGAATATCCTAAGTGCATTGTTTTCTGTTGTTCATAGAACAACTGTTATTCATCGCTTTTTGATACGAGGAACAGTTGAGGAACGAATGTATACAGCAGTGAGAAGTAATGGTGCAGAACAATGGAGTGGTGATAGAGTTACATTGCGCCAGTTGCAGGATCTCTTCACAGCTACTTATAAAGACCAGGATGAGACTGAACCCATGGAAGATATACGTGATATACCATCATCTTCACATATGGATGATATTGATGGAACAAACTAAAAATAGAATGCTTCCAGGTGAATGTTGAATAAGAAAAATGTAATTTAGTGAACTAATCATTAGAATAAATAATAAAATAACTTTTTTCTTCTTCTTTAGTGAAGCAATTTAGGAGAAAGAATGTTCATAAAATAGCTAGAAAAATATTTGGGAGCCTCATTCTAGATGAATGATGCATTTGGCTTATAGCTATATGGATTAATTATCAGTAACTTGTGCTAGACTTTTGCAGTGATTGTTTTATTTGATTGGCACCAAAGAAAACTATTTACTAAAAATTTATGAAATGGGCTGAGTATTGAGTAAGGGGAATAACACATGTCTATAGATCATGTCCCCTTCATTTGAATGAGTGAAATTGTTTACCTTATTCAGTCTTTCCAGCCTAAGCTAAGGTAGCATATAAGCCTAACAAAAGGATCTCATACAAGTAGTTATATAAGGGCCTTAATAAGAGTTGACCATTTAACTCGAATAAATAATACAAATTTTATTTACTTTCTTCCTTGCCTCCTAAAATTGCAATAAGACATATTTTTGGGGTTTTTTTTTCTTATTATATAAACTAGTGTAGCAAAACAGAACAAACTATTTACATGTTCTTTTACAACTAATTTTTGTAATCCAAATGCATTACATCTACCCATTCTGTTCATTGTTCATGTCACTGTGCTTGCAAAAATGATTTGTATGGAATCAGCATGCTTTCTAACTGAACATATTCTGGTGTAATAGTTGAATTAAATTTTACATATGTAGTTGCAAGTAACTAATGTTTGAAATGGCTTTTGGAACTATACTAAAGATGTCAGTATTAGTTTTGGTGATTGATGTTTCAAGTGAACAAACTTATTAGTGTGAGTGCACATATACTTTTGATGAGAAAGGAAAGTATGTGCTGCAGCATATTTTATATAGTAGATTGAAATACTGCAAAAATAGCTTTTAACATTCTTTTATCTGTGTATAACTGTGATATTTTATGTAAATATGATTGTAATGGTTGTGTAAGAGTGAACATTTTATACATGATTTTATAATCTCGCACATAATATATTTTCTTTCCCTTCAAATATCTGTAACTGACACTGCCATTAAGATATTCATGGTGTTTTTAGGTTAAGAGATCATGGAAATTTGAAGGAAATTGAGGCCTCTTGAATAGGAAAAGCATATGATCCAACAAGAAAAAGGTGTTTGAACTGTCACATAGTTTTTCTTCTGCCCAAACAAGACATGTACCAAGTGGAAAATTTTAGTCTTTCTTTCTTCATAATACAAATAAGAGTATATATAATCAGTACCAGTACTGTATATAATAGACAAATAGCAATCAAATGTAAAATTAATTTTGTGTCTGAGCTAATATAGTGAGGCAATTAATTTATTCTTAATTAGCTAGTGAGTCAATTTAATACTCTTATGATCAACTTACCATTGAACACAGAACATGTTTCACAGACTTTTGCCTGCATCATCAGCTGTGAGTCAACTACCAGATTCATTATTGGTTGAATGGATTTGATGTAGCTCTCATGAACATTTTATGAACTTTTAGATTAATTTGTCTTCTGTTGGGATCTCTTCATATTTTTAATAAAAATGTTTCCCCATATTCCCAGCTCCAAGGGTCTATCTACTAATTTCAATAATTTGATATCCATTTCTATATCATGTTTATCTCTACAAAAGTGATGTGCAACTGCTGATTTATCTATCTGATTGTACCTGATGTTTCTTCAGTGTTCCTTTAGCCTAATTACAATGCTTCTTTTTGTTTTGCCAATATATACTTTGTTGCATTCCGAACAGTTGATTTTATACATTCCTGGCTTCTTCTCATCAGGTATTCTATCATTATCACTGGAGTTGAGCAGATAATAGGGTGAATTTGTTCACTGGGGACAAAGTAATCCCAAACTCTCTCATTTTCTGGAATTTTTGGTGGTGGTGGTAATGGTAAATGGAGCATAAGGGTATTGAATCTACTCACTAAATATTTAAGAATAAATAGCAATCACTTTTCATCAACATTAATTATTGCATCTTTCATGGTTTTATCACCTGTTTCATGGCAGCTGGCAGGCCAGCATTCACAGCAGTAACTCTTAGTGAAACAGCTGTAATATCCATGTAACAGATTTAAGTTCTTGCAATTATAACTACAATTTCAATGAAAATTAGCAATTGCTTAATGGCAGGAGATGTTGGAAATGTCTTGCTACATACACACATTTCTAGCATCTTTTTAGAAAATTGTTTTCACACGCATCAATTTTCTTCCAAAATTAAATTGATTTCTCACCTGATATTTTCTTTCTGTTGATCTAGTGTGCGGAAGGGTTTGATACACTTTATATTTTAACCTCCCTCATAAATAAAAATCACATACCATCAGTATGTTATTCCTGTATCCTACTGCACTCTCAAAAAAGATCAGTCCTATTACTTTGTGTGTATTACTGAGCACCATAAACAGATTTTCTCATCCTGCAAGGAGGTTTCATGTATAAAGTTTGGTATTTTTGTACTCAAATACTTGTTATTTTGCATCATAACATGACCATGTAAATGAAACCTTGCTTCAATAATGAATATTAAATATGGATCAATTACTCTATCATTAATGTCCCATAACATCGAATTACATAAATTTATCCATTTGCAGAATCACCTGCCTGTAATGCATGGACAATTGTGACCTTATATGCTTTCAAGTTTAAATTGATTAAATTTTGGAAGACAAACTGATGTGTGTGAATAACAATTATCTAAAAATTTTCCAGAAATGTGTAGATATAGCAGGACAGCATATCTGACATCTAAGATATGTGCTTATTTTCATGGAAATTGTAGTTATAATTGTGATGTGTAGATATGCATTACATCCACTTTTCCGAGAGTTTCGCTCTGACTACCCACCTGTCAGCTACCATGTGATGGGGCCAAAACCATAAAAGACTTGCATAACAGAACTTTAAATGATTATACTAAATTAATAGCAAAACTCTTTTAACTAACAATGTTCACTTTTCCTAAGAATTACACTTAATAGTGCAACCTAAATTGACACAGACTAGAATTCCTGAATTTGTTTCGTAGCAAGGGCAACGTTTTTCTTCTCGAGTAGAATTAAAATCTTCCTCCTACTGTCTTCCAACTATAAGAACAGCCTTGCAGGAGGAACCTTACTATGAGGTGTGTGCAAGTGTGTGCAAGTTTACCTTTCAGGACTGGAAGCAGGTATAAACATGGGGTTTGACTTAAAATATGCTGGCCCTTTTTGGAATGCATGACAGAAATGGCAACACTATATGGTGCATAGAACTGTAGCGACTACAGCTAGAGTGAGAAGTGTTTTTGATACTTAAAATGGTTATATTCTCATTACAAGAACAGGGAGCAATAATTCGTTTTCTCCACTTTGTGGTGTGACACCCATTGGAATTCATTGCCATTGAATGAGAGATGTAGTGATGGTGTCATGAATATGGAAAACATATGTTCCTGTGTGCGACAGTTCAAAGAAGGCCAAACATTGTATGACAACAAACTGAAACAAAATCTGCCTCGTACCAGCCAGTCAGATATCATGGTTGCATGAGTGGAGAAAGTTCTTTTGGAGGATTACTGATTAAGTGTGGAAAATATCACCTCCAAAATTGCCATTACTGTGGGATCTGTGCAGACTATACTGCATAAAGGCCTAAAAATGCAGAAACTGTTTATCGAAGTGAGTGGGAACATAATGCAGGAATTTCTTCATGAAAAAACTATAAAGTGTTTTCTCATGCTCTCTACTTACCTGACTTGGCTCCTAGCAATTTTTGGCTTTTTCCAACAATGAAAGACACTCTCTTGGTTGCACATTCTCCAGTCAAGTCACTATTGCATCTGTGATTTTCCAGTGGCAAAACAGACTCCTAAAGAAGTGTTTGCAGGGAGATTACATTGAGAAGCAACAGAAGCTTCAAATTTTGGTATAAATAGTTTATGAGAAAAAAAAAAATCAGAGACCTTAGAACTTGAACACACCTCCTATAGTAGAGTAGGCAACTTGCATGATATGCTGTGGTTCCTGTTGGCTGATATAATTCAGTATTCTACAGTAATGAATGTATGTAGAAGCTATGTTAATAACAGATGACATCAGTGTTACAGTGGCTTTAGTTTGTTAGCAATATCTAGTTATAAGAAAAGAAAAACTGTTTGTAGTGAAACCCAGATGATAATAGCAATTATTATTAAGACATATGATGAGAAATCTAAACAGAAACCGCTGATAGCCTGGGCGACAAAGTGGACAGTGCTTCTTTAGTATCTGTAGATGTGTCAGAACCCAAGCTCTATAGTATCTCAATAGTGCTAGATTTCCATAAGCAGACTTTCATCTCAGGACAGTTCTAATGGTTGGAACACAATAAACACTACCTTGAAAACTGTGTAACATGACTTCAAGATATACACACAATGTTCACTTCTACAAACAAATAACTGAAAAAAATAATATTTGTATAAACAATACAATCCTCACAGAAGGAAGTGGATGGAAATAAATCAAGCTTGTTATTTATTAATATATTCCTTGTTTTTGAAAGGAAGATAATCTGCTCATTGTGAATGTAGTGTATGGCTTATATGCCTCTCCTATTCTCATTAGATATTGCTGCCATGCATTAGATTGAATATCATGGCATTTTCAATGAAAATTTCATTCTTTATCAAAGCCACAACAATGAAAAAAATCCATTGTATATGCTACACTAATAAAGAGAATTTATTTGATATGTTTCTCCTATTCTAATGGGCTCAATTGTAAATCTCTTATTCATATATATTAATCCTTAAAAAAATCATATATGTGTGTAAAATGCATTGGATAATGCATGCTGATGAAATAGTGTAATTGTAAACATTCAATCTATAGCAGAGGACTTTGGGAACAAATATGTTTCAAGTGTAATTTAGAAAGTTTTCTAGAAAGTATTCATTGGACCATACCTAAAGCCTTGACTTTATGGTTCAGATTAGTAAAACAAATAAAAGAGAGAGAGAGGAACTGCATAATTTTGGTCACAGTCTATAACAGTGCCTGAATTAGAGGATTAGAGTAAAGAATACTCTCCATCCAAATACTGCCAGCATTTAAAGTTAATTACAAAGTACATAAGTGTATTCAGAGCACAATATATTAACAATACAGGCTGTTTTATATAGTGAATACACAACAATTTAAAAATGAGTTTGGATTATTAGCTTCTCTGATTTATTTGTCAATAAGTGCTAACTTTAAAGATATTGCCCATATAACAAATTATTATTGAGGGAATCTCGCAAATTTCACTAATTTTATTCCACTTGGACATGTCTCAAAGGCTGTTGCCTTCATCTTCATGGTTCCAGTGTCTGCTTCCCAGTAACCTCATCACCAAGTGCATAAAATCCACAGAGCAACATCTAATTACCACGCTGGGAAGTAGATAGTGGAACCATGCTGAAGATGAAGGCAACAGCCTTTGAAACATATCCAAGTAAGCAGAACAAAATTAGTGAAATTTGAGTGATTCCCTCAATATTAAATTTTTATTTTATACTATATTTTACTGTGAAAATTCCTGGTATTCAAAACTAATTATTGTCCATATTCTCCTCTCATTGTTGACCAATGAAAACTTATTGTAAGGTACTTTATCTTCTATGTCCTCTATTAATTCAAACATGAACCCTTGTATCTGTTTGTTGTACATTTATACTCTTTCATTAAGTAGTTTTGACTTATAAATAAAAATGTTTCTTCAAAATGGTAGAGCTGCAACACTGTTATTAGCAAAATAATTTAAATATTTTAATAATTTTGTAATCTTTTCTCTAATTTATTCTCCAACTATAAAACCACATGATTACCTAATATCTTTGTTTTTTTTTAATAGATACATGATACTGACATCAGCTAATGTAATTTCCAGAATTTCTCATAAATCATTTAGAAGTTAGCTGAAATAAATAAGGGAGCTGTAAAAATGGGTATAAATAATCAATTTTGTCTCTCTGTGGCACATCTCATTGGCATCAGCAGTGTAGCAGATTATCCTATAATTAAGTAAGAGCTATTAATTTGGAAATTAATAGTTTGTGCCTGTGTTTAACTTTTTGGATAGTTTTAAATAATTTAGAATCTTTAATATTTGTACAGGAAACTTTAATTTTGAATTGAAATGAAAGTTATACGTAGTTTCTGTAGACAAGCACTTTAATGACATTGTGACATATGTAGCCCCTCTCTCAATAAAAACACTGAATTTAGAAGCTTGTAATTTTGAAACATGGATCTTAGTAATAGGAAAATCTAGTTAAACTTTCTATTTTTAAAATAACAATAACAGCCAATACTTTTCTCTTCCACTGGTCTATGGCACGTCTGATTGTAACCTATAACACTACAGATCACATATTTTATTCAACATGTTCAACTTTTCAGATGGTTCTATACAAGTGTTGTAAAATATGGTCTTTAATTCATCATTGGTCAACATGTGAGTGCTATGCTCACTTCTACTTTCATAGCCAGTTATATTGTTTACCATTTAAGTCGACAGAGACATTGTATATCTTTCAATGCTTAATCATGGGACACGTTTATATATTATTTGGAGTGTTCAAGTATTCAAGAACTCCATTAACCTGTAGGCAGAAGAACTAGTTATTCAGTTATTAAACTGTGTCAACCTTTCATGTTATATTGTGGTCTCATCTCATGTTATTTTTTCTGGAGTTCAGAGGTAAGATTTCATCATTTCAACTATTTACATTGTCAACATGCAATTTCAAATCACTTTAGTGTTAGTTATTTCTGTAGTTCTTAGGTAAAGATTATTTATGAGATGGAACTTCAAGAGTAGCAAATACTGAAATGGTTTGAATTTCTAAAGATGGTAGTATATTTGGTCAGGAGAAAGTGTTGAAAATCCTACATACATTGAACAGAACACAGCCTTTAAGATTCTGCAAATTATTTAGATTCAGATGCTGCTCAAAATTCTTTACCACAATATGTAGGAAGAGACAGAAAGATATTGTAGGATGTCCACTCATCACCACTAACACACATACCAGGAAAAGGAATATTAATCTGCCAGGTGTAAAGCAAGAATGCAAAACATGAAATTGAATTTTAATATTAATTAAATTTGGAATCAAACACAGTGAAACACTCATTAATAACCTTTTCTGAGTCAAAATATTTAGAATACTCTTTATGGTTTCACTTACATGAGATATACTGAGAACATGTTTCATGGAACATTTGTCCACATCATAAGCTGTTAAACATCTGTAATCTTAAAAGAAGTTAGGAACAGTGAAGTTGTTACATATACAAATGAGTCAGTATTAGGTGACACTAAAACTTCAATAACTGGTTAATTCTTCAGAACATGTTTCAAATGCATTTGCTCTCATCTTCAGTGGTGAGTCAGTCCCCAGCTGAAGATGAGAGCGAATGCTCTTGAAAAACATGTTCTGAAGAATTAACCAATTAGTGTCACCTAATACTGACTCATTTGTATATGTTAAACAACTGTTGGATCGCTCATAGAAGTTGGGTAGGTAGGTCTCTGGGTTGATTCTGGTGGTTTTGTGATAAACTTGAATAAAGTGCTGTCTGCTTCTAGGATGTGGAAATTCAAAAGGTTTTGCTCATGTTTTTTTATATGAATCCTTTCCTATATGTTTAGTTTCTTTGGTTGTTGAACAGTTTTAGTAACTTGATGCCTTTTTCTGTTTCATGGTTTTCATTCCAAAAATGTGCTGTCACAGCTTGATTTATCTATTTGTTTGTAATGGATGTTTCTCCAATGTTCCTTCAACCTAATGCCTATATTTCTCAATATCTTTTCTACTTAGATTTTTTCACAGTCCTTAAAGTAATCTGGTAAATACCAAATTTTATTCTTTGGGCCTGGAATCTGTTTTGTTTAATTTCAATAAATTTTTTAAAGTGTATTGGTTTTGAGGTGCTAAGATGATATTGTACTGCTTGAAAATTTTTTAAATTTATTATTGGCTGACAGGTGGTAAATGATTTTTTAAATGTTTTTTTCCCTTGATAAATTACTCAAAGTTGTGATTTGTTTAATTCTTTTTTGCTTCTGGAATCTTTTAATTTTTTGGTTAATCATTTGTTTTGCTGGACCCATTGAATTTAATTGCTTCTATTATGTATAGATATTCGTTCTTGTATTCTTCTTTGTTCAGTGGCATATTTATTCCACTGAACAAAATCGATACACTGTAAAAAAAATTAATGCTCATTAAGATGATATGTTGCTAAGGTTATGTTACAATAGGAAGGGAAAACAAATTCCATAATATATTTAGTATATTTCATTGTAAACTGTCTGAATGTAAGTTTTTGTTGAAATGAAAACAGTTTAACATGGGATATTACTTTTTATTATTATTGAATGTATGTTGCTAAGAATATGTTACAGCAGGAAATAAAAATAACTAATTGAATAATACTTTAATGAATGATTTTAAATGTCATTTTTAGGCTGAATAATGTTGATATAGAGTTGGTTTGGTGACATACTTCATATACTTGTTGTTGTTCCCAAAATATGTCCAATTAAAAAACCAAGTAAGTGAAATATAAGATTCACTGAACCACTTTATATCAACATTATTTTACTAATAATAGCTTCAAGAGTATAAGCTCATATTTTTAGGCTTATTTATTATTTAAAAAAAAGAAATAATAAATGTTTTCCCAAAAGAAAATGTTTCAAAAATTGTAAAAGTAACTGTCAAATAACAATAATTATATATTAAAATGTTGCTCAGCTCTGTGCAGCCATAGGCTCACATATTGACCAATGGTGGGAGTGTAATCAGCTCCACCAATTTTGGATTAAATAATGATTATAGCTTTAAAGACACAACAAGTATTTTATTATTGAAATACTATACTATTACTATTCAAAGTAGATTGGTTATATAGCACTAAATTTTTAAAATCTGATAAATAAAATATCAAATATATACAGAATAATTTAAAATAGGAACTTCAATGTAGATTTTGTATGAAAAACTAATTTTAGAGTTGTAACTCTAAATTGGAATGATTTTTTTCCCATCTAATATGTAATGCAGTTTATACTCAAATATATCCCCTCCCCCCTTTTTAATAATTTTACCGCTTGAAAATTGAAAGGGAAAAATATTGCAGTGTATAACATTCTGAGAGAGATAGAGAAATTATTTAAATTTTGCAGTGCAATTAAGATTAATATGCATTTGTACCATTATTCTGAAAACATAATTGGTAAATTATATTCACTCACTTTAACATGTATCACCTCAAAAATAACTAGGTGTTCATAACAAACTGTCATGAGTAAAATGTTTTAATGTGTGCTTATTTGTTTTAGATCATAAATTTAATTAATATTGAAATTTGTATTTGCAATAGACAACATTTAATGTCTTGCAATTAAGTGATTGTCATGCAATCTGAACTGTTAACTAAAGAAAATCTTACTGAAAAGGATGGAAGTGGGAAGATAGATGATCTTGGCTGTCCCAAACAGTTATGCCAAAATATTTTAAGGTTTGAAAGGGATGACAATAGCCTTGAAATTTATGTTTGTGCAAATAATAAACCAAGAGATTCCATTCTGCCTTTTTTCTTTTCAAAGTACTCTTCCCCACTCTCGAAGCAAAGTTGTTTTGTCAAAAACCAATGTTGACAGCAGATGCTTCTCTAGAGATTCCACCAACATCCTCCTCTTAGGACACATCACCTTCTTCTGGACTCCAAACTAATAGTCCCTTAGTTTTTTCTTGACATTTGGAAACAAAAAAGTCATAGGGAGCCAGATTTAGACTTTAGATGGGTGGTTTACCTGTGTCACTCCAGATTCTTGCAGAAATTTCATTTTTTCAAAGCAGTGAATGCAAGGTATTGTCATGGTGAAACAACAATCCTTGCAATTCAGACTTTGATCTTCTTTCTGTTAATGTTCTGAAGACACTGGAAATGCAAACTGTGGTGTATGAGTTGGCAATGACTGTTTTTGTTCCTGGAGTGGAATGTTGCAATATGGGCACTTGGTGAGAAGAAACTGGCTACTATCTTCCTGCCTACATTTCAACATTGCACAGCGGGATCATTTGAAAAGAACTAGATAGCTCTTAAATTCCAGAGTATGTTGGTAAACCCAGCTTTCTTCACCTGTGAAGACATCATGGATATGTCAGAAGCTGCCTTTGTTGAAACAATAAAGCGCGCTTGGACGATAAAATCGTCTATGGCCGAAAGGCGGGTCGGTTTACGGTTTAGCTTCTAGGTACCGTTCTAAATGGAAAAAACCACTGGGAAGCACAGACCTCTATGTTAGGAATTCCCCTGGTATGGGGAGGGATTCCAGCTTCAAATATGTCAGAAGCTGCCATTGTTGAAACAATAAGCCATTTCCTGGTACCATTCTACTTTTGCTGTCTTTTGTTCTTTCGTGAGGTTATGGGGTACCTAACAATGATAAAGCTTCTTCACAAAGGATTTCTGACATCTGCAATGAATGAATCTCCTCTATCTCCCTGTAAGTCACTTGAGGATTGTTCTTGACTTGGATTTTACACAAATTATGTTTTCATGTGACTGCTGTTGCTGGATGCTCCATGTGTTCCTTGTCTTTCAAGACTATTCTTCTTCATCTGAACTCTGCAAAGCAGCACATGATTCTGAAAAAGTTTTCTTGTTGGCTTAGGCTGCGCTTATACTTATTAAAATTGTCACATGAAAATGCTCTCAAGTCACCTCCATCTTAGAACATCAGACAATGAGTGCATATTCATAAGTAACATTTTACTGCAGCTACAATAATGGGAGCCGTGCTAACTTCTACTATGGTTACTAATTAAGGCACACTCTTTCCGGTGGTGCCAACAAGAAACAAATCTCTCATAGTTTCTTCATATCCCAAAAATTAATATCTAACCTCGTATATGCTAATATCTCTTAAATGTATCAATAAAACTAAGCTAATTTTGCTGAATTTCATTAGAGAAAGGGAATCTTTTAGATCGTATCATAGTATCACTTTTTCAGAATCCCTAATGGGGCATGTGGGGATACTCTAAAATTTTAAATGCAATATAAATAATGTAATAAAATTTTGTTCATACTACATTCACTTACATAAAAACCGGACATATGTTTCGGGAGTGATCCCTCCCATCTTCAGCCTGTAGACAAACTGTGTTAGACGTGGTGGTTGGGTCTCTTGATGTTCTTGTGGCAGCATCTGAACATCAAGAGACCCAGCCACCACGTCTAACAGCAGTTTGTCTACAGGCTGAAGATGGGAGGAATCACTCCCGAAACATATGTCCAGTTTTTATGTAAGTGAATGGAGTTAGTGTGAACAAAATTTTATTACATTGTTTATATATATACCACTCCATTGTCATCAGCTTCGTAAGTACATTTAATTGAGTTTAAATGCAATGTTGGTAATATTCATTGATATTTTGTTTCTTCTTGATAAATAAAGCGAATAATTTTTTTCTAACCTGAAATCTTTAAAAACTGGAATATTAAACATATTAGATGGATTGGATGTGCTGAGCCTGTCACATGGCCAGCCCACTCATCAGTCATACCCCTTTGGATTATTTTTTATGGAGACCTGTAAAAGAAAAAGCCATGTTCATGTTTATTATTTCTTTTTTTTTTTAATAGTGTTTAACGCCCATTTTAACTATTGAGGCATCGAAGACAGTGTCCATGTCTATGGCATCCATCACCAAAAGAATGTGAAAAAATATATTAAGCATTTGACACTAATACTGCCTGTATGTTGCCAAATGTTTGAGAAAGTCTTACCAGAAGAATTAATAAATGTTCAGATGTTATTGGAAGTTATTTTGAGCACTTAATAAAGCAATGTAAAGTAATATCTTGACTAATGGAAATTTTTATTTAGCATCTACCTGCTAAACTTCAAATAATCTGTAAGTTCTTAAAGTTTCATTTTAGACAAAAATGTTTTAAATGACAGTTGTTTTATTTATTGAGGACAGTTGAAATATCAAAGAAACCATAATTTTCTTTAAAGTATTACAGTTTTAATGGGGAAAGGGTGTTCCAGTAAAATGTTATCTATTATACTCTGAAAGGCCTCTTCCCTCTAATGAGATATGGGAAAATTAGCATTTACTTTTATTCATTTTTTTTAAATAATATTAAATGTTTATATGTAATATATTCAAATTTTTCTTTTCTGGCATTCTATTCTTTTATTATTATTATTATTATTATTATTATTATTATTATTATTATTGTTGTTGTTGTTGTTGTTGTTGTTGTATATTTTTTATGTAATATATGTTCCTCTTTACATTCAGTTACATCATTTCAAAATATTTATGCTCATAAAACATTGTCTTCATTTCTGTACTTGACAAAATATTTCAAATTAAAGTTATTAGAGACTAGAATAGTGTTGCAACATTATTTGGTGCACCAAAGAATGTAAATTAAAGACAATGTAATCCACACTCATTGTTTTTTTTTTGTTTTGTTTTGTTTTGTTTTTTTTTTTTTTTGAGTAGTGTTTAACGCCCGTTTTCACTACTGAGGCACCACAGGCGGTGGACACTGATGATACATGAGATGAAATGATAAATTGGGAAAGGATATTTTTTTTTTAAGGAAGGAAGCTTTCCAGGCCTAAGTTTAGGTACCTCCCCGGCATTTGCCAGTTATGAAGACTGAGGAAAACCTGGAAAAAACCCCAGTCAGGGAGGACGGTCCTGGCGGGATTCGAACCGCAGACCTCCCGCTCACGAGTCCGTGCCTTAACGACCTCGGCCACCCGTGGCGGTATTAATTTGTTATACAATAGTACACCTTTAGGTAGAAAATGTGCAATGAAGTAATAGGCATAGTTAAAAATTCTATACAAATTTTCTAAAATAGTTGCACATATTATCTTGTATATCCATAGAGAATAAAGAGTAAAAATGATAAGAATAATTTTAATACTCACAGAAGTAAAGCAAAAAGAAAGTGCTATAGAAAAAATATCTTAAGTACAAATAAATTATAAGGAAAAGTTACAAAATAAGATTTCTAACTTAAGAGTTAATAATTTAATGTTACTCAAATAATGATAAATCTAAAAAAAAAAAATTCATCACTATACTGTTTTGCTACATAGTTACCTTTTCTGCCAAACCCTCTTCTTTAGCTGGAAAATTCATTACTCTTTGCCTGTTGATGCTCATGTAGTTATTTGTTGCATTTCACCTAATATTACTGGAATTACTTGCAATGAAGATACTGTTTCATCACAGGAAAGAGGTAGAAATCTGGAGATGTCAAAAAAAAAGACAGCAATGTAATGTCCATGTTTCATCCTCAGTAATGATTTGTGCCAAAATTATGTGTCATTTTCATTACAATAGATGCAATAGCAAAGTGAGCATGCATATGACTTTTCATAAGAGTGATTCTTTTACTGATCTGGGGTATCCACCTGTTGTACACTACTAGCATGGAATTCCTAAATTGCTGTGACATGATATGCAGACAGGAATACTGTCCTTTCCTTTATTTGTTTCTGAATGATCAATCACTATAGTGCACATGCTGAGCTTTAACTTTGTTCAAGTCATAAATAACTTGAATTCCAAAATGAATTTAAATAAATTTACTATGTCCCTTTGGCTAAAAAATCTGAATAATTTACCATTCACGTAGTATATTAACCATTATGCAAAATCTTAGTTTAGAAGTTTGACAGAACGAGGTTTTGATTAGTGCTTCTACTTAGTTGTCAATGGAACTGCTTGTCAAAGCCTAGTCTCACTACAGGCTATACATCAGTAGGGAATCTTATTTTTTGACTTACCTTCATTGTAATTACTATGCTGAAGAGTCACAGCTACTGCATGATTATCCCCACAAAAGAAAGAACTGAAAAGAATTGTCAACCTTGCATTTGAAAATTGTTGCTATTATAATGTTACAATGTATATACCTTACTTGTTCTATTTACTTTAAATATATCCTAAAATTGTTCTGTCATTTCAATGGGCTAAAGATGAAAGTGGTCAGCTTAAAAATCAATAATCATCACTAGGCATCGAAATTTCTAAGCACTAAAACCAGAATGAAATTATGTGGTTCTGGACTGTAAACAGCAGGTCCTGAGCTGCAAACTTCAAACCCTCTCTCTCCTTATGCAAGTCATTCATCAGTTCTTGTTTACCTGTGGGACAATGTTTGTCAATATAAACAAAGCTTGCCAATACAAAACAAGAGTGTGTTAGAAGACAGATTCATTATAATTTACAAAGCTTCCTTTTTGCATTGACCTAGTTTAAGAGTGCCTAACTTGATGTTTAGTGCATAAAAATTCTGATGCCTAATTATCATCATTGCTATTACCATCTCACCCAAGCTCATCCTGAGGAGAGGGCTCATTCTGGATAATAAAACATGCTTTAAATGAATGATGATATCCTCTTTCTTAACAGTTTTGAAGCATATACAATAATTTAGCCACAATGGTTGTATTCTTTTTAGAAAAATGTCGTGGAAAGTTAATTTAATTTTTATGTGTAAGCTTGGCTGCAACCCAGAATGAAATTTCACTGTCTCTCTGCATCTGGGACTCTGGTTTTAAGTTACATTGCCACAATACAAAATTACAATTAAAGTCACAAAATAGGTACTCAATCTTGTCACAAACACACCATACACCAATTTACTCATCGTGCAAGAGAGTTTCATGTATAAATTCAAGTTTCTCTGCACTATGATACTTTTTGGGAGGGGGGGTTGCACATATTTAAATGAAATCTTGCTTCTTTAGAGGAATATGAAGCATGGAACAAGTAACATTCTTAACATTCCGCAAGAAATTTATCTGAGACTCATCATCATATAGCTGCAATGGCTTGAAACGGTTCTCTATGGTTTACATTTTAATAGTTTTGTAGCTTTCCAAGCTGTGGTTTTTGAAACTTCATTTTCTTGTGCAATCCATCAGAAATATTTTTAGGGCTATTTGCTAATATTCCTGCAACTTCATCTAGTTTTGCCTCTGTAAGCATGTGCCATTCTACCTATCACTTCTAATCAAGAACAGATCCCATTTGTGCAAATGTATTTACAGGTAACCAGAAAGTTTCTCTGAAGGGAGAATGTACACCGGGGAATTTTATTTAAAACCATTTTAAAACCTCCCTGCACAATTTGTAATAAATGTAAATAAAAATTCTTTCTTGTGACTTTGTTGTTGTGGCATTATGAAAGCACTAATAACACAGGTGAGAACACTTTAGAAGAAGTGTCAATATCTAAATTTAGAATCATTTTACATTCATACTTGCCTCAGCCATTTATAGTACAGCATCACGAGGACTAACCTCATGCATGATGGCTCTGTTTAACATTGTTATCCTGCCAAAAACTGAATTACTATTCTGACTGTATTGAAAAAAATTTCAAAGTAATAAGTTTTATCCTACACAAGTTATTTTGCATATATAATTTTATGTGTTCAAAACTATTAAATGTTCAGTTATTTGCACAGATATTTGCAGTATAGATTTATTATGTGTTACCTTTAACGATATATCTTTCAAATAAGATTTATATCCCCCTTCCAGAATATTAAAAAGTGTAATTTTTTCTTTAAAAATTTTTACAAAACTTTTCATCTTCACCCAAGTGATCAAAAACATTTTAACATTTTAAAATAAAACTCCCAACAATTTCTCTTTACTGAAGGAAAGTCATGCAATAGGACCTCCCCCCCCCCCAAAAAAAAAATTAACAGTTTTTCACCAAATTCAAAATACTGTGTTAAGTTTTGTGTAACTGAAAGTTTATTGTACCTATAAGCCCTACTCATTTAAAACATTAACTGATTATATGAATAGAACACATTTGGTAATTAACCAACTCATGTATTTGTGAAGTGCATTCATCTGCTACTTAGCTATTGAATCGTCCTAATAGCTAAGCAGTGATCACAATTGCCAGTGGGCTTCCTATACCTGTTGCAAAGAAGTTAATGCTTATTGGCTCTCCAATAAAACTTCCAATGATTGTAAGCTTTCTCATTTTGTTTGCTTCAAGTTAAATCAGAATCTCATGTTAACATACGGTGGCAAATATCCTGCAATGTTTCTACAGGATAGCTCTTGAATGCTCTGTGGAAATCTCTTCTTGAGCAGCTGAAATGGTTTTAAACAATTGTCATTTCATCTCTTATCGAAGAGAGGCTGCAACATAAGCAATGAACTTTTTTGTAGAAAGTATAAAGAAAAACTCTGACCATTATGCTATTGCCTATACAATGAGGGTGGCTATTAATGAACTTAGTACTTATATAGGAGATGAGTTTATTTTAAAACATATGAGCAAATCAACAATAAAATATATTATATGCACATAAATCAGCCTGTTTTATTTGAACACATCTTGTATGGTTACACTTTGTAATTTAGGACTAGCAGTGAATACTTACTCTCCTCTTCTTTACCTTTTAGTATTAGAGTGAACTGATAATGATTGGCTCCATAATTATATATGCAGAATTATTTTATTTATCCACAATCTGAAGATTCAATTTGTAAATGAATTGACAGTAGGTACTGCAAATTTTATTCAGGCATATGATAGATGGTAAATCAGCAATGGATTTAATTTCATTTCATCTTTAGACTGCTCTCTTGGTTCTTTCATATTCCATTCAAACAAAAGTAATTTTAAAATGACAATGTAATAAGGATTTACTATTATGTTTAATTTAATGAGTAATATTTATAAAAATTGTAATATTGAATTTTTTGTGACAATAATAAAATAGTGGATTTGATTTCCAAACACAAAATTTGTTATTTCTTAGAAAAACATGGTGCAGATAAAAATCTCAAATTTTCTGAATTCAAAACTCATGCAAATTACTGCAGTTAAAAAAAATGATTTGAAGTGAAAATGTATACTTTGTGCTATTGTGGAAGGAGGGGAAAAAACCTAAACAAAAGAAAAAAAACAAAGAGTGCTCAAGAGAGAAAACAAGAGCAGCCACAAGGGGGGGCACAAAGGGGCAGTTGCCCCCTCCCCTCAAGGCTTTTAAAACTAATAACTTTCCATTTAATAGCCAGAACACTGATATTTTAAAATAAAGCATTTAAGGTGAACATAACTTCTTTTTTTTATTGATTTTATTTATGGATGCTCTTTAACATCTCAGGTCATCAGTGTCCCATTCAACTCAGGGCGTGAAACAGCCGACAAATTTTGCTCAGAGGCCTCTCTTTCAGGCTTGAGGTTCTTTTTCGTGCCGTAAATGTATGACACGGGACCCACAGCTTTACTTCCCTCCCGAAGGAAGCCATACTTGGGATTTTTACGCCCGAAAAAATCCATCGCTCCTGGCAGGGTTCGAACCCACGATCTTGGGTATAGGAGGCAAGTATGGTAACCACTACACCACCAGGACCAATGTGAACATAACTGATTAACCTATTTATCAATTTTAAAAAATTGGGTTGTTTAATTGATTTTTCAAACCTAGTAAATTTTAATCATCTACTTTCAAAAATATGTTGCCCTTTCCTCTAAAATATTTTGTGAATGCCCTTGAAAGGGAAATAAATCATATTAAATATTTTTTTATTTCTTTTCTTTTATTGAAGATGACAACTTAACAATTCTGTTAATCTATCTGACAATTGCACTTTAAAGCTCTCAAGTATGTATTTTTACATTTACATACTTATACACATTAATAGTAAGATTATTTGAGTTATGGATCCAATCAATGGATTGGAAGAAATCAGTCATCAAGGCTGTATAATATTTGTGCAGAGAGCAGCTTGCAGTTAGTTTGAGGCAGGCTTTGTCACAAATGTTGTGCATTCATACATTACTCCATGCTTACCTAGTATGTAAACTGTGTGCTGATTGTTCTTTGTTAGTTATGCATTTTATGTACAATACATAAGTGAAAACTGATTTTTGCAGAGGAACGACAAAGTGATTTATATGAAAATATTGTGGAAATCATGTTCCAAATAGAAGAACTGTTTCCTAACTTGTTTGTCATGAGAAACAGGGATCTCAATTACAAGAGACATGTTCTGAACCACTGTCTTATTTAGAATAAAAGTTAAATGAAATACAGAAATTTTCTTTGCAGATGTCAGCAATTTGCCACTGAAGGGCATCATTTTCAGCATATAGTGCAGGCTACTGCTTATTATTATAAGTTGTGAACACAGTATAGTTTTATGCTTTCAGCAAAAACATATACACTAAAATAAAAATACTAAATTTATGGAAACTATCTCCCAGTTGTGGTGGCTGCACTTCCACAGTAAAAAACTGTGCTCAGATGGTCCATAATGCAAATAACTCACAGATATATCAATTAACATTCCTAAGTATATTTTGACAGCTGCCACCAAGTGATTTCTCATACTCCATGTTCATACCTTTTGTGTTTTTCAGTTAATACCAGTAAAGAAAGAACAGAGTGTATGAAGTAGCTTCCTATACAATGTTAAGTCTTTATAGTCAATCTGTTTTTAACTCTCATTGTCTCATAAAAAGTGTAATAATTAACATAAATGGTAAGGCTAATGCATTAACTGGTTGAAATGATCAGCAAATATGCTTATTTTGCAGAAACTTTTTGTATTGACAAAAACTGTGTTCAATTACCTTTCTTATAAATGTTTGAATGTCTTTAGGAATAGTACATATTTTTGAGAGCACACAGAGGTTACATGTTTTTGTGTATCCACAATGAATATACTAATATAAAAATACTTATGTAATATTAACTTTTTATATATTCAGCTATAAATGTACTTTTTTAATTTAGTCATGTTGAAACCACCATGAATTGATGCACACCAAATGTTTTTGAATAAGTGAAATAAATTAGTATTACATAACACAAAGGCCCAGTGTTTAAATCAGAGTGCATCTGTTTTACATCCCAGCTAAACCGAATAAAAGTGACAGTCTTAACACAATGAATTCTGCCTTTCAGTGTGAATGAATGCTTAAGTCATGTGGCAATCAAAGGGGTAAAATTCCCATATATTTTCCTAAGAGGATTCATACACAAGGACATATAACTTGCAGTTCTGCAGTCATGTACTGAAATACTATTTGTAGAGTCTCATTTTAAAGGATTTAATGTGCAACTGCTAATTAATTATCTTTCATACAAAGGCCATCCAGAAAGTAAGGTTGCAACATTTATGTAAAATCCAAAAATGCTTGTATTTGAAATTTACAGGATACTTCAAAAGTATATTAAACTATTTTTCAATGTAATCGCCGTCAAGATTGATACATTTCTGTAGATGGGCCACTAGTTTTTTTGTATGCCAGTGTCATAGACCTCTGCCTGCCAGCTCTTTCAGCCACTTCTTTACAGCTCCTTCGACCTGATCGTTGCAAAAACCTTACCCACCCAAAAAACTCCCTTAGTTTAGTGAAAAGGCGATAGTCCGAAGGCGTCAAGGCGGGTGAATAGGGGGGGGGGGAATATCCCATTCAAACGTTGTCAGTAGCTTCTGTGAAATTCGTGGTGTGTGGGGTTTTGCATTGTCATGCAGGGGGCTGACTCCCCGGGTCACTATTCCCCTTCTGCGGTTCTGAATGGCTCTTCGGAGTTTTTAAATAGTATTGCAGTAAGCCTCTGCATTAATGGTAGTCCCTTTGGGCATAATATCCACCAAAAGGATTCCCTTACGGTCCCAAAACCAGATGCCATGACTTTTCCGGCTGAAGGGGTGGTCTTGAACTTTTGGTGGCTGAGGAAGATGAATGACGCCACTGAAATGGTGTCTTTTGGATTCTGAGGTATAGTGACACACCCACTTATCCTCCGTCGCGATAGAGTCCAGGAAAGCTTCTCCCTCCTGTGCAAAACGATCCAAAAATTCACGCGCGGCAGTCACGCGTTATACGGTGCGAGCATTCTAGGCACCCATCTCGCACACAACTTCTTGTAACCAAGTTTTTCCGACACAATATCACCAAGGAGACTTTGAGAAATGTTAGGAAATTCTTGTGAAGGTCTTCAAGCGTCACACGGCGATCATTTCACACTTGTTCTTCAATTTTTTGCACAAGTTCGTCAGAAATCACAGATGGTCTCCTACCACTTGCCTCGGTACGGCAAGTATGGCCTTCTCTGAACAACCTAACTTCGTGACATGTCGTCGACTCATCACATCACTGCAATTTTCACGAGCTTCCAATGGATATTCGCAGTTGTATTGTTCCGCAAAGTCAAAAAACGGATAACCGTGCGGATTTCGGACGAACGGGAGGTAGCGGGAGCGCGCAACCACTCTTCCATATGAAGAATTTACTGTGACTGAACAAAACGGCCCACAAACACGCGGGACCAAACAAACAAACTGACCGTTAAGATCCACTCTGTACCCCAACTTCGAAACAAAAAATTTTCCCTGGCATCAGGAGCCCTTGTAGCCTTACTTTCTGGATGGCCATTTGTGTGCTTTATAAAAATTACTAAAAATTCCAAGAAGCAGAAAAATTCTGCAAACTCTGCATCTACGGTTATTAGTTTAATTTTGCTAATTGCATTTGGTTTAACAGGTTTCAATTGACAGAGTCATGTGTTTTATATATATTTTGTTAAGGGAATGGCTGTAATTATAATCCTCCCTCCTATTATGCTCTAACTAAAATAGTAATGAAGCTATAATAAAATATCAAAAGAGCCATTCTTTATTCTTGTTTCAAAGAATTTAGCTCCAATTTCTATAAGTAGAACAAACACATGCCAGGATTTGAGCTCAGTTCAGTTCAGTTCTCGGAGCATTCAGTGAGTTCGTGAAGCAGCCACAGAGACCTACGAACATTGAACATGCCATATACAAATACCACAGTAGTTTTCAATCTGTATTTACAAAAATTTGTTTACATCTACATAAATAATTACAATAAAATAAAAAGAGCACTTAGAACAACTCAACCAACATCAAAAACAGACAAATCAATCATACAACTTTTATTAATACATATTTACATATACATTGATATGTTGTGCAGTGTACTATTGTCACTCATATATTCCTTTACAGAATAATAGGCCTTTTTACATAGGTATTTTCTAAGAGCAGATTTAAAGGAATTGTCATTGTTTATTAAGGCTTTTAGGCTAGAGGGAAGAGCATTGTATACTAAAATGCACTCATAATAAACGCCTTTTTGATGGCATGAAAGTGCTGAAATTGGGCGATGTAGATTTGCTTTTTGTCTAGTATTCTTGTCATGTATATTTTGATTTTGAACAAATTTTTGTTTATTTCCTATATAAAAGTTCAAGAGGGATAAAATATATTCGCAAGGAAGAGTTAAAATTTCAAATTTCCTAAAGAGGTTTCTGCATGAATGTCTACTGGGTGTACCAGCAATTATTCGTATGACTTTTTTCTGTAACAAGAAGACACGTTCACTTTTAACTGAATTTCCCCAAAATATTAGACCGTACTTCATTATTGAGTTGAAATAAGCATAATAAACTAGTTTTAAAGTCTTAATTGACTCCAACCTTACTAATGCACGTATTGCATAGCATGCACTGCTTAGTTTAGGTGTAATAAGATCAATGTGATCTTTCCAATTCAGATGGTTATCAATTATTAAACCAAGGAATTTAATATATTTGGTTTGCGAAAGTACACTGTTATAATATTCTATCTGTAATTGTGGATCTGGAGATCTGTGAGTAATGAATTTCATAACATTTGTTTTATCTAGATTTAGAGACAATTTGTTTGCTTTGAACCATACACACAATGAACTGAGAACCAGATTTAGTTTAATGGTACAATCATTAAGGCTCTATCCATTTACCAATATGCTTGTGTCATCTGCAAATAGAACAGCATTTCCTACATCCTGGATAGATAAGGAGAGGTCATTTATATATATTAGAAAAAGAAGAGGACCCAGAACAGATCCTTGAGGTACTCCATGGTTAATCATTCCCCACTCCGATGCATTGTTTTTATTTTTGAAGGGACAATTTATCACTACTTTTTGTTTCCTTTTGTCAAGGTAGGATATAAACCATTTTAAATATTGGTTTTTTATTCCATAGAAAGCTAATTTATCTATCAGAATTTCATGATTGACACAGTCAAAAGCCTTAGCTAAGTCACAAAATATTCCTCCTACATGTGCTCTTTCATTAAATGCAGTTAAAATTTCATTAGTGAGTTTATAGATTGCATTTTCTGTTGAAATTCCTTTTCTAAAGCCAAACTGATCACTAACTAGAATATTGTTACATTACTTTCTCAAACACCTTAGAAAATGTAGATGAAATAGCTATAGATCTATAATTATAGACATTTATCTTTTCTCCCTTTTTGTACAGAGGCCTCACTATTGAGTATTTTAGCCTCTCAGGAAATACACCCAATACTAAAGATTCATTACACAAGTGACTAAGGGGGATACTTATTTCCTTTGCACAGGCCTTTATGACTTTGCTGTTGATCTCATCATAGCCAGAAGAGTTTTTTGATTTTAGTTTCCTAATGATATTACTGATTTCTAGTGGGGTAGTGATACCTGGCTTGAATGCATTATTATGAGGGGGAGTTGATGATTGTAAAATTTTTAAAGCATCTCTTTTATCACCAGAATATAAATTTAAATTTTTTGTTACATTAAGAAAGTAATCATTAAACTCATTTGCTACGTCTGCAGGGTATTGTATCTCTTGATTGTTAATATTTAAGATTATTGCATTGTCTTGTTGCAGATTTTTGCCTGTTTCTTGTTTTATTATATTCCAGGTAGTTTTTATTTTGTTTTTTGACTGATTGATAAGTGTTTTGTAATGGAGGCCTTTCGCTGCTTTTATGACTTTCCTAAGTATTTCACAATACTTTCTAAAATGTGTTTTTAATTTAGGGTCTTTACTGAGCTTTTGCTCATTATACAATTGTCTTTTATGTTGACAAGATTTTTTAATTCCTTGGGTTAACCATTCCATGCTCATATTATAACTTCTTTTTTTCATTTTTAGTGAGAAATATGCTTCAAAATGCAATTTAAAAATATGAAAAAAATTGTTGAATTTACTATTAACATCATTTGCACCGTAAACACTATTCCATGATTCTTGTCGAAGAGTCTCCACCATTATATTGAGATTAGCATCATTAATATCTCTATATTTTATATATCTATAACATTCTTTAAGTTTTATTGTGGAATTTTTTTTCATTATTACTTGAGCATCATGGTCAGAGAGACCATTGATCAATGAAGACACAGAATATAATGACAGTTTGTCTAAATTTACAGATATATTATCTATTGCTGTGCTAGAGTTTTTATCAGTCCTGGTGGGAAAGTTAATTGTATGAACCATATTATATGCAGTTAGAAGGGAATTCAGTCTATTCATTCTTACACTTGGCATTAAGTAATCAATGTTTATGTCTCCACATATAATTATTTCATGTTTAGGCTTAAACAAAAAGTTTAAGGTATCTTCAAGCTTCATCAAGAAAGTTTCAAAGTTTACTAATGGCGAGCGATAAATAGCAATTAAAATTATTTTTGTCTTGTTGCTATCTAATTGGATTGTGCATGATTCAATATCCTGTTCTGAATTAAATTTTGATATTTCTAATGTTTTATATGGTACATCCTGCCTGACATAAATGCAAACTCCTCCATTATTTAGTTTTTTTCTTGAAGCTCCTGCTCCCAAACAATAACCATGTAAGGACAATTGTGGTATTTCCTGTTGTTTCAAGTGATGTTCAGATAGGCAGATAATATGTGGTTTTATATTGTCACTAGTTAAGCTGTTTAATAATTCATCTGTTTTGCTTCTAAGTCCTGTAATATTTTGATGAAATATACAAAGATTTTTTATTGCTTGTTGAATACTCTTCAATTTTACTTTATTTTCTGTGCTATCTTGATCATTGATATGATTGTCATTTGATTTAACGTTAACTATTATTAAGTTTGACTTGATGAATTTCTGGCCTGGACTAGGTGTCTTTATACTAAAAAACGGGACCTTGAACTATTTATAACAACAGGAATCTTACCCTTGATTCTGTCAGCAATATCGAGCGAAAGCTGCTTTTTGCCTCTAGAATTCAAGTGCAGGCTATGTACAGTAAAATTATCTATACCTAAGTGTTTTACATCTATCATACAAATGTGGGAGTTTCTGGGTGACATCAATGCACGCTCAAGCCTCAGATTCATACTACGCACCCTCCTATGAAGCTGAGGCCTATCATGCTTATCTAACACCCAGCTTATCGACAAGAATTATGGAATAGTGTTTACAATGCAAATGATGTTAATAGTAAATTCAACAATTTTTTTCATATTTTTAAATTGCATTTTGAAGCATATTTCCTACTAAAAATGAAAAAAGAAGTTATAATATGAGCACGGAATGGTTAACCCAAGGAATTAAAAAATCTTGTCAACATAAAAGACAATTGTATAATGAGCAAAAGCCAGTAAAGACCCTAAATTAAAAATATTACATTTTAGAAAGTATTGTAAAATACTTAGAAAAGTCATAAAAGCAGCGAAAGGCCTCCATTACAAAACACTTATCAATCAGTCAAAAAACAAAATAAAAACTACTTGGAATATAATAAAACAAGAAACAGGCAAAAATCTGCAACAAGACGATGCAATAATCTTAAATATTAACAATCAAGAGATACAATACCCTGCAGACGTAGCAAATGAGTTTAATGATTACTTTCTTAATGTAACAAAAAATTTAAATTTATATTCTGGTGATAAAAGAGATGCTTTAAAAATTTTACAATCATCAACTCCCCCTCATAATAATGCATTCAACCCAGGTATCACTACCCCACTAGAAATCAGTAATATCATTAGGAAACTAAAATCAAAAAACTCTTCTGGCTATGATGAGATCAACAGCAAAGTCATAAAGGCCTGTGCAAAGGAAATAAGTATCCCCCTTAGTCACTTGTGTAATGAATCTTTAGTATTGGGTGTATTTCCTGAGAGGCTAAAATACTCAATAGTGAGGCCTCTGTACAAAAAGGGAGAAAAGATAAATGTCTATAATTATAGATCTATAGCTATTTCACCTACATTTTCTAAGGTGTTTGAGAAAGTAACGTAACAATATTCTAGTTAGTGATCAGTTTGGCTTTAGAAAAGGAATTTCAACAGAAAATGCAATCTATAAACTCACTAATGAAATTTTAACTGCATTTAATGAAAGAGCACATGTAGGAGGAATATTTTATGACTTAGCTAAGGCTTTTGACTGTGTCAATCATGAAATTCTGATAGATAAATTAGCTTTCTATGGAATAAAAAACCAATATTTAAAATGGTTTATATCCTATATTGACAAAAGGAAACAAAAAGTAGTGATAAATTGTCCCTTCAAAAATAAAAACAATGCATCGGAGTGGGGAATGATTAACCATGGAGTGCCTCAAGGATCTGTTCTGGGTCCTCCTCTTTTTCTAATATATATATAAATGACCTCTCCTTATCTATCCAAGATGTCTGAAATGCTGTTCTATTTGCAGATTACACAAGCATATTGATAAATGGAAAGAGCCTTAATGATTGTGCCATTAAACTAAATCTGGTTCTCAGTTCATTGTGTATATGGTTCAAAGCAAACAAATTGTCTCTAAATCTAGATAAAACAAATGTTATGAAATTCATTACTCACAGATCTCCAGATCCACAATTACAGATAGGATATTATAACAGTATACTTTCACAAACCAAATATATTAAATTCCTTGGTTTAATAATAATTGATAACCATCTGAATTGGAAAGATCACATTGATCTTATTACACCTAAACTAAGCAGTGCATACTATGCAATACGTGCATTAGTAATGTTGGAGTCAATTTAGACTTTAAAACTAGTTTATTATACTTATTTCAACTCAATAATGAAGTACGGTCTAATATTTTGGGGAAATTCAGTTAAAAGTGAACGTGTATTCTTGTTACAGAAAAAAGTCATTCGAATAATTGCTGGTACACACAGTAGACATTCATGCAGAAACCTCTTTAGGAAATTTGTAATTTTAACTCTTCCTTGCGAATATATTTTATCCCTCATGAACTTTTATATAAGAAATAAACAAAAATTTGTTCAAAATCAAAATATACATGACAAGAATACTAGACAAAAAGCAAATCTACATCGCCCAATTTCAGCCCTTTCATGCCATCAAAAAGGGGGTTATTATGAGTGCATTTTAGTATACAATGCTCTTCCATCTAGCCTAAAAGCCTTAAAAAACAATGACAATTCCTTTAAATCTGCTCTTAGAAAATACCTATGTAAAAAGGACTATTATTCTGTAAAGGAATATATGAGTGACAATAGTACACTGCACAACATATCAATGTATATGTAAATATGTATTAATAAAAGTTGTATGATTGATTTGTCTGTTTTTGATATTGATTGAATTGTTCTAAGTGTTCTTTTTTATTTTTATTGTAATTATTTATGTAGATGTAAACAAATTTTTGTAAATACAGATTGAAAACTACAGTGGTATTTGTATATGACAAGTTCAATGTTCGTAGGTCTCTGTGGCTGCTTCACGAACTCACTGAATGCTCCGAGAACTAAACTAAACTATCTGTATACTCAGCTAAGTCACACAATCAGGGGGACTTCTTTATTACCTGCTATGATGCCATTGACCTTTGACAGATCATGCAAACAAAACTGAAAATTACAGTCTAGTGAACTTTATATTAAAATAGTTAACTACAAACAAAAGATGGCACACAAACACTTTCACTTATTTCCCCATGCATATTTTTCTTGCTCATTTGCAGAAATTGTAATGTTTTCTTAGAAATGATGCCTGCTAAAGAAGAAGGCTCTGTATCCTCTAACTGAACAACTTTATCATTAACTTAAAATGCTAAGATCAATAAGACCAGCAATCAATGGTTAGCTGATAATGCAGATGATTGTCTGGGAAACTTGTACTAAGTTTAAACAAGTAAGTGGAGCCAATAAGAGTGTGTAGTTTGACTCAATCATGCAGTGATCTTAATTAACTGTCTCTTTCTCACACAAAATTGATTCCAAGTGCAAACTTATTGTGCATGAGCTAACATAGCCTCTGGTTTTTGTAGTATATTAGTAGCATTTCTAGTTTAGGTTCATAGAATTTTTCTTCAAAAATGCATTAATATGACAACTTAAGATGAAACAAAGAAGTTTTGATGATTGCTAAGGCATAGAGCCAGTCAACAACTGTAAAGAAGCATAGCTCTTATTATCACACTGATGCCTGCCGTAGTCATACGATACTAGCTTTATTTCTGAATTGATGATGAAAGCAATATTTATGTACTGAAATTCTATGATGAATGAACACGAGTATATTATGATTAATCTTTCAGCTTATCAGTTTGCATGCAAGAAAGATCTGAAATTCACTTAAAAAAATTTAACCATACTTATCTTATTTAAAGGTCTTGTATACATATTTTGTTTCTTCTGCTCATATTTAGATTCATTAACAGTAAGTACATAGGTATTTGCTGCCTCGTGTCTCTCAGAATGAGATATGAGTTGTATTACATTTATTTTCATCCTTAGGATCTGCTGTGAGCAGGTATTTTGACAGGTCATTAACATTAAACATAATGAATTTAAATATAAAAATTACTATGCCTTAATTTCACATTAATACAAGATTCTGACAGATTTAATACAAAATATGGTAATCAAACTAATCATTAAAACAATTTATTATAAATATAATGCAAATATTTCAATTCCTAGGATATTTTTGTCTACTGAATAAAAGGAGTGTGTTAATAGGAAATACCTTATATTCTTTTTAATTTTGTGTATATTTCTTATCTCTTAAGGCATTTTATTGTATGTATACTGTAGTGCTTTTGTTCATAATATTATTTATAATGCTGGTTCTACAAAATTGAAAGTGGGTGATAGTGCCATGCAGAGTGCATTTCTCTTTAAGAGTCCAAATTCTTTCTCATAAACAGTATAAATAGTTCATTGTTTTTATAATTTCATCACTTGCTCAATTTCTAATTAAACGATACTTTAAATAATGAAAATATGCAAAATAATTACTTTTTAACATTTGCATACTTATCTTATCATATAGCTTAATGAAACTTATTTGCTGATTAAGGTCTATAAGCTTTTTCCATTTCAAATCATCTGTTATATGAATCCTAAAATTGCCATTTTTTCATAGTTAATTTCAATATTATTAAATAAAATATATGCTTTTATAGGATAATCTGTGCAGCTTTTGTGTTCAATGACCAGTCATATACATATAAATGAACAAGCAGAGGACCAAGAGCTGAACCCTGGAGTACACACATTTGTATGCTGTGTTTTTCTCTATGTTTTTTATCTTATATATTTCTAATATTCTATTTCTACTATTTGTGATCTGTTTTTCAGATATGATTTACAACAGTAATTTACGGAGCCTCTAGAAACCATAAGTATAACAGAATATCATTGCTTAAGGTATTACATTCTTTTGATAGCACATGGTTCTTCTGAGTATAAAATGTGCATTAAAGACTAAATTAACTGCAACATTAACTGTACTTCAACTTATGTATTCACTTTTTTACACTTTACTCCATTCACTTACACAAAAGTAAATATTATTTTTATATTGCCACTCCATTGTCAATAGCTTCGTAAGTACAATATTTATTAACTGTACTGCGTGGAAGGTACTTTGGCATATAAATGGATCACATTGTTTATAAGTCAGCACACAAAGCTGTTCACTCATGAGACCTTGATTTCCTTTTTTTCCCTTTAGGATGACAGTTTGCTTGAAATAATAATGCTGAGTCCTCAATTCATTCTTAAATATATATCTATATGATATACTGCGTTGCACTATAGCCCAGTTAGTATCATCACATGTAGATTCACAAGCTTTCTAAAAGTAAATAAGAGAGCACAAAATATTATACTACTTACTATATACTTACTACTTACTGTTGTACTGATAAGTTATCTTAAGTTCTTGCTGTATTTCATACTCAATTTGAAACTGGCTTAACGGAGAGAATTATCTTAATTATTGTACTTAAGAAGTTGTTGACAATGGAGTGGCAATATATCCTAAACTTAGGTATTCATTTATTTACACTAAACTCCATTTACTTACATAAAAGTAGGATGCATTTCAGGAGAATCTCTCCCATCTTAGTTGCTCACCGAACTGCCATTACTGGAAAACAACTGAAGTTGTTACTCGAGTAAGAAGTTACTCAAGCAACTGAAAAGTGTAAAAAAATTAATACCTAAGTTTAGGAGAATTATCTTGTGTTATGTCTGGAAGAGCAATACCCAATTTCAGAATATTTTAGGCAGCAAAGATATTAATAAAGCTTACTAGGCAGAAATGATTGAAATATTAATCATTTATTTGCAGAGGAATTTTATGCTGTGATTTCCTTTTTCCAAAATTCCTGAAATTCATTGGTCAAATGCTACCATAATACTGGATTAAACTCTTGGCTATACATTATGGAAATTAAAAGAAAATATTCAAAGATAGCTTCACCTATGATCGTCTCTGTCTTTACAACTTCCAAATAACATAAAAAAAATTATAATCATTAAAAAATTCAAAACTTAATACAGAACTACAATTAATTACTTAAATTATTAAACTAATTACTTAAATACAGAAATACAATTTTTATTAATTTTATAATATTGATAAAAATATAGAACAATCAGAATATAAAAGGAAAAATTAAAGCATTGAATTCTTTCATGATAAAAGTTTTTGGCTTGTGCTATGTGAAACTTAAAATGATAATACACTATCCAACACACTATGTAACATTTTGAGGACCTTTTAGTCCTCCTCCTCAGGAAGTTAAGAGATGAAAATTCAGATATGTTAGAAGGGGGGAGTGGTGGATGGGGTGGGAGTGCCATGTTGTAAGATCAACAGGCCTTGGCACTTACCTGATGGATCTATGGAAATTTGCCCTCGAGATGGTTCTAAAAATGACAACCAATTCAATTACTAAATGTTATCGATTTTTTGTCGCCTCTGGTGAAGTTGTTGACATATTTGAACATTTCTAAAGCTTCTCTAATTATTCTCGGTTTGTATTCATATACTGAAGCAATTTTATTAGTCTGGTCATATGATGTAGTGCATTTGGTTGTAACAGCATGTTCTGCTATAGCTAATTGAAGGCGAAGGAAGAGATTTGATGTAGGTAGTGCAGGAAAATAGGGCTAATTGGATTAAAAGTGTAAAAGAAAGTGTCCACTATGTGGAAAATAGATAAAGGTTTACAGTGTATAATTGAGTGCCCAGAAACAAAAACATGTAGAGAAGAAGTAGAAATGAGAAAATGGGATAATTTACTGATATCAATTTTGACATAATATCAAACATTTTTGCAAATGGCAATAAGGAATTTTTGAGAAAATTGATTAACTGTGTAGGGAAGTAAAGAGAGAAGTGACAGAAGAAAACGATTAATTAAGGAAGAGGATATTTATGAATTAATACTGAAAGGGGTAGTCAGTGGAAAGTAGGATCTATTGCATATACAACCAGGGTGTTAATTGTATAAGATCCTGGAGGGGAAAAAAACAAGCACTCCAAGATCAATTGTACAATTTGTAAAAGTTGATGTGTAAATTTAATTGTAACGTTTGCTGAAATTAAATTCATTCATAAAGCTGTTTGAAATTTGTATATTTTTTTATTTGTATATGTTCCTTAACTCTGCAGTTAATATTAAGTTTCATTTGGCTAATATAGACTCTACCACAGGAGCAGGGGATGCTGTAGACTCCTAGAGAAGTTAATGGTGGTGATGGATCTTTCACTTTTCCATGACAAACTTTGGCCTCAAGTCTTAGCGTTGAATTTTTCTTTCCATTTTCCCCAATGCAGAGTTATCATCTCTACCTGGAAGGCAGCACACAAACATTGTGCACATGAATTAGAAGTATGAGCTGCTTAATAGCATATTTTCATACTGTTATTTCATCCATGATGGGACTGTACTGGTCACAGAAATTAATGGTAGTTTATGGCCTGCTCATTCTCCAGATCTAACAATTTATGATTTCTATTTAAGCAGATCAGATGTTCAGTTTTATTCTGAACAATTCAATTTTTACATGGTGCATGTGGGTGTCCAGCTGGCATGTGATCCAAATCCATAATAATTTGATTTACTACCACCATTCTCCAAAATACTTATTTTTAAATCCAAGTTATTAAGTAATTATTTTGTTCATTTGTTAAATATTATTATAAATACTATTATTTGTCTTTACATTATATTTACAATTATATGATTTTAGGTATGTACTTTGTTGATCAATTACATTTCACCAACCCAATCCCATGAATCACTTGAAACAGAAGATTATCTCATTGTTAATGAATGAAGTTATTTATTGGCAATGGTGACGAACTGACTTAAAAAAATAGCTTCTTTCCTATCTTATTGTTCACTTTGTTCAGGATGAAGATGATTATTGTTGAAAGGGCGCAAAACAGCTAAGGTCATTAGCGCCCAAACACACTAAAAACTGCACCAAAAATAAAATCTCAATACAAACTCCAATGTAGAAAAAAGGCATGAAGCACATTGGGCAATAACAATAAACCCCAAACCCAATAACAAGGGTAAATGATCAAAAACAAGCAAAAGACTGGCACTAAAACAAGGTTGCAAGAGCTGAAAACACAACAGTCTTATAATTGTGACATAAAAAACCCATAACAAATAACAAGGATAATATAGTCAACAACAAAGGACTGGTACTAAAACACAGCTGCAAGAGCTGAAAACAAAACAATCTTATAACGGTCTAAAATTGTAACAATAAGACCCCAAAACAAATAACAAGGGTAATATGGTCAACAACAAATAAAGACTAGTACTAAAACGCATCAGCAAGAGCTGAAAAAACAAGTCTTAAAATATTCTAAAAATGCCGTCATAAATAAAATGATATAAAATCACACCTTGCTCCAAAACCACAAACACACATAAAACAGATCACTTGTTCTACAGCAACCACATCATCTGCAAGTACTTTCTCAATAGAGGAAGGCAAACCTAGGGAAAGTGTAAAGGCCGCTAGATGATGACATTCCAGTAAAATATGATACACTGTATATAGGGGTGGTCACATTGGAGCTGGATCCCTATTAAAAAGGTGACGGTTACTAAAATGGCAATACCCAATTCGTAAACGTGTTAAAATTACTTCTTCGCGACAAACTGCGCGAGAAGAAGATGACCAATTAAAAGGGACTGATTTACATTGTCGAAGCTTATTATCTTGGAGTAAACTTCATTCCTCGCGCCAGCACGAGAGAACGCCTCGACGTGAAGAACGTTGAAAATCCTCCGAGTAAAAACGTTGCTCATATTCAGCAGGGTCTAAAAGGGCGGATTTAGCTGCGATATCTGCGGCCTCATTACCCGGGAGTTCCACATGTCCAGGAACCCACAGCAGTGTCACCCTGACGGCAGCGTCAAGAAGCGTAAACACTGCATCTTCTGTACAAGAGGGTGGTAGTTGTACAAGTGTTTAAAAGATAAAAGGGCACTCATAGAATCGGAACAAATAACACTGTGCCCCAGCCGCGTTCAGAAACAAATAAAATCGCTCAATAATTAGCATACAGATCCGCCATGAAAATACATGTCGCAGCGTTAAGACCAAACGTAAAATTACCTCTATTAAAAACAAAGGCACATCCAACACCTGTGTCAGGTTTCGAGCCACCGGTATAAAGTTGCATCTAGCAAAAGGGGATACGATCTGGCTAAAATGACGACGAATTATAAGCGCTATGGGCGAAAGTTTAGGACAGGACGTAAGCGCAATGAACGGGGCTTCTGCTAAAAGCCAAGGGGGAGAAGATGTTTCCCCTGCTAGGAAAAAAAAACAGGTAATTCCACATCCAATGTCCTTAACAACTCCCGAAAACGAAACCCAGGAGGCTTAGGAGTAAAAGACCGAGCAGCATAAAATGGAGCGAGAGACACATTAAAAAACGGCTCATTCGTGGGATGACGAGGTTGCGCAGTTAATCGACAACCATAAGAAACAAGTAAAAGATCCCTAAGATAAAATAACGGAGGTTCGCCAGACTCCGCACGTAAATTTGACACAGGAATTGTTGGGAATGCTCCAATGGCGACACGAATACCCCGGTGATGAATGGGGTTAAGACGACGAATAACGGAAGGTCGTGCAGAGCCGTAAACTACAGAACCATAATCTAGCTTGGACCGGATGAGAGAGCGGTAAAAACGTAAAAGAATTGTCTGGTCAGCTCCCCAGGATGTGCCACTTAAAACACGTAAAATACAAAGAGAACGTTCACATTTGCCTCTGAGTTGCGCTATATGCGAAGACCAGCATAATTTTCTATCAAACACCAAGCCAAGGTATCTAACTGCGTCTGCGAAAGTAAGAGCGTCTGGGCCAAGATGTAGAGACGGTGGAGGATACTCCTTACGGCGCCAGCAGCTCATGCAGACGGTCTTCTCTGCGGAGAAATGGAACCCGTGATTTACACTCTAAGCATAAAGGCGGTCTAGAAAACATTGGAGGCGGCTTTCCAATAGACAAGTTCTCCGAGAGGAAAGAAAGATGGCAAAATCGTGACAAACAACGACGAATGCATTCCTGGCGGTAAACACTCGGTGACGGAACTGATAGCAATTGCAAAAAGTGTGACGCTAAGTACCGAGCCCTGAGGTACACCGTTCTCTTGAATAAAACAAGATGATAAACTGATTCCATGCGAACATTAAAAACCCGGTCTTTCATAAACTCCTAAATAAAAACAGACTAATGACTACATATATGCCAATCATGAAGCGTTCGAAGGATACCGCTTCTCCAACAAGTATCATAGGCTTTCTCCAGATCAAAGAAAACGGCAATCGTTTGGCACTGCCGTAAAAACGTCCATTATCGGGTGGAAAGAGACACAAAATCGTCGACTGAGAAACGATGACTCCGTAAACCGCACTGGACCTTCGTGAATAAAGTACCTCGACTCTAACCACCACACAAGCCGCCCGTTAATCATGCGTTCCATCACCTTGCAGACGCAACTGGTGAGGGAAATCGGACGGTAATTGGAAGGTGTGGGTCCTTTCCAGGTTTAGGTACAGGAATGACGGTGGTCATTCGCCAAGCGTTCGAAAATGTGCCATCACACCAAATACGATTAAAAAGCAGGAGTGAAAAAGTCTTGCCTTTCGCCCGTAAATGCTGTAATATAGTATGGATGCCATCTGACCCCGAAGCGCAATGCCGAAAGGTAGAAAGGGCATGCTCCAATTCCCTGGCGGTAAAAGGGACATTACAGCACTCCTGGTTGTCGGAGGCAAAACTGAAACCTCTGGACTCAACCTGCTCCTTTAATGTGCGAAATGAAGGAGGATAATTGGCGGAGCTCGAAACATTGTGTTGGCAATAGAAATTGGATTTTCAACTACACGGTGTTGTACCTTAAGATCGGGTATAGGCGTAAACCCAGGGTTGCCTGCAACGCGGTGAAGCATATACCAGACCACAGACATAGGCATGGTGCGGTTAAAAGCAGAGGCAAAAGCTATCCAAGACGCCTTTCTGCTATCCTTAATAATTGGACGGCATTTTGCGCGCAGCTGTTTGTATCGAATCATGTTTTCTGAAGTAGGATGGAGACGAAAAACTCGTAAAGCATCTCGGTGTGCACGCAATGCATCCCGGCTTTTAACGGTCCACTAAGGCACCGGAAAGCTCTGGGGTGGGAAGACGACCGGGGAATAGCCTGATCTGCAGCTGTAAGAATGACCGTTTCGAGGTGCTCGATCTCGGCGTCGATAGATAAAAAATCACACCCTGGAAATACGGCTAAGGAACGGAAGAGATGCCAATTTGCCTTTTCAATAAGCCTTGGCGAGCGCTGAGAAAGTACGTGGGAAGAGACTCTGTATCTCACACGGAAAATGGTCACTTGAATATAAATCAGAGATGACGTTCCAGCTAAAATACACAGCAAGTGATGTGGAACAGCCAAGGGTGAAAAACTATGAGTACTGTCAGAAAGAAAAGTAGGTAGACCAGTGTTGAGCAGAACAAGATTGTGGCGGTCTAGAAAGTTCGCTAACATGCTACTCCTTACACACTCCGTGATAAAACCCCATAGGGGGTGGTGGGCATTAAAATCCCCCAAAAGCAGCACAGGGGGTGGCAGCTGGGATAGAAGATCATCAATGTCCGTTTCTGCGACAGTAGCAGATGGAGGTAGGTAAATTGTGCAAACTGTAAAATGAAGGTCAGAAAGGGTAACTGTCGTTGCTGCAGCCTGGATAGGAATCTGGAGGCTCACGGAAGAACTGTATACGTCATCTCTGATGAGAATTAAAACTCCGCCATGCGCGGGAGTGCCATCTTGGGGAGGAAGGTCGAATCTCACCGAAGAGTAACCAAGGAAAGCTGACAAGAATCAACCGATTCTAATACTCCAATCGGTTGGAGGTGGAAAGAGGCGGTGACGGCGACCGCCTAGCGGGCTTGCTCCCGGACCCATCATGGGAATTCGACTTCCGATGAGAAGGACTCAATTTCTGCCTCTTATCAATTGTAGTGGATGGTTTTAGGAAGTCAGTTCGGGTGTAAGTGGTCTTAAACTTCATAGCCAGAGCATCAAAAACAATAGGTTTCAGCTTCTCAGTAGAACGTTTGGCGGAACCTGTCGCACAAGTCACCCGTGTAAAAACCAGGCCGCAGGTCTGCGTGCTGCTATCTCGCTTCTGGACCGCAGAAGAAGCCACAGCGCTGTACATACCGGCCTTAGTTAACACGGGTAGGCGAGATTGGAATCGCCTCCGGGCCTCACTGAAGGAGAGCTTTTCCTTTACCCGGATCTCCTGGATACAGCGTTCTTCGAGATAACAAGGACATTCGCGGGACGAAACTGGATGATCACCACGGCAGTTCACGCAGAGAGGAGCAGATGGACAAGCACCCTCATGACTTTCAGTACCACAGGTTGCACAGATAGATTGAGCACTCTTTCACGACATGCGAGTGTGGCCAAAACGTTGGCATTGAAAACATCGCATGGAGACTGGAAATATATGAACGCATCTCAATAACCTCATATCCAGCTTTAATTCCCTGTGGTAACTCAACCCGGTTAAAGATGAGGAAGAGGTACGGGTGGGCTGTACTTCACCGTCCTTCCTCGCCTGCACACGATGGACCGATGTGACTCCTTGGTCTTCCAACAACTTCCCGAGTCGGACATCCCGTCTAATACAGTCGTGGTATTAACTCCTCGCTAGAAATTTAGAGTTCGATGTTGCTTTACACGGATCGGATACCCGTGGAGAATAGTCGCCTTGAGTAATGAGTTAGTTTGTGCTAGCCCAAGTGTCTCTACCAAAAGAGAACCATTACGGGGGCCTGTACACGTCTACGGGTCCAAAAATGCCATCAATACCCTTCTGAGTAACAAAAGGATTTACCCTGCTGAATGACTGACCTTCCTTAGTGCGACTGATGAGTAACGAGGAAATAGCCGTTCGGTTACTTCCTTTACATCTACTCTTTTACGTTTCATATGAATAAAATTATTTTCATGTACTATAGCATATTTATCCTCCGCCATTGCAACTGTCTCCAATGGCAGGCTGCTTCCTGGGCGCGGCCCCAGCTCAGGTGGCCTGTCCTGGCTTAGACAAAGTCACCTCAGGGTCAAACCTCCCCGGGTCCAGACAGAGGTACCCAATTGTCTGCAGGAAGTTCACAGCTCTTGCAATGGCCCCTCCCCGGGCCTGGCCTTTATCAGGGGATACGCTCCTACATGATAACCCAGTGCTGGGAGTTATGCTGTTACCCAGTCACTTTTTACCGTGTCAAACATGGGGGCACCCATCAGACAAAGAACGGAGAAGTAGGATGAATAAAAATTAAAACAGAGGCGATATAAAAAGGAGTCAAACACACTGAGAGTGAACATGCAGGAGCAGCTTGGGTGCCTCAGGGTCGCTATGCCCCATACCCAAAAGTGGGGGACTTTGAGCAGGAAATACTATTATGTTATTAACAATGGATCTTATGAACCAATTGTTGTAGAGACTTTAAAGTAATTATTGCAATTTTAAATGGTTTTAATAAGAGATTAGTACACAAAAAAGTAAAAAAGTTCCAAAGGAAGAAACAAATTAAAGATGCCACTATGCTATTGGCAGATAAGGAAAAGCTAATTTTTAAAAAAATTTAGATATCATCCTAGGCAATGAAAAAATTTGAAAATATTTTTAAAGATTTTAATATAAGATTGGCACCTGTCAATAGATTTAATATGAAAAATATTCTGAAATACTGATGAAAGTACCCCACAGGAGAAAAAAGCAGGTATTTATAAAATAACTTGTGCAGAGTGTGAAAAGATTTATATTGGAAAAACAAAGAGGAACATAGGCACACGTTTGGAAGAACAACTTAAAAACGTAAAATTCAAACAGATGGAGAGATTGGTGGTGGCATATCATTTTTGGACAAAAAATCATGACATTATAAAAAAAGTAGAACTGTTCAAAATAGTATAGGGACCTATGGAATTGGCTAATGGGAAAAAATTTATATTCACAAATATAGCGTATCGTTTAATGAGCTTTGACATTTCGGGGAAAGAAAACAACTATAAGTTCATCAAAATACCACCAGAGCAGAACCCCACTTTTAATGAAGACAAGTGTCTTCGAAACCAGTACCACATTTTATAACAAGTAAATGGAGCAATAAGAGCGTTTAGGTCAATGTAACCCAAATTTTCAATCTTATGTCAATTTAGTTGGAAATACCATCTGTTCAGAAGATAAACACTATGATTGAACTATTGTGATAGTTTAAATGTAAATTGAAACTTGCACAGTGAAGCCAATCATTTAATTTATATTATTATATGATTTAGTTGAACTACACACTCTTAATGCTTCACTTACTTTTCATAATATATAGAGCCAGTTTCGAGAGCATTTGGTTCTCATTATCAGCAAGGCTAAAATTCAACTCAAGTAAGTGAAGCATTAAGAGTATGTAGTTCAACTAAATCATACAATAACATCATTTGTGATAGTGTTAGTACAAAAGTATTGAAACCTTCTCATTGCATAACTTATTATATTTATCAGTATAATTATGGATTTTAGAATAAGATAAAATGTAACCTTGTTTCAGAATAAAAATTTAATGAGTGTCCAATAAAAAATGAGTGACTAGAAGAAATGCCATTTTTGAAGTGTTAAAGGTGGCTCTTACATTTGTTATGTTTATTGCAAATTATATTAATGTTAACATATCATACAATTGATCATTAACTTTATTTCAGAACTTTAGATTACTCTGTCAAATTAAGCAGCAAAATATTTTGCAGCTCTAAAAGGGCTACTGAATTAACATTAGAGCAAACAAATATTGCTGCTTTATGCCAGAATATTCTGGCTCCTGTTTCTGTAGATTATTTGACTGCTAACATTAAAAAGGTATTATTTTTCTCTCTCAACAGACGCTAATAACAAAGAAACAATAAAATGTTTTCCAATATTAATTGCATATTTTAGCAAAAATGAGGAAATTAAGCATGCCTTTTAGATCTCTATAAAGACAGTGATAACTCTTCAGAACAATAGCAAACAAATTTTGAACATAGTAAACACAAGCAATCTTGAGCTGAATAAAATACCTTCTTATTAAACTGATAATGCACCTGTGAATTATGAGAAATACTGCAGTGTTTTTCGAAAGTTAAACAAACAGTAGCTTTATATAAAGAAAGCAAGCTATACAGTCCATGTGCTTCATAATTGCTTTCAACACTGTTGCATAAACTTAAACATGACTTTCCAAATTTCATTTTTAAAAGTTATTTTTTATTTTGTCATTCTGCAGTCAGATCAGTTCTTCAAATTACTACAATTAGAATAGTCCCCTAATTTGAGACATTAAAACTAGGTAGGTATCATAATTGTCTGCATTCAAGAAACTAATAACAAGTCTGGAACACCTGAAAATGATTATATATCACTAGAAAAATTGGTCTTAGAGAAATATTTGCTGAAATATCTTCGAGAAAAAGTGTAATTGCTATTACATATTCTCATTTTCTCAGTAGTTATTTGAAGCTTTCCCATTATATAATCACGTGGTAAGGTCAGCTTTGCAGTGACAAGATGTATAATGTAATGAATTAATTAATCTGAAAGAAAAAATTGAAAATAGGATTGAGATAGTTTTTTGGTTCATATGCAAATGTTTTTAATTGAAAGATTAGATGCAAATGTAAGCGAAAGACAGTGATTTTATGAATGCCTATGAGCAAGCATTAGCAATTTAGTTCAGTTCAGTTCTTACAGCATTCCATGAGTTTGTGAAACAGTACAAACCTTATGAACATAGAATTTGTCATTTACAATTATAACCGTAGTGTGTTTTGTACTACATTTAAAAAAAATACAGTATATAACTGTATAAATGGTTACCATAAAAATGCAAAACAAAGAAACTCCTAGAACAACTCAGCCAAAACCATAAAAATCTGAGAAGTAGAAACAAACAAATCACACAGTCAAACAAATTTTACTACATACACTCAGTGGCAGAAAAAGCGAAACAGCAAGTTATTCTCTGTATTTTTTTTTACAACACTTAAGTTTGGGTTCAAGCCTTGTACAAGGCCAACCTTGCAAAATTGCAACAAATGCATAATGGCTAATCAATAAATTTAAAAAGTTTTAGTCCATACCTTGGGACTTTTTCTTTTCGATTCTGACTTACCATTAATTTTGCATGTAAGGCAGTTTTTACAATAATCACCGCAAAGCAGTAGTCGGTCCTGGTGGTGTAGTGGTTACCATACTTGCCTCCTAAACCCAAGATCGTGGGTTCGAACCCGGCCAGGACCGATGGATTTTTCCGGGCATAAAAATCCTAAGTATGGCTTCCTTTGGAAGGGAAGTAAAGCCGTGGGTCCCGTGTCGTACATTTACGGCACGTAAAAGAACCTCAAGCCTGAAGGAGAGGCCTCTGAGCAAAATTTGTCGGCCGTTTCACGCCCTGAGTTGAATGGGACGCTGATGACCTGAGCTGTTAAAGAGCGTCCATAAATAAATCAATCAAAAAAAAAAAAAAACCGAATGTTTAAAACTGTTGCTGTGCATTGTTGTGCTGCATGATAATTTAAAGCATCCAGGCTTGCCTAGCTATCAGTCTTAAGTCAATTTTAACAATTTGAAATGTTTCTTAGAGCTGAAGATGCAGCAAGGGCTCTGGCATTAGTGAAGGATGGATGAAGTCTATGTTAATTTGCTGACATCATTGGCATTTCTCATTCCAATGTACAATGTACACAGGATTACCCAGAGGTTCCGAGAGGCTGGTATCTACATCAGGAGACTCATTTCTGGTCATAGAAGGAATACCTCTAATTGTGATGATTGCTTTCTTTTACTGTAAGTTCTTCGCAATCAGTAAGAAACATTGGTGGAGGCCAAGAAAAATATTCAGCAAGTACAGCATATTGACATCAGTCAAAGGACAATTAGAAGAAGGCTATATGAAGTGAATTTACTGTCCAGAAGATCTGCAAAAGGAACATTGCTGACCAGGAACACCATATCTCTCAGATGCAGTTTGTTCACACCCATTCAAACCAACTATGGAGGAATGGAGCATGGTGCTCTTCATGGATGACAGCAAGTTCTATTTGAAGGCGCCAGATGGGAGGGAGAGAGTATTTTTTTTTTTATTTGTTTATTTAAGGATGCTCTTTAACATCACAGGTCATCAGCGTCCCATTCTATTAAGGGTGTGAAATGGCAGACAAATTTTGCTTATAGACCTCTTCCTTCAGGCTTGAGGTTATCATGCAGTAAATGTACGACACGGGACCCATGGCTTTACTTCCCTTCCAAAGGAAGCCATACTTATGATTTTTATGCCCAAAAAAATCTATTGATCCTGGCTGGGTTTGAACCTGTGAATCTGGCTTTAGAAGGCAAGTATGGTTACCACTACATCACCAGGACTGACAGAAGAGAGTATGAAGAAGGCCATGAGAACATAATGTAATCTGCACTTTCTCTTCAAGTACACCTTTTAATGGAGGTTCAGTATTGGTTTGGGCAGGGATCAGCATTGAATCAAGGGTGGAGTTGATGTTATCAAGAATTGGTCACTGACAGCTCGTTGAAACATCAAGGAGATTCTTGCTAATCATGTAGTGCCTCTTGTATTAGTTAGGTGACAACATTATCCCCATGCATTATAACACATGTCCACACATTGCTTGGTATGTTTCTGAGTTCCTGGATGTGATTGGGATGGAATGTATGGTATGGTCAACATGCAGTCCAGACCTGAACCCAATAAAACATGTCTGGGACATGCTTGAGAGGCATGCTAATGGTCAATTCCCCAAATGACTGGCAATGACTGCACTTGAAGCCGAATAGGAACTGATAACACGAGGAGATTCCAGATCTTATCTGGAGCATGCCTGACCAAATCACAGCCTTAATTAGAGCTAGAGGTGACAACCCTCATTACTGATACCATGGTTATCTTACACAAAGAGGCAGAAAACCAGAGAACCATTTTAAGTGTCACTTTCCAACATTTTTAAAAAATTGTATTTATTATAATGTTTGTGGGTGTTTGAAGATTTTTTTGCACTAAAATCAATAATGGGGTAGAATTTGTGCTTAAAATACCCCTTATGCATTACTTGCATGATAAAATGTTGTTAAATAATTGTTAAAGAAATTCTATTTTAATATTTATGTCTTCATTTCATTAAACACAGATTTTTATTTTCTTTAAAAATGAAGTGTTTTGCTTTTTTTGCTAGTCAGTATACATATTTACATATACATTGATATCAGATCATTACAGTGTTTTTGAATCAGTATAATATTATGTCCCTCATATATTCCTTTACAGAATAACAGGCCTTATTACACAGGTATTTTTAAGAAGAAATTTGAAGGATTTACCATTGTTTGTTAAGTCTTTTATGCTAAAGAGCATTTTATATTAAAGTTCAGGAGAGATAATTTATATTCACATGGAAGAGTTAGAACTTGTAATTGCCTAAAGAGGTTTCTACATAAATGTCTGCAGTGTGCACCAGAGATATGGTTTTTTCTGTAATAGGAAGGCACACATATGTTCAACCGAATTTCCCAAAAATGTAATACCATATTTCATTATGGAGCTAAAATAGGCATAATAAACTAATTCTAAAGTCTTAATTGAATCCAACATTAATAATGCTTGTATTGCATAGCATGCACTACTCAGTTTAAGTATGATCAATGCAGTCTTTTCAATTCAGATGGTTATTGATTCTTCTACCAAGGAAATTAATATCTTCAGTTTGTAGAAGTATACTGTTAGAATTTCCTATCCATAATAGGGGATTTGGTGACATGTGAATGATGAATTTCATAACATTTGTTTTATCTAGATTTATAGTTAACTTGTTTTGCTTTGAACCATACACATAAGGAGCTCAGAACTAGAATTAATTTAATGGCACAATCATAAAGGCTATTTCCATTTAACAATATGCTTGTGTCATTTCGAACATAACAGTATTATCTATACGGATAGATAAAGGCCATCTTTTATATACATCAGAAATAGAAGAGGACCGCAAGAGAGCCTTGGATACTCCCATGTTTAATTATTCCCCACTCTGATTCATTGTTTTTATTTTTAAAAGGGCACTTTATCTCTAATTTTTGTTTTCTTTAGTCAAGTTAGGATATAAACCATTTATAATATTGGTTTTTTATTCCATAGAAAGCTAATCAACTATCAGGATTCCATGATTGACACAATCAACGGATTTTGTCAAAAATATTCCTCCTACATGCAAATATATATTGAATATTTTACATTAACAACATTAAAATCAACATTTCTTCATAAGTGGTGTAAAGATGGTACAATACTGAATACATATGAAAAGTATGAAAGTGTTGTTAATTTTTTTCATTGTTACAACTTTGTTCTTATGACTGATTTATTCAAAAAAATTACATGTCTATTTCTTCAGACAGTGAATTTTCTTTTTTAATTCTTGATAACTGGTCACCCAATTTTAATGTCTGGGAAACACTGAAAAATAAAGTATGTGCTACTAACCTGTACAAACTGGAGAAATTACAGAGAACAGGTGTACAGAAATTAGGTCCATTAATGCAGAGTAACTGATAAGTATTAATTAGTTTTGTAAGATGTGAATTAAGTATGTGCTACAGAAAATTTGCAACATTTCCAGAACCTGTGAGGAGGTTGAATATTTATTATTAATTTTTAACATATACAGTACCTAAGTTTTAAAACTGAGTGTTGGAGTGCCATGAGTTTACTGATTGAGATGCCAATAGTAGCTTGTGAAACTAGCTGGCCAAACTGCAAATTATGCTTTTAACAGTGTCCCTCTGTATGTTGCCATTATTGTCAGCATTTTATTTTTTCTGTAATTATTACCATATATTTTGTTAGTGTAATAATGTAATGCATCTTAATAAGGTATTATAAATAAAAGCAATTCCATAATTGAAACGGAAGTTCTTCAATGACAAATTCAGCAATAAAATTATTTTGGTTTCTAGGGCTTTTAACGTAAGAATCATATAATGAAGGTATATGACTGATGGGAAATAAAATGGTAGGCTGAGTCGGCCTGGATGGTATTATAAGCATAACTATTCACATAGTCTTAACCGCTGAAGAGGATAAAGATAAAAGGATAGAATATTTGTAAAGTTATGGCTCATGGCATGGGGTTGACGTATTTTCGGCTTGTAGATTGCCTTATATCACAATTGTTTTTATTACTCCAAGATATTTTATTCCTCTTAATGGTTAATTCTGCATGTGTTTCGCACAATAAAGCGAATTGATAAATGTTGGGTATTTAATTATAAGAATTTTCGATTTCTCTTATATTGATTACTGAATAACCGTAGGCGATTTACATGCTAATCAAAAATGGATTCTTAGCAATAAATTATTTGATTCAGGCAAAAATTCATAATGTTATAAATTTAAGTATAACCTGCCATATTATAATTATTTTTTATAAATAATAAATCGAAATTTTGACATAGCTGACTAACCACATGTCGCCAATGGTTACTATGGCAGTTCAGAGCTGTATTTTTATGTACCAACGTAACAGCTAGGAAAATGCTACGGCTGTTGCAAAATAGTTTGTTAAACTATGTCTCCAATTCGCAAGAGCTATAATAATACACGGAATTACTACATATACTGCAATAAATTACAACATTTACCAAATTGTTATAGTATTACATTATTGCGTACATCTTTCATTCTCCAAATTACTGTGTTGGTGCATGTCAATTGCACTTTCACGTGATTCACTTAAACATTGAACAGGCGCTAAAACTAAATGAATGGATATTTATGAATATATAAACTGAACCCTGAACTGAAGTCGTTCCTGCGACTGAGTTGACGTGCATAAATAAGTTGGTGCGAGCGCGGAGTATAGCGTGTTGCAAATATATACTTTATTATTACGGTAATACTTTTTTACAGCTTATCCAGCCTAGTGCTAGATACTGGAAAGCAATAGAACGGTATTTGGTTCTTGATATAAGTTGATAGATATTGAACTCATCATATGGTGGGTTTTGTTTAAAGTATGTATTTAAATTTATGTACTTTGCAATGTACCGGCTGGTAATCATTTTGAAACACTTTTTGAACATTTCGTGAACTGCTTTATTCAAGTTTAAAAAGATTTCATAAACATCAACCAGAGGCATTAATATTTGGTTTAGGGGCAATAAAGGAGGAGTTTTATGTGACTTAGAAAATAAGTTTCACACAAATTTACAAGATGTGATTACTATTCTTTAATCTCTACAGTGCAAATGATGTTAGCAGTTAATTCAACAGTTCCTTACAGACTTTTAAATTGCATTTTGAAGCAAATTTCCCACACATACAAAAAAGAGTTATTATATGAGTAAGGAATGGTTAACTCAAAGTATTCAAAATCTGTCAACATAAAAGACAATTATATGCTGAGTTAAAGTTCAATGAAACATCTAAAATAAAAACATTTTAAAAAATACGGTAATATACTTAGGATGGTAATAAAAACGGCAAAAGGGATCTTATCATAATGAATACTTGGAATATAATAAAATAAAAAAAAAAACAGTTAACATTTTGCAACAAGAAGTTACAATAATCTTAAGCATTAACAATCAAGAGATACAACATCCTGCAGACATAGCAAATGTGTTTAATGATTACTTTCTTAATGTAAAGAAAAATAATAATTTGCATTCTAGTGATAAAAGAGAAGCATTAAGAATCATTTCCAAATCAAAATAATGGAATCAAATCAAGTGCCACTACTCCAATGGAAATTAGTTATATCACCAGGAAAAAAAAAAAAAATCTTCTGGCTATGATGAGTTAACAGCAAAGCTATAAAGACCTGTGCAAAGGAAATCAGTATTCCCCTTAATTATTTATGTAATGAATCTTTAAATTAGCTGTGTATTTCCTGAAAAGCTGAAATATTTTGTGCTAGTGAAGCCTCTGTTCAAAAAGGTGAAAAATAAAATGTCTAATTATGGACCTATACATTTTCTAAGGTATTTCAGAAAGTAATGTACAATAGGCTTTACCATTATCTTGAAAGTAACGATATTCTAGTTAGTTAGTTCTCAGAGCATTCATTGAGTTCATGGAGCAGCCATAGAGAGCTACGAACATTGAACTTGTCATATACAATAACCACAGTAGCTTTCAATCTGTATTTACAAAAATTTGTCTGCATCTACATAAATAATTACAATAAAAATTAAAAAGAACACCCAGAATAACTCAACCAAACAACAAAATCAGTCAAGTCACTTAATCATAAAAATTTTATTATATACATGTTTACACATACATTGATGTGTTGTGCAGTATAATATTGTTGCTCATATATTCCTTTACTGAATAATGGGCCCTTTTACATAGGTATTTTCTAAGAGCAGATTTAAAGGATTTGTCATTGTTTATTAAGGCTTTTAGGATGAAGGGAAGAGCATTGTATACTAAAATGCACTCATAATAAATGCCTTTTTGATGGCATGATGGCATCAAAAGCCTTTGCTAAGTCACAAAAACTTCATCCTACATGTGCTCTTTCATTAAATGCAGTTAAAATTTCATTATTAAGATTATAGATTGCATAACATTTTCTGTTGAAATTCCTTTTCTAAAGCCAAACTGATCACTAACTAGAATACTGTTAGTTTTCCTGGTAATGGTAAAGCCTATTGTACATTGTGTGTATGGTTCAAAGAAAATTGTCTCTAAATCTAGATAAAACAAATGTTATGAAATTCATTACTCACAGATCTCCAGATACACAATAACAGATAGGATATTATAACAATGTACTATCACAAACCAAATATATTAAATTCCTTGGTTTAATAATTGATAACCATCTGAATTGGAAAGATCACATTGATCTTATACACCTAAACTATGCAGTGCATGCTATGCAATACATGCATTAGTAATGTTGGAGTCAAATAAGACTTTAAAACTAGTTTATTATGCTTATTTCAACTCAATAATGAAGTACGGTCTAATATTTTGAGGAAATTCAGTTAAACGTGAATGTGTCTTCCTGTTACAGAAAAAAGTCATACGAATAATCGCTGGTACACATAGCAGACATTCATGCAGAAACCTCTTTAGGAAATTTGAAATTTTAACTCTTCCTTGCGAATATATTTTATCCCTCTTGAACTTTTATGTAAGAAATAAACAAAAATTTGTTCAAAATCAAAATATACATGACAAGAATACTAGACAAAAAGCAAATCTACATCACCCAATTTCAGCATTTTCATGCCATCAAAAAGGCATTTATTATGAGTGCATTTTAGTATACAATGCTCTTCCCTCCAGCCTAAAAGTCTTAATAAACAATGACAATTCCTTTAAATCTGCTCTTAGAAAACACCTATGTAAAAGGCCTATTATTCAATAAAGGAATATATGAGTGACAATATTATACTGCACAACTTATCAATGTATATGTAACCATGTATATAATAACATTTTTATGATTAAGTGACTTGTCTGTTTTTGTTGTTTGGTTAAGTTGTTCTAAGTGTTCTTTTTAATTTTTATTGTAATTATTTATGTAGATGCAGACAAATTTTTGTAAATACAGATTGAAAGCTACTGTGGTAATTGTATATGACAAGTTCAATGTTCGTAGGTCTCTGTGGCTGCTCCACGAACTCAATGAATGCTCCGAGAACTAACTTTCTCAAACACCTTAGAAAATGTAGGTGAAATAGCTATAGATCTATAATTATAGACATTTATCTTTTCTCCCTTTTTGTACAGAGGCCTCACTATTGAATATTTTAGCCTCTCAGAAAATACACCCAATGTTAAAGATTCATTACACAAGTGACTAAGGGGGATACTAATTTCCTTTGCACAGGCCTTTATGACTTTGCTGTTGATTTCATCATAGCCAGAAGAGATATTTTATTTTAGTTTTCTAATGATATTACTAATTTCTAGTGGGGTAGTGATACCTGGTTTGAATTCATTATTATGAGGGGGAGTTGATGATTGTAAAATTTTTAAAGCATCTCTTTTATCGCCAGAATATGAATTTAAATTTTATGTTACATTAAGAAAGTAATCATTAAACACATTTGCTATATCTACAGGGTGTTGTATCTCTTGATTGTTAATGCTTAATTTTATTGCATCATCTTGTTGCAAATTTTTGCCTGTTTCTTGTTTTATTATATTCCAAGTGGTTTTAATTTTGTTTTTTGACTGACTGATAAGTGTTTGGCAATGGAGGCCTTTTGCTGCTTTTATGACTTTCATAATCTCACAATACTTTCTAAAATGTATTTTTAAGTTATAGTCTTTAATGAGCTTTTGCTCATTATATAATTGTCTTTTATGTTGACAAGATTTTTAATTCCTTGGATTAACCATTCCTTGCTCATATTATAACTTCCTTCTTTTAATTTTTAGTGGGAAATATGTTTCAAAATGCAATTTAAAAATCTGCAAAAAATTGTTGAATTTACTATTAACATCATTTGCACTGATGACACTATTCCACGATTCTTGTAGAAGTGTTTCCACCATTTTACTGAGGTTAGCATCATTAATATCTCTATATTTTATATATCTATAACATTCTTTGAGTTTTATTGTAGAATATTTTTCCATTATTACTTGAGCATCATGGTCAGAGACCATTGATCAATGAAGACACAGAATATAATGACAGTTTGTCTAAATTTACAAATATATTATCTATTGCTGTGCTAGAGTTTTTATCAATGCTGGTGGGAAAGTTAATTGTATGCACCATATTATATGCAGTTAGAATGGAATTCAGTCAATTCATTCTTACACTTGGCATTAAGTAATCGATATTTATGTCCCACATATAATTATTTCATGCTTAGACTTAAATAAAAAGTTTAAGGTGTCTTCAAGCTTCATCAAGAAAGTTTCAAAGTTTCCTAACGGTGAGCGATAAATAGCAATTATAATTCTTTTCATATTGTTGCTATCCAATTGGATTGTGCATAATTCAATGTCCTGTTCTGAATTAAATTTTGATACGTCTAATGTTTTATATGGTACATCCTGCCTGACATAAATGCAAACTCCTCCGTTATTTAGTTTTTTCCTTGAAGCTCCTGCTGCCAAACAATAGCCATGTAATGACAATTGTGATAAGTCCTGTTGTTTCAAATGATGTTCAGATAGGCAGATAATATGTGGTTTTATATTGTCACAAGTTAAGTTGTTTAATAATTCATCTGTTTTGCTTCTAAGCCCTCTAATATTTTGATGAAATATACAGAGATTTTTTATTGTTTGCTGAATATTCTTCAATTTTACTTCATTTTCTGTGCTATCATGATCATTGATACGATTGTCATTTGCTTTAATATTAACTATTATTAAGTTTGACTTGATGAATTTCTGGCCTGGATCAGGTGTCCTTAAACTAAAAAATGGGACCTTGAACTATTAATAAATACAGGAATCTTACCCTTGATTCTGTCAGCAATAAGGAGCAAAAGCTGCTTTTTGCCTCTAGAATTCAAGTGCAGGCCATGTACAGTAAAGTTACCTCTACCTAGGTGATTTACATCTCTCATACAAATGTGGGAGTTTCTGCATATCATCAATGCACATTCAAGCCTCAGATTCATACTCCGCACCGTCCTATGAAGCTGAGGCCTATCATGCCTATCTGACAGTCCCAGAAACTTCACATTGGTATGCCTGCTTTTAGCGCTGATGTCACCAAGATCTTGCTTAATCTGATAATTCATATCTATATCAAGGCTATTACCTGCACCACCAACAATTACAACATGATCATTCTTACTGAAATCAGCGGTTAGTTTTCCCAAATCTTTTGTGACATCAGCGTGTCTAGCACTTGGCTTAAAAATGCTCACATCATAATTGCTCACAACATCATAGTTAAAGAACAGTTTGGTTTTAGGAAGGAAATTTCAACAGAAAATGAAATCTTTAAACTCACTAATGAAATTTCAGCTGCATTCAATGAAGAAGTACATGTATGAAGAATATTTTGTGATTTGACAAAAGCCTTTGATCGTGTCAATCATGAAATTCTGATAGGTGATTAGCTTTCTATGGAATAAAAATCCAATATTATAAATGGTTTATATCCTAACTTGACCAAAGAAAACACTTTCTATGGAATAAAAAACCAATATTATAAATGGTTTATATCCTAACTTGACAAAAGAAAACAAAAATTAGAGATAAAGTGCCCTTTTAAAAATAAAAACAATGAATCAGAGTGGGGAGTAATTAAACGTGGGAGTATCCAAGGCTCTCTTGCGGTCCTCTTCTATTTCTGATGTATATAAAAGATGGCCTTTATCTGTCCGTATAGATAATACTGTTCTGTTCGAAATGACACAAGCATATTGTTAAATGGAAAAGGCCTTTATGATTGTGCCATTAAATTAATTCAGTTCTGAGCTCCTTATGTGTATGGTTCAAAGCAAAACAAGTTGACTCTAAATCTAGATAAAATAAATGTTATGAAATTCATCATTCACATGTCACCAAATCCCCTATTATGGATAGGAAATTCTAACAGATACTTCTACAAACTGAAGATATTAAATCCCTTGGTAGAAGAATCAATAATCATCTGCATTGAAACACTGCATTGATCATACTTAAACTGAGTAGTGCATGCTATGCAATACATGCGTTATTAATGTTGGATTCAAGTAAGACTTTAGAATTACTTTATTATACCTATTTTAGCTGGTCCTTTTTTTTTTTAATTAAATTTTAGTTGGGAAATTTGCTTCAAAATGCAATTTAAAAGTGTATAAGAAATTGTTGAATTTCTTGTTAACATCATTTGCACCATGTAAATTCTATCTTATCTATCATCTAACAGACTCTTAAGCTTCACTTACTTTTAAATACGGTGGACCGGTTTCGAAGAGACATCCTCTGAATCTTCAACCAACTTGACGCCTCAGTCTCTTCGAAACCAGTCCCACCGTATTTAAAACTAAGTTGAGCATAAGAGTGTGTTAGACGACATAGATAGAATTTACATTCACCGTGTAAGTTCCAACAGAATTTTTTTAAAAATTTAAAATTTTCTTATAATTTTTTGAAAGTTCTTAAATGAATCATTTGCACAATAAAATTAGTCAATGATTCTTGTTTAAACACTTGCACTATTTTATTGAAGTTTACTTCATTAATATCTCTAGATTTTATATATCTATAACATTCTTTGGGTATTGTTTTAGAGTACTTCTCAGCTATTAAGCATCATGGGCAGAGAGACCATTGATTAATTAGGAAACAGAATTTGATGACAGTATATTATAATTTACAAAAATATTATATATAGGTTTTGCTATGCTAGATCCTGGTAGGAAAGTTAATTGTATGCACCATATTATATGCAGTAAGAAAGAAGGAAATAAATAATCTATTTATTCTGACACTTGGCATTAGGTAATCAATATTTGTCCCCACATATAATTATTTTTTACTTAGGCTTAAATAAACAGTTTAAAGTACCTTCAAATTTTATCAAGAAAGTTTAAAAGTTTCCTAATGGTGAGCAATAAATAGCAATTATAATTACTTTTGTATTTTTGCTATCTAATTAGATTGTGCATATTCAATGTCCTGTTCTGAATTAATGGTACATCCAGCCTGTCATATAGGCAAACTCCTCTTATATATAGTTTCTTCCTTGGAGCTACTGCTTCTAAAAAATAGCCATCTAATGACAATTCCTGTTGTTTCAAATGATGTTTGGATAAGCAGATAATGTATGGTGTTATATTGTCACAAATTAAGGTGTTTGTTTTACTTTTCAGGCCTCGACTATATTGATGAAATATAATAAGACTATTTTTGCTTGCTGGATACTCTTCAATTTAACTTCATTTTCTGCACCACCATTATCATTAATATTACTGTCATGTTAATTAACATTCACTGCTATTATGTTCAGCTTGGTGAATTTCAAGCCTGGATCAGGCGCCTTTATCCTAAATAATGCAACTTTCTTCCATTGTTTTGGTACTGTGTCACTTTGAGTGCTGTTATTTATTGTATTTAGCTTTTGTAAGTGAAATGTTGATAAGTGTATGTTCTAAATTATCGAAAATGACATTTATGAGGGATTCAGTTTTTATGTAATAATCAGTACGAGTTCTTTTTAATATAAGACCTTTATTTTATATATGTTACATCAGTAGTAATACAGCTTTACATTATGTGATTACAATGTATATTAAACTATTACATTTTTTCTTAAAAGATGGTACATTGATTATATTTCCTAAAGTTCAACAATGTTCTCTGGTTTTCTATATCATGTAATCTAAAATTACAAGCAGTTTACATTTTCTTTTTAATTCCTATTGAAAAGTTTGTTATCCTAATGAAACAATTTTTTAATTTATGTAATATGTGACTACTATACTATGGTTACTAATGTAAGATAATTGTATATTTTATCCTTTGTTCTATAATATACAATTATGTACATCATAGGAGGTCAAAGTTGGTTTTATTTACAAACTCTGTAAAGTTCTTTTTGTTTTTATCATGTCATATTTTAAAACAGGCCTTTTGCACCTTATGTCTGAGTTGATGTCACTCTATAGCTAGTATGTTACAGTCAAATATTACATTATCTACTGTTTGCACTGCTGCTCCACAGGGACACTCCGGACCATCCATGATTTTGAATGGATGGTAATATGCTCTCACCTTCCATGGCCAGTGATGATAATAGTAAAGTTTGACATTACTGGGATGAACTGCATCATGTCATTAACGTTGAGGAAGAATGTTTTTGTAATCTCTCCATTCTTAATCTTTTGCCCACTTATTTATACTTAAGCTTGATTCACTGTTTGACTTTTAGAAATCTTCTGGAAGCATATTTCTATAATATCTCCTGCTGCTTTTTTCTCCAACTGATCTGCCATTTTGTTTCTGTAACAGCGTGTCCTTTTATCTAGCTAAATACAAATGTCCATTGTTTTCTTCTAGGATCCGAATTCTGTTTCTAATATTTTCTATATCATTATGGTTACAAGTGTTTTTAAGTGAGTCAAGTGTAACCTGACTGTTAATGTATATTGCTGCAGTTCTTTCTTCTATCTCATGGTGCTTATTGCCTCCAATGCTCTTTAGTCATTCCACCTAATTGTTCAAATAGCTGCTATATAGTCTGAATTTCAATTTGTGAGTTGGGATTTGTTTTTTAAATATGAGACATTGGATCCCACTCCATTTTCATTTTTACTCCCATAAGTGTTTATTTCCAGGATGTATTCCACATTTTGTTAGCTTTTGTTTTGTTGATAGCTGCTAATACATTTTGTGTGTATGGATTACATCTTTTCTGTAGATAACAAAATTTAGCTTGTCTACATTTTTGATAATTTTTAGGTCCAATACTGGGAGCTTCCCATTTTTCTATTGTGAAGTTTAGATGCTTTAAAACTTAAACTTTACAAGAAAACAAAGGTTGCTTTACTTATATCTTTACACTGAGGAAGAGCCTAACAGGCTTAAATATTAACATATTTCATTGTGCCTTCCAACATGTGTCACTTATCTTTATGAACACCTAATTCATAACCTACATATACTTGAAAGAGGTATTTTTTAATTTTATTAATTGAGAAACATATATGTATGTGTATGTATGTATGTATATATATACCCTATGTTCAAATTTAAATGCTATCTTATATCGCTTTGTGCCATCATAATTATGTTTTGCTGAGAGCCTAATCGAAGCCATTAATCTTAACTATGACTTTCACTAAATGATAAAATAAAAATAATTTCTGCATGTGTTTTCTTTGTTTCAAAGAATTAAGCAAGAATGTTATGCTTTTATTATTAATAAATAGCCATTTGTAAATCAACTTGAAAATTAATGATCTCAATTTCTGACACAATGCATTGTCTGAAGTCTGAAAGTGACAAAATGCACTTTACACATGCAGTAAATAAACTGGAATGCAACATAATGTACGTTACCTACCACCTGAGCCTCTGGTTTTGAATATAACTAAATTTAGACAGCTGCTAATGCATATTGTTAACTTTCTATTTATGGCAATTATTATGCAAATTATGAAATTGTGGGGTTTGAGCCAAGTCCTTTCTCTGTGACAGATTTTTTTTTTCAAGGTTTTCCTCAGTCCTGATAAATGAAAAATGCCAGGGAGGTACCCTAAACCCTGGAGCGTTTTCTTTCCTTAAAAAATAATCCTTTCCCAATATATCATTTCATCTCATCTCATGTATCAGCCATGTTCACCGCCTGTGGTGCCTCAGTAGTAAAAATGGGCATTAAACACCATTAAAAAAAAAAGTGATGAAATTGTGGCCAATTAGCCAAGAATTCATTTACACAATGAAATATATCGTAACAATACCTGCTCAGAAGTAACTTTCAAGAACACATTTATAATGTTCTTTTTTAACAACTTTGAAGCCATTAAGAAATATTTTTAAAAATTTAATGAAGTTTTGTTACATTAAAAACATGGATAACAATTATTTCTTCTAGTTAAGACTATAAAAAAATAAAAGAACTGTATCCAATGAGCTATGGCCTACATCCTTTATCTTATGTCTTTAGAGTTAAACTTGCTCCGTAGTAATTTACAAAGGGAAGTCCCATTTAAAATTGAACACATGGTATGTGTGTACTGTGTTGGCTACAGTATTCCTTTAGAAGTTTGTAGCATAATTAATAGTCTCCAAGAGCTAATAGAGCCTCATCAGCTTTGACTGTTGGAGGAATAACTTGAGTTACAGATCACAAAGCAGGAAGCACAAATGCTTGAACAACTCAGAACTGACAATGAGGACACATTTGTTAAGAGGGATAAAATTTGACAACTATGTTAGCAAAGTGTATTAAAGCATTCAGTGCAAACTTAAATAATACTTTGAACATAAACAATTGTAAGCACTGAACAGAAAATGAGCACATTTTGTAAAGTCAAGTTTCAAATGATTTCTTCAGTATACGTTAATGGACAAATAATTATAAATAAATAAAAACTTTTATTATTTTATAATTTCTCAGCATAAATTTTCCCCCTTATTTTTGAATATTTGTAAAAATTTAACATATGTATTTTTTCAATTTTAGATTGTGTGCTTGAAGAAATAAAATATCGACTGCTGCAGTAATGAACTATAAAACGCAAAGATTAAAGCATTGTCAGACAAAAGATATGCATTCTAATACAAAGCACAACAAAGGAAAATTATGCAATAGTAGATCAAAAGATGTCAACATATCTTCTGACCATCAGGAAAACCGTTTTCATTCTGGAGAATGTGAAACTGATTTACCTAATAATACTTACCATCCTACATTACATGAGCTGTATCTCTTACAACAGCACAAGTGCAAGGATGACATTGGAAACATTTTACTGTTTCCATATGTAAATGAAAAAGAAACCATTACAAGCTGTGAAACAGATACAATAAGTTCTAGTATCAGCACTTCTAATCTGGTTACATTATCTGAATTGTGTGAATTGCAACATTACAAATGGAAAAATAAAAAAACTGAAGATGCTATGAAGAAGCTTATTGCCAGTTCATATAATAAGGAAACTATAAGTGACAGTACAATTTACACAAATGGACATCTCACGTTATGTGAACTGTATCAAAAGCAGGGGTATGAATATAATAGTAAAACAAGAAAGCCAGCTCAACAGCAATTTGTTCCAAATGTAAATAACAAGGACATTTATGTTCAGTTGAGAAAAAACATTTTAAGCAGAGTACCACAGGTAATGTCTATGCACATTTTAATTTACTTGCAAGTGTACACACTTATGCAATCTAAGAATAAACTTGGGTAATAGAAAAGCATTAAAGGTCCAAACTTTTTAAAATAAAATCCAAGATATTGGTGGTAAGCATGTAGTGTATATTTGCAATAGTCCAGTTAACAGAGCTTGATTTAGCATTTGTGTGTTTGGGTAGTATAAGCTTACTCACCATCCTATCTTAGTAAATTGATACCTTCTGTAAAGGGACCTGTTTCACAAAAGTATGGTCAAATACATTAAATTGTATGAACTGGCAACTTGTAGTTATTAGTGAAATTCTTTTCCATAAAGATTTTTGCTACACTTGTACTTTACAACTCCATACTTACAAATGTACAAGTGATTGTTCATAGTTCTGCTCCACAAAAGTATTAGTATTAGTTGGGCGCTGTTTGTATATTTTTTCTATAAGTGTAGGAACATTGGTAACTTCAAATACTAGCACAAAATGTATTATCTTTTTAATGATTTTGGGAGCCAGTTGACCCAAATGTCCTAAGTATTAGCCAAAGTGATGATAATGGTATATAAAGAAAAAAAAATAATTTTTTGTGTATAATAATAAAGTTAGGTTAAAACAAAAAAAGTATGGCTTATGATTGACATTGCCATTTCCTGTGTCCAAATGCATATTTCATATCAGCATCTTAATGTATTTTTAAGGTTCTTGCTACTTGTCCGGAAAATAATTTCTTTTCATTCTTCATTCTCTTTTAAAATAATCTCTTTTGGCACAATGTTCCCAGTTTTTTGCTTTTGAAAACATGATTGTCAAGCAATATAAATAAATAAATAAATGTAAAGGATCTAATAAAATAAATGACCGAGAGCTATCAGGAAGCAAGATTCTTCTGCGATCTTTCAACGGCTGAAATTGATGCTCCTAAGTGTAGCCTTATGGGACTGCCGTCAAAGTGTATTATTGCACTTGAATATCGATAAATACATAATAAAGCATTTAAAGTATCATATCTGAGAAAAAAAAATCCATTTTGCAGAAATTACAATGAACAGTCTGTGCATTAAAACTTCCTAAAGAATGGATATAACCTATTTCAAGATATGGCAAACAGCTGTTCCTTCATCGTGCTCATATATGATGTCACTTAAACTTTTTACTAATACTTTACCAGTGTAGCATTTCTTTTGTGGAATAGAAAGTTACAAGACTATCTTTACAAGAACCTGCACTAATATACTTGTATTTATTAGATCATACTTTTGTGAAACATGGCCCAAGCGTCAAAGGGATATCGATGAACTGATTACACTGATAGAAACTCGTTCTGCAATAGTGACTCCATTAATTTCAAATTACTAATGATAAAGTTCAAATAATTTGATCATGCAATATATTAATCCTTATAACCTAAGCTTAGGTATTCATTTTTTTTACACTAAACTCCACTCACTTACACAAAAGTAAGACACGTTTCGGGAGAATCTCTCCCATCTTCAGTTGCTCACTGAACTGGATTATCCTGTTGTTCAGCCATCGTTTCAAGTAACGGCAGTTCCGTGAGCAACTGAAGATGGGAGAGATTTTCCCAAAATGCATTATTTTTGTGTGAGTGGAGTTTAGTGTAAAAAATGAATATCTAAGCTTAGGTTATATTGCCACTCCATTCTCAACAGCTTTGTAAGTACAATATTTACATTAATCCTTCTTTATAATTCTTTCAACTTGACCCTTCCCTGGCATATTAATTACAATATTAAACATATTTTTCCTTCCCCATATATTTTTATGCAACAGTGTAAACAAAAGGATTTCTTATTATTAAAGCAACCAAATATTTCTTGCACTTAAATATCACCAATTCTTAATTTAATTTCTTTCCAAAAACCTTTTCTCTTTTAATTCTCCATCCTTTCATATTTGTCCCATACCACCTTTATCAAAAGCTTAATCATACTGACCAAGAGGGAATGTAGGTTTTCATAGCAAGAGTTGCAGATATCACTGGAGTTATCTTGTGGGCTGTTATGCCATGGTACTGACAGCCAATGCATCAGACACAGTGATACCTTCTCCAAGGAGACTTGATCCATGCCACTGAAGATGTCTGCTGCAGTTGTGGATAAAACGTCTGGAACTCCTTGCTCCAGCAGACCACAGCACAACAACCTGGAAGATACCTCTAGTGATATCTATACTGACCAAGGTTTCCCTCTATTTTATCCTTTCATGTAAAATAAAGCATTGTCTCAGTATAATTCCTCTAACCAGTTTATACTAAACTTATACTTTCTTCTCATCACCTATGCATTTTAACTCTGCTGAAGGTATCCAATTAGAAGTTATTGGTAGATCCAGAATCACTTTGTAGAAATGTGTGAATCAAATCAACAGTTACTCAAGCTTCAAGTATCCCAAAAATCTCATTCCATATAGCATTTTTGACTGGACTACAACTACATAAACTCTCTCCAAGCATTTAGTTTGCATTCTTTGAACTTTCTCCATACATAACTTTACAGCATCTAATGAGTATAGGCATTTTATTTTTGTTACAGTGGATAAAATTAAATTGGATGAAGGCATCAGAGAATCAGGACCATGTAGAAACAAGTGAAGCAAATTGTTCAGAAAGTAAGAAACTTTTAAAGTATTAGTTTTTTTTTTTTTTTTTTTTTTTTTTTTTTTTTTTTTTTTTTTTTTTTCCATTTGCTGGCCTTTCTTTTAAAATTAACGCATGAAAACCAAAGGAAGAGTTCAGAAAAGAGAATTTAAAGTTAAGAACTAATTTTATTAAAGATATTGCTACAGCTTAAAAACTTAACAATACATTTCAAAAGATATTTAAATTAATAGTGAATCTATATATTAATATGGTCATAACCAGCAATATCTGTTATACAAATGTAGGAGACAAAGTTATATGTAACCTTTTAAAGTGTTTATATTATACTATAATAAAAATTATAAATTAAGGTTGTTATCATTAAAACAATTAAAAATCTCCCGGGCTCTTTTGCCATGGTCCATGGTTTAAGTTATTACTATAGCTTTCACCAACTACTCCAGTTAGCATCTTCAGTGGACGAAGAATAACACCTAACTCTTAACACGACGACAGTATTGATTCGATACGGTGTTGGGTGTTATTCTACGTCCACTGAAGATGCCAACCAGAGTAGTTGGTGAAAGCTATGGTAATAACTTAAACCATGGACCATGGCAAAACAGCCCAGAAGATTTTGATTGTTTTAATGACAACACCGGCCATGGAAGCCTAAGAAGTACTAAAGTTGTTAGAATTTTTGTATCCAATTGAAATGGCCTAGTTCGAGGCTGTAACTGGCATTTGTTGTGGATGAAGAGACATCTGGGTGGGTTTTCAGAGTTCTTCACTTCCTTATTATTTATTTTTGACTTATAACAGTGAATTTTCCACAGTAATTTTTTCTCTTATTAATTTTATCTTATATGAATATGCAATATTGTGAAACATTGCTTCTTATTCTGCTTTTCTGTTTCTTCTTTGTGCAATAGTTTTTTTACCGATATCAAGTTTTATAAGTAGGGATCCTGTTCATTCTTAGCTTTATGGCATTTAACTTTCTTATAATATGTGCTTATTTTCTTCTTCACCTCTTTTAAGTTTTTTGCATGTATGATCTCAATCTATTTTGTTAGTAGCTAATCATAATTTCTGCACTACTTCTTTAACTTGTCCTGTTTTTAGTTTTTTTGTGCTTGACTTCATACTTAAATTAACTTCAGACATTAGTAATTAATACCGCCATGGGTGGCCGAGGTCATTAAGGCGCAGACTCGTGAGCAGGAGTTAACTTCAGACATTGGTAATTAATACCGCCATGGGTGGCCGAGGTCATTAAGGTGCAGACTCGTGAGCAGGAGGTCTAAAGTTGGAGTCCCCAGGAGCGTCCTCCCTGACTGGGGTTTTTTCCAGGTTTTCCTCAGTCCTCATAAATGGCAAATGCTGGAGAGGTGCCCTAAACTTAGGCCTGGAACGTTTCATTCCTTAAAAAATCCTTTCCTAATATATAATTTCGTTTCATGTATCATTAGTGTCCACCGCCTGTGGTGCCTCAGTAGTAAAAAATGGGCATTAAACACTACTCAAAAAAAAAAAAATTAGTAATTAATGCAAATTCATGACACTATTACCTCAAAATGTAAACTATCTTTTTTTTTCTCCCCATTTTATTTTTAATTGTTTTTAACACTGATTATTACTACTATGGCTTCACAGGTGGTAGATATTAATAATAGGAGTCCTGCATTTGTGAACCGAGAAGCTCCAAACAGTTTGTAATAATGTAGCTGTGCATGGAGTATTACATGGTGGTATTGTATAAATGGGCAAAGAAACTGTATGCTCTACTGCATAAACAAACCTGAAAGTGTAATATTGGAAAAGCAGCTTTACTTTAGCTTTAACTGTTTCGACTCACCATGCTCTCTTTTCATAGCAAAGATTTTATAATTGATGAACACTTAATTTGTATCCAAAATGACCAGATGTGGGACTCTGTGATGATATATAGATTATACATGAGATGACATATAAACTGAAAGGAAAATTTGTCTAAGTTCGAGGGTATTTGCTTGGCATTTGCCATTGATGAGAAGAGAGGAAAATGGAACAAAATCTTATTCAGGTACAAATTCCTGGCAGAACTTAAAATTTAGATCTCCCTTTCACCTTAGTGACTTACACCACTTATGCCAAAATATTAAAACTTATATTAACAGATTGTAATACTACAAATACAAATACTAATACTAATAGCAACACAGTCAACAATACAAGAACATGGTTTTAAAAATAATTATAAATATTGCTGCAAACTTAACAAGCATTCATTACATTGTAAATTCAACTAAAATGACATTCCTTTCTCATTTTCTCTTTGATATGTACATTCTTCTTTGGTAAAACTTCAAAACAGTATACTGCAGTAACTATTCAGATTTTTTGAAACATTTTGTTAACTATGGTACTTTCTAATAAATGCTTTAATGTATACAATTACTAAATGTTGACAAAAAGGTGACATTCTCCCTTTTCTTCCTGTAGTCTTCATATATTTTCATTTCAGAAGCAATCTTCAAACAATCGAAATTATTAATTAATGATGAATGTAAGAATCAACACAGTGAAACAATTTTAAAATCTTGGGTAGATTAAAAGTAAAAATACTTAAAATCATGTCAACACATTAAAACACTCTTGACGTTTTATTCTACCTAAGAAATCAAAGTTATATTATCATTCTTTTAACTCACTCATTATATAAAAAATATCAAAATTTTCTCATCCATCTTTAATATCAGATTTTCAGGAAGGTATCAATAAGATAGAAAAGCAAGCCATAATCTACTGCAAAATAATAATTGCTTAATTGCTCTCAGTATTGTGAAAATTAAAACTTCCTGCCCCATTATTTTGGTTGATTCTGTGATATAAATGTGAATTGTCCAAGCTCCTCAGAAGGTCCACCTCCATTCTAGGCACTGAGGCAGAAACTTTTCAAAGTGCAAGCCACATCACACTATGTCAGCCCACTTTCAACCCTGTAACAAAACCAATGGAATAAATGAAAGAGTGGGAAATTCATATAAAGTAAATATCCATCCCAGCATTTGCCTAAGTTACCAGGGAAACCATGATGAATCCCAAGGTCAGGATGGTTGGTCCAAAAGGAATTGAACCTGGTACCTCCAGAATGCAAGTCTCAAGTGTTACTGCCTGAGCCACCCCACTTGATTTTTATTAATGTGAATGTAGTGGAGAATCAATGACAAATATGCTGTAAGCTGATGTCAAGTAGTAGTTGGGTTTATGTTAGTGCTGATGGTTGAGGGAAGATTATGGATGTATAGGTAAGGTGAAGGTTGTTTATTGATTAGTACTAGATTCCATGCAGAACTAACCTCCATCCTATGATCCTTGTATATGTTCCAAGTTGCCAAGAAAGGTAGCTTTATAGATATATCTTTGGAACATTAATGAAGACAGTGTGATAGTTCTGCCGTAATCTGGTACTAAGCACTAAACAAGCTTCATCTCTCTTACACACACAACCTCCCTCCCCAATCCTCAGCACTAATAGAAACTCAACTACTACTGGACACCAGCTTACAGTGTTGCATTTGCCATTGGCTTACCATGACATTCATAACTCCATTAAGGATTTAGATAAATATGGTGGACGTTTGTAACAGTGATATTTAATATAAGTTTTGAATAATTGAGTCGACTTTGTAACACTTACATTACTAATAGTTTTAAAAGAGGAAAACTAAGTTTCTGGAGCTAATCGCTCTCATCTTCAGTTCCAGTTCGACTGCCGGCCTTGTTCTTCGTGGTCGTTTGGTTTGTCTCTGGTGGCGGATGGATGAACTTGTGTATAAAGACGTCACTTGGTGGGATTTCAAAGTTGAAAACACTACATTCATTCTTCCAGATATAAATGTTTTCCCTGTAATGTTTTTAAATAGTTTGGGATTCCTGTTTATATTATGTTTTTCATTCCAAAAATGCCAAGGATTTTTCTTCCTGTCTTTGTTTTATGTTCCTGATGTGTTCTTTTGCCCATATTTTTAGTTTCTTTTAGTCTTTCCTATGTAAATTTTTTCACAATCGATACATTCCATCTGATATATTCCTGATTTGTTCTCTTGAGGAATGTCCTCTTTAGTTTAGAATTTAGTATATTTTTTATGGGGTAACTGTTTTTTGGAGCTAAAATAATATTTTGTTTTTTGAAAATCTTTTGGAATTTGTAGAAGGTTGATGGATGGTATGTGAATTTTTGGTACATTATATTTTCTTCCTTGTTAGGAATAAGAGTACTGATGTCTTTGATTCTTTTTTTTGTTCCTAGCTCTGTTTATTTTATTATATACCACTTCTTGTTTGAAACCATTTTCTATAGCTATATTATATTGCTCAGTTCTAAATCATATTCTTCTCTGTTCATGAATATGATTTAGAACTGAGCAATATAATAAATATAGCAATAGAAAATGGTTTCTAACAAGAAGTGGTATATAAGAAAATAAACAGAGCTAGGAACAAAAAAAAGAATCAAAGACATCAGTACTCTTATTCCTAACAAGGAAGAAAATATAATATACCAAAAATTCACATACCATCCATCAACCTTCTACAAATTCTAAAAGATTTTCAAAAAACAAAACATTATTTTAGCTGCAAAAAACACTTACCCCATAAAAAATATACTAAATTCTAAACTAAAGAGGACATTCCTCAAGAGAACAAATCAGGAATATATCAGATGGAATGTATCGATTGTGAAAAAATTTACATAGGAAAGACTAAAAGAAACTAAAAATATGGGCAAAAGAACACATCAGGAACATAAAACAAAGACAGGAAGAAAAATAAGCAGTACCTTGGCATTTTTGGAATAAAAACATAATATAAACAGGAATCTCAAACTACTTAAAAACATTACAGGGAAAACATTTATATCTGGAAGAACAAATATAGCATTTTCAACTTAGAAATCCCACCAAGTGACGTCTTTATACAGAAGTTCATCCAACCGCCACCAGAGACAAACCAAACGACCACGAAGAACAAGGCCAGCAGTCGAACTGGAACTGAAGATGAGAGCGATTAGCTCCAGAAACTTAGTTTTCCTCTTTTAAAACTATTAGTAATGTAAGTGTTACAAAGTCGACTCAATTATTCAAAACTTCCATTAAGGATACTAACCAAAGGGGTAAATGAAAACTGTGGTTTTGAATTACAGTCTAAAAGCCTGAGAAGTTTTATTTTCAATGCTGGCTATGAAAGCCCAAAAGATGTTATAATAGCTATCAGACTTCCTGAATGCAGGATATTGAGACAACCTCCAGAAATACGAAACAGAACAGAGGAATAAATATTAATTTGACTTTAGTGTGGAAAATTAATAATACAAAATGTTTAGGGAAAATAGAGAAGCAATTAGCAGTTCTTTCTGACCAAAAACTCCATATCATAGGACCATTATGAACTATATCTTAATTAATGTATCTGTTACAGAGCTGCACAAAGAAGAAGAACACCTGGCAGGAAATATTCAAGAGAAAGGAAAGAACTTTGATTTGGATACTGAAAGCTGCACAGGACAGAATAAAGATGTTGCTTCTGCTTTAAATGTAAAAGACACATGTTTGTGTGAAAATGTATGTGCTTTATTCTATGAATTTTCTCATTGAATGGAACTTTTGGTTTCTATTCTTTTGAAGCTGGTTTGGCTGATAGCGTTTATTATAGCATATATTCATTTCATTAAATGATATAAACTTTATAGAAATAGATTTCCATTATCACCATAATATAAATCCATATTGCATTTCAAGTGTTCACAGACTTGTTCATTAAGGTATTTTTGAAACAAAGCTATAATTTTACTCCAAGTGTTTTAGTGACAGAGCAGCAGGCCATATTATTGAGAAATATTACTGGCCAAATGTAGTATTGCTATCTTCACGTGATATATTTAGCACTGAATTATTTTGCATGCACCCTACTAAAACAACATTGCAAATTCTTTTTATACTATAAAGCGAAAGAACTAACTGTAATCTAATCTAGTCTTTATCAACTTCCAGTTGTTTTATTATATAAAATGGAGGAAGTAACCCTAACAGACAATCCTGTTGAAAAAACATTGGCATCTCCTTGCTTTGTCCTGTGATACCTAGTGTGGGACTCAAAATGGGTCAGTGGAGAAAAACAGCATGTTTAATGGCAATTTGTCATGATTTTAATGCATTGTTTTACATGTCAAAATGTTATTAGATTAGAGAGAGATTAGATTTGTAGTTCGGTAACAATCACCACCTTTATGCAATGTAAGATAACAGTAAAATTCCTTAAACATAATGAACATTGCTAATAGTAATTTATATAATCCAGGTGAATTTCTTACACACTTCACTTACTGTATTGAAGTTAGGACATGTTTCGGGAACCATGGCTCCCATCCTCAGCTGTTGACTCACTGTTTCTTGGTGTTCATGTTGGTCCAGTAGAAGCTGTTGTGTTGTATGTGGTGACCTCTGGTGGATATGATGAATTTGGAAAGGTAATCCCATGGAGGAAGGTTGAAATTCATTTTCTATCCACCAGAGGTCACCACATACTACATAATAGCTTCCACTGAACCAATACGAGCACCAAGAAACAGTGGGTCAACAGCTGAGGATGGGAGTCATGGTTCCCGAAACATGTCCTCTTAAATATAGTAAGTGAAGTGTGTAAGAAATTTACTCATATTATATAAATTAATATGTAATACCTTCACTGTAAATAGCTCAAAATTAAATAAATGTATTATTGCAAATAATATTTGATATTGCGGAAGAAAGAGAAAGAGTGAAACCTGCAAGCTATACCATAGTAACAAAGGACAATTAAGGAGCTTGAAAAATGTATTAAGCATCATGATATGATAAACTAGGATAAACTTTTTAGTCTCACTATTCATGAGAATTAATAGCTCTCCATTGAATTATTTAGGTAATAAATAAAACATATCCTAATTTGTAAATATTCCTATGCCAGTGACAGTTTAATGGTTATAATTGATAAATTATTTACTTCCCAGGTGGCTCAGAAGCACCCAGTTCTACAAGAATGGGAAGAATGGTCAGTGAAACTGTTAAAGGATGGACAGCTGTGTATTACTGGGAAATGTGATGGGTAAATATTGAATAATTTACATTACAATAACTGCATGTTATTAATAAAATATGGATTAATTTTAAATGTAAGCAGAAATCTATAGCCTTAAGATTGTATTTGCTAACATTTTATTTGAAATGCAATTAGTAATGCTGTTACCACAATACATCATAGCAAGGAGTCTATGAGGATTGAAAAAAAATATTAGTGGCATTACATCTGAGAAACCAATATAGATTTAAAATGATACACAATGGGTAACTTATTAACACACTATATTTTCCTAACTTGGAACAATGTTTTGGGAACCAGCGTTCCCATTCTCAGCTGTTGACCCAGTGGTTTCTAATGCTCGTGTTGGTCCCTTACAAGTTGCTATGCGAACTGTGGCGTCCCCTGAAATGAATCTAGAAAGGTGATCCCACGGCAGAAGGTCAAAATTCATAGCAATTTTATGATATTTTAAGAATAAAATATTCTCCCAGGCGGCCAATTCAAATGGATTCTTTATTTCTTTTAAAAGTTTTATCTCTGAGCTTATTTCATGATTTTGGCTCCAATAATGATGTGCCACTGCGGATTTTTCCATCTGTTTAAATTTGATGTTTCTTTCTTCTGGATTGTCATATTTCTCTTGTTTTTCCTATGTACTTCAAATTACAGTCTAAACATTCTAGGCATATTTTCCTGATTTCTTTTCTATGGGTATCTTGTATTTAATTTTGAGCTTAAGAGGTTCTTGATATTGATCTGTTATCTGTTATATATCTGTTGATTGGGGCTAGCTTTATATTGAATTTTTTGAAAACGTTTTCGAATTTGTAGTGCAGTTGTGGGTTGTACGTGAATTTGCAATATCTTGTATTGTCTTTAATTACTTCTAGAGTGGATGTCTCTCTTGTGATTTTCTCGAGTTTGTATTTGTTGATCCTTTTTATTATGGTTGAAGTGTTAAAGCCATTGTTTATGCCTGTGTTCATGATGTATTCAAACTCATTCTTGTATTCTGTGGCATTGAGTGGAATGTTGACCAGTCTAAACGTCAAACTATTGAATACTGCATATTGGTGTGGTACTGGGTTGAATCCATTCTTTTTTATGTAATTATCTGTATGTGTCGGTTTACAATATATTCCAAAATGTATATTATTCTCTTTTCTGAATAGTTTTAAATCTAAGAATGGAAGCCATCCATCTTTCTCGATTTCTATAGTGAATTTAACAGATTTGTCTTGTAAGTTGAGTAGTTTGAGGGAATCACCTAAGCGTTTCTTCGGTAATATAGCAAATATGTTGTCTACATATCTATGCCAGGTTTTGAATATCCAAGGAAAGGCTTTGGTGATATGTGTTTCAAATGATCCCATATATAATTCTGCTAATGTTGGTGATAATGGGTTTCCCATTGCTAGACCTGTGATTTGCTGGTATATTTTACTATTGAAACGGAAGGTGCTTGTTGGATACATAGATTTGTCAGTTTAATAAGGTCTTCTGTTTCTTCATTTTGTAAACCAAAATTTGGTGAGCCCTTTTTTTAATAGTGTTAATAGCTTTTCTTTGGGGATGCTCGGGAATAAAGATTTTTACATCAAACGAAACTAACTCATCCTCTGTAGAAATGGAAGTATGTTTGATTTTCTCTACCATTTCATAAGAGTTTTTAATGTTTAGGCTATTGACTTTGGGGAGTAAAGAAAATTTCTGATTCAGCTACTTCGCTAATTCATAAGTGGGACAATTTATTTGGTTTACTATTGGTCTCATACTATTGTCCATCTTATGGATTTTTGGGAGCTCATAGAGTCTGGGGAGAGTGGGGTTGTTTGTCATTATTTTTGGTTTTTGGGCATCTGATATTTTTATTTCTTTCAAAATTTTGTTAAAATTATTTACTTGTGAACTGAGAGGATTCTTATCTAATGTGAGGTAATCTGATCCTTTTAATAAGTTTTCTACTCTATGTATATAATCCTCTTCATCTAGGATTGCGATTGTGTTACCTTTGTCTGCTTTTGTATAGACCACGGGTTTTGACTTAAGTGTTCTGTTTGTTCGTCTTTAGTTTTTCTAAAATTTCGCTACAGTTCTTTTTTATTATGTGTTTATATGTCCTTTAATGGGTAGTATGCTGTTTCAATATCTGCTACATAGTTTTCTATGGCTTTGGAGAAGTCTATACACGTGTTTAAATCTTTGTTGAGAAGCTGGATTTCTTCTCTATTAAAAGTTGCTTTTGACATTTACTACTGTATTTTTGGGAGGTTGTGTCTTTGGTTTCGATATGGATAGATGGCATCTTGATTTGTTCAATTTGTGTTTTAGTTTCTGATTTTTTGATTTCATCGTAAAGTTTATGTTTCTGTATAGTTTCTCTTGCATGTTTTCCTAACTTAGGAAAATATAGTGAGTGAAGTGTGTTAATAAGTTACCCATAGTGTGTCATTTTAAATACGATGACTTCACTGTAAACAGCTTCAAGAATTATACGTATAACCAATATAGATATTTATTTGTTTTATCCTACTGGAGAATTAATGTAGTGTGTTTTTTTTAGTTTTACTAGTGCATTTCTTTTCACTCTCATGATTTAGTTACACAGGTTCAAATGTATATGAATGTCATTTTTAGTGCTTATTCTATTTTTGTTTTGTTTTTACTATTATTAAATGTTAATTGTTTTCATTGTTAATTTTCATTAAACATATTTAGGTATTTGCACACATTTATTTTTCTCTTTCATGTTTTACATAGGTTTATTTTGAATATTAGCATTGTCCTTGTTAGTGTTTGTTACAACTGTGATATTGTCGATAAAACTAAGTGTAATTATTTGGTAGGGTGGAAGAGAATACCTGTACAGGTACTGTTTTTGTTGATGTCAAAGAATGAACAAATCGAAGAATTCTTTCTTTTAAGGAAACATTTTCCTCATAATAGTAGTGGTAGTGTGGCACCAGATATTATCATGCAAGAAAACAGTGGTTGCATAGATTTGAAAAAATGTTGCTGTTTTCTTTGCGAAGTAGAGTGAACATGATATTTCAGGTAGTTGTGGGGTACATCATTAGCAGTGTAATATTTAAATAGGCTTACAAAAATAATTAAATAAAAGAAGAGGATTTCTGAAAATTGGTGAATAGCAATCATTCACTTTATATATAAGGGTAAGGGAAATGAGAAAAACCTAAGCAATTATACAGGAATTGCTGTGCTATCCAACTTTGAAAGCATTTTTACAAGAATTAAAGCCAGGAGAATTCAGGAATGGGCTGAATAAAATGAAAGGATATCTCCTTATCAGGCTGGTTTTAGGAGGAGGAAAAAGGACGGGATAATATATTTATAACTAAAACATTGGTAAATAAATATTTATTAAAGAAAAGGGACAGATAATATGCTGTATTTATTGATTTGGATAAAAACTTAAGATAGAGTGGTTAGAGAAATGCTTTGGTATAAATTAAATAAGAATAGCTTAAGTGTTAATATGATTAAAATACTTTGGGAGTTATATGATCAAAATAGATTTGTGTTAAATGTGGTATTGGAGAGGTAACTGATATAGTAAGGCAAGAGAGAGAGGTCTTAGGCAAGGTTGTAAGTTGAGCCTGGTATTGTTTAACTTATTTATTGATATTTTGGATTATTTGAAAAATGCAATATTAATGCTTGCAATTAAAACTGACTTTATTCCAGGCTACTTTATACTGATGATTTTGTGATGTGTTCAGTATCAGTAAATAGTTTAACGTTAGCTGTAGACAAAATTTAAAGGTACTATGGAGAATAGGAACTGAAGGTAAACTGGGATAAAACTAAAATTATGGTTAATTGATATCATTTTATGATTCAGTTGAACTACACACTCTTAAAGCTTCACTTACTTTTCATAAATGTATGGAATCGGTTTCCAGAACATTTAGTTCCCATCTTCAGCCAGGCTAAAGTTCAACTGTCAGATCATTCGTTGAGCTGTGGGAATGTGTATTCTGCTCTGGTGGCAGTGTGATAAACTGTTTGTTTTCATCTCCAGCAATGTCAAAGTTCATTATGCTGTCTTTGTATTTGTAGATGTAGATTTTCTCCCAGGTTGTTAGTTCCATAGATCCTTGTACTGATTTTAATAATTTTGCTTTATTTATTATGTCATGATTTTGTGTCCAAAAATGATATGCTACTGCGATTTCTCTATTTGCCTGTACTTTATGTTCCTGAAATGTTCCTTTAACTATGTGCCTATGTTTCTCTTTGTTTTTCCAATGTGATTTTTTCACATTCTGCACAGTTTATTTTGTAAATACCTGATTTTTCTTCTTGTGGAATACTGTCATTAACATTATCTATCAGTAAATTTTTAACATTAAATCTATTAATTGGTGCCAACCTGATATTAAAATCTTTAAGAATATTCTGAAATTTTTTGTGACCCATGGATGATATATGAATTTTTTAAAAATTAGTTTATCTTTTCTTGCTGAAAGTGTTGTGGTTTCTTTGATATGTTTTTGTCTCTTGAATTTCTGCACCTTTTTATGTACTAGTTCTTTTTTAAAACCATTTTTAACTGCTGTTTCTTCTATTTGTTTGTATTCATTAAATATTCTTCTTTGCTAATTTGTAGGTTAACTAGCCGGTATGTTAAACTGTTAATTACTGCATGTTTTTGCGCTGTGGGGTTAAAACTGTCAGCTTTGATGTGATTATCTGCATGTGTATTCTTTCTGTATATTCCAAATTTAAGATTTTCTTGACATTTCATTATTTTAATATCTAGGAATGGCAACATGTTAATCTGTTTCTATTTTGTAAGTAAATGATATGTTTACATCTTGTATATTCAGAAGTTTTAAGGCATCGTCAATGAGTTTTTTGTTAACTATGGCAAATATATCGTCTACATATCTATACCATTCCTTAAATATGTATGGAAAAGCTGTGTTGATGTGTGTTTCAAATCTACTCATGAAGAGGTTAGCAAGAAATGGAGATAAGGGGCTGCCCATTGTAAGCTCCGTTTGTTGTTTATAAAATTTTCCTTTGAAAGAAAAAAAGGCTTGGTTTATGCAAGTTTCTGTGAGTTTGATGTATTCTCTTGTGTGTGTATCATTAATTCCACTTGTTTTTAGCCAATCATGTAGGTAAATCAGGAGTTTTTCTTTTGGTATGCTTGGAAACAGAGATTCTACATCAAAAGATATAAGAGTGTCATAGGGAAGTCTCTAATTTTTTCAATTAACTGATGATGTGAATTGTTTATACTCCTGGTTTGAAATTTTGGTAATGACTTGAATCTATTAGCTAAAATAGGCCTTTAAGTAGTAAAATTATGGTGTTTAAGAAGGGCAATAAGCTATGTAAAGATGGAGAATTGTTAATAGAATTCAGGTGTTAGTGAATTTTCATACTTGGGAATAAAGTTGAGTAGTAATGGAGATTGGAAAAAGCACAAGAGAATGGAATAGCTAAGCAAAGAATGCCATTGCAGCAATATGTAGACGTTATATTTAGCATTGGGTATTAGCATTAATGGTTTGAAAGAATTTATTCTGCTTTGGTTCAATTGCAACAGATTTATGGAGTAGAAATCTGGGGCATTAACTATGGATGACATACTCGCTATTCAGTGAGTGTTTTTGTAAGCTAACATTGGAATGTCCCAATAATACAACTAACACTGAAACTTTGGCAGAGTTAGGAAAGGTAAGAGAGTTAATGATGGAAATGATATTGATATATTTGTATCAGGTTCGATAGCTATCTGATACTGATATTGATAAAATACATCTGAGACATCAAGAATAAAAGTTGGGTTTTACAGCTAATATCTGGTAGTGAAAGTTAGAGAACTGTTGTATAAGAACTGCTTATGAGAATTCTGGATTAAAATTGGTGATTTCAGAAGTGGATTTTGAAGGGAAGTGAGAATGACTGGAAGATATGAATAGGCAAGTTCATTGACATGATACAAGAATATAAAAATTTTCCCAGACAAGGAAATGTATACCATAATTTGTAAGAAGAATAAAAGGAAATTGAGGGATTTGAGGGGAATGTTATCACAGAGAACTGTTCTGTCTGTGGGAGAAGGAAGGGAGATATATTATATATATATATATATATATACTATTTTTCAATGTAAAGCAACAAGTGAATAGAGGATAAGTTTGTTAAGCAAGAAATAGTTATTGAGGAATAAAGGAGTTTATTATAAGAAAGATTTTTAAGATCAAACACAGCTACCTAAATTAGATAGTTTTTATGGAAGGTAAAGATGAAATAGGGATGGTCAGTGCAGAAAAATAAGAAATAGAATTAAAATAACTAAATTGTAATCTCTTCTGAGTCAAACTATTTAGACACACACTTTTTAGTTTCACTTACTGGAGAAATACTCAGTACATGTTTCGTGGATCGTTATCCACATCCTCAGCTGTTAAATGTGATGAATCATTTGTTTAACAGCTGAGGATGTGGACAATGGCCCAAGAAACATGTCCTAAGCATATCTTCAGTAAGTGAAACCAATAGTGTGTGTCTAAATAGTTGAGACTTAAGATTATTAATGCATGTTTCATGTGTTAGATTCCAAATTTAATTAATATTATGAACTAAGTATTTTATTAGATTATTAGACCAAGTCTAATTTATATCTATTATATATAAATATTTTACTTACAAAGCTGTTGACAATGGAGTGGTAATATATCCTAAACTTAGATATTCATGTAAATTATAATTAATCTTGCATCTAACACAGATTAATCATAATTTACATTTAAAAAGCTTGACTGTGTAAGTTCCAACAGAATTTTTTAAAAATGTCTTGTCTTTCTTAAATGAATTAGGTATTCATTTTTTTTAACACTAAACTCCATATACTTACATAAAATAAGACATGTTTTGGGAGAATCTCTCCCATCTTCAGTTGCTCACTGAACCGCTGTTACTTGAAATGATGGCTTGACACCTGGACCAATGGGAAAAAATTTCCATTTTAAAAAATAAAAAAAAAAAACTAATGAACTTTGAGCTTCCTTCTATGGATGAACTCAACCATTTCCTATTTCAGTCAACAGATGCCACAACACAGAATCATCCAGGTGTTAAGCCATCGTTTCGGGTAACAGCGGTTCATTGAGCAACTGAAGATGGGAAAGATTCTCCCGAAACGCGTCTTATTTTATGTAAGTAAATGGAGTTTAGTGTAAAAAAAAAATTAATGAATACCTAAGTTTGGGATATATCTATTGCATTTCGAAATGGTTATGATTTTGGCCAAATAGGTACAGTTAAAGTTGAATCGTAACTATATGTACTAAGCATAGTTTATTTTAAAATTTGTAATATATATCATAATTTCTTTCAGGGTATAGGAATAGGGGCAGGGAAGGTTTGCACTTAATGAGTGGTTAGTGTTTCTGCCTTCTGGCCATCCTAAGGCTGGAATACTAGCCACTGAAATAAAGAAGATAAAATATAATAATGCAATTTTTATAAGGAAATCACTCAAATTTTAATAATCACTTGCTTGGACATGCTTCAAAGGCTGTTGCTTTGTTTCATTGTCAGCTTCCCAGCATAATATTAAGATGTCGCTCTGTAGATTTTAAAAATTTAGTGATGAAGTTACTATTTTTTGGAAGATCAAAATTAACTAAATTTTCTTTGTTTTTCTTATAAATATATTTTTCCACATTGTTAATTCTTTGGATTTTTAAGACCTTTTAATAGTTTAGGTTCATTTTGCAATTTGTGTGCTTTTTTTTTTTTAATTTATTTTTGTCAGCAATTGCTGATTTCTGGCAAAAAAAAAAAAAAATCCAAAATGAACCAACACTATAAATGCTCTTAAAAACCATAGAATTAACAGTAAGGAAAATATATTCATAAACAAAAACAAAGAAAATTTAGTTAAATTTTGATTTTCCAAGCAACAATAATCTCATCAGTAAAGATGAGGCAACAGCCTTCAAAACATGTCTAAGTAATTTAGTGCAATTTGAGTGATTTCCTCATAAAAAAGTTCCCTGGTAGTATATATTTCACATATGCATTATAGATATAGTACATTACAATATTTTAGTTTCAAATAATTCAATCCAAAATGTTTCCAATTTGATTTCTTAGATCCCAGTCCCAGATTCATCCAGGGGACCAGGCTCCAATCCAACTGAAAACACAATACTATAATTTTTTTACACAAATCAATATTATAACCAATTGCAATTTCTACACCAATAATTCCTTTGTTTCATATTTACCCATTTACTCACAGACAAACAAATAAAATATATAAAAATTTAACATCTCCAAAACTAATATTAATCAAAATACCTAAAACCACTTTATAATACTTCACCTAATAAATCAATTCACAAATCACTATACTAAGTTGTTAAGTTCCCATGCAGGTCCCAATAGTCTATAACATAGTAATTTATGTATCTATTGGGCCATATTTTTTCTTTAAATCTAACTGTCTAATTACTTTAATCATTATCTTGCTTACTAATTTTCCTGAGCCATCTCTTACTTTTACCAAATAAATTCCTATTTCCTTTATATTCTTTCTTGATTTTATGCTCATCATCTTTTTACCCCTGATTTCTCTGGCAAATTGAATACTTCTTCATTTCTACTTTCTCTCTAAAGATTTCTAACAATATGTGCCAATTATCCTTTCCATTACAGAGTAGGCATTCTAAATCTCCCCTCACTCTTAGCCCTTTCAGCTTATGTGAAATCTTCTCTTGTTGCTTTATCACACTGATCAAATAACCTCTACTCCACACTGTTTTCAGATCTCTTTATGTACTCAATTACATTAAAACTGGCAATTATATTTTGCCTTTCAATATCTTTAATTCTTCATTGACTTTCAGACAATGATGTAAGCTATTTTGCTCATCTAAATTTCTAATGCAAAACCAATATTTCAATACTCTTTCCAAACTGTTCCCTTTGCTACAAATTCTTTCTGTTCTATTTGTGCAGTCAAAACCTGTGAAATTCTAGAAAATCCCAAGATTTGTTTGCAAAAACTCCTAGGATCATACTCATGATTTGTATACCTGATATTTTCTTTCATGCTTTTATGGCTTTCAAGGAGATTTTTCCTTATATCCTCGTGCTTACTCCATCCACCATTACTATTTTAATCTTACTCCCAGGTAATCAAATTTATTAACCATCTCAATTTCTCTTTCTTGCCAATACCACTTCTCGTCTTTCCATAATTGTTACCCTTCTTAAATACCATACATTTTTATTTAAATACATTTGCATCATAAAATTTTGATGACCTTAGTGATTTACATACTACTGCAACTTGCACATTTCACTTTCCCATACACCACTTAAAACACGCCACAACACTGATTTTCACCTAATTCATTATAGACTTTTACATTGGTTTTCAAACTTTTTCTAACAAACAAACAAATCTATTCCATCTGACACATATCCTTTGTCTTTCCTTTCTGTCTTTCATTTTGTTTGTTTGTGTGTGTGTGTGTGTTCCCCCCCCCCAAAAAAAATTCAAATTCACTCAAATCAACAAAAATATATTTTGCAACCAAATCTCAATCACAACTATTACATCTGCTAGCTTCAAAACTTGCATAATTTCTCCATTCTTTAAATTTTTAAGCAATCCTTCTATATTCCAAAATATAACTTCCATTGCTTTTCCCTAAATTGATCCCTTTCTATCTACCAATTTGGCCCTGCTCCTTGTCATCCTATCAGCAGTTGATCTCTCTCCCATGCCATCCTCCATTTGCAAGATGCTTCCTCCATATAATATGATGTTCAGCCCTATTTTCCTCCATACCCCCAGCTGCTCCCAGGGCCATTCTATGTTCGTCCTCAGTCAGCCGTTTATCTGGTCCCGCTCCTCTTTTCTATTCCATCTCCCTCCATACTACCTGCCGTTCTTCATTTTCAGATGTATCTATCCTCTCTTCCAATTTCAACATGCATCTGATATTTAGCTGACAAATATTCTGTTTCCTGTCATTGATCCTCAAATCTAAGCCTCAAACAAAACCTTTTCCTCCTTTAGTTCTTGCTTTCTTCATCTCCAGTAGTAACAAAGTTCTTATTTCTCTTTCTTTTTCCTGTATTCTTGTTCAACAATATTTTCATCCCTTTTAACCTCTTTGTTTTTGATAGAATTAATGTTATTTTCACTGTAGCAAGCTTAACAATTACTGGTCTTGGGTTCAGGCCTTTTCTACCAACTCTAAAGACATAAATTATTTCTCATCTGCCCATTTTAAACCAGATTTATCCTGAAAAATCTCTTCAATTTGCTCCCATATTTGTTTTTCTTTTGTTTCTTCATCTCCACAAATTTTTCTTCCTTTGCTTTTCTTCAGCTCTCTCCAAATATGGCACTCTCCAGATTGCATTCTGCCAATTCCCTAATCACTTTTCCTTAGAATTCTCCCAATATTAATTTAATTTCTTCAAATTTGCTACTTTTTTTCCTCAATTCTTCTCTCCATTTCTTTTTAAGTTTTTCATGTCTGTAGTAATGCACTTCAACATACCCAAAATTTATTCAGTTTTCAGATCGGGTTTGAGTTCTACTCCTCCAATTAATATCAGCACCAATAATTAACACCAATGCATACCAAGCATGATTTCATGTTAATCTGCTCATGAGATCTTCTACCATCCAACAAAATGAATCTGGATCTCTCAAAAAGACCAGTTCTGGCCATTTGTCAACTTAATAATTCCATGACTGTATGAAATATTATAGTGTTCTGTAAGAAAAGTGACAAGGGCACAACCTATAGACTTTTATTTCTTTTGTATTTTGTGTAGTACTCAGTAAATAAATACATTAATTAACAGTGCAGCCCTGAGGAACTGCATTATTTAATATCACATGTTGCACATAATATACCAGTATCAGCACTCTTTAACAATCCTGGGGTTTTTGATGTAGTTTTTTTTGGTTGGAGATGTAGGTAATACTATTCAAGGGCCAACTTTTCAGTTCTAGTTTATAAGAATATGCCCATACTTTAACCAGTGATTAGGCCCAGATTCTTAGGTTTTAAACTGTTTTGAGCCTTAATAAGGCTTCTTTGGTTACCAGCTGCATCGGATTAATAAAAATCAACCTTTTGGCCATCCTGAACTCTTGGGTTTTTTTGTGTGTGTGTGTGTGTGTGTGTGTGTAAGTGTTTAACACCTGTTTTTACTACTGAGGTACCACAGGCAGTGGAAACTGATGATACATGAGATGAAATGGTAAGTTGGGAAAGGATATTTTTTTAGGAGGGAAGTGTTACAGGCCTAATTTTAGTGTACCTCCCTGGCATTTGCCAGTTATGAAGACTGAGGAAAACCTGGAAAGAACCTGTCAGGTAGGACGGTCCTGGTGGGATTTGAACCCCAGATCTCCCGCTCACGAGTCACTGCCATAACGACCTCAGCCACCCGTGGCAGTTCCTGAACTCTGTGGCATTCATCAGGAACATATGATGTGACTGATAACCCAAGAGGCTATATTAAGTAATCAATGCTGCAAAAGCTATATATTTTCCTTGCTAGCTAAGTGTGATACTTAGCTAATGATACATAATTATCCATTTTATTATAATGAGAGTTAAATAATTGAACCTTATAAAACCTAAGAGTGGCTAAATAAAACATTAAAAGCTAGTAATGATTAAAACTGTTATTTTTTTTAAAAACATTTAAATATATTATAATAAATTAATAAAATACCTAATAAATGAAAAATACATTTTAAGATAATATGTTATGTTTAAGTGAAAGTTACTTTTAAAACATTAACCAACATTGTGCATCTTGTCTACTGTTACATTTCAAAGAGAAAAAACTAACATTTTTCTAAAATGTAACAATGTCTTGTACTTACGAAGCTGTTGACAATGGAGTGGTAATCTACTTCAACTCATGTATACATATTCTTACACTAACTCCATTTTTTCACTTACTCTTATGTAAGACGCGTTTCGGGAGACTCTCTCCCATCTTCAGTTGCTGACTGAACCTCTGCTATTTGAAAATATGGCTGGACAAACTGCTGTTCCTGTGGTGGCCTCATGTATAAACATGAGAAACTCATGTTTATACTAAAGAAATGGTTAACAACAATAAATTTAAAAACAGAAGAAATAGAAGACTTAGTAAAACTTACTAATATTTGCATTCAACAAAATTACTTTAGTTTCAACAACAAATATTACCAACAAGTTTCAGGCCTGGCTATGGGAAACCCTTTGTCACCTTTTCTAGCAGAATTATTCATGAGCTCATTTGAAATACACATCACAAAAGCCTTCCCTTTAATTTTCAAGTCATGGTATAGGTATGTAGATGACATTTTTGCAATAGTACCAAAGAAACTGTCAACAGATGCCCTGAAACTTCTTAATTTGCAACATAAATCCATACAATTTACTATAGAAGAAGAAAGAAATGGATGGTTACCATTTTTAGATTTGAAAATTATAAGAAATGGAGATGGTTTAAATTTTGGAATTCACAGAAAAGAAACACATACAGAAAACTACATTAAAAATAAGAGTTACAACCCCATCCCACATAAATATGCAATTTTTTACAGTTTGGCACACAGATTGATGAATATTCCACTCACAAAAGCAGAATACAAAATAGAATATAAACAAATAATACAGACAGCTATAAAGAATGGTTTCAACAAGGACACTGTGATAAAAATTATCAAAAAATCAAAAAGACAAAAAGAGATAAGGGAAGTTTCCACATTGAAAAATATAAAAGAAGAATTCAAATTCAAAAGTTTCACATACCATCCAATTTACCACAACAAGTTCAAAAAAAATCTTCAAAGAACATGGAATAATTTTAGCCCCAAGGAACAGATACAACATCAAGAATTTGTTAGGTTGCACTCTAAAAGACCCCATACCACCAGAACAAAAATCAGGAATTTATGAAATAAAATGTGCAGATTGTGAACAGAGCTACATAGGAAAAACAAAAAGAAATTTGGAAATTAGAAGGAAAGAACATTTTAGAAACATTCGATTTAAACAGGTGGATAAATCAGCAGTGGCAGCTCACTTTTGGACCAAAAATCATGAAATAAAACCGGGAATAAAGCTGTTAAAACATCTTCATAGCCCTTTGGAGTTGTCCACTTGGGAAAGAATTTTCATATTGAAAAATAAACAAAGCCTAATGAATTTCGAGTTTCCTCCCATAGACGAGCTCAGCGACTTCCTACTTCAACCAACAGAGGCCACCACAGGAACAGCAGTTTGTCCAGCCATATTTTCAAATAGCAGAGGTTCAGTCAGCAACTGAAGATGGGAGAGAGTCTCCCGAAACGCGTCTTACTTAAGAGTAAGTGAAAAAATGGAGTTAGTGTAAGAATATGTATACATGAGTTGAAGTATGTAACAATGTATTGTTACTGTAAGGAAAATTGTTGCTTTTATGAAGGCATTCTTAAGAAGCTTACACTTGCAGTTAATTAACAGCGCCTGCTCCAGCAAAATGACAAAAGTAAAATTTTGTAAAAGTTGGTTGATTTGCTAGTGGATCAGCAACAATTCGAATATTACCACAGAGGCAAAATTATATTTTATCAGATGGGCCAAAAGCAGGTGAAATGTGAGCAAAATTCAATTTTCTGCAACATAAGGAGGCTGCAGGGCATGTCAGCAACATTAAGAGGAAACCGAGCATTCAGTTCCAACCATTAATTTTAGGCTTTTCTGGTTCTTCAGAACATAATTTTAATATGCATTTATGTGAGACACTAGTATTAGCAAATTGCTATGGCAAGTGCTATATTATAATGAATTTCTTTAAGACATCAGTGGCCAAAAGATACTAGATTAATCATTCTTAATGAAAAATATTTGCTGCAACTATACCAGTAAAAGATTGAATTTATCAAATCAGAACTACAGGATGTAATATCTGACTTTAAGTAGATGAGACCCTGATATTGCAATCGTTTCATTGCTAATGTGATGGTAGGCAAGTTAGATCTCTAAGAATCTTCTAAATTCCACCTCATCAATGCAAGATGTCTCTTATTCCAGAACTCGCAGGGGAATTTGGCTGATTCCAATCATTTTGAAAATGTCAAGAGTATTGTAAACAACTTTGAAGTCAATGCTTGCTAAAACCACTCTTCAGAATAATCATAGCATCACTTCACTCAACATTATTAAGGCCAATTTTAGTAATTTTCCTGCAGATATTCAGTGCTTGGAATCTACACCTTTATCACTAAAAGATGCAATGGAAGTAGTTTTAAATAAAAAATACCAGGGCCAATGGGTACTGTTTGTTTATTGAAGCTCTCTAAGATTCTAAAGAGGAATAGGGGTTTGCAAAGATGCAAAATGTATCTACAGATCACCAGGGGGAACAAATTACAGATGATTTACCATGGAGACAGATGACATTTGCTTCAATGAAATTTGCACTGATGACTTCTTGCTGTGTAGAGAGAAAATTTTCTTCCTATAAGAATGTTTTGAAAGACAACAGAAATAATTTTACCATACAAATCTAGGAATGTATTTAATAATGCAGTGTGACCTGATTAATTGAAAACTGTTTTTGTTGGGTTTATTGCATTGTAAATTTTTAAAGGGTTCTATAAACTGTTTAAATTAACCAAAGTGTGCCTGTAATGTAGTGGTGGACCATGGAAAACGTAAGTAAAAAAGGGGGGGAAATTATTTATTTTAATGGAATAAATTGTACTTATGAAGCTGTAGACAATGGAGTGGTACTTTAATATATTCAACTTGTTCACACTAACTTCATTAATTACATAACGCTAGGACATGTTTTGGAAGCCCTCGCTCTCATTATCAGCTGTTGTTCTGCCATTTTATTCTTTAAATCATGTGTGGTCGATTTTCCTTCTGTAGTCTTGTTAGTCTTGTATAATTAAGTGAATAAATTGTACTTGTGAAACTGTAGACAATGGAATGGCAATGTCTCTTACATTAATGCGTCCAAATTTTTCACATTAATTCCACTAAATTTCGTAATACTGACATGTTTCAGAAGCCATCGTTCTCATCATCAGCTGTTCAAAACTCCACTTACTTATATAACATTGAAAATAATGAAATAATACATTATTGTTTCAATGTGTTTATGTGCTTTAGTGAAAATGAACTTTAAAATAATTATCTGATTATGTTTAAAAAATATATTCGGCTATTTTAAAATGTTTAAAAAATCTATTACTGGGTTATAATAAAAAAAAAGTAAAAGAATATTTATTAAATATTTAAAAAAAACTAATATAAGGTTTATAAAAACTGAAAAGTCTGGACCCTAGTGATGAACCTGTAATTGAACATATAAAGTTCCCTGATTTAACATGTAAAGAGAATAATGGCACCATTTCTGCACATTTGTAAGGTGATAGTACCGAACAGAATGCATTTTATTTTTTTATTCCCAAATAAGTTTTTAACAATGTCAGGTGATTATTCTTATCTCTGCAGCCAACTCCATCACCTAACCACATTAATCAAGATTGAATCAACTCTATAAAGTATATACTACATTAATGTGTTCAGTTGTTTACACTAACTCCAGTTACTTATTTAAAACTTGGACTAGTTTCGGGAGAGGTTCCTCCCATCATCGGCTGCTGTTGACTGAATGCCGTTGTTGACTAACAAACAAACACACACAGAAAATTACATAAAAAATAATAGCTATAACCCCATCCCACATAAATATTCAGTATTTCACAGTTTAGCACACAGACTAATCAACATCCCATTGACTGAAACTGAGTACAAAATGGAACATCAACATATAATGAAGACGGCTATAACCAACGGTTTCAACACAAACTCGGTAACAATCATCAATAAAGCTAAAAGACAAAAATCGATTAAGGAAGTTTCCACACTTAAGAACACTGAAGACAGTTATAAATTCAAAAGTTTCACATACCACTCAACTTAACCACAACAAATTTAAGAAGATATTCAAAGAACATGGAATTATGTTAGCCCCAAAGAACAAATATAATATAAAAAATTTAGTACATTGCACAATGAAAGATACCATCCCTACAGAGCAAAAATCAGGAATATATGAGATTAAATGTGCAGATTGCGAGCAGAGCTACATTGGAAAAACGAAAAGAAATTTAGAAATTTGAAGAAAAGAACATTTTAGGAACATTAGATTGAAACAGATAGACAAATCAGCAATAGCAACTCATTTTTGGAACAAAAATCATGAAATAAAACCAGAAATTAAATTACTGAAACAACTTCACAACCCAATAGAACTATCCACATGGGAGAGAATTTTCATTTTAAAAAATAAGAACAACTTAATGAATTTTGATTTTGTGCCGCTGGATGAACTCAGCAAGTTTCTACTAGAACCACAAGGTACCACCACAGGAGCGAACAGACATCCATCCCCTGTTTCGAACAACGGCATTCAGTCAACAGCAGCCGATGATGGGAGGAACCTCTCCCGAAACTAGTCCAAGTTTTAAATAAGTAAGTGGAGTTAGTGTAAACAACTGAACACATTAATGTAGTATATATTACCACTCCATTGTCTACAGCTTCATAAGTACAATTTTTACTTAATTCTATAAAGTATGCTGCAGTGCCTTACGACCTGCACATAATATATCTTCCTCTTACTGAAAGACTCTTTAGTATTCCTTACATATAACAACCAGTTTTGATCCATGTGCATTATTCAGACTTAGGAAACAGGTTAAGGGCAATACTCTTTGTGGCTATGTTACCATTGTTTTTTTCAATATGTCTGCTAAAAGCAAAGAAATTGTTTTGTTAGTTTGCATTATTTTTAATGTTACTTCTTTTTGATATGCTATATGCCAAACAGCAATTAATGTTTCTTAGTCCTTTCCAAATAAATATGTATATTTTACTGCATGCAGAGTGTAAAAAAAATGAATGTTCATGATGGTAAGCATTAATGCAGATATAAGAAAATCCCATAAAGCATGCTTTTACTATCTGTTTTAGAACTATTTGATGTGTTTTTAATTAGCTGGTGAGTTGACTTAGCTGATGCTGCAGGCAAGGGCCTGTGAAACTTTTCTGTATAATTCAATAATAAATGGAGCATGAGAGTATTAAATCAACTCAGCAGCTAATTAAGAATATATTAGTTGCTTAACTGTATTAGTTCCATCACAGTTTTAAATTTAATATTTGATTTGTGTTTAAGGTTTAGTGATCCCAATTAGCTATACACAAAAATAATGAACTTAACATTCAAGATTATCTGACAATAGTTTAAACAAGCAGAGTTAGCAAGCAAATATAGTTTAAGATGCATGGAATGAATCACAATATATTAAAGAAAGAGGAGGTGAAAACCTATAGCCTGAATCTCTGTATTAAACCTAGAAGGTTATAAGGAGAATGACACCAACATAAATTCATTAGCCAAGTTTATCTTGCATGTAGAGGAAACTTGACAAACTTTGAGCTTGTTAAGATAAGTGGGTAGCACCCAAAACAGCTACTTGATCTTTATTTTATTTATTTGTTTTTTATTTCCTATCTGTTATTAATGCTCATTTTTACTGCTGGGGACCAAGCAAAGTGGTAATGCTTGGGACTCGCATTTGAGAGATCCCAGGTTTCAATTCCTGCTGAGCTGACCATCCTGAACTTTTTTTTTAATAGAGTTTAACACTTGTGTTAACTAGTCAGTGGACACTGATGATATATGAAATTAAATGAAATGATAAGCTGGGAAAGGGATTTTTTTTTTTAAGGAAGCATTCCAGGCCTTAGTTTAGGGTATATCTCAGGCATTTGTCATTTATGAGGACTGAGGAAAACCTGGAAAAAAAAACCTCAATCAGGATGGTTTTTTTTTTTTTTCCTTCTTTTTTCCTGGTCACTTAGGCAAATACTGAAATGTATATTTACTTTTCACAAATTCTCTACTCTTATATTTACTTTCATTTCATTCAATAGCATTAGTTACAGGGTTAGAAGCATCAGGCTAGGCAAGGATGGTGCCTGTGGTATGGTCATGGCTTGCTTTCTGTAAAAACTTTCTGTCCTTGTGTCTAGTGAGGTTTGCATGAGGCCTACTTGGAGATGTCAGGTCATTCAAATGCTGCCTTGTTGGACTAGAGATGGCTCTTGTGGAGATTGCTGGTAAACTGGGACTTATCATCTGTGGAAATGTTACAGATCCTGCTTATGCTCATACATGCAAATTCCCAGCCACCTGGTGTACCCTCCATCTCGTCCCTTCCTCCTGAAGGTCTTCTTTATATTGTTTAATAGCTGTTTTTACTGCTGAGGCACCACAGGCGGTTGACACTCGATGATACATGAAATGAAATGATATATTGGGAAAGGATTTTTTTTCTTAAGGAAGGAAACATTCCAGGCCTAAGTTTAAGATATCTCCCTGACATTTGCCAGTTATGAGGACTGAGGAAAACCTGGAAAAAACCCCAATCAGGGAGTACAATCCTGGTGGGATTCGAACCCCAGATCTCCTGCTCACGAGTCATGAGACCTTTTTATCCTTCCCTATACTGGACATCATAGGTGGTAGACACTAGTGAATGCAATTTTTGATTTATTTATTTACGGACACTCTTTAGCATCACAGGTCATCAACGTCCCATTCTAATCAGGGCGTGAAACGGCCAACATATTTTGCTCAGAAGCCTCTTCTTTCAAGCTTGAGGTTCTTTTTTGTGCTGTAAATGTACGACACGGGACTCACGGCTTTACTTCCCTTCTGAAGGAAGCCATACTTAGGATTTTTACGCCTGAAAAAAATCCATTGATCCTGGCCGGGTTTGAACCTGCAATCTTGGATTTAGAAGACAAGTATGGTTACCACTACACCACCAGGATGACAGTAGTGAATGAGATTAAATGATAAATTTGGAAAGAGTTTTTTTAAAGGAAGAAAGCATTCCAGGCCCTAGTTTAAGGTACTTCCATGGAATTTTCCATTTATGAGAATTGAAAATCACCTGGAAAAATGAGAAGAATGGTTCTGGCAGGAATCAAACTCCAGATCTCCCACTCTGATTCCGTGCCTTAATGATTTCAGTCACCTAAGTCACTTTTGATGCAGTATGTATCCAATTTCTGCAGTGATGCAGTTTGACGCATTCAGTAATGGGTCCAGAGTTGTTCATTTTATTTTTAAAAATACCGTCGGTGTTCCTGGCTTTACCTACCAATTGGAACAAATTCAGTTTACCTAAGAAATGAAAATCACAAGGCATTTAAACCAATGTTGCATAGTTTTACTTTTTTTTTTAATTGTTTTCTTAGTGATTTTCATAGTTAATTAAGAAAACCTGTTTGATGAACATATTCTTGTTAAACTTTATGCCAGTGAAGGCAAAACTACTAAATGAAATTAAACAAACTGAAGGTTGTGGATAGATATAGATGAAGAGAAATACTTAGACACTGTGAAGCAACATTTAAGTTTCTGCCTCAATTGCCTGAATTCAGAGCTTCAATAAATTATTTTTTCACCTGATGAATGATTTCTAGACAAATGTGAGGAACCAGCTCCAACTTAATAAAATAAAATCAATTCTAATTGCAAAACCCTACTTCAAGGATGTTTCTTGCAGTGATCTTTTTGAATTGGTAACTAAAGATAAAACACTTGTACAGAAGATAATACAGCAAACATCATAGGGCAGTTCCACTCACCAATCACTCTGAGAGGAGGAAAAAGTGAAGGTAGTAAGAACAATGAAGTTGAAGGAGAATTAATCATTATTTTATCTCAATATAATAAATATGTTCTCTTAACTTTTATTCTATAATTTGTGTGATAAAATAATAAAATCTACTTTTTTTCTTTCATGAATATGAGATGAATTTTCATTTCTCATTGGTATGCTGAAAGAGATAGCAGACATTACATGTTATAAATATTGTACTTACGAAACTGTTGACAATGGAGTGGCAATATAACCTAAACTTAGGTATTCATTTGTTACACTAAACTCCATTCACTTGTACAAAAGTAAGACAAATTTCGAGTAACGGCGGTTCAGCGAGCTACTGAAGATGGGAGAGATTCTCCCGAAACGTGTCTTACTTTTGTGTAAGTGAATGGAGTTTAGTGTAAAAAATGAATACCTAAGTTTAGATTACGTGTTATATTTAGTATTACTAGAAATAAATGTAAACTTTTGAAATGTACATTTGGAGAATCTAACAGTGAAATGATGGTGGTTACTGAAAAAGGGAGGGGGGGGAAGAATGAAGGTTAATTATAGAGGAAGATTAGTATATCTTCATCTAGCACAGAGTGGTCTGCTAATGGTATATGATTAGAAAATGAATTTGCAACTTCCCTGGGCTGCCAATAGGTAAAATCCCAATATTAATCACAAGTCATTTGATAAATTGATATCTTTTAACAAATATAGAATTTCAAAGTCTCCATGAAATTTCGCTGTTTCATTAGCTTCCTTTTTTTTTACTTTTAAATAGCATTGGTAAATAGGAAAGTCTTCAAAAATGATAAAAGGAAAAATAGAAGGAACTCCTGTAGAAAAGTATAATAGATGATTTACTAGTGCCTAGGTCATGAGATATAGGAAATGTGGATTAATATACCAATGAGATAAAATATACTTAGCTGAATAGTTTTTCTTTCTACAGGATAATTTCGGTTTCTAAGGATGTTTCACATTGGGAAAGAGTTGATGCACACACTTTAAGAAATCCTGAGAACAGCATCATATTTAAGTTGGTTGGTGTCCCTGATCATTGCATTGGAGCAGGTAAATATAATATGAAATCAGTTTAAAACCTAGTGCATTATATTTTTTTAATATTTTCTTTTAATGCACTGAACAGAGTATCTACTTACCCAAATCTGTAACATCCTTGTAATGCAATCAGCTATTTAATTTTATATGTCACGTCTCTTTTTATTGAACAGCATATAAATGTAACTCATAGGTCAGACTTAAGTTTCACAGATCTTTTGGGTTTATGAATAAGTGGTTAGGTTAGTCGTAAGGAACAAGTTTAAGCTTTAGTTCTAAGTATAGGAAATGAGAAACTTATAATATTAAATGATGGTTTCTAAATATAGGAAATGAGAAACTTATAATATTAAATGATGGTTTCATGGGATATCAACTGAATCATTGTCTTGGATTATATACTAAACTGTTGGCCAACTTGACTCCAAGGTCTCCTCGGAATATTAAATCAATGTGTTAATTTGTGCTTTGTTCTAAATTCTTGTAATATATATTTTGTAATTTTTGGGAATTTTCACAAAAAATTTATTATTAGATAATATAATGGATATCACTCCAGTTTCACCAATTAAATTCTTTCCACACACGTATCTGACTTCTTTATGTAGATAACACCTTTGCAATAGTCAACCAAAAATGGAAAGAGTACACACTAAAATTACACTTCTTACAAGACATCTCATGAAAATTCACAATAGAAATGGAACTCGGCAACTTCCTCTCCATCTTGGACATTAAAAAAACAAAAACCACAACACACAGAAGATGCCCACACTGATGAAACACATCAGGAACAACAACCTAGTCTGCAGATTAATAATTTTATCCCTAAATTAAACAGAATATGAATTAGAACATCAATGGATCCACGACATAGCACAAACAAAGGCTACTGAATAAATTGTGTCAGGAAGAAAATAAAAATATTCATAAACTGAAAGAAAAATCATAGCACGACCTTTAAAGCTACAAAGAAGAGCACAAATATTGAAAGTTATTATTCCACCCTTGGTCTCGCCTAAAATTTCAAAAGATATTCGAAGATTATATTGTTTTGGTCCCAGTGAACCAATACAATTTAAAGAACAATGTTGTGTGCTGAGGTCACATTGTAATAACAGTTAAATGAACAAAACTACAGTCATGGCCATTGGGATTCAAATGTTGCTTGTAGATGCAGCCTATGAGATATTATATGATCCATCAATACATACACTTTGAAATTGTGCTATAAAATGTATTAGATGGAATGGATAAGGGATAAAACTGAATTAGAGCAAATTCTTAAACCAACCGACCAGGAACTGATGATAGGAGTGATGACTCCCGAAACTAGTCTTCCATTTCATTGAATTTTAGTGGTGTGTATGTTACAATTACGACTCAATTTTTTAAAATGTTAATATTTGACACCACTGTTACAAAAGTTCACTATATTTTGTACAATTCTTAAACCAAACTTAAGCAAACCTAAGTAAATATTTGTTTTATAAGGAGCCTCGCAAAACATAAATGTAACCCCTAGGATAGGTTTAACTATTTCTAAAATTCTATTACTTTTGCACCAAGTGGCATATGGTAATATTATATAACAGTTGGCAACACTGAAAAATAATTGAGGATGCACAGAGCTGATCTGGTGGAAAAAAAGGAAGACATACCTACAAACATGGCAGTGTGAATAATGCACTGTTTATGGACAGGTATGTGCAACCACAGACTCTAAACTGTTCGCATCGTCTTATAATAATGTAGGCAAAAGGAAATGGATGTAGGGAAATTCTCCTTCGTAAATACAACTGTAAATGAATGGAATGATTTACCTGCAGTTGTCTTTGAGGGTTGCCTTTCTCTGACAAGATTTAAAAGTAATTTAAAAATCTCTCTTTAATAAGATTCATTGATATAAGTAAATGTGTAATGTAATTAATATTCATGTTTAAGTTTTGCTTGAAATGTTGCTCAACTCCTTGCTAAGTTGATTTTTGCTAGCTTCAATTAACTTGTAAATATAGTGTATAAGCGTAATTTCAGGTATTACTGTCAGAAGACTTGGGACCACTTGCAGTAATAAAAGTATGTTCATATATTGTTTCCGCTCACTCATATGTTATTTGAAGCGAGTTTTAACTTTAAAACTTTCACTTACGGTGCATGTCTATATTTAAGTAGATAGATAATCCAGACAATGCTTGGATAACCTATGAAGTCATAATTAATTTCTAACACCACCAGAGCTTCAAATATGTTGCTTCCAAATTGTATTTGCCATAATAGGTTTTGATAATGATGTACAAGCAGGTGATGTAATGCCATCAGTTACTTAAATTTTGAGGTCCAGGTTCTGAGCTCATGAAAAAGTATGGTGTTGATGTTGTGGTAAGGAGTGTTGTGTGGAAAGTGTAATTTTTAAAGGAAATTAGTTTGAAAGCAGTGTAGTGGTTTTATTACATTCCATTTATGTATTTATTACTGATGTTGGAAAGTGGATTTTGTGAACATCTGAACTTCTTTTCAATGTGAAACGAGCAATTATATTAGCTTGAGCTGTGAGCTTCGAGAGGTTATAAGCATTGGGATAATGAATGGGCACATTATATATGTCTTATTTGAAATTCCACTAATTCTGTTATGTAACTACATTGTGATCAAATGGGAAAAATTAGATCACTGCCATGAAACTCATGTCTTCTCAAAGTTAAGTTGAATGCTTCCTCTTAAGGGCAAAGGATGCTCAAGAAATCAGGACTTAAGAAAAGGGTGTATGCTGAACCCTTGAATGTAAGATATACTCATATATAAAAAGATATGTACGTGGCTTAACCAATGCAAATGCCTATTTGAATTAGCAAGTAGTAACAAAGTTTGTCAAAGTTCAAATAGTGAAGTTCAACAAGTTAAGAGATTCTTGTTCAGACTTTAACAATCTTAAAAAATATTGTACTTACGAAGCTGTTGACAATGGAGTGGCAATATAACCTCACTATTCACTACTCACTTAGTGTAAAAAATGAATACCTAAGTTGAGGTTTAACAATCTTATCGATATATATCTCAGCAACAAAGCATATCATTAGCAAACAAAAAGGAGCACCCAAATTTTAAAAAGTAAATAAGAATAAAATATGCAAAGTGGCTGCATATGACATTCCAACAAATGTTTAAAAACTGCGTACACTTAAACTTTTTTGGATTCAATTATGCATATGGCAGGCAAATAAATTTATTCCAAATTTTACCTAAATTAGACTTTTCCACATGTGATAAATATTAAAGTTCCAGGAGGTTCAAAAAAAGAGCAATCCCCTGTTTAAACCAGCACCTCCTAGCCTGCAATACCATTACCATACTTACGACTTAATCAGTAGAGAAGAATCTGAATGGCATTTCAAACTATGGGTGAAATTAGAATACGAATATTGGAGCCAGTCAAGGATAATGACTACTTATGAGATAAATCATATATGGAAACAGGAAATCTGATGTTGATCTTTTCTTTTTGGAGGCTGGAAGAACACAACTTTCTCTTACTTTCTGCAAGGAGATAGAAGGTGGAAAGCACATGACTTGCATATTTCTGTTTGGATAAGGCACAAGTCCAAACCAATAACATAGGCATAAGATCATAACTACACCCTGTATAATATGAGGGTGGATCACATTTAAAAAAGCCTTTTGCTATGAACATTTTATTAATTGAAATCAAGATTTTTCTTATATTTGTACAAAGTCACCCATCTTATTCTGCATTTGTTCCAACAGATTCACCTCTCATTGGTTGTGAAGCACTGTCCTCCAAGAGGTTCTTTGACCGAACATGAAGTTGCATGATAAGAGATCCAGATTGTAGGGTGGATATGGAAGGTCTGTCCAATGCATATCGACAAATTTTTGTAGTATTGTTGCCTTTGTGTGGTTTGCATTGTCTTGCAGAATAAACAGATTTCTAATTGGGCTACTGCACCTTTTTGACTGGAAGGTTACTCAAACTTGACCGAGTAGGTCACAGTAGTAGGCAGCATTAATGGTATTGTTCTAGGAGCAAATCAATCAGCAGGACACTTCGAGTCCCAGAGTCCATGACCAAAACATTCCCTGCGTGCAGCCATGTCTTGGCTTTCATCGACGATAGATGTCCACTCCATATTGGCCTTTGATTGGAGGTGTAATGGTACACCACAGTCTCATCACATACTATGACTATGCCTTGTGCCTTTGCAGGAGAAGTGTAAGAGAAATTTGAACTCTCACAGCTTTCTGCTCTGCAGTGAGCAGCCGCGGAACCCAATGAACTAACCTTTTCGTATTCTCAACTCCCTCCAAATGATTGATTGGACACTTCCATAGCTTATGAGAAGTTCTTGAGAAATTGCAAGCACTGTGATATGCCTATCCTGTTCAATGAGGTCATGAACAGCTTGAATGTTCTGTGGCATGATGCTGGTGCATCGGTGGCATAGGTTGGCCATGTTTTAATCACATTCACATCTTTCCTTAAACTCACTACATCAATGTTTTACTCGGGCCCATAAAAGGGTCCTTTTCCCAAACCTTGGGAGTAACTGATGGTAAATTGCAGTTGCATTAACATTCTCGTTGATAAGAAACTTTATTATCATGCATTGCACAACAGCAGAATGCACCTCCCTCTCACTCACCATGGCAGCAACTGACCAACAATAAAACAAGTTCCCAAGGTCATGTGGTGTAAAAATCCTTGAACCCCTCTGGCACTCTACAGATATGCAGAAAAGAAAGTCCTGTTTACATTTGATGCACTCTATCTTCCATTCAGTGCATTAACAGAAAAATATGTATTATTTTAATGACTTTTCTTTAATTCCCAGTGACATAAGCTTTGTTATGTCATGGGTATAGAAGTTGGATAATGACTATTGGAACAAGAAGGTGAGATACTAAATATTTGAAACCAAATTATAGATATTTTATGAAACTTAGTTGAATTTTAATGGCTTTAGTAAGCAAAGGAGTTAGTTAATAGTAAAACTATAGTTAGGAGCAACAGAAATGTTTTGAGAGTAGCTGTTGAACATTTTATTAACTTTTTCCATTATCATATTTTTCCACTTAGATTTTCCATCATTGGTTCATAAGAAATTTCAAAATGGCTTTCCTGAAGATTGGCTTGAAGTTCAAAAACTGTGGAATGACTTACAGCATAAAGGTTTGTATGTGATATCAGAAGAGCATTACTTTATTGCTTACCATTCTTTTATATTTATATGGCTTTCACAACTCTTGTGCTCTATGCTAATATGCATCAGCCATTGGAAAAATGGCATTATATATGTATCTTTTTAATATATTTTATTTTAAATTATTAAACATATCTAGTACCAAATAATAAAATAGTGGTTTAAAAACAATGCCAAGGTTAGAAGTAGGAATGGCCTATATAGAAATGTTGGATAGTGTGGTGAGGGATGAAGAAGTAGTTAAACAAGTGAAATTAATGAAAAAGAATAAAGCAACAGGAATAGATGGTATCCCACTAGAATTTATAAAAGAATGGTGTTGAGATGTAAACAGAGTTAAGTTACTCACAGGACTGTTTAACTGAATTATGCCAAAAGAAAGTGTATCAGAAAGTTAGAGGAAAGCAATCATTTACCCAATATACAAAGGCAAGGGAAATGTAGATATGCCAAAAAAATTAGAGAGGTATTGCATCATCAAATGTTGGAAAAGTTTTTACAGGCATTTTGATAAATCGGCTACAAAATTGGGTTGAATATAAAATTATTTCAGAATTCCAAGTGGGATCACAATGGATAATATATTCATTGTAAAAACATTAGCGGACAAATATTTAAAAGATAAGAGAGGAAAACTGTACATGACATTTGTTGACTTAGAGAAAGCATATGATTGCATAGAGTTACAATTGTTATGGGATAAATTACTGAGTAAGGGAGTAAGTTTTCATATGGTGAATATTCTTAAAGCATTATACAAGAAAAATACCTTCTGATGAAGGAGTGGTAACAGGAGAAATTATTCAAGAGAAGAGGTTAAGACAAGAGTGTAAGTTAAGCCCAGTGCTATTTAATTTATTTATTGATGACATTTTAACAGAGATTAAAAAGGGTGACAATTCATTGCCAGTTATTAATGTCACAATTCCAGGATTATTGTTTGCAGATGATTTAATTGTTTGATCCATCTCCATTAGCTTAAAGCAATCCTTGCAGCAAATAGACAAATACTGTAATGATTGGGACTTGAAGGTAAATCAGGAGAAGACTCAAATAGTAGTATTCAAGAAAGGAGCAAAATTGAGTAAATATGAGAAGTGGAGGAAAGGAGATAAAGAATATAACGTAGTTAGGGATTGCATTTATCTAGGAGTCATAATTGTTGGGGCTGGCAAAAAATATTAGCTTTAGCAAAAGGGAAAGGAGCAGTGGCAGCAGTTAGAGGTTGCAAATATAAAATACCAGATATAAATGTTAATTGGCTGGAAAAAGTTTATAGTATGGTGGTTGAGGCAAAAATGTTGTATGGTATTGAAATATGGGGACTGGAAGAAGAATGGGAAATTGTGGATGTTGTGCATAGGATGTTTTGTAGAGAAATTGTAGGTGTACCGAGTACAATAGCAAAGGAATTTGCACAAATTGAAATGGGAAGAATGGCAAGGATAGGTGTGATTATGGAAAGAGCTCTCAAATATTGATTCAGAATTCAAACTTAGATGAAAGAAATTTGTTAAGGAAATGCTTAGAATTTCAAGAAAAGAGTCTAAGAAGCAAGGGTGGAGCAATAATCTTAGGGAAATTCTGGAGAACTATGGAATGGGAGATATTTGGAGGAGGAGGGAGAACAATGAAAAGGTTTTTTGGAAAGTAGTAAGAAAGAGATTGGAAGATATAGAAATACAAAAACTGTTTAGCGAGTTAGCGAGCAAAAGATCTTTAGTATTTTATATACCAATAAAAAAAAAATTGGGAAAGAGAGAAGTATATTGATAAATCAAATAAAGAACAAAGAGAAGGCATTGCAGTTTAAGAGCAGGCATGTGGAGATTAAAAGGAATAAGGAAAGGGTTTCCTCAGAATCAGTGTCCAATATGTGGGGGAAAGGAAGATATGGAACATATAGTGTTTGAATGCAAAGAGACGAGACTCTGGAGGAAAAAGTTTATAAACGAGAAATGGTTTAAATTAGATAGGAAAATAGCCTTAATGAAAATCTTTAGTAAAGATAGCAGGAATGTAGGGAAATTCCTGAGCAAAGTTAAAAATAAATGGAATTGGGTACTAAGAAGGGAAGTATATCAAATGATTAAAAGGTTTCATTTGATTAATCATATTAGGATGCAGAAAAGGTTGCATTTGATTAATCGTATTAGGATACAGATAAAGGTGATTATGGTTGGGAGTGGGTTATAATATTATTACTTTGAAATGTAGCATTTAGTATGCATTTGAGAAATAAAGTCATTATTGTTTGTACAGGCTGTAGTTAGTTAACAAAATAATGGTAATGGTAGAGTAATGGAAAAATTTTATTTAGGACCTTGGATTGGTCGGAGCCTGGTCCCCTGGAATTCCAATAGGCTGCTGCTGATAAACCGGGGACTGGGGACTGAAGCAATCATGGTGGAAATATTGTGTTGTTCAATAATGTTAGAACTCGAATAAAGGTGATAGAATAAAACTAATTATTGTATTTAAATTGTTTGTAATTGTGAGGGGGCATATGCTAAAATGGCTTGGGCCAGATAGGTGGATGCTCTCTGGTAGTTTGTATTTGTGCTTAGCATATCAATAAATTTCAAATTTCAATTTAAAATTATAAAATGCTTATATATCATGTTTAATACACTGAGTGTTACAGATATACTGGTACTTGCATGATTTTGTCACATGTCATGGCTACTGACAGGTCAGCAGTGAGCACTTACTCCCAGCAGATGTAATATCTGCACAGTTGATTCAGGTTCTTGCAATTACAATTAAAATAAGCACATACTTTATGGCAGGAAATGTGGGGAATGTTCTGCTACATTCACATATTTAGAAAATTCACATGCACGAGTTCTAACTTGAAATGTCCAAATTGGCATTCAGTATCCTCTGCTCAAAAAGTGGTGCACGTATGTAATTCTTGAATAATTCTGCATTTATGATGTTCTCCAAAAAGAAATGGCCCTCTTACTCTGTATCATTTAACGCATACCAGAAACCAATTTTTTTTTTTCATCATGCAAGTTGGTTTCTGTACTCCAATACCTGCTATTTTGCATCAAAACATGACCACATAAATGAAGCTGCTTCATGAGTAGAGAGTATTAAATATGGTTTAATAACTATCATTAATATTCTCTAACATACTGCCTGTGGTGCCTCAGTAGTAAAAATGGGTGTTAAACACCATTAAACAAATTCTGTAACATTCCATTGAAGAACTTTACTATCAGGATAACTTGTGAACAAGTGCCCCTGAATGCTTTCAAGTTTAAATTGATTTAATTCTGAGATATGAACTGAGGCATGTGAATGACAATTTTCTAAATAGATGCCAAAAATTGTTAACATTTATCATAAAGTACATGTTTATTTTCATTGTAATTGTGAAAACTTGAATCAGTTGTGCAAATGTTACATTCTATTCATTGGGAGTTACCTCTGACTGCCAACCTGTCAGCTGCTGGTGTATGCTCTGCATTTGCATTTGTATCTAATGGATTGATTGATTGATTTATTTATTTATGGACGCTCTTTAACATCTCAGGTCATCAGCGTCTCATTCAACTCAGGGCATGAAACGGCTGACAAATTTTGCTCAGAGGCCTCTCTTTCAGGCTTGAGGTTCTTTTTCGTGCCGTAAATGTACAACACAGGACCCACGGCTTTACTTCCCTTCCGAAGGAAGCCATACTTAGGATTTTTACGCCCCAAAAAAATCCATCGGTCCTGGCTGGGTTCAAACCCGCAATCTTGGATGTAGGAGGCAAGTATGGTAACCACTACACCACCAGGACCGACTGTATCTAATTGTGATAGATTCAATTATCACTGTGTATGTTATGAATGGAATACATGCCAAATACATAGTTTTGGAGGGGAAGAAGTAAAGTTTCAACATTTCTTTGTCATACTGCTTCTTGCTTAATTCATCCACTGAATCATAAGCTCTCTCTTGTTTCCCCAGTACTCCATTCCAGCATCATCTTTGGTATTGTCCTTAAGGTATTTATAAAATATTTGTCTCTACTCAGTGGCTCAATTAAAATAATGCTCTTCACAACAGTTGAATGTGTTAAGTGAACTTGGGAAGGTTGTTTGAAAAATAGTGATTCTACAAGTGAAGCAATCATTCTAGAAAGATGAAACTTTAGTGTTTCTCTTCTCCCAGAAGTTAGATGCACTTCTCTCAATGGTGCTATAGTTTTACCAAACCCTGGAGAAAAGTAATGTCTTTGTTATCACACCATTCACGAGCAAAATCCATGACAGTTTCATCATTGTTGAATCGTTGTCTTTTCAGATGTCATTTGAGTGTTGGGATCAAGTGAAAGGCATGGACAAAGTCAGTGAGTAGGGTAGGTAAGATAACAGTTTAAAGTCACATTCAGGAATTGTATGCCAGGAGTCATGAGCAGTGTGACAGGGAACATTGTTTTGGAGGAAGATCATACCTTATTGAATTATTCCAGGAAACTTCTTGGTAAATCTCACAATTTCTGCAAGAAGCTACAGTAATATTAGCAGTTTATTTTTTACCTTTGTGGAGAAATCACACAATGTTACCTTCTCTAACTCCCAGAAGATGGATGCCATCACTTTCCCTGCTGAGGCCTGCATGCGAAACTACCAGGCTTCCAAAATATGTCCTTACCCCTTGCAAGGTTTTGCATCTCGGCCAAGACTGGCTCCCCTCCCCACTTGCAGTTACATGCCTGTCATTGATTTTTTGAACAGTCACCAGTCTATATTCATAAAGACATTAGAGCAACACATATTTGTGTGCAAATGTTATTATAAATAAGAATTAGCTTATATTCATAAGGAATTTATTCCCAAAGACAATTGCCTCCTTACAGAAAGAAATATAACTACTGTTCAATGCAAAACAACAAACGCATACAAGATGTACAGTTTTAACACAAGACAAATTAGACAAAATATAGTGCAAATCTTGAACTTTTGCCAACAAAATCACTACCAAAATTAGCACAAGAAGTTGAGGTTTCAGTGTCTTCTGCACATACAGCAACAAAAGTGTTAAATCTCAAACCAAGTGTACTCAAACTCAAGGGTACATATGTCCATCCATTGTCTGTGATAAGGTGATCTCATAGCGCATGTGCATTATTGTGAGTGGTTTCTTTCATCAGTGACTAAAGAGTTAATCGACCCACAAATTGTGTTCTTTTCAAACAATGAATGCATGTTTCATCCTGAGTGACCAAACAATCAAGAAATTGTAGGTTTGGCTTGATATTGTTGTAAATATGCTTCTAAAAGCTTCACTCTGTTCTGTTTTTGGTCAACTATAAGATCTTGGGTAACCAGCATATTAAGATCTTTTGTCATCTGCAGGTTGTCATGGATGATGGTACTGAGGGTTAAGGTGCAGATTCTGAGCAGAAGATCTGGGGTTCATTTCCCTCAGGAATGTCCTCCCTGACTGATTTCCAGGTTTTCCTCAGTCCTTGTATATTGCAAATGCTGGGGAGACATCATACTTTTATACCTGGAACATTTCCTTCCTGTAAGAAAAATATGTATCCATTCCCAATTTATCATTTAATCTCATGTATCACCATTGTCCACTACCTGTGATGCCTCGGCAGCAAAAATGGGCATAAACACTATTAAAAAAACTGATGATGCCATGGACATGCTTGTTGAAATATGCACATGCTCCTCTATAATCATTTATGTCATGCCAGTATTCCAGGATAATATTGTAGATTCAAGTTGTTATATATTATATATTGGTGATCACAGTTTTCAGACAGCCAGGACATTATCAGAAATGGATACCCTATTCCTTTTGAATTTGACAATTCATCCCTTGATGGTCGCATACAGTGTGGTATCATCCTTCAATATAGTTTTCATATCAACATGGACTTCCATTACTTACATTTCTTTCAGAAACAGTATTTATTTATTATTTTTTTTTTGATTCGTTTTATTTAAGGATGCTCTTTAACATCGCAGGTCATTAGCATCCCATTCGATTCTGGGCATGAAAGAGCCGACAAATTTTGCCCAGATGCCTCTTTTTTCAAGCTTGAGGTTCATTTCGTGCCATAAATGTATGACACAGGACCCACAGCTTTATTTCCCTTCCGAAGGAAGCCATACTTAGGATTTTTACACCTGAAAAAATCCATCGATCATGGCCAGGTTTGAACCCGCAACCTTGGGCTTAGAAGGCAAGTATGGTTACTACTACACCGCCAGGACTGACAGAAACGGTAGTGAATGACTGTATGATCTTCCCTCATTGAAGTTTGCATTTCAAATGACTGATATTGCTGATACTGTAGAATGGCATAGTTATAGAGGCTGAGGATTCAAAATGGCACTAAGTTTCATAGGTAAGCTCATTGCTTTTCAAACAACCCTCATTTTATTCCACTTGAAACATTAGCTAAAAAGACTATGTTTGGAACTGTCCTAGGGCATAATAAGTTCCGTATAACAGTTATGCCTGCATCATCATATATCATTATTCTGCTTAATGTTATTTTTTTTTTCATCTTCTAGACTTGCAACACAGATGCTCCAAAAACTTGTCCTTCTCAAAGAAAATAATTTGTTTATCAGTTGTATACTTATGCATATTTTTCTAGTTCATAAAGTTATACATCTGAACCAATGAACTATAAATATATTTTACTTCTTTTTAAATTAATCCTATTGGATAATACTAAATTTAAAATGCCAATTATTTTATTATTTGTTCTAATTAATTTTAAAGACTCCTTTTCAATTAAAATGCTCCATGTTTAAAAATGTTTTAACAATTTTAAGTTCAATGTAAATTATAATTAATATGTCATCTAACACACTCTTATGCTTCACTTACTTTTAAATACGATGGGACCAGTTTCTAAGAGATATCCTCTCCATCTTCAACCAACTTGACGACTGGTATGAGAAACTAATATCTATGAGGACCTGCGGCTCCATCCTGGTGGTGTTTTTTCTTTATAAACTAGAAATTGGTGTTACATTCTCCCATAATGTCGAAATTTATAAGGTGATCCCTATGTTTATGAATGTAAATCTTCTCCCAAGTGTCCAATTCTGTACGTCCATGTGCTTCTTTAAGTAACTTTATTTCTCTTTTTATGTTGTGATTATCTTTCCAAAAATGGTGTGCCACTGCTGACATATCAATCTGTTTGTACTTAACGTTCTTGAGATGTTCCTTTAACCGTGTTCCTGTGTTTCTTTTTTGTTTTTGTAACGTATATCTTATCACACTCTTTACATGTTATTTTGTAGATGCCTGACTTTTTCTCCTGTGGAATGTTATTAAAACTGTTGTCCACTAAATCATTTTTCAGAATGTATCTGTTAAACACATTTGATTTTATATAGTTATCTGTGTGTTTATCCCATACCCCATAGCTCACAAGCACTCAATTTTCAACAGCTTAACATATAGACTGGTGAATTTACCAATCAGTAAAGAGAAGTACAAAAAATAATTTGAGAAGATACAGGAGATTGCCATTATAAACGGTTTTAACAAAAATTTAGTAAACAAAGAACTTAATAGATTCCTAAAGAAGAAATTGATCAAGAAAACCACCACACTATTAACTGAAAAAGAGAGAGCGGTTTTTAAAAAATTCATCTACCATCAAGTAGCTATGAATAAATTCCAAAAAAAAATTTAAAGATATGAACATTAAATGGGCACCTGTTAACAGATTCTCTCTGAAAAATGCTTTAGTGGACAACAATTTTAATAACATTCCACAGGAGAAAAAGTCAGGCATCTACAAAATAACATATAAAGAATGTGATAACATATACGTTGGAAAAACTAAAAGAAACATAGGAACACGGTTAAGGAACATCTCAGGAACGTTAAGTACAAACAAATTGATACGTCAGTAGTGGCACGCCATTTTTGGAAAGATAATCACAACATAAAAAGAGAAATAAAGCTACTTAAAGAAGCACACGGACTTACAGAATTAGACACATGGGAGAAGATTTACATTCATAAACATAGGGATCATCTTATGAATTTTGACATTATAGGAGAATGTAATACAAATTTCTAGTTTATAAAGAAAAAACACCACCAGGATGGAGCCACAGGTCCTCATAGATGTTAGTTTCTCATACCAGTCGTCAAGTTGGTTGAAGATGGAGAGGATGTCTCTTCGAAACTGGTCCCACCATATTTAAAAGTAAGTGAAGCATAAGCATATGTTAGATGACAGATTAATTATAATTTACGATTAACAAGCCTCACTGTGTGAGTTCCAACAAATTTTTTAAAAATGTTTTATTTTTCGAAAGTTCCTAAATGAATTTTAAGTTTGTTTTTTAACTCATTTTATTCTTGAATCTGCATTAATAATAAATATTTTATTTTCTTTTCTCAACATTTTGGTTCATTACTCATTAATTGTATTTTTTTATAAATTTCTTTGCCTTGTACGAAATACTTTCAATATTTAATATTGTTGTTTACTTATGTAAACAATAAGATACAGATATATAAATAATAGAAATTTTCTAGTCTAACGTGGCAAACAATCTGTACTACATAGTATGTTATCTCTGTAAGAAGTTTCTAATTTTAACCTAATAGCATTTCCTTGCAGCCACAATAACGATGATTACGAAAAATTCTGGACATAAGAAAGGCAGAGAAAAAAATCATAAAAGTAGAGGTAGAAACTATTCAATGTAAATACACTTAAAATAGCCAAACGATGCAGCAGCATACAATCTCACTGTATTTGTCAGTTTCTTTCATTCTGTAGTCATTTATGTGGTGGTGTGAAAATTTTTATCTTGTGAATCTGCTGTTATGTTATAATCTTCAGAATGCAAATGAAAATATATTTTTATGTGGCAAGTGAAGAAAAGGCATAATTTTAGCCTAATAATTTATCTTACAGAACGTACAGAGTCATCTTATGTGGTGGAGAAAAGAAAGCAAAGAGAATCATGGCTGGAGAGCAGCAATTCCTCGGATAGTCACATGTTAAATGAAGCTAATGTTTCATCAAGGGTAAGCTCATTATTTCATCATTTGTCCTACCCCCTCCCAGTGGAGAGTATAAATCTAGATACCTTGTGATCAGTTTTGTTTTCCCCTGGAGTGTTTTGCCTATAGGTGAGCGCAATGCTCGTTAGCCAATTACCTGGCTGTCTCAGTGCAACTTTAGATTCAAACAGTTCATTACCACAAACTGGACAATTTTTTGCATTATGGAAATGGAAGGTATAGACATCAGTAAAGGATATCTTTTTGCTTAAGCAGACCTTTGTAGAACAATGGCCTGACTTTAGTTCTCTATTACTGCTATGTAAATTGTACAATCGTACTATCTCTTCCAGTAGTTCCTCATCCTTCTTTTAAACAGATTAGAGAATCTTAAGGCAAAGGCCCTTTGAGCATACATATATGTAGGGCTCTCATTCCATTTCTATGGAATCAGAAATTGAGTAACAGTCTCACCACCTTCCAAGGAAAATCTATCATGTGGTCAGAACTCATAGCAGTGGCAGCTCTTGCGCTAAACCATAGATAAAGCTGTTTTCATACAAAATATGTCATGAAACTTAATTTATTTCAATGTTATTCTGATTATTCTCAAGTGTTTTAATAGCAGCGTTCACTTGAGATGTTTAGCAGAATCTGAATGTTATGCAATAACTGGTTGATATTCAATATGTCACAAAAGCCATGAGATTGCCACACTATCTTTTTTATTCCAAGTAATAAACAAGAGCAAAAAAACAGCTTCTGCAAGTAACAACTACTGCTCAGCTACTCATATTCATTTTACCATGAACTTTTAAAATGTCTTTTGTAACATTTCACACCTTTCCTTTCCACTTTTTGCACTGACACATTAAGAATTGGCTTTGGTCTCCCTATTAGTAACATATCTCTTTTATTGCCCTCAGTCCTCCATAAAAATGGTGTTTGTAGCAGACTACACACTATGTCATTTTGTGGATTCATTGCAAATCACTAATCAATTTTTAAAAATTAAGTTATTAATGATTTAATTCTACACAACTGTCACAGTAGCTAACTACTCCATGCAAACTGTTTGCACGCAATGAACAGAAGTGATCAAAAGTGATGTTAAGAGTACGGAAAACATTCTAATACCCAAGAGGAGGGATTGTTTGCAAAAGGATTTAAGAGTGGCATGAACCATTGAATAGCCTCTATAAGAAGCCTTTCTCCCCCCAAAAAACTCAGGGTGATAGCTTTACTGTAACCTGGAAGCAGGTAGGTAGTATAACATGCATACATCCCAAGTTTTATTTGGTTGTCATAGCAAGCAGGCATAAACATGCAGCTGAACATCAGAAAGCAGAAAAGAGCTGCATTGGGCTTATATCTGCACTTGGACAAGCTGCTTTACATCTTAAAAGAAAAGAAACCTTTCGCTGGCTAACCACTCCATCCCTTGTCACAGGAATATTTAATTTAATATTAATTCAACTTAGAATCGAACACAGTGAAACACCCATTAATAACATCCGACTCAGAAGAGATTACATTTAATCTTTCTCTGTTTCTGTCATGAGACTTCTTCAGGACTAATGACTTATGCTCTCGGTATAGTGCTTCCAAAAAACATGTTTCTGTATCAATTCTAGTGTATTTGAAAATGTTAAAATAAAAACCCAAATTATGTTTGAATATCTAGTTAGAAAACAGGTGAAGTGGATTAATTGATATCATTGATATCAATTAATATGATTGGCTTCACTGTGCAAGTTCCAATTTACATTTAAGGTGAAGTGGACTTTACTAGCTTTACCTGAAGAACTGCCCCCTGACTCATAATGGCCATTTTTTGTTTCCTTCATTATTTATTAACAAATAGTAAATAAATATTGTACTCATCATAGAAGATTGAAGTGCCTACTGTGAGACATGCCTGAATCCTTTTGAAAAGATTTTCAGACACCCATCCTCCCAAATATTATAAATTGCCTTCTGAATATGTTTTCAGCATATTTTACATACACGATAACTTTATATGGATTAAGATGCAGCAGCTAAGTACCCGTCATGCACTGCCAATAGATACATAAACTTCCACTCACAGAAGCAGAGTACAAAATAGAATACAAACAAATAAAGATAACTATAATCAATGGTTTCAACAAAAACACAGTAATAAAAATTATCAATAAATCTAAAAGACAAAAAGGAATAAGGGAAGTTTCCACACTGAAAAACACAAAAGAAGAATACAAATTCAAAAGTTTCACCTACCATCCAATTTACCACAACAAGTTCAAGAAAATCTTGAAAGAACATGGGATAATGTTAGCCCCAAAGAACAGATACAACATCAAGAATTTATTAGGTTGCACAGTAAAAGACTCCATACCAACAGCACAGAAATCAGGAATTTACAAAATAAAATGTGCAGATTGTGAATAGAGCTACATAGGCAAAACAAAAAGAAATTTGGAAATTCGAAAGAAGGAACTTTTTAGAAATATTTGGTTTAAACAGATGGATAAATCAGCAGTAGCAGCTCACTTTTGGACCAAAAACCATGAAATAAAACCGGAAATTAAACTGCTGAAACATCTTCACAACGCATTGGAGTTATATACTTGGGAAAAAATTTTCATTAAAAAATAGAGAAAACCTAATGAATTTCGAGTTTCCTCCTATGGATGAGCTCAGCAACTTCCTACTTCAACCAACAGAGGCCACCACCATAGTTTCGAGTAACGGCGGTTCAGTGAGCAACTGAGGATGGGAGACATTCTCCTGAAATGCATCTTACTTTTGTATAAGTGAATGGAGTTTAGTGTGAAAAATGAATGCCTAAGTTTAGATTATACATAAACTTACTGGGCTAATCGTGTTAAAGACTTTTGAAAAGAAGTTTTTAATCAATAGCTTATTTTATCAAGCTTCTCATCTGTTAAAACTGAGTTTTTTTGTCTCAGTTTCTTGTTGGTCAAAACTCCTTGGGTTCAAACTTTGTTAACTAATCTGAAAATTGCACTTCTGTATGAAGATGTTACACAGAAATTTAACATTAAATTCTCTCTTACAGTATTTGTACAAAGTCTTTTGCATATGGCAATCATGTAAATATCTTTAGTCCTTGCATATCTCTCTCTCTCAGAATACCCACTATTCACAAATACATAGTAGAAAATCTAATCCACATATCCTACAGAAATGCAACTGAAACACGCCGATGACCTGAGATATCCGTAAATAAACCACAAAAAAGTAACTAAAACAGTTGGTGAAATAAACATGGTTTATTGAGCTCAGTTGCCTATGTCAGCAGATCTTTAACTCTAATCTTACTGGGAATTATGTTTTTAAGAACATTTTATTGTGGATTTTTACAGAAAATGGCAATGCTCCTTATTTTTTTACTTTTTATTTTTTTAATATTTGTGTAACATCAATAATTTGATATGAATAATGAATGTTATGGCAAGTTACCATGTACCACATTTTTTATATTATATAATTGTTTTATTATTTAGAAACTGCTGAAGGATTCACTAATGCATTATGAATAGGTGCATTACTTGAAACAGAATAGTTTAGTGTGAGAACATTGATGATGGAGTGAGTATTAAAGCATTGGTTTAGGGTACACCAGTTGAATGAAGAGCATGTTTTAAAGCAATGTGTGAAATATCAGGAAAACAGTAGGTGGGTTAATTTAGAAAAGAATGGAATGGGTGATGTATGTATGGATGAAGAGAGAATGCCTAAGGAAGGGATTTTGGAATCAAATCAGATTAAGATTTGAATAGACAAATTATGCAAGTGCAATAAAGGATAAAAGCTATACTCATGTTCTAAAAGGAAATGGAGATGCATTTTGGAAGAAAAAGATATATTCAGAAATGAAACAAAGAGGAAAGAGAGGGGATTGCTTGGCTCAGATTAGGATGTTGGAAATTGAGAGGAATCAGAAATAATTGTGAACAGGGCAAATGCCTCATCGTAAGGGAACTGAAGAAGCAATCCATATATTAAATTCAAAATAAATTTTGTGTTGGAACTAATACAATGAAGTAATTAATTTATTCTTAATTAGACAGTGAGTCAATTTAATACTCTTATGCTCCATTTACCATTGAATTATTCAGAATATGTTTCACAGGCCTTTGTTTGCATCATCAGCTGTGTGTCGACTGCGGGATTCATTGTTGGTTTAATGGGCTTGGTGTAGCTCTCATGGACATTTTATGAACTTTTGGATTAATTTGTCTTCTGTTGGGATCTAGAAGTTCATAACCTTATCTTCATATTTTTTTATAAAATGTTTTTCCCATATTCCCAGCTCAAAGGATCGATCTATGAATTTCAATAATTTGACTTCCATTTCTATATCATGTTTATCTCACCAAAAGGTGTGCAACTGCCGATTTATCTTTCTGATTATACCTGATGTTTCTCCAGTGTTCCATTAGCCTAATTCCAATGCATCTTTTTGTTTTGCCAATATATAATTTGTTGCATTGCAAACAATTGATTTGATATATTCCTGGCTTCTTCTCATCAGTTTAGCAGATTATTTAGTCTGAATTTGTTCACTGGGGACAAAGTAATCGCAAATTCTCGGAGTAATTTCTGGAATTTTTTGGTTGCCCAAGGATGATAAGTAAATTTCTTGTTAATGGTACTTTCTTTTTATGCTGACAATGTTGAATCTGTTTAAAGCTCTTCTCTTGATTAATTTTTTTTATTTTCTTGTCTACTATTTCTTGGCCACACCCATTGATTTTTGCTGTTTATATTATGTGAGAGTACTCTTCATTATATTCAAACACATTCAGAGTATGCTAATGAGTCTGTGTGCTAAGCTGTTAAAAACTGCATGTTTGTATGCTGTTAAAGCCTCTGTATATTCCATATTTCAAAATATTGCCTGTTCTTATAATCTTTAAGTCAAGGAAAAGAATCATGTTCTTGTTCTGTTTCAGAAGTGAATTTAATTTCCCTATGTTGTAGATTTAGCAATTTCAAAGCATCATCCAAGTTTTTCTTACTAACAATTGCAAAGATTTAACTAATTAATAGGTATATAAACCTTGTGGACAAAGATTGCCGAAATGAACTGAAGATGGGAGCGATTAGCTCCAGAAACTCAGTTTTCCTCTTTTAAAAACTATTAGTGATGTAAGTGTTACAAAGTCGACTCAGTTATTCTAAACTTATACCAAACATCACTGTTACAAATGTCCACCATATTTAACTAATTAATAGGTATACAAACCTTGTGGACAAAGATTGCCGAAAGAACTGAAGATGGGAGTGATTAGTTCCAGAAACTTAGTTTTCCTCTTTTAAAAACTATTAGTGATGTAAGTGTTACAAAGTCGACTCAATTATTCTAAAATTGCAAAGATGTCATCCATGTATCTGGGCCAGAGACTTTAAAAATGTATGGAAATGATTTAGTGATATGCATTTTTAAACTACTCATATATAAATCAGCCAGAAAAGGTGATAATGAGATGGAGAGTTTGGGATTACTTTGTCCCCAGTTTAACTGAATAATCTGCTCAACTCTTGTGATGATAGAATACCTGATAAGAAGCCAGGAATATATCAAATCAACTGTTTGTAATGCAACAAAGTATACATTGGCAAAACAAAAAGATGCATTGGAATTCGCTAAAGGAACACAGGAGAAACATCAGGTACAGTCAGATAGATAAATCGGAGGTTGCACATCACTTTTGGAGAGATAGACATGATATAGAAATGGAAGTCAAATTATTGAAATTCATAGATGGACCCTTGCAGCTGGGAAAATGGAAGATAAGGTCATGAACTTCGAGATCCCAACAGAAGGCAAATTAATCCAAAAGTTCATAAAATTCCCATGAGAAGTCCATTCAGCCAACAATGAATCTGGCAGTTGACACACAGTTAATGATGCAGGCAAAGGCCTGTGAAACATGTGCTGTATAATTCAATGGTAAGTGGAGCATAAGAGTTTTAAATCGACTCACTGTTTAATTAAGAATAAATCCATATATTGTTTGAATGTCTAAGAACTAATGAATGGAGAAAGGAGCTTATTAAAGGAGAATGGCTAAGAATAAGAAAAGGAGTAACATATAGGAAAATTTTTGAGAATGGCCGGGTGGGAAAATTAGGTAAATTTATGTTTAAATTTAAAAAAAAAGTCTGGCCAGTAGAAAAAATAAATAAAAAAAAAAGGAGGGGATAGAGTTGTGAGAAATGAAAGCACTGTAATACTAGTACCTATATTATAACTGAATGGTTCACCCAAACAACATTGTAACCAACAAAAACTGAAATGTACAGGAAATGAAAAAACATTTAATTGCCTTTTACAATTGAAAAAAGTACAAAATACTTTTTATTAGAAAAATTTATGCTCATATACAACTTTTTCAGTAATAATTATTTTGTGTACACAACAACTGCATTTTCAAACCTTGTTTAGAAAAAAAAAATTCAGGAATAACGTTGTAACTGACAAAGATATTACATTATTTTGCTACCTACCACATTTTTCAGGCAGTTATTTTAACAATTTAATTGCAACGATAACAGAAAATGAATCAATATTAAATCATGTTTTGTACAATATTAAATTTCAAGCATAGTTTTTAACTAAAAACAAAAAAAAAAATATTAGAAATACAAACTGTATTAAAGAAAACTATGCTAGCAAAACTGAGATAGCATATTTTAGTTTACAGACTGGTCAAGTCCTCATAGAATTTTCTGGACTCAATGGGAATATAGCTGCACATATCTGGCAGGTTCTTTTTTTGTAGCTGTAATAAACAGTGAATCTGAATATGCATTTGGAAAGTAGCTGATGTTGACTGGAGGTAAATTTATGCGATCGGTATTGTATTCTTTCTTGCAATGCTGTGACTAATCCAGGGCTGGAGAATATTATTAGTTCATAATTATTTGGAACCCAGATGTATTCTATTTTCTTGAATGAACTCTTATCTGCACTGTTTGATCTGTGTTTAATGTTCAATACCTGTACACATTGATATGCCAAAAACCTAGTTTGATTTTTGTAGTTCAAGTTGTAAAATTTAGCAAATTCTCTCTTCTTATCATCCACATTTAGTTGCCATATTGCAAAGAACAACCACATGTACTCTTGCCTGAATCAATATAAAAAATTCTTACTGTGCAACTTATATACTGGTAATATTATTGATCAGCTAATTAATTACTTAATATCACTAGCACATTTCAGTGAACAGTTTTTATTACAAATCCAAACTGTTAGTTTTAATCACAAAAATAAGTTATTTTTATAAAACACAAAATAGCAAGAGATATTCTAGGTTAGTTACAATGTTCTATTTATCACACTTGAGACAAATTTCCAGCTACAGGTTGATTTCTTTTGGAGATATATGGACACCCACTGTCCTGAAGATGTTTACGACGATTATCTTTTCATAAGGCATTTCTGTCTTTCTCCATTTATCTTTACTGGATATTTTTCCATCAGCCGGTGAGAGGAATAGTTCTAGCTTTTTCAATAGTCATCCCAAAACACGAAACTGAATATTTCCCTAACACACCCACCAGTTCATATTTTTCTCACATTGATGAAAATTGGCAGTTGTTACAATGTTGTTTGGGTGAACCATTCAATTATACAACTTTTTTTTTTTGTGCTATGGCAATAATGACCAGGGTCACAAGCTATAGCCATCCAACACTCAATAAAGCATTTATTACATTAATGCATTTTGAAGATTTATGACAAGTTATAATTTTTTTTATTGCAGGAACCGAGTATTATTAACTCAAGTACAATGAAAAGAAAGCAGAGAGTAAAAATGTGTCCTGTCAGAGCACATAAGCATTTAGGAGGTGTAAGACATTCATCTGCTAAAGTTGACCAGAGAAGGTATTTAAAATTATTTCTGTACCAAGTAGTAAGTTTCTTAAACATATCTCATGAAATCAAATTTATTTTACAATTTAAATAATTATCCATTTATAGTTAGTATTTATTGTGCGATTAGATTACTTGCTTGCCACCAATGTGGCCTGTATTAGATCTCATTAGCCATTAGAATATGTGGAGGACAAAGCAGCATCTAGAAAGATTTTCTCTAATTACTACTATGTAATTCTGCCACTATTCCATCTTCACCATAATCTTCTCAATGTAATATCTATCACTTTTCAGTGCACACATTGTAAATGGACTGTGCTTGTGCCCTGTACCAGTAAGTGAGTTGGCATCATCATCCTTTATCACTGCCTGAGCTGTTTATGGGTTAAATGCACCACTTAAATATTTGCCAGCATAATCTAGCAGAACTGCAAATATCTGTTCTACTTTATTGACTCTATGTAGTCTATTATTGAATTATTTACAAGAAAAATTACTGAATTTCCCTGTATAGATACATACATCAAACTATTTACCATTCTTACATTTAAAAGTTGTTAGAAAAGACTGGAGTTTGGAATCTACAGAAAACCAATGCACTCACAGAAACTTACATAAAGGACAGCTTCAACCTTAGACCACTCTAACATACAGTTTTTCAAAGCCTGACACACAGACTGGTAAACATTTTGTTGCTGGAAGTTTGGTCTTCACAGTTCCATATTTGGCAGCATTGTTAGATACCTTTAATTATTTTGAAGTTATCAACCTGTTTGCTAGAATAGAATATCTGTTAGATCCTGTGTTAATATGAGTAGTTGACTCGTCTATAGTTTCTATTTCTATCCTTGAGAGTTGTTTATTCCTTAGGACCTTATACACACTATCACCCTGGTTATTGGTGCATAAGGATTCGTTTAACTAATGCTAGATAACTAGTCCCATTCCCTCTCTTGCTCATTTTATACTCCTTTCACTATCTGATAATTCTATACCAATTCTCAAGCACCTTTTCTAACTATTTTACAACCATAACCATTTTTGGCTTACCTTGGCTATGTATTTTCCCAGTTCCTTAATGTTTTCATATGATTTTAAATTTAAAATTCTTCTCTTATTTTATTTGGTAAGTTTACCCACTTTCGTAATAGGAACTGTTCCCTCCAAAATTTGATTTGCTTACATTCTAGTATACAATGCCAAGTACTATTTGGTTCTTCACACATAGGACATATGCCCGTAATGTATCCATTTTTTTAATCCACTTAAATATTTTACTCCTGTTCTAAACTATGCCAATCCTTCCCTTCCTATCTCATCTTAAATTTCAATATATCTTTCTTTTTCCCACATATTTTTAATGTAATATATAATTTCAGAGATTTTTTGGTGTAAAGATTTGCCCATATTTCCTGTTTTTCAATATCCTTGATTCTTATTATCTCTTTCCAAAATTGTTAAACCCAATGTTTATCCCTCATACATAATAATCCCATGCCCACTTCTTGTGGGATATTTTGAGTTTTAGATAACCAAGTTTCTCTATCCTTAATTTTTCTTTGTGCTACCAAACACTGATCAATAATATTCCTCTCTTCTAGTTTTCCTGTTCTATACCAATGTTTCAATACTACCACACACACACACACATGAAAAAGTTGAAATGTGAAATAAGGAAACAGTGGAAAAGCATCATTCAATTGGCACTCTCCATGCAGCATTGTATTGAGACTCAGTGGGATTTGCATTCATATTTGTATTGCGTGCCTCCAACTTGATTGCATAGTGCATACACACAAAATTGTGCAGCCATGGAATCTGAATCATTTAGGCAAGCAGAATTAGATTGTTTTTCCATGATTCTTCCATTGATTCAGATACTTTTGGAACATCAACTTCTAATCTACAGTTACTGCATAAAAAAAGGTATGCCAAATACAGTAAATAAAAGGATATAAAATAATATGTAAAATTTCTTGAAGTATCTCTAAAGAAACCATGGTAATGATTACCAAATACATATAAAAATGAAGAAAAGAAGTGCATCTGAATCCAGTGAAATAAGAAAATACACATAAGAATCGTTCAATGCAGATACAGTACAATTATTTGTTGATTCTATGATACCTCTAAACTGTATGAATGACCAGTACTTAAGCAACATTTGTAATAATTTAAAGATTGATCTGATTGGCTTAAAAATGATCAGTTTAAAAACCTTTGGGTCACTTGCCAATGATATGATAATCAATTACAAAAAATAAATAAAATCAACAACAGTGTACAGTTGTTGTACTATGTACAACAGTGGACAGTTGGTCCGGGCATAAACAGAGTCTTTAAGAAGTACATTGGATTTGATGCTGAAGCAAAGATGAGAAAATCTAGTTTACCATAGTTTCACAAAAACTCATGATTTTGAGCATATTACAACACTTTTGTGGAAAATACACGACAATTTTGGCATAGATATCAATAAGACCAATATATAATATCAATAAGCTATAATAACTGACATTGGGAGCAATTTTGTAAAAGTGTTTAAAAAATGCGGGATTGATCCTGAGAGCTTTGAAACACAAGATTATGTCGAGGAAACAGGAGGAAAGTTCCATTGAAGAATTGCAATTTCTGTTGATTATTGAAAATGAAGTGAAGAAGGAACTATTCAAACAATATCTACCTTAACTAAAATTGTTAATAGGAACATTGCTTAGCAAAGCTAATTATATATTAAGATCATTGTGTGAATGAGTCGAACTAACACTCTTTTGCTCCACTTACTTGTTTAAATATGTAGAACCGGTTTCACGAACACTTTCGCATCAGCAGCCCCATTGTCAACTGGAGGATAAACCATTATGCTGTGGGGATGTGTAATCTGCTCTGGTGAAGGTGTGAAGAACTTGAAGTTTATGTTTTCATCACCAGAAGTGTCAAAGTTCATTAAACTGTCTTTGTACTTGTAAATGTAGATTTTCCCCCATGCTGCTGTAGATCCTTGCACTGATTTTAATACTTTTGTTTTTTTCAATGTCATGTTTTTCTGTCCAGAAATTCAATGCCACTGCTGATTTCTCCAACTGCTTGTATTTTATGTTTCTAAAATGTTCTTTTAACCATGTGCCTATGTTTCTTTTTGTTTTTCAATGTAGATTTTTTTCATACTCTGCACAACTTATTTTATAAATACCTCTTTTTTTCTCTTGTGGAATACTGTCACTATCCATCAGGAGATTTTTAACATTAAATCTATTTATAGGTGCTAACCTGATATTAAAATCTTTAAGAATATTCTGAAATGTTTTGTAGCCCTATTTTTTAAAAATTAGCTTAGATTTTTTTGGTGAAAGTGTTGTGATTTCTGTAATAAGTTTTTACCTCTTGAATTTCTGTACTTTTTTGTGTACTAGTTCTTTTTTATAACCATTTTTAACCGCTTTCTTTCTATTTGTTTGTATTCTTTAAGGTATTCTTTTTTGCTAATTTTAAGGTTAACTAGCTGATGTGTTAAATTGTTGAAAACTGCATGTTTGTACGTAGTGGGGTTGTATTTAATGTGATTGTCTGCATGTATATTCTTTCTGTATATTCCAAATTCTGGTTTTCTTGATGTTTGATTATTTTTATGTCCAAGAAAGGTAACAAGTTGTCTGTTTCAGTTTCGCGTGTGAATGAAATGTTTTTATCTTATAAATTCAGAAGTTTTTTTAGCATAAGTTTTTTGTTGACTATGGCAAATATATCGTCGACATATCTGTACCATATTTTAAATATGTATGGGAAAGCTGAGTGGATGTGTGTGTTTCAAATTTGCTCATGAAGAGGTTAGCTAAAAATGAGACTAGGGACTGCCTCTAGTAAGTCTTGATTGTTGTTTATAAAATTTGCCCTTGAAAGAAAAATAGGATTGGTTTATGCAAATTTCTGTGAGATTAATGTATGCTTTTATGTGTGGGTCATTAATTCCACTTGTTCTTAGCCAATCTTTAAGATAAATTAGAAGTTTATCTTTCGGTATACTTGGAAACAGTGATTCTATGTGGAAAGATATTAATGTGTCAGAAGATTGCAATTTTATATCCTTAATTTTTTCTATTAACTGAAATGAATTGTTTATACTCTTGCTTTAAAATTTAGGTAGTGTCTTAAATCTGTCAGCTAGCCATTTTGCTAAATAATATGAAAAAAAAAAAAAAAACACTTTCAACAAAATAAGATTAGCTAATTTTTAAAAAATTCACATATTATCCATGGGCTACAAAAAATTTCAGAATATTCTTAAAAGATTATAATATCAGGTTAGCACCTGTAAACAAATTTAATGTTAAAAATCTCCTGATTGATAAAGTTAATGACAGTATTCCACAAGAGAAAAAAACAGGTATTTATAAAATAAGTTATGCAGAGTATGAAAAAATCTAGATAGAAAAAACAAAGAGAAACAAAGGCACATGGTTAAAAGAACATTTCAGAAACATAAAATACAAGCAATGGGAGAAATCAGCAGTGGCATCGCATTTCTGGACAGAAAACCATGGCATATTGAAAAAAAACAAAATTATTAAAATCAGTGCAAGGACCTACAGAATTAGCAACATGGGAGAAAATCTACATTTATAAGTACAAAGACAATTTAATGAACTTTGACACTTCCAGTGTGAAAACATAAACTTCAAGCTCATCACAAGTAAATGGAGCAAAAGAGTGTTAGTTTGACTCAATCACTCAATGATCTTAAAATATCTACCTTGCTTTCATTTACAATGCTGTTTACACACTCTCAATTTAATAGTAAGTGAAATTCTCACCATGAAATTATTAACTGATGTTCACCAGAGTATCATAGAAAAATGAAAATCTTTTTGGAGGAAAGGAAATAGGCCAAAATCTGAAGACATGATTCAAAATGTGTTGGGCTACAGTCTCAGCCAATCATGAGTGACAGAGCCTTTATGATTCATTGCAACAAATTGTGTCAATAAAAAATAAAAATATGCACTGCACAAAACATTTTGCTTTATACACAGGTTTCAGGGCTTAGAGTTCCATTATGTAGAAGAATATTTGCCCTTCATGAAACCTGCAGCGGAAGCATTATATATGCTGCAAAGAGAAAAAAAGATGTGTTATGGCATTGTGTTGCCAACAATTCTATTACAAAAGAAATTTCATGCATTATTTCAGAAAAATTTAATGTATTGGAAGCCAGAGTGTGAAGCATTACTTTCTCCCGAATATTCTCAATAGGGATTAGATTAGGTGATTTGGGAGGGTGAGATATCAGTGAGAATCCTCTTACCTATAAAATCAATGCTGCATATCCTTGACTTGTGAACACTATGATTATCCTGCAGGAATAGAATTGTTCCATCGGAATACCTTTTTCTGGCAGATGGGACTAAAATGAATTGCAAAAAATTGCAGAAGGTCATACTGTTTAACCTTCCATGTATTAATTCAAGGTGTCCAGGAGCTTCAAATGAAATCCAGCCCAAACATGAGATGCTTAACACAACCCTGTAAGCATGAGTAGCCACATAACGTCTATCATATCAGCTATCATGTGGTTAATACACATGCAATGGCCCCATTATACGATGATGACACTACAACTTCGTCCACAAAGATTACTCTCTGCCAATCGATGTTCCTAATCAATGGCATATGCAAGATGGTCCGTGGCATGCTCATCTTACAGGAATTCCTTACATGCAGCTAAGTAGTTGCTTAAACCAAACTCTCTACAGTGATTCCTTAAGGTCTATAAAGAACTGGGCAAGTGACAAGCCACTTCATTGGACAACAGATGAAAAGGGTCTGCTTTCTACCTCTGCCTGAAGATGTTAACCATCCTCTTGAATAGTAAGTCTTTTTGGCAGGTGTTATGTTTTTTTTACCTTTTCAGTCTTCCCTATATTGCTGAGTCCAATGCCTCTCCAGTTTGTTTATGTTAAGTCATGTCATGTCTACAAGCAACCACAGACAGCAAAAACCCTGTGCTAATCAGAGCTAATATAGTGATATGTATGTCCACATCTCATTTAAAAGTAAACATGTCAACAGCACACCCCTGAGAGTTGAAATAGTGTCATTTAGTTCAGCCAGTCACTGAGAGGAATAGTAGTGTGTCATAGCACATGGGCTGAGTCACTGAGAGGAGGAGGAGGAGTAGGAGTAGGAGTGGTAGTGGTAATGGTAGTACATGGGCTAAGTGGCTCACTCTACAGTAGAATAAAATAAATATGAGCATTCATAGCACTAAACCAAACTTAACATTCTCATTGTTTAAATAATGACGGAGAGTATAGTAAGTATACCGAATAAGTTTATTATGTTAATCACTTTTTTTTTTCTTTCATTTTTGTTTGTGAGTGGAAGGATGAAAGAAAGATAGTGAATTATTTAAAAATTATACTTTATATTTAAATGTGGACAAATTATACTGTTCCTAAAAGATCAGAAGAATGAAACAATGCCTAAAAATATAAGGTTTAAGAGTAAAAAGAAGATGAGACATTCAAACTTGCATATTTTCCAACATCACTTTCCATTTGAGTCATCAAAGCCATTAGACCACAGCTGCAATCTACCTTTAGGCTTGTTGGGGAGTACTAGCGTCTTCTTTAAACATGTACATTCCCTCTGAAATCCATTGTCATATGTAGGGGCCTATGGATATAGTTGCAAAACTGGTAGCATTCAGGTGAGGCCATTCTAAGAACCTAACAAATACTGTAAACACTTCTTATTTTCACCAATATCTGGTTTTATTGGTACTTTGGTTAAAACTCATTTTATAAAGTTGCAGATTTTTGTGTTGATGCTTATTTCAAATCTTCATTGTTTGATTGTGTATGGGATATTGTATGTAATTAGTTTTGACAGGAGTGATAATTAAAAATTATTTCTTTGCAGCTATTTTCTTAAGGTAGAGACAGTTTCTAATATCTCCACGAATAGACAAAGAGTTAAAGCAGAAATGAACTTCTGGATTTCTAGTAGCACTCCTTCTGCTAAAGAAGCTGTTTTCTCAATCTATATGTAATTACATTATAATCATTATTGACTTTATAACCTTTCTCAATTATATGGAAAGTATTAAAATTGCTAAGCCAGTGTATATCTTCTGGAATTTTAAAAACAGAATTTTCAAAATTCTGTGGTAGTTCATGAAGAACAGTCATTTAGGAGATTGATGAAACAATTTATATATATTTTATGACATTAAAAAAAAACTTTTATCCAGAGAGAATTTATTTTTGAAAAAACTTTTATCCTGAAAGAATTAATTTTTGGCACTTGTCACTGCAAGTGATATAACATAGGCTCTACAGTGTATGTAAAGAACACATTTTCCATTTGACAAATTCTGCTATGCACTCCAGAAATAGTACTTGAAAAGTATGAGGCTCCCATCAAATCCACAAGCAACAAGATTATCAAAGAATAAGTCTGTTTTATTATTTTCAATTTCTTTGCAGTTAAATATGGTCACTGCAGTGACATTTTGAAGCGGAACTAAGCATAACAACTTTTTGTAATATTCCCTTTATTTATTTATTTTATTTAAGGGTACTCTTTAACATTTCTGGTCATTAGTATACAAATTCAGGCATGAAATGACTGGTAAATTTTGCTGGAAGGCCTCTTTTATCAGGCTTGACGTTCTTTTATGTGTCGTAAACCTACAATATGGGACCCACAGCTTTACTTCCCTTGCAAAGGTATTTTATGTTAAAAAAAATCCATCGACCCTGACTGAGTTTGAAAAGTACATTCCGAGGTTCAGTGAGCAACTGAAGATGGGAGAGATTCTCCCAAAACACGTCTTACTTTTGTGTAAGTGAATGAAGATTAGTGTAAAAAATGAATACCTAAGTTCAGGTTACATTCCTATTTTCCTCGTTTCAGCTTTAGTCTGCTGATGTAACATAGTAAGAATAGGCTTTTTATCATTCATATTGTAAAATTTTCCTTTGTAACTGCATCTCTATGTAATTCATAGTTGTAATGCTTTTTAGTTTTCAGGTTTCTCCAGTTGCTCTTCTAAAATTTGTAAATGGTACATTAAAAAAACATGTATTCTGTTTTGCTTAGTGGATATAGTACACTGAACATGCACTGCAAAAAGCACCTTCTTAAGCTTTATCAAAAATAATCCATTTATACTTTGATATGCATGAAGGTGTAAAATTTTATTCAGGTTTAGGTTTTATCTTTTATGTGGGCTGCTGAAAAGATGAAACACATACTGGCTGCAGATTATGAGATATGCTCGTGGATTGTGGGATAATTATTTAAGTTTTACATTTTTAGCCAATTAAAAATGCTAAATACCATTAGCCTTACTTATGTTTACTGGTCACAATGCATTTATACATAGATATGATCAACCGAGTACTGGGTTTATCAAACAGACATTTAGGGTACATACAGAGGGCAGACTACTGTCAATAAACAGTCATGTCAGAGGAAATAATAATAACACAAAAGAGGGTAGTTTGTTTGAATAGATACAGATGATCGGTACGTTTGAAACACAAAAGTTTCATTGCAGTTGTTTACATTACACAGATTGCAATTGTTATTCAACTTGTATTTTTCCAGATTTCAATAATTTTATATTTAACAAGAGAAAACCTAAATCTATATATAACATGCTTTCTGTGCTGTTGCTTTGATTCAACATTTTTCCTTAATGCACTGTTGTGTATTGTCATAAAGTAATATTTTAACTGTCTAGGGGAGTAAAGACTAAGTATGGAGGATGATATTCCCATGGTCACCTCCCTGAAAATAACCTCAATGATGTTTTTAGTGTTTTCCTCCTTACAGATGGACTGCAAATTGCAGGACTGTTCTCAATGTCATTATCACTTTTCATTTCAATAATTAGTGTTAACATGAATAAATTCTCAGTGCTAATTTAACATGAACACCCAGGGAGCTTCATCTTGGGCAAGAATGTCCATTTTCTCCATGATGGAAAATATTTTCTGCTTTTTAACTTAATTTATAGCCATATAGATCACAAAATAAAATGAATATAACATATTATTAAATTATATTAAAAATTATATAACATATAATTTTTAAATTGGTTCAAGTGCTACATCGTACAACACAACTTGTCGAGAGGTTCACGACAAGCAAAGTGAAAGCCATAACACAACATTAACATGGAAGCAGAAGTATGTCAATATATGTAGAGAGGGTTCTTGGTGATGCTTGTGTATAATGTTTTCTCCCAAGTTAAGTCAAGCTGTAGTGTATTGCAGGGTACAAAAATCCCCATATAAAGTTGAGGAAATCAAAATCAAAGAGCAATTTTTGATTGAACAACAATTTTTGTATTGTTGTTATGGACATTAGGTTGCGATTTTTAATTTATGACATAAAATGCAGGAAAATGAAAATCAAAGTTTCACTGTGTATCATTCTGTATTATGCAGTAAAACCATGTGACTGATGTTTTCTAAGATTTTGTGAACTAGAACTACTTTATGTGGAAAGTTTTCAAAACGTTAGGCTGCTGATAAACAGTGGAAATATGAAGTACTAATTTTTATAATTACAATATTGTTGAGCTCTTAAGGTGTAATTTCCAAGCAAGGCTGTCACAAAGTCTTAAATATGAAAGATTGTCTTTCTTCTTTGTGCCATTTTGTTTGTGATAAATTTGGCTCTTCACAAGCTATGTGAGCTGTTAGCATTGTTTGATTTATGTGCCAAATACAAGAGTACCAGAAAATATTGATATCAAAAAAAATTATTAAAAAGTATCTTTATTTCACATTTGCTGTACAAGAGGGCCTCAATTGAGCAGTAGCTGTATAGTTGTCTGTGAACTTTCCTAAATTATCCTTTCAGCAGGTAGCACATTTATTAATCGAGGATCAATAGGTAATGTGGATTGGTTGGTGTTGGTCAGGTCCATATTGCCGAATGAACACTTATCCCAATGAGCAAATGTTTTATAAAAATGTACTTTAAATTACACCTTTGTAATTTCTTAAATACAGATTATAAATTAAAAATAAAAAATTAAATCATAGTTTTTCTCCTTATATCATTGTTTTAATTGAATAATTACCCATGTTCATCACATTTTTGTGGCATATAGTACTGCACAATAGGCTTGTACTGTTAACATTATAAAAGACCATATATTTTAAAGTGGACTAAATTTAATGAAAGAACTAAACATTTTCTAATGCAGAAACTCTTGTACTTTATGATACATTTAAACAAGTTAATAGCTTGATAAAGCCTTCATCTTAAATTATCCAAATTCTTCACAGGTGTGCTGTACTTGGTCCTTTACAAAACCACAAATTAAAAGGTTAAGTGGGGTATAGGGAAAAAGCATTTCAGCTCCTTTTCCAATCTATCATCCCTGGAACTGCTCATCCAAAAATTCTTGTACATGGACCACAAAATGAAGTGAAAAATGGTTTCAAGAGGAAGTCAAAGTGCAATATAATTTTCTAATGTATCCACATAGTATGTTCCTCTGATTTTTGCAGTAAAGTTAAATGGAAATTTTGTCCTATCTTTCATTGGCGCAAACCACACATAATTTTGGTGAATGTCTTTTAACCTTTTGAATCTTACGGGAATTTTCACTGCCTCAAATATGAGAATTATTTTTAATCTTGTCTAACTGATGAGCCACCGGTTTATCGAATTTTTGCTCAATCATGCAACATATGTGACAATAAAGCATCTTATGTCTCTTAACTTTCCCATGGACATAAAAAAGTAGTTTTGTCAGAAAAGCACAATTCATCCAGGAAAACATTGTTCTCTTCAATGTTATCCAGAGCTTATTCAGCAATTATCCTGTATTTATATTTGCCCTTAAGATTTGTTGGTGTATCTGTATCTTGTAGGCCCATAGATATAAGCTTTATCTTTAATGGAAAACTTTATGGATAGTGGATTGAGGAATGCCAAGCTCTATACTAATTAACTTCTTTGAACTTCTTACAAAGATATATGAATTTTTCCATGCTTTCTCCAGACATTTTCCATTTGCTATTCTTCCCATGATTACACCCAGGACAACCAGTTTTCCATAATTGTTTATCCTATGTTATAATGCTCGCAGAGGAAGGAATATGCTCAGGACATCCAAAGTTAAATTCCAAAATTTTCATTACACATGCTTTATAGATTTTGTTTGAGCCAGTGCAAAAATGCATAACACTTTCTGTTTAGGCATCCACATTACCATCTTTGTACATTATGATAATGAGCATCATATCAATGCCATGATGTGGTATTTTTCATAAATTACTCTGGATATAATCGTCATTTATACAAGGATTTTCAATTTTAATCAAATATAAAGAAATAATAATAATATTATAATAACTTAAACAAAATTAATTTAGTATGCTTGTGCACTAGATGTAAGGTTGTATGATTAATCTTTTTTTCATTTTAAGGTTATCATGGGTAGATGTTGCACAATTTATAATAAAGAAAAGCACTGCTGCTAATGGCTTCAAATACTCTTTTATACCAGCATTCATCTGACACTATACCTTATGATTTAATTAATATTTTATTTCATCCTTAGATCTGGTCAATATAGGTATTGGAAGCATCAAGTTGATTCCATATAAAATGTTATAATTATACATAAATTTGTAACTAGTACAGAGTACACAGATAAGAGGGTAGGAGTATGCATTGATTATCATACTAGTTGAGATAGATAATACAGGTGATGAAAATGATGTAAATATGCAAATAAAACAACCTTTTTACCTAAAATTATTATACAGAGAAGGTAATATAAAAGTAAAATTAGATTTTCATTTGCATTGCAAAAACATTTCTCAATAAGGTACTTGTACAGAGCATGCTTAAATTTTTCTAATTTCTCAAGTTTCATAGAATTATGTAATTTTTTTTTAATTATATTCCAGTGTAGTTATGGGTATTTTCATTTTTTGCAAAGTTATCAAAATTTGTTTTAATATATACCAAATTTCATAAAAATATACCAAAAGTAAAGGTAGTATATTTAACATAGTATTGACCAACTCAGCATTTTTCTGAAGCAGTGTGTGCACTTGTGAATAAGTGCAAAGTTGAAGCATTGTATGCAATTGTATGAGCTACTCAGAAGCAGCTAGTTACTGCTGCAGAATATCAACTTATAGTTAAGTTTCTTGAGCTTTGTTTCATGAATTTGATTAGTTTATACAAAATTGTTAAGTTGAAGAAATTGGTTTCAATTTGAAGAAGATTTCCAATACTATTAACCATACATCATGCAACATATTAACATGGACGTACAAAGAAATATAGGCCTCATGCATATTACATTCTTGTCAACAAACTGTAAAATAGTATTGTCACTGGTACAAATGTGTTTATAATATAATATATATTATGCATTACATTGTTATAATATATACAATATCACATCAACATTTGTTGACCGATGGCACTACTGGCACCTCTTACTGTTTAAAATAAATGCAATATTTGGGTGAATTATTTGAGCACTGCTGATTCTAAGAGCAGATTTCAAATCAATCAATTCGCATTCTTTTTGTTCTCTTGCTTTTGTTCATAACAGAAAATAAATTTTAACAGAAATATGTTGAACCAAACATAGATAAGATTCTAGCAGATATCTGTGAAGGTGAGAAAAACGTGACTGAGGAATTTTCTGATAAAATTCAAGAAGATTATTCCTGCTTTAAGATTTTGTAGCTGAGATGAGACTGATGATAATAGACATAATAATAATAATAATAATAATAATAATAATAATAATAATAATAATAATAATAATAATAATAAGCTAATCAAAACAGATGCATTTAACTATATGTAAATATAAATATGTTACCTCTACAGTCATTAAGATATTGTCTTTCAGCTTTTCAATCTCTGTTGAATGGTCAGAATTCTCATAACATTCATAATCCTTTGCGTGGTAAATAGAATAATATGCTGAACTATATACACACTAAACATGTTGCCTTTTCTTACTATTATACAAATAAATATAAATGTTCCCAAATTGGGTATGATGGCTGCGATTTCAAATGAGTTGGATTTTTGTGATGACGACTTCAAAAATCACAGCAGAATGCCTGTAGGCTTATTATCAGCATGAACTGCCACACCACCTCTCTCTGAGCAACATAGTTTGACTTGACTATGCTGCTGTCACTGTATTTCTCTCACACTGCATGCAAGTAACAAAGAGCATGAGTTGGTCACTGCTGATTTAACATGTTTAACTACCTTTGATGTCCTCAGTAGTAAAAATAGAATTAAAGAGTACTGGATAAAGTGTACATAAAAGTGATTGTAATTTTTATAGAGATGGATTTTTGCAACATGTACAGCAACAACAGAAGCTGAATGCTGGAAATGCCAAAATCCTAAATACCACTGCCTCAGTGAAAAAAACAACTCCAGAGGTGCAGTATACAGTAACATTTCGCACAGTTCCTGACATTCCATCTTCATTTGATGAAACTGATGCAAGTTTTCGTTCACAATAAATGAAAAGTATAATTTTTTTTTAATGAATGTTATGACTTAAAGGAACTTTTGGTATCAGAAGAAAATTTGAAACAAAGAAAGTATTATAACATAATGGTAAGTAAATCAAAGCAATACAGTTTTCAGTTGTAAGGAAACTTTTTGTGCTACATTTGCTAACTATTTAGTGGACAATATTGTGGTAGTGGTAGTAATTTTATTATTAACCTATAGACTTAAAGTTTCAGATTTTGTCATTCAGATATATCAAGTAACACACAGTACAAGTCCAATATAATTTACAATAATTGTAAGTATATTACCTATCACAGCTCATCCACCCTTTAAAGACATCTATCAATTAAATATTTTTTGAATTGTTTTTTAAAATTCTTACCATGCCTATTTTTTATTTCCTGTGATAGTTTATTATAAAAAAAATTGCCTCTGACTAATGGGTCATCTTATGTAACCTTATTTATACAAATTCTATGAAAGTTATCTTTTCCCCAGTATTATAATCATAATGTTTCTTATAGTCATTAGTATATATCTATCATAGTAATGCATAGTGATAACTTTTTTGACATTATGTTACTATACTTTCTTTGAAAATGCTTCTGGTACAAAAAGTTACTTTAATAGGTTTTCAAGGTATATACATATGTGAAACTACAGTTGAATAATTTGTGTCTTAATACTTAAACTTGACATTGTTTTATTTAATTTGAAGATAATTTTTATACTTCTTTTCTGTAGAATCAGAATACGATTGATGTTACAAATTCCAGTACCACTCCATATTTCTATGCCATGCTGAATGAATGGATAAATCAGACCATAGTACGCAATTTTAACAGTGGAATATCAGAATATCAAGAAAGATGACCTAGTATATACAATCCTGAAATTTTTTTACATACCTGATCCACATGAGAGTCAAATGTTAATTTCAATGTATATACACGCACATAAAAATTTATTATATGGCACGTATTTCATTCAATTAACTCAACTGTAGCACCATCTTTATGATTGTAATATTGAAAATGAAGATTATTTGTTTTACTTGCATTCATTTTCAGATTATTGTGTCGTAGGCAATTTAGTATTCTTTTGATGAAGTTTTGTGATTTAAAGTTTCCATTGTATTAATAATAAGAGATATGCAAAAGCCTGTGAAACATGTTCTATATAATTCAATGGTGAATGGAGCGTAAGGGTATCACTAGCTAATAAAGAATATATTAATTGCTTCACTGTATTATTTCCAACACAAAATTAAATTTAATTTGTACAATTGTTTATTTATGAGATATACTTTACATAAACAAAAGAGAAGTATTGAGTACTGAGCTCTGCAGACCTTCATATTTAATACCTTAGTTAATAACTCATTGGAAGTAACAAGATTTGGTTAAAAATATAATAATATAGCATGCATTTAAAATATGTACTATATAAGCATTAAATAAGTTGAATGAAAGTATCAATATATCAGTAGCACTTTTGAAGACTGTATTACACATTTCTCATAGTGTAACATTTGGATTATTTCTGTTGTTTAGCAATGAATTTCAAAGTGGGCAGAGACCATAACTGTAAGAGTTAGAATTAAAATTAAAATGTTCTTTACAAATGAAAATTCTACTTTTGTACAATCTTTTATAAAGTTATTTTATCTCATTTTTTGTTTCATTTTTACCCCAATAACCATATAAATAACTTGAACACAAATATATTTGTTTCACATACATAATTCCTTAAAAAATCAGTTCATTTAAAAAATCTGTGTATATTAATAAACATCTGGTTTTTGGATGACGGTACTTTTCTGGCCTTCTATGCTTGTTGAGCAACTTTTGGTACCAGAAGGTCTGACAATTTAAAAACGAGTAATGATGAAATTTATGAATTTCAAAATATAACATAATATAAATTTTCAAAACATGAAATTCAAAAAATAAATGATAGCCAATAAGATGGAGCCAGCATCTTCGGCAAATCCTGAAGGCAATAGTCCCACACTTAATTCATTAATAATATCAAGACTTCTCTTTTCAAAATTTTCCCATTTTTACAATGTCTAAGCTAAGTATAAATGATTTCAAATCATGCACAAGATAGACCAATGCTTTAGCTAATCTAGGAAGCACTGGCTCTACCTTAGACATCTCTAATGCTTGAAGTTTCATTTATAGAGAAACCCAATTGCAGGATACTTATCTCAGCATTATTGATATACTGAAATTCTACTGCATATCCAGTAACTTCTTGTACTATTAACCACTAAAGTGTTAAATTTCACACATTTAATATAATCTAATTGGCTTTATCAAACCTAAGCTATATTCTAATCATAATTATAATCTAATTCTAATTATATTTACCAAATAAACATTGATATTTATAATATTCTTATCCCCTTTCACACCCAAGATTTTAAAAGTGACCATTTCCAGTGGTAAATGATCCCATTACTAAGCCAAATCTGTTTCCTCACAGACTAAAATACTCTCTTTTTTGCTGAAGCAAACTCCCCCCCCCCCTTTTATTATACATATCAACATATTTTTCACTGTGTTTAGTTCCAATTAGAATTTTCGAATTTGTGTAATTTCGATAGTTCTTAAAAAATATTTTTCTCTACCCCAATCCTCTTTTAACTCTATATGATCTGAATTATTTGCTATAATTTTATATATACAGGGTTTTAATGAACTACACTGAAATAATTTCAGAGAGTGTAGAGATGTCATAAAACAATTCAACTAAACATAATGCAGTTTTATGGCATAAAATTTTTTCATTATATGCTGATAAGTCAGTGATAAAGCAAAGCCATGTAATAATTGGTTTAGAATATCTTTAAAACTGCCTTGTGAGCATAGAAATATCAATCTTTTGCAGCCCATTATCAGTGTTTTCAAGATTTAGTGGCATAGAAATATCTTAAACCTCGAACTAATCTTTGACAGTGCAACACTGAACATCTATTAACTGCCTGCTTGCTTTGTGTAATCTACTCTAGAGGAAGCTCTTTAATTGCTTGTGTGGCATTGCTAATTCTTGTTATGCCATTGATTTTTTTCATTTAATATTAACTGCTGTGATTATGAATTGAATTTACTTAATACTTTCAAGTTTTATTCTCCTTCTCAACAATAAATGTATTACTAACATAAAATAGCCAATACTTACTGCTACTATGATGCCTAAAACTTAATTTACTTAACACATACTTAACTGTCTTCTTGAATTGTGTAGCCTACTCTAAAGGGATTTCCGTAACTGTTTGTGTGACATAAGGTAAAAGCTGTTCTGCATGCCACAGATTCAATTCTTGTCATGCCATTATTTATTTATATTTAATAGGAAGTGCTGCAATACTACAGAATTATGAGTGAACTTTAGGTAATCTTTGAATATGCAACACTGAACTCATTAAGATTACCCATAATACTACCTTTTGTAAGCAAGGGCTGTAATTATGTGAATTGGTATTTTAAAATTTAAGTGTACGAATTGAAACTGTTTAATGTGAAGGCTAAAAGCTGTATTATTAGGCCCTAGTGAGACAACTTAAAAAAAAAGTAATGAACGAGACTCTTAACTTGAAAGCAAATAGCCACCTCTTACCCCAAAGCTAATTTTATAACCATGCCGCCAAGGTGATAGGTTCAGAATTCTCCCTCGTTATCGTGTGTTATTCTTTCTAGGGATATCAAGAGCCAATGGTGTACCGGTGCTTTAGAACCTTATAGCCATAGCTTTGGAGTTGAACATATGATTTCTATCTGAAATTGATTTTATATATATATGACGTCCCTACACTCTGAAATCATTTCGGTGTAGTTCATTAGTATAAAATGATCGTCGAGTTCGTTAACCAGCCAAATTGGACATTGGTGGGGGTACCGATACAGGTGGATGAGGTGATGAGGTCGTTAAGGCCCGGATTTATGAGCGGGAGTATGGGTATACCTGAAAAACGAAATTCAAATAGTGGGGGTTAAAATGACCACTTTTCTTTTTAGTGGTGTTTAATGCCCGTTTTTACTACTGAGGTACCACAGACGGTAAATTGACAACTTAAAAACAGATCTAGTGGTCGAAATGTTTTTTTTTTTTTTTTTTTTTTTTTTTTTTTTTTTTTTCTCCCTCTCTCCTAAATGGAAACCCGTAATGTAATGTCGTCTCGGGTTCCCAAAAACTGCGATAATAGATTACGCAATAACGCAGCACATTTATTTGTGTCGGAAAATTAATGGAAATAACCACTTAGGATTTTAAATCTTCCACTGTAGCTCCCTATCGTAATTAGAGACATCTATGGAATGGTCGAACAACCGCACTGCGCTCGCAGTGCGAATTTTTTCGCGTTTCTTGGCGGGAACTCTGACATGCAATGAGGCTGCAAAGCCGCCTATCCAGTTATAATAGCCCGCAACCCTGCATGCTCTACTTACCATTGAACTGCTCAGAGCATATTTCACAATTGACATTAAAGTAAGAAGATCAGGGTTTTTTCCTCGCAGAAATGTTACTATTTTTTTATAATCATAAATTGTCTACGAAATAGTATAAGATAATAGCAAAAGTTGTCGTAAGTTACCCTCAAGCCTTGACATGATGACTGTAAAGCTTTTCTCTGCAGCAATTACTTCACACTCTGCAAGCATAAAGAAATAGCCACACAACAATAATAAAGAGAGTGATTAAAAGTGAACCACATTTTAAATGAGTTGTGAGTAAGAATTAATAAGAAATTTAAGACATAAAAGTAACATTTATTTGAAGTAACATTTTCTACTTCGGACTTTTTATAACGAAGTGACGCTCGAACATTTTGCTAAATAATAGGGGCTTTCAAATAGTTGACAAAGGTTTTAACAGCATGATTTATTCATATTTCACTGCCTATATTTATACTACATATATACTACAAATCAGTAAGAAAAAGATCTGAATTCTAGTCTCATTTCTTTGTTCTTTAGTACAATACCCAGAAAATTTCATTCCATTTTTCTTTTCCATACATCTGCTGTAATCGCAAACAGTCGGCTTTCTTCGCTACTGCTCTACTAAATAGGCGGGTAAATCATTGTAATGATGGCAAATTTCCTTTGGCTCCAGGAGGGGAAAAAATCATAAATATATTAGTCAGTAAATCATTGTAACGGTGGCAAATTTCCTTTAACTCCAGCAGGGTAAAAATAAATAAATAAAATAAAGAAGGCCTTCGGCCGTGAGTATTTGAACCATTGTACTGGAGTACCTAATTATCTACCTATATCTGTGGAAGGCCTACACTCGCCTCCTTTTTGTAAATGTAAATTACTAAGTGGGCGGGTAAATTATTGTAATGATGGCAAATCTCCTTTGACTCCAGCAGAAAATAAAAAAAAATGGTAAATATGTTAGCCAGTAAATCATTGTAATGGTGGCAAATCTCCTTTAAATCCAGCAGGGGATTTAAAAAAACCTTCGGCCGAGAGTATATGAAGCAACTACAATTACATTACAGCACGACACTCTAGCACATGAGCTAGCAAGCTATTGTGCAGGAATAACTAATTATCTACCTATATCTGTAAATCTCGTTCGGCATGACATTCTCGATCTCTTTCGGCTCGAGAAGACGTCTGTACTTTAACAAGTGTATTTCATTCGTTCATTCGTATCATCAGCTGCAATAGCCTGTGAAACAGTTTTGAGCAGTCTATAGTCCGTAGAATAAGAGTACAAAAATCGACTCACCAATCTAATCTGGGAATATATAATACCTCCACTATAGTGGTTCCGATATTATGTTGATTTTTAAATTTAATTTAATCCTCGGTTAACACCTTTAGGTCCTCTGTGTCCGCACATTAACGAAACGTAAAGCTTACCCGTACATTCAGTATAACATTTGCCCGTCACTTCTCCTTTCAGGAACAGCAACGGAGAAAACCGAAACTTCGCATTCGTTAGGCACGCGCTTTGGAAGTTCACCTTTGGTTACGCTACTTTTTTGGCTTATGCCTGGATTTATTTATTTCAAATCATTTTTAGATTTATCTTTATTTAGATGAAAAATGCTCTGTTAGCCTTCATTATACTTATACAAAGACTACCAACATAATACTGGAATATTAACTAATGAAATAATTGTAAGCAAAATTCAACGACATTTACGGGCATATATTTTATTCAAATACGAGAATTACCAATTATGAATTATTATATGAGCAGGGTGTTTTCGTTCCATCTCTTCCTATAAGGGAAATTGGAATTTATAAATAATAATAGTAATAATAACTTTCTCCTCTTCATCTTCATGAAAAGTTTCTGAATGTAGACCTTGTTTCTAGTTTATCTTCAGAATCAGAATCATCAGGTTCATATAAATTGTCATCCTTTGAAAGGGCATCATCATCAAAAAAAGACGATGAACTTCTCTCATATCCTCGGGGTTTTATAAATTGTAGCTCTTCCTGATGCTCATGTCGAAACAATAACGTCCGCAGGCAATGGCTAACAATAAGCAATTGTGCAGATATACAAGGTGAAGTAATACTTTAGTGACATCAACAGTACGTCATGGGAGTTGGCGCGCCGGGTCAGATTTGCTCATCGGACACGCAACTGCTTGTTTTTGACAATTATTCTTGCAACTCGACAAACATAAGATTATCGCCGCATTAAAGCACTGAGAAAGGTATGCTGTTATATGTTCAAGTAAAACGATCATGTAAAACGTTACACGGAGAATTATGCCTAGTACAAGCCACGCCTCATTTCAGGATTGGCAGCGGAGAAAACCGAACCCTCTACCGAACTTCACTTAGTTTGGACTATGGCTGTATCAATGCGAAGCGGATAACAAGTCGTATGATCGTAATGCACAGAAATAAACAATATTAGTCGCCAAAAGTAACTTTGTATGAAACATGTTAGTAGTAGACCACACGAAAGTAAATGGGAAACTGTAATACACGCAAAGGAAATAATTAAACGAGAAAAGGTATGCGCTTTTAACAGTATAAATTTTGCATGTATTCCGAACTATATAAGAGAGATATTTTTTAATTTGAGGTGGGGCTAGTGTCCATTGTATCAGGTTTGGCAAGGAGAATGCGATACAAAATGCCTGAGTGATGACATGCATAATAATGTCTTACAATATTGTTAGAAGAAATGCCAGAACCGGTATATTTTATAAACGATCCCTTGTTTCCTCAATTTCCTTCTTCCAGTTTTTAAAATCTTCAAAGGATGAGAACTATAGTTCTTACGATTTTACTTTTATTTTATATACTGATTCTAAATGCTGAAATAAAAGGAGTTCTATTGTTGCTTCATAAGCTGCACGTCTTTGTTTGCTTTCTAGCTGATCCCTCACCATGGTAATCTCGTTGATGGCATTTGAAGCTGCGCGAGTAATTGAAATTCTTTGCATATTTCACAGTGATGGGCGTATAGTTGCGGGCGTACATTAGAGACATGCCTTCTCGGTGTTTTATTGTACTCATATTCCCTCCCGTATTCCAGCCATAAGAACTGTTTTGATGCAGTCATCATTAACACACACACACACTAATATTAATACTAACTCACACAACACGCTTTAACTCCACGCCACACTACAAACACGAAAAATAGAACGTACAACGCGATAGTATTCACGCCACCAACACGTTTTCAACACTAATGAGGCGAAGTTTCTGTGGCGCCGGTTTTCTCCGCTGCCGATCGTGAAAAGAGGCGTGACTTGTACCAGTCATTTTCTCTGTGTAACGTTCGGTTGCGTTTGTTATTGTAGCGTGTAATGTGAGTTAAAGTGTTAGTTTGGAAGTTGTGTGAGATGGTGTGTTATGAGCACCATGCGTTACATGACAAGTATCCTAACGGTGACTCATTTCTACCCACACACGAATCAACTGGTCTCTAGTTATCGAATTCACAGCTTCAACAATTCGATGTCACAGACTTTCATGAGGCGGAGCACCATCTTGCATGAAGATGAAGTCATCTGAATCATCTTCTAGTTGAGGAAATAGCCAGTTTTGAAGCATGTGTAGATAGGCTAATCCTGTCACAGTGTTCACCATGAAAAAGAAAGGTCTATAAACTGCAGATATGGCCAGAAAACGCTAATCTTTAGCTAATCTCTTTCGTGTTCAATAACTGACATAGGATTTTCACTTGCCCAAATTCTAACGTTATGCCGATTAACTTTACGGGAAAGATGAAAAGTGGATTCATCGGGAAAAAAAATTAATCGTTCAGATGTCTTCTTCCATATCATCTGCCATGCTAATGCAAAATTCATACCTTTTGTTGTGATCGTCAGGATACAATGCTTGCAATAACTGCAGTTTATATGACTTCAGGTGCAGACGGTGTTTCAGAACTCGCCATACCCTGGTCGAGGAATGTTAAGTTCCTTGCTTGCTCGTGCTGTGGATATTTTTTGGGCTCCTTTTGTAAACTGTACGAATACGATCGACATTTTCATTCGATGTGCGTGGACGTCCCATGCTTTTCCGTTTGCAGATGCGACCATCTTCTTCGAATTTTCGATGCCACTGGTAAATCTGCTTATGCGCAGGCGGTTGTTTATTAAACTGGCGGCGAAAAGCACGTTTAACTCCAAAAATGGACTCTAGTTTAGCTAATTGCAGCACACAAAATGTTTTTTTCCTGTTGTGTGGTCATTTTACTACAGACAATCAACATGCCAAGCAACAGCGCTAAATGCGGCCGTAATTGGAACTTCTACCTGGACGGTTCAAATTTTAAACTTTTGTTTGTCCAGCAACGTTGGAATTGTAGTTCTACCTTTTGTAATTTGGAAGAAATAAATGTTTGAAATCTGTTCCTTGTTTTTGAATAGCCCTGTATATTAAAAAAAAATAATTTTATCATTATTATATAATTCCCATAAAGGAGGGCGGGTGGATATGCCTCCTATATTCAGAGTATCAAATTCTGCAACACATTTTCTCCGGGAGGTCATCTACAAATAAATTGAAAATGAAGGGTGATAGAATACAGCCTTGCTTCCCACATCTCCGTTATTACACTTTTTTAAACTTTATCGCGATTATATTTTACACAGAACTGCACCTTACTATATGTTTATTCTAATGCCTGATCATTTTACCCGAGACTTCTTTCGTCCACAATTTACTCCATAATGCTTGCCTTTCCACCGAATCAAAAGCTTTTCGAAAATCTATGATGGCACAATGCAGTTTTCCTCTCTTTTTCTGTGCTGTATTCTCAGTGTGTCTATTACAAAAATATTGCCCATGTACGGGTAAGTATAACGCACGTAAACAGTATGGCGAATATCAGTCGTCACTTGTTTATTAAAATAGGAACGGTGTGGGAAACTGCCTGCTCACACAACATTTGTCGTTACAAGCAGGGCTGAAAGCACTAGGAATCGCATGCAACCAACCTCCTGCTGCAACAGGAGCGGCGAGCCAGTCCCGAGCGACAGCCGAGAGAGTAATCATTTGCACAGTTATAGCAAGATAATTAGTTACTCAAGCAGTGGTACGATAGCTCAGGCGGTTAGAGTTGCATACTATAGTTGTGAAGATAATAGTTTCGAATCCTGCTATCCCGATGCTTTTTTTTTTTTTTTTTTTTTTTTTTCTTCCCTGCTGGATAAAGATTTGGCACAATTACAACGATTTACTGGGTAACATTGTATTGTACAGAGTGGCCTGTAAATTGATGTTGATCTTTTTTTCCTGCTCAATCAAAGGAGGTTTGCCAGCATTATAGCGATTTATCCGCCCCGATCAATTTATATTTACGAAAAGGATGGAGCATAGGCCGTAGCGAGCCGCAGCAAACCACTGGGACCACTGGTTCCTAGGATTTACCCGAGTTTAGCGTTAGGGTTAGTGAGTGTGCGTATACATAAATTAATTACGAATTGGAATAATAGCATATTTTCCACCGTTACAACATTTCAACTCCCTCATTACAGTGATTTGCCAGCTCCGATCAATTTATATTTACAATTAGAAGCCAAGCGTAGGCCGTCAAGCCTAATATTTTAATCGCGTACCAGTGCGTGGAGTGAACTCCGCCGTCACTTGGGACTGGCCATCCGCCCCTGCTGCAGCAGCAGATTCCATACAATTATTAATGCTTTCAGCCATGCTTGCAACTCCAAGTCTCATACAAATGCCTAGGAGAAAACATGTTTTTTGTAATAGGGATTTTTATGTCATGGTGAAACATGTATGAAATATTATTTTCGGCAAAACTGCAATGAACTGAATTTTCAGAAATAGGGTACCTGCAGAAATGAAGCTGAAACTAGCTCTAAAGCTACAATAGGCAGAAAAATACGCTGCCTTAGTAAAATTTCACTCTTGCGAGTAAATTTGAAGGCTATAACAAAAATGGCTTCACCTTACAGAGAGTCAATTCCTGAGTAATGAACGTCGGCAGAGAAATCAGAACTAAGAAGTGAAGTGAATTGTAATTCTTTTCGTGAAACAGCTGTCACTGAAAATAGCAGTTTCATGAGACAAATCGTACGTATACTTTATCGTTATGGTCTGTCTGTACCTCCCGAATGGAAAATGCGAGTCGTAGCAAAGAAACCGACTGGTTACTGGTGAAGATTTAAAGCAAGCAGTTACTTTGAAACTGTTTCACAAAGCCGCTGCGCCTAGCGGTTGCCTCCGAACTAACGAAGACGGTTGAACAACACTACCGCGAGCTTTAAATATTTCAAAGGCAGTCATTTGTCTTCTCCATGTCACAATAATGGACATGGCAGGAAAGAGTTGAAACCGGTATATGTAAATTTATTTTATCTAGTAGCCTTGTCATGCATATTTTGTACAAAATTTTCTTCATTTCTTATATAAAAGTCCATGAGGTATAATATATATTGACATGGTGGAGTTAAAATTTCAAATTGTCTAAAGAGGTTTCTGCATGAATGAACAGGCATGTGTACCAGCAATTGTTCATATGGCTTTTTTCTGTAGTAGGAATACATGCTCACTCTTAACTGAGTTTCCCCAAAATATATTACCGTATTTCATTATTGAGTTGAAATAAGCTAATTTTAAAGTCTTAATTGAATTCAGTGTTACTATTGCAAGCATTGCATAGCATGGCACTGCTAAGTTTAGGTATGACAAGTTCGATGTGATATTTCCAATTGAGAAGGTTATCAATTATTAAACCAAGGAATTTAATATCTTTGGTTTGTAGAAGTACACTGCTATAATATCCTATCTGCAATAGGGAATTTGGAGATGTGTCAGAGAATTTCAAAACATTTATTTTATCTAGATTTAAAGGTAATTTGTTTGCTTTGAACCATACATACAAGGAGCTCATAACTAGAATTAATTTAATGCCACAATCATTGAGAATGTTTCCATTTATCAATATGCTTGTGTCATCTGCAAATAGAACAGTATTACCTACATCTTGAAATCATTTATATACATCAGAAAAAGAGGGCCCAGAACAGATCCTTAAGGCCTCCATGGTTAATTGCTCCAAAATAAATCTCCAAAACTATACCATCAAATGAAAAGGCAAATGATATTAATCCATTGGAATGGATTTTTATGACTAGATATAAACAACTTATGAAAGAATATTTAGAACAATTAAAAGAGCATACACAAACAGCATTTAGCAGAGAATCTATTCTAAAGCTGCATCTAAATCTTTATGGAAAACTTTAAATCAAAAGAAGAGCTACCCCTTACTGAATCAAAAGACTTACAAAAAAAATATGAATGGGAAATTTGGAAAAGAACTAATTAAAATTTGTGAATATATTAAAAACATTGTCTGAATATTATACTTAAACTATCAGAAAATAATCAAAATTATTTTATGAATACTGTAAATGCAACTGTATACATAAAATTCACAAACATGGATGAAATTATTAAAATAGCACCACATTTACAGTGTGAAAATACATCAGGTTATAATGAAATTACCTGAACTATTAACATACTGTAAGAATGAATTAGCAAAACTCTTGGAATATCTGATAAACTCCTGAATTGAAAAAGGAATATTTCCAAACTTTTAAAGATGGGTATTGTAAGACTATGAAAGAATTCTAGCTAGGTTTGTAGATTTTCTTCAATGGTAAAAAGGTTCTCTGTAATTTTCAATATGGCTTTAGAAAGTATTTCTCAAACATAACTACTGTTTGTGATTATGTTCATCAAGTTAAAAATTATTAGAACAGAATAAAATGGTGGGTACCTTATAATTTTAAAAGCTTTTGATAATGTTAGACATGATCTTTTGTTATAAAAATTGAAATCTTATGAGGTTAGAGCAATTTCCCATGGAATATGTAAAGCTCATCTTACACATAGAAAACAAATAACTGAAATTTATACCAAAAAGATTATATCTTATCTAAAGTAAGTTCTGAATATGGATTAGTAAAATATGGAATCCCACAAGGTTTTGGGCCCATTAATGTTTTTAATATATTTAAATGATAATGCATACCTTGTTTTACAAATTACCAGCAAAGATCAAATCTGTAGAAAAATCTTAATTTAAGTATCAGTTGAAATAAATCTCATAAGATGTTTATATTCAATGAACAAATTGTAAGTTATATTTTCAATATAGTATTGTAACCCAACACTTGACAATATCAGAAACTTGTATTACAAGTCTATTGATGAAAATAAATTATTATTATTAAAATATGTCCAATCTGCTATTTCTTTCTTTCTCATAATCATGACCCAGATATGCCTTTGGCTATTCACGTACAAGCTTGAATGAAAAACTATGATAGCAGCACAAACTAAGCAGCTTAAAGATAAATAAAAGTAAATAAAATATTTTGGTATGTAAAAAAAGGAACAAGCTCAGCAGAGATGATAAATGGTAGCTAGAGGGGAGTGAAATTGAAGTGGTAAGGAAATTTAATTATTTGGGGGTAAGGCTGAACAGTAATGGAAAATAGACAGAAGAAAGCAAAAATGCACTAGGAAGGAAAAATTAGCTACCAATAGATAAGAACATACTTGAGGAATATACCAAATATGAGTGTAAGCTGGTTAGAGAGAGTATATTCAGCTACAGTTGAATAAAAAATGATGAATGGGACAGAAATATGGGGTACAGATAAAGAGAGGGAATGTATAGATCAGATTCATGCAGCAGTCTGTAAAATGATGTTGGGATGGGATTACTTAGAGCAGCACCAAATGGAGTAGCCTTGATGGAACTAGAAATAGTGGGCCGAAAAGGTCTAGTAATAAAAATGCATTGTGAAATACTGGCAGAGGATATAACCATTAGAGGAGGGAAATATTTTCAAAGACTGCTTGTGGGGACAAGAAAAAGGTAAATGGAGGGAGGGATTGAGTAGATAAACGAAACTGTAAGAAAAATTGGTTTGTTGTTGATTTTATTTATTTTATGGATGCTCTTTAACATCTCAGGTCATCAACGTCTCATTTAATTCATGGTGTGAAACGGCTGACAAATTTTGCTCAGAGGCCTCTTCTTTCAGGCTTGAGGTTCTTTTTCGTGCCGTAAATGTACAACACAGGACCCACAGCTTTACTTCCATTATGAAGGAAGCCATACTTAGGATTTCTATGCCCCCAAAAAAATCCATCGATCCTAGCCAGGTTTGAACCCGCATTCTTGGGTTTAGAAGGCAAGTATGGTTACCAATACGCCACCAGGACCGACAAAATTGGTTTGGGAGAACTAGTTAGTTTACAGTCACCAAATGGACAAGGCACTTGGAATAAAGTGAAAGCAAGAATTGATGATATAGAGAAACAGGAAACATTTGGTAGCCTAAGAGATAAGAATACTCTGATATATTATAGGAGTTTTAAGAAAGAGCAGGACAGGGAAAAGTTTATTGAGGTTTTTACAAAATGGATAGGGAGGGATAGCATGGGCAAGAGCAGGAACAATGATTTTAAGTGGGGTAAAAGCTGACAAAGAATTGTGCCCACTGTATGGTAAGGTGGACAAGAACTTGCACTGTATGATAGAATATACAGAAATTGGAGGATGGAGAGAGAAATAGGTAACAAGAAGTGAGATAATTTGCAGACAAAAATTCTGACATTAAAGGTTTTTGTAGCAGAAAAGAATTTTTGAATCAGTTTGGAAATCATGTAGGGAAAATAAGAGAAAAGTGGTGGAGGAAAGTGTTCAAGGCAAAGGAAGAAAGTAATACAGTATCAATGAGGGAAGATAATTGCCTTTAGGGAAGTATTTGTAAATTTCACTTGATAATGTGTGTAGTTTAGGGCGAAGTAGGATTCATGTACATAACAATGGGGGTGTTAGTTAATAATAATAAATATTCATTCACAAAATAAGTACAGTTTAATAGGTGCATGTTTCAATCCAAAGAAAAGATCAGCCTAACTCAAATGTGTTAGTTTTTCAATCTTTGTCCATTGTGGAGATCTGTGGAATTAAGAAGTTTATTAATGATTTGAATTCATAAATAGAAAAGTAATACCCTCTAGTTTTCTATCAGCAACATATAAGCAATGTTTCACAAATGTGCAGTAAAAATTAATTGTATTTGTCTCACAAGAACTTCATGGACTTCAAAAAATATTGATTTATATTTGGCTGTTACCATTAATTTTCTAACTGAAAATTATGAGCTAAATACCTTACTGCTGGACTAACAACTGTATGGATCACATGCAAATAATAATTTGGCTGCAGAGATAAAAATCCATTATAGACAACTTTATCTAAAAAGATTCTAAAAGTTGTTAAAGACAAGAGTACAAACATTACTGAAAAGATCTTAAATGTAAAGATTTTGGCTGTTAGCTGATTTAATTGTTCAAGAAGCACTAAAAATTAATAAACTCGTTACATAAAAAAGTGAAAAATACTGTTGTGCATATTAAATGTAATAAAACTGCCAAACATAGACTGTTAGAATATCAAAACACTCATGGGATCAATATTCCAAAAAAGCTTATTCAAGATATATCACACGATGAAACTGAATTCTACATGTTCAGTCATTTTGTAGAAACGATGGACATACTAAAAAAAGAGGTAAAAATAGCATTGAGCAATAATAAATTCTGTAAACTATCAGAGGAGGAATGGGAAACTGTGCTCAAGTGCATAACATTGAAACCATTTGAAGAAATAACCTAACAGTTAAATGGAGAAAAATATATACTGGGAGCAAATCCATATGCATGACACACGTGTTGGTTTAAGTATGTAAAGTCACATTAAAATAGAAGTTCAATGCTTCTGTTTTCTCTGAATTAGAAGTTTTAAATGAACAAATTGCCATAAAATGAAAAAAATGGCAAATAAAGCAAAATTTTAGTACATTTTTATATTCTAGTCCTACCGTACCAGAATAAGTTTGAAAAAAAAAAATTACTAGAATTAGCTACAAAAGCATTCAATACAGAGTGATTTGCAGTACAGAAATTCACAAAAACTAGCTAAAGTGAAACTTCTTTATGGGACAAATTTCACAGAAAGATGCAAAATTTTCAACCAGAGCATAAGTCAAAATTGATGAAATTTTATGTAAAACATAAAAACATTCAACTGAATTTTAGCCCAGCTGATGATGAGATGGAAATGTTCTCGAAACCGGTTCTATATATATTATGACAAGTAAGTGAAGCATTGAGAGTGTGCATCATACAATAATATCAATTATATGATTGGCTTCACTGTGCAAATTCCAATTAACATTTTAAATACAGGATAATATTTACTATTGCATCTTTAATTAACCAGGGATGTTGTAGCCTCTCATTCACACTCCAGTAGAAATATAATATCATCTATGCCTGGAAGATCCAGGGTAGTTATACATCCTGAGAGTTCATTAGCTTCAGTAGCTCATGAAACACATTTTGAACAGTTCTATAGTACGTGGAATATAAGAGTATAAAATCGACTCATTAGCCTAATCTATAATATATAATAGCTCCATTTTAGTGGTTTTTATATGATATTGGTTTTAAATTTAGATCAGGCACAAAATAGAGCTCTGTAATCATGTGGAAAAGCACCAAACTTACATTCATTTTTAAGTGGATTTTGAGGCTTGAAATGGTCTTGATAATTTAAATTTCTAAAAAATACTGTATTACTGAATGTGTAGCACATGCAATAACTCTAGAAATGAAAGTGCAATCTGCCCATATCATTTTAAAAATGACAAATACTTCAAAAACGGATCTTGCTCTAATAAGTTAAAACAGTTGTAAATGGACATTATCAATTTAATGAACATGTAAAACATAACTTATAATATGCTTATTTTCTTTCTAGGCTACTAAAGTACAAAGCAAAGAATGACAATGACATGTATCTACGGTGTTATGAAAAACCGAGGAGAGATGACTAGGAACAGGACAATCTCAAGATTATGCTGCTCCTCATTTCAGTATATTAATAATTTCATCATACCTGCAATCTAAACTTGGTATCATGCAATTTTTTCAAGTAATAAAATGTGAAGAATCTCCAATGTGGACTATGATTTTTCCATCCTGCAAGAAGTGTTGCTGCCGATGAAGAGAAGATGAATGCTATGTCAAAGAGCAAGTAACATACTACTTTCAGAGGCAGAGGTGCTGATATATTTGCATTAGACCATGGCCAATTGACTCAGAAGAGCGATGGATTGTGATTTTTGCTTAGCTGCTGAAGATTTATCCTTATCATTAGAAACTTCCATGTATATCAGGTAGATTTCTGATCTGTTTGCCAGCTTGATACAGCTTAACAAATATTTTGCAATAATTATCATTCAGCAGTCTGAGCATCAAATTTACCAGTAAACTTGTAATTAACATATAAAACAGAACTATGCTGTTTTATAGTAATCTATTGAGAAATCTTTCATAGCTAAACATGTAAGGGTTGTGATGCCAAGTAGCATATAATTTTGAAGTGCTTTACTCTGTGAGTAAGCTTAAAGATTACATTCTGTAAGCAGCAGAGTTATTAACAGGTAATTAAGGCTTACATTTGATATACTAATGAGAATCTGAAGAGTAATTGGATTTTCAGAATCATGTTATACAATTCACATTTTGATTTACATAATCTACTGTTTAGTTAAGGTTTCATGCCATGTTACTGCTGTTACAGAGTATTTTTGCAATTTGCTTTATATTTCCTTTTGCTTGTTTGTAATCTACAACATTCTGAATCTATATGAAGTAGAACTTCATTTTTACTGCATTCATCCCTTACCCAGTACTATATGGTCAAGAAAATGAATGGAATGATTGAAAATGACATAAGCTCATCATTACCTTCATGCAATTAAACCATGCAGAATTCATTCTGTGAGGTTATTCTTGCAGCTCACTAGGACCAAAGCATTAACCATATGTGCCATGGTGATGATAATAGAATGTTTCAAAAACTGCCTTGACAATACAAACATTAAGTGTGGTGTGTTCAAATTAATCTTACAAGCAAATTCAGTACTTTTGGCAGTATAGCAACAGTGTTCAGATAAGTTAAGAACTTCATTTTTCACATTCATGTCAAAGTGCATTTATATGTGTCACGTGTGAAATAGTGTATAATTCCTGAATTTGTATGCGAGCATTAGTTTAACATGCCTTTAAAGTGCATCTCTTTTAAAACTATAGATAAAATTCGGTCTTTACAATGTAAATGTTATCTGGAGGACAGGATGTTATTTTTGTTCACTATTACCATCGATATAACACTTTATATTCGTATCTCTGTATGTTCTAAATAAAATTATATGTATTATTTGTTGTACGTAGTATATTGTCATTTATTCATTTACTTACGCTTTCACACTCCACTATATGACGACAGTTTACATTTTTAGATTATGTACAGGCTGTGTGCAAAAAATAACATTACATTTTAGTTCAAATATCTTTCCTAAATCTGCTTAGAATTGGGTTAAGTAGATGAGTTACTGTCAGATTTTAAAAATGAACTTTCTGATGTAATGTCATACAATTAATGGGCAGCATAACGAAGCATGTCTGTGGGTACTTGACAGGGTTAACTCACTATTTATATAATTTGTTTTACTTGTAGTTTCCTTTCTTTTTCGGACGAAATCATGTCATTGTTAAGCTTTCAACCAACTTAGACAACCAGCTACAGAACGTGACAGCCTGAAGAGTGAAATACAAGTCACCTGTAACAGCAGCTCAGAATATACTAGCCAGAATTTTGCCTCTTCAGGCTGTCGACGGCTCTGTAACTGGTTGTCTGGAGTTCGATGAAAGCTTAACAATGAAATACTTTCTCCGAGAAAGAAAGGAAACTATAAGCAAAACAGCTGAAATATATAAACAAACAAATCCAGTATGGCCTACATTGCCGACCTGCCGTGGCTGCGTTATCGACTCGTCACCAACGTGACGAGGGATACGTACAAAAATTGGCGCTCGATGCGGTCACTGATTATTAACACTGAGTTGAATATTTGTAGAAATCTCAAGTTTTGACAGATCTTAACGATAAGTTTTAAATGTTGTGCTGTCGCTCACTTCATCACTTATCACTTACTAGCAGCAGCTGTTAGCAGTTGTGCTTAAAGCCCTGCGGGTAACGTCAAGTATAGTGTACTTACAATATCTAATTAATAGTGAATATTTTACGAATTAAAGTGTTTCCCGCTGTGACCGTATGCTTTGTACGAACAATTAGGAGATATTGAGAAATGTTTGAAGCTTGATGAAGCATTTGCGATTTAAATAATGGAATCACATGAAAATAATTTCAGTAACTATTATCAAAAGCTTGTATTTCAAGAAAACCTTGCTAATGATTTCATAACCTGTAGCGCACTTAGAAAGCGTTTGACACAAGTGTATGCAGCGTCTATTAAACTGTAAGTATAACTTGGAGTTTTATATTATGAGCGCATCGATCTCTTTTAACGATTTATTTTTCTGAGTATGCAGCTATGTAAAGCGATAACAATTAACCTGCTTCCTTTTAAACAAAATGCCAACAAGTGAACGGTGGCATTGTGCTATCTGATTTTTCAAAAATGTGGCGGTTACTTTGTGGCCGGGTGTTACTAGCTTTGCCATTTGATAAGAGATTTCAAATCAGAGTCAGCTCTCAAAGGCATAACAGAAGGCTCTGTGAGCAATTTAGCATATAATGTGCTCTGTCGTTTTCTGTTCCCCTATACTAATAAAGAGGAGAATATTAAATTTTATGTATACATTAAATATAATTGTTTGGAGAGAGTGCAACAATCTGATGTGGTTAGATGATAAGTTGCATTATGGTATTGAAAAACAGAGGTATATCTTTTTTGTGCCAAATGTTTCAGGTAATGTATTTTTTTTGTCTAGATTGAGAGATTAGAATATAGATTGGAATGAGTGGGGTGGGGGGTAATGTGAAAGTAGGGGTTTATGATGGTAGCAAAAGGAAATTGATAAATATTGTCAAATGGCAAAGAAAAGTCATTTAATAGTTAAGAAATTGGATATAGGCAAAAAGAGCAAAGATAAACTTTCTTAGTCTTTAAGTGGGGATATAGGGAACAAAAAGAGGAAATGATGTAAAAAAATAAGCTAAATGTTGAATAATGCAACAAAAATCCATGATACAAAGAAGATATGGTCAATATTTAAAATTTGTTCAGAAATGGCACAAGGTAAAAAATGTAACTGAAAAGTGATGTACTCATTTTAACACACTTGAGGACAGGAGAATTTAATTAGAGCAGAAATAGATTTCCTAGGAAATCAGGAAGTTATTGATTACTTAGATATGGAAAGTAAGATATTGAAAGACTAGGAATATTTAGTAGTATGAGGAAAAGAGAGTTCATTAAGGCTTTACAGGGAAATAAAAATAGTGGGGGTAGGAAAAAATATATAGAACAGTGTGATAAAGCAGTTTGGGAAGAGTATGCATGTGCTAGAACTGGAGTTATGAGTTTAAAAGGGTTAAGATTGAAGTATGTTGAAAAATGTCCAATGTGCGGAGAAAACAATAAAGATTTTCATTACTTATACTGCAAACAAACAAAGTTATTAAAGAGACCAGGCTGTAACCAAAATGGAAGAATTTAGATGGAGAAATATTAAATAGAAAGATTTTAACTGTAACAAGAGAGAAGATTATAAAAACTATAGGCTACTTGCACAAGTAGAGAGAAATGGATAAGAATGAATAAGAGTAAGGGGAAAGAAACTTAGCCTTAGAAGTACAATAGGCCACAAAAGTATAAACAAGGGTAGGATAATACAGGAATAAATATGGTGGTCACCAATACGCTAATAACCTGGAGTTGTGGAGTTGCTTCAGAATGTAAGCAAGTAACTTTAGAAATAAAATATAAGAGATAAGTAAATTAGTATTATTTTATTTTTAGATCTTATTCTGTAGCTTGGTTCCTGGAGAATTCCTTGAGTTTGCAAAATAGTCACAGAGACCTACAAACATAGAATTTATCATTTAGAATTATCACAGTAGCTTGAGCTGTTACGGTCAACAATTCCAAAGAAATATTTGTGTTAACTTTTCTTCCGCCAAAGTATTGATGTCAGCGTTTCCCAAGTTCTCAGAGAAATACTTGCTGTATGAGACTCGTAATGTTTCTGTTGTTTTCCATACATTCTACATTTAGAAACACTATTGTGTATATCTGTATAAATGGTTAGAATAAAAATGAAAAAGCAACACAAATATCAACTCAGTTAAAACTACAAAACCGGAGGAGCAGAAACAGACAAGTCACTCAGAAACACAAATTTACTCTATGTGTATTTACATAAACATTGATATAAAATCATTAGTGTTTTTAAATCAGTATATTGTCACACATATTCCTTTACAGAATAATAGGCCTTTTTACACAGCTATTTAATAAGAGCAGATTTGCAGGATTTACGGTTATTAAGACTCTTAGGCTAAGAGGGAAAAGTATTTTGTACTAAAATGCATTCATAATAAACTTCTTTTTGATGGCAGGAAAGTGTTGAAATCAATCTATGTGGATTTGCTTTTTGTCTAGTTCTTATGTATATTTTGATTTGGTACACATTTTTCTTTATTTCTTATGTAAAAGGTGATAAGGGATAATATATATTCATATGGAAGAGTTAAAATTCCAAATTGCCTAAAGAGGTTTGTGCATGAATGTCTATGTGTTCCAGCCATTATTTGTATGATTTTTTTCTATAATAGGAAGTCATACTCATTTTTGACTGCATTTCCCTAAAATATAAGACAGTGTTTCATTATTGAGTGGAAATAGGCATAATGAATTAATTTTAAAGTTTTAATTGAATCCAACGTCAATAATGCACATATTTTGCACACCTAAACTTAGCATGCATTGCTTAATTTAGGCATGATAAAACCAATTAGATCTTTCCAGTTCAGATGGTTATCAATTATTAAACCAGAATTTAATATCTTTGATTTGTAGGAGTACATTGTTATAATATTCTATCCATAATATGGGATTTGGATATCTGTAAGTGATGAATTTCATAACATTTGTTTTAGCTAGATTTAGACACAATTTGTTCGATTTGAACTACACTTACAAGGAGCTCAGAACTAGATTTAATTTAATGGCACAATCTTTAGGCTATTTCCATTTACCAATACACTTGTGTTATCTGGAATTAAATACATCTGAGACAAATAAGAAGAGATCATTTATATACATCAGAAAAAGAAGAGGACCCAGAATAGATCCATGAGGCACTCCATGTTTAATCATTCCTGACTCTGATGCATTTTTTTTATTTTTAAAAAAATAATTTATGATTGCTGGGTTGAATGATATAGAATTGAATGTTAGTTATTTAAATAAATTTGTATCCAAATTAGTGTAACAGTACATTAGTAAAAAGAATGTTTTAGTATAACTGGGCTCCAGTCTCTTGGAATTCCAGTGGATACTGCTGATGAGCCAGAGATTGTGGTTCAGTGCCAGTTAAAAAAAAGTTTATAAAAGTTTGTAAATTTTAATTTCTTTTTGTATAAAATATGTATATTTTAGTGTAATATTATATTATGTTGTCTATTGGGATATATTTTCAATAAATTATAAATCTAGATTGAGATAATGAAAAGTTTGTACATTTCTACTTAGTCACCTCTAATGCCATTATTCTTATTACCACAATTTTGAATGAATAAATGAACAAGCAGGTGAACAAATAATAAATCCTTGCCACTTTTTATAGACATTTATAGCTGCTTCTATCTAGGTTGGCGAGTATACAGCATGTAGACAGTACAAGATGAGCTTATTTAGTTATGTACAACATCAAATATGTGTAAGATGAGTGCAGTTAAAGTTAAGAAGCAGAGTGTATCGCTCACACCAGGAAATTCCAAAAAAAAGACAGTGGGCATTCTCTGTTGATGCTAGGAAATTAAAAAAAAAAAACACATTCGGCATTTAAGGAAGTGGTATTAAAAATGTTTTCAAAATCTGAGTATTGCTCAGACTAGGAAATCCCCCCCCCCCAAATACATCAGGCATTTAAGGAATTAGTATTAAAACTATTTCCAAAATCTGTCTTTTATGTGTGGTTACATTTTTTTCTTATCAAATTTTCTGCATTGTCATTTAATGAAGTTGAAGTGCTCTCATATTATATTATAAAGCTTTATCCAAAATACTGTTTTGATGTTTTTGTACTTGCTTTATATCATGCACATTTACCGCCATGGGTGGCCAAGGTTGTTAACGTGCGGACTCATAAGCAGGAGGTCTGGGATTCAAATCCCATCAGGACCACCCACCCTGACTGAGGTTTTCTCCAGGTTTTCCTCAGTCCTCATAAATGCTGGGGAGCTATCCTATCATTTCATTTCATGTATCATCAGTATCCACCACCTGTGGTCCCTCAGTCATAAAAACAGGTGTTAAACATCATTAAAAAAATCATACACATTTATGAAATTTCAAAGTAATTTAAATCTGAAAGAAAAATATAGATATTGCTAACCTTATTACAATATAAATTTTATATCTAAATGTAGTACTTTTTCAATGCTTTTGCTTTTACAGGGTGAACAATGACACTACTTGCCTCTTATTAGAAAAATCAATAAATAATTATGCTTCTATTGTTGACAACAGAAAAGAGGAAGCTGTAAATAATTATGCAAAAACAACTTTGGCTTTAGCTGCCTGCTGTAAAACAGGTGAATAAAATAAATTGCTTATTGCATTCTATCTTTTTTTTTTTTTGTATTAATGCAATATTATTACCATCTGTGGTGCCTCAGTATTAAAAACAGGTGTTGAACACTATTAAAAAAAAAAAGGTAACATTTTTAATATGAATAAGAAAATGTTTGTTATGCTATTGGTGTAGTTTATTTACAAGTACGTAGTCATTTATGTTATGAAGAAATGGTTTTTTCTGATGTTAAGGGATACTAACATAAAGTTATCCATTTATAATTCATCTGTTCTGTACAGACATTAATCACTGAGATACTTTTTCAACAATTACTTAAAGTATTGCCTTTGCAGATTTAATGACACTGGGAAGTTTATTGTACATGATAATACCTATATTGTATGGATCTTTATTGTTCATTGTTTTAGCCCTATACTCCCAATGATAATTATTTATTCCCCTCGTGTTATATTTTTTATGATCTTTATTTAATGATGTGTATTTCCATTTTGATTTTTATTAGTAAAATAATTCTGCTAAGATACAATGATATGACTGTTAGAATATCAACTGTTTTTTAAATATTTCTTCAACAGATTGAAAATTAGTTAAATATAAATGCATCTCAGACCTCTTTCCTGTAATTTAAATTTAAGTTGCTTGTCCTTCGCCAGATTTCTATGCAATATGTAATATGTGAATCTTATCAACCCATAATAAACATTTTAGTGTTATATCCTTCTAACTGATATGATAATTTTCTTAACAAATATGTATTAACACACAATCTTTTACAGAGCCATTTTACATGTTGTTTATAAGTTACTTTTATTAATGTGCATTCCAAGGAATTTGTGCACATTGGTCAATTTTAAAACTACAGGTGTATATTCTTAATATTCATCACTTTTATTTGCACATTAATCATCAGGAATTCTGAAGTTAATATTACACGGTTATGGTTTGCCTTCACTGCGGTAGACAGATGAATTAAAAGTTAATTAAGTAATTATTTAGCCTTCTATGACAACTATTTAAGATATTGAAAACTATGCATTTATGTTAGACACAGATTAATTATAATATATGCATTTATTGTTGATTTTGTTGTGTATTTGTTGATTTATACTACTTATTAGCAGTATTATTATTACTTATTTTCTTTTTTTTACCTGTGTAGATATAGTTGAAATTACAACAAAAGGATTTAATTCCATCTCTTGCCAACAAATGGCAGACATTGTTTATATCATAGCATTAGCAATGCATCAGTATTACACATAATATGGGATAATAGGGTACAATCAAATTTCTCTAAAATGGAAAAGTCAAACCAGCTGAAATTCATTGAATTGCTTGCACAATTCAAATTGATCTTCTCATTTGCAAATATCTTTAATAGGTGCAATAAGTTTTTTGAAGTCCAAGAGAGAGTAACTAACTCTTAAATGACACCTCTGAACTAGCCAAGTAGAAAACCTCTTAATATCAGTGCATAATACTACAGTTCTGTTGGAAAAGTTGCATGCCACCATTTTAAAAATACATCTGAAAGAATCTCCAAAATCATGCACTTATTGCAAGATAAGTGCATTTGATCAACATATTGACAGTGCTGCACTGGGAAGCGCACAGTCACCCACCTTATACTTCTGATTTAGCCCACCTGGGCCATGTTGCATAAGTTTACTAATATATCAAATTTACAAATTATTATTACTAATAATTTCACTTGCATAATGCCTAGCCTTTTACTGATTAGTAAAACAATATAATTATATAAAATACACAATATTGGTGATATTCTACTATAAAATTTTACAAACTGCAGCTTGTAACAGCCATTGCCAGCTTAATGTTCCATTCAGAGGCTCATAAATATCACATTTAGAAAGTCGTAAAAATGTAATCTATATAGTAGTAGACATAATTGTTGTTTGTTTGAAATAAATAATTTGCAAATATGGGAAAATGTGAAAAATATTAAAATTATAATTGTGTGTTCTGGCTAATATAAAGATCAAGAAGTCAATGTTATATGGGCATTTTTTAGATTAATAAAAGTTGAGAAAATAAATGAATGGAAAGCAATATGTTAAGAGAAAAAACACCTCCATTTCATTATACATGTTCAGTTTCTAACCCAATTTCTCATAACATCCCTTCTGCCTTGTTAGGAAGCATTCTAACCTTTTTATGTAATTCTGAATTATATACCTGTATGGGTGACCAAGGTTGTTAAGGTGCAGACTTATGAGTGGGAGGTCTGGGGTTCGATACCCACCAGGACCATCCTCCCTGACTGAGGTTCCTCAGTCCTCATAAATGGCGAATGCTGGGGAGGTATCCTAAACTTAGGCCCTGGAACATTTTCTTCCTAAAAAAAAAACTTTCCCAGTTTATCATTTCATCTCATGTATCATTAGTGTCCACCGCCTGTGATGCCTCAAGTTAAAACGAGAGTTAAACACTATTACTATTCTGAATCATACTACATTTAAAGGTTATTCCATTTGTTTAGGTTTTGTCTTCTTGGAGTACTTCTTTGCAAATTTTAATCAGGAGATTCAAAAGAAGTTTGTCAATCATTCTTAGCTCTTTTGTACACATTAATCATATTAATAGTTTTAAATAATGGATGTAGTGAGATTTTTGGAAAAAGTATTAGTAATCACAAGTAATAAATATGTGGTATTCTTTGTTTTGTAACATGAATATGTAACGCCTGCTAATATTATTGGAATTTTTACTAATAATTTGTAAGTTTTACTCAGAGGATTATGCAATAGAAATATATTACAAATTATGAATGATTTCGTTAATATGTAGAAAAATATGCAACATGCTGCTGCTTGGTCTTTTAAAGGAGTAGCAACAGTGTTTGTCAAATGGGATGTTGTTAAGCTGTCAGGTGTATTGTCTATTCAAAGATGTGGAACATTGCCACATCCTATTCCTGCATAGGGCCCTGCTCCTCATAGAAATAATTCTCCATATAAATATAATTTATATTTGATCAAGATATTGGGAGTTTTGTTATAATGAAGCAATCAGGCAGGTAGATTGTCAATGTTGTTGAACGCTAATAAAAATGGCATATTTTTAACTTAAGTAGTTTTTATTATAGAGATGAATAATTTTATCCTAGGTTGTAACTGAGGTGCCATCGAAGAGTTTTTGTAAAATATATGTTCAAGCTTTGGATTTATTTCAAGATAAATTGGAGTTTCTTTCACTGGCTGCACTTTGTTTTCCTCCCCAGTACGATAAAGCTGTCTCTCAGTGTTTGAAAATAAAACAAAGCTGAGCTTGGTTGGTTACCTACATATAAACTTTACAGTTGTAATTAAGGGACTATGATATTCAGCATAACAAGAAGATTGAAATTGAGGAAAACATTTGCAAACCTTTTTCTGTTACTGAATGGAAGTATTTTGTGCAATGACATCGAGTAAGGCAAGCACAAATTGTGGATGTTACAACAGTCCAACACTTAAGAAGGGCTGGGTCAAAATCAGGTGGAGGCTACTTTGTATTATTTTTTTTTTCTTTAAGTGTTTAATGCATTTTTTTAACAATGTATTTAGGGTATCTTCCTGGAATTTTCTATTTATGAGGATTGAGGAAAGCCCAGAAAAAATACAACTAAGTCCTGGCAGGAATCGAATCCCAGACCTCTTGCTCGGAAGCAATTTATATTTTGTTTAGCATTTCAATAAATTTAATTTTTAATTATTAAAGACTGAAGAACCTACTGTTCTATCAGGCACAGTCACTGGGTTTTTGTTTAATTATGTGAGAACACATATAAGTATCAACTGTTGCTATAAGCTCAAAACTTTCTCTCTAAAGAGTGTATAATGTTAACTTATTAAAAAATGTATTACTCTACATTAATGTAATGTATTGAATACATTAATGTAGGATATGTTACCACTCATTATATATAGTTTGTAAGTACAATTTATTCACTTGATGTGTTACTCCTATTTCAAGGAGAAATACTACAGCATTGCAATTCATATCGAATTTAGAAAAATATTACATTTTTTGGCTTTTACAAATCAGTACTCCTTATTGGATGAAAAAATAAATATTGTTTGTATTTGCTTATAAATTTAACATGCCATATGGTAGAATTGAAAGTTCATTTGCCTCCCAAGTTTTCAGATCATGGCACTTTTAATATAGGGCCAAAACTTAACAACTGAGCATTATGTCTTACATCATTTGGTGGTCTATAAAAGTATCTTTTCCCTGTATGTCATTTTCTTTCTATTATTAGTATAATTTTTATGTGGTTAGCTTTGGTCTGTTTTAAGGAACATTTTTAACTTTAGTTAATTAATTGTTATTTGTGTGTGGGTTTCTGTGATACTTTTTTAGAAGTTCAGCAGTGGAAGTGTAATCTAGGAGATGCAGCTTTGTCAGTGGCTAAATATGTTGAAGCTCTACAGTGTGAGCTGGTAAATGAACAAAATGCAAACATGTGTTTAAGTTGGGAGGTCACAGAAGAAGATATTGAAAAATTGAAAAAGGCACAGACAATAAAAAGAATTGTTACTGAACAGGAAGCACTATATCAAGCTTGTGAAAATAAGCCAACAACAATTCAAGAAAGATGTTTAATAAAAAATGAAAATCCGAGTAAGTTGCTTTTCTTCTTCTTCTTCTTCTTCTTCTTCTTCTTCTTCTTCTTCTTCTTCTTCTTCTTCTTCTTCATCCTCCCCCTCCCCCTCCTCCCCCTCCTCCTCCTCCTCCTCCTCCTCCTCCTCCTCCTCCTCCTCCTCCTCCTCCTCCTCCTCCTCCTTCTTCTTCTTCTTCTTCTTCTTCTTCTTCTTCTTCTTCTTCTTCTTCTTCTTCTTCAAGATTAGTGGTAGACAAATGTTTGAAGATGAAATAAATGTGTTGAAAACCAGACAGTTGCATTTGTTGTTATTTAACAAATTAAGCTTTATATATAATTTGTTATAACCTGTTATTTTACTTATTTTATACTCGGTAATAAACTGAAACAATGCAGAAAGTCTGGAAAATAGTTATGCAATATTTCAGTTGCAGTAATAAGATCCAAAAATAATAATTTCTATTTAAAAAAAGAAAGTTGTAGAAATTATTTTTTAAAAGTTTATTGTATAATCTATTACTTGTTTAAGCATTAAAAAATAATAGTTAAATGAAAAACAGTTTTGAAAATTTTGCTGAAGTTTAGCCTTATCGCATCTGCTTATTAAATAAAACATTAAAAAAATTATGCACAGGATGGCACATATAAAGTGTTACAATCTAATATCTCTTAAGTGAGTGAACATAACTATCTGCTGGCTTTTTCTAAACAATTTAGAGGATGGGGATTTAATGATAGCTTCAAGAACAGCACTTCTATGAACTCCTTCATGGGTCTCCAGAGTCCAGGGAATATTTAAACGGAACAATGGTATAATTGTTGGATATCCTAATTGTCTTGGATAACCAACTTTTGTTGAAAACATTTTTTTCTAAATTGACAGTTTAAGAAGTTATTTGAAATGGGACATACAGAAAAAGATAATAATAAACCAAATTGTTTCTTTTCATAATTTTATTAAGTGCTCAAATAACCTCCATACATCTAAACACTAAATGATTGCTTTAGTACACCTTCTCTAACATTTGCCAACATGGGGAGCAATAGTACTGCATACTTCACATATTCATTCCTTCATACTCTCTCTGATTATAGTGTAGTGGTAACCATACTTGCCTCCTAAACCCAAGATCGTGGGTTCAAACCTGGTCAGGATTTTTTCGGGGGTAAAAATCCTAAGTATAACTTCATTGGAAAGAAAAGTAAAACCAAGGTTCCTTTTACAGCACAAAAAAGGACCTTAAGCCTGATTTTGTCTCTAAGCAAAATTTGTCAGCCATTTCACGCTCTGAGTTGATTGGGACGCTGATGACCTGTGATGTTAAAGAGTGTCTGTAAATAAACCAAATCAAAAAAAAAATCTGTGTTTATAGGTGTTTTGCAATGCTTTTTGTTTTACATATCTGCATAAAAAGTAAACCAAAGGTGTGATGTCAGGTGAGCAGGTTGGCCCTGCAAAGCTCTAGCATACTCAATATATTTATCTTAGAACTTGTCAGTAATTTGCAAATTGTAGCAGTGCATCATCTTACTGGTTCCATATACACTGAAAGGTACATTTTCCAAATGTGTAAGTAATGCATAGCTGAAAAAAATGGCATACACTTCACTTATGCTTATAAGCTTGTAACTTGTAATTGTGTCATCAAAAACATACTGAAGATGCCAAGAATGCCAACAAAACATTTACTGACCAGTGATGCTGAAAAAGCACAGTATCCATTTGGGGTTTTCAGATTCTAATAAATAATTCATACTATGTTTATTAACCTGTTCAGTGTTCAAGAAAGTTGCTTTATTAGAAAATAATATGTTGCTCAACAGTGAACCATTCTCTGCAATAGCGTTATGCAGCAATTCACAAAATACTAAGCTGAGCTTGTACTCTCTTTGTACCAGTTCCTGCTGATGCAAGTGCATATGATAAGCATGGTATTTCTTAAATTGAAATGCTAATTGGTACTCGGACAGTGAAGCTAATCATAATTAAGATCATTGTATGATTGAAGCAAACTACACACTCTTATTGGCTCCACTTGTTTAAATGTATGTGTTTCACAGACCATTGTCTGCATCCTCAGCTAACCATCAATTGCCAGATAATTCATTACTCTGGTTATTCTGCTCTGGTGGAGGTGTGATGAACTTAATGTGCATGCTCTCATACCTGGAAGTGTCAAAGTTCATTAATCTGTCTCTGTATTTATAAATGCAAGGTCCTTGTACTGATTTTAATAATTTTGCTTTTTTCACTATATCCTGGTTTTCTGTCTAGAAATAAAATACTACTGCTGATTTCTTCATTTGTATTTTATGTACCTAAAATGTTCTTTTAACCGTATGCCAATGTTTATCATTGTTTTTCCAATATGGACTTTTTCACATTCTACAAATTTTATTTGGTAAATACCTGCTATTTTCTATGGTGGAATACTGTTATTAATATTATCATTTAAGAGATTTTTATTATAAATTGTGTTTATAGGTGCCATCTAAAATATTTTGAAATTGTTGCATAGCTCATGGATTATATGTAAATTTTTTTATAAAGAATCTTATATTTTCCTGCTGAAAGTGTTCTGGTTTCTTAATAAGTTTCTGCCTTTTGAACTCCTATACACTTTTTGTGAACTAGTTCTTTGCTAAATCTATTTTTTAAGAACTAGTTCAGAAAAAAATACAGAAGTTCAAGAGGCATAAACTTATTAAAGAAACCACAGCATTTTCAGCAGGAAAAGATAAGATAATTTTTAAAAAAATTCACATATCACCCATGGGCTGTGCAAAATTTTCAAAATATTTTAAAAGATATTGATATCCAATTGGAACCTTAAGCAAATTTAATATTAAAAATATCCTATATAATAATATTAGTATTCCACCAGAAAAAACAGGTATTTACCAAATAAGATGTGCAGAATGCCAAAAAATCTATATTGGAAAAACAAAGTAGCTCATGGTGAAAAGAACACTTCAGGAACGTAAAATACAAACAAATGGAGAAATAAGCAGTAGCATCTCATTTTTGGACAGAAGACCACAACATAGTGGAAAAAAGCAAAATTATTAAAATCAGTACAAGAACCTGCAGAGTTAGCAACATGGCAAAAAAATGTACATTTATAAATTGAAACAGATTAATGAACTTTGACACTTCTGAGGATGAAAACACAAACTTTAAGTTCGTCACACCTCTACCAGAGCAGAATATATGTACCCAAAGCAAAACAAATTATTCATCAGTTGACAGCTTATGATGCAAACAAACCCTGCAAAACATGTACTAGATTTAAACAAGTGGAACCAATAACAGTGTTGTTTTTTTTTTATAGCGTTTAATGCCCATTTTTACTACCGAGGCACCACTGGTGGTGGACACTGGATACATGAAATGAAATGATATATTGGGAAAGGATTTTTTTAAGGAAAGAAATGTTTCAGGCCTAAGTTTAGGGTACCTTCCTGGCATTTTGCAATTATGAGGACTATGGAAAACCTGGAAAAAACCTCTATCCAGGAAGGATAGTCCTGGCAGGATTCGAACCCCAGACCTACTCACAGTCCACACCTTAACTACCTCGGCCACCCATGGCGGTGAAATAAGAGTGTATAGTTTGGCTCAATCATACAATGATCTTAATTAAATGCTATTTCTTGTTGTTTTAAAATGTGCTGTATCAAAATGTTGCTAATCCTGCTTGTCATAGCAAAACACTAAGATAGGGAATGTGTATGTTCTTAAACTTATGTCTTAGTGTAACTACTAATTGAGGTAAAACTTTATCAATTAATAGCTTGCCAACTGTGTTAGTCGCATCACAAGTAGTGACAGATTTGGATAAATGCATGAAACTGTTTTAGAAAAGTATCTAGAATATAATATAAGTTTAAAGTATAAAATGCACATCTATGATAGTTACATTTTTGATAATATGTTCATTTGCCTTAGCTATGATTCCTGAATCCTTGAAAATAAGAGATCAGCAGAGAATAAACTTCATGGCAGGTCAGAGTGTTGAACATACAGGGAAAAATTCAGTATTATGGAAAAAATCATCTGAAAGCCGTATACCACAAATAAATCAATTTGGTATGTAATATCTGAACAGCTAAAGATAATTTGCTAGACTTTTTAATGTAATTATTTCATTTTATAATTTGTATAAAGACTGCATAACAGAGCTAAGATAATATATATCTGAGATATTATTTGCTATTTGCAAAATGTATAATGCCAATGCTCAGTTATTCTTATTCCATTAAGTTGTTCTGTCCAAATGGCAATTCCAGGTTCTATTCATAGTTATAAGATATTATAATTTTTTTCAGAAGTTTTTATACATATTGTAAAAGTGAATACCAGTTAACCTTAGTGCAATATGTTTATTTGTGATTTCATTGATTCAATGTGTATATTATTGTACTCCTATTATATTGTACTTGTATAAAGAGGTTTTTTTTATTTATAATTACTCTAAAATGAAGGCTCTGTAATACTTTGCAGTGATATTAAAAAAAAAGCAAATATTTACATCATTTAGTTTAAAATGTGTTCTTTTGAATGTATGTACTATATTTTTGGAGGGTAACAAAACATTCAGAATGATAGGTCTAATAATTTAAAATTTTCCTTGAAGTGTAAGATGTACAAAAAAATAATATTATTTAAAGGCTTTAAGTACATTGCACAAATTTGATTGCTTATAGAGGGGTTCTTAGCAGGCATTGAGATAGAGAAAGCTTGGGTTTTGGATTAATATTTCTAAAGCTAAAGCCACTAAAGGATTAGCGTGTAATGAACCAATTTCTCTTCAGTTTGAAATGGGACACTCATTATAGTGGAAGAGTTTTAGAATATCTCTCTTTGGCACTATAGATATTGTCCTGACATCATGTGGTAGAGAATTGCTGTATTGTGTTTCACAATTCATGCAAAATGTGTCTTTTTTTATTTTGTATGTTTCAGATTAATATTGCTGATAAGAATGTTGATATAGAGTTGATTTGGCAACACTTGCACCACTTACTTGATTTTTTAATTGAACATGGTCAAGGAGCATTAGCTCCTATCATCAGCTCTTCTTCAAAATATTTTAACAAAATTTCAGCATGTGCTCAGTTAAGAGTAATTAATTTTTTTTTTATTAGCACTGTGTTTGTCATGAATACAGTATTTACTTTTTCATCAGTGATTAGAGTCTACAAATTTAACTTATTGGGTTGCATGAAGTTTAAAGCCTTCAAGAAGGGTTCTGGACTTGAAAAGGTTGAGAACCACTGCTGTAGAGCATAACTACATTCCTGCATGCTGTAAATTTCCATGATAATTTAATGAATTCAATATTTGAAACTTATCACCAACAAAATGTAAGCTACTGCTGATTTTTGAATGAAAACCATGAGATAGAAAAAAGCATCAAGTTATTAAAAACAGTTCAACAATCAAAGGAATTAAACTTATGGCAAAGGATATACATAAAAATAAGAGCAAACCTAATGAATTTTGACATCCTGGAGGCAGACAGCTCTTTATTCTAACTGGAGTTAGCTCAAGACACCTACCAACCCAACTTTAATGAATGATCTAACTTAACTAAAAATGTTAATTGGGACTTGTACAGCAAAGCTAATCGTATAATTAAGATTGTTGTATGATTAAATTGAGCTACACACTCTTTTACTCCACTTGTTTATAATATGTAGTACAAGTTTCAAGAATCATTGTTCGCATCCTCAGTTAACTGTCAACTGATATTGTGTATGGTTTGACTCAATTATACAATGATTTTAAATGATTCAACAGTTGTTTAACAGCTGAGGATGTGGACAAAGGTCCATGAAACATGTGCTGAGTACATCTACAGTAATTGAAGCCAGAAAGGGTGTGTTTAAATAGTTTGACTCAGAAAAGATTAATGCGTGAAAAAGGAAATGTGGATGCTGCAGCAAAGGTGTTAGGAAACGTAAGTGAGGATGAAAGTACTCCATACTTAAGGCTTGTGCCTTCTGCAGGTGGAAGGGATGAATCTGCTGTTTGTGCAAGATTGACATTACAGTAGAATAATTATACATTATTCTATTTACACACATGGAATAGCATGGATGCTGTAGAAGGTTCTTCCATTCTGTGAAGAAAGTTTTCTTGTAAAATCTGGGATTCAGGACATACATTTTCCACCAGTTCTGCTCTGCTGACATTTAAATATAAATGGATAAACAAACTGTCACTATATTCAAATATAGAATGATATTGATGCTACCTAATAGGGTATGTTTCCCCCATGCAGTTGTGCAACTGAGCATTGCTCAAATAGTTGCACAACTATTTGAGCAAGGCTCCATTGTCCACAATTGCACAACTATTTGAGCAAGGCTCTATTGTCCACAAATCAGATGCTTATGTGCTAATTATATTACTTTATATTTATTATATTGTAATATTGAATTGCATCACAGAGAACAGATTTTAAAGTGCAAATTTGTGGTAAGAAGTTTTGAAAATTTATACAAAAAGGTTAAAAAAAAGGTGTTAAATTTAGAAGATCCTTATATATGGAGAAACTTCTATCAACAACTACTCAAAAAATGGAGCATATTTTCTAAACACATGGAAAGAGAGCTCAGTGGAAGTTGCAAAGACTTTCACATCTGGATTATTCCTCAAAATTAATTCAAATTTGACTTTGACAAATCCATCAATGTTAACTTCAATTGTTAACTTCTTCCATGTTAAGATCATTGTGTGTTTGAGTTGAACTAACACTCTTACAAGTAACTGGAGCAAAAGAGTGTTAAATATTGTACTTACGAAGCTGTTAACAATGGAATGGTAATATATCCTAAACTTAGGCATTCATTTTGTTTTACACTAAACTCCACTTACATAAAAGTAAGACGCCTTTCAGGAGAATCTCTCCTAAAAGTGTCTTACTTTTATATAAGCAAGTGGAGTTTAGTGTAAAAAAAAAATGAATACCTTAGTTTAAAAGAGTATTAGTTAGACTCAAACACCCAGTGGTCTTAATAAAGGACTAGCTTCACTTCCAATTAACAATTTTAGTTCTTCCACTGTTCCTCTTTCTCCATACCTTCTTCTAAACTCTGAATCATATCATGCAATTACCTTCAGTCATGCACTGGTAAAAGTTCCAGCTGTAGGTCATTGTCACTTAGCTATTGTTGGACATGCTTGATGATATTGTGTCAGCTAAATCTTATTGCACAAGAAAACTGTGCAACTCAGCCAAGTACCCCAGCTGGTTATCACAGGGAATTGTAATTGGAGCCCAGTAACTTCATGATGCAAAAGTTGATGATACAAAGGGGTCTTTGCATTAATCTTCAGAGCAGCAAAGGAGTCATTTACCCTATTTTATTTCTCCCTTATGGCAGTGTAGTCCATATGCAATACATGTCACATGATTGAGATTGGGGTATTGACCTTCAGTTGTTGGAGCCAAAAGCATGTAGCATCCTTGATTAGTCATCAAAAGCCTGACTTCATATTGTATGTCCTCCAGCCACAGCTTCATGCTTGAATCATTGAATGACTGCATTACTGTGTAGGTATTTGTCTTTTCAAGTTGGTGCATTTCAAAGAGGGTGGGTTTCACCCTTTCAGTAGATAATGGAAACACTAATATACCACCTAGTTTCTTTCTCAATTTCAATTACCTTTTTCTCTGATGCTTTTTGGTTTATGCTATTAATGTCTATTTTAATTGTTTTTCTTACAAAGTTAGGGGTGACATTTTGAGGAAGTTAATATTAGTCGCACTATTTCTCTTTCTAATTTGTAATTTCAGAGCAGTTTGTTTAGATTGCAACTTGCAGATTTCAACATTCTTTGCATGCTTGCTGTACTGGATGTACTCAATATTCTGGCTGTTTGGTGCTTCTCTTTGGTCTCAATATTTACATTGCAGATGGCACATCAAAGAATTAGGCCATAAGTTTTGATAAATTGTCTCTTGTATTCTTCTGAAAGTGCCTGGTGCATTTCGTATTTTTGGAACGGTACAGTACTCTGACTGCAACAACAAAACGTAATTAAGTAGAGCGACTAGCAACTAGAGAATTGAGTCTTCTTTATATAAAATATATACAGACCATACAGAGAACTATGGTTCTGGTGAATAGCTTGTGTTTTATCTTGTAGGTTTTGCTACATTAACTTGCAAACTGTTGGGACTGCACATTTATAAATAATACATTTTATAGCTCTTGTTGTGATCTACAAAATGGAACTATAGGATGTTATATAGCTGCTTACAAAAAGTGAAAATTTTTATTTTTCTCTGCAAGAAGAGTGAAAATCATTTATTTTCTACCCAATTTTTTAACAAAACATAAAAGAAAAGGTTCAGGTAAGGTATTCATAGATCAAAGAGGGCGTGAAAAGCTGATATATAGGCCAATCTCATAAATAGGTGGAACAAAATTTGTGTTTTGCTTCATTTAATATCTTAAATTATAAATATAAAATATGAGACGCCTGATGAAGTAATCAATGCCATGAGAGCTTCAAGTCATATATTAATCATATGAGTTGCATGTATGCAGTAGTTAATTTATAATTTTACAGATTTTGATATAGCTAAATATTTCAAACACTCCAGATTAGTGATTAACAATCAGCTTTCCCTTAATCTCTAATTAGGTGTGATATTGAATAGAAAGTATAACCTTATAATCTCATATTATCATTACAGTTCCATTCACTACCAAAATTTGATAGCTTAAGTTTAAAAAACTTCATGGACTTCATTAATAAAATTAAAGATATAAAATTATCACTGAACGACACACTTGTTTCTTTTGACGTCAAAGCCCTATTTCCCAGCATATAACAGAATAAATTATTGGTTTATTTAAGAAAATGGTTGCTGTCAGCCAGCCTAACAGAAGAACACATCAAAGAATACATTGAATTCACTAAGTTGTGCACAAATCAAGCATTTTTTATATTTGAGGAAAAAAAAATTAAACAAAAAGCAGGACTTGTAATGGGCAGTCCATTATCACCTTTTCTAGCTGATTTATTCATGAGCTATTTTGAGATGCAAATCGCTAAGGCTTTTCCCCATATTTTTAAGGGTTGGCACAAATATGTAGATGATGTATTCGCCATTATAAATAAAAAGCATGTGGAAGATGCACTAAAACTTTTAAACCTACAAGAACCTTCTATTAAGTGCCGTTGAAACAGTAGCAGACAACATGTCCATTTTTAGATCTGAAGATAATAATGGAAGAATAAACTTGAATTTTGCATCTACAGAAAGGACACATATACAGACAATTATATCAAAGCCCATGGTTTCAATCCAAGATTGAAGCAGCAAGGAAGCAGCATTCAACAGCATGATATACAGATTAATAAATATACCACTGAACAAAGAAGAATACAAGAATGAATATCTACACATAATAGAAGCAGCTAAATCTAATGGGTTCAACAAACAGATGATTAACCAAAAAGTCAAAAGATTCCAAAACAAAAAAGAATTAAACAAATAACAACTTTGAGTGATTTAACAAAGGAAAATTTTTTTAAAAAGTTCACTTACCATCCGTCAGCTAATAAGAAATTTCAAAAAAATTTTAAGCAGTACAATATTATCTTAGCACCTCAAAATAGATACAGTGTAAAAAATTTACTGAAATTAAACAAAACCGATTCCAAGCCCAAAGAGGAAAATCCGGTATTTACCAAATCAATTGTAAGGATTGTGAAAAGATATGTGTAGGAAAGACAAAGAGAAATTTAGGCATTAGGTTGAAGGAACATTGGAGAGACATCCGTTACAAACAAATAGAAAAAAGCATCAAGTTATTAAAAACTGTTCAACAACCAAAAGAACTAAATATATATTGGAAAGGATTTATATAAAAAAACACGAGTGTAACCTTATGCATTTTGATATCCCAGAAGCAGACAACACTTTATTTAAGTTCATCACTAGACCACAAGAGTCCACCCGGATTCCTTCCTAACCAACTTCTACGATTGATCCATTAGTCGTGAATGGATCGTGATGATGTGGAAAAATACGAAACATATGTCCTGAGTAAAATCTCATTTAAGTGAAACCAGAAAGTGTGTTCTAATATTCCGACTCACAGAGATTATTAGTGCGTGTTTCACTGTGTTTGATTCCAAATTCAATAAATATTGAAGTAGAACTTTATTTTGCTTTAATGCTTATTTAGCTGTATCAGTTTTCAATTATGCATGCAGTGCATAAAACAGACATTTTATTTTCCAGTCTGTTCCCAGTTGCAGATTGTTCATAGAAGGTTTCTTTATGTGTACAGTATAGTTCATAAGCATATACAATTTTTAGCTTGTATCTCCATGTTACTCTTTATAATATGTTTGTATACTTATTTGTGTAGAAGGAAAACAGCTATCATTTTGGAAGAGTGAAGGCCGTAAGACTTTGTCTTTCATTCAGTCTATCTTAACTAAATATATAAAATGGTATATTTTATGGTGCTAAATTTAGTGCAATTAATAAACTTCCTAAGAAAAATTACATAAATAAAATTATATTAAATCCATAAAATAAATGAGATTAATGCAGTTATAGAATGAAGCTTATAATCAAATCAGTAAATAAAGGTATATTAGAAATGAATCACTTTAAAATTATGTAGAAATGTGCATGAAAACTGGTAATATGTATTAAAATAACAAATCAATTGTGCATTATAGTGGTTTGTAATAAAATTAAAACTATTTTGTCTGCAAATTAGTTTATGATCATGAATTTACAAACCAGCAACAAATTTGTTTAATATCATTTCATGCAATTGTGCTGACTTTTCTAACGGCTACTTTACTCTATAGAAGTTTCAATTTCTGATAACAGACAATGTTTATGATGAATAAATACAATGATATCTGGTATCAATTTATTATTAGCAAACTATTTATATTACAACGTAACAAATTATTATTGAGGAAATCACTCAAATTTCACTAATTTAGAACTATTACTCTATAGAAGTTTCAATTTATGATAACAGACAATGTTAATGATGAGTAAATACAATGATATCTTGTATCAGTTTATTATGAGCAAACTATTTATATTACAACATAACAAATTATTATTGAGGAAATCACTCAAATTTCACTAATTTAGTTCCACTTACATGGACATGTTTCAAAGGCAGGGAACTAAATTAGTGAAATTTGAGTGATTTCCTCAATAATAATTTGTTATGTTATACTATATTTCACTGTGAAAATTCCTGCAATTCAAAAATATTTATATTACATTTGTACCTAGATTTTGATGTATAGAAACATGTGGAGAACAACTTATATTTTCTTAAATAGTGGTGAGTTGATTTAACGCTCTTATGCCCCACTTACCAATAAAATCAAATTAAATTATTGAAATTCGTACACAGACCTTTGGAAAAAAAAAATTAAAAAAATATGAAGAGATTGCATCAGAAGACAAATTAGTCCGTAAGTTTATAACATGTCCATGAGAACTATACCATGCCCATCCAACCATCAACAAATCCTGCAGTTGACTCACAGTTGGTGCTGCAGGCAATGGCCTGTGAAACATGTTCTGTATAATTTAATGGTAAATGGATTGTTAGAGTTTTAAATGGACTCACCAGCTAATTAAGATCATTGGAAGGAAAAATAATCAACATTGAGTGAATGAAATAGAAAAATCTATAACATCTCTATCCATGCAGGAATTTTATGTGTATTCTGGGGTAGATTTTATGCCTAGACTTATGGAGAAAAAAGAAAGGAAAAAAATTTCATTGCATTTAAATCTAGCACTTTTACAGACTGTTGAAAGATAGAGGTATTAATTCTTTCTGTACTCAAAGGAAGAGCATTTATCTTCACTTTTTGTTTAAGGACAGTTTTCATAGTGCCTATTTCACCACACTTGCAATGCATACAAAGTTCCAGTCATTTTCACCAGCACTGTTTCCCTTTACAGCAGAGTTGTAAAGTTACTCCATCTTAATTTACAGGTATTCAAGCAGGGTTGCAAATATTAATATATGTAAAAAAATTGTTAGTTTCATTACAGCAAAGTTATAAACTATGTAAAGTTGCGCCATCTTAATTCACAGGTATTCAAGCAGGGTTGCAAATGTTAATATATTGTAAAAATTGTTAGTTTCAGAGCATAAAATGTCTGCTAAAGAGGATGAGTCAACAAGTAAAGCGTCCTGCTTAAATGGGGACAGGATATATCAGACAGCCAGCAGCAGCAATGTGCATTCTACTCTAGTCCCATTTAGAACAGCAAGAGATGAACTGGTAAAGTTCATTACTTTCAATAATATTGAGGAAAGTTTTTGTGTTGTGTACCAAAGGAGCACCTTTTTTGCTTTGAGCAAGTATACCAGCAAAAACATTTTTTAAATCATAATTACTGATGTTAGCTTGCAATGAAGCTTATTGGTATTTATATGTTAAATTTCCTTGACAGTATTTTCTTGCATCATTTAAGTATAAAGTTTACTTTGTAGATCTTCAAGTTTATTTCAGATATAAAAATTGCATATTATTAATTCTGGTGATGTTAGTAGCCAAAGCCTGAAGTAATTCATGTGTTCTCAAATATTTTATTTGCTGTATATGAGGTTGAATAGGAATCTTCTCACCATCATCAACTTGTCTCAGAAATCAATCATATTATTGCACTTGGTGATGGTTGTTCACAGCGTATAGACCTGTTTCTGAAATTAATTTATTAAAAGTTTTTTAATCTACCGGGACCAAAACAAAACAAGAACTCCATTCTCAGTAATTAATAAATTCTCTGTCTATATTAAGTTGAATTTACAAGATGTTACTTATTTTAAGTGAATATAATACCATAATTCAAAATTTAATATATAGCTTGACTTGCTTAAAATTACAGCAAAATTTTACACTTCATTATTGCCCTTTGTTTAAATTCATGATTCTTAGCTGAGAGAACAAAACTGCAAATGTTACCTGTCCCAACCATTAGATCACACATATGTATTGTCTTCTCATTATTTTTTTTATTTTTTTTAATTGCTTCTTTATAAAATATAAATTTTCATAAACATTAATTATATCATAGTATATTGAAATTGCAATTGGTATGCTAAGAACGTACAAAAAAGTATAAATATAAACTACCAGGCAGCCTCCCACCTATATGGCCCAGGCCATTTTAGGGTATGCTACCTCACAATAAAAAAAAAAATATATATATATATAAATACATAATTGATTCTAAATTATCTAGTGAGTCAATTTGATAATCTTATGCTCCACTTACTGTTGCATTATGCAAAACTAGTTTCGCAGGCTTTTGCCTGCAAAATTAGTTTTGCATAATTCAACAGTAATTGGAGCATAAGATTATCAAATCGACTCACTAGATAATTAAGAACATAATAGTATTCGTTCCGACACAAAATTAAATGTTATATACAATAATTGGTTTTATTCTATCACCTTTATTCAGTTCTAATAAATCCCCCTTGATTGCATCAGTCCCCAGTCCGCGGTTCATCAGCAGGAGCCTACTGGAATTCCAGGGGACCAGGCTCTGACCCAATCCAAGGTCCTAAATAAAAATTTTCCATTCTCTACCAATAGCATTATTTTTTTAGCTAGCTCAGCCTCTACAAACTAATAATGACTTTATTTCTCATATGCAAACTGAATGCTACATTTCAAATTTAATAAAAATATAACCCACTCCCAACCATTTTTATTTATTTTTTTTTTTTTATTTATTTATGGATGCTCTTTAACATCTCAGGTCATCAGCGTCCCATTCAACTCTGGGCGTGAAATGGCCGACAAATTTTGCTCAGAGGCCTCTCTTTCAGGCTTGAGGTTCTTTTTCGTGCTGTAAATGTACGACACAGGACCCGTGGCTTTACTTCCCTTCCAAAGGAAGCCATACTTAGGATTTTTACGCCCGAAAAAATCCATCGGTCCTGGCCGGGTTCAGACCCGCTATCTTGGGTGTAGGAGGCAAGTATGGTAACCACTACACCACCAGGACCGACTCCCAAGCATAATCATCTTTATCTACATCCTAATATAATTAATCAAATGCAACCCTTTAGGTTATTAGATTTATTTCTCTTCTTAGTACCCAATTCCATTTATTTTTCACTTTGCTCAGGAATTCCCCTACATTCCTGCTATCTTTACTAAAGATTTTCTTTAAGGCTATTTTCCTATCTAATTTAAACCATTTCTCGTTTATAAACTTCTTCCCCCAGAGTCCCATCCCTTTTGCACTCAAACACTATATGTTCCATATCTTCCTTTCCCCCACATATTGGGCACTGATTCTGAAGAAGCCCTTTCCTTATTCCTTTTAATCTCCACAAGCCTGCTCTTAAACTGCATGCCCTCTCTTTGTTCTTTATTAGATTTATCAATATGCTTCTCTCTTTTCCAATTGTTTTTATTGGTATATAAAACACTAAAGATCTTTTACTCGCTAACTCGCTAAACAGTTTTTGTATTTCTATATCTTCCAATCTCTTTCTTACTACTTTCCAAAAAACCTTTTCATTGTTCTCCCTCCTCCTCCAAATATCTCCCATTCCATAGTTCTCCAGAATTTCCCTAAGATTATTGCTCCACCCTTGCTTCTTAGACTCTTTTCTTGAAATTCTAAGCATTTCCTTAACAAATTTCTTTCATCTAAGTTTGAATTCTGAATCAATATTTGAGAGCTCTTTCCATAATCACACCTATCCTTGCCACTCTTCGCATTTCAATTTGTGTAACTTCCTTTGCTGTTGTACTCGGTACACCTAAAATTTCTCTACAAAATATCCTATGCACAACATCCACAATTTCCCATCCTTCTTACAGTCCCCATATTTCAATACCATACAACATTTTTGCATCAACCACCATACTATAAATTTTTTCCAGCCACTTAACATTTATATCTGTTATTTTATATTTGCAACTTCTAACTGCTGCCATTGCTCCTTTCCCTTTTGCCAAAGCTAATTTTTTTGCTTTTCCCATTTGCCACCCTTAACTATTTTAACTCCTGGATAAGTGCAGTCCCTAGCTACCTTAAATTCTTTATCTCCTTTTCTCCACTTCTCATATTTACTCAATATCTTAGTTGTATTTAACTGCTCCTTTCATAAAAAATTAATTATGTCTTAACAATATTTTACCTGTTTTGGACTGTTAAGTCTAATACAATGAGATTGCTTTCATTTAAGTTATAAGGCATAGCTCTTTGATCCTGAATTACTCAATATTGACTCAGACTAATTATACAATGGAACTCTAATGCAATGTTTTACTATGATTACAAAAAAATTTTAAAGTCATTTTTATTAAATACAATTTTTTCACATAAGCTACATATTAGGCTAAGGTTTAGAATCAGAGTCAGATGGGAAAAATTCAAGATTCCAGAAGAGCATTCGCACAGGCTAACCTAAGATCTGTGGTTGTGTCCCAGCCATAACCTTGAATATTTCCATTCTGATTCCAAATGCCATTGTTTTTAGCATGTGTTTATTTGGTGAGAGTGCCTCATCTACAGCAAATCAAAAATAGGTTATATGGTTTTTCAAGAGTCAGCAGTCTCTAGAAGAGTGATCCAATAAAATGTTGATGCTGTGAGAAAAGTGGTAAAAGAAGACCATTTACCTAACATTCTACAATATAGAAGGAATCCTAATTTTTGGGCCAATAGAAGTGCAAATCATTGTTCATGACTATTTAGGCCTCACAAAGAAACGTGCTGATTGAGAGCCACATTTCTAGATGGAAGGGAAAAAGAAAAACACACACATTTATACAAAGATGAATTGGTGGTAATAAATTTATAGAGAATGGTCCAAGGACACCTATAGTATTGTGACATAATGAAATATGGGTGTATCATTATGATCCTGAACAGTTTGAAGAAGTCAGGAATCTGGAAAGATAAAGTGGCATGTGTCTTTTATAAGATGAGTCATTTCATCTCGGTGATCTTGGGTACTGTTTGTATAATTACTGCTTAGTGTCATGTATAAGAATGCCTTCTCAAAACAGTGCACATCTTCTGCTACATTATTATAATAATGCCTCATAAGCAACATGTTCTCAAGACATTGTACTTTTTGGAGAAGTAAAAAGTGATAGTATCCATCCTATTAACATGACTTTTTCTCGTTGCTCAAAACCAAGGAAAAAAAATTGTAAGCAGCTATTTTCATGTGATGAAGAGGCCATCCCAGCATACAAGAGTGCATAAATGACATTGTGCAAATAGAATTCTGCATTAGGTTGGTGAGTCAATTTTGTACTGTTATGTTCACTTACCATTGAACTCCTCAGAACATATCCTACATTAATGTATTCAACTTATTAACACTAACTGCACTTACTTTTTAAAAAATTGCACTAGTTTCGGGAGAGGTCCCTCCCATCATCGGCTGCTGTTGACAGAGTGTCGCTCGAAATGGTGGATGGATACCCATGTGTTCCTGTGGCGGTGTCTTGTGCTTCTAGTAGAAACTTGCTGAGCTCTTCCATTGGTGAAATCAAAGTTCATTAAGTTATTCTTGTTTTTTAAAATGAAAAGTGGATAGTTCTATTGGGTTGTGAAGTTGTTTCAGTAATTTGACTTCTGGTTTTATCTCATGATTTTTGTTCCAAAAATGAGCTGCTATTGCTGATTTGGGTACCTGTTTCAACCTAATTTTCCTAAAGTGTTCTTTTTTTCCAATTTCTAAAATTTCTCTTTGTTTTCCCAAAGTAGCTCTGATCACAATCTGCACATTTGATCTCATATATTCCTGAATTTTACTCTGTGGGGATAGTGTCTTTTATAGTGCAACCTAGTAAGTTTTTTATATTATAATTGAAACAGACAAATCAGCAATAGCAGCTCATTTTTGGAACAAAAATCATGAGATAAAACCAGAAGTCAAATTACTGAAACAACTTCACAACCCAATAGAACTATCCACTTGGGAGACAATTTTTATTTTAAAATACAAGAATAACGTAATGAACTTTGATTTTCTGCTGGATGAAATCAGCAAGTTTCTACTGGAACCACCAGACACCGCCACAGGAACACATGGGTATCCATCCACGTTTCAAACAATGACACTCAGTCAACAGTAGCCAATGATGGGAGGGACCTCTCCCGGAACTAGTCCTAAGTTTTAAAAAGTAAGTGGAGTTAGTGTTCACAAGTTCAATACATTAATGTAGAATATATTACCACTCATAGTCTACAGTTAATAAGTACAATTTTACTTAATCCTCAGAACATGTTTCACAGGTCTTTATGTATGTTGACTGTATGTTGACTGCCAGATTTCTTGGAAATGTGGATACATTGACATGCAGCTGATGATGCAGGCAAATGCCTGTGAAACATGTTCTGAGGAGTGGGGTATAAGGGTATACAATTGACCCACTAGCCTAATCTAGAATGTATAATTGCCTTACTGTATTGTTCCAAAATGAAGTTGGTTTTTAAATTTAATTTACAAATAAACTTGGATTAAGGCATTTCCTAGGTAGCTGGACTGAAAAATTGATGTGCCAATGGTGAGCACTTTGAATAGTATATTTGATTTAATTCATATAGTTAAAGTAATGACACAGAACAAGTTAACAATTTAGTTACAACAACAACAATAATCGTAATAATAACAATAATAATCATAACAGATCAATAAGAAATTATATAGTAAAAGAAAAACAGGAATGTGGATATAGCAGCAAAAGTAACTCTTGGAACAATGTGACTAAAATAACAAGAACTAGAAGAGAAAAAATACATAAAACAATAGTAACACAAATGTTTGACACCTGCAGGACCAGCCGGCAGTGCTATGTTGGCAGAAGTGGGGAGTATATTTCTCTCTGCTAAACTAGGTTTCAGTGCGAATAGAAATCTTGCACAAGTAGCACGTGTTTGTTAGGCATTGCAGCACAGTGAAAGTGTATCATTTAAAAAAATTAACTTAAACCATGGACCACAGCAAAACAGCCTGAGAGATTTTAATTGTTTTAATAACAACACCGGCCGTGAAAGCCTAAGAAGTACTAAAGTGTATGAAGTCAAATGGGGCAATAAGAGTATTCTATTCCCAAAAGAGTAATCATGTATTTTGCATATGCGCATACAGAATCAGCTGTAAGGAGGTTATTTCAAGAGGAATGAATGAATGGTGTTTAACGCCCGTTTTTGCTACAGAGGCACCACAGGCGGTGAACACTGATGATATTTTGGGAAAGAATTTATTTTTTTTAAGGAAGGAGTCATTCCAGGCCTAAGTTTAGGGTACCTCCCCGGCATTTGCCATTTATGAGGACTGAGGAAAACCTGGAAAAAACCTCAGTCAGGGAGGACGGTCCTGGCAGTATTCGAACTCAGACCTCCCGCTCACGAGTCCGTGCCTTAACGACCTCGGCCACCCATGGCAGTTATTTCAAGAGGAATTTGCTGATGTTCACATTCCTCATCTGAGTTTGATTCACTAATTAGTAAAACATTCGTGAAACGGGAACTGTTTTTGACAGGAAACATAGATAACCAGATACAGTACTCACAGAAGAAATTGCTGCCATTTCTTAGAGGGAACTGCACAGTGTAATGAGCAATTTCCTAATCAGGTGTCAGAAATGCTTGAACACAGAAGGGAGGGAGTTCCAGCATCATGCTTAATATACATTAATAATTTACTTTTCTTTTTTAAGTGTTTACGTTATGTATGTTAGAAATAACTAATGTGACAAACCATACTATATATACAGCAGACTTACTGTCACTGCACCACTAACACAGCAATCAGTCTCGCCAGCCACTGCACGCCATGAAACCAGTTGCATGAAGGATTTTTCACTCTTTATTTTAATATCTTGAATCTCTTGTGTTTTTCTTCAAAGGTAGAAGATAAGTGAAGGCAGTAAAAGTAAATATTGAAGGTATCGAAATGCAAGCAACAAGGAGAAAGGGAGGGGGAGGAAAATAAAAAAGAGAAATATATTAATTGAAAAAAATTAAAAACAACAACAAAGCAGAAAAGGGAATTGTAACTCTAAATTTTCATTTAACTAACTTCCTTTCTCTCTCCCAATCCTGCTACATTCCTAGATAAAGTATCTTCATTTTGATAGCTGTCATCTCCTGCATACCAAAAGATCCAGGTATTTCTTTTTCCCTTTCAATCTTCACCCACTGTCTTTGTAATAATTTTCATCTGTTGATACATGTATTAAAAACCTAGCTCAAAAGTTCCAAGACCAAAAATATTCCCATCATCTTTTAAAATCCTGTATCATCCCAACACACAAAATTTCCATTGCAACCAAAAACTTCCAATTAGATATTCATTAATTTTGTTACTACTTATGTCTTTTGAATTGAGAGCATCAAACCTATTTTGAAAGAATGTCATAATTACTTTATTAATGCATTTATATTAAAGTGATTTTTCTAAATTTGTACCCTGCCTTACTTTTAGGACCTTTCCTAACCTTGAAAGTATATTTCACTGCAACCTATCTCCATGCAAATTACCCAATTCAATTGATGGCTTATATCCTTGCGAATGCTCTAAATGCAAAACTTGTATGATAATTATGCTCTGTCACTTGTTCCACAGTAGCAAATTATCCGGAGAATTTGTTTACTTCATTTACTTAATGTGCTTCTAAGAATGTCATATAGACTTCTGTTGTTGTTTCCCTTTTTATGAACAATCATAGGCATTCTATGCCAAGTCTCCCCTGCTGGTGATTACATCCTGTCAAATCATGTCCCCAAAAGCTACGTCAGAGATGGAGATAATAGCAACTATATTTTTGCAAAAAGTGTGTACATCATTGGGTTTATATCTTGTGTGTTGATATTCCCCTTTCTGCTTTGTTATTATTGTTTTTAAAATTTATTTGTTCAATTATTAATATATTTCTCGTTTTTTCCTACCTTACCTCTTCCCCTTGCCTTTTTCCCCCCCTTTTTTTTCTTCCCATGCATTACATTACCTTCAAGATTCACTATTTATTTCTGCTTCTCTGGTCTGTGTTATTTTAGCACCATTTTTCCAAGATTTACTTTATTTTTAATTTTCGTTAAAATATACATATATATATATATATATATATATATATATATATATATATATATATATAAAAATTAACAGTAATTATAATAGTAGAAAAGGATAAAACACTAAGAAAGTCACACTTGATACACACACACACATGTGTGTGTGTGTGTGTATGTGTATACATATTTTATGTACATAAACTATATAAGCACTTTGGACAAGGACCAGAAAAGAATGACATCAAGTAGAAACATTGCAGGCATATGCTCTTTCTTCAGGATAATGCTTAAAGGTGTGTTATAATGGAAGCAATTGGTAAAACAACATCTGAACTACTAGAACATCCTGCTTACTCTTCCAGTAACTTCAGGCTCTTTCCAAAACTGAAAAAAAAAACTTTGAGTAAGCAAATTTTTATCATTTTATGGAGGCTATAAACCACTGGTTTGCAGAGTTTGAATAGACTTTCCTTCAGGAAGCTGTAGAAAGTTTAAAACATTAATGGGAAATGTGCATCTGTCTTCAAGGAAAGTGTGTTGTAAAGTAAGGTAAAAATAAAAATGAAATGGATTAGGTGTAGAATATGAGGGGATCAGTGCTCATAACATTGTCAAGCATTGCCATTTTAGCCATCTTACTGCGTAAGCTATCTCAGCAAATCCAGTGATTGTTTACTTGTAGATTCACAGAATATAAGATTTTAAAAAATAGAAGAATGAGTGCTGTATAGGCAAAGATCACAGACATGTAAAGAATATTTGCCTGAATGCACAAAACTAAGCAAAGCTAAGTGTGCAGAACAATTGCCTATAGCATCTATACTGAAAGTCTAGGAACATAGTGGGTTAAATATTCTCAAAATGTGATTATTAGGAAAAGTAATATCTAAAGCATTTCTTATTCTGCTCTTTAGTGCTGGTTAATCTTCAGACAATGTATTATTATAATTTATAAAGGAATAACAACTGGTGTTAAATAAATTAAAGGCAATTCTGTTTCTAAAGAAAGCTAAGATGTGATGTCAACAAATGCACATAGTTGTTGACCATAGCACAAATGTTGTATTTATCCGTCTTTGTAATAGTTTTATGAATAAAATTATCTGAACTGCTAAAAACTTTTGGTAAGACCTTCATAGAAGCTGTCTTCTTTCACATTTGCACAAATAATACTTTCAGTTTGTAAACTGTGTATTATAGAAAACATATCTCTAAAGTTTATTATCCTCAGAGCAAATTTTTTTATCCTGAACTATTAGTTTTACCTTTGTTCAGTAAAATTTAATGGTTATAAAACCACGCATTAAAGAATTGTCTTTTAAATTCATCAATGCAAAATATTCATGTAATTATTGTAAATTGTAGGGAATGCAAAACATGAAGAAATGGGGTTCTAGAGGAGCTAATTCTAGCAATTCTGGAAATTATGGATTGCAAAAGAGATCACTAGGAACAAGAAGAGGAGTAATGGACAAATTTGTCCCACCTGTTAAACCAGATGTGCAAAGGTAAGTATTGCACTTTTTTCTTGTAAACTGCTTGAATATTCAGAATTTTATAAGCTTTAATTAAATCATTAATCTCAGCAAATATAAAATATTCATAACATTTATGATAACAAATGTTAGTTTGCTACCAATAACATATTTGCTTAACTAAAAATGTTAATTAAAACAGTACAATGAAGCTAATCTTATAAATAAGATTATTATATGATTGAGTCGAACTACAAACTCTTATTGCTCCACTTGCAACTGAGAAAAAATCTACATTTACAATTACAGAGACAGTTTAATGAACTTTTGACACTTCCGGGGATGAAAACATAAACTTTCAGTTCATTACACCTCCACCAGAACAGAATACATATTCCCAACAGCATAACGAATTATGCAGCAGTCGAGGTTAGCTGAGGATGCAAACAAAGGGCTTGTGATACTAGTACTACATATCATAAACAAGTAAGTGTAGCAATAAGAGTGTATAGTTTGACTCATTTATACAATGATCTTAATTATACAATAAGCTCCACTATACAATGAACATTTTTTTAAAAATTGTAAATCTTTAAAAAAGTTTTCTTTTGGAACTACCACAGTGAAGCTCATATGAATTGAATCTGTCGTCTTAACACTGTTCATGCTAACCTTTTTTTAAGGTTAGTGAAGCATGAAGAGTGTTAAGACGACAGATAAATTCACTATACAAGTTCCAATTAACTTCTCTCTCTCTCTTTTAAATTAGTGACCAGGAACAAAATGATATGCAATATCAGAGGTCAAAGAATTGGAACCAGGAAGGAGCAGAGGTAGACGAAAGACTGAAGAACATTGATCCAAAAATGATTGAATTGATAAGAAGTGAGATAATGGATATAGGACCAGCAATTACTTGGGATGATATAGCTGGCTTGGAGTTTGCAAAATCAACAATTCAGGTATGGCAAAATTCTGTATATCATTTAAGTACTTACAAGGGAACTGTTTGATTTGGATCAGACCAATCTGAATTAAACTTGTTGGAATTATCAGTTAAGTCATCCTCCTAAATTTAATTCAATTATAATTTTAGTGTAAAATAACATATACATACTAAAAGGTGTAATTTTGTTGTGACTGAATTCATTGTGCCTTGGACTGTCACTAGTGGCAGTGTCAGCACAGCATGGTGACTAAACTTTGTATAACACTTGCCACGCCACTCATAAGAAATGACAAGATAAATTATACTGAACTGGAATGCAATGATCTCTTGTTTAGTATTGAAAAAGATTTAATTATAAGTTTTATACATCAGTGGTCTGGACCTCATCTATGTAAGCAGAGAAGTCGTGACACTTTAACTTTCATTACAAACAGTGTATTAGAACAATAATTCTTTAATGATTTGTGTGTTAGATTTCCATTCTTTTTTCCCCTGAAGTCCTATAATTGCAAGTTTCTGCATCAATCTGCATCACATAATTTTCAAATAGATACTTTATTAATTTAATGTTGTATTTTCACTTATCTGTAGCTGCCTATATAATCACTGATACTAGCACAAGTAATACCATAAATGTACTATGCTGAGCTGTCTACAAAATTTTCAACTATTATTTGTAAAGTTATCTTGATTTTATGCCAAAATGATTATTACCATTAAATTTAGGATCTCTTAATATATTTTAATATATATTAAAAGATGCTATATATGTATGTTTATGTATATGTGTGTGTGTGTGTATATATATATGTGTGTGTATATATGTATTGAAATATCCTATATATGCATGTATGAATGCATGTGTATATTGTTGGGCAAACTAGAATGTTGCACTTTTAAAATAAAATACTTAAATTGTTTGTGATAACTATTTGGATTGCCTTAAGAGGCAATTTTTAATTATAGTTTCTGAGAGTATAAATGTGTCTTGTATAAGCAATTTGGAATAGTATACATACGTTTATCTGTTCAAATTTTGAAGCTGTGGCTATTAGTTTCTAAAGCGCCAATATGCCACTGGCTGATGAAGATGACCCTTGAAAGTATAACACACTATAACGAAGGGAGGTTTCTGAACATATCATTCTGGTGCCATGTTTATGACATTAGGTTTCAAGTAAGAGATAGTCATTTGTTTTCGAGTTCGACTCTCATCACATATTTTTATATTGTTTTTTCGACTATCCTAATAATACAGCTTTTAGCCTAAATTTTAAGTTCATGTTTCAATTTGTACACTTAAATCTTAACATATCAATTCATTAATTATAACTTTTGTAGTTGTTGTATTTACTAATCAGAATCATGTCCTGGGTATGTGTTTTAGTGTAGGTAAGTTTTAGGCATCATATTAGTATTAAGCTTATTAGCCATTGTATGTTGTACCAATTTCAAAGAGACATCCTCTCCATCTTCAACCAACTTGAGGAGTCATCAAGTTGGTTGAAGATGGAGAGGATGTCTCTTCGAAACCGGTCCCACTGTATTTAAAAGTAAGTGAAGCATAAGAGTGTGTTCAAGTTGGTTGAAGATGGGGAGGATGTCTCTTCGAAACCAGTCCCACTGTATTTAAAAGTAAGTGAAGCATAAGAGTATGTTAGATGACAGATTAATTATAATTTACATTAACTAGCTTCACTGTGTGAGTTCCAACAGAATTTTTTAAAAATGTCTTATTTTTCGAAAGTTCTTAAATGAATAAAGCTTAGTGTTTTTCTTTCTTAGACACTTGGTTAACATGTGTTAATTTTGTGCATTAAAGATGCTAAATAGTTCACACTGTAGACATTTTATTGAGATATTTATGTTATTTATTGCAAATCTTATACTTCAGGAGGTAGTGGTTTGGCCACTTCTTAGACCTGATATTTTCACTGGCCTTCGTCGTCCACCAAAAGGCATCTTGCTATTTGGACCTCCAGGAACTGGAAAGACCCTCATTGGTAAATGCATAGCATCACAATCTAATTCCACATTCTTCAGCATCAGTGCTTCTTCACTTACCTCTAAATGGATTGGTGATGGTGAAAAAATGGTACGAGCTCTTTTTGCAGTAGCAAGGTATGTACTAGAAATGCTAATTCGAACTAGTACAATGAAGATAATCATATAATTATCACACTGTATTATTGAATATGGTGTGTGAGGAATGTACTGTAAGATTGCTATAGAGATCACAATTTTTTTTACATTCTGTACTGTTGAATAATAATTGATAGTCTTGGAGGTGCAGTATGGGTGCAGTCCATAATAAGTTTCCATCCTGACCATGTTAGGTGGCAATAGAATAAAAATACAGGTGTAATTTTTTTAACATAATCTTCCCCTACTTCAGTGCACACCTTACATATTGAATTTCAATCCCCCTAAAAAAAATAAGTTAAGCAAAATGCTGGAAAACACACTCTTCAAATCATTATTGTTAATGAATTTTCACCCTGAAAGGTCAGATCTCAGTTTTAAAAAAGAGAATGCTGGGGTTAGGTATGGGCTGTATGGTGAATGATTCAGCTCCTGGAAATCACATGTATTCAAAGCAGCTACATAGACTGGTACATTGACAATGCATATGTGCAGCATACAAGCTCCTCGACTTAGCATTCCACATCTTTTCTTTGATGGCACTGTGTAGTTGATGCAGTAATTCATCGTAGTACTTCCTATTCATTGTTGTATTCCTTTCTTTGAAGTTTAGCTGACAGAATTCCTGTGCAATCACCCAAAAAATTGTTACTCTGATTTTCTTCATGGAATGTGTGACCTTGGCCTTTCTGGGGGGTGCTTCACTCTTCTGTTGCTGCTCCATTGATACTCTTTTTGAAATATGATCATATGATCATAATAAAGGACCAGTTTTGTCCTTTGTGACTGTAGATTCCAATACTGTCTTTTTGTTACCATGCAAGGTAACAAAACTTCTAACAACATTTCACATACACTTGCACTTTGAACTACAGAAAGAACTCAGTGCATCAATCTTGCACTGACCTTATACATATGCAAATGTTCATGAAGGATGTGAAGCATAGTTGCTTTAGAAAGCCCCAACCTTGCAGCTATTTCTTTTGTCTTCAAATGCCAGACTCGTGAAACTTCATCATTGGATGAAAGTTCTTTAGCTAAAAATAAATCCATTGCTCTTATTCAATTTTGAACATCATGCTATATTTTGGAACACATTTATTCCTGAAACATTGAAGTAATAGATAACATGAACATTGCAATAATGAAATCTTCTATTTTAGGCCGGGAGCTTATGGACTCATCTCATATAGATACTATTCCATATTCTTCTAAAGATATTTTATATTACCTCTGTGGCTGTTTTTCTCTTTGACACACTTTTTGTGGCTGTGTTGCATTGCAGTTCAGGTGAAAAAATAATTTTGTTTATACACATTATATAAATGTATGAAACATTTCAGTTAACAAGGTGATATAGGGGAGGAATGAAAATGACAGAAAAAAGACAGAACATGAGAGAGAAATGTTTCATACATTTATAGAAAGTTTAGGAAATACATTTTTTTTTACAATATTTAAGTTTTAAGGAAAATGTATAATTTAGTATTATAAAAGTGACAGTTTTAAATCTGATAGTCTAAATATGATATGCAGAAGGTTACAAATAAAAGCCAGAATTTAAGTTTTGTAAAATTGCAATTATTCATATTGTATGGTTATAGCAAGAGACAGTGAAAATGGTCAGTCCTGATGGTCTAGTGGTAATGCTTGTCTCATAGATCCAAGATCATGGGTTCATGCAATGGATTTTTTCAGGCATAAAAATCCTAAGTATGGCTTCCTTTAGAGGGGAAGTAAAGACGTGGGTCCTGTGTCATAAATTTACTGCACATAAAAGAACTTCAAGCCTGAAAGAGGAGGCCTCTGAGCAAAATTTATTGGTCGTTTCATGCTCTGAATTGAATGAGACACTGATTATCTTAGGTCTTAATGAGATGTTAAATGGCATCGATAAATAAACCAAATAAATAAACAATGAAAATCATCCAGGTCTAAATATGTTTTGGATTATGATATTTTTATCGTTGGTTTGAAATGAATACTTTAAGTACTCAAATTGCAGATCTATAAGCATAGATATCCACATGACTCCTTTGCAGAGAAAATAGAAAGAAACAGAAAAAAATCCACTTCTGGTAAATACAGAAAATTTGAATTTTCCCTGTTGTAAATTGCTGGAAAAGTATGGTCACAATAGCCTGTAGGGTTCCTGGGCTAATGTTTGTTTTTATCATTCTAGGATATGTTTTATTTTGGTTTCAGATAAATAACATCGTTCTTTAGTTGAGTGGTAGAATGGCAGGAACCTACTAAATGTTTTTAAAGAAAATGACATTTCACTAAAACATTTTAATGGTCTACTCTTCTAGGGATAATCATGGCCTGTATAATTAATTGAAGTGCCTTTTCTGCACTTTTTATCTGTAAATAGAGATTATATTTGTTCTCTGCCAAGATATTCTCACTTTTGTGTGTGTTTGTGGTAAATTTTTGTGAAAATTATGTAAAGTTATATTTTGAAATTCAAAGTTACTCTTTTAACTGGACAAAATGTTAATTGTCATTTTCCTTTTTGGGAAGATGATTAGTAGTGTCGTCAATTAAACCATAGTGTGATTGATTACCCATTGAAGGCAGTCAAATGTCAGGTTATTTTCTTTCACTTTCATAAGATAGAATGACTATTGGGAATCCTGCTATGAGATTCTCATATCTCAGGAGCAGCTTCTCGGTAAAAGGTGACTTGAGAATTCCCACAGCCAATACCTAGTATAATAGTCTTTTACTGTGCATAGTATCATATATGGAAGGAAACTTAGATACAGTGATGAAAGAGTATGAACATGAAAAGATTGTTTTTTGATCAACAGACGTGCTTCTCTTATTTGTGGTCAGACTTTGCTACTTATGCGAATGAATAATCCTTGAGACAAACACCCTCTCGTAAGTTACCATTGGCAAACCTCTCTTCCTGCACCTGCATGCCATGCCTTTTTGGCAGCAAGAGTGAGCAAATCAGACTGCTGAGATATGAGCAAGACTGAAAACTTATTTGACCAGCTGTAGTGTATATCGAAAAACTATCCTTTCTGTTAAGCTTAATTACATGAATGAATGATTTTTCCAACATTCTAAGATTCTTTGGCATTTAGTTGAAAAATTACTTGCTATAGCAATGAGATAACTGCTCTAGAATTAGAGAATGCACAAGCTTGTTGTATATAACAAAAGCTAATATAAAAGATTTTGAAGCTCCCTAGAGATAACTTAAATTTATCCATCAAATTTTTTTAAGTGTCATATCCCAAGGACTTATAAAATGAAAAATGTTGACATAGCTCCGGCATCCACCCTATTTTGATTTGGCAATAAGGAACTATGAACTATCAGTGAAATATGGAGCCATTCATTTGCAAAGAGTAATTTTAACACTATTGAGGTAAATCACTTTTGGACATCTACCAAATCCAATTAATGCTCTATCCCTATTGTTTGTGTAGGGGTTAATGTTAAGAATTATATTTTTTTTGCAAAGGGGAAAACTTACCTTTCTCCTGAAGTTGTGAACTTACAATCCAAACCATTACTGACATTTAATGAATTGTAAAATATTCCCACTTGATAATTAGGAGTCTTCTTATTCATATTGAATAAGAGCAGTTTTTTCGGTGCATATTCATTGGGGAAACTGATTTGCCAGCATTTGCATTGCAGGCATCATTGTAGATTTGACAATACCCATGGCTAATCTCAGACTTACATTTTCTAATTGTATGATCTTTTTAAGGTTTGCTGTTGTTAAGACTTCAGCACAATATATAATTACTGATTTTATATAAATGTCCATAAGTTTCCGGCCTCACCGGTAAGGATTATCACCTTCACAAAATCCTTATCTTATGTCATACCTTATCTGTTAAGTAAATAATTGCAGCTATAACTTCCACTATGCTGTGTTCAGTTGTTCAGATATAGTTGCATAAAGAAGGCTATGTATAGAAGATTGTGACATGTTTCAATTGAAATTAAACAGCGATTGGATGGTGTATATGGGGAAGAATCCCCCTCATATTCTACCATAAAAGAATGGGCCAACTTTTTCGAATGGGTCAAGAAAGCATTGAAGACGAAGAGGGTGCAGGTCAGCCCTTGGAGCTCCTGAAAATCTCGTTCTTGTGGAAGGAGAAATTATGGAAAACTAGCAGCTCATAGTTACAGAAATAGCAGCAAGGTTGGGCCTTTCTAAAACAACAGTCCTTTGAATTATTCATGAACATTTAAACATAAATAAGGTTAGTGCAAGATGGGTACCTGGACCTAGTTCCTCAGTCCAAAAGCAGCGACAAGTCAACTGTTGTCATGCATTTTGGAGCTCTGCTGTGGCAATGAGAGAGAAGTTCTGCAAACCATTGTTACAGGAGATGAAACTATGGTTCTGTACTATGATTTCTTGTCCAAAAGAAAATCATTGGAGTGGCATAAACCTGGTGAAGCACCACCTCTAAAGGCCAAGGTCACTCAGTCAACCAAGAAGATCGCGGCCACAATCTTTTGGGTCTATGAAGGAGTATTCTTCATTGACTTCAAGTAGAGGAACACCACAGTAAATGCTGGCCTACTGCACAGACTACGCACTTCCATCAAAGAGAAAAGGCAAGGAAAGCTGAGGGGTGGTGTGCGCCTTTTTCATGACAGTGTGCCTGTGCACACAGCTCTTGTTGCAAAGGAAGCTGTGAAGAAATGTAACTTGAGGAGATTTACTATCCATCATACAGCCCAGAAGTAGCTCCCAGCGACTATTTCCTCTTCGCAAAACTGTAGAAAAGCATTAGAGGAAGTGGGACAAAGAAGTGGTGGATGCTGTTTATGCTCATTTTGGAGGCAAGACTTCTGACAATTTTGTGGGGGGGAATTGAAATGTTAATTTAAAGATGTGAGAAGTGTATTGCAATAAAGGGTACCTACATTGAAAAGTGAAATATGTTTTTTGTATTTATCATACCTAGAAAATGGTTAGGCCTGAAACTTATGGACCTACACTCGTATATATGATGTAAGTGCTTCTCTTGGGCATCTATATTTCATTCCTAACAGGTGCTTTAATAGTGATATAAAAAATCTTTCAACTTTACTTGTTGCATATTCTATTTGCTTATTCCAAGTAATTTTAGCATAAAAAATCACCCCAAGTATTTAGCTGAACTTTATCAGTTTTCCAGCAAAATTTAGTTTTGTTTTAAATGTCGTTTTCATAAAGAAAATGCTTGTTAGCTGGATTTGGTGATAATAATGATCACTAAATTTTCCAATGACCAGTGTCTCAATCTTTCTGAAGAATGGCCCTTTTGTGTGTGTGTATGACACAGAGAGAGTGAGAGCGAATTCAAAGCTCCTTGAAAAACAAAGTTTGAAGTTCCACATTACTAAATCATTGAAAAAATCTTGTACCTAACTCCACATTTTTAAATACATTTTTCTGGTATAATGTAAAAAAAAAATTCTGGGAAGCAGTCACAATGGAAGCTTCCAAACCTACAAATCATATTACATATATACACCTTCAGGAATTATTATCCTTCATAAGGGATAGTAAGCAAATAGCATATTCTTTGTTATGGAAAATATAAAATTGTTAGCATGCACTATTCTTTTATAAACATCAAATCTGATATATGCAACATATATACACATGCTCATTCAATGAAAATGATAGCATCTGTTAAAATCATGCAACTGTTCAATTACAATGTAGAAATAAACTTAAAATTAGCCAAAACATCTGGATAAAGAATACAAAATCAATGCTGGGTAGCATTTGAATTCATAAATACAAGGATGGTTTGATAAGTAACTTGGTTTGATATTAAAGAAAACAAGTTCAATGTTGCAACATACTTCATTTTTCAACATGGTTGCATGAAAGTGGGTTTCTTTGATGCTCTAAAATTACTCTTACCACTTTTAGGGCCTCTTCATTTGACACTAAATTTATGTCCAGCAAGGAAATTTTTGAATTTTGAGGCCAGATAGTAATCCGAGGGAGTGAAATCAGGTGAATGTGGTAGATATGGAAGCATTTCAAATTGTAGTTTGGTCACTTTGTCCTGAGTGGTGCTGCTTGAATGCATCAGTGCATTTTCATGGAGAAACAACACCTTTTTAACTACAAATGTTAATTGGAACTTGTACACTGAAGCCAATCATATAATTGAAATCATTGTATGATTGAGTTGAACTAAACACTCCTATTGCTATAAATGTAGAACCGGTCTCATGAACCCTCGTTCACATTGTCAAAACTAGAAATGTTAATTGGAAGTTGTACAGTGAAGCCAATCATATAACTGACAATGTGAACGAGAGTTGGAAATTGTACAGTGAAGCAAATCATATAACTGACGATGCAAACAAGGGTTCGTCAAACTACTTCTACATTTATAGACAAGTGGAGCAATAAGAGTGTTTAGTATTACTCAATCATACAATGATTTTAACACCTTTTTAGCTATTCTTGGATGTTTTACCATTATTGCTGTTTTCATCCTCTCCAAAAGTAATGTATGGTATTCTCCATTACAGTTTCCCCTTCTCAAAGTAGTCATCCAAGAGAATTCCTTTTGCATTACAAAAAACTGAAACCATAACCTTCCTGTGGATGGAACACATTTTGCTTTCTTCTGTGACAGTTCACCTTGTGTGGTCCACTGTTTAGACTACTGTGTTGTTTCCATTGTATAGTAATGAATCCATGTTTTGTCCAAAGTCACAAAGTGCTGTAAAAGATTCTTAAACATTTCCAAACAGTCAGCTGATATTCTCATAGGATTTTGCTTTTGCTCTGGATTGAGATGCCACACCTATCTTGTGCAAACATTTTTCATGTATAATTTATTATGCAAAATAAAATAAACATCCTCAATTAAAATGCTTGTGGCCTTTGCTAACTCACATACTTTCACTTGTCTATCAACCAAACAATATCATGAAATTTGTTCATGACTTCTGGCCTCAAAGTACATTTTGGAGCTCCAGGACATGATGCATCTTTGATGCTTGTTCTGCCACGCTTGAGCTCATATAGCCCAAGTCAAATGGTTTTATAGGAAGGGCATATGTTAGCCAATGTAGACAAAACCCTCTCATGAATTTACTTTGCTGTTTTCCCTTCCAGGAAAAAAAATATGAATCACACCAAGAATTCTAATCTTATCCACTTTTCACTGTTGCTCGAAACACTTGTGCATTTTTTTTTCTAACACTCATTTTTACTACTGTGGCACCATAGGCAGTGGACACTGATAAATGAGATGAAATGATAAATTGGAAAAAGAATTTCTTTTTAAAGGAAGGAAAAGTTCCAGACCTAAGTTTAGGGCACCTCCACGGCATTTACCATTTATGAGGACTGAGGAAAACCTGGAAAAAAAAGAACTCAGGAAGGACGGTCCTGGTGGGATTGGAACTCCAAATCTCCCGCTCACGAGTCCTTGCATTATCGACCTTGGCCACCCGTGGAAGTGGAAACACTTGTGCTTAAACAACTGTTAAACAGCGAGTTAACATCAAACAATTTGTGAACATAGAATATTGATACATAGAAAGCGGACTTTATATATATGAAAAATGTTGCTGTTGCCCTCTACCAGTATGCAAATCAAGTGACTTATCAAACTACTTTTATACAGGGCTTCCATGTAAAAACTATTCTGACTGTAGGGGAAACAGTGGAGACCATTGCTCGCAGCAGCTGGGATTCAAAACACTGCACTGCATATATAAGATATTTTTTACTATCCTATTGTTAGTTTTGTTGATATAGTTTATACAGCATTGAACTTCAATCAAAGATTCAAAAGTCATAGTGTTTTCATTATGACCATACTACATTAATAATATAATGTTGTTCTGGAGCTTTGCAATTTTGCATTTATAATATCAATATTCCTCCTTGCTCTTTTTGGGCAAAAACACGAATGGAAATGGATGGAAGCATGCCAAGCATTGTATGAATGAATTAATTTATTGAAAACTCTATATCATAAATACAAAGTAACAGTATGCAGCATTATATACTTTATTCAGATTAAATATTTATCAAAACATTTTCCTTTCATTTTAAGGGGAGTCATGATCTTCAGTCTCCTGAAAACATTGACTTACCAGTGTCCCCCTTTTTCTTCAATGAGTCACATTTTACAGTTTTGTAATACAAAGCTTTCTATTTATATTTTGTCTCAATTAGTTACCAGCATATCATTGGGGCTATCAACCATTGATAGACAGTTTGAATTTTGAATGTTTTTGTATTCATGAAGTTTTAAATGTAATGAGGATGCTAGGTAAAATAATATATGCTCTTAGTGAGTAATAAATTATACTTCAACAATATAGATGATATCAAATGCATGTCACTTAAAGCATTGTTCCCTTGGAGTGAGTTAAGATCTAATAGAGGATACCGTTTCTTTGCAAAGAATTTATCTTGCATGCAATATGTTCCTTCAGAGCAGTTGTATAACATGTTCAATTTGAAGTAAATTTTCAAATTTTGATATACAGGATGCTAAATATAGGAACCTCAATAATGCATGCAAGGATACACAGACACATACAAGAAGTTCACTAGAGACTAGAGTTATATAAACAAAAATCATGGAAATAGTTCTTTCACACTAGCCATGTGTAGGACAAGTTGGAAAGGTAGAATTACGTGAATTGCCTCATAACAATAAATCTCTTACAGTGGAGAATATATAGAATCAGATGAGATAAGTTCATGTTTTTTGTGCTTGGAGGAGGACATGGAGCTCACATGGTTAGAATGTCACCACTGAATTTTTCAGTAATAAAATTTCTATTTCTATAATGAAATTAACTGCTATATAGTTGATGGTTAAGCCAGAAGCCTGGGTCAAAAGTATTTCTGGCATTATGGCTCACCTCTTAGAAATAAATTGCTCACAGTTGAGAAGAACCTTAAGGAGAACTCTGGGAATATGTATAATCAGATGAAAGAAGTTTCTGGTGCTATGCCTGGAGGAGGATATGATAGCTTAGTTGGTTAGAGTATCAGCATGGGAAACTAAAGATCTTTAGTTTGAATTCTGACTGTGATACAAATATTTCATGTTTGATTCTTCATTTCTAAATATATGATGGCAGTAATGACATAGATTCTATATTATGCTTAAGTACTTCAACTTTCAGTTTTGCATTTATTGTTGCAATACGGAAAATTTGAAATGGTTACTAGCAAAGATAGATTATTTGGGGGAGTAGAAATATGGTTATGGAAGAGAATGTAGAGATGGATGACTTTACTTATGCTAAAAATATGAAGGGAAGAGCTTCTGGAGGCTTGGGCTTTTTTGCTAGGAAATTATTGAGAAAAGTAATAAGAGAAACTTAATCTGGATAAAAAATGCTTTATAGATTATACATTATAATGGATGAAAATGTTATATGTTTAAGAGTTGTGTAAATTCCACTGGGTTCCTCACAGTACCATAACCCTAACCTGCTTAAGCAATTTAAAAGTGATTAAAGATTTTAAGAGAGAAGTATCTGAATGCAGGGGTTTATAATAATGGGAGATTTTAACACCAGAGTAGGTGAGGGCGATATGGAATTTGTGAGTGATATGTGAGTAATGAAAAAATGATTAAAAAAGACTTTATCTAGTATAGTAAAGATGAGAAAATTGATAGGGGAAGTGAAAAATTTATTGAATTTTGTGAAGTGAATGCACTAGGTATTTTGAATGGTATATATGGTGAAGATGTATCCAGGGAATTCACTTTTTTTTTAATAAAAATGGCCAGAGTTTTATTGATAATAAATAATGGCCAGTTAACATAGGGTATATTTTTAATAATTTTAAGGTGGTATAAGTTTTTTCAGGGCCTTTTGGGTGTAAAAACTTTGGTTATTCAAGATAATTTCAATATTGATAATTAATGGAAAATAGACGTGTTAGATAGCTAAATTACTTCAAGTGAAGTTTTGGAACAAATTAAAAAGTTAAGACCTAACAAAGTATGTGGAATAGATGGAATATTGGAAAGCTTGGGTAGAAGACCTTAACAGATTAAACCTACTGGGGCGATTACTGAACATAATCTTTGAAGAAGGAAAAATATCAAAAAATTGGAGAGTGGGAATTGTAATACCAATTTATAAAGGTAAAGGTGATATTAGGAACCCAGCAAATTATAGAGGAATTAGTTTACTTTCAATTATTGGGAAATTTTTCACTGGAGTATTAGCAAAAAGATTACAAGAATGGGCAGAGAAAGAAAAGAAAATTTCAATATTTCAATTGGACTTCAGGAAAGGTAAAACAGTTGACAAATATTTTTATAATTAGAACAAAAGTCGATAAATATCTTGGTAACAAATGAGGTAGAATCTATTTGTTATTACTGGACTTGGAAAAAGTTTTTGAAACAATTTCTAGAGAAGCACTTTGGGTTAAACTGAGGGAAAAAAGCAGTAAACCAGAATTTTATAAAGGTAATTCAGAATATTTATAAGGAAAACAAATTTTGTGTTAAATATGAGAGAGATAGAATTACAGGGAAAATACCAAACAATGTAGGTCTAAGACAAGGATGTAAATTAAGCCCAGTTCTTTTCAATCTGTTTATTGATGATGTTTTAGAAGAAATTACAAACATAATGTACATTTGCCAACTATAAATAATATAGAGATCTGGGTGTACTCTTTGCAGAAGATTTGGTAACAGGTTCTTTAACAAGTGTAGGATTAAAAGGATCATTAGAAACTATAGGCACATTTTGTAGAGAATGGGGGCTTAAGATAAATAAAGACAAATCTAAGATTATGGTGATGAAAAAGGTTTCAAATTAAAAAAATAGGAAAAATGCTGGCGGGAGGGCACAGAAATTGAAGTTGTCAAGAAAATTGAATATTTAGGTATTAGATTGTCTAGTAATGGGAAATGGAACACTACTGCTGCTACTACAACCACCATGACCACTACCAATTAGAGCATGCCGTAAATAATTTAGGGAAAGGAAAAAATGTTGGTGGGCAATGTATTAGATTTAAATGGAAACAGGAGCAGAGAAATAAATTTAAGTGGACTTTAGAATCAAAGTATGGCCACATATTGAAACGGGAAATATCAGACTTAAGGCCCTAAACACTCATTAATAGCAGTTTAACAATATTATTTTAATAAGTCCATTTTCACATTTTTGTTTATTTCGTAAAGGCTATAGTGCAGAATATAAAGTTACAAATATTTACTAGCAATAGCTATTTAGCTATGTTAATTTGAGAAATCCATTGTGTTATTACATAAGACAAAGGCTATAATATTTGATTTGAAACTGAAAACATTCCTTGATAATATCTTTTTAATTATATTAATTTAATAAGTTCATTTGCATATGTTTTTATAGGTAAAGCTTAGAATGCTCAATATAAAGTAACAAACGTTTAATTCACCTCGGGTGGCCGATATTACCCTCAGGGGCCCAATTTTTTGTGTACGGGGCGTAGCGACCTCGAGGCACCCGAGCTGCTCCCGCAGGTCCATGCTCAGCGTGTTTGACTCATTTTTATTTCGCCTCCATTTAAATTTTTATTCGTTTTACTCCCCTGTTTGTCTGAAGGATGCCCCCGTGTTTGACGCGGTAAAAGGTGACTGGGTAATGGCGTAACTCCCAGCACTGGGTTATCATGTAGGACAGGAACGTATCCCCTGGTAAAGGCCAGGCCCGGAGAGGGGCCATTGCATGAGCTGTTGTACTTCCTGCAGGTTATTAGTCCCTTTGTCAACCCACAGAAGGTGGGACTCTGAGGTTACTTTGTTCAGGCCAGAGCATGAAACCTAAGCCGGGGTGGTGCCCAGGAAGCAGCCTGCCATCAGAGACAGTTGCATTGGTGGAGGATAATATCTCTATGGGAAACGAAAATAATTTCACCCAAATTAAAAGAAAAAGAGTGGATGTAAGAGAAGTAACCGAGAAGCCTTTTCCTCGTTACTTAATCATTAGTCGAACAGAAGACGGCCAGTCGTTTACCCGAGTAAGCCCATTTATAATTCAGAAGAGCATTGATACCATAGCTGGACCAGTGAAATCCTGCACCCGACGTAATGGGTCACTTTTGGTGGAGACAGTTGGAATGTCACAGAGCTCAAGGCAACGATTCTCCACGGTTATCCCATCCGTGTTTAGCAACGCCGCACACAATTCGTCGCGAGGAATTATTTCCACTAATGTACTGGACGGAATGTCTGACCCAAAGCTGTTTGGAAGACCAAGGGGTCACTTCATTGTATCGAGTGCAGGCGAGGAAAGAGGGTGAATTGCAGCCTACCCGAACTCTTTTCCTCACCTTTAACAGGGTCGAATTTGCCGCAGAGGATAAAAGCGGGCTACGAGGTCATTGAGGTGCGCCCGTTGCGTTGTTTTCAGTGCCACACGCGCGTTGTAAGAGTGCCATTTCCATCTGTGCAACCTGCGGTCAAGATAGTCACAAAGGAGCATGTGCATCCGCTCCCGTCTGCGTTAACTGCCGCGGAGTTCATCCAGTCTCATCCCGCGAATGTCCTCGTTTTAGAGAGGAGCGCTGTATTCAGGAGATCCGGGTAAAGGAAAAGCTCTCCTTTACTGAGGCCCGGAAGCGATTTCAATCTCGCCAACCCGTTGTGCCTAAGACCGGCACATACAGCGCAGCAGCTTCTTCGTCAGCCAAGAAGTGCGATGGCAGTACGCAGACCTGCGACCTTGTTTTTAACGGTTCTCCAATGCGCCCAGTCCTCCGAAGCGCTCCACTGAGAAGCCCACACCAATAGTTTTTAATGCTTCGGAAATTAAATTTAAGACCAGCTACACAAGGACTGGCTTCTTGAAAACGTCCACTCGAGGTGAAAAGAAGAAGAGCCCTTCTCCTCGGAGGTCCCGCTCCCATGATGGGAGCAAACCCGCTAGGCGGTCGCCGTAATCGCCTATTGTTGCAAAGGAAGCTTTGAAAAATGTGGCTTCAAGGAAATCGACCATCTACCCTACATCCCAGATCTAGCTCCCAGTGACTATTTCTTCTCAAAGCTGAAGAAAGACCTGCGAGGAAGGAAATTTAAGTGTAATGAAGAAGTGACAGATGTTTTAACTATTTGGGGGGGGGGGGGGAGATTGAAATATAATTCAAAGATGTGAAAAGTGTATTGCAATAGAGTAACTCTATTGAAAAGTGAAATATAGTTTTTACTTTATTATACCAGAAACTTTAGTAGACCTACCCTCGTACTTTTACCACAAATCCAAATTTTTGATGCCATTTTTTACCAATTCATGCATGCAACTGTACCATCAACTTCAGACTCACACTGATACTGTCATATGCCATGTGCCTCAGCAGATGAGTCATTCAGTGTATCTGATTTACTGAACCGTTTGCAGAGTCTTACTTTGATCCTTTGTTTGGATGCTAATATTTTAACTGTGATATTTAACTTTGTCTATATGTAGATATACAGACAAAACAAACAGGAAATGCTCTAACTATTCAAGGCAGAATTCATATCACTTTTTATAAACTTCCTCCTCTTGAAAAACTGTAGTCTGTGTAGATATTATTAGTTGTAGCAAATGTTTATTTAGTGAGTTTTTCTCTCATATTGATTGCAATTAAGTTATTGTAGATTTCATTTAATTTCACTTGAATGCTTATTAAACTGGACTTCAAAAGCCAAGAAATATTTCCAATTCACTTATTTTAAAAATTCCGTAGAATCCTGTTGATGGGTAAGATAAGGAGAGTAGCCAATGTATGAAGTATTCAAATTGAAAATTGTAGTATGTCATCAGATATCACTTGAATATCCTTTTGTAACATTTTGGCAGTAATACTAGACAATAAAGAGAAGAAGAAAATAGGATCCAATGATTAAATCCACAAGGAGCCTTCCCATATGTTCATGCTGAATAACTCTCTATACAGCTATCATGGTTTTTTCCCCCTTGCCCATTAGTGTCAGTGGAAATCAGTGGCATTTGATTCTGAACTAAAGTGACTTTATTGGTGAACATTATGACTGAATCAAAATTAGGGTCTTCTTCAGATCTTCATTGCACAGCTGACTCCATGCTCTGTAAGCAACATTTTCTAAAATCATTTGTTTTCTAAACTTTATTTGTTATTTTTTCTGGATGAAAAGGTTACAGTTGAGATATGCACCATGCAGTCCAGAATATTCTGGATACAACCTCGTATATGTAAGCGAACAAGTTCTCCAGCTGACTAAGTACATAAATTTTAAAGATAAAAAAATGTGTTAATGGGCATTCACAGTGCTGAGAATTGTAGAGTACATTTTAGTTTGATTTTGCAAACCTGTATATAAACATTTTGTCATATTTAGGTGTCATCAACCTGCTGTGGTCTTCATTGATGAAATTGATTCTCTTCTTACTCAGCGGAGTGATACAGAGCATGAAAGTTCAAGACGAATAAAAACAGAATTCTTGGTGCAATTGGTAAGTACTCAGTTATATTGTGTGTTTTGACGACAATTTTGAATAGGTAAACTTTAATCATCAAGAAGAGGTTCAGAAAAAATGTAAAACATTTATCTTTACTCAATTCATCTTGTTTAATTTATTATGAATTAATGAGTTTATTCAATACTGAATACAATAAATATAATGTAAAATACAGTACAGAATTATACAGCCAATCTATCACTCTTATACTATTTTGTATTTATTAATTATAAATTATTCTACTAATTTTTATCTCAATTTAGTATCTGCTTGTCTTATTGTTCCAAAGTCCACAAAACTGTGGTTATTAGAATGTTGAATCATACACAGAATTAAGTCATCTTTAATAATTTATTGCTCATTTATTTCTTTTGTTGATCCTTTTCATCCATTTCTTCCCTCACTTTCAATAAATAATTTTGTATTTCTTTACATATTTTCTCTGTGCTTAAATCTATTATCTTATTCCCAATTGCTTCTGCTGGAAGATAATCCATTTCTCCAAAAGTGATTTCTCTCTCAATAATCTTGTTTCTTTACATTCTAATAAACTGTGCCAGATAAGTGTCCTTTTCTCCACATGTTGGACATATTTCCATATTGAAACTTCTACCCTACTCCATTCAACTTTACAACTTCAGTTCTTACCCATGCAAATCCTTCTCTGTGATCCTTATTATAACATTAAAAACATTTTTCCCTTGCTCAAAGTTTTTTCGTGCATCTGTATAAACTAAGGATTTTTTACTAATAAGGCCACCAAATATTTTTTATTCTTCAATATCTTTGATCCTTAGCTTAATTTCTTTCCAAAAACATTTCTCTTTTAATTCTCAGTCTTCCTACATATCTTCCATACCAATAATTACCAAAATTTTCTTAATTGCAGTGACCCTGGTATCTCTTTGTTTTATCTTTCTTGCAAAATTAAGCATTGTCTCAGAATATATTCTTCCTCTAGCCTATTGATCCTGAACCAATATATATTTTCCCCATATTCCCTAATCCTAACTCTGCTTGGGCAGCCCCATTGGGTGAAGCACTTGGTAAACCCAAAATTAGTTCACAGATACTTGTATGAATCAAATCAGCAGTCATCAAACCTGCAAGTATCTCCAAAATTTCTCCACATATTTTTGCCTCAACTCTTTCCATTGCATACCTGGTAGTTTTCCTAGATAAACTTTTACAGCTTTAATTGCCAATTTTCCCCCTAACAGTACTCTGCATTACTATGTAATCGTATTCCTAGATATTCAGATTTCCTAACCACATCAATTTCTTTTCCTTCCCAGACCATCTCTAATCTTTCCTCAGTTTAGAATCTTTCTTGAATAACATAATCTTAGATTTCATTATATTAATTTTAAAACTCCATTCTTTACCAAAACCAAAAATTGCTTTAATTGATTTCCTTAATCCTAGATTAATTACACAGGGCAACAATGAAAATGTTTTGGGCTTAAAAATAGTGAATTTACATGTATTTCCATCTGCTGAATTCATAAATCACCGTAAAAATGATAGATTAGCTCTTGTTTTGAAGATAAAGTGACATTTCATTTTTTAGAGTGAAGATTTTAAATTTGGGGGAATTTTTTGGGGGGGAGTTGGCACACCTGTCAAATAACAAAACACAAATGCTCTTCAGCTGTTTGTAAGTCATAAACATAGATACTGTTGCTGTGACTGTGAATTACATGTAGTTTCTACTGAAATTAATGCAAAATTTCTGGTTCGCGAGTGCTTTTTAGTGTAAAATTTGTAAAAATGCCACGAAAATGTGTAAATATGGTGAATAACTTTTGTTATATTTGTGGTGAAATAACATTTTCCTCACAGAAACGCAATCTGACGCCTCTTGTAAAGACTGCCAAGCCTCTTGTGGACCCAAAAGACGTTCTTCTTCCACCCCTACATATCAAGCTGGGTTTGATGAAAAACTTTGTCAAAGATGTGAACCGAGAAGGACGGGCCTTTAAGTACATCAGAGAGAAATTTTTGAAATTAAGTGATGCAAAAGTTAAGGAAGGCATTTTTGTCGGACCACAAATAAGAGAACTTGTAAAGGATCCTGCATTTGACCAAGTTTTGGAGGGGAAAGAAAAGGAAGCTTGGGAAGCCTTCAAGGGTGTTGTTCATGGATTTTTAGGCAACAAAAGAGATGACAACTACAAGCATTTGGTGACAGTGCTCCTGCAAAAATACCGTAACCTTGGATGCAACATGTCCCTTAAGATCCATTTTCTCCACTCCCACCTAGACTTTTTCCCTCCTAATTGTGGAGCTGTTAGTGATGAACATGGGGAGAGATTCCATCAGGACATTTCTGTTATGGAACAAAGATATCAGGGCCGTTGGAATGAAGTAATGCTTGCGGATTACTGTTGGTCTTTGTATAGGGATTCTGCGGAACTCCATCACAGGAGGCAAGCTAAAAGACGACGAAGTCAGTAGGCCACCACATGATTCTCTTCAGACACGACTATCTGCGAAGTATTTTTCCAGTAATTTAGAACTCTTAGCATGTAATTACCAGTTAAAAAAATCAAATGCACTTTCATTGTTGTTAGCATGTATGTAATTAAAATATATCCTTTTCTCTCAATCCATTAATATGTAATACTTCTACCTTGTGTATATCATAGAAACTAGAGCTAATAAAAATTTTTCATTGTCATATTTGTTTTTCTCAACCCAAAATTAGTAAGAATTGCCTCATGAAGTGCTCGAAACATTCAAAAATTATTTTTTTGTTGCCCAGTGTTACTAAACCTGCAACTAAATCATCTCCAAAAAGTAGCCTAGGGATCTCGTTTATTATTAATTTTTGGAACATGCACATTGGCTTTGTGCATCACCTTTAGAATATCATCAATTTACAAATTGAATAATACAAAACTTAATTTACAGCCTTTTGTTAAACCAGTTTGATTTGAAATAGTTTCAGTCACCATATTATTCTGATGTTAATACAAAATTCATTATCAGTGTAAATCATTTGTTATATTCTTATAAACCCTTACTTACCCCTTGTGTACTTAATGTGAACTATTCTTCTACATCATGGTTTATTGAGTCAAGAGCTTTTTCCAAATTCCACAAAAAGCATATATAGACTTTTTCATGCTCAAAAATTTGTTTACCATAATATATATTACAAAAATGTTGTCAATGGTTCTCTTATTCTTTCTAAATTTTGCCTGAAATTCCAAAATTTTGTTTTCTCATTCTGCCCAATTTTGCACTCTTTCTGCTAATATTCCCACATATATCTTTTCTATCCTGGCAATAAAGTAATTCCCTATATGTAGCTTCCAGTAGGTAGCTGCTGATGAGCTGGGGACTGGGGGAGCTGAGCCAATCAAATTAGAATAAATTTTGATTGGATTCAGTGCCTCCAGGAATTGTCGAAGGCACTGTTCCTAATTGCTATATTTAAAAGTAATGTTTTTTTTTATTTGTGTATATTTTGTATTAAAAAAATCTGTATTTAATGCATGAGAAATAAATACTACCACTACCACTAGCTGGACTATATCTCTACCATGCAATTAGTGATACTTTCCTCTGTTTTTTCCTATGAGCAAGCCACCTACTTGTTTGCCATGCCATGGAGGAAGTATTATGGCTGCTGACTTGTTGGCCTTGCTGACTGTCTCAATCATAACGCAGCTGTTTCTGAATGTGTGTTGTGTTGCTCGTTTCTAAATTTGACAGTATACATATAGTGTCTCATATTTTTATGTAAAATTTGTATGTGCTAACTCAGTGGTGAAAGAATCATAGGACCAATTTTTTTGAGCAAACATTTTATTCTGTTTCTTATGTGAATAGCATATTAACCCCTTTTTTCAGAGAATTAACCAATAGGGATAATGATCATGCATTTTTTGAATAGGACTCTACCATTGCTCACAATGTGAATAAGTCTATGAGAGCAATTCACAATGTGTTTCCATAAGACAGAGTTATTAGTAGAGATTTGTGGCTCCCTTGGTCCCCTGATTTAACAGCCTGTGTGTATTTCTATAGTAAATTAAAAAATACAGTGTACAAGACGAATCCACGCTATAAGAACTCAAAGATAATATTTATCAGGAAATTGTCTAGATTTTCCAAAAGAACTAAAGAGAATGATGAATAATTTCCTAAAGATATTCCAAAAATTTGTATAGAATGAAGGTGGGCAGTTTGAGCACCTCATTTGATAATTTGATAATAAGCCTCTTAAATTGGTTTGTATATTATGGTATGGTAGTTTGTTTACTGTTTTACCCTCCAATCATTTATACCTGGATGGCCAGCTAATGAGTGTCATGCTCACCCATTGGCAAAACACTCTGGAGCAAAATAAAATTGATTGCATCACATGTTATATTGGCACTACTATTGATCTTTTGGGTATACTTCTCCTTCAAATATTTTATTCAACATCTTACTTAATAAAAGTAAATTGTTTTCATTTAAACTTAAAATTCCCCTGGTGTACATCTATACCACTCTCTTCATTACTTTTTGAGTATACTAATCTGATCTTTCATTTTATTCTCTGCCTTTCTAATTCATTAACATTTTATATATTTTCCATAAAAATATTTCTGGACTATTCCTATGGCTTTGGCTCTTAGTGGAAAATGATTACTCTGGAACCTGAAAATCAATAAGATAAGCCTAAAATTCTACTGCTCGTATAGTGTATATTTTAAGAACACTCTGCCCATTTTTATTCAAAGGTATCACCTGTGGAATCTCATCTGAGTAGAATATTTAGAACACTCTTTATGGTTTCACTTACATGAACAAGACTTCTATGGATCAGGTTGGAAATAACAAAATGGAATTCATGTAAGTGAAGCCATAAAGAGTGTTCTAAGTATTCTGCTCAGAAGAGATCATTAATGGATGTTTCACTGTGTTTGATTCCAAATTGAATTAACATTTAAAAAAATACCTATGGCATGTCTTTTCCTCTTGCCCGTTGCACATCAATTAATTAAACTCTTTACAAAATTCTAGCAATTGCTTTCCCTCATCATTACAACTTTATCTTTACTACTTTGCCTTTCCCAATCGTTTTCTTTAGTTTCTTCCTCCTCTGTAGAAACATTCAAATCCCCCGTTTTAAAATCTACCTACACATATCTATTTTGTAACTCTTCTAGATTCTCTTAGCACAATCTCACCAATCATTTAACGTATACCAAATTATTGAATTATCACGGAGGTCTTTTATTACATTTACTATACTTTGCAGATTACTTCTGATGAATAAATTAACTCCCTCCTATACAGGTCCATTGTCCTGACCCCCTTTGTATTATAAGAATGAAAACCATTCTCTTCAGTAACCACATCTTTTGTCAGCAATTTCTCAACAACTGGAATCAAACCAGCCACTTTCCAAACCTGTTTAGTACCACCACCCTTCCACATTCCTATGACATAAGCTACAATGCTATTCCCAATACTGAACCTTTTCTTTCAAACCCAAGCTGTTTTTTGAGACCAAAAATGATATGCTATGGCCAATTTCTCATATGTTGCTTGAAACATTAAGTAGTGTTGCTGTTGATTATACCAATATATTTTTTGTGGCAGTCTTTACATTGATTTCATAAATACCTGAATGTTTGTGGGAGGAGTTTGTTTTTTATATGGAACATTGTTAGTGGGAAAGCATAATATCCAGACCTGACACAAAATTATGTCATACGTAAAGAAATTCTTTTTAAAACATATGGTTTCTATTGTACATGAGAAGATTTTTTTAAAAAAAAGTATTTGTTATGAAGGTGCCAACTACATAATTACGGGACAGTATACTCAATTCAATATATGTGATTTAATAAAAATGGTATATGTTTGCATGATGTCAAAGTCAACTTTCTTTATGTGTATTAATATTTTGAATAAAATAATATTAAAATTAATTAATTAAAATGTAAATTAGAACTTGCACAGTGAAGCTAATCCTATTAATTGATATCATTGATGATTCAGTTGAACTACACAATCTTAAAGCTTCACTTACTTTTCATAAATGTATGGAACCGGTTTCCAGAACATTTAGTTTCCATCTTCAGCCAGGCTAAAGTTCAACTGTCAGATATTTTGTAGAGCTGTGGGAATGTGTATTTTGCTCTGGTGGCGGTGTGATAAACTTGTGGTTTTATGTTTTCATCTCCGGCAATTCACAAGATTGGAAATGGTATGCATCCCATCAACATCATCAATATTCCATCTTACTATTTAGCAAAATGGTTAGCTAATAGATTCAAGACATTACCAAAATTTCAAGGCAGGAGTATAAACAAGTCATATCAGTTAACAGAAAAAATTAAGGACATAAAATTACATCCCTCTCACACTGTTATATCTTTCGACGTAGAATCTCTGTTTCCAAGCATACCAAAAGAAAAACTCCTGATTTATCCACATGATTGGCTTAAAACAAGTGGAATTAAGGATACACACATAAAAGAATACATCAAACTCACAGAAATTTGAATAAACAAGCCTTTTTTACTTTCAAAGGAAAATTTTATAAACAAAAGCAGGACTTAAAATGGGCAGCCCCTTATCTCCACTTCTAGCTAACCTCTTCATGAGTAGATTTGCACACACATCAACACAGCTTTTCCATACATATTTAAGGTATGGTACAGATATGTAGACAATATATTTGTCATAGTTAACAAAAAACTCATTGATGATGCCTTAAATCTTTTGAATATACAAGATATAAACAAATCATTTACATACAAAATAGAAACAGATAACATGTTGCCATTCTTAAATATTAAAATAATGAAATGTCAAGAAAATCTTGACTTTGAAATATACAGAAAGAATACATATGCAGATAATCACATCAAAGCAGGCAGTTTTGACCCCACAGCGCACAAACATGCAGTTTAACTTACCAGCTAGTTAACCTACAAATTAGCAAAGAAGAATATTTAATGAATACAAACAAATAGAAGAAAGAGCAGTTAAAAATGGTTTTAAAATGAACTAGTACACAAAAAGGTGCAGAAATTCAAGATTCAAAAACATATCAAAGAAACCACAACACTTTCAGCAAGAAAAGATAGCTAATTTTTAAAAAGTTCACATATCATCCATGGGCTACAGAAAAATGTCAGAATATTCTTAAAGTTTTCAATATCAGGTTGGCACCAATTAATAGATTTAATGTTAAAAATTTACTGATAGATAATGTTATTGACAGTATTCCACAAGAGGAAAAAGCAGGTATTTACAAAATAAATTATGCAGAATGTAAAAAAAATCTACATTGGAAAAACAAAGAGAAACATTTCAGGAACATAAAGTACAAGCAAATAGAGAAATCAAAAGTAGCATATCATTTTGGACACAAAATTACGACATAATAAATAAAGCAAAATTATTAAAATCAATACAAGGACCTACAGAACTAGCAACCTGGGAGAAAATCTACATCTACAAATACAAAGACAGTTTAATGAACTTCGACATTGCCGGAGATAAAAACATAAACTACTAGTTTATCACACTGCCACCAGACCAGAATACCAACAGCTCAACGAATGATCGAATGTCGTTGCACTTTAGCCTGGCTGAAGATGGGAACTAAATGTTCTCGAAACTGGTTCCATACATTTATGAAAAGTAAGTGAAGCTTTAAGGTTGTGTAGGTTAACTGAGTCATACAATGATATCATTTAAAATAATATTACTTTAAGTTAAATCTAGTAAGGAGCAAATAAGTTTTCCTTAATTTTTTAAACAATTTTCATATAGGATGGAGCAGCTACAGGAGAAGAAGACAGAATATTAGTAATTGGAGCAACAAATAGGCCACAGGAATTAGATGAAGCTGCACGAAGACGGCTGGTTAAGAAACTTTACATACCTTTACCTGATGGTCAGGTACAGTTTCTTTTAGAATATTTTACACAGTAAATATCTAGCATTCGTTTCTTGCATGAAACAGTTGGCACTGCAATGTGTGCAGCAATCCCACCTCCTTGTGTGCACCTAGGTAACGCTAAGCAGATTACAGATATGGGAAGTTTTCCAAGATGTAAGAGCTCAAATACACAACAGTGCTTTTCAACGCTACTCTGGAATACTGGTGGAATAATCTCAGAAATATTATTATATAAACATAATGTAGATATCTTTGCAACTGAAGTTGATATTGACATTGATAATAAAAAGTTTAATAATTTTAAAAACTACAAAATATGTTATAAACATCGACAAGTGGCATACTAGTAGGAGCCAAAAACTCTCTTTTAAGTAAAACAACTCCACAGACTATGCTGAAATAACTCTTATCAGAAGTATGATTAAGAATGCAAAATATACCATTTTTGGTATATAGAGTCCCCCAAATAACCACCAATTAAATCTTAATTTAAAGTTAAACAAAATGGTTCCAGCAACATTGTCCTAACTTGAAGATAGTAAGTGAAGTGTGTAAAAAGGTACCCACATTGTATTAGTTAAAATGTAATATCTTCACTGTAAACAGCTTCAAAATTATATAAATACATTAAACAAAATATCCTAATAGCAGACCTGAATGGACATTCAAAACAGTGGGTGTACAAATTCTCCAATGCAGTAGGAAAAACGATTGAAGAATTTTTGGAAGCAAATGCATAAATTTAATATTCAAAAACAATGACCCCAAAACTTTTACTCATAATACTGGGAACTCAACAAATCCTGATATTGCAAATCACACAACTAGAAGACATAAGTAGCAACCATAGAGTCATCATAACTAAAACCATCCAGCCACAAATGAATAATTTAAAAGCTGAAGAGATGCAACTTCCAAATAGCAGACTGGATAACTTTTCAGAAAATTACTGACAAAAAATTTGAAGATGTTGACATGGGGAAATGCCTGCTGAAACTAATCATAGTTAAAAAACTGATTAATGCCTCAAAAATAACAATACTTGGAGGAAAGGGTATTAGGTACAAACCTTTTTGGAATCAGAGATTATCTGCATTAAAAAGAGACTGAGATAACACCAGAAATATAGCAGAAGCAACAAAAGATCCTAACTTAGTGAGAGGTTGGAGAAAACTTCATTTCTAAATGGGAAAATAAGAAATGCTAAGGAGTCATTTAACAAACTTCTTAGTTCCCTTGAGTATAGAAGTAATAACACTAAAGTACATAAATATATTAATACATTAAACAATGACCCAGAAACAAAACAAGAACCTCATATTATCAACAACAAAGTCCTCATTCACAATAAAGACATAGCCAACAGATTTGCCACTCACTACAAAATTGCACATACATTGAATAGAGACAATGGGAAATTAAACAAAATATTAAAAAGGCATAAGCCTGAGGTATTTTCAGGCCAACACCATCTATTTATTTTATGACAAGTTTACAATTCAAGAACTCAATCAAGCAATATTATCTCTTAAGAACAAACAGAGCCAAGAAGGTACTACTGAACATGTTCAACAAGATCTGGAACTGTAAAGATAGCATTGGTGCTATATGGAAAAAAGCCATAATCATTGCAATTAAGAAGAAAGATGAACCAGCATGCGAGTTTAGACAGTTATAGGCCTATATCCTTAACCTCAGTACTTGCTAAAACAGTGGATAAAATGGTCACTACAAGATTAACTTATTACCTGGAATCTCAAAATCTCCTTTCATACCATCAAGCAGGTTTCAGAAAGCACTATTCCACAATCAATCAGGTTTTCCATTTAAGACAAAAATTTCAAAATGCCTTCAACAAAAAAGAAACGACAGAAAAGACAAAGTGTGGAGAGAGATTTATTTATAAGATGAGTAATATTGGGAGAGGAAACATGTTAAGATGGTTGGTTTATGGATATATTATCACAAAGGTACATAACTGTAAAATGGAAGAATGTCCTCTGTAAATGGTATAAGACTAAAGTAGGCCTTCCTCAAGGTTGTGTCTCCAGTCCAATTCTTTTTAATATTTTCATATATAACATCAACAAAATATTAACTGACTTCCCAAAGGGAAATATGGGATTGTTTGCAGATATTATCACCATATGGATTAGCCAAAAAAAAAAAGAAAAGAAAAAGAAAAAACAACACTACAGAAATGAAATGCAGAAATGTATCAATAGCATGGAAACATGGGTATCCACCAACAATATGCAAATAAACACTAAAAAGATAAAAAGTTGAAAAGTTGAACCTTAGCATGGCTGAAGATGGGAACAAAATGTTCTCGAAACCGGTTCCATACATTTATGAAAAGTAAGTGAAGCTTTAAGAGTGTGTAGTTCAACTGAATCATACAATGATATCCATTAACTAAAAAGATAGTTTTCCAGTCTTCAACACACTATAGATGATTCAGAATTGAAAATCAATAATGAACTATCGCAAGAGAAAGAACATTCTAAATATCTTGGTATAACACTTGACAAAAAACTTTCCTTCTCTGAATAGATATTGACAGCATAACTAATAAAGTAAATAAGAAGAACAACATATTAAGAAGGCTAGCAGGAATCAAATGGAGAGGATCCATAGGTCTCCAAAATGACATGTACAAAAGATACATAAAGCCCATTCTACTCTATGGAGGTGAGATAATGTCCACAATAAACAACCAACTTTAAACTAAATTGCATACAATACAATCTAGATCCTTAAGAATAATAACAGGAGCCATTAAAACAACACCAATTGCTATAATGCAGAGCATAACTAACAATCTACCAATTAAAATAGAGCTAGATATTAAAATGGCTATACTGGGACAGAAATTAAAAAGTAATCAACACAGTATTCCTGACAGCAAAATTTCAAAAATAAACACTAAACCTTCATTATACCAACTGATCCTTTACAATATATGGATATCAATGTGAAACTAAGTCTGAATATAAAATATTTCTCAGTCACTAAGGAGAGAAAAAAAGTGTTCATACTTCACTATAGATTTACATTGTGGAATGTGACTTTGAGTCTCAGGATTTTGTTGTGAATGGAAAAAAAAAATCATATTCTACAGTTTCAAAATTGAGTTGAGTACCAATTTCCAGTTAAAACCTTACTTTTTGCCTTAATTATGGCTGGCAATTTTAACAATAGTATGATATTTTAACTTGGTAGCAAAATGTTAAGCTGCTTATCCATGTTGTACGAGAATACATACATTTTATACTCTTTTTAGTAATTTAAACTGGCAATTCTTGTTGATGCTTTATCTTAAAGGCTGCAAAGTCTTAAAAACTGTATTACTCTTTAATATTCAGGAAATCGTATTGAATTAAAAAGTCCATAGCATTTCTAATGAATTTTTCTATTTGGTCCAGGCACGCCAACAAATTGTGGAAAGGCTTATGTCTAAGGAAAATCACTCTCTCACAAAGAGGGATATAGAAGAGATCTCTGAATTTACTGCAGGATATTCTGGAGCAGATATGAAGAATCTATGTCAGGAAGCTTCATTAGGACCAATTCGATCAATAGGTTTTATGGATATTCAGTATATTCAACCTGACCAAGTACGTCCAGTGTCTCTTGAAGACTTTAAACTTGCTCTCACAAGGATTCGTGCCAGTGTATCACCAGGAGATTTGGACAATTATGTAACATGGGACAAACAGTATGGCTCAGGAGGTGTAGCTGTAAGTAATGCAAATTTTAAAGTGTAGTGTGTTACTGTCATGTTCTTAATAAGAATTGAGAACAGCAGTTAGAAAAGTTGAATTGGCTATGTCACTTTTTTTAAGAAAAAGTAAAATTATAATATATGTAATGAGAACCACATTGTGAATAAATTTCATGTGCAGCAATTGCACAGATTATCTGTGACAAGAAATTCATATAAAATGTAGATGTTCTTCAATGATTTTCCTATTAAAACTTTAAAATATAGCAAACTGTAAAATGTATTTAAAAAGTGCCAAGAGCAATTTGTTTTCCATTCTACTCTTGTGTAACAGTGTTTTCTGTAAATGCTGTTTAGTGACCTTTAATATTATGTTTGGAAAATGAAAATACTTTGTTTGGCATAAAAATTATATTTTTTATTACAGTGAGAGTCCAGTTTTTATTTTCACTTTATGATTCTTTAAGTGAACTAAAGGAGTCCTAAAAGTTATGCTAGCAATGCTGCTGATAGAAAACTAAAATGTTTGCTTATGTGACATCTAAACTACATTGATTGACACTGTAATTGTTTAAAATACCTATTGAACAGTCACAGTTCTATTGTTTACTTTGAAAATGTAGTTTGCACTCCTATGTTACTTTTCTATGTTACCTTCTTTGTCCAAACCTTTCCGGTACCGTAATGCAGATACCTTAATGTCCTGTTTGCACAGTCACCTGTTCACTTCGGATTTCACATTGTTAGTTAATTTATTATTTTCTTAATTGTTGGAGTTGGAGGTAAAGATGGAAATCACTTGGAGCAAGAACTAGTGAATACAGGGAAGGCAAAACTTTTCCCAATTAACTTTCTGAGTAGATTCAGATTCAGATTCAGATTTATTCACCATAAGAATTTGTACAAATTTTTGGTTTCGTCAATATAGTAGGAATATATACATGTATTAAATAGTGAATACAACAAAATACTATATACTAGCACATTCTGATTAGTGCAGAGTGGCGGTTGCATTCTTGAATGAAGATCATCTTTCCATTTTGGCATCTTAGCTCCTGTGGACAGAAAACAGAGCAGCACAGTATCTCCACCAGAGTAGTATGTACATTAAATAATATTCTATTAAGCATTTGGCACTTACATTTTTATATCTGGGCTACTATATCTTCTTTAGGGCGTTTATTCATGTCATTACAGTATCTGAAATTCATCAATTGTATAGAACTGTTTTGTAAGTAAGACTTTATTAATTTCAGTTTTAAATGATTTAATTGTTGCTAAGTCCCTTAGATAAGGAGGTAAGACATTATACAATTTTAAACAATTATATTTGAAGGATCTCTCGTATAGTTTCGTGTTATGCTTATGTTGGTGGAGTTTAGTTTTATTTCAAGTATTATGTGAATGAATCTCAGTATTGATTACAAAATCATCTAAGTTAGTCCGGACATAGTTTAGAATTTCTTTTATATAAACACAGGGGACTGCTAATATTTTTAGATCCTTAAAATGTTTCCTGCAGCTTTCTTTTCTTGGGATACCAATCATGGTTCTTATCGCTCTCTTTTGAAGCTTGAAGATGAGATGACTATTTACAGAGTTTCCCCATAATATTACTCCATATAAAATATGCGAGTGGAAGTACGCAAAGTAACAACTTTTGAGTACATCTAATGTTACTCTTGTCCTCAGTTGGCTGAGAACATAGCAAGCCTTGCTTAGTTTTGTAGCTAGTTTTTCAACATGGTTATCCCATGAGAGGTTTAAGTCAATCCATAACCCCAAAAATTTTGTTTCTGACTCATACTTTATAGTTTTTGACCCAAGCATGATTCCCGGAGTAGTTATGCTTTTGTTGTTTTTGTGCTGGAAATTAATTGCTACTGTTTTTGCTTCATTTATCAGAAGTTTGTTAGTTTTGAACCAGGTTAACATGGCTTTTATTACTGCTGTTATTTTTGCTTCCAGGTCAGTACTTTCTTTTCCGCTTATAAATATGCTTGTATCGTCTGCAAAATTTTAATCCTTTGAGGTGAGAGCAGATGAGCATTGTCATGCAGGAGCATAACTTTAGCAAGTTAAAAGTCCAGGGTGTTTTAACTTGATTGCATCAAGATCTCAAAATATTTTTCAGCATTCACACTAATTTTTTCAGGCACATAGTCCAACAAATCCCTAACATTTCCTGAAGAATTTCATGACCTTGCAGAATTTTTCCAACTATGCTTTGCCTTTTTGTCTCGGATGTTGATGTGCACAGCTTTCATTGTTTTATTCTGAATTTATACTCTGTTGCTTATGAACATGAGAGAATAAACAAGGATCCTTCTCTATAGACTTTTTGATATACTCAACCCACCCAAGTCAGTTGCTTTTTTTCATTATATTGGCTTCATATTTTATGTAAAAAAACATAAATGGTACTAGAACAAAAAAAAAATATGAGGAATAAAATACCATTAAGGATTTTTATAACATGAAATGATTTTCATATTAATAAAATTTGGAATCTAATGCAGGAAAAATGCATTAATAGTCTCTTCTGAGTTGAACTATTTAGATACACTCTTTTTGACTTCACTTAGTGGAATTTCCTCAGAACAAGAGTCAAAGAAACATGTTCTGAGTAAATAAAGAGGTGTCTAAATAGGTAGATTCAGAAGGGATTATGAAATGAATTGTTTAAATATATAAAATGTGTGGTCGACTCAACCTGCAATCCCAGTGTGGAACCAGTATAAAAACAAGCTGAATGCTATAATTGAGATTATTATATGATTGAGTTGAACTAACACTTGCTCCACTCAACATGTTCTGAGCAAATAAAGAGTGTGTCTAAATAGGTAGATTCAGAAGGGATTATGAAATGAATTGTTTAAACAATATATAAAATGTGTGGTCGACTCAACCTACAATCCCAGTGTTGAACCATACGTATAAAAACAAGCTGAATGCTATAATTGAGATCATCGTATGATTGAGTCGAACTAGCACTTTTGCACTGAATCATAGATCAATGATCTCAATTATATGATTAGCTTCACTGTGCAATGTTCCAATTAATATTTTTAGTTAAGCTGACTGCTGTTTGCATTTCATGTGGTTTGAGTCAGCATATAATTGGTTGTATAATGAAGCAAATTAATATTTTTTCAGAGAAAAAGCTGGAAAAAGTTTTTTTTTTTGTAAAATCAGTACGATTCATATAGACAATGATGAAACTTCTGCGTAATCTTCACCAGTGAAATAATTGTTTAATATGTTCACTGTCTTGCCACATTTGTCTAGAAAATGTGTTGCTAGAACTTTTGAGATAAATTTTTGGAAAAGAAAAGTACAGATACTATTAGCAAGTGGTCTACTATTACTTTCTCTTCATGTCCAGAGAAGAATAGCAGTTTTCTATGCTTTTCAACATGACATCCTGAAATATGATCCTCCAAAGTTGTTCCTTGAAACCCATCCTGTTTTGGTGTTTGTTAATTGAATAATTTTTTATTTGCATTTTCAAAATTGCTTTAGAAAAAAATCTATATTTTTCTCCCAAGTCTCTATAGCTTATTCTTCTCATAGGTAGCTACTAGAGAGATGATTTTTGCTCATCAAAATACATATTTGCAGCAGTATTTATTATTTGTTCACTTTATACAATGGTGGTTTTTTAATGAAAATACATAACAATGTGCAGGGAGAGGTTAAAAATAAAATACATGAATTTATATGGGTATTATATCTCAGGGGTTAAATAATAAATTTTCCTCTCCAACTTTCCGCTGACTTGCTTCCCCAACTCTTGCTGGAATTTTTGTTATATGAATATAACAGGGAAAGGGATATTACGCGGACTTGCTAATTTTCGCGGGAAAATCTCGCAGAGCTGCACACTCAACCCGCTGCTTAAGAGGTTTACTCAAGACTGGCTTCGCTCGTCAGGCATACAGCCTTCCCTCCTCAAGGCCGTGTCCGAGGGTGCATTGTTAACTAAACAAAAGAACATGTTTTCCCCTTGTTGGTCTCTGACTGCAGGCATTCCAGAGGACAACACTGTTTCTTAAAACAATTTCGTACTGCCCTCTGACTACAGGAAAAGCATACAAGCTAGCAATTATTAACCTCTGAATTAATAATAACCTTACAGCTGTAACTGTATATGCAGACCACCTGACAATTATCAATTTCCCAACATTTATAAACTGGAACCAATTATTTCAACTTCACATGCCCCCTCATACAAAGGTTTCTCTATCCGAAGGGTAAGAAAACTTCGTATGTAAACCCCGTGGATATTCAGTGAAGTTTAAGAATTGGCAGAAAATAACATACACATATACATCTTAAGATATTAAGTTTCTATAAGTTAAAAGAAAAAGAAAGAAACATTAGTACGCTCTCCCACAACAATTCACAATGAGAGAAAATAAAAATAAAATAATGTACTATTATTACAGATTGGTTTTTAAGATTAGTTCTTTGTCCTCAATGTTTTTAATTTTCTTTCTTGCCTTCTCTTTTGGTTACGATTTAATGACAATTTTAATATCTCTTAGCATGTTCTTTTACACTTTATTATATATGCATGTCACTGGAGTGAATTGGTGTTCCGCTTAATAATGGGTTACAATATTTCTATTTGCCCACTACCTGGAATTAATATACACTTGCACTGAAACACTTTTTGTTTTTGACACACGCAACCTAGGTATTACAACAATTAACACCGCTTTACATTTATTAGCAATGTACACTATTCGTTTATCAATTCACTTTCACTAATTACATTTCTTTTTTGTGACCACTGTATACCTTTCTAAACTTTTCTTATGACATCTGCCTTACAATAATATACCATAAGCTTAAATTCTACTCACATTATTACAATGAATGTTTTCGTTTCTCTATAGTCGAAGATGCTTATCATACAACATATTAAATATTTCCCGCAAACTCATTCACCTGACCCGATAAATTATTCCCCGCTTTCCTGAGTGAGGGTTTTAAAAGGCCGTAAGAGCTGTCGGTGATATCGCCCTATGATTTTGCCATTCTTGGGGTCGACTAATTCGTATGTACGGTCGCCTAATAGTTTTTAATAGCATAAGGCCCTTTGTACAAAAGTTCAAGCCTTCGTGACCGTCTCCGTAGCAAACTTGAGAGTTTATTTTTTTTCACCAAAACCATATCATGCTCCGCTGGTTCTCAGCGATGTCGGTGTCTTTTCGCCTTATCCATTCTTTTTAATGCCTTGTCCTGGATTCGGGCAAATATTTTGCGATACAATTCTTCGTCGCTCAACAGGCCCTCTCCATGGTTAATTGCTGGTGGAAGATTAGGAATTATGGGGTTCAGGCTCCCGTTTCGTCAGAACCTTTACCGGAGTGCATCTAGTGATAGGATTTATGGAATTATTTAGTATATGTTCAATTAAGGGGCAGTACTCCACCCAACTAGAATGTCGCTTATGGCACAGGATTCTCAAATGAGTTCCCACTTCACAGCTCTTTCTGCTGGGTTACTCTGAGCATGGTATAATGAACTATTTAGTAACTTGATTGTTGAAAATGTAAGTCCGAAACTTTTGCAGGGCGAAAAAAATGGCTGCGATCTCCAGTTCAGTCACGCAAGAATTCGCTTCCATTCGCGAACAACCACGTGACGCAGTGGCTATGATATGTCTGGAATCGTCTTCATGAATTTGCAAAAGAACAGCGCCAAAACCTTTGCTCGATGCATCAGTATAGATTACATAAGGTAAACTTGACCTTGGCCTTTCCAACAATATAGATGTTTGAAATAGTTGTTTTATGTTGTCAAAAGCCGTATGCTCTTCGCTCGTCCATCGCCATTTTGTCGTTGATTTCAAGAGTTCTCGGAGGGGGGCCGCTGCTAATGCATAATTGATACTGCAGGATGCCGAAAAATCTCCGAAGCTGCTTTACATTTCGAGGCCGGGGAATGTATTCCCTCGACTTTCTCAGGGTTTGGTTTAAGGCCCTTCGCTGAAATAATGAACCCTAAAAACTCAGTTTCCGGCTTAAAAAAAACAGTTTTCCCGAGTTTAATGGTCTCTAAGCTTGGTCAGGATGAAATCAATATGTTTAATATGCTGTTCAATATAGTCATCAAACACCAGAAAATCGTCAACGTACTGAGCAGCATACTCCCGTGTTGTATCCTGAAAGATGGTATGTAAAGCACGTAACAGGGCCGAACCGCTGGTAGCCAACCCGAAGGCACAACGTTTAAACTTATAGCTTATCCCATTATGAAGAAACGCAGTATATGGTCTAATTTCTTTATATAACGGTATCTGCCAATAAGATGAAGTGAGATCCAGATTGGAAAAGAATTTTCCACAGGACAGTCTGGTGAGGAGTTGATCACCACTTGAGGCCGAAATCGGTCGGGCACCGTGTGGTTGTTAAATCGTCTCACGTCAAGGATCATTCTAAGCTGACCGTCAGCCTTTCTCACCCAGCACAAAGGGTTTACAAAACAGGAATTGGAAATTTCAATGACCCCATCACGTAACATATTTCCTATAACTTGGTCTGCCCTGTCTCGCAGAGCAAGGGGTATTGGCCGAGGTTTGTGCGTATACGGAAACAAGTTTTTAACCTCAAAGCGATGAATATATACATTGCATCTTCCTGGGGAATATGAAAATACATCTAAATTTCTGATAAGCGTTTTTTCTAGTAGCTCCCTTTGTGGCATATCCAACCCGTGTGCTTCATTTGCCTTTTTGTGCATTTGCTCGATGAGCTCTATTGAAGTACCTAAACGCAGCTGATTTATGGTTCGGGTATCATTCGTGGCTGTGTTCAAGTTGTTCATGGCGGTTAGGCTGTATAAGTGCTCTAGGCAGTCCTCACAGGAACTGAACGGGGTGCAAAGAGGGGAGCTCTCCTCATTGAAAGTTTGTTGAAGGTCGTCCTTGATTTCCATTAATACATTGCTGAGGCCAACATCCACCTGCTCGACAAAGAAAACTTCATCTTGTACATTCTGCTCCTCCCTTGACGGCTTCACTTTTTCCTGGTGGTCTTCGTCGCTAAAGGCGGCAGATACAGTGGTGGACAATTTCTTTATTTGAAAAACTTTTTTCTGAAAATCAATGAGGGCTTGCCCTGCAAAAAATGTGTCGCAACCCAGAATAATATCAGTAGTTACATCTTGTACATTCTGCTCCTCCCTTGACGGCTTCACTCTTTCCTGGTGGTCTTCGTCGCTAAAGGCGGCAGATACAGTGGTGGACAATTTCTTTATTTGAAAAACTTTTTTCTGAAAATCAATGAGGGCTTGCCCCGCAAAAAATGTGTCGCAACCCTGAATAATATCAGTAGTTAGTCTGGGAACTACTAAGAACATCAAATCAAAGATCTCTCTTTCAATTCCAACCTTAAGTAACGCCTGGAATTTCACGCGCTCTCTTTTCTTACCGACCGACACGGAACAATAAACGCCGCAGATGGATAGGCATTGTATGGTCTTCGTGTTAGCTCGCAGCTTATCAAAAAAATCTAGGCTGCACACATTATGAGTGGCACCTGTATCCAAAAAGGCGGATAAAAGCATGTCATTTATATGGATTTTCACCTTGGGAATGTCGTATGATTCTTCTAGGTAATTATTGCTGGACTGGGTTATCTGTCTCTCTAGTATGCAAATTGGGTCCTGTCTGCCTCTTTCCGGTAAATTTCCGGACGAGCCTAATCCATATCCCCGCCTTATTGAACCCGAATAAGGTCGGAGGGGGGGTTTTCCGAATTGTTTTCAGCTAAGGGAGCGGGGGTTGCTATATCACGAGAATTGGAGGAGTTTGCAGCTCTGGGACGCATGTTTTCCTCCACTTCCTGGGATGGTGAAATTGTCTCCGGTGAGTTACGCCAGTACCTTGTCTGTCTCCTAGTTGTCTCGGTGATCTAGGCCTCTGCCAGTTCCGGGGTTCGCGTCTTCTTCTTCTTTTTCGGGGTGGTTCATCATAGCCTCCACTGAGTTGGTACGGGCGTGATCGGGGAAAGTAATATCTGCCATTTTGTTCTTGTCGGGAAGTCTGAAGTAAATTAACCTGAGGTCTCCTCTGCATCTGGGGGGTGCCATTGTCATAATTCCTTAGTGGCGTTGCCCCCACCCCGCGGTTAAACGTTCTGTCTCGACGATACCGATAATCCCCTTCTCCATGCGGATACGGGAACTCCTCTCTCGGGTACTCCTGGCGGTGATTTCGCTGTAAATCAAACGCAGTGAGTAATTCAATCATTTCAGCGAAGTTACTCGGTTTGGCCACAATGAGATGGTTCCGTATGTTATCTGGAAAATGATAAGCAACCAGAGTAATCAGTTCACGGTCTTCCATGGGCGGCTCAAGGAGTTTACTTTTTTTTCCTAGTGACAAAAAGTAGTCAACCATGCTGATTCCCATGCGTGGATCGTAATGACTATTTGACAAGTCCAACCGAATGGCGTTCTGTTGGGCCGGACTCCAGTATCGGGACATAAAAAGAATTTTGAAGTCATTGTACGAGGTACAGTCAGCTAAAGTGAGGCGATACCAGTTGGCGGCTTGTCCCTTTAGGCACCTTCGGATGAAAATAATTTTCATATCCTCGGGTATATTTTTAATTCTGAAATAATCTTCGAGATCTTGCACAAAAATGTTGGCATTATCATTCCTCTCCTGGCAGAAATCAGGTGGGCTTAATCTCGTTAATCAGCTGATGGGGCCATGACATACAGAAGACTGGGTTGGTACACAGGCAGTATAATGTGCTCTGCAAACGAGCCTCTGATAAATTTACAGTTTGCATGGATGGGTTAGGCATGAGAACATTCACTATAATATTCCCTCCGTCCGACGAGGCCAACATTCATTTATTTCTACCGTAGGTCTGTCGTTCGGACTTACTTGGGATGCTACACTTAGACTATGGCTATTATTAGGAACTTGAGAACTACTCTCTACACTTACATTACTGCACCTAGCATCTTTTAGTTCAGTAAATTCCCTATTTAGTTTCTCTTGATTTTTATCAAAGGCCTGTACTATAAGTCTTACAGACCTGAGTTCAGAGTTCATCCGATCCTCTAGTTCTGAATATTTTGAATTATTGCGGAACTCAATTCACCTTTAACCCTCTCACAGTTTCCTACTCTATTTTCTAACGTGTCGCATTCCTGCCTTATGTTACGTCCTGCCGAATCTGTCCTAGATCTATTTCCCATCCTTCCTGGAACCTTAGTGCAAGATCAGCTTGCGCCTTTTGAATTTCGTCTATCTTGTATTCGAGTTTTGTACTAATATTAATCTCCAACTGAGCTAATTTCTGATTTAATTGTTGACCTCTTTTCTCTAGCTCCTGATTTAATTGTTGATCCCTTTTCTCTAGCTTCCGACTTAGCTCCTTATTCGATTCCTCTAACTGGAGTTTCATAATCCTGCCTATCATAGCTGCGAGTCCATTCTCATCACCTATCATGTCAGTTTCGAGCTTATCTCTCTGTGCATTAACTGGGGTTTCTCCTATCATATCCATTTCACTATCTGGTGCTACCATTTCTGCTACTGCTACAGATCCGCTTATTGTCGGTTGACTAGCCATGACTATTTTCTTGTTCCTTAATATCATCAAATGCTATTCTATTATACAATGTTACATCTAGAATGGCAGTGTCACAAAAATAGAGAAATGCTGAATTTGTCTGTACCTACTTTCCGGCACTACTACTTGCGTCATTTCACGTTGCTCGTGAACCTCTTCTCTCTCGTAGACGTCGTTCCCTACGGCCTTCCTTTTGTGATGTCGCTCTGGAGTCTAGATGTTCCCATTTACAGTAGAATTGATGCTCGGTGTCGTGGTGTCGTGCTGTTCGGCGATGTAGCTTCTTCGGTGTTGGTCGTTGGTCATATCCCTTTTCCAGCTCGTTAAGCATTCACCTTAATGAAAGGCAGCCACACGTTGGGTCGCCATGTTGCAGCGGTATTTATTATTTGTTCACTTTATACGATGGTGGTTTTTAATGAAAATACATAACAATGTGCAGAGGTTAAAAATGTGGAGAGGTTAAAAATAAAATACATTAATTTATATGGGTATTATATCTCAGGGGTTAAATAAATTTTCCTCTCCAACTTTCTGCTGCCTTGCTTCCCCGACTCTTGCTGTAATTTTTGTTATATGAATATAACAGGGAAAGGGATATTACGCGGACTTGCTAATTTTCGCGGGAAAATCTCGCAGAGCTGCACACTCAACCCGCTGCTTAAGAGGTTTACTCAAGACTGGCTTCGCTCGTCAGGCATACAGCCTTCCCTCCTCAAGGCCGTGTCCGAGGGTGCATTGTTAACTAAACAAAAGAACATGTTTTCCCCTTGTTGGTCTCTGACTGCAGGCATTCCAGAGGACAACACGGTTTCTTAAAACAATTTCGTACTGCCCTCTGACTACAGGAAAAGCATACAAGCTAGCAATTATTAACCTCTGAATTAATAATAACCTTACAGCTGTAACTGTATACGTAGACCACCTGACAATTATCAATTTCCCAACATTTATAAACTGGAACCAATTATTTCAACTTCATACTGTGACAGATTTCACTCAAATTTAACTCGTGTGTTTGACTTTAAATCGGAATTCAATATCTTAACAAACACCAATGTATGAAGATTCTATTATGTACTGGCATATTTTAATACCTGTTTTACTTATATATAATTGTCTAATAGTTATGTTGTAAACCATAAGAACAGTTATAATTTTGTAAATAATTTCTTTGTAAACAATATTGAGTCATTGTTAGCTGTTGTGTGGGGAAGGTAACTTGATTCTCAGAGATATGCTCTTCTCTGCTGCTCTAAAGAATGACTCAGCATGGACTCCGATATGTACAAAATGGTCAACTTGAAAAACCCTGCCAACTCTAGGCAAGTTGATAATACTGAAGTTGGTTGGACAATACATGCCCAATGAATGAGCATCCAATATCAGACCCAGGAGAATGTATTTCAATGTAGGTAGTGATATAACATCTTATTCAGCGATGTTGTGTACTGCAAAAACAACATTATTGGAATTCCTGCAGTTGGCCCTTTGCAGCACCCTTCACGTTTATCATGGCCTTCTATGAGCCATGTGTATCACAGAATGTTCAAGTAGCCTTCCTCATGACTGGATATTTCATGATAGATATTCACAATAATGTAAATTTTTTTCCTATCAAAAAGCTTATAACATGTGAGGCATCTTCATGATCATTTATTGGCAAAGGCAGTGTACACATGAAGCTTAAGTGCTTACAATACACCAACAAAATATACCAGTCCACTGATTTAATTGTTGCAGATTATTTTTAGAGGTAAAAATAGGACACACATTTTGGATGACCCTTGTAAATAAATGGTGAGAGGAAGTTTAGTTACCAAAACCACGTGTTTCAAGAGTGTTCAAATATCCTATTGTTCATTACTTTTCATTATCCTAAATATCTTTGTTTTTTATGTTTCATGAGCCATTATGAAAAACATCCCAGAATTTTATGGCTATTACTGCTTCTCTGCACTTGCCCCATTGATTCCTCTCAAATGTGTTTTTTTTTTTTAATTACTGCTACATTTATATCCTTCCTTAATAGGTTGTCATCACATATTTCTTAGTATCTATTTATATTTGTCTTCAGTGGAATCTTCCATCATCGCATCTGTCAGTCCTAGTGGTAACCATACTCGTCTTCTAAACCCAAGATCTTGGGTTCAAACCCGGCCAAGATCAATGGATTTTTTCGGACGTAAAAATCCCAAGTATGGCTTCCTTTGGAAGGGAAGTAAAGCTATGGATCCGTATGATACATTTACAGCACGAATAAGAACCTCAAGCCTGAAAGAAGAGGCTTTGGAGCAAAATTTGTCTGCCATTTCACGCCCTGAACAGAATGGGACACTGGTGACCTGAGATGTTAAAGAGCACCCATAAATAAATCAAAGCAAAAAAGCAATCATTGTATCTAAAGTTGTGTATGTTGTACATCACTCATGTTAACACTGAATATTTAGTCGTACCCTTGGCTGAAGATGAAGACAAAGGTCCTCGAAACCAGTTCCAAATATCACACAAGTAAAGCAATAAGAGTGTTAGTATGACATACCACATTATTTTATTCAGAAAATATTTATTTAAAAAAAAATAGTTCCTTTTAGCTCTTGGAAGATAGCAATAATTTTGATGTTGCATCTAGTTTAAAGCATATCAGGTGATGACAGTAAATAAACTTGCCCTATTTATCCTTATAAAAATACATGGAAATTGACTTTCAGAATTGAACCATTTGAGACATCTAAAGAGATGGCATTATAATTCTGACTTCATGCTGAAAAGTAAGGTGCCTCTTGATGAGAATAATTTCTAGCACAGAAACTGCAAGAGTTCTTAGGCTAAAAAATGATCCAAATAATCTAATCCAAACAGATTAGATTTTAATATTAATTCAATTTGGAATCTAACACAGTGTAACACCCATTAATAAACTCTTCTGATTCTGATGTTTGAAACACTCTGTATGGTTTCACTTAAATGAGGTTTACTTCGAGCATATGTTTCGTGGAACTACCATCCACATCATCAGCTGTTAAACATTTGGAATGATCCAACAGTTGTTTAACAGCTGATGATGTGGACAATAGATTCATGAAACATATGTCCTGAGTAAATCTCATTTAAGTGAAACCATAAAGTGTTTTAAACATCCTACTCAGAAGAGAGATTTTATTTAATGTGCTTCTTTCAAGAATATTTTTCTTAAAAGCCTTAAATCAATTGCTTCATTAATTTGTTACTTTTTTAAAAGCTGCTGTTTCTTTCCAAACTCAGAAAAATTCTGGTGAAAGTCAATGAGATTTTTATAAGTCTACTTTACATGAACTTAGCTTTAACGTACAATAGTTACTGTTAGAACTGTTCTTTGAAGACTTGTTTGCTCCATATTTAAATCAGGAAATGTTGAAGGGTATATGCAACAAAAACCATGTAATTTTTATAAATAAAATAAACTGGATATATTAATTTAGGGCATTATAACTCGGATTAATAAACCAAATGTATTCACTTGTTTAAACAAACTACTATATAACTGTTGCCAGATTTATTGTTATTTAACATTAAATGTTTTCCATGCACTGTATAATTCTTATGTAGTATTTATTGTATACGGTGAACATTAAATTATATACAATCAAACACTTACTAATTGTTCTTATGTTTTCACAGCCTGAAAAGAGCATGTTAAGAAGGAAAAATCTGATTATAAGTGAACTGCAACATACTTCCTTAGTAAATAGAACACACTTATTTATGAAATAAATAGCATCTCCATAGTAATAAGACACCTGGACACAGACTCTGTCCAATTTTGTTATATAATCATTTGCTTTACTTGGCAAAACCACATCAATGTAAATATGCTGCAACCAAATATCTAGTCATCTACATAGCTATATGGTAATTCATAAAAATTATGAATGTTTTATTTGAAAATAAGCTGCACACAAACAATATGTGAATGTTCTCATTTGCAAACACATACAACAAATGTTTCAAAGATTTCTTTTTTAAATGTCCATAATGAAATCACATACTGCAGTTTGCAATGGTCAATGGACACAAAAAATTCAGGTACAAATTCTTTTAACAAAATAAATTTTAATTCTATATCCCCTGAAAGCGTTCTTACTTCATGAGTTCTATATACAGTGAAACTTCAATTTTACATTATCCAATTTTAAGCTTATCTAAAATATTTTCATGAAATGCAAGTCCATACTAAATGTCAAAATTTACATTTTCCACAGTAGTATGTGAGTTTTCAAGTCTTGTACCAAGAAACAGCAGTGTTACACACTTTGCAATGGAGATAAGAGTTTTAAAAGGAGATTGAATTTTTTGGCCGGAGAAATGCATTTTGAATTTTTTATTGACACTAAAAAAGAAATATGTCGTGACTAGTCAAATATGAAACATGATTAATTTAATTTTCTGGATGAAAAAATGAAAAGAGCATTCTATGAATTTTGGTCCTTGCTTCTTAAAGAACAGCAAATCTATTAAGAGTGCCAATGTATGGAATGGCACTCATTTTTGTGGCTTGGTTAAATAACCTACAAGTACTAATGCAACCATCACAGCTTAGAGGCATAAAACAGCTGAATCAACATATTCAATAGACAGCCTAGTTTATAAGTTTGCTTCTGTTAAAGTACAGAGTGTTTATCTGGCCACTATTAGCAGTGTTGGAAAACAAACTCCATTTAATGACAACATGAAAAGAAAAGCGAATGTTAATGCTGGACTGATCACAATGGTAGATAAATTTGTAATATGCTACATTTAATAAATTGTTATTTTTGTTTGTTTTTTATTGCACAATAAAACATTATAAAATTATTTATAGTTTTGCTTTGATATAAGTACCATAACCACAGGCTATCACATTAAATGTTAGCACACTCGTCCATGCTCCCGTCATTTGACAGTGTTGCTTTTACAGTAGCAAGTTTAATCAGTAAATATTGTAAAGAGCATTAAGTGGACCACAGAAACAAAAATCTGTGTAAAATATGTTTTCTTCATTTTAAATTTTCCTCATAGAGTGTAAAATAGGGGTTTCACTGTACAACTGAAATATTTGTATTTATATTTGCAGTACCATAAACGTTATATAAAGAGAGAAAATTAACGGATTGTTTGCGACATATGTAGAGGCGTTAACATCAGTTCAAATGCAGCATCTTTTAGATTTGCTCCTCTAAGATTTGCTTCATGTAGATCACTGCCTGATAGATCACAGTTCTGGAAGATAAAAATACAAAAAAGTGATATTCTAATATACACAGAAAGGTAGTAACTTGGAGAAGTCTACCTTAAGCTAAGATCTTATAAAAGAGAGAATTATTACATGAAGCATTTAATCACTTAAAATTTAAAACCATTTCATAATAAAAATAAATTACCCCAGTAAGATTATTACTCTTGTGCAAAATTAGGCAGCTGAAATTCAATTATCTTTGATACATGGAACATACAAAGAATAACTAACACAAAATTACTATTACCTCCAGATCTGCTCCTGCTAAAACTGCTGCTCTAAGGTCACAGTTTTGGAGATTAGCATTTTTAAGTGTGGCAACTCGAAGATTTACACCAGCCATATTGCTTCCTTCTAAATTTGCACCTTTTAAGTTCACACCTGTAATATGCATGATGGTTAAGAGAAGTGATGAGATAACCAAATAGAGAGGTGGAATGAAACATTTTAAACAATAGTGGGAATGCATAAAAGTACATTATAGCACTGATAATTCAGACACCAACAAACATGAATGGATATTATTATATGATTGGCTTCACTGTGCAAGTTCCAATTAATATTTTAACTAAATATTAATTGGTTAATGATTACCACACACATATACATAATAAATCCATGTCATGGTTATCATGACAACTATTAACTATTCAGTAATTTTTAATTGGAGCATAAATAATGTGTGGTATCAATGTATCATCACTGTCAGTGTTTGCTGGTTGTTTTTTTTGCTTGTATACTATTATCATATTAAATAAAATGTAAGAAAGTTTTTTTTTTTTTTTTTTTTTGAAAACTGGGAATTTTCTTAAATTTGCATATTAAAAAATAAAAGGCAGGCAGTTCAAAGTTTTTATGTTGCACTTATACAATTATTCATTAATCATGGTATGCAACCCCTTGGGTTATGTAGCAGAAAAACCCAGAAAATATGAGAATACAAGTGGACTAACAAGAGAACAATTTTGCACAATATATTTGTATACTATGTGTTACGATAATCAATATAAATTTTAGTACTGTGTGATCAGTGATACTTTGCCCCTGCATGTGAATTTTCCTGTGAGCAACCCCCACTTGTTTGCCGTGCCGTGAAGGGTGTAGCATGCCTGCTGGGTTACTTGTTGATCTAGCTGACTGTGGCAGTCATAGTGCAGCCATTCCCAACATAGTTGTGTTCGTTTCTTAATCTGAAGTGAATACAATGTGTTTACACGACACAGCATGTCTTTATGCAGGATTCATATGAGCTAACTCAGTGGTGAGAGAATCATAGGACCAACATTTTTCAAGCATATAGTTGATTCTCTTTATTTATATGAATAACATATAACTCCTTTTTCAGAGAATTAATCGAAAGGGTGAATGATCATGCATTTTTTCAACAGGACTCTGCCACTGCTCACACTGTGAATAATTCCACAAGAATAATTCACAATGTGTTTCCACAGACAGATTCGTGGCCCCCTTGGTCCCTGTGATTATTATCTCTGGGGCAAATTAAAAAATGCAATGTACAAGATGAACCTGCACACAATACAAGAACTTAAAAGATAATATTTACCAGAAATTGACTGGATTTCTCAAAATGAACCACAGCAAAGTAATGAATAATTTTCTAAACAGATGCCAAAAATGTGTGGAGCTGGCAGTGCCAATGCCTCATTTGATAATTTGGGTAAGTAATGAGCCTGTTAAATTGGTTTATGTTGCTGTATGGTTGGTTTGTTTTACCCTGCTAATCAATGGATAACGAGCTCATCCATAGGCAAAACAAAATTGATCACACAGTATTAGTAAAAACAAATCACTAAACACATTTTTTTGTGATTATTGATCAAAATCAATTTTCTGTAAACACATTAGAATATTGTAGTTATAATAGTTTTTGTTGTAGTAGTAATAATTATTATTATTATTATTTTGCGGCATGTTTATTTGTGATGTTTACTAGGTGTTTCCATGCCTCAAAGCACTGCAATGCATATTGCTTTTAAGTAATTTATCAAACTGAGAACATCAAAGTAGGTTTCCATAGCATTCGCTCACAGGTCACTCAATGCTAAATAATTGGAACTCACTTCAATGACATTCTAACCAACAGCTCTGAAATCTATGGTTGCCAACTTTCCTGTATTCTGCTCAAGTTTTTAGCTAGTTCCCACTGGAAGGAATTTAGCTATAGTAGTGCACATCTCCCATATTTCAGGAACTGAACTTTATCTGCTGTGTCTGCTTAATTGATTCTGCAACAATATCCCCTTTATTCATAGTATACATAGGACATGAATATGATATATCAAATCAGACCATCACTTAAGGCTCCAGTTAGTATATCCTGATTCGTGTATCCTGGTTTTTGCAATGCATGTGTTTTTTGTGAATTTTGTTTTGAGTATTTGGCTTCTTTATGTATTTTCTCAATTTTGTTATTTGAAAGACATAATAAATTCCAGTTTCATTTATTATATTCTTAATTAGCTAGTGAGTAAATTTTATACTCTTATGCTCCATTTACCATTGAATTATACAGGTTCGGTGAGCAACTGAAGATGGGAGAGATTCTCCCAAAACGAGTCTTACTTTATTGTAAGTGGATTTAGTGTAAAAAAAAAAATGAATACCTAAGTTTAGGATATATTACCACTACATTGTCAACAGCTTCGTAAGTACAATATTTATATACAGAACATGTTTCATAGTCTGCATCATCAGCAGTGAGTTGACAGCCAGATTCATTGATGGTTGAATGAGCTTGGTATAGATCTCGTGGATATTTTATGAACTTTTGGATTAATATGTCTTCTGTTGAGATCTTGAAGTTCATAACCATATCTTCATAATTTTTATACAAATTTTTCGCAAATTCCCAGCTCCAAAGGTCCATCTACTAATTACCCTATCTTGTAGGTTTAGCAATTTCAAAGCATCATCCAAGGGTTTCTAATTAACCACTGCAAAGATATCATTCATGTATCTGTGCCGACTTTAAAAATGCATGGAAATGATTTGATGTGCATTTCTAAACTACTCATATATATAAAACTCTGCCAGAAAAGATAATGGATTTCCTATAGCCAAACTTGCTTCTTCTTTATTAAATTCACCATTGAACCTGAAGAAATTCTTATAATGCAGAATTCAGTTAGTTGGATGTATTCCTCAGTTTCTTCATCGTTTAGTTTTAGAGACTGCAGCCATTTTCAAACGAATGTTGGGAGTTTACATTTTGGTATGCTGGGAAAGAGCTGATTTATATATGGGTAGTTTGGCTATATGACGGAAATTATAGTCATAAGGTTGCTGATGACTTAATTTGTTTTTAAATAATATCTAAACACTGCAGGCAAGAATGTTGCAATGTACAGTACTAAAAGTATTGTTTTGCCTGCTTTTTAATATAAGATTATCTTATTTAGTAAACTTTGTATGTTTGTTAAAAAAAATTGCTGAATCTGATACAATGCAATTATGCTATAGTAAAGTATTTGCTGAAAATGTGTCCTCTTTTTTATGGGTGCTGCACGTTGCCAATGCAGATCTATACCAATTTATTGAAAAACTTTTTAAACATACTACAGATAAATAACTGAAAATGTAACTGTGGAAGGTTAATATGCTGCATTAATAACATGATAACCTTCCATATTTGCTCTGCTACCAGCTGGATCTTCAAAGTTGCAGCCTCTGAGATTAGCTCCTTCTAGGTTTGCACACAACATTTTGACACCAAGCAGCTGTGCACCTTCTAGTTGTGCATGGGATAAGTCTGCCCGTTCCAAACTGCACCAGCTGAGATTTGCTCCAACCATGCGGCAGCCATGAAGGCAAGCATACTGTACATAAAACAGGTAGTTAACAAAGATGTAATTCATATTCGTATTTCAATTTATTAATGCTGAAATTAGTAATAAGCACATAATATTTATTAACATGTTGGCATATATTTTTCAGTTGTTTCTGTTACTGACTGTTTCCATTTTATGATTCTTGACATTTTGCTTATTTTTATTGACATGAAACTGTAAGATGCACCACTGTATCACTAAATCCAAGAATAACAATGGAAATTGTATTGCTCATCTAAAGTTCACCCATGTAAGTTCTGGAAATATTTTTTAAAAAACTGACCAGAAGATTTAACTACTTAACTACAAATGGTCACTATATGAGCATTTTGTTCACAAATCATTTTAAGATTTAAAAATGCTAATGTTATAAGTTTGTACCTTTCTGTATAATTTTTTTATTCTTATGTAAAATGGCAGTTTGAAGTTTGAGTCATGTCTATCCATAATTAGTCTCTCATTAAGATCCTGTGCTACTGTGAGCATTTCTTTCATTGTCCAGCCACATAGAGGTTTTCCTGGAGATACCAGCGGTAATTGAGTCCTTACAATGAAAGCTGTTCTTTATTTTAAAGTTCATTAACCTCCAAAAGTGTCCTTTTATGCTCAAAATTCTATTTTATTTTGAATATCTCATATGTACTGTTAGCCAAAACACTGCTTCTACCATATTGTCAAGAATATTTTCTATTTAATAAGAACACTGAAATGACTTTCTTTATGTGTTTATTTTTTCCTGATGTCTAAGAATTAAAGTTGTTATATGCTTTTCTTCTATGAAAATGAGTAGAGAAGAGGAAGAAGAACATTTTAAATTATACTGCAACAAAATCAAAGTAGCTTTACAATTTCCTAATTTTTCAGACTCATACGGTTATTACATGCTCAAGTGATAAAACCCTTATAGGCATGTATAACATAAATGTAACTTATTTTATTTTCTGAACATTGAAATAACAGCCAGAAATTATGCTGTGAGTAAAATGCTCACATGCGACTGTTTGCAGAACTTCTTGTCTGGTGACCACTCAGGGGTTAAAAATTAGCAGATTAATTGTTTTAAATTGTTATTTTATTACCAACTATAAACTTCAAACAAATAAATGTAAACCTAGGAAGTTTTATGCACATAATTATTTTCTAAAAATAGATTTACCTATATGTAGCTGGGCCACAATACTTGCTTTAGTCCTTATTACCAATATGTGGTTTGTGTTCTAAGAAGAATTGATCTACAGGAAATGATATGATTTTCAATTTCCCTTCTCACACACATTAATAAATTACATTTTGTTTCTGTTTTCTGATGTATTCATTGGTGTTGGAAATAGGGTTTTTTGACATTGTAAATTTCTTTAAGTAAATCTGAGAGAAATGAAGCCTTTACAAAAGCAGATGCGAGATGTTTCAAAGTTAACCTTAAAAATAAATTGTATAATGAGGCACAACATATATTGCATGATAGCAAGAAAATAAGGTATTTTCAGTTAATTTTTATTTTCTTGGAGCATTACTGCTTCATGGAATGAATGAATAATGCTTAATGCCTGTTTTTTGCTACAGAGGCACCACAGGCATTAGTCACTGATGATACATGAGATGAAATCATATTTTGGGAAAGGATTTGTTTTTAAAGAAGGAATCGTTCCAGGCCTAAGTTTTAAGGTACCTTCCCGTCATTTCCCATTTATGAGGACTGAGGAAAACCTGGAAAAATCCTGTCAGGGAGGACGGTCTTCGCGGGCATTGAACCCCAGACCTCCCGCTCACGAGTACATGCCTAAACGACCTTGGCCACCCATGGCAGTCTCTGCATCATGGAGTACTAAATATTTTCCTCCCATAATCTCTACCTCCCAGCTGAAAAAACATACACTTCTAGAATTGTAGCAGTTTCTATTGTGCCAGTAATTTAGACTGTTTGTGGTGGAAACCTCTCGTGCATATGTTTAAGGCAAATTTCTTAAACAAACTTAAGCAAATATAACCTAACCTCAATGAATATTCATTATTATAAGATTCTCATGTAACTTATATAAGTGAAAATTTAACCACTAATTCAGGTTTTAAGTTAACAAGTTGCAGTACCTTACTTCATGTATTTTTAAACACCTGTTATAATATATGGTATAAAATCTGCTATCCTGGCCAGTAAATCACATAATGTACATTAGGATAGCAGTGAATATGTTTCAAGAAGCATTATTCCATCTAGTAGCAGAAATCTTAAATCTTACTTGGATAGCTAGCATAAAGTATTGGTGTTCCTATTCCTAGTTGTAGAAAAACGGTGATTAAAAGACAGCATTATTGTTTATTGTTAAAAAATCATAGAAAGTGGAAGCAAAAGTGTGTAATTTAATGGGGCTTCTCGGCTTATCAACCACATCAGATTAATGGAAATAAGAGCCTTTTGGTCATTCTAAACTCTATGGACTTCATCAGGAGCTCATGCATGCTGAGAAATTACTTTACTTTTCTGGCATAATAAGGTTAACAGGATCTAGCCAATTGGAGGAAGGGAACACATGATTGGCACACATTATTCATTTGGGCAATGGAGATTTCCCATTTTTGCGATCATTATTGACCATAAATCCTGGGATTTCTGTTTCAGTTCTGTTCAAAGGCTGTTCAGTTTCTTCATGGTTGTTGTCCATGATTGTCCCAGTTGAAACTGTTTGGTTCTAACTGAACAGTCTGTATAATAGAACTAAAACAGATAATGATAATCATATGATCGTCCTGGAAACTGGAAATGCCCAACCCAACTAACCAATGAGCATAATCTGACGTGTTTGCTAACCTGAGAAGTCTCATTAAAGTAATCAATTGCATGAAAGCTTCAAGTAATATAAAAATGCATAAATTAAAAACTTCACATAAGCCCTTCTTTCCGATAAGAACTAAATTGTTAGAATAAGTTAACTATTAAATGTTAGTTATAACCATTATAATTATAAATGTGCATTCTCTTTAATTATGCTAGAGCTTATCAGTAGCTCACTATAAGCCAGGCATCCAGTCACAGTAGTTAATTAAGTTATGGTACTGATGTCACAAGCAATGGAGGTTTTTGCAAGTACATCTGTTTTTCTGTTTGGCATGTTAATAGAAATACTACTGAAACTATTAATTTATTGAAAATGCAACATTTTGAAATTTTAGTCATAATACCTTAAAGTTAATATAGCGCAGATCTAAACGTGACAAATCTGAGCCTGCGAGATTCACACCCTGGAATCGGAGTTCTGCTGCATATGGTGTCAAAATCAGCGCATTTACTACATCTCGCCTTGTGAGCGGAACATTGTCACGAGATCGCTGACTGCTTTGTATTATTGATTCCAATTGTGGAATCAATGATTCAATTCCAAAAAATCTAGCTTCTTCTAACACGCCTAGGGCAAAGGAAAAATAAAATAATAAAGCCTATTAATAATGGAAATTGCATGTAGAATTTAAATTCATTTTATTATTTGGAGTGAATGAAAACAAATATTATATATCCATATTTATTTGCTTTTATCTACTACTATATAACATATGAAATATTAACATTTTAAAAAATTGAATCAAAATTGTAACATACACACCACTAAAATTCAATAAAATGGAGGACTAGTTTCGGGAGCCATCGCTCCTATCATCAGTTCCTGGTCGACTACTATGAAATACTACTATGAATACTACTATGAAATATTAACATTTTCAATGGCCCACAAGCTAGATCTGCACCATAAAAACATAAAATAACTCTCTTAATGCAACATTTGAGAATTTATTATTTTTTTCAGTTTAAACATATGGCTTAACTGAATAGTTAAAATGTTCATTCAAATGTTAATTAATCATTAATTATACAATTACATATTTTGTGCCATTTTCCATTTTGTTAGGAACATGTTACATCTCCAGTAGATAAAATATTTTAAAATGCTTTAAGACACCTTCATGGCTTCACTATTAATGAAAAGGAAATAGACTGAGTTAAAAATATTAATATAATGATAAAATACTCTTAACATTTCACTCTCAAAATTTAAAAATTCAGGACATGTATCGTGAGACCTTTGCTCACATTGTCTACCATTAAACGACTGGTGGATCATGCTAGGTTCAAAAGGTAGGCGACTGTGAGGTCTGGTGATCTGTTGATGAACTTATACAGAATATTGTCTGATTCCGAAATATCAAAATTCATGAATTTATGTTCATATTTCTTTATGAAAATCTTTCCCCATATGTCAAGTTCCTTGGGATGTTGAACAGATTTTGATAAAGTGAAAGTGAAAGCAGCACATTTTTGGAATGAACAATCACAAAATAAAAAAAGGCATCACTTTATCAAAAGCTGTTCAACATCCCAAGGGACTCGACATATGGGAAAAGTGAAAATGAAAATAGCACATTTTTGGAACGAACAATCACGAAATAAAAAAGGCATCACTTTATCAAAAGCTGTTCAACATCCCAAGGGACTTGACATATGGGAAAAGATTTCCATAAAGAAATATGAACCTAAACTCATGAATTTTATATTCCGGAAGTAGACAATGTTCTGTACAAGTTCATCAACAGCCAGAGTCCTCATAGTTGCCTACCTTTCCAACCTAGCATAATCACCAAGCGTTTAATGGTTGACAATGTGAGCAAAGGTCTCACGAAATATGTCCTCAATTTTTAAATTTTGATTGAAACATTAAGAGTATTTTATCATTATATTAATATTTTAAATGTTTAAATCCCCTTTACAAGATTTCATGTGCTGAGTGTGATAAGATCTACATAGGAAAAACTAAGATGAATGTGGGGACACGTCTAAAAGAACATATGAGAAATTTAAAATACAAACAAAAGAAAGATCAGCGGTAGCATTTCATTTTGGACCAAAAATCATGATATAAAAAAATAAGTTGAATTATTCAGAGCTGTACAGGGACCAGTAGAATTGGATATTTGGGAAAAGATTTACATTTATAAACATATGGATCACTTGATGAATTTTGACATTCTGAAAGAAGAAAATATAAATTTTAAGTTCATAAAAGTTTCACCAGAGCGGAACATTGCTTCTGATACTACATAACAACCTTTCACACCAGTCGTCCAAGCCGAAGATGGAGATAACATATCTTTGAAACCGGTTCCGGTATTTTTAAGGTTAGTGAAGCATGAAGAGTGTTAGGCGACAGATTTAATTAATTTACTCTCACTGTTGACCAATCTTAATTTTTTGCTTATAACTTCAGTGAACCACAAAGCCTCAATGTGCCACTGTACTGAGTCAATGCCTAATGTGTTTGCATAATTAACACAGTTTATAACTAAAAAGACTTACAGAGAACAAGTCAATTCACTTCTCATTGGAAGACTTACCCTCTGGATTAACATTGTTATCAAATATTAGTTGACCATTGCGTAAATAGTTGAGAATAGGTTCAAAATAAGTTGGACTGCGGTCTATAAGATATGCTCCATTTTTATCTACATTGCTAGGTGTCATTAGAAAACCATCTTCTCCTTCCGCAAACATTCTGAGTTGAAATAAAAAATTATGTGATTATTAGAAATGTTGCATATAAATATTTGACAAAATAACCTAACAAAAAAATACTACATATGCTACATAGTGACCATTTTTGCCAATACTTACCTTGCTAACATACTCATGGGCTCCTTTGTCATAAGTGTACTTCTTGATGTAGTAAAATATTTTCCTCCAACATTTAGTGTGACCCATTCTGAATTTGATTTGGAGCAAGTTTGAAGTGCATTGTCACTAGGCACTATTGCTGTAGTACTAACAGTCTTAGGTACCTTTTTATTTGATGCTAGAGGGATAAAGTTCTCATCCTCTGTCACATATAGTATATCGTCATCCCTGAAATAATAGTAAATGTTGATAAATGGCAAGCATAGTTGTTAGCATATGCCTAAGAAATTACTGATATTGAATTTTGAAAGTAAAATATGTTTTGATATTTATGCTCTGGGAAGTATGAGTAAAGCTAGAATGATTAGTTTTTGGAAAATTATCTCCAAAAGTATTTTAGTTTTAAGAAAGAGCAAATAACAAAATGTGTTTTCTGATGCTTTTGCTCTTAAAGGTCAGCAGGACATCAAAGAGCAACAAAGGAGATGTCAAAGTGCAATGTAGCGGGATAAAACAAAATGTGAGCATTACGAAAGGAAAGTGTGATAGAGAAATAAGGGTTATGTTTGACAATAGGTCACCTTATTCATTTATTTTTGTTTCCCAGAGCTGCCACTAGGGGAACTTGGATTTGCACTGGAATCAAAATGCAAGTTATTTGCATTATATAGTGGAAGCAGAATACCAAGCTCAACATAGTTATGTTCTTGCAAAACAGGAATCACATGCTGCACAAGAAGTCTTCATAACCTGCATATGCCATGACACTTCAGACAGGTCCTCAGGTGTAATACCCCAAAGAAAAAATGATTGGGGAAGGAAAAAAAAGAAGTGCTTGTGAATCCACACAAACCTATGTAGAGTACAAAGGCTGCTGATGCAAACATGCAGTTTGGATGAATTTCATATGTGACAGTTCTATGTATTCATTGCAATTTCTAGTGTAAAATGTGCTTCATCAGTCCCCAGAATGTTCTCTGGCCACATATTATCCACTTTCATCCATGCCAAAACTGAAGGGCAAAATCTAGGCATTGCTGTGAATCATGAGGTTTCAATTGCTGTACAATCTTAATCTAGTATGCAGTACCAGTGTAAAATGCACCACAGAACATTTTTAATATTGACCATGGAATAGACTATTCTCATTGAGCATTGGTTGACGGAATGTGGGGCACTTGCCACATGGTCAGCTATAACCACAGCAGCTTTTAATCAGGATGGGTCGCCTTCCTTTTCCTGATGACACACCCAAAACACCCATGTCCTAGAATTTCTTTATCATCTTTAACTTTTTGTTTATATGGGTCATCTTCTCAGGCTGCAATATTCCCTCAATGCACCGCTGCCATTGCTCCCTTCTGATAAAATATTTTCACCAACAGCGCACAGTCTTTCTCAATAACCATACTGTGCTCCGGATGTTATGTCGTTTTGTATCAAATGACTGACAATTCATACCAATACCATCTGTACAGTGCCTTCACCTAGTGGCAAAAGTTGTAAATAATTTTTTCCTAAATAAATTGTTTTTGCATTCTTTTATTATCACATCTATCAAATATCACTGTCATATGCCTATTACAGTCCACAATGGGCCACTAGCGTCATTTTAATTATAACTATAAGTGATAAAAATGAATAATATATAGAAACTTTGAACAAGGAAAAATCATTGCTCCATGTAAAAGTTATTAATAATCTAGTTATGATAAAATTAAACCTAAACATTTCTGTTGGTAATATGTTACGTTGACTATATTTTTTTCTACATATTTATGAAAGATGGATGGTGCAGTTTTTCTGAGCCCTATAGAATACCTTTAAAATTCTAATTTATAAATACGAGTATAAAATAAAATAGGTGTTACTATAGCGATGCAGTACATACATAAATTACCTTATGAGTTTTAAGTCGTCGATTTCGCCACCTTGTGCCGTAAACAATCGTTTTGCAACAATCCCAAATTTAGTGCCTGCTGATATAAGCAATTCTTCTAATGAGTGAGTTACAAGCACCACCTGTAATGCAATAATAGCGGAATTTGAAGGAGTAAAAAAACATTTTGCGTCAAATAAATCAACACAGCTATTACGAAAACATACGTTAATACTTTTAAGTGACTGCTACCTTTCCATCCACTTCTGTTCCATTTCTGAATAGTATTACTCTCTTCATTCTTCGGAAAATAGCTTTAGTGCTCTTATATACAAAATAAATTGTCTTCAATGTATATTACTCGTTAATACATTGTGTTAAGTACTTTTAATGATTAAGGAACAAATAGTTTACCAAACTCACGTCACGGGTTACACTGTCAACTTATTTCCTAACTTCCTACTTCAATTGTCACAGGGAATTATTCCAACAGATGGCAGCACAAATGGAATGAAAACCACAAACATCCTTGGCTGTGACCAACCTATAGCCATGGGTAATTTTTGTTTAAAGGCTCCACCCCAAATAAAACTTTATGCTGTCGCAGTAAATTCACCTTTAGCGCTAGACATGTATATAATTAATTTTTAGAAATAATATAATCCCCATTTATACTGTATAAATGTTTTCGGATCTTATTTTAATCAGCACTGGTCAATGAACGCCAAGTCAAAACTCATCAGGCATCTGATCAGTATTAAAGCACTGATTACTTTGCCTGAAATTTTAACAAATTCATATTTGATAATCCTAGCAAAGCTCAAGGATGTTGACTAGCTCTGCCCCAAGCCAAACATTATTACAAAACAACATACTATCTGAAGGTAGAATCAATGCAATATCAACGAAATTAGATATTAAATGCAGTATTTAGAGAAAAATATATATACACACAAGAAGGCAAGTTAGCTACAATAGCAATATACATTGAATGGGCAATTCTTATACTCGACCTTACAAGCAGAAGTTATCGGGAAGTCGCGAGCAGCCCCGAGAGGCGGCGAGAAATTCGAACGCCACTAATTGAAATGACTCGTGTGAAGTTCTTTGTGGCAACATGTTAGTATTTTAATTTTAATTTATTTCTCCTAATTTCCAATTTACATGCATATATACAAAATTATTCTTTTTCAAATTCTCCAATCTTCTTCGAAACAATATCAAAATGTAATATTTGTATCAAATTTCTCTCACTATCTATAAAATTATTTAATTTTAACACTTCCATCTAATTAACAACTGGGCCCTCGTCTTCGGTTCATCAGCTGTTTCCCTCTGAAATATCCGGAAGACTTGGACTCAACAAAGCAAAATGACTTATATCTACAATAAATCTCTCCCACTTCTTTCCTAAAACCTCTCCCATTACTTTCACCCAATCTCCAAATATTCCCCATTCCAGTTTCTAGCATGTTAGTAGTTAATCACACGAAAGCAAACGGGAAACTAATGTAACAATATAACACGCAAAGAAAATGATAATTATATGGGAAAATTCGTGCCTTTTATCAGTATAATGTTTGTATGTATTCCGAAATATACAAACAAGATATTTCTTAATTTGAGGCGGGGATAAAATAATTAATCACGGTGGACACTAATGTCTTCTATTCACAACATATTTAACAAATTGACCAACAGAACCGTGTGAAATAACCAGTCGGCTTTCTTCGCTACTGTTCGGGACTTCCGGGTAACTTCTATTTCTAAGGTGGAATAGTGATTATTCCTAACAGAAAATGGCGCATTAACTATCGTTCTTGTTAGTTACCTGTACACACATAGGTTACCTGTACCTATAAATTGTTACCACATATGTGTGTACAAGAACATAGTGTAACCTTAGCAGTATATGCAAAATAGACAATATTAATACACAATATATGAAAAATTTCATAACTGTGGAATTTAGTAATCGGTCGTTGCTTCAACATGTAATTTCCTATTCTGTGTGCCGCATACCAAAATTTAAACTTATATATACATTACACCTTAGATTATACTTTAATGTTCATTATAAAATATTTCCATTTGGTTACATCCACAGATTACCTACTACTTGCCTCCTACTAAGTTTTGGTTATAACTAGTAAAGATAAAGGGAGCCTATTGTGTCCCATAAGGCCAAATTCCTTCTAACAAGTAGGTAAATCTTGCTTTTTCCTAACGTGGTGAGCTATTCCTCGCTAGTTTTCCGTATGCTATTTAAAACACTGATTTGTTCTTTGGTTACTCCATTTCTCACCACATTAGTTGCTTCTCGAGAGATTTCCATTTTTCTCTTCCTCTTGCTACTCTTGACCAATCTGAACCTTCATGTTCCTAAAGAGATCTGTCAGTTAAGTAGTAACCAGCACAAAAGCTGTGACAATGCAACTGAAAGTAATTGACTGCTTATCCAAGATGTTGTTGATTTGATTTATTTATGGACACTCTTTAACAGCTCGTCATCAGCGTCCCATTCAATTCAGGGCATAAAACGGCCGACAAATTTTGCTCAGAGGCCTCTTCTTTCAGGCTTGAGGTTCTTTTTCGTGCCGTAAATGTACGACACTTTACTTCCCTTCCGAAGGAAGCCATACTTTGGATTTTTACGCCCGAAAAAGCCATCGATCCTGGCCGGGTTCGAACCCGTGATCTTGGGTTTAGAAGGCAAGTATGGTTACCACTACATCACCAGAATAAGATCAGTCTAAATGCAAGTGCAAGTAAACCAAATTCATAAATAAGTTTTGATGAATGTAAAAGACAAAGGAAATGTAATATAACTTTAATAATTTATTTTAATTTACACTAGATGGCTCTAAGGACCGAATAGAGAAGTAAATGCATTTTCTCAGAAATTCTCAATCAACGGTTGAAGGTGACGTTTTCGACTTTGACTACAATACTGATACTGAACTCGGAAGCCATATTGAATTGAAAGTTATCAGCTGTTTAATATAACTAAAGATACCGTTATTCTGCATACGTTATCGATTTTCATCTACGAAAATTTCCAAATTTTTTCTTAAGTAGATAATTTTTCAATAAGCTAAAGTAGTAAAAAATGTGGAAAGTTAGGGAAATTGCAGATAAAGTGTACGTATGTTATAAAATTACATGGACAAATGTAAACTATCGTTTTAGTTTTCAATATCGAATTAGAAAGTTGTGGAAAACATATTTTGTAATCATTAGCAAGTATTTCGTAAAATATAAGGAGTTGTATACTATAGGAATGTTACATCTTAATTTATAATATTCCAGCTCATAACCTATTTAATATAAACCTCTATTTGACAGGACCAATGTTGTGATGAACTATACAGAAATTGAAGCCAAAGTAAGAGAAGCAACAAATGACGACGCATGGGGACCGACAGGTGTGCGCCTTATTTTTACAAATTTAAGAAATTGGTTTTTGATGAAATTCCGTGTTGTAATACCTATGCATTTACTGATTTGTCATTCTAGGTGCATTAATGCAGGAAATAGCACAAGGAACATTTACATATGAACACTTTCCAGAAGTAATGACAATGCTATGGAAGAGAATGTTGCAGGATAATAAGAAAAACTGGAGAAGAACTTACAAGGTAGAATGTGGTTCAGAAAACCATGTAGTAAATATTGTGTTTTGTGAAAATCTGTGTTCTTATAAGGTGATGGTGAGATAGCACTAAAACAAACTTAAATATATTTAGAACTTTTGGCATTCCATCAAATTGGTCATAATTTTTAAAAGTGAAGTAGTCTGATAAATATGATGCATGGGATGCTATAGTAGTAGTTTTTGAAGTTAATTGTGTATTCGTTTCCATCCAAAATGAGGAATTTTATAGATATTTAAATTAAGGGTATTATAGAGCAATAATATTGATTTATTAAAATAATAGGCCATTTAATGAAAGATACATTTTGGTCACATAATGTTTTGTTTTAGTCGTGCACATACTAAAGAATGAATTGTAAACAAATTATGTTATACCTGTACATTATTGACTGAATTTACAAAGGGTATGAACTGGAAACTAAATTTTAGATGGACATTATAGTGTTTGAATTGTGAGCTGTTGTACTTATATTGCTTGCCTCCATCTTCTAAAGGGTTTTATTCTTATTCAAGAGTAATTTTGATAATTGCCATTCATAGCATTTATCTAAAAATAAGTAAATAAATAAGAGTAATGCTGAAATATAGAGGCATAAAGAATCTTCTTAATCGGAAATGGATAATTTCTGCCACATATATGGACAAGTTTGAGAAATTGATTTAAAAAAGCTTTAATAATATGATGGTTTGGTTTGTTTAAGTACAGTAAGTAGCAAGAGGTTATAAATACTGCAGCAATTCAGACAGTTCAGTGATATCACTGGAGAAACATTCAGAATAGATAGATAGACAGCCATATATCCAATATGTTTCTTTACATTCCAGTACAATGATGATATATATGTAGATGTTCAGTGACAGAAATAGAGCATGCAGTCTCACATTTTTCTTTAATGTTGCATTAGTGTTCCAATTACAATATGGGTTTCATTCTAATCTAGCATGATATCTAGTCTTAATCATGTAACTGGAAAGTTAGGTATAAGTTACACCAAGATCCTTGTAATGACAAAATATGTGGTTTGTTTAAACTAGGTTAACTTTGGTTTATTAACATAAAACATAACTAAGTATAAACTGCTTTTTAATTATTAAATGTGTCTTTAGAAGCAATTGACGTGAAGCACTAATATATTCAAAATTGAATGCGAATGTTGATACAAACTTCAATACAAGTTTTTAAATTTAGGACATATCATGAGAACCATCAATCCCATCCTCAATTGTTAATTGCTTGATAATTTTAGAGCTCTGTGATAGGGTTATAGTGGATTCTGAATTGCTTTTCTGTTTATATCTATTGATTGGATCTTGGATCAAATACAAAAATGTCTGTTACAGATTTTTATCTTTTGAATTTGTTTCTTATTTTGACCGTCATGTTAGTATTGATTATTATTGCACTGAATATTCTGGTATAACAAAATTTGTATTCGTTTGAATGTTTTGTTCTTTGTGTGTGTGTGTGTGTGTGTATGGGGGGGAGGTAGATATATGTGCATTTGCATGTGTGAGAGTAGGGGAAGAAGGAACATCTGCATTTCAGGAGATATTAATTTCAGATTTCAGCATATCCACATACATAAATATACAATGTATTTATGTGTGTTTTCTTTACTTCATACATTTTAAGAATAAAAAACTTTTCCTAAGAGCTTAAGCATATGCTCCATAGATATTGTGGTTATGCAAATTCCTAAAAATTATCATACCCATTTACATTGTAATTTAATTAGTGGCGCATGACTAAAAGCAAATCTACATATACCAGTTTCATTACTTTTTTGCCATCATGAAGGAGTTTATTATGAATGCATTTAGTACAAAATGCCCTTTGCTCTAGCCTAAATGCCTTATTCAGATGTACACGATATTTTTTGTAAATGTAGAATGTGTGGTACTGTGATAATTGTAAATGACAAATTTTATTAATTAAGATTATTGATTAAGTTGAACTATGCACTCTTATTGCTCACTTACTTGTTTATAAAATGTAGTACTTGTTTCACAAACCATAGTTCATACAGTCAGCTGACTGTTGACTGCTGGATAGTTTGTTAAGCTGTGGGAATGTGTATCTGCTATGGTGTGATGAACTTAAAGTTTATGTTTTCAACCCCGGAAGTGTTGAAGGTCATAAAACTGTCTCTGCATTTGTGAATGTAGATTTTCTCCCATGTAACTAATTCTCTAGGTCCTTGTATGATTTTAATAATTTTGCTTTATTCACTATGCTGTGGTTTTCTGTCCAGAAATGAGATTCTACTGCTGATTTATCCATTTGCTTGTATTTTATATTCTTGAAATGTTCTTTTAACTGTGTGCTATGTTTCTCATTTTTCCAATATAGTTTTTTTCACATTCTGCATAACTAATTTTGTAAATACCTGCTTTTTTCTCTGGTGGAGAAAATATTGTCTAACAGGAAATTTTTAACATTAAATCTGTTTACAGGTGCCAACCTGATATTAAAATCTTTTAGAATATTTTGAAATTTTTGCATAGCCCGTGGATAACATGTGAATTTTTTAAAAATTAGCTTCTCTTTTCCTGCTGAAATGTTATGGTTTCTTTAATAAATTTTTGCCTGTTGAATTTCTGTACTTTTCTGTGTACTGGTTCTTTTTTAAAACCATTTTTAAACACTGTTCTTTCTATTCATATTCTTTAAAATTTTCTGCTTTGCTAATTCTTCTTGTAGGTTAACTAACTTGTGTGTTAAGTTGATCACTGCATGTTTTGTGTTTTGGGGTTAAAATCATCAGTTTTGATGTGATTGTCTGGTTGCATTTGGTACAGATATATTGATATTTTTGCCATAGTTAACAAAAACAAATTGATGATGCCAGTAAACTTCTGAATATACAAGATAAAATCATATTGTTCACTTATGAAATAGAAACAGATAACATGTTACCATTCCAGGACATTCAAATAATGAAGCATTGAGGAAATCTGGAATTTGGAATATACAGAAAGAATATGCATTCAGACAATCATATCAAAGCTGATAGTTTTAACCCCTAAACACAAGCATGCAGTGATCAACAGAGTAATACCCAGGTTAGTTAACCTACAAATTAACAAGGAAGAGTATTTTAAAGAATACAAGCAAATAGAAATGCGATTAGAAATGGTTTTAAAAAAGAACTAATTTATAAAAAAGTACAGAAATTCAAGAGGCAAAAACTTATTAAAGAAGCAACACTTTCAGCAGGAAAAGATGAGGCTTCCATATCATCTGTTCCTAGTGGCTCAAAGGCCTATTTATTAACTAAAATAGTTCATTGGAACATTGCACAGTGAAGCTAATCATGTATTAAGATCATTATGTGATTAAGTCACATCAACACCCTTTTGTTTCACTTACTTGTTTAAATATATAGGACAGATTTTACAAACTCTTCATTTGCATTGTCAGCAATGATGCGAACGAAGGGTTCGTGAAACAGGTTCTACATATTTAAATAAGTAAGTAGTTCCACTCAATCACACAATGATCTTAAAAGATAAGCTAATTATTAAAAAATCCACATGTCATCCATGGACAATGCAAAAATTGAAAATACTGTAATAGATTTTAATATCAGGATGGCACCTGTAAACAGATTTAATGTTAAAAATCTCCTAATGTTAATGACAGTATTCAACTGGAAAAAAAAACAGTTATTTACAAAATAAGTTGTGCAGAATGTGAAAGTATCTACATCAGAAAAGCAGAAATCAGTGCAAGGACCTACACAATTAGCAACATGGGAGAAAATATACATTCACAAATACAGAGACAGTTTAATGAACTTGAACACTTCCGGGGATTAAAACATAAACTTTTAAGTTCACACCTCGAACAGAGTAGAATATACATTCCCACAGCATAACGAATTATCCTGCAGTCGACAGCTGAGGATGCAAACAATGGTTCATGAAACTAGTACTACATATTATAAACAAGTAAGTGGAGCAATAAAAGTATGTAGTTCGATGCAGTCATACACCAATTTCAATAATGTGATTAGTTTCACTGTACAGGTTCCAGTTAACATTTTTAGGCAAATTCTATATTTGTAAGTGTCTGTTACTGCTTTGAGAACTCACCGATTGCTCCAAGAACTAAACTAAAATAAAATATCACTTTGTTCACTACATTAATAGGCAGCATATTAACATTTTTCTTTTTAGGTAGTACCACTTAGGACTGCATTTGCAGCATCAATAAACATAGTTATATTATATGTAAATTATATCTAATCTGTCGTCTAAGTTGGTTGAAGATGGAGAAGATGTCTCTTCGAAACTGGTCCCACAGTATTTAAAAGTAAGTGAAGCATAAGAGTATGTTAGATGACAGATTAGATATAATTCACATTTAACAAGCTTCATTGTGTGAGTTCCAACAGAATTTTTTGAAAATGTCTTATTTTCCGAAAGTCTTAAATGGCATAGTTATATTAGTTAATAAAAAACAATAAAATCTAATATTTACGAGTTACTACAAACAGATTAATTTAAAATTGCTTCCTGTTTCGCTCATAATGGGATAAATTTACATAGCCATCTTATGTCTTCATCTTTTTGGTTTTTTATTCATTATTAATAAAAGTTGGTCAAAATTTTTATCACACAAAAGTTCAATGTAGTAGTCACTACTTTTCTTTGGTCAGGGATTGGGTCAAAATTTTTATCACACGAAAGTTCAATGTAGTAGTCACTACTTTTCTTTGGTCAGGGATTGGGAAGTATTTTCATTTTATTAGTAGCATTAAATTGTATTACTTGTGTCATTTAATAGTTTCACGTAATTTCAAGAGCTTGTGCGCAGAAGTGTACAGTATTGTATTTTCTTTTTGTTCTAGTCATTATTACTTCTTAATTATTTAGTACGTAATGGATCAGAACGTGTTGTGACATCTGCAAGAGAACACATATATGACCTTAGGAGTTTAGAAAATTACACTTACATTGATGAATTGGGAAGAGATCAGGGTATAAACGTGAGGTGAGTAGAAAAATGTTTTTTGTTATTGTGCACATAAAAATAAATTTAGCTGTCCAGTAGTCTTTTTATTTAAATACCTCTGAGCAATGGGCCCCATTCACAATGAAAATTAAATGTAATGTAAACTTAAACATTAAATCTAGATGCTATATATTATAATGGAACCATTCTTAATGAATCACATAAACATAAAAATAAATGTGCAATTAGACAAAAACTTAGAAGCTTGCAAGGTCCAAAGTTTTGCATCTATGTATAACTTAACTTAAGAAATCAGCGAATCAGAACACAGCTGCTCTGTTTTAAAGCTCTATGGAAGAATTTATCTTCATACATGGAGCACGGAAATCAAATGCACCTCTTGCTGCTGCATGATGCAAGTCCTAAGTGATGGAGAGAGCTGAAGTTAGTGACTTCCACAGATATAGCTAGATAATAAGGCTTTCAAGCGAATAATATGCACAGAGTGAGTTATGAGTTGATGTTTATAGATTTTTCTGCTGCAATCAAAGGAGATTTGCCACCATTGCAGTGATTTACCTGTACCTGTCAAGTTATATTCACAAAAAACCACAGGTCCACTTGTTTATAGGATTTACCCGAGGTTAGTGTTAGATATATATATCTAACACTAACCTCGGGTAAATCCTATAAACAAGTGGACCTGTGGTTTTTTGTGAATATAACTTGACAGGTACAGGTAAATCACTGCAATGGTGGCAAATCTCCTTTGATTGCAGCAGAAAAATCTATAAACATCAACTCATAACTCACTCTGTGCATGATATTATTCGCTTGAAAGCCTTATTATCTAGCTATATCTGTGGAAGTCACTAACTTCAGCTCTCTCCATCACTTAGGACTTGCATCATGCAGCAGCAAGAGGTGCATTTGATTTCCGTGCTCCATGTATGAAGATAAATTCTTCCATAGAGCTTTAAAACAGAGCAGCTGTGTTCTGATTCGCTGATTTCTTAAGTTAAGTTAATATATATATATATAAAATGTAACTAAATTAACAATAATTAGAAACTCAGAGATGGCCATAGAAGAACTCAGTAGTTTGAGATAGCGATTACAACTGTGACTTTTTCTTAGTGTTTTATCCTTTTCTGCATTTCTAATTATTGTTAATTTACATTATCAATAGTGTTACATTATTTTTCTTTTATATTATGTATAAAATGTGGTGATTTCTTTGATTTGTTTTTTGAACTTTTCTATCTTTTTCTTGACTAGATCTGTTGTTTAGCCATTTTTCTGAGCTATATACATGATTTTTTGGTACTCCAATTTGTTTCTGTCTCACTTATTGGTAGGTTTGTTAATCTGAATGTGAAGCTATTGATTATGGTGAGTTTATGTTGTTTTGGATTGTGGCTGTTGCTTTTTATATAATTATCCATGTGGGCATCCTTTTTGAATATGCCAAATACCAGTATGTTATCATTTTTTATAATTTTTATGTCTAGGAAAGGAAGAACCTTGTTGTTCTCCATTTTCATTGTGAATTTTATGTTCCTGTCTTTAGGTTTAGTAGTTTTATTGCATCATCTTTCCATTTTTCATCTACTATTGCAAAGAAATGAGTGATTTCCTCATAAATAATTTGTTATGGGATATGATGATATGATATTTCACTGTGAAAATCCCAAACTATTCAAATCTAGCCCGAATCTGCTTAAAATTCTAAAAATTCCATGTTTTGCACCCGTACCAATACTTACCGATTTTCAACTAATCTATTACAATGGTCATTTATCTGCAGCATTCAAATGTAACATATTTAGCATCTTTTCCTAGATGCAGAGGTCATTGTCCTTGTGCAAAACCTTTACCATGTCTTTTTAATTTCCACTCCCACTTATATTTGTCAATTCTTCTTTCATCTTTATTAACCATATCAATGCATCTTTCTGTTGAAGATTTTATGATGCATAAAATACAAACAATATCTTTTCTTTATTAAGATCATGGTATGTTTGAGTTGAACTACACACTCTTATTACTCCACTTCTAGATAATATCTTTTCTGCTTTATGATTTAATGATGTTTATATTTCAAAATTGTCTTGTTGCATATTTCCAAATCCCTTTACATAATTTTCTTTTATCTATACATTTTCAAAGGTACAATTTTTCAAATTATTTGTCATGCAATTATCCATCTATCTTTTTTTATATTTTTTCTTGATATTTGGCATCCTTTAAGATGTCCTCTTTAACTTCAAACTTTTATTCCAATGTTTCAGTGCTCAAACCTTTCTTGTCATTTGTTGCATTGATGTTTGGTCAAGTTCTACTATTTCTCACCAACTCCAAGTCCTCATCAATGTTGTATATTATTTGAGGCTTACTCTCATTTATAATTACGTTCTAATCATTTTTGGGAAGCTTCTAAATCTAATTCCCCCCCCCCTTTCTGTCAATTTTAATTTCCAAATAAAACTTTGTAAAATATGTGCTTTTTTTTTAAACCCATTTTTCTCCTCTTTCTCCTGCTTTTCATGCTAACAAATGTTTCCATTTCTTTTAAACACTGCAGGTTGCCTTATAAGTTCCAATTGCAGCAGAATTTGTCAATTTTGTGCATTCTTTTAGCCCACTTTAAAACACTCTCATTACTAATTATCTACAAAAGGTAACTCTAAAATTTGGGTATTAATTGATATCTGGCATAGACATGCTTTTATTTGTTCCTTTATGGTTTTGTCAGTCATTTCATGACAGCTGACTGGTCAGTAGTCAGAATGGTAACTCCCAGCATAGTGGATGTAATACCAATGCAACTGATTCAAGTTCTCACAATTACAAATATGATTACAATGAAAATAAGCATATAGCTTATGATAAAGTTGGAAATGTTGCCTTGCTGTGGCCATACATTTCTGACATTTTTTAAACATTCACACGCATTAGTTCATCTTCCAAATTCAGTAAACTTGAAAGCCACAAGGTCACTGTTGTTAAAAAATTTCAGGCAGTTGATCATGATATTCTTTTTATTCTTCAAATCTAATTAGAATATGTAAAATAAAATATAACAGTTTTTAACCCATTTCAAATTCCATAAGAATTTTTTTTTTTTTTTACCAGCATACATAATCATCTGGAAGATGACTGTAAATGTTTTTTCTGCTTTTGATAATAAGTTACTTTATTGTATAATTGTTTATTTTGCTAAATAATTATCATTAGTTATTGGGGGGATATTGCATTCAAACAGATGGTTTTTGGAAATAATGGAATCTATTCTTACATTACATACATTTTTAACACTGTTTGGAGCATGTTTTAAAACTAATATTTACTAATAATTTATATGTTGGAGCAAATTCTGAAAGCAGTGGCATTATATAAATTGCAGGCACAAGGTACGGGAACTAATAGACTTCATTCAAGATGATGATAAACTTAGAGAAGAGAGAAAGAAGGCAAAGAAAAACAAGGATAAATATGTAGGAATGTCAAGTGATGCATTGGGCATTAGATATGGTGAGTAATTCTATTTATCATTTTTTTTCCTGTGGTGCTACAAAAATATGACCTTGATATAATGATAGTAATTGCAAAATGCTATTAAGTCATTCTTTTATGTGGATATGTACCGTAGTAGAGCTATGAAAAATTCTTCTAACATCTGTGTGTCCATAAACACATTATGCAAAACAATACCCAGTATAAAATCATCATTGGTTTGTGCAAGCTGCAATGGAGCATAAATGCATTTTTGATGATGCTTAATATATTTACTCTATATATAATATCTGCATGATGATGGACAAAACCCTGTCCTTAGAATTATCTAATGTTGAATTTAAACATGATAAACTTAATGTTGTGGTTAACCATAAGGAACTTAACCAAGTGATTCACATTATTTGTTAAGGCTTTAGTAGGCATAAAATATAGGTGAACTTTGAACTTGTAATGGTTACATTTTAGAATTGATGAAATGTAGACCAAGGCATTATTATATTAATGTAATAGATAACAAACATTCAGTGTTGCTAATCAGTATATCACAAAACATTACCGTAGAAGAGTTTTTGATTTTTAAATGTCAGCTTATGTACACAACAACAAAATGTTCTCTGATTTTTCTTGGTGAGATTGTGGATTGAAATTGTTCTGTGGTACTAAAATTCCATGAGCATTTTTAAAATAATCTGTATAATTATCAATATTTGCTTTACCATTTCAAATTCCAGAAGTATTATATTGCAAACCAACAATGCACATTGAGAATTTAGCAAAACAGAATATGATAACCTAATTCTTTCATTTGCATGCAAAACAGTCAATGGTACAATTGCATTGCCGTATCCCAGCCAATGGAAATGTATGCATGTTAATTTTGTTGTATAATTAACCCTCAACCTTCAGGTGGAGGAGGCTGGGATGAGACACCCCACTGGAAAAAAGATGAATTTGGAGACTGGGATCCAGATAAGGGAGGAGGGCTTTCACGTATTAGCAATCGTCAAGGAAGCAGAAGTTTTGAGGATACTAACAACAGGTATGATCAGTGTCAATTTGAATGTTTTAAAATACATTACTGGCAAAAAATTACATATAAGTGTGATTTGAAAAGTAAAGCAATTTGTACATACTGATTGTGCAGGTGTTTCGTTGCAGCCATGCTTGCATTAGCTGTGTTTGGTGTGCTATAGACTTTTGCCTGCTGCTGTTGTTGGTGCAAAATTATTAATTTGATGAGTATAGCAATATTTCAAAATGAAGATGTATATTGACAATTCTGCAAACTGTGAATTTCAATCAGTTATTCATTTTTTAAATGCTGAAAGCATTAGGCCTGTTGTGTTACAGTCTATAGAGAATTTATTAAGGAGGAGGCCATAATCAGGAAGTAGTGCATTAACTTAAGAAATAGGAGAAATTAACATTTAATGACATGGAAAAATAAATTTGCACATCTGTCATAATTTCCTGAAACAAAGTTTAACATCAAGAGGATTAACATTGTAGAATAAATAAAAATTTTGCACAAAGTCTGGAGTGTATTGTAGGTTTATATGAAATTTTTAACTGAATATTTGCCGTGCCTCAAAATCTATGCAAAGTGGGTAGACAAATGCACAGTATTTCTGCACTCAGTTTATATCACAGAACCAACCTGGTTCTTCTCTATTTTCCGCTCTGGCTATTGACCTTTCAGGCTCTGTTCAAACATCATGTAATCTAAACTGCATATCCCATTCTAGTAAACTATGTGGATGCCTAGTATGTTAAAAATAGCTGATTACATGAAAAAAATGGCATACAACACTTAACAATTTTTACTATATGCATACTTTTCTTACTCAGGCACAGAACAAATGCCTTCTTAGAAGCAGAACCTGCTGCAGAATAAGGCTGTGCATAGGTGCAAGATGTTCTATATCTCTCACCAAACAGCTTTCTCTTTCTCACAATAATGAACTCTTTAAGTGCAAACTTACCATGAGTGCTTGCAGATGGGCACAAAGCTCAGTGAATGACTTTTTGCTAATTATTTCATTATGGCAAAGGGCTCATCAATGAAATCATTACAGGGACTGAAACATTGGTTTAACACAAAGCCTCTAGAAGGAATTGACATAAGACCAATCTCACTGGTCAACAAAGCCATACAGCCAAGAAGACAAAGGACAAGCATTTCATTGGGAAACTTTCTATCCCCCTTACTGTCTGGACTTGGCACTAATGAATTATCAGCACTTTCCAAAAATGGAGCAACTTGCTGGAAACGATTTAAAAATGATGAAGACTTGAATCCTGTTGTGGATTGATTGAATCAACAGGTGGCCACTTTTTAGGAGGGTCATCCAATAAGTTAAATTTTCGTATTTTTTCTTGAAAAATAAAATAAAATAGCAATAATGTTTTTTTTTTGTTTTGTTTTGATAAGATAATTTCATGAGAGTGCATTGGCAGCGTGAAGCAATTTCGTGAAATTGTGTGCATTACTTGATGGTAATTAACCAGACATGTAAATACCACTACAAAGCATTTTCGTTTGTGAATTGTATGCAACTTACAAAAAAATTGTAATGAATACTCCATGTACAAATAATGTATTCTTTCGACATCTCAGAAATTAAACTAAGTATAAAGAAATTAAAAAAGAAGAAATCAACAGATGGCATTGTAGACAAAGTTTTGACAAACCTAGAAGATCAAATCACACCATACTTAGTTCGGGTCTTTAATCTGCATTTGGAAGGAGTGTTTTCCATATTGCTGGAAAGAAGTAATTTTTTTTTTAAGAAAAGTGCCGAAGTGCCGATAAGGATCCTAATGTGCCAAATTAAATAGATCAATTTATCTATTGAATACTCTTGGGAAGGGTGTATGACATTCAAATGATTTGATGTTGGCCTCCATGACTCATCCCCTCAGGGGCCCAATTTATTGGGTACGGGGCTTAGTGATCCCGAGGCACCCGAGATGCTCCCACAGGTCCCACACTCCCGCTCATGGCGGAGTTTTAATTTTAATTAGACATGATGTGTACAGTACTTCATTACAGCTCCAGACTCCCTTACAAGCTGCTGCAGCTACAGTTCACTTCTCTGGCCTTAGTTTTTCCATCTGCAGTATTTACTTGCCTCCATCTGGTACAGTCACCACGGCTGATCTTGATAATCTTTTTTCTCAGCTACCGCCCCCTGTCCTACTTTTGGGGGATTTCAATGCGCACCACCCCCAATGGGTTTGCACCATGGAGTGTTTAAGGGGTAGCCTTTTAGCCGACTTTTTTGGTACGTCACAATCTTGTACTGCTCAATACAGATCAACCTACTTTTCTTTCTGACAGCACTCACAGCTTTTCACACTTGGACTTCCATTTGTTCTACCTCACTCTCTGTGCATTTTACTCAGAATGTCATCTCTGATCTCTCCACTCTAGTGACCACTTTCCTTGTCAGATACACGTACTCTCTGCACACGTACATTCTCAGCGCGCGCCAAGATGGCTTGCTTATTGCAAAGGCGAATTGGCACCTCTTCCGATCTCTGGCCGTATTTTCAGGATTGGATTTTCCATCCATCGACGCCGTGATCGAGCACCTCGAAACGGTCATCCTTCATGCCGCAAATCAGGCTATTCCCCGGTCGTCTTGCCACCCCAGACGCTTACCGGTTCCCTGGTGGACCGATGAATGCCGGGATGCGTTACGTGCGGGCCGAAATGCTCTCCGAGTTTTTCGTCGCCACCCTAATTCAGCAAACATGATTCTCTATAAACAACCGCGCGCCAAATGCCGTCGAGTCATTAAGGATAGCAAACAGCCGTCTTGGATTTCTTTTACCTCTTCTTTTAACCACACAACGTCTTCATCTGTAGTTTGGGAAAGCTACGCCGCGTTGCGGGCAAACCTAGATTTACGCCTATACCCGGTCTTAGGTTTTCAACTCGAGTGCTCACTACTCCGATTGACATTGCCAATTTTTTAGGACGCACCTTCACTGATGTTTCTAGCTCTGCCAATTACCCGCCTTCTTTTCAAACACTAAAGGAGCATGTCGAGTCGAAGGGTTTCTGTTTTGCCTCCGACCAGCAGGAGTGCTATAATGTCCCCTTTACCTCCAGGGAATTGGAGCATGCCCTTAAGAACTCTCGACACTGTGCACCAGGACCAGATGGCATTCATGTTGCTATGTTGCAGCACTTGTCAGCGGAAGGTAAGGCATTTTTATTACAGATTTTTAATTTTATTTGGTGTAATGGCACATTTCCTAGCGCTTGGCGAGTGGCCACCGTCATTCCTATACCTAAGCCTGGAAAGACCCACATTTTCCTTCCAGTTACCGTCCGATTTCCCTCACCACCTGCGTCTGCAAGCTGATGGAACGCATTATTAACGGACGGCTTGTGTGGTGGTTAGAATCGAGAAACTTATAAACGAGCGTCCAGTGCGGTTTCCGACGTCATCGTTCCTCAGTCGACCACCTTGTATCTCTTTCCACCCACATAATGGACGGTTTTGTACGGAAACGACCGCCGTATTTTTTGATTTAGAGAAAGCCTATGACACTTGTTGGAGAAGCGGTATCCTTCGAACGCTTCACGATTGGCATATACGTGGTCGTATTTCTGTTTTTATTCAGGAGTTTATGAAAGACCAAGTTTTTAATGTTCGTGTGGGATCAGTTTTATCATCTAGTTTTATTCAAGAGAACGGTGTACCTCAGGACTCGGTACTTAGTTGCACACTGTTTGCCATTGCTATCAATTCTATCACTGAGTGTTTACCGCCAGGAATACAATTGTCGTCGTTTGTGGACGATTTTGCCATCTTTCTTTCCTCTCGGAGAACTTGTCTCTTGGAACGCCGCCTCCAATGCTGTCTCGACCGCCTTTACGCTTGAAGTGTGAATCACGGGTTCCGTTTCTCCGCAGAGAAGACCGTCTGCTTGAACTTCTGGCGCCATAAAGTGTATCCTCCACCCTCTCTCCATCTTGGCCCAAACGCTCTTACTTTCGCAGACGCAGTTAGATTCCTTGGCTTGGTGTTTGATACAAAATTATGCTGGTCTTCGCATATAGCGCAACTCAGAGGCAAATGCGAACGTTCTCTTTGTATTTTACGTGTTTTAAGTGGCACACCCTGGGGAGCTGACCAGACATTTCTTTTACGTTTTTACCGCTCGCTCATCCGGTCCAAACTGGATTATGGCTGTGTTATTTATGGCTCTGCGCGACCTTCTGTTCTTCGTCGCCTTAACCCGATTCATCACCGGGGTATCGTGTCACCATTAGAGCATTCCCCACCAGTCCTGTGTCTAGTTTATGTGCGGAGTCAGGAGAACCTCCGTTGTATTATCGTAGGGATTTTTTACTTGCTGCTTATGGTTGTCGTTTAGCTGTGCAACCGCGTCATCCCAAGTATGAATCTTTTTTTAATGTGTCTCTCGCTCCATTTTGTGCTGCTCGGTCTTTTAATACTAGACCCCTTGGTTCTCGTTTTCAGGAGTTGTTAAGGACCTTGGACGCGTAAATACCTGCTTTTTTGCTAGCCGGGGAAATTACTTCTCCCCCTTGGCTGTTAGCAGAGCCCCCATTCATCTTGGGCTTACGTCCTGTCCAAAGTCTTCGACCTCAGTACCGTCGTCGTTTTAGCGAGATCGTCTTTTATTTTAATGACTGGAATTTTATATATACTGATGGCTCAAAATCTGACACAGGAGTAGGATGTGCCTTTGTTTTTAATGGAGCTAGCTTTACTTTTGGTCTTAACGTTGCGAGTCTATTTTTATAGCGGAGCTTTATGCTATTTATAGGGCGATTTTATTTATTTCTGACCTGGGGCTGGGGAAGTGTTATTTGTTCCGACTCTTTTAGAAATCTGTACAACCACCACCCTCTTGTACAGAAGATCCGGGATGTAGTGTTAACGCTTTTTGACGCTGGCGTCGGGTGACACTACTATGGGTACCTGGACATGTGGGATTCCCAGGTAATGAGGCCGCAGATGTCGCAACTAAATCCGCCCTTTTAGACCCTGCTGAGTACGAGCAACGTTTTTACTTCAGGTATTTTAAACATTCTTTACGTCGACGCATCCTCTCGCGCTGGTCCGATGAGTGGAATTTAATACCCAGCAATAAGCTTTGCGAATGTAAATCCGCCTCTTTTAACTGGGGGACTTCTTCTCGCGCAGTTCGTCGCGAAGAAGTAATTTTAGCTCGTCTGAGAATTGGGCATTGCCGTTTTACTCACCGTCGCCTTTTTAATGGTCAAGTAGCTCCAGCTTGCCCTCACTGTGACCACCCCTTTACAGAGCGTCACATATTAATTGAATGCCATCATCTAGCAGCTTTTAGATTTCCCGTAGGTTTGCCTTCCTCTTTTGAGGACTTATTTGCTGATGATGTGGTTGCTGTGGAGTGAGCGCTCCATTTTATCTGTGTTTGTGGTTTTGGAGCAAGGTGTGAGGTTCTTTCATTTTACTCATGACGGCAATTTTAGATTATTTTAAGACTTGTTTTTTCAGCTCTCGCAGAAGCGTTTTACTGTCAATCTTTATTTGTTGTGTTGCATATTGCCCTTGTTATTTGCTTTCGGGTTTTATTGTTATCACTTTAGACTGCAATAAGACTGTTGTGTTTTCGCTATTGAGGCTGTGTTTTAGTACCAGTCTTTTGTGTGTTGACCATTTTACCCTTGTTATTTGTTTTTGGAGTTTTTATTGTTCCTATTTTAAACCATTATAAGACTGTTGTGTTCTCAGCTGTTGCAGCTGTGTTTTAGTGCCAGTCTTGTTTGTTTGATGAATATGTAACCCTTGTTATTTGTTATGGGGTTTTATTTAATTGCACTAAGTGCTACTGTTACTTATGTTAAGCACTGATTTTTTGCTGACTTCTTATTTATTTTTTAATTCTGGTGCAGTTTTTTAGGCTCTAATGACCATAACTGTTTTGCCCCCTTAAGCCGTAATCATCATCTTCCATGACCATGAGTGAAAATGTGTATGATACAAACAATGCAGCGGAAGCTTGGTTGCAGTGACAGTATTTTATCACTATCAGGTTTTCTGGTCATTAATTGCCTTAACCATTATGAATGCTGAAAGATATTGTGAGTTGCTGACATAATTTAGAGCCACACTCAAACGGAAATACCCTGGACTTTTGACTTGCAAAGTTCTGCTAGCATTTGACAACATTCACTGACACTGATCTGAAAGAACCCAGTATTTGCTTAGAAAATTCAAATGAGACATTTTCTGCAATCTACTGTATTTTCCTGATCTTGTCCCAAGTGATTTTCACCTTTACATTGAACTTCAGAAGCATCTTGGGGGGGGGGGGGGGGCAGCAGTTTGAAAATGATAAAAGTGAAAAACAGTGAGTAGATAGATAGCTGCGTAAACAGGACACAGCATGGTACAGACAAGATATCAAAAAATTGGTGCTTTGATATTGAAAATACACAGTAAAAGGGTGATTATGTGGAGAAATAGTGTAGCGTAGAATATTACTGACTTTATTTCAAAATAAAAAAATTAATTTAATATTTTTCCTGCAATAGGAAAACTTATTTATTAGATGACCCTTATATGATAAGGGAATACTTAAAATGGTTTCAAGGCATGATAGGGCTTAAGTATCCATGGCAATTATGTGAAGAAATAGGTTTAGGCATAAGGGAAAAATTTGTTTATTCAATCTCTTAAGATTATAATCCTACACTATATTTCTTAACTTTACTCCATATGCCAGCAGTACCAGATGCTCTTTGCCATCCCTAATTGGCTGGTTAGCACAGAATCACTTTTTGGAATACAACTTAGTTCATTGTTTAAAGTAATAATTTATCTTGTTTTTCTATCCCTTATGCCTCTTAGTTGTCAGGTTTCTTCTGCCATTTCTGGTAGTTCTCTAGTTCTCTTATTAACGTCTCAGATTGTGTGCCAATCTCTCCATGAATTGTTTTCCACTCCAATCTTGGTCTTCCCCTACTTTTTCCACCTTTTGGCCTTCATAACTCTACTCAGCAATCTGCCCTCTGTCATTCTTACCACATGCCCAAACCATCTCAGCTGCTTTCTTTCCATTGTACTAATTATATTTTCCTGATTTAAACTCTCCCTTATTATTCTAGTTCTTATTTTATCTCTTCTAGTCTTTCCAACTACTTTTCTTAAATATTTCATCTAAGCTGCTTCCATTCTGCTAGAATGTTTACCTAGAACAGTCCAGTTTTCGCTTCCATATAGTAAGATTGCTTCATATATGACTTTATATACTCTTATTTTTGTTTTCAAATTAATTTCCCTCTCATCTACTATTGTTTTGCATATTTGATAATATATATTTATTGCTATCTCTATTTTATTATAAACTCCCTAATTTTTCCATCATTTGTGACTAATACTCCCAAATATTCCAAATTTTTTCGACATTTCTTCCTTCCACGCTGGCTTAATTTCTTCTTTTCCTTCTTTACTTATCACCATTACCTTAGTTTTTGAATTGCGGGAATTTTCACAGTGAAATATAGTATAACTTAACAAATTATTATTGAGGAAATCACTCAAATTTCACTAATTTAGTTCCACTTACTTGGACATGTTTCAAAGGCGCTTGCCTTCATCGTCAGCATGATCCCAATGTCCGCTTCCCCGCGTGGTATTCAGATGTTGCTCCATAGATTTTATGAACTTTATGATAAGGTTGCTATTGTTTGGAAGATCAAAATTAACCAAATTTTCTTTGTTTTTATTTATGAATATATTTTCCCACACTGTCAATTCTATTGGTTTTTGAAGAGCTTTTAAGAGTTTTGGTACCTTTTGGAATTCGTGGTTTTTTTGCCAGAAATGGTCTGCCACTGCTGATTTTTCCATGTGTTTATATTTTACATGCCTCATGTGTTCCTTAAACCGTATGGAGATATTTCTTTTTGTTTTGCCTATATATTTCATATTGCAATCTTTGCAAGCAATTTCATAAATGCCTGATTGTTTTTCTGGAGGAATTTTGTCTTTTGTGTTCGTTTTTAGGAGGTTTTTTAAACTACATTTGTTTACTGGAGCCAAAATGATGTTTGCCTGTTTAAAAATTTTTTGGAATTTTTGGTGTGCCCATGGGTGGAATGTGAATTTTTTATATATCTGATCCCCTTTGTAGCCTTTTAGTGTGGTGATATCTTTTATTCGTTTTTTCTTTTTGAATTTTTCTATTTTCTTGTTGACCAGATCTGTTGTGTAACCATTTTTTTGTGCTATCTCTATGATTTTTTGGTACTCGAATTTGTATTCTGTCTTGCTTATTGGAAGGTTTGTTAATCTGAGTGTGAGGCTATTGATTATGGCATGTTTATGTTGTATTGGGTTGAGGCTGTTGTTTTTTATGTAATTATCTGTGTGGCTATCTTTTCTGAATATGCCAAATTCCAGTATATTGCCATTTTTTATAATTTTTATGTCCAAAAAAGGAAGAACCGTGTTGTTCTCCAATTCCATTGTAAATTTAACACTGCTGTCTTGCAGGTTGAGCAGTTTTATTGCATCCTCTTTCCAATTTTCATTTACTATTGCAAAGATGTCATCAACATAACGGTACCAACATTTGTATATATATGGAAAAGCCTCAATTATTTGGATTAAACAACATAGGATTAAATTCTTGTATAGATTACTCCAGAAATACAGAAGAATATGTAGCAGATATAGAAATAGCGATTTTTAACAAACCTGAAGAAGAAAAAAGCATCATAAGATCACAATGTGCAAAAGTACTAAAGCAAATAATAAAAAAAGAAAATAACCAAAAAGTGACATATCACAGGATACTCAGGTCTTTAAAAGAAAAGGGTGTCATTTACAGTAGGGCTGACAAAGGAAACAAAATTGTGATAATGAACCAGACAGATTATGAAAACAGTATGTACAATTTACTAACCAGCCAAGATTATGAAAAAATGCAAACAGATCCTACGCAAAAATATATCAGTGCAGTAAAAAAACAATTAATAGAAGTAACAATTCTGAGTGAAGAAGAAAAAAAGAAGATCATACCAGACAACCCTACAACACCTAGAATCTATGGCCTACCAAAAATACATAAACCGGGAAACAAAATGAGACCTATTGTAGATACAATAAATTCACCCACATACAATTTAGCCAATTGCCTTTTAAAAAAATTTAATGCCTTGCCGAAATACAAAAGCCAAAGCATAAAGAACTCATCAGAACTAATAGATAAAATTAGACATGTGAAATTGGAAAATAGGGATCTACTAGTTTCGTATGATGTGGTCTCTATGTTTCCTAGCATCCCCAAAGAAAATCTGATAGTGGTCATACAGAAATGGCTTACCTCAATAAACCTACCTTGAGAAGCAATAGAACAATATGTGAACCTCACCAAAATTTGCATCAACCAAACCTACTTCACATTCGGAGGCAACAGTTACACACAAAATAAGGGTCTAGCAATGGGAAACCCATTATCACCATTCTTAGCAGATATCTACATGAGTTTTTTAGAAATAAAAATAATTGAGGCTTTTCCATATATATACAAATGTTGGTACCGTTATGTTGATGACATCTTTGCAATAGTAAATGAAAATTGGAAAGAGGATGCAATAAAACTGCTCAACCTGCAAGACAGCAGTGTTAAATTTACAATGGAATTGGAGAACAACACGGTTCTTCCTTTTTTGGACATAAAAATTATAAAAAATGGCAATATACTGGCAGTGTGGGAAAATATATTCATAAATAAAAACAAAGAAAATTTGGTTAATTTTGATCTTCCAAACAATAGCAACCTTATCACAAAGTTCATAAAATCTACGGAGCAACATCTGAATACCACGCGGGGAAGCGGACATTGGGATCATGCTGACGATGAAGGCAAGCGCCTTTGAAACATGTCCAAGTAAGTGGAACTAAATTAGTGAAATTTGAGTGATTTCCTCAATAATAACCATTACCTTACTCTTTTTTATATTCACTTTCATCTTTCTTTCCCCTAATACTACCCATTCTGTTATCAGTGTTTGTAATTTTTTTTCATTCTCACTCAGCAACATAATATCCTAAAGTCCACTTACATAAAAATAAGATGTGTTTCGGGAGAATCTCTCCAATCTCAGTTGCTCACTGAACCGCTGTTACTGGAAACAATGGCTAGGCACTAGTATAAAAATTGAATACCTAAGTTTAGGAGAGAGATTAAACGTGTTCATCACTAAATGCTCTGTATTTTACATTTTCATGTATAGTCTTTAAATAATTTTATTTAAACTGTAAAAATTATGAGGGGAGGAAGTTTGGACTTATTTTTCCCATAAATTAGAGTTGGTCCTAGTAGTAACCATACTTGCCTTCTAAACCCAAGATCACGGATTCAATCCTGGCCAGGATCAATGGGGCATAAAAGTCTCAAGTACGGCTTCCTTCCGAAGGGAAGTAAAGCAATGGGTCCCTTGTCATAGGTTTACGGCATGAAAAAGAACCTCAAGCCTGAAAAAAAAGGCCTCTGAGCAAAATTTGTCTTCCATTTCACTCCCTGAATTGAATGGGATGCTAATGACCTATGATGTTAAAGAGCATCCATAAATAAAACAAATAAAAATCTAAATTAGAGTTGTGGCATCATTTATTTGACTTCTTCTTTAATAAATAAACTTTAAATTTGTTCTGTTGCAGTGATGATGGAGAAAGGTATGACTCTGATAGTGAAGGTGGTTCTCAAACAAGAAGAGGTCGTGAATATAGGGATAAAGACAATGATAGTTTAGATTCCACCGATAAACGGGATCGTAATAGCAGTAAGCCTGGTACACCATTACGTGCAAAACCAAGCTCCTCCAACATTAAAAAGATAGACCTTGGGGCAGCTGCCCACTATGGAAAAGACTCAAACTCTGTGGTAAATATTGTTAATGAGATTTTAAGTAATTTAATGAACTAATTTAGTCTTTTACACAGTTTTAAGCAGCAGTTTTAATTTTTAGAATGAATGCAAGCAGATTGGAGTACAGCTTTATAATTTTCAGCAGTTGTAACATACTGGCTGTTACATTTTAATCTTAAGTACTAATTCAGAAAGTTCTGTTATTAGCAACTCCAACATACTTTATTAGACTTAAATACTTCATCTTATTCAAAGAGGAATACTTTTTCTAAAGTTGCATTATATTAATATGTTATGATAAGTCAGACGAAATATACTTGAGTTTCACTCTTATGAAACTTTGTACTTATCATCAGCTATTTGTCTACAGTCATTTAATAATGCAGACAAAGATTTGCTGAACATGTTCTAATGAAATAAGTTAGTGAAGATGCAAGAGCGTTTCATTTGACTCATAACAGATTAATAATTTCATTTGCTTCACTATGGCAGCTCTGTTTGCATTTTGCACTAAGAATTGCATTATTTGTTATGAAAATGTAGTTTTAAGTTAGAATTACTTTTTTAGAGAGCTGAAACAAGAACTGTTTAGGAAACAATTGTATTCATAAAACTAATTTTCTCACATACAGAATAGTAGTCCAGCAAAATCACCATTGAATTCAAATCAACAGAATAACAATAGCAAAAACCAAACAGACCTATTAGGTGATATGCTGACATCAAATGCTTCCACAACCCTTGCTGAACCTGAGGAAGATGATTTCAACCCTAGAGCTGGTGACAACACAGGAAGTGGAGAATTTGGAGAATTCACAAGTGCATTTGGGAAAACTGCAACTCCCACAAATAAGACTAGGTAAAGTTAAATTATAGGATGAGTTTAATTTTCAGTGAAAGATGAAGATACATTAATATTTGCTCTAATTAACTCTTTTGCCATTTACAGGCCATTAGCAGACAGTAATTATCTGGCAGTGGTGAACCCAATAATGCTATTTTTAATTTTAAAAGTACAATAAATGACTTTAAAGACACCACATAGTCATAGTAAAACTTCCACAAAGATACGACCTGGAACCAAATTCTTGGGTCAATCGTCAAATAGTTAGAATGAATACTAACATTAATCTACATATCCAAGAAATATGCATGTATAACTGATCAACACCTTTAATGCAGGGCATGACTTGTATACCAGTCATGGTTTGCATTTTAACAAGCATGGGAAAAAAGAAGTTGAATAAAACACTGTGTGAAGTTTCATGTGTTGTTAAGGAAGAAAATAATGATATAGTGGACCAAGACTCTCATATCCAATACCAATAGGCATTGATATTCTCATTGTTCTGTCTAACCCAAATAACTAGACATCCTTTCATTGGTGGAACCTAAGAGTACAGATTTGAAAATTCTACATCAAAATGCTCAAACTCAATCAAATAAAATACACCACTTTAATACTTTTTTTCCGTTAACAGTCACCAGATATACTTGTGATAAGAGAGTCTAAAGGACTATCTATTAAATTTAACTTCTTTTTTTTTCTCCCAAATAGGAGACTAAAAGCAAACTTTTGTAGAGATATATCTTGGGGACATGTATGCATTTTTACCAGCTCATCCTTATCAGAGTTTGCTATAGAATTAGATCTCCAAAATTTCTGTGTTGAGGAATATATAGAATTGTGTGGAATAAATGTACTTATATAAATAAAAAACAAGATTATTGGTGAATATCGACCACCAAAAGGTGAAATAAAAGTTTTTTTTTTTTGGACAAGATAACTCAATTATTACATCAGATTGTAAATACCTCAAACAGTAACATTTTACTATTATGAGACTTTAATACTGACTTTCTTCAAAACTCAAACAATGAGAAATTTCAGTATCTATTAAATGAATATGGAATGATAGCTATAATTAAAGAGCCAACAAGTTTGACAGACAGTTCTAGAACAGCTATTGGTATCAAAAATAAAGTTAACATGTCGTACAAGGTAGAGATCACACAGTCAATGTCTAATCATACCATCATTGCATTACATTGATGGTATGATTGCATTACATTGCATACATGATACTAGCAAGTCGCAAGCTGCACAAAATTGAATTACAAAAAATATGCTACTCCCTTAGTGGGGTTAATTGAAAATCTTCAAGAATGACTAACAACAGAAAACTGGAGTAAAGTATATGTGGAACAGGATCCAAACCTAAAACTTGGCATATTTTATGGAATCCCAAAGTACTATATTAATATTCATTGTCCTCAATTGCTTATATGAAAATTGACATAAAAACTAATTATCTTTATTGGATCACTCCTAAAATAAAATACTTGCATACCTTGCTTGAACTGGCAACTGTTCAGAAGAATAGCTGCAATCTAAATTTTAGATTTATAAATTTGAAAAAATCTACAAAAGATCAAATTGTTTTAGGAGCTAAGTGAAACATATTAGCAATAAAGTCTTATCTACCTATAATAAAAGCAAAACCAATTGGCAAATGATCAACAATCTTCAGCAGTTACAATCTCAACCACATCCAAAATTGAAATAAAATTAGGGAGTGGTATAAATAGCCCATCAGAGGTATAAGATATCTTTAATAATAACCTTGCATCATAGATAGTAACCTAAACTCAAACACTTTACACTGAATACAAATAAAACAGGAGGCTGTCAAATAATTCAGGAATCATAGTTGTACCTTTTTCAATCCCACTGATGTTAATGAAATCTGCAATATAATTAAAACTCCAAAATCAAAACTCAGTCTAAGCTTATACAGCATGTCACTGATTAAAAATTGTTATAGTGAATTAAAGCTTATACAGCATGTCACTGATTAAAAATTGTTATAGTGAATTAGCCAACTCACTTGTAATATAGTAAACTCCTGTCTTGAATTAAGTATATTTCTGGACAAAGTAAAAATTGCTACCATTACAAAAAAGTCAGGAATGACTACCAAAAATAGATTTGTGTAAGTGCCCTATAAAATTTTATTTAAACAATAATTGCTAATATTGACTGATGATTACACTACAGGTATTATGTTACATCTCATAAAAGCTTTTGACTTCATAGATTCAGATAATCTAATGGATAAATTTTGTATGTTAGGCATTGAGGGAATAAGACACAAATTAATAAAATCCTCTGTGATGGATAGAAACCAATTTTTTAGAAAATCAAATATCAAAGAATGGAGCTCCAAGGCACAAAATCTAACATATGGCATACACCAGGGTTGTATATTGGGACCATTTTTATTAATTTTGTACATTCACTCTGTGAGGGATAGAAAGCAATTTTTAAGAAAACCAGCATCAATGAATGGAGCTCCAAGGCACAAAATCTAACATATGGCATATACCAGGGTTGTATATTGGGACCATTTTTATTGATTTTGTACATTCATGATATACTGAAACAATATCTGGAAATGCATTGTCCAGTTTGCTGACTATACTACAATTGCAGTCAATAATAGTGACTTGTCATATGTAGTTCAAGTATCAGTATCATAGTAAATTCACTAATGGAATACTTTGGAGATCCAAAATTATATGTAAATCCAACCAAGTGTGAAATATTAAATTTAGAATTAAAAATACTCTTTAGTGCAAGTCATTTTCAATCACAATGCAGTAGGAAATGAAATTTTGCAAAACTCTTAGGATGCATCGTAAACAAAACCTTTACCTATGACTCATGTAGAAAAATTAGGGCCAATAATCAGTAAAAACTTAGTTGTACTTAGATATTTAAGAAAATTTGTACATAATGATATGACTAGAATATTTTTCTCTTATTCAAGTGCACATCATTTATGCTATAGAACTATGGGACAGCACTTTGAACACAAACTTTAATAAAATCTTTATCTTTCAAAAAAGAGCTATTTGGCATTTAGGTCATCTTACATACAATGATTCCTGTAGGAATTCTTCCAGACGTATATAATTATTCTTAGCTGTAACTTAATACTGATATGGTTCAGTTGTATATCACTGAACTGCAATAAATTGTAATATTATTTACTATTGCATTTAATAATGATAAGGTGTTTTCTAATTAGCTTGTTTTATCTTAACAATGAAAAAATGTGCTTAATTGTTTATCAGGCCATGATCATTTTCTCTTATTTAAATAGAAAGGAATAACCCATCATATTCAATATCTGCTCTTGTTAAAATCATTTATATTACCTTCTTCCCTTTTTTCTGTATACTTTATTAAAAAATTCTAAAATTTTATGCAGTAATATTTAAATCATGTAAGAAGAGTTAAGGGAAATTTTTCTTTTTTTTAAATCCGTATATCAGCATCTTAATTTCATTTTATTATGTCCATATCACACAAGGTAATAATGGACATGCCATAATATAAGTGATTACAATAACAAATAATATAAACAATGTATACAGTTTTTTTCACACTAACTCCATTCACTTACATAAATTTGGAACATATGTTTCGGGAGCGATCCCTCCCATCTTCAGCCTGTTGACAAACTGTCGTTAAACGTGGCGGTTGGGTCTCTTGATGTTCTTGTGGCGGCATCTGTTGGTATTATTAGGAATTTGCTGAGTTCATCCAATGGAGGGATATCGAAATTCATCAAATTATCCTTATTTTTTGTAATGAAAATGTTTTCCCAAGTGGAAAGTTCTATTGCATTATGAAGTTGTTTAAGTAGTTTTATCTCTGATTTAATTTCATGATTTTTATTCCAAAAGTGCGCTGCTATTGCTGATTTATCAATTTGTTTTAAGCGAATATTTCTGAAGTGTTCTTTTTTCCGGATTCCCAAATTCCTCTTCGTTTTTCCAATGTATTTTTTGTATCGATATCCCTCCATTGGATGAACTCAGCAAATTCCTAATAATACCAACAGATGCCGCCACAAGAACATCAAGAGACCCAACCGCCACGTTTAACGACAGTTTGTCAACAGGCTGAAGATGGGAGGGATCGCTCCCGAAACATATGTTCCAAATTTATGTAAGTGAATGGAGTTAGTGTGAAAAAAACTGTATACATTGTTTATATATATATACCACTCCATTGTCAACAGCTTCGTAAGTACACTTATTTGAATAACAAATAATATTAAAAATGTTGATAAAGCAATCTTATAGAAGTTTACTATTCACAGTATTCTTAAATCTAATAAAAATCTAATACACATATGTATGTTTACATAGCAGTACATTAGTGCAACTGATAAGTATACATTATATCAACACAAGGAAAACAATAACAAACAGTAATGAAATGCAAAGACTAGATGAAGAAACAGTTTGTAGTTAATTTGTATATTTTTCCATCCTGTAAAGATATTCTTATATAACACATTGAAATATATCATTAATACAAGCATATATAGATTATTTTAAGGGATTTCAGAGTAGTTCCTAATTTTGTCATAAATACTGTCACACAATGTTAAAATTCATCATAATAAGCATTTTGGATATCAGATAACCAATTTCCAGACTCAGTCATAGTCATTGTTTAATTAGTGAAGCAAAGAGAGCATACTATTTAAAGGTGGAGTGGGAAAATTGTGAAACTTTGCTGTGATGGGCTTTCATAAGATAAGTGAGATTTCTCACATTCCTCAGATATTAAAAATCAGCATGTGTATACATCTGCAGTTACTGTGACTTTTGATGAATTGGACACCTCATGTTCAGAGAAGTAGCGAGGAAAGCAATGTAATCAGTATAATATAATCTAAAGGTGATGGGTTACCTTTGATAAATGTCCAAAATACTCAAAAAAAAACTATGGACTGAAAATATATTAATGAAGTAGTTTCCTTTAACTCCACAATTGAAGCAGCAAAGAGAGCTGAAACACAAACTTATTATTCTGTAACATGTATTATGTTAACAGCACATACCAAAAATTTATTTTCATTTAAATACTCATTAGTACTCAGAATTATGATTGTCAAAATGTTAGAAGCTGGTGCAAACTTGCCTCCTAAACCGAAGATTGCAAGTTCAATCCCAGGGAGCACAGATTGTCATAAAAATCCTAAATATAGCTTCCTTCAGAAGAGAAATAGAGTTGTGGGTCCCTTGTCATATATTTACGGCATGAAAAAGAAACTCAAGTCTGAAGGAAGAGGCTTCTGAGTAAAATTTGTTGGGTTGTTTTACCCCCTGAATTGAATGGGACACTGATGACCTTAGATGTTTAAGAGCATCTGTAAATAAAAAAAATAAAAACAGAAGTGCATTACATAATTTCATGAGGAGATATTACGAGAATCTTGAAGATCCAGAAGGCACACCTTCCAATTTTGATAATGGTTTGATCAAATTGAGCTGTGATGATTTTATTATCATTTCACTTAGGAAGGAATGAAAACAATGACCTAAAGTGTGTGAATGTTGTGTTGGAATATTTGTAAGGACCTGAATATAATTTTGTGGAAGAACGGATAAGGAGCTTCCAGCAAAATTGAACATTAGTCCCTAAGACAGAATCCAGGACATGGCTTGGGAGAAATATTTCTAATTTTATATCTGCCTGACCTAAGAATTCTGACCTCTGTACTTTGGAATAAAGCTGAGATTAATTGAGAGTTTTAAGAGCTGAGTGATCGCAGTTCTGTATGAGGGTAAATAACTGAAAACTATTTATTGGTTTTTTATGTATGGAATACATATGAACACCATATCAAAAGAATATTAATGCCTGTTGTCCAATAAAAACTTTAAACAGCGTTTATGGAGGACAGCTAAACTGTGAAATAAATTGTATTAAATATAGTGAACTTTTGTAACAGTGGTGTCAAATATTAACATTTTAAAACATGGAGTTGAAATTGTAATATACACACCACTAAAATTCAATAAAATGGAAGACTAGTTTCGGGAGCCATCGCTCCTATCATCAGTTCCTGGTCGACTGCTGGTCTGGTTGTTTGTGGTAGGTCGATTCATCTCTGGTGGAGGTTTAATAAACTTTTGTATTAGTACATCACTTGGCGGGATTTTGAAATTAAAATAATAAAGTTAAATAAAGAGAAAGTTTTTAATTTCGAAATCCCACCAAGTGATGTACTAATACAAAAGTTCATTAAACCTCCACCAGAGATGAATCGACTTACCATAAACAACGAGACCAGCAGTTGACCAGGAACTGATAGGAGCAATGGCTCCCGAAACTAGTCTTCCATTTTATTGAATTTTAGTCGTGTGTATGTTATAATTTCGACTCCATTTTTTAAAATGTGAAATAAATTTTTAAATTTTTTTACTCTGCTTTGTCAAACCTTAACTTTGGAATCAGTGATTTAAAAAATTAACCATTACAGGAATATATAATAGCAAAGGAAAAGATAACATTTACATTTGCATTCCTTTGTACTTTTTCAGTGAAGGCAACGAATTTGCAGACTTCACAAATGCATTTAGTGAAACAGTGTCTTCCAGCAATAGTCATAATACAAGCTCATCTCTTCCTACAACTGCAGGTAAACAAAGCTAATTGTTCTAGACAATCTTTGCTAATGAAGTTCTGTTAATATTTGAACACATTCAAATTTGAAAATATACTGGCAGTTCCTTTGGAGATGGATTACAAAATCACTGCAATCGTCCTGTTTATTATAGTTTGGTAGTATAATTCATGACTGTTTTGTAAGTCAATAATGGAACATTCCAGTAATCACTTCACTTCTGTCAAACAAATTTTGTTTATGTGCGTTTTATTAGTGCGTGTTATGAGTGATCTGAAGCTTATAGTAGTTGACAGCGATCTGAATGATTACTATGGAGGGTCTATTGCTATATTCTTACTCTGTTCAGCAAAATTTTAACATAAAACACAGAACACCAATTTTATATCACAACATATTACTTTACTGAAGTACATAGTGTAAAATGTATTTCATATAATATGTTATTGCATTTAAATAAGCATACAAGGATTACGACGTTACATACCTCTGAAAAACTTTAAAGTGGTCAATAATTAATTCTACTTATATGGATAATGTTGCAGATTATGTTAAACAAATTTGACATAGTTACACTATCTTGTTTCAGAATTATTTTCTAAATTTTATAACAGAATTTATTAAAAATGCTTAATATTACTGCATCTATGCCCAATGCCTTTCCAATTTTGTGTTTTATTCAATAAGAAGACGTGTCCAAACTTAAAATTAATGTAAAATAGAATATTTGTTGTTAAATGTTCATGTAGTATATTTAATTATGTCAACAGATCTGTTTACAAAGCAACGAACAAGAGAAAAACAAGTCTTTTTGTAATCTCTTCTAAGTCAAACTATTTAGATATATTTATTGGTTTTACTCCCCAAAGAAATGTTCAGGACATGTTTCATGGACCCCTGTCCACATCCTGAGCTGTTACATGACTTGTAAATTTAATTAAATATATGCCAACTTAAAATTAAATAAATAAATCTAATATTAAGATCATTGTATGATTGAGTCCAACTAACACTCTTCTAGGGGCTGAGAATGTGAACAAAGGGTTTGTGAAACCTGTCCTACATATTTAAACAAGTAGTGGAGCAGAAGAATGTTAGTTCGACCCATTCACACATTGATCTTAATATATGATTAGCTTCACTGTACAATGTTCCAATTAACAATTTTAGTAAATAAATTTAATTTAAATACATGTCAAATTAAATTTATACATATTTACATGCCAGTTAATTTAATACATTTCATTTTACTAAAAACATATCAATCTACTACAGGGAGCTGGAGAGATGACTAGTCATAGGATTGGTTGATAATGTCCAACTGTTCACTAATAATCTGCTTTTGTTAACCCAAAGAGATAGACCGACACTTAAATATTTGAATAGATGATATAAATCCATTGTGTAATGTTTTACTTGGCAGAAAAAACCTGCTCCCTACTACTAGCCATCTCTCTGGCTCCCAGCAGTAGTTATACATCAACCTAGTTAGATATGTTAAACTAATTAAATACATATCAGCTTGATTTTACACCTATTTAATTAATTAAATACATTTCATCTAATTAATAATTAGTTTCATTAAATGCATCAGCCTAATTAAATACATGTGAACTTAATTTTACATATATTAAATTAATTAAATACATTTCACCTAACTAAAAACATGTCGATCTAGTTAAATATACATCAATCTAATTAAATATGTCAAAATAATTAATTATATGCCAACTTAATTTTACACATATTTATACATTTTGTTTGATAGGAAATAATCTCATTAATATGCATCAGTGATTTGGCAAATGGCATATTCATGTAAAATATTAGTAATAGAAACTGAGTATTTAGGTATAAATATAAACAATGTAATACAGTTTTTTTCACACTAACTCTATTCACTTACATAAAAATCTGGACATATGTTTCATGAGTGATCCCTCCCATCTTCAGTCTGTAGATATATGTGGTGGTTGGGTCTCTTGATGTTCTTGTGGCGGCATCTGTTGGTTCTATTAGGAATTTGCTGAGTTCATCCATTGGAGGGAAATCGAAATTCATCAAATTATCCTTATTTTTTGTAATGAAAATGTTTTCCCAAGTGGAAAGTTCTATTGCGTTATGAAGTTGTTTCAGTAGTTTTATCTCTGGGTTAATTTCATGATTTTTATTCCAAAAGTGCGCTGCTACTGCTGATTTATCAATTTGTTTTAAGCGAATATTTCTAAAGTGTTCATTTTTTCGGATTTCCAAATTTCTCTGTTTTTCCAATGCATTTTTCATTGCACTCTGTAATTCGTAAATATCTGACTTTTGTTCTGTTGGCATGTAGTCCTTTACTCTGCAACCTAATAAGTTCTTTATATTAAAATTGGAATTGCTAACGTAATTCCTTGTTCTTTGAATATCTTTTTGAACTTATTGCGGTAAATTGGGTGGTATGTGAAACTTTTGAATTTGTACATTTCTTTTGCACTTTTAAGTGTGGAAACCTTATTGTTTTTTGGTTTTATTGATGATTTTTATTACTGTGTCTTTGTTGTATCCATTAGTTTCTGCTATCTTTATGATTTGTTGGTATTCCAATTTGTACTCTGTTTCTGTGAGTGAGATGTTAGCTAATCTGTGTGCTAAACTATAAAACACTGCATATTTATGTGGAATGTCATTTTTTGTGTAATTTTCTGTGTGAGTATCCTTTCTATGAATTCCAAATGTAAGATAGTTTTCGTTTGTTATGATTTTTTCATCTAAGAAGGGGAAATATCCACTTCTTTCTTCCTCTATGGTGAAATTTATAGATTTGTGCTTCAAATTCAGAAGTTTGAGTGCATCTGTTGTATGTTCTATCGGAATTATTGCAAATATGTCATCCACATACCTATACCATGTTTTGAAGATTAGAGGGAAGGCTTTGGTGATACGCATTTCAAACGAACTCATAAAAAAATCTGCTAGCATTGGAGATCACGGGTATCCCATAGCTAGTCCCGAGGCTTGTTGGTAATATTTTTTATTGTAAATGAAGTAATTTTGATTGATGCAAAAGTTTGTAAGTTTTATCAAGTCTTCAATTTCTTGTGCTTGTAGATCTAAGGATTTTAACCAATTCTTTAACATTAGCATAAGTGTATCTTTTGGTATGCTTGGGAATAAGGCTTTTACATCAAACGATACCATTATATTTTCTGCTGTAATTTTGTAATTTTTCTACCAAATCCTGTGAATTTTGGCACTGAAACTTTGGTATTTTTATAAAGATTTGAAAATGTTGGTTAATTTTTTTGCTAACAAGTATGTTGGTGAATTGATATTATTGATTATAGGTCTCATGCTGTTATCTTTTTTGTATAATTTAGGAAGTGCATACATTCTAGGTAATACTGGGTTGCTATGTGTGATTTTTCGTTTTTCGGTAGTGGATAGTATTTTTATTTCATCTAATGTTTTACTCAAGTTTTTAGTGCAAGTTTTAAGTGGATTCTCTGTAATTGTTTTATAATCATGACCTTTTAACATGGTTTCTATCCTGTTTATGTAGTCTTCTTGGTTCAAAATGGTGATTTTATTGCCTTTATCTGTTTTTGTGAATACTACCGTTTTTTCTTTTAGTTGTTTTATTATGTTTTTGTAATTGTTGAATTTATTTGATTCAGTTGATGTTTCAATTTATACACTTAAATCTTAACATATCAATTCATATAATTAAAACCTTTGTAGTTGCTATTGTACTTACTAATCAGAATTGTGTCAGGAGTGTATCTTAGGTAAATTAAGTTTTAAGCATCATGTTAGTTGTAAGCATATTAGCCATTGTATGTTGCTATAAAATGATGATTGTTGTGAAAGAGAATAAAACTTGAAAGCATTAAGTAAATTTCATTCATAATTCTTTAGTATGCATATCGCAGCTTTTCATATTTAATAAAAAAATAAAATTAATGCCATGCCAAGAATTGAACCTGCAGTTTGCAGAACATCAGTTTTTGTATTATGCATTATGGCACACAAGCAAAGATATCCCTTTAGAGTAAACTATGTAATGCAAGGATTCAGTTGATAGATGTTCAGTGCTGCACTGTCAAATGATTAGTTCGAGATTTGAGGGATTCTTATGGCACTAAATCTTGAAAATGCTGATAACAAGCTGCGCAAAATTGATATTTCTATGCCTGCAAGGCAGTGTTAAAGACATTCTAAAACAGTTTTTCACCTGACTTGGCTTTAACACTGACTTATAAGCATCACCAAAAATTGTAAATAAGAAAATCAAGAAATTCAAACAAAGAAGAGGTTAAAAGACAAAATACAAAATTCCACCAGGAAAGCAATCAGTCATTTACGAAATTGGTTGCAAAGACTGTGACGTAAAATACATAGGCAAAACAAAAAGAAATATTACCATACGTTTTAAGGAATACATGAGAAATGTAAAATGTAAACACGCAGAAAAATCAACAGTGGCAGACCATTTTTGGTAAAAAAAAAAAAAACACACAAATTCCAAAAGGAACCAAAACTACTAAAAGCTCTTCAAAAAAAACCCATAGAATTAACAGTATGGGAAAATATATTTATAAACAAAAACAAAGATTTTTTGGTTAACTTTGATCTTCCAAACAACAGTTACCTCATCAATAAGTTCATTAAAGCCACAGAGTGACATCTGGGAAGTGGCCAGTGGGACCAGGCTGAAGATGGAGGCAAAAGCCTTTTAAACATGTCCAAGTAAGTGGAACAAAATTAGTGAAATTTGAGTGATTTCATAATAATAATTTCTCATATTAAAAAAAATTAGTTTCTGAAAATTAGGGAAACTTAACCATTAGGAGTAAGGGATAGATCTGAAAACTGAAATTTAAAAAAGACATTAATTCTTCATATAATCTGTCTGTATAACAATGTTTATGTTTTATATTTAACAGAAGCATTGAGATGAAGATAGCAAATGTGAAATATTAATCTAATATTGTTTGTTATAATATATTTGTATTTAGGAGCCCTCTGTAATAACCTTAAAAAAATGTTTGCATTATATGTTTTTACTACAATAACATTTAAATTTCAAAGCCAATGAAAAGCAATGAAACTTTAGATTGTTTATTGGTGACTGTATACATTGGCTTAGTACATTGTAATTGTTTTTAAATAGTAACATGTTTTTGCTTTTTGAAACATGAATATTTTCTTAAAAGCATAATATAATTCAAAACTCTGTTATTTTTTTCTATTATAGTGAATTTAAAGAAGATATCATGGGCTCAGTTCATAAACATGGTTACATTTAAAGAAGTTTAAAAATACCCACATAGTTTAGCTTTGTCTATCATATTTCTTTTAATGAATAGTATACCATTAATTTTTGTAGTTTAATCTCAATAATTATAATTCTAAAAATGCGGTTTCTCTTTTGTGATACTTACAGATTGCAAGAATTTTAATTCTGTTCCCCTAATACCAAACAGTAATGCCATAACTATTTCATTTCATTAATTAATAAGACCCATAATCTGAATTTTGTATTTCTTTTTAAAGTTGCTCTACTAGGTGAGGAATTCTCTTAGTTTATGCAGCTCCTGTGTAACCCAAGTTTACGCAGACTTTTTTTTATATTCAAGCTTAAATGTGTGCAAGAATGCATGTGAAACTCATATGCAATATCATAGTTGGTTGTTGCATCACATGTGTTTCCAGTTACATTATTTTATCGTATTTATCATCTACATTCATGCTTAGATGTAATAATAAAATATATTTATGGAATAATATTTGGTAAAGTGGCCCTTCACCTACTTCATCTGAGTAGCTGTTCCTTTCATTCTCTGCTCTTTCCTGTTTTTCACCTCCAACATGATTCTTTTACTCAATTAATATTACTGGCCATCATAGATGTAACTTAAAATTGTCTATGTCATGTCAACTTTTAACGATCATGGTGGAGAACATGTTATACTCAAAATCAATTTTCTCCATCGAAAGTTTTAAAAACATCTGTTTTTAATGATATAATGAGAGAGACGCCATTTTCTCTTCATACTGCTATTTGAAATTATGAGAATATTTGAACAATGAAACTCATGGAGAGTGCTCTGTGGTTACATTAAGAGGCATAAAGAAAGCATAGGGCACACATATGCATGTGATTTTTTGAGCTGATTGAAAGTCATAACTAATTTTTTTCACTTTTCCAAAAAGTTTTCACTGCTGAAAACACTATATTACACGTACACTTTTTGACAACTAAAGAAGCAAAATATTTTAAATAACATTTTGGTTTTTATGAAGATGATAAGACAAAATTGTGTAAAATGTATAAATAAAGCTAAAGTGAACGATGCATAGCAGTTTCATGTTTCATTCTAGTCTTATGACCATTGGACATTTTTAATGTGTCTCACAAACTGGCTTTTTTTTTTTTTTAATTAATTTTGTTTTTTCTAATAAAGTTTTAAATAGGACGTTTCAAGCTCTTACCATTTTTTGTAATAGTTACATGTTTATTGATTAGGTCTTGGTCAGTCCAACACTGATTTGCTAACTGGTCTAAGCCGAGGATTTAGTACCACTACTGATTCTTCATTACTTCTTGGTAGCAATCACAGCCTTAGCCCTATAGAAACAAGCTTGCCTGCTTCAGGTGAGTAGTATCATTCAAATGAGTTCCTAGGGCTAAGTGAGGCTTAAGTTAAATAATAGACGATATAATTTATGCAGCATTTTTAGCATAATAAAAAGGTGTAATATAATTTCTTTTCTAGTCAGTTGTTTTAAAGAAAATCTATAATTCTTGGCATCTTCTAACTCAGATATTAACAAAATGGTTAGACTTTTTCTTATATAATAAAGATGGCTTATAAATCATTAACATTTTAAGATAAAACTAAGGATTTAATTGGTATTAAGTGCTAAAAATCTAGAGTTTCCAAGGGTCTTATCAGTATAGCAATTTCATACATAATTAAAAGGATGCTTGAAAACCTCTCTTACAGTATTTATATTATTTATTAATAATGTAGATAACATGAACCGAGTGGATATTTTGTGAACTATTTACAAAGGAGGAGAAATCAAAATGTATAATTAATTAACACTTGTTCAAGTTGCATCCCAGCTTTAGTTGAAGAAAGACGAGTGAGCTACAGTAGTGATGATACTTAAATGCTGCTCCTTGAGCAAATGCCTAGTGCAGCAAATTTAGTTATACTAACATGTGATTTAACAAATCAGCTGTATTCAGTGAACTGGATGACTTGGCTTGTAGCATGACTGAGAATTGGGATATGTTATCGCACGAGTTCATATTGTACTATACATTATATTTCTGGTAATTCATACTTTTTGATGCAGTGCTGTATTGTATTAATATGGACAGCATTTCCTACTGCTTGTAAAACTAAAAATGAAATACCACAAACAATACAAATATTTAATGGTAGACTTTTGTAAGCGATTAGAATATACAAGGGCAAGGTGAAAATTTCTCGGCCTTGCATAGAGATGGCATTGACATCAATGAATTTTTTTCTATTATGTTGCTACATGTTTTACAATAATTTTAGTCAATTGTCAACTTGATCTATTAAATAGCTTTGTTTGTACAGCTGTTGAAAATGCACTTGTTGTATGTGTTTCATTCAAATGGAGAAACTGGAATACCGTGTCATCATAAAGTTCTTTGTTTTGGATGGTTTATTGCCAATGGGAATTCATCCACAGTTGTTGAAGGTTTATAAGGCATCTGCTCCATTTTCAACTGTTAAGAAATGGGCAGCAGAATTTAAATGCAGCCATGATGATCCACATGAAGGATGTCCCAAGACTGCATTCACAGATGAAATCATTGAGATAGTGCACAGTTGGTATTGGATGATCAGTGATTAAAGGTGCATAAAATAGCTGACAACATAGGTATATCAGAAAAATGTATATTGTACATTTTACTTGAACTAAAGATGAGAAGGCTTTGTGCAAGATGGTTGTTGAGTGCTGGCCAAAAGCAAATGTAAAAACTAATTTCACAGCAATGTTTGGACAGTTTTAAAAAGAAACCAGCTGATTTTGTACACCCATTTGTAATTGTGGGTCCATCACTGCACTCCAGAAATGAAAAAGCAAGCAAAGTAGTGGGTGGAAGTGGTGGTCCTGCACCAAAAAAGGTAAAGTCAATGTCATCTGCTGAAAAGCTTATGGCAGTGTTTTCTGGGATGCAAAAGGGATTCTTCTCATTGATTATCTTGCAAAGGGTAAAACAATAACTGGCAAACATTTTGCAAGTCTTCTGGACCAACTGGATGAAAATTTATATGAGAAGAGATCTGGATTACAAAAGAAAAAAATCATCTTTCACCAAGACAATGCATCTGTCCACAAAGGTACCTTGACAATGGTAAAAATAATGGATTTGAAGTCCAAATTGTTGTAACATCCACGCTATTCACCAGATTTGGCACCCTCTAACTTCCATCTATTCCCACATCTAAAGAAATTTTTGGGTGGAAAACATTTTACATCCAATGAAGAGGTTATTGCAATCTTAGATAGGTAAAAAATATTGTATTTACAAAGCTGTTGACAATGGAGTGGCAATATAACCTAAATTTAGGTATTCATTTTTCACACTAAACTGCACTCACTTACACAAAAGTAAGACACGTTTCAGGAGAATCTCTCCCATCTTCAGATGCTCACTGAACCGCCGTTACTAAAAACGATGGCTGGACAACCGGATGTTCCTTTGGTGACCTCTGTTGGTTGAAGTAGAAAGTTGCTGAGCTCATCCTTAGGAGGAAACTTGAAATCCATTAGGTTTTCTCCATTTTTTTTTTAAATGAATATTTTTTCCCAAGTGGATAACTCCAATGGGGTTGTATAGATGTTTCAGCAGTTTAATTCCAGGTTTTATTTCATGGTTTTTGGTCTAAAAGTGTGCTGCTACTGCTGATTTATCCACCTGTTTAAACCGAATATTCCTAAAATGTTCTTTCCTCTGAATTTCCAAATTTTTTTTTGTTTTGCCTATGCAGCTGTGTTCACGATCTGCACCTTTTATTTCATAAATTCCTGATTTCTGTTCTGTTGGTATGGAGTCTTTTACTGTGCAACCTAATAAATTCTTGATGTTGTATCTGTTCTTTGGGGCTAACATTATCCCATGTTCTTTGAAGATTTTCTTGAACTTTTTGTGGTAAATTGGATGGTAGGTGAAACTTTTGAATTTGTGCTCTTTTTTTGTGTTTTTCAGTGTGGAAACTTCCCTTATCCCTTTTTGTCTTTTAGATTTATTGATAATTTTTATCACTTTGTCTTTGTTGAAACCATTGATTATAGCTCTCTTTATTATTTGTTTGTATTCTATTTTGTACTCTGCTTCTTTGAGTAGAATATTCATCAATCTGTGTGCCAAACTGTGAAAAACTGCATATTTATGAGCAATGGGGTTATAACTCTCTTTTTTTGTGTAGTTTTCTGTGTGTGTTTCATTTCTGTAAATTCCAAAATTCAAACAATCTCCATTTCTTATAATTTTTAAATCTAGAAATGGTAGCCACCCATTTCTTTCTTTTTCTATAGTAATATAGATTCATGTTGCAAAATAAGAAGTTTCAGGGCATCTATTGAGTGTTTCATCGGTAATATTGCAAAAATGTCATCCACATACGTATACAATGACTTGAAAATTAAAGGGAAAGCTTTTGTGATGTGTATTTCAAATGAACTCATGAATAACTGTGCTAGAAAAGGTGACAAAGGGTTTCCCATAGCTAGGCCTGAAACTTGTTGATAATATTTTTGGTTGAAGCTGAAGTAATTTTGTTTAATGCAAATATTAGTAAGTTTTAATAAGTCTTCTATTTCTTCTGTTTTTAAATTTATTGATGTTAACCATTTCTTCAGTATAAGCATAAGTTTCTCTGTAGGTATGCTCGGGAATAAGGCTTTTACATCAGATGAAACCGTTATCTTCAGCCATTATTCTACTATTTTCAAGTTTTTTGACTAGGTTAACTGGATTATTAATGCTCAAACCTTGGAATCTCTTAAAAGAATTGAAGACTGATCAATTTTTTTGCCACATGGTATGTGAGTGAATTGATATTGTTTATTATTGGTCTCATGCTGTTATCATTTTTATGTATTTTAGGGTAGTGCATAAAGCCTGGGTAGTATTGGATTACTCTGTGTGATATTCTGTTTATCAGTAGCGGATAGTGTTTTGACTTCATTAAATGTTTTGTTTAACATTTTATTGTATTTATTGAGTGGATTCTTTTCAATTGGTTTCTAGTCCTTTCCTTTTAACATAATTTCAACTCTATTTATGTATTCATTTTCGTCTAAAATGGCTATTGCATTACCTTTATCTGCTTTTATGTATATTACTGGTTTTTCTTTTAGTTGTTTTAATGCCGTTCTGTAGTTTATTGATTTCTTTCGGTTTTTTATGTTCTCTAAAACTTTTTTGCATTTACTTTTGACGAACGATTTTTCCCTTTCATTTAGTTGTTGGGTGGGTATGTCTGTGTCGGCTATGTAATCTTCTATATTATCTGAGAGCTCTATACAAGTTTTTAGGCCTTTGTTTATGAGATTGATTTAATTTTCGGAAAATGCGGCACTAGAAAGATTAACCACTTTATATGATGTGTGCGCACATGAGGGTGGAACCGTTTTTATTTGGTGTTTTCAAAGTTCTGAAGTTTCTTTTTTAATTTCTGTTTTTTGTTTTTCATTTGTACACTTAAATTTTGATATAGGTGGTGTTGTAAATTTTCCCATATGTGAAATCCTAGTTTTTTCGTTAGTTTTAAATACAGATCCTAAATATCTACGTCTTATTTCATGTAGTTTTTTACACTGTAAGTTCTTTTCAATTTCAATTACCTTTGCTTCTGCTGCCTTCTGGTGAATGCTATTGATTTTAACGGTTTTTCTCATGAATATAGGTGTGACTTTTCTTTTCAGACATGATTTCAGGAGAGTTATAACCCCATTCCACATAAATATGCAGTTTTTCACAGTTTGGCTCACAGATTAATGAATATTCTACTAACAGAAGCAGAGTACAAAATAGAATACAAACAAATAATAAAGGCAGCTATAATCAATGGTTTCAACAAAGATACAGTGATAAAAATTATCAATAAATCTAAAAGACAAAAAGGGATAAGAGAAGTTTCCACACTGAAAAACACAAAAGAAGAGCACAAATTCAAAAGTTTCACCTACCATCTAATTTACCACAACAAGTTTAAGTAAATTTTCAAAGAACATGGGATAATGTTAGTCCCAAAGAACAGATACAACATCAAGAATTTATTAGGTTGTACAGTAAAAGACTCCATACCAACAGAACAGAAATCAGGAATTTATGAAATAAAATGTGCAGATTGTGAACACAGCTGCATAGACAAAACAAAAAGAAATTTTGAAATTTAGAGGAAAGAACATTTTAGGAATATTCTGTTTAAACAGGTGGATAAATCAGCAGTAGCAGCTCACTTTTGGACCAAAAACCAGGAAATAAAACTGGGAATTAAACTGCTGAAACATCTACACAACCCATTGGAGTTATCCACTTGGGAAAAAATTTTCATTTAAAAAAAAAAATGGAGAAAACCTAATGAATTTCGAGTTTCCTCCTAAGGATGAGCTCAGCAACTTTCTACTTCAACCAACAGAGGCCACCACAGGAACATCCAGTTGTCCAGCCATTGTTTCGAGTAACAGAGGTTCAGTGAGCAACTGAAGATGGGAGAGATTCTCCCGAAACATGTCTTACTTTTGTGTAAGTGAGTGGAGTTTAGTATAAAAAATGAATACCTAAGTTTAAGCGTAGACAGGTATTTTGCAGACCTTTCAGCATCGCACTTCAGGGTTGGCATCTACTCACAAAAAGTGTATTGACCTTAAAGGGCACTATGTAGAAAACGCACTGCCAGTTGAGAACTTTTCACCTTGCCCTCATACTGTGACATTTCTGTGAGAATGTGCAAGATGTCATCTTCATATCCATCCATAACATTAGATATGTAGTACTCTTCAAAAACCCATTGACAGTATACTAAATGGAAATCCTTCCCCAAGCTGTAAGAATCCATTTCCCCTGGATGGTTATTAATGCTTTCCTCAGTTTTCTACCTGGAGTGAGGGAATGGTCTCCTTGTAGAAGCTAGATTATAGAGCTGCCGCAGATTGTCCTTGAAGGCTTGTTCACAACAACATCCATTACCTGGAGTTATGTCATGCAAACAGGAATTACAACAAGATGTGAGTGTAGGTTTGGAATCAGGTACTTTATTTGAGTGATGTCCTCCAATAGAATCCAGCATCAACATTGCTCTCTTGTTAAGCAGTGAGCATGGTTCTAAATAACTTTGAACCAATTTAGCCTCAGCTTGTTTCATCATCCATCCTTTTTCTTAACATCGGAAGAAAAGGCCCTTTTGGCACATTTTTTCTTGCAGTATCTAAATAGGTGATTAGATTGGTTAGGGCACTTGTAAAGGGGCACATAGCATGACCATAATTCTTGCCTCTCATTGCCAGAGGTTTTCATCAGGACGCTTTTCGCGCCCCTTGTATTGGCTTCCAGATTGGACAGCATGCCAAAATAGATGGATGTCTGATCAACATTATCAATCAGGCTGAGCAAATAGTCATGCTTCATCATTCATCATTCTCATGCATCAATCCATACTTATTTTGAAGGTCATGCCACCTACTTGGGAAAGTTTCTTCTTCTACTCAAGTGCCTTCAATCCCCATGTGATGGGAAACTTTAATTTTGGTTCTCTCGCATGTACTGAATAACTTGCTATTCCATATCTCTTCTTAGAAGCAGAAAGGTTACATGATGAATTGGTATTCTTTAACTTCTCTTTCATTTGACGTCACTTAAAATGTTTGCTTCCAAGACATCATATTTGCTTCCAAGACATATTTTCTTCCTGCTGCACAGTTGTTTATGGCCTTTGGATTCATTTAGATTGCAGTAACAATGAATGCTCAGATGATTCTTTACACTTTATTGATGTGTTGATAATTTGATTTATTTACGGATGCTCTTTAACATCTCATCGCTGATGATTCTATTCGGGGCGTGAAATGGCCGGCAAATTTTTCTCAGAGGCCTCTACTTGAAAGCAACTTATGGTTGCATTTTAATTAAAGTGATGGGTGAAGCTACATTGGCATTCTTATTTTATTTAGCTGCATAAATGGTCATTCTTATAATAGCAATTTTTTCCATGGTAGGTGGCTGAATACTATGCAGTGTGAAAACATGACTGCAAATAGATGTAACAGTATTCCTTAATCTGCAATTTTAAGATGACCCCATATTTTTGGATTCGAGATTTTGGAAAAAAAGGTCATATATTCGGGTGAATACTATGAAGCCAAACATGATTCAGAATTAAAGAAGTTAATATGATGGAAAAGTGTAATTTAAGGGGTCAATGTTTTATACAGATGGCCTGCATATTCCCAAGCCTTTGTCTATAATGTATATATTTTTAACTACTATTTTCTTACTTCATTGCTGGTGAAAACTCCCCATGTGTCGTAATAACCAAAGTGAGATATTTTTGGTCCATTGCCAGCCCATTGTTTGCATGAACTTGTTGGGCATTTCACTTTGACCTGGCACTATTTTAGCAAATTTCTGAAGTCAGGATGCCCATAGGGTGCCACTATGTTGCCACAGTGAATGATGGTAAAAGTGAAATGGTTATGATGTACTATGGGGCCCTTAAACCTATGAATACCTAAGCATAGTCTGTAAGAATAAGTGAAATTAATTAATGATGGCACAAATGAACTTGGGAGTCCATGGCCCCTTAAAACTCTCTGGCATTCACTTTCTTTGGATAAAGAGAAACTCTGAAAAGCCTTACCCAGGCAGCTTGATCTAACCAGGAAACAAATTCAGGATCTGCAGATTAGTAGTTGCAAATGCTATCACTAAACGATGGAGATGGCCACAAAAATGAGATGTTGGTGGTAACATACAGGGCTACTTTTGATATTTCCTCAGAGTTGGAGGGCCAAATGGGAACCAAAAGGCATGTGGATGGGTGCTCACTTAAGTGTTAGGGCACATGAAAGTTTCCCAAGAAGAGATTTATTAATAAAAATATAAAGTTTATGAGGAATTTAAAGTTTGACCTGAGTTGAGAGTGAAGCAAACAAGAGTCTTGGTATCTATTCTGTCTAAGTCCCCAGGTTGGGAATTTGGAAATCACCAGTCTCTAAGCTGTTAGCAAGGAACCAATCAAATAACAGAGTGACAGGGATTAAACAAAACTGACACATAGAGTATAGTGTACTCTGTGGGATTGTGCCCCTTATGAGTTCAATTCTGCAATCTTATAATACCCATACATCACCTATGGAAAGCACTGGAATGTTCTAAGTAATTATGATTAAAATAGCTTGTTTTTGTAACATTATTGGAAGTCTATAATGACACTCATAAAATAAGAAAATGAAGTCATAAATTCTGCAGAGAGAATATAACTCTATTAGTCCACAATGTTATCAAGGCCGTGGCAGAAAATATAAAGTTGAAAGTGCCTTAAAAAGTTTGCTAATTATAGGCAAGTTAAGAGGTTAAAGGCTTGATACTTTTTCTCTCCATAATACTTAGATAGAATGAGCATGTCTGGACAGGAATAGAAACTCATGGAGCAATTATGTCAGTGGCATGTTCATTGTACATGAAAAAGCAGCTAGAACTTCCTGCAGCAAAGAGAAGATAGGGGTACTAGATAAAGTAATGCTGCATATGCTTATTCTAATAATACGGCAGCTCCTCTACTTTATTTACCTTATGCATATGCACACACAGCATTGCTACTGTAAACCAAGTAAGTTGCAGAAATGAAGTAAATTCACATAGAGTTTTAAGCAGTTTTTATTGATAATTTAAATTATTGAAATATGAATCGGTGTGGGTGTCTCAAGCATTATGTTATAAAATTAAACTTAAGCTACAATAAGGGGAAAATTCCTTTTAGTTTTTATTTTTCTGAGGTTTCTGAAGTAAGAAATGCTTTCAAAATTGTATCATATGTTATTTAATACGATGGTGCTGTGGTAGATTGGTTAGACTGCTCACCTTGCACCTAGGCAACCCAGACACAATCCCTGTGGGTGCAATTTGTGGTGAACGAAGCAGCATCGGGGAAGGTTTCCTTCAAGGTCTCCAGTTTCCGTTGCTGCTCATTCCATCATTGCTGCATCTTCACCCTCATCTATTGTAATGTAGTCCATAGATTCATGCATTCATCATGTATACGTTCAAAATGACTATGCTACTGCGATCAAACAGCAAATGGAAGAACTGCAATAAGGCTGGCATTGGACACCACCACCGACACATTATTTAATAATGTACAAGTATTGCTTAAATATTTCATTTATTTAAATACTTCATTTACTACTTTAGGATGTATAGATTTAATTGTGTCTATGAGAGGGTTTAGGCCTGGTTTCTGAAACTTCGAATATCTGTTTGATAGGCTTACTGCTTCAATAAGCTTTCTAAAAAATCAGATAGTAGTTATGAATCAGATAACCTTTCTGTAATTAATTGCAAGAAAATTCATCAGATCTCACCCTCAAAACCTTGATTAACATGGACTTGTAGTGCACATGTGGGGAAATTTTAATAATAAAGGAATGAGATAAATCCATTTTGAAAATTATATGGTAATTTGTAGCATATTTTCTCTGAGTATCAAAATTCATGTAATAATCCTAAAAAATGTTTCGACTTTCGACTTCTGAGTCTTCAGGTTGATATACATTACATTTTAAATTATTTTATTCCAAATTTGATCTTTGTGTTGTTTAGAATACAATTTTTTTATTTAAAACTTCTTGCTGTTTATAGAATGGATAGTGCATCATTGTCATGGTTTTCATCCTCTGATAATGAAACAATTGGGCCTATAAAGCAGTCATGGCATGTTTTGTGCAAAAAATAACCCTTTAACAATGATGAGTTTAAAAAATGATGTAGGTTATCCAAAGACATAGTGATGAGCCTATGGATCAAATAGAAACTTTAGAAACATAATCAAATAGGCTAATCTCAGGTTTCAACCAGCTGTTACAATGGAGCTTCGATTCATTGCTTTTGAAGGGACCAGGTTAAAAAAACGGTGGATATGGGAAAATGATAGATATGGGAAGTGCATAAATCATGTTAAAAATAAGTAAAGCCAATATATAAACAAGCACTATATTTTGCACCAATTTTATCTTGTACGTATTTTATACTGTGGTGGAACCATACTTGCCTCGTAGACCCAGATTGGCAGGTTCAATTCATGCAAAGGGTTGATGGATTCTTTTTCCGGTATAAAAAGCCTAAGTATGTTCCTTCGGTAGAAAAGTAAAGCCGAGGGTCCCGTGTTGTAGATTTACGGCACGCAAAAGAACGTCAAGTCTGAAAGCAAAGATCTCTAAGCAAAATTTATCGGTCGTTTCACCCCCTGAATTGAATGGGACGCTGATGAACTGAGAAGTTAAAGAGCGTAAGAAATCAACTAAAATAAAAGCGTTTGTCACTTTTCTTTGAAAAAAAGGTCGTTAACTGACATTTGCTCTTTTTTTTTCTTCCCCCCCCCATGCGAAATGACATTCCACATTCAACACATTGTCAGGTGCATATCGTTCAATTACTTTTCCTTACTCGTAGTACAACTTCTCGAGCTGCTAGAGCTCCAGTACCAAGCAATAGCGGAGAAAGCCAAAGGAAGTGCAACTTTCACAGATATAGCTAGATTAAACGACTCTCAACTACAATGACATGATAGTTCAGACGTTAGAGCGTCATGGTTAAGGTAGTGGGTTCGATTCCTCACACACTGATGCTTTTTTTTTTTTACCGGAGTTAAAGGAGGTTTGCCACCAATTCAATAATTTACTCGCTAACATAGTACCTTGCACACAATGCGCTATTGATATTTACGATTTTTTTTTTCCCTGCTGGAATTAAAGGAGATTTGCCACCATACATAATTTACCCGGCCCAATCAATTTATATTTGCGAAAAGGAGGGGAACATAGGCCGTAAGGTCGTAGCGTGCCGCAGCAAACCATTGAGTCCACCGGTTTCTAGGATTTACCCGAGGTTATCGTTAAGGTTAGTGTGTTTGTGTATGAATGATCTAATGGCAAATTCCAATAAGACAATGAGGTCGTTAAGGCGCGGACTCGTGAGCGGGAGATCTGGAATTCGAATCCCGCCAGGACTCCTCCCTGATTGAGTTTTTTTCCAGGATTTTTAATGGCAAATGCCGGGAGGGTATCCTAAACTTATGCCTGGAACGTTTCCTTCCTTAACAAATCCTGTCCCAACATATTTTATTTCATGTATCATCAGTGTCCACCGCCTGTGGTGCCTCATTAATAAAAACAGGCGTTAACACCATTTATTAAAAAAAAAAAACAAAAAAAAAACGCGTGGTAAAAGTGAAAAACATAGTTTTATAATAAGGAACAGCATTTGCATCCAGAAAGTTACAGAGAACAACGCAAAGATTACATTACCTTTAACAAAAAATTGATACATTCAATATTTTCATCTTTACAAGCGGTTACGCAAACAGAGAAAAATACCTGTACCTATTCCTTTCACGCAGAGAAAAATTCCAATACCTATTCCTTTTATTGACTGAGGACTTCGGCTCTCTCCGCTGTCTCTCGGGACTGGAGCTCTATCAGCTCGAGAATTTGTACTGCGGGTAAGGGCAGGTGTACAGTTTCACATGCTCTCAGAACATCCGCACGGCTTCGGCTGTTGCACCATCTTCCCCCCCTCATACTTGCCTTCTAAACCCAAGATCGCGGGTTCAAACCCGGCAGGATCGATGGCTTTTTTCGGTCGTAAAAATCCTAAGTATGGCTTCCTTCGGGAGGGAAGTAGTTCCCGTGTAGTACATTTACGGCACGAAAAAGAACCTCAAGCCTGAAAGAATAGGCTTCAGCAAAATTTGTCGGCCGTTTCACGCCCTGAATAGAATGGGAGGCTGATGACCTGAGATAGAGCGTTCGTAAGTCAATCAAATAAAAAAAAAAATCTTCTCCCTCTTCCTTACTCCCCTCCCCCATATCAAAAACATTTGCGACTCCTCCCACTTTGTCGCACACTTCATCAACACTTTGAACTCCACGTGTGACAAAGTCCAAGGTCTTAGTCCACTGGGCCTCATAGGTGTCAAAACTGACGGCAATGGCAACTCTTGCCCATTCTTCGATCGACGATCATCCTGCAGCTCCAAAAGTATCGGCAACTACGGATAGTTCGAGTCACGCTGCCTTGTATCAAATGTGACGCGAACTTTGTACGTGCGACGATCATGCTCACAATTCTAGTTTGAAAACAACCGTTTGTTTATAGAATTTCTTTGGGACGGAACTTTTTGAACGAATAATGAGGAAAAACGATACTTGGAGGAACGAAGAATTTGGGTTTTATTTTCATAAGATATAAGGTAAAACGTTTGGGACCGCATAAATTGAATGATACATCTGGAAAAATGATGGTTCCAGGAACAACAAATCGAGATTCCAATGTACTGTGTTTAATGTTTTATGCTTGTGGTATTTTTCAAGTTCTCATATTGTGATAGGTGACAAATTTAACATGCATAACTATGTAGAACTATTAGAAATGTTATTTATTTTATTGCACCTTTAACATAAAAATGTCACAAAATAACAAAAAGATTTGTATCAAAGATTGTGAATGATACTCATGCTTACACACACGCATGCATGCACATCTCCTGGTGAAATAAAAAATGCAGACCTTTAAAAAAACAGGAAAGGCTATTTTTCATTGAATATTCAAGTGGTGAATTCTTACCTGCATGCTCAGTTTGGTCAGGGAAAATTTACTGGACATCTAAATCACACATGCTGAATGTTATTGATATTTCTTTATATAACATTACTTGCAGTTTATTCAATTAACTGTCTGATAATTTTTATTGAGTAGATGTATAGAGCTTTAGGCAACTGGGCCTTATTGAAGAGCAACTGTTATTTAGGTACATATCAAATTTATAGAATTCATTTTTATAGGAACCAGATGACTAATTAGAAGCTCTCTAATTAATGCTGCTGTATCAGCACTTTGTCTTAAGAATTAATTCAGGCAAGAAGAAGAAGAAATACAAACTATTTAAAATTTCAGCATTTGGGATGTTAAAATTGTAAATATAAAGAGAAACAAGGCAAATCAACTGTAACTCTAAATCTCCAATATCCGTTGTTTTTATTTTTCAGTTTTTTCACTAATTACAGTAAAGAATTAATGAATTTTTTTTCCTAAGATATAAATCAATATGTGCCATTTTTACTATTTTGGCGTGTTTAATAATTTTTGTTTTGCTCTACCATGTCAAGTTTTTTTGTAGTTGAGCAAAATGTCAAAGGGTCATAACTTGAAACAGTCAAACAGTAATCTACCATTATATTTATGTTCCGTCTGTGAGTGTCACTCAACTTCTTTCAGTTATTGGTGGAACTTTTCATCTTGCTATTCACCAATAGCTCGTAAGTTCGCAGGAAAGTAGAATATGGGTCATTAGAAAGTGATGTTTTAGGTGTTGTACTCTTTGAATTTGTCCAGAATGCCAATCTAGCACTTCCAGCAGGAATTGATGTGTATGAATGGCATTTTCTAATAAAGAGCCAGAAATGTGTGTAGACAACATTTCTTACATCTCATGCCATAAAGTACATGCTTATTTTCATTGTAATCTTAGTTGTAATAGCAAGAACTTGGATCAGTTAAGTGTATATTAATCTGCTTTGCTGGGAGTTACCATTCTGACAGCTAACCTACCAGCTGCTGTGAAACGGGTGACAAAACCATGAAAACCCTGAACTTGGTGGCAAATGTACTGTATGCAAATAGTTGTGAAAACTGTTTGATTAGAGATATGTGAGATATTAGAAAGCAGTTAAATGCTGCTGTTAGAAAATTATGAGAATTTCATGAAAGAAAATTATAAAGATTTATTCTTGCAGTTGGCTGCATTAAAAAGGTATGACATGTGTGTGTGCTTAGCCAATTGTTTAACTCATTCACTCACTCATCCTTGTTTGTATCAAATTATTGCTTTAGTTTGCAAGTTAGCAATATATCAGGAGTGTGATTTTTTCAATGGCTAATGTGATAAAACTGATAGTTTGAGAAACTTTATTATTTATATGAGACCAATTCTGGGGCCAAAATTGACAGAAAACTGTTGTTAACAAGAAAAAGTATTGAAGGTTCATTTATAGATAGAAGTTATATTAAAGTGTTTGTAAAATAGGTTTTAGAGCCTGGAAAATTTTGTTTTTGCACTTGGGAGGTTTGTTCCTGGCAACAGGTTTATGAATAACTTTTCTTTTATTTATGTTGCCTTTTCAAGCTTTTGAGCATTAACTCTCCATGGAATACAATGTATCTGACATATCTTTCCAGTTTATTTTAATATTGACATAATGTTAATGTAAAATGACTCTAATACATAGTTCTTAAAACACATTGTAAAGCTTCCTTACTCATTAATCAGCTGTCTGTTATTTTTACTTCATTATCAAATGAAAGTATCTGTGAAGTACATTGTGCCCACTCATTTACCACATTGTTATTATATCCTTCATTGCTTTCAGCCACTTTTACTTGCATGCAGTTCACAGAAATGAGAAGTATGCATTTTGAATGATCCCAATGACTTACAGAAATCCCTGGAACATAATGTTAGTACAATTAATTAGCTGCAAATTTCTGTTAGTCTACAATGAAATAACTTTTAAATTACATTACTGAAAATATTCACTGCAGATTGCTGGCTCGCATCTTGCAATCTGTCCCATATGCTATAAATGGTAGCAAAATTCACATTTCTTGCAGCAATATCTTAAAAGATGCTTTTAGATTTCAAGGATAAAAATTCTATTAAAATTTGTGTTTATTTTCTATGGAAGAACTATAAGAAAACTTACTAATTTTATGAAAAGTATCTGAAGCTGTTATTGTATACTCATATATTGTGCAATGAATGTTATTTTTCTTTTCCTTGTTGTAGTAATAATAATTTATTTCCTGTAAAATAAGCTCTTTTCTCTGCGATACATATATGACACTGTATTGTATTTTAGAAATAAAATAAATTCTTATGTTACATGTCACAGCACAGAACCATAACTGTAGCTGTTATCTCTCAGATGCATTACACCCAATTGTGTAGCAATAGATATAGTGCTGATGGAGGGTGCTGTAAAAATATATCTCATTAAAGAGTGTAGTGATATTAACTATCAAACTTTGTTTGGAAGGCACAAAACACTGGCAGTTGCAGACATTATTACATCAACACTCATAATAATGCAACTACTGATTTTTATATCTGAATGGCAAATATGTAATACACAAGAAATGCATTTCTGATAGCTCAAATCCCTAAAGCACTGGCTTAGTATGACTGGACCATAGTTCAAATCTTGGTGTTAAGGAGTGGCATTTTTGATGGACAGAATCAGATTTTCTTTTTTTCTTCTTTCCTTTTGATGGTTGACAGTTCTGATAAAGATATCTGTTGTCTCTAACGGAAACTCCCTATACATCTCCTATGCTGTTCACAGTTTTAGGATTCTGACTTCCATTCATAAGTTGAAATGTGATCTATGAACCTGGTCTTTGACACTTTAGCCATGCAGTGGATGAGAGCAATTTCTCCTATAGGACAGACCCATACTTTTCTTTCGTTAACATCCAAGCTATATTAAGTCACTGAAGATGTTTGGTACCATATCTATAGATGGCTGACAAATGGGGCATATATGCCCTATAGGGTTCATTTACTTTCATACTGTATCCCTTCATACCTCAAGGATTGATACACACTCTCTTCTTTACTATTCTATCCTAATCTAACATATCTTATCAATCTATCCTGTCCTGATAATCTACCATATTTACATGAATTTAATGTGGCTATCAAATTTTAAACTCTTGATTCTAAAAAAATGTTTTCTGGCAAATATAATGCACACCTGAGGAAAAAAAGTTCAATTGATATTTGAAACAGGCAATTGGCATGAATTTAATTTTATTACAGTATACCATGCCACTTTTATACAGTGCTAGATTTATGCTCTATTTCAGTAACATTCAGAGTACGTTATATTTGTGTTTAATTAGTATAAGAAAGGAAGAGCCACTATCTTCATTGATAGCCAACATTACTGGTACCTACTCTTTTCGTAACCTGAAGTTTTCACTATGACTTCTCTAACCGCTTTTTTTACAACATGTATTTTTGTGGCATGTCCAGTCAGACTGGCATCTTGCCTACATTGCCTATTTGCCTTCTTTCGAGATTCAATAATAGTTTTTCTTCAAAGGCTATGGGAAGCTTTTGACATACTTGTGCGTATCGAAGGAATAGGCCATATGCTTCATAAATTGATCCACTCATCCACAGCTGACCTTGAACATTTGCCTTAGCATGTTATATTAGAATCTAGCTACCTCTTTAGCTTTATCTTTAATAATGTCACTAGTTACAGGTGTACTATTCTTTCTCCTTTCTCATACAAATCCCAGAACTCATTAAGTTGCCTTAATTTTTTAGACCTGGTAAAAATTTCTCCTCCCCACTTTAAAAGCAAATATTCCCAGTATATGTTGGCAACACAAGTGAACATTGCTCTGTGCTTTACCATATTCCTTCGCAGCATACTTGTTTCCTTGTTTCTTGGCATGAAAAATTACATTTTGTTTTAATCTGCCTCATATGACATCCTTCATTTTTTGTCATTCATCTTTAGGTAAATTTAATGCAATTTGTACTAACTACTCTGTTCCTAACAATAACAGATCACTGTTAAGACGAATTTGAACTAAGCTTAACGAAAGACAGATAGTGCTTGGCTTGGGAAAATTGAAGAGAAAAAGGGTAATTGAAGGAGTTTTAGATTTGTAATCAAATCTAATACACCATCAATTCTAATGTTCAAATTTTAGAGCTGTAATTTAGCCAAAAAAGTTGTGCATTAGATTTTAGTAAATTGGATATAACCTATATTATCCTAACCTAACCTATCATATACTCTATCCTGTGCTATCCATCCCATCCTATACTATAGTAGAAATGCATATTGAAGGAACAACACCTTATTAAACTTTAGATTTAAAAAAGAGGCACACATCGATTGCTCATATCCATGTTCCCAAAATCTGATACTGTCACACTTTATGGGACTGCATCAAAATTTTAATATTATATGCACTGGAGGATTTTCAAACTCCCATTATGTACCTAAATAGTAAAACACAGTAAAAAGTACTGTCTGGCAATCAGAAGAAGGTAAGCAAGAGGAATGTGCTATGTTAACATTTTCTATTCTTGTTATGTTCATGCTAATAAAAATAAACAGTGTTGTAAGATGCATGCCATGATTAAAAGTCAAGTAAGGGTGCAAGATACGAGTCTGAGAGGTCCTTATTCATGTGACAACATGGGTATCCTACATACACTGATACATGTGCAGATAAACGGTTCAAGCCCCCCTCACACTTCAGTCTGTACTCGCCTTCTTTTGATTGCCAGACTGTGATTTCTGTTTGTTCAGCTCATTTTTCAGCAATATGCATAAGCTATCAATCGTCTTAATTTCTGGTACCTATTTCTAAATTGCTTATAAAGATAAAATTATGAATAGTGATAAACTGCTTCAGCTCCTCAGTTCAGGCAAATATGTGGCATTCTTTGAATAGATATATCAGCTTTTTCCTCTATTATGTCTTAGTTTCTAGCTTATCAGTAATATCCTAGACTTAGCTTATATGAGGTTGTAAGAATATCACTGAAGCTCTGCCTCAGGTTGTTAGTAATATTTCAAGTATCAGTTTCCAGCTGTCAAAATTTACAAAGCTGAAAACCTCTATTTGAAACCTCATATCTGTGCAATTTTTCTTTTGCTTTTGTTAGGACTTTTTGTTTACATATATGTTCAAAAGTATAATCAATATGGTTGATTTTTCTTTGAAATTGATTTGAAATAATTTCTAATGAAGTGCTATTTCTATGAGTTTGGGTTTACTATTTCAATTATAACTTTTATGTATACTGAGTATGATTTGATTTGTTTGATATAATGAATAGCACCAAGTGGCATGCTTTATCACCTTGCAGTTACCTCAAGGAAAGAAAATGGGATGGAGGCAGACCAGGACAGCGCTTCTCTTCATCAGATTGCCAGCTCTTTAGCTTCTCTGGACACACTGAAGCATCCTAAAGCAAAAGAATTGCTGTCAGCCTTGTCTGAACTCTTACCGAGAACATACACTGCACAACGGTTTTGCGGCTTAGATACATTGCATCCTCAAATAATAGAGTTTGCAGAAATGAAATACAACAATGTCCTAGATGTAATTTTAAATGCATATAGACCAGGTGTGATATCTAAACAAGTAGAAGATTTAATTGAGGACATTGCAGTGGTAGAAGGAGGCAATGTGGTGATGTTTCATGAAAGCTTGCTTTGTTTGACCAATGCATTGAAGAAAAATAATGGCCCAAATCAGAAATTAGACTTTGTGGTGCATTTGTTAGAGAAATTGTTAAAGAGTGATGCAGTAGTATCTGCAATTTTGGATATGATGTCCTCAAACATGGATGTTTGCATTGAATGGGAAGATGTAGTACAGCTCATTGTATCATTACCAAATAGAATAGCCAATCAGATGAAACTGGCTGTGAATAAATCATTTACTCCTGAACAGTTTTGTAAAATTTTATGTTGCCATATAGCAAAGTGCATTAAGTTTCTCTCTGAAGGCTTTAGTGAAAACTGTACAGCTTTTAACATTAAAATGTTGTCATTTTTATTTAGCAGAGTTATAATTGCTTTTAATGCAGGGAGAAGATCTGAGGGATTATTAAAACTCATTAATTTGCTTGAGCACTGGCTGTCATATATGCCAGTGCAGCAGATAGTGTCTAGTTTGTTTGCCAACCTTCTTAGTCGAGCCATTGAACCAGTTTCATTGATGGTACTTCAGAAATGCAAATTTTCGTCTTCAGTGTATAAATTTTTTGCACATATTATAATCAAGTCTGAAGATTGGAATCTTGTACTTTGCACCAAAATCCCTTTAATGCATTTTGGAGAAAAACATGAGCAGACTGTTGCGAGAAACCTCATAGCATATATTGCCTGTGTTAACAAACATTCAGATAGTGGAGTACTTTTCAAATTTCTTTTAAAGATTCTAAGAGTATGGTCTGATAAAAGCATTCTTAATCATACACCTTTAGAACAACACATATATATATCTCAGATCATATTGTTGTGTGTAAAACATTTGCAGAATGATCCTTCATTTGATGAACATTGTATATCTGAAACACGTCATGAGCTGTTTGTTGGTATTCACAGTCACTTACAAAGCACACATGAGGAAACCAGAGCTGTTGGAATGGTAGTTGCAGAAATAATCACTGATGCCTTAAATGCAAAAATGTCTATAAAAGAACAACCAAAGTTGAGATTTGATTATGAGGGTCTAGCAGCTGAATCTAAATCCACAATAAATGAGTTACAGAAACTGCTAACGGAAAATACAGAAAATATAGAAGAAAATGAGCCAGAAAACACTCAGAATTTGCAAAGTGAAATAGAAACTGTATTATGGCAATTATCAATAGGAGATGATGTGCTCAATAGTCTCTTGTATGAATGTGATATGCAAATAAACAAGACTCTTGGGATGAAGAAGAAAGAGGTTAATGCTGAAAATGTGCAAATTCAAGAAGAAAGGAATAATAAAGAAACAAATAATGAGAAAGAAAATGTAGAACGTGTGGAAGATTTGGATAGTGATGATGATTTAATCCCATATGATATGTCTCATGACACAAAAATATCAGAAAAGAAACAGCCAAAGTATTTACGGGATTTGCTTGATGGTTTATTAGAAACTGAAGATCCTGTTAAGTTTGAGGAAAGCCTCAAAGTGAGTGAATCATTGGTTTTGAGACAGTTACCAGATGATCATTTTTCATTAGGAATAGAGCTTCTTTCTGTTCTTTTTCATCTTGAAGAGAAGTTCTACGTCACAGATTTCGATGCTCAGCGATATGCAGCAAGTATAGCAATAATCACAATTTTCCCGTTGGAGAGTGCTGAATTCTTATGCAGTGAGTTTAACATAGAAGTACAGAAATACTCAATTTCTCAGCGTATGTTCATGCTTGATTGCCTTGCAGGAGCTGCAAAGCATTTGTCATATCCAACCAATAAAAGAAGTGAGAACCTTTCAAGGAATGCTAAAAGTAAAGAAGACAGTATCACATCTGCTAAAGAAGTAGTGGCTAGGCGAATTCAGAGCCACACTAGAAGATTTGCATCAGCTACTAAACCATTGTGTGTTGGAGAAGTGAATAAGTTTCCTTCTGTTGCAGGACATTTTGTATTTCCACTCTTATATGGCTTTAGCAAGAATTTAGGAATAGCTAGCAGGCAGAATGATGATGTTCTGTTAGAGCATTTTCTCCACACAATTGCTGTTATTATGTCAGCTGCCTTAAATGCTCCTGTAGCTTCTCGTATGGGAAAGGAAGTGCTTGATTTCTCTTGGAATTTTCGCTATCACTCTCAGGCTAAAGTACGACTAGGAGTTATGGGTTGCTTAGGGGCTGTACTTATCTCAGTGCCACAGTCACATCTTCTGTCAGATTTGAAAGATTCCATCTTGGAATTTCGACTTTGGCTTTTAGAAGTAATTGGAGCTGACAGATGTCAAAATGATCCCAATTCAGACTGTAGAACATTTGCTAAGCAGCTCTCTGTTGTTATTGAAAACGTTTTTGGTAGTGAAATGTTTTTTAATTTATTGCTTGAAGAAGTGTGGAGTAATAATAGAGGGTAGTGCATTCTAGTTTCAGGATAAATGGAGAAAAATCACTTTGAGATTTCGAGAGAATGAATTTAACTTTAAAGCAGCTTTTAGGAACATTATAAATATAAAATGTATTGGATTATGATTACAGTAGCTTAATATATATCATGTAAAGATTTTCAGCATTCATAGAAATAATAAGCTGACATTTATTATTTAATGAGTGCAATAAAACAATGATGTTTGATATTCTGTGGCTCATTTAAAAGGTCATAGAAATGCATTCTGGTATAACTTTTAATTTTAATTAATGTTAAAAGTTTTAAATTTTTTAAGAATAATATTAAAATCAATTAAAATTATTACTGAAAATTACTCTTTGATTTATTTAAAATGTTGCAGAAGGTTTTAAGATGCATCAAACTTTCACCTTAGTGCCAATGCCAAAAGTTGAAATTTGGTACTTCAAGGGCTGTTGAATTAGGATTAAAATTGATGTTTTTTTCTCTTGATTGAATTTTTTTTTCTGAATTATTTATTATTCAATTTCAAAGGCAACATGATATTTTAAAAGAGCCCTCACCCACTCCAATGCAATTATTTCAATATTTCTACCTTTAATGAAACACATTGCATAAACCCTACTTTGTGATATCCTTAAAAATTGCCCTAGAGCTCTCTTAACACTGCTTTTGAGTTCTGAATTGATAATTGCATAGCCTTTTTTTAATGTGGGGAATAGGGAAAACCCCCCCCCCCCAATGAGACTAGATCAGGGCTGCTAGATGGTTGTGGTACAGCACTTATTTCAAATTTAGTCAAATATTCCTTTACAGTATTTGCCATCTGCAATGGCCTACAGTGCATTCAAATGGATGTTCATCTGTGATAATGTGGCCCATGTAGTGGCTAGAAACAGGTTGTTTGCTGGCAGAATTGAACATACCTATATATAAACTCTATTATTATTATTATTATTATTATTATTATTATTATTATTATTATTATTATTATTTCATTTTATTTTTTTAAGGTGGCCTTACCCCACCTGCCACCCCTGGTGGCGATCATCCCCAGAGGCTACATCGCCTTCCCAAGCTGTTAGTCACTAACATGCAAACAGGGTGCTAAGTTTTGTTGAATTAAAAGTAAAACTGCTAAAATCATGTCAATATATTAAACTCTCTTGACATTTCACATTAAAACTTTTGTTTATTAAAAAGTAAGTTGGGACTAGTTTCGTGAGTCACTTGCTCACATTGTCAACCAATTGACGACTAACAGATCTCTTCAAGTAGGATGTATACTTGGTTGTGTGTGCTCTGGTAGTCTGTTGATGAACCTGTACAATATGTTGTCTGCTTCTGGTATATCAAAATTCATAAGTCTATGTTCATATTTTTTAATATAAATCTTTTCCCATTTACTAAGTTCCTTTAGGTGCTGAACTGCTCTTAGCATTATTATATCTTTTTCTATTTCATGATTTTCATTCCAGAAATGTGCTGCTACTGCCAATTTTTCTATTTGTTTGTATCTGATGTTTCTCCAGTGCTCTTTCAATCTAATACCCAAGCTTCTTTTGATCTTGCCTATATATATACTTTATCACACTCCTTACAGTTAATCCTATATATGCCTGAACTATCTTCTTTTCATCTGGATTCAATTTTGTTTATTCAGTAATTTGCCTACACTGTATCTATTTACGGGTGCCAAAGCGATGTTGTATTGTTTGAATATTTTTTTAAATTTGTGATTGATGTAAGGGTGGTACATGAACTTTTGACAAGTTTCTTTCTTTATATAAATTGCTGAGTGTGGTGATTTGTTTGATTTTCTTTTTTTCTTTGAATCTTTTTATTTTTTGATCTATCATTTGTTTACTAAACCCATTAACTTTTGCTGTTTCTATTATATGTGAGTATTCATTCTCATATTCTTCTTTTTCAACCGCTAAATCATACTATTAAATGCTGCTTCCTTGTGAGGTCTAAGGTTGAAACCTTTAGCTTTTATGTAATTATTGGTGTATGTATTTTTTCTGTGTATGCCAAATTCTAATTTGTTATTATTTTTTATTACGTCAAATCTAAGAACAGTAAAGTATTATTAGTTTTAATTTCCATTGTGAATTTTATTGTTGTTTCTTGTAAATTTAAGAGTTTGAGAGCATCTTCTATGTATCTGGTTTGCACAATGGCAAAAACATCATCCACATATCTGTACCAGACCTTGAAGGCTTTAGTTATGTGCATTTCAAAAAAACTCATAAATAGATCTTCCAAAAACGGAGAGAGAGGACTGCCAATTACTAAACCTGAACTTTGTTTGTAAAATTTTTTTAAATGTGAAGTAGGCCTGATTTAAACATAATTCTGTGAGCTTGACAAATTCTTGTTTCTGTAATGTTAGTGGATAGTAACCATGTGCTTAAGTGTTAGGGTTTTATTTTTTGGAATACTTTGGAACAGGGCTTTTACATCAAACGATACCATTTTTTCATCTGTAGATAACTTATGATCTTTAATTTTATTTATAAGGTCTAAAGAATTTTATAGACTTAAGCTTGGAAATCTCAGAATCTATTAAATTGAGTGGTTAACCATTTTGCTAGGCGGTAATGTGGGGTATTAACGTTGTTGATGATAGGTCTCATGCTTTTTCCCAATTTTTGTATTTTGGGTAGTCCTATTATCCTGGCTATTGATGGATTTGGTGTTTTAATTTTATAAATGTCAGAATTTGTGAACATAGTACTTTCTTTTAACATATCCTTCATTAATTTTTTGCATCTGTTAAGTGGATTTGTTTTTACTCCAATAAATTCATCACTGTTTAATAAATCTAGCATTCTTTGCTTGTAGTCTTCTTTATCTAGAACTGCTATTTGGTTTGCTTTATCTGCCTCTGGTATGATATACCAGAAGCAGACAACATATTGTACAGGTTCATCAACAGTCCACCAGAGCGTACACAGCCAAGTGTACATCCTACTTGCTATCCGTTAGTCGTCAATTGGGTGACAATGTGAGCAAGTGACCCACGAAACTAGTCCCAACTTACTTTTTAATAAAAAAAGTTTTAATGTGAAACATCAAGAGAGTTTAATATATTGACATGATTTTAGAAGTTTTACTTTTAATTCAACAAAATTATGATAGTTTCACTGTGTGGATTCCTACATTCATTTTTAATTGAAGGGTGCTAAGTGCTTGTTAGTGTAGTAGATGCAAAGGTTTGGGGTTGGAATTAGGAGTATAGGTGGATCAGGTTCAGCTTAAGCACCCCGGTTAGTAGATTAGTACCATGCTAGCTAGTATGCAGCTCATGCAAATACATCATTATGAATCCCCAGTTGTAACCATGATGTGACGGGTCACATTGCTATTGATGTAGATGAGTGTTAGTGGATATAGTATTAGTGTTAGTTCAGCTTAAGAGGGTGGTTTGATTGAGGAATGAAGTGTGTATTGCAAGTATTAAATGATGTGAGCTGGTGATTATGTGAGGGTATGGTTATTTAGAGGTGTAGTTAGTGTATGTGCTGGGTGTAGCTTCATTAATTTCGAGTAACAGGTGAGTAACCTAGTGAGTTCATGCAATGAACTAGGTCAGTGATGATGTAGCAGGACTTGCTATAGGGGACGTATTACCATAGTAGGTGTTGCTTTGCAGGAGTGTGATTTGGTCCATTAGGAGTTGTACTTGCATGTTCGACATTGGTTGGCATTGTTTCATTCCTATGAGAACATAGATTAGTTTTTTGTTAGTTTGGTGTTTTAATAGTCAGCCTAACTGAATGGGAGCTAAGGGGTTGTGTGTCCTATAGCAGCACAAGTCTTGCAAGGAGCTCTTGTGCTTCAAGGGCATCATCATGTGTAATGCATCAATTTAAGCACATAAATATCATGCAAATAATAATTATAATATCCACCTGCCAGTTGGAAATGATGTCCTGATACCACACATCTCTTACGCCTTTTAAAAATTTACATTCAGATGCACTATAGTTCTTGTGAAATTGCTGCATTTTCTTTTCCTGTATTGTCCTTCAGTTCTTCCAACATATATGGATTATTCTAATACACTTTATTTTTCAAGTTCTCCTATAATTAAAAACCAAATACCATAAGACCTGGGAATCATGCTGGCCATAATCCCTTACTAATGACTCTAACCTCAAAAATTGTCTAAATTAAAACTAACCATGGATTAGCTATATTTGTTTGTTGGAAAAAAACAGCAGTTTATACTTAGTGTGTGATAATTGTTTGAAAAATGGTTTCATTATTATATTATCTCACGTTCACAGCATTTTTAATGTAAGCTCTTTAATTCTGTAAGCATCTACTATGCAGCTATACACATTTGGTAATGCAATGGCATTTTGTTATCAAGATTGGGTTTTTCTGCACTCCAGAACCAATATTTTTGTGTTGCTATATGACCATTTAAAAATTTAAATGTGGATCAATAAGAGTCATTTCTAACACTATCCAAAGCTAATCTGTCGGAATTAGTCTACTTTATTATATGTCTCTAATTCCTGAACAGCATTTATTTTGTACAGTTTTAATTTTAAAAGTTTGGTGGCTTTCCAGGCATAGGTTTGTGAAATTCTAGTTTCCTATGCAAGCCTTCAGAGGTATTTCTTTCTCCAATATCAAGTTTCTGCTCGGTAAATGCAAAGTGGTTTACTTTTGGACTCTTATCAACAACAGATTCCATATGATTGAGATCATTGTATGATTGAGTCAAACTACATACTCTTATTGCTCCTGTTACTTGTTTATAATATGTAGAACCAATTCCATGAACCCTTTGTCTGCATCATCAGCTAACCATCGACTTCTGGATAATTCATTATGCTGTGGGAATATGTATTCTGCTCTAGTCGAGGTGTGATGAACTTAAACTTTGTTTTCATCCCTGTAAGTGTCAGTTCATTAACTCTCTTTGTGTTTACAAATGTAGATTTTCTCCCATGTTTCTAATTTTGTAGGTCCTTATACTAATTTTCATAATTTTGCTTTATTCAATATGTCATGGTTTTCTGTCCAGAAATGAGATGCTACAATTGATTTCTCCATTTGCTTGTATTTCATGTTCCTGAAATCTTTGTTTTTCCAATGTAAATTTTTTTCACATTCTGCACAACTTATTTTGTAAATACCTGCTCTTTTCTCTTGTGGAATACTGTCATTAACATTGTCTATCAGGAGATTTTTAATATTAAATCTGTTTACAGGTGCTAACCTGATATTAAAATCTTTAAGAATATTCTTAAATTTTTTCGTATTTTGTTCTACACATGTAAACAAGTAAGCTCAGCAATAAGAATGTGTAGTTCCACTCAATCATAAGTGATCTCAATTATATGATTAGTTTCACTGTACAAGTTCCAATTAATATTTCTAGTTAACAAATTCCACAAATTCTTAAATCTGTTCACAAGATTATAGACAACTGTGGACATGGCATTTTATGCTTCCTTTGCAGTGGACCCAGATTTGATTCCTGGTTGGATCAGATACCTAACTGAGATTTTTTCAGAGGTTTTGCTCAGGTGTTAAAATGAATGCCTGGGAAACCTAAGCCACAAAGTCCCCTGAGCTCATTCAGCCAAATTATCATCATCCCTGACAGCTGTCCTTGGGATAATATAGCAACACCTTTCAGGCATCCTAACCTCAAAAGTCAGCTACACTTGCCATCCTGGTGGAGCATTCCACAAATTCAAAGAAAAATGGTAGCATTAAAAGATTGCAGACAGTATATCTGCGAGATCTAGGAACACTGGTGATCTTACAAATCACTTTACTTTATATCACTATAAAAATGGCCAAATGCCATGTGACAGTGCTCCAACTGCTTTAAGAGGGGACACTGAAGTTTAGAGGAACAGGTTAGCAGCATGTATTTCCCTATTCTTTGCCAGTGCTCTAGCAGATGAACATCAATTTGAAAGCTCTGTAGTACTCTCCTGTAACTGTAGCATGCAAAGAAACTTCAAGTTGCTACAGTCAAAAAAAAAAAAAAAAAACAATCACTCCTAACTCCAAAGTCAAGAGAGATGGTATCTATCAGACATTAACCATGATCTTATGCAGATCATGAATTATGAAGGTACTGCCAATTAAAATTCTGAACCATACTGTTAATAATGACTTTCACAATCAAAGCATCTAGCTCAACAGTGGAAATTATGCCTTCTTTGAATTCCTTATCCCATCTAAAGGCTGAAGAAAAGGTTAGACACCTTAACAATAGGCTTGCTTAAGCTTTTGCAAGTTTCAGTAGGGGTGTACCTCAAGAGAAAACAATTTTATTGCTACAGAGCAGTGTTATGGATTATATGTAGGAAAGCCCACTCTTTTCATGTATGATAGGGCAAAAAAAAATATATATATACATTTTAGAAAAAACATCAGTCTATCTTACTTGAGCAGCCTTTTTTTTTTTTAATTACAATTAGCATTTATACATGTATTGATGTCCATGCATTATTTTAGGAAATATTTATGCAAACAATGAGGATTTTACTTTGCTATAGCAATTATATAATGTGAAAATTACCATCAATTTCATGAAAGTCTTTTAAATATTAATCTTGGAAATTAAGCTTAGCATTAAAACAAAAGCATTCCTCTTTCAGTTCTTTTAGCTTGTTTCATTCCATTAACATTCTGCTATAAAATCTTTAAATGTTTATTTCTTTAATACATCTCTATCTTATCAAGATACTGTAATCCAAAAGCATATTCATAATTGACCTAGAAAGTTGATCCTGGTGATGTAGTGGTAACCATACTTGCACTCTAAACCCAAGATCAAAGGTGCCCCTGCCAGGATCTATGGATTTTTGGGGCATATAAAAATCCTAAGTATGGCTTCCGTCAGAAGGGAAGTAAAGCTGTGGATTCTGTGTCTTACATTTATGCCACGAAAAAGAACCTCAAGCCTGAAAAAAGAGGCCTCTGAGCAGAATTTGTCGGCTGTTTCATGCCCTGCCTGAATTGAATGGGATGCTGATGACCTGAGATGTTATAAAGCATTTGTAAATAAACTAAATCAACAACAACAAAAAATTAACCCTGAAATAATTCTTCAGCAGCCATGCAAATCCTCAGCTGCAATGCTTAAACATTATTTTGATGCTTCATGACTGTTTGCCAAGCGATCTTCATAAAGTTGGGTTGTTTTATTCTCCATCATATACTTATGATCCCTGCCCTCTCTTTCTCTCACATAGTACATTAAACTTCTGATGTTTTAATAAATAGAAAGCAGTGACTTTCTTTGTAGTTATTTTGTAATTTTAACCAGTTTTTGATATGGGTGTGACTGACAGAGTTTTATTTACTGGTTATACAGGGTATCAAATTCTGAACTGAAATTTTTAATGAAATATATTATTCAGCTAACATTCAGCATAGTTAATGAAATGGAGAAGATGAAGATACTGAGAAATGGCTTATATAGTGAAATATGAGAAATTAAAAAACTGAAGAAAATAAGGAAGAAAGGATCTGATTATGTGCAACAAGTCTAAAAACTTCTGCAAGGTTCTACTTGGAAAATGGGTGGCATAACTACGAAATTTATGGAATATATTTGTTTAGAAGAACAAAGCCTACCAAGGTTGTGGGACCATGGCATTTTTTAAAATACTGTTTATTTAATGCCACAGTCATTGTACTTGAAGTGAAGACACTTTGCTGCTTCTTTGTTCAGTATGGGTGCCACTCTTATTATCTTATTACATTAAGCACTACAGATGTCAGGTTCCAAACAAATTTCTGTAGCAAATTCAAAAGTTGTGGACTTTATTTAGAATATATAATAAGAAAGTGCTCAACTGTACAAATGCACAATATATTAAAAACTAAAGTAATATGTTAACCTATAAAATAACAGATTCTCTTCATAAGACACTAGAGGGATGTATGAAAAATCTTGACAAGAACTTTCCATTTGTGTAAAAAAATCAGATTTTATGACACATACCATTGGAGGTAAAGCTTTTCTTTTCCCCATATTTTTGTTAACAAAACTCTTTATAAATATATAAAAAGAGTACTTTTAAGCAATTGATTTATAAAAATTTAAAATTTTGACAAATTTGAACATGAGGTATTACTTATTATAATGAACTTTTTAGTCACTGCTTGAACTCCATTGTCATAGGCTTTAAAATGTTTGCTGATAATCTAATTTTAATATAATTATTCCTGAAAATGTTAAGGTGTATATTCATTGAGTAATTAAAATATTGTTTTAAAACTGATTATTTTGATATTGGATAACTAGATCTAGAAATGAAGTAACAGAGAACATTTGCTTTGGAGTGATCATGCATGTAAACTACCCTATTATTTTGAAATGGTCATGTTCAACTTTTATTTTATGTGCATTTATCATGAAATAGTTCTTGTATGACTCAAATCATTGTAATTGTAGATATTAAATAAATGCATTATAATTAAAGTTGCATAAAATCATTTAAAAAAAGAAAATATTTTATCTCACAGAATGAAATTATTATTCCATTTTCTTGATATTGAATATATATATTTAGTATGAGTTGGCTTTTGTTTTTTTATTTATTTTTTCATTAGTGTTTTATTATAGTTGGTTATAGTAATGGGCATAGTAAATGTATTTAATATGTAATTATAATATAATGTAGATGATAATTTGTGTGTAAAAACATAAAAGAGCATTTTTCTCCTTGCATATTAATTATGTTCTTAGGAAGGTAGATCTTGTATAACTTTAATTATGCAGATGAAACTTATCATGAAGGGCGTTAACTAAATCCGATGAATAGTATATATATATATATATATATATATATATATATATATATATATATATATATATATATTGTGACTCTTTCTCTGTGTTATCTTTATCTACTTTTATTTTAGTGTTAATTTGTTACATTGTTAATAGTGTTTCTTTATTTTTATGTTTCATTAATATTATATATATATATATATATAGGTGCTAACTATTATGAATTATTTGTAATTAACATGCATTTTCCCCCACTATTATGGAATTATGGTCAAACCGAAAGTGACTGTGTAAATGGAATATTATTGCAAGAGGGGGAGGGGAAAGGATCATGTATAGAGGAAAGAGAAAAATACTAACATATTTCTATGCGTATCATTTGACAGCCAAGCACACTTCTGTGTAGTGTTTGAACCTGTTGCGAGAGCAGCAGGAATTCTGATGGGGAAACTTACAACCTCTTAGCTGGTAGTGAATTTCCATTTATTTTTATTTCCCATTTGGTGTTTCAGCTTCCAAAATGATGGTAATTTAAAGTATTTTAATTTATTGGTTTTGTAAAATGAAGTTTGTTAGTTCTCAAATTGCTTCCACTAGGAGGAAAAAAAAACAGCAGTGTTACAAAAATATTGGGACTGTTAATGAAAAACATGACAAACTTAAAGAGGAATTTTAAATTTACCAATGTGATACTTTTCCTGAAAACTTTATAAATGATTCTAAATTGGGCAAAATTGAAGATTTTATTTGGTCCTAGTGCAGTGGTGGCCATACTTGCCTCCTAAATCCAAGATTGCAGGTTAAATCTTGGCAGGACCGATGGATTTTTTCAGGTTTAAAAATCCTAAGTATGACTTCCTTTGAAAGGGAAGTAAAGCTGTGGGTCCCATGTTGTAGATTTATGGCATGTAAAAGAACCTCAAGCCTGAAAAGAAGGGGCCCCTAGCAAAATTAATCTGCTGTTTCACGCCCTGAATTGAATGGAATGCTGATGACCTGGTATGTTCTGTAAATAACCAAATCGCCAAATGAAGATCTTAAAAATTAAAGTGAACAAGTAAAGTGTAAAACATTAAGTAAAGTTGTAGTATTCAGTGTGCCCAAATTAACTGTCTTACAGAATGAGTGTTAATTGTTGTGAGAAATATTCAGGGCTATATTAAGTGCGTCAACACTGGAGTACTTGTTATCCAGAAGATCAAAATGGTATCACTAAAAGAATTATGCTTTAAGAAAAAATTTGTGTAAAGGTAGCTGCTAAATGCAAAATATACTGCAAAAAAAATTTTATTGCAGAAGAACTGACTGGTAATGTATAATTATATGTAGAGTGCTTTAAATCTGAATTTTTGAAAGGGCTGGGGATTCACACTATAGGATCACTGATAACCCAGCTGGAAGATTGACACCTCTTTTTACAACTCATTTAGCTTACATTCACCAATTTTGATGGGAACACTGCAAAACATCTGCTCCTATTGGAGCCTTCCCCATTACCCTGACTTGTAGCAGAACATAATGCTAGCAGTAGCACGGTATGTAGGGCCACCAGCAGAAGATACAAACATAGAAATATCTTTAACTGGTTGCATTGTTAATAGTCATAAACAAAATGAAGCTCTCACCAGTTACGGCTCAGGATAAGCAAATAGAAAAACCTCCCTTCCTCGGTTGCCATTAGTTTGATGTCATTCCAGCTCATAATAGCCATGCTTGTGTGTTGTCAGCAGTAATTAGATCTAAATAGCAATAACTGCTTCCTTGGCTATTGCCAAATGTAAAATAAACAGGTAAATTAGGGCTTTAATTATAAACAGTGTTCACTCAATGATATTTCCTCTTGGCATGTGGTCTAATGGTAACCATACTTGCCTTGTAAACCTAAGGTTGCAGGTCAATCCTGGCCAGGGTTGATGAATTTTTTGGGGGGCATATAAATCCTAAGTAAGTCTTCCTTTGGAAGGGAAGTAAAGCCTTTAGTCCCATGTAATAGATTTATGGCACATAAAAGAACCTCAAACCTAAAAGAAGAGCAAAATTTATTGGCTGTTTCATGCTCTGAATAGAATGGAATGCTATGACCAAAGATGTTAAAGAGCATCCTTAAATAAAATAAACTAATAAAATCTCTTGACTTTTAGGCATACCACAGCTGATGGCACCTATATTAAATTCTGCTTCTGCCTTTGTCATATCCTGGATCGTTGCTTTCTGAATTTATTCCCTGCCATTCTCATGAAAATGGTTAGATAGTATATAGTAGAGCAATGCATTTGTGTGTGTGTATATTATTTTAAATATAATTCTGTTCATGCTCATGCATAATTTATTTAAAACTTTCCTGATCATTTGTCTGCTTCCAAACTTCAATTTTCAGTATTGTACACAAATTTGAATCAAGTGGTTTAGTGCAAAATCAAAAACATGCAATTTTAACAGGAGAAAAAGTAGATGAAATTTTGCAAAACTCAAAATGTTCATGAATGAAGTTAGTACAGTAAGTATGGGTTTTGGGATGAAAAGGAAAATAGCAATGAAATAAAAACATTGTAATGTCCAAATTTAAAAGTGTCAATCAGAATATACATTGCCTGTTTAGTTGAGGGAGGCCAATAATTTCAGTATCTGTATGAGGTAAGGTTGTATACTTGTTTTATGAATACAGGCACCAGTACAGGCACCACTGACTACAGCATATGTAATAATCAATATGTAAAATGTCATGTGAGCAAAGTTTATGGCTAAAGCTCTCAATATAAAATTACAATAAATTTTTTTAATAAATTATTAATTGATCATAATTATTATTTTTTCAAGTAAAGAAGAAAAAAAAGGAGTACTGGCTGGCTAATACATATTATCCTGTACTAACCTCTATCTTCAGTTAGAATTAATGTGAATAACTGAGTGAATTTTATTTATTTTGTTGAAATCCAAAAGACAGAACTGTTGGATCCATGTGAGTAAAGTTTCCAGTGCTATGATGTTATCCAGTTATTTGCACTGAAAATTTTTGCTCTTACATTCAATATTTTTTTTTCTCCCACCTTGTTTAACACTATTAATAAATAATTTGCAAAATTAATTTAAAAATCTCTCTGTCACATAATACTTAAAATATTCTCTCTCCCCCCTCTCTTTTTTCCCCTTAATGCTGTGTATATTCTTTTAAAATCTAAAATGGATTACTTTGTATCCTGGTAATTTTATTAAAACCTAAATGTCCTGTATTATTTCTGATAATTTTATTATCCTATATATCTTATGTCATTTGAAATCTTTTATTGTTTAAACATTTTTCTTTAAGTAATTGACATTTAAATAAATGATTTGTATTAGTAAAACCCAAGACACAGTGACCAGTTTTATGTATACAGCTGATGGAGTATTTGGCATGATTAATTTACAAGGGATATCCAACAAGTAAGTTTTCATATTTTGTATCTCAGAAAACAAGTAGCAACAATAAAGTTTTTTTGGATAAGAAATTTCATTGGCCCATATTGATAATTCTGAAGCAATTTTAATAAACATTACATTGTTACTCATTAACCACATATAGGTATAAGTTCCACTACAAAATGTATGGATTGTGATTAGCAGGCAGTCTTAATTTTTTTTAATAACAATACATGTAGCTTTCAAGACATGAAATTGCATAATTTAGGTCTACCTTTTCTGTTAGTGAGAAGGATTTGTCAAGCAAATCTTATTCTCATAAACAACTCTCTGAACATTAAAATCCCATCTTTAGTTTGCCTCGAGACATTTAACACTGGACTATGAAGAATTACTACAGACTCTGTGCATAAAGTCTAGATTAAATCTCCAATCGTAAGGTGAAACAAAAGGTTTGCAGAAGTTGTAGCCTGTACTTGGACATAACAGCATTTAGTAATGGCACCATTATGGTTTAAGGAGCCTAATCTCAGTATTGCATTGGGCCAACTTTATTGAATTTGTCATGGCACAAGGACATTTTGAAATATGTTGGCTTTCTCAACTGGGAATAGGAGAAAACTTTGTGATGCATGACAAACCCGTATCCTTGCTTTTAATGTAGAAGTTAAATGAAATAATAGGCTAGCTGAGACAAAAATAGCTATGGAAGGTCAGTAAGATAAATGGAAAACAATGCTGACAATTGTACTATATAGTAGTGAATATAGATTCCCATTACATACTAAACCAGAAATTAATTGTAATGGGGTATGGAAGGAATGCAGCTCCATAAAGTCAGGGTGAGCAAGTGGGAAATTTGGAAATTTAAAAGTTTATTAATAGTAGTAAGTTTACATGAACTGAGAACATGGAATGGATAATTGTTTACTTTGATTTTAATATGTTTACTTGTTTGTGTATAAGGTCCAAAGGAATAAGCAACTCTCAAGGATAGAGTTTAGCTAATGGGTTTAATTCGAAAAGGAGGAAGCTTCATTATTGCATGAAATGTAATTTAATATTGTATTGAATGTATAATAAATTATTTATAGTATTATGTTCTTTGGTTGAATTGGAGCCTGGTCCCCTGGATATTTCAGTAGGAAACTGCTGGTGAACCGGGGACTGGGGGGCTGAACAAATCCAATTGGAATAAATTGGAGTTAGTGCCTTCTGGAATTGCTAAAGGCACTGGCTGTATTAGTTTGTTAAAAAGTTTTGTATGTTGGTGTATGAGAAATAAAATTCATTCATATAGAAGTTCAATTTCAATTTATTGCAATTCAGTATGGTGTGAGTCGGGCCTGGTGGTGTAGTAGTAACCATACTTTCCTTCTAAACCCAAGATCACAGGTTCATACCTGGTCAGGATCTATGGATTTTTTTGGGCATAAAAATCCTAAGTAAGGCTTCCTTCAAAAGGGAAGTAAAGCGGTGGGTTCTGTGTTGTACATTTATGCATAAAAAAGAACCTCAAGCTGAAAGAAGAGGCCTTTGAACAAAATTTTTCATGCCCTGAATAGAATGGGACGCTGATGACTTGTGATGTTAAAGAGCATCCGTAAATAAATAAAAAAGTATTGTGTAATACACGATTGAACCATGCCAGTATAAAGCTACAGTTAAGATCAATTTTATACAGCAAAAATAGATTCATCAGTAAATATATACAATAATTAATAAGATATACATTAGGGTTGTAGGATAAAAAATACATACAGATTGCAATAGTCGGACATAAAAAAATGGATAAGAACAGTAAAAATAACTGCTAGGTTACAGTAGTATTTGTTTATAAGATATATGCAATAAAATTAATTTCTAAATTACAATAAATATTTGTCAATGCTGTAGTAGGCTTTTTATATTAAATAATATTCCAAAACTTTCTTGAATTTAATGTAATTGTTACAGGATTTGATTTCTTTAGGGAGAATATTGAGAGTTTTAATACCATAAAGCTAGGCACCTATTCATAAAGACTGAACCTGTGGCTCGAGATGTAAAAAGTATTCATGTTCATAATTGACAAGTGTCCACGAAACTTGATTGTACAGTACAGAAAGAATTAGGTTTTTCAACTCTGGCAGAACTTCAGGAGGAGACACTGCAGAAAAACATCTTGTAACTGGTAACAGGAATGTTTAGAACAATGAGGGCATTTATTGCAACTTGAGGAACTTGCATCTCTTTTGATTGTATTCAAGTCTGAAGCTTTACAATATAATTCTGTATGCAACTACTTTTCTTATGTTAAAATTCTTTTTTTAAAACAAATCGTCTATTTTCTTTACTTTCACTTTTAGAAATGCTTTAAAAATGTAATCTTAAATTTTGGGAAGGACATAAAAATAAATATTTTGAAGATTTCCTGATGACATTTTTAAATTAAAATTGATTTAGCATAATGGAATATGTTTTCATGCAAAAGTTAGCATTATACTTTTTTTAGAATGTATATAAATTATAATTGATCCAGTTATAAATGCTTGATTGTGGGGGCAGAAAAAAAAAAAAAGAAAAAAAGAAAAGGAAAGAAAAGAAAAACTTAAGGTATCAATCACAAGTTTAATTTCAATATTTGTGTACTTTGTATTTTGCATTTGTTGGTAAGATTTTTGTAAAATTATCAGTTGTTTCATCATTTCAGATTTTTACATATATGCATAAATATGGTTATAACATTGAAAGGAACTATACCAAGTATTTTGGTGACTGACAACAGTTTTGCTGCCACACTATCATCCTTATCATTAAGTTCACATGCAGAGTATGTTACTTAAGGTTTAGCAATGGAATAGGGAGATGATGAAAATAGTGTTGCTGTGATAACCCTACTTAGGGTTGAAAAATCTTCAAGTGAACTCTTCTGGAAGTTGGAAATCACTAGAATGTTTATATATTGTACCTTTGAACTTTTCACTAAGATTGATACTATTAAGATCAGAATGCCTGCACTGGACCACAGTTGTTAAAGCAGTGGTGGCCCATGTTTAGCAGAATCAGTTTTGAAGCAGTGATGGCCTCTGAGATGAACGTATCCAGGAGATCCCATAAGCAAGATCTTGGATTGAGGTGTGTGTCTTGCAGTATTGAAGTAGTAGAGGGTTTTGAGATGTAAACTACTGTTACAGTATAATGCTAACAATGGCTACCACAAAATTCTTTTTATTGATGAAAAGGTATTCAGTAGTTGCAACTGTCAAAATAATCGATGCTTGACTTAATCAAAAGCTTGTAAGAGGATCCTGAAGGCCCAGAGAAACCCAAAATGCCTCAGTAAGGGATTGAAGACAACTGTCAAAGTGTATAGAACATTCTGCTGGAATATGTGATGAACAGAACACGACTTTAATAGCAGTCATTGGAGCTTCCAACCAGACTCAGCTTCAACCCACAAGTAAAGGGCCACCCAGATTTGGCTTTAAAGAAATGTTCGAAACTATATTAATGCTCAAGATTCCTTGTACTACAAACTCTGATGCGTGCTCGAGGATGTTGGCAAGAAAAGGCACCCTAATATTGAGTGAGAGTCATTAGAGTCACCAGTGGCACTATGGAGGTAGTGCATGCTGCTTCTAAATGACCAGAGAAACTTTGGACATATGTGAGGGTTAATGGGGGGTAATTCTGAGAATTAGGATGGTGCTAAATGTTTAAAATACATGAAAGAACAACATATCAGATACAGATAAAGCAATATTAAAATATATTTTATTTATTTAACCAACAACTTTTAATGGTCTGGCAAGACTAAAGTATATCTATGAATGAATGGGAAAATATAAACTACAAAAGGTAGTAGTATTTCTCTCCTGAGAAAAGTATTAAGATACTGCTTTCACTGGATTCATCCATTTGTGTATTTAAGCTCATGAATTTAATAAATGAATCGTGTATATGCTTTTGTTTTTTTACTTTATGTATAAATTTCATAGAAGATATTTTGAATATGTCAGAAGGCTGTTATAGAAAAAGCATTGCTACAATTATATTAAATCTAAAAGAATACAATATTATAAAGACAGTAGTTAAATCAATATTATAAATATTTAGCAATACCTTTAAAAATGTTTGTTTTGCTAGTTACTCCTATGTTCCATATACTGTTGAATTGTGGTTCAACAGAGAACTACAACATGTGTGTGTGTGTGTGTGGTTTTTGTTTTAGTTAGGTGAAAGTTAAATGTTCTTATAAATAAACTTTTGTTTGCTAATTTGGTTCTGTGGTATTAATAACTGTAAGTAGACCTTTTCATAGATAACTACAAAAATAACGCATGCCAATCACTGTTTTTATGCATTATTTACATTTTCCATAGTTTCTTTTGCAGTTGCTTAGTTGTCTGGGATGATTAACTTCCTCCTGCAAAGAATATAAGCTTTCTGTAAAGAGAAAAATAAACTTGCAAACTAGAGTATTTATAATTTAAAATTTTACGCAATATTATATTTTAATGGGTGGCAAAATGAATTGAAATAAGGATTTCTCTCATCCCATGGAATGTAATATAGTCACAAGATACTTAGGAAATATCTAATATAAATAGATATTTTGCCTTGTAATATAATGTAATTTGTATATGTCCAAAGCTTCAGCATGATCTATAAAACTCATTCATTTTGATGCAAATTGTTTACATCCATAAAATAATTGATAGGACAAAGAGTAGAATGTGAGAGATAAATTCATGTCTCTATTAAATATAAAATTTAATTTCGTGTCAGAACAAATATAAATCAAAATAATCGAGAATACATCATGTTTGTATGTTTGTATTACATTTAATAAGGTTAAGATTGCAGTTATGTTACTCCTTTTTTGTTGGAAACTAAATATGTACATACGGAATGAAACTTTTGTTAATCTTATTTTGATTTAAAGTAAAATACTAAAAATCATGTCGTCACATTAAAACTCTCTTTAAGTTTCACAAACACACTTATAAAAGTAATTTTGGTGCATGTTTCGTGAGGTACATTCCTCACATAGTCAACCAAAACGACGACTGAGGAATCACTTTCAGCAAAGTATGTATGTTACTATGCTTGCTCTGGTGGTCTGTTAATGAACTTAAACAATATGTTGTCTGCTTCCGGTATATCAAAATTCATAAGTTTGTATTCATATTTTTTATGTAAATTTTTTCCCATATATTAAGTTCTTTCGGATGTTGAATTGTTTTTAGTAATGTTATGTCCTTCTCTATTTCATGATTCTCATTCCAAAAATGTGCAGCCACTGCTGATTTTTCTACTTGTTTGTGTCTAATATTTCTCCAGTGTTCCTTTAATCTTATTCCCAGATTTCTCTTTGTTTTTCCTATGTATATTTTGTCACAATCCTTGCAATTAATTCTATATATACCTGAATTTTCTTCTTTCTTCTTTTTTCTTGTAAACAAAATCAAAGATAATAAACTAAACTCAAATGATATCATGGTTTCCTTTGATGTAAAAGCATTGTTTCCAAGCATTCCAAAAGAGAAAACCCTGAATTTGTTAAAAAAAAATGGCTACTATCTATCAACATTGCAGAAACACACACACAAAAGAATATGTAAAACTCACAGAACTATATGTTACATTAATGCTTTCAGTTGTTAACACTAACTCCACTTACTTATTTAAAACTTTGGACTAGTTTCGGGAGAGGTTCCTCCCATCATCGGCTGCTGTTGACTGAGTGCCGTTGTTCGAAACGGGGGATGGACGCCCGTTCGCCCCTGTGGTGGTATCTCGTGGCTCTAATAGAAACTTGCTGAGTTCATCCAGCGGCGGAAAATCAAAATTCATTAAGTTGTTCTTATTTTTTAAAATGAAAATTCTCTCCCATGTGGATAGTTCTATTGGTTTGCGAAGTTGTTTCAATAATTTAATTTCTGGTTTTATTTCATGATTTTTGTTCCAAAAATGAGCTGCTATAGCTGATTTGTCTATCTGTTTCAATCTAATGTTCCTAAAATGTTCTTTTCTTCGAATTTCTAAATTTCTTTTTGTTTTCCCAATGTAGCTCTGTTCACAATCTGCACATTTAATCTCATATATTCCTGATTTTTGTTCTGTGGGAATGGTATCTTTCATTGTGCAGTCTACTAAATTTTTTATATTGTATTTGTTCTTTGGGGCTAACATAATTCCATGCTCTTTGAATATCTTCTTAAATTTGTTGTGGTAAGTTGGGTGGTATGTGAAACTTTTGAATTTATATCTGTCTTGGGTGTTTTTAAGTGTGGAGACTTCCTTAATCGATTTTTGTCTTTTAGCTTTTTTGATGATTTTTGTTATTGAGTCTGTGTTGAAACCATTAGTTATAGCCGTCTTCATTATATGTTGGTGTTCCATTTTGTACTCGGTTTCAGTCAATGGGATGTTGATTAGTCTGTGTGCTAAACTGTGAAACACTGCATATTTATGTGGGGTGGGGTTATAGCTGTCATTTTTTATGTAATTTTCTGTGTGTGTTTGTTTCCTGTGAATTCCAAAGTTAAAACTGTTTGCATTTCTTATAATTTTTAAATCAAGGAATGGGAGACAACCATTTCTCTCTTCTTCTATGGTAAACTGTACAGATTTGTGTTGTAAGTTGAGGAGTTTCAATGCATCTGTAGAATGTTTTTTAGGTATTATTGCGAATATGTCGTCCACATATCTATGCCATGTCTTGAAGATCCACGGAAATGCTTTTGTAATGTGTATTTCAAAGAAGCTCATGAAAAGATCCGCCAAAAATGGAGACAAAGGATTTCCCATGGCTAGGCCAGAAACTTGTTGATAATATTTTCTATTGAAACTAAAGAAGTTTTGTTGGATGCATATATCTGTTAATTTCATCAAATCATCTACTTCTTCTGATATTAAGTTTATTGATGTTAACCATTTTTTTAAATTTTGCATCAAGTTTACTATTGGAATACTCGGAAATAAGGCTTTCACGTCGAATGACACCATTATATCCTCAGTTTTTATTTTGCTATGTGTAAGTTTTTCAACTAGCTCAAATGAATTTTTAATACTTAAGCTTTGGAATTTTTTAAAAGAATTGAAAATATTGATTAGTTTTTTTGCTAGTTGGTATGTGGGTGAGTTTATGTTATTAATTATTGGTCTCATGCTGTTATCATTTTTGTGTATTTTTGGGAGTGCATAAAGTCTGGGTATTACCGGGTTGCTCTGTGTGATTTTCATTTTTTCTGTAGTGGATAGTGTATTCACTTCGTTTAATGTTTTACTCAGGTTTTTTGTTAATCGGTTGAGTGGATTCTTTTCTATTGGTTTATAGGCTTCTCCCATTAACATATTTTCAACTCTATTTTTGTATTCTTCTTGGTCTAAAATGGCAATTTTATTTCCTTTGTCTGCTTTTGTATATATTACTGGCTTTTCTTTTAACTTTTTTAATGTACTTCTGTAGTTTTTGCATTTATTTTCGTTTTTTATGTTTTCCAAAACATTTTTGCATTTCATCTTGACGAATGATTTTTCGCTATCTCTAAGGTGGTGGGTGGCTATGTCGATGTCCGCTATGTATTCCTCTATTTTTTCAGAAAAATCTACGCAAGTTTTGAGGCCTTTGTTTAAGAACTGAATTTCTTTGTTTGAAAATGTGGAGCTGGAGAGATTGATTACATTGTTTATTTTTTGTGTGCGTGGCGTTGGTACAGTTTTGGTTTGGTGTTTTCGTAGATTTTGCAGTTTCTTTTTTAGTTTTTGGTTCTTGTGTTTCATGTAGTTCTTTAAGTTTTTATGTGAATTTCGCTCTAAGTTGGTCCATAAATGAACGCCTAGTGTTTTTGATAGTTTTAGATGTAAATCATACATTTTTAAGTCATTTTCATTGAGTTTTTTATACTGTAGGCCTTTTTCTATTTCTATTACTGTTTTTTCGGCTGCTTTTTGATGAATGCTATTGTCTATTTTAACAGTTTTTCTTACGAATTTAGGGGTGACTTTATATTTTAAGCATAATTTTAGGAAATGTATGTTAGCCGCAATATTTCTCTTCTTAATTTGTAATTTTAAGTAGGTTTTTATGTCCCGTTTAGTGTTATTTAGGTTCAAATTGTATGTTGCGAGGTTGTTTGTATCCGCCATGTTTCTTATTGACCACGTGTTGGGTAAATTGCTTCTATGACTTGTTTGTCACGTATAATTAAGTAAAAATTGTACTTACGAAGCTGTAGACAATGGAGTGGATTTTCATTTTAAAAAATAAGAACAACTTAATGAATTTTGATTTTCCGCCGCTGGATGAACTCAGCAAGTTTCTATTAGAGCCACGAGATACCACCACAGGGGCGAACGGGCGTCCATCCCCCGTTTCGAACAACGGCACTCAGTCAACAGCAGCCGATGATGGGAGGAACCTCTCCCGAAACTAGTCCAAAGTTTTAAATAAGTAAGTGGAGTTAGTGTTAACAACTGAAAGCATTAATGTAACATATATTACCACTCCATTGTCTACAGCTTCGTAAGTACAATTTTTACTTAATCACAGAACTATGTTTAGACCAAGCTTACTTCACGTTTGAAGGAAAGTTTTATAAACAAAAATCAAGTTTAATGATGGGTAGTCCACTATCTCCATTTTTGACTGATCGGTTCATGAGCTATTTTGAAACACGTATAATGAAAGCCTTCCCATACATATTCAAAACATGGTACAGATATGTTGATGATGTGTTTGCCATTGTAGAAGATAGATTCATAGAAGATTCATTGAAACTGTTGAACTTGCAAGAAAAAACCATAAAATTCACTATGGAAACCGAGGTTAATAATACTTTACCTTTTCTGGACCTAAGGATAATAAAAAAGAATAAAAGTATAGAATTTGGTATATACAGAAAGGACACACATACCGACAATTACATAAAAGCAAAAGGTTTCAACCCCAGACCCCACAAGGAAGCAGCATTCAATAGTATGGCATATAGGCTAGTTAATACACCACTCAGTAAAGAAGAATACAGGAAAGAACACGCACATATAATACACACAGCAGAAATAAATGGATTTAACAAACAAATGGTAGATAAAAAAATAAAAAGATTTAAAAACAAAAAGGAAATGAAACTAATCACTACACTCAGGTCTTCACTTAAAGAAAATACTTATCAAAAATTCACATATCACCCTTATGTTAACTATAAATTCCAAAAAATTTTCAAAAAGTATAACATTACTCTGGCACCAATAAACAGATATAGTGTTGGTAAACTATTAAATCTAAATAAAATTAAACAAAAAAAAAAAAAGAAGAAGAAGAAAGAAGAAAATTCAGGTATATATAGAATTAATTGCAAGGATTGTGACAAAATATACATAGGAAAAACAAAGAGAAATCTGGGAATAAGATTAAAGGAACACTGGAGAAATATTAGACACAAACAAGTAGAAAAATCAGCAGTGGCTGCACATTTTTGGAATGAGAATCATGAAATAGAGAAGGACATAACATTACTAAAAACAATTCAACATCCTAAAGAACTTAATATATGGGAAAAAATTTACATAAAAAAATATGAATACAAACTTATGAATTTTGATATACCGGAAGCAGACAACATATTGTTTAAGTTCATTAACAGACCACCAGAGCAAGCATAGTAACATACATACTTTGCTGAAAGTGATTCCTCAGTCGTCGTTTTGGTTGACAATGTGAGGAATGTACCTCACGAAACATGCACCAAAATTACTTTTATAAGTGTGTTTGTGAAACTTAAAGAGAGTTTTAATGTGACAACATGATTTTTAGTGTTTTACTTTAAATCAAAATAAGAATGTATATATAGTTGTCAAATTCATTTCATTCTTCAACTTTCCATCTTATTAAAGTTTAACAATAATAATAATAATAATAATAATAATAATAATAATAATAATAATTTATTTTTAATTAAAGTTAAGACTCGAGACTTTTCTACTTCACCATATTGTAAGGAAACATGAGAATTGAATATTGAAGTGGCATATCATAATATAGATACCAATTGATTGAATTTTGCTTCTGCATTTGAAGTTAGGTAATGCAGAATTAAATTGACTGTTAAATATTCAGATTTATAAAACTAATCTTTAACCAAGAAAAATTGCAGTTACCCAATTCCATTTAATTGTTGGCATGATTGCCTGTCAGAACATTTCTTCAGGATGAAATGAATCAAAGATACCTACTGCCCATTGTGCAAGGGCATGAATACTGTCCTAAACAAAAGAACATCTTCTGAAATGCAGCCAACTTGTTAGTAGCAAATAAATGAAAAATAATTTGAAAGTTCTATAAATTGGGGAGCTGGGGAAAAATGATAAATATCAGCATTCCTAATGACCACTAACTACCAGCTAGATTTATTTCACTTTAATAACAATAATCTTGTTGGTAATCCTTGTATAGAATTGATTCTATACAAAAGATAAGATGTTTTTAATCACCTTTTGATTCAGCGGCTTCTTTCCCTAGAGAAAATGGTTTGTAATTTTTTTTTAGGTTTCCTAAATCCATAGTGAGAAAATGCTCCCTCTAGCTTTCAGATAAAGTGTAACTATTGTTCACAGTATGAATGTCATCTTAATGGTATGTTCAAGTAAATAAAAACAGCTGGTAGCTCATTCCTTTATCCTTTCTATAGATCTTTTGAATGAAATGTTTATTAAACATAATTTATACAAAATAATAAATTATAAACTTATTTATGCAGTAACTCAAAAAATGAGATCTGTCTGTACAGTCCAATAAATTACATGGTGAGCAGTTGGCTGAAAATCAATCATTAAAAGAAGTATACAGTCTACTGGAACTTCATCACAAGTAATTTCTGTGTAAGCATCCATCTTTCTGCAACATTAAAGTAGGAGGTCTGAGGTTTGATTCCTGCCTGGACCATCCCCTATTAACTGAGGTTCTCGAGGTTTTTCTCAGTCCTCTAAATGGCAAATGTGAAGGAGGTACCCTAAATTTATGTTCAGAATGCTTCCTTCCTTTAAAAAAAAACTTTCCTTTTATCATTTTGTCTCGCGCATCACTATTGTCTACTGTCTGTGATGCCTCAACAGTAAAAATAGGCATTAAGCACTATTAAAAATGCCTTAAAGTTATAAATATTACTCCTCTGAGCACAATACAGTAAAACCAATGCAGAAAGAACATTTGGAAATTTCTCTTTTAAAAATGAGTAATATTGTATTTTAATAATTATGTTTTGCATAATGAAAATGTGCTTCAGAGTGGTTTTTAAAATAAGTAACATTTGTTTAAATGATCTAGAATGTATTTTTTTTTATAACCTTGCCTTTTTTCTTTCCTTTCTATTGGTAAAGATTGACATCTTGTAAGTTGACAATACCATATTGTCTGGTTGTTATAGAAACAAAAGAAATTTCTTATTTAAAAATTATATATGGAACTAAACAGTACCACATTTTAGCCGAGGATGAAGACGAACGTCTTCGAAACATGTACCACATTTTATGACAAGTAAGTGAAGCATTAAGAGTGTTTTGATGACAAAAAATTAAATCAAAAAGAAATTTCTGTTTAGTGCTGTTATAATAACGTAGACAAAAACGAATGAACTTTTGATATCATTGAATGATTCAGTTGATCTACACACTCTTAAAGCTTCACTTATTTTTCATAAATGTATGGAACCGATTTCGAGAACATTTAGTTCCCATCTTCGGCCAGGCTAAAGTTCAACTATCGGATCATTCGTTGAGCTGTGGGAATGTGTATTCTGCTCTGGTGGTGGTGTGATAAACTTGTAGTTTATGTTTTCATCCCCAGCAATGTCGAAGTTCATTATGCTTTGTATTTGTAGATGTAGATTTTCTCTCAGATTATTAGTTCCGTAGGTCCTTGTACTGATTTTAATAATTTTGCTTTATTTTATTAGGTCATGATTTTGTATCCAAAAATGATATGCTACTGCTGATTTCTCTATTTGCTTGTACTTTATGTTCCTGAAATGCTCCTTTAACCGTGTGCCTATGTTTCTCTTTGTTTTTCCAATGTAGATTTTTTCACATTCTGCACAGTTTATTTTGTAAATTCCTGATTTTTCTTCTTGTGGAATACTGTCATTAACATTATCTATCAGTAAGTTTTTAACATTAAATCTATTAATCGATGCCAACCTGATATTAAAATCTTTAAGAATATTCTGCAATTTTTGTAGCCCATGGATGATATGTGAATTTTTTTAAAAATTTGTTTATCTTTTCTTGCTGAAAGTGTTTGGTTTCTTTGATATGTTTTTGTCTCTTGAATTTCTGCACCTTTTTGTGTACTAGTTCTTTTTTAAAACCATGTTTAATGCTGTTTCTTCTATTTGTTTGTATTCATTAAAATATTCTTCTTTGCTAATTTGTAGGTTAATTAGCCGGTGTGTTAAACTGTTAATTACTGCATGTTTGTGCGCTGTGGGGTTAAAACTGTCAGCTTTGATGTGATTATCTGTGTGTGTATTCTTTCTGTATATTTCAAATTTAAGATTTACTTGACATTTCATTATTTTAATATCTAAGAATGGCAACATGTTATCTGTTTCTATTTCTTATGTAAATGATATGTTTACATCTTGTATATTCAAAAGTTTTAAGGCATCATAAATGAGTTTTTTGTTAACTATGGCAAATATATCATCTACATATCTACACCATACCTTAAATATGTATGGAAAAGCTGTGTTGATGCGTGTTTCAAATCTTCTAATGAAGAGGTTAGCTAGAAATGGAGATAATGTATATATAATGAATATGTACTTCAGGAACATAAGTAACAAGCAAATAGAGCAATCAGCAGTAGCATATCATTTTTGGACACAAAATCACGACATAATAAATAAAGCAAAATTATTCAAATCAGTACAAGGACCTACGGAACTAACAACCTGGGAGAAAATCTACATCTACAAATACAAAGCATAATGAACTTCGACATTGCTGGAGATGAAAACATAAACTACAAGTTTATCTTACCGCCACCAGAGCAGAATACACATTCCCACAGCTCAACGAATGATCCGATAGTTGAACTTTAGCCTGGCTGAAGATGGGAACTAAATGTTCTCAAAACTGGTTCCATACATTTATGAAAAGTAAGTGAAGCTTTAAGAGTGTGTAGTTCTACTGAATCATACAATGATATCAATTAATGTGATTAGCTTCACTGTGCAAGTTCCAATTTACATTTTAAGTAAAAATGAACTTTTATTTAGAAAAATTAAAAGTAACATCACAATGTATATAATTACTGAAGTTATTGAGGCAGAATGATCTTACTTAGAATTTAAAATGATTGAGTCAAATTTGTACATTTACATACTAATATTTTAAAAAAAGAAAACTAAGCTTCTGCAGCTAATTCTGACCTTGTTCTTTGTGGTGGTGGTTGGATGAACTTAAGTATTAAGATGTTCACTTGGCAGGAGTTCAAAGTTTAAAACATGATTTTCTTTCTTCCAGATATAAATGTTTTCCCAGACTGTTAAGTTCTGTTTTTCTTGTAATATTTTTAAGGATTTTGGGATTCCTGTTTTGTTCCTTCCAAAAATGCCAAGCTACTGCTGATTTTTATTCCTGTCTTTGATTTATGTTCCTGACATGTTCCTTTGCTCATGTTTTTATGTTTTTAGTTTTCGTTTTTTAAAATATTAGTGATGTAAATTTGACTCAATCATTTTAAATTCTTAATATTAAACATCACTTTTACAAAAGACCACCACATTTAATTAATGATTTTACTTATTTACTTCTTGAAATGAAACTTCAGAAGTGACCTTTCTGTTATGCAAAATCTTGTCTGCAAGCTTAATTTTAATCTCTAACTGAAACAAACCGTGTATCAATATGGCAATATTTAAAATTTAAAAACATTTATTTAAATAACAATCACCCAAAAATTAGTCTGCAATATAAGTACATTAAGTGCATAACAGATTCTTAAAAGTTAAAAAAACTCACTCATTTCAAACTTTTCCTCAAATCTGTTGTTCATTTACCACACTTGTATCACAATTTACTATTTACAGCAAGCTATCATTTTTTTTTTTTTTTGTTAAAATGAAAATTTGTGTATGTAATAAAATAGTAATATCCCATCATATTGCCCTTGTAACTTTGGTCTGGATTGACAAATGACAAGCTAGATTTAACAAAACAGATAGGGATTATGGGGCATAGTGGCAGAGGATTCTTTTTCCCCTTGCTAAAGAAAAAAAAACTAAATGCAAATGAAAGATATGTTACTTGTAAATAGCAATATGATGGCTGTCAGTTAAAAATGTATTTGCTGTCTTGCTGTATATAGGAATAGCTCCCGTGAATATGTTAGCAGCTCAACCTCTTCAGCCTTTCTCACAGAATACTACAATGTCTTCCAACCAACAACAGCAGCTCCAACAGCAGCAGCAAACAAAACAGCAGGTATGGATTTAATTATGAGCCTGTTAGAAATTAATGTAGACATTCTGCCACACACTTCCTTGGATCAGTGACTACTGATTTCCTTTTGTGGAAGGGAAATATTAGCTGTAATAATAGTTATTGATAATCAGTATACTTATCTACAAAAAAGGGCTAGATATATGTAATATGAATGTCCTGAATCCAAATCTGTTTTTAATTTTACTCTATTGTGCTAGGTTTTTAAACAAATCACATATGTAATAATGTACTTATATTTTTGATCAAGTCTTATTTCATTTTAAAACATATACGTTGGTTTCATTTTAACTTAAATATTAATGAATATATTGAAAAAAATAGCTATGTGCCAAGAATTATTTTCTTGAAAACTTGATTGTTTTTGAAGCTCTGATATGTCCTTCACTAACGTCCCTTTTCAAACTCCAACAATAACCAGCCATCATTGACACATTTTACAGGAGTGATGGATTTTTTCGGGTGTAAAACTCCTAAGTAATGGCTTCCTTCGGAAGGGAAGTAAAGCTGTGGGTTCCATGTCATACATTTATGTAACGATAAAGAACCTCAAGCCTGAAAAAAGAGGCCTCTGAGCAAAATTTGTCAGCTGTTTCACGCCCTGAATAGAATGGGACACTGATGACCTGAGATGTTAAAGTGTGTCCGTAAATAACCTAATAAAAAATATCATTGACATATCCCAATGACTTTGATAGCCTTGTTTTAATTTCTTATGAAAATGCTCATCTTGTTCCTCACTCGTTGCACCAAGATTCGCAGGGAAGTAATTAATATAGTTGTTGAGAAAATGCACTTTAGCACTCATTCTATATGCTGGACTTCTAAAATGTTATAACATTTCCTCCACAATTTCTTGATAGTTCTCTAATTTCTTGTAGCCAAAAAAGTTTTCTGTATGCCAACCATGTTGACTACCCTAACTTGGTCATCGACTGAGGAAATTTTTTGGGGGGGGTTATTTACAGATGCTCTTTAATATCTCGGGTCATCAGCATCCCATTCTATTTACAGCGTGAAACAGCCAACAAATTTTATTCAGAGGTCTCTTCATTCAGGCTTCAGGCTTCTTTTTCGTGCTGTAACTGTATGACAGGGAACCCATGGCTTTACTTCCCTCCAGAAGAAAGCCATACACTTAGGATTTTTATTCCCGAAAAAATCCATAGATCCTGGCCCGGTTTGAACCCGCAGTCTTGGGTTTAAAAGGCAAATATGGTTACCACTACACCACCAGGACCGACATCAACTGAGGAAAGGCCTCATCCTGCATAAGCTCACCAATCTGGGGTTCATCGAAAACACCTACTGCTATCTTAGCTCAGTTTTCTGTGGTACCTTTGTAACAAATAAGTTGAAACAATCGCTATATTTTTTCAGAGTATTAACAGATTGCTTCATCAGACCTAACTTAATATGAAGTGATGGAAGAGGGACATTAGAAGGAAAAACCAAGGTTCATATTTTACATTTTTTTCTCCAGGAACTAAATTTCTCCTTTGTGGCCAATTTTTTCTGGTGCAATGCTCTGATTTAGCCCTACTGCATCATTGAGGAAGTGAACCATTTATTATCTTGGTTAAATCTTTCAGAATATTCATTTTATATATCTGCTACATGAACAAATAATAAAAATTGTTATTTTAGTCTCTGGCCCTGATATTAGGTAGAAATAACCAAAGGAAAGGTGCTGGAACAAAGCCTCATGTATATAAATATTTATACCTTTACCATAGCCAGTAAAAAGTGAAAGTGTGATCACTTAGCTAGTGCATTTGCTCTATCACAGAACAATGCTAATTTTGTTTCTCTGTTCAAGTTTGTGCAAATGCTGATATAAGCATTGTATTATTATTTTCCAATTTTAGTTACATAATATTGCATATTTATGTCCCAATATGGATTTTGCTAAGTATTAATTTAACAACAGTCATATAAAAGCAAAATCAGACACACAATAAGCTTATGAAAAATGAAACAGTAGAGAGAGAGAGATCAACTTCTTTATAATCAAACTCTCGGATAACTATCAAAATAGAAATCGATGACATGAATAAATACTGTTTTCTACTGTGATCTCTGAAAAAAAGAAAAGAATAAAGGATTCAGATTAACACTGAAACATGATATGAAGATTTAATCAAGGGGAATTTTTCTGAAGCAGGATGCTTATGGAAATATTGTACTGCTAGGCAAGTTTTCCTTATTTAACAGTGAGTTGGATCAGAGTTGCATTAATTTCTTTTGTTGTTATCCTGATTTTAAATTTGGTCTGCATTTGATAAGTGGAAAATAAAGGCGATTGAATACATCATGGTACATTAAGGCATTTGAAATATGGCAACAATGCTGTAAATCAGTGCTTCTAGTGGTTAACATAGAATTTTGTATTGTGATATGTAGCAAAAATTCTTTCATAAATCTGAAACATTGAAAGCTTCAAAGTAACCTTATTTTGTAAATACAGTGACTGTTTCTGATTTGTAGTAAGTAATACCATACTAAAAATGTTATGTAGGTATGCACAAATGTGTTAAATAAAAATCCAAATTGGAAGAGGAATATTGCAACTCGGTGCTTTAGGATATTACAAGAAGCTTGCATGAGAGAAGTTCTACCATAATGAAATATTGCAAGATCATGCACAGGCAGATATTTCATTGGAAGAAATTGTGTGTTATGATTATGAAGGCATACTTTTGGTGCATACTTTGCCTCAGCATAAGAGTAAATGCAGCATACTACTCTAATTACATGAAAGACCCTCTGCAAGGCATTCACTTTCATTCAAGAAATTACATCCAAAGAGATTTAGATTGATCAGTAAAATAGAGGTCTAGAAATTATGCTGCAGATGGAAAGTGTGATGTTCCAAAATTTTTGCAATTTTGTTGAAGTATATTTGGCCAAAAGTAACCAAAATGAATTAATTGCAAAAGAGTAACTATGTTACCATTACTTTTTTAATGCCATAGTATTTAAAGAAAGGTAAGTAGCACAGACATAAGTTTTAGCACATACTTATTGCTTTCCTGAGTACGGATTTTGAGGGGGGAACAATCTATAATTGATTATGCCAGAGTTTTACACTCTAGCTGTGCCATTGTTAGGTATGTCTTTAAGAGAGAGGTTGCACATTTTCTCTTCTACCTGCTATGCCATAACAAAGGTTAAAAAGTGATGGGAAAAATAATCTTCAGAATTCAAAAATAAATTATCTAAATGAGGCAGGTAAACTTTTAGACCATATTTCATAAAGTTAAAATAGTTTTAACATTTTCCCCCAACAGTATATCTCTTGGAGATATTAATTGATGTATGCATCAATCCACATGAAATCAGACACCAAGGAGCCGTAAAATCACCATGAAAACTATGCATAAAGAGGGTTAAGGGTTATGTGATTATGTGAAGGTCATCTTTCTTTAAGTCCATATAGCTTTCTTGTTTTAATGTGATAAATGTATTATATATTTGGAGAAATCAACATTTTAAAATACATAAAATAGTATATGATCTATATGCATTTGTGCCATATTTAATATAGCATTTTCATAGACATAAATTATTTAATATTTATTTCAAATATTTCATATTTGGAAAGCAAAAAAAAAAAGAAGGAAGGAAGGAAAAATATCTTGATTGCTCTCTCTCTAACAAAAACGGAGGAGAGGCAAAGTATAATTATTTTAGTGTTTCATCAAGCATTCCTGTAAAAATAATTCATTAAAATCACATTTGGAACATGCATGTTATTAGTTGCATGCAAGTATGGTCATGAAGGGCCAGTACTTCGTCTTGAAATTGATAACTAGTGACATACCAGACAGATATAAGAACTGTACTTCTAAGTATGAAATTATTTTTCTTTCTGTGTACCCTAGAGCACTATTTGAAAAACTATATTGTTCTTAGTAATTTGTTATTTTGTCATATTTTTATTTTGGGGAAAATCATTCAAATATGCATTAAACAGATTTTCCCTTACTCTTGTAAATTAATGACTGTTTTACAAAACATTGTTTGAAGAACTTTAAATTAACTATTGTTAAATTTTTTATTTTAGGGGTTGGAGGGCAATGCTTGTCTATAAATAAGGCAATATAATGAAATAAATACAGTAACTTAAGCGAGTTTTTATATGAAAGCATTTTATCTAAGCATGTAAAGTTTCACAAAAATATTTGTCTTTATTTGTTATAGAAGTATAAAAACATTAATATTTAAAAAATATGAGGTCAGTTCTAATTTTCCCGCCAGTTTCACATGTAATTGATCATGAACACTAATTTTGCTTGGTACAATACCTACAATCTCATAATCATAGTATTAGAAAAAAACAAAAGTTGCAGTTCCCCTCCCGTAGATTAATTCTCATAGAATACAGTATAAAATATACAGAGAGACCTGTTAAAATATGAACCAGTTGTGGTATTATGCGTATAGCAGAAAATGGCACTTTCAGCCATCTGTGGAAATTATAGAATGGCATTGACTACCATATAACATTTCCCTTAAATATTTTATAAGATTGTAAATAGCAACTTCATGAAAGAAGTTGCTGAAACTGGTCACTGTCATGGTCTATACATTTTTGGCAAATATTTTGTTTCAGTTCTTCCAAGGTGACTTTGTCCTGTATGCAATATCTTTTAATTTACCCCAGAGATGAAAGTCACGAGGGGTTAGGCCAGGGGACAAATCCTTACTTAATAACTTTGTCATTCTGAAACACACTTTTAATATCTCTCATTGAAATATTCACTGTATGAACTGTAGCAGAATCTGGTTGAAAAAAGGCAAAATCCTATTCCCTATCATTTAATTCCATAAAAAAAAGAGCAACATTTTAATGATGTATGCCACAATTATTTAATTTTATATAGTTATAACTTTAAACAATTTAGTAGCTCTTTGTACAGAGCTGTGTTTGTCATGAAAGATGTCCAAGTGATTTTTGGAGGAATTCTCCAAATGATGACTGATGTTATCTAATTTTTTTCTGTTATAACCCAAAGCTTTCTGTTAGATTTCTTAGACTGAACACTACCCAGAGCCTGAAATTAATTAGGATTATTGTATGGCTTGGAACTTTTATGCACCTTAGAATCTTTCTTCAAATTGTCTTTGAACTTAATGAACTGACTGAGTTTATGCATAGGAATCATAAATAAATGTGCACATTATGCAATATAAAACATATACCGAAGCATAATTTTCTTTGTGATTAAAAACAAAACATACATTTCATTATAAATGAACTGGACTCAACCACTATCAAATCCATTCTGATGGCTAAAGTTAACGTGACCTTGTTCCATTCAATGACGAGAAACACATGTGCACATGGTCCATTGAAAAACACCACAAGTGGGTTCATTGTTTATTAAATTAAATTTAATAAATTAAATTAATTATCAATGGATATAAAAGATTTAAATAACAGTTTTAAATGAAAATTAAAAAGTTACCTATTTAAAATAACATTTTATTCATTTAAAGATATTAGTACTTAAATGTTAATACTTATATGTACATTTCTTATTAAATACTGAAACAAATATATTCTTAATTATCAAATCGACTCACTAGATAATTAGGAATACATTAGTTGCTTCACTGTATTGGTTTTGACATGAAATGAAATTTTATATAATTACTGAACAAATTTTAGATCTGGATTTAATGTTAATATTTATAATATTTTTTTATAATTTGTTAATTATTAGTATCTTTAAATTCTTTTCTAGGATTAAGCTTAGTATTAATTTCTGTTCTTGTTTAGCTATTTTTCACTTTTATTTAGTATTTTAAATTCTGTTTGATTAGTCACCCTCATTAGTTATCCACTAGCTGAATCACGTAAGCAAATTTTATGATACTAAATAACATTTCCATAAGTTTATCAATATGAGTTCGTACTTCAATTTGAACTAAAATGAAGTTGCTTAACCTAAATTTCGACTGCTATCTGTGCCAGAATTTCTAAACTCTATATTTCAAGATCCCCAGAAAATATTGACTTTGGCAACATACTATAGATTTATATAGTCAGCAGCCATTAATATACCACTACAGGTGACTGAGGCTGTTAAGGCGTGGATCCATGAGTGGGAGGTCTAGGGTTTGATTCCTGCCAGGACCATCCTCCCTGACAGATTTTTTCCAGGGTTTCCTCTGTTATCATAAATGGCAAATACCGGGAGGTGACCTAAACTTAGGCCTGGAACGTTTCCTTAAAAAAAAAATCCTATCCCAATTTATCATTTTATCTCATGTATCATAAATTGCCTGTGGTGCCTCAGTTTAGGGTGTTAAGCACTATTAAAAAAAAAAGACATTAATTTCCTGTAATGAGGAATTCTATATTTGGGTGGTGCACATGATTATGAGGTAAATCTACATTTTACACTGTGATGTCGTAATAAAAGCATACAATTTAAAAGTAATTTTGTGTCGGAATTAACTCTGGTGATAATGATAGAATAGCTGATGAGAAGAAGCCAGGAATATATAAAATCAACTGTTTGGAATGCAACAAAGAATATTTGCAAAAAAAAAAAAAAAAGGAAGCATTGTAATTAGGCTAAAGAAACACTGAAGAAACATCAAGTACATTGGGATAGATAAATCAGTGGTTGCACACCACTTTTGGAGAGAGATAAATCAGCTGTTGTACATCACTTTTGAAGAGATAAACATGATATAGAAATGGAAGTCAAATTATTGAAATTTATAGATAGACCCTTGGAGCTGGGAATATGGGGAAAATTTTTTATAAAAAAAAGTGAAAATATGGTTATGAACTTCGAGATCCCAACAGAAGACATATCAATCCAAAAGTTCATAAAATGTCCACGAGAGTTACACCAAGTTCATTCAATCAACAACGAATACAGCAGTCAACGTACAACTGATGATGCAGGCAAAAGCCTGTGAAACATGTGCTACTTACGAGGTGGTATCCAGAATATTGGGGATTGGTGCTACCATCTGGTCAAAAACTTACTTTGAGACTAATGACCGCCGTCACCCTCGAAGTAATTCCCTTCCACACGTATACACCGGTCCTAGCGATTCTGCCATTTTCCAAGTGCATATTGGAAGTCATGTTCTTTGAGGGTGTTTAGCACAGACAACGTTTCTTCTTAAACCCTCTCAATTGTGTCGAACCGACATTCTTTCAACTTTATTTACAGTTTGGGGAATAGAGCGAAGTCACAGGGTGCCAAATCAGGCGGGTACGGTAGGTCCCCACATGACAATGGTCATGTTGTTTGTCGTCAAAAATCTCCTGGTGAACAAGGAATTGTGGCAGGGCACATTTTCATGATGCAGCAGCCAGTACCCTTGTCGCTAAAGTTTGGGCCGTCGCAAAACGTCACAGTGGTACGTGGATTTCACTGATTTGGTGGGACGAATTCTTGGTGCACAATTTCCTTGATCAAAGCAAACGAAGAGCATGCTGTTACTTTGCTTTTCACTTGTCTCACTTTTTTTGGTCTTGGCGAGTTCGGGCTCTTCCACTGGGAGGATTGTTTTGTCTCAGGGTCATAAGCGTACACCCAGCTCTCGTCGCCGGTGATGACCCTGGACAAGAAGGTTGGGTCATCGGATACGGCTTGACGAAGCTCCGTGCAAACTTCAACATACTGCACCTTCTGATTAGCAATCAGGATCCTTAGCACAAATTTTGTGGCGACATGATGCATGCCCAATTCATCAGTTAAAATTCATTGGCATGTCCCATAACCAATTCCCACTTCATGAGCAAGATCTTCAATGGTTCGATGTCGATCCTCACGAACGAGGTGTTGAATTGGCAACAATGTCGGGCGTTGTGCAGCTGACAGACCTACCGGTGTGAGCATTGTCTTCAATAGCTGTACGGCCGTCCCTAAACCGAGCATGCCACTGAAACACACATGTACAGCTCATGCTTTGCCCCCCCCCCCCAAATACTTGTGGAATCATTACGAGGGTCTCCGTAGCATTTTTCCTGTAATTTACACACAATTTGATGGACCTCTCTGTTCTAATCTTGGATCCATCGTAAAATCGCCACACACAACACACAGAGTATCATGAAAAGAACTATAGAATCTCAACACATCTACCCAGCTGCATGAAACTTTAAACACTCACTCATCAGATGTGCTAGCGTTGCCACCTAGCGGTGCAAAACTCTACTGCAACTACTGTCGAGATGGCAGCACCAGTCCCAAATATTGTGGATACCACCTTGTATATATTATACTCATACTCGTGAGTTGCTAACTCTAATCCAGTAGCTTGGAAAACTTTAACACTGTGGTTGCTCTGCTACTGGGGTCACTTTATACATACACACACTATACCTATCTATTTCTATTTTTAATTACTTTTCTAAAAGCTTAGTTTCCCCTGATTTGTTTGCCTAGCACTCTTATTGTCTGAGGGTGATGCTAAAGGAACATGAAAAAAATTAAACAGAAAAGTTTGATATAGGGATTTCATCCAAATTTGTTCTAAGCCTCCTGCAGTGGCTTTCTGAATAGTATAGTGTTCGAAATTAGATACACGTTAGCTGTTATTCTGAAGGAAGAAGCTGCCTCTCCTTTATTTAGATTACTTCTTTGAAGTATACTTAATGTACTCAAAAATGTTAATTCCATAAAATAAAATGCACGACAGTTTATATGCCCTAATAGCTATTTATTTAATTTATTAAAGAGTGCTGTTTAACATTTGTGTTCATTAGTATCCTGTTAAGTAGAGCTTGAAACTGCTGATACTACTTAGTTCAGACTTGAGGTGTTTTTTACATGCCATAAATCTATGACACAGGACCAACTGCTTTGCTTCCTTTCCAAAGGAAGCCATACTTAGAATTCTTATGCCATAAAAATCCATCAACCATGGAATGGTTTGAAGCTGCAACTTTGGGTCTATGAGGCATGTGTCGTTACCACTAGACCACCAGGACTAACATCCCATTAAATAGATCCCATGGCTAAGCTTCATAGTATTTAGGATAAACAATGGTAAAGCATTGCAACTTTGAGCCTACAGCACTAGATAGAGGCAGTGTGGCCTGTGCTCTGACCTCCTCTTCCACCCCACCCTCTCAGATAAGGTATGCAAGAGAAACCTCCCCAGGTACTCATTTTGACAGCAGACTGAATGGAACTTGGCTAGTCTGGTCAAGAGAGAGCAGAGTAAAATCCCCCTGCAGCTGTCAGAAATCAAAAGTAGTAGTCAGGTGTCTTACCATCTGGACTACCTTGACTTATGTACACCATAATTAAAACGTCCTCAAAAATGTATTCATTAAAACTTTATGGACAATTTTCGTAATCATTGCTATTATCATAATAAAATATGAGATATAATAAAATAGCACAAAACTTAAAGAGTATGATATAAAAAGACAGATAATACTGTGAAATAGAGCAAATCTTTAATTTAGTAAAGGTAAAGCTTTTACTACTTGTTCAGGATGTTGCTATGTAGCTCATGTTCCTTCTGGCTTCTGGAAATTTCAGGAGGAAACCCCCAGTCATTCAGAAATATCCAGAGGACTAAGCTCTAATGTTAACTCAAGCTATACATGCTATTTGTGAAAATAAAAAGTGAATTAAATCAATACATAGTAATTCACTACTGCATACTACATCTGTCTATCAGGAACACAGTCCAAGCACAGCTACATTCTTTTCTCCCTCACCTTTCTTGTTTTGCATTTTTTTTTTTTTTCACCTTAAATAAAACTCTTCCAACTGTATAATCTGCTGCTGTTCATAAATATTTTCCTAAGTACAGTTTCCTTATTGATATTTAGCCATTTCTTCTTTATCAGAGTTTTGCTGCAAGCATTTGTTCCTTGACAACTAAATAAAATATGAGTAGCACCTTCTGTTTCCTAGGAAACTGACATGCATTTTAAACAGTATCACCTTATAACCTTTTAATTTCCAAATACCCATTCTGAACTATGCTAACTCCTCCCTATGTTTTCTATTACACAAATTGATATATATATTTTTTTTTAGTTATATCTACAATTAAATGTTTATAATGCATAAGAGAACTTTTCTTCTTCAATAGCGATCACATCATCTGCCTGTCCATATTCTCTATTCTAGATCAACTAACCTCGAGAATCCTTTCTCCAAATCTTAGATAGCATATTTACACATTTCATTATTTGCTAATTCTTAATCTTAATTATCCAACTCCAAACACCTAAGTAATTTTCTTGATACTCATACAGTCTTTAAAATGTGCAAACGAGATAACTCAAGCACTTTTAATACTTCAGAACTCTTTCAATTACTAATTTTCTCACATTCACTTTATCCATATCTGCCATGGCTCCCATATTAGCCACATTCAAAGGGACCTATAAAATATCTTTACTACAACACTAAGTATATATCCATTTTCTTTCATCCATCCCCACTAGCCCATATGCCCATCTGGATTCTACCACCACTTTCTTTTAATATTCTCAATGCTAATTTCCCTTTAACTAGAGCTACCTGTTTATGATTTTCTCAGTGTGCAATATAACTTAATATTATTTCCAGATTATTTAAATAATTTAACAATCTGTATATTTTATATATCCTTCATATCTTCACCCCAAACTAACTGGCATATCGTTTTCATAAATGATCGGTGCAATTACATTAAACAACTTCATAATCTACTTCTTTCACAGTTTTTCTTGCTCATCTTTGGTTCATTATCTTGTAATATCAGGTACTGTCAGACCATTTCACAATTTTAAACTACATTAAAACAACATTTATTGTTAATACTCTATTTATTAAACCATGATTATGGTTTAGTTTTAATGTTAACTTTTTGTGCTGTACTTATTTACCTACTTGATATGTGTTAGGTATATGTTTATAGTTTTAATATTATGTATAAAGCAATTCTTACAACTTTATGTTGTTTATTGTAGTTATCAGTATTTTTGTTAGTGGTTAGAGTACTTAAAATTATTTTGCAACAAATATACTCATAAATTATTTAATGTATATTTTTATCATTATTATTGTAATTTGTGCAACATGTATTGTAAGTATACTTGTAGTACAGAAGAGAAGACCTGTTGGTCTTTTAGCATTTCCAGTTTAAATAAATAATCTAATCTATATTCTCATATCCCATCAATCATGTTTCTTGTTTTTTCAGTTTGCTCTTTAGAAACCCATCACTTTTGTCTATATTTACCTTCAGCTTCCATTCTTCAGAATATTTTGCAATATCTGTTATTGGTTTAACCCAATCAGCGTAAAGGACCCAACCATTAAGTCATCTGCCTACAGTAACCCTGGTATTTCTAAGTTAGAGCAGTAATTCTAATCTAGCAAGAATTGACAAACTTATGAAGTGTTTAATAACTTATTAACAGATTGGCAGTACATGGACCAACTCTGGAAGTCTGAATATAGATATTGATAATTTAACAATTTCTGGAGTTAGAGGAGGCTCTAAATCTTCTGGCTCAGCTCCATCTATGAATCAGTTAGCAGTGAATAGCCCAACTTCTCCTCTGCATCCTCAGCAACCAAATAATAGATTACAAGGTATGTAAAATTAAACCAATCCATCCATGGATTCCTCCCACAAGCATTAATAATTAAATATTTGGAATATGAGTGATTATAAGTTTTGAAATATATATAAAAAAATGATTAAAGATTATCTCAGGAATTTTATTCTCAAAATATTTATAAAGATATCTCTCAATAATTTTAAGATAAGTGCAATTTTGAACTATCCAGTCACATTTACTGAAGGAATTTAATCTGGAAGAATATAGGCATATTAAGTGTAAACAAGTTATAAATTATATTAAGTGTATATATATATATATATGTGTCAATAAATTGAAAAAAGTAGGTTCTTTTAAGGTATGTAAAACATGGATGTTAAAGAATTTTTGGATTTGAAACTTAAGAATATCCTGTTCAGGAGAACATACAGCATCAATGATAGTGTGACATTATAAACAAAAGTGCATAAGCATGCTTATTCCTTTTAAAGAATAGTAAAGTGCTAGACAGTGTGATTTGAAAATGCTTTTGTGGTAAAAGAACTATAATATCCAATAATGATTTGGAGTTATTATAGTTTCTGTTCTTATCTCTTTCGTACTTCTGGTTCATAAATGTAATATGATCAGGAAATTGATTATGTTTATGTTTACTGCATGTGTGTGATAAAATTATTTATTAGATAGGGATATGATAACAAGTTAGTTAAATATGGAGGACGCTTGTAACAGTGATGTTTAATGTAAGTTTAGAATAACTGAGTCGACTTTGTAACACTTACATCACTAATAGTTTTAAAAGGGGAAAGCTAAGTTTCTGGAGCTAATTGCTCCCATCTTCAGTTCCAGTTCGACTGCCGGCCTTGTTCTTCGTGGTGGTTTGGTTTGTCTCTGGTGGCGGTTGGATGAACTTCTGTATTAAGATGTCACTTGGTGGGATTTCAAAGTTGAAAGTGACGTCTTAATACAGAAGTTCATCCAACCGCCACCAGAGACAAACCAAACCACCACGAAGAACAAGGCTGGCAGTTGAACTGGAACTGAAGATGGGAGCGATTAGCTCCAGAAACTTAGTTTTCCTCTTTTAAAATCATTAGTGACATAAGTGTTACAAAGTCGACTCAGTTATTCTAAACTTATATGATAACAAGTTTGAAACTATTTCAACTGACAAGTTATCATAACTGGCAGAAAGTGAAATAAATGAGACTTAATACTATTTTACTGTATTCATAATAGTTAGAATAGGTGCAAATATTGAAACTTTGATTATAAAAATAAAATGAACACCAAGATGGGAAAAGTGCAAGTTGATGCAGTACAGAAAGAATTTCAAATTCTCTTAAGATTCATTTATTTGTAGTTCTGTATCTGTCTGTAATTCTGTTTATTTCCTACTCCCAGGAACTATTAGTTCATTCTAAATGGTAATATTCTGTATATACAATAATACGTTATATTGACAGTGCCGTATTTTTAATGTAGCATTAGCAAGATCACTGTTTGCTGTCCCTTATGGTAACTTTCTTAATGGATTCTGCAATTCTGATATTTATCAGCTTTTATCTTCCAGTCTGTGCATGAATGACAAAATTTTATGATATTTATAATGCTTAATGAACTTGAAAAAAAGCTTAAATTTTAGCCGTGGAAGTTTGTTATGAATCTTCTCCCATATTACTACACTGCTACTTTTTAATGGATCTCTTTTTCTCTCTAGTTTTCTTTTTTTAAGTTCTCATTCCCCCCTCTCCCTCCCCCTTGTTTGTTTTTGGAACATAACTGGAAGAGTGCAGGATTATTTAGATTTCAGTGCATGTATAAAATACTTCAAATCTGTTGGAAGACAAATTAAGTCCATATTTGTGTTTGTCAGTTGCATTTGTTTTCTGGTATTTGTTCAGGGATTTTTTAATTTTTTTTTTTTTTTTTTTTTTATAAATGTTACGCTATTCTATGATGCAAGAGTTGATCATTTTTACCATAAAGTGAATTATACTAAGATATGCTATTAAATTGTCACTTTGTACTACAGCTTTCCAAAACATTAACGTTATGTGCTGTTTAGGCAACAATATATTTTTTATACTCTGCTGTATATTTTTGAAAATAATCTTGATAAATTTTAACTGAAACCTTGTAAATAATGAGATTTTTGTAGTACTTGCATTTGTATGCATATAAGTTACCAATCCCAGCAGCTAATTATTGCCAACAAAGAAATTAGTTACAAAATTATGAATGTCAAAATTTTTATAATATAGTATGTTAAACTAATTATACGAGGGATAAATCAAAGTTATGGAATCTATTTTTTTCCTCATGAACTAGGCACAACACAAAAAAAATCTAAGCTAAAAGATATCTGATTGAACATGTATGAAATGTACTTTAGAATAAAGCCACCAGATGATGTATGTGAACAGATCTGCGTATCTCAGCATGCCTTGAAATTCAGTTGGTGAGTGACATTGGCCAAGAATGGGGTTCACGTGATATGTGAAAATACCATTTCTCAATGGCTGGAATGCATGAGAATGCCACATAGAGCTATGGGAAGTGCTGGATGCACATGCCTATTGAACAGTGGCAAGGTGGACAGAGGCCTTTGCCTTCCCATCGTGTACTTGGAGACTACTTCAAAGGCTACTAAATATTATGAATTACTTGGGAGACCCATCCTATGATGGATTTGCAATGCTGTGTAAGTAGTTGTGTGCAAACTTTTGCTCGTGCCATAATAAACCAATATTGTCCAGTCGCCTGTGTTTTGCTTCTTCCCTATGAGGCTGTCAACATCCACCTTTCCATTAGTTGCACGACTTGACAGTAAATGCCATATACTTTCAATTGTATATAGATTTTTCGTGTTCCTTGTTTGCAAAAAAAAAAAAAATAATAATTGCCATGACTTATGACTTATCCTCGTATATAAATAATATAGGTATTAAAATATGCCTAATATTATAATTATTCACTTCTAATAGTAGAGAATAGTATTTTAATATATCAAGCCTTCGTTAAGGAATGTTATTAAACTCTGGTGTAGAGTTGATCTTATGAAGTAAATTGACATGAAATCTGTCACAGCATATATCTTGATTAGAGCACAGAATCATTACTGTCCAGCACTTTCCAGTGAGAAAAACAATCTATTGAGCCATGGTAGAAACATATACAGATTTTTCTAAAGTGGTTTTGGAAATACAAATTAAAAAACTATCAATTAGGCAAGCATTGAAACAACATTAGGGAATCACATTTTTGACACCATGTTGGAAAGAATGTAAAATTCCTAGTCTTCTCATAAAATAAAGAGAAAAGGCCACTTGCTAATTGTTTCTGAATGGAGTTCTCTTTTGCAAATTTTTTTCCTCAGAGTTCTAGCACAACATTATCTAGATAAATATGGAAAGATAGTGAACATTTTAAAAAATAATTTCCTAATGAAAGTTTGATCAGCAAAATCCCATTCTTTCTACAAGAATTATACTGATTCTACAAAAAAAAAAAAAAAAAAAAATGAGATTTAAAGTAAAATTTTATCTTTCCCAATTTTTTCCTTGCAAAAATATTATTTTTTTTTCATTATACAGCAGCTGACACAAACCACATAAAATGTTAATAACATTCAGAATTTTTTTTGTGTCTGATCAATTCATGCCATTTGCACATTGACTGCACATTTTATATATTTTTAAAATTATTAATTTCACATGATAAAATATCCTTAATGATATTTTATTTCTTTTATTATGTGTGTTCTAAAGATAATATGCTATTATGAGATCATACATTAAATATACGAGGATATATAATAATATTTGGAACTTTACAGAGGTTGACAGTGATTTCTGAGGAAAAATTCAAATTGTCTTTTGTCTTAAGAAAAGCCATTACCATTTCATGTCTCTTCATGTGAGTTTGATTTCCATTGAAGGAGGCTTTTACATAGCTTAGTCATGTCCATAATTCTTTTTAGGTTTTCCATATGCCATCTGTAGTTCAGGGACACCTCCTTTTCAGGTGTTGAAAGGTACAAAAAGTATCAGGTTGTTTTCTAGGAATGCGGCTGAATAGTATGGAGTGGATTCATGTTTTTCTTCTTCATTTCCTCAAGAAAGTTGAGGCTTAAACTAGATTTCTTATCCTAATATACTCAGACTGTATGTCTGTGCATTACATAACTGGGATGTAATATATGTAATCTTAAGAGTTGTACTAAGTTGACATATTTATAGCAGCATGGCAACTGATTAGCTTTCTGTTTTAATTGTATCTTGTGATAATCTTGAATTCCATGAGAAAAATTCCATTGCAGTATTATGCCATTTTTCAACAATTTTTTCCTCTTGAAAGAAATAAATTATATAGGGTTCATTAAAACCATTAAGATAATCTAAGCCTCATTTAAGAAATCACAAATATATGTATTTCTCCAGCTAAGTAATTCTCAAAGCTTCCAAATACTTGTGTGATATTTTGAAATGTATTGAGGCAGCAGTGTTACTTTTCCAACTGGAGACTTTGTTGTTGATAATGTTGACAGTTATTAAAGTAAGATGCATAAATTATGTATAATGACTCTCGTATGACTGGGTTACCGCCAGAGGCCAAGGATTCCACATAATTTACCGAGTGCAGCTAGTTGCAGGTTTGCTTGTTTCTGATGCTTTAGATTTAATCCTATACTGAACTTTCTCCTTAAGTTCAACACATTACTGATTCCATGTTTTGATGAAGTAACATTTCACTTTTTGAATACTTCTGTAAGAACTGAATAACTTTAGTTTACATTGGAAAGAACTTTGATGTAGCTCTCTGGAAGTGATTTGGTTTCTTTAGACATGTTGCAGCTAAACACTCACAAAAATAACCTTGGTATGTACACAACTGCACCACTGTCATTGTTGTATATTGTTTCAAGAGATTGCAAACAATGTTCATTTATTTAAATCATTTTATTTACAAATCATTGGCTTAATTTATTAATAAATAATAAAAAGGTAATTAACTTGAAATGCTAACTGGAACTTTTACAGTGAAGCTAATCATATAATTAAAATTATTATACGATTGAGATGAACTACACACTCTCATTGGCTCCACTTTTTAAATGTAGAACATGCCATCATCTGCATCCCCAGCTAACCGTCGACTGCTGGATAATTTGTGTTGATTTGGGGATGTATATGTATGGAGGTATGATGAATATAAAGTTTCTGTTTTCATACCCATAAGTGTTGGAGTTTGTTAATTTGTCTTTGTATTTATAAATGTAGATTTTCTCCCATGCTCCTATAGAACTGTGTACAAGTTTTAATAATTTTGCTATATTCAATATGTCATGATTGTCTGTCCAGAAATGAGATGCTACTGCTGATTTCTCCATTTGTTTGCATTTTATGTTCCTGAAGTGTTCCTTTAACCATGTGCCTATGTTTCTCTTTTTGTTTTTCCAGTTTAGGCATTTTCACATTCTGCACATCTTATTTGGTAAATATCTGCTTTTTTCTCTGGTGGAATACTGTTTAGGTAGGTACCAATCTGATATTAAAATCTTTTAAAATAATTTGAAATTTGTATGTAGCCTATGGATGATTGTGAATTTTTTAAAAATGAAAGATCATTTTCTTTTCCTGCTGAAAGTGTTGTGGTTTCTTTAATAAGCTTCTGTACTCTTTTGTGAACTAGTTCTTTTGCTAAATCCATTTTTAACCACTATGCTCTCTATGTGCTTGTATTCTTTGAAGTATTCTTCCTTATTAATGGATAGATTAATAGGCCTGTGTGTTAAGCTATTTATGTTAAATCTATTAGCATGTGTGTTCTTTCTGTAAATTCCAAATTTCTCTGATGTTATAATTTGGAATCTACAGAAAGAACTTGCATCAAAGCTGACGGATTTAACACCAAAACTCTCAAACTTTCAGTGATCAACAGCTTAATACACAGGCTCATTAACCTTCCAATTAACAAGGAAGAATAATACAAAGAAGAAAATAGAAAGCACAGTGATTAAAAATGGATTTAGCAAAGAACTAGTTCACAAAAAAATACAGAAGTTCACTCAGGCAAAAACTTGCTGAAGAAACTACAACACTTTCAGCAGGAAAGATAAGATGATTTTTAAAAAAAATCACATATCATACATGGGCTAAGTACAAATTTCAAAATATTCTAAAAGATTTTAAAATTAGATTGACAAAAAATTCACATACCATCCATCAGCCTTCTATAAATTCCAAAAGATTTTCAAAAAACATAACATTATTTTACCTCCAAAAAGCAGTTACTCCATAAATATTATACTACATTCTAAAGTAAAAGAAGATATTCCACAGCAGAACACATCAGGAATATAGCAGATGAATTGTAACGATTGTGAAAAAATTTATATTGGAAAGGCTAAGAGAAACATAAAACCACAAGCAAAGGAACATATCAGGAACATAAATCAAAGATATGAAGAAAAATCACAATAGCTTGGCATTTTTTAAAAGTACAACATAATATTAACAGTAGTCCTAAACTACTTGAAAATATTACAGGAAAAACAGAACTTACAGTCTGGGAAAACATTTATATCTGGAAGAACAAAAATCACGTTTTCAACTTTGAAATCTCACCAAGTGATATCTTAATACAGAAGTTCATTCAACCATCACCAGACACAAACCAAACCACCACGAAGAACAAGGCTGGCAATCAATCTGGAGTTGAAGATGGGAGCGATTAGCTCCAGTAACTTAGTTTTCCTTTTTTAAAGTGTTAGTGATGCAAGTGTTACAAATTCGAATCAATCATTTTAAATTTTTAACACCATGTATAGTTGCAAGTTTATGGATATTCATATGAAGTGCAATCTATAAGTTTCCAGCCTGACACAGAAGACCATGATTTATTGTTCTGTCTGATACTTGCATGTTTCAGGAGTGTAAACATTAAGTTCCTTTTTGGCCACACCATTCATTTGCTTGGGGAAGCTCATTTGAGTTGGACATTTTGTAATGTTCAAAATTGAATATAGAGCAGTGATTAAATTTTTTACTAAAGTAAAGCTTTCACCCAGTGATATTAAACTCTACCTTGACAGTGTTTTTGGGGAAGCTTCCCCTTCCTACTTCACTGTGAAAGAGTGAACAAAATTATTTTGTTTGAGAGAGAGCCTTGAAGATGATTCACATGACGGAAGACTGGTGGATGTGTTCACATAGGGAAACATTTCCTGTATTATAATTGATATTATTGTATGATTTGGTTGAACTACACACTCTTAATGCTTCACTTACTTGATTGGCTTCACTGTGCAAGTTCCATTTTATATTTTAATTTCCTGTATTGATGAGGAAATTCTGAGTGACAGGCATCTAAAGACAAAAGAAATGGCTGCAAGGTTGTGGCTTTCTAAAACAACTGCACTTTGCATTTTTCATCAACATTTGTCCATGCAAGGACAGGTGCCCCAAATTCTTTCAGCATGGAATGTTTATCAGAGGAACCCATGCTGTGGTAATAAGACAGTAATATTGGAATCCACCGTCACAGGGGACAAAACTGTGGTCCTTTATTGTGATCCTTTTTCAAAGAGATGGAATGGAGTGAAGCACCCCCTATAAAAGCCAAATATATAATAAAATAAAAAACAATCTGTAATACTACATCCTGGTAGTAGTAGTTTCCTACATTCCAGAACTTTTATTCTTTATTTGAAAAATTACATGTTTACATTTGTTACATTATTATTGTTCAGATTTATCTAAATCTAAAAACTAACTAAAAATAAAAAGCAATTAAAATAATAATAATTATTATAATAAAAAAACAGATACAAAAATAGATAGAATGAGAACAAAAGAAAAAGTAATATAAGAATATTTATTTTAACATACATAATAAAACATATACATAAACTAAACTAAATTATAAATCCCCATACATGCTGGAAGCCAGAGCACTGACCTACAACTGGTAACCAGCTTCTAAAACAATAATACAAATTACAAATTAACACTATTATTACTAAATTAAGACAAAACTGTTCCACCTGTTTCCAGCGAAAATGTGTACTGGTGTCCTGTACATTTATAATTTACCGTAAATTTCTTTCTTCTATATTGCAAATAAGTTATGTAACACTAATCCAATTCTTGTTAATTATATATAAAACAAATTTAACTATATACTATACAATTTCTTCCGTAATACATAACTTATTCTGTAATTTAGCTTCCCTTAAGTTTAAGTATGCATTATTATTATTATTATTATTATTATTATTATTGTTGTTGTTGTTGTTGTTGATCTTTTAATACTAGTTACTATTTATTAATAAATAAACATTTTATGAATCTTATCAAGTTTAATATTGTTTACCTATTTTTAACCATTAGCTTATGTTATTTTTCTCTCAACACTCCACTAGAGTTTTGCACGTTATATTTTGTAACTATGTAACTATAACAAAATAATTAATATATGTTATATTCCTTCCCAGGTCCTCTCTCCCTTCACCTCACTACCTCTTCTTCTCAATCTCCTCCCTTGGTAGTTGCAGTTTCCTTTTCCTCTGTGTTTCGTTCTCGTACTTCTTTTTGAATTCTCCTACGCTGACTCCTCTTTCCCTTCACCTCCCTTCTTCTCCTCAAACTCCTCCCTTGGTGGCTGTGGTTTTCCTCCTCTGTGTTGTCGACCTCGTTTTAATCTCCCTCTTCTTCCACTTGTCTCCATTTGTCCTTCTCCTGCTTGCAGGTTGTATTATTGAGCATTCCACTTAATCCTCATCTTGATCTTCTTCTTCTTCCACACCGCCTCCTTTACTTGTGTAATTTGATCTGTTTCTTGATTGTCATCTGTAGGTAAGTTCATTGTTGACATGTTTGTTAAATTAATGGTGTGTAACCTTTCTGATCTCACTATTAGTTGCTCTTGTACTGACACTTGTATCTCCTTCAGTTCAACTCCCTCCTCCCAGGCAATTTGGCTTATTTTGTGAGCTAAGATTTCAAGATGGTGGTATAATTCTTCTGTTCTTAGGATGTATTTTATCTGATATCCACTTAACACCATTCTCTCTTCTTCTTATCTCTTACATTCAAATAGGGCATGTTCAGGAGTATCTTGGGTATGACAATATTTACAGCTGTCATTATTTAATTTTGCACCAATAAGTTCCATATGGATCATGTCCTGTTAGATAGTGAATCAGACCTTTTGTCGGTTTTATATGCCTTTGTTTAAACTTTTCTGAAATATTACTAAACAAATTACCCATCCTTCTCCCTACAATCCTTTCATTCCACTCTTGTTGCCAGGTTAATTGAAGCTCATATTTTATATCAGATGTAGAAATACAATCTTTTCCAGCTATTTCAGTAATTTTATCATAATCTCTTTTCTTTAACCAGTATATCGCTCCTCTTAATAAATCTGTTGGCCAAATTCTGATGGCTACAAGGAGGACTAGGGTAGGAGTGGTACTAACTGCTCCTGTGTATCTTAATAGTATTTTCCTCTGTGTGCTTCTTAATTGATCGTCACAGGGGACAAAACTGTGGTCCTCTATTATGACCCTTTTTCAAAGAGATGGAGTGGAGTGAAGCACCCTCTAGAAAAGCCAAAGTCACACAGTTCACAAGAATATTATGCAGAGGAATTCTGTAATGCTTCAAAGAAAAGAACACAATGATCACAGGGAAGTATTATGCTGAGCTATTATATTAATTGCACAGTGTCTCAAAGAAAAGAGGCATGGAATGCGTCTGAGTTCCGTCTGCTGCACAAGGCACCAGTCCACATGGTGCTTCTTGGAGCTGAATCATCCATCATACAACTCAAGCTCAAACCTTGTCCCCAGTAAATTATCTGTTTTCAAAATTGAAATCTGACCTATTAGGATGGAAGTTTACGAACAATAGCTGAAGGATACTGTTTTCCAGCATTTTGCAGACAAAGGTTCAGACTATTTTTTTTAGGGGGAATTGAAAATGTTAATCCAAAGATGTGAGAAATGCATTGAAATAAAGAGAGAGTACATTGAAAAAGGATACCTATTTACCTATTACCTGCCTAACAAGTTTACAGTCAGGCTGTAAACTTATGCGACATGTATACATATTCTTTCTCCATAAAAATTTGATTTTTGCAACTTTAAGGATCAGAATATTACATTATTCCTAGATATAATTCTGTTACAGGACTGAATCAAGGTGTTGTTGGAATGGGTATGGGAATTGCAAGTCCTACAAGAGCAATATATCCTGTGCAGCAAGGATTGATGGGAGTTCAGCAATCTCCAAACAACCCAGCCTTTTTCCCTGCCTCTAAGTGAGGGTAAATTTTTTTATTAGGATCAAAGAAACAAATCTTGCATGATGGAAATAATGCAGGATAATTAATTATAGAACCAAAGCTATAATTTTTTTTTAAAATTTAAATTCTGGAAGTTATCCAGTTTGCATGCTTTTAATATGCAGATAAGGGATATTAAAGCATTCTGGATTGAACATATAAGTTGCCAGATTTATGATATTAATGTACTTGCATTTTCGGAGCTCTGAAAGACAGTTTCTGAGCTCTGAAAGAAGACTATATTTTTATAGTTATTGAGATCTTCCTAATAAGAGAACAGACTTGTAAACAAAGTATTTTCCAATGTATACTCTCACACACTGTGTGGTAGTATCCCATTTATTTGCTCATGTTTTTGACTGTTGGGGCAGTTAGTGCTTTTAAGTGTTGGTGCACAAGGTAGTATCGCTATGAATATTGTAGAGTATATACTTCAAAGTGTATTTAATATGATCAGGTGTGTTATATCCTTCCAGTTGATGTTAACTGGGTGACTGAAATGTGTATGCCCATCTTGGTGTGTGAGACGATGGATGCAACCTTTGTTTGAAGCATATTTTCTTGTTAATGTGAAAGTTGATAGAATTTTCCTGTGACATTCAACTTACGACTCAGAATTATAAACAGGAAACTTATGTTCCCAAAGTGTTCATTGGTTGTGTATTGGAATGAGTAAAATCACTCATTTATTTGTTGTTTTAGCAGTTGAGCATGAATAACATGAAAATTCCTGTTCAGCACACTTGAGAAAGATTTATATTCTTAATTTTTCATCAAATTAGCAATTTTATTACATTTCTGTAATTGTAGAGCTGAACTCGTAGATGCTATTTAGAATATAAGTTCACAGGTGCATGAAATATAAACGTATCAAAGTTTGCCCTCCAGCAAACAGTTTGCTGTTTTACTAATGAAGTCATAAACTGGTTTGCATTTCTTCAGAGATTGCCATGTTCATAGAATTCCATTAAAGAGCTCTTGGTTATTGATTATTCATATTTATTTTTATAATCTAGAAAGCAGTTAGACTTATTATAAATTAATAGCAACAGTACCTTTAAACAGTTTGATGGTTAAATAAGTTAAAGAAATTGCTATACTCTAAAGCTTAATAGCTTTAAACCCTATATTATTCCTTATTTCAAAAGATAGCACTTATATATAAAGTTGCTAAACACTATGGTGCACTGCAATTATGTTCTTTGGCGTGTAATCTTGAGACAGGAGAACAGAGGTTGATATATATAACAATATATAACAATAAAATAGCTTACTTTGCATCTTTGTAAGATCCTTGGGCAGCAGTCTTCTTTGGATGTTAAAAATGGAATGGTAAAAGATCTGTACGTGTAACAGACCTGAGCAGGGGGATAAAACAGGGTGGAAGTTACCTTTAAAAACATTTTTCTAATAAGGATCAATATATATGTATGAATAGCAAAGAACAAGGAAATTTCAGTTTTTCTGAGCACTATTTTTTTTATGTTTACGGAATGTCGGAATCCACACAGTGAAACTTTTGTTAATCTTATTTTGATTTAAAGTAAAACACTAAAAATCAAAATAAGACTTTTTTTTTTTTTTATTTAGGAGCTATCAGCTATTAACTTCTTGCCCCAGTACCTACTATTCATCTTGTATGAACATTTCTTTTATAGCTCCAGGTTCTTGCCACCAGCGCAGCAGGCAATATAAAGGAGATAGTGGCAGAATTTTAGCTGGTTTTGTTTTATATGAAACAGTTGGTGCAAAAAGGCTGGTTATAATGAATATCTGAATATCTCTCTGAATAGATATTTAAAGGATATTTCCATCAAGAGTACTTGCACCTCTTTATTCTTCATTCTGCAGAGATTTATCCCAAAAATTAAGGTAAATAAGTGCACTAGCATATGCTGTTATAAAGCAGTTTGTGTAATCTCCAACCTAACCGAAGCAAATCATATATTTAATAAGTTGCGTCAGCGGACTGCATGGAACCTTTATCTACATGGACATTACTGGTTAACAAATTGTTAGACTAGAGAGTAAATCAGTATAATAGTAGCAAAACTGCTTCAAGCACTATAGTATCATGTAACAGCATAAATTGTAAGCCTACTTTGGATAACCTAGCGCAAGAAAATATTGTTTCCCACTAAATGGGGGAAAATTATATTTTTATCAAGTAAAAATAGTGATTGAAAGACACAGCATTGACTGAGTATTCAAAATATCAGAAAGCAAAATATGTTTTTGTGATTTCATAAATAAGTAATTTCGTTGTTATGGATTATTATGGTCTATTTTTGTGTAATGTGATACCATAGCATTATAGGAAGTAGAAACAGTAAAGAAAATTATAAAATTCAGGTATATACATAATGTGCAGAACTTATTAATAATCTAAAACAAAAGAAAGAAAAATTAGTAAACCTACCACTAATTGAGAGGGACTCATGAAAGGGCACAACCTCCTTAACCCTCCAGTCAATTACAATTTGAGCATCCTACAACTTTCATTGTAAACAGTGTTAAGTCTAAATTGATGGGTACATTGATAACATGATCCAGGTTGACATAGATTGGATCTGCCATTAGAACTATATTCTGCAGAAAGGACACAATCTAAAATAAGCCTTATCCCAAATTTTGCTGTTAAAGTTAAACATGGAAATAATATTCAGAAATAATGTAACATATACTACAATTTAGGTTGAATTGCAGATAAAGTCCTACAAATAAACAAAACTTTTGAATTTTATTAATTATCAATATAATACCTTTTTTTGGGGAGATGGGCAGGTTCCTTTCTGCAGAATGTGATTCATTTAATCCTCAGTGAGATGAACCGACTACACTCTGACCACATTTTACAAATTGTTTTGAAATTTATATCTTATAGATACATAACTTAACTTTTCGCTTTACATTTGTTGCCTACTGTCTTTCAGTATTCAGAACTTGTAGAATATTGTAAGCTTACACTACGCAAAAAACTAAACCCAAAAGCTCAACAGTAAAATTCTGAAAGCCTACACATGCATCTTGAATTCACTTCTGGAATGTGCCAGTGCAGCTTTAGTTGAATAACTGATTTTTCTTATCTCATAAGATAAGGTACCAACTTTCTTCATGTTTTACACTCCAGGAATAACAAAACTTGCTATTTTATTGAATTCCTTAACCTCCCCCACTGTGGGAAATTAGGCAGGGTTGTATGAATATTTGTTATGAAAATTTGGGGCAAAGAAACAAAGATATAAAGCTTTACATTATATACAATTTGTTTTTATTTTTTATTTTAATATTTAAACTAGAGAAATGTTTATAGACTGTTGCATTTTATATATAGCCTTTTGTTACGCAAAAAAGGATATTGTTGCTAAAACTGAGAAAAGTAAAATGAAATTATGTAGTAATATAAAGGATTTATCATATTACTTGTTATACTACTTGTACTTCAGTTAAACTCAGGTTCTCTGAATAAATGCATTCCAGAAACACATTAAATAGTTTGTAAATTTGTTTCTTAATGAGGTGAAAGTCAAATTTGCGTTCTTGCTGATTTTCCATAGTCTCCATTTTGGCTAAGTAATACTTCCATTGAAAGAGAATATGAGAAAAATATTGCCAAAGCATTAAAACAGTGAAGGATTCAGATGCATTCCAAAGTCAATCTTTATTTTTTAGGACATTCCATTTCACATTTATTAGGAATGAGTCATTTTTTAAATATTACTAATTATTGCAAATTATATTTTTAGTTAAATTAACTTTGTTGAATTTGGCAGGATATTTTAGTATCTTAAAAAGGGTTTTTACTGTTATTCTATGGATTTACTTTATATAAGTTTAAAGCAAGTGTAATATGTCCCAAAATTGTCTTTAGGGAACTAAACAGTTTAAACGTTTACATGATTTTTCACAGGATATGTTTTCATCTAGCACATAAATGCATTGATGGGACATGTTACAGTTGTTAACGTCACTGCTCACGGTGCTGGGAATATTCAAATTTTGTACAGACTAGCTAATAGAAAACGGTGTAAAATATATATATATGCAGTTAAATACGATATTGTGGTGTAAGTTGAATACTTGTTATTTTTTCATATTCTACATTAATGATCCATTTTAATGAGATTATAGTTTGTGTGTGTTGACTCTTACTACTACTACAGGCCCGTATTGATCAGAGCATACATTACTTTCCTAAATATTTAAATAAAATGCTGATAAAACTTTTTTTAAACAACCTATATTTTTCTAAAATTGATGTAAAATGAGAAAGCAGGTGTTGCTGCATGTGTATTAATTACAATTAACATCTTATATAGCCATGATCAGGTGCTGTGAAGAATACATAAAGCTGATTTTGAAATTTTTGCAATGGTTGGGAGATCTAATAGGTATGCTATAAATATCTCTCTTGTACCAGAACTCAAAACTGTTTTTTTACAGGAGTAAATATAACAGATATTAATTCTGAGTGTCTTGAACATAGTGAATCATTCTATTTAAAAAATGGGACAAGGAAATAGATGAGGTTTAAAGGGCAGACAGCAGAATATTTAAATGTTATGGATGTACTTGAGCTTTATTGTCCTTTGACTCAAAACAAGTAGACAGTCCACAAAACAGGATTTATGTCAAGCACCATCAAGCATAATGCTCTGACCATTAAGACCATAAATACTAGTCATCTAATGCCACCTACTAGTGCAGGTTATCAGCTGTAGAAAGGAAATAAGTTGCTACTTCTTTCTGCATCTGTACATGGAAAATCTAAACTACCTCTCTCCATCTCACTCACAATCTAACCATGCAACTGATACTCCCAGTTTATAGTTAAGAATGAAGTCCAAGTCGTATTAAAGAAAATTATGCACGATATTCTGTAGTGATTTTCCTATAAGTTTTGTTTCATTAGGACATTAAAAAGTGTCAGCTTGTATGTAGCACTTCACTATCTTAAATTTTACCAGTTGCCATCTTAAGTTTGGCAGCTTTTTCAATAAATTAAGCATTAGCTGTTACTAAACCATTTTGAAAATATTTATTAGGTCAATTTTATGCATAAATGGAAAGAAAAAAGTTAATCTTCTATTTCCATTTGCTCATTTCAGAGATGTTGGTAGTTTTCCAATGCCATATATTTGACAAAAGTAATTTGTTCTCTTGTACTTTAGAGTTTTTCATAAATGTAAGATGGATACAATCTATATTGGAAGTGACTTGTAAGCAGCAAATCACTGCTGGGATCGAAGAGCTAAACTTAGCATTTTCTAAGTTTTGGATAATTGAGTCGAATTTGTAACACTTACATCACTAATAGTTTTAAAAGAGGAATTGTCTACTCACAAGGAGTAAGCCTAAGTTCTGTTCCAGTTTCTGGACTAAAGCTGTTTGACATTAATCCTGTGATCAGGCAGCTTGATCCAAACAGGATTGAGTTATGCCCTCTGCTTTTGCAGCTGACTATGGGTAAACATCCTAATTAAATAATAGAGGGGCTGATATATTGATAAGCAATTTTTATTGATAGCAAAATAGAAAAATATTTACAATTGATCCTTTTGTTAATGATGCCGTTTCTGTCATACAGTATATTTCATTTTGCCACGTAATGATTTAATGCCTCAATATATTTTATAAAGAATAGCATCAGAATCAAACTTATCGAATGACTTATGGTTTTTTTTTCTGGAAGTATTTGATCATGGCATTATTTGATGGAAGTACACAACAGTCAGCATTTGTTTTTGCATTGGCATGAGATTAATTGGAAAATTATTTTTTCTGGAAACATTTTTGTTGTATAATTGCTACATGTTCTGCTAAAACACTTTCAATTTTGTAAAAGAAATCCTAAAATTTGTGAATTAGTACTTATAACTTAAAAAACCGGCTCAGTTGACATGTTATACATGCAACAGTTTGATTTTTTAAACATGCAATAAAGAGGCATTATTTCGGAAATGGTTTTGTCATTTGTTTAATCCTTTATTCTCTCATTTTTTGTGTGATTGTATCATTATGTGAAAGTGTTTTCTAGTCGCAGTCGACAAAAATTGTATACAGATGAAAATGTATGATTTGCAAGTGATGTACATCAGTTTTTTCTTCTTCCCCCCCTCCTCTCTCTCTCTCGTTTACATTTAATGCAAGAGCTTATTTAGGTGAAACAAGTTCCTAACATTTGAAGGCAGTGTTTGAATGTTTAAGATATAAAATATTATCTATTAAAACATTGTTAAAGTGACAGTTTAAATCAGCTTGACCTGTTGAAATTGTATGCTAATGGTTTATTGTTTTTCTTTAAACTATTGTGCCTTAAAATGGGGAAAGATATTTATACACATATACTTGCAAGATGGGAAGCTTCTACAGTGTGAATAAAAACTGATTGACAAATAACCTTAGAATTTTTTTATTTGTTATATTTATCATTTATCGTGGAGCTACATTGGTATTCAAAGTTTTCAGCTTGCTCAAAATGAGCATGCTTTGTTTTTGCTGTAACATCTGTGTTAATAAATAATCATAAAAAAATCTCATGGTATATATATCACCTTCACTTGTCTTCTAGCCATAGAAGATCTCAACAAGTTCGAAATATACCAATTACAAGTGTGACTTTCTCTTAGTGTTTTATCCTTTTCTGCTTTTATAATTACTGGTAATTTATATATATTTTTCCTGCAATTTAACTTTCACTTTAATGGTTTAAAAGCTAAGGGTTTTCCTTTCAAATCTTCCCCCTTTATCTTCCGTAATATACATAATGCAAAATGCAATATGTCTTTTCATTAAAAGTTGATCCACCACACATAGCAGTTCCATACATTATTTAAAGAAATGACAAAATCAACAAGGAATTTTTGCATCAGCTATCGATGCATGTAGTAAAAATATGTAAATCAATAAATGTAATATGATCATAATTATGGGTACTATGCCTGCTCCTTAGCAAACCACCACCAGTATTCGAGGCTGTTAAGGAGCACACATGTGTGCAGTAGGTCTGGGGTTTGAATCCCACCAGGACTGTACTTTGTGACAGGTTTTTTCCAGGTTTTCCTCAGTCCTCGTAAATGGTAAATGCTGGGAAGGTACCCTAAAATTAGGCCTGAAATGTTTTCTTCCTTAAAAAAATCCTTTCCCAATGTATAACTTCATCTCATGTATCATCAGTGTCCATCACCTGTGATGCCTCGGTAGTAAAAACAGGCGTTAAACACATCAAATAAAAAAGCCCCTTTGCATGAATATTCAGCCAAAAGATGATGATTAAAGTGTAGACTAACTCCAAGTTCATTATAATTTTATTGTACTGTTTCTCAATTCTTAGGCTGTATGTGTAATGTTTTAATAATTTCCATGTAAATCTTTTCATAACTTCATATGCTATGACATTAAATCTGTTTTGCAAGCATTGCACTTTTTATAAGACTAAAGAGATGAAAATAGATTGCAAGATTTGGGTTATAGAGTGAGTAAGTAAGGACAATCCACCTTCTCAAATGTACAGAATTGCGTGCATGATTTCAGGATATAATGAATAGCTTTGGTCACATCTTTATGAGGATTGATGCATTGAAATTGCTTGTTAAACCTCAAAAGACCGTTGACAGGTAATTCAAAGTTACTGTTTCACCATTAGACAATACATGAATCAAAATAATCTGTTTAGAGTAGTAGAAGTGTTGTGCTACTTGCACAACTTGGGTTTTAAACTTTTCCCTCATTTTTTATTTTTTCAAAGTTGGCTCTTAACCAGTTAGAATGGTATGGTGCAATGGCAGCTGTATGCCCCCATAGCTATCTTTAATTGCTGAAACAAAGGATGCTTTTCTAGCCAAAAATCCACCCTCCATATCAGTTGGTTCCACTTCAAGCTTAGTGATAAATCTGACATTGTGCAATTAACAGTGCTTGTCCCCTTGTGGAAAGTTACATTATGAGAATTAATGATCAGAATAAATCCAATATAATGTATAATAGTTACAATTAATGTTGAATTGGATTGAGAAATTGTGGATAAAAGTTTCAAGAAAACAGGTTTTTCAAATCCACTCAACTGCTCCGACGGTGATACCTGTTTTGACAACCAGTTCTCCACTGCCAGCAATGATGCAACATATGAGTTTGACAGTGAGCTTGAAATTGATAATGGTGATTATTTACAAGGTAGGAGTAAAATCATTGGTTGATCACTGGTCTGATTAAAGTAAGAAATTGATTTGTTAATTAATACTGCACAATTTATAGTACCTGATGTTAATATATTATTCATTTCAGGTGATCGCCACTTTGCCATAGTTTCATTGCATTTTTCAAATTTTAAATTGTTTTTATATACTTAATATTTGATGTAATTACTTTAGTGCTAATTTGGCATTTTTTTAGTTTCTTGCATAATTTACACACCCTTATTACATGAGCTTTTTGTCCATAAATTGTGGAAAATGCACAAGTAAACTCGTGTGGCCAATGCCAAGGATGCATGATGACAAATACTGGTAAATTGTTGTTATTCTGAACATGTTAAACGTAGAGGAATGGTAAAAGAAATGAATAGACCCTTCTATTTGTTCTGGAACAGATAGAATTATTTTCTTACAGTAAAATATGAAAACTAAGACATGGCAGATGTAAATAATTTGAAAAAAGTAATGTTGTTTATATATTTTTAAATGCAATAATCCAAGATATACAACGGTAGGATGAACAGTTCTTAGCCTCAACCACAGACAGACTTGCCATTGACAAGATAATTGTTTTACGTTGATAAATTTGTATTAAGCATTCATTTTAACAATGAAGTTTCAAATAGGTGATTTAATAGTTTTCTTTAGCAGGGTCTTCCATATAATGGATAACACAGGAGTATTGTATGATAAAATTCGTTGTTAAGACATAAATAAATAAAATCTCTCACATGTTCTAAATAGCGTGTACATTCAAATAATACATGTTCTGGGTTATCTTGTGTTTTGCAAAGTGTACATACATCGTCCTCTGTTCTGTTAATTTTTTTCCAATAAGTTTTGTAAGGCCCGTGTCCTATAAGGTAATGTATCATGCCTTTGGTAGGTTGTATAAATTTTAGTTTTAAACTCTCAAAAATGTTAAATAAGTCAAAAGTTCTCCTGCCTGCCTCGGCATTTTCCCATTCGTGCTGCCATTCTTTTAAATTATGTTTTATTTCATTTAAGTTGTTGCAGTGACTGCCGATTATTAAACTTACTTTCTCCAAGTTGCCTTTCTTCAACCAATAAACAGCGCCTCTTAATTTAATCAATACGTCAATTGGTCATATTCCTGTTACTATGAAAAGGGCCAAAATGGGTAAGTTGCTTAATGCCCCTGTAAATCTTAATAACACCTTGCTTTGTGATCTTCTTAATAGAGTTTTTATTTAGACATTCTTCATCCTCAGAGCCCAGATCCCTGCTCCATAAGTCATTATTGAAGCAAAAGTGCTTGTGTAGTAGTAATGACGTATAATGGAATTTTAAAATTCAACTGAACTAATCTTGCTAATTTCATCATAACGTTTTTGGATTTTTTTTGTACGTATTCAGTATGTTTCCTAAAGTTTAGTTTCTCATCTAAGTAAATTCCCAAATATTTTGCTTCTTTTTGGCGTCTTATATTTTGGTTGTTATTTTATGCATGGATCTCTTTTGAGATTACCTTCCAAAAGCATGTAGCCTGATTTAGTTGAAGCGACTTGGAGTTTAGTTTTACTACACCAATTACTTAATTTATTCGCTCTTCTTTCTATGTCTGCTCTATTGTTTCCTTCTATTACAAATAAAACATCGTCGGCATACGCGATGGTTTTTGCCATATTTTCATCGTTGTTTAGTTCGTCTAAAAGGGTCTCTAAAACTATGCTCCAAAAAATTGGTCCTAAGATCGAGCCTTGGGGACATCCCTTAGTTATATTTCTGTAAATTGTTTCTTCAGTACCTTTTACATGAACCCTTCTGTCTTTGCAGTAGTCCATTAATACTGCGTATAGGCATTTAGGGAGATCTATTTCCCGTAACCTCTCAAATAGTACCGGCCACCATAAATTATCGAAAGCGCCGGAAATATCAATTAGAATTCCAATTAAATATTTTGAATTTGAGTTATTGACCATTTCTAATAGGTGGTTTATTGCGTCTTGAGTCGATTTTCCTTTTCTAAAGCCGAATTGATTGTTATTCATACCTGTCATGATCCTAAATTCTTTTAATCTTTTACAGACGAGTGTTTCTAAGATTTTTCCAAGAGTATTTAAGAGACATATAGGTCTATATGATTTCGGCCCCTTAGAATCCTAAGGATCCAAATTTTCTTCAAGATAATAACTTTTCCTGCTTTCCAGCATTAGGGAATTCGCTCTTGCCATATACAGTCATTAAAAAGTCCACATAAGAACGGTGTAATTTTATCTTCCAAATTCATCAGAACTTCATTCATTACTCTATCCGGGCCTGCTGCTTTATCCCTTTTTAGCTTATTAACTTAATTTCCAACACGTCAAAGGGGTAGATTAGTCTATTATTTCTATATATGGTATTCATATCCATTCTTTTTTGAATGTGCTGAATATTATCCATACTCTTATCATCCTGTGGAAGTAATAACTTGTCCAAAAGGGCATTTACAGAGCTTTTCCAATCTGTAGTCATTTCACCATTGTCTTTTTTTTATTGTATTTAGAATATCCGGTTTCTTGATTTTTTCCATAATCATTTTATAGGGCATTCCCCATATATTGGTGACTAATTCCTTTTCCACGAAAGTTTTCCATGAGTTCGTCCTTGTTTCTTCTAAGGTGGTTTTATATTTCTTTTTAGCTTCTCTATATTTATTTAGCTTTCTTCTGCAATTATCGATCTTTGATAAATTCTCCTTAGTTTCCTAACTTTGCTTCTTGCTTTTTGCAATGCATCCGTCCAAATAGTATTATAATATTTTTTGAGCATGGTTGTGGGAACAGATTTCTCCATGGCCTTTCGTATTGTTTGGACATGGTTATTGGCATTCTTATCAATAGACTCTCCTTCGTATTGTAAGTTTTCAAATTCCTGTCTCAGAAGATTCCAGTCTGCTTGTTTGTAATTGTAAATTTTCTCTCCTCTTCTTTAAATTTAGGTTTTCGTATGCAGTAATCGAAATAGATTAATCTGTGATCACTAATGATCATATCTTGACCTACTTTCCAATTTATTATTTTATTATTTGAGCTTAACTTACATAAAGTTAAGTCAATGTTGGCAGTAGCACCGGCTCTATTTTCGAAAGTAGGAGGGTTGTTGGGTTGATTATTGACAAAATGATTTAGTTCAGAAATAGTTTCTTCCAGTTTTTCTCCTCTTTCGTCTTTGATGTTACTATACCACCAGTCAGATTTGGCTTTGGCATCGCTTGTGAAAATTTGCTCAATTTTTTTAAAAGTTACTGACCTCTTTTATTTTTGTTATATAAGGGTCGATTGGATGGCTGTATTGAAAATATTGATTTGTTAGATTAAATTTTCCGCTGTCATGTGTTACTTCAATATAGTTTCTATGTGTGTCTCCTAATTGTGTTATATTGACTATTTGTAAATTTGGATTATATATTATAATTGATGCCATAGGATTTTCTCCGTGACTAATTATCCGTGCTCTTGCTGGGGTATGTGCTACTTTGCCTTTAAAGGAATAAGGTTCCTGAATGCATAATAAGTCTAATCTCAATTCTTCTGCAATTTTATTTAATTCCAACATCACTTGTTTACTTCTCTGTGCGTTTATTTGGCCAATTTTGATTATTCTACGCTTGTCATAATCTGCCATGTTGTCTTTTAGATAACACTTATCCAGGGGTTTGCAACAGAGTGATGCTTGGTACCGGTCCCAAGTTCTTGATCGGTTACTTTCTTGGGTTTAGAACAAGGCTTATTATTCCTTCCTAGTTGTTTTATAACAGCGCCAAAATTACTTTCTTTAATTTTGTTTATTTTAGTTTTGTGTGTGTTTTGCTTCTTAATGGGTGTTTGTTTTTGAAAGGAGTATTAGTAGGATATCTGGGCATTGTTGGAGAACTAGGTATTTTGGTTTCAGTCTATGGTATGGCTTCTTAATTTTGGGGGTAAAGCTGGTTTATTATGTGACGATATTTCCAGTTCTTCATTTAATTTTGTGTTTGATAACAGCTCCAGTATTCCATTATCATCTGTCTGTGGTTTTAGAATTATCCCTTAGTTTAAGTTTGTGGGCAATGACTCTTTTTAGGTTCCTTTTAATTCGACTGGGAGTATTTCTTCTTTTGGGTTTTCCTCTTTTTATGTCCATTTTACTTCTATCCATAATCAGTTCGAACGATAATTCTTTACCACATTAGTTTATAGGTAGGACAATCTTGCCTTCCCCCACATTTGTTGTTTCTTCTGCAGCAGGGAATACATATGGGCTGTTGCTCTTTCTTCGCACATTCTTTTCTTTCTTGATCTTCTTCCCCACAGTGTCCGCAAATCAGTTTGTCCCGATTGCAATATTTTGCCACGTGACCATAGTCGTAGCATTGAGACACTTAGCCACTGAAATGAAATCTTTAATACTGACTGACTGAAATCCAATATATATTCTGCCATTTGGGATTGTGTTTCCTTAAATTTGGGGACACCTCCACTACATGGTGTACGGTTGCCCTATTTCTTGGTACAGTTTTGAACCTAAATTTAAATTCTTTTTTGAAATCCTCTCTTGAAATATATTGATCAAAATTCTGTATGTAGATATCTTCAGAGAGTTCTTCTTCCTTGACACCAGCCAATACATCATACAAAATCATAAACGGGTTCCTCTTTCTGGGTGGTTCAATCCTTAAGTCTTTTCCATTTAGGTTGTTGCTATTTATAACTTTGTTTAAGTCTTCCTCTGTTTCCGTTATTATTATTAACTTTTTTTCGGGCAGTTCTCAAACTTATTTTAATTTTCTCTGCTGCAGGTTTCAGATTCTGCGTTACTATTCTTTGTAACTCTCTTACATCTGTGTTTTTTTTTTTTTTAAGGAAATGAAGACGGTGTGCTTTTTTGATTCAATTGTTCTCTGAAATTGTTGCATTTTACCCGTAAGTGCTGGTATTGTTGCTACTTGTGCAAAGGTTCTTACTGGTTCTACACATGTCATCTCGTGTAGTTCCTTTGCCAGTTTTGCTTCTGATTTCGCCTTCTCTCCCTCTAACCTCTTGCGTTGTCATCATCTTATCCATATTAATCTTCTCTTTTGCAATGAGCGTATTAATTTCAGTTATCACTTCTACAAAGGTATCTATAGGCTCCATATTAAAATCAGGGTTTCCTTTCGCTTCCTCTTTCTTTCTTAAATCGCTCTCCAGTACCGTACCCTTCCTTTTCTCTATTTCTACTTCCTTATTACCATCTCGTTTTGCTCTATCTCCTTTTCTGTCTGGTGACCTACCTAATGAGTGTCGAGGTAAGAATACATCTTTTTCTTCCATTCTTCATTTATTTACTAGCGGAAGACCCCCCCCCCATCCTAGTAACCCTTCCTGTCACGTATAGTTTTGTGTTATAAACTATAGCAATTAATACTTTGTAATATCAAGTGTGATGTTATTCTCCTCGGCTTGCTACCTTGCTAGCGTGCGCGTGCGACTGAAGTCACACGAGCTACTGGCTGGCGTTCTGTAACTTGCTTCTAATATTTCATAACGTATTATGCTTTATATTCTATTTCCATGGAAACTAATGGCTATTTAAATTTATAAAATTTCTTAGCAAATTGTACTTACAATATGCCTTCTTCTTATAATTCACTATTTCATATACACTCACTATTACCTCACCAAAAACAATTTAAAACTGGACACAGTTCCCTTACTACTGCCTCGCTCGTTAACCAGAGCGCATCCAGAGATTAAGACAGCTTAATCCAAAGGAAATTCACCAAATTTATAAAAGTTTATGATAACTCTTTAAAAATGGCCTGTGGAATTGAAACGTTGTATTGCCCTTGAAGATCATCCATGTGAAGGAAGTCTAAAAATTGCAGTAAAAGCAAATCTGAATAAATACATGATATGGTATTAAATGACTAACAGTTAAAATATGTGAAATTGCTAAGGGTATGGGTATTTCAAGCAATGTGTAGATTATATTTTACATGAATTGCATATGAAAAAGCTTTATGCAAGATGGGTGCCATGCTTGCTAACAGCAGACCAAAAATGCATTCATATTAAAATATTGCAACAATAATAAGAAACACTTGAATGATGCTTTGAACTTTTGAAACAGAACAAGAATATGATTCCTTTCCTTGACTAAAGATTATAAGAACAGACAAGAATTTGAAATTTTGAGTATTCAGAAATACTCAGACTGAAAATTACATAAAGGTAAGTGGCTTCAATCTCACAATACACAAACATGCAGTTCTCATCAACTTAGCACACTCATTAACATACCCATGAATGAGTTTGAATACTTTTTTTAAAATAGTGTTTAATGCCCATTTTAACACTAAGACACTACAGGAGGAGTTTGAATACAGTGAAGAGTACTGTCACATAATACAAATAGCAAAAGCCAATAGGTATGACAAAGAAATTGTAGACAAGAAAAGAAATTACCATTCCCAAGAAATTTATCATCCTTGGGCCACCAAAAATTCCAGAAAATAACTCTGGGAGTTTGATATTACTCTATACTGAGTGAACAAATTCAGCCTAAATAATCTGCTCAATTCCAGTGATAATAAAGAAATACGTGATGAGAAGAAGCCAGGAATCTATAAAATGAACTGTTTGGAATTCAACAAAGTATATATTGGTAAAACAAAAAGAAGATTGGAATTAGGCTAAAAGAACACTGGAGAAACATCAGGTATAATCACATAGATAAATCAGTGGTTCACATCACTTTTAGAGAGATAAACATGATATAGAAATGGAAGTGAAATTATAATAGATTTGGAATTGGGAATATGGAAAAAAAAATTATAAAAAATATGAAGATAAGGTTATGAACTTTGAGATCCCAAAAGAAGACAAACTAATCCAAAAGTTCATAAAATGTCCAAGAGAGCTACACCAAGTCCATACAACCATCAACAAATCAGACAGTCAACGGAAGTGGAGCATAAGAGTATTAAAGCTACTCACTAGCTGTTTAAGAATAATCTTGCAAAAATGTTTGGAGTGCATTAACTTGACTTGATTGACTTGATTCTGAGCATTAACTGTGGATGAAACTTGGATCCATCATCACAGCAGAATAGAAACAGTAGTCAAAAAGGGGATAACCACTTTTCAGTGCCAAAGAAGACAAAATCAATTTATCTGCAAGAAAAGTTGACTTGATTGACTTGATTCTGAGCATTAACTGTGGATGAAACTTGAATCCATCATCACAGCAGAATAGAAACAGTAGTCAAAAAGGGGATAACCACTTTTCAGTGCCAAAGAAGACAAAATCAATTTATCTGCAAGAAAAGTTACCAGTCTTATGGAATGCTAAAGAAATACTAATTAATTATCTTTTAAAGGGTACAACCATAACTGGAAAGTACTATTCAAACTTTCAAATCAACTAGACGAAAAAATTTATGAAAAAAAAATCTGGTTTGAAGAAGAAAAAGGTTTCATAAGACAATACAACTGCTCACAAAAGTGTCGAAAATTGAGAGACCTGAAGTATGAATTGTTGGAGCATCACCCTACTATCCAGATTTGGCTCTACCTGACTTCCATCTGCTTCCAAGTTTAAAATCTTCTATTTTAATATAATCAAAAGTCATTTGCAGCTGTAGAGGATATTTCACAGATCTTCCAGACACACTTAAAGATGGCACAATGGCTGAAGCATCAGTAGAATAAATGCATTAATTTAAGTGAAAATTATATTGGAAAATAAAAATAATGTTCAAGATAGAAACTTGTTTCTTAATTGTTACATTGAGAACTTTCAGACCACTCTCATACTTGTGTTTGGTTAGCTGTCAGATGCTTAATGGTAAATTTATATTTTTCACAGGTATTTAATATAAAAGATAAGAACATTGTGATTCTTACTCTATATTTCTGTTTTTAAATGTAAAATGCATTTGATTGAGTATTTAGATGGTTAAGCTTGATAGTTTGATTGAAATCTACATTTTAAAATAAATATATGAACTAATTTGGTCAAATGCCTGTAAAAACTCTTAGCTTTCAGGAATTGTGATGTAGTTATTCTGTTATCTTAAAACTGTTGATTGGAAGGCAATAGGTTTACAAGGCAAATGCATAATAAGTAATATATTTGTTCATATGAGTCAACTTTGAAGGGCCAATTTTAGTGAGGAAATTTAAATTAAAAAAAAAAAAAAGTATATTGAATCATAATTTCCTCCACTGGAGTAACAATGAATATGGAAAGCTATATTAAAGTATTATTAAGCACTATGGAGAATTGCTTATGATCTCTAGATACAATTGCAATAATGATAGTGGCACAGCTGCAAGTGTATGTTCAATGTGGATGCGTAACTTATTCAACTGCAAGAATGTCTAAGGAAAACAAAACTTTTGGGAGAGCTATAGCAAGCTTTTCTGACACAAACTATAGTTTATTTTGCTATTATAATACTCTCATTTTGCTACACAATCAGTTTGTATGCACAACTGCAAACTGATTGACTTCAGTAAATGCATGATTCCTGGTAAGACTGGAGTTAAAAGTTCCGCTAATGAAACAATTAAGCTTGCTTGTGTTATCAAGTCAACTATTTTAGTTGTATTTCTCTAGGAAGTGCATATTAAACTAAATAGTGGAGTAGGTATGCTGAGAATGAGATACATACTAGAACAAATAATCTTTACCTATGAATGTTATGTGCAAAAGAAATGTAAAAATACTATAAGATAGAATTTTCGGTTAAATTTTCAGGAGTAACATCATTACAAAGTGCAATTTTCAGATTGATGAACAAGATTCCAAGGCATTATCATTGACAAAAAGCTGAGGAAAAAGAAGGGAGGCATGATTAAGTCAGTTATCGATTACAATTCTTTTCTTGAAAGTCTTACATTAGTCCATCAATTTGGTGTATTTGTTGGCAGTGTGTATAAAGCCACTCAGCTGTTGCATCTTTATTCATATAAAACTACTGCTGCAACTGAAACAAAATCATGGAGGTAGTTTACATTATTTTGAACTGCGAGTGTCTCAAAATCTTGAAGGATCCAGGCATGTCTTTCAGTGCAGGGTAGATAATTTGAGCATCTACTATCATGACTACAACAATTTTACTATTTACCACTAATAAATAAATAAAGAAACAAAAAATATGTGCTAGAAGTTCTGACCATGCAACACGATTTCCCTCAGCAGGTGGTAAGGGTGTTATGCATTAACATATGAGGGTAGGTCCATAGTTTCCGGCCTAACCATTTTCTAGGTATGATAAATACAAAAACTATGTTTCATTTTTCAATATTTTACCCTTTATTGCAATACACTTCTCACGTCTTTGAATTAACATTTCAATTCCCCCCACAAAATAGTCAGAAGTCTTGTCTGCATAATAGGCATAAACAGCATCCATCACTTCTTTGTCACACTTAAATTTTCTTCCTCGAAGGTCCTTCTTGAGTTTTGAGAAGAGGAAATAGTCACTGGGAGCTAGATCTGAGCTCTAGGGTGGAATGGTTGATCTCCTTGAAGCCACATTTCTTCACAGCTTCCTTTGGAACAAGAGCTGTGTGCACAGGCACATTGTTGTGAAGAGCACCACCACTCAGTTTTCCTCGTCTTTTTTCTTTGATGGAAGCACATAGACTGCAGTAGGCCAGCACAGTACTCCCCATTTACTGTGGTGTTCCTGTCCTTGAAGTCAATTCCTTCATAGTCCCAAAAGATTGTGGCCATGATCTTTTGGTTGACTGAAGGACCTTGGCCTTTAAAGGCAGTGCTTCACCAGGTTTTCACACTCCATTGATTCTCTTTTGGACAAGAGATTATAGTAGAGGACCATAGTTTCATCTTTTGTAACAATGTTTTGCGGAACTTCTCTCTCGTTGCCACGGCAATCTCTAAAAATGCCTGACAACAGAGGACTCGCTGCTTTTGGACTGAGGGCAGAAGTTTAGGCACCCATCTTGCACTAACCTTATTCATATTTAAATGTTCATGAGTAATTTGAAGGACTGTTGTTTTAGAAAGGCCCAACCTTGCTGCTATTTCTGCAACTTTGAGCTGCCAGTCTTCCATAATGTCTCCTTCCACAAGAGCGATGTTTTCAGGAGTGAGCACCTCCAGGGGCCGACCTGCATGCTCATCTTCAGTGCTTTCTCAGCCCATTGAAAAAAGTTGGACACATTCTTTTACAGTAGAATATGAGAGGGATGCTTCCCCATATACACCATTCAATCTCTGTTTAATTTCATTTGGAGCAAGTCCTTTTGTGCAGAACTTAATAACAGCTTGATACTCCATTTTGAACATGTTACAATTTTTACACATAGCCTTATTCATTCAACTATATCTGAACAACTGAGCCTACAGAGCAAAAGTTACAGCTACAATTATTTACTTAACAGATAAGGTATGTTATCAGATAAAGATTTGTGAAGGTGATAATCTTTATTAGTGAAGCCGGAAACTTATGGACCTACTTTGTACCATTAGCACAATCAATTTTCAATTGATTAGTGGAATGAGAGCCCTATAGAAGCATGCAAGAAGTAGAATTTTACTCTGTCGAAACATGGAACTGTTATGTTGAATAAACAGGGAAAGACCTGAATTAGCCAAACTCCAAGAATCATGTGAAATGGCAGCAATCTGCCATATAAAGTATTAGGGATCTCTTTTAACAAATGGCACTGCCATTAACTGAGAATTGAAATTTGAAAAATGTCAGAAAAACAGCGTACCAAAATTGTTGTACCTAGTGTAGTAAGCTATTTGAGAATTGTCTGGCAGGAGCAAAATGAAAATTCTAGTTATTTTAGACAAGGTACATGCATATGTATACTGCCAAGCTTATGGCTTGAGCTGGAAGGGGGCAGCAGTAGGATCACTTAGAGGTACAATTAAAGAGAATGTTATTGCTATTACTACTTTTATTATAAGTAATAAAATCAGAACAACAGAGTACCAAAATTGATGTACCTATAAATATTAGGAAGCCATTTGAGAATTATCTGGCAGGAGAAAAATGGAAATTCTAGTAATTTTACACATAGCACATGAATGTATATACTGTAAAACTCATGGCATGAGCTAAAAGGGCAGTTGTGGTAGGAGCACTTAGAGGACAAAAAAAGAGAATGTTATTGCTACTTCTTTTATTGAATATTAATGATAAAATTCACATGTTAAGATCTCCTCTGATGCTGAAGGCTTAAAATAACACATAGCAATTGGATAGCTATAAATCAGGCCATTAAGGCCAAATGGGCCTTACCTTAGGGGTGATGTCTCACAGAGGGTGCAGAGCAATCAACAGCAACCTAAGCGACGAGTGAAGAAAGAGGTGTGGAATGGGCATTTCTTGAGGTCTGCTACTTCCTAATATAGCTTTGCAATCGATTAGTGGGGTCTTTACATTATGTTGTAATGTTCGCCAATGGCATACCAATGTCCTAACTTTTAAATTATAGTCGCTAATGAGAAAAGGGAATGTAGGAAGAACCTAAATCCAGCATAATTCTGTTGGTTGCTAGACAACTGCATCACAGTAAATTCCTTTAACTAATCTATGAAAGTGGTAAACCAAATTAATGTAACTAAGTTAGCACTTTGTGATTCAACTGACAATGTAGCAATATAAAATATTCAGGCAAATAAAACTAACTGTTTGCAGAATAATTTTGACCAATTGCCAATTTAATGCACCCCTCAGCCATACGCGTGTCATAACCCTCGATTGCAAAATGTTTCTACTTGTTACAAGGCGTGGTTCACAAGGTATCTAGCAAGGCTGTGCAGCCATTGCAGCAATTGTGTTATATGGCATGCACTAAAGATGCAGATTAGTGTATGTTCTGTTAGCTCTGTGGCAGAGTGCACAGGTTTGCCTCCCTGCATGAAGCACTTTTTTTTAATAAAACTTTGTAACGTATTATGACAAATTAGTTTGTAACATTATTTCCCATATACAGCAAGCCTTAGCATTAACATGTTATAATGATACAATATTTCCTTAGTATTTGTTCTATTTAAATATAATATGCTGCACACATATTCCTCACACATGCAGGAAGGACAATGTATGACATCTGGGCACAAATTCAAGGAGGCTGAGATGTAGCCTCTCTTCCACACTACTGTGGAAATCTAATATAATCTATGCCCCAAAGATTGAGGGCTGTTATACATGCTGAGGGTTCATTCAAGATGTTAATTTGCATTTATTTTTATGCGTTTTCACTTTATAAAATAATGTTTCGGTTTATTATTTAGTTATTTGTAAAGAATACATTAGTTTCTGATTACTTTTTTTTTGTGTGCATAGGTAATGCCATAAAACTCAAATGATACATTAAAGCATAATATTAAGGCAACATAATGTTCTACATATACACTTGTAAAACCAATCACAAAAATTAAAACCTTATGTGGAATCTGAATTCAGGAGCTTATGCAGAAGAGCAATGTCTTACAATCATTCAACCACAGTTATTCTTCTCTAATGTTATCTTTCCAAATTCTTATGATAGTAACCATTACATTTACAGACAAAGCCACTGCAGTGTGCTAGTTGCTGCAAGCTTGTTGTGAATACAGCATTTATGAGCTTCTCTGAAGTGCTCTGACTCACACGTACAATCTGAAAATGACTCTTTTTTTTTTTGGGGGGGGGGGTCCTTAGGATGTATTTTTGGTGGTTTCACAGATTTTCCTTCCATGTATAAATTGCTCTAGATATTACATAGCTTCTCTGACAGGCTACCAGGTGTATTTAAATAGGTATGGTGAAAGCAAGGTAGCTTTTTCCAAGAGATTGCTGATTATCGTAGAACAGTTATGTACTGTGAGAAGTGAACTGTTTACCATATTATTATATTTGGTTGAATTTTGACACTGTGACTTTACTGTTTTATTTTCTGGACCAATTTTTGTAAAGCTACTGCTCATTTTTCTATTTCTTTGCATCTGATGTTTCTGAAATGGTTTTTTGTCCTTATGCTTGAATTTTAAATGTATATTATTAAAACTAAATTCTGACTCCAATATACTGCACCCATAACCCCACTTTGACACAAAAAGGAACAAAATGTAGGTATATCATAATAGTATCAAGTCATAATTTTGGTTCAACTCTCATATTCCTTCAAAAAATAAAACAGGAAACAGAAATTCATTTAATATTTTGTAATAATATTCTGGTAATATACCCTTAAAATGAGCACTGAAAAAAACAGCTTCCTTACCTTATAGATGATGTATAAATGCCTATAAAAAGGAGAAAAATATGGATAGTTTTACTATATAAATGCCTACAAGTGGAAAATGAGGTGACAGCTATTGCTAACATGAAGGAACATCAAATAGAGTATACCAGGTGATGGAAACCTGGCATTTTTAAGATTGAACTTAATCTTTTTACACACACCATGAAAAGGTCTACATTCTTCACGCATTAATGTGATGATCATGGTCACATTAATGTAACACCATATTTGCCTCCTAAATCCAAGATTGCAGGTTCAATCCCGGCCAGGATCGATGGCTTCCTTCAGAAGGGAAGTAAAGCTGTGGATCATGTGTTGTACATTTATGATAAAGAACCTCAAGTCTAAAAAGAAGCCTCTGAGAAAAATTTGTCAGCTGTTTCACGTCCCAATTTGAATGAAAAGCTACTTTTTCCTCACTGTTGTTTAGCATAATTGTATCCTGCAACTTTTATGCAGAACGTAGTTAAAGGAATCATGTCTATACTGATATAGATTTTAAACAGACATCTGAACAAATGTAATGGAACAATTTTAATAATACAAATAATATTTTTAATGTGGCTATTACATTCACAGTTATAAAACTTTTACTCTTATTAACAAACTAAAGTTATATTTTAAAATAATTTTTTATTGCAAAAAAGTTCTTTAACAGTAACAAAGAAAGTACAGGCACAAATTAATAAAATGGATAGATTGGAAGTATAATTTTCATCATACCAATTGGGGCAAATTAATCATCTGCCTTTTTGCTCTTTTTCTTCTTCTTTTTCTTCAGAGGCTCTTCAACAGCAACTTCTTCCCCATTAAGCAGCTCATCTGAAAAAATAAAACACCTCAATGAATACTCCTAGTGATTTTTTTTAAAAAAGTTAATGCCAATTTTACTACTAATGAAGCACCATAGGCAATGGACAATGAGATGAAATGATAAATTGCAAAAGGATATAGGAAGCGAAGTAAATGTTCTGGGCCTAAGTTTAGGGTAGATCCTCAGCACTTGCCATTTATGAGGACTGAGGGGGGGGGGGGGGGGAGAAAAGAAAAGGTAAAAGAAAGAAAAGAAAAAAAACCTGTCATAGAAGACAATTCTGGTGGAAGTTGAACCGAAGATCTACAGCCCATCAGTCCATGCCTGTATGTAACCTCAGTGATGATAATGATTCAGTATATATATTCGTTAGGTTTCTAAAATTTTGGTGTCTGAAAGGTACGTGTAGAAACTTACCCAAAATCTAGATTAAAAAGATATTAATGTATACTTTTTAGGATAAATTTGCAATTATAGCATGCAATTACAGCATAACCCCTATTTTAACATTTTTAGGGGACCTCAAATTTTTTTACTTTAAACAGGGGCTAACTTAAATTGTGATTTCAGTAAAATGCACACATTTTCTATAAATCTTTGTATTAACTTACATGGTACCAAAGTATTACTCTCTTTACATGATGCGACAAACCTTCAAACAATGTCTATACTGGTAACAGTTTCGCTGAATGTTGGTGGTTTATTTCTTCATTTCCATCATTGTAATCATTATCTTAATAGTATAGCTTCATTTGATATCCACAGATTTCTGAATATCCTGGATTCTTGTAGTGATCATGTTTTCATTACAAGCCATAAATTTATAAAATATTATGGGTACATCACTATATATCTGTGCTGAATCAGTTTTAACTAAAACAACATGCAAGAGCAAACTAAAGTCAAGCTGATAATTCAATCTATACGCTATGACACTAAAGTGCAAATGAAATCAGCATATATGGAAGCAATTACCATTGGTTTGGACAGTGTAACATTATTGGTGTTTGAATTTGCCTGGTGTATGAGCTTTTGAGAACATTTGTATCTGTGATTACATGCTCAGCTAAGATGAGATGTACACATCTGACATTTTCTTAAGCTAAATGCATGTTTTTGCTAGTGCAAATTATGTTAAATCCATTATTAAATTATATTGCTCTTATGGGATAAATTTTGGGAAACAAAATTTCTTGTGTTAAATAACTGCAAGGCTATCTAAATCAACTCATGCAAAAATCAGGGATATATAAAAATTTTTTAAAAATTGTAAATCTTTAAAAAAGTTTTCATATGGAACTAACACAGTGAAGCTCATGTGAATTGAATCTGTCGTCTTAACATCTTCATGCTTCACTAACCTTAAAATTATACGGAACCGGTTTCAAAGATATGTTATCTCCATCTTCGGCTGTGGACGACTGGTGTGAACGGTTGTTGTTGCGTAGTATCAGAAGCAATGTTCCGCTCTGGTGAAACTTTTATGAACTTAAAATTTATATTTTCTTCTTTCGGAATGTCAAAATTCATCAAATGATCCTTATGTTTGTAGATGTAAATCTTTTCCCAAATATCCAATTCTACTGGTCCCTGTACAGCTCTCAATAATACAACTTTTTTCTTTATATCATGATTTTCGGTCCAAAAGTGATATGCCACCGCTGATTTTTCTATTTGTTTGCATTGAATGTGACAAGATCTACATAGGAAAAACCAAGAGGAATGTGGGGATACGTCTTAAAGAACATATGAGGAATTTAAAATACAATAATTCCGTATAATTTTAAGGTTAGTGAAGCATGAAGAGTGTTAAGACAACAGATTCAAATCAGGGATATACTTTATTTAGTTGCAGCCTACATATATGAAATGGTGAAAGTTTTATTGCTATAGAAATAATTAAAAGATTTTAAGTAGAAAGTGCATAAGGAAATATTTAGAGGTAATTAAGTCCACATATATGCTTTTAAGATTGAAATACAATAATCTTTTAAATTTGGAACTCACTATATTCAATGCTCTCATCTTTGAAAGCTTCTTCATGCTTTCTTTTCTTGTCTTTTTTCTTTTTCTTTTTTGGTGTTTGTGCTTCAGCTGCAGACTAGAAATAAAATAGTCATATTATCAATGTTATCAATTACAAAGAACAAAGATATAACAGTTCTGTGCTAAGAAATAGCATTCCTTACCTGAGCCTCTTCTAAGGCTTCCTTCATTACATCGATATTCTTACGAGGTATATCTCCAGTTTCATAAAACTTCAATCGCTCTTCCACTTGTTCCCGTAGCTTCTCTCCGAATATATTTGTTGGATGCTCTGGATAAGAACATAAAACCATTTAGGGTCATTTCTTGTGATACCATACAATAACATAATACTTATACCGAAACTGTGATGCTTTGTTTCTATGGGGAATGAAAGCAAATGTGATTAGAACATAAGATTTGCAGGAAGCCACTGTCCACTGCTGTGTCTGCTTGTTGGATGGTTAGTCCAGGCTCATTATCCACTCAGAACATGTTGCATGAGTAAGTTTTTTTCTGGAGTTTTTCTTCACTCTATAAAGGTATATACCAGTAACTTTAGGGTCACAGACTCTGGAGTTTTTGCTCCATCATTTCAATACCTCCATCTGTCTTGACAGATGCTGTCAATTCGCCCCTTCCCTACCAAATGGGAAGAAAGAAATTTATTACAAAATATATATGAAAGTACTTATGGACAAATGTGCGATACAATGCTTGATCAATTGCTATTGCTTACTGATAACACGTTTAATTCAAATTGCTGTTCTTTGCGATTAATTTAAAACCATTTCTTCTTCTAGCATTCCAGTATTAGAAGTTGGATGTTTGTGCAGTTGAGTGCTTCACACTCACTAACAATAATTGCCCATTTTTTAACCTGCTTGCTTATACAAAGTGCACATCTATATAGACAATTTAATTCTAAATAAATATTCTTCCAACAGTGATTTTAGTTAAAAGCTTGTTTTCTTGTTTTAAAATTATTTTCTTTCCATGCACCTTGAATTTTTTTAAATGCCCCCCCCCCCAGCTTGATTATGAAAAAGATTACTATGTATTTACTTTATTTTTTGTTCTTTTGACAAATGGCATGATAATATATCATTGTCCCCTTATATCTTTTTTTTTTGGGGGGGGGGCAAACTACAATTTTGTTTCCATTTAGTCTACAGGTGAATAAATCCTTAATGCAAATGTTTTAAGTGTTTAATGCCTGTTTTAACTGCTGAGGCACCACAGGTGATGGACACTGATTGTGATTATACACAAGATGAAATGATAAATTGGAAAAGAATTTTTTTAAGGGAGGAAGTATTTCAGATTTAAATTTTGGATACCTTCCAAGCATTTACCATTTATGAGAACTGAGTAAAATCTGGGGAAGGAAGGACAGTCCTGGCTGGTATCAAACCCCAGACTTCCTGCGCCTTGTCTTGTTGGAAGTATCTTATTTTAATACCTACCTTTTGAGTGGAACTTGCTTTAGTATGTGATATAACTACTTATATAACATTTTTACAGTTAAAAAGCAAAAGATATTATCATCTGTATTAATAGCTGATAGACCAAACTTAACTGCTTATATTTTAGCATCAAATATGGTTGGTTGCTAGTGGCAAATGGGGATGCTGATATTTATACTTTTTCCCTAGCTTCCCAATAAAGTTTTCAAAATTATTTTTCATTTGTTTATCTAACTGGCTGCATTTCAGTAATGTTCTTTATTAAGGATTAGTATTCACATCCTATACAATGGGCAGTAGCTACTCTTGATTAATTTCATCCTAAAGAGATGTTCTGACAGGCAATCAATCATGCTCCACAAATAAGCATAATTAAGCAACCACACTTTTTCTTGTTTCCAATTAAAAATGTTTGAAAGTCTTTAGATCCTCTTATGGTTTTCTTAAGTTTTTGTTATATGTTTTGTTATTCTAGTTCAGTCATTAATGTTTTTATGAGTTTGAATTTATAAGGAAGTTCTAGTTCAAAAGATTATTTTAATTGTATGATAGCTCTGCCTCTTTTGAGGGGGAGGGGGGGCATAAGTATCAGTAATCTCATTTCAGCTGTAAAATTATTGCTGTATATCTGATCTGGATTGTATGATACAGTTCTCTTATTTCATTTATAGTGCACATTGGTGGGTAACAGTAATTCCTTATATATTAGCATTAAATACTGCTGCTTATAATTTGATGATTGGCCAAATGGCAAATTTCTGCAACAGTTCTTTCATCTTAAATGTAAGCTTAATCTACATAAATAGTAACCATTCTCCTAATGGTTGTTTTGTACAACATTTGCAAACAAATAAAAAGACTAATCTCTCCAAGCTCATAATACAACACCAATCCTAATCACTGTTGAATGATTTAGCTTACGTAACATATTTTGGTGAAGTTTAATTCAGCTAATAAATTTTGCCAACTCTCCCTTTCAAGCTTAATATTCCCATATGGCTTTAAAAGAACTTTTGTGGGTGTCAAATGATTGTCCTAGAGATACTTTTTTGCTTCTAAAACACACCTAATAGGCAAACATAGCTCTTTAGACAGCAATCAGATTATAAAATGGAGAAAAATGGGAGGAATAAGTTATTTTTTGCTGTAGTCCAAAATGAAGTGAAGGTAATGGATACTTTATAGCTGGCTGTGCTAAGCACGGTTTACACAACAAAGTTCATGAACTCATGGAAGATAGTCATATGTTCACTACTTTTAAATAATGAAATCACTATTTTAATTTTCCAAAAACAATTTATGTGGGAAAATATTTCTTTGAAACCATGAACATCAATTATTAATGCAAGAAAAATTACTGTTATTTATATAAGTAACATCATAAGAAAATTGGTCTAAAAGAATTTGGAGGAAGAATAAGGTAATAGAAACCAATAACATCAAGGTTTCACTCTACACACATCACACACATATATATAGAGTGAAACCTTGATGTTGTTGGTTAAATATATATATATATATAATAGTAATTATAGTAGTAGAAAAGGATAAAACGTCACACTTGAGATCGCTATATTTTGGACTTGTGGAGTCCTTCTATGGCAAGACGACAAGTGATGGTGATAAAAGTAAATATTGAGTATCAAAGGTAACATTATGCATGCATTTGTTGAACCAAAATTTCATAACATTACCTTGGATAGATGTCATGGTATACGATGTATTAAACAATAAAAAGTATTAGAAAACACAGAGAAAGTAAGAAATAAAATTAAAAGAATAATAGATAAATAGTAAAGAAGTCAAAAGCAAAACACGCAAAAGCAAATTAAACTTAATAACCAAAGTTAAAAGCAACACCAGAGGTGCAAACAATATAAAAGAAAAAGAAAAATAAAGAAAACACTATTAACCATGTAACAAATTAACAGTAATTATAATATGAACCAAAATTACCTTCCATACTCAAAATTTACTTTTATCACTGTCACTTGTCTTCTTGCCATACAAGGACTCCATGAGTCCGAAATATAGCAATCTCAAGTGTGACTTTTCTTAGTGTTTTATCCTTTTTTACTGTTATAATTACTGTTAATTTGTTACATTGTTAATAGTGTTATTTTTTTTTATTTTTCTTTTATATTATATATATATAAATCTCACATACAGGAGCTGGAATCAAATCTGAACCACCTTGATGGAAGGCATGCAGTCCATCCACTCAAATGCATTCAAAAGAGTTATATCATATAAGTGATTAAGACTTAAAATTTCTGTTTTACTGAACCATACTACCAATGTACTGCTAACTTAAAGATGACAAAATTAATGAGAAATATATAGTTTGTTAACAGACAACCCAATGACTAAAATAAAATACCTGAAAAACAATCTATACGGGATGCCAATGCACACTTATTAGCCAAAAATCGCGAAATGCGACCTTTATTCTTCATTCCTGCACGTCCAATAAAAGTTGAATGGAATAATAAGCCATACTTAGGTGTATTCCCTCGTGTTTTAAGAGCCCTGAAACAGGTTTTGAGCAATTATTTATTACTGCTGAAAACCAGTGTAATATGATATATTTACCACATTCATGTGTAATTAAATAATTTAAAATATCTCTGTATCCTTTCTTCAGTTACACATACAGGTTGCAATTTTAGAACATTACCCACTCATCGATTGTTAACAGCTTTACTTACCTGAACAAAGCTTTCTCAGCTCCCAGAATTTGAACTGTAGATGCTGGACATTTGGCTAAGTTTGTGAGAGACCCAGCATGTGCTATGAGTCGTGCACCAACCTGGTCTCCAATCAAAGAAGCCAAGTTTGGTGCAACGCCTGCCATTTTGATACGCAGATATTCTGCTAGCTGGTGCCGATAGTCAGCTAGAGCTGTAACACGTGTTGCAAACATTTCTATGTTCTTGAGATCAATGATTGATATATCCATACCTATTTGGGGGAGGGAGAGAGAAAAAAAATATACACTTCATCTGCTGCAAAATTTTGGTACTAGCTTTTCAGAAGATTAAAACATTCAATGTACTTTCAACAGTATTACATTACTTACCCATAGATGCACGCGAAGCATCTAGAATAGCCTTTGCTTTACCACTATCCATTACGATTTCTTCAAGCTGTTCAAGCTTTTCTTCTGTTAATTCTTTGCGATTCTTTATGAAATGAGCCACCTTTGCATACAGATAGTTTTCTGGCACAATCTTTATCAGTTCAGGAAAATGATAGGAGTACCATTCCCTTGAAATAAAATAGATAGATGTCATATTAAAAGAAACAGCAAAGGAAAAATAGAATGATAACCTTAAATTCTTTCAACTACAGTTAACCTATAGCTAAAATATTCTAGCTATTCAAAAAGCTAGTTTCCCTGATAACTCAAATACTGGAATTAGTAAATTAATAGCTTTTTAAGTCAGAATTTTGCATAGGCTATGAAGATGTACTACTAACTACACAAGAGTTGTATATTGTTGATAACAAATCCAAGTTTTCTACTTTGCATGCTTTACTTGCATTCATTAGACTCAATAGTAGTAACAATGAGTTACTATGCAATTCATTCTTAGTGATTGTAACATAAACAATATGTAATGTAGTTTGTTGTATCTGGGATCTTTACAGTGAAATATATGTAATGTATTCTTTTGCTATTTGAACTAGAAATACTGTCATATTTTCGGTCATATGTGGCATTTAATGAAAAGAGAGAGAACATGTGAGTTGCAGCTTGGGAGTCAGAGCACAGTCATATGCTACTTTAAAGTTCTATTTAATTAAATAAGCGAGCAATAATACAGTGGAACCTGGATATATCATTCCCAGAACCATCATTTTCCTGGACATATTGTACAATTTATGCAGTCCCAAACCTTTGGCCTTATATCTTACATAAATAAACCATCATTAATCATTCCTCAAAGTATTGTTTTCCCACATTATTCATTCAAAAGCTCAGCCCCAAAGGAATAATAAAAGCAGTGCACATTGCATCTACAGAGTTTGCATCTTACTTGATTCCGGAAAGCATGACTCGAACTCTAAGTAGTTGCTGATACTTTTGGAGTCGCAGGATAATGATGATAGCTGACGGTAAGAATAAGCCAGAATTGCTGTCAGTTTTGACACCTATGAGGCAGCGGACAAGGACATTGTCACATGTGGTGTTCAAAGTGTTGATGAAGTTGCACAAAGTGGGAGGAGTTGCAAGTGTTTTTCATAAGGGGGAGGGGAGTGGGGGAGAGGTGAAAGATAATGCAACAGCCGAAGCTCTGAGAGCATGTGAAGCTGCACGAGCTTATTCTATGCACATGACAATGGCAGTATAGGCGGTAGTGAGCAACAGAAGTTGAATATGGAAAATTCTTTTTGTATGAAAAGAAAAGAAGCAAATGTCACTTAATAATTTTTTTTCAAAGAAAGTGACAAACTTTCTTTTTTTACAGACATTCTTTAATTTCCCAAGTCATCAGCTTCCCATTCAATTCAGGATGTGAAACATCAAATAAATTTTGCTCAGAGGTCTTTGCTTTCAGGCTTAAGATTTTTTTACATGCCATAAATCTATGACATGGGACCTTCAGCTTTACTTCGCTTCAGAAGGAACCATATTTAGGATTTTTACACCTGAAAAAATCCATCAATCCTGGCCAGGATTCACCCTGTGATCTTGGATCTGCGAGGCAAGTATTTTTACCACTAAACCACCAGGACTGACAACAAAGTGTAAAATATGTACATGGTAACATGTAAAATTGAGCTAAATATAGTGTTTGCTTATATATTGGCTTTATTTATTTTGAACATGATTTATACACATTCAATATCTATCATTTTCCCCGCATAAATGGTGGTGGTTGTTTTTTTTTTTAAACCTGGTTCTACCAAAAAGATGAGGTTCTACTGTAGTGCTCAAGACATAAATAATATTAGTTCTTAAGGAATTCACACTTAAATTTAGATTATTAATGTATTATTATTATTTTGTGTGTGTGTGTGTGTGTGTGTGTGTATGTTGCTTCTGTGCATCAAAACTCCAGGTAGTCAACTGAGTCAGATGAACTTGTTTTAATCCGGATCACTCTAACAGTGAATTATTCTTATTTAAATAATATCAAAGAAAGTTGATATGCTACCTAATGCGCATTGAGAAAGTGTTTATATCCTTATCCAGTTGATCCAGCAGGGCTATGCTCTGAATTATCATGTTATCCACCCGATTTACATTAAATTTCACTTTTGCTCTGGAGTAGCTGTGGCTCAATCCAAGCTGAGCAGTTGATGATGATTTTGCTGTGAAACCCTGCACCATTTTGTGAAAATGATATCTAATACCTAAAAAGAAGTAACTGAAAGTTAGTTCAGAGTAAAAGAAATAAAATCAGACACATTTTATTTCAAGTTTTAATTTTCAAATTATAAATATCTTTTAAGGCACTGCAATTGACTGTTAACTATTTTACCATTTTACACTACAATTATCACAGATTGTTATTTTACTTAGTGTGTTCACTAGTTCTTGAAATTGGCTGTTTTCTTATGAAACCAAATGTACAAACTGTATAGGTATGAATGATAAATAAACAACAATAATAATAATAACAATAATAATATCAACAGACTTTACATAATACAGTTTCTTGGACAATTACCAACATGACATAAATAAAGGCCAGCAAAATTTAGATTCTCATAAGATGTAATCTGGAAGTTTACCTTTTAATCCTTTTTTTACTCACCCCTTATTATTTCTGGTATAGCGCCAGCATATTCACAGCTGACTCCTATTACCTCTGCTATACTAGCACCGAGTTTTGCATCACCAACACCTAAAGTTACCTTTTCTTTCTTTTTTGACTTAGGTAAATGAGTTTCCAAAAATAGTTGCAGATCTCCTGGCAAAATTCCTGAAAGATAAGTAACTTAATAATAAAATTGTAATTTTAACTAAAGCAATACTTTTAAGAATATGGTTAATTATACTGCATGTGTTATTTTTAATACTTTCCTTCTTCCCTGCCAATGAGATGAATTATACAATTGTATAATTTTATTTGCTAAGATGTTTAAGTAAATGGGGCTATATAATTTTTGAGGCTGTATCTGCAAATTTTGTTCATTCATTGCTAAGAATATTGCATGTACACAAAATTTCATTATTTGTTCTTTTTGAATGGTAGCATTACTAGTTTAGTTTAGTTCCTGGAGCATTCAGTTAGTTTGCGAAGCAGTCACAGGGAATTATCAACATAGAATTTGTCATTTACAATTACCACAGTAGCACACATTCTACATTTAGAAAAAATATTGTAATATAAATAATTACAATAGAAATTAAAAAACAATACCTGGAACAACTCAGCCAAAACAACAAAAACCAGAAAAGCAGAAACAGGCAAATCACTCAATCACCAAATTTTACTATATATACTATATATGCTTACACTGATATAAAATTATTGCAGTGTTTTTAATTCAGTATAATATGTTGTTACTCATACATAAAGTGCCAAAAAAAAATATATACACACTTCAAGCAAAGAAAAAACTGTGTTAACATAACAAAATGTATTCACACAAACAGAAAATGATGAGCACTAATCATCTTAGACTTTTACAGTTATAACAGTTGCTCAAAATGCCACTATCAGCATCTATACACTTCTAAGTAGGTTGAAGTACTGATTGAGCAATGTTTGCAAAGGTATCCTCAGCAATTACAGCACATGCCATTTCAATTTCTTCCCCGAAGTGGGTTTTCTATGGTATACAACATTCTTAAAAGTTCCCCATAGGTAGGAGTCCAACAGAATTAGATCCGGAGAACATGGTGGAAACTCAATCTCATCTTTTCATCCTATCCAGTACCTTGGAAGATTGTCATCAAGCTATGACACGGTACTTCTTGCTGTGCGAGGTCTCCCAGATCTGACCTTGTGAACATCGCACGTGGTACTATGAGTCTGAAATGTTTGCAATTATTACTCGCATTGGCGGTTCTGTTCCGTACATATATCTCCATTGCCTTTGAACTTCAACTATATACTCGGTTTTCCAATACCACTTCAAAATTGATTTCCAATGTTCAAACGATAATCTTGGCTCCATTTTGTTGTAGCAACACTAGCATGAGTCACATCTGTTTACAGAACATCATATGATAATTTCGACTTCATTGTTCATTGTTGATTTACCTGTCATGTAGCAATGCTATCATAATGCATGTGAGTCACATCTGTTTACAGAACATCATGCTACACATTACTGTTGTTTTTCAGTCCAACTTTGAAACATATTAAATAAATATCTCTGTGAAGGTGAATATACATTTTTTGGCACCCTGGGTATATTCCTTTACAGAAAAATAGGCCTTTTTACAAAGGTATTTTTAAGAGCAAAACTCTTAAGGATTTACCATTGTTTATTAAGGCTTTAAGGCTAAAGGGAAGAGCATTTTGTACTAAAATGCATTTGTAATAAACTCCTTTTTGATGGCAAGAAAGTGTTCAAACAGGTCTATGCAGTTTTGCTTTTTGTCTGGTATTTTTTCATTAATATTTTGATTTTGTATAATTTTTTTTATTTCTTACATAAAAGTTCATGAGGGATAATATATATTCACATGGAGGAGTTAAAATTTCAAATTGCCTTAAGAGGTTTCCGCATGAATGTCTGCTATCCATACCAGCAATTATTTGTGTGGCTTTTTTCCGAGTTTCCCCCAAAAATAAGACCATATTTTTACTGAGTTGAAATAAGCATAATAAACTATTTGTTTAATTTTGAAGCTGTTTACAGTGAAGGTATTATATATTAATTTATATAATGCAGGTAAACTTCTTACATACTTCGCTTAGTATATATGTCGGCCCTGGTGGTATAATGGTAACCACACTTGCCTCCCAAGCCCAAGATTGTGGGTTCGATCCCGGCCAGGACCGATTGATTTTTTCGGGCGTAAAAATTTTAGTATGGCTTCCTTCGGAAGGAAAGTAAAGCTGTGGGTCCCGTGTCGTACATTTTATGGCACGATATAGAACCTCAAGCCTGAAAAAAGAGGCCTCTGAGCAAAATTTGTTGGCCGTTTCATGCCCTGATTTGAATGCGATACTGATGACCTGAGATGTTAAAGAGCGTCCATAAATAAACCAAACCAAAACCAACTTAATATATATAAGTTAAGACATGCTTCTGGAACCGTAGTTCCCATTTTCAGGTGTTGACCCATTGTTTCTTGGTGCTCGTGTTGGTCCCATGGAAGCTGTTGTGTTGTATGTGGTGACCTCTGGTGGATATGAAATGAATTTGGAAAAGTATTGAGGAAGGTTGAAATTCATTGTGATTTTTTTGGTTTTTTAGAATGAAGATATTTTCCCAGGCGGCCAATTCATATGGATTGTTTAATTCTTTTAGAAGTTTTATTTCGGGTATATTTCACAGTTTTGGCTCCAATAATGGTGTGTTACTGCAGATTTTTCCAACTGTTTTAATTGATATTTCTAAAATGTTTTTCTTCAGAAATGTCACATTTCTTTTAGTTTTCCTATATATTTCAATCCACAGTCTAAGCATTCTATGGCATATATTTCTGATTTCTTTTCTGTGGGTATCTTGTCTTTTGATTTTGATCTTAGGAGGTTTGATGTTGTATCTGTTGATCGGGGATAACTTTATATTGAACTTTTTGAAAATCTTTTCAAAATGATCATGGAATTATTATAGATAAATTAGCTTTCTATGGAATAAAAAACCAATATTTAAAATGGTTTATACCCTACCTTGACAAAAGGTAGTAATAAATTGTCTCTTTAAAAATAAAAACAATGCATCAGAAAGGGGAACAATCAATCATGGGATGACTCAGGGACCTGTTCTGGGCCCTTTTCTTTTTCTGATGTATATAAATGATCTCTCCTTATATATCCAAGATGTAGATAATACTTTTCTATTTTCAGATGACACAAGCACATTGATAAATGTAAATAGCATTAATGATTGTGCCATTAAACTAATTCCAGTTCTGAGTTCTTTGTGTCTGTGGTTCAAAGCAAACAAACCGTCTCTAATTCATAACAAACAAATATTATGAAAGTCATCACTCACAGATTTCCAAATCCCCTATCACAGATAGGACATTACTGATCAAAGATATTAAATTCCACAGTTTAATAATTGATAACCATCAGAATTAGAAACATCATGTTGGTCTTATCATATCTAAACTTAGCAGTGCGTGCTATGCAATATATGCATTTGTAATGCAGTAATTAAGACTTTAAAACTAGTTTATTATTAATTTATATAATGCTGGTAAAGCCTTTGCTAAATTACAAAATATTCCTCCTACATATACTCTTTAATTAAATGCAGTTAAATTTCATTAGTGATTTTAAAGATTTCATTTCCAGTTGAAATTCTTTTTCTAAACTCAAAACGATCTTTAACTAGGTTGTTACTTTCAAGACAATGGTAAAGCCTATTGAACACTACTTTTGCACACATTTTAGCAAATGTAGGTGAAATAGCTACAAGACATTTATTTTTTCTCCCTTTTTGAACAGAGGCTTCACTACCAAATACTTTAGCCTTTCAGGAAATACACCTGATGTTAAAGACTCATTACACAAATGACTAAAAGAATTATTAATTTCTTTTGCACAGGTCTCTCAATGACTTTGCTGTAAATCTCATCATAGCCGGAAGAGTTTTTTGGTTTTAGTTTTCTAATGATATTACTAATTTCTAGTGCAGTTATAGTACTTGGTTTGAATTCATTATTTTGACTGGGAAATAATGATTGTAAAATTCTTAATGCAGATCTCTTATCACCAGATTATAAATTTAAATTTTTTGTTAGATTAAGAAATTAACCATTAAACACATTTGTTACATCTGCAGCATGTTGCATCTCTTGACTGTTAATGCTTAAGATTATTGCTCATCTTCTTGTAAATTTTACCTGTTTGTTTTATTATATTCCAAGTAGTCTTAATTTTATATAACAAATTATTTTTGAAGAAGCCAAAACTCAAATTTCACTAGTTTTATTCCCCTTACTCCTAAAAACCAACACAAAGGACAAAATCCTGCCAGCAAAACAATCAGGCATTTATGAAAACAGTTGCAAAGACTGCAATAATAAATATATAGGTAAAACAAAAAGGAACATTTCCATACAGTTTAAGGAACACATGAGAAGTGTAAAATATAAACATACGGAAAAATCAGGAGTAGCTTACCATTTCTGGCAAGAAAACCATAAGTTCCAAAATGAACCAAAACTTTTAAAAGCTCTTCAAAAACCGATAGAATTATCGGTGTGGGAAAATATATTCTTGAATGAAAACAAAGGTCTTTTTAATTTAGGGTCTTTATTCAGCTTTAGCTCATTATTTACTTTTTTTATGTTACAAGATTTTTTAATTCCTTCAGTTAATCATTCTCTGCTCATATTATACTTTATTTATTTATTTTTTTTTTAATTTTTAGTGGAAAATGTGCTTTAAAATAAAATATAAAATATGTTAAAATTGTAGAATTTCCTGTTAACATCATTTCCACTATAGACACTATTATCATGAATCTTGCTGAAGTGCTTCCACCATTTTATTGAGGTTTGCATCATTGATATTTATATATATCTCTAACAACTTTTATTATTATATTTGTTCTTTGGGGCTAACATTACACCTTGTTCTTTCAGCAACTTTTGATATTATATTCAACAAATATGTAAAAAATTTATAAGTTGCACAGTAAAAGACAACCTAATACCAGAACAGAAATCAGGAGTTTATGAAATCAAATGTGCGGATTGTGATCAGAGATACATTGGAAAAACTTAAAAGAAATTTGGAATAAAGAACACTCATAATATTCATTTTAAACAGGTTGATAAATCTGCAATAGAAGCTCATTTATCGACCAAAATCATTAAATTAAACCAGAGACTAGGCTGCTAAAAGAACTTTACAAACCAACAGAACAATAGTTGGAAAAGATTTTTATTTTAAGAAAAATAATAACTTGAGGAATTTTGATTTCCTACCCATGGATGAATTCAGCAAGTTTCTACTAGAACCATCAAAGACCGCAACAAAAGCATCTTGGGATCCAACTGCCAGTTCCAGTAGTTGGTCAACAGCTGGTGAAGGAAGCAATTAGCTTCCAAAATATGTCCAGTGTTATGTAACTAAATGGAGTTAGGGTGAACAGTTTGAATACTAGGATATATTACTACTCAATTATATACAGCTTCCTAAGTACAATTTATTAGCAATTACAATTAATTTTGTATTTTTGCTCTCCAATTGGATTGTGCATAATTCCATGTCTTGTTTTGAAATAAACTTTGACACTGTCTAATTTTTTATTTGGTACATTCAGCCGAACATAAATGCAAACTCCTCTGTTAAGTAGTTTTTTCCTTGAGGCTTGTGCTCCCAAATAATAACCATGTAATGGTAATTGTGATAATTCCTGTTATTTCAAATGATATTCGGTTAGGCAGATAATGTATTGTGTTATATTATCACAAATTAACCTGTTTACTTTTTAGTCTTTTAATATTTTGATGAAATATATATACAGATTGTTTTTGCTTGCTGAATACTCTTCAACTTCACTTCATTTTCTATGCAAGCATTATCATTAATACTATTTTCATTTAGTTAACATTAACTGCTATTAAGTTTGGCTTAATGAATTTCTGGCCTGGATCAGCTGTCTTTATCTTGATCCAAGTCCAGGTGGATGTGAGCAAATTCTAATGCCAACACACTTACACGCCAGGCTTTAGAGTTCCAACCTGAGAGGCAGTGGATGGTAGCACAGTCCATTTGAAATACATACACTGAGAATCAATTACACTGAATGATGAAGGTGAAGATCCGGATGGAGCAATGGCAGTATGAGTGACAGGGGAAACTGTAGTACCTGGAGAAAACCTGCTTAGGTGCTGTTTTGTCTGCCACAAATCTTACTTGCAGGCTTTGGAATCAAACTCAGGCTGCCTCAATGGAAGGCAAGCAGTTTGAATGTGGATGTAATATGTGTTTTTAATTTTTTTTCAAACTATTTGACATATTATAAAAATTGCATTTTTACATGCCTTAAATTAAAACTTAAAATTCAAATAAAATTTATACAAGAAAGAATATGCATGAAATAATAACTTTACCTTCAGAGATACTGTTCATGTTTTCAAGAGCACTTAATGCTGTTTTAAATGGCAAGAAACCAACCAGTTTTACCACACTATTGAAGCGGCTCAAGTCAGTAACAGAAGCTTCAACTTGTGGTAACAGCATGCCAGTTTCTTCAAATTCCCTAACCTTGAACAGTGCATACCCTGCAGCATGCTCAAATAATACAAAAAGCTGAGACTGAAACAAAAATTACAAAGTGCAATGATGCAAATATTTCTTTAAATGATACATACAATCTATATAAACTATATGACAAAGCCTATTGTATATTTTATGAATTACAGTGTTATAATCAATGTTTATTCCTGTGGCTATGGCAGGAGTGTTTCTGGCTCCAATTTAATGAATAAATGCCTAATAAATAATTTAATTCTGACAGGATGAAGCTTCCTGGAATACCAGTACTGGACCGTTTTCTCAAGGAAAGGATAAAAATAACCTGTAAAAAAGACATGCATCCACATTATCTATTTTTGTACCAACTTTTAAGGCTTTATTTTATTAATTTACTTTTGTATATTTCAACATTCTTCCCTATATGGGTGTTATGGAATTTCATCTAACCAAATACTACACTTGGATAACTAAAAGCCACCATCTCGCCTTGTTGATGTATGCTGAAATAATGTTATACTCTCAGCTCTTGGCCTCTTAAGGGTTAATGAAATTTGCATTTGTTTATTTGCAACATTATTCACTTTTTGCCACAGACATTGTGGTCCAATATGCTGGAAGGAAGTTTTAAGATATCAAATGCTTTCACCAACCAAACCTTGATGCTTGTTGAATAACGGTGCAATAGATACCATGTCATAGACTGCAGAAGCCATATGTGCGCTCTAACAAAGTTATGAAATAATAAGGATTAGAAGCATATTCAACTTTAATTGAACATATATTTTATCTTTATTTATAGCACACCAAATCTTCCTGGTTGCAGTTCAACAAATTAGAGAGTTACGAGCAGAAATCAGCAATAGTATATTTCTGGGAACTGAAGGGCAAATTACAATATAAACAGGTTTAGTCATAAAGAGCACAAGAGTACTATAAACATGCTAAATAGTAAAATTATTACCAACATTATGGGGTTACGGCTTTTCGGGAGTAATATTTGTATAATCTGCCTTTTAATGCACTTATACTTTTTTTTATGCTTAAATTTTAACAAATAATACTCTAAGTAACAGCAATTATTATTGATCACTAACGCTTATCTTGTTCGCAAATGATCCTTTGACTTATGAGAGACTTTTTAATCCATACAAGACAGTATATGACCAATATTTACATAAAAAGAAACAGGGTTATCTCTTATTTTCATACATGTGCTTGGGTAACTGTCCTTGGAAATACTGAATGTGTAAATTATACTAATAACCATACTATTTATATCTAATATACATACAAGCATACTATATATATACCTAAAATACATACCATTGTAAATGAGAAACCTATAATCTGCACCTTTTTAGGATAATCTTAAATCTTAATAGCAATTTATTTTTAATATAACCTCATTATTAACAGTGTTGCCAAGCTCCAAACACAAACGGACCGTGCACGTTTCCAGAGCCTTGTTTCACAAGTGTATTAATGCAGGTTTTTGTAAAGTATGATCTTGTAACTTTCTGTTCCACGAAAGAAATGGTACACTGGTAAAGTATTATTAAAAATGTACAAATGAGCAAAATGGAGGAACAGCTGTTTGCCATACCTTGAATTAAGTTATGTCCACTCCTTAGGGATTTTAATGCACAGAGTAGATCATTGTCATTTCTGCAAAATGGTTGTTCCCCCACCCAACCCAGGATATAATGATATTTTAAATGTTTTATTAAGTATTTATCGATATTAAAGCGTAATAATCCACTTTGAGATCAAGGTCTCATAAGACTACATTTGCGTCAATTTCAGCCGTCCAGAGATGACAGAAGAATCGAGCTTCCCGATTTCTCGGTCATTTATTTTATTAGGTCATTTTATCCTTTATATTATTTTTCTTTTTTTAATATTACTTGACAATCATGTTCTCATAAGCATAAAGAAAATGGGGACATAATGCCAAAAGAGATTATTTTAAAACAGAATGAAGAGCAAACAGAAATTATTTTCCTGGCATGTAGCAAGAAACTTAAAAATACATTATTTAAGATCAGGCCATACATTACTGCAATATGCAACCCATTGTTGACCGCATAATTTTTGTACTTATCCCCCAGTGATTCGCGAGTCATGGTGTCTATAACGCAACCACAGGAAGTCGGCAATGCATGTATTACCAGATTTTTTTATTTATTTACTTCCATGTTTTACTTCAGTTTCCTTTCGTTCTCGGAGAAAATAAGTCATTGTTAAGTTTTCACCGAACTCCAGACAACCAACTACAGAACCGCCGTCAGCATGAAGACGCAAAAGTCTGACTAGCATGTTCTGAGCTGCTGTAATATATTGAATTCATTCCTTGAATTGAATATATTACACTACAGCAATGGGCAATTAATGTTTTTAATTTTTATCCATAGACGAGTGGTTATTTCAGTAGCATGTATAAATTGGTGTGTTATTTTTATATTTTCATATATAACTTACATAAAACTATTTATACGCTCTCACATTACACACACTGCTATAAACTCTTCAACGAGACATTAATGCAAAAATTCTGAAAATTACTTAATATGGACTTTTATACCTGTATGCTAAGATAAATATTATCTCTAACATGTTGAAAAATCAATTTTGTTCAATCTGGTAAAAGAGGTTTATTATCTTCAATTAAAGAAATACCAATAATATAAGATGATTTTTATAGCAGTAATATTGTATTAGACTTATAGTTACTCCTGTGAGCTCTTTTAAGAGCTATTGTTATTGTGTTGTTTATATATTATATAGCTTACGTTAAAGTTTAACGTACATAATAATTACTTTTGAAATTGTGACAAGCTATCAAAGTTGGAACAACAAAGCACTATTACATATTACTGAAGTGAATGAATCCTGATAGGTATGGGAGTCACTACAAAATTTTTATATATGCAACATTGAGCAATAAGTAGTTGCCATACTTTGTATTTTCACATACAGTATAACAAGTTCTATATATCAGCACCACTCCCTCTGGAAGTAATATGCCACTTGTTCTTTGACATAACATTCATCTTCTCTTCAACGTCAGCAACAGCTTCTTCTGGGCTGGATAATTAGTGTCTATGTAGTACATACTTCACATTTTATTACTGGAATAACTTGCACGATACCAAGTTGAGATTGCAGGTATGATGAAATTATTAATTTCCTGAAACTAGGAGCCGCCAGAGATTTAATTTTCATTTCTAGATTTATTGCATACGTTACACATCCAGTAATAAAGCATTTTTAAGATTTTTAAATCATCAAGACCATTCCAAACCTCAAAATACATTAAAAATTAATGTAAGTTTGATGCTTTCCTGCATGATTACAGAGTTCTATTTTGTCCCTGATCTAAATGTATTAACCACGACTTAATTAAATTTTAAAACCAATGTCATATCAAAACCACTAAAATGAAACTACTATATAGTCTAGATTAGACTAGTGAGTCGATTTTTTACTCTTATATTCCGCGTAGAACTGCTCAGAAAATGTTTCATGAGCTATTGCAGCTGATGAACCCTCAGCGTGTATACCCTCAATCTTAGGAGCATAGATAATATCAGATTGCTATAGTAGTGTGAACGAGAGACTACAACATCCCAGATTAATTAAAGATACAACAGTAAATATTATTCAGTATATTTATAAACAATGTGTATGAACTTCTGTAAAGGATTAAGGATACAAGGTATTTATGATGCATATGGCACATAGGTAACATAGTGGAGTGATGTTCTCTGGGAGACGCTATTGACCAACAGGCCAGCTAGCGTGAACCTAAGTTCCATCATCTTTTATGGTACATAAACATGTCATTTTCACTAATGGCAAGAATTCAAGAAACTTTAAATAGGGCAAAAATTTACGCCATTCTGCCATAAATTTATTGTTTATTGTGACATCACACATTACAGCACAGCAATTTAACATCAATAAATCGTGGTTACAAATAAAAACCACTAATTCTGAATTAAAGCCTACATTTTATTTATCGAATTGATCAAGTTAGTTAAGCCAATTCCTGTCCTCCAAATGCAGTAGCTTTGCAGATTCTGAGTGTTGCCAATATTATTTCTTTATTTTAGCAGAAGCAAAATATGTTAAACATTGTCATTCAACTATCTGCTAGAACAGCAATGGTTCCCAAAAAGATTATGCTATATTACTTGCAAAATATTCAATTTAACACTATACCATAATATAAAGGGCTACAGAATTAAATTTCAAAAATGCATTAAAGAGAAGTAATTTAGCTTCATTAATTAATTGCTTATTTACATTCATTTTAAGTTTGCAATGAATATGAAATTATAAATTAAGCATGCTGACTTACCATTTCCTAATAGGGTGTGAATGTACTATTCAGTTATCTGTAATGCCTAAAATGGTTTTTTTTTTTTTTTTTTTTTTTTTTGTAAAAATGACGAGCACACGTATAGGCAGTTTTTCTTCGTTGCACTCATGTTTCCCGAAATATATCTAAAATTAAATATTAGTTATTAAATGTATGTAGCACTTATTTCAAAACTGAAAAATTCGTCCTTGTTTTTTTAAATCCCCTACCATAAGCTGTTGCCACTTTTAACGATACTTAAAACTTTAAATAGTGTTACTACAAAGACAGTTCTATATAAACGAATTAGGAAAGCACATTTTACTTTACCCCACATTGTGTCTACTGTTACTAAATTTTGGGGGGAGGAAGGAGAATGAAAAGAAAAATACTATTTGGTTATAAATTCATGAATTTACCTACATTTTGTTGAAATACTGTGGAAAAATCTCATTATTCATTTATCACATTTTGTACCAGACATATGCACTGAGCATTTAAACATATGCTTTTAAATATTGATTACTTGAGTCGATAATTTTTTCAATGTAATGTGCATTTGTTATCTTCAAGAATCAAGTATAAATAGCCTTAAACACGCTGAAGTCTTATTTACCGCTCAGCATTTTCCGGGAAACGAAACGGTTACAATTCCTTCGTATTTCTTGGTATTGCACTCCTCCAGGTTACTTATATTATGTAGCTGTTGTGTACATTTAAATATGAGTCTTGATTTCTCAACAACCACTCCAATATCAAAACATGACGTAACAATGCTCATTTCTTCTTCGTTTCGGAACTGCAAAATACCACTTTCAAAGAGATTTCACATAATATTATTCGGTTTTCTTCTATTATCTGTGTGAATTTGGGAAGGTTGTGCATAGGACAAGTAAAATCACGTGCCAAACTCAACCTATAAGCGTCATTTGAAGTCGAGAGCCTGGTTTGTTTTGTTGTCTGTGAGTTGGTGTATGATATTAATGGTTTTCCATCAGTTTGAGCTTTTGTTTTCGTTTTAAAATGTTATTGGAAGTAAAACATGAAACAAGAAAAGCATAAACGTGTGATTTTGCACAAACTAGATCGTGAAATAATGTATAAAGTGTAGTATTTCATTAAGCAGGCGGCAGCCGATACACAGCACGTAGCCAGCAGCTTAGCTATTGGTGTTGGCAATTTGATTTATTTATGGACGTTCCATTCAATTCAGGGCGTGAAATGGCCGAAAAAGTTTGCTCAGAGGCCTCTTCTTTTCAGGCTTTAGGTTCTTTTTCGTGCCGTAAATGTACGAAACGGGACCCAGGGCTTTACTTCCCTTCCGAAGGAAGCCATACTTAGGATTTTTACCCCCGCAAAACTCCACCGATCCTGGTCGGGTTTGAACCCGCGATCTTGGGTTTAGAAGTCAAATATGGTTACCACTACACTACCAGAACCGACTGGGTGGTGTTGCCAAGTGCCAAGAACGTACGGTTGAAACTTGTGGAATTGATATGAGAACGGTGCAGAAAGTAGCTAAAGAAGCATGATCATCCCTGACTGATAGTGGTTCTGTTCTTTTTAGATCACGAGGGGAAAATCGTATACAAAAAAAAAAAAACAAAAAAAAAAGTAACTGGTCTAGATGACTTTGATAAAGCACGTAACTTGATTTTTGACATGTGTAAGAACATGGCGTTTCCTACTATACATAAGCTAGCAATGAAAATGAAGAATTCTATTGGGTTTAAAGGGGACTTATGCCTCGCTGCGTATTTTGAAGGAATTTGGCTTTAAAAATAGGCAGTGTAACGATGGCAGAAAGTTTCTTTTTGGAAAGAGGTGACATAGTAGTTGCTAGGGTTGTATTTTTAAGAGTCATGCATGAAATTAGAGATGCTGGCACATCTAATATTTATTATTTATACGAAACGTGGGTGAATAGAACTACACCGAAAGGATGTGCTGGTAAAGTGAAGCCTGCTTTGGAGGCGTCAAAACTGCAATTGGTAAAGGAGAGTGGCTTATTGTTTGCCATGTCGGTTCTGCAAAAAGGGGGTTTCTTCCAGAATGTAAATTAATTTTAGAACAAAATCGACTACCAAAGAGTATCTTTCTGAAATGATGTACTTTCTGCTCAGAAAAATTGTTTAAGGAACAATTATTTACCATATAGTGCCTACTTCTGTCATTGTTTTATATAATGCCAGGTATCCATTCATTTCAATTAGATAAAATTCCTTGCACAAACACCAGGAAGGCGGACATTATTACTTGGTTGTCTAGTAAGAAAATTCCGCATTCTGTAATACAGATAAGGGTGGATTTGTTGGTAAAAAGAAATGTCAGAATGCGAAATATACGAAACTGACATTATCGCCAGGAACCATGGTCATCGGTTAGTAAGACTTCCACCTTATCACTGCCATTATTATCCCATCGAGGTCGTTTGGCCAAGAGTAAAACTTTATGTTGCCCCTCCCCCTCAAAAAACTTTCAAAATTGTTCACGTAGGAAAAAAAAAAACTTACACACAATGAAGTTGACAGTGTAACATTTTCAGTGTAGGAAAACTGTGTAAGACACGTGTTTTCTGAATCAAACAGGATGCTTTCAGGAACGGAGGTTTGCAATCTCCGTAAAACATGTAGCTCTCTCTCTCTCTCTCTCTCTCTCTGCGGAATAGCGAGGTAAAACCCACTCAAATAGCTGCTCCCGACTCTATTGGAACTTTTCGAGTGATAACGTGAAGAGCAGAACTTGTAACATTTGCCCACGCACTTGTCACGCTAATAAGTACAAGTGTGAAACTTAAGAGAGACGCACTCCTCACCGCATTCCGTAACGGCAGCTGCGGCGGTAGTTTTCATCTTGCAGGGAAGAAAGCGCGAAGATGATGGGCTCGATTTTGTCAGTTCCTGCAAGGGAAATGCGATGAATGTTTATTTTTCGTATTGCAACAAAGAAAAAGCGATGAAATTAGCACCATTGTTTCAGGTTTTGAAAGTCTTCTGTTTGGAACAATCTTCCTCTTTTGGGACATTTCTTTAGCTTTGAACATGGTTGTTTGTTCGTTTTAGTAGCGAACAGCAGCTAATATTGCCTTTAAGAATGCCGCGTGTGTCTTCACAACTTCAGAGGAGGGACTTTAAAGATGGACGCCTAGGGAATAGGACATGCACCAGTCAATCAGCACGCAGCACTCGTCAGCAAACGCTTGCCCGCCCTGTGGCTCCACAGCCAGCGCCTGCCACCGCAGCCACTCTTCAGCCAGCGCCTGCTACATCTTCTCACGCCACATCGGTAGTTGTTCTGGCCCGGGGTCCAGTTGCACCTAGCACAATTTTTAAGGGGAAAAAATGTTGTGTAGCAGGATGCTCCAGCAGGAAATTTTACTCCCGAAGTAACGACACTCCCATCGCCAGCTCATTTGCCCTGCCCCCATATCCATCCCCTCCTTCAGATCAGCACACACACCGCAGCCGATCTATATCACCTGCGTAGACCAACAGCAATGAAGATCATCCAGCGCCGACTGTCAACACATACTTCGCAGTCCTTACCAGCGTGCACAGACACATGGCTGAAAACTACCTACTCCACAAAGCACAGACCCGCTGGTTCTTCGCCGTCAGAGCAGTATGTATAAGATCTATGTTTGGTCCCTCTCCACTTGCACGCCTAATTTTTTTAGAGGGAGACTGCAGCGTCGCAGGACATACTGGCTTACGAATATCAGGCCAGCAGCATTAGATCGAGCCAAATCGCAGGTGTTGCGCTTACGGCCGCACCGTTGAAACCTGCACCCCACATCCTCGCTGCCATTTCTGCGGTTCCAACATGTCGACTGCATTCAACATAACTTAAAGCTCGCCGACGCCGTTACTGTGCCTCATACGGGAAAAGGATACTTCGCGGGTCATGCAATGTGTCCACTTGCAACTGGACATTCACCACAAGCTATACCATCCGTGCACCCCAGAAATTCCATCGCACCAACTTTAACTGACCTCAGAGCATCACTTCAAGCAATTCAAGCCGTTACTCTCGTCTTCACGGAGCAGCTTAATCAGTTTAGCTCGCAGTTTATACCGCTTTTGGATACAACGCAGCACTTAGCCGAAAACTTCAAGATTTTGCAGGAAACTGTCGGAGGGGGCACCACACCTACTCCACAAACATCCAGGATCAATTATGACAGATACTGAAAAATCAGCACAAGGCATCCACAAGTCAATTCAGGGACGAAACAGAACAAACTAAGCGATACTTAGAAAGCTTAGCTCAAATAGGCGATATAGCCTGAATACTCCAAGCAATTACATCATATCCTGATAGCACTATACTATAGCATATCACAACTGATACACACCAGCTGCAAAACACACCATCACCCCCCCCCCCATCTATTCCTATCTTATTGGACACTCCAGAACGACGCGCAAGACTTCAGGCCTTCCAGGAGTGCCTAAAAAGACACCCTGCACGCCAACATTAAAACAAACAACAATTAATTGTTTGATTTTTTGTTTTTCTAAAAACACGCCTCATAATTACTTGTTAAAATTAATCCTTTAACCACTCCCACAATTTCCTTAAATTTGCTTGGGGACCAAGCAGGGTCATGCTTGGCTCCCGACACTCCATCTCACTGCTCCCAGTTACCAACTGGCAGCCAACTTAACAATATTAAGAGGGTGCTTAAGCGGTACCTTGCAAAATCACTCTATTACTTTCCCTAACCATACCTTTAGGCTTTAATTTAAAAAAAGCGTCATAACTTCAAGTTCTGTTGTTGTAAAAATTGCCTTAATGGTTTCAGATAACTCGCAAGCAATTTTATCTTTTTGTCCAGGTATGGGAGAGAGCAGTTGCGACTTTCTTTTTTGCTCACTTGGGCTAGTATTTCCTCTTATCATTGAGAACAGAAATCTCTTTCACTGTCTATTATTAAGTCATTATTTGCAGAATAACGAGGGCGTTCATTGGAGAAATGAAATTGACATATGCTGTATATGTGTTTACACAGTTCCATTTAATGCTGGAATCAACACACGTGCAAGAATATCTGTGTTTGCATGTATTAAATTTATTGCAGATTAATTTGCATTTACATTATCTTGCGCAAAAACATCTCTGTCACTTTCGATGAGGATGGTATTTTCCAACCGCAATCTTCCCTAATAGTTATGTCCTTGTTTATTTTCAGACTTTTTTGTTTGTGCCTACGACGAATGTCTTTCATTTTGATGATCAGCTTTCCTTTCGTAAGCACAATGATCTGTCGAACAGCTTGTATTTAACAAATACCGTTATAGCAAAAATTGCTTTATCCAGACGTTTGATTAGTTTTCCATGCTGAAGCAGTAATAATGACGTCTCTGATTAAAATACTACAGAATTTTAATCTTAACAATCAAAGATATTATAAATAGTATTACAGATAGTGTGTGCAATTTATGTATATTCATGTTAGTTGCTAAGTTATTTATGTGTTGTGTATCTGTTGAGTATTTCTTGGATAGTTGGCGTCAATATGCCGAGTCGGAAGAAAAAGTGAATGGCATTGTGCTAGGCGATGAATAGACGGCTAGCCACCCTTGGTTTTGTTATAACACTTCTTTTGTGTAAGACAAAGGGTCGTCTATTTTAACTTCTGTGGACTTTCGTTTTTATTTAACCTACAAAAGGGAACAGTAGGAAAGATTGAATAATAGAGGGTGAAAATGGAAAGTGAACTAAATAAGGAAAAGTAGAGATCGAATAAAAGTGAACGCTCAGGGAAGGATCAACAATGAATCTGAGAGTAGAGGTGCATGTACGCCCCTCAACGAATAGAGAGAATGTTTTAAGTGAAACAATGGTAAAAAGGGGAGAAGTAAGTCTAACAACGGGATGACGAAAATGTTGATAAAAAGGGAGTTTTGGAAAGCCATGGGAGAGAGTTTACGGAAACCATCGAGAGAGTGTTTTCTGAAAGCCATCGAGAGGAGTAAGTTTCAAAAAGCCATCGAGAGAAGTGAGTTTTTGGCAAGCCTTCGTGATAGGTGAGAGATTTGCAAGCCGTCAGTGAGTAAGCGAAGGGAATAGTAAATTCGGTATATAAGAATTGAGCGTTCGTGGAAGTATATAGAATTGAGAAGTGGCGAGAAATAGATTTTGGGGCAGTAAGTGTCGAACAGTCAAGGTGTAGAGAAAGAACCGGGCGGTGATAGTTAGTCACTGAGTTAAGAGGAGAGTCAAGTGATCTCGAAGTCCCATAGAACTTAGAAAGACGATCCTTTGCAGAGAAAGAGTGGCAGAAGGAAATAAACAGTTTCATCATCAGTCTTGTACTCTGCTTTCATATTCCCTAGTTCCCGACAATTTCCACCCGTTAACCTGAACAGGTAACGAAATATCCAGCTGTATACAAATACAAGAAGCTAGCCGAGGCAGAGGGACGCATCGAGACAGCGAAGCAAGTAAATCAACAATCCATCTCCAGTCGTAAAAAATTTGCTCGTATACACTACCGTCGCAATGCACATACATATATTTGAGCGTGTGATGCATTCGCTCATGCATATTGGTATTCAAACCATCATGCAACCTGTGACAGCAAGCCCAGAATTCTGCACTACTCAGGTAGTTTTTCTGGAAGTATGAAGCAAACTCAAAGGTGTAAGAGTCACAATTCAATTTATCTATTGTAGTAGGAAGCATTATCTCAAATGCGGTGGCATCTCTCTCTTCCAGTAATTTTCTTACAATCCTGTAAACATGTGCTTGTTTTTCTTGGCCATATACTTTTTTATATTTTTTTCTCCAGGCTCTGTCTACGTGCCATGTACAATAGTCTCATTGTTGGTGCTTCCATTATTGAAATCCAAACATTATAGAAGCACCTTGCTAAATCTGACATAAATACTTCAGAGAAAATATTTCCAACTCCCGACTTAATGTACTGGAAGAATATGGACAGCACCTGAAAATCACCCCTTTTGGGTATAAGGAAGGCACACGGAAACCCTTCCCTCGTGTAATCTAAGTTATGAGTTCGAAATCATAGCTATTAAGTTCATGCATTCCGTCAATACATACACAGTCATTTCCAAACTTTTTTTAATAATTTGTCCTATGCGATTCATTACAATTAATATAAAATCTGTATTTTTAAATTCCGGGTAGGAATAACTGACCATGACTTGTGGTTTATAAACAACACACAAGGGCTGTAATTTCAAGTAGCCATGCCTCAACACTAGCTCCATCACTTAGATGCCTGACTGATGAAGAGAACAAATCATAGCATCGTTCAATATTATATAAATCCTGTCTAGTTAATAGACGAGTTCTTTGAAATTTAGCATTTCACATCGAATCTCTAATTTTGGTCGGAATGGCTTGAACAGGAACTGTATTTGCAATATCTGCAGCTATACTTCTCTTTCTTTTTCTGACAGTCTTAAGTGACCTAAGTCATGTTGATGGCTGGCATGAGTTGAGATAAATGTGACTAGGCATTTTCCATCTTAGGCTTGCTTGACTCTTGTCTTTGCAAGTCATACGCCGCCGATTTTATTGCTTCCTTGCAATTATAAGTGTCTGGCACCTTTGCTTCCAGAAACAAAATTGCCTGAGCGATGATACGCACAATAATGCCTTACAATATTGTCAGACGTGCGAGAACCATAATTTGTTGTTAGCATCGACCCCGTCGTTTCCTGAATTTCTTGCTTGCAATTTTTAAAATCGTTAAACGAGAACTGCAGTTCTTCCGATTTTACTTTTATTTCATGTAACGATTTTAAATGTTAAAATAAAAGAAACTCCAATGTTGCTTCATGACTACATAGGCTGCAGGTCATAGTTTTCTTTATAGCTGAACCCTCACCACGGTAAATTCGCTGTTGGCTTTTGAAGATGGATGTATTATTGAAATTCCTGTTCCACATTTCAGATGATTCCTGTCTTTTTAGAACATGAAACTTTTCAGTGTACTTTAGAAATGTTGTCTCGTTCGACAATCAGGAGTTCGGATCTATCGGTTGTCACTCGGGACTGCAGCCAAGTAGCCTGTACCCAGCAGCAGGAGTTGCACTCGCAGACAAGTGATATCTCCCTTGGGTAAGTACAAGTACTGACACGCACTTACTAACTGAAGCTGCCATCAATCCTGGAGTGGTAGATCTGGACTTGACGTTCGTTTCTAATAGTAGTTCTGTTCTGAGAAAAATGAATAAGTTTAGTTTTAATTTGCAATATCTATTAAGGTAACACATTCTCAAGCAATTCCTTAGTGGGCTCAACAGAAAAAGAGAAGTACAAGACGAAAAAGAGAGGTTTCCTTTTAATTATACCATCAATTTTCATAGCAAATGTTTGATAACAAAATGAGCAGCCATAGTACTTCGAACTGAAATTTCCCACGCGGACACTCGTTTATAAGATTATAAAAATTGATCCATAATGTGAGTGTACACATTATTACAGTAGTTTAATTACAGGGCAATGAAGGTGCAGATTCATCATCATCATCATCATCATCATCGTTCGGAGTTCGTGGTCGCAAGAATTAAGTTGTAGACTTAGATGTTGCGTTTTGAACTTGCTTACATTATAGTACAAATATAAATAAAGTAAATGTACTGTGAATTATTCTTGGTAATCTTTGAGAATGGGGATACCCACTCATTTATTTTATATTTTCCATGATGCACGAGGGTTGCATGTGGGCTTGTGCTTTGCTACAAGAGTAAATGTAATCTTGTAGGCTACGGTGGGAGTGAAACAGCTGGGCCTTATTCCATAAGATTATGGTCTAATACAGAGGTTCTCAACCTTTTCCAGTGGTGTATCATTACATTTAATGCAGATATTAAATGTACCAATAAGGAAATTTTATGAAGGAAGTGAGTGATTTTTGTAATACAGTTAGTTCGTTAGTACAAGGGTCAAAATAAGCATTTCTCTACATTTATAACAATTATAGTGATTTATTTCTTTCTTGTAAGTAGTATTTATAATTGGGTATTTAGTAGAGATTCCTATTCAATGGGTTGTTCTGTGAAATGCCTTAAAATTAATTATGTAAAGATTAAAATAAAGTGAATGAATACATAAACTTAGACAAGCATATATTACTGATACTGGTACTCCAGTACTCAGACTTATAACCAGTAGAAGTTATTAGCTTTACAAATTTAAAAAAATTCTGATCACACTTTTGTTTCCATGCGAAAATTATGCTTGTTTAGCTAAACACAGTTCTATATTCTTTGGTCTGATCTGATTTAATTTTAGTCGTAATTTGGGATCAACATTCAACTTATTTCTGTACTTCTTTTGATATAAATTAGGGAAAACAAATTCATATTCACATAGGTAAACAGTCACAAACACCAACAACAGTTTTACAGCTTTTTCTGAGATAATTGGATATTGTTTGTTTGTTTTTTTTTTTTTTGCCAGTCAGAAATCAGTTAAATCCATCTTCTTGATCATTTGCCTTAGAATTCCATCATCAATTCATCTTTCTTGAAAGGAAAGATGTCAGCAATAGAAAATGAGTCTCTAATCCAAAATTCTGAATTCAGGTTTTCAGGGAATTATACATTGAAATCTGAGATGAGACTCCCAAGGTGCTCCTTAATATTCACTGCTAGTTCACATTGAACAGGAATGTCATTTTCCCTTGAGAAACCATCTAATATTGGAAAGGAAGATCTGTTTCTAACATTGATTTCTGTTATCATGAAGCTTAGTTTTTTTCTTAAGAGGCACAATTTTATCTTGTGTACCAAGAATATGGAAATAAGCACACCCTACAAACTTTTGTTAGCTGGTTGAGGTGGCAAAATACATTTGCTAAGTAAGCCAATCGGGCAAGCCATAACTCATCAGTAAAACAATTGAAGTCCGAGGAGAGTTTAGAAGAAAAATCTGCACTTTTGAACACAAGTTCAAACTGGTGGCTCAATACATTTCCCCCTGAAAGCCAACTAACTTCAGTGTGAAATAAAAGGGAATTATGTTCAGCATACACAAAATGGAGAATAATCGTGAATTCATAGCTCAGGACTTAATGAATTGACAACTTTCACACTTTTATGCAAAACTATCTTCTGAATCTGGCACAAACTACATATAAATCTGACAATTTGACAAATAAAATCTCACGCTCAACAACAATAACCCACTGCTTTCTTAACTGTAAATACATCTTGCAGCTAAACAAACCAAAAATATATCTCATTGTAGTCTAATCAAATATATTCGACTGACCCTGTCATGATCGTAGAATTAAAATTAAACTTCCATATTATTTTTGTACAGTGTAACACAAAGGTTTTTGTGATAATGTGAATTATAATCATTTGTTTCCATTTAGTTTGTAAAATAAATGTTAAATTATATTATTTGCAAAGATTTTTACGAACCACCAGTAGCTCACATATCATTAATTGTATGCATATCTTAGGTTGAGAACCCCTGTTCTAATACATAAAGTGTATTAGTGCAAGTCCTTGTAAAGTATGGTTTTATAACTTTCTGTTCTACATAAGAAATGCTAAAGTATTAGTAAAAAGTTACAAATGACATATAAGAGCAAGATGCAGGAACAACTGTATGCCTTAAGTCGCTATACCTTGAATTAGGCTATGTCCACTCCTTAGGGAATTTTAGTGCACAGAGCAGATCATTGTCATTCCTGAAAAATGGTTCTTGTTTTTTTCTCAAACATAATCATAATTTAAATACTTTATTATGTGTTTATCAATATGCAAGCATAATCCACTTGGAGACAACCCATATAGGAGCATGAATTTCCGCCATCAAGAGATGGTAGAAGAATCGATCTTCCCTATAGCTCTAGGTCATTTATTTTATTAGTACATTTGATCGTTTATACTTATTTATATCACTGACAGTCACTTTTCTCATTATAAGCAAAAAACTGGAAAAATTGTGTCTAAAGAGATTATTTTAAAAGAGAATGAATAATGAAAAGAAATAATGTTTGTGGGATGTAGCAAGAACCTTAAAAATACATTAACTAAGATGCTGGTCTGAAATATGCATTTGGAACAGGAAATGCCAATATCAGTTATAAGCCGTACTTTAATTGCACTTAACCCATCTTTATCATTGTACACAAATATTTATTCTTTCTTTGTGTATATTCCTGCTCATCATTATCATCACTTTCACTAATACTTAGCACATTGGGGTCAACTGACTGCCAAAGTCGTTAAAAAAATATAATAAATTTTGTGCTAGTATTAAAAATTACCAATATTCCCACCTTGTAGAAAAATTTACAAATTATCAATGACCAATTAATACTAATACTTGTGGAACAGAACAACAAAAAATCACTTGTACGTCCCAAGCATGGAGTTGTAAATAACAAGAGCAGCAGAAACTTTTGTGGTACAGAATTTTACTACTAACTACAAGTTACAGTTCATGTACTAGTAACACATTACACCATGCTTTTGTGGAACAGGGCTATGGAGTCAAAGTAGAGTATATGTTTGTGTAACAGGAAATTGAAAGCTGGCAGGAAATGTCCAGAATAGCCATGAAATGAATTATACACTCTTACATGTGTGGACATTTTGCAAATTGCTCTTATGCTTTTAAATGCATGTAACTCTGTGATTTTGACAATTACAAGACATAAAGTTCTTTTCAGCTATGGAAGATGAGGAGGCCGGCAAATAGGGCATGAAAAAATTGTACCCTAATTTAGGACAGAAGTGTAATAGAGGCCCAATTAAGTTGTTCCAGCTGGCCCTGCAGATTGGGAATGTAATTTTTTTCAGGGTATTGGGAAAGGCTGGAAGCCAGAAAGTTCATTGGAAATTCATTTAAATGCATAAATTGCCATTTTGCAATGCACTTATTCAAAGATTAATGAATGAGGCATTGCAAAATTTGCATCTTCTGAAAAAGCATGAGAAATTGCTCTTTTTTTTTTCACCTATAGTTAGCAACCCCTTATAAACAACCAATAACAAAAGAGTAATATTAGTCCTGCAGTGAATGCAACTCAGTGCTTGTGTGCTTTTATAATTGTTTGTGATTATCTGTGCATGTGTTATAATAATGTGCAATTTGCTTGGTAACATTTCCACTATGCCTCTTCCACTGTATAATGATGTGTTTTGACTTCAGTGAATCTCCTTGTGCAATCTGCTCACTTGAAAGATTAATAATATTTGAGAATAGGATACCCTAGTTTTATATTTTCCCATGATGCACATGGTGGAAAAGTACCTTTATTACTCAACATAATCTCCCTTTACAGTAAGACACTTGTTTTATCATTTCATAAGCCCTTGGAATCCAGCAACATAAAATGTTCTGAGCTGGTGTAGAAACTTCCCTTTCTACATCTTCATTGAAAAAATGTTCACCCATAAGATATTGTTTTAGAGGACTGAACAAATGGAAGTCACTTGAATCAAGGCTAGGTTATACAGGAGATGTTCCAGGACATTCCACTTCAAAATTTGCAATATCTCATTTGTCTTGTTAATGGTATGAGGATGCACATTGTCATTTAAGAGCAACGTGCCTTTGGTGAGAAGTCCTGATTGTTTCTGTTGAATGGCCTTACTAAGCAATTGCGATATAATACCAGACCCATTAACCTCAACTTAGGTATTCATTTTTTACACTAAACTCCATTCATTTACAAAAAAGTAAGACGCATTTCGGGAGAATGGAGTTTAGTGTAAAAAATGAATACCTAAGTTGAGGTTATATTGCCACTACATTGTCAACAGCTTCGTAAGTACAATACCAGACCCATTGTTTGTATTTTATGTGTGGGGACAGCATGCACAGCACCTATCATGCACAGACTTTGTAAAAACTAACCTATCATGCATTACGAGGTAGGCTATGCTGTACGAACAAGCAATAACAATGATAGCCACAGTGTATAGGTACCCTTCTATCTGCATGAAGTAAGTCTTCAACTCATTCCAAATTCATCTTTCTGATCATATTTGTTGACCAACGTATGCACTGTTCATCTTTGATACATGTTCATCCTTCAGGGAACTTCTGCACCCAGTTGTAACAGGCACTTCTCACTGTAGACGGAAAGAATTTCTTTATAAATGTTCTTTAATACCAAACATTTTGGCCACAAAAATTGCACTACCCAGTAATGTTTGAGGGTTATGCATTCACTCAGAGATATTGCCATTTTGTAACTACTGTTTTGCTATTGTAAATATCAATTGTCATGTGTTGAATGTCACTAATTTCCACTGGATTAATACTGCTATCTAGAGGCGATATCTCAGGAGCCTCATGCAGATATATAATATTTCAAATCAATTTGTAATTTACTTAATTACTTACCTCATATATTTGCAGTGATGCAAACAGAAATAGCCATGCATTGTACTAATTTGTAATTAATGTGACAATTGAAACTTTTTAAATCATATTTTCTATTATCAGCCTAATATTTTGCTATGGTCATGTATTATGCTCATATTTTAGACTTTGATTGCAAATAATGTTGTATTTTCTTCTTTTGCAGTATTAGAGGCTCATAAGTAAAAACTGACTGAGAAAATGAATATCAGTCTAGATATTAAAGAAGAACAAAAAGACGCTGATACATATTCACTTCAGTCGAAACAACTAGAAACTCACGGGGAAAATTCCTATGATAAAGTTCATGGTCCTGAGTTAACAGTAAGCAGCAAAAATTTAGTTTTAAAAGTACAGTACCATTAATAGAAAATGTTTATTGTTTATTTCTAGAACTGAAAATATCTGTATAGAATTTTAGCATGGTGTACATGACAGAAAATCTTTGATATACAATGTTTTGCTTATGTACATGGAAATTTTATCAGTAAAAAATGTTCTAACACCAGTGCTAAATAGATAATTCTGCTTTTGGTTGCTTCCATCATTTTCTGGAATTTCAGGTGGTTTCATTCTTATGATCACAATAGTTATATAACATTATCTTCAGTGCTATTGAATTAGTTTTGCACTTGTTTAGTACCTGCTTTACAGTGTCTTCATTCCTGCATGCCATGTGCAGCAAACTGTTGAATTTCATTGTGCAGTTGAATCAACTGCAACTGCAGGTATTGATTCATTTAGTGGCTTCATGGAAGCAACATGTTAAACACAGCTTGTACTCTGAACCTTTGTTAAGATTTACTTATTGTTGTGTGTCATTATACCTAATATGAGATTTGCATTAGAACACAGCATATCCAAGATTATTGTATGATTGAGTTGAACTACACATTCTTTTTGGCTGCACTTGTTTTATTTATTTATCACTGCTATTTAACAGAAATCGTACAAATAATGCAAGGGAAAATTGTGGGATAGATTGCCTTCAGTAGGCATCCCTAACTTGCAATTACCAAATTTGAGAAAAAATATGATGTTTAAAGAAGATAAGAAATGACAAAACAGATGTGGATTATGGAAGATAATGGAGTAAGAGTTGCAGATTATTTTGTTTACTTAGATGAATTGAATCAAATTTTATTTCCACTTAATAATACAACATGCTTCCATAGTACAGTTTTACAATCATTCAGCCATACAAGCAAATACAACCATAGTCACTCTAGTAAATGTTCCAGAGTTGCTGTGTAACCAAGTGGCCTGAATAGTTTCAACCTTGCGGCTCCTCAACTATCAGGCAACTTACATCTAAATGTTTTAACTCAATGAAAATTCTGCTTAAATTATGTTTCTAGCCACTTTGGTTCTTTATTTTTACCCATTTTCTTCAACCATTTTCCTTTAACCTTACCTAAATAGTTCCCAAACTCCAAGATTTTCTGCTTGTTTTCATATTCACCAACTTTATTTCCTCTTATCTCTGTTGGTAGGTTAGCTCACTTCTCAATCATAAGTTTTGCTCTCATTTCTTTGGTTTCTCCACATTCCAAAACTGCATGCCAAAAACTATCTTACATTCAACACATTGGACATTCCTTTATGTTTAAACCTCCTCTTATTCCTTTCAGATTCACTACCCCTGTCTGGGCCCATGCAATTCCTCCCTTGTCCACCTGTCACGATCAACATAATTATCTCTGCCCCATATCTCCTTTAACCCCCATAAACCTTCCTTTAACCTGCATAAACCTTCCTTTAATCCCCTATAAACCCTCCTTTAACCCCCTGTAAAAACTATCTAATATCTCCTGTCTTTCCATATCATCAATTTTTTGTTTATTTTTTTCCAAAAACCTCTTTCTTTACTTCCATTATTATGCCACACTGTACCCCAGCTGATTTTTTCCATAATCTCATTGATTCTATTTACCCAAGTATTTCCTCCCCCCCACTTTCCCTTGCATCACTAGACAATGTTTTAATACAATTCTCTTCTAGATTGTTTATCCTAAGTCATTATTTCAGAAATCTTGTCATTAGTTACTCCCTACTGTTCCTAATTCAGTTTGATCAACCGCATTTGGTGAGCTTTTTGGTAAGTCCATAATTTGTTTGCAGAAATTCCAATGAATCAATTCTGCATTTACCCATCCCTCATCACTACCGCAAATTTCTACCCCAAACATCATTTTAGCCTCTACTACTATCTTATATATTTTCTCCAACCCTTTATATGCATTACTGGTACCATGCATACAGGCAGTAATAGCTTTCAAAGCTACTACCTTTTGCTAGAACCTTTCTTTTTTGCTCCCTCCACCCTCCACTCTTGCTAAGCTAATACCCAAATAGTCAAATTTATTAATAATCTCAATTTCTGCCCCTTCCCAGTTGGTACTGTCATTATTTTGTAACTGGTTTCCATTCTTATATACCATAATTTTTAATTTTCAAGTATTTATTCCTAGTCCCCGCTTCTTACAAAATTTAGAGATTAGTTCAATTGATTTCACTAGACCAATGTTGATAATTGACCCCACTACCAAATCATCTGCAAATAATAGTCCTGGGATTTTAACATTTTCAATTGTGGGCATGTGGGTATTAACTTTGCTAACTTCCTCTAAAATATCATTAATAAATAGGTTAAACAGTATGGGACTTAACTTATATCCTTGTATTAGACCTATTGTGTTCAAATTATTTGGAGTCACCCTATCCTGAGCCATCTTAACACAGTACTCATTTTCATATTAAATTTTGTATTGGTTTTTTAAACTTGTTGCTAACTCCTATCCCATTGAATTTTGATTGCAATGTCTTACGGTTAATTGTATCGAATGCCTTTTCAAAATCAACAAACACATGTATAGTCTCCCTCTTTTGTGGCCTAGATATTTCTCTACTATTGTACTTATAATGAAAACAATTGTCCACTGTTCATATATTTATCCTGAAGTCTGCTTGGAATTCAGATAATTTGTTTTCTTGTATTTACTTAGTTATTAAATTAATAGTACTGAAAAGTTGGCCTTACCTAAAGGGAGATGTCTGCCAACATCTGATGATGAGAGCAATTTACCCCTGAAACATGTACTATTTTTTTATATAAAATGAAGCGGAATATCCAGCTTTGATCTAGAAATCTTTATCACAATTAATTTAGCCAATAATGTGTGTTTCTTTCTGTATATAATTATTACCAGATTCACTGACATGAACAAACTGATTGGAAAATTGTATGTATAGCATGGGAGATTAAGAAAATGGCTTAATAAGTGTAAATAAGATAAAATACTTCACAATGTACAAAATCTATAATCTAAAAGCAAGTTGTTTGTAATATTCTGAAACACCATGAACCATTGCCCGTCAACCTAGAGCCATTAGAAGATTATTCCCATGTATCTTGTCTCGAACCTAGCATTGTGTCATTTTTAAAGGGGCCAAGTCATTAAAGTGAACGAAAAGCAGCTAGCTTGGATTGGAATAGAAAGCCAGAGAAATGGATTTTAGGGGGACCCTTTAAAAGTTGAAATAACCATTCAGAGGTGTACCCTCACACAGATTTTCCAGAAGATTCAATGAGATGACTAGATTTAAGGGAAAGTTACAAGGAGCTTCCTGCAGTCAAAATCAAACCGTAGCATGGCGTCCAAGTCATAAACATTAAAAATTCATTCAAAGAGTCCTTTTTTGGGGTACTTGAGTTGGCATTTAGATTTCTTTGGAGTGAGTTGGTGATCATAATTCACAGAAGTTACCTGCAGTTTTATTGGATTAGTTGCCATTCAGATTTCAACATTAGTTATTAATATGTTTACGGAATTTGGGAATCCACACAGTGAAACTTTTGTTAATCTTATTTTGATTTAAAGTAAAACACTAAAAATCATGTCGTCACATTAAAACTCTCTTTAAGTTATTACTTTTATAAGTGTGTTTGTGAAACTTAAAGAGAGTTTTAATGTGACGACATGATTTTTAGTGTATTACTTTAAATCAAAATAAGATTAGTTATTAAATTTGCAGCAAGTCGGTGCGGTTGCAATTTTGAATAGTGTTAAAGTTTACACAGTTATATAGCTTGCAATAAGTGAAAACTGCCCCTGTAGATAATTATTTATATACACATAGAACATTATTAAAAGTGTGTGAATGAATTGAGAATTATAGTGCCAAATTATAAAACTGCTGTGAGTGTACTGTCTGGTGAATTTTTCCATTGTTTGTAAAGTAGTGCAGTTATCCAGTGAACACTTGTACAGTAGAGAATCAGCCTATTTTCAGTCCCAAAATTAATAAAAATCTTAAGGAATCTTTCTTCCTAGAGGCTCATGGCAAGGCAGTAACAGTTATAGAAGATTTTAATAAATCAATTGCAACAATCTGTTTGACATCTCTTCAATTAGCCCAGTCAGGCTATCTTTCTGCCCCTTGATATAGAATCGAGGAAAGCTCAAATATTACACCGAATAGAACACCACGATCAATTGGAACTGGTAGTGGCGATTTCAGATCACATTGGCCGAGCAAGTACCCATTGACAAGATGTATGAGTGGGATGACAACTGGAAGGAACTACAAGATGGCCAGCTCAGCAATCATTGGCATGCTTCACTAGTAGACCCAGAACCAATCCTTCCAAATACTAGTATCAAATTATCCTAATAAAGTCTCAATCAAATGAATCGATCTCATCTTAATACTGCCTGTTCGAAAAGGTGTTCAAATAAGCTATCGATCAGTGGTCTGATTAGCTCACTTTCGCTGCCACAAGACCCATATGGTATGCATGGTAGAGAGGTTTGCTAATGGTAGCTTACAACAGTGCATTTTTCTCGAAAATGACCGATTCTTGTAAGCAGCTAAGTCCAGCCACAAATAAGAAGAATGTCTTTGTTGATGGAGAAACAATAATTTCATGTTCATACTCTTTCATTACTGCATCTAAATTTCCTTCCTGTGTGATATTATGCACAGTACAAGGATTATGTTTTGATCACTCATGTACTTGCTGTGGAAATTCTCAAGTTACATCATTAATGAGAGGCTGATCCTGAGATATGAGATTCTCATAGCAGCACTCATGTGCAGGTGCTCTCACATACAAGGACGAGGCAGAACAATCTGGCACCTAACTACCTTTATTTGTATATGTAAGTGAAGTTAGTGTTAACATATTTAATACACTGTAATAGAATATATAATAATTCCATTTTCGTACATTCCTAAGTGCAATTTAAATAACCATGGCCTTAGTCTTCTTTTCTTTTTACTTTGAATCCTCACTCTTTACAGTACCTTTCAATTTCTAATCCTATAACTTATATTGATTCCACTATTAAATCATAATTTATTGGCATACGGCAGTAGACACCTTTTAAGCCTAACTTAATATCTATGAAAAGCTAAATATGATTGGGTTTAATTTTAAGACATATTTCTGATCACTTGCCCCTCTCATTTGTTACAGAAAGATATAACTATTATATTGCAAATTTCTGCAATGTATACCATATGTATACCATAACTTTTCTTGTAATTGTGTCAAAAGCTTTCTCAAAAATTTACAAGTATAGTGTATAGTTTGCCATATTTTAATAACCAAAATTTATAAATTAATGTTTTAATGATTATTCTTTGTTCTACCTTTTCTATATTTTGATTGAAATGGCAATTATGTTTTACTCTCTTCTGCTCAGCATTTTATTATTTCTTCCAAAATTAGACAGTAATGAAATTCCTCTATAATTACACAGAATTCCTTCACTTCCCCTATATATATTTTTCATTTTTTTATTTACTGATTATATACTGTTTGGCATTCGGCTTCATGTTTATAGTAATATGTAATTACTCATTTATTATATATATATATAAATCTAACTATTTTAATTTCCAAGAATCCTCCATAGTATAAACATAGTTTTTGTTTTGTTTTATTTTGTTTTTTTTTTTTTTTAAATAATCTAGAGATTGAAATGCCTTTAAATGGTAATTTATTATATGGAATTGCATCTTTATATATGGTTTTTGTAAGTCTGTGATATTGTAAGCATATTATCCCAGCTGATCTAGTATAATGCACATGATATTCTTCATTATTTCTAAAAGGTTGTTCATTTTATGAACAAAAGGCAAAGTTTCTAATATATATATGAAATATAATATTACAAAGTTTAACTCCTTAAAAATTGGTTTTCTGGGAGTATGGAATGGTAATTGCTGTATTATTCTTATTTTCTTTTGCCCTTTAAAGACCATAAATGATAAACTTGCAGCTTCCCAAAAGGGTATATATAAGTTAATATAAAATGCACATAACCAAAATATACAATTCTCAAAATATTTTTAGTGCAGCTCTCACTTAACATATGCATTGCATAAGATATTGCTGCTGATGAACCAGGGAGTGGGGGGGGGCGGGTGAGCCAATGAAATTGGAATAAATTTTGATTGGAGTCAGTGCCTTCTGGAATTGCCAAAGGCACTGTTCCTAATTGTTATATTTAAAAGTAATGTTTTTTTTTATTTCTGTTTATTTTGTATTTAAAAAAAATGTATCTGATGTATGAGAAGTATATACTACTGCTACTGCTGTAGGGCAGCAGTAACTGTGATAGGATTCAACATGTCATTGATGAAATTATTAGATATTGTGGAGAATGGGACTGAGGATAAATAGTAATAAGTCAAAGATAATAGTATTTAAAAAGGGAACAAAATTAAGAAAAGATGAAAGATGGTTTATAAATAGAAACCCAATAGAGGTGGTGAAAGAATTTGATTATTTAGGTGGTGAGATTTACAAATAATGGAAAGTGGGAGGTCCAGTGCACAAGTAAAAATTAGCTATGAAAGCTGTTGGAATAAGCCTGTATAAATTTCCCACATTGTCAATGAATGGCTAGAAAGATTATATGAGGCTGTGCTTGAGTCAAAGATTATGTATGCAGTGGAATTTGGGGAGTGTCAAAGGGGTGAATAAAAAGGTTGATGTACTGCATGAATGTTTTATAGAGAGGTTCTGGGGTGACCAAAAAGTTTATCAAGGGGGATAAGTAGGAAGAACAGGAAGGATAAAAATAACATTGGAAAGAATCTTAAAATGTTGGGTTAGATGTTTGAAATTAGACTATAATGATGTTCTAAAAGAATATTTTACGTACCAAAGAAATGTATTAGGAAGATAGTGTTGGCTTGGACCATCTGTGGTGCCTCATTAGTAAAAACAGGCCTTAACACTGTGGGGCAAAAAAAAAAAGTATTGGTTTAGGGGGAGTGGGCAAACTATTAGAAAAAATTGGAATGGGAGATGTATGGCATTTAGGTGAAAATAATGTTTGTGGATTTTGGAAAGAAGTGAGACAGAGGGTAGAAGACATGGAGAGGCAAGAGATCTGGGTTAGCTTAGAGAACAATTCCTTAGATTTATATACAGTAGTTCAAAGAAATTGGGGGAAGGAGAAATATGTGTACATTTGTGATCAATTTGGAAGAATAGGTTTTGCATGGATGCATTGGGATATTATATCTAAAAGGATTAAGGATAAATTGTAAAGAAGGATGCATTATGTGTGGGAAAGTGGAAAGTTGGTTCCATTGTTTAATTGAATGTGAAATGGTAAAAAGGTGGAGATACAGTATCTGGGATGGAAAATGGGACAAATTACAACAAGTAACAAGAAAAATGTTATCAGATACTACAGTAGAGATAATTAATAAAATAGGACAAATTTTAGGAAAAGTAAGGGATAAATGGAGAAGAAATATAAATAAGTAGCTTGAGGGCACACTCAGTGATTAAAATTAGTAATTTATTTTTATAAATTATATAAGTATATTATTTTTTATAATTATTTTCTTTTCCATACACATAACCTGATGGTTAAGATACGGGAGAACCTCAGTTTTATTGCTAAACTTTTACAGATTTTGTATGTTTATGTACATTATGGTATGTAAATTGTAATTGTATAATTCTGTAAACTGTACTTTACATTATATATAATATTGAATAAATTCATACATTCGTTCATTCAACATCAGCTTGAAAGTCTTTTAAATCTTTGTTCACCTCCCACCCTTTCCATTTTGCTCTCTCTCTGTAGAATCACTGCCCTCCTTACCAAATTTTGCATACTCCTACACTAGTATCAAACCATTCATTTGCCCCATATTTTTCTGCCACATATTTCTACATGCATGTTTTAAAACAAATTCACATCTCTGGTGTTATGCTTTACACAAATTCACCATTTATCTTGTATTTATATAATTTTGTCATTTCAGAATTCAGATTGTAATAAAACTGATCACTTCTCTCATTATTCCACTTGAATGCTCTATTTCTATGACAGACTTACACTTCATTATATTATTTACTTTGCCACCACTCACATTGCATAATGAGAACATATAAGGAAAGTACAGACTCACACTTCTACATTTATTTTATTGTCTCCCCAATAACTATTTAAATCAGAGTGTCTCAGGTACAAATTGGCCAGTTGCTTGGCAGCTCTGGCTGCAACAATCTGATCTTTTAATCCTGAGCAATCAGATAAGATATCTAGCAAACCGAAACCACTAACTTTGTAATGATCCAGACTCTCACAATTACAAAGTTATAATTACAATAAAAATAAGCACATAATTCATCATAAGAGAAGTTGAAAATGGCCTCTTGGTGCATCATAATCCTGGCATCTATTTAGGAAATTTTCTTTCATACAACATTGGTTATCTTCCAAGTTAATTTCTATCGTGATATTGCTCTTGTAATGTATGGAGGTTTGTCCTATGTACTGTAAGTTTCCCATGGTGTGAGATTCCGGGAGTACTTATGTGTTAAAGATGCTGTATAATACATGGAACTGTTGCCAGTTCTTAATTAATCCTACCTTAATAGAAGAGTTCCTCATTTAAGAGCATTACCGTGTAAACCTCTTCCTTCTGTTTTTATAAGGTGACTGCTAAATCTTTTTCCATTTTGTGAACATTCCATACTCTATATCCCTCACTTGACCTGCTAGTGTTTGATTACAGATGATTATGTAATATGTTATTGATCTGTAGCCTCATGCTATTTATATAAACTTGTGCATACCTTTCTGCTTAAAGAACTCTCTCCCTCTAATTTGAAACCGAACAATTTCTGAAGAATTTTTATGATTTTGCATACATTATTATAAGACCGACAAGTTACAGTAGATAGAAAAGTTTGTAGTGCTCAATTTCAACATGTGGCAGCAAATAAATTTAAGGCAGAAATAAATTGTTTCCAAGAGTTAGATTGTTAAACTTATTAAGCTGGTAGGAATAGCCAATATTCTGAGAAGCAAACTGAAACACTCGTTCTTGTAATCCTTTTTTTTTTTTTTTTAAATACTCTCTCTTTTTCTTTTTTGAGTAGGTAGGGGAACTGCCATTTTTTTTTTTTCGGAAAATTGAGGTTTATGGATTCTTTAATAAATTGAGCATGACCATAAATGTAGCAGAATACTTTGGCTCTTTTACTGATTCCAGACCCCGCTACACATTGCTGTATTATAAATAATTTTTCCAAATAGTAGATTATCTCCTGGTTTGCAATTGTGGCCATGTTGCTTAGAAATTTAAGGAGCAATCCCAGCCTAAGGCAAGTACATGTTTTTGCATGTATTTGCATCATTTAATTCTAATTCTTTCTTGCCTGAATATAGATCATGGCAGGGAAATTGCATTGGGACTTTCACTAATAAATAAAGGTGTTTAGCTGTAGTTTTACATGTAACAAAGTTGTTACTGGACGTTTAGTTGGTAAAGTATCAACCTTAGCATAGCTTGATATGGGTATTTGCTAAGTTTTATAGATTAGAACTTGTTTAGAATATTTACAATGTTAAAAAATTGAAAATTAATTTGTTAGTCTTTAAGCAGTTTTGCAGTCTCTTAGCCTTGTGTATTCAACTAAGTACCAATACTTGTATTCAAGAATATTTTTGGACTCAGGGTGATTGATTTATCCTTTTGATCATTTTACATGATATAGGACATGTCCTAGAGATGATTAATAATGCTAAATACAAATGGGGACAGAGGGATTCCTCTAGTATCAATATCTATGAGTAGGGTTGGTGTCCTCTGGAGATGAAGTCTCTGGCACCTCTCACAGTAGAAGAAAAAGAGTTTTAAATGTATATTTAAATGATTGGTTTAAATTGTATAATTCCATTTTCCTTTATTTATTGTATTGGTATTGAATAAACTCATTCATATTTATTTTGCTAATATATATATAATTCTGTTAAACCAGTCATTTTGGGAATATTGATCTCCTGTATGAAATGAATATAGTGCTATGTGTGGTATTCCCTTCAAAATTTTCATTTCTTTCTCCTCCCTTTTGCCACTCCTGCCTCAACATGGCTGCATTCTTCTTTAAAGCCATTTAGAGTCTGATAAGTTTTATTAGATATGAGATTTTTAGTTCTGTCCATTTTTCTTTTGCAGTTTCAGAGGATTATAAATGAATTCAAAGTGGATGACAAAATAGAAATCAAAGATGAAATGTCTAACTGCGATACATATTCAACTGAGGTAAAACCAGACACTGAAGAGGAAGATTCTTATGATGCAGTGTTAAAGGATGAGGTAAATGGGGCATAATGTATGGTTATAAATATAGCTAGCTATACTTTAAAAAATATACCCTTTTTGTTCTTATATGAGGATATAACATATATGTCTACAAGAAGGAAATGGGTATATCATTATGTTACCTAAAAATCATTAAATTTTGTAGGTGGTTTGTTGTAAAATTAACCTTATACAAACCAAAATAATTGTTTTACTGATTTAGTGATTCATCACACTTAGGTTGCAGTTTTATCACAGTAGTTATTGAATAAAATTCAAACTCTTTATGCATTACTTCCCCACAAAATAAAATAATAATTTTTATATTGAAAATGAATGCATTATTTCTTTGAATGTATTGAAAAAAAAATAGTGTAGCATGTTGATGTGTAGCATGTGCTACAAACATAGAGTGCCTCTTTAATTTTGTTTTGTATTCTGTGTTATACTGCTTTATCATTTTCCACATTACAAGAGTCATTCAAATTTAAACTGGAGTTTAGTTTTCTAGGCAAAGAAAGTGTTACTAGAGATGCGGGGCTATAGTGGTATGTGAGAATGTGAAGGGAAGTTATCCAACAGATGTTCTACAGACAAGGTCACTCAGGACAACATTCCGGCCATTTGTGACCTGGGAAAAGGCAATCGTTACTTGAGTGTTCTCAAAATCACTTTTAAGAGAGTTGTGCATAAGTTGTGGAAGGGTACACACCATTGTTTCTGAAGAACTAAGATTCTGAAAGGCGGTTAAATGGGTGGGTCCCACATCTGCTCACAAATGAATGTAAAAAGGTTGAAAGGATATCAATCAGAGGCTTCTGGTTCAGTTTGAGCAAGAAAGAGAACAGTTTTTGACCTGAATTGTGACCTGTGATGAGAAGTGGTTACACAACTACACCCCAACAAGAAAACAAGTATGTAGTGGAGGGGAATGTGGTTTGGTGAAGACCAAAACTTTCCTGTCAGCCGGAAAGTTCTTACTACAATGTTTTGGGACTCCAGAGGCAGTTTGTTAATAGATTTTCTTCACAAATGAAGCTGTGAATGCTGGTATTACTGCAAACTGTTGAATGATGTGAAAGCCACCTATCACAACAAAAGATGCCAGCAAACATTCATGATGTCCTGCTTCTGCATGACAATGCAAAGCCACTTATAGCAGCCATAAGCTTAGATGAATTAAGGAAAATTCACATTGCATCCCTTGAACACCCTCCTTATAGTTCCAATTTATCCCCTTGTGGTTATCGCATATTAAGGATATTGAGGTAGGGAAAAGATTCAATGCCAATGCAGAGGTTGAACACATTTTGCACAATTGAATGTTTACATGCTCATCTTCTTTCGTAGTGGGTTCAAACCCAGTCAGGATCGATGGATTTTATGGGCATAAAATCCTAAATATGACTTCCTTCAGAAGGGAAGTAAAGCCATGGGTCCTGTGTCGTACATTTACAGCACAAAAAGAACCTCAAACCTGAATGAAGAGGCCTCTGAGCAAAATTTGTTGGCCATTTCATGCCCTGAATAGAATGGGACACTGATGACCTGAGATGTTAAAGGGCATCCATAAATAAACCAAACATTCAAATCTTCTTTCTTTGATGAGGGAATAAGGAAATTACCCATTTGATGGAAAAAATGCAGTTCTTTTGCGGTAAACTATGAAGAAAATTATTATAAATTGCTTTGTACTTGTTTATGATAAGAATAATTTTATTTTTAAAAAATCCAGTTTATATTTTAGTGACCCTCATAGTGTCTGGTTCTGGGGTTTTCAATTAAATTTGCCATATGTGGGCAGACCATTTTCTACACAAACAAGAAAAATGTTTGGTGTTCATTTACATGTTATTCAAAATGAGAAATATACCAAGAAGAAACCAAAAAGGGAATGAGTAGTGTTGCTGTGTTAGTGAGGGAGTGTTGCACAGATTTGATAGGTCGACTTACATAACTGTTTAATTAGTTTCTTTTTTATTGTCTTTAGCATATATCACTTCACATAGAGTACTATGTATTTTTGGTTTGTAGTTTAAATAATGTTTTAGAGATAGTGTCATTGATAGTAATGAATTCTTGGAGATGAATAGAAGTTAATTCATAAAAAATGGAAAATTATAGATGAAAAAGAAAATGGTAATACAGCATGACAGTGCTCAAATTCCATAACTGCTCATAATAGGCTGAATAAAAACTGCCCTATATCAAGGCAACTAGCCTGGTTTATTCTTATAAATTGTAAATAATTCCATTATATAAAAAATTAAAAACGTATATAACACATCCCATTTTGCACACAACTATTAGAAAGCATTTATTTCAACCTGGACATTGTGCTACCAGAAGATTTGATATAGTATTTTAATGAGTGTTGCCATTATGTTTTAAAAACAAATCATTGTAGGATGATAGGTCTTTTTTAATTTTATTTATTTAGTTTTTATTTTATGGCAATCATAAAAACCGCCACGAGTGGCTGAGGTCGTTAAGTTGCAGACTCGTGATTGGGAGGTCTGGGTTCGAATACTGCCAGGATTGTCCTCCCTAACAGAGGTTTTTTCCAGGTTTTCCTCAGTCCTCATAAATGGCAAATTCCGGGGAGGTACCCTAAACTTAGGCCTGGAATGATTCCTTCCTTAAAAATAAATCCTTTCCCTATTATTTCATCTCATATATCTTCAGTGTCCATCGCCTGTGGTGCCTCTGTAGCAAAAACGGGTGTTAAACACTATTCATTCACTGCAATCATGAAGTATCTGAAAAAATTTTGCTTTTTGACGTATGGTAATTTAAGAGCTGTGTATGGATAGTATTGCAAGATGTACATGTACACTCCATCATTCTTAGAATTGATTGCATGACATTCTACTCACACAAAAGTAGTGCACAGTCTATATATGCATAAAAATGGAAAAACAACTTTGATTATGCATACAAGGGTGTTCTAAAAGTTCTTGGCCTCTCTCAGAGATGTCATGAAGATGGCCAAATTACTATAATAGCTGTTAAGTATCATCCTTTAGGTAGCACGCTGTAATCTTTCAGAAGGGCAAGTGAGTCACTTGTTTTTGACAATCTTGTAAACAAACTAGTGGTAACATTTTGTACAAAATGGACAGAACTGAAATTCACTGTGAAAGTACTTTGTTTTGAAGGGTTTAACCCTAGCAGAAATATAAAATGGGCTATATTCCACATTAAAGGATTCTTTCCCTTCGTTTTCAATGTTTAAAAAGTTGGTTATTGAATATAAACATGGTCATACATCCATTCAAAATGATGAGTGCTCAGGACCCCAAAACGGCTAACACCAATGAGATTCTGGCAAAAATTCACAATGCCATACTCAATGATTTGGTGATTGAAGGTATACGAGTTGGCTGACATTGCAATCTTGACAGGCCATGTCCACTATATTTTACATGAAGTTTTGAGTATGAAAAATCTTTCTACCAATAGTTGCCATATTTGTTAACAATGGACCAAAAATGCATTCAAATGCTCATTACCTAATATTGTTTAGACTTGTTTAAATGCAATTCCAGTAAGTGTCTCTGATGTTTCTTAACAGAGGATAAAACATGGATTCATCACCTAATGCCATAGATGAAGGAACAGTCCTCCTATGAGTGGCAGGACGTGAAAGTGCACTAAAGAAAGTAAAAATGGTTCCATCTGCAGGAAAAATCATAACTCTGGTTTTCTGCTCTTCTCATGGTGTAATGCTCGTTGACTCTAGAAGGACAGAATCATATCTGGAAGTATTATGCTTCAATACTGGACCACTGAAGGATACTATTCAAGCTAAACGTCAATATCTTGCTAAAAAGAAAGTCCTCTTTCATCATGATAATGTGCCTTCACACACATCTATGATTGTTGCTGCAAAACTGCATAACCTTTGCTACCAAATGCTTCCACAATCACATATTTGACGGATTTGGCCCCCAGCAATTAATTTTTGTTCTGAAACCTGAAGAAATGGCTAGGTGGATGAAGCTTCACATTAAAGGATGAGGTTTAAACTGAGATAGACATTTATTTTTAATGATTGGACAAATCTAATTTTACTGAGGGTATTAAAAAGTTGGAAAGTTGTTGGGCTAAATCTCTTGATTTACAATGTAACTGTGTCAAAAAATAAAATTCTCTTAAATTAAAACGTATCATTTAAAAAAGAAATTATTTTAAAAAATATATATGGAACTAACACAGTGAAGCCAAGTCAATCTCGTTGTCTCTCTTAATAAGTCCACCTTCTTCACAATCTTGTTGTATCTTTTAATAAATCCACCTTCTTCAAATGAGATTGTGAAGACAATCAGGAGCATAAAGAACTGGATACTTGGGAAAAAATTTAGATTCATAAATACAGAGATGCATTAATGAACTTTGATATTCCAAAGGTAGAAAACACCAACTTAAAGTACATTAAAACACCACCAGGGCAGTGCTTCATTTCTACAGAGCTGTTGGATTCTCCAATCAGTCGTACCCTTGGCCGAAGATGAAGATGAAGGTCTTCGAAACTGGTTCTAAACAAGTAATTGAAGCAATAAGAGTGTTTAGTACAACATATATATCACATGAATTTATTCATATTTCTCTTAAATCTTGTTTTTGATGGCCAGGCTTAGAACTGTTAGAACACCCCTCATATACTACTTAAATCTTTTATATTCATAAAAATCCATGGCCTACTAACAGGTGTTATTCATTCCTATAAGAGTTGAAACATGTTTATTTAGTTAAATAAAACAAAATAGCACATTGTAGTGAAATTCAATTTCAGAGTTATTATACACAAAAAAAGTAAGGCTTTAAGTAGTGGGGAGAAAACAATAGATATAAATGTAACATAACAGATTATTATTGAGGAAATCACTCAAATTTCACTAATTTAGTTCCCTTACTTGGACATGTTTCAAAGGCGATTGCCTTCATCGTCAGCATGATCCCAATGTCCGCTTCCCCGCGTGGTATTCAGATGTTGCTCCGTAGATTTTATGAACTTTGTGATAAGGTTGCTATTGTTTGGAAGATCAAAATTAACCAAATTTTCTTTGTTTTTATTTATGAATATATTTTCCCACACTGTCAATTCTATTGGTTTGTGAAGAGCTTTTAAGGGTTTTGGTACCTTTTGGAATTCGTGGTTTTTTTTGCCAGAAATGGTCTGTCACTGCTGATTTTTCCATGTGTTTATATTTTACATGCCTCATGTGTTCCTTAAACCGTATGGAGATATTTCTTTTTGTTTTGCCTATATATTTCATATTGCAATCTTTGCAAGCAATTTCATAAATGCCTGATTGTTTTTCTGGAGGAATTTTGTCTTTTGTGTTCGTTTTTAGGAGGTTTTTTAAACTACATTTGTTTACTGGAGCCAAAATGATGTTTGCCTGTTTAAAAATTTTTTGGAATTTTTGGTGTGCCCATGGGTGGAATGTGAATTTTTTATATATCCGATCCCCTTTGTAGCCTTTTAGTGTGGTGATATCTTTTATTCGTTTTTTCTTTTTGAATTTTTCTATTTTCTTGTTGACCAGATCTGTTGTGTAACCATTTTTCTGTGCTATCTCTATGATTTTTTGGTACTCCAATTTGTATTCTGTCTTGCTTATTGGAAGGTTTGTTAATCTGAATGTGAGGCTATTGATTATGGCATGTTTATGTTGTATTGGGTTGAGGCTGTTGTTTTTTATGTAATTATCTGTGTGGCTATCTTTTCTGAATATGCCAAATTCCAGTATATTGCCATTTTTTATAATTTTTATGTCCAAGAAAGGAAGAATCGTGTTGTTCTCCAATTCCATTGTAAATTTAACACTGCTGTCTTGCAGGTTGAGCAGTTTTATTGCATCCTCTTTCCAATTTTCATTTACTATTGCAAAGACATCGTCAACATAACGGTACCAACATTTGTATATATATGGAAAAGCCTCAATTATTTTTATTTCTAAAAAACTCATGTAGATATCTGCTAAGAATGGTGATAGTGGGTTTCCCATTGCTAGACCCTTATTTTGTGTGTAACTGTTGCCTCCGAATGTGAAGTAGGTTTGGTTGATGCAAATTTTGGTGAGGTTCACATATTGTTCTATTGCTTCTCTAGGTAGGTTTATTGAGGTTAGCCATTTCTGTATGACCACTATCAGATTTTCTTTGGGGATGCTAGGAAACATAGAGACCACATCATACGAAACTAGTATATCCCTATTTTCCAATTTCACATGTCTAATTTTATCTATTAGTTCTGATGAGTTCTTTATGCTTTGGCTTTTGTATTTCGGCAAGGCATTAAATTTTTTTAAAAGGCAATTGGCTAAATTATATGTGGGTGAATTTATTGTATCTACAATAGGTCTCATTTTGTTTCCCGGTTTATGTATTTTTGGTAGGCCATAGATTCTAGGTGTTGTAGGGTTGTCTGGTATGATCTTCTTTTTTTTCTCTTCTTCACTCAGAATTGTTACTTCTATTAATTGTTTTTTTACTGCACTGATATATATTTGTGTAGGATCTGTTTGCATTTTTTTTATAATCTTGGCTGGTTAGTAAATTGTACATACTGTTTTCATAATCTGTCTGATTCATTATCACAATTTTGTTTCCTTTGTCAGCCCTACTGTAAATGACGCCCTTTTCTTTTAAAGACCTGAGTATCCTGTGATATGTCACTTTTTGGTTATTTTCTTTTTTTATTATTTGCTTTAGTACTTTTGCACATTGTGATCTTATGATGCTTTTTTCTTCTTCAGGTTTGTTGAAAATCGCTATTTCTATATCTGCTACATATTCTTCTGTATTTCTGGGGTAATCTATACAAGAATTTAATCCTACGTTTAATAGTTGCAATTCTTTTTCCGAAAAGTTTTGGTTTGACTTGTTTATGACATTTTCTATTTTGTTGTTTTTAATTTCTTTCCTAGTTTTAATATTTCGCTGTTTCTCTCGAAGTTTGTCCAGTTTTTTATTTATAGCCTGCCATTTTTGTTTTACTTGGGCGTTTCTAACCTCAAAAAAATTTTCTTCGAGATTTTTCCAAAAGATTCTGCCTAATTGAGGTACCAGTTTTAAATGTAGCTCATAAGTTTTTAAGTTCAAATCGCTTATGGCTTTGTAATGATTCATTTTTTCAACTTGCAGCACTTTCCTTTCGGCAGCTATTTGTATTTTGCTGTAAATTGGAAAAATCAGCAGTGGCAGACTATTTCTGGCAAAAAAAACCACGAATTCCAAAAGGTACCAAAACTCTTAAAAGCTCTTCACAAACCAACAGAATTGACAGTGTGGAAAAATATATTCATAAATAAAAACAAAGAAAATTTGGTTAATTTTGATCTTCCAGACAATAGCAACCTTATCACAAAGTTCATAAAATCTATGGAGCAACATCTGAATACCACGCGGGGAAGCGGACATTGGGATCATGCTGACGATGAAGGCAATCGCCTTTGAAACATGTCCAAGTAAGTGGAACTAAATTAGTGAAATTTGAGTGATTTCCTCAATAATAATTTGTTATGTTATACTATATTTCACTGTGAAAATTCCCGCAATTCAAAAGATATAAATGTGTTTGACAAATTTGCCAAAATGTATTCCACACTTGCAATAAAAGACATTGTTAACATCACTTCTGAATTCACTGGAATTTCTCATAAGAGTATTCTGCACATAAAGAAGTTTCCATAAACTAACCTCTTTAAAAAAAAAATAATAATAATAATAATAATAATAATAATAATAATAATAATTTCCTTTCTTCTTTTCATGCAATATAGGTATCTATTAAACATTATAACATTAGTTCATTACTTATTTTTTGATCTGGTATGTATGGAACTTGTTTTAGGTGGATGGATACAATTTGTGCTATTCTAAGAAAGAATAGAGTTTAGTTTTTGGCTTTGAATAAACTTTGACTCTTCTTCACGAGAAAGCATTTTTAAAACAAACAAACATATTATTAAAGCCCAGATTTTTATAACCTGGTTGAAGTTGAACAAGTGTAAATTCCAAATTTTATTTCACATAAAAACATATTTTACAAAAATGCTATGTAAATAAATATATTTAATATTTTTGATAAATGTATACATACTTTTCTTCCATTCTCTTTTACATTTTACAACAAAATGTTTCTCTCCAAAGAATTTAATATTAATATGTATTCATCACTTCACTTTGAAGTATGAATGATTCACTTGTACGTTCATAGTCAGGAAATAATGGTATCTAGTGCTGAGGTCACCTCATTAACATCATGTTTATCTTTCTACTTCTGTAAACAGGACATATTATGCTGAGTTGAAAATTATTGTTTGTTAGTTAGCTAGAATTGGTAAAACAAATAGCATAGTTTCTGAATTTTGACTGTTTAAATTAAAAATGCTAAAAGGCAAATCCAAGTATGCATGAACATTTACAAGAGTATGTATTCCAGTTAAAAACACTTCACAACAATTGGAAAATACTATTTAGTTAGCCATGTATGAAATCTGTAAGTGCACAACAACATTTTCAGGTAATACAACATTTGTGGGGAAGTAAACACATCACAACTTTGTCATATGCTTCGTTGAGGAAATTTCTTATAGGAGGATAAATTGCATCTCCATCTTCCAGCATTCTAAAAATACTTTTGATTTAAGTAAAGCACTTATATCAATTGACATTCCCGATTATAAAGTAAACAATCTTGAGCTAAGAAAAAATTTTTACTAAATATACAAACAATTCCTCTGATGATTGATGCTAAGGAAAAATTTGTTTCCCAAAGTGCTACAAACAAACATGAAGACACATTAGGTCAATAAGTGAAAAATAAAAAAATCTGGAACAATATTGATGAAATTGTACTGGTGTGAGAAAAGTGAGAAATGTAATAATGAGCATATTGAAAAAGGATAAAATCATTTCAAACAATTTGCTAGCTTGTAAAGAAATACAACTGCAAATCATGTAACAAGTGTTTTGTTTCTTCAAACTGATGCTGCAGCATATATGGAGAAAGCTGCCTAAGGTGTTTAATTTTCTAAGATGATTTAAGTGATGTTAATTGTTCATACCTGCATAGATTGTGCAAAACAACCTCAACCCTTTATCCTAAAGTGGGCAAGTTAGTGTCAAATTAGAAAATAAAAGCACTATCACTAATCTATTCAAAAAAATAAAATCCAGATCTTGCATTGCTGCTACATCTTTAGTCATGTGTTGGGATATCTGGCTTAGTGCTGTGGTGTATTATGCAGTATTTATAGCAAATGACTTGGAGAAAGATGATGGTTCTCTAATTGAGATTATTCAGAATTTAATATGTTATATTAAGTTAAAACCTGACTTGGCCATCGTATTTGTCTGTTTCAGTTTCTTGATTTAGTAAATAAATTAACTAGAAACTACTGTAGACTTGAGTTATTCAGTTAAAGATATACCATATATTGAAAAACAACTGAATGCTATTTCAGGTTCAAAAATGGAAGTTCTTAGAATAAAATTTAACATAAATATTGTACTTACGAAGCTGTTGACAATGGAGTGGTAATATATCCTAAATTTAGGTATTCATTTTTTACACTAGACTCCACTTACATAAAAGTAAGACGGGTTTTGGGAGAATCTCTCCCATCTTCAGTTGCTCACTGAACCTGAGTTCAATTTAACATGTAAAGCCTTTGCATAGTTGCTCAAGTTTTGGAAGACCTAAGATATCAGTTAATGATATGTCCCTACTCAAATATCAAGATTAACATTATGTGATACAGAACGAATTTCAATATAAGGCATTGTTCTGTGGTAATAGGCAAGGATTTTGATAAGCATCCACTCAAATCCAATCATCTTTTTACATCTGATGTTTAGCTGTAATTGGCAAGTTCCAGTATATATTTTTCTAATAAATTACCTTTTGACTCAGGTGTTTGCTTGAATTGTTATTAAATATTTTTATGTTTTTAGCAAATATGTTTTGAATTTTTAGCACATAACAAATTTATTTAAGTTTTCTGCACATAAAAATTTGAGCCTTACACATTATACACCATGGTTTTCTTTTTATAAATTTTTTTTATCTTGAATGATATGTAGATATTTTTTGTTTGTCTATATTAGTTAAGGCAAATTATAATTAATTTGTTAAGGAAAATAATGTACACTAAATTTAATACAATCAACTGTTGTAAAGAGTTATTGAAGTAAAAATTGTTAGGAGTAAATGCATACTTTATGCAATTTATGCAACAACCTGAGAATTTGCATGTTGACTTTCTTGACTCTTGACTCTTAAAATAAACTGTTCATTTATATTAAAATATCCCTGGTAGAAATAATGTTGATGTTATATAGTTGAATATAATGAAAAAGACAGCCCCTCTTTGTTTTGTTTAGAATCTGTTGCAGAATTGGTGGTGAAAGAGCTATGTGTCAGAGGGATGGCTCTTGGATAATAAGCTTCAGAAATTTTACCTCTCTTTAATCATTTTAATAAAATTTATTAATTATTAATGCATTTTGACTCTGCAGTTAAAAACTAGAAATACTCGTTTCTGTGCTGTTCTTCAAGAGCATGCATACTATTTGCTGAACATCATTGCAAACTTTATGTGTAATGACCTCAGATTCATGTGGATAGCCTTGCATGTAATCATGCTATATACCTTCCTCTTATAGCATCATTAAAAAGAAATAAAGGCTATGTGTCTGTTAGTGTTACAAAATATAGTATCTAATATTCAATTTTATGATCATATCTTATAATAATGGATATCATTGTATGATTAGTTGAACTACACACTCTTAAAGCTTCACTTACTTTTTATAAATGTATGGAACCGGTTTCGAGAACATTTTGTTTCCATGCTTAGCATGGCTGAAGATGGGAACAAAATGTTCTCGAAACCGGTTCCATACATTTATAAAAAGTAAGTGAAGCTTTAAGAGTGTGTAGTTCAACTAATCATACAATGATATCCATTAATATGATTGGCTTCACTGTGTTTAAGTTCCAATTTTACATTTAAGTAATATCTTATAATATTTGTAACTTAAAACAGGAAAACATTTTTAAGTAGTTTTTTTGTATCTGGGATTTTCACAGTGAAAAATAGTATTATATGACAAATTATATTAGATACAATAACTGTGACATGAAATACATAGGCAAAACAAAAAGAAATATTACCATAAGTTTTAAGGAAGACATGAGAAATGTAAAATATAAACACACAGAAAAATCAGCAGTAGCAGATCATATTTGACCCCCCCCCCCCCAAAAAAAAAACACGATTTCCAAAAGGAACCAAAACTACTAAAAGCTCTTCAAAACCCATAGAATTAACAGTATGGGAAAATATATCTGTAACCAAAAACAAAGATTTTTTGGTTAATTTTGATTTCCAAAACAACAGCTCATCAATAAGTTCATTAAAGCCACAGAGCGACATCTTAATAGCACACTGGAAGCGGTCAGTGGGACCAAGCTGAAGATGGAGGCAAACGCCTTTGAAACATGTCCAAGTAAGTGGAACAAAATTAGTGAAATTTGAGTGCTTTTATAATAATTTGTCATGTAGGAAAACATGTTGAAAACCTTTGCTCTTTTTCTTTATTTGATAATTAACATTTTCAGTCACCTCCATTTGTCTTGAAGTTACATTATAAATGAAGAATGTTTATATCACTTTTCCAGTGTCCTTTGCTTTCAGAAATATGGTGTGTGCATAAATGTGAATCTCCCTCCATTGCTCACCTCTCCACTTCTCTCTTTCTTATTTTATGCTTTCTTCTCTTCTGACTTTTTTTATTTAGTAGTAATGACTTTGAAGGGAATGATATTTTGCCAGTCTGAACATTGCAAATTTAAAAATGTTAGCATGTTAAAAGATAGAAAGATGCAGAAGGAATACTCACACCATTCTCTTTCCATTTTATTCATCTTTTTTTTTTTTTTTTTTTTTTGTAGTGTTAGTTTACTATTTGTGCACGTCATTGCAAATATTTTAAATTATTTTTACTTTAAAAGCTATTTTAACAGTATTGCAGTTAACAGTATATATGGAGTATATGTTCTGTCACAGTGTTTGGTGTGTACCTTGAAGACATGCCACAGGACACAAAAAAAATCAGCTCAGGCAGAAAAATGGTGAAAATTTCCTCAAATCTGCAGCTAAGACCATGCAAAGACAGAGAAATGAATAATTCTTATTTCAGTTAAGTGTGGGTGAAGTTTTTTCACTGGTGGTTTGTGATCACTAATAAGATAATTCAAAATATAGCAAATTTAACAGATTTCTTCTTTGGTCTCTTGATCCCTATTAGGGCCATTACATATATAACCAAATTTATAAAAAATAAATTTATTTAAAAATAATTTATTTTTACTGTATACAATTACGAAACAAATGATAGCTTTTCTACAACAGAAATGCATTTCTCCACTGGGTGGGTAGTGTTTTTATTCCCTCATCAAAGAAGGAAAATGGGCACATCAACAGCCAATTGTGCTAAGTGCTCAAACTCTGTGTCATCACTGAATGTTGAATGAATGATTTATTTCTACATAACTCTCTTACAATAACTTTACAAATTATACAACTATGCTTGGAGTGCTTGTTAATTTAGGACTTATATATTTAACACCCTGGTTGTATATGCAGTAGATGCTACTTTCCATTCTCTACCCTGTTCCTGTATTCTCTCATAACTATCCTCTTCCTTTAATCTCAAATAATCACTCTCTAAGCACTTATTTTCTATTTCTTCAGTATAAAGTGCTCTAATTTTGCATTTGATCTTGTAACCCTTTTATCTGACCCTGAGTTTTTAGCACCTCTATTTTGATTATGTTCTCCAAGGATGATGATACCACATTCCAACCTCTTGTATCCCAGCTGATTCCTTCCTCCTACTTCTCCCCAACATGTCATTTACCAAATTCAGCTGCTTCATTAAGTCACACTCTGCAACGTCTTTAACATGCTTGCTGCTACACACTCCTCCTTTCTCTGCCGGATGCTAGTTCCCATCCCATAGGTCATTCTCCTCTAGTAGATGTTCCTTGACTTTGATGCTACATTATCAGGTTTTCATCTATCCATAACTGCATACCGCACATAAAGCCTCTTCTTCCTTCATTTCTGGTTTTCATCATCTCTTTTATTAATTCCGCTCTTGTTTCTAATTCTTTTTTTTCCAAATTTATTTTTAATAAATATTCTTAAGCATTTTAATTTCCCACTTTTGCCTAATACTTTCCATTTTATATTCATATGTTAATTTAACTAATATTGGCCTCGATCTCTCATCCCTTTGTCCAATTCTCCAGGAATCTCTAATTTCCCATTCGTCCAGTATGTTGCCCAATATTCCTTCAATCTACCTCTTCCCATGTCTTTTTCCCTTTTCTTTCTTCTACTCTAAAGATCACTAAAGTCAACTTCCTACTCTCCCCCACTAATTTCTCCATTTTAACTATTAGGTTCCTGCATTCCACTAGCTCTCCTACTAGTTCTCCTTTGAGCCATTCGATCTTCTGTTTTATATCTTCCATGGTCTTCTCCATTTTCTCTTCTGTTCTTGCCTCTTTACTTTTAACCTCCTTTTTATCTTCCATTATTGACTTGAACATAGCATTCATTTTCTCCATTTTTAGGCCCTTTTCTTTAGCTGTATTTCTGGATTTTGATCTATTGAGCTGCCAGCTCCTTCCTCTTTAGAAGTGCAACATGACACTCCACTTTCCCACATTCGCGAGCGTTCACTAAACATATCCTTCCTCTTATAGCTCATAGCTATTATAAGCAGCTTTGCATTGGCATGCAAAGCAGGACATCATGAAGGGTTGCAAGCATCTTTTGTTTTTAGAGTCTGCTCTAAAGTCATCCCAAAGTTTGCAGTAATATGCAGCATTCACTATCCTCTTAGTTTGTGGAGAAAATTGAGAGCCTTTGGAGTCTGAAAACACTGTTGCAGTAACTTTTCCAGCTGATAGACAAATTTTGACCTTGACCAGAGCATGCTTTGCTGTTTTCCTCTACTCCATACTTGTTCTTCTGTTTAGGGAGATATAGTGGTGTACCCATGTCCTATCACAGGTTACGATTTCGGTCAAACACTGCTCAACTCTTCCTCAAACTAATCCAAAAGTCTCTGCCTGATGTCCTTTCTAACACTTTTCTGTTCTTTAGTGAGGAGACATGGGGCCCACCTCGCCAACACTTTCTGAAATCCTAGTGTTCTTCAACACTTCAACAACTTTGCACACTTCTGAGTTATTTTGAGCACATTTATGCGTTAATTTCACCAAGGTCACAAATAACTAGATTATTGTCTTGAGTGACATTCATTCATGACTTTCATTTTATACTGCATCACGACTGCTGAGGAACTTATTGTGCCAATCAAACATATGGATTCATGAAATGGTAGTTTCTACAAACTATGTCCAAAGTCTGAACAAAATCTTGGTTGGTTAGACTTGTTCTTTGGTTAGAAAACAGATGATTATCTGCTGCGCAATGGATGGTGCAAACTATTGCTCAAACATAGCACTACTAGTGATGAAATGACCAATGTGAAGTATCCTTTAGATCATTGCCTTCCGCATATTCCCACTTAACTACCGCTATGGCCCCACCCCTCTCACTACTCTTTCCTTGTCCAGAAAACAAAATTCGTGTTTAAATTTGAATGAGCCTCATATATACTTTAAAACCTTTGTTTTGAAGGTTGTGGAATTTAAGAACATGTTTTCACAGCTTAATAGAAAATTTCCTGTACTGTTATATTATGAGGTTGTGTTAAATTTTGTATAGAATCAAATGCAATGAAGAGTTTTTCACCAGATTTGCAAAATTTATATAATGATTTCATTGAAGGTTAAATATTTTAATTTCATATTTGTGAATATTACAGTTCCATTTGTTACTGATAGATTAACATTATGGTCAAGTGTGTCGTCTCTTTTATTTCATTTCAAGCTCTTCTTACTTACTGTTTGCATGAGTGTATCATATCTATCTGCAGACTGCCGAATCTGTAATCAAAATTTTTATTGATGCCATTCTGACTCTCCAATAAGTAGATTTCCTATTCATTTTTATTTCTAAAAACATATATTGTTTTGTGGTTGCTACCTGTGTGGGTTGAAAATTGGTAGGGGTCATAATATGCTTGCTTGGGGAATTGAGAGGAAAACATGTTGCTATACTGTAAAATTTACAATAGTAAACATTGCCTTACATTTAGAACCTATGAATAGCAACTACCCATACACCCCTCTGTGAATCAGTTGGACTCTTTAGGCCGATTGCTAAAACGAGATTTAGATCATGGCCATGACTTTAAACCACATTTGGGTTGCTAAAACAAAGTTTCCTTCCTATCATTGAGCCATGACTTGAAGCCATGGTCTGGAACCAGAACCACATCTGGCATAGGTTTAAAGCCATGGCAAAATGGAGACACTAGAACTAAATAACGATTACCAAAGACAAATAGAAATAGGTGAAGAAAATCAGTTTAGAAGAGGATTCCGCATTAGCAAACGATCTGTGTTAGACCTTACAGAAGAGTTAAGGCATAACCTACAAAGGGATGCAAGAGGGGCAGGTTTATCAGTTTTAATACAAGTTCTTAAGGTAAGTAAGACCAATTTTCAGTATACAGCTTTTTAACTTGCATAAATAAAAATACATCATTTCATGTTTTTCTAATGTAGTTTGCTAATGATATTTCACTATGTAATTAAATTTTTTGTATTAAATGACTGTACAAATAACGTACTTCTTTTTTAGGTTTTATGCCAGTGGAAGTTTCTACATTATAGCAGCAGATTTTTTGGAGTACACAAAAGCACAGGTTGTCTTGTTGTCAAGCAAGTTTCAAGGGCAGTAGCAACTTTGAAACCAAGATATGTATACTTTCCAAGAAGATAGCAAATTCCTGCTGTTAAGGATCATTTTTCATGTATATCTAATAAATGTTTTACAAATCTTAAATCTTCTTGGTAATTTCCAATGCAAAATACCATCATAGCAATATACCTAAATGCTTTTAAGTTCTAATCTTATTCTTGTATACTTGTGGGTTTTGGCAAATTGCAAATGCCTACATTTTTAGAGTACAATTTCACCGAATCTTATTGCAAAACATGTACATCAATTATGAATATGCTAACTGAAAATGCAATATGTATACATAGCTTGTCTTTTTTATAGTAATATTTTAATTTATTTTTTTCAGAGATAACTTTCCAGGTATTATTGGTGCAATAGATTGCACTCGTATAAAAATTGTATCACCAGGCCATTGTGAACCAGCGATTTTTCAACAGGAAACAGTTTTATTCCATAAACTTAGTGTTAGTGATTTCCATTTACAGAACTTTTATGAATGCAGTTGACAAACATGTCATATGACTTAATATTTGGGGAAGGATGTTTTGTACTGTTGCAAGAGAGATTCAAGACATATTAATATTTTTAATGCCATCTTTAGCATAGTATGGGACAGGACTTGATGACTTTTTTTCCTGGAACTGAGATGCAGTTACCCAGTAGCCCATTAATGTCATGTAAGGAATAGTATATATATAGAGTTTGCAAGAAAATTACACTTCTCTGCAATCTTTTGCAATACTATGTTTAGTGCTAAAATAGATTGGATGCACAAAGGAGAGTAAATTATTATTTTTATTGTTATGAAATCCCTCAAATTTCACTAATTTTGTTCCACTTGGATATGTTTCAAAGGTGATTACCTCCTCCATCTTCAGCTTCAACTTGAAGCAATGAACAATGGAGGTAATCGCCTTTGAAACATATCCCAGTAAGTGGAACAAAATAGTGAAATTTGAGTGATTTTGTAACAATAATTTGTCATATTATAATATATTTCACTGATACAAAAAAAACTAAATTATCATTTGCTTACTTTTATTTACTAATTCTTCATTTTCTCATTTTGATGAAAAACAAATCATTGTTTCTACTCAATCTTCCACATGCAAAAATAGTAGTAGTAACTGGAGAATTGTTGGGTATTTCATGGCAGAAGTGTTGCTGTGTAGATGAAAGTAATAACTGTATACAATTAGAAATTGGGATGGGGTGAGGTTATTAAATTTTGTCCCAAATTTTATAGTTAAATAGCAGTTTTGTTACTATTACATTTCTCATTAGTTACACAGCAATACACTAAGAAGTGAGGTAAACAATAATACCATTAAGGAAGTTAAACCAATGCATTAGCAAAGAAATTTTACATAGTTTTGACACACAGCCAGTTTTTATTGTACTAAACCTTTGTAAAGAAGATAAATATAGAATCATATGCTTGTTGTCTAGGCCTTTTCTTTAGATGTCATTGCTGCTATCAGTAAAATTACTGGCTTGCTGTGAAATAAAACCTTAAGCTATAATAAGAAATTTAAATTAGAAATATCTTAATTTCAGGTTATTTGTGATGCAGACCTGAACATAACAAATATTTCCTACATCAATGTGTTCAAGTTATTAGCAATAACTCCACTTTTTAAAACTTAGGACTAGTTTCGGGAGAGGTCCCTCCCATCATTGGCTGCTGTTGACTGAATGTTGCAGGTAATAGAATAAAACTGCTGTTGGATTCAGTCAACAGCAGCCAATGATGGGAGGGATCTCTCCTGAAACTAGTCCTAAGTGTTTTAAAAAGTAAGTGGAGTTAGTGTTAACAACTTGAACACATTAATGTAGGATATATTACCACTCCATTGTCTACAGCTTCGTAAGTACAATTTTACTTAAATAACAAATATCACACAATGGCCAGGTGCAACACATGATAGCCATGTTTTTAGAAATTCTACCGTTAAGACCATACTGGAAAGAGGGAGATATGATGGACATCTAATTTGGAGACAGTGGATGTGCATGTGAACAGTACTGTTAACCCCTGTCCTTCAGGAACACAATGCTGCTGAAAGACAGTATAATGCTGCTCATTTCACAGCAAGAAATTCTGTAGAAAGGTTGTTTGGGAAGAGGAAAAGAAGATTTCCATGCCTACAATATGCCCTAAGAACAAAAATCCCAACAATGCAACTGGTTATCATCACTACAGGTGTCTTACAAAACTATGCTAACTGAAGAGGAGAGCCTGAATTTAATGATGAACTAATACATGATTCTGAAGTTAATGACCCTACACCAGATGAGATGAGATGAGATGTAGCTGGGCTAAACTGAAGGAATCACATCATCAGTATGCATTTTACCTAGTTCCCTTTGGCTGTAATTATTTTTCTGCTGACAAACTGGGGACTGGGACCTGATATAAGTAGGGTGGGAAAATTTTAAGTTGTTGTTTGTTTAATATTAATGTAATTATTATTGGGAGTAGTTTATAATGTTATTAAATTTGAAATGTAGCTTTTAGCATGCATTTGAGAAATAAAGTCATTATTAGTATGTAGAGACTGTAGCTAGCTAACAAAATAATGGTATTGGTAGAGTAATGAGACATTTTTATTTGGGACCTTGGATTGGTCAGAGCCTGGTCCCCTGGAATTCAGTAGGCTACTGCTGATGAACCAGGGACTGGGGCCTGAAGCAATCATGGTGAATATATTGTATTGTTCAATTATGTTACAACTCAGATGCTAGAATAAAACTAATTATTGTATTCCTATTTTTTATAATTGTGAGGGGGCATACTCTATAACAGCTTGGGTCGGATAGGAGAAGCCCCCTGGTAGTTTGTATTTGTTCTTAGCATATCAATAAATTTAAATTATTTTTAAATTTCAAATTTCTTAGGTATATGGTAGTTTCAGGAGTACTGAAAAAATTGTATATTAACACGCAATACATTTATAAAGTTACAAAAAATTTTAAACAACATCATTTATTCAGCTCCTTTTCCATAACTTTAACTATTCCTGCATGTTTTTCAATTTTAACATTTCTTCTGCAAGCTCTGTTATAAGTTTTAATGCTTTCATTTTTCCCTATGCTCTTTTTCTGCAATTTCCAGCAACCTCTTCTGTAACTCTTACATATTTCTTCTTTTCCCCCTGAAAAAAGAATACAAGAAAGTTACATATTGCAGTAGCAATGCTTGACATTTTATATTGAGACATGCGATGTCAAAATTAAAAGAAAATCAAATATATGCTAATATATCATAAAAATGGCTCTACTCTCAATCTAAACTTCCTTCCTGTTTATTTCCAACCAGGGAAGTATTTCAACTAATCAATAAAACCTCAACTTAGGTATTCATTTTTTACACTAAACTCCATTCACTTACACAAAAGTAAGATGCATTTCAGGAGAATCTCTCCCACCTTTAGTTGCTCACTGAACCGGTGTTACTCGAAACTATGGCTGGACAAACGGATGTTCCTGTGGTGGCCTCTGTTGGTTGAAGTAGGAAATTGCTGACCTCATCCATAGGAGGAAACTGGAAATCATTAGATTTTTTCTATTTTTTAATATGAAAATTTTTTCCCAAGTGGATAGCTCCAATGGGTTGTGAATATGTTTCAGCAGCTTAATTCCCAGTTTTATTTCATGGTTTTTGGTCCAAAAGTGAGCTGCTAGGCTGATTTATCCACCTGTTTAAACTGAATATTCCTAAAATGTTCTTTTCTCCGAATTTCCAAATTTCTTTTTGTTTTGCCTATGTAGCTCTGTTCACAATCTGCACATTTTATTTTGTAAATTCCTGATTTCTGTTCTGTTGGTATGGAGTCTTTTACTGTGCAACCTAATAAATTCTTGATGTTGTATCTGTTCTTTGGGTCTAACATGTTCTTCAATTAATATAATAATGGGATAATCTAACATGTTCTTCAATTAATATAATAATGGGATAATGTTAGACCCAAAGAACAGATACAACATCAAGAATTTATTAGGTTGCACAGTAAAAGACTCCATACCAACAGAACAGAAATCAGAAATTTACGAAATAAAATGTGCAGATTGTGAACAGAGCTACATAGGCAAAACAAAAAGAAATTTGGAAATTCGGAGGAAAGAACATTTTAGGAATATTCGGTTTAAACAGGTGGATAAATCAGCAGTAGCAGCTCACTTTTGGACCAAAAACCATGAAATAAAACCGGGAATTAAACTGTTGAAACATCTTCACAACCCATTAGAGTTATCCACTTGGGAAAAAATGTTCATATTTCCTACTTCAACCAACAGAGGCCACCACAGGAACATCCGTTTTTCCAGCCATAGTTTCAAGTAACGGCTCAGTGAGCAACTAAAGATTGGATAGATTCTCCCGAAACGCATCTTACTTTTGTGTAAGTGAATGGAGTTTAGTGTAAAAAATGAATACCTAAGTTGAGATTATGTTGCCACTCCATTGTCAACAGCTTCGTAAGTACAACATTTAATCAATAAAAATTTAACACATATTAGCCAACACTATTTTGGGCAGGCTGAGACTTGCAGTTTACTCCCATATATTGCTATAATTTATACAAAATAGGAAATGTCACCAAGGTAACCCCACTTGAACATTTTGTGTAAAATAGGTAACATTTTCAGCATTATATACAATTATATACTGCAAACACTTGTATATGCTCAAAAACCTTGAGCATATACACGTCATTTTAATGATGTCTTTTATGTAATAATAATGATATGTTTTAGTTCTTAATTGAACAAATTTACATACATTTTATGCCTGCTGGGGCTCTTTCGAAAGATTCCATCTGATGTGAACCTTGCCTCTTAGGAGATATTCACAATTTCACTGCCAGGACCTTCCTAAAATTAAAAAAAAAAATTATTTCATTCATTATCAAGATACATTTTAAGGTTAAAGTAAGTAAGTATAGCAACAAATAAAAATTACTTTTCATTTGCTCAAAGCTTTATAGCATCACAATATTGGCTGTGTCAGTCACCTACCCTTTGAGCTTTTGCATATTCTTAGGATTAAGTGCACTTGTGCACTTAATTCTAAATACTTATGTAAACTGAAACCTATCACGATTGCATAATTTAATTTATTCTGATTATACCCATTCACCTACTTGTGGGAAATATTGTGCAAGTTAAGCACACTTCGCAGCCTAAACCAGCTCTTTGGAATGCAGATTATTTAAAAATTTATGAATATGTATTGAACCTAGTTGCTTGATTTCTGCTACCTATGCATATGTTAATCTAAGTATTAGCATTTGTGGCTCTCCCATTCATTTATTGCTAACTGGAATTTATACCAATTATAGCTGTGGCTTACCTGAAATGCAGCGACATCATCCATTATATCTGGAAGCAGTTCAAAATTGCCCTCATACATTGTTGCTACAATTTCTTCTGTTTTCCCAAGAGGACCTCCCCCAGTTTCTGTTGCTTCATTCCTTTTCTTATATTTATCTGTTTTTGTTTTCATTTTTAATCTTTTCTATAAGCCTGTGTATTGCATTGTAAATAATAAAAAGCAGTTAATATCGTTCAGCTTTCAGCAAAGTTGTTAAACATTCTGTATACTTAATTTACTTTATTTCAGACAAAATTTAATGATTTTTGTTGGCTATGTAAGACTGGTTCTACCTTAAACTGTTTCTATGAAACTTATTTGAAATCGGTTTTCACAAAGTCTGCATATAAACACATGCAGATTATTAAATACTGGTGTCTCAATAAAATATATTTTGTTCAATCGAACCTTTTTTGTCCAGTCTCTCTCACTGCCATTCCTGCATTAAATTGTTTTTGTATTATAGCCCATGCAGCCTTTTTTTATATTAATTACATTTACTGTGTAACTGCTGTCAGCTAAAATTGGATGCTGACTGCATATTTCCACCAACAGCAGCTTTTTACTTTATGTAAACTTTTGACATTTATACCATTATAACCCTTTAGCAATATACATAATTGTTTCTCTCATAACTTTTATATATATATGTAAAGCAGCTAGTATCACAGCTTTCAACAAATTTAAACATGCTATATACTTAAGTTGCTTTTAAAAATACTGCAACTGTTACCTGCAAAGTGCAAAAAAATAAACCTAAGTAAGTAAAATTGGCAAAATATATTATTTTTAAAGCAGTGGCAGCATTTAAGATGTTTCTTTACTTTTCTCAAACAATTCCTTCCTTAAAGTAACTTAGTTTTTGGAAAACTAATGTTAATGATCGATTTTTAACAAACACACTGAATTAACACAAATCCTAATTTTGTCTCATGTTTAGTTTCGCTATTACAAATACAGCAACAGGCAACAAAGGCTCAATATTTTTTGCCACACTTTTTAAGCTACAGAACTCGTTCCACACTGCTCTGCCATTTACAATAAATTTTTTTTCTTCCACTTATATTTGCAGCCAACCTTAGCAAATGTACACTCGAATTGCTTCCCCAGAATTGTCCCAAAAATAACAAATATGTTTACTTACCAGAAGGTTGTAACGGCACAGACTCTGGAAAGCTTCTGCTTGTTTCCATGATTCTACCACATGTTCATTCTTCCTGTTTGTGGCCAACTTCGATTTGGAAATCGAGTTTTACTGCATTGCCAAATGTAACAACAAGAGCCATGGCTTGAATTCTCGACCATGGCCAGACATCATTTTAGCAACTAATCAAGGTTTTGGTCCTCGGCCATGGTTTAAAACATATGATTTTAAACCATGTCTACATCCATGTTTTATCAATCAGCCCTTTGAGATGAGTGTGCTTTATTGATATTAGCCACAAAGAAAAAATGTTAATTATAAAAAATATATTAATCTTTCTAAACTGAGGTATTTATTTTTTACACTATATAATGTTTTGAGTAACAGCGATTCAGTGAGCAACTGAAGGTGGGGAAGATTCTCCCAAAACACATCTTATTTTTATGTAAGTAAGTGGAGTTTAGCATAAAAAATGAATACCTAAATTTAGATATATTACCACTTCATTCTCAACAACTTCGTAAGTGTAATATTTATATTAATCTTTGCTTTTGTTCAAAGCATAAACTTTCCATCTAAAATATGTATACGGGTCCTTTTTGAAACCTCTTTCAATATTATGTAAATAAATGGTATTTAACCATAATAAATGTTCCAAATATTGACAGTAAACCATAACAATTGATTAGTGTTCAATTTGCTTACCTACATGCAAGCCAAACAGTTTTCTCAGTAATTTATTTTCCCATGTAGTTTGTTTTTTCATCTTTTACTCTTGACCTCCTCTTCTGTGGTGCAACAGTTCAAAGATTGGACCATAGCCTGCTGCAGCGACCTGTGCTTCCTCCTGCTCCATTTCTATCATTGATAGAGGCAGTATTGCGGGGGGGGCATGTGATCAGCATGCTGGCATACTGATGGTCACCAATCATGCAGCTTTTGAGATCGGAGGTCCCAACCTCTGCATCAGGAGCTCCCAGATTATCCTCATAAGGCTGGGTTGATCAGTTCCAGACCTTCCTAATGCTATAAGCAGATACCAGGAGTCAAACTTGGGACCTCTCAGCCAGCAATCAGCCATTACACCATGGAGGCAGTCTGACTCTGTCCACTTCGCTGTATTATGGAATAAGTCTTATCTTAATATGTGTGTTCTTTCCATGTTGAGGCTCTGTGAAAATTCTAATTCCCATAGTTTTTATTCAAATGATTTGAAGTTTTGTTATTATTGGAGTCATTTAGGTTCTAGGGTGCCTACCAAATTTAATGCTATCTGCAAAAAAAATAAAAAATAAAAGGTTATTGGTCGTTGTAGTTTTAGAACATTATAAGAACTCCATCCATTACAATCTTTATTATAAATGGGGCAAAATTTTGGGTCTTTATTTTATTAGAATGTAGCTATAAAGCATGGCCTTTTTTGTTTGTTTGTGACAAAACTGTTTTGGAGAAAAAAAATTATGATTTCTTTTAAATGATTCGTTTATGGCAAGATTAAAAATTATATAACAATAGTGTATTTCATCTACAAAATCAAATTAGGTCATCTTTTGTTAAGCATTTATCTAAGAATTTTTGTGAAAATTTTCAAAGAAATCTTTTTGAAAATTATATCATGTGGAGCATTTTGAACATTCAGAAAGTAGAAACATATCAAATTAAAGATTTAGCTAAAAGAAACTAATTTTCTTTCTTTTCTTTTCTGCCCTATATGAAGGTCCATCAGCTTCCTTTCTGGCTTCTTTAAATTTTCTTATTTTTAGCTTCCTCTTTATTATTTTATGTGTAATTTTAGAATTTAATGCGCTTGGTTCAGTCATTGCCTATCCCTAATATTTTTTTACTTATTGAACTTATTTTGTTCAACAATGACTATCTCCCTAACATTTAATGTGCGTTACATCCTATATTAAACTCACTAACAGCTGCAATCATGGCATTTGCAATTTTTTCCTTGAAACAAAAACTTCTTTAGGACATCTGTTCCAAATTACACCATGTAAACTTTCATTGGCATTCTGTGTTGTGCCTCTAGTACACCTCTAGTAAATCATTAATAGCTAATCTTTGGCAATCAGTCATTATTGTTCGCATAACACTGGGTAAAAGAAAATGTTTTCTTGTTCCCTTCATGTTTTGGGAGTTTCTCATCTTTGGCAATGGCTCAATTGTAAAGACACCATGACAACCAATCATATTTTGGGGGTTTTTCATCTTTGTGCAATGGCTTGATAGTAAAGACACCATAACAACTGTTCCACAGGACATTTGAAGTGAAAATGTTGCAAATATTGCAGATTTCATCAGATCTACATTTGGAATGTTATTCTTGATAGAACTTCTATAATAATTTTGAAGTTGTACAATGGTTTTAGCATTCAAGCTACCAGTTTTCTTTCCACCAAGAACTTTAGCTTTAAATTTTGAGTTTTGGTTTTGAATGAACATGTGCCACAATACTTAGATTTAATTTAAAAATCAATCACTAATCCTGTGAGAACATCAGTTACAACTCCAATTCCATAAAGAGAACTATGCCCTCTTATGTGACATGTGCCATTATATGGCTCCGAGATGTCAATTGTGTCATACTCGGAGAGCTTTGGATTAATATCTAATGAGCCTGATAGAAAGCTCCTGATGGGAGCTTTGTGTGCCATACTCAGCACTTAAGTTTATAACAGTTTAACAGCTCACACTCTTTACTTTTATCTAGGAGATGTAATTGTAAGTAGAGGAGTTCATGTAACTCCTCTACTTACCATAACCAGTCATACCAAATTTCTGGATATCAGCATGACCTTAACCAACTGCCAGAAGTGCTTCAACCATTTTCCTATTAACATCAAATTAGGGCCGAGAAGAATCATGGATTAGTTTATGTATTAACATACAGTTTATCACAAGCAGAGCACCGCCATGGGTGACCGAGGCTGTTACGGCATGGACTTGTGAGCAGGAGGTCTGGGTTCGAATACCGCCAGGACTGTCCTCCCTCATTGAGGTTTTTTCCAGGTTTTCCTCAGTCCTCATAAATGCCAAATGCTGGGGAGGTACGCTAAACTTAGGTCTGGAATGATTCCTTCCTTAAAAATAAATCCTTTCTCAATGTATCATTTCATCTCATGTATCATCCGTGTCCATCGCTTGTGGTGCCTCTGTAGCAAAAACGGGTGTTAAACACCATTCATTCATTCACAAGCAGAGCAGTACACAAAACCTGGCAAAACCTCATAAGATGAGTAAATTTTGTTTCCAAACCCTTAGATTCACAATCAATACAACTTAAACCCTTATTTCTTTGCATATTCCAGTCTTAACAACCATATAATCTGTACTTGAGTGGAAAATTTACAAACTTTTCTGGTACTTGGTCCTGGTACATGTTGATTTAAAGGGGGATTAGTTACAGCTATTTCTACTTCAGGCTTCTCAAAATACCATCTAAACATTCCTTTCTTTCTTGCTGCAACAGATTTATTAGTTGGTCTTTTCCTAGTAAGCCTATTCATAATTCTATCATTTTTTTACTAATAACCAGAAATGAACTTAGATTCAATTCACAGAATATATATTCTTAAAAATTTTAGTTTATGAAAGTGAAATGTTGCAACAAGAAAACTAGTATTTAATATTTACTGCCAGATATTTATCTTACAGATATCTATTCTTATTTTAGCTAACACTTATCTGATTGAATTCTACTATGAATACAATGTCACCGTTATAAAAACTTTATATTGCCTGCAAAAATAACAAAATGCAGCATATGTGGTAACTTTATTAATGCAACATAAGGCTTCCTTTGGAAAGGAAGTAAAGTTATTACTACCATGTCATAGATTAATGGCACGTAAAATAACCAAGACTGAAAGTAAAATTGTGTGTAAAATTTATTGACCATTTCATACCTAGAATTAAATGGAATGCTAATAACCAGAGTTGTTAAAGGGTATTTTTAAATAATATCCAAAGATTTTGCTGAAGAAACCTGATTCGGAGATTGAACTATATGCGGTATATAAGTTCCAATTCTTGGTTTAAGTCATCACAGAACTGGATTAGGATTTGTCAAGGAAAGGCATGCAGTATGGTGTAAGAAGTTGGCAGCCATCTTGAATGGTTTGTATTAAACCATATTAAGCTAAGCTTATCTCAAAATCTGGACAGGGAATGACTCGTCAAGTTCAGAGTGTACAAAACAAGTTTTCACCACTGGGTCTTCAGTCATTTTGAACATATAAATACATTTTTTATTGAATGAGACAATCTCACTGTCAAACATATTGAAATGTCAAATGTAGATATGTTTCCATTTTAGTGTGATAAAGTGGAAAAAAGAGTGATGGTATTTTCCTTTTTAATAACCATATTAACCTCTTTAAAATTTCTATATTTGGTAGTAATTTCCACTTCTACCCCCTTTTGTTTTAATATTTTTCTTTTAAAAATCTAGGTTTTAAAGTTGGAAATACTTAATACTAAAAATGTTACCCAAATGCATATATGTAAGAGGCTAATGTAAATGTAGGTTCAAGGTTTTTATTTACCAATTTATGTACAGTTTGCACATTTGGCTTCGCCAAAACATAACTACAAGATTACATATATACATAACTATCTATACCTTAGTTTCTAAATATACATAACTAACTATAACTTAGTTTCTAAGAATTCCTTCTCAGTATAAAAATTATGCTTTAACAGTAAGTGTTTAACACGTTTTTTAAATTTTATGCTTGACTTGCTTTTAAAAGATTTAGGTATTTTATTGTATAGAATTGCACCTCTATGTGTGACATAATTAATGCTTTGTGTAAGTCTGTGATGATGTAGGTGAATTTGACCAGCAGACCTAGTGTGATGCACACAATAATCTTCATTATTCCTAAAAAGTTGTTTTTTGTTATGCACAAAAGATACAGTATCTAATATATATACGGATGGTAATGATAGAATATTTAATTCCTCAAAATTTGACCTGAGATGGTAATTGCTGCATTATTCGTAATATTTTCTTTTGCCATTTAAAAACCATAGCTGACAAACTTGTTGCTCCCAAGAAGGGTATACCATAAACTAATTTAGAGTATATGTAGCCAAAGTATACTATTCTTAAAGTATCTTTATTACAGCTCCTAGTTAATATGCACATTGCATAGGATGTTCAGCTTAAATTATTACATAAGGTAAGAATGTGATCATTCCAATATAAGTCGTAGTCAATTGTGATACCTAGAAATTTTGTACTATGTAGATTTTTTATAGATATATTTTCAATTTCTATGATACATGAATTATTAAGTGGAGTATGTTTATTGAAATTTATATAGCTAGTCTTGTTGATATTTAATATTACTTATTAGCTTTTAACCAATTTCTAAATTTTGCAGTGTATCATTGATATGTGATTGCAAGGTAACTTTACTGCAAACAGAACCATGTTAGCACATAAGCACAGTGTTGGTAGATCATTAATGTAGATTATAAATAAAACTGGTCCCAGTATTGAACCTTGTGGTACAGCAAATTTGGTAAATAGGGGAGCAGATTGCATTCCATCTATTTCTACAAATTGGGTTCTGAATTTTAGATAAGTATCGAAGGCTTTAGTTAGATCTACAAATAGACCTAGAACATTTTCTTTATTGTCTTTAGCATTTAAGATATTTCCCAAAAATGAGAATATTGCATTGTTTATTGCTTTTCTGAAAACCAAATTGTGAATGTGAGATGATATACTTTTCTAGAAAAAGTACCAGTCGCTTATACATAAGTTTTTCAATTATTTTTTAAAAAATAGATAGTAAAGGTATTGGTCTATAGTTTTCAATTTTTGTTTGTTTCAATTTTTTTAAATATTGGTTTAATCTTTGCAACTGTTAGAGCTTTGGGGAAACAACCAGTTGAAAATGATGTGTTACAGATATTTGTAAAGGGTTTAACAAAATATTCTGCTCACGGCTTTACAAAAAAGTCTCGAATTTCACCATAGCCACTGCATCGTTTATTCTTAAGGTTGTTTATGACTTGTAACATCTCATTTTCAGTTACTGAGTGCAAGTATAGTTTGGTATAGTTGGTTACAATGTGCAAAACACTAATATCATTTTTACTTAGTTCCTTTGTTTCAATTAATCTGGTAGCTATATTAGCAAAATATTCATTAAAAATAGAGGTGAGTTTTTTTGAATCAGTAATAACATTGTTTGAGGATAGTATAATTCTTTTAGTAGTGGTGTTTTTTGTACTATTTGTTTCTCTTTTAACTACATCCCACAAAGCCTTACCTTTATTATTACTTTCTTTTATAATCCTATTATTTTCCAGCTTTTTTACTTCTGCAATAACATTGTTTAGAATACTGCAATAACATTTAAAGTAATTTTTAAAGTTTTGATTATTAGTGGTATTATTGATTTCCCTTAGTAAGCGCCTTTTCTTGCATGATATTAAAATCCCTTTTGTGATCCATGTTACTTTTTTATTTCTCCCTTGGACAGGGAAAAAGCAGTTTTTAATTGGAAATGTTGCATTATAATTATGAGTTACAGTATCTCACAAATTACTAAACTCTACTTTACATCACTAACATTTAAATCAGACCAAGTTTCCTTACTCATTAAAAACCTAAAGTAATTTATATTTAGGGAACTATGTTTTCACTTCCTAACTACTTGAAATTCACTTGATCATTGTTTTGTAGGGTATAATGAATGAAGGGTAAGAAATATTGTATTATGATCTGATATTCCTGTATTCATGTTAGTTATTGAAAAATCCTCTAGTGTACAACTAAGGAAGATCTGATCTAGGCAGGTCTTAGTGGACTTTGTTATATGGATTGAACTAGCAACAATTGGCACTAAAATGTATGACTGAGCTGTTAAAAGAAGCTTGTGTTTAATGCTGTGCTCAACCAGAAAATTTATGCAAAGTCGCCACATATGAGTACTTCTTAAACTTAGGTATTAATTTTTTTACACTAAACTCCATTTACTTACATAAAAGTAAGCTGCATTTCGGGAGAATCTCTCCCATCTTCAGTTGCTCACTGAACCACCGTTACTTGAAATGATGACTGGATGTTCCTGTTGGTTGAAGTAGGAAGTTGCTCAGTTCATCCATAGGAGGAAACTCGAAATTCATTAAGTTTTCTCTATGTTTTAATATGAAAATTTTTTCCCAAGTGGATAACTCCAATGGGTTGTGAAGATGTTTCAGCAGTTAAATTCAATAAACTACAGAACAAAATTAAAGAAACTAAAAGAAAAACCAGTTATATACATAAAAGCAGACAAAGGTAATAAAATAGCCATTTTAGACTAAAAAGAATACATAAATAGAGTTGTAACTATGTTAAAAGGACAAGACTACAAACCAATTGATAAGAATCCACTCAATAAATGCAATAAAATGTTAATCAAAACCGTAAATGAAGTCAAAATACTATCCACTACTGAAAAACAGCATATCACACAGAATAATCCAGTACTACTCAGGCTTTATGCACTACCTAAAATACATAAAAATGATAACAGCATGGCGCCAATAATAAACAATATCAATTCACCCACATACCAGGTAGCAAAAAAAATTTATGAAAGTCTTCGATTCATTTAAGAGATTCCAAAGTTTGAGCAATAAAAATTCAGTTGACCTGGTCAAAAAACTTGAAAATAGCAGAATTACAGCTGGAGATATAATGGCTTCATTTGATATAAAAACCTTATTCCTGAGCATACCTGTAGAGAAACTTATGCTTATACTGAAGAAATGGTTAACATCAACAAATTTAAAAACAGAAGAAATAGAAGACCTATTAAAACATACTAATATTTGCATTAAACAAAATTACTTCAGTTTTAACAAAAAAGTATTACCAACAAGTTTCAGGCCTAACTATGGGAAACCCTTTGTCACCTTTTCTAGCAGAGTATTCATGAGCTCATTTGAAATACACATCACAAAAGACTTCCCTTTAATTTTAAAATCATGGTATAGGTATGTGGATGACATTTTTGCAATAATATCAAAGAAATGCTCAATAGATGTCCTGAAACTTCTTCATTTGTAACATGAATCTATACAATTTACTATAGAAGAAGAAAGAAATGGGTGGCTACCATTTCTAGATTTAAAAATTATAAGAAATGGAGATTGTTTGAACTTTGGAATTTACAGTAAAGAAACACACACAGAAAACTACATAAAAATGAGAGTTATAACCCCATTCCACATAAATATGCAGTATTTCACAGTTTGGCACACAGATTGATGAATATTCCACTCACAGAAGCAGAGTACAAAATGGAATACAAACAAATAAAGACAGCAATAATCAATGTGTTTCAGCAAAGGCACAGTGATAAAAATTATCAACAAATCTAAAAGACAAAAAGGGATAAGGGAAGTTTTTACACTGAAAAACACAAAAGAATACAAATTCAAAAGTTTCACCTACCATCCAATTTACCACAACAAGTTCAAGAAAATCTTCAAAGAACATGGGATAATATTGGCCCCAAACAACAGATACAACATCAAGAATATATTAGGTTGCACAGTAAAAGACTCCATACCAACAGAACAGAAATTAGGAATTTACGAAATAAAATGTGCAGATTGTGAACAGAGCTACATAGGTAAAACAAAAAGGAATTTGTAGGAAAAAACATTTTAGGAATATTCAGTTTAAACAGGTGGATAAATCAGCAGTAGCAGCTCACTTTTGCAGCAAAAACCATGAAATAAAACTGGGAATTAAACTGCTGAAACATCTTCACAACCCATTGGAGTTATCCACTTGGGAAAAAATTTTCATATTAAAAAATAGAGAAAAATTAATGAATTACGAATTTCCTCCTATGGATGAACTGAGCAACTTCCTACTTCAACCAAGAGAGGCCACCACAGGAACATCCGGTTGTCCAGCCATCATTTTGAGTAATGGCGGTACAGTGAGCAACTGAAGATGGGAGAGATTCTCCCGAAATGCATCTTACTTTTATGTAAGTAAATGGAGTTTAGTATATAAAAATGAATACCTAAGTTTAGGATATATTACCACTCCATTGCCAACAGCTTCGTAAGTACAATATTTATATGAGTACTTGCTTATGCTCGTTTTTTGTAATGTATCAAATTTCTCAAGAAATAAGTCGATATTGCCATCAGGGGACCTATATATGCATATAAGGAGGATATTTAGGTTTGGATAAATAATCTCTGCCATAACATGGAAGTGTAACTCTTGGTTAAGATTTTTAGTGTGAGTTTTTATTTTTTTATAGTGCATTTCACACCTCGTCCCTTTGTTGGCTCATATCCTTGCCATTGCCCTAAATGTAAAACCTGTGGCTAATTATGCTGTGCCATTCATTCCACAGCCCTAATTTATCCAGAGAATTGAACATTTCTTCATTTGCTACCTGTTCTTCTAAGAACGTCGTATATATGTTATCTTGTAAGCTTTGCAAAGTATTTTATGTTGGTTTAACTTCTACTGTTGTTTCACTACATATGAACAATCATAGACGTTCTGTTAAAACCAAGTCTCCCTTGCCGGTTGCCCAACATGCCTTAACTCACTGTAAGGATTTTGATGATGCTTTTAATCTAACACTTATTGATGAATTACCTTCACAATGCTCTGAAAGTTTACTCAGAGATAGAGAAATGGCAGCTGTATTTTTACATAAAGCTCATATACCACCTGGTTTAAATGTTACATATTAATTTTTTTCCCCCACACTCTCATTTCTATTTTCATCTGTTTCCATACATAACGTTACCTTCGATACTCAATATTTATTTTTATCACCTTCACTTGTCTTCTTGCCATAGAAAAACTCAACGAGTTCGAAATATAGCGATTTCAAGTGTGACTTTATCTTAAGTGTTTTATCCTTTTAAAGCTTCTATAATTACTGTTAATTTATATATATATCTTAGGATAATGAAACATAACATGCACTGTCCAGTTATTGGAAGAAGTTGCTTTTTGCTGACATTCTCACTTCCTCTTCTTCTTCTTCTTTTTTTTTTTTTTTTTTTTTTTGATTGATTTATTTATGGACGCTCTTTAACAGCTCAGGTCATCAGTGTCCCATTCAACTCAGGGCGTGAAACGGCCGATAAATTTTGCTCAGAGGCCTCTCCTTTCAGGCTTGAGGTTCTTTTACGTGCCGTAAATGTACGACACGGGACACACGGCTTTACTTCCCTTCCGAAGGAAGCCATACTTAGGATTGTTATGCTCGGAAAAATCCATCGGTCCTGGCGGGGTTCGAATCCGCGATCTTGGATTTATGGTAACCACTACACCACTAGGACCGACTGACATTCTCATAACAGAAGCAGTAACAATAGGCTTACAACTTGCCATTGATGAAATTGCTAGATTTTGTGCAGAAAGGGGTCTAAGGATAAACAATAAAATATAAAAGTTAATAGTATTTAGAAATAGGATCAAAATAAAGAGAGATTAGAAATTGTTTGTAAATGGGGACTTGGTAGAGTTAGTGAAACAATTTGATTATTTGGAAGTGAGATTTTCCAGTAATGGAGAATAAGTGATGCAGTGTGGATGTGCACAGTTAAAAGTAAATTAGCTATGAAAACTCCAGAATAAGTTGGTATAAATGTTCCATATTGCCAATGAAATGCCTAAAAAGACTATATGAAGAAGTGATTGAATCAAATATGATATATGGAGTATAAATTTGGGAAATTCCAAGGTATACTACCACTCCATTGTCAACAGCTTCATAAGTACAATATTTTTATAGACAACAATTGATGTTATACATAGAATGTTTTTATAGAGAAGTTCTGGAGTTAGCAAAATGTTTGCTGATAGGGTGAGTTTGGCAGAACTAGGTAGAGTAGAAAGAAAAGATATAATAGCAGAGAGGATCTTGAAATATTAGCACAGATGTTTAAAATTATATAGTAACAATATACTAAAAGAATGTTTTAAATACCAAAGAGATGTATTGGAAAGAAAGAGTTAGTTTGGCGAAGTAGGGAAACTGTATGAAAAGACTGAAAGGGGACGTGTGCAAACTGGGTGGAAGTAATGTCAGTGGACTTTAGAGAGAAGCAAGGCAAAGGGTAGAAAATATAGAGAAGCAAAAGATTAGGGCTAGATTTGAGGATCAAAGTTCTATAGACTTGTATAAAATAGTTAAAAGAAATTGGGTATGCGAGAAATGCATGGATACTTGTGATCAATCAGAAGAATAGGTCTTGCATGGATGCATACAAGTTACAGTTTGTAAAATGGCTCAGGAAAAAATTTTAAGGATATATTATGTGTGGGAAAGTGGATTGTGTGATAGAATGTGAACTAGAAAAAAGTGGACAAACTACAAAAAAATATAATGGCAATCAATATTGACAGAAATGAGGGTACAGAAAATAAACAATACTGGGGAATTTTTAAGAAAAGTAATGGATAGTGGATGAGAAGTTTAAGGAAGGAACTAAAGAGCACACATAGTTGTGAATATAGTGATCTAATTACATTCCCTTTGCCATACATATAACCAGGTAATTAAGGTATAAGAGAGAGCTTAATTTTGGTAGTGTTAAATTCTTTGGATATTTTTTTATTTATTATTATGAATTATGAATATGGGGGCAATTACATAATTTAGATATAAAGAAATTAATTGGTTTGTAGAAATTGCATTGAGGAAATTCCAATGGAAAATCACTGATAAGCCTGTGACTGATAAGACTGTGGTCTGGATGTTAGCTAATTGATAAAAATAGTTCATTGTTTATATGGAGATGATATTAATTAATTCTTTCATGCATGCTATTTATTGTTATAGGAGGAAAAAGAGTTTGTCAGAGATTTAGTGAGGAAGATAAAAATTGAGGAATTAAATTTACCAGCTAGCGATACGTGGTAAGTCACTGCTCTTGTTTTTATCAATATTAATCTGCATGTTTTAGCCAATTATTCAGATAACACAACATTTTGGCAGGCAAATGTTAATTGTGAGGAGCAATGCAAAATTTTGAAGTAATGTAATCAAACATGATCAGAATAAACCTTTGCCCATTGCAGGATATCCGTTGATACATTTTCTATATAATCTTATGCTTATAAAAAAAGAGACTTTAAATTTCCTTTTACTTCTTATTAATTTCAATTTAAGAGATAAGAGTTGATATTTTATAACTAAAAACAGAATTGAATATAGTGCCAGGTTAGTTAATCAGGACAAGGGGATCATAGTGCTCAAGCAAAATAAGAATGATATATATTGACACATTGCTTTAAGATTTCATATACTGAGATCATTATAGCTTGATATGATCATATGAGCCACATCATTGTCTGTATGAAGCATGATGCCCCACCATCTTAATATCCCTCACTTCTAAACTGAACTATAATTATCCAAAAAAGCACTTTTTATAGTTATAGAGAAACACTTCAAAGCTATAACTTGAGCACAAGAGAAAAAAAATGTTCTTTCTCAAATAGCAGTGTAAGAGCATTCATTTTATTGCTACTTTTTAGTTGCAATCTTTACCACTGATTTTATTTAGAAAATTATTTTGGCAAGTATTTTATTTTGTACAGCATTCTTTTGGTTCTTTTTAGTTAAGGTAATGATAATCATAAATGTATGCATTTAGTTGATATATACAACATTAATGGTGTTCCAGTATTGTAAGTCATAATATATTAAATAAAGCTGAAAATCCCATCATCATCATCTAAGATGATCTGAGTGGGAGGTTTGGGTTCAAATCCTGTCAGGACCATCCTCCCTGACTGAGGTTTTTTTCCTGGTTTTCCCCAGTCCTCATAAATGGCAAATTTGGGAGGTACCCTAAACTTAGCCTAGAACGCTTTCTTCCTTAAAAAAAATATATATTATCCTTTCCCAATATATCATTTCATCTCATTTCATCAGTGTTCACCACCTGTGGTGCCTTAAGATGATCTACTATAAACAAATAATTATAGTAAAAGGACTACTGCTTAAAAATTTGGGAATGTAAACAGTCTCTGCTTATAAGTGTCATTTGAAAAGTCCTCAGAATGAAGCACAAAAAGATGGCATAAATTTCTGAAATAATTTTTATTTTAATCTTCCATTAATGCACTTTTTCCAGTGATACTCCAAAACCTTTATCCCGTCACAAAAGTTAGATTCCTCCAGGCCAGCAAAATATGCCGAGACTTATGATTTAAGCTGTTCATTAGATGAAAGTATATTTCCCCAAGGGATTTTCTCAGTTTAGAAAATAGGTGGAAGTCAAATGGAAACAAATCAGGGAATATGGTGGATGTGGCAGCAAATTGTATCCCATTTCATTGATTTTTGCCATTGCAACACATGTGTGAGAGCGATTTGATTTGGTTTAATTTTATGGATGCTCTTTAACATCTCAGGTCATCAGCGTCCCATTCAATTCAGGGCATAAAACGGCCGACAAATTTTCTCAGAGGCCTCTTCTTTCTGGCTTAAGGTTCTTTTTTGTGCCGTAAATGTATGCCATGAGACCCACAGCTTCCCTTTCTGAAGGAAGCCATACTTAGGATTTTTACACCCGAAAAAATCCATCGATCCTGGCTGGGATTGAACCCGTGATCTTGGGTTTAGTAGGCAAGTACGGTTACCACTACACCACCAGGACCTACGTGTGAGAGCAAGCGTCATCTTGATACAAGATGACAATCATTTTTGATAAACTCGGCCTTTTCTCACTTATTTTTGCCTTCAATAGGTCCAAAAGATTAGTATAATGTGTTCCAGTGATAGATGTTCCATAAGGAAGATAATTGATGAGCAGTACACCTTTTTTTTCAGGAGTAAAAATCCAAAGTAGGGCTTCCTTCAGAAGGGAAGTAAAGCCGTAGGTCCTGTGTCGCACATTTACGGCACGATAAAGAACCTCAAGCCTGAAAGAGAGACCTCTGGGCAAAATTTGTCGGCGGTTTCATGCCCTGAATTGAATGGGACGCTGATGACCTTAGATATTAAAGAGCGTCCATAAATAAATCATCCAACCAACCAGTACACCCTTGGCATTCCAGAAAACTAATACCATGATATTTCCAGCCGATTTCATACACTTTGCCTTCTTTGGCAGTGGAGAATCATAATTCTTCCAATATTTCGGCTGCTATTTTGTTTCAGGTGTGTATTGCACACATATATTTCAACATGGCTCACAACTGCCAAGGGTAGCTGAGGTGTATAATGACTCGTGAGCAAGAGGTCTAGGGTTTGATTCCCTCTAGGACCATCCTCCCTGACTGAGGTTTTTTCCAGATTTTCCACAGTCATAAATGGCAAATCCTAGGGAGATACCCTAAACTTAGGCCTAGAGTGCTTCCTTCCTTAAAAAAAAATCCTTTCCCAATTTTATCATTTCATCTCGTGTATCATCAGTGATGCCTCAGTAGTTAAAACTGACATTAAACTTGTTAAAAAAACAAGGATTACAAATCAATGCATAAAGTTGGCGGGATCTCTCTGAATGCAAGCTAAACTTTGCTGAGTGATTTATACTCTGATTTGACTTTAGCCTTGATTTAGCATATGCTGCTCCCATCTTGCTGATAATATTTTCAAGCACAATTCTTTCTTCAAAGGTGAAATGCCCAGATTATCAGCAGTATCAGATACCTGTAATAGGTGATCCTTCAGAGCTATGTTGTGCACCTTTTCGGTAATTTCTAAAATTGCTATGGATTTTGCTTGTCTGCTGCATCTTCCAAGCTTTATTGCCATGTTTAAACTTTGTGGTTCTCTTGGAAAAGGTTGAAAATGATGATGGCAGTCCCCTATCATAATGAATTTCTATTGATAACAGCACAATATTCCATATTGGCCATTTTTCCAATATACATAAGTCTGCAGTACAACAAACGACTATAGCTACTATGATTCTTGACCATTCCATGAAATGCACAAATTTTCTATGGAAGATGACAATTTTTGATACCAAAACTTCTTCAGAACTGTACTGCAATCTGTGGGTCATTCCAAGAACTTTTCAAATGACCTTTGCTGAATAAACAGACAAAGCTGATTATATGGTATGCCAACAAATTAAATGTGATGAAATTTGATAATGTTTATTTATCTATTAGCTGTTTGAATGCATAGAATTCATATGTTTATCATTAATAATAATTATGTGCAATAGAATAATTTCATTTATTGACTGAATATACAAATTATGGAGATAAAGTATTATGCAAGTTTACAAATAAATATAAATTTTTATCAGTTTTATTATGTTTCCCTTATCCTGAAGAGGATTCCTAAAACATTCTTAACTCTTATTAATTAAGAGATTTAGCTTTCATGGCCAATTTCGAGTATATAAGGTTGAGATTTCATGGCTATTAATCTTAAACTGGTGATTAATTGGAACTCCTTTTCACAGAAGTTTGGTCAGAAACTGTGGCTGACATCTTCAGTGGTACAGTTAATATTTCTGTCTCTTCTGTTTGTCTCGGTAGCAACTGTATCCTTAGCAAGATGTGTTAATAGTGACAGGGGTTCTCAGTTGAGTGCTTTCTGAATGGCTCACTGAATTTCTTGTCCCTGATTATTGACTGAAGTCGTGAATTTTGATTGAAGAGCAGAAGTAATGATTCATGATTGGTTTACTCTGTTACAGTTCTTTGGGGCAATTTTATGTAGTATAAGATGCTGGATTTTATTTAATAGATTCTTCCCTCTTGTTAAAATCACCCTGAAGGTGATTTGCAAGAGCTCACTATCCACAGTAATGTAATGCATCTGACTGGACTACATTTACATAGCTATTAAGTAATTGTGCATATGTGTTAAAAGCAATGCACTGTATGCAATACATTATGAATTGGTGCACTATAGCAAATGCCTTATAGAGTGTGATTTTGTATGGTCCACAAGTATGGTAGACTGTAACCTTAAAGACATTTTTGTGCAGTTTGATATTCACAAATGCTGTCAAATTTTCTTTCAGTACCTGATGAAGAAACTGGAAATCAGAAGAGCATTATTGAATGAGAAAAATGTTCAAAAGTGCTACAAAATATAGTGCAAGAAATAAAAGAGACTGCAGGCCTCTTCACAGTTTTTCTTTACAGTGCTGGAAATTGGGGTTTCAAAACCTTAATAGCAACAAAGTACAAAGTACCAAAAAAAAAAAAAAAAACTACAAGTGTATCATTATGCCACTTTAAAAATGAAAGCTTTGCACTAACAGAAGAAAATCAGTTGTCATTAATTCCTGAACTTTGTCAGTGCACATCTGGGAATAGCATACATGTGATTCTGTGGCAGAGGGTGGTTCAGCTTAAACATGGAGCATGCCAAAAGGAAATTTGTATTGCCACAAGCTCTCATTTAATTGCAAGAACACACTTGGAGGTGGAAATTCGGACTGCATTTCTTCATGTAATTATAAATGCCTTCCATAGTGTGAAGAGGCATAAGCAGGCATGTGTTGACATCCATTTGGTGATAGACATATGACATCCATTTACAACATTTGTTTCAAGAACATAATGCTTCTCATGCATTAAGTGGTGTCCATGTTAGATGCGATTAAATTATATAAATTATTTTGAATGCTATTAAGGAAAAATTAACGACTGGCATCCTGTATGTTTTACAAAGAAAGATAAACTTAAAATATAAGTTGGTTTTATAAATAAATATTTTTGTTACCAAATTCTATTTTGACATATTTACCCATAAGAAAAAGCAACATCTTCCCCTGCAGAAATGCAATTAGTGTTTGTATTTTGAACTGCAGTGAAATAAATATTCAATTTTGGGGATGCCTTATTCATTTTTTTTTTCTTGAATCAAGTAAAACTCTCATGTACTTTTCAATATAAAAAGGGGAGGGGGATATTGCAGTTTTAGACATGCGGTATTTGGTAATATGTTTATTGTCTTTTAATAGCTTCACAGGTGCGAGTATGATGATACCAACACAATGTAGCTTCACAGTTCACAGTATAGCTTGTATGATTAATACAGCCGTAACACACAACACACAACTGCACCTGTGGATAGTAGCTAAAGTGAATAACACGCTGTTGTTCATTGGATTCCATGCAGTTCAATGAAATGTTCTTCTGCTTAAAGAGAAGTTCAGTTAATTGGATAAAATGAAAAATTATATTAATAGGAGACAGTTAATTGAAGAATCCCTTTATGATACAAACTCTTCTTTATATTTGCAATTAGTTATTTTTTTGACTAACCTGATTTTATATCATATGGCCTTCAGTTAACATCTTCACTAGAACAGCAATTTAATATGATTTTTTTATTATAAAACAGATCGATTTACAGTGTTAAGTATTGAAAATAAAGTTTGTATTAAACAATTTCATTTTTATTAATCCATGAAAAATTGTCAAATTTTACATACCTTTATAACATTTTTTCCAGCTATCAAACAAAATTGGTTATCCTTCATGGGTGTTGACTAATAATTATTGGATATGAGAGATTTTACCTATTCCTACTTGCATTTATTTAATGACAACCTATATTTTTATTTGATGTCCTTGCCAAAGTTAGTTTTAGTGTCATGTTTTTCCTTTCACATGTTGATAGAAATATTTTATTTGTTAGTTAATAATGATATTACAGAGATAGGGAGAATGGCTAACTATTTGGAACTATGGCTCAGAATCTCTCAATCTAATCCTTATCAACCTGAACTCCAACTTTTCATTTATGTTCACTTCTTCTGTCTCTATCAATGTGGCTATGTTCCTAGATACTGATATATATTGTTATGCAAATACTCTTCTTAGTCTGTGCACATTATGTCCACCAATTTTTGAGGTATCTTCACTTTGATACCTGCATACATTCTTTTTTCTCTTTTAAACTGCAGGCCCCATCCTTTTGGTAATTTTCATCTGCTAACACTATATTAAAAATATAACTCAAAAGCTCAAATACCAAAAATAGCCATCTTATCTTTTATAATTCATTTCATTCCAGCACACAAAAAATTGTACTGCAAACCAAAAACTTTTAATAACAAATTTATTAGGCATGTTACTGCTGAAATTCATTCCACACCCCAAATTTATCAAGAGAATTTCAGTTTACTTCATCTACTAACTGATTCTAAGAATGTTGTGTATATGTTATCTTGTAAGTTTTGCTGAGCATTTTATACTACTGTTGTTTCACTTTGTATGAACAATTATAGGAATTCTGTTAAAACCAAGTCTCCCTGGTTGCACAACATGCCCTGTCTCACTGTGAGGATTATAATAATGCATTTAATTTAACACATATTGATATGTTACCTACTCATGTCCCTAAAAATTATCTCCATTATGGACATATAGCAGCTATATTCAATTAAAAATGAATGTAGGAATCCACACAGTGAAACTATCATAAATCTTGTTGAATTAAAAGTAAAACTACTAAAATCATGTCAACACATGAAAACTCTCTTGATGTTTCACATTAAAACTTTTTAATAAAAAAAAATAAAACTCTCTTGACATTTCACATTAAAACTTTTTAATAAAAAATGTTTTAATGTGAATTGTGAAGAGAGTTTTAATGTATAAAATTTAGTGAACTTTTGTAACAGTGGTGTCATATATTAACATTTTAAAAAATTGAGTCGAAATTGTAGCATACACACCACTAAAATTCAATAAAATTACTCCGACCAGGAACTGATGATAGGAGCGATGGCTCCCGAAACTAGTCTTCCATTTTATTGAATTTTAGTGGTGTGTATGTTACAATTTTTTAAAATGTTGAGTTTTAATGTGTTGACATGATTTTATAGTTTTACTTTTAATTCAATAGCAACTATATTTTTGCATAAAGCATATATACCACCAAGTTTAAATCTTACATGTTAATATTCCGGTTTCTACTTTTTATTTTTTCAATTATTATAAATTGAGTTATAATTCTAATAATAGTAATAAAAATTAAAATAAAATGCTGTGAATTATCAAAGCAGACATTTTATTAAGAGTTGTTGTTTGCACTTAACATTTGTATAGTAGTTTATAAACTTTTATTTATTATACATACTCTTAGTGGATTTCTTGAATAGTAATAATAAAAAAATTAAACAAACAACATTTTACAAAATTATGGAGTATTTTAAGAATTGCCTATGATAGTTAACTGTTATGTGAGAACAACAACTTATGATTGTAATAAAGTATAAAAAATGGTCACCTATGTCAATAAATACAACCAACATTATTAATAAATTTGAAGTAATATAATCTCTAAACCATCCAAGAATCTTAAATATACATCAAGTTATTGAAGTACTGTGCCACCAGTAATGCTTTCCCCTGCAGTTCAGGGTTTTCCTATGTTTGAACTCCACTTGATTACCATGTCATGGAGTGTTTAAGAAGTGTGCTTGCTTACTTGTTGATCTTGCTGACTATCGAAGTCATAGCACAACTGTTCCTGGTGTTGTGTTGTTCATTACTTAATTTGACAGTATGCATAAACTGTATTGTGCCTCATGAGTTTAGAACAACACAGTGTGTCTTTATGTAAGATTCATATGTGTTAACTCATGGTAATAGAATCATTGGTCCAATTTTTTTAGCATACATTTATTCTGTTTCTTAGGTGAATACTGTACTATAACCTTTTTCAAAGCTTTAACCAACAGGAAGCTTGATAATGAATTTTTTCAAGAGGATCCTGCCACTTCTGAGACTGCAAATAATTCCATGAGAGCAATTCAGAATATATTTCCACAAAACAGACAGTTTTTAGTAGGGATTTGTATCCCCATTGGTCCCCAGATTTAACATCCTGTGATTATTTGTCCCGGATAATACAAAGACTAATCTGCATATTGTAAAGCACTCAAATATAATATTTGATAGAAAATTTTCTGGATTTCACAAAATGAATTACAGTAAGTGATAATTAATGTCCTAAAGAGATGCCACAAAATGTGTTCAGAATGAAGGCAGGCAGTTTGAACATCTAATTTGATAATTTGGTAACTCTTTAATTGATTTATGTATTGCCGTACAGTCGGTTTGTTTTAGTGTCTTTCCCTCCTGCTAATCACCGAGACATGGTGGGCCAACTAATTAGCTAATGATTGGAGGCTCACCCATAGGCAAAACAAAACTCATTGCACAGTAGATAAAATAGAAAATTTCTCAAGCTCATCACCAACTGCATTTGAAAGGCACATTTTCACTCTATCCTAAATGCTACATCTTATACTAATTCATTTTAATTGTCCATAATCAACCATCAATCCAGTGATCTGTCTTTCAAAAAAGTTAGATTTTCATGAATTGGTTATGTAATTTATAATGCAGGGCAGTGCTTACTTTGGTCAAACTAAAGATGAAAATGAAGTTACATTCCTCACTATTGAGCCTTCTTGACTTAATGAATCCTAAGACTTGATACTTTCCATTGGTGTAATCTGCAAAGTGTCCTCATTCTAAATTATTGATTTAAGTTTTAGCGAAAGTGACAAATAATTGTTGAAGTTATTAAGCACCATACCAAAAGAGATGCTGCTTTCTGTAAATCTATTTATGATTATAAGCACAAAGGATTTTGGAAATAGGTATCTGAGACTAACGGCAAGGTACAGCTCTAAATAAGTTCAGCTTATCAGTTCTAGGAGTATTTGTTTATTTGTTACTTTTGACAAAATGGGGTTTATGTGTTTATGATATGCAGCATATGTTATTATCATTGACTTATTAGAGTTATGCCCAAGGCTGTTCTAGTACCTGGCACACACAATATTGAACCACTTGAATTTAGTTACATTTATCACCTACAAATATTGAAAGATGAAGTGGTCTGCCTTTCATTCCAAGTGTCATATATACAAAGGTATATTTAGTGTGCGTTAAAATATAGAAACAACTGTGTATAATGGATAGTTGACAATCTTAATTATGGTTGAAGTTAAATATTGAAGGGTACTAATAATAATTTTCTTAGTATGCATGTTCAATACCATGAAAATTTCATTCTCTAACGACGCTTAAATTTCTCAAGTAGTATCTATATTGACTAAAAGCAGCAAATTTCACTGTTTTGTGGGGGGGGAGATTGGAGTAGTATTAACAAAGTATATGAGTGAACAGCAGTAGCAACAGTTGAGAGTAATTTGTATTCTAATGTGAATAAATGTTTATATTAGTCTCATATGGTTTGCTATTTTCCATAATGAATCTAAACTTGATACATTTTGATTTTTATGTTTGTAACAACAATGTTTCCTCTCTTTATCATCATTATGTTCTTCACATTTCAGGCCAAATAAGGAAGACCTGTCCAGATGTTCAAAAAACTCATCCAGCACTTCTTTTATTGAAGTTACACAGGATTGTAAAGGGAAGGCAAAGAAGCACTTATTCTCTAGTAAATTATATGGTAGCACTCACAACAGCACTTCATCTATAAAAAACCACACATCAATTGATGAACAACAACAAAATAAAATGATAAATGAACACTACATAAAAAGCTATAGGAAGCCACATAAATGTGAATTTTGTGGGAAGATATTTACCCAGGAAAATTGTTTAAGGGGACATCTTTTGATGCACAAGGGTAAGAAGCCACATAAAGATGAAGTTTGTGGGAAGACCTTTTCCCAGATACATAATTTCAGGGAAAATCTTTTGATGCATGAAGGAAAAAAGCCACATAAATGTAAAGTTTGTGGAAAGAACTTTACCCATTCATCTAATTTAAGGGCACATCTTTTGATACATGAGGGTAAGAAACCACATAAATGTGAAGTTTGTGGGAAGAGCTTTACCCATTCATCTAATTTAAGAGCACATCTTTTGATGCATGAAGGTAAGAAACCACATAAATGTAAAGTTTGTGGGAAAAACTATACCTGGATATCTAATTTAAGGGAACATCTTTTGCTGCACGATGGTAAGAAACCACATAAATGTGAAGTTTGTGGGAAGAGCTTTATCCGGGCACACATTTTAAGGGCACATCTTTTGATGCATGAGGGTAAGAAACCACATAAATGTAAAATTTGTGGAAAGAGCTATACCTGGATATCTAATTTAAGGGAACATCTTTTGCTGCATGAGGGTAAGAAACTATCTAAATGTGAAGTTTGTGGGAAGAGTTTTACCCATAAATCTAATTTAAGGGTACATTATATGATGCATGAGGGTAAGAAACCACATAAATGTGAAGTTTGTGGGAAGAGCTTTACCCAGAAATCTAATTTAAATAGACATTTTTTGCTACATGAGGGTAAGAAACCACATAAATGTGCAGTTTGTGGGAAGAGCTTTACCAGGATATCAACTCTAAAGATACATCTTTTGCTGCATGAGGGTAAGAATCCACATAAATGTGAAGTTTGTGGGAAGAACTTTATACATTCATCTAATTTAAGGGCACATCTTTTGATGCATGAGGGTAAGTCACCACATAAATGTGAAGTTTGTGGGAAGAGTTTTACCCTTAAATCTCATTTAAATAGACATCTTTTGCTACATGAGGGTAAGAAACCACATAAATGTGAAGTTTGTGGGAAGAGCTTTAGCCGGGCATATGTTTTAATGGAACATCTTTTGCTGCATGATGGTAAGAAACCACATAAATGTGAAGTTTGTGGGAAGAGCTTTACTCATATATCCTCTTTAAGGGGACATATTTTGCTGCATGAAGGTAAAAAACCACATAAATGTGAAGTTTGTGGGAAGAGCTTTAACTGGTCATATAACTTAAGGCAACATCTTTTGCTGCACGATGGTAAGAAACCACATAAATGTGAAGTTTGTGGGAAGAACTTTACCCGCACATCTACTTTAAGGGGACATCTTTTGCTGCATGAAGGTAAGAAACCACATAAATGTGAAGTTTGTGGGAAGAGCTTTACGCAGACATATACTTTAAATAGACATCTTTTGCTACATAAAGGTAAGAAACCACATAAATGTGAAGTTTGTGGGAAGAGCTTTACCCAGACATATAGTTTAAATAGACATCTTTTTCTGCACGAGGGCAAGAAACTGCATACATGTTAAGTTTGTGAGAAGAGTTTTAACTGGATATGTAAATTAGAGGAACATTTTTTTTCTGCAAGGAAGTAAGAAGCAACATAAATGTGAAGTTTGTGGGAAGAGCTTTATCCAGACATCTGCTTTAAGCAGTCTTCTTTTGCTGCACAAGGGTAAGAAACCTCATAATTGTAAAGGTCAGTAAAGGAAGAGCTTTACAAAGATATCTTTTGCTGCAGGAGGGTAAGAAACTATATGAATGTGAAATTTGTGATAAAACTTTTACCCAGATATCTAATTTATAGAAACATCTTTTGATTCACTAGCAATAAATCACATAAATGGAAAAAAGAATTTATGCAAACATGTACTCTTTGAAGACTTTTTTCACTCAAAAGTAATGCACCGATATAATTAAAATTAAGTGGTAAGAGCATTGCCCAGTCATCTCATAAGTAAACAGTTGTTTATTAATGAGGACTAGAATATAAAATTAAGTACAGAGAGATTTAATTAATAAAAACCTTTTTAAAACTGTTAGTACTTGAAGTTTCATAAATGTTCACTTTGGAAAAAAAAAAAAATGTGGGCCAGACATTTATTCTGGCATATCAAATATATACATTTTATTAGTTAGTTATTTGAAGTCATGCCAGGTGTTATGCATTATATTTAATGCATACCTTTAGTGTTAATAGAAAATGCATACAATAAGTTTTTAGAATAATTTATATCTAGTTGCTTTGTGACAATTAAAAGCGTTATTTTGAATTGATTTGACAACTTGGTAAGTCAAGATTTAAATTCATATGTTATGTTAAATTCATATGTTCCTATATATATGTTAGGTATTGTATATGGAACTATTGGAATTATGAAATCAAAAGCAAAGACCACGTAAACTCATAAAAAAAAATTCATCCTTTTTTGAAAATTTGTGATATTGTATTTAGGAACATCAAAATCACCTTGAAGAGCATACTTAATAATTTACACTCATATAGTGAAATACATTTCCAATACCTAATATCAAAATGAAATTAATTATAAAATGTAAATGTATGCACTATAAGTGTTAAAGGATCATGTGGTTTATAAGTCCAAGAAGTGGTGCATTGATTCTCCCATTTGAATCAACTTGTATCACATTTGTCTGTTACAAAGTTAATTTTTCACAGAAAAAGTAACAGTGAGCAGTGTATTAGAATAATAGTTAACAAAAACACACGAGTTGTAATGCTACTTTCTATGTTGTCCTGAAGGTCTATGCATATTCACTCTCCAGTAATGTAGTAGAAGTAGTATGTGTAATCTTAATTGTAATAAAATTCTATATCAATTAAAGGATACTTTATTATTTTCACACATTTACAATTACAATTTTATAACATTTCATTGATCCTATACAACAAACACCCCGGTTGTGTACATGGATCCTGCTTCACTGTAAATATACTTTTTATAGAGTGAATGTTACAATTACTCCCTAAAAAGGGATCATCTTTCTGTTATTGTGTCTTTATTACTTTCTTCTTTTGGCTTGATCACTTTCCTCCACCACCTTTCTCTTACTTTGCCTACCTAATTTCTAAATTGGTGAAAAATTCTTTCCTGTAATACCTAAAAATTTTAATGCCAAAATTTCTGCCTGTAAATTATTCCACTTGTTCCACATTTCTCCTCTCCATCTGTTGGTTTCTGTACCTTCGAATATATTCTTTCTGCCTTGCCACGCAATGGGCACAATTATTTCCAACTTAACATCATTGTTCCTGTTTTTGCCCATCACATATCCTCCCTTCCCATTTTATCACAAACATCAATATATTTTTCCCTGCCCCAATCTTTCTTAAAACTCCCATAACATATCAGAATACTCTTACCTCTTAAGCTACCATATATTTCTTATTTCTCTGTATTATCAATCCTTGCTTTCACTTTATTCCATAAGCTTTGTTCATTTGATGACTGTAAACTAACCTGTTCTCTCATTACAATCTCTCTTACAAGTTCCTTTAATCAAGATAACCAGCTTCCTGCCCCCAAGCAGTTTTTGACAATATATCCTTCCTCCAAATTGTATCCTCTTCCAATATTTTATAATGCGTTTCATTACTAATATTTTCCTACCCGCCCATCCTATTTCCATCAGGGCTACCCCATGCTCTAGGTAATCCCAATATCATTTTACAGACTATTCCATGAATGTGATCTGTACATTTCCACTTTTTTTCTGTTCTCCAAATTTCTATCCTATGCATCATTCGTCATTCAGTTTTCCCTTCCCTATTACATTTTTCCTTTGTTTTGTCCACTTTCCAATGGTGTTTAGCTATACCCCTAAATAATCAAATTTTCTTACCACTTTTATTTCACTCCTCTCTAACCACCATTGCTCACATTTTTTATAAACCATAATTTTAGACTTACTTTTATTTAGGTTTAAACCCAATTTTGTGCAGTATCTCTCTCTAATTGCTTCTATTGCATTCTTTAAAACTCCACTAGTAATTGAGCTGCTACTAGATCATCCTCAAAAAGCAAATCTGGAATGTCTTTATTATTAGTTGGACAATAGCTATTCTCCCTCCCTATTTCTTCCTACGTCTCATCTGAAAACATATTGAATAATATAGGATTTAATTTACAACCCTGTCTTAAACCAATTGTATTTGGTACCCAGTCTATTACTTTGTTGCTTCCAAGCCTGAAGCAGAAATTATTTTGAGTACAGCCTCTGTATTAGTCCTATACACTTCTCTCTTGCTCCCTTTTCTCTCAACCTAATCTATCTTGATAGTATCAAAGGTCTTTTCTGGATCTGAAAAGAACAAATACAACTTCATTTTATGCTTAAAATGTTCTTATTATAAAAATGTCTACTGCACATTTTCCTTTTCTAACCCCCTACCTTGGAATTCTGATAATTTTCTATCTTCCTCTGCCCTTAGCTGTAATTTCTTTCCTAATACTCCTGTCACCTATCACTGATAAGAGATTAATGCCTCTATAATTTCTTGGATTCTTTACCCCTCCTTTCCCTTTAAAAATTAGCACAAATATCCCCAGTTTCCAAATCTGTGGAATCTTTACATTGTAATACACTGAACAATTTTACTAGCAGCGCTCTTTCCATTATACTCATACAACACTTTTCAGAATTTCCCCAGTATTCCATTATTCCCATTTGCTTTCTCGTTTTTAATTTTGTAATCTGTTCCATTACCTCATTTGCTAATATTTCATGATCTATTTTGTGAAAATAGGTGTATATTTCTTCCAATATTTTGGCCTGCCTTACAAAAATATTTCCTCCTATTAATTCTTCAAAGTACCCTCTCCATTTTTAGGGCCAGTTTTATTCTTTAATAATATTACTGTACATACTCTCTTCACCAATTTCCATATCTTTTTATTGTCTTCTTTTACTGCATTATATACCTTTTGTCCAATTTTTTTGCCCCATTCCTCCTTGATTAAAATTTATACCCCTAACTTGATATTAAAATTTTTCCATTTCTTTAGTTTTGTTTCCACCTCCTAAACTCTCACTCCATTTTTTTTTTTTTTTTTTTTTTTTTTTTTTTTTTTTTTTTTGCTAAAAAGCATTCCTTGTCATACCAACCCTTTTCTATATTTTTCCTCTTGACACCTAATTTTCATTGTTCTCCCTGCTGACTTCACCTCAGATTCTAGGTGAAGTCAGCTTTTCCCTTTTCAATTAATTGTATGGTTTCCCATTCCAAGTTTCTTCCCCTGTTTTAGTTTACATTCTCACTCAAATGCTCTTTACCCTCTCTATGCCATCTATAGCTTTATATAGTTTTTCCTTGCTCTTTATCTTCCTGTTCCACTATCTTTACTGTTTAAATTTTGCTAATAATGGAAAATGGTAAATATTCACTACTATCTGCATAACCTTAAAGTCAAAAGATTGTTATCTAAATTCTTTGAACAGAACATTAATCAATGACACTTTGTTCCCTTTGATTAATATACGTGAATTCTCCAAACTTATCAAACCTTATACCATTGCACATTGTTAGATTATTGACTTCATAGAATTCAATAAATTTTTACCTTTGCTATTACTTATTTTACACATACTATGTTGGCTATAGGTATTGGTTTTTCCTTTTCCAGATAGTTTTCTGCTTTAGTTATATACATTTGTTCCTCCCTACCCTAGGACTTAAGTCACCCATTACCAAGAAATCTGTATCATATTTCTGGTTCAAAGTTTCACTATCATTTTCTAGTTTCTATAAAAACCTGGGTCTTAAAAATCTAAAGATCCTGTTGGGTTATAAACCACAACCATGGCTAAGTTTAGGTGATTTCTGTACCAATTTTTTATCACAAGCCACATCACTCTATTAGATCTTGCCCACTTCATTTCCTTTACAAAATAAGTTTTCAGTCCTTTCTAATAAACTCTCCAACTCCTCTAGAAACCTTCCTTTCTGTTTTTTTACTCCATTTCTTCCCAAAAAAAACCAAACCCTCTCAAACTTCACTGCAATCTTGGTTATCCAGGTTTAACCACTCCCACCACTTCAGCATTCGTGTTATTTTACCATTGTTAATCTTACCTGTTAACCAACATTTCAACAACCAGCGCCAGGTATTTGCCGGCCTGTACTGAGTCAGTCCCTTCTTTTCTAAACTGTGGGAGTTTTGACTGATTCACTGAGAATAATCCTGGTATCATGCCTTCTTTCACGAACGGCAAAGGTGATAACCGGGCGCCTCCTTAGCGTTAGTTTGGAGAGGTGAATGTTTTCGCGTCGCGCTGATAATTTTTGGTGAATAATAAGTACATCAAACGGTATGTGTGTCTGGAATGTAGGAGAGAATATGTCTCTAAAGTTCACCCGAAAAAGTGTGATGTTTTCCCGCCTCTTTAAAAAAACTGCAACCGTGCGCCTATCACCGTGAAATGTGCAACAAGAATTTCAATTATGCATTCAACTTCAAAGCGCCATCAGCGAGATTACATTCCTCCTAGGCACAAGCAAGCCCGATATATTTTGTGGAGATAATGATCTGCACTATAAATTCAAATTAATCTGCAGTGAATACATATTTGCCACTGCAATTTACTCTTGCGCTTGCGTTGATTCTAGTATTAAATGGAATATGTGTAAACACACAGTATACTGGTCCGCTAAGAACACCCGATAGCTAATAATGATGGAAATGACTTAATAATAAGACATTGAAGATGCTTTTGTTCTCAATAAAAAGGAGGAAATATTACTCCCAATCGAGCAAACAAAGTCCCAATTTTTCTGTGCCCCTATCAGAACAAAAAGAAAAAATTGCTAATGTCAAAATCATAGATATACCGAACAAAGTCGAAACACTCCATCCTGGTGTTGCAACCACACTCATCCCTTCCCCGTATCTCGATATATCGCTTCCCGCCGTCGCTACCATGACTTATCTTCATCCATGTGGGCTAGCTGTCCACTTACCCTTATTGATTTTCCTCAGTCCTCATAGCTGCCAAATGCCGGGGATGTACCCAAAACTTGGGCCTGGAACGCTTCCTTCCTTAAAAATATCATTTCCCAATATATAACTTCATCTCATGTATCATCAGTGTCCACCGCCTGTGGTGCCTCATTAGTAAAATGGGCGTTAAACACCACAAAAAAGAAAAACCCTTATTGACATGTGGATTGTGGATTCGGGTTCTACTAGGCCCTAGGTCCAGGGGCGCAGCACGATTACTCGTGCAACACAGAGGTCTACTCCTTTATAGGGGTGAGTGACCCCTGGTGCAGTAGTCGAGTCTCTTTTCACGAACGAAGCTGAGAAAACCAAGGCCCAATTCCAAGGAATGACATTGGATGCGGAGATGGTAGTGCGACTTCGTGACTTCAACAAATGCAGGCGGATATAGCAGTCGTAACGTACTGAAAGAAGCAACCGAACACAAAAAATTAAATTTGTAGAAAGCATGATGGGATTAAACTCAATCGGTGCACAGCGAAATCAAATGGGAAGCTATATATAGCAATGTAAGACATAAAGGAAATAATAAAGATACAGAAGAAAGCATTCGCTTTTAACACTATAAGTTTTGCAGGTATTTTGAACTGTATGATTGAGATATTTCTTCATTTGAGGTGGTATTAGCTATACTGCCCCTTTCTTTTTCTGACAGTCCCAATTGATTCAATTCATGTTCATGACCAGCATGAGGTGGGATAAATTTTACTATGCATTATCCATCTTCGTCTAGGCTGACTCGTATCTTTGCAGGACATACGCCACCGATTTTGTTGCTTCCTTGCAATTTTAAGTGTCTGACGCCTTTACTTTTAGAAATATAATTTCAGGAGCTTATGACACGCATCATAATGCCTTACACTATTGTCAGAAGCAGTGTGAGAATTGAGAATATTTTACAGACAACGACTTTCTTGTCTTCTCAATTTCCTGCTTCCAGTTTTTGTCTATTTAGAAAAGGCGCGATAACATTCAACTTTTGGGGTGTACTTTAGAAACATGCTCTCTTAGAGTTCTGATGCACTCATATTCCCTCCCACATTCAAGGCATACGAACTCTTTTGATGCACTTATTATAGTTATTATTATTATTATTATTATTATTATTATTATTATTAAAATACAGCCCATTCCACAGTAAAACTCTCAAGCTCACACTCCACGCTAACAGAGGAATATGGGGATCCCGCAGTCGACTATAACAAGACAATAGCACATTCCATAGTGATAGGCATATGATTGTTGTCTTTTTAGAAGATGAAGGATAACAATTAACTTTTCGGGGTGAGACAAATATGGAGATCCCGCAGTCTGACTTAATAAAATAATATGGGACTTGTTTCTAGAAGAGTTGCGATAACACAGCTCTGAACTAACATTTTCTAACTAAGTTCCGTTCGGGACGGCACTGCGGAATTCGGTTTTCATCGCTGCCGGAGGCATGACTGCACCAGATTCGTATGTCAGTAGCAGTAAGTTATTTCTCCTGATTGGTAACGTCTTCTTCCCCGCTGACACGTTCTGCTGCTACACACTCCTCCCCTCTCAGCTGCACGCTTATCCTTTGACTGAAGGTTGTTTCCCTTTATTCACCCCTCCTCTCTACTCCCCTGGCCAATGTTCCTTGACCTTGTAGCTGAGTCATCGGAATTGCATCGACCTATGCTGCATCCACTCATAAAGGCTCTTATTCATTTCTGACTTTTTTTCATCTCTAATAATTACGACCTGGTTTGTTTGTTTTTTGTTTGTTTTTTTTTTCCCTCGCAAAAACATTATTTTAGTAGAGTAGTGTTTAATTCCCGTTTTTACTGCCGAGGCACCACAGGCGGTGGACACTGATGATACATGAGATGAAATGATAAATTGGGAACGGATATGTATGTGTGTGTATATATATCACAAATTAACAGCAATCATGAAGGTATAAAAGGACAAAACACTTAAGATAAAGTAACACTTTAATATATATTAAGGAAGGAAACGTTCCAGGCCTAAGTTTAGGGTACCTCTCCGGCATTTGCCAGTTGTGAGGACTGACGAAAACCTGGAAAAAACCTCAGTCAGGGAGGACGGTACTGGTGGGATTCGAACCCCAGACCTCCCGCTCACGAGTCCGCGCCTTAACGACTTCGGCCACCCCTTGAATGTTATGCCTTTTAATTTCCTGGTATTAACTAATACTTTCCATTTAAAATTCATTGTGGCCAATTAAGTAATATTGGTCTTGGTTTCCATCCCCTTCGTCCAATTCTAAAGAAGTATAATTTCTCATTCATCAACTTTAATGACCAAATTTCCTTCAATAATTTCTTCCATTTCTTCCCATATCTTTATCTCTTAGTTCTATTCCAAAAATCACTACATTCAGCATCCTGTTCGCGTCCGCCAATTTCTCCAATTTAAATGTTCTATTCCTGCATTCCGCTAAATCTGTTTCTAATTTTTCCTCGAGCTATTTAACATTGTTTTATTTCTTCCATGCACTTTTCCATTTTCTCTTCTATTCTCGTCTCTCTGTTTTTAATTACATGTACATCTTCCGTTATTGTTGTAAGCATTTCTTTTACTTCATTGCTGGTCCTGGGGTTAGATCTACTCCACCAATTACTAACAGAATTGTGAACACTGGCTCATTTCAGGAACCGTCTGCAAACAAGTTTATTTATCGAGGCTTTTGAATGTTCGTCAGTTGAACAGCCCGATGTACTCGTACATTTGCAACGCGCGAAAATCATCTTTACCTTAATCACGAGCGTTCACGTTACGCGTCCATCCTCTTTACGCTCGCACAAGTAACTAATAAACACATTACAAATATATTTTATGAATGGGTTGTAGACCATACGTGTTAAGTATGACGCACAGCAACAAAAACAACAGCAATAATAATAATAATAATAATAATAATAATAATAATAAAGATAATAATAATATTATATTTAAAGCTATGTATTTACAGTAACATGAATTGAAACATTCAATATTATTAATAATTGTGCTAGTTATTGCGTTTTTACCAGAAAATATATTGCTTTTAGATTCGTGCACTTTGACTAGGACAATGCTCATATTAGTTAATGTGATTCGCAAACAGGTTTCAACATGCCAGTGAGCCTCTAATTGCTTTGGAAAAGTTTTCTGGAAACAAAATGAACAAGCATCCATACCCAAAACTAAAGAAATGTACCAAAAGAAGAAAACATTTCCGCAGAAAAGTCTGTTTCGGCAGCCAACACCTCGTGCTTTCTTCGCTACAACATTCTGCTTCTTCCGCTGACTTTCGGGACTGAGGAAATCAGATTTCCCCGCTGCAGCTCGGGGCTGCAGCACCAGTAGCTATCTGTTCGAGTAATTGAAGTTACTTTAGACAAATAATTTCCAAACCGGGAATGAAGTCGTGTTAGCTCAGTAGGTTAGAGCGTCACACTAATGATGTGAAGCTCGTGAATTCGATTCATCGTGGGCGATTTTTCTTCTTGTAACTTTTTTCCTCGCAGAATAATGTTACAATATTTTTTAATTTTAATACATTTTTCACACATTTCTTAATCGAACAAATGCTATTTTTACATCTTAAAGGGCTGTTTTCTGTCTTGTTTCGTTGTCCTTTAGTATAATACCGAGAATTTTTTTCTCTCATTTTTCTTTTCCATACTACTGTAATCGTAACCAGTAGACTTATTTCCCTTCTCTTCGAAATCAAGTTTTGTAGTTGATAGGCGACATAACAATGAGGCGTTCGGTTTTCTCAGCTGCTTTCTGTGAAAGGTGGCGGCAGAGATTGATACGAGAATAGATTCAGGGAGTACGGAAAATTCATGGACAATTATCATATCATTCATGTTGGTCTTGTGGCTCAGTTAGTTAGAGCGAGCGTCGTGCTACCAACAGATAGGTTGCGGCTTTACTACCCTCGTGGTTTACTTTTTGTTCTTCTTATAATGTTCTTAAATTACTTCAAATTTCTTATTAGCTTAAGCTATAAAAAGAATCCACCCATAGAAAAGTTACACTGTTAACGCATAAGTTGCAAATTTTGGTTAGGTTACGGTAGGTTAGCTTAAGTTAAAAAAAAAAAAAAATCCAGGGAGGACAGCACATAAGTTGCAACCTTTGTTTAGATTAGGTTATATTAGCTTAAGTTAAGGAAAAAAATCCACAAATCCATACCTTTTTCCGTATCAATTATTTCCTTTGCGTTTTACATTGCTACATTACAGTTTCATATTTAATTTCACTATATATTGAATGTGATGAACTATTAACATGCGTTCTAAAAAGCTTATTTTTTACATTCCATTGCATGTTTCTGTGCGTTACGACTTTTATATCCGCCCTTATTTGTTGAAATCACAGTACAACTTTTCGCATCGATGCAGTCATTCCTCGGCTTTCTCCCCTACCCTCCGCTGCCATTTGAGGAAATGAGGCGTGACTGGTTCCCGAGCGTACAGGTTGAAGGGTCGTGGTAGGATATAAGAATAAGTCACCATGTGGTTATCTAATTCAAGAGGTAAAATACCCATGATGCACTGGGATTGTAAATAGGGATTGTGGGAGTGAAACTATGGAGTCTAAAGATATTCAGAAAATTAAAAACAGGATGCGAGGGTAGGTCCATTAAGTTCCAGCCTAACCATTTTCTTGGTTAGGTCAGACTATATTTCACTTTTCAATATAGTTATAGTTACCCTTAATTGCAATACACTTGTCACATCTTTGAATTAACATTTCATCCCCCCCCCAAATAGTCAGAAGTTTGTCTGCAAAATGGGCACAAATGTCATCCATCCCTTCTTTGTCACAGTTAAATTTCGTTCCTCTAAGGTCCTTCTTGAGTTTTGAGAAGAGTTTTGAAATGGTAGATCATCTGGCTAAAAGAGCTACTGATACACTCTTTTTTGGCCTTGAGCCCATGGTCCAAATCAGTACTCATACTGCTAAGGCCACAGTCAAAACATGGATTAGGAATAAGCATTAACTTAGGTGACAAACCTATCCTGGACAGATTCAAACTAGGAAATTCATCCTAGGCCCTAGCAAGAATCTCTCCTCATCCCTTCTCCAATTGGATAGAAGGGGGAATGAGGAAAGCAATTGCTTTAACCATTAAACATAGATTAGAAAACATACACTAATGGGTCTCTATAAATGTAAACCCACTAGCAGAATGTGCAAACAGGACAAGGAATCTGCCTCACATATCCTGTTTGAGTGTCCAATCCTTGGAAGAGACATGTTCTCTCTATAACCAGGGAAAATCTGGGAAAAGATACCAACGTATGAACCAAAATACTGCATCTTGTGCAAGGAATAGATTTGGGTAAACAATGAAGGCTTTCCTCCAAATGGGGTATCACAATAAGCCTTAAGGCTGATGTTTTGGTGGATTCTAAACTCAATCAAATCCCCCTGATATCTATCTTGCAAAGTTGCTCAAGCTTTGAAAGACCAAAACCTAAGATATCTGTTAATGATATGCCTCTACTCAAATATGCAATGTTAATATGGTGCAATACCGAACAAATTTCAATATAAGAATTTTGAAAAACATCTGCAGATGAAATTTTTTGTGCACTCAACTGCAATCATCTTTTTACATTTGATGTTTAGTTGAAATTGGCAAGTTCCGGTATACATTTTTTGTGATAAATTGCCTGTTTTCTCATGCTTTTCTTTATTATGAAATAATTTTAAGTATTTAGCAAATATGTTTTGAATTTTTAGCACATAAAAATAAATATATTAAAGTTTTCTGCATATAAAAATTTGTGCCTTACACATTATACAGCATTTTTTTTCTTCTTATGAACAGTTTTATTTTGAATGATGTGTACATATTTTTTGTTTATCTGCATAGGCAAATTATAATTAATTTGTAAAAGAAAATTATGTATACTAAACTTAATACACTCAAGTGTAAAACTTAAACAGTTATTGAGCTAAAATTGTTAAAGGTAAATTTATACTTTCTGCAATTAATGCAACAGGCCTGAGAATTGACATGCTGCTTACTTGACCTTTTAAATAAAGTATTTTGTGTTTGTATTAAAATACTCCTGGACAGAAAGAAGGATGATGTCATATAATCAAATATTATGAAAAAAAACAGTGCCCCATTGTTTTGTTTAGATTCCGTTACGGAACTGTTTTTGTACAATAATCAAAGAACCACATGTATGAGGGGCATGGTTCTTTGATAGTACATGTCAGAAATTTTAGCTCTTTTTGCTCATTTTAGTAAAATTTATTAATTATAAATGCCTTTTAACTCTGCAGATAAAAACTAGAAATATTCAATTCTGTGCTGTTCTTCAACAGCATGCATGCTATTTGCTTAACATAATTGGCAAGCTTTGTGTGCACTAACCTAACAATCCTTTTTATTATGAATAGCCTGTTGCATGTAATCATGCTTTATCCATTCCTCTTGTGGCATCATTAAAAAGGAATATAAAGACTATGTGTCTATTAGTGTTACAAAATAGAGTATATGATATTCAGTCTTGTCATAATATCTTATAATATTATAGCTTATGATTAGGATCACATGTTGAAAACCTTTACTAATCCTTTTTCTTTAGTTGATAATTAACATTTTTATACACATCTATGTATCTTGAAGTTACATTATTGATGTAAGATTTATCAATATCAACTTTTCAGTGTTTTTTTATATTCAGAAATATGGTGTATGCATAAATATGAATCTGTCGTCACTGCTCACCTCCTCTTATATTTTAATCTTGCTTCTCCTCTGACCTTTTTGTTTAGTGTAAAAGACTTTGAAGGCAGTAATGATATTTTTCCAGTCTGAATATTGCAGATTTCAAAATGTTCGCATGTTAAAGATTGGAAAAAAATGGAGGAGCAAAAGGCATATTCATACTTCTATTTTTTGCGGTTTGTTTAGTGTAAAAGACTTTGAAGGCAGTAATGATATTTTGCCAGTCTGAATAGTGCAGATTTCAAAATGTTTGCATGTTAAAGATTGGAAAGATGCAGGAGCAAAAGGCATATTCACACTTCTATTTTTTGCCACCACCACCACCACAACCAATAAAAGTATCCTTTCACAATATATCATTTCACGTATCATCAGTGCCCACGGCAGTAAAAATGGGCGTTAAACACCACTCAAAAAAAAAACAGTATTTAATGCCATACTTTGAAGACACTAACATCATACCACAGGACAAGAAAAAATGAGCCCAAGCAGAAAAATGGTGAATAATTTCCTCAAATTCATATCTGTAGCTAAAACCATGCGAAGACAGATAAATGAATAAATCTTATTTCAGTTAAGTCAGGTGAAGTTTTTTAACCACTTGCATTATGTCTAGTGACATAATTCAGAATGTAGCAAATTTAACAATTTACTTCTTTGGACTATTATCTCATGATACCTATTTAGAATCATTCAAATATAAACTAAATTTATAAAATATAAACTTATTAAAATAATTTATTCTCACTATATTCAATTACAAAACGAATTATTACTTTTCTATAACAGAAATTAAATTCTCCATCAGTTATGTAGTTTTTTATCCCTTCATCAAAGAAGGAAAGTGGGCATATCAAAAGCCAATTGTGTACTAAGTGCTCAAACTCTGCATCATCCTAGCATCACTCCCCTTCAACTTTACAACCAAACCCAATCCCTACGTAATAAAAAGGCCCCAGGCCCAGATGGCATACGGAACGAGGATCTAAAACATCTACCCCATAAATCCCTGGTCCACCTAACCAAATTAATTAATTCCTGTCTCCATCTCCATTACTTTCCCCAAGACTGGAAGGAGGCCAAAATCATTATGATTCCTAAAACCGGCAAAGACCGGAAAAATCCATCAAGTTACAGGCCGATCAGCCTCCTTCCAGTAATGGGGAAACTACTGAAAAAAATCCTCAGCCAGCAAATCAAAAACACACTACCAGAACCCACAGCCCTACCTAAGCAACAATTCGGTTTTCGTTCACTACATTCAACCGAACTATAGATACTTATACTAACAGATGATATTATCACCGAGTACAACAATGGCAGCAGCACTCTGGCCCTCTTCCTGGACGTAGAAGCTGCCTTCTACAGGTGCTGGCACAATGGCCTCATATACAAATTATATCGCCAACTGGCTGCACTTAGACCACATCTCCCCATTCTGGCTAGCTACCTCCGAGAACGTGGCTTCTACGTCCAAGTCCTCCAGTAAAGATCCCAAACCCTCCCCATCTCAGCAGAAGTGCCACAAGGGGCAGTTCTGGCCGCCTATCTGACATCTTATACACTAGAGACATCCCCCCCGAGCACAGATGTAAGACATTACTCTATGCTGACGACACTGCGATTTACAACCACCACACAAACCCCAAGTACAACCAGAGGGAGTTCCAACGCTACTTAGACAAATTCTTGACCTGGGCTGCCCTCTGGAAAATAGTCATAAATCCTGACAAGAGCCAACTTATACACTTCACGAAGACCAGAAAACACCACATAGACATTACGCTACAAGGACGCAAACTGCAGTGCCAACCAACAGTCAAATACCTAGGTGTCACACTTGACAAAACACTTACATGGAATGCCCACATCAGGAAGACAATTCAAAAGGCCAAGCAACGAACATATATCAGTGCCGCACTACTCTATAGCAAGCACATCCACTTAAAAACCAAACTCATACTGTTCCAATCATTCATCCAACAATTTCTTCTCTATGCCTGCACAGCCTGGTCCAACACAAACAAAACCAACCTCCTCTCCCTGCAGTCACGCCAAAACTTCTGCTTGAGGAAAATATTACGGGTACCAATAATCATATCAAACAGAATCATCCATCAAGAACTCCAGATCCCCACCTTCCTCGAAACAATGCACAGCCGCTGCACACGCACATGGGCTAGTATAAAAACACACACTAACCCAGAATTCCTCAAAATCGGCAAATCAGAACCTCGTCACCGCAAGCACAAACGTATCCGAACCTTCTAAAAAACAAAAAGCAAACACACGAACATACAAAGACAACTCATCCCCAACAATAAATAAAATTGTCATTAATTATATATAAAACTGTAAATATTAGAACTAAACTAGATTAAGCATAGGTTAAGCATAAACTAAGGTACACCCACACAAACCCACGAGCCATTGTACCCTCCAAAGAAGCTGTTCTCCTGGGCAAGCTGTATTGCCCATGTATGGGCTTCAAACACACATCTCAACCCCCCCCCCCAAAAAAAAAAAAAAAAAACAATCACACGTTAATATTTTTAATCAATGTAAAATTTTTTGTACCTGAAAGGCTGCTCTTGTGTAACAGACCAGGGAATTATTAATTAATAAACTACAAAGGACTCGATCTTTGATTTTGGTGTGCCTGTGGCCTTGCGAAGTTTCTCTGCTGTACCAAAACCTGCATAACGTTCTGGATTGAAATAAATTTTCTTCAATGCGTTCATAGTTGTTCCCACACTTGTTTGCGAAGGTTATAGGACTTTCGGCTCTTTTTAACCTTTACAGGCTCCTCCTTTACTTCAAATACGTCTTCTTCTTCTTCTTCTTCTTCTTCTTCTTCTTCTTCTTCTTCTTCTTCTTCTTCTTCTTTTGATTCAAGGTATGGTTCTCTCACTTGTGACATAAGATCGAGATAGTTCCCCAACTTATATTTTATCAAGCGCCATTTCTCGGGGGCTGCCAAATGTGCACGGTGCATTTTATTCATTTCTCTGATGGGTTGTTTAAGTGATTTGTCTACGAGATGAAGCTTTTCGACAGCTTTAGGCTGTGAAGCTACTGTAATTTGCTTACCGTACTTCATTTTGACAAGAGTGCGCTGCCCAGCGAAGGCAATATCGGAAGTAGGAGAGCAGGTAAAAAGTCACATCTCTGCAGAAGAATATTTTTCTTGCTCTTTAAGGAAAGTCGTTTGTTGATTAACTTTCTCCAGCAAGTTTTATGTTTCTTTAAACGTTTCAAGCAATTTACAGGCAAATTGGCATGCCCTCTGCACCCGTTGAGCATACACTCTGAAATGACTTTTATTAGCTCGGGGCTAGCGCTTTTTAACAGTTTCTGCCTCAAAGTGGGCTTGGCCTTGACCAGTACTGTCATGTTTGCGTGCTGTCTCGCAATCAGCGGGCTACTCAGTCTGGCAATGCTCATCCAGAATGTGTTTGTGTTAAAATGACTGTAGTGTGTTGATTGTTCGCCTATATAAGGGGCATCGAAAACCTTCAGAATGCGATCAACAATTGGGTATAAAATAAGAAGACGTTTTACCCGGAAGGACGCCGGTTCGATACCTGAATTGATTAGGCGTGTACTGAGTGCAATCCAACACTAGATAACCGTGGGGGTTTTCGGTAACCTTTTCAAATGCTTCTAGCAGAAACCTAGAGATCTTTGGCTCGATCTGTTGACAAAGCCTGTCAATTTGCATTTTATCTCTATTGTTTGTAAACACAATGTAGTTTGCATTCAGAGGTATAGTTCGAAATTTCTTTCCTTGTGGAAACACATTTTGGAGTATGTAAATAATTCCGAAACGTTTTGTGAAGCGAATCTCTGGTGAAAAAATTTGACACGTTTACCCCATCTGCCTCGTACATTAAATCATCTAAAATAACCAGATCCCCTTCGTTCACAGTCTCCAAATCTGGTATGCCTGCGTGGGTCGCGAAGAACGGACTTGGTTTAGGAAAATATTCCGGTGGATGACACCACAACACTTTCCTCAAAGGTTTGTCAAACATTTCACCTGCATTACCAACTAAATTTTTAACAAATGTTGATTTACCACATCGCGAAGGACCTGCAATTAGCATGGTATATAGAACGCTAAATTTACACTGTTAGTTTGCACACATTTTGGACGACTGGCGTAAAAGTGATTAATTACGTCTTCTTTCATACCCGTACGGGTAGGAATCAAAGTTTTCACTTTGTACTCGCTTGTTAACCACCATTCTATCGGTTTTCTTTGAAGGCGCGGTTACTACAGAACCTAGAAATTTCCTAGATATCTGAGTTCCTTCAAGCACTACCGACATTGCATTTTCCCTCAGTGCGGTGTTGATAATTACATTAGAGTTTACTTTCTCAAATTCCCCGAGTAGAAGGTGATGCCTTTAATTTTACAGACAGAGTGCATCTTTTCCCCACTCCTGATTTCTATCGTGTAACTTTTTGGACCTGAAGATGCAAATCTGGAAATATATGGACCTGCTCCGTACTTTTCTAGTTCATCAGTCATACAGCCCAAAAATGGTTCTGTGGGAGGCATCCATTCCCCCGGCCTGTACGTGGCTATAACAGAATCAGTGTCGAAATAACACACTCGCTCGCGCAATCTCCTAAGATAGGAATAGAGCTCTAACCCAGCATGGGCACTTGTATATGCAGCTATGACTGTGTTGGTGGTGCAATTCAATTTAGGATTCTGTTCACAGTGCCTCCATACCACGTACAGCACCTCCTCTGTAGCGAGCAGGTAAGGCTGTACATCTACACCTGGGTCGTTCAGTAGGTCTATGAGCCTTAATAACCTTTCACAAGCTCACACGTGAACAAGTTATCTCGTTGGCCATATTTCCCCCAAAAGGAGTTTAACATGAGTTTAGCCAGCTCGCGCCTGCCAGGATTTATTTCAATGGCGTCTTTGTCCAGTGCCACGCCTTCTTTTTCCAAATATTGCACGATATACTCATTTTTGTCGCAGTCTTTGGGCCAACTGGAGGCTTCGGTTTTAATTTTCAGAAACTGGTTCACATAGTCCTGAAAAAGCCCCTTTTCGCCAGTGGAAGGATTGTAGCCCACCATTTCGTACTCCCATATTTCATATACATGAATCACCCTATAGCTTTCCTCTAATGCGATTTTAATTTCGTCCACTACCCAGGTGTCTGTCATACATCTTTCGGTCTCTGTATGCGTGCACTCTGCGTGGTTCTCTATCTCTGCACATGTGCGGCATAGCGGGGCTTAAGCTTGCCGGTAATGCGCGATGGCAGAACTGGATGGTACAGTCTTTCCGGGGGAAGAATTTTACATTTCACAATGCCACCCTCAACATCGTTCAAATTTGGACATTTATCAACATGAATCTTTGGATGTCCCTTATCTTTTGTCTTATTGACAAACGGGTACAAACTGCACACCTCATAACAAAACATTTTCGTGTCTCCAAAGGCCTCGCAGTAGGTTTTCGTACAATTGGTACGCCCACCGAAGAAGACATCTCGTGGGTTGAGAGGTTCGGGGTAGGGAAAACTCTTGACAAAATCTGCCATTGGGTGTCAGCCTTAATCAAGGCATTAAACTCACATTCCCACATCTCAGTCACGTGGTAGCCTGCATCTCTCATCATCTTCGTGACCCTTACGGTGTCCTCATGTCTGAAACCTATGGTTTCTTACCCGTGTTGTATAACTTAGAATTTCTATTCGGGTAACAACGTGTGCAGCCGTGGTAGAAGCATCCGTGATAGAAATAGACACATTTGTCTCTGCACCCGTCCACTTTATGTCCTAAAATTTTAATTTCCCGGCACCGATAAGCATGCTGTATGGTGGTTGATTGTTGCTGCTCCAACCATGACAACCAGATACATGCTATTCGTGACTGCTTATCAACTAAGCGGTACCCACCTCCAGGAATAAGTGGAATTTTATTTCTTGGCATTAACCGTTTCCTGTAAACATTCATACGTGCTATGGTGACGCATTCACTAAACGGGTCAATGCGGTTCTCGTCAATAAATTGTCTCCTAAATTTGGAAACACCCTTACTCAGGAGAAATACGTCAGTTTTGCAGTATGACATCATTTCATTTTTCATGTCAAAGACATAGTTTGAGGAAACCATTTCGTCATGCCATTTCTCGAAGGTTTCGCGGTCACTTACACTCATACCGTCAGGACAGTAATATTTCTGCCCCGGTACAGGACCAACATACTTTTCATTTTCCTTTGCATTCAGGAAGTTGGAAGATCCTAGTGACATAGGAATGAAGTTCAAAGAGTCTAGAAATGTTACACTCTTATACTTCATTCTGTGTATTTTGCTTCCGTTCATGATGAGCTCCGGGTCCCAATTTAGGTTGTCCACCATGTGCTTTAGCAGAAATTGCCCATCATAGGACCTCAGCTTGGTGCAAGCACGATAATGTCTCGAGACTCGAACCCGGGTTGCGTGATGTGATCAAACAATTGGGATGGGAGGTGGGTTGTTGTGTGGGCAGGGATGGCTGCTGTTGGCGGTGCTGCTGGTGCAGTTTTTATGGTTTTTTCTGCCTCGGGCGCGGTAGAGGTACGGAGCTTGCAGGTGCAGTCCGCGGTTTGGGCAGGCTGGGGAAGGCTGCATCTGCCAGAGCAGGTATAACTTGTTGCTGAGGGGGGGCTGTTGAAGACGCAGAATCCTGCGGACCTTGTGCAGACTCGGTTGCAGCAGCTTAGGTTGGATACTGTATCGGGATCCTTGGGGGGCAGCCCTGGGTGGCGGGCTCCAGTAAACGCTTCCTTATGAAGGCCTTGAGTATTTTTTAATAGTGGAGCGTCAAAAAAGAGGGACATTTTTCCATGTTTGGTAGCCTTTAGCTCAAGTCTCGATACTTGCCAAACTGGGCATTTGGCGTATCTACAGGAGTGTCCTCCGCCGCAGTTAAAGCACCTGGGGGGGGGGGTAGTACATACTCTCTGGCAATCTTTCCTGGAGTGGCCAGATTCACCGCAGTGAGCACAGACCATCTGGAGTTTACAGCCGGCAGCGCCATGTGTAAATTTTTGGCAGTTAGTGCACTTCTGGGGCCGGGCTGGGGGTCTGTAAGCCTCGACTCGCACTACTGCGGAAAACATACTTTTCCTTGTAGATGTTGGTGCTGGTGTCGATTTTCCTCAGAGCTACTCGAAAGTGTGGCAGGAGATGTTGGGTGGCAGAGCGGTTTGAGTGTAGTTGTGCAATGCGCTCAATGGCATAACCCTTGCTAACCAGGTACTGCTCCACGTCCTCGGTGGTGATGTACATTGGGACGTCCTTTATAGTGACATGAAGAAATCTCTCTTCAGGTAAGAATGTAGTAACAAATTCTGTCGTTTCCTCCTCCAGAATTTTGCGTATGAGCCTGTGATCAGAGGGCGTCTCTGGCAATAGGGCTATTGTACCACGCATATTACGCACCAAGAACTGTAGGTCTGGGACGTTGTTGAGCTTAGGAGCCAGTCCTCTAGCCACTTGTGGGTCCCTCAGGAATATTGGGGTGGGTTTGGGGGAGCGGGTGTGTTCCGGAGAAATAGGGTTCACCGGGGTATGCTGTTTTGCGTTGTCCATTATGGTGCTTCCAGAATTGCGCCGGCGATTTATTGCGCCTGTGGATGGTTCTGGGTCCGAAGTGCAACTAGCAGTTGTAGAGGGATCTGATGGTTGCAGTGTGTCAAACCTGTTGCTGGTTTCTGTTGGTGGGGTTTTGTCTTGTGGTTTAGTGCGGGCAGTGTGCCGCGGAGGAACTGTCTGCCAAGTGGAGTCCTTTACGGCAGTAAGGCTTTTAACAATGTAATTGTCAATAGCATGAACCCTGAGACGGTGAGCTGACATTTTTGTGATTGCCAGGCTGGTTTCGGCGGCTGTGGTTTGGTCCGGTTGGGCTAGGAGCCTAGAGAGCTCCGCCTCCGCCGCTGCCAGATATCCCAGCCGCGCCTTTTTCTCCTTCTGCAGCACTGCCTTAGCATCGGCCGCAAGGGGCAACGGTGGGTCTGTGATAAGGGGAGAATTCATGAAGGTGGAGATGTCTCCACCCTCGATGTAATACATAGCGTGGTCCAGATCCATAGCCATGGTCGTATAGGTGAAGGGGGAGGAGTTGTCCTTTCTACTAGGAGTATATACTACTTCCAGCCAAGTAGAGGGACCAATACTACTATTTGTAGAAATCGCGTGGGCAGCTCTTCACTGCCAGTGGAGAAAGGACGGACGCAGGTTGCCCTGCGTGCAACAAGGGCACACGGGCCACCTTACTTTTGAGCTTTTTTTTTGGAATTTTAGTGTATGTAGCAGTAAATTTGGCACTGACAAATTACACAAATACATCCGCACAGTAGCACAGTATTAGTTTATACGCAAAAAACTATTTCAAATTGCTGCGGGCACTGTTTTTTAAATCCACGCACAATTTGCTGCTAGCTAGCACACTAAAACTGTGGGTTGTTAGCTAGATTTATTGGCACAATTAGATTCACTGTTATTCTTGAATAATGAGCTCGCCCTGGTGCGAAGTATCCATTTTATCCACTGGAGAAGAGAATTTTTTCACAAGCACGGAAAGCACGTCCGCACAGATTGCAGATTGCAGACTATTTATTGAATTGGGTGCCTTTTTGGCTGTTATAGTACAGCCTTACAGGTCATAATTTACATGTCATACAAATTTATACAGATTTTTCTACAAATTGTCATATGTAACCCAAGCATGGGCGCTCTGACGCTCCCATGAGAATAGTTGCATTGTGAGTATTTTCAAGGCATGCATTCACTTGTTTACTAGAACATTATGTTTGTTGCTTATCTAGTTTAAATAATACAATAATAATAACTAACAATAATAACTAATAACTAATATTTACAGTTTTGCGTAGGGCTGAATTTTTGTGTGGGAGTGTACTGTGTTTCAGTAAACGCGGATTCTTTTATACTTTCTATGTTGAGGTTCACTTTATCCTATTTTATTTATTAGGGGATTCTTGTGCTTTTTTATTTTTGCCCAGGTTGATGTGCAGCGGCCTGTTAGTGTTTGCAGGAATGTTGGTGTGTTTAGCTCGGCGTGGATCTGTGTATTTGGTGCGAGGATGGGGACATTTAGTAGTTTTCGGAGGCATATATTTTTTTGGGTTTGCATGGAAAGGAGATTAGTGTGGGATGTATTTGCCCATGCTGTGCAAGCATACAGTAAAATTTGCTGTATGAAAGCTTTGAAGAGCACTAACTTTGTTTTTATATGCATCTGCTTGCTTCTAAATATTGATGAACACATGTAGATACGTTGCTTTGCCTTGTGGATCGTGTTCTTGATGTGGTTGTTCCAGGTGAGTTTACTGTCCAGAGTTGTTCCCAAGTACTTTGCAGTTGGTTTGCACTGTAGTGTTTGATTGTTTATGCGAATGCTTATTGTTTTTGGATTGCTTAGGGTTGCACCGCTCGTGTTCGGTCTTTTTATACATCTCTCCACCCTTCATCACGCCCACTTGGATTTTATGGCCAATGAAGACCTATGTTCTGAAATGTTTAAGATTTAAGATTGTTTATTAAGCAAATTTACCTGTGGCCTACATACGACGGCCTTTCAGGTGTATTTTACATTTGTCTTTACATTTTTGGTTACTTAATGTGGCTAGAAATTTGTAGTAGTAAGCAAAATTCATACAGTCGCCCGGTATGGTTGCCGGGCGAGAGAGAAATAATTTACTTGTGCTAATTTACATTTTTTGAGTTCCTATAGACTAAAGTTCGTTGGGATGGGTTACTTTTTTTTATAAACATATAAAAATAGACATCTGAATGTTTAACTCTTAATCTATTCTTAAGCCTAAACTACCTAATATGTACAATATACAACTATCAGTAGCACTATGCCTTTGTGAAATGTTGGTTTTTAAAACAGTTTGATTCGTGTTGCTCGGAATTTATGTTTTCTGTGGGGTGGTGAGCCGCTTCCTATGTTTTTAACTGTTACATTCGGGTAAATACGAATTTTCTCCCATGTCTTGCGCGCTTTATGTGCGATAAAGTTTGCAACCGGCTCCATTTGTGTTTCCCAATGTATAACAGCATTTGTGGTGACCAGTGGAACATTGAGGAGTTTTCTTAGGCTGAGGTTTTGTATGGTCTGCAGTTGCTTCATGGTAGTTTTTGGGACATGGGCCCAGGCAGCGCTTGCGTAAGTTAAAATACTTAGTATGAATGCTTTGTATAAGATTACTTTTGTATGAAGTGACACTATTTTGCTTCTAAATATTGGGGCACACATTTTAAGGCGCCGCCGCTCACTGTTGGCATTGTTTCGTAGATGGACCCACCATCTCATGGTGAAGTCCGGTGTAACTCCTAGGTACTTTGCCTGCCGACGAAACGGTAATATTTCCCCACCTACATTGGGTCGATGTCTGGCTGTTTTCTCCTGTGTGTGAAGATGACCGGAAGGTATTTGGAAGGGTTTATTTTTATTTTCCATGTGCTGAGCCAGTTTAGGTACCCTTGGGTGTATCGCTGTAAAGTTCGTTGGGCGAAGCGTATATTTTTTTGGTGGGTGTATATCGCAGTATCGTCGGCGTACATCAGTACTTTGCACCGGAGGTCAACAGGGAAGTCTCTGGTAAATAAGGAAAAGAGGTAGGGGGCCATGATGGCTCCCTGAGGAACTCCGGCGTTTATGTTTCTAGTTGTAAATCTTTTTGTGTTTGCTTGTACGTAGAAGGTGCGATTCGACAGGTAATTGCACAGCAAGGGTAGGTAACCGTGCAGTTGCGGAAGTTGCTGGTGTATTTTGTAGATCATTCCTGCGTGCCAGCACCTGTCGAATGCAGCCTCCACGTCCAGAAAAAGTGCCAAGGTGGTGGCCCCGTTTGCAAATTGTTCTGTTACGTCATCAGTAAATTTTAGTATTGTTAACTCCGTGGAGTGGTGTTTTCTAAAACCAAATTGGAATTTTGAGAGTGCATTTTTTTCCGAAACCGTGTTTTGTAATCGAAATAGGACGAATTTCTCGAACAATTTCCCAACTGTGGACAGAAGACTTATGGGCCTGTAATTTTGAGGTAGCCTAGGATTTTTGCCTGTTTTTAAAAACATTATGATCTTTGCCTGCTTCCACGCTGCAGGAAAGTAGTTGTGTGTCAGGCATGCGTTATAAATTTTGGTGATCTGAACAAGCGCCTTGCGTGGCAGGTGCTTGAGGTCCTCTTTGGTCACTCTGTCTGGGCCTGTGGCTTTGCCGTTCTTCAGTTGTCTGATTTGTTTGAGGACTTCCTGAGTTTTAATTAACTTATTAACTTGTTGTGGCCTCTTGAGTTTCCATTCCGCCATCCAGGCTGCCACCACTTTTTCGTGGTTTGGGTCGTTGCCATGGTTTGGCTGGAATTGCTGCTCTAGAGTTTCTGCAAAAGTTTCGGCTTTTTCTTTTGTGGAAAATACAAGCCCACTCCGACCTTGAAGTGCCTCGGTGTCGGTGCGAGTGACGCCTGCATTTTTAAAACTGCGCAGTAATCGCCATAGAGTTCCATCTGAGTGAATGCAAGATTGCATCTTCTGCTTCCATCTGTGATGGTTATTGGCGATTATTTGCGATCTGATTACCTTTCGTAACCAGTTCGCAGCGAGTTTAAGGAGCGGGGACCTGGTCTCGCGCTATCTGCACATGCAGCGTCGGCGGCCGGCAATGAGGCGCTCCACCTCAGGGTATCTGACCCGTTCGGGCTGGACTTTGTTGTGTTGCGTACTATTAATGTGTGCCGTCCTGACGGATGCCGTAAAGTTTGCTATTTCATTATCAATTTCTAATGTGCTGCTAAACGTTACTTTGGGATTTGCTAGGGAATGCAGATGTTTTTTGTATTCGTTCCAGTCCGTCGTTACCGTGACTGGCACTCGGAGGCCCGTGGTTCGATCCAGGCGGCCTAGGATGCCGAAAGTCCCGGAAGATGGTCAGAGTCAAGGCTATGGTAAACGTTAAAATGGGAAGTTAATTGAACTTTTTTGCAGATCACAAAGTCGAGCACGTCCGGGTCAGATGTTCCGGCACGATGATAGAAGGTGGGGTCAGTAGGGGCATGCATTCCCACATCGCCGTTATCTATGAGGAAGTCACATAATAAGTTGCCCGTCTGGTTTATTTTTCTGGAATTCCAGACTGGGTGGTGGGCGTTGAAGTCTCCCGACACTACTATACTTTCATGCATATTGAATATTCTTTCTAAATCCTCTGTGAGGCCCCGGCACCCGGGGGGGGGGGCGGTATGCAGCAACCATCAAAACGGTTTGACTGTTTATGCCTACAGAAGTAGGTACACTCCAGACATCTGAGGGGTGGGAGTCTCACCGAGGCAAAAACAAGACTATTTTTTATTGCAATAGCAGTTCACCCCTGGCCTGTTGGGTCGGTCTGTGCGTATGATGGTGTATTGTGAAATGTTGAAATTTATATTTTGTGTTAGTTTTGTTTCCCTCAGAAAAGCAATGTCGATTCTGTTTCTGCTCAGGAAGCCTTCAAACTCGTATCGTTGGTTTGAGATGCCATCAGCGTTCCATAGCATGCAGCGGATTTCGGTTGTGTGCCCCGCAGTGTGTGCCATTTTAGTTTGCAAAAGTTGTATCAATAAAGTTTACTATAGCCTCAAATTTCTCCATGCTGTTATTACAGTTTTTTCAGTGTATTGGTTAATTGTTTTAGGTTCGTAATGATTTTGGAAATGTTGGAGGTTTCAGGTTAAACAGCTCCTTCAGGACGCCTATCTGTCGTATTTGAGTTTGCTGCCTGACCGTTTGGCGGCGCCGCGCTAGCTTGTGGGCCTCGCATGGTAGTTGCAAAGCTTTGGCCGTCCCTTCTGAACCCCGGGTTTGTAATGGGTCTTGCAGACTGCACATTGCCCAGCCGTCTGTTAAGATCTGCCAGCTGTCGTCTATCGCGCTCCTCCTGAAAGGTGTTACATCCCCGGTAGCTTGCTGGGTGGGTTTCACCGCAGTTTGTACAGCGGGTTGTAACGTTCTCCATACCACGGCTGGGACATGTCATTAGACGGTGTGCTCCCCCGCAGAGGACACATTTTGATGGCAGAGTACACAGTTTATACGTATGGCCCAGCTGTTGGCAGTTGAAGCATTGACTGATTGAGTTCTGATTTTTTAGATGCTCAATACTGACTATTTTATTGCTGATCTGTCGCTCAAAAATGAATTTTTTGTTATTTTCGCTCTTTTCCAAGGTCACCACGAGTATAGGAAGTGGCTTACCTTGCTTTTCCATGTGCTTGAAGTTTATTACATTATATCCTTTTGCGACGATGTCCTCTTGGATGTCCGCTAAGTCCAGAAAGGGGAGGAATTTTTTGACTGCGAAGCGCAGGGGAAGTTCATCTCTCGGCGTAAAACTGTAGTAATGCACCCCTTCTCGTTGCAACGCTTCCAGCACAGGTGTAAATTGTTGGCGTTCTTGCAGCAGCATCTTCATGCCTTGGCGGTCATTAGCTATTTTATAATCACGCTATGGACACAAGTTTTTCAGTATTTGAATTGTTTTGTTGATATTCTTGGAGTCAGGGATTATTATTCGTTTTTTTTTTTTTTTGTTTTTGTTTTGCATTGAAGGTGGTGGTTCTGTTGGATTTGGCATATTAGGGGCGTGAGTGCTGCTTTGTGGGTTTTGTTTGGCGGGCTGTTGGTGATGTGCAAGAGTTAGCTGTAGGATTGGAGACCTTTCCTTTTAGGTTTCGGTTGGGTGCTTTTTGGTTTTGGGCTGTGGGTTGATTTAGGTTTCTTGGTACTTTGTGTGGGGGTGGGTGTTATTTCTTCCATGTCATCCTCGCTGTCAGAGGAAAGAGCGAGATACCGGTTTGTTGTTGACAGCTGGAATTCTTGCTGTCTCGGTATTTTATTCCGAATTTTCTTTTCAAAAACAGTGGTACCTTCACCCTCCGATCCGGAACCGTCACCGTCACTTCCACTGCTGGGCAGGGACATGTGTCGTTGATGTTTCTTAGTTTTGGCTTGATGCCATGTTTCCTTGCATTTTATGAGACGGTTTCTTTTGAAATGAATCTCATTTATACAGTCTCGTAGAGAGCGAGCTACGTTCTCCCATTTTTCATCCCAGGGTTTCAGCCCTTTTAGGATGGCTATGTAGTATTATCTTTCCTTTTTGAGTTCTTGGATTTTCGCCTGAAGGGCCGCTGCCTCCGGGTCGATTATCTCTGTAACACATTGCGGGATCTCGTTCTGGCCTGTGGGTGCATTGTCTGGTGGTGCCGACTGGGTTGCAGCGTCTGTAGGGGGAAGGGGTGCGTCCTGGGCAGCTGTGGTGTTGGGGGGAGGTCCATCCATTTAGATCATCCATTGTTTGGGAGGACATCCCGAGGTACATTTTGGGATTGTGGAGACCCATTCAGGGCCAGACTTGATAGTATGTGCATTACACTACAAAGCACTACACTGCACCTTACACTGAGTGTGAATTTGTACTATAGCACTATATATATAATTTTTTTTACACTTGCACGCACTATGTGATTAAGTACTGAAACTCGTCCACTATACACAGCTGTAGAATAATCGCCTGAAGCTGCGGCAAACCGCAACACAGGAAAGTCGACCTCGGTCCGCCTGGAGTGTAGGCAACCAGTCTTGTAGTATCACCTGGAGCTGCGGCAACACGCCGTGTCCGAAGATTGGGTCCGTCACAACGTCACAAGGCGTTGTGAGTGGGCAAGTTCTCGTACGCTACCGCGCTAGAAGTGTAGTGTTTGACTCGGCCCCTGGTGGTAGGCAGTCTGCCACTCAGGCGCTTTCCCAGAGGTCCGCAACCGCAGGCGTGGAAGCCTGCCTAGAGCCCCTACACGCGGGCAACCCGCAGTGCAGGCGCTTTCTGAGAGGTCCGGAACCAGATGTGGTGTCTCGCTGAATGCCCTGCGGGCTCACAGTCGCTCCGGCTCTTCTCAGAGCCACACCAGGGAGAAGCGACTCTCGCCGAGCACCGGAGCCTCCCGGAGCTACAGAGGTGGGTAGCCGGGGAATTTCTCCGACGGCCAGGTAGCAGCCGGGCGGAAGCAGCAAGCCGCAGCGAGTGAGAGTCGCCGTGCCGGCAACCGCGGCCGCAGCGCCCGTTACCTGCAGCTCCTTACAGGCGCACCCGCAATTTAGCTGGGCAGAGAGTTAAGACCGCAGCCAACACTCTCTGACTGGTTTCTAGGCGCCTCTTTTGGGGTTGGTCCGCGGACTTTCGGGCTTTTTAGCACCCACTATCTGTTCTTTTCTTCTACCTTCAATTTTCCCTCTTTTCTGTCTAGTTTAAGACACTTAAATACACACTAAACTTAACACTTAAACATACATAAACAAACACAATGGCGAAGACTGGTAGAGCCCATGTCCTCTCACGCTCTTCCTTGTCCTCCTCGACAAAGACGGTGAAGGCGAGGACCCTGGACGTCTCCACGGATTTGCAGCAGTCGCCGAAGAAGGGGAAGGCCCCTGCGAAGACGTCAGCACCCAGGAAGAAGACGTCTACGAAGAAGACCACCGACACTGAGACAATACCCACGACACCTACAACTCCACAGCAGACGCCTCCCCCTCCTAAACCTACTCCTTCTCCTGAACCTACTTCTCCTAAACCTACTCCATCTCCTAAACCTGGCTCCTCAAGGACTCAGACAACACACAGACTGCCACCAACACCAATACTCACCTCTCTCCAGCTACACACACACCTAAATATGCAGACGCCATTAGGACACCTCCCAACAAGTACACAGAGAAACGGGCCGATTTGTCACCTCTCTTCATAAGCAAAGGCCAGACAAACATACACACACTCCTGAAAGAGTTTGATTCCACACACAACTACACAATACACACCGCTCCACGCTCCGGAGTCTACGCGGTCAAGGCGACCTCCCTGAGTGAATATAACGAACTCGTCCACTTCCTCAAGGGAAAGGGTGCACAGTTTTACCTCCTTCCTCACCCAGAACTCAGGACCGTTAGATTTGTGATCAAAGGACTGTGTGCCCCGTTCTCCGGAGAGCACATAAAAGAGGAACTGGCCTTCCGCGGATTTGAGGCGATCCGCGCCGTACAGATGAGACGCCGGACTAGGAGTAGGGAACCCCTGGCAATGTTCCTAGTGGAACTGCAGGACACTGTGGAGAGTAGGAAGATATTAGGCCTCCAATATCTGGCACACTTCAGAATCAGGGTAGAACCGTATAGAGCCGCCCAACAGCCAAAACAGTGCTCACGTTGTCAACATCTGTGGCACGTGCAGCGAGAATGTAGGACTCCACAGCCAACATGCGCCAAATGTACAGGACCCCATTTTTCAGGTACTTGCAACGTTCCGCCAAAGGAACGAAAGTGCGTGCTTTGTGGCTCCAAGGGCCATGGTGCAACATGGCGCTGTTACACCGCATGGCTGGCAGCACTCAAGAAAGCTTCGCCGCAACAACCCCAGCGGGCTAGGGACACCCCCACCCCCACATAGGAATAGCTTTTTCCTCGCTGGGAATCATCGAGCACAGGGGCAATGGTTAGTTAGAGACCATCGTGGACGGACGCAACCTGCCCCTAATCCAGCCCCCTCTGCAGCCAGGGAACCACAGGCACCGCCTATGGAAACCCTGGCACCTAAAGAGCGACACCCACCACGACAGAAGAAGCAGAGCACATACACACCAATCTTTACACAACCTCCTATAATGTGCGGAAAGGGCCCTTTCAGGCCTAGATCGCTCACCCTTCGCGAGCATGTAGAAAACGGCGAAGTTATGGCAAAATTCCTATGCGAGCTAGGACTGCCAAACCCAGGACTGGCCATGGACTTCTTCCGGGCCCATGCCAGATGACTCTTGGAAACAATCAGCTCCCCTCAAACCCATCCTGAACTAGTCTTCGACCACATACGCACCTTCTTTGGAATTCTCCATCAGCACTGTCATGGCTAGTTCAAATACAATCAACATAATCTACTGGAATGCGCATAACATCCGCCGTAAAAGAAAGGAACTAACATAATTTCTGCAACGGAACTCTATTCAAATTGCTCTTATTAATGAAACACACTTAGGACCAGATGATAGATTCAATATTCCGGGATATACTGTGTATCGCACCGACCGAAATAAAAGGGGGGGAGGGACAGCAGTAATTATCCAAAATAGCGTTAACCATTTTCAAATGTACGTACCACCACTTTCACGTTTAGAAGCTACCGCGGTCAAAGTAGAACTCTTAAGGTCGTCAATGACTTTAGCTGCAATGTAAAACCCCCAGGCTACATCGATATAAATGACCTTGACACAATTGTGCAACTAGACACTAAACTGATAGCTGCAGGGGATTACAACGCCAAGCACTATCTCTGGAACTGTATCAACCCCATTGAAAACGGGAGAAAACTGCTACGATACATAACTAATAACAATTACCAACTGGTTGGACCCGAGGACCCCACATATGTCTCCCACATAGCCAACAACATACCCAATATATTAGACATAGCAATACTAAAAGAAATAACAACAGAAACAAACACCAGGGTGATGCATGAACTAACATCAAATCACTACCCGGTACTGCTGCAACTCGAAGCTCCAATCACGTTTATGCAAGAACCACCTAGGCATTACTACAACTTAACCGACTGGGAAACCTTCACATCCGCAGTCGATAAACACATTACAGAAATTCATATTGACTCACAAGAAAAGCAAGATCAGGCGCTAGATATCATTGACGACGCCATCTTGCAAGCCACTGAGGAATGCGTGCCTATGTGCCATAGGCCGTCAAATCCAGTGAGCTTCCCGCGTGGCGTAAGAGCTGCCACGCATGACAGGAACGGCGCCAGGCGCAAATGGCAGCAAACCAGAAACTTAATACACCGCAACGAATATTACGCATGTAGGGAACACGCAAATAATTTAATCAGAAAATATACGAGAAACCAGTTGAACGAGCAACTGGAAAACATAAACCCACAGCAACACACTATATGGAGAGTTGCTAAATGCCTAACACACAACTACAGCAACATACCACCACTCCACACGGCCAATGGCATAGCAGCAACTTCACAAGAAAAAGCTGAAGCATTTGCATATGAATTGGCTGACACCTTCACGCCAAACACTGACGCGTAAGACAAGACGTTCGCAAGACTCGTGGAAGAAGAAGTGCGCCCAATTGGGACAAATCGCACTCACAATAAAACAAGAAAAACCAACGTTGGCGAAATTAAATGTCTCATTAGTCACCTCCCAATCCGAAAAGCACCATGACCGGACAAAATACCAAATATCGTATTAAAACACCCACCAAAACGAGCACTGGAACTACTTGCAGATATATACAACTACACGTTAGAACACGGGCGCTTCCTACCCAAATGGAAAGAAGCAAAAATTCTGCTCTTTCCCAAGCCAAGAAAGGACCAAACTATTCCGAGAAACTACAGGCTAATTAGCCTATTAAATACACTGAGCAAGATCCTTGAGAAAATAATACTAAAATGAATAAACTCACACATCATTAAAAAGAACATAATAGTGGAGGAACAATTTGGGTTCAGAGCGCACCACTCAACCACGCTACAACTACTAAGAATGATGGAAAACATCACACGTGGCTTCAATACCAACAGGTCAACTGGCTCAATTTTCCTGGACATCGAGCGAGCCTTTGATAAAATCTGGCATGCTGGCCTTATCAAGAAGCTGGCTGACTACAACCTCACAGACTCGCTGACTGCACTAACCAAAGACTATCTTTCAAATCGCACATTTAGAACAAGCATAGGCAACTCTCTATCTTCTAGCGTACACTTTATCCACTCTTCCTATAATCACTGCTGTTTATGAAATATAAATATAGCATTATGCTGAGCACTGCTATAATAAAGACATAGTACAGCAAACACATGTGTGCTGACATTTTCTATTAAATAAATTCCTGGTGTGATTTCACTAAATATATGTTGACTTAATAAAACAAAAGAAGTAACACACTACTGTTGATTTACTTCAAACAATAAATCATGGTAATAAACTAGAAAACTGCAAATTAATAACGTGATATAATAATACACTGATCAAAGTTACCATCATTTTGTCTACTCTCGATACCTACCTTGGGGTCTGGTAAGTATACAATGGATCGCGGTTCAAGCTGTACTGGTAAGTAAATTTCATCCTTGCGTATGCTAAATTAGAGAAAATAGCAGAAAGAAAATTTCTATTATTTCTATCTACTTCATATGCAATGTACAGGGGCAGAAGTTCGACTTTCTGCACTATCGTTAGCGGCTTCATTCGCAGCACTTGCCGTTACAGGTATTATGGAATGCTTGTAAAGGATAAATGTTGCAGTATTATTTTTTTGTTAAATGTATCGTAACCTATGCGTTGTCTTCCTTAACTTTCTGGGTGCAATATGGTGTACCTTATTACAAAACTGGGTTATTCACTTTTTACTGCGCATTGTCTTAATGCAATTCGCAATTAATTCATATATACACACACACTAAACTTAATGCTAACCTCGGGTAAATCCTAGAAACCGGGGTGGACCTAGTGGTTTGCTGCGGCGAGCTACGGCCTGACGTTCTACGCTCGCTTCCTTTTCGTAAATATAAATTGATAGAGAATTGTGTGCTACTAATTATATATATATATATATATATGTATATATATATATATATAACTACTTCAGAACGTAAGGATTCGAACCTACTACCTTTACACCTGTAGCACGACGTTCGGATCATCTGAACTATCTAGCCGTTGCATTATTATGCCATATTATCTAACTATAACTCTGGAAGTCCCTATTCTCAGCTTTCTCCGCTACCGCTCGGGAGTGGCTTGGAACTGGAGCCCAGAGTTATTCTTCCATTAATGAAAACACTTGCCCATACACGCTAGACGGAAAGCATGAGCAGCAAGATTTACTCTTATTAATTTCGATCGTGCGTCAGTGTAAATGTTGAATGTAACCTAAGCGTCGTCCTGTTAAAAATAAATTAATTGGGCTATGTTACGCGGGTAAAATATTAAACGTTGGGGAAGCTGCTCATATTCAAATTCAATTAATTCATATATACACACATTAACCCTAACGCTAACCTTGGGTATATCCCAGAAACCGGTGAACCCATCGGTTTGCTGTGTCCCGCTACGACTTGACGGCCTAAGCTCTCCTCTTTATCGTAAATATAAATTGATAGAGACAGTTATGTCACTGTAATAGTGGCAAATATCCTTTAATTACAGCAGAAAAAAAATTATAAGCCATTCTGTGCGTGATTCTATGTTACTGAATAAATAATTGTAATTGTGGAAAATGATATTAACTCCGGCAGAAAAATAAAAGAACACGTGTACGCGAATATTCAAAATTACTATCTTCATAACTATAACAAGACGCTCTAACCGTCTGAGCCATAGTGCCGTTGCTCTTGAAACCCTTATTATCTAGTTATAACTGTGCAATTCACTACCTTCTGCTCTACCTCTCTCTACCTCGGGACTGCAACCTCCACTCAGCAGATTTGCTCTTACAGCAATAGTGCATCTGGGAGTTCCTATAGCTCCAGTCCCGAGTTACAGCGGAGAAAGCCGAACTCCTCAGTCGCGAACGAGAGAGCGCACATTGTTGGGATGGGACTGCAGCTCTAACTGCTCTACCGCATCAGCAAGTCCGACAATGTAAATGCTGCATGTATTCTTTTTTAGTTAATTGTAACGTAACTTATGCGTTGTCCTCCACAACTTTCTGTGTGCATATGTTGTTCCTGATTACAAAAGTGAGTTTTTCACTATTAACCACGGGTTGTTTAATGGAATTCGCAATTAAATCACGCGCGCGCGCACACACACACACACACACACACACAAATACGTATACACTAACCTTAGCGCTAACTTCGGGAGAATCCTAGAAACCGGTGGACCCTTTTCTTAAATATATTTGATAGCGGATTGTGTGCTACTAAATAGGCGGGTAAATCATTGTAATGGTGACGAGTCTCCTGCAGAAAAAAAATCGTAAATAGAAATTATTATGGGAATTTCCTCAACGGAGCTTGAAGTTGGAAAGAAATACGTGGCATCCTTAAAGACAACATTAGCCGCTGTTGACAACTAAAATGAACAAGTATACACCCAAAACTACAGAAATGTCCCAAAAGAGAAAGATCATTCCCCGGAGGTGAATCTTCGCTTTAACAACAACCACCACCACCACCACCACAACAACAACAACAATATTAATAATAATAATAATAATAATAATACTCTCATCGTATTCCTTTTGCAAAATGTGATACAACAGAACCTGATAGCAGCGCCGTTTTTTTCCCTCTGTAAGCTGGAAAAGTGCAATCTTGCACTATTGCAGCCCCTAAAAGATAAAATAGGAATTCGGCTCTCCCAAGTGCTATTGGCGTGACTTCAGTGTGAATAAGGAAACGCGTGTAAATGTTGAGTAATGGTGAGTATATCAAAACATTTCGTACGCCTGTAATGTGGTAGGGAATTTGAGGACAATAAACATCTAGAAAAGCATATCCCTGTAGCACACCCCAAAACTTGCATGTCTTCCCGCCACTTGTAAAAAGACAGCAATCGTACTCCTATCATGAAATGAAAGCAATTACGTGCAGCATAAGCAGTCATGAGGAAATATCGGGTTTCCCTTCTGCTGTTCGGGAGTGAGGAGCTCGGCTCTCTCCACTGTGGTTAGGGACTACAGCTCTAGTAGCTCCCGGATGCACTCTAGCTTTAACGTCAAGTACCAGCAGCAGTAGTTGCACCAGTTGTTTCCGTCCGGCGTGTATGGATAAATATGAAAACTGCCGCAGCAAGCTACGTTGGTAACGTCGAGTCTCGTATAATATTCTGCATTGTACCTCTCCTGTGTTTTGAAATCTGTTTCGAGATGTAATGAAAATAACTTGTGCTTTGACTCTAATGGTTCTCAACATGTGAATCGCATGTAGAGAATCTCCGTTGTGGCAGCTCTGAGAAACAAATGAATAAGACAATCCAATTCCGTACAATATCTTGAAGTGGGTTCAATAGGAAAGAGAAGTGCAAGTAAAAGAGTCGTATAAGACGTAAAAGGTGAGATTTCCGTCTAACTATCCCTCATTTATCACAACAAATGTCTGAATTTTTGTTTAAACAAAATGAATAGCCACTCAACCACAATTTCGAACTGAAACTTCGGCTGACAAGTCTTCTTGCCATAGAAAAAACTCAACCTCTTCGAAATATAGCAATTTCTTTCTCTTAGTGTTTTATCCTTTCTACTGTTATAATTACTGTTAATTTGTTATATATATATTACCTGGGTCCAGTTCCACAAAAGTATGGTGTAATACATACAAATGCATTAGCGCTAGTCCTTCTTAAATATGGTCTTGTATGTTTCTGTTCCATGAAAGTAATGCAACCCTGATAAAGTATTAGTAAAAAGTGACGTCATATAAGAACAAGAGGGAGGAACAGCTGATTGCCATACGTCATACTTTGAATTACGTTATGTCCACTCCTTTGGAATTTTTAATGCACGGAGTGCATCTAAATTTTTTTCTCGTACATAATGATACTTTAAATACGCTATTATGTATTAATCGATATTCAAGCCTAATAATCCACTTTGAGACGACCGACCCATAAGGCTACATTTAGGAGCGTCAATTTCATTCTTCGAGAAATGACAGATGAATCCAACTTCCCAAGTAGTATCCGTCATTTATTTTATTAGCCCATATTATCATTTATATTGCTTTACAGTCACTCTCGGGATATAAACAAAAAAATAAACAAATAAAAACTGGGAACATTGTGGCAATAGAGAATGAGCAGGCTTATAGCAAGAACCTTAAAAATACATTAACCAAGATGCTGGTCTAAAATATGCATTTGGAACAGGAAACACCAATATTAGTCATAAGTTGAATTTTAATTGCACTTAACTTTATAATTGTACACAAATATCTATTCTTTCTTTGTACATGTTTCTACTCATCTTAATGCTTAGCACATTTGGGTCAACTGACCCCCAAAATCATTAAAAAGATAATAAGTGTTGTACTAGTAATTGAGGTTGCCAATATTCTTTTAACTTGTAGAGAAATGCATACAAATTATAAGTGCCTGGCTAATACTAATACTTCTGTGGGACGGAACAATGAAAGATCATTTGTACATTTGTATGTGAGTTGTAAAGTACAAGAGTAGCAGAAACCTTTGTGGAACAGAATTTAACTAATAACAACAAGTTACAAGTTCATACACTTGTAATGTATTAGACCATACTTTTGTGGAACAGGGCCCTGATCTACTGTAAGTTTCCATATCTTTTCACTGCCTGAATTTTTGCAGTTCACATCTAAAGTGTTGTCTAATAACTTATTTGCTTGTGCTACAGTACATTTTATCAAAATATAAATATCTTACGGAACAGACATCTCTATCATGAATAGAGATGGTTGATATTAGCATATTAAAATTAAAAGAAGTCGCGTTTTTAAGGTAAAATAAAGAAACAGCATTTTTTTATTTAGTATTTTTTGGCTTTTTTGGTTAAACTTGTGTCGTTTGAAAGGATATTTATAAGGTTAAAATTAAACTTGCACAAATTTATTCATTTCTCATTTTAATATCTTGTGTTACAAGCAAATAAACAGAAATTATAGAAATGAAAGGATATAGGACATAGTCATAAATTATCAATTCAATCAATCATATCAGAATCACTTTGAAAGCATTCAAACCATGATATGTTTAAATATATATTTATATTGAATATCTGTTCTTTTAATTAATTCGAAATTTTAATTAACCTGAAATCATTGGAAATTGAACATAGAACAAATTACAACATTGCTCTCCTTTAATCAGTTTTGTCTGTCTGCGGTAATTGAATTGTACTTGCAAAAAATTAGCTTTACATTAAAACTATTTGTGGGAATCCAGATGGACTGAATGGCTGCTTCAGCGAAGTGAAGAAATTTAAATTTTAATGATAGTAACATTTCAAACTAGTCTACTTTTAAATTATCTAGATCTTCAATAGCTACTCTAAAGTTTTTGTGAAAACATTCAGAAACATATAAAAATTATCTAGATCTAAGATTACTAAAATAAGAAATCTTTGATTTGTAATTAAGCACTTTCTGAGGATTTACAACACAACTTTGACCAACCACCCCTTGGTTCGAAGAGCTCTCGGGTTTAGAAAAGCATATTATTTGTTTCTTTTTTTCTATCACATGTTTATACATTTTTACTTCACACTTATTCATATATACAACAAAATTTTCTGTCATTGTTTTCTTGGCTTTTTCATTAGAGACTTGCTTTAAGATTTTGTATGTATTTTGTATTTTGTATATTGATGGCTACCAAGCAGCATATCTCTGTAACCCTAAATTTAATGAATTAAGTTAATCCCACAATTAATGAGCAAAAGGTTATTCACATCCTTCCAGCTGTGTTATTAGCTTACTAATTTGCTCTGATACTTCACTGACAAATTTACATTGAATTTCTACTGTTTAGGACTAATTTCATTCTTCAAAATATCTACAACGAAAGATAACTACTACTTAACATATTTTCCTCAAGTGATGTGAAGACGTCTTTGTCTAAATATGTTGCGCTATAAAACCATGAATTCTAGCGTATTATGGACTGGGTTAGGAAACAGGATATGAGCGAGATCTGGCCACTTTTCCTGAATAATTTAAATACATTCTTTTCATTTTCCTATAGTTCAAAAAGACAGGCTTAAGCTTGGCCACAAAGGTATTCAATTCTGACATTTCTTTCAAAATGACCACACCTATCAATTTTACTTTGTGCGCAAAACATTGCAAATGTAGCAAATGATCTGCAACATTTGTTCTTAAAGCCCGAAAAGAAAGCCCTTCCTGTGCTGCTGCTGGAACATTATCTTGCTCTGAGGGAATAAGGAACCTTTCCCAGCGGCTGGCCAGTCCCGAGCGACAGCGGAGAGAGTCGAGAGCCGAACGTAGTGACAGCTATTAGCCAAAAGCCAGAAGCCAGTACAGGTCACCTGAGATTATTCCCAGGTGGGTGTCATTAGTCAGCAGTATCTAGCCGCTCGCGACTTTACCTACTCGATGGACTAGGATCAATTAAAATGGAAACAGGAAGAAGATTTGTGTTTAGGCTGTGCATGCGGCGCGTGGCATTTCTTGGCGGGAACCCGTCCAAGTAATGACCACGCCCAATGCTGCTTAACCTCGGTGATCAGCTGTGGGGACAGCATTGTTGCGCTTGCGAGGGTTTTTATGTTGTTGTTCAGGGTCAGGTTGGAAGTTAGTCTGTTTTGGGTCATGGTGATGTTCAAAATGTTTACCCAATGGGACCCATGATGTCTTTGGGCAGACTTTGATTTCCACCTTCTAGGGGCTCTATGGTCGTAGGCCCCAAAAGCTCTGACTAACTCGTTAGGGTGGTCCAAGATGTTATCGTGGAACGTACGAGATTTTTTTCGTATGACGCCCACGATATACGGGACGTTGGAGTGTTCATGCAGGATGTGCGCTGGGAGGCGGCCGTCGTACATAATCCTGAGCGCCCGGTTAAGCAGGAATTGGTCGGAGCCGCGGAACCCCAGATTTCGCAGCCGTACAGAACCATAGCCGATATTATGGCACGGTACACACGCAGCTTTTGGGTTAGGTGTATGGTTCGAGAGCTGAGGATTGGATACAGCTGCCCGTGAGCTAAACGGCCTTGCTTAACTTTAGCAAGCACATGCTCCTTGAAGATCAAGGAGCGGTCCAGCTTTACCCTGAGGTACTTCGCCCTGCGGACCCAGGGGATACGCTGGCGATGCAACACGAGGTCCCGCAGGCGCCACCGGCGTCGACCCTTAGTGAGGAGAACAGCGGAGCTCTTCTCAGGACTAATGCGCCATTTTTTGCTCCAGGCCTCTGCCTCTCTGAGTTGTTGCTGAACTGGTCTGATTGAATAATTTTGGTTATTATTCCGAGACAGAGTTAGCAGATCGTTTGCATATTGACAGGTAGTGGTTTGTCTACGTGTAGGGAAGTCGGCTGTAAGCAGCAAAGAGCGTCGGAGACAGCACGCTGCCTTCCGGTACCCCCGCGCCAATGGGCCTGACTGTAGAGAGCCTGCCTCCCACCTTTACCCGGAAGCTGCGTCCTCGAAGGAAGCTGGTCACCAGGGAAATGTAGGGGACGGGAATGTCATGCTCTAGGAGTTTGTAGAGGAGGCCATCATGCCGGGGGGTCGAGAATGCTTTTTCGAGGTCCAGAAGCACTGCTATCTACTTGGCCCACGTTTAAAAGCCAAGCGAGACCTTCTCGTCTACTCGCAGTAGATGCTGAGACGTAGAATGCTCAGGACAAAATCCAAACTGATTGTTTAGATTTTGCCCCTCCTCGAGATGAGGGAGGAGCCGGGTGAGGAGAAGTCTTTCGAAAACCTTTGAAACAGTAGGAAGGAGGCTTATGGAGCGGTAACTGGCGGGATGGACCGGGTCCTTGCCGAGTTTTAAGATGCACAACACCCGCGCCTCCTTCCATGAAGACAGGAAGTGGTGGAGGTGAAGACATGCATTGAATATCCGCGTCAGATGGATCACGGCGCTTTTGGGAAGGTGCTGGAGCATTTCCGCATTGACACGATCCTGCCTAGGGGCTTTATGTGTTTTAAGGTTTCGTATCTGGGTGTCCACCACTTTCGGGGTGGTTATCGGGATGTGAGAAATCTCCTGGTGAAGCCGCTCACCTTCTAAGAAGGCCGAGACGGTTTACTCCACGAGTTTAGTGTGATCTTGGTCCTGCGGCTCTTCCCGGGGCTGGAACTGGGTCTCCAGATAGTCTATGAAGGCCTCTGCCTTTTCTCGGGGCTCAAAAACTAAGTGCCCAAGAAAGCGGCTATGCGGAGGGTGTTCATGCTGAGCCTTATCTCTCCGAAGGCCTCAGACGATCCGCCACGGTTTCCTCTCTTGGAGGTCCACGTGCCGTAGTATGTTTTCCCAGATTGCAGACTGTGGGGTGAAGGTTCAGCAGTGTTGTGTAGTCTGCTTCGTAAAACTGGCCATCTGGTGGATCTCATGCTGCAACCAACACGATGTCCTGGCCGCCCAAGGAAAGCCTTATAGCGGTGGCTTCGACGTGCTGTAGGGGCGGGATGGGAAAGGGACCGTGGACGAGGTGTCGTTGGATGAAAATGGCAGTACCTTCGCCCCGTCGGCCGATGCGATCGGTCCGATGGGCGACGTAACTAGGCAGGTTGAAGATTACACCCTCGCGCAGGTGGGTCTCACAGACCATCAGGATGTCAATTCCATGGTGCTCTACTAACTCTTGGCGGCCGGGCCGCTGTTCCGCGATCCCATTCGCATTCCATAATGCGGCTCGCAATGGTCTTCGAACAAGTCGTGGGGTCATTACGAGCTAGAGGGGGCGAGGAAAAGCTGGTCAGCCGTCCTGAACACAATCATAAGTTTCTCTGCAGGCGTGATAGTGAGATCGTCGAGTATCTCCTGCAGCACCGCAGTAGTGGAAGGGATTGTCCCAACAGCTGAGCGAACCAGGTGCTTAGGGCCCACAGCTCCGCCTCATTCGAGTTGGACATAGGGAAGAGCGGGCTCCTAGCTTGGTCGGTTGCAGCTGTGGTCGTAGAGGCAGCGGTAGTAGGGATGGACTGGGATAACAGAGCCGGAGCAGCAGTTAAGCCGGCCGTAAGCGTGGCCGATGCCGCAGCTTCACAGGCCGTGGCAGGTGCTGCGGTTTCGATGGTCGATGGTCGCAGTAGTTGTGGAGGCGGTGCTCTCCGCCTGAATTTGCTTTTTGGCAACTGTATCCACAGGTTACCTTGTTGCAGTCAGTTACGATTTCTGAGTTTGCAGCTTCTATTTCTTATTGTTCTTCTTTTTCCTCTTGGGGACGGTCTGGTACCCAGGGGCAACGGTAGGTGCTGCAGATGCTTTTGGGCCTGCCTGCTCTGTTATAGGTGGGCTGATTGGATGTTTCGTGGCCGTGGTCTGCTCCAGCAGCTGCTCCTGCCGGCTTAGTGCTGCCGAGAAGGATATTCCTGGTTGGACCGGAGCTGGAGTTATGGTTTTGAGTTCTGCTTGTTTATTCTGGCCTCTTGCATTAACAATGACACGCAAACGGGCGGGGCAGCCGCTATAGATGCGATGATGATTTTCATCATAGTTGGCACATTTAGGGTTGTCCCGGGGTACCGCGCAGTCTCGGACCTCGTGGGGACCAGCACAGCGGATGCATAAAATCCTCCGCTCGCATGTAGAGTGATGTATAGTGATTAAAGCCCAGGCACTGAAAGCACTGGGTAGGACCCTCCTTGTCCATGTGAGGCTCGATTTTTATTTTAGTGTAGAAGAGCTGGGTGATTTTGTCCAGCTCCGGTATCCGCCCTGGTTCCCTCTCCACTGTTCCACTATTACTAAAAATAGTGGTATGGGGGCTCTGGTTTGCTCGCCGTCCTCGCTGAGGACTGTTTTCCTCATTTGGGAAACGCCGCGCACCCTGATTCCTGCTCGGCAAGTAGCGCCTCCCGCACTTCCTCCGGAGTGGTCTCTGAGTCCAGGCCGCTGATGACCCGTCGGGCAATATTCGGTTTATTCAAGGAGTAGGTAAAGAACAGTATACCATTCTCCTTGAGCACCGATATGGCTTCCCCGTGGTCATCAGGGGGTGCTGGTGCAGATTTTGACCCGTCGTGGCAGGCGTGTCGCCAGAAACGGGGGCTTTAGCGCCCAGAGCCCTCATCACTTTCATGTGGCTCTGGAACGTGTCGGCAAGGATAGGAGGCATTTTATATGGAGCTGGAGTGGTCGGTTTGTGCACGGAAGGCGGCACTGCTGTGAAGGCCGCGTCCTTGCCGCCTTCTTCTGGCGCTTAGAGCGGACCAGTTCGAGCCCCTCAGTGTCAGAGGCGTCTGATTGGCTCTCCGGAAGGGGGGTTAGGAGCGGGGTGGAGGGGCGAGTTGGTGCAAGAAGGAGTGGTGGGGGCTGTAGATGTCTCCACGTCACTCCCGGGTCCTTGGTCTGGGGACTGGTCCGTCCGTGCTCTATTGGAGCTTGCCCTTGCTAGCTTCGTCTCGTTTGCCTGAGCATTAGGAACGGCGGGAGCTAGGACGGTGGTGCTGGAGCAAGTAGAAGAAGAAGGGGAGGGATGGAAAGTTGTCCATTGTCAGGCTTACCTGAACGCTGATACTGGTCAGCTGTCCCGGGTGCCATCCGGCTTCCCACAGAGGGCCGAACGCCTCCAAAGGAGCACGCGCCTTTAGGGGGACTGGCCCCAGGTACGGACCGAAGCCCGGAACCCTGCTGGCTGTGAACTTGTGGGCCCGGTTATGCGGTTAAGTCGGGGGAGGGGCAGCTCAGGAAGTCAGAAATTGCTTTCTTTAGGATCCCGTTTGCTGCCCCTTCGTCGTCGGTTCTGGCGATTACTTCCCAGACGGCGGTTGCAGGAGGAGAAGAAGGAGCTGAACGCCTCGCTTAGTTGTAGTTTATCTTCAGTCCGGCTGGCTTTGTCTGGGTTGCGGCTCAGGGGTAGAAGAGGGAGGGTACGTAGACAGCAGGCTATCAGGGGAGACACTGTCCACTGCCTGCAGCACATACCTCCGCTGAGTAGCAGCAGGGTGTGGCACGGCCGGCTTGTAGGGGCCAGTGCCCACTGCCGGCCAATGGCTGTGCGAATAACCACGTCCGCTAGCTGGCCACGCTGGTCCGCCTGCTGCTGTCGTCGCTGCTAGTGCTGACTGCCCTTAGGAGAGAAGTTGCCAGGACGGGAGCTGTCTGGTAAGTGAGCTATTAGCCCCGAAGCCTGAAGTAATCTGGCAGGCCGAGGTTAATGCTCAGCTTGTGTGTGGATGCTGCGTACCTACCCTGTGTTCGGATTAACCGCATAGATGGGATGAAGGTTGTAGTATGGTTGTGCTGTTTTGGTTGGGGGCGGAAGGAATGTGCATAAAAAGCTTATCCTAATTGCAGCGGGCGGATATGACATCCTTGGAGTTCTCAAGATATGCGCATGCTGTTCTCTGCTTTGTGAACAGTATGGGCATACCGCTAACTTGATTTTTCACGTTGTTATTCCTGTTGTGGTTTTTGGGATTTTGAAATGTTTTCCTGTTGCTAGGTTATGCCCCTTTGTTATCCAGGGTGACCGCACGCTAGGCGTGGCACCTTAATTTTGGGCTTAGGCCTATTGCGACAGGAATAGCTGCCGAGTTATCGAACGAATGCGCTTTCATGATGTGGTAAATTGGCGTAGAATTTAGAAGCCCGGCATCTAATTTCCTCCTGGATATATGGGAGCGAAGAACTCTCATGTAGTAGCCTAGTTGGAAAGCAACGATATACAGAATAAATGATGCGAAGACCTTTATTCTGTACCCTTTGCAGAAGTGCAAGCCAACTGTCAGCGCCATACCCCCAGATTTCACAGGCGTATAGCATGACAGGGATAGCCAGGGCTTTGAAAAGGTGTAATTTCAGGTGTACTGGCATCGCCTTGGAACTGAGCATAGGGAACAGTTGAGCGATCGCTCTCTGTGCCCTATGGGCAGTCCCGGCTATGTGTTCCCTGAAGATTAGACATTTATCTAGATGCACCCCCAAGTAGATTATGGAGTTGTTCCATCCTATCATTTGCCGTCTGTATGTAAGTGTTGGGGCGTTTGGGGGTACGCGGGTTTTGTGAAAATTATGGCGTTGCTCTTTGCCGGATTGACATTCGCCAACCCCTACACCACCTTTCGATTAGGTGTAGTAGTCTTTGTATGGGAATGAAAGCTCTGTTTAAGTTTCTATTTGTTTTGAATAGTAAGACGTCATCTGCCTATTGGGCAGTGTTGACTTCTGCTGCGTGTGGAAAGTCTGCCATGTATATGTTAAACAGAATTGGGGATAGAACAGAATCTTCGGGGACTCCCGCCGCGTATCGGTCTTAGAGGAAGTGTTTCCCGCCACCGCTACAGTTTTTGAGGTATGAGTGTATGTGCTGAATGTAGTATTTGGGAGGCTCCAGTTGAATGAGTATGTACAGGATCCCGGCGTGCCAGGTCGTCGAGAAGGCCTGTTCTACATCCAAAGATACCGCTGGTCGAAGGACCCCTCCTGGAAACCCAGGCTGAGGCCTGCACAACCCTCAGCAGCTGTTGGATGGTACAGTGCCCAGGACGGAAACCGAATTGGTGAGGGGGGATGGCTTGTATATTTCAAAGCAAGGGTAGCATACGGCAAGAAGTAATCTCGAGAGTGTAGACAGGAGACTAATTGATCGGTAGGTGGAGGAATGTGTTGCGTCTTTGCCTGGCTTCAGTATGCATATCAACCGTGCCTCCCTCCACTCTCGTGGAAAGTGGCTTAGGCTGATGCATATGTTGAAGAATTTTGTGACAAAGAGCACAGACTTCAAAGGAAGGTTGCGGAGCATGAGGGGCGTTAACCCATCTGGTGCGGCAGCCTTTTTGGTTTTGAGACGCTGGATTGCGTCCTGGACCTCACGAGGGTGGAAGATGGGAATCCGTAAGTTGTCTTCATCCGGCGGTCGTCGAAGGTGTCGACGGACGTGGCGATGAACCTGGCTTGAAAAGGTGTCGTCCTGGGTGTGGTCTCTCTGCCTGAAAATACGTTCCAAATAATCTGCGAACGCATTAGCTTTGGCTTGAAGATCCTACACGAGGCCTCGTGTGCCATGAATTGTTCGGGAGATTTTGGCTCTTTGGCCACGGAGGTTCCTTAGCAATCCTTCACACGTCGCCATCGATCAAGTTCTGTCTTGCCATAGTGTCCTCCCATGCAACCTTCTTGTGCTCACGAAGGCGGGCGCTAACTTGGCGGCGCAAGGTCCTTAACAGAGCTAGATGATGTGGCGTGCGGTGACGCTGGTAGAGTCTGGGGGCGGCCCAGGTGCGGCGGATGAGGAGCTCCAGGTCAAGAGGAATGACTTATGGATGAAGAGGAGGGGAGGTTTGGATGGTGAGACTGTGGGTGACTTTGTGACTGTCAGGGAGAAGGAAGAGATTGCGGTCTCTAGGGGGTGGATACCTGTGATTTTGGGGTTGGGAGGAATGATAGTGCCGAGGCATTCCTTTACGCTTTTCCAGTCGATCTAGCGGTTTAGACCTGCGACATCTTGGCTGGCAATCCTGGTGTTGATTTCGGCCAACCCGCGGTTATGATCGGAATGGAGTGCATTGATTGATGCGGGGGTGAGATGGTGTGGGAAGTGCTTGAGAATAGTAAAGTCGATGACAGATGGCTGTCCTCCACTAAACGGATGATGGGTAGGTTGCCAGGGACCCTGTACTCTGAGCTGAGGGTCCTGATCGATTAAGCGAACAATTTCTTCGCCTCTGGTGTCCGCACGGTGACTGCAATGCCAACGAGAATGTTTGGCATTGAAATCTCCCGCAAGGATAGCACTGGGATGTAGGGCGAGGATGGAATTGTAGTCAGCCGCCACGAAGGCTCTGGGATAGGGAGTGGTAAGCAGATACTAACAGTACCTCCGTGCCACCAAGTTCCACAAAAACAGCTGCGGCCTCTAGGGTTTGTAGCTGCGGGATCTGGATGGGGCTGTGGACTACATTTCTCCGGATGTAGATCATTGTGCCACCGCCAGGGGTACCTCGGCCAGTCCGGTGACAAGTGTAGCCCGGAAGACGGGAGTTGGAGTATTGATGGAAATGCGTCTCGCTGACCAAAATGGCGTCTAGGGAAAACCTGGCTGCAATATGATGTAGCTGGACCCTGTTGTCGGCAAGACCGTTAGCGTTCCAAAATGCGAACCTGAAAGAGGTATGAGACCTAGTTCCGTTCGCCATTCTGGGTCGCCTAGTTGCTGTCGACAAGAAGAGGGATGGTCTCAAAGACTATCATCATCTTGCTGGTGGAGTCTGGTGCTTGGCGGAAGCAGACGAGAAGCTCCTGTAACTTCCTGCCATCAGTCAGCCACAATTCTGACAGCCATTGGAGCAAGTCCAAGGAGCTTTCGCCTAGTTGGGAGTGGAAAGAAGTGGGGGAAGGCCTTGGAGGCGCTCGCGTCTCCTGGGTTCTCCCCTGCTGGGGAGTGTGCGGCCCCTCAGCAGCCGGAGTCCTCCTGAGCGGGCGGGGCTGCCTCTGCGGCTTGGGGGTTGGAGCTGTGGTTGGAGTTGTTGGTTTAGCTGTTGTGACCTGTTTTTTCGCTCTTGATGTTCGACGAGCACCGTGGGCTGGTCCTGTGCTTTTACAGCGTAGGAGGCGCTTCCATAGGTGGTGGTGACTGCCTTGATGGACGTGGCAGTGGTAGTAGCGCCTGGTTGCGGAGTGCTGCAGGCGAAGGCGACGTAGTAGTGGTGGTTGGTGCGAAGTTGCTGCCTGGAACCCTGCGGTCATTGGTGTTGCTCATTAACCTCAGCCTTGTTGGGCACCCTCCGTAAAACGCCACGAGTTCCCCTTTGTAATTTTCACAGGTGGGAGTCTCCGTGGGGGCACGTTGAGAGGCCTCGCGAGGATCGCGGCCACCGCATCTAAGGCATCGAGGGTTCCGGGAACAGAACTCACTCGAGTCATTAAAGCTCAAACAGCGGTGGCATTGTGCTGGGGCGTCGGGGAGTTTCGACTTTTATACTGAGGCAGCATAATGACGAAAGTTTGTCTATCCACACCTCAGGGTCGTCAGCCCGCTCTATCATCACCAGGAAAAGGGGGATGGGCACTCTTGCTAATTGATTTTCACCTTGAGAAGGCTTTGTAAGTTGCTTGATTAGTTTGGGTTGTATGCCCCGGCGCTTGAGGTCGTCAGCGATATCCCCCACCGGAGTGTCCGCTGGCCGCCCTCGGATGATGCGTCGAATATCTCGAGCCCTGTCGACGGCAAAGGAAAATTGTGGGATTCCTCGCCGTTTCAGGTTTTTTAACAGACGCTGGTGATCTTCTGCACACCTAGCCTGAAATCTGAAGTATTTCCCTTCCGAATAATCTTGCACTGGGCGATCAGGGACGGCATTAATTCCTTTAGGAAGCTAGTAACCCCCTGAAAGGAGTCCACCTTTATTGGTGGGATGTGGCGTCTGGAAATATTAGAAGTAGAAATACTACTACTAGCTGCTGGAGTTATTGCTTTTCCAGCTGTGCTGGAGCCATCTGCCTCAAAGTGAGGTCGGGTTCGCCGCTTTCTAGTCCCGACTACTACTTGAAATTCAGCATCATTGACCTCGGAAGCCAGGGCGGACGAACTATCATCTTCCTCCATATAGGAGGAGTGTACAGAGAAGATGATGGAGGTCTTCTCAGAATCAGAAGAAAATTCATTGATCGAATGCTCTAGCCGAAGCCAAAGCAAACTGGCAGGCTCAGGCTAGTGCTCAGCCTGCGTGTAGTTGCTGCGTCCCTACCCTGTGTTGGGCTTAACCGCAGAGACGGGATGGGGTTTTTTTAGGGTGATAATGCTGATTTGGTTTTGGGGTGGATGGATTGTGCAGAAAAGCTACTCCTCGTTGTAATGGGCGGATATGTCATTCTTGGAGTTTGCATGATATGCGCATGTTGTTTACTGCGATGTGGACAACATGAGGTCGTCTGATTTTGCTGCTGTTAATTTTCTGTTTGTTATTGATGGGGGTTAGGAATGTTTTTCCTGTAGCTAGGTTGTGCCCCTTGGTTATCCGAGGTGGCCGCGCGCTAGGCGTGGCACCTTGAATTTGGGCTTAATCCTATGGCGACAGGGGTAGCTGCCATGTGAACGAACGAGAGCACTCTCATGAAATGGTAATTTGGCGTAAAAGTTTGTTGCCCGGCGTCTGATTTCCTCCTCGATGTATGGGAGGGAAGAACTCTCATGTAGTAGCCTAGATGGAAAGCTTCGATATACAGAATAAATGGTCCTAAGTCCTTTATTCTGTACCCTTTGCAGAAGTGCGAGCCAACTGACAGCTGCCATACCCCAGATTTCACAGGCGTATAGCATGACAGGAATGACCAGGGCTTTGAAGAGTTGTAACTTCAGGTACACTGGCATCGCCTTGGAACTGAATACAGGGTACAGTTGAGCGATTGCTCCCTGCGCCCTGTGAGCAGTTCCGGTTAGGTGTTCCCCAAAGGTTAAAACTTTATCTAAATGCACCCCCAAGTAAGTTATGGAATTGTTCCATCTTATCATTTTCCGTCTGTATGTTAGTGTGAGGGCGTTTGCGGGTATGCGGCGTTTTGTGAAAATTATAGCGTTGCTCTTTACCGGGTTAATTGACATTCGCCAACGCCTACACCACCTTTCGATTAGGTGTACAAATCTTTGTATGGGAATGAAAGCTCTGTTAAAGTTTCTATTTGTTTTGAATAGTAGGACGTCATCTGCGTATTGAGCAGTGTTGACGTCTGCTGCTTGAGGGAAGTCTGACATGTATATGTTAAACAGAACTGGGGAAAGAACAGAGATTTCGGGGACTCCGCCGCGTATCGGCCTTAGTGTCGAATTATTTCCCGCCACCGCTACATGAAAGTGTGATACTTGAAGTATGAGTGTATAAGATGAATGTAGTTTTTGGGAAGCTCCAGATGAATGAGTTTGTACAGGAGCCCGGCGAGCCAGGTCGTCGAAAAGGCCTTTTCTACATCCAAAGACACTGCTGGGGTGAAGGCCCCCTCTTGGAAACCCAGGACTGTGGCCTCCTCAACCCTCAGTAGTTGTTGGATAGTAGAGTGCCCAAGTCGGAATCGGAATTGGTAAGGGGGGATGGCTTGAATGTTTCCCAACAGGGAAGCATACGGGCAAGAAGTAGTCTCTCAAACACTTTTGAGAGAGTAGAAAGGAGGCTGATTGATCGGTAACTGGAGGGGTGAGTTGCGTCTTTGCCTGGCTTCAATATGCATATCACCGGCGCCTCTCTCCACTCTCGTGGAAAGTGGCTCAGGCTGATGCACATATTGAACACTTTTGTGACAAAGAGCACAGCTTTGAAAGGAAGGTTTCGGGCATGAGGGGCGTTAGCCCATCAGGTCCGGCAGCCTTTTTGGGATTGAGACGCTGGATTGCGCCCTGGACTTCGTGGGGGTGAAAGATGGGAATCCTCAAGTCAACCTCATCCGGCGGCCGTCGCGACGAACCAGACTTGAGAAGGCGTCGTCCTGGGGGTCGTCTCTGGGCCTAAATAGGCGTTCCAGATAGTCAGCGAGAGCACTGGCTTTGGCTTGGGGGTCGTATACGATGCCTCGGGTGCCATTGATTGGTCGGGAGGCTTTGTCTTGTTGGCCAAGCACGTTCTTTTCAATCCTCCATACGTCGCCATCAATCAAGCTCTGTCTTGCCATAGTGTCCTCCCACGCGAGTTTTTTGTGCTCGCGGAGGCGGGCGCTAACTTGGCGGCGCAAGGTCCTTAACAGAGCTCGATGATGTGGCGTGCGGTGACGCTGGTAGAGTCTGCGGGCGGCCCAGGAGCGACGGATGAGAAGCTCCAGGTCAAGAGGAATGACTTATGAATGAAGAGGAGGGGATGTGTGGATGGTGAAATTATGAGTGACTTTGGTGACTGCCAGGGAGAAGGATGAGACTGCATTTTCTAGGGAAGGGATGTCTGTTATTTTGGTGTTGGGGCGATAATAGTACCGAGACAAACCTTTACGCTTTCCCAGTCAATCTCGCGGTTTGTACCTGCGACATCTTGGCTGGCAATCCTAGTGTTGATAACGGCCAACACGGGGTTATGATCGGAATGAAGTGCGTTGATTGATGTGAGGGTGAAATGATGTGGAAAGTGTTTGAGTGTCGTAAAGTCGATGACAGAAGACTGTCCTCCACTTAACGGATGGTGGGTGGGCTGCCAGGGGCCCTTTACTCTAAGATGAGGGTCCTGATCGATTAAGCAAACGATTGCTTTGCCTCTACTATCCGCGCGGTAACTGCAATGCCAACGAGGATGTTTGGCATTGAAATCACCCGCGAGGATGACACTGGGATGTAGGGCGAGGAGGGACTGGTACTCAGCCACCACAAATGCTCTAGATGGGGAGTGGTATGCAGATACTATTAGTACCTCAGTGCCACCAAGTTCCACAAAGACAGCTACGGCCTCTAGGGTCTGTAGTTGCGGGATCTGGAAGGGCGGTGGACTACGTTCCTCCGGATGTAGATCGCTGTGCCGCCGCCGGGGGCACCTCGGTCAGATCGGTGGCAAGTGTAGCCCGGAAGATGGGAGTTGGAGTGTTGATGGAAGTGCGTCTCGCTGACTAATATGGCGTCTAAGGCAAACCGGGCAGCAAAATGATGTAGCTCGACCCTGTTGTCGGCAAGACCGTTAGCTTTCCAAAATACGAACCGGAAAATGGTACGAGACCTAGTTCTGCCCGCCATTCTGGGTCGCCTGGTTGCTGTCGACAAGAAGGGCGAAAACCTCAAAAATATTCATCATCTTGCTGGAGGAGTCTGGAGCTTGACGGAATCGGGCGAGGAGCTCCTGCAATTTCATGCCATATGTCTGCCACAATTGTGACAGCCATTGGAGCAAGTCCAAGGTACTTTCGCCTTGTTGAGTGCGGGAAGAGTTGGGGTGGACCTTGGAGGTATTTGCAGGGTTTCCCCCTGCTGGAGAGTGCTCGGCCCCTCAGCAGCTGGAGTCTTCCTAGGAGGGCGCGGCTACCTCTGAGGCTTTGGAGGTTGGTTGGGGTGGAGCTTTTGTAGTTATGTGTTTTGGTTGTTGTGTAGCCTGTTTTTTAGCTTGCGACATGCTCCGAGCATCAGAGGGCGGTTCTTGTGCTGCTGCTGCTGCTGCGTAGGTGTTAGCAGTGCCTGGTGTGGTGGCCTTGATGGATGTAGAGGTGACTGCAGTGCCTGGTGTTGCTGTTGTTACAGGCGGTGCGGTGGTTGAGTAGGGTGCTGAGATGCCCGGCTGGAGCCTGCGGTTGCTGGTGTAGCTAATGATCCTCAGCCTTGTAGGGCACCTTCCATAGCCCGCCACATGGTCCCCCTTGCAGTTAGCACAAGTTGGGATCTCCGTGGGAGCGCGCTGAGATGCCTCACGGGGGTGGGGGTCACCGCATTTGAGACATCTAGGATTCCGGGAACAAAACTCACTAGAATGGTTAAAACCCAAGCAGCGGTGGCATTGTGCGGGGCCGCCAGGGCGTCTGGGTGTTTCAGTCTTTATGCTGAGGTAGCATAATGACGATAACTTGTCTATCGCCACCTCAGGATCATCAGCCCGCTCTACTATGACTAGGAAGAGGGGAATGGGAATTCTTACAGTAGGGTTTTCACCCTGAGAAGGCTTGGTTAGTTGTTTAATGAGTTTGGGTTGAATGCCCTGGCGTTTGAGGTCGTCAGCGATATCTTCCAACGGAGTGTCCGCTGGCAGCCCTCTGATAATGCGACGGATGTCGCGTGCTTTGTCAACGGCAAATGAGAAATGTAGTATTCCTCGCCGCTTAAGGTTGCTCAACAGACGTTGGTGGTCCTCAGCACACCTCGCCTGAAACCCGTAGTTATTTCCCTTTCTAATTATCCTGTATTCAGCGATCAGGGACGGCATTACTTCTTTTAAGAAGCCCGTAACCCCCTGAAAGGAATCCACGATAATTGGTGGAATATGGCATCTTAGTGAGCTAGAAGTTAAATTGCAACTAGGATTTGCTGATAGTGTTGGTTTTCCAGCTGTGCTGGAGCCATTTGCCTCAAAGTGAGGTCGGGTTTGCCGCTTTCTTTTACCGGCTTCCACCTGAAATTCAGCGTCGTCCGCCTCGGCAGCCAAGGCAGACGAGCTATCATCTTCACCCATATAGGAGGAGTGTACAAGAGAAGATAGAGGTATTCTTTGAATCTGAGGAGTAATCTGTGAGCGAATCCTCACAGGAGTTGCCAGAATTGGGTTCTGGTTTTTTGCCTATGCGCAGAGGAGAACGTTCCCGCGAGGGGCTGTCGTCCTTGCACGAAGCAGCTAGGGGGGTTATCTCACCATCTACTTTTCGAGATCGGCGAGATTTACGTTTCTTATTGTGGCCTGACTGTTGTCCGGTAACCTTCTTTGCAGAAGTGGAGGCCTTTGCGGAGCTCTGTGTGCCAGAAACTCCCGCAACAACAGTGCTTTCTGTTGCACTTGGGTTCATGGTAAATTATAAATTGCTATAAAAGCACAGGATAGGCACTGTGCACTGCACAGCTAATGTGCAGTGCACTACTCTCCTAACACAGTCGAGCACTAACCTTTTTATGTGTTGGTGTGGTCCAGAAGAGCAGGAAATGCTGTGAGTGTTGAGTAAAAGAAACACAAAGTTTTGTTTCTTGAGGGCTGCTACGTGGCGGACGCGTACGAGCGCGCCCACCTGTTGCTGCTGATAAGAAACTACGCAGTAGAATTTCCTCTGTCGTCCAATGACACACTTGGAAAATCAGACACACATTCCTGGGTGAGATCGATGGTGGAGTAGTAAGGTAGCTGTACCCCAGCCACAGAAATGGCGTAAACACGATCCGCTCATGTCACTGCTCTAGCCGAAGCCGAAGCAAACTGGCAGGCTGAGGTTGGTGCTCAGCCTATGTATAGTTGCTGCGTCCCTACCCTGTGTTGGGTTTTACCGCAGAGGCGGGATGGGGGTTGTAGGGTGAAAATGCTGATTTGTTTTTAAGGTGGATGGATTGTGCAGAAAAAGCTAATCCTTGTTGGAACGGGCGGATATGTCATCCTTGGAGTTTGCACGATATGCGCGTGTTGTTCACTGCATTGTGGACAACATGAGCATATCGTCATCTGATTTTGCTGTTGTTAATTTGCTGTTTGTCTTTGGTGGGGGTCTGGAATGTTTACTCCTGTCGCTAGGTTGTGCCCCTTGGTTATCCGAGGTGGCCGCACGCTAGGCGTGGCACCTTGAATTTGGGCTTTATCCTGTTGCTACAGGGGTAGCTGCCAAGTGATCGAAGGAGAACGCTCTCATGAAATGGTAATTTGGCGTAGAATTTTGATGCCCGGCGTCTAATTTCCTCCTCGATGTATGGGAGGGAAGAACTCTCATGTAGTAGCCTAGATGGAAAGCTTCGATATACAGAATAAATGGTCCTAAGTCCTTTATTGTGTACTCTTTGCAGAAGTGCGAGCCAACTGCTAGCTGACATACCCCAGATTTCACAGGCGTATAGCATGACAGGGATGACCAGGGCTTTGAAGAGGTGTAACTTCAGGTGAACTGGCATCGCCTTGGAACTGAACATAGGGTACGGTTAAGCGATTGCTCCCTGCGCCCTGTGAGCAGTTCCGGTAATGTGTTCCCGGAAGGTTAGACCTTTGTCTAAATGCACTGCTCTAGATAAATAGCGCCAAAATATATCAACGGCGCAGTAGCGTAGATGGTTAAAGTTTTAAGCTCGGGACTGGCCAATCACAAGGAAAGAGATTCCTTATTCCCTCAGAGCAAGATAATACTCCAAAAGTAGCAGCAGCAGCAGCAAGGACATTCTTTTCAGCAGCGCATCACCAGCATTTAATCCAGCTTGTAATTTCAAGTGAAAACAAGTTTTCGTATATATATATATATATATATATATATATATATATATATCTGAAACCAAACACAATACGTTATCAAACTCAATATGTAACATTTAAAGGCACTGATAATAGTTCTGCAACAGGTTGTACCGTTTGCCACATGAAAAAAACTGCATTTGCCAGAAGCACATCCTAGGTTTAACCTGGTGTCATCAATCTTAAGTGCACAGCGAAGACACATCTGCCTTTCCTATCTGAAGTCGCATCTACGACGACGAAGACGATTGGTTTGCCTTCCAAAGCCATTTTAATGTTGTCATGTATCGCCATTTCACATCAAGACATATACTCACATCTCAATTTTGAATACATAAGAGATCACCAGAGCCTGGCACATACCTTTAAAGACAGAAATAATCGAATTAGTTTTATTTACAAGTATAGTAATACACATTTTTGTTCTAGGCCTAATATCTGTAAAGCCAATAAAGCAGAAAAAAATATTCAATATTGGATAAAATAGAAAATGTTAACACTTTAAAATATTTTAAATTCTGAAATTCAGATTTTTATGCAGTATTTACTTTTCCAAATGTTCTCGCACGGCTGAATGATCCAATTTATTCATTGGAATGTTGGCTGTTGTACTCATCTCCACAGTATGTTCAACATACTCATTATTATCTTCATGAGCATTCTTTGCTTTTCTTTAGAGTTCCCCCGCCATTTGCACATTAAAATATTTCAATCACTTACACAAAACGGTTCAGTTTTATAGCTTTCCGCTCGTTTATTAGCGATTTTGTCTCGGCCCATCTTCATGCAGTGCGTATGCGAGTTGTAATGAACAGAGAAACGAACCAGATGCACTTGATGTTAGCCCCTGAACAAATTCTTGGACTACTAGGCACATTCTCGTCCCGAACGAGAGATCACTGGTCCCACTCACTCGCATGCTGCTAGAGCAACGGGAAGCAGGACGAATGCTCGGGCAGCGAGACTTTAGCTAGAGCTGCAGTCCTGAGCGATAGCGAAGCGAAGCTGCGTTCTATACTCAATATAGAACGGGATATAGGGATGCACTGAAGTTACTTTCTCTGTTTGCTTGCAGTGTGAATAAGGAACTCGAATTGTAAGTGTTGTGTTGTGGAAAGTGTATAATGAATGCATCAAAATAGTTCGTATGCCTGGAATGTGGGAAGGATATAACCGTAATAAAAATCTAAGTCATACACATCCCCGGAAAAGTTGGATGTTTTTGCGCCTGTGTAAAAATACAACAATCGTATTCTTACCACTGAAATGTACAACAAGAATTTCAATTATTCATCCAACTTCAAAAGCCATCAGTGAGATTACCATGGCGAGGGTTTAGCTGAAAAGAAAACAATGACCTGCAGCAAGCAACATCGGAGTTTCTTTTATTTGAGTATTTAGAATCAGTACATGAAATAAATGTAAAATCGGAGGAACTGCAGTTCTCATCCTTTGACGATTTTAAAAACTGGAAGCAAGAAATTTAGGAAACAACGGGATCGATGTTTGTAAAATATTCTGGTTCTCGCACTTCTGAAAATATTGCGAGGTAGCTATTATGCCTGCCGTCGCTCAGGCAATTTTGTTTCTGAAAGTAAAGACGTCAGAAATTTAAAAATGCAAGGAAGCAATAAAATCGGTGGCGTATGTCTACTGCCACCACCACTGGCTTAAGTCCGCCATTGCCTTTCAGGACTGAAAAGTAAAGTATGAGTTCGGGTCTCTCAAGTGATGTTAAGTGTAAATAAGGGAGTGTAAATGTTACGTAATAATGAGTGCATCAAAACAGTTCGCATGTCTGGTATCCCGAAAATTTAAACTTTTTTCGTGCTTCTTGTATTATAGACAGCAATCGTACGCCTTTTATCTGTAGTGAAAAACAACTACACAAAAAATGTGGAATGATTAAGTTGGGTTCTCTCCGCTGTTGCGTCGGTCCTGGTGGTGTAGTGGTAACCATACTTGCCTTCTAAACCGAAGATCGCGGGTTCGAACCCGGCCAGGATCGATGGGTTTTTTCGGGGCGTAAAAATCCTAAATATGGCTTCCTTCGGAAGGGAAGCAAAGCTGTGGATCCCGTGTCGTACATTTACGGTACGATAAAGAACCCCAAGCCTGAAAGAAGAGGCCTGTGAGCAAAATTTGTCGGCCGTTTCACGCCCTGATTTGAATGGGATGCTGATGACCTGAGATGTTAAAGAGCGTCCGCAAATAATAATAATAAAAAAACTCCGCTGTTGCAATTCTTGGGACTGCTGCCTGCTGCTGTTGCACGAGTTGCTATTACTAGTATTACTCTAGCAACATGGGAGTGAGTGATACAAGTCGTCTCTCTTTCGGGATGGGAATGTGCCACGTAGCCTAAGAATTTGTTCAGGGGCTAACGTCAAGTCAAATCAATTCTTTACTTATCCATAGCCGTGAATGAGTCCTGGGGAAAGTCACGCCTGCTTTTCACGAGCGACAGCGGAGAAAACCGAGCGCCTCGCGCTTAAACTTCGCCTTCTTTGTGTTAAGAGTTATCGAATTTTATCGCTCTTCTATTTTTCATCTATTGGAATTGGCAATTAATTTATAAATGAACACATAAAGACATCTTCAAAAAAGAAATCAACAATAAAAATACCATAACATAGTAAAATCACTATTAAAAACATAACTTTAAATTGGGAGGGGGGCACTTATCTAATTTTATACATTTAACGTCTTTTTGTTTCATGGTTTTAAATTTTGCACCATGTGCATTATTTTTAGTAGCATACATACACACCGCTTCTTATTGTTAATTTGGAATTGCGAACGTTGTCAGGCCTCTTGAATTTTTCGCCTAGTGGAATCCGCAATTAATTCAACACACTCACACACAGAACCTAAACTTAACTTTGATTAAATCCTAGAAACCGGTGGACCCAATGGTTCACGCATTTATCACAACAAAGTGATAAATTCATGTTGAAATATACTTAAAAAAAACTCAGTTTTGTAATAAGGAACAACATATTGCAAGCAGAAGACAATGCATTTAGTTATGTTTAACAAAAGAATAATACATGTATCATTTGAACAAGCGGATGCCTTTTCCATTTTGGTTGGGGCTCGCCACGCGAAGATTTCTGCTCCATTGTCGCTCGAATTCGAATTAAGTTTAAATTTCTTTGACAACAATAAAGATAAAGAGTGAACGGAAGCAAAGGATGTCCAGCGCAAGGGGAGAGAAAAAAAAAAAAAATAAAAAAAAACCACCAAATATAATTTCGCACTTATTCGCAGAAACTCTTATATTTCGTATTTTGTCGCGGATTATATCGCGAATGCCAAAATGTACCATTCCTAATCATAAGCGAGGCGCTACTAATTTAATTTGAAATTTAAATTTATTGAACATTTTTGAACAATTACTAAAAGAAGTGTAATTATTCATAATGATTTATGAAATAAAAAACAATATATAGTATCAATAATATCACTTCAACGTAGCAACACAAAACATCCATCATACCAGATAGCACTGACAAAAATTACCCAAAAAAAATCAACCATCCCCAAAAGAAAGAAAGAGAGACCAAATTCCTCAGTCCCAAACAGGAGACAAACACTGAAGATGTTTCTGTTCTCAATGAAAAGGAGGAAATACTAGGCCAAGTGAGCAAAAAAGAAAGTCCCAACTGCTCTGTGCCCCTATCAGAACAAAAAGAAAAAATTGTTTGCAAGTGAGAATTTCCACAACAACAGAACTTGGAGGTTATGAAGAAATTCGCGGCATCCTTTGAGGCAACATTAGCCGCTGTTCGCAATCAAATTAAACGGGTACCCGTGCCCTAAACTAAAGAAATGTCTCAAAAGAGGAAGATTATTTCACAAAGAAAACTCTTTGCTCAATGTAACATCGTTGTAATTGTGGCAAATCTCTTTTAACTACGGCAGATAAAAGGAGAGAGAGAGAGAAACATGCTGATGGTAGAATTCAAATCCACTATCTTCACAAGTATAGCATGACGCTCTAACCACCTGAGTTATTGCACAGTTGATCGTGAAGAGTTATTATCTAGCTATAGCTGCTTCAATCACTACCTTCGGCTCTCTCCGTTGTCGAGGAGCACCACCAGTAGCACACCATATCAACAGCAAGCGCACGTAGCACCATCAGGGCCCTGTAGGATCTAATACATTACAAGTGTACAGATTGGTAACTTGTAGTTATTAGTAAAATTCTGTTCCACAAAGATATCTGTTACACTTTACTATTCCACACTTACAAATGTACAAGCGAATTTTCGTAGTTCTGGAAGTATTTGTATAAGTCGGCCACCGGAAGTTTGTATAAATTTGACTACAAATGTAGGAACATTGGTAACCTCAAATACGAAGGTTGGAACTTAAATAGTGGCAACACTGCTGTAGAGACGTTATGCAACGGAATCTAATATTTTCGCTGATAGCACACATTGTTACATACCTGTCTTTTCTCAGATCAAATGGACTCTCCCTTCCCACATCACCTGCATGCGCACCATCGAGAGAAACACAGTCACTTGTGAGCTAGCGGTCTAACGTACTGTTGTTGCGAAACAGGAACAACGGAGTAGGATCAAGATTGAATGTGCCAGAGGTCGTACAGCACGACAGTGTCACAAAGGTCTTCAGGAGGCTTGCGGGGAATCTGCATTTCCTTACAGAACAGTGGCACGTTGGGCAAAAGCCTTCAAAGATGGTCGGCAAACTGTGGCAGACATTCATCGGACAGATCGCTCTAAGAGCGTCAGTGAAGAAGAAGAAGAAGAAGAAGAAGAAGAAGAAGAAGTTCATGCTCTTGCCGCATTACTGGACAGTGATCGACGCCAGACGATTCGTGAGCTTTCCTAAGAAACCAGATTAGCGCATATAACTGTGCTTCACATCCTGAAGGAACGCCTGGGCATAAAAAAATTGCATCACGATGGGTTCCGCATGATTTGACGGAAATGGAGAAATGGTTGCGTTACGACGCTGCTAAGACGCACTTGGAGCGCTATGGGCGTGAAGGAGAGACTTTCTTACGCCGTATGAGATGCGGGCCAAATCGTATGAGCCAAAACTGAAAGGCCAATCGAACGAATGGCATCAGTACGTGTCACCACGAAAGTCGAAAGTTCGTCAGAGCCCCAATACGGTGAAAGTTATGGTGATTCTCGTGTATGACTGTGATGGTGTTATCCTAACGCATTACATTCCTCCATGGCAGACCATTAATGCTGAGTAGTTCGTTTTTGGAGCACCACTAACGACAAGCTTTGAGAAAGAAGCGGCAATACTTTCTGCAGAATCCACCCATCATTTTGCACGACAATGCTCGGGCGCATACAGCGTAAGCTGTGGCTGATTTGTTCGGTCGATGGGGCTGGGAAGTACTGTACCATCCACCATACTCCCGACTTAAGTCCTTATGACTTTGATTTGATTCCGAAGATGAAGTAACCACTTCGTGGCATTCGTTTCAGAAGTGTTCCAGAGATTCGACAGGCAGTAGACCGCTCCATCTGCACCATCAAGATAACAGGCTCTGCTAAAGGTATACTACGACTTCCACATCGCTGGCAGGCAACGGGTTATACGCAACGGTGGTGACTACATTGAAGGACAGTAAAGGTTGCTAACATGTAACTCTTTTGTATCGGTTGTAAATAAATAGTTGCCACTATTTAAGTTCCAACCGTCGTACTAGCATAACATTTATAATCTTTTTAATGAATTTGGTGTCAGTTAACCCAAATGTGCGAAATATTAGCAAAAGCGACGATAATGATGAGTAGGAATATGTATAAAGAAAGAATAAATATTTGTACATAATGATAAAGTTAGGTTATGTGCAAATAAAGTACGGCTTACAATTGATTTGATGTTTCCTCTTCAAAATGCACATTTCAGACCAGCATCTTAGTTGATATGTTTTTAAGGTTCTCGCTATTTGCCACGAAAATAATTTGTTTTCATTCTTCATTTGGATTTTTAAGGGTCTTGCTACATGCCATGAAAATAATTTCTTTTGGCACAATTTTCCCTATTTGAAAACGTGATTGTCAAGCAATATAAATAAATAAACAAATAAACAAATAAATATAAAGTATAAAATGATCCGAGAATCAATCGGGAAGTGCGATTCTTCTGCCAACTCTCGACGGCTGAATTGATGCTCCTAAATGTAGCCTTATGAGACATTCTCAAAATTCATGATTACTTATGAATATCGATAAATACATATTTAATTATCATTGTGTCTGAGAAAAAAAAACAAGACCAAAAAACAAGACCCATTTTGCAGAAGTGACAATGGTCCGCCTCGCGCATTAAAAATCCCTAAAGAGTGAACATATCTAAATCAAGAGGTATGGTGACGAATGGCAAACAGCTGTTGTTCCATCTTGATTTTATGTGACGTACACATCATGTCACGTGTAATCGTTTACTAATACTTAGTATAGCATTTCTTCATGGAACAGAAATTTACAAGACCATACTTTACAAATTCCTGCACGAATACATTTGTATTAGATCATACTTTTGTGAAACAGAGCTCTGCAGTGGTTTTTAGCCCTGCGAATAACGAAAACTGGTGTAGTTAGCGTAGAGTGAGAATAAGGAAACTGTCAGTGTTGTATAGCATTTGTGTAATAATGAGTGCATCAAAATAGTTCGTATACCTGGAATGTGGTAGGGGATTTGAGCACAATAAACATCTAGGAAAACAAGTCTCTATAACACACCCCGAAAACTTAAATGTTTTTGTGCCTCTTGTAAAAAAGTGCACCTATCCCCGTGAAATGAAAACAAATACTTGCAGGTTATGTAGTCATGAGGCAACATCGGATTTTCCCGATTTCTGCCGTTCGGGACTGAGGAGTTCGGTTCTCTCCGCTGTCGCTGGGGACTGGAGCTCTAGCAGCTCGAAAAATTCGCTATGGGTAAGGGTAAGTCTTTCTTCCTCCCACCCTCCGTCCCTCCGTTTCGGGCCGATTCCCTATTGGGAAGCATCTGGCCACAATGTGGCTATATCTCCCATTCTCTTAAGTGTGCTGGCTTGTCGAAATAATTTTATGTCGGAAGGGTGGTCGTATGATTGAATGCAAGTGTCTCCTCTAACGCTTACTTGCTTGCAAACACATAGATTGTCATGCTATGGGTGGGCATCTGGCTTCCCATCCAACTGTCGACCACGCCCAAAGCTGCTTAGTTTAATCCGTATTTCCTTGGAAATACAGGAGTTCGTCAGTAGTTTGGCGAGGTAACTTGAGGCGGTTTAAAGATTGGTGATCGGAATTTTGTATCAAGCTCGCCTAAGCGGGGGTTCTTTATACTCTGTAGTTCATTCTGGTCCAAGCTCCTCCTTTGGTAGCGAATGTGTAGCTCTACCTTGACCATATCTTGGATTAAAATTCCTAAGAGCGCGTATCAGCTGATTGGGGTAACTATCAAAAGGCGCATAGGCTCTGCCCGCTAATCTCCTTAAGGCACTTTTATATTTTTTTTATTAATATTTAACGCCCGTTTTTACTGCTGTGGCACCGCAGGCGGTGGACACTGATGATACATGAAATGAAATGATATATTGAGAAAGGATATTTTTTAAGGAAGGAAACGTTCCAGGCCTGTGTTTAGGGTACCTCCCCGGATTTGCCAATTATAAGGACTGAGAAAACTTGAAAAAAAAACCCCAATCAGGGAGGACGGTCCTAATGGGATTCGAACCCCAGACCTCCCGCTCACGAGTCCGTGTCTTAACGACCTCGGCCACCGATAGCGGTATTGTGGTATCGATGATATACTCCAAACCTAAATTTTCATGTATAAATACTTACAGGATCATAATGTTTGTGTCGAAAATTCTCCCTATGGCGATATTCTGGGCCTTCTACAAATATGCAACGTGTGTTGGAGTAGTGTAGCCCCATACCTCGCAAACACACAACATAATAGCCGGGATGATGACTTTGTAAATTCTTAACTGTACATGTATTGGAACGGAATTAATCGAAAATTTAGGTTTGAATTTTGTAATGGCCATTCAGTTCACTTTTTTCACCACTAACGTGTATGCGCCATTTCTCGCTCCATTACTCTATTTTAATGAGGTATGTGCGATTCTGAGTAAATGCAAAATTTAAAATTTTCTTTTGTGTCATTATTAATACATCATCTGCCAATTAATGAATTGATATTTGTGACTTTGTGGGGAAATGTGACATATATACCGAGAGTATAATTGGTGAAAGTAAGCAGCCTTCTAGTGATCTTATCTGTATTCTTCTAGTATTTGAGCGATGACCTTGCATTTTAACACAGAAATTCCGGTTATATAGGAAGCTAAATATTAGCCGTATAATTGCTCTCGGTTATCTGGCAATAATTTAACTTGTATAATAATCCATAGTACCAAGTACTGGGGAAAGGTTTTGCAATATCAAGCAGCAGTGCAGCAGAATACATGCCTTCTCGAAATCTGAAATCAGCCTTCTCCATCCTCAGCAACTGCTAAATTATGGAATGTATTGGTTTAAATCCAAAATGATGCTCCGGAATCAGTTGCGAAAAATGTGACTCCATACGTGTCAAAAGTGTTTGAAGACACCGTGGACAGTAAAGTGATTGGCCGATAGCTTGAAGGTAAGACAGGACTGTTCCCTCTTTTCAAAATGCATAAAATTTCTGCTTCTTTCCATGTCAGTGGAAATACACATATTAAGTTTTTTTTTTTTTTTTTTTTTTTTTTGTTAAGTGAAGTATGGGCCACTTTGGGAGTCATCTTAATATATTGGAAGTGAGCCGATCGTTCTCCGCTGCTTTGCAGGGACCTAGACGTGTGAACTGTTCTTCCACCCCTTTAGGTGTTATTGCTCAATGCCCATTCTGCTCCTCAATTTCTTGCGGTTCCGTGTTCAGGAATTCACGGACCTATGTTATAATCGTACGCACCTGGAGGTCACCCCAGGGGTCATCTCTTGGGTTGTACCACCTTTCAAGTTCTTTGGCCAACGCAGTGACTTTTTCCTGTGCTGGTACACTAATCCGCCTCTATTTGCCTGAAGGCTATTCAAGAGAGTTTCTCTTTTTCTTCTTAATTACTGAATAATTCTCCATAGTTGCTTGTCGGTTAAATCAATTCTATTAACCATGTTCTCCCAAGTCATAGCTCTATGTTGTCTAATAAGACATCTTGTCCTGGATTGAAAGACACGGTATAGTCTTAGCAAATTCGGATAATTACGTCTTTGAGAAATCCGCCTAAGCATTCTGGCTTGCTTGCGTCAATCATGTCTATCCTGTTGCAGAGTATATGGATTGGTGTTTTCTGCCGGAATTTTATAAGTGTGCTGCTTGACCACTGAGGTAGCTGTATCTGCAAATACAGCAGTTGCTTCGTCTAATTCAGCTTCAGTGTTTATTATAGGATTCGGATGGACGCTTTGTCTAGTGTTACAACAGTGGCTTCCCAATCCACTTTATAAGTCCAGTTTTTGCTAATGTAGACCATAGGACATGTTAGCAACTCACCCACTACATAGATATAGTCTGAGTGATAGTCACTCGTCGAGTTTAATTCTAAGTAATAGGGTATAGGTGTAGTTATTACTATGTCTATAATACTCGTATGCCCTTATGTATGTCATTCCGTGGTCTAAATATAGGGCATCGCGGTCCCTGCATGTCAAGGGATGCGTCTGCATTGACAAAATTTGCCAGTTATGTACCCCAGTTGTTGGTTCTCTCGCAGTTTCGTTGCCTATGTTTGGCATTGGCATTGAAGCTTCATTGCCCATGTTTGCAATTGGCATTGAAGTAGGGGCGCAACTGGAAAACGCGCAGAACACTGTAATACTCCGCTTGAATGAATGGGGTACCGAGGGATGATACTCCGCAATCAGAACTGTTTCTCGGCCTACTATGCTGGTAAGTACAACAGTCTCCAGATTTTCACTGGAGGTAGGGGAATGGGTTGTGTGTTAGTTGTTCTTTTATAAGTATGGCCACTTCCCCTCCTGGCGGTATAAGCAATCTTTCCGGTGTAATACATAACTGGGAATCCTAAAATTCAACCAAGGGTGGAGATGTGTTTCACAAATTAATACACCAAGTTCATGCTACGTCATGAACTATAGCAGATCTTCCAGAGCTAAAATTCCGTTCGCATTTATGTATGCAAGCGAAAAAGGTTTAGGGTGGGTATGTGCCACTAGATGTCAGATAAACGGATTAAGGCGCTGAGTCCAGAAAGCGCAGCACATTTTAGTGTAGGGTCAATGTCACTTTGAACTGTCTGTCGAAGTCCTCGAAGGATCGGCAGAAACCCCTCTATAAAATGAGCTAGTCATTATATGTGCATGGTATACTATTTTAAAACGCCTAACGACGATAAATTGGTTTGATCCGGGTCACTCAACGGTGATGAGGCCCATGAAACATTAGGCCTCTGAGCGGCCGCTTTGACAGCATATGAGAACCCTGCCTCACTCTGCTATCATCTGGCATTCTGCGCTCTCTGGAGGAGGCAGTGGGAGAGTTAGGTAGGAATCTGGATTCCATTTGCTGTTGTAGTCTTTCCCTGGCAGCTGCAAATTTTAGTCTGGGGTCCAATGGGTCTTTGTCCTTTTGGAGGTGTCTCATATTTCCTTGGAGTTTCTGGAATCTTTTTTCCTTTCTGTGATGAGGCTTCTAAGTTTTTCAGTGGCTGATTTGGAGACTCATTTATGTCTTGTGCCACGACCTCCTTATATGTGAACCTTTGGGTCTGAAGATTAATATGTGGTTCTCTTTGACTATTTATATTTTTATTCTTTCAGGGCATTTTTATATGTCGCCACATGTTCCTCTTTGCAATCAAAACATACAGGTCTGATGCTGAACACACGTAGCTGCTGTATGATTTCCTCTACATCTTAAGCACTATATTGCCCTGGTGCAATTTGTGCTGATATGCAAGACATCTATAGCATTGAGAAGGTCCATCTCGGGAACGCATGCTCTCCCATTTTACTCTAGTCCATAAAATGACATTTATGCCCAGATGTGACTGTCTCTATTACAGTGTTAAAAGGAATTTTCATCCTTGTAGCTGGTTTTCCATTCCACTGTGGTATGTTTTTGCCATTTCATACACGCTCTATACTGTTATGCCATTTCCTTTTAAGGCCAAGTCTCATCACCTCCAAATAGTTAAGGGAATGGGTCTGCGAAGATTAGTGATACCTTTTTACCTCTCTGCGCAGGCGTTGACTTACTTATATAGCCACAGGCTTCTTCTACTGGTTACGATTGCACCTCCTCCAGCGCGGATTTAAGAATGGGCAACATAATTGGGATTCTAGCGCAATTTAGCAGAAACACGGAAAAATGAAATTCGCATTTAATTTGTTACACACATACTATCCTTAATGCTAACCTCGGGTAAGTCCTAGAAACCGATGAACCCAATGGTTTGCTGCGGCGAGCGCCTCCTTTTCGTAAATATAATTGATAGCGGATTGTGTGTTACTATATTAGCATATAAATTGTTGTAGTAGTGGCAAATCCCCTAACTTTACCTGAGTAGCGAACGTCGCCGAAGAAATTGGAACTCAGAAAAGTGAACGACAATTCTTTTCGTGAAACAGCTGCAACTGTCACTTGCAAGGTTCAAACAATTTCAAAATACAGTTGCATGAGACAAGACTGTTACGTACGTGGTAGAACTGTGACATGGGAGAGATTAAAGGGGAAACAGCTGTTATGATAGCATTGAACGCATTTGGAATTTAATTGCATGTAGTAATATTTTATTGTGTTTTCCAAAAGTTTTGATAATAGCAGCACTAAATTAAACAAATGCGGTGTTGCTTATGTTTAAAACTATGCGTTTTATGCATAGCGATATTCCTTCTGTCGAAGATAAAATTCAAATTGAGGTTAGGATATATCGTTATTAAATCTCAAAAAACAGAACAAAGTCGTATATTATATCAAGGCTTGTTAGCATTTTAAATTTATATATTGCAAATAAAATAAAATGGTCGAAGGTAATATGTTTTAATCTTTGGACCCGAAAAAAAAGTTTTAGATATTAAATGCAGCAAATTATATAAAATGCGTTACTCGCCCATTTATTTAACTTACATTGTAGTGTTGAAGATGCCCAAAAATAGCAAATTTCATGCCCTAACGCATAGAAATGGCACATTTATACCTTTTCTCATAATAGCATTTAAGAATTTTATAGTTAAATTAGTGCTTTCTGTTGTAAGAAATCAAACTTTAAATGGGAAGGCGTTAATAGTTTTTTGTTGAAATGATGTATCATTGCAAGAATTTTTTAATTAATACTAATTATCTACATGAAATTCAATTTTATAATGCCTTTTAAAAATTAATTTTAAGTGTGTGATGAAGCAGATTGTGAAACTGAGATTCACCAAGGCTGGAATTTTTGCAATCCCTTTCAATTCCATCTCCCATCTTTTCTTTGACCCTTAATAAGCAAACGTGTTTTTGCTTATCCATTTCAAATGAATGACGAAGTACCTAGCAGGCTTTATCTGTAGAACTTTATGGTTGCTTTTGCAGTACCCTACATGAGCTGCATTTTCTAAATAATGAATATGCAGTTATTGCACATGCTTTCATAGTTTTCTTTGGCGTTACGACTCTAAACTGTATCATTCTTTTCCAAAAACCTTGCTTTAGTTTTAGCATAAAAAACATATTTCAATTTATTTGTCTTTCTGATTAATACAGTATATTGAATGCTATTCAATATGAAAGTATTAAATAGCGTGTGTTGTATACCTGTTCCTATTTACTGAATTTATGTATATTGAATTGCACAGAGAAAATAAAAATCCAAATTAACTAAAGTGATATTTTATGTTTATGCATATGATATATGATACATATTGATTACATAGAAATTTGTGGGCAAAAAGTGAATAGGAATTATGTATGTTTGCTTTATTTACACTTGATATTAAAGTTAAGTATGCTAATCACATGCTTACAACAAATCTAAACATTAGTACCCTACTAGAAATATACTGTATTACCCCTCATAAATGGCTTCGACAATAAAGAAAAATAATTTTTAGAAAGAATCAAATATGTTTCTTTTTCAAAAACTCGCAGTTTCTGCCAAAGACCTATCAACATAAATTTTTATTGTAAACTTCCTTCTCTTTAATAGAGAAAGTGTTGCAATTAATAAGCTATTAGATAATATAAATATTTATAAATAATGATTTCCATAATATACAAAACCAATCATATCAAAAATGGGTACATTATGTGGCAATAAAATATTCAACATGAGCATTTATCTGGACGCAAAGAAATAAAATAAAATAATACTATATATTTTGGAGAAGTTTAAAAGAATCTTAATTTTTCACATCTTTAGTTTCAGTATGTGAATTCTCAATATTTCATACTATGGTGTGAATATTATTGTATATTTTGAATTTACAAAAGTACCAGCCTTTGAAAACATTGATTAATTAATTTATTTGTTGAATACTAAGCAAAATACAAAAGAAATAAAAGTTCTGGCCCCAGTCACTTGTCTTATAGACCACTATAATCCTTTGAAAGTAAATGCTTGCATGTAACTGAGAAGATGGCTGTTAGTAAAGTCACTGGTCCCATCCATAGATTTACGGTATGTAAAAGAGCCTCAAGCCTAAAAAAAAAGAGGCCTCTAAACAAAATTTATTAGCTATTTCACACCCTGAATTGAATGGGATGCTAATGACCTGAGATGTTAAAGAGCATCCTTAAATATACCAAAACAATTGCAGGAATTGTTTACACATCTTCCATTGCTCCCTGTACCACTTTCTGAAATTGAAATATAACTAATGGTATATGCTAGTTAATTATGTTTATATAATTTACAGAAAATTTTATCAATTTTGACTTATATTCAAGTTGAAAATTTTGCATCATCTGTCAAATTTATCACATATGGAAGATTCACTTTTGTTAGTTTTTGTGATTTTCTTTACTGCAAATTGAGTATGTGACTGTCACTCTGATTTGAATGCTTTTGTAGCTAATTCTAATACTTCTTCTGAAACAGTAAAGCTAGAAATCCAGATATTCTCTATCTGGAATCTAAAAAAAGTACTAAAATTCTGCTATATTCGCCAATTTTTAATTTTAAGGCATTGTTCATTTAAAACCTATAATACAGAGAGCACTGAAACATTGAACTTCTAAATTTAAACTTTGAAATTGCACTTTAGCCTGGCTGAAGATGGGAACTAAATGTTCTCGAAACTGGTTCCATACATTTATGAAATGTAAGTGAAGCTTTAAGAGTGTGTAGTTCAACTGAATCATACAATGATATCAATCAACTTGAACTTCTATTTTAATGTGGTTTTACATACTTAAACCAACACATATGTTATGTGTATGGACTCGCTCCCAGTGTACATTTTTCTCCATTTAACTGTTTGATTATTTCTTCAAATGTTTTCAATAATATGCACTTCACAGTTTCCCATTCCTCCTCTGATAGTTTAGGGAATTTATTACTTCTCAATGCCATTCTTACTCTTAGTATGTACATCATTTCTACAAAATGGCGGAACATGTAGAATTCAGTTCCACCGTGTGACACAGCTTGAATAAGCTTTTTTGGAATATCTATTCCATAAGTGTTTTGCAACCATCGTTGAGTAAGCATCAACAATGGAATACATTGTATCAGTTATGCAGTAACTCAGAGTTAAAACATGAACAAAGCACAAATACTGCTTATATACTTTTTACATCAACTCGTTTGCTGGGGTTTTAATGTCCTTCACGATACACATATTTATAAAGTTGTAGAAACTTACCATAAAGTGATCTGCATGTTATTACAGCAGGTTTAATTACAGGGGAATAAATGCATATATTGTTACAGATCTGAGTTCGTGGTCCCAAGTATCTGATAAACTCAGATATTGAGTTATGAGTCTTGCTTAACCTATATAAATATAGGTAAAGTAAGTATACTTTAATGATTCTTATTATTATGTGTTCAAAATTTTATAATACTGGAAATAATTTTACCAAAAGGAGTGAAAAAATTATGCAATTAAGACAAAAAAAAAAATTTTCCGCTGCAGCACAGTGTCAGCTTAGAAACAGTCATTAAGTAAGTTGCAAATGGATGTAGAACTTAAATAAATAAGTAATAATAAAAGTACATTTACAACTCAATATAATATATTAAAGCATTGTCCCATTGTTTCACAAGCACCTGGGTCGATCCTGGTGGTGTAGTGGTAACCATACTTGCCTTCTAAATCCAAAACCACGGGTTCAAACCCTGCCCGGATCAATGGATTTTTTCAGGCGTAAAAATCCTAAGTATGGCTTCCTTCGGAAGGGAAGTAAAGCCATGGGTCCCGTGTATTACATTTACGGCACGAAAAAGAACCTCAAGCCTGAAAGAAGAGGCCTCTGAGCAAAAATTTGTTGGCCGTTTCACAACCTGAATTGAATGGGACGCTGATGACCTGTGGTGCTAAAGAGCATCCGTAAATTAAAATAAATAAATAAATAAAAAAAAATCAAGCCCCTGGAATCCAGCAGCATAACATTTTTTAGGCTGGTGTCATAATTATGCAGTGACTTCCCTTTCTGCATCTTCATTAAAAAAAATGTTCATCCATTAGATATTGTTTAAGAGGGCCAAACAAACGGTAGTCATTTGAAGCAAGGCTAAATTCATCAGAAGAGACTCAAGGGCTTCTCACTCTAAATTTTGCAGCATCTCATTTGTCTTAATAATAGTATGAAGATGTGCATTGTCATTCAAGAACAGCACGCCTTTGGTGAGGAGTCCTGATTTTTAATGTTAAATGACTTTACAAAGTTTCCTGGGGATATTACAGTAGCAGTTGGCATTTACAATTTGTCCTTGAGGCTGGTATGCAGTGAGCAGTATGACTTTACGATCTCAAGAATATCAGTATCACTTTCCTGACAGATTAAACTTTTTTTTTTATTTTGCAGATGATGCACATACTTTGTTTGTGGCTGGTTATGGTGAGCCCAAGACTCTTATTTGCATTAGCATATCCTATTCTTCATCTGGTAGTGATTGAAATGAAATGCCAGACCATTTTTTGCAGTGTGTGTAGTGGGGTCAGCACCAATCATGCACAGGCTTTGTGAAAACCTAACTCATACATTATGGAGTAAGCCATGCTGTGGAACCACCAATAGCATGGGTTATAGTGTCTATAGTTACCCTTTTGTAGCTTGGATTATGTCTCCAACTTGTTGCAAATTCACCTGTCTGCACCGAACTGTAACATGCACTTCTCACCATAGATGGAAAGCATTTCTTTATGAGTATTTTTTGATATCATACATTTTGTCCACAAAAATCACACAACCAAGCACTAAGCTCAAACATTGATTCAAACAGAAATAGCCATGTATTTCAATAATTTCAAATTAATGTGCCAACTGGAACTTTTTTAAAAGATACATTTTCTATTATAAGCCCAACACTTTGCTATGGTCATCATTGCTCATGCTCTGTTCTATATTCATATTTTAGACTTTAATTATAAATAATACTATATTTTGTTCTTTTGCATTATTAGAGGTTCATAAGTAAAAAGTGACTAACAAAATGAATATCAGTCTAGATATTAAAGAAGAACAAAAAGATACTTATACATGTTCACTTCAGTTGAAATAACCAGAAACTCGTGGGAAAAATTCCTATGATGCTGCTCATAGTTATTAGTTAGAGGTAAGCAGTAAAAACATAGTGTTAAAAGTTCAGTATCATTTTTTTAAAGTGTCCTTTGAATATTTCTAGGAAAAAAAAAGTATTTTTTTTAACAGATGTAATATCTTGTTTATGTACATGGAAATTTTATTATTAAACTTTTTTGTAAATTAATGGTAAATAAACATTCTGCTTTCAGTTCTTTCATCATTTTCCATAATTTAAGCTATAGTTTCATTCTAATGATTACAATAGTTACATAACATTATCTTCAGTGCTATTGAATTAGTTTCATACTTATTTGGTAGCAGTTTTACACAATGTCTTCATTCCAATGATTAATCAAACTTACCTACCATGTGAAAGAAACTGTTGACCTTAATTGTGCAGTGGAATCAGCTGCAAATGCTCAACTTCAGTCATTTAGTGGCTTCATGGAAGCAACAGATTAAATGCACCTTGTACTCTGTATGAACTTTCTGTTAGGATATGTGTTTTGTGGTTTTGTCGCTATACATTAGAACACAGCATATTTATTTACCACTGCTATGTAACAAAGAAATCACACAAATATTGTAGGAGAAAATTGTGTAATAGATTGCCTTGAATAGCTCATCCCTAACTGGTAGTTACAATATTAAAAAAAAAAAAAAATTCTAAACCCGAATATTTTCATTGATGTGTAACCCAGATCCTGAAAAATTAATTTTTTATTGTTTACTTTATAAGGCTCTTGGAGTAGGACAACAGCTGATGATGGGAGCTGATTTACCCCAGGATATATCCTAAAGCTTTTAGAGTTAGTGTTAACATATTTAATATATTCTCTTAGAATATAAGGTTTATAGAAGGTAAGAAATGACAAAACATATATGAGGTCTATGACAAATAAAAAAATACAAATTTAGGTGATTTTATATACTTAGTAGTTAGACAAAATATTGGTATTAACTAAAGGGAGGTGTCCAATATCTGATAATGGAAGCAATTTGCCGTGAAACATATCCTAAATTTGAGTATAAAGCTTATCAAATAAGCTTTCAGTCTCACTCGTATCTCTGTGGTGTCACTTACTCACAATAGCATGCATAAAAGGGGAGAGAGGTTTGTCAATGGTAGCTTACGAGAGCGCATAATTCTTGAGAATGACTCATTCTTGTAATCAGGAAAGTCCAGCCTGAAATAAAAATTACAATGTTATTGGGGGAAACAATATTTTCGTTTCATACTCTTTCATTACTGCATCTAAGTTTTTTATTTTTAATTGTAAGTGCCTAGTAGGTACAGTCATCAGCTGTCATCAACTGTTATCAACTGTCCTACTAGGACCATTGTTGACAGCTTACATTCCCTCTAATAAATAAATATATAGAATGTTTCATGGTACAACTGTAATAGCTTCATTCCTTTAGAACTTAGTAATAATATTAATAAAATTTACCAACTCACTTTTTAGAAATAAATGTTGTAAATATTATTATTATTATTATTATTATTATTATTATTATTATTATTATTATTATTATTATTATTATTATTATATTCAAAGATACATTATATAAATGATTAATTAAACATGTTCTATAGTATACAAGAATATGAAGGGGAAAATAAGAGTAATACAAATTAAATAAAAAATAAAAGAAAAAAAAATTGTTGTAATGTATAATATAAATAAGCTGTTATTCTTTATTCATAGACTCTAAGCCTTTTTCTCAGTTTTTCTTATGGCAAAGCCTATTGTAATCACCAAATGGCAAATAAACTGTTGTTGTTGTTGTTGTTATTATTATTATTATTATTATTGTTGTTGTTGTTGTTGTTGTTGTTGTTGTTTGTTGCTGCAACTGTTGTTAGTTTTTTAGTTAATGTTACCTTAATTGCAGATATCCTCATTTAAGAGCATCGTCTTATAGCATTATCTTATAAACCTCTTCCTTCTGTTTTTCATATGGGGACAGCTAACTATATTTCCATTTTATGAACATGTCTATTTGTAAAACTACTAGTAAGTTATCTTTTCCTTCTCTTTATCCCTCACTTGACTGCTAGTTTTTTATTACTGATGATTATGTAATATGTTATCAATCTGTAGCCTCATGCTTCCACATAAACTTGCGAATTCCTTTATGCTTAAAGGAACCTTTTTATATATATGTAAAACAGTGTAATCTCTTAAAGCAAATTTATGATTTTGCATATATTATTATAAGGCCAACAAGTTACAAAAATGTATTGTAGAAAAATTTGCAATGCTCAAATTTCAACCATTTGCAACAAAAAGTTAAGAGAGGAATGAATTATTGCCAAGAGTTAGAATGTTAAGTTGGTAGGTTCAATAGCTAGTATTCTGAGAAGCAAACTGTAACACTCATTCTTGTAATCTCTCAATCTCTCTCTTTTTTGTTGGACAGGGAGGTAAACTGCCATTGTTTTCAGAAAATTGAGCTTTGTGGGTTCTTTAATAAATAAGTATGAGCATGCACATAAATGTAGCAAAATATATTGACTCTTTTAACTCATTCCAGACCTTACCGCACATTGGTGTATTATAAATTATTTTTCAAATTAGTAGATTATCTTCTCATTTGGGGCAATTCTGGCCATGTTACTGTGAAATTTAGGAAGCAAAGCAAAGCCAGCCCAAGGCAAGTATATATTTTAATTCTTCTTGCCTGAATATAGATCATGATAGGGAAATCATGTTGGGACTTTCACTAATAAAAAAAATCCCCCCCAAAAAATTAGAAGTTTTAAGACATCCGATATACAAGATATAAACATATCATTTACATACAAAATAGAAAAAGATAACATGCTGCCATTCTTGGATATTAAAATAGTGAAATGCCAAGAAAATCTTAAATTTGGAATATACAGAAAGAATACACACGCAGATAATCACATCAAAGCTGACAGTTTTAACCCCACAGCGCACAAACATGCAGTAATTAACAGTTTAACACACCGGCTAGTTAACCTACAAATTAGCAAAGAAGAATGTTTTAAAGAATACAAACAAATAGAAGAAACAGCAGTTAAAAATGGTTTTAAAAAAGAACTAGTATATAAAAAAGGTGCAGAAATTCAAGAGACAAAAACATGTCAAAGAAACCACAACACTTTCAGCAAGAAAAGATAAACTAATTTTTAAAAAAATTCACATATCATCCATGGGCCACAAAAATATTTCAGAATATTCTTAAAGATTTTAATATCAGGATGGCACCGATTAATACATTTAATGTTAAAAATTTATGGATAGATAATGTTAATGACAGTATTCCACAGAAGAAAAATCAGGTATTTACAAAATAAACTGTGCAGAATGTGAAAAAATCTACATTGGAAAAACAAAGAGAAACACAGGCACACGGTTAAAGGAACATTTCAGGAACATAAAGTACAAGCATATAGAGAAATCAGCAGTAGCATATTGTTTTTGGACATAATAAATAAAGCAAAATTATTAAAATCAGTACAAGGATCTACGGAATTAGCAACCTGGGAGAAAATCTACATCTACAAATACAAAGACAGCATAATGAACTTCGACATTGCCGAGGATGAAAACATAAACTACAAGTTTATCACACCACCACCAGAGCAGAATATACATTCCCACAGCTCAACAAATGATGTGACAGTTGAACTTTAGCCTTGCTGAAGATGGGAACTGAATGTTCTCGAAACCGGTTCCATACATTTATGAAAAGTAAGTGAAGCTTAAGGGTGTGTAGTTCAACTGAATCATACAATGATATCAATTAATTGTTTATATGTGTTACAAGCAAGGCACTTATGCAATACATTATGAACTGATGCAATATAGAAGAGTGATTTTGTATGGCCCACAAGTATGGTAGACTGCAGCCATAATGACAATTTTTTGTGTAGTTTTATATTCACAAATACTGTCAAATTCTCCTCTCGATATCAGATGAAGAAACTCGAAATCATAGGGGCATTGTTGTACGAGAAGAATGTCCAAAAGTGCAACAAACTACAGTGCATAGGGATTTTAAAAACTTAATATCAATAAAGAAAAACAAAATAAATTTTCTATGTGTGTCATCTTGCTGCTGTATATAAAATTGAAAGCTGTGGACTAATAGAAGAAATTCAATTACTGTCATTGATTCCAGAACTTTGTTAATGCACATCTGTGAATAGTGTACAAGTGATTCTGTGACAAAGGGTGGTTTCATTTAAAAAGTTACATCCAGAATATCTGTATTTGAACTAATAAGCTGCTATTATCAGCGGAATGATTCCACCTGCCCACCTACAGTGTTAGCGATGCAGAAGTTACACTCTTGTGCAAATGAATGTGAACAAAAATATTAATCTACTTTTAATAATATTTAGCAGCATTTCAATATTACTTTATAAACAGTGTTTTCAGTATTTAATGTGTCCACCATTGGCCTTAATTACAATTTTCACTTGTTTGGACATAGAGTCAACAAGTTTCTTACATATTTCACTTATTTCTAATCGTGAAACCACACTTTTATCACAGAACGAACCATCTTTTTTTTTGGTAATGCAGTCCATTTTTCTCATCTGTTTCTTGATAATTCACGCAAGATTCTCTATATGATTGTGATATGGTGAATATCCAGGTCAGTCCAAACACTGAAAACCATTTTACATCATGAAGTCTTTAACATTCTTTGACACATGGCATGGGGCAAGTACTTGCTGGAAAATCATCTTTTTAATGTTCAGCTCCTCTGTCATTTTCTTCAGTTCTTGGATGGCTGTTTTGTCTAAAATTGCTGTTCATCATTCCATCAATAAGAATCAAAGATTTAGTGTCTGGAATGCAAAACAACCCCAAAACACCTTTTTTGTGCACTTTTTCATTTTCAGCCACATCATTCATTCCTTTGAGGTGAAATTGACCCAATCTCATTTTCTTTTTAAGTTTATTATTAACAGCACCCAAACTTACATTACATTCAGCTGCTATCTCTCTCTAAGTCATATTACTATTTTTATAGAGGGTTGTGACTTTAATTTTCTTCTTTAGTGTATATGCATTATTAAAAAAAAAAGTGTTTGGTAAATAAAATGTTAAAACAGCTAGAAATGCAAAAAAATTACATAACTTCTAGTACAGCCATTAAAAGAAGTAATGACTATTAACTATATTCTTAATTAGCTAGTGAGTCGATTTAATACTCTTATGCTCCACTTACGATTAAGAGTATTAAATCGATTAAGAATATATTAATTGCTTCACTATATTAGTTCTGACACGAAATTAAATTACATTTAATGCAACTATCTCAACAATGGCTATGAATAATGCGGTGTAGAATTGGAGATAACTTAACTTAAACACTAAATTTACCTTGTTCACATTAATTTGCATAAGACTGTATTTTGTTCTTAAAATACTGTGTCAATTTTAAAGGACTTTGAAAACCAAGCTTGCCCAATTTACCCTATCAGATTTCCTATGGAGCATGCTGAAAGGAAATGTGTATTGCCACAAGCTCTCCTGTAACTGCAAGAAAACACTTGAAGATGAAAATTGAGACTGTGATTCTTGATGTGATGATAAATGTCTTCCTAACATAAAGAGGCATGTGCTGACATGTATTGATGCTAATAACAACCATTTACAACATTTGCTTCAAGAACATAATGTTTCTCATGCAAGAAGCAGTGTTAAAGCTAGTTGTTGCTGAATTACATAAATTATTTTAAATGCTATTAAGGGAAAATCGAGGACTGGCAGCCTATATATATTATAAAAAAGATAAACTTAAAAGATAAGTTAGTTTCATAAATAAATATTTTTGTTACAGAATTCTATTTAGACACATTTATTCATTAGAAAAAGCAACGTCTGCCATATTTTGTTTGTTTTTCATATTGCAATGAAATAAATATTCAGTTTTGGCGATGTCTTTTTTTTTTTTTTTTTTTTTTTTTTTTTTTTTTTTTTAAATTTTTGAATACAGTAAAAGCCTCATACCCAGCATTCAAATAATAGGTAATAAAAAAAACTGCACTTTTCGATGTAAAAAGGGGGATATTGCAATTTTTGACATGTCATTTGGTAAGATGTTCAATGTCTTTTAATAGCTTCACAGGAGCCATCATGATGATGTCAACACAATGTAGGTCCCCACTTCACACAGTATAGCTAGTGTAATAAAGACAGCAGTCTCACACAGCCGCACCTGTGGATAGTAGCTAAAGTGAATTAACCAGCTACTGCATGATGGATTCCATGCAGTAAAATGAAATGTTCTGCTTAAAGAGAAGTTAAACCAATTGGATAAAAAGAAAAGGCATGTTAGTAGGAGACAGTTAATGGAAGAATCGTTGTATGATACAAGTACGTCTTCATAGTTACAATTAGTTGTTTTGTTGATTAATCTGATTTCATATCATGTGGCCTCCAATTAACATCTTCACCAGGTACAGCATTTAATGTGTTTTTTATTATGAAACGAATGGATACTAACCAGCTACTGCATGATGGATTCCATACAGTAAAATGAAATGTTCTGCTTAAAGAGAAGTTAAACCAATTGGATAAAAAGAAAAGGCATGTTAGTAGGAGACAGTTAATGGAAGAATCGTTGTATGATACAAGTACGTCTTCATAGTTACAATTAGTTGTTTTGTTGATTAATCTGATTTCATATCATGTGGCCTCCAATTAACATCTTCACCAGGTACAGCATTTAATGTGTTTTTTATTATGAAACGAATGGATACTAACCAGCTACTGCATGATGGATTCCATACAGTACAATGAAATGTTCAGCTTAAAGAGAAGTTAAAACAACTGGATAAAAAGAAAAATGTGTTAGTGGGAGACCGTTAATGGAAGTATCATTGTATGATACAAGCTCGTTTTCATACTAACCAGCTACTGCATGATGGATTCCACGCAGTAAAATGTAATGTTTCGTCATCTTCATAGTTGCAATTGGTAATGTGGGCAGGCAAAAAGATGGATGTATATCAGAGAGAGAAAAGGGAAGATTATGGATGGTATGATCATATGATCAAGAATGATTATTAGGTAAGCATGAAGTGTCAAGGGAATTAAGTAGGTGGAGAAGGTCAGAACAAGATAGGCAAATACATTTAAACATAAAAATGTTTAATATGAGAAAAAAGGAAGAGTGGCAGTGGAAAATGAGCGAAAAAGTTAAGGGAACAGTAGCAGCTAAAGATAGTAAATATATGAGCAGTAATAAAGGGAATTCAGAGAAAGAAACAGAATGGAAATAAAATAAAGCTGAAGGAATGAATGAATGAATGAATGAATGAATGAATGAATGAATGAATGAATGAATTACTTTAGAAATTTGATAGGAGCTGGGAGCTTAGGGAATTATGATCTAGAATGGAGTTGTGCTGTAAATAGGATAGAATGTCTGGATAAAGATTTTAATATGAAAGAGATAGGAGACCAGTTTAAAACATTGAGAAGGAATAAGGCTCCAGGAATGGATGAATTCCAGGGGAGTTCTGGCAAGCATTTAGGAATAGAGGGAAGTATTAGAATGTTAACGGAGATACTAAATAAAATAATGGATTTGAAGGTAATACCTGAAAGCTGGAAAGTTAGTATGATGGTACCCTTGTATAAATTAAAAGGCAATATTAATAAGCCAAATAATTATAGAGAAATTAGCTTATTATCCATATACGGAAAATATATACTTGTATAATGACGGGAAGATTGCATGAAGGGGCAGAGAAGGAAGGTTTTAGAAAAGGAAGGAGAACACTAGATAATATAATGATAATCTGCACTACTGTAGATAAATATATGAGAAATAAAAAGGGAAGAGTATATATTTTCTTTGCAGATTTTGAGAAAGCATTTGATGCAATAAATAGGGATGCCTTGGTTTATAAGTTAAGAAGAAAAGGAGTGTGTAATGAGTTCTTGCTATAGGAGCAATAATGGTGATTGGACTACAGGGGACTATTGATGAGATTAGTAGATATTGTGCAAATGGGGGTTAAGAATACATGGAAAAAATCAAAGATAATGATATAAACAATGTAATACGGTTTTTTTCACACTCCATTCACTTACATAAAATTTGGACATATGTTTCGAGAGCGATCCCTCCCATCTTCAGCCTGTTGACAAACTGTTGTTAAACGTGGCGGTTGGGTCTCTTGATGTTCTTGTGGTGGCATCTGTAGGTTCTATTATGAATTTGCTGAGTTCATCCAATGGAGGGAAATCGAAATTCATCAAATTATCCTTATTTTTTGTAATGAAAATGTTTTCCCAAGTGGAAAGTTCTATTGCATTATGAAGTTGTTTAAGTAGTTTTATCTCTGTATTACATTACATTGTTTATATATATACCACTCCATTGTCAACAGCTTTGTAAGTACATTTAATTGATTTAAAGATAATGATATTTAAAAAAGGTATAAAGTTAAGGAAAGATGAGAAATGGTATACACAAGGTGAAACAGTAGTGAAGGATTTGATCACTTGGGGGTTAGATTTGCAAGAAGTTAATTGTGGAGTAAATTCAATTCAATTCTTAGTTGCAATTAGTTGTTTTGTTGACTAATCTGATTTCATATCATGTGGCCTCCAATTAACATCTTCACCAGATACAGCATTTAATGTGTTTTTTATTAAGAAACAGATGGATATATAGTGTTGTGTACTGAATATAAAGTATTGTATTTAATACTTCATTTTTAAAAATGGTCAATCTTTGCATGGAAAAACTGTTCGTGCAGTATGTCTTTATATTCCATATAAAAATATTTTCCAATTATCAAACAAAATTGGTTATCTTTCATGAGCTTTTTCTCATAGTTGTCGTATAAGAGAGATTTGACTTATTGTTACTTGTATTTATTTAATGACAACCTTTATTTTTATTTGATATCCTTGCCAAGGTTAGTTTTAGTGTCATGATTTTCTTTCACACGTTAATAGAAATTTTTTATTTGTGAGTTAGGAATTCTACTAATGCAGAGATGGGGAGAATGGCTAACTATTTGGACCTATGGATCATAACCTCTGGATCTGTTCCTTATAAATCTTAACTTCATTTATGTTCACTTATTATGTCTCTCCCAAAGCTGATATGTCCTTAAATATTGATATATTATTATGCAATTACTCTTTGGTTAAGCTGTACACATTATGCCCATCAATTTATGATGATATCATCATTTTGATAGCTCTCATCCCCTGCATACCAAATGATATATTCTTACTCTCTTTTAATCTGCAGGCACCATCCTTTTGACAATTAAGTAAGTGAAGCATTAAGAGTGTGTAGTTCAACTAAATCACACAATAATATTAATTAAATTTTTCATCTGTTGATACCAATATTGGAAAGCAAGGATAGAAATGTTCAGACAAAGAAGATTGAAAAAAAAAAAGGGGAGAAGGAGGGAGCAAGAGTACAGATGGTTTAATATGAGGAAGCATTATTTTAATGTTGCTAATTATAAGATGTATTGGACTACATCTGAGCCCAGAAGAAACACAGGAAATTTTGAAAAAATTAGATGGTATGGAGCAAAGATTAAGTCATAATCTGAATAAAATAGCTAAGGAAATAAAAGATGAGATCGGAAAAGAAATTCAGGGAATCAAGAGAGAAACAGACGGAATGAAATGAATTTAGAAAGAGCAGATGAGAGGAGAAGAAAACTCAATCTTGTATTTATAGTAATGGAAGAAAGAAGAGGTATTTGGCCAGAGCAAGAAGTAATCAAAATATTAGAAAATAATTTGGAAATAGAATTACATGGATGGGAGACTGTCGAAGCATTTAGAACAGTAAGGCACATGGGGAAGAGACCAATAATAGTTCGATTCGCAACACCCGAATAATTTATGAAATATTGAGAAAGGCAAAGATGCTGAAAGGGACGAACATATTTATTAACAAGGACCTAACTCCTGCTCAAAGACACATCAAACAATATTTAATTCGACGGATGATGGAAGCGAGAGCAGCAGGCAAAAGAGCACATATCAGGAGTTTTCAACTGTTGATTGAAGGAGTGAATGCATACACTACGAACAAGAGAGATGTATGTAGCAGCAAACCAATGTGGGAGGTAACGAGTTGGCACATTACTAACCAGCAACAGGAAATATACATAGCAGTAAAAAATTTTTAAGGATCCAAAGTCTGGTATTCGAGGGAGAATCGACGAAATAAGACACATGTTAGTAACTGTTGTGTAAGATGCTACGTCATCACCGCACGCATCGCAGATTAGGGGGAGCTGAACAGCTGATCTGCAGGAGGGAGAAGATGGTGGGAGTGGTATGATGTCAGGAAAACCACTGGCAGATAGAAAAAAAAAAAGGAAGTGTCGCCAAGGAAAGAGGAGGTAGAAGCAGTGCAGGAATTAGTGGAGAGAGGGGACCTGAGTTGGATGCAAACTATTGGTAGTGGGGAAGAAGTGGGAAATGAAAGTGGGCAAGGCAAGAGAAGAAGGGGGAGATAGTAATATTTCGTCTCTGCATGGAAGTATTTTGGTATTTTGGTAGTGAATGAGGATAAAACCACAAATGAAGGGATTCAATTAAGAAAAAAAAAAAATCTAAAAAACTTTATGTGGTCCAAGGGGAGAACGGATCACAATAACGGACAGTGAGGAGATTAGGTTACTGGAACTGTGAAGGTTTGAAAAATAAAATTAACACGGGAACTTGACAATACTTGTTGGGTACTATGAATTATTTTGCAGTGGTAGAAACATGGTTAAAGAATGAAGAGATTACAATAAAGGATTTTAAATATGTAGGAAGAAAGGCTGAAACGATGGCAAGGAAAGGGGGACCATCAGGAGGGATAGGGCTTTTTGTTAAGAATGATTTGAGTAAAACAATTAGAGACACTTGGTCTAGGTGCAAGGCAGTATTTTGGGTCATATTGGAAGATAAAGCATTAGATGAAAGTATGATATGTATAGGTATTGTATGTAACCCCCCAATCACCTTACAGTTCCATAACCCAGAATTGTATTATATCCTAGACACAGATATAGAGAGGTTAAGGGATAAATATTTGAGCATTGAGATTATAATTGTGGGAGATTTTAATAAAAGAATTGATGAGCTAATGTAAACTTAATGTATGGGTGAGAAAATAATAATGTAAGAGAAAAAATGAGAAAATTAGACACAGTAAGGACAGGGTGGAAGAAAAGGAAGTGAAAACTTTATTAATTCCTGTGAATTAAATGCACTCGATATTTTAAATGGTAAATATGGGGAGGATGAGCAAGAAGAATTCACATTCATAAATAAAAATGGACAGAGTGTAATTGATTTTATATTATGGTCAAGTAATATTACTCATATGATAAGTAACTTCAAAGTGTCTAATATAAGCTTGAGTAGTGGCCATTTTTCACTAATAATGGATATAAATATTAAATCACAGAATGCATTTATTAACCAAATTGGAGGAGAGAATACTGGTGTAAGAGAATATGTTAGATTTAAATTTGAAGATGAATGCAAGATTAACTTTGAGCTTGCTTTAGAATCTGAGATAGGAAAAATATGTCAACATGGGATAGTTTATAACTTAAAATTATATGAAGTTGAAAATGCAATCAGCATATTGAATTTTATTATGTGCTGGGATGGGAAAGAGATGAAAGTAAAATACAAAAGCCACATTAAAAGTGATATCTGGTTTGATGACAAATGTAAAATAAGTAAATGTATCGTAAAAGTTAGTCTAGTAAAATTAGGGGATTATGGGATCCTAAATCAAAAGAGTAGTATTTACAAAGTAAATATTACTATAATAAATTATTAGAAAGCAAGAACATATATGGAGGGAAAGGAATATCAATAAATTAACCAAGGTTATTGCAGATAATAATGTAAGCAAAATATGGAATGGTATAAAGACTTTATATAAAAATTATGTACTTAAATGTAATATAATCCAAGAAGAATTGTTAAGTTATTTTTCAGATCTGTTTGTATGTCAAAGCTCTATAAAAGGGAGGATAATTCCAGAGATAGAAAATTACTATGTAGAGATGCTAGATAGGGAGATAACAGAGAGAGAAGTAGAGAAACAGGTCAAAAGAATAAAAAGAAACAAAGCACCATGAATAGATGGTATACCAGGGGAATTCCTTAAAGAATGGAGTAGTAGAGATAAGAATCGACTCACGGTACTAACACTGATGTTTAATACAATAAAAGCTAAGGGGTACACGCCGGAAAGTTGGAGAAAAGCAAATTATACAACCAATATACAAAGGTAAAGGGAACTTGGATAAACCTAGTAACTATAGGGGTATAACACTGTTGTCCAATATGGGAAAAATCTATACAGGAATATTGGCTGATAGGTTGCAGGAATGGGCAGGAGAATATAACATTCTTTCGTAACTTCAAATGGGCTTTAGGAAAGGAAGGCAGACGATTGATAACATACTTGTTATAAAAACTATAGTGGACAAATATTTAGAAGGTAAAATTTATATGGCCTTTATTGACTTAGAAAAAGCTTTTGACCGAATAGAGAAGAAACTATTGTGGAATAAGCTATCAGAGAAAGGGGTGAGTAAACAAATGGTCACTATTCTAAAAGGATTGTGTAAAGGGAATACCTTTTGCACGAAATATGAAGAAAGGGCAATAACAAGGGAAGTATAGCATGAAAAAGGATTAAGGCAAGTTTGCAAGCTAAGTCCAATGTTATTTAATTGTTTATTGATGACATATTGAAGAATATAAGCAATAATAATCATCTTCCCTGGACTTCTCTTTGCAGATGATTTGGTAGTAGGCTTCATTACTATAAATGGGTTAAAACGTTCATTACAAGAGGTAGATAAATACTGCATAAAATGGAGTTTAAAGGTAAATAGAGAGAAAACCCAAATACTGGCATTTAAGAAAGGCGCTAAATTGAGTAAACATGAAAAGCGGAAGAAAGGAAATAAAGAATATAAAGAAAGTTGTGTGCGATTGTACATACCTAGGTATAAGAATAGATGCAGGGGGGAAATGGGAAAAAAAAAAAAAAAAAAAAAAAAAAAAAAAAAAAAAATCAGCTCTAGCAAAAGGAAAATCAGCTATGGGGGTGCCTATATAAAATGCCTGAGATGGAGATGAAATGGCTGGAAAGGATGTACAATTCGGTGGTTGAGGCCCGAAAGCTCTATGGTATTGAAATTTGGGGACTTGAGAAAGGTTAGGAGGTTGTAAATCATATTCATAGGATGTGTTGTAAGGAAATTTTAGGGCTGCCAATAGCAACAGCAAAGGAAGTTGCGCAGGTTGAAATGGGAAGAAGTACAAGAAAGGGAATAGTTATGGAGAGAGCTTTAAAATACTGGTATAGGATTTTAAATTTATATGATGATAATTTATTGAAAAAATGCTTACAATATCAAGAAACAAGTTTACAAAACACAATTTGGGTTAGTAACTTGAGATATAATCTAAAAAATAATGGATTAGGGGATGTATGGAGAAAAAGAAAAATACACCACAAAGGTTTCTGGAAGGAAGTTAGGAAAAGATTCGAGGACATAGAAATCCAAAAATTATTTAGTCAATTATCTGAGAAAAGAGCACTGGTCTTTTATGTCTGAATGAAAAATAGCTGGGGAAGAGAAAGGTATATAGATAACACTAATAATGAAGAAAGAAAGGGGATAGCCTGACTAAGAACAGGAATATGGAGGTTAAAAGGTCAAAGAAATGGATACCCATAAGGCGTGTGCCCATTATGTAGGGATAAGGAAGATGTAAAACATATAATTTATGAATGTAAAGAAATTGAGACTTGGAGAAAAGAAAGTATAAGATTAAACATTAGGGAGAAATGTAATGCTAACAAAATAAAAGAAAAAAAAACTAAGGATATAGGGAAATTTTTAGAGAAAGTAAGAAATAAATGGAAATGGACTGTGAAGAAAAGAAAGGCACAATAAAGTAAGAAATAAATGGAAATGGACTGTGAAGAAAAGAAAGGCACAATAGATTAGGAGAGAGAGTGTTCTAGAATCTGGTAGAAGCATAAGTTTTATTGCTTTAATAAAATTAGTATTAGTAAGAGGTGGGAATTTGTCATAACTCGGTCCCCTGGAATTCCAGTAGGTTGCTGCTGATGAACCCGGGACTGAAGTAAACAACATGGAAATGTTGTATTTTGTTTTAGTTTTATTAGAATTTAGATAAATGGGATAATATAAAATTAATTATTGTATTCAAACTTTTCTAAATATAAGGGATCACATCTAAAATGGCCTGAGCCAGATGGGTGGAAGCCCCTTAGTAATAATACTATGTATTTATAATTTGCTTTTTCTTGGCGTTGCAATAAATTTATATTATATATATATTAAAAACCTATCTCCAAAGTTCCAAGACCAAAAATATCCATCCTATCTTTTAAAATTCCATATCATTCTAGCATACAAAATAATTGCAATGCAAACCAAAAACTTCTAATAATAAATTCATTAGCCTTGTTATTTGAACCATTAGGTTCATTCCCAATTTAAATTTATCAAGAGAATTTAAAATTACTTCATTTGCTAACTATCATATGAAAATGTTGTGTATATGTTATCTTGTAAGCTTTGAAAAGCATTTTATATTGATTTAACATCTACTGAACACATATTGATGCAATACCTACTCATGTCCCTAAAAATTATCTTCATAATAGAGAGATAGCAGCTAAATTTTTGCATACAGGATGTATATCACCAAGTTTAAATCTTACATGTTAATGTTCCTGTTTCTACTTTGTAATTATTATTTAATTTTTTTTATTATTTGAATTATTATAAAATAAATTAAAACTCTAATAATAGTAATAAAAATTAAAACACAATACTGTGAATTATGAAAGCACACATTGGTATAGTAACTAAAAATGTTAATTGGAATGTGCACAGTAAAGCTAATGATAAGTGGAACAAAAGAGTGTTAGTTTGACTCACTCATACAATTCAATATTTGTATAGTAGTTTATAAACTTTATGGATTGTGTGTACTCTTAGAGGAAATTTTAATAGTAATAATAAAAAAGTTGAAAAACTTTCCAAAAGTATGGGGTATGTAAGGAAATGATAGTGAACTAATATGTCAGAAGAACAACTTATCATTGTACACATAGTTCAGTGTAAAAAATGGTTCCCTATGCCAGTAAACAGAACCAACATTATTAATAAAATTGAATTAATGTAGTTTCTAAAACATCTAAGAATTTCAAACAAATACCATCAAGTTGTTGAAGTACTGTGCCATCAGCAATGCTTTCTCCCACAGCGAAGGGATTTACCTATGAGCAAACCTCCCACTTGATTGCCATGTCATGAGCAGGTAAGAAGCCTGTTTGCTTCTTAGCTCTAAGAAGCTCATATTGACTGTTGAAGTTTTAGTACAGCTGCTCGTGGGTGTGTGTTGTAATCATTTCATAATTTGACAGTATACATAATATTATGCCTTATGTGTTTACAACACAGCATGTCTTTATGTACGATTTATAGGTATTAACCCCTGGAGAAAAAATCATTGGTCCAATTTTTTTAGCACACAGTTGATTCTGTTTTTTATGTGAATGCTGTTTTTTATGCTAAACCATTTTTTCAAAGCATTAACCGACAGGAAGCTTGGTAATGAATTAGTTCAATAGAACTCTGTCATTTCTCATATTGCAAATAATTCCATTAGAGCAATTCATAATATATTTACATAAAACAGAGATTTTAGTGGGGATTTGTCGCCCTATTGGTCCCCCTTTTCAACATCGTATGATTGATTATTTGTCCAGGACAATACAAGTCAAATATGTACACCTGAAACAACTCTAAGAACTCAGAAAATTATTTGCATTCTCAGCATAAATTAGAGTGAGTGGTGAATAATTTCTTAAAGAAAGGCCAGAAATGTATGGAGAATGAAGGCAAGCAGTTTGAAATTCTCATTTAATAATTAGTCATATTAAGCATAAGCATATTAAATTGATTTGTGTATTGTTGCAAAGTTGGTTTGTTTTTAGTTTGTTTTTTTTTTTTCTTTATTTAAGGATGCTCTTTAACATCACAGGTCATCAGCATTCCATTCTATTCAGGGTGTGAAACAGCCAACAAATTTTGCTCAGAGGCCTCTTCTTTCAGGCTTGAGTATCGTGCCGTAAATGTACGGCACGTGATCCACGGCTTTACTTGCCTTCCAAAGGAGGCCATACTTAGGATTTTTATGCCCAAAAAAATCCATCAGTTGGTTTTAGTTTTTTACTCTCCTGCAAATCACTGCGATCTGACTGGCCAACTAATTGACTGATGATTGGCACTCATAGGTAAAACACTCTGGTGGGAAAGTACAACTGATAGCACAAAAGATCAAATAGAAAATGTTTGAAGCTCATCACCAACTGCATTATAAAGGCACATTTGACTCTGTCCTAAATGCTGCAACATTATCATATACTATATACTAATTTGTTTCCATTTGTCCATAATCAAGTAGCAATACAGTGATCCCTCTTTCAGAAAAGTTAGATTTTCATGAATTGGTTGTTTATGTAATTTTTAATGCAGTGGCAGATGGTAGTTCAGCAGTTGTTTTGGTCAAACTTGAGATGAAAATAAAGTTACATTTCTTCACTATTGAGCCTTCTCCATTTAATGAATGCCAACACTTAATACCTTCCACTAATGTAATGTGCAAAGTGCCCTCATGCTAAATGATTTGACTTAATTTGTACTGAAAGTTGAAAAAATATTATTGAGGTTATTAAGCCTGATACTGAAATAGATGCTGCATTCTGCCAAATCTGTTTGGTGGCTGTAAGCGCAAAGGATTTTGGAAATAGCCATCTCAAATAACAGCAGGGTATAGCTTTGAACAAGTTGAACATGTCAATTCTAGGAGCTATTGATTATTTGTTACTTTTGACAAAATGGTGTTGGTGTTTATAATATCAGCTGCATGCCTGATCATCTTAGTAGCCTTATGTCTAAGGCCTGTCCTAGTACCTTGCAGACAGTATGAACCATTTGAATTTAGTTACACTTAACGCCTACAAATTAGTCCCATGAATTAGTCTGCCCTTCCTTCAAAGTTTCATATGTACAAGGTATACCTATTGTGCTTTAAAATATAGAAATTGTTGAGTATAAAGGATGGTTGGCAATCATAATTATGGTTGAAATTAAATACTGAAGGGTACTAATAATAATTTTCTTAGTATGTGCGCGCAGTAGCATGAAAATTTCATTCTCTAAGAACATTCAGATTTTATGTTATCTCTTTTTTGTCATCATTGTATCCTTCACATTTCAGGCCAAATAAGGAAGACCTGTCCAGATGTTCGAAAATCTCACCCAGCACTTCTTTTATTGAAATTACACAGGATTGTAAAGGGAAAATAAAGAAATTCTGCTACCATATAATTCTGTTGTAAATTATATGGTAGCACTTACACCCACAGTTCATCTATAAAAAGATCAATTCATGAACATCAACAAAATATGATAAATGAAGACCGCTTAAAAAGGCATAGGAAAACACATAAATGTGAATTTTGTGGGAAGATATATACCCAGGCACATAGTTTAAGGGCACATTTCTTGATGCACGAGGGTAAGAAGCCACATAAATGTGAAGTTTGTGGGAAGAACTTTATTCAAGTTCACAATTTAAGGAGACATCTTTTGATTCACAAGGGAAAGAAGCCACATAAATGTGAAGTTTGTGGGAAGAGCTTTACTCATTCATATAATGTAAGGGTACATCTTTTAATGCATGAGGGTAAGAACACACATAAATGTGAAGTTTGTGGGAAGAGCTTTACTTGGATATCTAATTTAAGGAGACATCTTTTGCTGCACAATGGTAAGAAACCACATAAATGTGAGGTTTGTGGGAAGAGCTTTACCCAAGCGCACAATTTAAAGGGACATCTTTTGGTGCACGAGGGAAAGAAGCCATATAAATGTGAAGTTTGTGGGAAGAACTTTACCTACACTTCTACTTTAAATAGACATCTTTTGGTGCATGAGGTTAACAAACCACATAAATGTACAGTTTGCGGAAAAAGCTTTATCCAGAAATATACTTTAAATAGACATCTTTTGCAGCATGAGGGTAAGAAACCATATAAATGTTAAGTTTGTGGGAAGAGTTTTACCCAGACATCTACTCTTAAGGAGAGATTTTTGGCTGACTGAGGGTAAGAAATCACATAAATGTGAAGTTTGTGGGAAGAGCTTTACCAGAATATCTACCCAAGTATACATCTTTTGCTGCAAGAAGTGTAATTTGTGGGAAGAGCCTTACCCAGCTCTATTTTAAACGGACATCTTTTGCTGCCTGAGGGTAAGAAACCAAAAAAATGTAAAGTTTGTGGGAATAGCTTTACCTAGACATCTAGTCTAAGGAGAGATCTTATATATTTAAGAATATCTTTTGCTACATAAGGTTAAGAAACCACACAAGTGTAATGTTTGCAGGAAGAATTTTACCTTGATATCTAATTTAAGATGACATCTTTTGCTGCATGAGGGTAAGAAACCACATAAATGTGAAGTTTTTGGAAAGAGCTTTACCCAAACATCTACTCTGGAGACCTCTTTGCTACATGATGGTAAGAAAGCACATAAATGTAAATTTGTGGGAAGAGCTCTATCCAAACATCTGTTATAAGCAATCATCTTTGTTGCTCAAGGGTAAGAAACCACATAAATGTGAAATTTGTGGGAAGAGCTGGACCCAGACGTCTACTTTAAATAGACATCTTTTGCTGCAGGAAAGTAAGAAACCACATGAAATGTGAAATTTGTAGTGAAAGCTTTACCTAGATATCTAATTTATGGAAATCTTTTGATTTACAAGTAATAAATCACATAAATGTGAAATTGGTGAAAAATAATTTATGCAGGCTTGTACTCCTTGAAGAAATCTTTTCTCCCAAAAATAACACACTAATATAAATATTGTACTTACGAAGCTATTGACAATGGAGTGGCAATATAACCTTAACTTAGGTATTCATTTTTTACACTAAACTACACTCACTTACTCAAAAGTAAGACGCGTTTTGGGAGAATCTCTCCTATCTTCAGTTGCTGACTGAACCGCTGTTACTAACTGAAAGTATTGACAGCAATGCCCAGTGTTCTCATAAGCAAGCAGTTGTTTATTAATAAGGACTGAATATGAAATTTAGTAGAAAGGAATTTAATTAGTAAAACCTTTTTAGAATTGTTAATGATGAAAGTTTCATATCTTTGCATTTGGTAGAAAAAATGTTGGCAAGACATTTATTTTGGCATATCAATTTATTATATAATATTTTATTAGTTATTTAAAGTCGAACGAAATGTTATGCATTATATTTATTGCATATATTAGTGTTAATAGAAGATGCACATTGTTTGTAGAACAATTTGTATATTGTTGCCTTTGGTACAGTTAAAAGTATTATTTTGAATTTATTTGAAAACTCTGAGAAAGTTTTAAATTCATATTATATATTATAATGGAAATATTTGAATTAGGAAATTCACCAGCAAAGACCTCTTAAACTCTGAAAAATAAAGGCATGCTTTTTTAAATATTTGTCACATTATCTTTAGGAACATCAAAATCACCTTGAAGAGGATACTTAATAATTTACATTCATATTGTGAACTACATTTCCATTATCAAGTACGTATTTTTAAAATTAATTAAGTATAAAATGTAAGCGTACATATTATTTATGCACTCAGGTATATAAATTAATAAAGGATCTGTGGTTTATATTCCAAAAAGCACTGTCTGTTCTATTATTGTTTCTCCCATTTGAAGTAAGCTGTACCACATTTGTCTATTTCAAGGCTCAATTTTCTTGAAGAAAGTAACCAATGAGCAGTAGAACATTATTGAATTATCGGCTCTTTGAGGTATTAAGTGGTGAATGTGCTGACATACAATTGGTATCTGTTTTAGTAATGATGGTAGTAGGAAAAGTAGTAGTGTAGGTTACTTAAAATTTGCAGCAAATAGTACTACCAAAATTATATTTATGCTTTGTAAAAGTTATTAAATTATGTTATGATTAATTCATGCTATTATTTTTTCTTAATAGTGTTTTAGTGAAGCTATACTTGGACATTTATTAGTGTATTGGAAAAATACACTAATATATGTAAATTAAAATTAATCTGTCGTCTCTTGAGTCATCAAGTTGGCTGAAGATGGAGAGGATGTCTCTTCAAAACCGGCCCACCATATTTAAAAGTAAGTGAAGCATAATAGTGTGTTAGATGACAGATTAATTATAATATTCATTTAACAAGCTTCACTGCATAAGTTCCAACAGAATTTTTTAAAAATGTCTTAATTTTCGAAAGTTCTTAAATGAACACTAATATATGTTAACACGAGTTGTGATGCTACTTTCTATATTGTATTCTGCCTTGAAGGTCTATGCATGTTCACTCTTTAGTAATGTAATAATGTATCTTTATTGGAATAAAATTCTATATAAATGAATGAATACTTTATTATTTCTACACATTTATAATTACAATTTTATAACATTTCAATGATCCTATATAACTAACATCCTGGTTGTTTTGTAAATGGATCCTACTTCACTCTAACTAAACCTATAAAGTGAATGATACAATTATTTCCCTAAAAGGGATCATCTTTCCATCATTATTTTCTTATATTCTTTATTACATTTTTCCTTTACCTTGCTAACTTTCCTTCACCATTTTTCTTACTTTCCCTCAATAATTTTCAAACTGATTCAAGCATTCTTTTCTGCAAGTACGTAAATTTTTAATGCCAAAATTTCTTCCTTCAAATTATTCCCTTTCTTGTTCCATATTTCCTCTCCCATTTTTCAGTTTCTGTGCACTCTAATATACAATGCAAATTGTTGTCCTGTCTGCTTTCCCACACAATGGGTGCAATTCTTTGTCAACTTTTACACCACTTAATATCATTGTTCCTATTCTTGCTCATGCCATACTCCTCCTTCCCAATTTTATCACAAACATCAATATATTTTTCCCTGCCTAAATCTTTCTTAAAATTCCTTTAATATATTCAAGAGTACCCTTATCCCTTGAGCTATCATATATTTCCTGTTTCTGTATATTGTCAATCCTTGCTTTTACTGGATTCCATAGGCTTTTTTCACTTGATGACTGTAAACTTCCAGCTCTCCCATTCCAATCTCTCTTACAATTTCCTTTTATCAAGATAACCAGCTTCCTATTTAGCTTTTTGTTGTGCCCCCAAGCAGTCTTTGACAATATTTCCTTCCTCCAATTATTGTATTCTGTGCCAATATTTCATAATGTATTTTATTACTAATCTTTTCCTGCCCACCGTCCTACTTCTATCAAGGCTACTTCATTGAATGCTGCTCAAGGTAATTCCAATATCATTCTATAGACTGATCTATACATTCCCACCCTTTCTCTGTTCCCCAAATTTCTATCCCATGCTTCATTTGTGATTCAACTGTAGCAAAATATAATTTCTCTAATCAGTTTACATTCATATTTGGTATTTTCCTCAAGCATGTTCTTCTACTATTATTAGCTAATTTTTCTTTCCCTAGTACATTTTTACTTTGTTCTGTCCACTTACCATTGCAGTTCACTTACCCCCAAATAATAAAATTTCTGATTCCTCTATAATAGCTTGGATTGTTTATCTCAATTTTACTAGCAACAGATATCTCTCATACTACACCTTCCAAAATTTCTCTGGTATTCCATCAATCCCATTTACTTGATTTTTAATTTTGTAATCTGTTTCCTTACATCATTCTCTAGTATTTCATGATCTAGCGCTTCAAAATAGTTGTGTATGTTCCCCATTATTTTTGCCTGCATTACCTAAATACTTCCTCCTATTCCTCAAAGTACCCTCTCCATTTTTTAGGGCCAGTAATCTTACTCTGCACACTCTCTTCACCAATTCCCATATCCTTTTACTGTCTTCCTCTTTTCTCCTTGATTAAACATTTGTACCCCTACCTTGTTATTAAAAATTTCCTTTCTCTACTTTTTCAGTTTGTTTCCCACCTCCTAACTCTCTCCACCATTTACTTTGCTAAAAAGCAATCCTTCTCATACCAACCACTTTCTATAGTTTTCCTCTGATACCTAATTTTCATTGTCCTCTTTGCTGACTTTACTTCAGATTCTAAGTATGACACTGCTTTGTCAGCTTTTCCCTTCTCAAATAATATTATGGTTTTGCATTCTGAGTTTATATTCTCCCTAAAATTATCTTTTTCCTCCCTATGCAATTTATAGTATTCTATAATTTTTCCTTGCTCTTTGACTTCTTCTTATTTCTCTATCTTTACTGTTTGAAATTTTGCTAATAATGGAAAATGATAACTGTTTAATACTACCTGCATAATCTTAAAGTCTGAAAGATTGTTATCTAAATTCTTTGAATGGAACAAAAAATCAACAACACTTTGCCCCCTTATAATTGTGAATTCTCTAAGTTTATCTGACCATCTTATACCATTGCACATTATTAGATTATTGACTTCACATAATTCAATTAATTTTTTTCCTTCTCTTTATTTTATCTCTACATGTCTCTGTATATTTAGATTTTCCTTTTCTGGATAATTTTCTGCTTTAGTTACACAAATTTGTTCCTCCCCTCCCCTAGCATTAAAATGGCATATTATCAAGAGATTTATATTATATTTCTGGTTCAAAATTTCAATATCATTTTCTATTTTTCAATAAAAACTCATGTTGTAAAAATCTAAAAACCTTGGTTGGTTGTGCACCACTCCCATGGCTAAATTTTGGAATTTTGGTGATCCCTGTGCCCATTTTCTATCACAAGTCACGTCCCTCTATCAGATCCTACCCATTTTGTTCCCTTTGCCCTAAGATTTCTTTCCTTTCTAATAACCACTCTAATTCCTCCTGAAACCCTTTTTCTCTCTCTCTCAATAACTCACAAACCCTTCCAAAACGATCTCTGCATTCTTGGTTATCCATGTTTGAAGCATTGCCACCATGTCCCCTAACTTCGACACACCACCGCCTACTGAGCTTGTCCTATCCTTTCTAAACTGTGAGAGTTTTTGACTTGACGTTGCACTGAGAATCATACTTGTATGGCGTCACTCCTCCTCTCAAGAACAGCAGTGGTGAAACGGGGCGCATCCTTGCTGAAAATGATAATATTAGTTTCGATATTTTGTTTTATTTACGGACGCTCTTAACATCTGAGGTCATCAGAGTCCCATTCAATTCAGGGCGTGAAACGGCCGGCAAATTTTGCTCAGAGGCCTCTTCTTTCAGGCTTGAGATTCTTTTTCGTGCCGTAAATGTACGACACGGGACCCACGGCTTTACTTTCCTTCCGAAGGATTTTTTACGCCCGAAAAAATCCATCGATCCTGGCCGGGTTTGAACCCGCGATCTTGGGTTTAGAATTACACCACCAGGACCGACAATTTGGAGATGTAAATGTTAACACGTCACATCCATTTTTTGTTAATAATGAGTGCATCAAAACGGTTCGTATACTTGGAATATGGGAGGAAATATCAGTACAACTCGGAGAAAGCGTGTCTCTAAACTACACCCGAAAAAGTTCGATGTTTTCCCGCCTCTTATTAAAAAAAAACCAACTGTACGCTTATCACTGTGAAATATGCAACAAGAATTTCAATTATGCATTCAACTTCAAACGCTTTCAGTGAGATTACATAGGTAATATTTTGTGCAGGATAATGATCTGTACTGTAAATGCAAACTAATTGGCGGTGAATGTAATACGTGCCTACAAAGATACTCTTGCACGTGGGTTGATTCTAGTATTAAATGGAATATATGTAAACACATACGTAGCACGTCAATTCCAGGTCCGCTATGAACACCCGATAACCAACAACAGCAATAATAATAATAATAATAATAATAATAATAATAATAATAATAATAATAATAATAATAATAATAATAGCAATAAGAATAATTGATAATAGAACGTTTTTGTTCTCAATGAAAAGGAAGAAATACTAGTTCAAGTGAGCAAACAAGAAAGATCCCCTATCAGAATAAGAAAAAATTGCGTGCTAGTTTTTGGATGCCCTTAAGGGAATTTCCACAACAGAAGTTGTGAAGAAAGTACAGCATCCTTAAAGGCAACATCAGCCGCAGTTCGCAACCGAAATGAACAAGTATTCATGCCCATAACTAAAGAAATGTCCCAAAAGAGTAATTTTTTTCCACAGAGAAGACACACACACACACACACACACACAAGGGAAAACAGTTAAGAAAATCCTATCTTATTCCCCTTGTAAAACCCAATACAAAGAAACCATTAACTCCATCCCAAATGAAGAAATATCTCGCCTATACAGTTCGGAATACATACAAAACTTATGTTGTTAAAAGCCCTTTGCCTTTTCCCATATAATTATCATTTCATTTGCGTATTACGTAGCTACATTACAGTTTCCCACTTGCGTTCGTGTGATTTAACTATAAACATGCATCTTACAAAGTTACTTTTGGCGCAAGATTGCTTGTTTCTGTGTGTTACGACTGTTATATCCGCCCGTGTTTGCTAAAGTCACACGTCATTCCTTGGGGTGGCAAAACTTCGGTAAGGAGGCGTTCTATTTTCTCCGCTGCAATTCGTTAGAAGGCGCGACTTCATCAAGGACAGTTCTCAATGTAACGTCAAATGAGTTTTGTTCTCGTTCTTTTTAGTCTTTCCTCCTATTGTACCGTACGACTCCCACGAATGCGATCTTCTCTTGTCAAAATCGTAGATAAACTGAAAAGGAAATCAAAATACTCCCTCCTGGTTCTGCCACCACTTCCTTCCCCGTCTCGCCATACGCCCATTCTCCCTGTTGCCATCATGTTGCCCTTCTGTCTTTATCCATCAGCTGTTGCGATGGGCTAGCTCTCCACATACCCTTACAGACAGACGGATCTGATGCAGAGTAGTTATGCCTCCTTTCATGAATGACAGCGGAGAAAACCGAACCCAATTCCAAGGAGTGACCATTGATGCGGAGATGATGTGTGACTTCGTGACTTCAACAAATGCAGACGGAGATAACAGTCATAACGCACAGAAAGAAGCAATGGGAAAAAAAAAAAAAAAAAAAAAAACACTATAGAAAGCATAATAGTATTAAATTACAATCATAATGCAGCGAAATCAATTGGGAAACTATGTAGCAATGTAATACACAAAGGAAATAATAATGATAAGGGAGAAAGCATGCGCTTTGAAGAAAGTTTTGCATGTATTCCAAACTGCATAAATAAGACCTTTCTTAATTTGAGGTGTCACTAGCTATACTGCCCCTTTTTTATCTGACAGTCCCAAATGACTCAAGTTACGTTGATGACCAACATGAACTGGGATGAACTTGACTATGCATTATCCATCTTCGTCTTGGCTGTCTCGTATCTTTGCAGGATATACGACACCGATTTTATTGCTTCCTTGCAATTTTAAGTGTTTGGCAACTTTACTTCTAGAAAAATGTTATTGCCGGAGCGATGACATGCACAATAATGCTGTACAATATTTTCAGAAGCAGTATGAGAACCACGATTTTTTTTACAAACAACGACCCCGTTGTCTTCTCAGTTTGCTGCTTTCAATTTTTAAAAGCATCAAAGGATGAGCACTGTAGTTTTTCGGATTGTGCTTTTATTTCATGTGCTGATCCTAAATAAGGTAACATGAAATTCCGCTGTTGCTTCATTACTACATAAACTGCATTTCACTACTTTCTTTCTAGCTTATCCTTCACCATAGTAATCTTACTGATAGCGTTTTAGGTTGTTTGCTTAATTGAAATTCTTGTTGCATAGTTCACAGTGATAGGCATACGATTGTCTTTTCAGAAGAGGAGCGATGAAAATAAACTTTTCGCGATGTACCTTAGAAACAAGCACTGTTCGAGTTCTGTTGTACTCATATTCCCTTCCACATTCCAGGCATATTACCTTTTTTGATGAACACATTATTAATTAAACAAAATAATACAGCCACTCATCACTAACACTATCTAACTTTGACCGCGACGAGTGGCCGAGGTCGTTAAGGCGCGGACTCGTGAGCGAGAGGTCTGGGGTTCGAATCCCGCCAGGACCGTCCTCCCTGACTGAGGTTTTTCCAGGTTTTCCTCAGTCCTCATAACTAGAAAATGCCGGGGAGGTACCCTAAACTTAGGCCTGGAACGTTTCCTTCCTTAAAAACAAATCCTTTCCCAATTTATCATTTCATTTCATGTATCACCAGTGTTCACCGCCTGTGGTGCCTCAGTAGTAAAACGGGCGTTAAACACCATTCATTACACTCTACGCTAATAGAGGAACATGGAAAACTGCAGTGGGCTATAACAAAACAATTGCATATTTCACAGCGACTGGCGTACGATTGTTGTCTTTTTAGAAGAGGCGCGATAACATTCAACTTTTTGGAGTGAGAGGAATATGAGAATCTCGTACTCGGCTTTAACAAAGCAATACAGATTGTTTTTAATTTATTTATTTATGGACGCTCTTTAACATCTCAGATCATCAGCGTCCCATTCAACTCAGGGCGTGAAACGGCTTAGAGGTCTCTCTTTCAGGCTTGAGGTTCTTTTTCGTGCCGTAAATGTACGACACGGAACCCACGGTTTTACTTCCCTTCCGAAGGTAGCCATACTTACATTCCATCGGTCCTGGCCGGGTTCGAACCCGCGATCTTGGGTTTAGGAGGCAAGTATGGTAACCACTACACTACCAGGACCGACCGTTTCTTTTTTGAATAAGTACGATAACACAGCTCCGACCCAACACTTTCTAATTAAGTGCCGTTTGGGACGGCACTATGGAATTCGGTTTTTTCCCTGCCGTTCGTAAAAGGAGGCGTGACTACTGATCTAGATCCGTATCGCCACGGGTAGCCGAGGTCCTTAAGGCGCAGACTCGTGAGCGGGAGGTCTGGGTTTCGAGTTCCACCAGTACCAACCTGCTGACTAGGTATTTTTTCTAGGTTTACCTCAGTCCCCATAAATGGCAAATGCCGGGGAAGTACTCTAAACTTAGGCCTGGAACGCTTCCTTCCTTAAAAAAAAATACTCCTTTCCCAATTTATTTCATGTATCATCAGTTACCTCCGCCTGTGATGCCTTATAAAAATGGTTGTTTCCCTTTGCTCTGCCCTCCTCTCTTCTCCTCTGGCCTTAGTTCCTTGGTCTTGTAGCTGAGTCATCGGAACATCCATTCATAGCTGTATTCTGCACATAAAGGCTCTTCTTCCTTCATTTCTGACTTTTTTCATCTCTATTAATAATTACGATCTTACTTCTCGTTCTTTTTTTATTTCGATAATCATTCTCAATAAATATTCTTATGTTTTTTAGTTTCCTGGTATTACCTTTCCATTTAAATTCATTGTAGCCATTTTAATTGATATTGGTCTTGTTTTCCAACCACTTCATCCAATTCAAAAGGAGTATATCATTTTCCATCATTTTATTTCAATATTTTCATCTACTTATTTCCATATCTTTTTGTCCCTTAGTTCTTCTATTCCAGAAATTACTACGTTCAGCTTCCTCTTCGCATCCCCCAATTTCGTCAATTTAAATGTTCTGCTCCTGCAATCCTCTAACTCTATTCCTAATTCTTCTTCAAACTGTTTAATATTCTGTATTATTTCTTTCAGTCCTTTTTCGTTTTCCCTTGTATTCTCATTTTCCTGCTTTTAATTCCCCTTTTATCTTTCTGTGTTATTTAAAGTTTTTTTTACTTCTCAATTACTTTCCTGGGTTTAGATCAACTGTGATTACTAATAGAGCTGCCAACACTAACACATTCCAGAAACTTATTGTCTGGAAACCCGTTTCTTTATTGGGCCTTAAGAATTTCAATCTGTTGTACATCCCAATACTTGCTCTGTACAACTACAACGTGACACCCGTTCTTACCGTCCTTGTGAGCATTCACTCTACACTTCCATCCTCTTTGCACATGCAAGCAACCAATATATACATTACAAATATATTTTATATATTGGTCATCAACCTTACATACTTAAGTATGATACATAATTAGAAAGAGAAATAAATAATAATAAAAATTAAACTCTTAATAATAAATAATTTTTTTTTAAAAACTATGTATTTACAGTTATATGAATGGCAGGAAACATATATATTTATAATTATACTTATTACCAGAAAATAAATTGCTTCTAGCTTCACACATTTTGACTAGGAAAATGTCCATATTCAAGCAATTAGCTTGATTTGTAAACATGTTCCAGCATGCTAATTGACCTCTAATTGCCTTAAAGAGTTTTCTGGAAACAGCATTTTTCTGAAATGTTCCCAGTGAATACATTTGGTCAGAATGTATACCCATTCCTCATTCCCTCATAAAATAGACAGATTTTTTCCTACCAGAACCTATTTTTGGAACCTTTCAACTTCCCAGACTAAACCAAAACATTCTCCTAGAACAACCATTATAGTCTCTTTTACCCAGGTTAATTTAATTTCATTCCATAGACTCATATGACTGTGATGTTACAGGTTTGTTAATGGTCATCATATCTATACTTTATTAGCAATACAGTATTAACTTGTACACATTATAACGGTGTATTTTTATTGTCCATATGCTAAAAATTGGGTCAGAAAGAATATTTTATTTTGAAGTTTGCTTTTTGGAAATCACTGGTAAAATGTTTGTTTCACCAGAATTTATGGGAGCTATATTATATATTGATAAAGAAAAATATGTGAAGGTGCGAGAAGCAACAATGTAGGAGTTGAAAAACAGAGTGTAGACCTCTGCATTGAAGTTTTCCTTAAAATGTTTCAGGAAATGTTTCTGTAAGCACATGTTAAAATGAGAAAAACTGTCTGTTGTGAAAAATCTGAAGGTTCCTAACAAACAGAATAGTGTCAGATAACTGGTTTCATCAGTATGTCAATGCACCTTTGCAAATATTGGATAGGATTATATGTGGTTCTCTAATAAAAATTAGTTCTACTAATTTGTAGATATCAGTACCCAGAATATTGAGACGGGCACTTCCAGAACTTGAACCCTCTAGGCAATTATCGTTGCCATCTGAATTAACTGTATGTATGCATATTATACATTGTTGCTTAGATTAAGTTTACATACTTATTTCATATATTTTTCTCAACACACATGTCTGACAATGTATATCTAAAATGTACGAATGTTCTATTCAATAGAAATACCAAAGTGTTGCTGCAGAGGTTTATTGCCAGAGAAGCAATAAACATCTAAGGTTCCTTTTATGTTAGGCAGGGCAAGTTACCTGCCTCTCTCTTTGTAATCACTCATGTAAAGTCGCCCTAAGACCATTATTTTGTTGGAGTGAGGAATCTTAAGAATTCTTTTAGAGGAGCAAACCAGCCATCATATCTTAAGTTTTGAAGGTTGCATTGGAAAGTAGCATAGCTTATAAGAGGGATGATATGTGGATTCGGGTACTACCAGGCCCTAAGTCCAAAGGGCGTAGCGCACGCACTACATCACAGAGGTCTGTGTGCCCAGTGGTTTTTTGCATTAGGACGGTACCTTGTTTCCTAAACCGACCAGCCATTCGGCTACTTGCGATTACGTCGCCTAAGCGCACCGAGTGAACTGCAGCTTCAAAAGCCGAGCGCACCCAGCTACCAGAATTTCACTGACTGATAGGTCGTACTAGCTTAGACCTACTCCTTTATAGGGGTGAGTGACCCCAGTATTAAGGAAGCCACCACCGCCTCACAATGACGGTGTTTCCGGCGCACCGGCCCCCAGGGTACACGCCATAGGCACTCCCCTGGGACACACCGCTCTTGCGAGTACTCAATTGCCCGTGAGTTCCGGGTACTACTGCCACGCCGAGTCTAACCCAATCCGGACAATTCCCTTTTGGGAGGGCCTCTCTCAAGTCCGGCCCGGCTTCCTCTAGTAACGCCAGAGGTACCGCGGGCATATACGAGAGTCGAGCTAAGAGAGGTGAGAACAGAGCAGCCATAGATGACAATACAGGAAAACAGTTTGGCGCGATAGAACGGAGTAGCCAAGGATGACAATAGAGAGAAACAGTTGGGTGCGAGACTGATAGCAAGCTAGCAGAAATAGTGACCTACGGAAAGAATTTTTGGAATAATTAAGTTTTGTCCAGCTATAGTCAGTTATTAGTTAATGTCCACTGGTAATCATTTATTAGTACAAAGGATGAAAATCTGGTGTGGAGAACTTTCCTTATAAAAACTGTTGGAGTGGTGAGAGGGAAAAATTCATGTGAGCTTAGTGCCTGTGCTTTGAAGAGCTTCTTAAGATTTCCTCAATAAAACATTTCCAGGTTGTGAACCCTGAGCCTCCCAGAACAATTGAATAAATCAAGGCTGTTATCATCAGAACAAGTGTATTCTGTCCACAGCCACCTTTCTATCTCCTTTTCCCTCGAGACAAGAAATTTGTTTCCAAAATACCAGCTTAACACGAACCGGAGCATCGAGGAAACCCCAGCATTCAGGCATCATCAAAGGAGCCTTGAGTGGGCAGAGAAGAAAGTCTACACATGATCCATTAAGATTAACCGAATTCTTGGTTAATCCAACACATCATCCATACTTCTGCACCCCCACTCACCATTGTTGAACTGCTCAAAAAGGTTTTCCCAGCTGTTAGCTGTTTGTAACTGTAAGAAACTGCTACAACATTTGTACTGCATTTTTGTGAATCTAATGCTCATTCCAAATTTTAAATTCTGTTTTCTGACAAATGTAATGCGCATCTGAGTTGAGCACCTGTGAAATTACCAAATTTCTGTAATGTGTGCCTACTTCCATGGTTATTGGAATAAAGCATTACATTTTGTTTGAGTCTTGCTTCATATAACATCTTTCATTGTTTGTCATTCATCTTCAGATAAATTTTAATGCAATTTGTGCCTAACCACTCCATTCAAGTAGGGGTATATTTGTAATAAATTCCAATTTTAATACAATACCAGAACCCAAGTCTTCTGGATATTTCAGTAGGAAACTGCAGATGAGCCGAAGACAAGGATTCAGAAATTTCAGAAATTAGTTAATAAGCAAAATTAAAGGAAAATGCATTGAAAAGATATAAGTACTTAAGTGATGTAATTTAGGATATTATGAAATTAGCCACAAAGGTCAGGAGGAAAAATGTAAATTTAACTGTAATGTTATTTGTTGAAATAAATTCACTCACTCACTCCCTCACTCACTACAACCGTTGTCTTGCTGTTGATGTACTGGAAACTCTTGCTACAACTTAATTGGAAACTTCTTATTTCTAAGTAAAGTATACTATTTCTATTCATATTGGAATTATAATAACTAGTTTTAGGTATATTTTAAAGATTTTTTTAGTCATACTCCTCATTAGTTGGTGTGAGGTTTGTAATATGAATCAGATAGAAAAAAATTTATGTCACTATTGATACTTGAATTGTACAACTTGTTCTACTGTGTCATTGCTCTTCCTTGCCATGTCTGGTTGTAACTATGAATTTGTCCCTTCTGAGTACCCTATATATCTCTAAGGTTATCTATTACAAAGATGCCACTAAGAGGACTCATGCTTCATAGTCAACCACATTCTTAGGGTCTAATAGGCCAGTTAATCAAACATCTGTAAATAATTAACCTTAGAAGTATCCAAAATATATAGATTCAAAAGTGGAAGATTTGTTATGATATAACAGAGCATAATAGTTCAGATAAAAGAGCATTGCCACAGTAAGCTAAAACATCCATTGTTCAAGTACTATTCCAGATTTAAAAGTTTGTTGGTCCTGGAGATCTAATGGTAATTTAGGTCATGGGTGTCCAAACCCTGCAAATTTCAATAAATTTTTAACAGCATAAACATCCAAAGTATGGCTCTTTTGGAAGGAAAGTAAACCGTTGGTCCCATGTTGTAGATTTATGGCATGCAAAAGAGCCTTAAGCCTGAAAGAAGAAATCTCCAAGCAAAATTTATCTGCTGTTTCATGTCCTAAATGAATGTGATGCTGTTGACCAAATATATTGAACTGTATCCTAAACTTAGGTATTCATTTTTTTTACACTAAACTCCACTTACTTACATAAAAGTAACATGCGTTTCCGGAGAATCTCACCCATCTTCAGTTTCTCACTGAACCGCCATTATTCGAAATGATGGCTGGACACCCAGAAGTTTCTGTGGTAGCCTCTGTTGGTTGAAGTAAGAAATTGCCGAGTTCATCTATAGGAGGAAACTCGAAATTCGTGAGGTTTTCTCTATTTTTTAATATGAAAATTTTTTCCCAAGTGGATAACTCCAATGGGTTGTGAAGATATTTCAGTAGTTTAATTTCCAGTTTTATTTCATGGTTTTTGGTCTAAAAGTGAGCTGCTACAGCTCATTTATCCACCTGTTTAAACTGAATATTCCTAAAATGTTCTTTCCTCCAAATTTCCAAATTTCTCTTTGTTTTGCCTATGTAGCTCTGTTCACAATCTGCACATTTTATTTCGTAAATTCCTAATTTCTGTTCTGTTGATATGGGGTCTTTTACTGTACAACCTAATAAATTCTTGATGTTGTATCTGTTCTCTGGGGCTAACATTATTCCATGTTCTTTGAAAATTTTTTGAACTTATTGTGTTAAATTGAATGGTAGGTGAAACTTTTGAATTTGTATTCTTCTTTTGTGTTTTCCAGTGTGGAAACTTTTTGTCTTTAAGATTTACTGATAATTTTTATCACTGTGTCTTTGTTGAAAAATGGCAAATACAGACATGGACAATTCACAACTTATAATGTAAACTTTAACAATACAAAACGGTAGATTAAAACATATATAAAATTACAAATCTAAAAAAGATACATTGCGGCCAACATTAACTTCCTAAATGGCAAATACAGACATGGACAATTTCACAACTTATAATGTAAACTTTAACAATACAAAATGGTAGATTAAAACATATATAAAATTACAAATCTAAAAAAGATACATTGCAGCCAACATTAACTTCCTAAGAAGAAAAGTCACACCTATATTTATGAGGAAAACCGTTAAAATAAATAATAGCATATACCAGAAGGCAGCAGAAACAAAGGTAATTGAAATTGATAAGAGCTTACAGTATAAAAGACTCCATGAAATAGACTTAGATATTTATGATCTGTATTTAAAACTAACGAAAAAACTAGGATTTCACATATGGGAAAATTTACTACACCACCCACATCAAAATTTGAATGTACAAATGAAAACCAAAATTCAGAAATTAAAAAAGAAACTCCAGAACTTACAAAAATATCAAATAAAAATGGTTCCACCCTCACGCACACACACAACAGATAAAATAGTTAATCTTTCAAGTGCCACATTTTCCAAAAATGAAATCAATCTCCTATACAAAGGCATAAAAACTTGTATAAATTTCTCAAACAATATAGATTACATAGCCGACATAGACATAGCCACCCAACAACTAAAGGAAAGAGAAAAATCGTTTGTCGAAAGTATATGCAAAAACATTTTAGAGAACATAAAAAACCAAAAGAAATCAATAAACTACAGAACGTCATCAAAAAAACTAAAAAAAAACCAATAATATACATAAAAGCAAAGGTATTAAAATAGCCATTTTATATGAAAAAGAATACATAAATAGAGTTGAAAGTTAAAGGGACGAGACTATGAACCAATTGTAAAGAATCTGCTCAATAAATGCAATAAAATGTTAAACAAAACATTAAATGAAGTCAAAACACTATCCACTACTGAAAAACAGAATATCACACACAGTAATCCAGTACTACCCAGGCTTTATGCACTACCTAAAATATATAAAAATGATAACAGCATGAGACCAATAATAAACAATATCAATTCACCCACATACCAAATAGCAAAAAATTGATCAAAGTCTTCAAGTCTTTTAAGAGATTCCAAAGTTTGAGCATTAAAAATTCAGTTGATCCAGTCAATAAACTTAAAAATAGCAGAATTACGACTGGAGATATAATGGTTCCATTTGATGTAAAAGCCTTTATCCCAAGCATACCTATAAACTTATGCTTATACTGAAGAAATGGTTAACATCAATAAATTTAAAACAGAAGAAATAGAAGACTTATTAAAGCTTACTAATATTTGTATTAAACAAAATTTCTTCAGCTTTAACAAAAAAGTATTACCAACAAGTTTCAGGCCTAACTATGGGAAACCCTTAACCTTTTCTAGCAGAGTTATTCATGAGTTCATTTGAAACACATATCACAAAAGCCTTCCCTTTAATTTTCAAGTCATGGTATAGGTATGTGGATGACATTTTTGCAATAATACCAAAGAAACGCTCAATAGATGTCCTGAAACTTCTTCATTTGTAACATGAATCTATACAATTTACCATAGAAGAAGAAAGAAATGGGTGGCTACCATTTCTAGATTTAAAAATTATAAGAAATGGAGATTGTTTGAATTTTGGAATTTACAGAAAACTACATAAAAATGAGAGTTATAATCCCATTCCACATCAATATGCAGTGTTTCACAGTTTCGCACACAGATTGATGAATATTCCACTCACAGAAGCAGAGTACAAAATAGAATACAAACAAATAATAAAGACAACTATAATCAATGGTTTCAACAAAGACACAGTGATAAAAATTATCAATAAATGTAAAAGACAAAAAGGGATAAGGGAAGCTTCCACACTGGAAAACAGCAAAGAAGAATACAAATTCAAAAGCTTCACCTACCATCCAATTTACCACAAGTGCAAGAAAATTTTCAAAGAACATGGAATAATGTTAGCCCCAAAGAACAGATACAACATCAAGGATATATTAGGTTGCACAGTAAAAGACTCCATATCAACAGATAGAAATCAGGATTACGAAATAAAATGTGCAGATTGTGAGCAGCGCTTCATAGGCAAAACAAAGAGAAAGTTGGAAATTTGGAGGAAAGAACATTTTAGGAATATTCGGTTTAAGCAGGTGGATAAATCAGCAATAGCAGCTCACTTTTAGACCAAAAACCATGAAATAAAACTGGAAATGAAACTACTGAAACATCTTCACAACCCATTGGAGTTATTCACTTGGGAAAAAAATTTCATATTAAAAAATAGAGAAACCTAAAGAATTTCGAGTTTCCTCCTGTAAATGAACTCAGCAATTTCTTACTTCAACAACAGAAACATCCGGGTATCCAGCCATCATTTCGAGTAATGGCGGTTCAGTGAGCAACTGAAGATGGGAGAGATTCTCCCAAAAGGCGTCTTACTGTTATGTAAGTAAGTGGAGTTTAGTGTAAAAAAAAATGAATACCTAAGTTTAGGATATATTACCACTCCATTGTCAACAGCTTCATAAGTGTAATATTTATCTGTCTTTAAGTAAACAAATGAACTTCAAAATTGCTCTATCTGACACTATTTCCATATAATAAATATATTTGCATATATAAATATATATGTATATTTATTTTAATTAAATGCCTGTGACATTGTTATGTATTTTATGTAAGGGTAAATCTATTTCAAATGCAGAATGAAAAATAAATTTTCAAACATGGTGGCATGGATTTTGCTAATTTTTTGTATATTTGTAAGGCAAGTAAAAATTAATTTGTTTTAATTTTAACCATCTATTTTTATTATACACATTGTTTAAAATGCCAAAAGTATTCATAGTGTTTAAATAACCAACATATTTAAATCATATCATACATATCTATACTGATGTCATTTTAAAGCTTAAAAATAGGGCTTTCATTTAATATCTAACATGAGACCATTATAGATTTTTTTTCACTATTGACTGCTTAATATTTTTAATTTTCAGAGAAACAACATTTTTGAACAATCTTAAAAACATTGTACATTATGGTACATGTCTTCTAGCTACTTAGTCTATGTTTCCAGTTGGTATCTCAATGGATTATACAAAATTAAATTTTTCTTTTTTGCAGTGACAAGGAATTAAATACTTCAGGTTCATTTTTGTACTATTTCTGTAAATAAAAATTATGTGGTGAACTTTAAATAAATCTTATAAAATTTATGATTTGATTTATTATATATTGAAGTTTGAGGGAGGTAAAGAGTGCTGTAGGATAGGAGTATCTATCTGGTCCTTTGACTTTAAACCTACTCAGACCTGCTTGATCATGTGCTCTTTCTCTCATCTTTCCTCACACTCAGATGAGAACTTTTGTTTTTTATTTGCACTTCAATTTGTTGGAATAGGGCTTATTTATCCTTCAAGTTTTATGTGATATTGTGTAGCCCATTATAATAGAAAAGTATTTTTTTCTTAAGTGAAGCTTCTTTGTGAAGTTAAATTAATCAGGTTTGTGATAAGATTTATTTCATTTTTAAATATGGAGGGGAATAGGTGTCAAAAAACTGTTGCAATGCTTTTATGGGGGAGGGGGGCATTGGGTTAGTAAAGACTTGAGAAAAGTGTGGTTTCACTAAATCATGAAATCAGACCACACATGAAAATATGCATTTCATGTAGGTTGCAGCTGGGAAAGAGAAAGAGTTCACAAGAGTACCCTCAAAAGGAAATAAATTCCTGCTGAGGAATTAGATATTCAAAGTTCTAGTCATATTTAGAAGATTCAGCTTGTGGACCAGATGCAGCTATAAGCTACTTAAATTCCTCTTTGACCTACCTTGGTGAATCTCCAGTTAGTAAGAGGAAACAAAGTTTTAAGAAATATTTCAAACAAAAGATTAAGAGGGCCTATAAAGAGTCATTGCTTATTTACAATGAATCAAAGGAGGAAATTCAGTGGACAATTTTTCATTTGAAATTAAGTCCACAGAGAATTATGTTGAGAGTTTTCAGCAAAGCTAAATGTATTGAAAAAGCATGATTTCATCATTAAACATCTGTATTCTTCCAAAGAAAGAAAATTGAAATTTGCCCTAATTAAACTGTGATGACATGTGATCTTGCTGGAAACTGTTAATTTATTGTACAAAAAGAAGCCCAAACATTCCATTGGAACAAATTAATGGCAACTGTTCATCCATTTGTAGTGTACTACAAAGAAAATCATGAACTGAAACATAAAGAGTTTTATGTTTAAGGAAGGTGGGAATCCACACAGTGAAACTATTGTGAATCTTATTTTGATTTAGAGTAAAATACTAAAAATCATGTCAACCCATTAAAACTCTCTTGAATTTTCACAAACACACTTATTAAAAGTAATTTTGGGACATGTTTCTTGAGGCCACTTGCTCACATTGTCAACCAATTGATGACTGACAAGTCAATTAAGTAAGGTATGTATGTGGGTTTGCTCTGATGGTCTGTTAATGAACTTAAACAATATGTTGTCTGCTTCCGGTATATTACAATTTATAAGTTTGCATTCATATTTTTTATGTAAATTCTTTTCAATATATTAAGTTCTTTCGGATGTTGGATTGTTTTTAGTACTATTAGATCCTTTTTTTATTTCATGATTTTCATTCTAAAAATGTGCAGCCACTGCTAATTTTTCTATTTGTTTCTATTTAATATTTCTTCAGTATTCCTTTGATCTTATCCCCAGATTTCTCTTTGTTTTTCCAATGTATGTTTTGTCAGAATCTTTGGAACTAATCCTATATATACCCAAACTTTCCTCTTTTTTATTTTTTTGTTTAGTTTTTATTTAGATTCAATAATTTACCAACACTATAGCTGTAATGTAATACTGTTTGAACATTTTTTTAAATTTATGGTTAACATAAGGGTGATATGTGAATTTGTGATAAGTATTTTCCTTAGGTGAAGTACTGAGTGTGGTGAAATGTTTAATTTTCTTTTTATCTTTGAATCTTTTCTTATTTTTTTACCTACCATTTATTCGTTTATTTCAATTTATTTTGCTATGTGTATTATGTATGTATACTCCTTCCTGTGTTTTTCTTCTCTGAGTAGTATATTAACTAACCTATAAGTCATACTATTAAATACTGCTTCCTTGTAGGGTCTGGGGTTAAAACCTTTAGCTTTTATGCAATTGTCAGTATGCGTGTCCTTCCTGTATATACCAAATTCTATATTTTTATTATTTTTCATTATCTTTAGGTCCAGAAAAGGTAGGTATTATTAACTTCAGTTCCCATAGTGAATTTTATTCATTACAGGAAGAATATACCAGCTAATACCAAAGGAGACAAAAAGATTATCCAATATGCTAATTAAAAAAAATGACATTCTTTACCATTAGGTATGAAAACATTTCCAGTTAATTAGAAAGTTAATTGTTATTATGAAAAAGGAAATTTAAATTTTTAATGATACCTTTAAGATGGGCTGAGTAGCTACAACACCTGTACCTATGTGTATACATTACTTTAGAAAATTTAAAAATTATTTTTCTCTGAAAACTTAAATAAAAAATTTAAAATATTCACAATGGTATCATGTTATATATAAAAATGAAAACCCTATTCATAAGCTTTAAATGACACCCTCATGACTGTATCTATCATAATTCTTTAGTAAATATAGTTTTATATATTTGATGGTCAGCAAATTTTCAGAACTTTAGGCATATTTTTAAATTCAATATCTGAAATATGAGTGGTGTAAAAATTCTGAGAATAAAATAGTGAAAAATTCTGAGAATAAATAAACATGACATTGGGTTCTATGCCTTGGTTGATTTGACATTGATTTATGAGTAAGTTTCATTAATTAATTTATTTATGAATTCTATTCTTATTCTATTTGCTCCCTTGATTACTTTAACTGTTGGAGCAAAAGAAAACAAATAGGTATTTTATGTGACACTATATTATAAATATTATTTAAATGAAAATATTTATTACTTCTTCTCAGACAAATATAACAATTAAATTTTTTGCAAATTTGTCCACAATATATTAGATTTTATTCAACATAATAAGCTGCTAAACCACTATATTTTATCTAAGTATGCAGGCTGGAAAGGCATTTGAGACTTTACTCTTAGTGTGAAAAATTTCATTCTGTTTTCATAATTGTTTAAATAAAATTTGCCATTATGCTCTTTATTTCTGAATAATCATTATTTTATTATGCACAATTTTTCACTGCATAATATATACTATGTACAGTTCTGTAGCTACCATAACCAAGAATAAAGTGCTCTTAACTAATTCTTAAATTGTATTACCTGTTCATATTATATTTGCAGCCTCTGGCGGAAGCGCTGCAAACTGTTTACATGTGCTCCTATTGGTGTATCCCCATCATCCTTACTCATAGCAGAATGTAACACTAGCTTAGTCGTGTAGGCATGCTAGCAGAAGCCGCAAATGCTAATGTAAGTATTGCAAATGTGTACAGAATATATAACTTAACAAATTGCATTGTTAATGAGCATAAACAAAATACTGCATACTGTTCAAGTTAAACTGACAGTAACCTCTCTCCTGGCTTATATCATACCAGTTCAGTAACAGTAACAGTTGTATATTGTTTGCAGCACATAGCAGTAAACAACGATAATTCCTTTAAGGGCCATCTGCAAATGGGGAGGGGAAAAAAAAAACAGGTATTATAATTAAAATTAAGATATTGTTTACCATGTAAATATAGATCTTGTTATCAAAGAATTAAATGGACAGTTCCCATTTATGAATTATGCAACTCTAAGCTGTGTAAAGAAAAAAATAATAAAATGAAAAAATCTGGTATTAATTATGAATGAACACATTTTATTAAGAGTTGTATTACTTGTATTAAACATTTGTATAATATTTTATAAACTTTTAATAATGGAGTGCTCCAACAATAACAACAACAACAACAACAACAATAATAATAATAATAATAATAATAATTGAATAAATCACATTTTGCAAATTTATGGGCAATTTAAGAAGCTGCCTTTGAAAACAAATCATTAAGTAGTAATAGTATGCCAGAAAGTAGAAGCACTGAAAAATTTTGCAATTACGATTGTACACAAAGTTAATGAAAAATTTATCTTCTATTTATGTAAACTATAATAAAATTGAACTATTATAATGTCTAAATCAGCCAAGAGTCTTAGATGCATACCATCAAGTTAATGAAGCAAATAAAATAGAAAAGTTCTGGAAGAACAATCCTAAATACTGCAACAATATTTTACACTAAGTCATTTCCATTTTTGAGACATGTTATTCATGAATTGAAGAATTATGTGATTTTTCATGCAGTGCAGATGGTGGTTAATTTGTTTTGGGTAAAATCAGAGATGAAAATGAAGTTTCACTTCTTCACTTATCAGAATGAGCACCAACAATTGATACTTTCTACTAATGAAATGTGCATTGTGCTCTCTCTCATGCCAAGTGGTTGTTTCATGTTGTACAGAAAGGTGAAAAGAAAATTGCTGAAGTCACTATAAGCCTTATTATGAAAGAGGTACTGTGTTCTACCAGATCTGTTAAGTGCCTATAAGCAAGCACAAGGGATTTAAGAACTAGCATTTCATGTTCACAGCAATGAATAGCTCTGAAGAACATTTTTCAGTTCTAGGAGCTATTGATTCTTTGTTCTTTTAACAAAATGGTGATTGGAGTTATATCAGTTCCATATATTATCATTAGGCTTAGGCCTAAGGCATGTCGGGAAACATTAACAGTTGAATTACAATACATATAGCAGCTACAAAAATGTTAAAAGCCCATCAAGCATGAGATGTGTAAAATAAGTGAATTCCTCAACAAATTGGATTTTATGTTCTTTTGTAAAATTAAGGTCTTATTAATTAATGAAATAAGTTATGGCAATACCATGTTAATTAGCATGACACGCTCTAAAGCTAACTAATAAAAGAAAAAATGAACTATATAATTCCCTTCAAAATCACTTGAAAATAAATGTATATTGAGAAATTGCTCTAATTTTTAAAAGTAAAGGGAGCAGAATTAGAATTCTTGCAATCTATAAATAGTACAATAGAGAAATCACATTTTTAGAAATATTCTTATTATTTTTATTATTGAGATGAAATCAAAAATGAATGGTATGCTATTAATTAAATAAAATATATGACCATTGACAGATTAGTATTTATATGTAGCCATGTTTATGAATTGAGCCCCTAATATCAACTTACCCGTACAGCTTGAACCATCCTGGTCAGTCAGCCAACCTCCTTTCATGAACGGCAGCGGAGAAAACGAAGGAATGACTGCATTGATGCGGAAAATTTGTAATATGATTGCAATAAGTACAGGTGGATATAACAGCGTAACGCACAGAAACAATCAACCATGCAAAAAAAAAAAAAAAAAAAAAAAAATTTAGGATGCATGTTAATAGTTACCTGTCTGAAGAAACATTGCAGACAGCAGGCAGCGGAACCTCGAGCGCCTACCTGATTACGATACTGTAATAAGTCACCCTTTTCTGACGTACTATACACAGCGCTGCAATAAAGAAATGCAGCAGTTCAGAGCGTGCAGACAGCAAACCCCGTTATCTACAATTGTAACCCCGCCGAAAAAGACATCTCAAAGCAGACAGATTATATACAATGTGGTACAGTTTTGTAAAGAAGAAAAGTCTTATCATTCCATTAAAGAATGCTCTGGAAAGGACAGCAACGGCAGTGGGGAAAAAGTGAAAGAACGGTATAGAGAATGAGGGTGAGAAATTAAAACTTACTGGAGAAACATTGTCAACTCCTGGCAAAAGCTGCCCACATCCAAAGAAAATTGAACTTGGCGATTTTGAAAAATGTATTGTGCGCAGAACGTCTTTGAAAATTTGTGCAGAGAAAAAAATTCCGACGTTAGAAAACTGCTGAATGCTGTTAGGGAAAAGATACTATTTGAGGAGAAAAAATATACTCTAGCTTCCCAGATATTGTAAATGGCACAAAGGAGTTTGTTATATGGCATGAGCCGTGCAAACCCCAAAGGTTTATTTGCGAAAACCCTAAGCAAAATAATAAATGCTTTACTTGTTAATTACTCTGAAAATTAAAAAAAAAAAAATCTCGGTTAAAATGACAATAGAACTACGCTGTTATTCTATAAAAGGAGACTTTGTTTATTGTGAGTCATGCTCATTATTTACTAAACAGAGGTTCAGCATCTTTTCAATTTGACAAGGCCGATAAAAAAAATTACACACGAAATGGCTCACTCCCTTCTGGAGGCATGTGTTGTTTATGTCTGGAAAAGAAAAGAAACGGTAGCTTGTAATCTGGAATGTGATATAAAGAAATTAACATATGAAAACAAATTCTAGATCCCATAATTAATGTCTCACATTAACATCTAATCTAGCTTTACGAGGTCTTAGAGAAGAATTAGGGAAAGCTCACTTTGGAAGCTTTCGGCTATTTTGGACTGATGCCTAAGTGTGATGCGGTATTATGGACGGATCTGAAAAATACCTCAGTCCAAAAATCCAAAATGAATGAATTCAGCTGTTATCACAGAAAGTAGGGAATGAAATCACGTCTCCACAATTTTTTTCCTATAATTTTGGATACTACATAAGTTGTGAGCAAAAAAGATAAATTAAGTGAAAATTTCAAATGTGTTCATGTAGTTGATTCTTTTGGAAAACCTTGTGAAATAAAAGTAAATGAAAACTTTTTAGGACTTAAATAGACGGAAGGCCATATTGCTGTGTCATTGGAAGCCGAAATTCTATATTCAATGATGAAAAAATGTACCTCATTAGACAAATGCCATGGCCAAGGTTATGACAGTGCAGCGAATATGTCCGACAGCTATAAAGAGTAAAAGAAAGGATTGAACAAAAAACAGCAAAATATGTTCACTTGGCCGCTCATGTTTTGAATTCAGTTCTAAATGTCGCCGTTAGAAGTTTATGTGAAAAGATGTTTTTGGTATAATTGAAAGGCATTATTTGTTTTTCAGTCAAAGTACAAAGCGATGGTAAATGTTTTCGTTACTTTCTTATTCTTTAGAAATCCTTTTCCTATACATTGGTAATCAAAATTGGACTCAATAAAAGCTCTAAGACATTGTTATTTAAATGTTATGAAAGCACTAACTACAATAGTGATGAAATCAAAATATACCAACGACTGTAATGCAGCCAGTCTCTTAAAAACAAATGGAATTTTAAATTTGTTTTTCAAGCAGTGCTTTCCCAAATACTTGAATCTGTTAATTTGGCATAAAAATTACTGCAATCTAACGACATTGATCTTTCTCGAACTTCATTGTTACTCCAAACCGCAGCAAATTTGGCCAATTCTGAATACAGAAACAATTTCTAGGAAGCATTTATGTCCAGCAAAACATTGAGGGGTTGACGAAAAATTGGAAACAAGAGATTCTGCAAAACTAAGAATATTTTTGATGAACGTTTGTCTGTTTGATGCTGAAAAATATTTTCTATTGAATGTTTTTCACGTTACATTTGATATTACCATTGTTAAATAAAAATTAGGTTCAATTCTATGAAATGTTTAGATGATCTGTTCGGTGTACTCATCCCATAATTTCTGTCTACTGCAAAAAATTGAGAATTGCATAGTAAAGCACAGCATTTTTCAATGCAGTGCGTTGAAGACTTAACAGAAAATTTCTCATTTTAGTTAGACTGCTTCAAAAGTGCGTTAAAGACGAAATAAAAAACAAAAGGTCCAGACGTTTGCACCGCTTTCATTTTATTTCTTTCTGTACCTGTAACTATTGCGTCAGCTGAGCTATCCTTTTCAAAATTAAAACTAATAAAGACATTTTTATGTACAACCGCGTCACAAGCACTATTAAGTGGACTTGGTATTTTAAGTATCGAGCATGAGAGAGCACTAAGAATTGAGTGAAAAAGTGCAAACGTTTGCTTCAAAGAGTACTAGAGTCTTCGCCGCTTCCAATAATCCTTAAGGATTCTACATATTACAGTGTGCCTGTGCCATATTTTGAAGGAAAACTGTGTACCGTGTATCTAGGCATCTATGCTATTTTAATTCCTAATTTAATAATAATAATAATAATAATAATAATAATAATAATAATAATAATAATAATAACAATAATAATAATAACCTCAAGCCTGAAAGAGAGCTCTCTGAACAAAATTTGTCGGCCGTTTCACGGCCTGAGTAAATGGGACGCTGATGACCTGAGATGTTAAAGAGCGTCCGTAAACAAATCAAAAAAAAAAAAAAAAAAAAGCGTTCTTTGCTTAATCATTTTTTGTTGCAAATAACTGTACTTCTGTCATTGGTATTGTTGATAGTCTTAGTCTTCTCACTCTGAAAAGAGATTTTTATTTCATGAACTTTTTTTTTCAGAAAACCGTGTTTTTTCCTTCATTAATTTTTCTTGCTGATTTTAAATTTTATATTTTGATCATAAGAAACGCCATTAAAAATGTTTTATTTTTCTTCATTATTTTTTTTTTTTGCACATATCTCTTTCTCTTTCATTTATCTTGTTTAATAGACTTAGAAAGGAATATTTACACCGAAAGAAATACTTATAAACATCGTTTCAATCTCACTCTGAAAAGCGTTTTTTTTATGAAACATTTTTTTTATAAAAAAGCGTGTTTTTTCCTTCAAAATTTTTTCATGCCGATTTTAAATTATAATTTTTGATCATAAAAAAGTCTTAAAAACGCTATACTTATATTAATTAGTTTCTTGCAGATATTTATTTGTTGATCATACGCTTAGAAAGTAATATTACATTGAAAAAACACGAAAATTCATAAAAATGAATCCTTTCAATCTCACTCTGAAAAGCGTTTTTTTTTCCATGAACAATTTTTTTGAAAAAAAAAGCATGTTTTTCTTCTTCATAATTTTTTCTTGCTGATTTTAAATTTTATTTTTTGATCATAAAAAACGCCTTTAAAAACGCTTTATTTTTCTTGATTAAGTTTCTTGCGCATATCTATTTCTTGATCATGCATCTTGTTTCGTTGGCTTAGAAAGTAATATAACACTGAAAATACATGAAAATTGATAAAAATAAAACCTTTCAAATTCACTCTGAAAAGCGTTTTTTTTTTCATGAAAATTTTTTTTGAAAAAAAAGGCGTTTTTTCCTTCATAATTTTTTCTTGACGTTTTTAAATTTTATTTTCAGATCATAAAAAAGCCTTTAAAAACGCTTTATTTTTCTTCATTTCTTGCAGACATCTATTTCTTGATCACATATCTGGTTTCATAGGCTTAGAAAGTAATATAACTATTGAAAAAACACGAAAATTGATAAAAATAACAAACCTTTCAATCTCACTCTTAAAAGCGGTTTTTTTCATGAAATTTTTTTTTGAAAAAAAGCATACTTTTTCCTTCAAAATTTTTCCTTGCCGATTTTAAATTTTATTTTTCATCATAAAAAAAGGCTTCAAAAACACTTTACTTTTCTTCATGAAGTTTTTTGCAGAAATTTTTTTTTTCTCGTTCAATTATTTTGTTTAATAGGCTTAGAAAGGAATATAACACTGAAAAAACACGAAAATTGATAACAATAAAAAACCTGTGTATCTCACTCTGAAAAGCGTTTTTTTTTCATGAAAAATTTTTTTTGAAAAAAAAATCGTGGTTTTTTCTTCAAAATTTTTTCTTGCCGTTTTTAAATTTTATTTTTCATCATAAAAAACGCCAAAAAACGCTTTATTTTTCTTCATGAAGTTTTTTGCAGAAAATTTTTTTCTCTTTCAATTATCTTGTTTCATAGGCTTAGAAAGGAATATAACACTGAGTGAAACACGAAAATTGATAAAAATAAAAAACCTTTCACTCTCACTCTGGAAAGCGTTTTTTTCTTCATGAAAAATTTTTTGGAAAAAAATCGTGTTTTTCCTTCAAAATTTTTCTTGCCTATTTTAAATTTTATTTTTCATCCTAAAAACGCCTTCAAAAACGCTTTATTTTTCTTCATGAAGTGTTTTGCAGAAATTTTTTTTTCTGTTCAATTATCATGTTTAACAGGCTTATAAAGGAATATAACACTGAGAGAAGCACGAAAATTGATAAAAATAAAAAAAAAACCTTTCAATCTCAATCTGGAAAGCGTTTTTTTATGAAATTTTTTTTGAAAAAAAAAGCGTGTTTTTTCCTTCAAAATTTTTTCTTGCGGAAATTAAATTTTATTTTTCATCGTAAAAACGCCTTCAAATACGCTTTATTTTTCTTCATGAAGTTTTTTGCAGAATTTTTTTTTCTCGTTCATTTATCTTGTTTCATAGGCTTAGAAAGGAATATAACACTGAAAGAAACAGGAAAATAAAAAAACCTTTCAATCGCTCTGAAAAGCGTTTTTTTTCTTGAAATTTTTTTTTATAAAAAAGCGTGTTTTTCCTTCAAAATTTTTTCATGCCGATCTTAAATTATAATTTTTGATCATAAAAAAGTCTTAAAAACGCTATACTTATATTAATTAGTTTCTTGCAGATATTTATTTGTTGATCATACGCTTAGAAAGTAATATTACATTGAAAAAACACGAAAATTGATAAAAATAAATCCTTACAATCTCACTCTGAAAAGCGTTTTTTTTATCAAAAATATTTTTGAAAAAAAAGCATATTTTTTCCTTCATAATTTTTTCTTGCTGATTTTAAATTTTATTTTTTGATCATAAAAAACGCCTTTAAAAACGCTTTATTTTTCTTGATTAAATTTCTTGCAGAATGAAAAAAATTTTTGAAAAAAAAAACGTGTTTTTTCCTTCATAATTTGTTCATGCCGATTTTAAATTTTATTTTTTGATCATAAGCCTTAAAAACGCTATATTTTGCTTCATTAGTTTCTTGCAGATATCTATTTCTTGATCATACGCGTAGAAAGTAATATAACATTGAAAAACACGAAAATTTATAAATATAAATCCTTTCAATCTCACTCTAAGCTTTAGCACAATCCGTCTGCCTCACAACTAAAACACCACAACCACCCTACAACCTTCATTCCATTTCTGCGGTTAAACCCGCTCTGGAACGCTCTGGGGCCAGACTTACCCTGGCGGGTATGTCCGACCCTGTTCGCCGAAGAGGCAGTTCGTGCTCGATGCCGGAGGGAGCGAGCGAGCAAATATGGCAGGCTGGGTTAATGCTCAGCCTGTGTGTTTTTGCTGCGTACCTACCCTGTGTGGGTTTAACCGTAGAGATGGGATGAAGGTTGTAGGGTGGTTGTGGTGTTTTGGTTGTGAGGCAGACGGATTGTGCTAAAAAAAAAACCGCAGAACTGGCTATTAGCACTATTCACTAACACTAGTACAATTTCACGGTTTTTATGTAATTTGAATTAGAAAAAGCACTAATGTTGCTTCAGGGAGCAACAAATACACTTCTTTTTAGAGGGAGGTCCCTCTTGATTGTATTTCACTATCACTGTCACTTCACGCTAAGTCGAAGGCTGCAGCAGGTTTCTTTAAGGTGGAAAGTGTGGCTGACCACAGTCAATGCGACTTAACCTGCGTTCCCTAAGGTCCGCCACCGAACGCAGATAGGCGCTTGGGGGAGGGGGGGGGGGCCTGGGAGGCTTCAACCCGCAGAACTGTCACTTAGCACTATTCACTAACACTGGCACAATTTCACGGTTTTTATGTAATTTGAATTAGAAAAAGCACTAATGTTGCTTCAGGGAGCAACAAATACACTTCTTTTTAGAGGGAGGTCCCTCTTGAATGTATTTCACTATCACTGTCACTTCACGCTAAGTCGAAGGCTGCAGCAGGTTTCTTTAAGGTGGAAAGTGTGGCTGACCACAGTCAATGCGACTTAACCTGGTTCCCTAAGGTCCGCCACCGAACGCAGCTAGGCGCTTGGGGGAGGGGGGGGGGCCTGGGAGGCTTCAACCCGCCGAACTGTCACTTAGCACTATTCACTAATACTGGCACAATTTCACGGTTTTTATGTAATTAGAATTGGAAAAAGCACTAATGTTGCTTCAGGGAGCAACAAATATACTTCTTTTTAGAAGGAGGTCGCTCTTAAATGTGTTTCACTATCACTGTCACTGCACGCTAAGTCGAAGGCAGCAGCAGGTTTGTTTAAGGTGGAAAGTGTGGCAGACCACAGTCAATGCGACTTAACCTACGCTCCCGCAGATGTCATTCCTCTGGACCTTGAGCTCCTCATCCGCCGCTCCTGGCACGCCCGTAGACTCTATCAGCGTCACCGCACGCCACATCATCGAGCTTTGTTAAGAACCTTGCGCCTTAGAACTTGGCGGCGCAAGGCCCGCCTTCGTGAGCACAAAAAGCTCGCGTGGGAGGACAATTGCTAGACAGAACTTGATCGATGGCGACGTGTGGAGGATTGCTAAGAACGTCCGTGGCCAAAGAGACAAAGCCTCCCGACCAATCCATGGCACCCGGGGCCTCGTGTATGATCCTCGAGCCAAAGCCAATGCGCTCGCAGATTATTTGGAACGTCTTTTTAGGCCGAGAGTTGACGCCCAGGACGACACCTTTTTAAGTCAGGTTCGTCGCGACGTCCGCAGATACTTTCGACGGCTGCCGGATGAAGACGACTTACGGATTCCTATCTTCCACCTTCATGAAGTCCAGGGAGCAATCCTGCGCCTCAAACCCAAAAAGGCTGCTGAACCAGACGGGTTAACGCCCCTCATGCTCCGCAACCTTCCTTTCAAGGCTGTGCTCTTTGTCACCAAAGTGTTCAATATGTGCATCAGCATGGGCCACTTTCCACGGGAGAGGAGGGATGCACGAGGGATATGCATATTGAAGCCAGGCAAAGACGCAACCCACCCCTCCAGTTACCGATCAATTAGTCTCCTGTCTACACTCTCAAAAGTGCTTGAGAGATTACTTCTTGCCCGTATGCTGGGCACTCTACCATCCAACAGTTGCTGAGGGTTGTGGAGGCCTCAGCCCTGGGTTTCCAGGAGGGGTCTTGACACTAGCGATATCTTTGGATGTGGATAAGACCTTATCGACGACCTGGCACGCCGGGCACCTATACAAACTTATCCAACTGGAGCTTCCCTAACACTACATACAACTCGCACTTTCAAAGTAGCGGTGGCGGGAAACACTTCGACACTAAGACCGATACGCGGCGGAGTCCCCGAAGGCTCTGTTCTATCCCCAATTCTGTTGAACGTATACATGGCAGACTTTCCACATGCAACAGACGTCAACACTGCCCAATACGCGGATGACGTCTTACTATACAAAAGAAATAGAAACCTACCTAGAGCTTTCACTCCCATACTAAGACTACTACACCCAATCGAATGGTGGCGTAGTCGTTGGCGAATGTCAGTCAACCCGGCAAAGAGCAACGCCATTATTTTCACAAAACGCCGCGTAACCGCAAACGCCCCGACATTTACATACAGACGGTAAATATTCAGATGGAACAACTCCATAACCTACTTGGGGGTGCACCTAGATAAAGGTCTAACCTTCAGGGAACACACTGCCAGGACTGCCCTTAGGGCACAGGGAGCAATCGCTCAGCTTTTCCCTATTCTCAGTTCCAAGGCTGTGCCAGTTCACCTGAAATTACACCTTTTAAAATCCCTGGTCATCCCTGTCATGCTATACGCCTGTGATATCTGGGTATGGCAGCTGGCAGTTGGCTCGCACTTTTGCAAAGAGTACAGAATAAAGGACATAGGACCATTTATTCTGTATATCGCAACTTTCCAACTAGGATACTACACGAGAGTTCTTCCCTCCCATACATCGAGGAGCAAATCAGCCGCCGGGCATCAAAATTCTACGGCAAATTACCGTTTCATGAGAGCGCTCTCGTTCAATCACTTGGCAGCTACCCCTGTCGCAATAGCATTAAGCCCAAATTCAAGGTGCCACGCCTAGCGTGCGGCCACCTCGGATAACAAAGGGGCACAACCTAGCGACAGAAGTAAACATTCCAGACCCCCTCCAAAGACAAACAGCAAATTAACAACAGCAAAATCAGATGACGATATGCTCCACAATACAGTGAACAACACGCGCATATCGTGCAAACTCCAAGGATGACCTATCTCCCCGTTCCAACAAGGATTAGCTTTTTCTGCACAATCCATCCACCTTAAAACCAAATCAGCACTTTCACCCTACAACCCCCATCCCGTCTCTGCGGTAAAACAAAACACAGGGTAGGGACGCAGCAACTATACACAGGCTGAGCATTAACTTCAGCCTGCCAGTTTGCTTCGGCTTCGGCTCGCTCGCTCGCTCTGCATATCGCTGCTTTCCAACTAGGCTACCAGTGACTGAGGGTTGTGGAGGCCTCAGCCCTGGGTTTCCAGGAGGGGTCCTTCACACCAGCGATATTTTTGGATGTGGAAAAGGCCTTCTCGACGACCTGGCACGCCGGGCTCGTATACAAACTCATCCAACTGGAGCTTCCCAAACACTACATACACTCATACACTCATACCTCAAGCACCGCACTTTCAAAGTAGCGGTGGCGGGAAGCACTTCGACACTAAGACTGATACGTGGCGGAGTCCCCGAAGGCTCTGTTCTATCCCCAATTCTGTTGAACTTATATATGGCAGACTTTCCACACGCAACAGACGTCAACACTGCCCAATACGCGGATGACGTCTTACTATACCAAACAAATAGAAACCTACGCAGAGCTTTCACTCCCATACAAAGACTACTACACCTAATCGAAGGGTGGCGTAGGCGTTGGCGAATGTCAATCAACCCGGCAAAGAGCAACGCCATTATTTTCACAAAACGCCGCGCACCCGCAAACGCCCCGACATCTACATACAGACCGCCTATGGTGCCTCAGTAGTAAAAACGGGCGTTAAACACTACTCAAAAAAAAAATCTACATACAGACGGTAAATATTCAGATGGAACAACTCCATAACCTACTTGGGGGTGCACCTAGATAAAGGTCCTACCTTCAGGGAACACATTGTCGGGACCGCCCATAGGGCACAGGGAGCAATCGCTCAACTGTTACCTATACTCAGTTCCAAGGCCATGCCAGTTCACCTGAAATTACACCTTTTCAAAGCCCTGGTCATCCCTGTCATGCTATACGCCTGTGAAATCTGGGGTATGGCAGCTGACAGTTGGCTCGCACTTCTGCAAAAGGTGCAGAATAAAGGTCTTAGGACCATTTATTCTGCATATCGCTGCTTTCCAACTAGGCTACTTCATGAGAGTTCTTCGCTCCCGAGGAGGAAATCAGACGCTAGGCATTTGAATTCTACGCCATTTTACCTAATCATGAGAGCGCTCTTGTTCGATCACTCGGCAGCTATTCCTGTCGCTTTTCCCTGGACTTCATGAGGGTGGAAGATAGGAATCTGTAAGTCGTCTTCATCCGCCGGCCGTCGAAAGTATCGGTGGACGTCTCGACGAACCTGACTTGAAAATGTGTCGTCCTGGGGGTCAACTCTCGACCTAAAGAGACGTTCCAAGTAATCTGCGAGCGCATTGGCTTTCGCTCGGGGATCACACACGAGGCCTCGGGTGCCAGGCATTGGTCGGGAGGTTTTGTCTCTTTGGCCACGGAGGTTCTTAACAATGCTCCACACGTCTCCATCGATCAAGTTCTGTCTAGCCATAGTGTCCTCTCACGCGAGCTTCTTGTGCTCACGAAGATGGTCTCTAACTTGGCGGCGCAAGGTCCTTAACATACCTAAATGATGTGGCGTGCGATGACGCTGATAGAGTCTGCGGGCGGCCCAGGATCGGCGGATGAGGAGCTCAAGGTTCAGAGGAATGACATCTGCGGGAGCACAGGTTAAGTCGCATTGACTGTGGTCTGCCACATTTTCCACCTTAAACAAACCTGCTGCTGCCTTCGACTTAACGTGAAGTGACAGTGATAGTGAAATACATTTAAGAGGGACCTCCCTCTAAAAAGAAGTATATTTGTTGCTCCCTGAAGCAACATTAGTACTTTTTGCAATTCAAATTACATAAAAATCGTGAAGTTTCGCCAGTGTTAGTGAATAGTGCTAAGAGCCAGTTCTGCGGGTTGCAGCGTCCCAGGCAGATTGCAGATTATTTAGTGAATTGGGTGCCTTTTTGGCTGTTATAGTACAGCCTTACAGATCATAATTTACATGTCATACAAATTTATACAAATTTTTCTACAAATTATCATATGTAACCCATGCATGGGCGCTCATACGCTCCCATGAGAATAGTTGCATTATGAGTATTTTCAAGGCATGCATTCACTTGTTTACTAGTACATTATGTTTGTTGCTTATCTAGTTTAAATAGTACAATCATAATAACTAACAATAATAACTAATAACTAATATTGACAGTTTTGCGTAGGGCTGAATTTTTGTGTGCGAGTGTATTGTGTTTCAGTAAACGCGGATTCTTTTCTACTTTCTATGTTGAGGTTCACTTTTACGTATTTGATTTATTAGGGGATTCTTGTGCTTTTTTATTTTTGCCCAGGTTGATGTGCAGCGGCCTGTTAGTGTTTGCAGGAATGTTGGTGTGTTTAGCTCGGCGTGGATCTGTGTATTTGGTGTGAGGATGGGGACATTTAGTAGTTTTCGGAGGCATATATTTTGTTGGGTATGCATGGAAAGGACATAAGTGTGGGATGTATTTTCCCATGCTGTGCAAGCATACAGTAGAAATTGCTGTATGAAAGCTTTGAAGAGCACTAACTTTGTTTTTATATGCATCTGCTTGCTTCTAAATATTGATGAACACATGTAGATACGTTGCTTTGCCTTGTGGATCGTGTTCTTGATGTGGTTGTTCCAGGTGAGTTTACTGTCCAGAGTTGTTCCCAAGTACTTTGCAGTTGGTTTGCACTGTAGTGTTTGATTGTTTAATCGAATGCTTATTGTTTTGGATTGCTTAAGGGTTTTCGAAAAATATATTAATTGGCTGTTTGCGGCGTTTATGGAGATTTTACATGTGCCTGCCCAGGTTAAAAATTTGTCAACGTATCTCTGTAGTTCCAATTGATTATATGCAGGATGTGAATTGTGATTATAAATGGCCGTATCGTCGGCATATAATAGGGTTTTGCACTTATGATCACCAGGCACGTCCCGAGTGTACAGGTTGTACAGAAATGGAGCTAGAACGGCTCCCTGTGGTACTCCGGCGTTCATGATGTAAGTTTGAGACGGCTTGTTCCACTTGAACGTAGAAGCGGCGCTCGTGTAAGTAGCTGGCCAGTATGGGGAGGTGGGGCCTCATAGGCGCTATTTGATGATAAAGTTTATACAGGAGGCCATTATGCCAGCACTTATCGAAGGCCGCCTCTACGTTAAGAAATAATGCCAGCGTGCTGCAGTTGTTATTATACTCAGTGCTGATGTCGTCTGTTATTTTGAGTATTTGTAGTTCTGTGGAGTGGCCTCTACGAAATCCAAATTGTTGTGAGGGAAGGGCATTTTGCTCGGGAGTGTGGTGTTGGATCTGGCGAAATATAAGTTTCTCCAACACCTTGCCCATGCATGGGAGGAGGCTGATGGGCCTGTAAGCTTCAGGGTGGTGCCGGTTTTTGCCTGGTTTAGGAAGCATTACTTTGGCCTCCTTCCATGCATGAGGAAAGTACTGGAGTTTGAGGCAGGAGTTTAGGAGCTGAGTGAAGTGTACAAGGGATTTCCTTGGCAGGTTTTTGAGGTCCTCATTTCTTATGTTATCCGGTCCTGGTGCCTTTTTATTTGGTAGATTGCGTATGGTGTTGTATAATTGTAGAGGAGTTATTGCAGGTATGTCTTGTGTAGGCTGTTGATTTTTCCACACACGTGTCCAATTTGTTACCAATGTGTCGTGGGTAGCATTCCGAGCAGGATTTTCTGTGTATTTTGAATATAAGTGTTCGGCAAAGAGTTGGAATTTTTCTGCAGGGGAGTAGATTGGGCCTTGTGGAGCGTGTAGTGCCTGAGCTCGGAGGTCCTCCGCAGCAGAGGTTTTGTAGGCTCGCAGTAGGTTCCAGAGCGAGGCATCGGAGTGTTTTACAGTTTTTAGCTTATCCTCAAATTGTATTTTCTTGTCTAGTTGTATTTGTTGTCTTATGACGGGCCTAATCCACTGGGGTAGTGTTCGGAATACTTCAAGCCTAGTGGTCCTCCACTGGCGGAGGTATTTCCATCTAATGGCGGCTAGACGTACCACATCTGGTAGGCCTGGGGTGGGGGAGGGAGGGGGTAAGGGAGGTGCATTTTCTCTTTGCTGTTTTTATTGAGGCGGTAAAGTTGGCTATGTCTTCTTCGAGCTCCTGTGTTGTATTGTACCGTTTTCTGGGCTCGGCCATTTGGTGCATTAATATTTTGTATTTGCGCCAGTCTGTGCTGGCTACCAGCTTTTTTGTTGTACGGGCATATGTTGGTTTTCCACCAATGTGAAATTTAATGGGGAAATGGTCCAAGCCCAGACTGTAGTACACCTGCAGATTGGGGGGAATGAAGATGCCTCTGTGCAGGATCAGGTCCAGCGTGTCAGGAGGGATGGAGGGGGTGCTGTGCCAGAAGGAATTATCCGGTGCTGTGCTAATTTCTATGTCGTTATGCAACAGGAGGAAATCAAGGAGTGTAGTTCCAGCGCTGTTGCAAGAACGAGAGTTCCAAACCGTTTGTTTTGCGTTTAGGTCGCCTGCAATTAAAATTTTAGAGAATGAGCTAAATAATTTGTCCAAATCCCTGATCATTCCTTCTAGGCTGGAGGGGGGGGGACGGTAGGCTGCCACGACTGTAATTGGTTGTGCGTTAATTTGTAACTGTACACCTGTACACTCGAGCGATTCAAGGTGGGGAAGAGTCACCTTGTTAATAGCAACGTCATTTATGGTGATCACTGCCGTGCCACCTCCAGGACGTGTCCCTGGTCGGTCCACTCTGCTTATGTTGTAGCCATTTATCTTGAATTGCCTGTGAGGTTTGAGTTTGGTCTCTGAAATGCAAAAAATTTGAATCTGTTGTCGTTTGAGAAAGGCTGTTAGCTCGTATGTGTTTTGGAAAGTGCCATTTGCATTCCACTCTAGGGCGGTGACTTTGGGAGCAGCGGTGTGATTTTGTGCTGCCATTTAAAGAACAGTTTGTAAGAATTCAAAGATTATGGTTATTTTGTCGGCAAGCCCATTTGCCGCTTTGAACTTGACTATGGCTGACTTTAGATTGGTGATGAACTGCTGTAAGTTGAATTCTTTGAACAGTGCGATGATTTCTTTGATGGACGAAATTTCGTTTGTTTGAGCATTTTTGTCACCGCCTGGATTCCCACTCAAGCCCTAGCTGCGTACGGTGGCGGACCTTAGGCAACGCAGGTTAAGTTGCATTGACTGTGGTCTACCACACTTTCCACCTTAAACAAACCTGCTGCAGCCTTCGACTTAGCGTGAAGTGACAGTGATGTACATTCTTGAGGGACCTTCCTCTAAAAAGAAGTATATTTGTTGCTCCCTGAAGCAACATTAGCGCTTTTTCCAATTCAAATTACATAAAGACCGTGAAATTGTGCCAGTGTTAGTGAATAGTGCTAAGAGCCAGTTCTGCAGTTTTTTTAGCACAATCCGTCTGCCTCACAACCAAAACACCACAACCACCCTAGAACCTTCATCCCATCTCTACGGTTAAACCCACAGAGGGTAGCTACGCAGCAACCACACACAGGTTGAGCACTAACGCACCCTAACATATTTGCTCGCTCGCTCGATCCGGCATTGAGCACGAACTGCCTCTTCGGCGAACAGGGTCGGACATACCCGTCAGGGTAAGTCTGGCCCCAGAGTGCTCCAGAGCGGCGAGCGAGCGAGCCGAAGCCGAAGCAAACTGGCAGTCTGAGGTTGGTGCTCAGCCTGTGTATAGTTGCTGCGTCCCTACCCTGTGTTGGGTTTTACCGCAGAGACGGGATGGGGGTTGTAGGGAGAAAATGCTGATTTGGTTTTAAGGTGGATGGATTGTGCAGAAAAAGCTAATCCTTGTTGGAACGGGCGGATATGTCATCCTTGGAGTTTGCACGATATGCGCGTGTTGTTCACTCCATTGTGGACAACACGAGCATATCGTCATCTGATTTTCCTGTTGTTAATTTGCTGTTTGTCTTTGGTGGGGGTTTGGAATGTTTACTCCTGTCGCTAAGTTGTGCCCCTTGGTTATCCGAGGTGGCCACACGCTAGGCGTGGCACCTTGAATTTGGGATTAATCCTATTGCGAAAGGGGTAGCTGCGAAGTGATCGAACGAGAACGCTCTCATGAAATGGTAAATTGCCGTAGAATTTTGATGCCCGGCGTCTAATTTCCTCCTCGATGTATGGGAGGGAAGAACTCTAATGTAGTAGCCTAGATGGAAAGCGGCGATATACAGAATAAATGGTCCTAAGTCCTTTATTCTGTACTCTTTGCAGAAGTGCGAGCCCACTGCCAGGTGCCATATACCAGATTTCACAGGCGTATAGCCGGACAGGGATCACCAGGGCTTTGAAGAGGTGTAACTTCAGGTGAACTGGCATCGCCTTGGAACTGAACTTAGGCTACAGTTGAGCGATTGCTCCCTCTGCCCTGTGAGCAGTTCCGGTAATGTGTTCCCGGAAGGTTAGATCTTTTTCAAAATGCACTCCCAAGTAGGTTATGGAATTGTTCCATCTTATCATTTGCCGTCTGTAGTTAGTGTGGGGGTGTTTGCGGGTATGCGGCGTTTTGTGAAGATTACGGCGTTGCTTATACCCAAAACGCGGGTTCGAACCCGGCCAGGACCGATGGATTTTTTCGGGGGTAAAAATCCTAAGTATGGCTTCCTTCGGAAGGGAAGTAAAGCCGTGGGTCCCGTGTCGTACGTTTGCGGCACGAAAAAGAACCTCAAGCCTGAAACAGAGGCCTCTGAGCTAAATATGTCGGCCGTTTCACGCCCTGAGTTGAATGGGACGCTCATGACCTGAGCTGTTAAAGAGCGTCCTTAAATAAATCAATCAATCGAATCAAACGGCGTTGCTCTTTGCCGGGTTGATTGACATTCGCCAACGCCTACACCACCTTTCGATTAGGTGTAGAAGTCTTTGTATGGGAATGAACGCTCTGTTGAGGTTACTATTTTTTTGAATAGTAGGACGTCATCTGCGTATTGTGCAGTGTTGACGTCTGCTGCTTGTGAGAAGTCTGATATGTATATGTTAAACAGAATTGGGGAAAGAACAGAGCATTCGGGGACTCCGCCGCGTATCGGCCTTAGTGTCGAGGTGTTTCCCGCCACGGCTACTTTGAAAGTGCTATGCTTGAGGTATGAGTGTATAAGATGGATGTAGTTTTTGGGAAGCTCCAGGTGAATGAGTTTGTAGAGAAGCCCGGCGTGCCAGGTCGTCGAGAAAGCCTTTTCTACATCCAAAGACACTGCTGGAGTCAAAGCCCCCTCCTGGAAACCCAGGGCTGAGGCCTCCACAACCCTCAGTAGCTGTTGAGTAGTAGAGTGCCCAGGACGGAATCCGAACTGGTGAGGGGGGAAGGCTTGAATGTTTCCCAACAAGGGAAGCATACGGGCGAGAAGAAGTCTCTCAAAGACTTCTACCAACCCTGTGTGGGTTTAGCCGCAGAGAAGGGATGAAGTTTGTAGGGTGGTTGTGGTGTTTTGCTTGTGAGGCAAACGGATTGTGCTAAAGCTTATCCTAGTTGTAGCGGGCGGATATGACATTCTTGGGGTATGCTTGCTATGCGCATGCTGTTCTCTGTTTTGCTGTTTTGAGAACAGCATGGGCATACAGCTATCCGCTAATTTGTATTGCTATTAAGGCTGATGGAATTTTGGTATGTGTTCCTGTTGCTAGGTTATGCTCCTTTGTTATCCAAGGGCACGCACGCAAGGCGCGGCACCTTGAATTTGGGCTTAGGCCTATTGCGACAGGAATAGCTGCCGAGTGATCGAATCAGAGCGCTCTCATGATTAGGTAAAATGGCGTAGAATTTAGATGCCCGGCGTCGATTTCCTCCTCGATATATGGGAGCGAAGATCTCTCATGAAGTAGCCTATTTGGAAAGCAGCAATATGCAGAAGCGAAGCGAAGCAAATATAGCAGACTGGGTTAGTGCTCAGCTTGTGTGTGGTTGCTGCGTACCTATCCTGTGTGGGTTTAACCGCAGAGATGGGATGAACGTTGTAGGGTGGTTTTGGTGCTTTTAGTTGTGAGGTAGATGGATTGTGCTAAAGCTTATCCTAAATGTAGCGGGCGGATGTGACATCCTTGGAGTATGCTTGCTATGCGCATGTTGTTTTCTGTTTTGAGAACAGCATGGGCATACCGCTATCCGCTATTTTGTATTGCTATTGAGGCTGATGGAGATTTGGAATGCTTTCCTGTTGCTAGGTTATGCTCCTTTGTTATCCTGGCCACACGCAAGGCGTGGCACCTTTGATTTGGGCTTAGGCCTATTGCGACAGGAATAGCTGCCGAGTGATCGAACAAGAGCGCTCTCATGATTAGGTAAAATGGCGTACAATTTAGATGCCCGGCATCTGATTTCCTCCTCTATATATGGGAGCGAAGAAGTCTCATGAAGTAGCCTAGTTGGAAAGCAGCAAAACGTAGAATAAATGTTCCGAAGACCTTTATTCTGTACCTTTTGCGGAAATGCGAGCCAACTGTCAGCTACCATACCCCAGATTTAACAGGCGTATAAGATGACAGGGATTATTTTTTTGAGTAGTGTTTAACGCCCGTTTTTACTACTGAGGCACCACAGGCGGTAAGATGACAGGGATTACCAGGGCTTTGAAAAGGTGTAATTTCAGGTGAACTGGCATGACCTTGGAACTTAACATAGGGAACAGTTGAGCGATTGCTCCGTGTGCCCTATGGGCGGTCCCGGCAATGCGTTCCCTGAAGGATACACCTTTATCTAGGTGCACCCCTAAGTAGGTTATGGAGTTATTCCATCTGATCATTTGTCGCCTGTATGTAAATGTCGGGACGTTTGCAGGTACGTGGCGTTTTGTGAAAATGATGGCGTTGCTCTTTGCCGGGTTGATTGACATTCGCCAACGCCTACACCAACCTTCGATTAGGTGTAAGTAATCTTTGTATGGGAGTGAAAGCTCTGTGTATATTTCTTGTATAGTAAGACGTCATCCGCGTATTCGGCAGTGTTGACTTCTGTTGGATGTGGAAAGTCTGCCATGTATATGTTCAACAGAACTGGGGATAGAACAGAGCCTTCGGGGACTCCGCCGCGTATCGGTCTTAGTGTCGAAGTGTTTCCCGACACCGCTACTTTGAATGTGCGGTGCTTAAGGTATAAGTGTATGAGTTGTATGTAGTGTTTGCGAAGCTCCAGTTGGATGAGTTTGTATAGGAGCCCGGCGTGCCAGGTTGTCGAGAAGGCATTTTCCACATCCAAAGATATCGCTGGTGTGAAGGCCCCCTCCTGGTAACCCAGGGCTGAGGCCTCCACAACCCTCAGTAGCTGTTGGGTAGTAGAGTGCCCAGGACGGAATTCGAACTGGTGAGGGGGGGATGGCTTGAATGTTTCCCAACAAGGGAAAATACGGGCGAGAAGAAGTCTCTCAAAGACTTTTGAGAGAGTAGAAAGGAGACTGATTGATCGGTAGCTGGAGGGGTGAGTTGCGTCTTTGCCTGGTTTCAATGTGCATATCACCCGTGCATCCCTCCTCTCCCGTGGAAAGTGGCTCAGGCTGATGCACATATTCAACAATTTTGTGACAAAGAGCACAGCCTTGAAAGGAAGGTTCCGGAACATGAGGGGCGTAAGTCCATCAGGTCCCACAGACTTTTTGGGATTGAGACGCTGGATTGCGCCCTGGACTTTGTGGGGTGAAAGATGGGAATCCTGAAATCATCCTCATCCGGCGGCCGTCGAAGGTATCGAAGGACGTCGCGACGAACCAGACATGAGAAGGCATCGTCCTGGGGGCGTCTCTGGGCCTAAATAGGCGTTCTAAATAGTCAGCGAGAGCATTGGCTTTGGCTTGGGGGTTGTATACGATGCCTCGGGTGCCATGGATTGCTCGGGAAGCTTTGTCTTTTTGGCCACGGAGGTTCTTTGCGATCCTCCACACGTCGGCATCGATCAATTTCTGTCTAGCCATAGTGTCCTCCCACGCGAGCTTTTTGTGCTCGCGGAGGCGGGCACTAACTTGGCGATGCAAGGACCTTAGCAGAGCTCGATGATGTGGCGTGCGGAGACGCTGGTATGGTCTGCGGGCAGCCCAGGAGCGACGGATGAGGAGCTCCAGGTCAAGAGGAACGACTTCTGGATGAAGAGGAGGGGAGGTGTGGATGGTGAGCCTATGAGTGACTTTGGTGACTGCCAGGGAGAAGAATGAGACTGCATTTTCTAGGGAGGGGATGTCTGTGATTTTGGGGTTAGGAGGGATAATAGTGCCGAGGCAATCCTTTACGCTTTACCAGACTATCTCGCGGTTTGTGCTTGCGAAATCTTGGCTGGCACTCCTACTGTTAATTTCGGCCAACACGGTTTTTATGATCGGAATGAAGTGCGTTGATTGATGTGAGGGTGAGATGATGTGGGAAGTGTTTGAGTATCGTGAAGTCGATGACAGAAGGCTGTGCTCCACTTGACGGATGGTGGGTGGGTTGCCAGGGGCCCTGTACTCTAAGCTGAGGGTACTGATCGATTAAGCAAACGATTGCTTTGCATCTGCTGTCCGCGCGGTAACTTCAATACCAACGAGGATGTTTGGCATTGAAGTCCCCCGCGAGGATCACACTCGGATGTAGGTTGAGGAGGGACTGGTAGTCAGCCTCCACAAAGGCTCTGGATGGGGAGTGGTATGCAGATACTATTAGTACCTCGGTGCCACCAAGTTCTACAAAGACAGCTATGGCCTCAAGGGTCTGTAATTGCGGGATCTGGAATGGGCGGTGGACTTCGTTACTCCGGATGTAAATCGCTGTGCCGCCGCCAGGGGTACCTGGATCAGACGGTAGCAGGTGTAGCCCGGAAGACGGGAGGAGGAGTGTTGATGGAAGTGCGTCTTGTTGATTAATATGGCGTCTAGGGCAAACCGGGCAGCAAAATGATGTAGCTCGTCCCTCTTGTCGGCAAGGCCGTTGGCGTTCCAAAATGCGAACCGGAAAGAGGTACGAGACCTAGTTCTGTTCGCCATCTTGGCCGCCTGGTTACTGTCAATGAGAAGGGCGATAGCTTCAAAAATTATCATCATCTTGCTGGAGGAGCCTGGAGCTTGACGGAAACGGGCGAGAAGCTCCTGCAACTTCCTGACACATGTCTGCCACAATTGTGACAGCCATTGGAGCAAGTCCAAGGTGCTCTCGCCTTGTTGAGTGCGGGAAGGGTTGGGGGTGGACCTTGGAGGCCTTTACCTCTCTTGGATACCCCCTGCTGGGGAGTGCTCGGCCCCTCAGCAGCTGTAGTCCTCCTGGAAGGGCGCGGCTGCCTCTGAGGCTTGGGAGTTGGTTGGGGGTGAGCTTTTGTGGTTGTATGTTTTGGTTGTTGTGTAGCCTGTTTTTTAGCTCGCGACATTCGTCGAGCATCAGAGGGCTCTTCATGTGCTGCTGCATAGGTGTTAGCAGTGCCTGGAGTGGTGGCCTTGGATGGAGAGGTGCCTGTAATCGCTGGTGTTACAGGCGGTGCCTTGGTAACAGGCGGTGCCGTGGTTGAGTTGGATGATGAGTTGCCCGGCTGGATCCTGCGGTTGCTGGTGTTGCTGATAATCCTCAGCCTTGCAGGGCACCTTCCATAACACGCCACATGATCCCCCTTGCAGTTAGCACAAGTTGGGATGTCCGTGGGAGTACGCTGACAGGCCTCACGGGGGTGGGGGCCACCGCATATGAGGCATCTAGGGTTCCGAGAGCAGAACTCACTAGAATGGTTGAAGCCCAAGCCGCTGTGGCATTGTGCGGGGTCGCCAGGGCGTCTGTGTGTTTCGATCTTTATGCTGAGGTAGCATAATGACGATAGCTTGTCTATCGCCATCTCAAGATCGTCAGCCCGCTCTACTATAACTAGGAAGAGGGGAATGGGAATTCTTGCAGTAGGGTTTTCACCCTGAGCAGGCTTCGTTTGTTGTTTAATGAGCTTGGGTTGTATTCCCTGACGTTTGAGGTCGTCAGCGATGTCTTCCATGGAGTGTGCGCTGGCTGCCCTCTGATGATGCGACGGATGTCGCGTGCTTTGTCAACGGCAAATGAGAAATGTGGTATTCCTCGCCGCTTGAGATTGCTCAACAGGCGTTGGCGGTCTTCGGCACACCTCGCCTGAAACCTGTAGTTATTTCCTTTTCTAATTATCTTGAATTCAGCGATCACGGACGGCATTACTTCTTTTAAGAAGCCCGTAACCCCCTGAAAGGAATCCACGATAATTGGTGGAATGTGGCGTCTTAGTGAGCTAGAAGTTAAATTGCTACTAGGACCTGCTGATAGTGTTGGTTTTCCAGCTGTGCTGGAGCCATCTGCCTCAAATTGAGGACGAGTACGCCGCTTTCTTTTACCGGCTACTACCTGAAATTCAGCGTCGTCCGCCTCGAAATCCAAGGCAGACGAACCATCATCTTCCCCCCTATAGGAGGAGTGTACAGAGAAGATAGAGGTCTTCTTTGAATCTGTGAAGTAATCTGTGAGCGAATCCTCACAGGAGTTGCCAGAACTGGGTTCTGGTTTTTTGCCTATGCGCAGAGGAGATCGTTCCCGCGAGGGGCTGTCATCCTTGCACGAAGCAGCTGGAGGGGTTATCTCACCATCCATTTTAAGTGATCGGCGAGATTTACGTTTCTCAATGTGGCCTGACTGATGTCCGGTAACCTTCTTAGCAGAAGTGGAGGCCTTTGCGGAGCTCTGGATGCCAGAAACTCCCGCAACAACAGTGCTTTCTGCTGCACTTGGGTACATTGTAGGTTATAATTTGCTATAGATACACAGGGTAGGCACTGTGCACTGCACAGCTAATGTTGAGTGCACTATACTCCTAACACAGTCGAACACTAACCTTTTTGTGTGTTGGTGTGTTCCAGAAGAGCAGGAAATGCTGTCAATGATGAGTAAAAGAAACACAAAGTTTTGTTTCTTGCGGGATGCTCCGTGGCGGACCTGAAAGAGCGCACCCAACTGTTGCTGCTGATAAGAAACTAAGCAGTAAAATTTCCTCTGTCGTCCAATGACACATCTTCCAGGGTGAGGTCGATGGTGGAGTAGAAAAGTAGCTGTACCCCAGCCACAGAAATGGCGTAAATAGCGATTCGCCTACTACCTAATCGATCCGCTCCGAAAAATATGGCAGGCGGGGTTAGTGCTCAGTCTGTGTGTGGTTGCTGCGTATACCTACCCTGTATGGGTTTAACCACAGAGAAGGGATGAAATTTGTAGGGTGGTTGTGGTGTTTTGGTTGTGAGGCAAACGGATTGTGCTAAAGCTTATCCTAGTTGTAGCGGGCGGATATAACATCCTTGGAGTATGCTTGCTATGCGCATGCTGTTCTGTTTTGAGAACAGCATGGGTATACAGCTATCCGCTAATTTGTATTGCTATTAAGGCTGATGGAAATTTGGAATGTTTTCCTCTTGCGAGGTTATGCTCCTTTGTTATCCAGGCCACACGCAAGGCGCGGCACCTTGAATTTGGGCTTAGGCCTATTGCGACAGGAATAGCTGCCGAGTGATCGAACGAGAGGGCTCTCATGATTAGGTAAAATGGCGTAGAATTTAGATGCCCGGCGTCTGATTTCCTCCTCGATATATGGGAGCGAAGAACTCTCATGAAGTAGCCTATTTGGAAAGCAGCGATATGCAGAAGGCGAAGCGAAGCAAATATGGCAGACTGGGTTAGTGCTAAGCTTGTGTGTGGTTGCTGCGTACATACCCTGTATGGGTTTAACCGCAGAGATGGGATGAAGGTAGGGTGGTAGTGGTGTTTTTAGTTGTGAGGCACATGGATTGTGCTAAAGCTTATCCTAAATGTAGCGGGCGGATGTGACATCCTTGGAGTATGCTCATGTTGTTATCTGTTTTGAGAACAGCATGGGCATACCGCTATCCGCTATTTTGTATTGCTATTGAGGCTGATGGAGATTTGGAATGCTTTCCTGTTGCTAGGTTATGCTCCTTTGTTATCCAGGCCACACGCAAGGCGTGGCACCTTTAATTTGGGCTTAGGCCTATTGCGACAGGGATAGCTGCCGAGGGATCGAACGAGAGCGCTCTCATGATTAGGTAAAATGGCGTACAATTTTGATGCCCGGCGTCTGATTTCCTTCACTACATATGGGAGCGAAGAAGTCTCATGAAGTAACCTAGTTGTAAAGCAGCAAAACGCAGAATAAATGTTCCGAATACCTTTATTCTGTACCTTTTGCGGAAGTGCGAGCCAACTGTCAGCTGCCATACCCCAGATTTAACAGGCGTATAAGATGACAGGGATTACCAGGGATTTGAAAAGGTGTAATTTCAGGTGAACTGTCATGACCTTGGAACTTAACATAGGGAACAGTTGAGCGATTGCTCCGTGTGCCCTATGGGCGGTCCCGGCAATGTGTTCCCTGAAGGATAGACCTTTATCTAGGTGTACCCCAAAGTAGGTTATGGAGTTATTCCAACTGATCATTTGTCGTCTGTATGTAAATGTCGGGGTGTTTGCGGGTACGTGGCGTTTTGTGAAAATAATGGCGTTGCTCTTTGCCGGGTTGATTGACATTCCCCAACGCCTACACCACCCTTCGATTAGGTGTAGTAGTCTTTGTATGGGAGATGAAAGCTATGTGTATATTTCTTGTATATTAAGACGTCATCCGCGTATTGGGCAGTGTTGACTTCTGTTGGATGTGGAAAGTCTGCCATGTATATGTTCAACAGAACTGGGGATAGAACAGAGCCTTCGGGGACTCCGCCGCGTATCGGTCTTAGTGTCGAAGTGTTTCACGTCACCGCTACTTTGAAAGTGCGGTGCTTGAGGTATGAGGATATGAGTTGTATGTAGTGTTTGGGAAGCTCCAGTTGGATGAGTTTGTATAGGAGCCCGGCGTGCCAGGTCGTCGAGAAGGCCTTTTCCACATCCAAAGATATCGCTGGTGTGAAGGCCCCCTCCTGGTAACCCAGGGCTGAGGCCTCCACAACCCTCAGAAACTTTTGGATAATAGAATGCCCAGGACGGAAACCGAATTGGTGAGGGGGGATGGCTTGAACGTTTCCCAGCAGAGGAAGCATACGGGCAAAAAGTAATCTCTCAAACACTTTTGAGAGTGTAGACAGGAGACTAATTGATCGGTAACTGGAAGGGTGGGTTGCGTCTTTACCTGGCTTCAATATGCATATCTCCCGTGCCTTTCTCCACTCTTGTGTAAAGTGGCCCAGGCTGATGCACATATTGAACACTTTAGTGACAAAGAGCATAGCCTTGAAAGGAAGGTTACGGAGTATGAGGGGAGTTAGCCCGTCTGGTCCAGCAGCCTTTTTAAGTTTGAGGCGCAGGATTGCGCCCTGGACTTCTTGAGGGTGGAAGGTAGGAATCCGAGAGTCGCCTTCGTCCGGCGGCCGTCGAAAACATCGGCTGACGTCGCGACGAACCTGACTTGAGAAGGTGTCGTCCTGGGGGTCAACTCTCGGCCTAAAAAGACATTCCAAGTAAACTGTAAGCGCATTGTCTTTGGCTCGGGGATCATACACGAGGCCTCGGGTGCCATGGATAGGTCGGGAGGCTTTGTCTCTTTGGCCACGGAGGTTTTTAGCAATCCTCCACACGTCGCCATCGATCAAGTTCTGTCTAGCCATAGTGTCCTCTCACGCGAGCTTCTTGTGCTAGCGAAGGCGGGCTCTAACTTGGCGGCGCAGGGTCCTTAACAGAGCTCGAAGATGTGGCGTGCAGTGACGCTTATAAAATCTGCGAGCGGTCCAGGAGTGGCGGAAGAGGAGCTCAAGGTCGAGAGGAATGACATCTGGATGCAGGGAAGGGGAGGCATTGATGCTGAGACTTTGGGTCACTTTGGTGACTGTTAGGGAGAAGGATGAGACCGCGGTCTCTGGTCCTAAGTCCTTTATTCTGTACTCTTTGCAGAAGTGGAGCCAACTGCCAGCTGCCATACCCCAGATTTCACAGGCGTATAGCCAGACAGGGCTCACCAGGGCTTTGAAGAGGTGTAACTTCAGGTGAACTGGCATCGCCTTGGAAATGAACATAGGCTACAGTTGAGCGATTGCTCCCTCTGCCCTGTGAACAGTTCCGGTAATGTGTTCCCGGAAGGTTAGACCTTTTTCTAAATGCACTCTCAAGTAGGTTATGGATTGTTCCATCTTATCATTTGCCGTCTGTAGTTAGTGTGGGGGCGTTTGCGGGTATGCGGTGGTTTGTTAAGATTACGGCGTTGCTCTTTGCCGGGTTGATTGACATTCGCCAACGTCTACATCACCTTTCGATTAGGTGTAGAAGACTTTGTATGGGAATGAAAGCTCTGTTGAGGCTTTTATTTGTTTTGAATAGTAGGACGTCATCTGCGTATTGTGCAGTGTTGACGTCTGCTGCTTGTGGGAAGTCTGATATGTATATGTTAAACAGAACATGGGAAAGAACAGAGCCTACGGGGACTCCCCCGCGTATCGGCCTTAGTGTCGAGTTGTTTGACGCCACGGCTACTTTGAAAGTGCTATGCTTGAGGTATGAGTGTATAAGATGGATGTAGTTTTTGGGAAGCTCCAGGTGAATGAGTTTGTACAGAAGCCCGGCATACCAGGTCGTCGAGAAGGCCTTTTCTACATCCAAAGACACTGCTGGGGTGAACGCCCCCTCCTGGAAACCCAGGGCAAAGGCCTCCACAACCCTCAGTAGCTGTTGGGTAGTAGAGTGCCCAGGACGGAATCCGAACTGGTGAGGGGGGATGGCTTGAATGTTTCCCAACAAGGAAAGCATACGGGCGAGAAGAAGTCTCTCAAAGACTTTTGAGAGAGTGGAAAGGAGACTGATTGATCGGTAGCTGGAGGGGTGAGTTGCACCTTTGCCTGGTTTCAATGTGCATATCACCCGCGCCTCTCTCCACTCTCGTGAAAAGTGGCTCAGGCTGATGCACATATTAAACACTTTTGTGACAAAGAGCACAGCCTTGAAATGAAGGTTTTGGAGCATGAGGGGCTTAGGTCCATAAGGTCTGGCCGCCTTTTTGGGATTGACACGCTGGATTGCGCCCTGGCCTTCGTTGGGGTGAAAGATGCGATTCCTCAAATCACCCTCATCCGTTGGCCGTCGAAGGTAGAGACGGACGTCGCGACGAACCAGACCTAAGAAGGCATCGTCCTTGGGGTCGTCTCTGGGCCTAAAAAGACGTTCCAAATAATCTGCGAGCGCATTGGCTTTGGCTCGAGAATCATACACGAGGCCGCGGGTGCCATGGATTGGTCAGGAGGCTTTGTCTCTTTGACCACGGAGGTTCTTAGCAATCCTCCACACGTCGCCATCGATCAAGTTCTGTCTAGCCATTGTGTCCTCCCACGCGAGCTTATTGTACTCACGAAGGCAGGCTCTAACTAGGCGGCGCAAGGTCCTTAACAGAGCTCGATGATGTGGCGTGCGGTGACGCTGATAGAGTCTGCGGGCGGCCCAGGAGCGGCGGATGAGGTGCTCAAGGTCCAGAGGAATGACATTTGCGGGAACGCAGGTTAAGTCGCATTGACTGTGGTCTGCCACACTTTCCACCTTAAACAAACCTGCTGCTGCCTTCGACTTAGCGTGAAGTGACAGTGATAGTGAAATACATTCAAGAGGGACCTCCCTCTAAGAAGAAGTATATTTGTTGCTCCCTGAAGCAACATTAATGCTTTTTCCAATTCAAATTATATAAAAACCGTGCTATTGTGCCAGTGTTAGCGAATAGTGCTAAGGGCCAGTTTTGCGGGCTGCAGCCTCCCAGGCCCCCCACCAAGCAACTAGCTGCGTTCGGTGACGTAGCTTAGGGAACTAACGTTAAGTCGCATTGACTGTGGTGTGCCACTATTTCCATCTTAAACAAACCTGCTGCAGCCTTCGACTTAGCGTGAAGTGACAGTGATAGTGAAACACATCTTGAGGGACCTCCCTCTAAAAAGAAGTATATTTGTAGCTCCCTGAAGCAACATTAGTGCTTTTTCCAATTCAAATTACATAAAAACCGTGAAATTATGCCAGTGTTAGTGAATAGTGCTAAGAGCCAGTTCTGCGGGCTGCAGCCTCCCAGGCCCCCTACCAAGAAACTAGCTGCGTTCGGTGGCGTACCTAAGGGAACTCAGGTTAAGTCGCATTGGCTGTGGTCTGCCACTATTTCCACCTTAAACAAACCTGCTGCAGCCTTCGACTTAGCGTGAAGTGACAGTGATAGTGAAACACATTCTTGAGGGACCTCGCTCTAAAAAGAAGTATATTTGTTGCTCCGTGAAGCAACATTAGTGCTTTTTCCAATTCAAATTACATAAAAACCGTGAAATGGTGCCAGTGTTAGTGAATAGTGCTAAGAGCCAGTTCTGCAGGAGTTTTTTTTAGCACAATCCGTCTGCCTCACAACCAAAACAGCACAACCACCCTACAAACTTCAACCGATTACTATGGTTAAACTCACAGAGGGTAGGTACGCAGCAACCATACACAGGCCTAGCACTAACCCAGCCTGGCATATTTGCTCGCTCGCTCCGGCATCGAGCAAGAACTGCCTCTTCGGCGAACAGGGTCGTACATACCCGTCAGGGTAAGTCAGGCCCCAGAGCGCTCCAGAGTGGCGAGCGAGCGAGCAAATATAGCAGGCTGGGTAGGATGGCTGTGGTGTTTTCGTTGTGAGTTACGCGGATTGTGCTCGGTCTGGGCCGGAGTCCTTACAATTTTTAATAAAGAAGCATTACTCCGACGGGCGCGTCCTTCGAATTTTGTTGTGCGTCGGTCTGTCGAGTATGGTACTAGCGGCATGCTCTGTGGAGGCGCTGAAGGTCACGTCTATAGGGTCCGTAATAGGTGAGCATGCTTTCTCCATGGAGTCTGCTAATCGCTCAGCTTTGTCCTCTGGAGTTTCAGCTTGTTGTGGTGGAGTGGTAGATTCATGGATTTTAGTTTTAATTTCGCTATTTTGCGTTTACTCTATGAAGTATGTTACGGTTGCGCTGCCATTTGCGCCGCTCATGATTTCTTTCAGTCATTAGTGCAATTATGTCCGGTGTTAACCGCATTTAGTTTCTCCGGGGGGGGGCATTTATGGGACAACAGAGTTGATAGCCGCCTGTATGGTTGGTTCAAGGTGGGTCCCTGCTTTTTCAAAGTGCTCTGGTGTCTGCAAGGGGAGGTTGGGTGTTAATTGGCTGTATAGTAAGGGTTGGCATAGCTGCCAGTTAGCATGTTAAGTGTTGGGGCGACATTTCTAAATATTTGGGCTACCCGGGCTTGGTCTACTGCCGCCCTTTGCTTAAAATATGCATGGGGAGAGGCCAACGGGTCTTCTTGGAGATGGTCAAGGGTGTCGCCATTAATGTATGTGATGTGATGATCACGAGAGGGACCACTCCCTGGTCTTACAGCAGTGGAAGTTGCTAATGGCAGCGTGGGCGCATGAGTATAAGTTGCCCTTGCATCACTGCTGGTTTGCCGTTCAGTGCCGCGCAGCTTCTGAAGGAACTGGCAGCATCTGTCGCAACCTCTAAACTTGGACCCGTGTCCAACATTATGACATAGCCTCAGTTCTGTAGGAACGTCACATATATGTGACTCGACTCGTAGCACTGAGCGCACTTTGAGCATGTGGGCGCAAATGCCAGACATTGCTCTACTGAATGCCCAAGAATCTGACACTTAAGGCACTGGCTGTCGCCTGTAATCCACTACTGTGACCCTATTATGGAACAGTTCGGTGGTTGCTTGCAAACGCTCCCGATCGTGATGGTTGCCACTTCAACCATATATATGGAAACCCTGTTATTTCTGCGCATCTGTACCACTCGGAGTGCTGAGATCGATCGAGCCATTAAGACCTCCTTGATCTTAGCCTCCGCCCTATCAAGGAAGACCTGTCTTGTTACCATTGGGATACTCCTAGGAGCATCCATGCTGGAAAGAATAAAGAAAGTACTCTTAAAGTGTTTCATTTGCCGTTTTCTATGACGATGATTTTCCTCAAATTTTGATGATTTTTGGTAAAATGTGTTTTTTTTAAAGATAGTAACTTCGGAAAATGAACAAATTGTTATATGAAGTAATATCCAAAAAATTAAAACCAAGTTTAATCACGTCTCAGAGGTTTTGGAATTTTTTTTCATGCTAATGCTCTTTTCTAAAGATAAATAATGACAATAACTGGCAAAGAGTTAAGTGAAATTAAAGGTCATTTAAATCGCGGTCCTGAGGAAATTTTAAATGAATAAAGTTAAGAAAAAGATATTCATCAATTTTAAAAGTATTTTTTATGTGTAATTTCGAAATCTTGGAAAAGAAACTAGGAAAATGAAAGTTATCTGAGGTAAAAACACATTCGGAAAAAAACCATTTTAGGGTGTTTGATAACAGCACAGGCTGCATTCGAGTGGTTGGATTTTGGTGGCCCTGAACTAGTTGAGGGACCACCTAGAGCAGCAGCTGAACTCGTTTGCTATTTAGGAGTTGAGGAGCTGGAGCGTACTGGAGAATCAGTGGTGGTTGAGAATGAAGCGGAAGGAATAGATATGGGAGAGAGAGTGGGGTTTTGAAGAGTTGGGGGTTGTGGAGTAGGCTCCTTTCACTGTATATGTGCCTTTGTACAGATTGGGGTTTTTTTCGAGTACCTACAGTGATAAAACTAAATCAAAAGAGAAAGAGTAAGAGAGAAGAGTGCTCCAGAATTACCATAATGAAATCTAAAGTAGAAGCTTAATAATACGGCAGGCCCTAAATTCTTAATATCTAATAGAAAGATGAAGGAACAAGAAGAGCAGACATACGAGTTGTCAGGCGCTAAAAAGCACAGACAGCAGCGAGCCGGACCATAAATGGCGCCAAATACCCTCACAGGACGATTGCTCTAGCCTTGCTGTCCTACCTGTCCAAGCTGAAGAAGTCAGACTACTTTATAAAACTCTTATACATAAGCTGTCCAAAGTCCGAAGCAAACTGGTAGGCTGAAGTTAATGCTCAGCCTGTGTATAGTTGCTGCGTCCCTACCTGTGTTGGGTTTTACCGCAGACACGGGATGGGGGTTGTAGGGTGAAGATACTGATTTGGTTCCAATCCAATCCAATCCAATATGGCAGGCTGGGCTAGTGCTCAGCCTGTGTGCGGTTGCTGCGTACCTACCCTGTATGGGTTTAACCGCAGAGATGGAATGAAGGTTGTAGGGTGGTTGTGGTGTTTGGGTTGTGAGGAAGACGGATTGTGCTAAAGCTTATCCTAATTGTAGCGGGCGGATATGACATCCTTGGAGTATGCTTGCTATGCGCATGCGATGTTCTCTGTTTTTGAGAACAGCATGGGGGTGCCGTTATCCGCTATTTTGTATTGGTATTGAGGCTGATGGAGATTTGGAATGTTTTCCTGTTGCTAGGTTATGCTCCTTTGCTATGCAAGGGAGACACACGCAAGGCGCGGCACCTTGGATTTGGGCTTAGGCCTATAGCGACAGAAATAGCTGCCGAGTGATCGAACGAGAGCGCTCTCGTGATTGGGTAAACTGGCGTAGAATGTAGATGCCCGGCGTCTGATTTCCTCCTCGATATATGGGATCGAAGAACTCTCATGAAGTAACCTGGTTGGAAAGCAGCAATATGCAGAATAAATGGTCCGAAGACCTTTATTCTGTACCTTTTCAGAAGTGCAAGCCAACTGTCAGCTGCCATACCCCAGATTTCACAGGCGTATAGCATGACAGGGATGACCAGGGCTTTAAAAAGGTGTAATTTCAGGTGAACTGGCATGGCCTTGGAACCGAGAATAGGGAACAGTTGAGCAATTGCTCCCTGTGCCCTGTGGGCGGTCCCGGCAATGTGTTCCCTGAAGGTTAGACCTTTATCTAGGTGCACCCCCAAATAGGTTATGGAGTTGTTCCATCTGATCATTTGCCGTCTGTATGTAAATGTAGGGGCGTTTGCGGGTATGCGACGTTTTGTAAAAATAATGGCTTTGATTTTTACCGGGTTGATTGACATTCGCCAACGCCTACACCACCCTTCGATTAGGTGTAGTAGTCTTTGTATGGGAATGAAAGCTCTGGGTAGGTTTCTATTTGTTTTGTATAGGAAGACGTCATCCGCGTATTGCGCAGTGTTGACGTCTGTTGCATGTGGAAAGTCTGCCATGTATATGTTAAACAGGATTGGGGATAGAACAGAGCCTTCGGGGACTCCGCCGCGTATCGGTCTTAGTGTCGAGGTGTTTCCCGCCACCGCTACTTTGAAAGTGCGGTGCTTGAGGAATGAGTGTATGAGTTGTATGTAGTGTTTGGGAAGGTGCAGTTGGATGAGTTTGTATAGGAGCCCGGGGTGCTAGGTCGTGGAGAAGGCCTTTTCCACATCCAAAGATATCGCTGGTGTGAAGGACCCCTCCTGGAAACCCAGGGTTGAAGCCTCCACAACCCTCAGCAACTGTTGGGTGGTAGAATGCCCAGGACGGAAACCAAATTGGTGAGGGTAATGGCTTGAATGTTTCCCAGCAGGGGAAGCATACGGGCAAGAAGTAATCTCTCAAACACTTTTGAGAGTGTAGACAGGAGACTAATTGATCGGTAGCTGGAGGGGTGGGTTGCGCCTTTGCCTGGCTTCAATATGCATATAACCCGTGCCTCCCTCCACTGTCGTGGAAAGTGGCCCAGGCTGATGCACATATTGAACACTTTGGTTACAAAGAGCACAGCCTTGAAAGGAAGGTTGCGGAGCATGAGGGGCGTTAGCCCGTCTGGTCCAGCAACCCTTTTGGGTTTGAGGCGCAGGATTGCGCCCTGGACTTCATGAGGGTGGAAGGTAGGAATCCGTAAGTCGTCTTAGTCCGGCGGCCGTCGAAAGTATCGGCGGACATCGCGACGAACTTGACTTGAAAAGGCGTCGTCCTGGGGGTCACCTCTCGGCCTAAAAAGACATTCCAAGCAAGCGCATTGGCTTTGGCTCGGGGATGAGACCGCGGTCTCTAGGGAATGGGTGTCTGCGATTTTAGGGTTGGGAGGAATGATGGTGCCGAGGCATTCCTTAACGCTTTTCCAGTCGATCTCGCGGTTTAGACCTGCGACTTCTTGGCTGGCAATCCTGGTGTTGATTTCGGCCAACACAGGGTTATGATCGGAATGAAGTGGATTGATTGAAGTGAGGGTGAGATGGTGAGGGAAGTGCTTCAGTATCGTAAAGTCGATGACTGATGGCTGTCCTCGACTATACGGATGATGGGTGGGTTGCCAGGGACCCTATACTCTGAGCTGAGGGTCTCGCTCAATTAAGCGAACGGTTTCTTTGCCTCTTGCGTCCGCGCGTTGAGTGTAATGCCAACGAGAATGTTTGGCATTGAAATCACCCGCGAGGATGACACTGGGATGTAGTTGGAGGAGGGATTAGTAGTCAGTCACCACGAAGGCTCTGGATGGGGAGTGGTATGCAGATACAATCAGTACCTCAGTGCCACCAAGATCCACAAAAACAGCTACGGCCTCTAGGGTTTGAAGTTGTGGGATCTGGAATGAGCGGTGGACTACATTCCTCCGGATGTAGATCGCTGTGCCGCCGCCAGGGGCTCCTCGGTCGGATCGGAGGCCCGTGTAGCCCGGAAGACGGGAGTTGGAGTGTTGGTGGAAATGCGTCTCGCAGACCAAAATGGCGTCTAGGGCAAACCGGGCTGCTAAATGATGTAGCTCGTCCCTCTTGTCGACAAGACCGTTAGCGTTCCAAAATGCGAACCGGAAAGAGGTACGAGACCTAGTTCCGCTCGCCATTGTGGGTCGCCTGGTTGTCGTCGATGAAAAGGGCGATAGCTTCAATCATTTTGTTTGTGGAGTCTGGAGCTTGGCGGATTCGGGCGAGAAGCTCCTGTAACCTTCTGCCATATGTTTGCCACAGTTGTGACAGCCATTGGAGCAGGTCTAAGGTGCTTTCGCCTTGTTGTGTGTGGGAAGAGGTGGGGAAGGGCCCTGGAGGCATTTTCGTCCCCTGTGTCCCCCTGCTGGGAAGTGCGTGGCCCCTCAGCAGCAAGAGTCCGCCTGGGAGGGCGCGGTTGCCTCTGAGGCATGGGAGCGGTAGGAGGTGGTACTGTAGGTGGGGTCTGTTTTAGTTGTGTGTGGGGTTTCTTTGCTCGCGAAGTCCGCCGAGCGTCAAAGAGCTGTCCTTGCACTGCAGCTGCGTAGTTGGTTCCAGTGCCTGTAGTTGCGGCCTTGACAGGGATATTGGCTCTAGGGCCTGGTGTTGGAATTGCTACAGGTGGTGCCGTTGTGGAGATGGGCGTCGAGTTGTCCAGTTGGGCTCTGCCGTTGCTGGTGTTATTGATGATTCTAAATCTTGTTGGGCACCCTCCATAGCAGGCCACGTGGTCCCCCTTGCAGTTAGCTCAAGTTGCGGTCTCCGTGGGAGCTCGCTGACTGGCCTCACCACCGCAATGTAGGCATCTAGGGTTCCGGGAGCATAACTCGCTAGAATGGTTGAATCCCAAGCAGCGGTGGCATTGAGCGGGGCCGCCAGGGCGTCTAGGTGTTTCAATTTTGATGCTGAGATAGCATAATGACCTAAGCTTGTCTATTGCTATCTCAGAAACATCAGCCCGCTCTACTATTACTAAGAATAGAGGAATGGGGACTGTTGAGTCGTTTTCACCTTGAGCGTTCTTGGTGAGTTGTTCGATTAGCTTGGGATGAATACCCTGGCGCTTGAGGTCGTCAGCGATATCTCCCACTGGATTATCCGCTGGCAGCCCTCTGATGATGCGACGAATGTCGCGAGCTTTATCGACGGCAAATGAAAAGTGTGTTATTCCACGCCTCTTGAGGTTGGTCAACAGGCGCTGATGGTCCTCGACACACCTCGCCTGGAATCTGTAAGTATTTCCCTTTCTGATAATTCTGCACTCAGCAATCAGGCACGTTATCACTTCCTTCAGGAAGGCCGTAACCCCCTGAAAGGAGTCCACAATTATCGAAGGGATGTGACGTCTAGAAGTAGAAGAATTACTATTACTATTACCACTAGCAACTGCTGGTTGAGTTGGCTTTCCAGCTATGCCGGAGCCTTCAGCCTCAAAATGAGGTCGGGATCGCCGCTTTCTTTTGCCGGCTACCACCTGAAATTCAGCGTCGTCAGCCTCAGAAGCCAGGGCGGACGAGCTATCATCTTCCCCCATATAGGAGGAGTGAACAGAGAAGATAGAGGTCTTCTCTGAATCTGAGGAGAAATCTGTGAGGGATTCCTCACAGGAGGTGCCAGAATTGCTTTCTGGTATTTTGCCTATACCCAATGGAGATCTTTCGCGTGAGGGACTGTCGTCCTTGCACGCAGCAGCTTTGGGGGCAATCTCACCATCTACTTTACGTGGTCGGCGAGATTTGCGTTTTTTGGTAGGGCCTGACTGGTGTCTAGTTACCTTCTTAGTAGAAGTAGAGGCCTTAACGTAGCTCTGAGTGTCAGAAACTCCCGCTACAGCAGTGCTTTCTGTTGCACTGGGATTCATGGTAGGTGTAAATATGTCGAAAAAATACAGAATAGGTACTGTACACTACACAGCTAGTGTGTAGTGCACTACACTCCTCACACAGTAAGCACTAACCTTGTTTTGTGTTGCTGTGTAGACCAGAAGAGAGAAAATTGATGCAAAATGATGGTGAAGAAACACAAATTCGCTGTTCCTTGCAAGAGTTACGCCGTGGCGGACGCGAACGAGCGCGCCCACCTGTTGCTGACGAGGATTCTACGCAGTAGAAATTGTAAGTTCAGCCAATGAGCACACGCAAAAAGAGACACACCCTGAAGCAGCAGCAAATGAGCTGAAGGAGAACCTCTCCCCATGGTGAGCTCAACGATGGAGTAGCACACGAGCTTAGGTTGAATCCCAACCTCCAAAAACGATAGGCTCAGTACCGCTACGAAGCACACACCTCATTCTATCCTGATTTGGTTGTATCGGACCTCCCTTAAAATAGCTGTCGTGCGGGTTGCCGTCCCTCCATGGGCGAAAAGCCAGACAGAACCAATCACAGAACAGCGGCAGCGGCGTAAAACTCATCCACCAATACAGCTAGCCCATTGGCGCATGTCCAGCCAATCAGGTTCGACGCACACCCAGCTATCAGATCACCTCAGCGGTCGCGGACCTGGCAGAAAACAACCCTCCACAGCCCATGCAGGCTGCCACCCACGCAGCCCGCTCCCCACAGCCAATGTGCAGTGTACTACACTCCTAACACAGCACCTTTTTATGTGTTGGTGTGGTCCAGCAGATCAGGAAAATCTGCGAATGATGAGTAGAAGAAACACAAAGTTTTGTTTCTTGAGGCGTGCTATGTGGTTAACGCGAACGAGCGCGCCCACCTGTTGCTGATAAGAAACTACGCAGTACTCTAGCTAACCGATCCGCTCGGGAGGCATATTCCCGAATTCCTGATGCGAGTAGAGCGATTAAAGGCTGCCCTAAATTGACCACAACCCGGCTAATTCTTATTGGAGGTATAAGCTGAAGTGCCTCTGCCATCAGTAAAGGCAAGCCATTAAGGCTGGCCGCCGCATCACAGTGCCCAGCTTGGGCATTGGCGGGTTTTGGTACCTTGAGCGCTCCTGCAGTGGCTGCAGCATTAGCTGCCTCAGTGTCAGCGTTTGGCGTTATGGCATTTGAGCCAGGGAGCGACTCAGATGCTACAGAACAAGAGGCCGAGGGGGTTAAACCCGGTGACTGGGAGTATTGGAGGGGGAAGGTTCAGGTGTCTGAGGGTGGTTACTGCTTTTGGTTTTCGTGATGATCTTGGTTTCGCGCTTGGGAGCCATACCACAGTTTAGTAAGAGAGAAAAGAAGAGGTAGAAGAGTGCTCCACTGAGATATCATTCGCAACTAACTCTTGAAGCTCAGTATTCCCTGGAGCAGAAGCTTACAAACTATTGGGGGCCTAGCAAAGCTTAACCCTAATAGAGATAGAGGAAGGAAATAGAAGAAGCAAAGAGCAGTTGAAAGGTGCTAAATAGCTCAGACAGCAGAGGGCCTGCTTCAAAGAAGCGCCGTTGACCTAGCCAAGCGGCTGGTAGCTACGGCATTGCTGTCCTGCTTTATCAACAGCTGAGCGGAGAGTGACTGGCTGATCACTGGCCTCAGTAGTAGCGCGCAGGTAGACTGCGGTCGAAGGACCGCTCGCTGGAGGGCAGGTAGCCTCGGAGATCGGGACTTCTTCTCAAGTACGTCTTTACTCGTTCTCTGCCGTTCCGCTATTACCAAGGGGGACACACAGCGATTGAGCGGAAGGAGAACCTCTCCCCGGAGGGGAGGGAATCTCCAAGCTTTTGCCATGCCAGGACAATGTCCTTTTCTGGATGAGGTATGGTTACATAAGGAGGAAATTGTGGGTGAATGGTGGCATTGATAGTAATGATGGGGTGTGTATGTTTGTGGATGTGTGATAGTGTGAATGGTGATGGAGTGTTTGTTAATCTTAGTCTACGATCATTAGTCTGGGGCGTTTGTAGGGGGCTCCGGGATCGATGTCGTACTCCCCTAGGTCGCGGATGAGGGAGTTGAAATTGTTCGGGAGTCGGGAATAAAATTGTTTTGAAAGGGGTAGGATATAGTCGGTTATGGTTGGGAAATTTAGTTCGTTATGGATAATGGTATTTGGGATGTACCACCCTGGGCCAGTGGCAGTACGCAGGAAGCGGTTTTGAAGGACTTGCAGGCGATGGAGGTGGGATTTGGCGGCTATGCCCCAGACTTGGCAGGCATTTGTGAGTGCTGGTCTGAGTACCTGTTTATATATTTTAACACTTTGTTGCCGACGGACATCGGGGAGAATTTTTCAATAAGGGGGTAAAGCATGGCCATCCTACGATTAATTTTGTTGGCTAGCTCACTGATGTGGGCTTTCCATGTAAGTTGCATATCTAGGCGGACCCCTAGATATATTGCCTCTGTGCTCCATGATACGCAGCCTCCCGCAATTGTGATGTTGGGTACATCCGCAATGCTACGTCTAGTAAACGTGATTGCCTGGGATTTGGTAGGGTTGACAGCCATTCTCCAGGTGTTGAACCACGTGGTTAGTTGGTCTGCATAAAATTGCAGCCTTCTAAAGGCAACGTGATGACGTGTAGAGGTGGTTGTTATTGCGGTGTCGACTGCGAAGAGATACAGTGAGCAGCCTGGGTAGGATGGCAAGGTATTAATATAGGCCAAAAATAAAATCGGGCCGAGGACACTGCCTTGCGGAACTCCTGGACCTATAGGTCGGGGAGAGAATAGCACTTCTGCGGCTGAGACGGCGAAGGTTCGGGATCTGAGGTAGGATGCGATTTGATGTATGAGGTAAGAAGGTATGTTGTATTGTATGAGACGGTGTAGGAGACCTTGGTGCCAGACAGTGTCAAAGGCCCGCGTGATGTCTAAAAATAACGCCGGTACAAAGTGTTGATTATTGAATCCTTTGATTATCTCATCCACCATGCGGAGCAGTTGGTGGGTTGTGGAGTGCTGGCGCCTGAACCCAAACTGTTCGGGTCGCAGCACTTGATGGAGGTCGAGCGGCTTCTGTAGTCGAGATTGTAGCACCTTCTCGAACAGCTTACTGAGAACAGGCAGCAGGCTAATCGGCCGGTGGTTTTGGGGATCTTGTGGATCCTTACCCGGCTTTTTGATTGTAATAATTTTTGCGTGTTTCCAGCATTTGGGAAAGTGGCCTATTCTCAGTAGGCTGTGTAGAGGTGCACAATGAGCTCGATCCATGCAACGGGCAGGGCTCTGAGGGCAGCGTATGTACTTCCATCGTACCCTGGGGCCTTGTATGGTCTGGTACTGCTTAATAGGTTGGATAACTCGATCCGGTTTGTTAACTCCACTTCCTGTTGAAAGGAAGTTATGCAGAAACCGCTCTACAGTGTTTTCAATCGAGCGGATATGATCCCAGTTTGTTGTGTCTGATGGTGTAAATGTGGCCTCTAAGTACCAAGGGGGGAAAGCCTGCGTGGGTTGTGGAGGGTAGTTTTCTGCCAGGTCCGCTCCCGAAGAAGTGATCTGGTAGCTGGTGATGTGCGTCGACCCTGATTGGCTGGACATCCGCCAATGGGCTAGCTGTATCGGTGGATGAGTTTTACACTGCTGTCGCTGTTCTGTGATTGGTTCGCACTGACTTTTCGCCCATGGAAAGACGGCAAACCGCACGACAGCTGTTTTCTCGGAGGTCCGATACAACAGCTTAGGTATTAGAGTTTTCTAAAGTAGTCAACAGAGACAGAGAGGACTCTTCGGACAGCGGCCAAGGAAACAACATCTCATCATCATGGGACGCCGCGCAGTTAAGAACTCATCAACCCATCGCAGCTCACAATCAGCCGTTACGAAGCCTTGGCCAGCCGCCGCGACACACAAGTCAGACTCGCCGCCAGCCTCCGCCGACTCTCACCCAGTCACAACCAGCTCGCCAGCATCTCCAGGCCCTGCAACCAGCATTAAACTTAAGGGTAGCCACGCGTTGCAGGAGCCCTTGGAAGAGCCTAGGGAAAGAAACACGATTGATCCCACTACGGAACTAGACACCTCACCACAGCAGCCGTCACCAACACAACAAGCCACAGCACCGACAAATTTACAAGACCAGACACCACTGCTGAGCGCAGTGATCCGGGGTGTCCCCCGGAACATTGCATCAACCTACATCCTCAGAATTGCCCAGCGTCAATGGGCATCTGTACACAATGCAGTTCGGATTTACTCATCCAGAGGCGCGACACCACTAGTGAGGCTCAATTTCCTGGAAACCGAAGAGTGTGAGGCAGCCATTTCAACTGGAATCAATATTGGTTCACAATGCCTTACACTGGAACCCAGTCTACGCCGTCTTAACGCCCCATGCAGGCGCTGCTGTACCTATGGGCACGACGAGCAGGCCTGCACCGAACAACCGCGTTGCCATTACTGTGGTGCAGCCTCCCTCACTTCGGAGTGCGCGCTTCATGACCTGGCACACCGGCGCAGATTTTGTGCTTCCTGCGGGGGTACAAATCATTTTACAGGCCAGGCAGCCTGCCCTCTCAGGCGCAACCACAACTCTTATCATCCGCACAGCAACCCAACCACAGCCCGTGCACTTCCACCTACTGCACAGGGCGTACCAACTGCACTCACAACGGACAAGAACCAGGAAGTAGTACTTAGTACTCTCGTCGCCATAATGCAAGCAGTGACAGAACTTACTGCACTAACTACTGCACGACACGAAGAACTTAAGCAGCACTACAACACATCCCTCGAATCCATTGAATTACGTTTGGACCGACTAGAACAGAAGGCATCACATTCCAGTTTAACCTCCAGCGTTAAACAGCTACAAGCTATGAAACCAGCATTAATTTCAGCACTGAAGGAACAACAACAAGATTTTAATATAGCACTCAAAGAAATCTCCACTACCAACAACCAGACGTTCACCAATCTAACCAACATACTTGGCCAAATCCAAGCTCAGCTCACACCAAGTACTACACAGCAGCCTCCACCACCGGAATCGTCAGCGGCAGATGGCCATGCCTTTGGTATGGGTCGTCTCAGCTGCGCACAATGGCGCAGCTCTGTAAATAAACTACGCGAACGTAGGATGAACACACAATTCTATGATTAAAGTTTTTAAATGCCCTTCACTTCCCATACTCTTTTACCCACCAACCTCCGGGTGCCACCGAGGGCTTCGGCCATGCTTGGCATAGGAATTAACCCCTTCACCCGCATAAGGCAATCCACCTTATAGCCAAATCATCACCCAAGACTCACGAGGGTGCTTTACGCGGGACCTCCCAATTATATCCTTCCTTCACTTCCATTGTTATCATTTTTCCTATTAAAAAAAAAGTAGTCAACATTCGCTCCGGCTCTTGTCAGAGTCACACCAGGGAGAAGCGACTCTCGCTGATCACCAGAGCATTTTACGCCAAGACAGCCGAGCCTCTCGGAGCTACAGAGGTTGGTCGACGGGGAATTTCTCCAACGGCCAGGTAGCAGCCGGGCGGAAGCAGCAAGCCACGGCGAGTGAGAGTCGCCGTGCCGGCAACCGCGGGCGCAGCGCCGGTTTCCTGCAGCTCCTTACAGCCGCACTCGTAGTTTAGCTGGGCAGAGAGTTAAGACCGCAGCCAACAGTCTCTGACTGGTTTCTATGCGCCTCTTTTGGGGTTGGTCCTCTGACTTTCGGGCTTCTTAGCACCCACTATCTGTTCCTTCTACCTTCAATTTTTCCTCTTTTCTGTCTAATTTAAGACACTTAAAACAACACACTTAAATACACACTCTTAACTTAACACTTTAACATACATAAGCAAACAATGGCGAAGACTGGTAGAGCCCATGTCCTCTCACCCTCTTCCTTATCCTCCTCGACAAAGACGGTGAAGGCGAGGACCCTGCACGTCTCCACGGATTTGCAGCAGTCGCCGAAAAAGGGGAAGTACCCTGCGATGACGTCTACGAAGAAGACCACCGACACCGGGACAACACCCACGACACCTACAACTCCACAGCAGACGCCCCCTCCTAAACCTACTCCTTCTCCTGAACCTACTTCTGCTAAACCTACTCCATCTCCTAAACCTGGCTCCTCCAAGGACCCAGACAACACACAGATTGCCTCCAAAACCAATACTCACCCCTCTCCAGCCACACACACACACACCTAATTATGCAGACGCCATTAGGACACCTCCCAACAAGTACACAGAGAAACGGGCCGATTTGGCACCTCTCTTCATAAGCAAAGGCCAGACAAACATACACACACTCCTGAAAGAGTTTGATTCCACACACAAAACACACAACTGCACAATACACACCGCTCCACGCTCAGGAGACTGTGCGGTCAAGGCGACCTCCCTGAGTGAATATAACGAACTCGTTCACTTCCTCAAGGGAAAGGGTGCACAGTTTTACCTCCTTCCTCACCCAAAACTCAGGGCCGTTAGATTTGTGATCAAAGGACTGTGCGCCCCGTTCTCCGGAGAGCACATAAGAGAGGAACTGGCCTTCCGCGGATTTGAGGCGATCCGCGCCGTGCAGATGAGACGCCGGACTAGGAGTAGGGAACCCCTGCTTATGTTCCTAGTGGAACTGCAGGACACTGTGGAGAGTAGGAAGATATTAGGTCTCCAATATCTGGCACACTTCAGAATCAGGGTAGAACCGTATAGGTCCGCCCAAGAGCCAAAACAGTGCTCACGTTGTCAACACCTGTGGCACGTGTAGCGAGAATGTAGGACTCCACAGCCAATATGCGCCAAATGTACAGGCCCCCATTTTTCAGGTACTTGCAGCGTTCCGCCTATGGAACGAAAGTGCGTGCTATGTGGCTCCAAGGGCCATGGTGCAACATGGCGCGGTTGCACCGCATGGCTGGCAGCACTCAAGAAAGCTTCGCCGCATGTAGAAAACGGCGAAGCTATGGCAAAATTCCTATGCGAATTAGGACTGCCAAATCCAGGACTGGCCATGGACCTCTTCAGGTCCCATGCCAAATGGCTCTTGGAAACAATCAGCTCCCCCCAAACCCATCCTTAACTAGTCTTCGACCACATTCGCACCTTCTTTGGAATTCTCCACCAACACTGTCATGGTTAGTTCAAATACAATCAACATAATCTACTGGAATGCACACAACATCCGCCGTAAAAGAAAAGAACTAACAGAATTTCTGCAACGGAACTCGATTCAAATTGCACTCATGAATGAAACACACTTAGGACCAGATGACAGATTCAATATTCCGGGATATACTGTATATCGCAACGACCGAAATAGAAGGGGGGGAGGGACAGCAATAATTTTCTAAAATAGCGTTTACCATTTTAATGTACGTACCACCACTTTCACGCTTAGAAGCTACCGCAGTCAAAGTAGAGCTCCTAAGGTCGTCAATGACTTTAGCTGCAATATATAACCCCCCAGGCGACATCGACCTAAATGACCTTGACACAATCATGCAACTAGGCACTAAACTGATAGCTGCAGGGGATTACAACGCCAAGCACTATCTCTGGAACTGCATCAACCACAACGAAAACCGGAGAAAACTGTTACGATACATAAATAATAATTATCTACTGGTAGGACCCGAGGAGCCCACATATGTCTCTCACATAGCCAAAAACACACCCGAAATATTAGACATAGGATTACTAAAAGAAATAACAGAAACAAACACCAGGATGATGCATGATCTAACATCTGATCACTACCCGGTACTGCTGCAACTCGAAGCACCAATCACGTTTATGCAAGAACCACCTAGACATAACTACAACTTAACCGACTGGGAAACCTTCACAGCCGCAGTCGATAAACACATTACAGAAATTCACATTGACTTACACGAAAAGCAAGATGAGGCGCTAGATATCATTGACAACGCCATCTTGCAAGCCACTGAGGAATGAGTGCCTATGTGCCATAGGTCGTCAAATCCAGCGAGCTTCCGGCGTGACGTAAGAGCTGCCACGCACGACAGGAACCGCGCCAGGCGCAAATGGCAGCAAACCAGAAACTTAATACACCGCAACGAATACTATGCATGTAGAGAACACGCAAATAATTTAATAAGAGAATACACGAGAAACCAGTGGAACAAACAACTGGAAAACATAAACCCACAACAACACACTATCAGGAGAGTTGCTAAATGCCTAACACGAAACTACAACAACATACCACCACTCCACACGGCCAATGGCATAGCAGCAACTCCACAAGAAAAAGCCGAAGCATTTGCAGACGAATTGGCTTACACTTTTACGCCAAACACAGAAGCATATGACAAGACGTTGGCAAGACACGTGGAAGAAGTAGTGCGCCCAATTGGGACAAATCGCACTCACAATAAAACAAGAAAAACCAACGTTGGCGAAATTAAATGGCTCATTAGTCACCTCCCAACCCGCAAATCACCAGGACCGGACAAAATACCAAACATCGTGCTAAAACACCTACCAAAACGAGCACTCGAACTACTGGCAGATATATACAACTAAACGTTAGAGCATTGGCGCTTCCCACCCAAGTGGAAAGAAGTAAAAATTCTGCTCTTTCCTAAGCCAAGAAAGGACCAAACGATTCCGAAAAACCACAGGCCAATTAGCCTATTAAATACACTGAGCAAGGTCCTTGAGAAAATAATACTCAAAAGAATAAACTCACACATTATTAAAAATAACATAATAGTAGATGAACAATTTGGGTTCAGAGCACACCACTCAACCACGCTACAACTACTAAGAATGACCGAAAACATCACGCGTGGCTTCAATACCAATAGGTCAACTGGCTCAGTTTTCCTGGACATTGAGCGAGCCTTTGATAAAGTCTGCATGCGGGCCTTATCAAGAAGCTGGCTGACTACAATTTCACAGACTTGCTGACTGCACTAACAAAAGACTACCTTTCATTTCGCACATTCAGAGCAAGCATAGGAAACTCTCTATCCTCTAGCCGACCCATAAAAGCAGGAGTACCCCAGGGAAGCCTACTTGGACCTACCCTGTTTAACATATACATAAATGACATGCCCGATTTCATTAGGGTCAGCAAGTTCATATACGCCGATGATACGGCAATCACGACACATTCGACAACTCCGCGAATAATCCACACTAGACTGCAAAATGCACTAAACACACTCGAACCATGGTTCGAGAAGTGGAGAATTAAAGTAAATACCAAAAAATGCGAAGCAATCATATTTACAAAGCGACTGAAGCATCGCCCCGAGAGGCATGCGCTCCCAGCGTTAACATACAGCGGCGAACCTATCGAATGGAAGTCCAAGATCACCTACTTAGGTGTAGTAATGGACCATGGCCTAACCTGGAAACACCACATTGACACGGTTAGAGCCAAAGCAAACGCACAACTAAATAGGCTATACACAATATTCAATGTAAACAGCGGACTTCTGCTAGGTATGGGTCTAACACTGTACAAAACTCTAATACGACGTATACTAACAATCGCAGCCCCAGTATGGGGATATACTGCCAAAACACATCTCCATAGGCTCCAACTAATGCAGAACCGCATTCTGCGAATAAATACGGAACTTCGACCTATGGCGCCTACAGTATTATTGCACGAGGAACTGAAAATACATTCAATAGAAGAATTCATAAAGCTACTAAGCTACAATTTGTACTAAAACAAAAAATAAGAATCATAACCAACTAATTCAAAAACTAGGTGAATACCAAACAAATTCATAACAAACATATGCAACCCCTATCACTCTTCGACAGGACAATTGGCCTGGGGGAAACCGAAATAAACATCCAAGAATACCTAGAGCAATTTGTAAAATTCCCCTAGCCATGGCAGGCTGATGGAATCCCGGAAGCCTGCAACATTCACAACCACCAATACACAATCCACAATCAGCTGCCCTCACAAGTCCTTGTGATACCAAGCCAAGGCGGCTCCGAGGGGATGAGGGCCCCCACAGCGACACATAAGGTAGATGCCACCAGGCAAGTGTGATCACTTACACGAACCCTGCGCGACTATGGTTATCCCAGGCACACATAGAATCCATATAAATATATATGGAAAAAAATTACAAATGAATTCTTTTATGTACACGCATTAAACTAGGACTAGCCCTAATATTAACACTAATAAAACTATGTTAATATGTTCTAGAGACTGGGTTCCCCGAGCCGCACAAACGAATCCCAAGAGGAAAGCCACTGAATACTAGCAAGTAGAACAGCAAACTAATTCATAGACTCCACCAGCATACTTACAGCATGAAAATAATTCACAGCAACTACAAACACCAATAACAGTAGGCGCATGCCACTCACTCATTACCTTTACCTTTACTCCCTTTTGCATGGGCATTCACGCCACTCTAAATCCCGTGGGGGCGCTCTGGGCCTTCAAGATCAAGTGCGTCTCCGGACAAACAGCACGCCTATCGCCCCTGCATGCTGCATGCGAGCCCTACAGCTATTTACATCCGGAGGAACGTAGTCCACCGCCCATTCCAGATCCCACAATTACAGACCCTAGAGGCCGTAGCCGTTTTTGTGGAACTTGATGGCACTGAGGTACTAATAGTATCTGCATACCACTCCCCATCCATAGCCTTTGTGGTGACTGACTACCAGTCCCTCCTCAACCTACATCCGAGTGTCATCCTCGCGGGGGACTTCAATGCCAAACACCCACGTTGGCATTGCAGTTCCCGCGCGGACAGCAGAGGCAAAGCAATCGTTCGCTTAATCGATCAGGACCCTCAGCTTAGAGTACAGGGTCCCTGGCAACCCACCCACCATCCGTCAAGTAGAGGACAGCCTTCTGTCATCGACTTCACGATACTCAAACACTTCCCACATCATCTCACCCTCACATCAATCAACGCACTTCATTCCGATCATAATCCCGTGTTGGCCGAAATCAACACTAGGATTGCCAGCCAAGATGTCGCAGGTACAAACCGCGAGATCGACTGGAAAAGCGTAAAGGTTTGCCTCGGCACTATGATCCCTCCCAACCCCAAAATTACAGACATCCCTTCCCTTGAAAACGCAGTTTCATCCTTCTCCTTGGCAGTTACCAAAGTCACTCACAGTCTTACCATTCACACCTCCCCTCCCCTTCATCCAGAAGTCATTCCTCTAGACCTGGAACTTCTCATTTGTCGCTCCTGGGCTGCCCGCAGACTCTACCATCGTCACCGCTGGCCACATATTCGAGCTCTGCTAAGGTCCTTGCGCCGACAAGTCAGCGCCCGCCTCCGTGAGCACAAAAAGTTCGCTTGGGAGGACACTATGGCTAGGCAGAACTTGATCGATGGTGACGTGTGGAGGATCGCAAAGATCCTCCGTGGCCAGAAAGACAAAGCTTCCCGACTTATCCATGGCACCCGTGGCCTCGTATACGACCCCCAAGCCCCGCCTTTGGTGCCTCAGTAGTAAAAACGGGCGTTAAACACTACTCAAAAAAAAAAAGACCCCCAATCCAAAGCCAATGCTATCGCTGACCTTAGAACGCCTATTTAGGCCCAGAGACGACCTCCAGGACGATGCCTTCTCAAGTACGGTTCCCGCGACGTCCGTCGATACCTTCGACGGCCGTCGGCTGAGGACGACTTGAGGATTCCCATCTTTCACCCCCACGAAGTCCAAGGCGCAATCCAGCGTCTCAAACCCAAAAAGACAGTTGGACCTGATGGACTTACGCCCCTCATGCTCCGGAACCTTCCTTTCAAGGCTGTGCTCTTTGTCACAAAAGTGTTCAATGTGTGCATCAGCCTGTGCCACTTTCCACGAGAGTGGAGAGAGACGCGGGTGATATGCATATTGAAAGCAGGCAAAGACGCAACCCACCCCTCCAGTTACCGATCAATTAGTCTCCTGTCTACACTCTCAAAAGTGTTTGAGAGATTACTTCTTGCCCGTATGCTCCCCCTGCTGGGAAACATTCAAGCCATCCCCCCTCACCAATTCGGATTCCGTCCTGGGCATTCTACTACCAACAGATACTGAGGGTTGTGGAGGCCTCAGCCCTGGGTTTTCAGGAGAGGGCCTTCACCCCAGCAGTGTCTTTGGATGTAGAAAAGGCCTTCTCGATGACCTGGCACGCCGGGCTTCTGTACAAACTCATTCACCTGGAGCTTCCCAAAAACTACATTCATCTTTTACACTCATACCTCAAGCATCGCACTTTCAAAGTAGCGGTGGCGGGAAACAACTCGACACTAAGGCCGATACGCGGCGGAGTCCCCGAAGGCTGTGTTCTTTCCACAGTTCTGTTTAACATATACATAGCAGACTTTCCACAAGCAGCAGACGTCAACATCGCACAATACGCAGATGACGTCCTACTATTCAAAACAGATAGAAACCTCAACGGAGCTTTCATTCCCATACAAAGACTCCTACACCTAATCGAAAGGTGGTGTAGGCGTTGGCGAATGTCAATTAACCCGGCAAAGAGCAACGCCGTAATTTTCACAAAACGCCGCATACCCGCAAACGCCCCCACACTATCATACAGACGGCTAATGATAAGATGGAACAATTCCATAACCTACTTGGGAGTGCATTTCGACAAAGGTCTAACCTTCCAGGAACACATTACCGGAACTGCTCTCAGGGCGCAGGGAGCAATTGCTCAACTGTACCTTATGTTCAGCTCCAAGGCAATGCCAGTTCACCTGAAGTTACACCTCTTCAAAGCCCTGGTCATCCCGGTAATGCAATACGCCTGTGAATTCTGCGATATGGCAGCTGACAGTTGGCTCGCACTTCTGCAGATAGTACAGAATAAAGGACTTAGGATCATTTATTCTGTATATCGCACTCATTACCTTTACCTTTACTCCCTTTTGCATGGGCATTCACGCCACTCTAACTCCCCGTGGGGTCGCTCTGGGCCTTCAAGGTCAATTGCGTCTCCGGACAAACAGCACGCCTATCGCTCCTGCATGCTGCATACGAGCCCTACATCTATCTCCACTGAATTCCGGGGTGCATTAGCGGTACCCGATCACACCTCTCCTATAAATTCCTGCATGTTATTAGTACTAATAGCATGGGGAGGCGATGTAGAATCTTTGTAGGTTGCTCGCCACCGAGATGGGGCGATTTGGTGCCCCTTCTCGCCCTCCCTTCGGGGGGGCTTTAAAAAAAATAGTCGCACAGTCGCGCTTGGCGCATTTGGCGAACCAAACCGGGAGTATAAGCGCTTCCCAGCTGCCTCAGCTCTACTCCCAGCCTCACCACAGCCACGGAGATCATGAACAAGCAACGCCGCCAAGCCAAACAGAACGCCTTGGTTCGCACTGTCTTTCGCCCCTGGAGGGACGGCAACCCGCAAGACAATGTTTTCTCGGAGATCCGATACTCCGCGCTTGGCTCATTTGGCGAGCCAAACCGGGAGCATAAGCGCCTCCCAGCTGCCTCAGCTCTAGCCTTGCTACCGGTCTGATCGAGGTGCCCCTGGCGGCGGCACAGCGATTTACATCCGGAGGAACGTAGTCCACCGCCCATTCCAGATCCCACAATTACAGAACCTAGAGGCCGTAGCCGTTTTTGTGGAACTTGATGGCACTGAGGTACTAATAGTATCTGCATACCACTCCCCATCCAGAGCCTTTGTGGTGACTGACTTCCAGTCCCTCCTCAACCTACATCCGAGTGTCAATCTCGCGGGGGACTTCAATGCCAAACACCCACGTTGGCATTGCAGTTCCCGCGCGGCCAGCAGAGGCAAAGCAATCGTTCGCTTAATCGATCACGACCCTCAGCTTAGAGTACAGGGTCCCTGGCAACCCACCCACCATCCGTCAAGTAGAGGACAGCCTTCTGTCATCGACTTCACGATACTCAAACACTTCCCACATCATATCACCCTCACAACAATCAACGCACTTCATTCCGATCATAATCCCGTGTTGGCCGAAATCAACACTAGGATTGCCAGCCAAGATGTCGCAGGTACAAACCGCGAGATCGACTGGAAAAGCGTAAAGGTTTGCCTCGGCACTATGATCCCTCCCAACCCCAAAATTACAGACATCCCTTCCCTTGAAAACGCAGTTTCATCCTTCTCCTTGGCAGTTACCAAAGTCACTCACAGTCTTACCATTCACACCTCCCCTCCCCTTCATCCAGAAGTCATTCCTCTAGACCTGGAACTTCTCATTTGTCGCTCCTGGGCTGCCCGCAGACTCTACCATCGTCACCGCTGGCCACATATTCGAGCTCTGCTAAGGTCCTTGCGCCGACAAGTCAGCGCCCGCCTCCGTGAGCACAAAAAGTTCGCGTGGGAGGACACTATGGCTAGGCAGAACTTGATCGATAGTGACGTGTGGAGGATCGCAAAGATCCTCCGTGGCTCGAAAGACAAAGCTTTCCGACTTATCCATGGCACCCGTGGCCTCGTATACGACCCCCAAGGCCCGCCTGTGGTGCCTCAGTAGTAAAAACGGGCGTTAAACACTACTCAAAAAAAAAAAAAAAACGACCCCCAAGCCAAAGCCAATGCTATGGTTATGGAATTGTTCCATCTTATCATTTTCCGTTTGTATGTTAGTGTGGGGGCGTTTGCGGGTATGCGGCGTTTTGTGAAAATTACGGCGTTGCTCTTTGCCGGGTTAATTGACATTCGCCAACGCCTACACCACCTTTCGATTAGGTGTAGGAGTCTTTGTATGGGAATGAAAGCTCTGTTGAGTTTTCTATCTGTTTTGAATAGTAGGACGTCATCTGCGTATTGTGCGGTGTTGACGTCTGCTGCTTGTGGAAAGTCTGCTATGTATATGTTAAACAGAATTGGGGAAAGAACAGAGCCTTCGGGGACTCCGCCGCGTATCGGCCTTAGTGTCGAGTTGTTTCCCGCCACCGCTACTTTGAAAATGCGATGCTTGAGGTATGAGTGTAAAAGATGAATATAGTTTTTGGGAAGCTCCAGGTGAATGAGTTTGTACAGAAGCCCGGCGTGCCAGGTCGTCGAGAAGGCCTTTTCTACATACAAAGTACTGCTGGGGTGAGGGCCCTCTCCTGGAAACCCAGGGCTGAGGCCTCCACAACCCTCAGTAGCTGTTGGGTAGTGGAATTCCCAGGACGGAATCCGAATTGGTCAGGGGGAATGGCTTGAATGTTTCCCAGCAGGGGAAGCATACGGGCAAGAAGTAATATCTCAAACACTTTTGAGAGTGTAGACAGGAGACTAATTGATCGGTAACTGGAGGGGTGGGTTGCGTCTTTGCCTGCTTTCAATATGCATATCACCCGCGTCTCTCTCCACTCTCGTGGAAAGTGGCACAGGCTGATGCACATATTGAACACTTTTGTGACGAAGAGCAAGCCTTGAAAGGAAGGTTCCGGAGCATGAGGGGCGTAAGTCCATCAGGTCCGGCTTCCTTTTTGGGTTTGAGACGCTGGATTGCGCCTTGGACTTCGTGGGGGTGAAAGATGGGAATCCTCAAGTCGTCCTCAGCCGACGGCCGTCGAGGATATCGATGGACGTCGCGGCGAACCGTACTTGAGGAGGCATCGTCCTGGGGGTTGTCTCTGGGGCTAAATAGGCGTTCTAATTAGTCAGCGAGAACATTGGCTTTGCCTTGGGGGTCGTATACGAGGCCACGGGTGCCATGGATAAGTCGGGAAGCTTTGTCTTTCTGGCCACGGAGGTTCTTTGCGATCCTCCACACGTCGCCATCGATCAAGTTCTGCCTAGCCATAGTGTCCTCCCACGCGAGCTTTTTGTGCTCATGGAGGCGGGCGCTAACTTGGCGGCGCAAGGACCTTAGTAGAGCTCGATGATGTGGCGTGCGGTGACGCTGGTAGTGTCTGCGGGTTGTCCAGGAGCGACGGATGAGGAGCTCCAGGTCTAGAGGAATTACTTCTGGATGAAGAGGAGGGTAGGTGTGGATGGTAAGACTATGTGTGACTTTGGTGACTGCCAGGGAGAAGGATGAAACTGCGTTTTCAAGGGAAGGGATGTCTTTAATTTTGGGGTTGGGAGGGATCATAGTGCCGAGGCAAACCTTTACGCTTTTCCAGTCGATCTCGCGGTTTGTATCTGCGACATCTTGGCTGGCAATCCTAGTGTTGATTTCGGCCAACACGGGGTTATGATCGGAATGAAGTGCGTTGATTGATGTGAGGGTGATATGATGTGGGAAGTGTTTGAGTATCGTGAAGTCGATGACAGAAGGCTGTCCTCTACTTGACGGATGGTGGGTGGGTTGCCAGGGGCCCTGTACTCTAAGCTGAGGGTCCTGATCGATTAAGCGAACGATTGCTTTGCCTCTGCTGGCCGCGCGGGAACTGCGATGCCAACGTGGGTGTTTGGCATTGAAGTCCCCCGCGAGGATGACACTCGGATGTAGGTTGAGGAGGGACTGGTAGTCAGTCACCACAAAGGCTCTGGATGGGGAGTGGTATGCAGATACTATTAGTACCTCAGTGCCATCAAGTTCTACAAAAACGGTTACAGCCTCTGGGGTCTGTAATTGTGGGACCTGGAATGGGCGGTGGACTACGTTCCTCCGGATGTAAATCGCTGTGCCGCCGCGAGGGGCACCTCGTACAGACCGGTAGCAAGTGTAGCCCGGAAGACGGGAGGAGGAGTGTTGATGGAAGTGCGTCTCGCTGACTAATATGGCGTCTAGAGCAAACCGGGCAGCAAAATGATTTAGCTCGTCCCTCTTGTCGGTAAGGCCATTGGCGTTCCAAAACGTGAACCGGAAAGAGGTACGAGACCTAGTTCCGTTCGCCATCCTGGGTCTCTTGGTCACCGTCGACGAGAAGGGCGATAGCTTCAAAAACTACCATCATCCTGCTGGAGGAATCTGGAGCTTGACGGAAACGGGCGAGGAGCTCCTGCAACTTCCTGCCATAAGTCTGCCACAGTTGTGACAGCCATTGGAACAAGTCCAAGGTACTCTCGCCTTGTTGAGTGCGGGAAGGGTAGGGGGTGGACCTTGGAGGCGTTTGCTTTTTCTGGGTTCCCCCCTGCTGGGGGGTGCTCGGCCCCTCATCAGGTGGAGTCCTCCTGGGAGGGCGCGGCTGCCTCTGAGGCTTGGGAGTTGGTTGGGGTGGAGCTTTAGTGGTCGTATGTTTTGGTTGTTGTGTAGCCTGTTTTTTAGCTCGCATCACTCGTCGAGCATCAGAGGGCTGTTTTTGTGCTGCTGCTGCTGCTGCATAGGTGTGTAGCAGTGCCTGGTGTGGTGGCCTTGGATGTAGAGGTGCTTGGAGTCGCTGGTGGTACAGCTGGTGCCTTGGTAACTGGCGGTGTCGTGGTTGAGTTGGGTGATGAGTAGCCCGGCTGGATCCTGCGGTTGCTTGTGTTGCTGATAATCCTCAGCCTTGCAGGGCACCTTTCATAGCACGCCACATGATCCCCCTTGCAGTTGGCACAAGTTGGGATCTCCGTGGGAGCTCGCTCACAGGCCTCACGGGGTTGGGGGCCACCGCATCTGAGGTACATACATATAAGGTGAAATTAATACATAGTTAACCTAACAGACTTATAATTAAAAATCCTATCCTATACTTAACAGTTAATATTTACAAGTATACATATAGTTCATGCTGATGTCAGAAAAAGTGGTTTGAGTTTGCTCGGAGATGTTTTTAGAAAATGCGTAAGCGTCTATGCTTGCGGTGGAGAGGCTCCGCCTGGCCTATTTTTTGTACTTCTGGGTTGGAGTGCGTTCTTATGGAGGCCCATGCGTATGTGCAGCGGTTGTGCAGAGTCTGTAGGAAGGTGAGAAATTGTAGTTCTTTGTAAACAATTTTGTTAGGTGTTAGGATCGGCACCCTTAGTATTTTCCTGAGGCAGATGTTTTGACGGGATTGGAGGGAAAGTAGGTTAGTTTTGCTGGTTCGTTACTCGTTCTCTGCCGGTTCGCTATTACAAAGGGGGGAAGCCTGCGTGGGCTGTGGAGGGTAGTTTTCTGCCAGGTCCGCGCCCGAAGAGGTGATCTGGTAGCTGGTGATGTGCGTCGACCCTGATTGGCTGGACATCCGCCAATGGGCTAGCTCTATCGGTGGTGAGTTTTACGCCGCTGCCGCAGTTATGTTATTGGTTCGCTCTGGCTTTTCGCCCCTGGAGGGACGGCAACCCGCACGACAGCTGTTTTCTCCGGAGTCCGATACAAAGCTTATGTATAAGAGTTTTATTAAGTAGTTTGATTTCTCCAGCTTGGAAAGGTAGGACAGCAAGGCTATAGCCATCGTCCCTGTGACGGTTTTTGGCGCCATTTATGGTCCGGCCCGCTGCTGTCCGTGCTTTTTAGCGCCTGACAACTGGTCTGTCTGCTCTTCTTCTTCCTTCATCTTTCTATTAGACATTAAGAATTTAGGGCATCCCATATGTTTAAGCTTCTACTTCAGATTTCCTTATGGTAATTCTGGAGTACTCTTCTTTCTTACTCTTTCTCTTCATATTTAGTTTTATCATTATAGGTACTCGAAAAAGCCACCAAAGACCCCAATCCGTACAAACGCACGCATCCAGCGAAAGGAGCCTACTCCACAACCCCCAACACTTCAAATCCCCCTCCCTCTCCCATAACTACCCCTTCCGCTTCATTCTCAACCACCACTGATTCTCCAGCTCCTCAACTCCTACATACCAAACGAGTTCAACTGCTGCTCTAGGAGGTCACTCAACTAGTGCAGGGCCACCAAAACCCAACAACTGTTGACCCAATTGAACCAATTGGGATGCAGCTGCCGTTGTTTACAACGATGGGCAAACTGTGCCAATTGCAGAGGCACTTTAACTCATGAAGCCCATTTACATTGCAAAACACCATTCAGCGGACCTAGACAGGCACATGCTTGAGTTTGACCGTACACACCCCAGCGAGGAATATGTACTGACTAAAGCTGCCCGCTCGGGAGACTTTCAGGTGCGCGCCAAAACGCAGACTGATTATGCTACAATGTCAAAAATCCTAAAAGAGAAAAAGATAAACAGCCATATTACCAGCATGGATGCTTCTAGGAGTATCCGAATGGTAATAAGGCAGGTCTGCCTTGATAGGGCGGAGGCTGAGATCAAGGAGGTCTTAATGGCACGATCGATCCCAGCAGGCCGAGTGGTACAGATGCGCCGAAATAACAGGGCTCGAACACTACTCCCATATTTATGGTTTAAGTGGCAACCATCGACGATCGGGAGCGTTTGCAAGCAACCACCGAACTGTTCCATATGCGGTTCACAGTAGTGGATTAGAGGCGACCGCCAGTGCCGTAAGTGTCAGAACCTTGGGCATTCAGTAGAGCAATGTCTGGGATTTGCGCCCACATGCTCAAAGTGCGCTCAGTGCTACGAGTCACATACATGTGACGTCCCTACAGAACTGAGGCTATGACATAATGTTGGACACGGGTCCAGGTTTAGAGGTTGCGGCAGATGCTGCCAGTTCCTTCAGAAGCTGTGTGGCACTGAACGGCAACCCAGCAGTGATGCAAGGACTCATTGGCCACGCTGCCATCAGCAGCCTCCACTGCTGTAAGACCAGGGAGTGGTCCCTCGAGTGATGATCACATCATACGCATTAATGGCGACACCGTTGACGATCCCCCAAAAAACCCGTTGGCCTTTCCCCCTGCATATTTTAAGCAAAGGGCGGCAGTAGACCAAGCTGGGTAGCTTACAAACATTTAGAAATGACGCCCCAGCACTCAACATGCTAATTGCCAGCTATTCCAAGCCTTACTATACAGCCAATTAACACCTAACCCCGCCCCCTTGCAGACACCAGAACACTTTGAAAAAGCAGCGAGCCACCTTGAAACGACCATACAGGCCTCTATCAACTCTGCTGTCCAATAAATGCCCCCCCCCCCGGAGAAACAAAATGCGGTTTATCCCGGACATAATTGCACTAATAACTGAAAGAAATCATGAGCCATGCAAATGGCAGCGCACCCGTAACATACTCCATAGAGTAAACATGGAAACGCTCAATAGCGAAATTAAAACTAAAATCCAGGAATCTACGACTCCACCACAGTACGCGGAAACACCAGAGGACAAAGCTGAGCGATTAGCAGACTCCATGGAGAAAGCATGCTCACCTAATACGGACCCTATAGACGTGACCTTAAGCGCCTCCATAGAGCAGGCCGCTGGTACCATATTCGACACACCCACGCACAACAAAATTCGAAGGACGCGCCCGTCGGAGTTACGCCTCAGCATTAAAAATTGTAAGGCCTCCGTCTCAGACCAAACACAGTCCGTCTGCCTCACAACTAAAACACCACAACCACCCTACAACCTTCATCCCATTTCTGCGGTTAAACCCACAGAGGTTAGGTACCCAGCAACCACACAAAGACTGAGCACTAACCCAGCCTGCCATATTTGCTCTCTCGCTCGCCCAGACCAAATACCATACCTGGTAATCAAACACTTCACAAAAGCAGCCTTAGAGCTACTGTCATCCATAGCCAAGACATATTTACCTTAATTTACCTTTACCCATTTACCTTAATGGTTTCTCCTTCATTTCCCTTTTTTGTTATTGTTAGAAAACATTGCTGTGGAAAAAAAATTGAATATCGATTGAAATAAAATTTGTAATTAAAAAATTTGCAATTATCCTCTGAGACGCGTTTAAACCTGGTTTTTTCTTTTATATAATATTACTTCATATGACGCTATGTCCATCATTTTCCTCAGTTTCTATCCTTAAAAAAACTCATTATACAAAAAAAAAAAAAATCAAAATTTGTAGTTAACCAACTTAGTAGTTAACCGCAAATAAAACGCTTTAAAAGTGCGTTATTTTCTTTCTTTCCACAAATATTTCTCCCTTATCTACCTAGTTTTTGCACGTTAGATAGCAACATTACGGCATAGGAAACTTTAAACTTTTGATTTCCATTTATCCTAAAACCGCTATCAAAAACCCTAAAATGTTTTTTTTTTTCCGAATGTGTTTTTACCTCAGATAACTTTTTATCTTTCATTGTCCTAGTTTGTATTCAAATAATTCGAAATTACACATAAAAAACCTTTAAAATTGATGAATATATTTCCTTAATTCTATTCATGGTAAATTTCCTCAGAACCGTGATTTTGATGAATTTTAATTTCACTTAACTCTTTGCCAATTATTGTCATTATTTATCTTTAGAAAAGAGCATTATCATGAAAAAAAAAAAAAACCAAAACCTCTGAGACGCGTTTAAACATGGTTTTTCATTTTTTGGATATTACTTCATAACACTTTGTCCATTTTCCAAAGTTACTATCTTTAAAAAAAAACACATAATACCAAAACAACATCAAAATTTCGAAAAAATCATCGTCATAGGAAACGGCAAATAAAACACTTTAAAAGTACGTTGTTTTTTTTTTTTTGATAGGGCGGAGGCTGAGATCAAGGAGGTCTTAATGGCACGATCGATCTCAGCACTACGAGTGGTACAGATGCGCAGAAATAACAGGCCTCCCATATATACGGTTGAAGAAGAAACCATCGACGATCGAGAGCGGTTGCAAGGAACCACCGAACTGTTCCATATGCGGGTCACAGTAGTGGATTACAGGCGACCGCCAGTGCCATAAGTGTCAGAACCTTGGGCATTCAGTAGAGCAATGTCTGGCATTTGGGCCCACATGCTCAAAGTGCGCTCAGTGCTACGAGTCGAGTCACATATATGTGACGTTCCTACAGAACTGAGGCTATGTCATAATGTTGGACACGGGTCCAAGTTTAGAGGTTGCGACAGATGCTGCCAGTTCCTTCAGAAGCTGCGCGGCACTGACCGGCAACCCAGCAGTGATACAAGGGCAACTTATTACTCATTGGCCCACGCTGCCATCAGCAGCCTCCACTGCTGTAAGACCAGGGAGTGGTCCCTCGCGGGATGATCACATCACACACATTAATGGCGACACCTTTGACCATCCCCAAGAAGACCCGTAGGCCTCTCCACCTGCATATTTTAAGCAAAGGGCTGCAGTAGACCAAGCCCGGGTAGCTCAAACATTTAGAAATGTCGCCCCAGCATTCAACATGCTAACTGGCAGCTATTCCAAGCGTTACTAGACAGCCAATTAACACCCCCCCCCCTGCAGACACCAGAAGACTTTGAAAAAGCAGGGACCCACCTTGAAACGACCATACATGCGCCTATCAACTCTGTTGTCCCATAAATGCCCCCCCGAAGAAACAAAATGCGGTTCACACCGGACATATTGCACTAATGACTGAAAGAAATCATGAGCGGCGCAAATGGCAGCGCATGCGTAACATACTCCATAGAGTAAACATGGAAACGCTCAATAGCGATTTTAAAACTGAAATCCAGGATCAGCTTCAGCAACAGTGGAATAGGGCGCTAATGGACATAGACGTGCAGACAAATGTATGCACGGTGACCAAAACACTCATAAAGCAACCTGTAAAATCACTGCGTTTAAAATATATTTAACACTTCACCACTGTACCCTGAAACTCCAGAGGACAAAGCTGAGCGATTAGCAGACTCCATGGCGAAAGCATGCTCATCTAATACGGGCCCTATAGACGTGACCTTCAAGCCTCCATAGAGCAGCCGCAGAGTACTTCACATAACTTCAACACAACGACGCACTGCAAAATTCGATGGACGCACCCGTGGGTGTTGCGCTTCCTCATAAATCACCTTAAAAATTGTAAGGCCCCCGGCCCAGACCAAATACTATACCTGGTACTCAAACACCTCACAAAAGCAGCCTTAGAGATACTGTCGTCCATAGACAAGACATATTTACCTTAAATTACCTTTACCTTTTTGCACGTTAGAAAGAAACATTACGGTATAGGAAACTTTTAAACCTTTGATTTCCATTTATCCTAAAACCACTATCAAACGCCCTAAAATATTTTTTTTTCCGAATGTGTTTTTACCTCAGATAACTTTTTGTTTCTTTTTCCTACTTTGTTTTCAAAGAATTCAAAATTACAGATAAAAACCCTTTAAATTTGATGAATATATTTCTCTTAGTTCTATTCATAGTAAATGTCCTCAGAACCGCGATTTTAATGACTTAATTTCACTTAACTCTTTGCTTAACACAATTATTGTCACATATCTTTAGAAAAGAGCATTAGCATGAAAAAAGAATTCCAAAACGCGTTTAAACTTGGTTTTTAATTTTTACGATATTACTTTATATAACACCTTGCCCATTTTCCGAAGTTACTATTTTTTAAAAAAAAACACTTAATATAAAAAAAATCTATATTTGAAGAAAATCACCAAAATAGACGGCAAATGAAACTTTAAAAGTACGTTGAACTCTTTGCCCTTCATTTTCATAATTTATCTCTATCTTTAGTATGAAAAAACTCCCAAATTGATTATTTAACTTTTTTTATCCAATTCATTGATTGGGTTTACAGTTTTTTTTGTTTATAGCAGATAATTCTATCTTTTGATTTTGATGGTTGATCGCCTTAGGAAATCATTAAACGCAAGAAACCCGACAAATGAGAAAGAAGGTATACATTTACGATCCTTAAAACGTGATTAGAAACGTTTTTTTTATCGATTTTTCTTGTTTGGAAACGCTTTTCAAAGGAAAAAGAAATACGAAGATTGATAGCAGAAGGTAGAAGTTTATTTATGATCTTTGGAAATGTTATAAGAAACGTGTTATTTCCGTAGTATTCAACAAAAAATTCAAAATGGATGAAAAGTAAACATTTATTTTCCTTTGGTACAAACGTCATATTAAACACTTATTTCTGTTTTAATTATTTTGTGAAATAACAATTTATGTCCTTTTGCTATATTGATAACTTTAGTAGAAAAACATTGAGACGAAAGAAGTGCAAACCCGTATATTTTCATTACACATTATATTGGGAGATTTGTTTCATTTTCATTTTTGTATTTTGAAAGCCTTTGAAGAGCATTTTACGCCGAGAGATTCGAAAATTGATGAAAATGAAAGATAAAACAATTAGATCGTATGAAACTTCATAAGAAACTTGGTTTATTTTTGAGATAGCTTTTTCTCTTTTTTTAGTTTGTTACACGTAGAAAAGACAACGTAAGAAATGCGATAATTGTACCGTCAAAGGAAATAAATAAGCATTTCTCTTACTATTTCTAGTTTGACAACATCAGAATAACGCGGAAAAAAATAGGAAAATTAATGAAAAGAAAAAATTTATTTCTAATCGTTAGAAACGTGTTAAAAGCGTTTATTTACCTTACCAATTAGGTTTGAGATAAATATTTCTCTTTCGTTTATCTATTTAGACACAGCATGCAGAATTTTAATCGCGTTTTTAAGTATTTTTTATCACTTTTGATGTCATAAGCAACTCATTTTTTTATATTTAGTTTTTAAAATAACAAATTCCTTAATAATGATTTTGTGAAACGTCATAAAAAACGCGTTTTTAGGAATAAATATTCCCTTTCATTTTTCAATTTTGATAACCGGAATAGACAGGAAATTAAGCGGAAACAAACCAGAAAAATGAAAAAAACAAATTATTTATTTCAATTCGTTGGAATCATCACATCAAACGTACTGTAAACTGTAATTGATGTTCTGTCATTTTTCTAGTTTCATAGCATTGGAAAAGGATAGTACGTTTTTAAAAGGGAAAAATTTAAAATAAAATAAAAGAGAAAAACGCGTTTCTTTAGACGATTCTAACGATCTAAATAAATCCTTTTCATTTAATCAATTTTCGAGTAATATGCTTTTTATGTTTCCAAACTACAAAAATTACAGTTAAATTTATCTCATAAAATAAATAAATATCTCATAAAATAAATAAAATAAAAATATTCGCTTTTTTCTGACGTATCCAACTATCAAAAATAATTATTTCCTTTTCATCAAATTGCCAGTTTGTAATTATTTTTCGAGTTTCATTCGCAGAAAAAGGAGATAAAGATTTATGTAGTAACCTAACCGGAAAAGAGAAACACGCTTTAATCGCTTTTCCGAGGATGTCGCTAATATCTTATAAATAAAACAGTTAATGTTTATTTTGATTAATTTTCTAGTTAATTTAACCGTATAGTATAACCAAGGAAAAGGATAAGTTGCTAATAAAATGAAGACTAAAAGTATAAACGCAAAACAATTGTAAAACCCTATAAAGCAATTATACAAGCGTTTAAAACCCGGTACATTGGAAATTTGAGATTAATGGCATTAAATGTTTTTTCGTTTTACATATGGATATTTTTCACAGTAATGTTGTCTTCTAAGAATAACAAAAATGGAAAATGGACTCAGCATTATTGTAAGGAAAAAAAAAAAAAAAACACGTTATAGATGACGACGTATGTAATGAATTGAAAAATAAACTTCTTATTAATTTTGTTTTTCATAGTATATATATTTTATTTTCTGAAAATAAATTAGGGGTTTATTTATATCAAATTATGTTCTAAGAATTACAAACCAGGAAAATGCAGGAAAGAGATATATGAGTAAACGCAAAGGAAAAAAAAATCACGTTTTACTGGCATTTCAGAGGACGGAAATATTGCATGAATTAAAAATTTAACTTTAATCAAATTTCTATTTTCTTTTCGCCTAATACGAAGGAAGCAGATTTACGCTACATGATAAATACCAAACCTGCTACTCAAACACCTCACAAAAGCATCCTTAGAGCTAATGTCGTTAATAGCAAAGACATATTTACCTTAATTTACGTTTACCCATTTACCTTAATACTTTCTCCTTCATTTTCCTTTTTTATTACTGTTACAAAACATTGCTGCGGAAAAAAAAAAACTTGAATATCGATTGAAGTAAAATTTTTAATTAAAAATTTTGCAATTATCCTCTGAGGCGCCTTTTAACCTGGTGTTTTCTTTTATATAATATTATGTCATATGACGCTATGTCCTTCATTTTCCTTGGTTTCTATCCTTATAAAATACTCATACAAAAACAAAAATCAAAATTTGTAATCAACTTCATAGTTAACGGCAAATAATACGCTTTAAAAGTGCTTTTCTTTCTTTCCACAAATATTTCTCCTTTATCTTCCTAGTTTTTGCACGTTAGAAAGCAACATTACGGTATAGGAAATTTTAAACCTTTGATTTATCCTAAAACCTGTATCAAACGCCCTAAAATGTTGTTTTTTTTTCCGAATGTGTTTTATACCTCAGATAACTTTAATGTTTCTTTTTCCTACTTTGTTTTGTAAGAATTCGAAATTGCACATAAAAACCTTTAATTTGATGAATTTAATTCTATTCATAGTAAATTTCCTCAGAACGGCGATTTTAATGACTTTTAATTTCACTTAACTCTTTGCAATTATTCTCATTATTTATATTTAGAACAGAGCATTAGCATGACAAAAGATTTCCAAAACCTCTGAGACGCGTTTAAACGTGGTTTTTAATTTTTACGATATTACTTCATATAATTTATATAACACCTTGTCCATTTTCCGAAGTTACTATTTAAAAAAAAACACATTATACAAAAAAAAATTAAATTTGAAGACAATCACCGACGTAGCAAACGCAAATGAAACACTTTAAATGTAGGTTTTTTTTTCTTCTTTCTTCAAATATTTCTCCTTCATCTTCGTAGTTTTTGAACGTTAAAAAGCAACATTACTGTATAACAACCATTATCTCCATTTATCCAAAAACTGTTCTCAAGTGCTTTAAAAGGCGATTTTTTTTTTCGAATGTGTTTTAGTTTTTTCCATAGAAAACGTAATTACATATAAAAAAGCTGGAAAATTGAAGAAAATAAACCCCTTAATTCTATTCATAGTAAACATTCTCTGTAACGCGTTTTTTAAAGGTTTTTTTTGGTTTATAACACATAATTCTATCTTTTCATTTGAATGGTTGATCGCCTTAGGAAATCATTAAACGCAAGAAACCTGACAAATGAGAAAGATGGTATTCATTTACGATCGTAAAAACGTGATTAGAAATACTTTTTTTTTATAGATTTTTCCTGTTTGGAAACGCTTTTCAAAGGAAAAAGATATACGAAGATTGATAACTGCAGGTAGAAGTTTATTTATGATCTTTGGAAATGTTATAATAAACGTGTTATTTCCGTAGTATTCAACAAAAAATTCAAAATGGATGAAAAGTAAACATTTATTTTCCTTTGGTAGAAACGTGATAATAAACGCTTATTTCTGTTCTAATTATTTTGTGAAATAACAATTATTTTGTGAAATAACAATTTATCTGTCCTTTTGCTATATTGATAACTTTAGAAAAACACATATAGGCGAAAGAGGTACGAACAGGTATATTTTTATTACACATTATTTTGGCAGACTTGTTTCTTTTTCATTTTTGTATTTGAAAGCCTTTGAAGAGCATTTTACGCAGAAAGACTGGAAAATTGATCAAAATGTTAGGTTAGATGTTTTAGAACGTATGAAACTTCATAAGAAACTTGGTTTAGTTTTGAGATAGCTATTTCTCTTTTTTTAGTTTGTTAGACGTAGAAAAGACTACGTAAGAAATATGATAATTGTACCGTCAAAGGAAATAAATAAGCATTTCTCTTACTATTACTACATACTAGAAAAAATTTATTTCTAATCGGTAAAAACGTGTTAAAAGCGTTTATTTACCGTACCAATTAGGTTTGAGATAAATATTTCTCTTTATTTAGATAGCATATAGGATTTCAAACTCCTTTTTAAATATTTTTATCACTTTTTCATATGGTCATAAGCAACTCCTTTTTTATATTTAGTTTTTAAAATAACACATTTCTTGTAATTTCTTTTTAATTAGTAACCTTAGAAAGCACGGGGAAAGAAGCACGAAAAAATAATTTGAAATCCGTCTATTTTGGTAATAGTGATTTTATGAAACGCGTTTTTAGGAATAAATATTCCGCTTTCATTTTTGAATTTTAATAGCCAGAATAGACAGGATATTAAGCGGAAAAAACCAGAAGAACGTAGAAAAGAAAAGATTTATTTCAATTCGTTGGAATCATTACAACAAACGTAATTCATATTCTGTCAATTGATATTCTAGTTTCATAGCATTGGAAAAGGATAGCACGTTTTTAGAAGTCCTATCAAACTAGCTTAATTGGAGGGAATAATTTATAATAAAATAAAAGAGAAAACCGCGTTTCTTTAGACGTTTCTAACGATCTAAATAAATCCTTTTCATTAATCAATTTTCCAGTAATATGCTTTTTATATTTCCAAACTACAAAAATTATAGTTAAAGTTATCTCATAAAATAAATGTTAATAAAAAATTTTCGCTCTTTTTCTGACGTATCCTACAATCAAAAATAATTATTTTCTTTTCATCAAATTGCCAGTTTATAATTAATTTTCGATTTTCATTCGCAGAAAGAGGAGATAGAGATATATGTAGTAACCTAACCGGAAAAGAAAAACACGCTTTAATCGCTTTTCAGAGGATGACGCCAATATCTTATATATAAAACGGTTAATATGTTTATTTTCATTAATTTTCTAGTTAATTTAACTGTATAGATAAACCAAGGAAAAGGATAAGTTGCTAATAAAATTTAGACTAAACGTATAAACGCAAAAATCATTTTAAATCCTATAAAGCAATTATACAAGCGTTTTAAACCCGGTAAATTGGAAATTTGAGATTAATGAAATTAAATGTTTATTCGTTTTACATTTTGATATGTTTTACAGTAATAATGAATTCTAAGAATAAGAAAAATGGAAAATGAAGGAGTCAGCATTATTGTAAGGGAAAAAAAAAGCATTATAGTCTACGTATGTAATGAATTGAAAAATAAATTTCTTATTAATTTAGGAGTTGTTTTTCATAGTATATATATTTTTAAAATAAATTAAGGGTTTATTTATATCAAATTTTGCTCTAAGAATTCCAAAGGATGTAGGACAGAAATATATGAGTAAGGAAAAAAAATCATGTTTTACTGGCATTTCAGAGGACGGAAACATTGCATGAATTAAAAATTTAACTTTAATCAAATTTCTATTTTGTTTCCACCTAATACGCAGGACGCACCCGTAGGATTTACGCTACATGATAAATCACCTTCAAATTGTAAGGCCCCCCGGCATAGAATAAATACCAAACCTGCTACTCAAACACCTCACAAAAGCATACTTAGAGCTACTGTCGTTAAATGCCAAGAAATATTTACCTTAATTTTCCTTTAATTATTTACCTTAATGCTTTCTGCTTCATTTCCCTGTTTTCTTATTCTTACGAAACAACATTGCTGTGGAAAAAAAGAAACTTGAATATCGATTAAAATAAAATTTTTAGTTAGAAAATTTGCAATTATCCTCTGAGACGCGTTTAAACCTGCTTTTTTTCATTCATACGATATTGCTTCATATAACGCTGTGTCCAACATTTTTCTTAGTTGCTATCCTTAAAAAAAACTCATTATTCCAAAAAATATCAAAATTTGACAAAAATCAACGTTTTAGCATATAAAAAGATTTAAAAGTGCGTTTTTTTTTCTTTCTTTCCACAAATATTGCTCCTTTATCTTCATTGTTTTGGAAGTTAGAAAGCAACATTACTGTATAGAAAACTTTAAACCGTGGATTTCCGTTTATCCTAAAAGTGCTATCAAACGCCATAAAATGATTTTTTTCTATTCTGAACAAAACTCACATAACTATGTTTCAATTTCCTATTTTGGTTCCGAAAACGAGAGATTTATGAAGAAAAACTGACAAACGTGAAAAGAAAATAAAAAAGCTTTTAATCAGGTTTCGGATACCGTTTATAAAGAATGCAAATAAAAATTTATTTGAATTATAAGGTTTTTTTTTATAATAATTGGTTTTCTAAGGGTAACAATCGAAGAAAATAATGATAGAAAGCTACGTTAAGTATAATCGTACACAAAGGAAAAAAAAAAGTTTTTCAATCGTTTAATTTTCACACCTAAGTTGTATTCAAAGAAAGGAGAAAAAAATTATATAAAAAAAAAGGTAAAACGCGTTTTAGAGGACGTTTGAAATGATTGAATAAACATGTCATCATATTTAGAATTTTTATTTCATAATAATGCTAGTTTCTAAGATAAATTAGGAAAATAAAGGTGAAACCATCAAGTGAAGAAACGATACATTAAAACCGCGTTTCGGAAGTGCCTTTAACTGTTTTGAAGGCAGTTTGCTATGAGTGAATTAAAGACTTTTTTATCAAATTTTGTTCTAATGCTAGGGGGCCAGGTAACTGCTGGATGTAGTAAAATTATTAAGGAAAAAAAAAAAAAAACGTGTTTTACACGCGTTTCAGAGCACAGTAGCATTCAAAGGATAGGATTGAAAATTTATTTTGATTGAGATCTTTGAAAGAGAAAGAATAATCGCCTTTCTTATTACGTTTACGTTTTTTTTTAGTAATATTCTTGCTCTTTCAGCGCATTATTGATAGAGGTATAAGGAAGTAAATCGCTAACAAACTAGACAAATGAAACAGAACGAGCTATTTCATAAAGGATTCATTACAGGAAAAAAAGTTATGACGTTACACACGAATGAAAATAATTGTTTTCTTGTCATCAATTTTCCAATATCTTTCGGGGTAAAGATTAGATTCATTAGCTTCTCCAAAGCTAAAAAATTAGAAAAATAAAAGATATTTTCCTATTTGGCAAATTAATTATTATCGAAAAAACATGCAATTAATATTTCCTTTCATAATTTTCCATTTTCTTTCCGCATAATACCCGGTTTATTTTTAGTAGGTCTATCCAACTAGATAAATTGACGGGAAAATCTTATCCAAAAATAAAAGAGAGAAAAACGCCTTTCTTTAGACGTTTCGAACCATCTAAAAAATCTTTTTCATTTAATGAATTTAATAAAAAATATTGGCTTTTTGTCTGATATATCCAAGAATCAAAATTTTCTTTTCTTTTCATCAAATTGGCAGTTTGTAATATTGTTTTCTAAGCCTATCAAATATAAAATAATATAAAAATAATATAAAATAATATAAAATAAAATAATAAAATAAAATAATAAAATGTAGACTAAAAGTATAATGTTATAAACGCAAAAATCATAGTAAAATCCCATAAAGGAATTATTCAACAATTTGGAAATAAATGTTTATTTGTTTTACATTTCGATATTTTTAACAGCAATGTTGAATAATAAAAATAAGAAAAAAGGAAAATAAAGCAGGCAATATTATTGTAAGGGGGAAAAAAACGGTCTATAGACATGTTATGAATTGGAAAATTAAATTCTAATTATATTTGGAGTTCTTTTTCATAGTATATCTATTTTATAAATATAAACTTTATTAATAATTATATGAAATTATGTTCTTAAAATTACAAACTAGGAAAATGTAGGATAGAGTATATCAGTATATCAGTAAACGCAAAGGAAAAAAATCGTGTTTTATTGGCATTTCACATGACGGTAACATTGCATGAATTAAAAATTTAACTTTAATCAAATCTCTATTTTCTTTTGGGCTAATACGAAGAACGGTCCGGTCGGAGTTACGCTACTTCATAAATCACCTTCAAAATTGTAAGGCCCCCAGCTTAGACTAAATACCAAACCTGCTAATCAAACACCTCACAAAAGCAGCCTTAGAGCTACTATCGTCCATAGCCAAGACATATTTACCTCAATTTACCCTTACGTATTTACCGTAATGATTTCTACTTCATTTCCCTTTTTTCTTATTTTTTGAAAACAACATTGCTGTGGTAGAAACTTGAATATCGATTGAAATAAAATCTTTAGTTAGAAAATTCGCAATTGTGCTCTGAAACGCGTTTAAACCTGGTTTTTTCTTTTATATTACTTCATATATTAATAATGGACATTACTATGTCCATCATTTTCCTTAGTTGCTATCCAAAAAAAAAAAACCTTATACAAAAAAAAATTAAAATTTGAAGAATATCAACGTCATAGCAAATGGCATATAAAAGGCTTTAAAAGTGCGTTTTTTTCTTTCTTACTACAAATATTTGTCCTTTATCATCCTAGCATTAGCACGTCAAAAAGGTACATTACGGTATAGGAAACTGAACCTTTGATTTCAATATATCCTAAAACCGCTATCAAACGCCCTAAATTTTTTTTTTCCGAATGTGTTTTTACGTCAGATAACTCTTTTTGTTTCCTTTTCCTAGTTTGTTTCCGAAATCAACGAGAAAGAGTTATAATTAAAAAATAACAAACATGAGAAACAGGAAGGGAAAATAAACTTTTTTTTTAAAGTACCCGTTTATAATGAATGCAAATAACAGTTTAAGTACGTCATAACTACGATTTTTCCTGTATGGAATTCTTTTTGAAATAGCTCTTTCTGTTTCATTTTTCTAGTTTGTTAGCGATTTAGATCCTTAAACCTCTAGCAATAACCTACATTTTCGGCATATTACGCCGAAAGAACGTGAAATATATCAATATATAGATTTATTAATGATTTTTTCGAAAAGAAAAGATTTAATTTCAAACGTAAACGTAATAAGAAAGCCGATTGTTCTTTCTCTTTCAAAGATCATGATCAAAATTTATTTTGCATTCCTATCCTTTCAATGGTACCGTGCTCTGAAACGCGTTTAAAACACGTGTTTTATCCTTAGGAATTTTACTTCATCCAGCAGTAACCTGGTCTGTTATCTTTAAAACAAAAATTGATTATATAAAGTCTTTAACTAGAAAGCTGCCTTCAAAACAGTTAAAAGCGCTTAATTTTTTTTTTTCCCTTTTTCTCTATAACTTCGAAGATTTTGAATCTTAGGAAACCACATAACATTACAAGAGACTTGTAAAAATGAACCTTTTATTTTTTTACATCTTAGACCCCTCTGAAAGGCCGAATAATGGATTTTTTTTCTTTCTCTATTAATGTTTTTATTTCACGTTATGTTTCATTTTCCCAACTTGGTTTTCCGTACAAAACATAATTACAGTTAAAATTGGTTGAAAATTAACAAAAATAACCTTTTTAATTCAATTAATCGTAAACTACCTCAGAAAAACAGTTTTAATGAATTGTTTCTTTACTTGACTCTTTCAATTTCATTTTCCTTAATTATCTTTGGAAACTAGCATTTCTATCCAAAACAAATTCTAAAAATGAGACTACATATCATGTTTATTCAATCATTTCAAAACTCCTCTAAAAAGCGTTTTATCCTAAGTTTTTTTTATATAATTTTGTCTCCTACCGTTGAATAAAACAGCTATGAATTTTTTTTTTCCTTTATATGATTATACTTTAGGTAGCTATTTCACATTATAATCTTCGATTGTTACCCTTAGAAAAACAAATTATATTAAAAAAAACCCTCATAATTATATGGAATTAAACTGTTATTTGCATTCATTATAAACGGCTACTGAAACGTGATTAAACATTTTTTTTATTTTCCCTTCATGTTTCTCATGTTTGTCATTTTTTCTTCAAAATCTCTTTCTTGTTGTTTTCGGAAACAAACTAGGAAAATGAAACAAAAAGAATTATCTAACGTAAAAACACATTCAGAAAAAAAAAACATTTGAGGGCGTTTGATAGCGGTTTTAGAATATATTGAAATCAAAAGGTTCAGTTTCCTATACCGTAATATTGCTTTCTGACTAATGCTAGGATGATAAAGGACAAATATTTGTTGTAAGAAAGAAAAAAACGCACTTTTAAAGCGTTTTATATGCCATTTTCTATGGCGTTGATTTTCTTCAAAATTTGATTTTTTTATAGTATAATGTTTTTTTGGAAGCAACTAAGGAAAATGGACATAGTGTTATATGAAGTAATATCATATAAAAGAAAAAAAAACACGTTTAAACACGTTTCAGAGCATAATTGCAAATTTTCTAACTAAATAATTTATTTCAATCGATATTCGTTTCCTTTTCTACCACAGCAATGTTGTTTTCAAAAAATAAGAAAAAAGGGAAATGAAGTAGAAAGCATTACGGTAAATAGGTAAGGGTAAATTGAGGTAAATATGTCTTGGCTATGGACGACAGTAGCTCTAAGGCTGCTTTTGTGAGGTGTTTGATTAGCAGGTTTGTTATTTAGTCTAAGACCCCCTCTTACAATTTTGAAGGTGATTTATGATGTAGCGTAACTCCGACGGGACCGTTCTTCGTACTAGCCCAAAAGAATATAGACATTTTATTAAAATTAAATTGTCAATTCATGCAATGTTACCGTCATGTGAAATGCCAATGCCAATAAAACAAATGGCATTAATAATAAATTTCCAAACTGTTGAATAATTCCTTTATGGGGTTTTACTATGATTTTTGCGTTTATAACATTATACTTATATTCTACATTTTATTAGAATCTTATCCTTTTCTTTGGTTAATATCTATACAGTTAAATTAACTCGAAAATTGATGAAAATGAAATATTAACTGTTTTATTTATAAGGAAAATAATTAATTTTGATTGTTGGATATGTCAGAAAAAAGCCAATATTTTTTTATTAACAAATTGATTAAATGAAAAAGATTTTTTTAGATGGTTAGAAACGTCTGAAGAAAGGCGTTTTTCTCTTTTTTTTGGATAAGATTTTCCCGTCAATTTATCTAGTTGGATAGGCCTACTAAAGGGTATTGCGGAAAGAAAATGGAAAATTATGAAAAGGAAATATTAATTGCGTGTTTTGTGGATTATAATTAATTTGCCAAATAGGAAAATTTCTTTTATTTTTATAATTTTTTAGCTTTAGAGAAGATAAAGAAGTTAATCTTTACGCAGAAAGATATTGGAAAATTGATGACAAGAATACAATTATTTTCATTCGTGTGTAACGTCATAACTACTTTTTTTCCTGAAATGAATCCTTTATGAAATAACTCGTTCTATTTCATTTTTCTAGTTTGTTAGCGATTGTACATCCTTATATCTCTATCAATAACCAACATATTCGGTATATTACGGCATATTACGCTGAAAGAACAAGAATATTACTAAAAAGAAACGTAAACTTAAAAGTAATAAGAAAGGCGATTATTATTTCTCTTTCAAAGATCTCAATCAAAATTAAATTTTCAATCCTACCCTGCTCTGAAACGCGTTTAAAACACGTTTTTTTTCCTTAAAAATTTTACTACATCCAGGAGTTAGCTCTCTTAGCTTTAGAACAAAATTTGATAAAAGTAATGTCTTTAATTCAATTCATAGCAAACTGCTTTCAAAACAGTTAAAAAGCACTTAATTTCTTCTTTCCCTATTTCTCCTTTATCTTCAAAGATTTTGAATCTTAGAAAACTTGTAAAATGATAAAAATAAACCTTTTTTTGTGAATCTTAGACTACTCTGAAACGCGTTATAATGGATTTTTTCTTATGCTTTTGCTTCATTTTTCCAACTTTGTTTTCCGTATAAAACATAATTACAGTTAAAATGAAATAAAAATTCTAAATATAATGACAATTTAAAACCTCTAAAACGCGTTTTACATTTTTTTATATAATTTTTTCTCCTTTCTTTGAATACAACTTATGTGAAAACTAAACGAGTCAAAAACAATTTTTTCCTTTGTGTACGATTATACTTAGAAAACCATTCTTTATAAACGCTATCTGAAACCTTAAAAGCTCTTTTATTTTCTTTTCATGTTTGTCAGTTTTTCTTCAAAAATCTGTCGTTTTCGGAAGCAAAATAGGAAATTGAAACATAGAGTTATATGAGTTCCGAATAGAAAAAAAATCATTTTATGGCGTTTCATAGCGGTATTAGGATAAACGCAAATCGAAGGATTAAAGTTTCCTAATGTTGCTTTCTAACGTGCAAAAAACAAGGAAGATAAAGGAGCAATATTTGTGGAAAGAAAGTAAAAAAACGCACTTTTAAATCGTTTTATATGCCGTTTGCTATGACGTTGATTTTTGTCAAATTTTGATATTTTTTGGAATAATCATTTTTTTTTAAGGATAGCAACTAAGGAAAATGTTGGACATAGCGCTATATGAAGCAATATTATATAAATGAAATAAGCAATTTTAAACGCGTCTCAGAGGATAATTGCAAATTTTCTAACTAAAAATTTTATTTCAATCGATATTCAAGTTTTTCAACATCAATTACAGTTTACCGTACGTTTGATGTGATGACTCCAACGAATTGAAATAAATAATTTCTTTTCTCATTTTTCTGGTTTATTTCCGCTTAATTTCCTGTCCATTCTGGTTATCAAAATTGAAAAATTAAAGGGAATATATATACCTAAAAACGCGTTTTTATGACGTTTCACAAAATCATTATTAAGGAATGTGTTATTTTAAAAACTAAATATAAAAAAAGGAGTTGCTTATGAACATCAAAAGTGATAAAAAATACTTAAAAACGCGTTTAAAATCCTGTACGCCATGTCTAAATAGAAAAACAAACGAGAAATATTTATCTCAAACCTTATTGGTACGGTAAATAGACGCTTTTAACACGTTTCCAATGATTAGAAATAATTTTTTTCTTTTCATCAATTTTCGTATTTCTTTTCGCGTTATTCTGAGTTTTAACTTGAAATTTTAAGAGAAATGCTTATTTATTTCCTTTGACGGTACAATTATAGTATTTCTTACATTGTCTATTCTACATCTAAGAAACTAAAAAAAAAGTGAAAAAGCTATCCAAGTTTCTTATGAAGCTTCATACGATGTAAAACAAATCTTTCATTTTCATCAATACTCGAGTCTTTCGGCTTAAAATGCTCTTTAAAGCCTTTCAAAATACAAAAATGAAAAAGAAACAAATCTCCCAATATAATATGTAATGAAAATATACGGGTTCGTAATTCTTTCGCCTAAATGTGTTTTTCTAAAGTTATCAATATAGCAAAAGGACATAAATTGTTATTTCACAAAATAATTAGAACACAAATAAGCGCTTATTATGACGTTTCTACCAAAGGACTACGGAAATATCACGTTTCTTATGACATTTCCAAAGTTCATAAATAAACTTCTACATTCTGTTATCAATCTTCGTATTTCTTTTTCCTGTGAAAAGCGTTTCCAAACAAGAAAAATGACAAAAAAAAAAAAAAAAAAACGTTTGCAATTACGTTTTGATGATCGTAAATGAATACCATCTTTCTCATTTGTCGGGTTTTTTACTGCGTTTAAAGACTTCCTAAGGCGATCAACCATCAAAATGGAAAGACAGAATTATGTGTTATAAACCAAAAAACCTGTAAATGCCATCAATGAATTGAATAAAAAAGTTGAATAATCATCAATTTTGGAGTTTCTTCAGACTAAAGATAAAGATAAAATAAATGTTTGAATTAAAATTTATTAAAAACGCGTTTCGGAGAAAGTTTACTATGAATACAATGAAGGGGTTTATTTTCTTCAATTTTCCAGCTATATAATTCTATATTGATAGCCTCAGAAAATCATATTACGCGGAAAGAATGTATCAAATTGATGAAAACAAAATGTTGATCCATCGAAACTTAATAGGAAACGGATTTTTTTCGTTTATATTTGGGATACCTTTTTCTCTTTCTTTTTTCTATTTTGATAGCCTTAGAAAAGCATATTACGCCGAATGATTTTTCGAAATATTATGAAAAGAAAAGATTTATATTTATCTTTGTAAACTTCATAACAAACGCGTTTTTTCCGGTTATGACTGAGATATGTTTTTTTTTCAAAATCTTGGATAAGCTTATTACTCCGAAAAATTTTGAAAATTGATGAAAAGAAAATTAATTTATATAATTTGAAACGCAGTATTTTCCGTTTATAACAGAGATAACTCTTTCTCTTAAGATTTTTCTAGTTTCATAGCCTTCGAAAAGCATACTACACCGAATGAATTTTGAAATTTGATGAAAAGCAAGATTTATTTATTTCTTTGGAAACATCATTTCAAACGCATTATTTTTTGTTTATAAACTAATAAAGGAAAATAATTTGTTTCTTATAAACTTTTTAAAGATCAAAATAGCTATTTTCTTTTCATTTATTGTCGAAATTTATTGGGCGTAATATGCTTTTCTAAAACAATCAAACTAGAAAATTTAAATGTAAAATAGTTATAAACAAAAAATAATACGTTTGAAATGATGTTTCCGAAGAAATAAATAAATCTTGCTTTTCGTCAAATTTCGAAATTCATTCGGTGTACTATGCTTTTCGAAGGCTATGAAACTAGAAAAATCTTAAGAGAAAGAGTTATCTCTATTATAAACGGAAAATAATGCGTTTCAAATGATATAAATTAATTTTCTTTTCATCAATTTTCAAAATTTTTTCACAGTAATATGCTTATCCAAGGTTTTGAAACTGGAATAATGAAAAAAGAACATCTCAGTTATAACCGGAAAAAACGCGTTTCTTATGAAGTTTTTAAAGATCAAAATAAATCTTTTCTTTTAATCAATTTTCGAGATTTTAAACGGGTAATATTATTTTCTGGGGCTATTTAAGTAGAAAAATGAAAGGAAAAGCTTATCTCACGTATAAACGCAAAAATAAGATCTAAATAAAATTAATTTTTTACCAATTTTGCAGATTTTTGCGCATAATATGCTTTTCTAAAGCTATAAAACTGGAAAAACAAAAGAGAAAGATTATAAACAAACAGAAAAAAACGCGTTTCTTATGAAGTTTGGAAAGATATTTTTTTCCTCTTAAATTTTCGAGATTCTTAACAAGCAATAGTCATAGATCTAAAAAAATTAAAGAGGAAGGGTTATCTCGATTACAAACGGAAAAAAATAAGTTTCGTACCTTTACCAAGGATAAAAATAATTCTTTTCATCAATATTCATAATTTTCTCGGAGTAATAAGCTTTTCTAAGATTATCAAACTGGAATAATGAAAGAGAAAGATGTCTCTTATGACTAAAAGGAAAAAAAACGGGCTTGTTAAGAAGTTTTCAAAGAAAAAAATAAATCATTTTTCGAAATTCTTTCGGTGTAACGTGCATTTCTAAGGCTATAGAAAAAAAATAAAAATAAAAGAGGATTTATCTGTTATAATCGGAAAAAATACGTTTGAACTGAAGTTTACAAACATAAATAAATCTTCGCTTCTCATCAAATTTGGAATTTCTTTCGGAGTAATATACTTTTCTGGTCTTACAAACCGAATTAATGAGGGAGAAAGAGTTATCTTATTTATAAACTAAAAAAAAATGCGTTTATTATTAATTTTTCAAAGATAAATATAAAACTTTTCATCATTTTCGAGATTTATCGGCGTAGTATGCTAAAGAGTTATAAACGGAAAAAAAAAAAAAAAACGGGTTTAAATTGAGTTTCCAAAGATATAAATAAATCTTCTTTTCAGATTCTATCCACGTAATATGCTTTTCTAAGGCTATCAAAATAAATGAAAGAGAAAGATATATTTCAATTATAAGAGGCCTAAAATGCGTTTCTTGTAAACTTTTTAAATATCAAAATAGCTCTTTTCTTTTCATTTACTGTCGAAATTTATTCGGCCTAATATACTTTTCTGAAAAAATCAAACTACAAAATTGAAATGTTATATTAGTTATTAACAAAAAATAATGCGTTTGAAATGATTTTTCGTAAGATATAAATAAATTTGACTTTACATCAATTTTCGAAATTCATTCGGTGTAGTATGCTTTTGGAAGGCTATGAAACTAGAAAAATCTTAAGAGAAAGTGTTACCTCAGTTATAAACGGAAAATAATGCGTTTCAAATCATATAAATAAATTTTCTTTTCATCAATTTTCAAAATTTTTTCGGACCAAATATGCTTATCCAAAGTTATGAAACTGGAATAATGAAAGAAAAACATGTCATAAATAAAAAAACATAAACGGAAAAAAGGCGTTTGTTATGAAGTTTGCAAATCTTTTCTTTTTTATTTTAATATTTCGAAAAATTATTCGGCGTTATATGCATTTCTAAGCCTATCAAAATAGAAAAATGAAACAGAAAAAGTTATCTCAGATATAAACGAAAAAAATCCGTTTCCTATTAAGTTTCGAAGGATCAACATTTTGTTTTCACCAATTTGATACATTCTTTCCGCGTATTATGATTTTCTGAGGCTATCAATATAGAATAATTAAAGAGAAAGAGTTATATGAATTATAAAAGCGAAAGTAGAATTTCTTATGACGTTTCCAAATATATCTTTTCTCTTCATCAATTGTCGATATTATTTCCGCGTAAAAAGCTTATCTAATATATCACCATAAATGAATGAGAAATAAATTTTTGTTATAAAAGGAAAAAATGCGTTTCTTATGACGTTTTTAAAGATCGAAATAAATCTTTTCTTTTGATCAATTTTCGAGGTTTTAAACGGGTAATATGCTTTTCTAAGCCTATTTAAATAGAAAAATGAAAGGAAAAGGTTATTTCACGTATAAATGCAAAAATAAGAATTAAATAAAATTATTTTTTCACAAATTTTCCACATTTTTGCGCATAATATGTTTTTCTAAATCTATCAAGGTGGAAAAATGAGAAAGAAAAAGAGTTATATCAGTTATAAACAAACAAAAAAAAAAGTGTTTATTATGAAGTTTGCAAAGATATAATTTTTTACGCTTAAATTTTCGAGATTTTTAACAAGTATTAGTCATAGCTCTAAAAAAAATTAAAGAGAAAGGGTTATCTCGATTATAAACGCAAAAAAGTGCGTTTCGTCTTTACCAAAGATAAAAATAAATCTTTTCATAAATTTTCTTAATTTTCTCGGTGTAATAAGCTGTTCTAAGGTTATCAAACTAGAACATTTTTTTCAGATTCTAACCACGTAATATGCTTCTAAGGCTTCAAAATATATTAAATAGACAGATATATTATAGTTATAAAAGGAAAATAATGTGTTTCTTATAAACCTTTTAAAGATCAAAATAGTTCTTTTCTTTTCATTTATTGTCGAAATTTATTGGGCGTAATATGCTTTTCTAAAACAATAACTAGAAAATTTAAATGTAAAATTAGTTATAAACAAAAAATAATGCGTTTGAAATGATGTTTCGAAAGAAATAAATAAATCTTGCTTTTCATCAAATTTCAAAATTCATTCGGTGTAGTATGCTTTTCGAAGGCTATGAAACTAGAAAAATCTTAAGAGAAAGATTATATCGATTATAAACGCAAAAAGGTGCGTTTCGTACCTTTAATAAAGATAAAAATAAATCTTTTCATCAATTTTCATAATATTCTCGGTGTAATAAGCTTTTCTAAGGTTATCAAACTAGAAAAATGAAAGAGAAAGAGTTATAAAGGGAAAAAAATGGGTTTAAAGAAAGTTTCCAAAGATATAAATAAATCTTCTTTTCAGATTCTATCCACGTAAAACGCTTTTCTAGGTTATCAAACTAGAAAAATGAAAGAAAGGGTTAATTCCGTTTATTGTCGGAAATTTTTGGGCGTAATATGCTTTTTTAAAACAATCAAACTAGAAAATTTAAATGTAAAATTAGTTATAAACAAAAAAATAATGTGTTTTAAATGATGTTTCCAAAGATATAAATAAATCTTCTTTTCAGATTCTATCCACGTAAAACGCTTTTCTAGGTTATCAAACTAGAAAAATGAAAGAAAGGGTTAATTCCGTTTATTGTCGGAAATTTTTGGGCGTAATATGCTTTTCTAAAACAATCAAACTAGAAAATTTAAATGTAAAATTAGTTATAAACAAAAAAATAATGTGTTTTAAATGATGTTTCCAAAGAAATAAATAAATCTTGCTTTTCATCAAATTTCGAAATTCATTCGGTGTAGTATGCTTTCGAAGGCAATGAAACTAGAAAAATCGTAAGACCAAAAAGTTATCTCTGTTATAAACGGAAAATAATGCGTTTCAAATGATATAAATTAATTTTCTTTTCATCAATTTTCAAAATTTTTTCACAGTAATATGCTTATCCAAGGTTTTGAAACTGGAATAATGAAAAAAGAACATCTCAGTCATAACCGGAAAAAACGCGTTTGTTATGAAGTTTACAAAGATAAATGTAAATCTTCTCTTTTCATAATATTTCGAAAAATCATTCGGCTAAATATGCTTTTCTAAGCCCATCAAAATAGAAAAATGAAAGAGAAAAAGTTATCTCAGATATAAACGAAAAAAATCCGTTTCCTATGAAGTTTCGAAAAATCAACATTTTCTTTTCATCAATTTTATATTTTCTTTCCGCGTATTATGATATTCTGAGGCTATCAATATAGAATAATTAAAGAGAAAGAGTTATATGAATTATAAAATCGAAAGTAGAATTTCTTATGACGTTTCCAAATATATCTTTCTCTTCATCAATTGTCGATATTATTTCCGCATAAAAAGCTTATTTAATATATCACCATAAATGAATGAGAAATAAATTTTTGTTATAAAAGGAAAAAAATTCGTTTCTTATGAAGATTTTAAAGATCGAAATAAATCTTTTCTTTTGATCAATTCTCGAGATATTAAACGGGTAATATGCTTTTCTAAGCCTATAAAGAAGAAAAATGAAACGAAATGGTTATCTCACGTATAAACGCAAAAATAAACGTTTGTTATGAGTTTTAAAGATCTTAATAAAATTATTTTTTCACCAATTATCTATATTTTATGCGCAGAATATGCTTTTCTAAAGCTATCAAGGCGAAAAGCCGAAAGAATAAAGTAACAAAAAAAAAAAAAAAAAAAAAAAAAAAACCTCCTTTCTTATGAAGTTTGCAAAGATATTTTTTTTCCCCCTTAAATTTTCGAGATTCTTAACAATAAATAGTATTAGCTCTAAAAAAATAAAAGAGAAAGGGTTATGTCGATTATAAACGCAAAAAAGTGCGTTTCGTACCTTTATGAATAAATAAATCTTTTCATCAATTTTCAATTTTCAGAAAACCCCAGTTATCTCAAATAAGAACGGAAAAAGGTGATTCTACTAAAGTTTCAAACCATCAAAATAAATCTTTTCTTTTCGGGAATCTTTCTTCTTTTTATGCTTTTCTAAGGCTTTCAATGGAGAATAAGGAAGGAAAAATAGTTATCTCCATTTGAAACGCAGAAAAGCTCTATTCTTTGGCTTTTCCAACCTTCGAAAATAAATTTTTTCTTTTCGAAATTCTTTCCGCATAATATGCTTTTCTAAGGCTATCAAAAAAGAAAAAATGAAAGAGAACCAGTTTTCTCAAATAAGAACGGATAAAAAGTGATTCTAATGAGGTTTCCAACCATAAAAATAAATCTTTTCTTTTCTCGAATCTTTCTTCACTTTATGCTTTTCTAAGGCTATCAAACTAGAATGATGAAGGAAATATAGTTATCTCCGTTTGAAACGCAAAAGAAAAAAGCGATTGTTTTCTTTCTTATTTTCTTCGAAAATAAATTTTTTCTTTTCAAGATTCTTTCCGCTTAATATGCTTTTTTAGGATATCAAAGTAGAAAAATGAAAGAGAACCAGTTATCTCAAATAAGAATGGAAAAAAAGTGATGCTAATGAAGTTTCCAACCATCGAAATAAATCCTTACTATTCCCGAATCTTTCTTCATTTTATGCTTTTCTAAAGCTATCAAACTAGAATAGTGAAGGAAAAATAGTTATCTCCATTTGAAACGCGAAATAACGCGATTGTTTTGAAGTTTCCAACCTTTGAAAATAAATTTTTTCTTTTCGAGATTCTTTCCGCATAATATGCTTTTCTAAGGCTATCAAAGTAGAAAAATGAAAGAGAACCAGTTATCTCAAATAAGAACGGAAAAAAAGTGATTCTAATGAGGTTTCCAACCATGTAAATAAATCTTTTCTTTTCTTGAATCTTTATTCATTTTATGCTTTTCTAAGGCTATCAAACTAGAATAATGAAGCAAAAATAGTTATCTCCATTTCATACGCAAAAAAAAAAAAAAAAAAAACACGATTCTTTTGAAGTTTCCAACCTTCGAAAATAAATTCTTTCTTTTCGGGATTCTTTCTGCTCAATATTCTTTTCTAATGCTATCAAACTAGAAAAATGAAAGAGAACCAGTTATCTCAAATAAGAACGGAAAAAAAGTGATTGTAATGAAGTTTCCAACCATGGAAATAAATCTTTTCTATTCGCGAATCTTTCTACATTTTATGAAATATCTAAGGCTATCAAACTAGATAAACGGAGGAAAAATAGTTATATCCATTTGAAACAAACAAAAAATAAAAAAAAAAAAAAAAAAACGCGAATCTTTTGAAGTTTTCCAACCTTCGAATATAAATTATTTCTTTTCGACCTTCTTTCCGCATAATATGCTTTTCTAAGGCTATCAAACTAGAATTATGAAGCAGAAATAGTTTTCTCCAATTGAAACGATAATTATCGCGATTCTTTTGACCTTTCCAACCTTCGAAAATATATTTTTTTCTTTTCGAGATTCTTTCCGCATAATATGCTTTTCTAAGGCTATCAGAGTAGACAAATGAAAGAGAACCAGTTATCTCAAATAAGAACGGAAAAAATGTGATTCAAATGAAAGTTGCAACCATCGAAATAAATCTTTTCTATTCGCGAATCTTTCTTCATTTTATGCATATATAAGGCTATCATACTAGAATAATGAAGGAGAAATGGTTATCTCCATTTGAAACGCAAAAAAAAAAAAAAAAAAAAAAAACGCGATTCTTTTGACCTTTCTATCCTTCGAAAATAAATTTTTTCTTTTCAAGATTCTTTCCGCATATATTGCTTTTCTAAGGCTATTAAACTATAAAAATGAAAGAGAACCAGTTATCTCAAATAAGGACGGAAATAAGTGATTCTGATGAAGTTTCCAACCATCGAAATGAATCTTTTCTATTCGCGAATCTTTCTTCATTTTATGCATTTTTCTTAGGCAATGATACTAGAATAATGAAGGAGAAATAGTTATCTCCATTTGAAATGCAAAAATACGCAATTATTTTGAAGTTTCTAACCTTCGAAAATAAATTTTTCTTTTCAAGATACTTTCCGAATATAATGCTTTTCTAAGGCTATCAAAGTAGAAAAATGAATAAGAACCAGTCAAATAAGAACGGAAAAAAGGTGATTCTAAGGAAGTTTCCAACCATCGAAATAAATCTTTTCTTTTCGCGAATCTTTCTTCTTTTTATGCTTTTCTAAGGCTATCAAACGAGAATAAGGAAGGAAAAATAGTTATCTCCATTTGAATCGCAAAAAAAAAAAAAAAAAAAAAACCTATTCTTATGACTTTTCCTGCCTTCGAAAATAAATTTCTTCTTTTCGAGATTCTTTCCGCTTAATATCCTTTTCTAAGGCTATCAAACTAGAAAAATGAAAGAGAACCAATTAACTGAAATAAGAACGGAAAAAACATGATTCTAATGAAAGTTCCAACCATCGAATTAATTCTTTTCTTTTCGCGGATCTTTCTTCATTTTATGCTTTTCCAACGCTATCAAAGTAGAATAATTAAGGAAAAATTGTTAACTTCATTTGAAACGAAAATAAACACGATTAGTTTTAAAGTTTTCCAACCTTCGAGAATAAATTTCTTCTTTTCGATGTTCTTTCCGCAAATTGTGCTTTTCTAAGGTTATCAAAGTAGACAAATGAAAGAGAACCAGTTATCTCAAATAAGAACGGAAAAAGGTGATTCTAATAAGGTTTCCAAACATTTAAATAAATCCTTTCTTTTCGCGAATGTTTCTTCATTTTATGCTTTTCTAAGGCTATCAAACTAGAATAATGAAGGAAAAATAGTTATCTCCACATGAAACGCAAAAAAAAAAAAAACAAAAAAAAATAAAAAACCATTCTTTTGAAAATTTCCAACCTAAGAAAATAAATTTTTTCTTTTCGAGATTCTTCCCGTTTAATGTGCTTTTGTAAGGCTATTACACTAGACAAATGATAGAGAACCAGTTATCTCAAATAAGGACGGTAAAAAAGTGATTCTAATGAGGTTTCCCACCATCTAAATAAATCCTTTCTTCTCGCGAAACTTTCATCATTTTATGCATTTCTAAGGCTATCAAACTACAATAATGAAGGAAAAATAGTTATCTCCACATGAAACGCAAAAAAAAAAAAAAAAAAAAACAAAAAAAAAAGAAACCCGATACATTTGTAGTTTTCCAACCTTCAAAAACAAATTTTTTCTTTTCGGGATTCTTTCCGCTTAATATCCTTTTCTAAGGCTATCAAGGTAGAAAAATGAAAGAGAACCAGTTAACTCAAATAATAACGAAAAAAAAGTGATTCTAATGAGGTTTTCAACCATCGAAATAAATCTTTTCTTTTCGCAAATCTTTCTTCATTTTATGCTTTTCTAAGGCTATCAAACTAGAATAATGAAGGAAAAATAGTTATCTCCACATGAAACGCAAAAAAAAAAAAAAAAAACCCGATACATTTGTAGTTTTCCAACTTTCGAAAATAAATTTTTTCTTTATGGGATTCTTTCCGCTTAATATCCTTTTCTAAGGCTATCAAAGTAGAAAAATGAAAGAGAACTATTTTTCTCACATAAGAACGGAAAAAAAGTGATTATAATGAAGTTTCCAACCATCGAAATAAATCTTTTTTTTCGCGAATATTTCTTTTTTTTATGCTTTTCTAAGGCTATCAAACTAGAATAATGAAGGAGAAATAGATATCTCCATTTGAAAAGGAAAAAAAAAAAAAAAAAAAAAAAAACCGATTCTTTTGACCTTTCTAACCTTCGAAAATAAAGTTTTTCTTTTCGACATTCTTTCCGCATAATAGACTTTTCTAAGGCTATCAAACTAGAAAAATGAAAGAGAACCAGTTATCTCTAATAAGAACGCAATAAAAGTGTTTCTAATGAAGTTTCCAACCATTGAAATAAATCTTTTCTATTCGCGAATCTTTCTTCAATTTATGCATTTCTAAGGCTATAAAACTAGAATAATGAAGGAAAAATAGTTATCTGCATTTGAAACAAAAAAAAAAAAAAAAAAAAAAACGCGATTCTCTTAAAGTTTTCCAAAATTCGAAAAAAAATTTTTTCATTTCGAAATTCTTTCTGCTTAATCTGCATTTCTACGGTTATTAAACTACAATAATGGAGGAAAAATAGTTATCCCCATTTGAAAAAAAAAAACAAAAAAAAAAAAACAAAAAAAAAAAGCTATTCTTTTGAAGTTTTCCAACCTTCGAACATAAATTTTCTCATTTCCAGATTCTTTCCGCTTAATCTGCATTTCTAAGGTTATCAAACTAGAATAATAAAGGAGAAATAGTTATCTCCATTTGAAACGCAAAAAAACGCATTTCTTTTGAAGTTTCAATCCTTCGAAAATAAATTTTTTCTTTTCAAGATTCTTTCCGCATATATTGCTTTTCTAAGGCTATTAAACTATAAAAATGAAAGAGAACCAGTTATCTCAAATAAGGACGGAAATAAGTGATTCTGATGAAGTTTCCAACCATCGAAATGAATCTTTTCTATTCGCGAATCTTTCTTCATTTTATGCATTTTTCTTAGGCAATGATACTAGAATAATGAAGGAGAAATAGTTATCTCCATTTGAAATGCAAAAATACGCAATTATTTTGAAATTTCTAACCTTCGAAAATAAAATTTTCTTTTCAAGATACTTTCCGAATATAATGCTTTTCTAAGGCTATCAAAGTAGAAAAATGAATAAGAACCAGTCAAATAAGAACGGAAAAAAGGTGATTCTAAGGAAGTTTCCAACCATCGAAATAAATCTTTTCTTTTCGCGAATCTTTCTTCTTTTTATGCTTTTATAAGGCTATCCAAGGAGAATAAGGAAGGAAAAAGAGTTATCTCCATTTGAAACGAAAAAAAAAAAAAAAAAAAAACCCTATTCTTATGACTTTTCCTGCCTTCGAAAATAAAGATTTTGTTTTCCAGATTCTTCCGCATAACAAGCTTTTCTAAGACCATCAAAAAGAAAAATGAAAGATTACCAGTTATCTCAAATAAGAACGGAAAAAAAGTGATTCTAATGAAAGTTCCAACCATCGAATTAAATCTTTTGTATTCGTGAATCTTTCTTCATTTTATGCATTTCTAAGCCTATCAAACTAGAATAATGAAGGAGAAATATATATCTCCATTTGAAACGCAAAAAAACGCGATTCTCTTTAAGTTTGCCAACGTTCGAAAATAATTTTTTTCTTTTTGAGATTCTTTCCGCATATTATGCTTCTCTAAGGCTATCAAGGTAGAAAAATGAAAGAGAACCAGTTAACTCAAATAAGATCGGAATAAAAGTGATTCTAATGAGGTTTTTAACCATCGAAATAAATCTTCGCTTTTAGCAAATCTTTCTTCATTTTATGCTTTTCTAAGGCTAGCAAACTAGAATAATGCAGGAAAAATAGTTATCTCCACATGAAACGCAAAAAAAAAAAAAAAAAAAAAAACCGATTCCTTTGCAAATTTCCAATCTTCGAAAATTAATTTTTTCTTTTCGAGATTCTTTCCGCCTAATACCCTTTTCTAAGGCTATCAAACTAGAAAAATGTAAGAGAACCAATTAACTGAAGTAAGAACGGAAAAAATGTGATTCTAATGAAAGTTCCAACCATCGAATTAATTCTTTTCTTTTCGCGAATCTTTCTTCATTTTAAGTTTTTCTAAGACTATCAAATAGAACAATGAAGGAAAAATAGTTATCTCCAAATGAAACGCAAAAAAAAAAAAAAAAAAACCCGATTTATTTGAAGTTTTCCAACCTTCGAAAATAAATTTTTTCTTTTCGGGATTCTTACCGCTTAATATCCTTTTCTAAGGCTATCAAACTAGAAAAATGAAAGAGAACCAGTTATCTCAAATAAGAACGGAAAAAAAAGTGATTTTAATGAAAGTTCCAAACATCGAATTAAATCTTTTCTATTCACGAAACTTTCTCCATTTTATGCTTTTCCAAGGCTATCAAAGTAGAATAATTAAGGAAAAATAGTTATCTTCATTTGAAACGAAAATAAACACGATTAGTTTTAAAGTTTTCCAACCTTCGAGAATAAATTTCTTCTTTTCGATGTTCTTTCCGCAAATTGTGCTTTTCTAAGGTTATCAAAGTAGACAAATGAAAGACAACTAGTCATCTCAAATAAGAACGGAAAAATGGGAATCTAATAATGTTTCCAAACATTTAAATAAATCCTTTCTTTTCGCGAATGTTTCTTCATTTTATTCTTTTCTAAGGCTATCAAACTAGAATAATGAAGGAAAAATAGTTATCTCCACATGAAACGCAAAAAAAAAAACAAAAAAAAAAAAAAAAACGATTCTTTTGAAAATTTCCAACCTAAGAAAATAAATTTTTTCTTTTCGAGATTCTTCCCGTTTAATGTGCTTTTGTAAGGCTATCACACTAGACAAATGAAAGAGAACCAGTTATCTCAAATAAGGACGGTAAAAAAGTGATTCTAATGAGGTTTCCAACCATCTAAATAAATCCTTTCTTCTCGCGAAACTTTCATCATTTTATGCATTTCTAAGGCCATCAAACTACAATAATGAAGGAAAAATAGTTATCTCCACATGAAACGCAAAAAAAAAAAAAAAAAAAAAGAAACCCAATACATTTGTAGTTTTCCAACCTTCGAAAATAAATTTTTTCTTTTCGGGATTCTTTCCGCTTAATATCCTTTTCTAAGGCTATCAAACTAGAAAAATGAAAGGGAACCAGTTATCTCAAATAAGAACGGAAAAAAAGTGATTAAAATGAAAGTTCCAACCATCGAAATAAATCTTTTTTATTCGCGAATATTTCTTTTTTTTATGCTTTTCTAAGGCTATCAAACTAGCATAATGAAGGAGAAATAGATATCTCCATTTGAAACGTAAAAAAAAAAAACGCGATGCTTTTGAAGTTTCCAACCTTCGAAAATAAATTTTTTCTTTTCGAGATTCTTTCCGCATAATATGCTTTTCTAAGGCTATCAAATAGAAAAATTAAAGAAACCAGTTATCTCAGATAAGAACGGAAAAAAAGTGATTCTAATGAGGTTTCCATCCATAGAAATGAATGTTTTCTTTTCGCGAATCTTTATTCACTTTATGCTTTTCTAAGGCTATCAAACTAGAAAAATGAAAGAGAACCATTTATCTGAAATAAGACGGGAAAAATGTGATAATAAAGATGTTTCAAACCATTTAATAAATCATTTCTTTTCGCGATTCTTTCTTCATTTTCTAAGGCTATCAAACTAGGTTATTGCAAGAGAAATAGTTATTTCTATTTGATTCTAATGAAGTTTCCAACCATCGAAATAAATCTTTTCTTTTCGGGAATCTTTCTTCTTTTTATGCCTTTTTAAGGATATCAAATTAGAAAAATGAAAGAGAACCAGTTACTTTAAATAAGAAGGGGAAAAGAAGTTATTCTAATGAGGTTACCAACCATGGAAATAAATCTTCACTTTTCGTGAATATTTCATCTTTTTATGTTTTTCTAAGGTTATCAAATGGAGGAAAAATAGTAAACCCCCTTAAAAAAAAAAAAAGCGATTCTTTGAAGTTTTCCAACCTTCGAAAATAAATTTTTTCTTTTCCAGATTCTTTCCGCATAATATTCTTTTAATGCTATTATACTAGAAAAATGAAAGACAACCAGTTATCTCAAATAAGAACGGAAAAAAAGTGATTCGAATGAAAGTTGCAACCATCGAAATAAATCTTTTCTATTCGCGAATCTTTCTTCATTTTGTGCATTTCTAAGGCTATCAAACTAGAATACTGAAGGAGAAATAGTTATCTCCATTTGAAACGCAAAAAAAAAAAAAAAAAAAAAAAAAAAAAACGCGATTCTTTTGACCTTTCTAACCTTCGAAAATAAATTTTTTCATTTCGGGATTCTTTCCGCTTAATATCCTTTTCTAAGGCTATCAAAGTACAAAATGAAAGAGAATCAGTTATCTCAAATAAGAACGGAAAAAAGTGATTCGAATGAAAGTTACGACCATCGAATTTAATCTTTTCTATTCGCGAATCTTTCTTCTGTTTATGCATTTCTAATGCCATCAAACTACAATAATGAAGGAGAAATAGTTGTCTGCATTTGAAACGCAAAAAAAAAAAAAAAAAAAAAAAAAAAACGCGATTCTTTTGATGTTTTCCAACCTTCGAAAATAAATTTTTCCTTTTCCAGTTTCTTTCCGCATAATATGCTTTTCTAAGGCTATCAAAGTAGAAAAATGAAAGAGAACCAGTTACCTCAAATAAGAACGGAAAAAAGTGATTCTAATGAGATTTCAATCATCGAAATAAATCTTTTCTTTTCGCGAATCTTTCTTCATTTTTTCTTTTCTAAGGCTATCAAACTAGAATAATGAAAGAAAAATAGTTATATCCACATGAAACGCAAAAAAAAAAAAAAAAAAAAAACCCGATTCTTTGAAGTTTTCCAACATTCGAAAAGAAAATTTTCTTTTCGGAATTCTTTCCGCATAATATGCTTTTCTAAGGGTATCAAAGTAGAAAAATGAAAGAGAACCATGTATCTCAAATAAGAAGGGAAAAAAAGTGATTCTAATTAAAGTTCCAACCATCGAATTAAATCTTTTCTATTCGCGAACCTTTCTTCATTTTATGCATTTCTATGGCTATCAAACTAGAACAATGAAGGAGAAATAGTTTTCTCCATTTGAAACGCAAAAAAAAAAAAAAAAAAAAAAAAAAAAAAAAATAAAAACGCGATTCTTTTGAAGTTTTCCAACTTTCGAAAATAAATTTTTTCTTTTCTAGATTCTTTCCGCATAATGTGCCTTACTAAGGATATCAAAGTAGAAAAATGAAAGAGAACCAGTTAACTCAAATAAGAACGGAAAAAAAGTGATTCTAATGAGTTTTCCAACCATGGAAATAAATCCTTTCTTTTCGCGAATCTTTCTTCATTTTATGCTTCTCTAAGGCTATCAAACTAGAATAATGAAGGAAAAACAGTTATCTTAATTTGAAACGCAAAAAAAAAAAAAAAAAAGCACGATTCTTTTGAAGTTTCCAACCTTCGAAAAAAATTTTTTTCTTTTCGGGATTCTTTCCGCTTAACATCCTTTTCTAAGGCTATCAAACTAGATAAATGAAAGAGAACCACTTATCTCAAATAAGAACGGAAAAAGGTGATTCTAATGAAAGTTCCAACCATCTAAATAAATCATTTCTTTTCGCGAAACTTCCTTTTTTTTATGCTTTTCTAAGGCTATCAAACTAGAATAATGAAGGAAAAATAGTTATCTCCACATGAAACGCAAAAATAAAACCGATTCTTTTGAAGTTTTCCAACCTTCGAAAATAAATTTTTTTCTTTTCCAGATTCTTTCCATTTAATATGCTATTCAAAGGCTATCACACTAGACAAATGAAAGAGAACCAGTTATCTGAAATAAGAACGAAAAAAAGTAATTCTAATGTGGTTTCCAACAATCTAAATAAATCTTTTCTTTTCGGGAATCTTTCTTCATTTTATGCTTTTCTAAGGCTATCAAATTAGAATAACGAAGGAAAAATAGTTATCTCCACTTGAAACGCAAAAAAACCAATTTCTTTTGAAGTTTCCAACCTTCAATAATAAATCTCTTCTTTTCGAGGTTCTTTCCGCAAAATATGCTTTTCTAAGGTTATCAAAGTAGACATATGAAAGAGAACCAGTTATCTCAAATAAGAACGGAAAAAAGTGATTATAATGAAAGTTCCAAACATCGAATTAAATCTTTTCTATTCACGAAACTTTCTCCATTTTATGCTTTTCAAGGCTATCAAAGTAGAATAATTAAGGAAAAATAGTTATCTTCATTTGAAACGAAAATAAACACGATTAGTTTTAAAGTTTTCCAACCTTCGAGAATAAATTTCTTCTTTTCGATGTTCTTTCCGCAAATTGTGCTTTTCTAAGGTTATCAAAGTAGACAAATGAAAGACAACCAGTCATCTCAAATAACAACGGAAAAATGTGATTCTAATAATGTTTCCAAACATTTAAAAAAATCCTTTCTTTTCGCGAATGTTTCTTCATTTTATTCTTTTCTAAGGCTATCAAACTAGAATAATGAAGGAAAAATAGTTATCTCCACATGAAACGCAAAAAAAAAAAAAAAACCCTATTCTTTTGAAAATTTCCAACATAAGAAAATAAATCTTTTCTTTTCGAGATTCTTCCCGTTTAATGTGCTTTTGTAAGGCTATCACACTAGACAAATGAAAGAGAACCAGTTATCTCAAATAAGGACGGTAAAAAAGTGATTCTAATGAGGTTTCCAACCATCTAAATAAATCGTTTCTTCTCGCGAAACTTTCATCATTTTATGCATTTCTAAGGTCATCAAACTACAATAATGAAGGAAAAATAGTTATCTCCAATTGAAACGCAAAAAAAAAAAAAAAAAAAAAAGAAACCCGATACATTTGTATTTTTCCAACCTTCGAAAATAAATTTTTTCTTTTCGGGATTCTTTCCGCATATATTGCTTTTCTAAGGCTATTAAACTATAAAAATGAAAGAGAACCAGTTATCTCAAATAAGGACGGAAATAAGTGATTAAAATGAAAGTTCCAACCATCGAAATAAATCTTTTTTATTCGCGAATATTTCTTTTTTTTTATGCTTTTCTAAGGCTATCAAACTAGCATAATGAAGGAGAAATAGATATCTCCATTTGAAACGTAAAAAAAAAAAAACGCGATGCTTTTGAAGTTTCCAACCTTCGAAAATAAATTTTTTCTTTTCGAGATTCTTTCCGCATAATATGCTTTTCTAAGGCTATCAAATAGAAAAATTAAAGAAACCAGTTATCTCAGATAAGAACGGAAAAAAAGTGATTCTAATGAGGTTTCCAACCATGGAAATAAATCCTTTCTTTTCGCGAATCTTTCTTCATTTTATGCTTCTCTAAGGCTATCAAACTAGAATAATGAAGGAAAAACAGTTATCTTAATTTGAAACGCAAAAAAAAAAAAAAAAAAAAAAGCACGATTCTTTTGAAGTTTCCAACCTTCGAAAAAAATTTTTTTCTTTTCGGGATTCTTTCCGCTTAACATCCTTTTCTAAGGCTATCAAACTAGATAAATGAAAGAGAACCACTTATCTCAAATAAGAACGGAAAAAAGTGATTCTAATGAAAGTTCCAACCATCTAAGTAAATCATTTCTTTTCGCGAAACTTCCTTTTTTTTATGCTTTTCTAAGGCTATCAAACTAGAATAATGAAGGAAAAATAGTTATCTCCACATGAAACGCAAAAATAAAACCGATTCTTTTGAAGTTTTCCAACCTTCGAAAATAAATTTTTTTCTTTTCCAGATTCTTTCCATTTAATATGCTATTCAAAGGCTATCACACTAGACAAATGAAAGAGAACCAGTTATCTGAAATAAGAACGAAAAAAAGTAATTCTAATGTGGTTTCCAACAATCTAAATAAATCTTTTCTTTTCGGGAATCTTTCTTCATTTTATGCTTTTCTAAGGCTATCAAATTAGAATAACGAAGGAAAAATAGTTATCTCCACTTGAAACGCAAAAAAACCAATTTCTTTTGAAGTTTCCAACCTTCAATAATAAATCTCTTCTTTTCGAGGTTCTTTCCGCAAAATATGCTTTTCTAAGGTTATCAAAGTAGACATATGAAAGAGAACCAGTTATCTCAAATAAGAACGGAAAAAAGTGATTATAATGGGGTTTCCAACCATCTAAATAAATCCTTTCTTTTCGCGAATCTTTCATCATTTTATGCTTTTCTAAAGCTATCAAACTAGAATAATGAAGGAAAAATAGTTGTCTCCATTTAAAAAAGGAAAAAAAAAAAAAAAAAAAAAAAAACCCGATTCTTTGAAGTTTTCCAACCCTCGAAAATAAATTTATTCTTTTCTGGATTCTTTCCGCTTAATATGCTTATGTAAGTCTATCACACTATACAAATGAAAGAGAACCAGTTATCTCAAATAAGAACGGAAAAAAAGTGATTCTAATGAGGTTTTCAACCATCGAAATAAATCTTTTCTTTTCGCAAATCTTTCTTCATTTTATCCTTTTCTAAGGCTATCAAACTAGAATAATGAAAGAAATATAGTTATCTCCACATGAAACGCTAAAAAAAAAAAAAAAAAAAAAAACCCCGATACTTTTGTAGTTTTCCAACCTTCGAAAATAAATTTTTTCTTTTCGGGAGTCTTTCCGCTTAATATCCTTTTCTAAGGCTATCAAAGTAAAAAAATGAAAGAGAACTATTTTTCTCACATAAGAACGGAAAAAAAGTGATTATAATGAAGTTTCCAACCATCGAAATAAATCTTTTTTATTCGCGAATATTTCTTTTTTTTTTATGCTTTTCTAAGGCTATCAAACTAGAATAATGAAGGAGAAATAGATTTCTCCATTTGAAACGCAAAAAAAAAAAAAAAAAAAAAAAAAAAAAAATAACCGATTCTTTTGACCTTTCTAACCTTCGAAAATAAAGTTTTTCTTTTCGACATTCTTTCCGCATAATAGACTTTTCTATGGCTATCAAACTAGAAAAATGAAAGAGAACCAGTTATCTCTAATAAGAACGGAATAAAAGTGTTTCTTATGAAGTTTCCAACCATTGAAATAAATCTTTTCTATTCGCGAACCTTTCTTCAATTTATGCATTTCTAAGGCTATAAAACTAGAATAATGAAGGAAAAATAGTTATCTGCATTTGAAACAAAAAAAAAAAAAAAAAAAAAAAAAAAACGCGATTCTCTTAAAGTTTTCCAAAATTCGAAAATAAATTTTTTCATTTCGAAATTCTTTCTGCTTAATCTGCATTTCTACGGTTATTAAACTACAATAATGGAGGAAAAATAGTTATCCCCATTTGAAAAAAAAAACAAAAAACAAAAAACAAAAAAAAAAAAAAAAAAAACGCGATTCTTTTGAAGTTTTCCAACCTTCGAACATAAATTTTTTCATTTCGAGATTCTTTCCGCTTAATCTGCATTTCTAAGGTTATCAAACCGTAATAATAAAGGAGAAATAGTTATCTCCATTTGAAACGCAAAAAAACGCATTTCTTTTGAAGTTTCTATCCTTCGAAAATAAATTTTTTCTTTTCAAGATTCTTTCCGCATATATTGCTTTTCTAAGGCTATTAAACTATAAAAATGAGAGAGAACCAGTTATCTCAAATAAGGACGGAAATAAGTGATTCTGATGAAGTTTCCAACCATCGAAATGAATCTTTTCTATTCGCGAATCTTTCTTCATTTTATGCATTTCTAAAGCAATGAAACTAGAATAATGAAGGAGAAATAGTTATCTCCATTTGAAATGCAAAAATACGCATTTATTTTGAAGTTTCTAACCTTCGAAAATAAATTTTTTCTTTTCAATATACTTTCCGCATATAATGCTTTTCTAAGGCTATCAAAGTAGAAAAATGAATAAGAACCAGTTAACTCAAATTAGAACGGAAAAAAAAGTAATTCTAAGGAGGTTTCCAACCATCGAAATAAATCTTTTCTTTTCGCGAATCTTTCTTCTTTTTATGCTTTTCTAAGGCTATCAAAGGAGAATAAGGAAGGAAAAATAGTTATCTCCATTTGAAACGCAAAAAAAAAAAAAAAAACCCTATTCTTATGACTTTTCCTGCCTTCGAAAATAAAGATTTTGTTTTCCAGATTCTTCCGCATAATAAGCTTTTCTAAGACCATCAAAAAGAAAAATGAAAGAGAACCAGTTATCTCAAATAAGAACGGAAAAAAAGTGATTCTAATGAAAGTTCCAACCATCGAATTAAATCTTTTGTATTCGTGAATCTTTCTTCATTTTATGCATTTCTAAAGCTATCAAACTAGAATAATGAAGGAGAAATATTTATCTCCATTTGAAACGCAAAAAAACGCGATTCTCTTTAAGTTTGCCAACGTTCGAAAATAAATTTTTTCTTTTTGAGATTCTTTCCGCATATTATGCTTCTCTAAGGCTATCAAGGTAGAAAAATGAAATTGAACCAGTTAACTCAAATAAGAACGGAATAAAAGTGATTCTAATGAGGTTTTTAACCATCGAAATAAATCTTCGCTTTTCGCAAGTCTTTCTTCATTTTATGCTTTTCTAAGGCTATCAAACTAGAATATTGAAGGAAAAATAGTTATCTCCACATGAAACGCAAAAAAAAAAAAAAAAAAAAAAAAAAAAAAAAAATAAACCGATTCCTTTGAAAATTTCCAATCTTCGAAAATTAATTTTTTCTTTTCGAGATTCTTTCCGCCTAATACCCTTTTCTAAGGCTATCAAACTAGAAAAATGAAAGAGAACCAATTAACTGAAGTAAGAACGGAAAAAATGTGATTCTAATGAAAGTTCCAACCATCTTATTAATTCTTTTCTTTTCGCGAATCTTTCTTCATTTTAAGTTTTTCTAAGACTATCAAATAGAACAATGAAGGAAAAATAGTTATCTCCAAATGAAACGCAAAAAAAAAAAAAACCCGATTTATTTGAAGTTTTCCAACCTTCGAAAATAAATTTTTTCTTTTCGGGATTCTTTCCGCTTAATATCCTTTTCTAAGGCTATCACACTAGAAAAATGAAAGAGAACCAGTTATCTCAAATAAGAACGGAAAAAAAAGTGATTTTAATGAAAGTTCCAAACATCGAATTAAATCTTTTCTATTCACGAAACTTTCTCCATTTTATGCTTTTCCAAGGCTATCAAAGTAGAATAATTAAGGAAAAATAGTTATCTTCATTTGAAACGAAAATAAACACGATTAGTTTTAAAGTTTTCCAACCTTCGAGAATAAATTTCTTCTTTTCGATGTTCTTTCCGCAAATTGTGCTTTTCTAAGGTTATCAAAGTAGACAAATGAGAGACAACCAGTCATCTCAAATAACAACGGAAAAATGTGATTCTAATAATGTTTCCAAACATTTAAATAAATCCTTTCTTTTCGCGAATGTTTCTTCATTTTATTCTTTTCTAAGGCTATCAAACTAGAATAATGAAGGAAAAATAGTTATCTCCACATGAAACGCAAAAAAAAAAAAAAAAAAAAAAACCCTATTCTTTTGAAAATTTCCAACATAAGAAAATAAATCTTTTCTTTTCGAGATTCTTCCCGTTTAATGTGCTTTTGTAAGGCTATCACACTAGACAAATGAAAGAGAACCAGTTATCTCAAATAAGGACGGTAAAAAAGTGATTCTAATGAGGTTTCCAACCATCTAAATAAATCCTTTATTCTCGCGAAACTTTCATCATTTTATGCATTTCTAAGGCCATCAAACTACAATAATGAAGGAAAAATAGTTATCTCCACATGAAACGCAAAAAAAAAAAAAAAAAAAAAAAAAGAAACCCGATACATTTGTAGTTTTCCAACCTTCGAAAATAAATTTTTTCTTTTCGGGATTCTTTCCGCTTAATATCCTTTTCTAAGGCTATCAAACTAGAAAAATGAAAGGGAACCAGTTATCTCAAATAAGAACGGAAAAAAAGTGATTAAAATGAAAGTTCCAACCATCGAAATAAATCTTTTTTATTCGCGAATATTTCTTTTTTTTTATGCTTTTCTAAGGCTATCAAACTAGCATAATGAAGGAGAAATAGATATCTCCATTTGAAACGTAAAAAAAAAAAAACGCGATGCTTTTGAAGTTTCCAACCTTCGAAAATAAATTTTTTCTTTTCGAGATTCTTTCCGCATAATATGCTTTTCTAAGGCTATCAAATAGAAAAATTAAAGAAACCAGTTATCTCAGATAAGAACGGAAAAAAAGTGATTCTAATGAGGCTTCCAACCATAGAAATGAATGTTTTCTTTTCGCGAATCTTTATTCACTTTATGCTTTTCTAAGGCTATCAAACTAGAAAAATGAAAGAGAACCATTTATCTGAAATAAGACGGGAAAAATGTGATAATAATGATGTTTCAAACCATTTAATAAATCATTTCTTTTCGCGAATCTTTCTTCATTTTCTAAGGCTATATAACTAGGTTATTGAAAGAGAAATAGTTATTTCTATTTGAAACGCCAAAAAAAAAAAAAAAAAAAAAAAAAAAAAACTGATTCATATGAAGGTTCCAATTTCCGAAAATAAATCTTTTCTTTTCGAGTTTTTTCCGCAGAATATGCTTTTCTAAGGCTATCAAAATAGAAAAATGAAAGAGAACCAGTTATCTCAAATAAGCACGGAAAAAGGTGATTCTAATGAAGTTTCCAACCATCGAAATAAATCTTTTCTTTTCGGGAATCTTTCTTCTTTTTATGCTTTTTTAAGGCTATCAAACTAGAATAATGAAGGAAAAATAGTTATCTCCACATGAAACGCAAAAAAAAAAAAAAAAAAAAAAACCCGATTCTTTTGAAAATTTCCAACCTAAGAAAATAAATTTTTTCTTTTCGAGATTCTTCCCGTTTAATGTGCTTTTGTAAGGCTATTACACTAGACAAATGATAGAGAACCAGTTATCTCAAATAAGGACGGTAAAAAAGTGATTCTAATGAGGTTTCCAACCATCTAAATAAATCCTTTCTTCTCGCGAAACTTTCATCATTTTATGCATTTCTAAGGCCATCAAACTACAATAATGAAGGAGAAATAGTTATCTCCATTTCAAACGCAAAAAAAAAAAAAAAAAAAAAAAAAAACAAACAGAAAAAAACGCGATTCTCTTGAAGTTTGACAACGTTCGAAAATAAATTTTTTCTTTTTGAGATTCTTTCCGCATAATATGCTTCTCTAAGGCTACCAAGGTAGAAAAATGAAAGAGAACCAGTTAACTCAAATAATAACGAAAAAAAGTGATTCTAATGAGGTTTTCAACCATCGAAATAAATCTTTTCTTTTCGCAAATCTTTCTTCATTTTATGCTTTTCTAAGGCTATCAAACTAGAATAATGAAGGAAAAATAGTTATCTCCACATGAAACGCTAAAAAAAAAAAAAAAAACCCGATACATTTGTAGTTTTCCAACCTTCGAAAATAAATTTTGCGCTTTTCGGGATTCTTTCCGCTTAATATCCTTTTCTAAGGCTATCAAAGTAGAAAAATGAAAGAGAACTATTTTTCTCACATAAGAACGGAAAAAAAGTGATTATAATGAAGTTTCCAACCATCGAAATAAATCTTTTTTATTCGCGAATATTTCTTTTTTTTTATGCTTTTCTAAGGCTATCAAACTAGAATAATGAAGGAGAAATAGATATCTCCATTTGAAACGCAAAAAAAAAAAAAAAAAAAAAAAAAAAAAACCGATTCTTTTGACCTTTCTAACCTTCGAAAATAAAGTTTTTCTTTTCGACATTCTTTCCGCATAATAGACTTTTCTAAGGCTATCAAACTAGAAAAATGAAAGAGAACCAGTTATCTCTAATAAGAACGGAATAAAAGTGTTTCTTATGAAGTTTCCAGCCATTGAAATAAATTTTTTCTATTCGCGAATCTTTCTTCTTTTTATGCTTTTTTAAGGATATCAAATTAGAAAAATGAAAGAGAACCAGTTACTTTAAATAAGAAGGGGAAAAGAAGTTATTCTAATGAGGTTACCAACCATCGAAATAAATCTTCACTTTTCGCGAATATTTCATCTTTTTATGCATTTCTATGGCTATCAAAATAGAACAATGAAGGAGAAATAGTTTTCTCTTTTTTGAAACGCAAAAAAAAAAAAAAAAAAAAAAAAAATAAAAAAAAAATAAAAACGCTATTCTTTTGAAGTTTTCTAACTTTCGAAAATAAATTTTTTCTTTTCTAGATTCTTTCCGCATAATATGCCTTACTAAGGATATCAAAGTAGAAAAATGAAAGAGAACCAGTTAACTCAAATAAGAACGGAAAAAAAGTGATTCTAATAAGTTTTCCAACCATCGAAATAAATCCTTTCTTTTCGCGAATCTTTCTTCATTTTATGCTTTTCTAAGGCTATCAAACTAGAATAATGAAGGAAAAGCAGTTATCTTAATTTGAAACGCAAAAAAAAAAAAAAAGCACGATTCTTTTGAAGTTTCCAACCTTCGAAAAAATTTTTTTTCTTTTCGGGATTCTTTCCGCTTAATATCCTTTTCTAAGGCTATCAAACTAGAAAAATGAAAGAGAACCACTTATCTCATATAAGAACGGAAAAAAAGTGATTCTAATGAAAGTTCCAAGCATCTAAATAAATCATTTCTTTTCGCGAAACTTTCTTTATTTTATGCTTTTCTAAGGCTATCAAACTAGAATAATGGAGGAAAAATAGTTATCTCCACATGAAACGCAAAAAAAAAACCGATTCTTTTTAAGTTTTCCAACCTTCGAAAATAAATTTTTTTCTTTTCGAGATTCTTTCCATTTAATATGCTATTCAAAGGCTATCACACTAGACAAATGAAAGAGAAGCAGTTATCTGAAATAAGAACGAAAAAAAGTAATTCTAATGTGGTTTCCAACAATCTAAATAAATCTTTTCTTTTCAGGAATCTTCATCATTTTATGCTTTTCAAATGCTATGAATCTAGAATAATGAAGGAAAAATACTTAACTTCATTTGAAACACAAAAAAAAAAAAAAACCCCGATTCTTTGAAGTTTTTCAACCCTCGAAAATAAATTTATTCTTTTCTGGATTCTTTCCGCTTAATATGCTTATGTAAGTCTATCACACTATACAAATGAAAGAGAACCAGTTATCTCAAATAAGAACGGAAAAAAAGTGATTCTAAAGAGTTTTCCAACCATCGAAATAAATCCTTTCTTTTCGCGAATCTTTCTTCATTTTAATGTTTTCTAATGCTATCAAAGTAGAATAATGAAGGAATAATAGTTATCTCCACATGAAACGCAAAAAAAAAAAAAAAAAAAAACGATTATTTTGAAAATTTCCTACCTTCGAAAAAAATTTTTTTCTTTCTAGATTCTTTCCATTTCATATGCTATTCAAAGGCTGTCACACTAGAGAAATGAAAGAGAACCAGTTATCTCAAATAAGAACGGAAAAAAAGTGATTCTTTTGAGGTTTCAAACCATCTAAATAAATCCTTTCTTTTCGCGAAACTTTCATCATTTTATGCTTTTTCAAAGCTATCAAACTAGAATAATGAAGGAAAAATAGTTTTCTTCATTTGAAAGGCAAAAAAAAAAAAAAAAAAAAAAAAAAAAACGCGATTCTTTTGAAGTTTCCAATCTTCGAAAATAAATTTTTTGTTCTCGGGATTCTTTCCGACTAATATCGTTTTTAAGGCTAACAAACTAGAAAATTCAAAGAGAACCAGTTATCTCAATTAAGAACGAAAAAAAAGTGATTCTAATAAAAGTTCCAAACATCGAAATAAATCTTTTTTATTCGCGAATCTTACTTCATTTTATGCTTTTCAAAGGCTATCAAACTAGAATAATGAAGGAAAAATAGTTATTTCCACATGAAATCAAAAAAAACCTTTTCTTTTGAAAATTTCCAACCTTTGAAAATAATTTTTTTTTTCCAGATTCTTTCCGTTCAATATGCTCTTGTAAGGCTATCACACAAGACAAATGAAAGAGAACCAGATATCTCAAATAAGAACGGAAAAAAAGTGATACTAATGAGGTTTCCAACCATCTAAATAAATCCTTTCTTTTCGCGAAACCTTCATCATTTTATGCTTTTCAAATGCTATGAATCTAGAATAATGAAGGAAAAATACTTAACTTCATTTGAAACACACACAAAAAAAAAAAAAAAAAAAAAAAAAACACGCGATTATTTTGAAGTTTGCAACCTTCGAAAATAAATTTTTTCTTTTCGGGATTCTTTGCGCTTAATATCCTTTTCTAAGTCCATCAAAGTACAAAATGAAAGAGAATCAGTTATCTCAAATAAGAACGGAAAAAAAATGATTCCAATGAAAGTTCCAATCATCGAATTAAATCTTTTCTATTCGCGATCCTTCTTCAGTTTATGCATTTCTAAGGCCATCAAACTATAATAATTAAGGAGAAATAGTTGTCTCCATTTGAAACGGAAAAAAAAAATCACGATTAGTTGAAGTTTTCCAACCTTCGAAAATATATTTCTTCTTTTCGAGATTCTTTCCGCATAATATGCTTCACTAAGGCTATCAAAGCAGAAAAATGAAAGAGAATCAGTTATCTCAAATAAAAACGGAAAAAAGTGATTCTAATGAGGTTTCCAACCATCTAAATAAATCTATTCTTTTCTTGAATCTTTCTTCATTTTATGCTTTTCTAAGGCTATCAAACTAGAATAATGAAGGAAAAATAGTTATCTCCATTTGAAACTGAAAAAACGCCATTCTTTTGAAGTTTCCAACCTTCAATAATAAATCTCTTCTTTTCGAGGTTCTTTCCGCAAAATATGCTTTTCTAAGGTTATCAAAGTAGACATATGAAAGAGAACCAGTTATCTCAAATAAGAACGGAAAAAAAGTAATTCTAATGTGGTTTCCAACAATCTAAATAAATCTTTTCTTTGCGGGAATCTTTCTTCATTTTATGCTTTTCTAAGGCTATCAAACTAGAATAACGAAGGAAAAATAATTTATCTCCACATGAAACGCAAAAAAAAAACCCGTTTCTTTTGAAAATTTCCAACGTTCGAAAATAAAATTTTTCTTTTCGAGATTCTTTCCGTTCAATATGCTCTTGTAAGGCTATCACACATGACAAACGAAAGAGAACCAGTTATCTCAAATAAGAACGGAAAAAAAAGTGATTCTAATGAGGTTTCCAACCATCGAATTTAATCTTTTCTATCCGCGAATCTTTCTTCATTTTATGCTTTTCTAAGGCTATCAAACTAGAATAATGAAGGAAAAATAGTTATCTCCATTTGAAACTGAAAAAACGCCATTCTTTTGAAGTTTCCAACCTTCAATAATAAATCTCTTCTTTTCCAGATTCTTTCCGCATAATATGCTTTTCTAAGGCTATCAAAGTAGAAAAATGAAAGAGAACCAGTTAACTCAAATCAGAACGGAAAAAAGTGATTCTAATGAGATTTTAACCATCGAAATAAATCTTTTCTTTTCGCGAATCTTTCTTCATTTTATTCTTTTCTAAGGCTATCAAACTGGAATAATGAAAGAAAAATAGTTATCTCCACATGAAACGCAAAAAAAAAAAAAAAAAAAAAAAAAAAATCCCCGATTCTTTGAAGTTTTCCAACCTTCGAAAATAAATTTCTTCTTTTCTGGATTCTTTCCGCTTAATATGCTTATGTAAGGCTATCACACTATTAAAATGAAAGAGAACCAGTTATCTCAAATAAGAACGGAAAAAAAGTGATTCTAAAGAGGTTTCCAACCATGTAAATAAATCTTTTCTTTTCGCGATACTTTCTTCATTTTATGCTTTTCTAAGGCTATCAAACTAGAATAATGAAGGAAAAATAGTAATCTCCACATGAAACGCAAAAGAAAACCCGCTTCTTTTGAAGTTTTCCAACCTTCGAAAATAAATTTTTTCTTTTCGAGATTCTTTTCGCTAAATATGCTTATCTAAGGCTATCACACTAAGGAAATGTGAGAGAACCAGTTATCTCATATAAGAACGGAAAGAAAGTGATTCTAATGAAAGTTCCAACTATCAAATTAAATCTTTTCTATTCGCGAATCTTTCTTCATTTTATGCATTTCTACGGTTATCAAACTAGAATAATGAAGGAGAAATAGCTATCTCCATTTGAAACGCAAAAAAAAAAAAAAAAAAAAAAAAACACCATTGTTTTGAAGTTTCCAATCTTGGAAAATAAATTTTTCTTTTCGGGATTCTATCCGATTAATATCCTTTTCTAAGGCTATCAAACTAGAAAAATGAAAGATAACCATGTATCTCAAATAAGAACGGAAAAAACGTGATTCTAATGAAAGATCCAACCATCGAATTAAATCTTTTCTATTCGCGAATCTTTGTTCAATTTATGCATTTCTATGGCTATGAAACTAGAACAATGAATGAGAAATAGTTTTCTCCTTTTGAAACGCAAAAAAAAAAAAAAAAAAAAAAAAAACGCGATTCTTTAGAAGTTTTTTAACTTTCGAAAATAATTTTTTTCTTTTCGAGATTCTTTCCGCATAATATGTTTTACTAAGGATATGAAAGTAGAAAAATGAAAGAGAACCAGTTAACTCAAATAAGAACGGAAAAATAGTGATTCAATGAGTTTTCCAACCATCGAAATAAATCCTTTCTTTTCGCGAATCTTTCTTCATTTTATGCTTTTCTAAGCCTATCAAACTAGAATAATTAAGGAAAAACAGTTATCTTCATTTGAAACTGAAAAAAACGCGATTCTTTTGAAGTTTCCAACCTTCAATAATAAATTTCTTCTTTTCGAGATTCTTTCCGCATAATATGGTTTTCTAAGGCTATCAAAGTAGAAAAATGAAAGAGAACCAGTTAACTCAAATAAGAAAGGAAAAAAGTGATTCTAATGAAATTTCAACCATGGAAATAAATCTTTTCTTTTCGCGAATCTTTCTTCATTTCATGCTTTTCTAAGGCTTTCAAACTAGAATAATGAAGGAAAAATAGTTATCTCTACATAAAACGCAAAAAAAAAAAAAAAAAAACCCGATTCTTTTGAAGTTTTCCAACCTTTGAATATAAATTTTTTCTTTTCGAGATTCTTTCCGCTTAATATCCTTTTCTAAGGCTATCACACTAGACAAATGAAAGAGAACCAGTTATCGCAAATAAGAACGGAAAATAAGTGATTCTATAGATGTTTCCAACCATCTAAATAAATCATTTCTTTTCGCGAAAATTTCTTTATTTTCTGCTTTTCTAAGGCTATCAAACTAGAATAATGAAGCAAAAATAGTTATCTTCATTTGAAATGGAAAAAAAAAAAAACAAAAAAAAAAAAAACATTCTTTTGAAGTATTCTAACCTTCAAAAATAAATTTTTTCTTTTCGGGATTCTATCCGCTTACTATCCTTTTCTAAGGCTATCAAACTAGAGAATTGAAATGGAACCAGTTATCTCAAATTATAAACGGAAAAAAAAGTGATTCTAATGAAAGTGCCAACCATCGAATTAAATTTTTCTATTCGCGAAACTTTCTTCATTTTATGCTTTTCTATGGCTATCAAACTAGAGAAATGAAGGAGAAATAGTTTTCCCCTTTTGAAACGAAAAAAAAAAAAAAAAAAAAAAAAAAAAAAAAAAAAAACGCGATTCTCTTGAAGTTTTCCAACTTTCGAAAATTAATTTTTTCTTTTCGATATTCTTTCCGCATAATATGCGTTACTAAGGATATCAAAGTAGAAAAATGAAAGAGAACCAGTTAACTCAAATAAGAACGGAAAAAAAGTGATTCTAATGAGTTTTCCAACCATCGAAATAAATCCTTACTTTTCGCGAATCTTTCTTCATTTTATGCATTTCTATGGCTATCAAACTAGAAAAATGAAGGAAAAATAGTTATCTCCATTTGAAACGGAAAACAAACCACGATTAGTTGAAGTTTTCCAGCCTTCGAAAATAAATTTCTTCTTTTGGAGATTCTTTCGGCATAATATGCTTCACTAATGCTATCAGAGCAGAAAAGTTAAAGAGAATCAGTTATCTCAAATAAGAACGGAAAAAAGTAATTCTAATGAGTTTTCCAACCATCGAAATAAATCCTTTCTTTTCGCGAATCTTTCTCCATTTTATGCTTTTCTAAGGCAATCAAACTATAATAATGAAGGAAAAACAGTTATCTTCATTTGAAGCTGAAAAAAACGCAATTCTTTTGAAGTTTCCTACCTTCAGTAATAAATCCGTTCTTTTCAAGGTTCTTTCCGCAAAATATGCTTTTCTAAGGTTATCAAAGTAGACATATGAAAGAGAACCAGTTATCTCAAATAAGAACGGAAAGAAAGTGATTCTAATGAAATTCCAACTATCAAATTAAATCTTTTCTTTTCGCGAATCTTTCTTCATTTTATGCATTTCTAACGTTATCAAACTAGAATAATGAAGGAGAAATAGCTATCTCTATTTGAAACGCAAAAAAAAAAAAAAAAAAAAAACAGAATTATTTTGAAGTTTCCAAACTTGGAAAATAAATTTATCTCTTCGGGATTCTTTCAGGTTAATATCCTTTTCTAAGGCTATCAAATTAGAAAAATGAAGGAGAACCAGTTATCTCAAATAAGAACGGAAAAAAAGTGATTCTAATGAGTTTTCCAACCATCCAAATAAATCCTTTCTTTTCGCGAATCTTTGTTCATTTTAATGTTTTCTAATGCTATCAAAGTAGAATAATGAAGGAATAATAGTTATCTCCACATGAAACGCAAAAAAAAAAAAACCCCGATTATTTTGAAAATTTCCTACCTTCGAAAAAATTTTTTTTCTTTTCCAGATTCTTTCCATTTAATATGATATTCAAAGGCTATCACACTAGACAAATGAAAGAGAACCAGTTATCTCGAATAAGAACGGGAAAAAAGTGATTCTAATGAGGTTTCCAACCACCTAAATAAATCCTTTCCTTTCGCGAAACTTTCATCATTTTATGCTTTTCTAAAGCTATCAAGCTAGAATAATGAAGGAAAAATACTTAACATCATTTTAACCGCAAAAAAAGGCGATCCTTTTGAAGTTTCCAACCTTCGAAAATAAATTTTTTCTTTTCGGGATTCTTTCCGCTTAATATCCTTTTCTAAGGCTATCAAAGTACAAAATGAAAGAGAATCAGTTAACTCAAAAAAGAACGGAAAAAAGTGATTCTCATGAGATTTCAACCATCGAAATAAATCTTTTCTTTTCGCTAATCTTTCTTCATTTTATGCATTTCTATGGCTATCAAAGTAGAACAATGAAGGAGAAATAGTTTTCTCCTTTTGAAACGCAAAAAAAAAAAAAAAAAAAAAAAATACAAAAAAAACGCGATTCATTTGAAGTTTTCCAACTTTCGAAAATAAATTTTTTCTTTTCGAGATTCTTTCCGCATAATATGCTTTACTAAGGATATCAAAGTAGAAAAATGAAAGAGAACCAGTTAACTCAAATAAGAACGGAAAAAAAGTGATTCTAATGAGTTTTCCAACCATCGAAATAAAATCTTTCTTCATTTTATGATTTTCTAAGGCTATGTAACTAGAATAATGAAGGAAAAACAGTTATCTTTATTTGAAACTGAAAAAAACGCGATTCTTTTGAAGTTTCCAACATTCGAAAATAATTTTTTTTTTTCGAGATTCTTTCCGTTCAATATGCTCTTGCAAGGCTATCACACAAGACAAATGAAAGAGAACCAGTTATCTCAAATAAGAACGGAAAAAAAGTGATTCTAATGAGGTTTCCAACCATCTAAATAAATCCTTTCTTTTCGCGAAACTTTCGTCATTTTATGCTTTTCAAATTCTATCAAACTAGAATAATGAAGGAAAAATACTTAACTTTATTTGAAACGCAAAAAAAAAAAAAAAAAAAAAAAAAAAAAAAAAAAACGCGATTATTTTGAAGTTTGCAACCCTCGAAATTAAATTTTTTCTTTTCGGAATGCTTTCCGCTTAATATCCTTTTCTAAGGCTATCAAAGTACAAAATGAAAGAGAATCAGTTATCTCAAATAAGAACGGAAAAAAAGTGATTCCAATGAAAGTTCCAATCATCGAATTAAATCTTTTCTATTCGCGAATCTTTCTTCAGTTTATGCATTTCTAAGGCCATCAAACTACAATAATGCAGGAGAAATAGTTATCTCCACATGAAAAGAAAAAAAAAAAAAAAATCCCCGATTCTTTGAAGTTTTCCAACCTTCGAAAATAAATTTATTCTTTTCTGGATTCTTTCCGCTTAATATGCTTATGTAAGGCTATCACACAATACAAATAATAGAGAACCAGTTATCTCAAATAAGAACAAAAAAAAAGTGATTCTAAAGAGGTTTCCAATCATGTAAATAAATCTTTTCTTTTGGCTAAACTTTCTTCATTTTATGCTTTTCTAAGGCTATCAAACTAGAATAATGAAGGAAAAATAGTTATCTCCATTTGAAACTGTAAAAAACGCGATTCTTTTAAAGTTTCCAACCTTCAATAATAAATCTCTTCTTTTCGAGGTTCTTTCCGCAAAATATGCTTTTCTAAGGTTATCAAAGTAGACATATGAAAGAGAACCAGTTATCTCAAATAAGAACGGAAAAAAGTGATTATAATGGGGTTTCCAACCACTAAATAAATCCTTTCTTTTCGCGAATCTTTCATCATAATATGCTTTTCTAAAGCTATCAAACTAGAATAATGAAGGAAAAATAGTTGTCTCCATTTAAAACGCAAAAAAAAAAAAAACCCCGAATCTTTGAAGTTTTCCAACCTTCGAAAATAAATTTATTCTTTTTTGGATTCTTTGCGCTTAGTATGCTTATGTAAGGCTATCACACTAGACAAATGAAAGAGAACCAGTTATCTCAAATAAGAACGGAAAAAAAAGTGACTCTAATGAGGTTTCCAAAAATCTAAATAAATCTTTTCTTTTCGGAATCTTTCTTCAATTTATGCTTTTCTAAGGCTATCAAACTAGAATAACGAAGGAAAAATAGTTAACTCCACATGAAACGCAAAAAAACCCGTTTCTTTTGAAAATTTCCAACCTTCGAAAATAAATTATTTCTTTTCGAGATTCTATCCGCATAATATGCTTTACTAAGGCTATCAAACTAGAAAAATGAAAGAGAACCAAGTATCTCAAATAAGAACGGAAAAAAAGTGATTCTAATGAAAGTTTCATCCATCGAATTAAATCTTTTCTATTCCCGAATCTTTCTTCATTTTATGCATTTCTATGGCTATCAAACTAGAACAATGAAGGAGAAATAGTTTTATCCTTTTGAAACGCAAAAAAAAAAAAAAAAAAAAAAAAACGTGATTCTTTTGAAGTTTTCCAACCATCGAAATAAATCCTTTCTTTTCGCGAATCTTTCTTCATTTTATGCTTTTCTAAGGCTATCAAACTAGAATAATGAAGGAAAAACAGTTATCTTCATTTGAAACGCAAAAAAAAAAAAAAAAAAAAAACCGCGATTCTTTTGATGTTTTCCAACCTTCGAAAATAAATTTTTTCTTTTCCAGATTCTTTCCGCATAATATGCTTTTCTAAGGCTATCAAAGTAGAAAAATGAAAGAGAACCACTTAACTCAAATAAGAACGGGTTAAAAGTGATTTAATGAGATTTCAACCATCGAAATAAATCTTTTCTTTTCGCGAATCTTTCTTCATTTTATTCTTTTCTAAGGCTATGAAACTGGAATAATGAAAGAAAAATAGTTATCTCCACATGAAACGCAAAAGAAAAGCCGCTTCTTTTGAAGTTTTCCAACCTTCGAAAATAAATTTTTTTCTTTTCCAGATTCTTTTCGCTTAATATGCTTTTCTAAGGCTATGACACTAAGGAAATGTAAGAGAGCCAGTTATCTCAAATAAGAACGGAAAGAAAGTGATTCTAATGAAAGTTCCAACTATCAAATTAAATCTTTTCTATTCGCGAATCTTTCTTCATTTTATGCATTTCTACGGTTATCAAACTAGAATAATGAAGGAGAAATAGCTATCTCCATTTGAAACGCAAAAAAAAAAAAAAAAAAAAAAGAAAAAATCACCATTGTTTTGAGGTTTCCAATCTTGGAAAATAAATTGTTCTTTTCGGGATTCTATCCGCTTAATATCCTTTTCTAAGGCTATCAAACTAGAAAAATGAAAGAGAACCATGTATCTCAAATAAGAACGGAAAAAACGTGATTCTAATGGAAGATCCAACCATCGAATTAAATCTTTTCTATTCGCGAATCTTTCTTCATTTTATGCATTTCTGTGGCTATCAAACTAGAACAATGAAGGAGAAATAGTTTTCTCCTTTTGAAACGCAAAAAAAAAAAAAAAAAAAAAAACGCAATTCTTTTGAAGTTTTCCAACTTTCGAAAATAAATTTTTTCTTTTCGAGATTCTTCCCGCATAATATGTTTTACTAAGGATATCAAAGTAGAAAAATGAAAGAGAACCAGTTACCTCAAATAAGAACGGAAAAAAGTGATTATAATGGGGTTTCCAACCATCGAATTAAATCTTTTCTTTTCGCGAATCTTTCTTCATTTCATGCTTTTCTAAGGCTATCAAACTAGAATAATGAAGGAAAAATAGTTATTTCCATATGAAATCAAAAAAAACCTTTTCTTTTGAAAATTTCCAACCTTTGAAAATAAATTTTTTTTTTCCAGATTCTTTCCCTTCAATATGCTCTTGAAAGGCTATCACACAAGACAAATGAAAGAGAACCAGTTATCTCAAATAAGAACGGAAAAAAAGTGATTCCAATGAAAGTTCCAATCATGGAATTAAATCTTTTCTATTCGCGAATCTTTCTTCAGTTTATGCATTTCTAAGGCCATCAAACTACAATAATGAAGGAGAAATAGTTGTCTCCATGTGAAACGCAAAAAAAAAAAAAAAAAAAAAAAAAAACGCGATTCTTTTGATGTTTTCCAACCTTCGAAAATAAATTTTTTATTTTCGATATTCTTTCCGCATAATATGCTTTTCTAAGGCTATCAAAGTAGAAAAATGAAAGAGAACCAGTTATCTCAAAAAAGAACGGAAAAAAAGTGATTCTAACGAAGTTTCCAACCAACGAAATAAATGTTTTCTTTTCGCGAATCTTTCTTCATTTTATGGTTTCCTAAGGCTATCTAACTAGAATAATGAAGGAGAAATAGTTATCTCCATATGAAACGCAACAAAAGGGGATTCCTTTGAAGTTTCCAAACTTCGAAAAAAATTTTTTTTTTCGATATTCTTTGCGCAGAATATGCTTTTCTAAGGCTATCAAAGTAAAAAAAAAAAAGAAAGAGAACCAGTTATCTCAAATAAGAACGGAAAAAAGCGATTCTAATGAAGTTTCCAACCATCGAAATAAATTTTGGTTTTCGCGAATCTTTCTTCATTGTATAGTTTTCTAAGGCTACCAAACTAGAATAGTGTAGCAGAAATAGTTATCTCCATTTCAAACGCAATAAATCGCGATTCTTTTGAAGTTTCCAAATTTCGAAAAAATTTTTTTTTCTTTTCGACATTCTTTCCGCATAATATGCTATTCTAAGGCTATCAAAGTGGAAAAATGAAAGAGAACCAGTTATCTCAAATAAGAATGGAAAAAGGTGATTCTAATGAAGTTTCCAACCATAGAAATAAATCTTTTCTTTTCGCTATTCTTTCTTCATTTTATGGTTTTCTAAGGCTATCAAACTAGAATAATGAAGGAGAAATAGTTATCTCCAATTGAAACGCAAAAAAAAAAAAAAAAGAAAAAACGCGATTCTTTTGAAGTTTCCAAATTTCGAAAAAAATTTTTTTTCTTTTCGAGAATCTTTCGGCATAATATGCTTTTCTAAGGCTATCAAAGTGGAAAAATGAAACAGAACCAGAAATCTCAAATAAGAACGGAAAAAAAGTGATTCTAATGAAGTTTCCATCCATCGAAATAAATGTTTCCTTTTCGCGAAACCTACTTCATTTTATGGTATTCAAAGGCTATCAAACTAGAATATTGAAGGAGAAATAGTTATCTCTATTTGAAAGGCAACAAAACGCATTTCTTTTGAAGTTTCTAAACTTCAAAAAAATTTTTTTTTCTTTTCGAGATTCTTTCCGCATAATATGCTTTTCTAAGGCTATCAAAGTGGAAAAATGAACGAGAAACATTTATCTCAAATAAGAACGGAAAAAAAGTGATTCTAATGGAGTTTCCAACCTTGGAAATAAATCTTTTATTTTCGCGAATCTTTCTTCATTTTATGGTTTTCTAAGGTTATCAAACTAGAATAATGAAGGAGAAATAGTTATCTCCATTTGAAACGCAACAAAACGGAATTCCTTTGAAGTTTCCAAATTTCGAAAAATAATTTTTTTTTTTTTAGATATACTTGACGCAGAATATGCTTTTCTAAGGCTATCAATGTAGAAAAATGAAAGAGAACCAGTCGTCTCAAATTGGAACGGAAAAAAAGTGATTCTAATGAAGTTTCCATCCATCAAGATAAATGTTTTCTTTTCGCGAAACTTTCTTCAATTTATGGTTTTCTAAGGCTATCAATCAAGAATAATGAAAGAGAAATAGTTATCTTCATTTGAAACGCAACAAAACACGATTCTTCTGAAGTTTCCAAACTTCGAAAAAAAATTTTCCTTTTTTCGAGATTCTTTCCGCATAATATGCTTTTCTAAGGCTATCAAAGAAGAAAAATGAAAGAGAACCACTTATCTCAAATAAGAACGGAAAAACAGCGATTCTAGTGAAGTTTCCAACCATCGAAATAAATGTTTTCTTTTCGCGAATCTTACTTCATTTTATGGTTTTCTAAGGCTAACAAACTAGAATAATGAAGGAGAACTAGTTATCTCCATTTGAAACACAACAAAACGCGATTCTTTTGAAGTTTTCAAACTTGGAAAATTTTTTTTTTCTTTTCGAGATTCTTTCCGCATTATATGCTTTTCTAAGGGCATCAAAGAAGAAAAATGAAAGAGAACCAATTATCTCAAATAAGAACGTAAAAAAAGCGATTCTAAAGAAGTTTCCAACCATCGAAATAAATTTTTCTTTTCGCGAATCTTTCTTCATTTTATGGTTTTTTAAATCTATCAAACTAGAATAATGAAGGAGAAATAGATATCTCCATTTGAAACGCAACAAAACGGGATTCCTTTGAAGTTTCCAAACTACGAAAAAAAAATTTTTTTCTTTTCGAGATTCTTTGCGCAGAATATGCATTTCTAAGGCTATCAAAGTAGAAAAATGAAAGAGAACCAGTTATCTCAAATAAGAACAGAAAAACAGCGATTCTAATGAAGTTTCCAACCATCGAAGTAAATTTTTCTTTTAGTGAATCTTTCTTCATTTATGGCTTTATAAGGCTATCAAACTAGAATAATGAACGAGAAATAGTTATCTCCATTTTGAAACGCAACAAAACGGAATTCATTTGAAGTTTCCAAACCTCGAAAAAAATTTTTTTTCTTTTCGAGATTCTTTTCTCATAATATGTTTTTCTAGGGCTATCAAAGTGGAAAAATAAAAGACAAGCAGTTATCTCAAATAAGAACGGAAAAAAAGGGATTCTAATGAAGTTTCCATCCATCGATATAAATGTATTCTTTTCGCGAATCTTTCTTCATTTTATGGTTTTCTAAGGGTATCTAACAAGAATAATGAAAGAGAAATAGTTATCTATATTTGAAACGCCAAAAAAAAAAAAAAAAACGCGATTTTTTGAAGTTTCCGAACTTCGAAAATATTTTTTTTCTTTTCCACATTCTTTCCGCATAATATGCTTTTCTAAGGCTATCAAAGTGGAAAAATGAAAGAGAACCAGTTATCTAAAAAAGGAACGGAAAAAAAGTGATTCTAATGAAGTTTCCATCTATCGAAATAAATGCTTTCTTTTCGCGAATCTTTCTTCATTTTATGGTTTTCTAAGCCTATCAAACAAGAATAATGAAAGAGAAATACTTATCTCCATTTGAAACTCAACAAAACGCGATTCTTTTGAAGCTTCCAAACTTCGAAAAAAAATTTTCTCTTTTCGAGATTCTTTCCGCATAATATGCTTTTCTAAGGCTATCAAAGAAGAAAAATGAAAGAAAACCAGTTATCTCAAATAGGAAAGGAAAAACAGCGATTCTATTGAAGTTTCCAACCATCGAAATAAATGTTTTCTTTTCGCGAATCTTACTTCATTTTATGGTTTTCTAAGGCTATCAAACTAGAATAATGAAGGAGAACTAGTTATCTCCATTTGAAACGCGACAAAATGCTAATCTTTTGCAGTTTACAAACTTCGAAAAAAATTTTTTTTCTTTTCGAGATTCTTTCCGCATAATATGCTTTTTTAAGGCTATCAAAGTGGAAAAATGAAAGAGAACCAGTTATCTCAAATAAGAACGGAAAAAAAGCGATTCTAAAGAAGTTCCAACTATCGAAATAAATTTTTTTTTCGCGAATCTTTCTTCATTTTATGGTTTTCTAAATCTATCAAACTAGAATAATGAAGCAGAAATAGTTATCTCCATTTCAAACGCAACAAAACGCGATTTTTTTGAAGTTTCCAAACTTCGAAAAATTTTTTTTTCTTTTATACATTCTTTCAGCATAATATACCTTTCTAAGGCTATCAAAGTGGAAAAATGAAAGAGAACCAGTTATCTCAAATAAGAACGGAAAAAAAGTGATTCTAATGAAGTTTCCATCCATCGAAATATATATATTTGTTCGCGAATCTTTCTTCATTTTTGGGTTTTCTAAGGCTATCAAACTAGAATAATGAAGGAGAAATAGTTATCTCCATTTCAAACGCAATAAAACGAGGTTCTTTTGAAGTTTCCAAACTTCGAAAAAATTTTTTTTCTTTTCGAGATTCTTTCCGCATAATATGCTTTTTTTAAGGCTATCAAAGTGGAAAAATGAAAGAGAACCAGGTATCTCAAATAGGAAAGGAAAAAAAAGTGATTCTAATGAAGTTTACATCCATCGAAATAAATCTTTTCTTTTCGCGAATCTTTCTACACTTTATGGTTTTCTAAGGCTATCAAACTAGAATAATGAAGGAGAAATAGTTATCTCCATTTAAAACGCAATAAAACGGGATTAATGTGAAGTTTCCAAACTTCGAAAAAAAATTTTTTTCTTTTCGAGATTCTTTGCGTATAATATGCTTTTCTAAGGCTATCAAAGTGGAAAAATGAAAGAAAACCAGTTATCTCAAATAAGAACGTTGAAAAAGCGATTCTAATGAAGTTATCAACCATCGAAATAAATGTTTTCTTTTCGCGAATCTTTCTTCATATTATGGTATTCTAAGGCTATCAAACTAGAATAATGAAGGACAAATAGTTATCTCCATTTGAAACGCAACAAAACGCGATTCTTTTGAAGTTTCCAAACTTCGAAATATTTTTTTTATCTTTTCGAGATTCTTTCCGCATAATGTGCTTTTCTAAGGCAATCAAAGTGAAAAAATGAAAGAGAAGCAATTATCTCAAATAAGAACGGAAAAACAGCGATTCTAATGAAGATTCCAACCATCGAAATAAATGTTTCCTTTCGCGAATCTTACTTCATTTTATGGTTTTCTAAGGCTAACAAACTAGAATAATGAAGGAGAAATAGTTATCTCCATTTGAAACGCAACAAAATGCGATTATTTTGAAGTTTGCAAACTTCTAAAAAAATTTTTTTCTTTTCGAGATTCTTTGCGCAGAATGTGCTTTTCTAAGGCTACCAAAGTAGAAAATTGAAAGAGAACCAGTTATCTCCATTAAGAACTGAAAAAAAGTGATTCAAATGCAGTTTCCAACTTTCGAAATGAATGTTTTCTTTACGCAAATCTTACTCCATTTTATGGTAATTTATGGCTATCAAACAAGAATAATAAAAGAGAAATAGTTCTCTCCATTTGAAACGCAACATAACGCGATTCTTTTGAAGTTTGCAAACTTCGAATAATTTTTTTTTCTTTTCGAGAATCTTTCCGCATAATATGCTTTTCTAAGGCTATCAAAGTAGAAAAATGAAAGATAACCAGTTATCTCAAATAAGAACGGAAAAAAAGCGATTCTAATGAAGTTTCCAACCATCGAAATAAATCTTTTCTTTTCGGGATTCTTTTTTCATTTTGTGGTTTTCTAAGTCTATCAAACTAGAATAATGAAGGAGAAATAGTTATCTCCATTTGAAACCCAACAAACCGGGATTCCTTTGAAGTTTCCAAACTTCGAAAAAAATTTTTTTTCTTTTCGAGATTCTTTCCGCATAATATGCTTTTCTAAGGCTATCAAAGTGGAAAAATGAAAGAGAACCAGTTATCTCAAATAAGAACGGAAAAAAAAGCGATTCTAATGAAGTTTCCAACCATCGAAATAAATGTTTTCATTTTGCGAATCTTTCCTCATTTTATGGATTTCTAAGGCTATCAAACTAGAATATTGAAGGAGAAATAGTTATCTCCATTTGAAACGCAATAAAACGCATTTTTTTGTAATTTCCAAACTTCGAAAAAAAATTTTCTCTTTTCGAGAAGCTTTCCGCATAATATGCTTTTCTACGGCTATCCAAGTGGAAAATGAAAGAGAACCAGTTATCTCAAATAAGAACGTAAAAAAAGCGATTCTAATGAAGTTTCCAACCATTGAAATAAATCTTTTCTTTTGGCGAATCTTTCTTCATTTTATGGGTTTCTAAGGCTATCAAACTAAAATAATGAAGGAGAAATAGTTATCTCCATTTGAAACGCAACAAAACGGAATTCCTTTGAAGTTTCCAAACTTCGAAAAAAATTTTTTTTCTTTTCGAGATTCTTTGCGCAGAATATGCTTTTCTAAGGCTATCAAAGTAGAAAAATGAAAGAGAACCAGTTATCTGAAATAAGAACGGAAAAAAAGTGATTCTAATGAAGTTTCCAACCATCGAAATAAATCTTTTCTTTTCCCGTATCTTTCTTCATTTTATGGTATTCTAAGGCTCTCAAACTAGAATAATGAAGTAGAAATAGTTATCTCCATTTCAAACGCAACAAGACGCGACTCTTTTAAAGATACCAATCTTCGAAAAAAAAATTTTTTTTTCTTTTCGAGATTCTTTCCTCATAATATGCTTTTCTAAGGCTATCAAAGTGGAAAAATGAAAGAGAACCAGCTATCTCAAATAGGAACGGAAAAAAGTGATTCTAATGAAGTTTACATCCATCGAAATAAATTTTTTCTTTTCGCGAATCTTTCTTCATTTTATGGTATTCTAAGGCTATCAAACAAGAATAATGAAGGAGAAATAGTTATCTCCATTTGAAACGCAACAAAACGGGATTCCTTTGAAGTGTCCAAACTTCGAAAAAATTATTATTTTTTTTTTCGAGATTCTTTGCGCAGAATATGGTTTTCAAAGGCTATCAAAGAAGAAAAGTGATAGAGAACCAGTTTTCTCAAATAAGAACAGAAAAACAGCGATTCTAATGAAGTTTCCGAACATGGAAATAAATCTTTTCTTTTCGCGAATCTTTCTACATTTTATGGTTTTCTAAGGCTATCAAACTAGAATAATGAAGGAGATGTAGTTATCTCCATTTGAAACGCAATAAAACGGGATTAATGTGAAGTTTCCAAACTTCGAAAAAAGTTTTTTTTCTTTTCGAGATTCTTGGCGTATAATATGCTTTTCTAAGGCTATCAAAGTGGAAAAATGAAAGAAAACCAGTTATCTCAAATAAGAACGTTGAAAAAGCGATTCTAATGAAGTTATCAACCATCGAAATAAATGTTTTCTTTTCGCGAATCTTTCTTCATATTATGGTATTCTAAGGCTGTCAAACTAGAATAATGAAGGAGAAATAGTTATCTCTATTTGAAACGGAACAAAACGCGATTCTTTTGAAGCTTCCAAACTTCGAAAATTTTTTTTTTCTTTTCGAGATTCTTTCCGCATAATGTGCTTTTCTACGGCAATCAAAGTGGAAAAATGAAAGAGAAGCAATTATCTCAAATAAGAAGGGAAAAACAGCGATTCTAATGAAGATTCCAACCATCGAAATAAATGTTTCCTTTCGCGAATCTTACTTCATTTTATGGTTTTCTAAGGCTAACAAACTAGAATAATGAACGAGAAATAGTTATCTCCATTTGAAACGCAACAAAACGCGATTATTTTGAAGTTTGCAAACTTCTAAAAAAATTTTTTTTCTTTTCGAGATTCTTTGCGCAGAATGTGCTTTTCTAAGGCTACCAAAGTAGAAAATTGAAAGAGAACCAGTTATCTCCATTAAGAACTGAAAAAAAGTGATTCTAATGCAGTTTCCAACCTTCGAAATGAATGTTTTCTTTACGCAAATCTTACTCCATTTTATGGTAATTTATGGCTATCAAACAAGAATAATAAAAGAGAAATAGTTCTCTCCATTTGAAACGCAACAAAACGCGATTCTTTTGAAGTTTGCAAACTTCGAAAAATTTTTTTTTTCTTTTCGAGAATCTTTCCGCATAATATGCTTTTCTAAGGCTATCAAAGTAGAAAAATGAAAGATAACCAGTTATCTCAAATAAGAACGGAAAAAAAGCGATTCTAATGAAGTTTCCAACCATCGAAATAAATCTTTTCTTTTCGGGATTCTTTTTTCAATTTGTGGTTTTCTAAGGCTATCAAACTAGAATAATGAAGGAGAAATAGTTATCTCCATTTGAAACCCAACAAAAAGGGAATCCTTTGAAGTTTCCAAACTTCGAAAAAAATTTTTTTTCTTTTCGAGATTCTTTCCGCATAATATGCTTTTCTAAGGCTATCAAAGTGGAAAAATGAAAGAGAACCAGTTATCTCAAATAAGAACGGAAAAAAAAGCGATTCTAATGAAGTTTCCAACCATCGAAATAAATGTTTTCATTTTGCGAATCTTTCCTCATTTTATGGATTTCTAAGGCTATTTAACTAGAATATTGAAGGAGAAATAGTTATCTCCATTTGAAACGCAACAAAACGCATTTCTTTTGTAATTTCCAAACTTCCAAAAAAAATTTTCTTTTCGAGAAGCTTTCCGCATAATATGCTTTTCTAAGGCTATCAAAGTGGAAAATGAAAGAGAACCAGTTATCTCAAATAAGAACGGAAAAAAAGCGATTCTAATGAAGTTTCCAACCATTGAAATAAATCTTTTCTTTTGGCGAATCTTTCTTCATTTTATGGGTTTCTAAGGCTATCAAACTAAAATAATGAAGGAGAAATAGTTATCTCCATTTGAAACGCAACAAAACGGAATTCCTTTGAAGTTTTCAAACTTCGAAAAATTTTTTTTTTCTTTTCGAGATTCTTTGCGCAGAATATGCTTTTCTAAGGCTATCAAAGTACAAAAATGAAAGAGAACCAGTTATCTGAAATAAGAATGGAAAAATAGCGATTCTAATGAAGTTTCCAACCATGGAAATGAATGTTTTCTTTTCGCGAATCTTTCTTCATTTTATGGTATTCTAAGGCTATCAAACTAGAAATTTGAAGGAGAAATAGTATCTCCATTTGAAACGCAACAAAGCGCAATTCTTTTGAAGTTTCCAAACTTCGAAAAAAAATTTTTTTATTTTTGAGATTCTTTCCTCATAATATGCTTTTCTAAGGCTATCAAAGTGGTAAAATGAAAGAGAACCAGCTATCTCAAATACGAACGGAAAAAAAGTGATTCTAATGAAGTTTCCATCCATCGAAATAAATGTTTTCTTTTCGCGACTCTTTCTTCATTGTATGGTTTTCTAAGGCTATCAAACAAGAATAATGAAAGAGAAATAGTCATCTCCATTTGAAACGCAACCAAACGCGATTCTTTTGAAGTTTCCAAACTTCGAAAAAAATTTTTCTCTTTTCGAGATTCTTTCCCCGTAATATGCTTTTTTAGGCTATCAAAGTGGAAAAATGAAAGAGAACCAGTTATCTCAAATCAGAACGGAAAAAAGGTGATTTTAATGAAGTTGCCAACTATCGAAATAAATCTTTCTTTTCGCGAATCTTTCTTCATTTATGGTTTTCTAAGGCTAAAAAACTAGAATAATGAAGGAGAAATAGTTATTTCCATTTCAAACGCAATAAAACCCAATTCTTTTGAAGTTTCCATATTTCTTAAAAAATTTTTTCTTTTCGACATTCTTTCAGCATAATATGCTTTTCTAAGGCTATCAAAGTGGAAAAATGAACGAGAATCAGTTATCTCCAATAAGAACGGATAAACAGCGATTCTAATGAAGTTTCCAACCATCGAAATAAATGTTTTCTTTTCGCGAATCTTACTTCATTTTATGGTTTTCTAAGGCTATCAAACAAGAATAATCAAAGAGAAATAGTTATCTCCATTTGAAACGCAACAAAACGCGATTATTTTGAAGTTTGCAAACTTCTAAAAAAAATTTTTTTCTTTTCGAGATTCTTTCCGCATAATATGCTTTTCTAAGGCTATCAAAGTGGAAAAATGAAAGAGAACCAGTTATTTCAAATAAGAACCGTAAAGGTGATTCTAAAGAAGTTTCCAACCATCGAAATAAATCTTTTCTTTTCGCGAATCTTTCTTCATTTTATGGTTTTCTAAGGCTATCAAACTAGTATAATGAAGGAGTAATAATAATCTCCATTTGAAACGCAACAAAACGGGATTCCTTTGAAGTTTCCAAACTTCGAAAAAAAATTTTTTTCTTTTCCAGATTCTTTGCGCAGAATATGCTTTTCTAAGGCTATCAAAGTGGAAAAATGAAAGAGAACCAGTTATCTCAAATAAGAACGGAAAAAAAGCGATTCTAATGAAGTTTCCAACCATCGAAATAAATGTTTTCATTTTGCGAATCTTTCCTCATTTTATGGATTTCTAAGGCTATCAAACTTGAATATTGAAGGAGAAATAGTTATCTCCATTTGAAACGCAATAAAACGCATTTCTTTTGTAATTTCTAAACTTCGAAAAAAAATTTTCTCTTTTCGAGAAGCTTTCCGCATAATATGCTTTTCTAAGGCTATCAAAGTGGAAAATGAAAGAGAACCAGTTATCTCAAATAAGAACGGAAAAAAAGCGATTCTAATGAAGATTCCAACCATTGAAATAAATCTTTTCTTTTGGCGAATCTTTCTTCATTTTATGGGTTTCTAAGGCTATCAAACTAAAATAATGAAGGAGAAATAGTTATCTCCATTTGAAACGCAACAAAACGGAATTCCTTTGAAGTGTCCAAACTTCGAAAAAAAATTTTTTTTTCGAGATTCTTTGCGCAGAATATGGTTTTCTAAGGCTATCAAAGAAGAAAAGTGATAGAGAACCAGTTTTCTCAAATAAGAACAGAAAAACAGCGATTCTAATGAAGTTTCCGAACATGGAAATAAATATTTTCTTTTCGCGAATCTTTCTACATTTTATGGTTTTCTAAGGCTATCAAACTAAAATAATGAAGGAGAAATAGTTATCTCCATTTTAAACGCAACAAAACGGAATTCCTTTGAAGTTTCCATATTTCGAAAAAAATTTTTTTCTTTTCGACATTCTTTCAGCATAATATGCTTTTCTAAGGCTCTCAAAGTGGAAAAATGAAAGAGAACGAGTTATTTCAAATAAGAACTGAAAAAAGGTGATTCTAAAGAAGTTTCCAACCATCGAAATAAATCTTTTCTTTTCGCGAATCTTTCTTCATTTTATGGTTTTCTAAGGCTATCAAAATAGTATAATGAAGGAGAAATAATAATCTCCATTTGAAACGCAACAAAACGGGATTCCTTTGAAGTTTCCAAACTTCGAAAAAAAATTTTTTTCTTTTCGAAATTCTTTCCGCAAAATATGCTTTTCTAAGGCTCTCAAAGTGGAAAAATGAAAGAGAACCAATTATCTCAAATAAGAATGGAAAAAAAGCGATTCTAATGAAGTTTCCAACCATCGAAATAAATGTTTTCTTTTCGCGAATCTTTCTTCATTTTATGGTATTCTAAGGCTATCAAATGAAAATATTGAAGGAGAAATAGTATCTCCATTTGAAACGCAACAAAGCGCATTTATTTTGAATTTTCCAAACTTCGAAAAAAAATTTTTTTCTTTTCGAGATTATTTTGGCATAATATGGTTTTCTAAGGGTATCAAAGAAGAAAAGTGAAAGAGAACCAGTTATCTCAAATAAGAACGGAAAAAAAGTGATTCTAATGAAGTTACCAACCATCGAAATAAATGTTTTCTTTGCGCGAATCTTTCTTCATTTTATGGTATTCTAAGCCTATCAAACTAGAATAATGAAGGAGAAATAGTTATCTCCATTTCAAACGCAATAAAACGCGATTCTTTTGAAGTTTCCATATTTCGAAAAAAAAAAATTTTCTTTTCGACATTCTTTCCGCATAATATGCTTTTCTAAGGCTATCAAAGTGGAAAAATGAACGAGAATTAGTTATCTCAAATAAGAACGGAAAAAAAGCGATTCTAATGAAGTTTCCAACCATCGAAATAAATCTTTTCTTTTCGGGATTCTTTTTTCATTTTGTGGTTTTCTAAGGCTATCAAACTAGAATAATGAAGGAGAAATAGTTATCTCCATTTGAAACCCAACAAAACGGGAATCCTTTGAAGTTTCCAAACTTCGAAAAAAAATTTTTTTCTTTTCGAGATTCTTTCCGCATAATATGCTTTTCTAAGGCTATCAAAGTGGAAAAATGAAAGAGAACCAGTTATATCAAATAAGAACGGAAAAAAAGCGATTCTAATGAAGTTTCCAACTATCGAAATAAATATTTTCATTTTGCGAATCTTTCCTCATTTTATGGATTTCTAAGGCTATTTAACTAGAATATTGAAGGACAAATAGTTATCTCCATTTGAAACGCAATAAAACGCATTTCTTTTGTAATTTCCAAACTTCGAAAAAAAATTTTCTCTTTTCGAGAAGCTTTCCGCATAATATGCTTTTCTAAGGCTATCAAAGTGGAAAATGAAAGAGAACCAGTTATCTCAAATAAGAACGTAAAAAAAGCGATTCTAATGAAGTTTCCAACCATTGAAATAAATCTTTTCTTTTGGCGAATCTTTCTTCATTTTATGGGTTTCTAAGGCTATCAAACTAAATTAATGAAGGAGAAATAGTTATCTCCATTTGAAACGCCTCAAAACGGAATTCCTTTGAAGTTTCCAAACTTCGAAAAAAAATTTTTTTTCTTTTCGAGATTCTTTGCGCAGAATATGCTTTTCTAAGGCTATCAAAGTACAAAAATGAAAGAGAACCAGTTATCTGAAATAAGAATGGAAAAATAGCGATTCTAATGAAGTTTCCAACCATCGAAATGAATGTTTTCTTTTCGCGAATCTTTCTTCATTTTATGGTATTCTAAGGCTATCAAACTAGAATATTGAAGGAGAAATAGTATCTCCATTTGAAACGCAACAAAGCGCATTTCTTTTGAAGTTTCCAAACTTCGAAAAAAATTTTTTTTATTTTCGAGATTCTTTCCTCATAATATGCTTTTCTAAGGCTATCAAAGTGGTAAAATGAAAGAGAACCAGCTATCTCAAATATGAACGGAAAAAAAGTGATTCTAATGAAGTTTCCATCCATCGAAATAAATGTTTTCTTTTCGCGAATCTTTCTTCATTTTATGGTTTTCTAAGGCTATCAAACAAGAATAATGTAAGAGAAATAGTCATCTCCATTTGAAACGCAACCAAACGCGATTCTTTTGAAGTTTCCAAACTTCGAAAAAAATTTTTTTTCTTTTCGAGATTCTTTCCCCATAATATGCTTTTTTAAGGCTATTAAAGTGGAAAAATGAGAGAGAACCAGTTATCTCAAATCAGAACGGAAAAAAGGTGATTTTAATGAGGATGCCAACTATCGAAATAAATCTTTTCTTTTCGCGAATCTTTCTTCATTTATGGTTTTCTAAGGCTAAAAAACTAGAATAATGAAGGAGAAATAGTTATCTCCATTTCAAACGCAATAAAACGCAATTCTTTTGAAGTTTCCATATTTCGAAAAAAAATTTTTTCTTTTCGACATTCTTTCAGCATAATATGCTTTTCTAAGGCTATCAAAGTGGAAAAATGAACGAGAATCAGTTATCTCAAATAAGAACGGATAAACATCGATTCTAATGAAGTTTCCAACCATCGAAATAAATGTTTTCTTTTCGCGAATCTTACTTCATTTTATTGTTTTCTAAGGCCATCAAACAAGAATAATCAAAGAGAAATAGTTATCTCCATTTGAAACGCAATAAAACGCGATTCTTTTGAAGTTTCTAAACTTCGAAAAAAATTTTTTTCTTTTCGAGATTCTTTCCGCAAAATATGCTTTTCTAAGGCTATAAAAGTGGAAAAATGAAAGAGAACCTGTTATTTCAAATAAGAACTGAAAAAAGGTGATTCTAAAGAAGTTTCCATCCATCGAAATAAATCTTTTCTTTTCGCGAATCTTTCTTCATTTTATGGTTTTCTAAGGCTATCAAACTAGTATAATGAAGGAGAAATAATAATCTCCATTTGAAACGCAACAAAACGGGATTCCTTTGAAGTTTCCAAACTTCGAAAAAAAATTTTTTTCTTTTGCAGATTCTTTGCGCAGAATATGCTTTTCTAAGGCTATCCAAGTAGAAAAATGAAAGAGAACCAATTATCTCAAATAAGAACGGAAAAAAACCGATTCTAATGAAGTTGCCAACTATCGAAATAAATCTTTTCTTTTCGCGAATCTTTCTTCATTTATGGTTTTCTAAGGCTATCAAACTAGAATAATGAAGGAGAAATAGTTATCTCCATTTCAAACGCAATAAAACGCCATTCTTTTGAAGTTTCCATATTTCGAAAAAAAAAATTTTTCTTTTCGAGATTCTTTCCGCATAAATTCATTTCTTTTCTAAGGCTATCAAAGTGGAAAAATGAACGAGAATCAGTTATCTCAAATAAGAACGGATAAACTGCGATTCTAGTGCAGTTTCCAACCATCGAAATTAATGTTTTCTTTTCGCGAATCTTACTTTATTTTATGGTTTTCTAAGCCTATCAAACTAGAATAATGAAGGAGAACTAGTTATCTCCATTTGAAACGCAACAAAACGCGATTCTTTTGAAGTTTCCAAACTTCGAAAAAAATTTTTTTTTCTTTTCGAGATTCTTTCCGCATAATATGTTTTTCTAAGGCTATCAAAATGGAAAAATGAAAGAGAACCAGTTATTTCAAATAAGAACCGAAAAAAGGTGATTCTAATGAAGTTTCCAACCATCGAAATGAATGTTTTCTTTTCGCGAATCTTTCTTCATTTTATGTTATTCTAAGGTTATCAAATTAGAATATTGAAGGAGAAATAGTATCTCCATTTGAAACGCAACAAAGCGTATTTTTTTTGAAGTTTCCAAACTTCGAAAAAATTTTTTTTTCTTTTCGAGATTATATTGGGATAATATGCTTTTCTAAGGGTATCAAAGAAGAAAAGTGAAAGAGAACCAGTTATCTCAAATAAGAACGGAAAAAAAGTGATTCTAATGAAGTTTCCAACCATCGAAATAAATGTTTTCTTTTCGCGAATCTTTCTTCATTTTTGGTATTCTAAGGCTATCAAACTAGAATAATGAAGTCGAAAAAGTTATATCCATTTCAAACGCAACAAAACGCGATTCTTTTAAAGTTACCAAACTTCGAAAAAAATTTTTTTTTCTTTTCGAGATTCTTTCCTCATAATATGCTTTTCTAAGGCTATCAAAATTGGTAAAATGAAAGAGAACCAGTTATCTCCAATAGGAACGGAAAAAAAGTGATTCTAATGAAGTTTCCATCCATCGAAATAAATGTTTTCTTTTCGCGAATCTTTCTTCATTTTATGGTTTTCTAAGGCTATCAAACAAGAATAATGAAAGAGAAATAGTTATCTCCATTTGAAACGCAACAAAACGCGATTCTTTTGAAGGTTCCAAACTTCGAAAAATTTTTTTTCTCTTTTCGAGATTCTTTCCGCATAATATGTTTTTTTAAGGCTATCAAAGTGGAAAAATGAAGGAGAACCAGTTATCTCAAATCAGAACGGAAAAAAGGTGATTCTAATGAAGTTTCCAACTATCGAAATAAATCTTTTCTTTAAGCGAATCTTTCTTCATTTATGGTTTTCTAAGGCTAGCAAACTAGAATAATGAAGGAGAAATAGTTATCTCCATTTGAAACGCAACAAAACGGGATTCCTTTGAAGTTTCCAAACTTCGAAAAAAAATTTTTTCTTTCCGAGATTCTTTGCGCAGAATATGCATTTCTAAGGCTATCAAAGTAGAAAAATAAAGGAGAACCAGTTATCTCAAATAAGAACAGAAAAACAGCGATTCTAATGAAGTTTCCAACCATTGAAATAGATTTTTCTTTTCGTGAATCTTTCTTCATTTATGGTTTTATAAGGCTATCAAACTAGAATAATGAACGAGAAATAGTTATCTCCATTTCAAACGATATAAAACGCGATTCTTTTAAAGTTTGCAAATTTCGAAAAAAAATTTTTTTCTTTTCGAGATTCTTTCCGCATAATATGCTTTTCTAAGGCTATCAAAGTGGAAAAATGAAAGAGAACCAGTTATCTCAAATAAGAACGGAAAAAAAAAGCGATTCTAATGAAGTTTCCAACCATGGAAATAAATGTTTTCATTTAGCGAATCTTTCCTCATTTTATGGATTTCTAAGCCTATCAAACTAGAATATTGAAGGAGAAATAGTTATGTCCATTTGAAACGCAACAAAACGCATTTCTTTTGAAGTTTCCAAACTTCGAAAAAAAGAAATTTCTCATTTCGAGTAGCTTTGCGCATAATATGCTTTTCTAAGGCTATCAAAGTGGAAAAATGAAAGAGAACCAGTTATCTCAAATAAGAACTGAACAAAAGTGATTCTAATGAAGTTTCCAACCATCGAAATAAATCTTTTCTTTTGGCGAATCTTTCTTCATTTTATGGGTTTCTATGGCTATCAAACTAAAATAATGAAGGAGAAATAGTTATCTCCATTTGAAACGCAACAAAACGCGAACCTTTTGAAGTTTCCAAACTTCGAAAAAAAATTTTTTTCTTTTCGAGAATCTTTCCGCATAATATGCTTTCATAAGGCTATCAAAGAAGAAAAATGAAAGAGAATCATTTATCTCAAATAAGAAAGGAAAAACAGCGATTCAATTGAAGTTTCCAAACATCGAAATAAATGTTTTCTTTTCGCGAATCTTACTTCATTTTATGATTTTCTAAGGCTATCAAACTAGAATAATGAAGGAGAACTAGTTATCTCCATTTGAAACGCAACAAAACGCTTTTCTTTTGCTGTTTGCGAACTTCGAAAAAAATTTTTTTTCTTTTCGAGATTCTTTCCGCATAATATGCTTTTTTAAGGCTATCAAAGTGGAAAAATGAAGGAGAACCAGTTTACTCAAACAAGAACGGAAAAAAGGTGATTTTAATGAAGTTTGCAACCTTCGAAATAAATCTTTTCTTTTCGCGAATCTTTCTTCATTTATGGTTTTCTAAGTCTATCAAACTACAATATTGAAGGAGAAATAGTATCTCCATTTGAAAAGCAACAAAGCGCATTTCTTTGAAGTGTCCAAACTTCGAAAAACAATTTTTTTCTTTTCCAGATTATTTTCGCATAATATGCTTTTCTAAGGCTATCAAAGAAGAAAAGTGAAAGAGAACCAGTTATCTCAAATAAGAACGGAAAAAAAGTGTATCTAATGAGGTTTCCAACCATCGAAATAAATGTTTTATTTTCGCGAATCTTTCTTCACTTTATGGTTTTCTAAAGCTATTAACTAGAATAATGAAAGAGAAATAGTTATCTCCATTTCAAACGCAACAAAACGCGATTCGTTTGAAGTTTCCAAATTTCGAAAAGAAAAATTTTTCTTCTCGAAATTCTTTCCGCATAATATGCTTTTCTAAGGCTATCAAAGTGGAAAAATGAAAGAGAACCAGTTATCTCAAATTAGAACGGAAAAAGGTGATTCTAATGGAGTTTCCAACCATCGAAATAAATCTTTTCTTTTCGTGATTCTTTCTTCATTTTATGGTTGTCTAAGGCTGTCAAACTAGAATAATGAAGGAGAAGTAGTTTTCTCCATTTGAAAGCAAAAAAACGGAATTCCTTTGAAGTTTCCAAACTTAGAAAAAAATTATTTTCTTTTAGCGATTCTTTGCGCAGAATATGCTTTTCTAAGGCTATCAAAGTAGAAAAATGAAAGAGAACCAGTTATCTCAAATAAGAACGGAAAAACAGCGATTCTAATGAAGTTTCCAACCAACGAAATAAATGTTTTCTTTTCGCGAATCTTACTTCATTTTATGGTTTTCTAAGGCTATCAAACTAGAATTATGAAGGAGAACTAGTTATCTCCATTTGAAACGCAACAAAACGCGATTCTTTTGAAGTTTCCAAACTTCGAAAAAAAGTTTTTTTCTTTTCGAGATTCTTTCCGCATAATATGCTTTTCTAAGGCTATCGAAGTGGAAAAATGAAAGAGAACCAGATATTTCAAATAAGAACGGAAAAAAGGTGATTCTAATGAAGTTTCCAACCATCGAAATAAATCTTTTCTTTTCGCGAATCTTTCTTCATTTTATGGTTTTCTAAGGCTATCCAACTAGAATAATGAAGGAGAAACAGTTATCTCTATTTGAAACGCAACAAAACGGCATTCCTTTAAAGTTTCCAAACTTCCAAAAAATTTTTTTTCTTTTCGAGTTTATTTGCGCAGAATATGCTTTTCTAAGGCTATCAAAGTGGAAAAACGAAAGAGAACCAGTTAATACAAATAAGAACGGAAAAAAAGCGATTATAATGAAGTTTCCAACCATCAAAATCAATGTTTTCTTGTCGCGAATCTTTCTTCATTTTATGGTTTTGTAAGGCTATCAAACAAGAATAATGAAAGAGCAACAGTTATCTGCATTTGAAACGCAACAAAACGCGATTCTTTTGAAGTTTTCAAACTTGGAAAAAATTTTTTTTTCTTTTCGAGATATTTTCCGCATTATATGCTTTTCTAAGGTTATCAAAGTAGAAAAATGAAAGAGAACCAGTTATCTCAAATAAGAACGGAAAAAAAGCGATTCTAAAGAAGTTCCAACCATCGAAATAAATTTTGTTTTCGCGAATCTTTCTTCATTTTATGGTTTTCTAAATCTATCAAACTAGAATAATGAAGCAGAAATAGTTATCTCCATTTCAAACGCAAAAAACGCGATTCTTTTGAAGTTTCCAAACTTCGAAAAAAATTTTTTTTCTTTTATACATTCTTTCAGCATAATATGCCTTTCTAAGGCTATCAAAGTGGAAAAATAAAAGAGAACCAGTTATCTCAAATAAGAACGGAAAAAGTGATTCTAATGAAGTTTCCAACCATCGAAATAAATATTTTCTTTCGCGAATCTTTCTTCATTTTATGGTTTTCTAGGGCTATCAAATTAGAATAATGAAGGAGGAATAGATATCTCCATTTGAAACGCAACAAAACGGAATTCCTTTGAAGTTTCCAAACTTCGAAAAAATTTTTTTTCTTTTGGAGATTCTTTGCTCAGAATATGCTTTTCTAAGGCTATCAAAGAAGAAAAATGAAAGAATACCAGTTATCTCAAATAAGAACAGAAAAACAGCGATTCTAATGAATTTTTCAACCATGGAAATAAATATTTTCATTTCCCGAATCTTTGTTCATTTTATGGTTTTCTAAGGCTATCAAACTAGAATAATGAAGGAGAAATAGTTATCTCCATTTGAAACGGGTCAAAACGTAATTCCTTTGAAGTTTCCAAACTTCGAAAATAAATTTTTTTCTTTTAGAGATTCTTTGCGCACAATATGCTTTTCTAAGGTTATCAAGGTAGAAAAATGAAAGATAACCAGTTATCTCAAATAAGAACGGTAAAAAAGCGATTCTAATGAAGTTTCCAACCATCGAAATAAATCTTTTCTTTTCCGGGATTCTTTCTTCATTTTGTGGTTTTCTAAGGCTATCAAACTAGAATAATGAAGGAGAAATAGATATCTCCATTTGAAACGCAACAAAACGGGATTCGTTTGAAGTTTCCAAACTTCGAAAAAAAATGTTTTTCTTTTCGAGATTCTTTGAGCAGAATTTGCATTTCTAAGGCTATCAAAGTAGAAAAATGAAAGAGAACCAGTTATCTAAAATAAGAACAGAAAAACAGCGATTCTAATGAAGTTTCCAACCATCGAAATAAATTTTTCTTTTCGTGAATCTTTCTTCATTTATGGTTTTATAACACTATCAAACTAGAATAATGAACGAGAAATAGTTATCTCCATTTCAAACGATATAAAACGCGATTCTTTTAAAGTTTCCAAATTTCGAAAAAAAATTTTTTTCTTTTCGAGATTCTTTCCGCATAATATGCTTTTCTAAGGCTATCAAAGTGGAAAAATGAAAGAGAACCAGTTATCTCAAATAAGAACGGAAAAAAAGCGATTCTAATGAAGTTTCCAACCATGGAAATAAATGTTTTCATTTAGCGAATCTTTCCTCATTTTATGGATTTCTAAACCTATCAAACTAGAATATTGAAGGAGAAATAGTTATCTCCGTTTGAAACGCAACAAAACGCATTTCTTTTGAAGTTTCCAAACTTCGAAAAAAAGAAATTTCTCTTTTCGAGTAGCTTTCCGCATTATATGCTTTTCTAAGGCTATCAAAGTGGAAAAATGAAAGAGAACCAGTTATCTCAAATAAGAACTGAAAAAAAGTGATTCTAATGAAATTTCCAACCATGGAAATAAATCTTTTCTTTTGGCGAATCATTCTTCATTTTATGGGTGTCTAAGAATATCAAACTAAAATAATGAAGGAGAAATAGTTATCTCCATTTGAAACGCAACAAAACGCGAACCTTTTGAAGTTTCCAAACTTCGAAAAAAAATGTTTTTCTTTTCGAGAATCTTTCCGCAGAATATGCTTTTCTAAGGCTATCAAAAAAGAAAAATGAAAGAGAACCGGTTATCTCAAATAAGAACAGAAAAACAGCGATTCTAATGAATTTTCAAACTATTGAAATAAATCTTTTCTTTTCGGGATTCTTTCTTCATTTTGTGGTTTTCTAAGGCTATCAAACTGGAATAATGAAAGAGAAATAGTTATCTCCATTTGAAACGCAACAAAACGGGATTCCTTTGAGGTTTCCAAACTTAAAAAAAAATTTTCTCTTTTCGAGATTCTTTGCGCAGAATATGCTTTTCTTAGGCTATCAAAGTAGAAAAATGAAAGAGAACCCAGTTACCTCAAATAGGAACGGAAAAAAAGCGATTCTAATGAAGTTTCCAACCATCGAAATAAATTTTTCTTTTATTGAATCTTTCTTCATTTATGGTTTTATAAGGCTATCAAACTAGAATAATTAAGGAGAAATAGTTATTTCCATTTCAAACAATATAAAATGCGATTCTTTTGAAGTTTCCAAATTTCGAAAAATTTTTTTTTTCTTTTCTAGATTCTTTCCGCATACTATGCTTTTCTAAGGCTATCAAAGTGGAAAAATGAAAGAGAGCCAGTTATCTCAAACAAGAACGGAAAAAAAAAGCGATTCTAATGAAGTTTCCAACCATCGAAATAAATGTTTTCATTTCGCGAATCTTTCTTCATTTTAATTGTTTTCTAGGGCTATCAAACTAGAATAATGAAGGAGGAATAGATATCTCCATTTGAAACGCAACAAAACGGAATTCCTTTGAAGTTTCCAAACTTCGAAAAAATTTTTTTTCTTTTGGAGATTCTTTGCGCAGAATATGCTTTTCTAAGGCTATCAAAGAAGAAAAATGAAAGAGAACCAGTTATCTCAAATAAGAACAGAAAAATCGCGATTCTAATGAATTTTTCAACCATCGAAATAAATATTTTCTTTTCCCGAATCTTTCTTCATTTTATGGTTTTCTAAGGCTATCAAACTAGAATAATGAAGGAGAAATAGTTATCTCCATTTGAAACGAGACAAAACGTAATTCCTTTGAAGTTTCCAAACTTCGAAAATAAATTTTTTTCTTTTAGAGATTCTGTGCGTACAATATGCTTTTCTAAGGTTATCAAAGTAGAAAAATGAAAGATAACCAGTTATCTCAAATAAGAACGGTAAAAAAGCGATTCTAATGAAGTTTCCAACCATCGAAATAAATCTTTTCTTTTCCGGGATTCTTTCTTCATTTTGTGGTTTTCTAAGGCTATCAAACTAGAATAATGAAGGAGAAATAGATATCTCCATTTGAAACGCAACAAAACGGGATGCGTTTGAAGTTTCCAAACTTCGAAAAAAATTTTTTTTCTTTTCGAGATTCTTTGCGCAGAATATGCATTTCTAAGGCTATCAAAGTAGAAAAATGAAAGAGAACCAGTTATCTAAAATTAGAACAGAAAAACAGCGATTCTAATGAAGTTTCCAACCGTCGAAATAAATTTTTCTTTTCGTGAATCTTTCTTCATTTATGGTTTTATAAGGCTATCAAACTAGAATAATGAACGAGAAATAGTTATCTCCATTTCAAACGATATAAAACGCGATTTTTTTAAAGTTTCCAAATTTCGAAAAAAAATTTTTTTCTTTTCGAGATTCTTTCCGCATAATATGCTTTTCTAAGGCTATCAAAGTGGAAAAATGAAAGAGAACCAGTTATCTCAAATAAGAACGGAAAAAAAGCGATTCTAATGAAGTTTCCAACCATGGAAATAAATGTTTTCATTTAGCGAATCTTTCCTCATTTTATGGATTTCTAAGCCTATCAAACTAGAATATTGAAGGAGAAATAGTTATCTCCGTTTGAAACGCAACAAAACGCAATTCTTTTGAAGTTTCCAAACTTCGAAAAAAAGAAATTTCTCTTTTCGAGTAGCTTTCCGCATAATATGCTTTTCTAAGGCTATCAAAGTGGAAAAATGAAAGAGAACCAGTTATCTCAAATAAGAACTGAAAAAAAGTGATTCTAACGAAGTTTCCAACCATCGAAATAAATCTTTTCTTTTCGCGAATCTTTCTTCATTTTATGGTTTTCTAAGGCTATCAAACTAGAATAATGAAGCAGAAATAGTTAACTCCATTTGAAACGCCACAAAACGGAATTCCTTTAAAGTTTCCAAACTTCGAAAAAATTTTTTTTTCTTTTCAAGATTGTTTGCGCAGAATATGCTTTTCTAAGGCTATCAAAGTAGAAAAATGAAAGAGAACCAGTTATCTCAAATAAGAACTAAAAAAAAGTGATTCTAATGTAGTTTCGAACCATCGAAATAAATGTTTTCTTTTCGCGAATCTTTCTTCATTTTATGGTTTTCTAAGGCTATCAAACAAGAATAATGAAAGAGAAATAGTTATCTCCATTTGAAACGCAACAAAACGCGATTCTTTTGAAGTTTCCAAACTTCGAAAAAAAATTTTTTTTTCGAGATTCTTTGCGCAGAATATGGTTTTCTAAGGCTATCAAAGAAGAAAAGTGATAGAGAACCAGTTTTCTCAAATAAGAACAGAAAAACAGCGATTCTAATGAAGTTTCCGAACATGGAAATAAATATTTTCTTTTCGCGAATCTTTCTACATTTTATGGTTTTCTAAGGCTATCAAACTAAAATAATGAAGGAGAAATAGTTATCTCCATTTTAAACGCAACAAAACGGAATTCCTTTGAAGTTTCCATATTTCGAAAAAAATTTTTTTCTTTTCGACATTCTTTCAGCATAATATGCTTTTCTAAGGCTCTCAAAGTGGAAAAATGAAAGAGAACGAGTTATTTCAAATAAGAACTGAAAAAAGGTGATTCTAAAGAAGTTTCCAACCATCGAAATAAATCTTTTCTTTTCGCGAATCTTTCTTCATTTTATGGTTTTCTAAGGCTATCAAAATAGTATAATGAAGGAGAAATAATAATCTCCATTTGAAACGCAACAAAACGGGATTCCTTTGAAGTTTCCATACTTCGAAAAAAAATTTTTTTCTTTTCGAAATTCTTTCCGCAAAATATGCTTTTCTAAGGCTCTCAAAGTGGAAAAATGAAAGAGAACCAATTATCTCAAATAAGAATGGAAAAAAAGCGATTCTAATGAAGTTTCCAACCATCGAAATAAATGTTTTCTTTTCGCGAATCTTTCTTCATTTTATGGTATTCTAAGGCTATCAAATGAAAATATTGAAGGAGAAATAGTATCTCCATTTGAAACGCAACAAAGCGCATTTATTTTGAATTTTCCAAACTTCGAAAAAAAATTTTTTTCTTTTCGAGATTATTTTGGCATAATATGGTTTTCTAAGGGTATCAAAGAAGAAAAGTGAAAGAGAACCAGTTATCTCAAATAAGAACGGAAAAAAAGTGATTCTAATGAAGTTACCAACCATCGAAATAAATGTTTTCTTTGCGCGAATCTTTCTTCATTTTATGGTATTCTAAGCCTATCAAACTAGAATAATGAAGGAGAAATAGTTATCTCCATTTCAAACGCAATAAAACGCGATTCTTTTGAAGTTTCCATATTTCGAAAAAAAAAAATTTTCTTTTCGACATTCTTTCCGCATAATATGCTTTTCTAAGGCTATCAAAGTGGAAAAATGAACGAGAATTAGTTATCTCAAATAAGAACGGAAAAAAAGCGATTCTAATGAAGTTTCCAACCATCGAAATAAATCTTTTCTTTTCGGGATTCTTTTTTCATTTTGTGGTTTTCTAAGGCTATCAAACTAGAATAATGAAGGAGAAATAGTTATCTCCATTTGAAACCCAACAAAACGGGAATCCTTTGAAGTTTCCAAACTTCGAAAAAAAATTTTTTTCTTTTCGAGATTCTTTCCGCATAATATGCTTTTCTAAGGCTATCAAAGTGGAAAAATGAAAGAGAACCAGTTATATCAAATAAGAACGGAAAAAAAAGCGATTCTAATGAAGTTTCCAACTATCGAAATAAATATTTTCATTTTGCGAATCTTTCCTCATTTTATGGATTTCTAAGGCTATTTAACTAGAATATTGAAGGACAAATAGTTATCTCCATTTGAAACGCAATAAAACGCATTTCTTTTGTAATTTCCAAACTTCGAAAAAAAATTTTCTCTTTTCGAGAAGCTTTCCGCATAATATGCTTTTCTAAGGCTATCAAAGTGGAAAATGAAAGAGAACCAGTTATCTCAAATAAGAACGTAAAAAAAGCGATTCTAATGAAGTTTCCAACCATTGAAATAAATCTTTTCTTTTGGCGAATCTTTCTTCATTTTATGGGTTTCTAAGGCTATCAAACTAAATTAATGAAGGAGAAATAGTTATCTCCATTTGAAACGCCTCAAAACGGAATTCCTTTGAAGTTTCCAAACTTCGAAAAAAAATTTTTTTTCTTTTCGAGATTCTTTGCGCAGAATATGCTTTTCTAAGGCTATCAAAGTACAAAAATGAAAGAGAACCAGTTATCTGAAATAAGAATGGAAAAATAGCGATTCTAATGAAGTTTCCAACCATCGAAATGAATGTTTTCTTTTCGCGAATCTTTCTTCATTTTATGGTATTCTAAGGCTATCAAACTAGAATATTGAAGGAGAAATAGTATCTCCATTTGAAACGCAACAAAGCGCATTTCTTTTGAAGTTTCCAAACTTCGAAAAAAATTTTTTTTATTTTCGAGATTCTTTCCTCATAATATGCTTTTCTAAGGCTATCAAAGTGGTAAAATGAAAGAGAACCAGCTATCTCAAATATGAACGGAAAAAAAGTGATTCTAATGAAGTTTCCATCCATCGAAATAAATGTTTTCTTTTCGCGAATCTTTCTTCATTTTATGGTTTTCTAAGGCTATCAAACAAGAATAATGTAAGAGAAATAGTCATCTCCATTTGAAACGCAACCAAACGCGATTCTTTTGAAGTTTCCAAACTTCGAAAAAAATTTTTTTTCTTTTCGAGATTCTTTCCCCATAATATGCTTTTTTAAGGCTATTAAAGTGGAAAAATGAGAGAGAACCAGTTATCTCAAATCAGAACGGAAAAAAGGTGATTTTAATGAGGATGCCAACTATCGAAATAAATCTTTTCTTTTCGCGAATCTTTCTTCATTTATGGTTTTCTAAGGCTAAAAAACTAGAATAATGAAGGAGAAATAGTTATCTCCATTTCAAACGCAATAAAACGCAATTCTTTTGAAGTTTCCATATTTCGAAAAAAAATTTTTTCTTTTCGACATTCTTTCAGCATAATATGCTTTTCTAAGGCTATCAAAGTGGAAAAATGAACGAGAATCAGTTATCTCAAATAAGAACGGATAAACATCGATTCTAATGAAGTTTCCAACCATCGAAATAAATGTTTTCTTTTCGCGAATCTTACTTCATTTTATTGTTTTCTAAGGCCATCAAACAAGAATAATCAAAGAGAAATAGTTATCTCCATTTGAAACGCAATAAAACGCGATTCTTTTGAAGTTTCTAAACTTCGAAAAAAATTTTTTTCTTTTCGAGATTCTTTCCGCAAAATATGCTTTTCTAAGGCTATAAAAGTGGAAAAATGAAAGAGAACCTGTTATTTCAAATAAGAACTGAAAAAAGGTGATTCTAAAGAAGTTTCCATCCATCGAAATAAATCTTTTCTTTTCGCGAATCTTTCTTCATTTTATGGTTTTCTAAGGCTATCAAACTAGTATAATGAAGGAGAAATAATAATCTCCATTTGAAACGCAACAAAACGGGATTCCTTTGAAGTTTCCAAACTTCGAAAAAAAATTTTTTTCTTTTGCAGATTCTTTGCGCAGAATATGCTTTTCTAAGGCTATCCAAGTAGAAAAATGAAAGAGAACCAATTATCTCAAATAAGAACGGAAAAAAACCGATTCTAATGAAGTTGCCAACTATCGAAATAAATCTTTTCTTTTCGCGAATCTTTCTTCATTTATGGTTTTCTAAGGCTATCAAACTAGAATAATGAAGGAGAAATAGTTATCTCCATTTCAAACGCAATAAAACGCCATTCTTTTGAAGTTTCCATATTTCGAAAAAAAAAATTTTTCTTTTCGAGATTCTTTCCGCATAAATTCATTTCTTTTCTAAGGCTATCAAAGTGGAAAAATGAACGAGAATCAGTTATCTCAAATAAGAACGGATAAACTGCGATTCTAGTGAAGTTTCCAACCATCGAAATTAATGTTTTCTTTTCGCGAATCTTACTTTATTTTATGGTTTTCTAAGCCTATCAAACTAGAATAATGAAGGAGAACTAGTTATCTCCATTTGAAACGCAACAAAACGCGATTCTTTTGAAGTTTCCAAACTTCGAAAAAAATTTTTTTTTCTTTTCGAGATTCTTTCCGCATAATATGTTTTTCTAAGGCTATCAAAATGGAAAAATGAAAGAGAACCAGTTATTTCAAATAAGAACCGAAAAAAGGTGATTCTAATGAAGTTTCCAACCATCGAAATGAATGTTTTCTTTTCGCGAATCTTTCTTCATTTTATGTTATTCTAAGGTTATCAAATTAGAATATTGAAGGAGAAATAGTATCTCCATTTGAAACGCAACAAAGCGTATTTTTTTTGAAGTTTCCAAACTTCGAAAAAATTTTTTTTTCTTTTCGAGATTATATTGGGATAATATGCTTTTCTAAGGGTATCAAAGAAGAAAAGTGAAAGAGAACCAGTTATCTCAAATAAGAACGGAAAAAAAGTGATTCTAATGAAGTTTCCAACCATCGAAATAAATGTTTTCTTTTCGCGAATCTTTCTTCATTTTTGGTATTCTAAGGCTATCAAACTAGAATAATGAAGTCGAAAAAGTTATATCCATTTCAAACGCAACAAAACGCGATTCTTTTAAAGTTACCAAACTTCGAAAAAAATTTTTTTTTCTTTTCGAGATTCTTTCCTCATAATATGCTTTTCTAAGGCTATCAAAATTGGTAAAATGAAAGAGAACCAGTTATCTCCAATAGGAACGGAAAAAAAGTGATTCTAATGAAGTTTCCATCCATCGAAATAAATGTTTTCTTTTCGCGAATCTTTCTTCATTTTATGGTTTTCTAAGGCTATCAAACAAGAATAATGAAAGAGAAATAGTTATCTCCATTTGAAACGCAACAAAACGCGATTCTTTTGAAGGTTCCAAACTTCGAAAAATTTTTTTTCTCTTTTCGAGATTCTTTCCGCATAATATGTTTTTTTAAGGCTATCAAAGTGGAAAAATGAAGGAGAACCAGTTATCTCAAATCAGAACGGAAAAAAGGTGATTCTAATGAAGTTTCCAACTATCGAAATAAATCTTTTCTTTAAGCGAATCTTTCTTCATTTATGGTTTTCTAAGGCTAGCAAACTAGAATAATGAAGGAGAAATAGTTATCTCCATTTGAAACGCAACAAAACGGGATTCCTTTGAAGTTTCCAAACTTCGAAAAAAAATTTTTTCTTTCCGAGATTCTTTGCGCAGAATATGCATTTCTAAGGCTATCAAAGTAGAAAAATAAAGGAGAACCAGTTATCTCAAATAAGAACAGAAAAACAGCGATTCTAATGAAGTTTCCAACCATTGAAATAGATTTTTCTTTTCGTGAATCTTTCTTCATTTATGGTTTTATAAGGCTATCAAACTAGAATAATGAACGAGAAATAGTTATCTCCATTTCAAACGATATAAAACGCGATTCTTTTAAAGTTTGCAAATTTCGAAAAAAAATTTTTTTCTTTTCGAGATTCTTTCCGCATAATATGCTTTTCTAAGGCTATCAAAGTGGAAAAATGAAAGAGAACCAGTTATCTCAAATAAGAACGGAAAAAAAAAGCGATTCTAATGAAGTTTCCAACCATGGAAATAAATGTTTTCATTTAGCGAATCTTTCCTCATTTTATGGATTTCTAAGCCTATCAAACTAGAATATTGAAGGAGAAATAGTTATGTCCATTTGAAACGCAACAAAACGCATTTCTTTTGAAGTTTCCAAACTTCGAAAAAAAGAAATTTCTCATTTCGAGTAGCTTTGCGCATAATATGCTTTTCTAAGGCTATCAAAGTGGAAAAATGAAAGAGAACCAGTTATCTCAAATAAGAACTGAACAAAAGTGATTCTAATGAAGTTTCCAACCATCGAAATAAATCTTTTCTTTTGGCGAATCTTTCTTCATTTTATGGGTTTCTATGGCTATCAAACTAAAATAATGAAGGAGAAATAGTTATCTCCATTTGAAACGCAACAAAACGCGAACCTTTTGAAGTTTCCAAACTTCGAAAAAAAATTTTTTTCTTTTCGAGAATCTTTCCGCATAATATGCTTTCATAAGGCTATCAAAGAAGAAAAATGAAAGAGAATCATTTATCTCAAATAAGAAAGGAAAAACAGCGATTCAATTGAAGTTTCCAAACATCGAAATAAATGTTTTCTTTTCGCGAATCTTACTTCATTTTATGATTTTCTAAGGCTATCAAACTAGAATAATGAAGGAGAACTAGTTATCTCCATTTGAAACGCAACAAAACGCTTTTCTTTTGCTGTTTGCGAACTTCGAAAAAAATTTTTTTTCTTTTCGAGATTCTTTCCGCATAATATGCTTTTTTAAGGCTATCAAAGTGGAAAAATGAAGGAGAACCAGTTTACTCAAACAAGAACGGAAAAAAGGTGATTTTAATGAAGTTTGCAACCTTCGAAATAAATCTTTTCTTTTCGCGAATCTTTCTTCATTTATGGTTTTCTAAGTCTATCAAACTACAATATTGAAGGAGAAATAGTATCTCCATTTGAAAAGCAACAAAGCGCATTTCTTTGAAGTGTCCAAACTTCGAAAAACAATTTTTTTCTTTTCCAGATTATTTTCGCATAATATGCTTTTCTAAGGCTATCAAAGAAGAAAAGTGAAAGAGAACCAGTTATCTCAAATAAGAACGGAAAAAAAGTGTATCTAATGAGGTTTCCAACCATCGAAATAAATGTTTTATTTTCGCGAATCTTTCTTCACTTTATGGTTTTCTAAAGCTATTAACTAGAATAATGAAAGAGAAATAGTTATCTCCATTTCAAACGCAACAAAACGCGATTCGTTTGAAGTTTCCAAATTTCGAAAAGAAAAATTTTTCTTCTCGAAATTCTTTCCGCATAATATGCTTTTCTAAGGCTATCAAAGTGGAAAAATGAAAGAGAACCAGTTATCTCAAATTAGAACGGAAAAAGGTGATTCTAATGGAGTTTCCAACCATCGAAATAAATCTTTTCTTTTCGTGAATCTTTCTTCATTTATGGTTTTATAAGGCTATCAAACTAGAATAATGAACGAGAAATAGTTATCTCCATTTCAAACGATATAAAACGCGATTCTTTTAAAGTTTCCAAATTTCGAAAAAAAATTTTTTTCTTTTCGAGATTCTTTCCGCATAATATGCTTTTCTAAGCCTATCAAAGTGGAAAAATGAAAGAGAACCAGTTATCTCAAATAAGAACGGAAAAAAAGCGATTATAATGAAGTTTCCAACCATGGAAATAAATGTTTTCATTTAGCGAATCTTTCCTCATTTTATGGATTTCTAAGCCTATCAAACTAGAATATTGAAGGAGAAATAGTTATCTCCGTTTGAAACGCAACAAAACGCACTTCTTTTGAAGTTTCCAAACTCGAAAAAAAGAAATTTCTCTTTTCGAGTAGCTTTCCGCATAATATGCTTTTCTAAGGCTATCAAAGTGGAAAAATGAAAGAGAACCAGTTATCTCAAATAAGAACTGAAAAAAAGTGATTCTAATGAAGTTTCCAACCATCGAAATAAATCTTTTCTTTTCGCGAATCTTTCTTCATTTTATGGTTTTCTAAGGCTATCAAACTAGAATAATGAAGCAGAAATAGTTAACTCCATTTGAAACGCCACAAAACGGAATTCCTTTAAAGTTTCCAAACTTCTAAAAAATTTTTTTTTCTTTTCAAGATTGTTTGCGCAGAATATGCTTTTCTAAGGCTATCAAAGTAGAAAAATGAAAGAGAACCAGTTATCTCAAATAAGAACTAAAAAAAAGTGATTCTAATGTAGTTTCGAACCATCGAAATAAATGTTTTCTTTTCGCGAATCTTTCTTCATTTTATGGTTTTCTAAGGCTATCAAACAAGAATAATGAAAGAGAAATAGTTATCTCCATTTGAAACGCAACAAAACGCGATTCTTTTGAAGTTTCCAAACTTCGAAAAAAATTTTTATCTTTTCGAGATTCTTTCCCATTAATATGCTTTTCTAAGGCTATCAAAGAAGAAAAATGAAAGAGAACCGGTTATCTCAAATAAGAACGGAAAAAAAGTGATTCTAATGAAGTTACCAACCATCGAAATGAATCTTTTCTTTTCGCGAATCTTTCTTCATTTTATGGTTTTCTAAGGCTTTCAAACTAGAATAATGAAGGAGAAATAGTGATCTCCATTTGAAACGCAACAAAACGGAATTCCTTTCAAGTTTTCAAACTTCGAAAAAATTTTTTTTCTTTTCGAGAATCTTTCCGGTAAATATGCTTTTCTAAGGCTATCAAAAAAGAAAAATGAAAGAGAACCGGTTATCTCAAATAAGAACAGAAAAACAGCGATTCTAATGAATTTTCAAACTATTGAAATAAATCTTTTCTTTTCGGGATTCTTTCTTCATTTTGTGGTTTTCTAAGGCTATCAAAGTGGAATAATGAAGGAGAAATAGTTATCTCCATTTGAAACGCAACAAAACGGGATTCCTTTGAAGTTTCCAAACTTAAAAAAAAAATTTTCTCTTTTCGAGATTCTTTGCGCAGAATATGCTTTTCTTAGGCTATCAAAGTAGAAAAATGAAAGAGAACCCAGTTACCTCAAATAGGAACGGAAAAAAAGCGATTCTAATGAAGTTTCCAACCATCGAAATAAATTTTTCTTTTATTGAATCTTTCTTCATGTATGGTTTTATAAGGCTATCAAACTAGAATAATTAAGGAGAAATAGTTATTTCCATTTCAAACGATATAAAACGCGATTCTTTTGAAGTTTCCAAATTTCGAAAAAAATTTTTTTTCTTTTCTAGATTCTTTCCGCATACTATGCTTTTATAAGGCTATCAAAGTGGAAAAATGAAAGAGAGCCAGTTATCTCAAACAAGAACGGAAAAAAAGGGATGCTAATGAAGTTTCGAACCATCGAAATAAATGTTTTCTTTTCGCGAATCTTTCTTCAATTTATGGTATTCTTACGCTATCAAACTAGAATAATGAAGGAGAACTAGTAATCTCCATTTGAAACGCAACAAAACGCTATTCTTTTGCAGTTTGCAAACTTCGAAAAAAAATTTTTTTCTTTTCGAGATTCTTTCCGCATAATATGCTTTTTTAATGCTATCAAAGTGGAAAAATGAAAGAGAACCAGTTATCTCAAATCAGATCGGAAAATGGGTGATTCTAATGAAGTTTCCAACCATCGAAATAAATCTTTTCTTTTCGCGAATCTTTCTTCATTTATGGTTTTCTAACGCTATCAAACTAGAATAATGAAGGAGAAATAGTTATCTCCATTTGAAACGCAATAAAACGCGATTCTTTTGAAGTTTCCATATTTCGAAAAAAAATTTTTTTCTTTTCGACATTCTTTCCGCATAGTATGCTTTTCTAAGGCAATCAAAGTGGAAAAATGAACGAGAATTAGTTATCTCAAATAAGAACGGAAAAACAGCGATTCTAATGAAGTTTCCAACCATCGAAATTAAATGTTTTCTTTTTACGAATCTTACTTCATTTTATGTTTTCTAAGGCTATCAAACTAGAATAATGAGGGAGAACTAGTTATCTCCATTTGAAACGCAACAAAACGGGATTCCTTTGAAGTTTCCAAACTTCGAAAAACTTTTTTTTTCTTTTCCAGATTCTTTGCGCAGAATATGCTTTTCTAAGGCTATCAAAGTAGAAAAATGAAAGAGAACCATTTATCTCAAATAAGAACGGAAAAAAAGCGATTCTAATGAAGTTTTCAACCATCGAAATAAATTTTTCTTTTCGGGAATCTTTCTTCATTTATGGTTTTATAAGGCTATTAAACTAGAATAATGAAGGAGAAATAGTTAGCTCCAAGTCAAACGATATAAAACGCGATTTTTTTGAAGTTTCCAAATTTCGAAAAAAATTTTTTTCTGTTCGAGATTCTTTCCGCTAATATGCTTTTCTAAGGCTATCAAAGTGGAAAAATGAAAGAGAACCAGTTCTCTCAAATAAGATCGGAAAAAAAGCGATTCTAATGAAGTTCCAACCATCGAAACAAATGTTTTCTTTTCGCGAATCTTTCTTCATTTTATGGTGTTCTAAGGCTATCAAACTAGAATAATGATGTAGAAATAGTTATCTCCATTTCAAACGCAACAAAACGCGATTCTTTTAAAGTTACCAAACTACGAAAAAATTTTTTTTTTCTTTTCGAGATTCTTTCCGCATAATATGCTTTTATAAGGCTATCAAAGAAGAAAAATGAAACAGAACCATTTATCTCAAATAAGAACGGAAAAACAGCGATTCTAATGAAGTTTCCAACTATCGAAATAAATGTTTTCTTTTCGCGAATCTTACTTCATTTTATTGTTTTCTAGGGCTATCAAACTAGAATAATGAAGGAGAACTAGTTATCTGCATTTGAAACGCAACAAAACGCTATTCTTTTGCAGTTTGCGCACTTCGAAAAAAATTTTTTTCTTTTCGAGATTCTTTCCGCATAATATGCTTTTTTAACGCTATCAAAGTGAAAAAATGAAAGAGGACCAGTTATCTCAAATCAGAACGGAAAAAAGGTGATTCTAATGAAGTTTCCAACCATCGAAATAAATCTTTTCTTTTCGCGAATCTTTTCTCATTTTATGGTTTTTCAAGGCTATCAAACTAGAGTATTGAAGGAGTTATCTCCATTTCAAACGCAATAAAACGCGATTCTTCTGAAGTTTCCAAACTTCGAAAAAAATTTTTTTTCTTTTCGATAATCTTTCCGGTTAATATGCTTTTCTATGGCTATCAAAGTGGAAAAATGAAAGAGAACCAGTTATCTCAAATAAGAACGGAAAAAAAGCGATTCTAATGAAGTATCCAACCATCGAATTAAATCTTTTCTTTTCGCGAATCTTTCTTCATTTTATGGTTTTCTAAGGCTATCAAACTAGAATAATGATGAACAAATAGTAATCTACATTTGAAACGCAACAAAACGGAATTCCTTTCAAGTTTTCAAACTTCCAAAATTTTTTTTTTCTTTTCGAGATTCTTTCCGGTTAATATGCTTTTCTAAGGCTATCATAGAAGAAAAATGAAAGAGAACCAGTTAACTCAAATATGAACAGAAAAACAGCGATTCTAATGAATTTTCAAACCATCGAAATAAATCTTTTCTTTTCGGGATTCTTTCTTCATTTTGTGGTTTTCTAATGCTATCAAACTAGAATAATGAAGGAGAAATAGTTATCTCCATTTGAAACGCAACTAAACGGGATTCCTTTGAAGTTTCCAAACTGAAAATAAAATTTTTCTCTTTTCGAGATTCTATGCGCAGAATATGCTTTTCTATGGCTATCAAAGAAGAAAAATGAAAGAGAATCATTTATCTCAAATAAGAAAGGAAAAACAGCGATTCAATTGAAGTTTCCAAACATCGAAATAAATGTTTTCTTTTCGCGAATCTTACTTCATTTTATGATTTTCTAAGGCTATCAAACTAGAATAATGAAGGAGAACTAGTTATCTCCATTTGAAACGCAACAAAACGCTTTTCTTTTGCTGTTTGCGAACTTCGAAAAAAATTTTTTTTCTTTTCGAGATTCTTTCCGCATAATATGCTTTTTTAAGGCTATCAAAGTGGAAAAATGAAGGAGAACCAGTTTACTCAAACAAGAACGGAAAAAAGGTGATTCTAATGAAGTTTGCAACCTTCGAAATAAATCTTTTCTTTTCGCGAATCTTTCTTCATTTATGGTTTTCTAAGTCTATCAAACTACAATATTGAAGGAGAAATAGTATCTCCATTTGAAAAGCAACAAAGCGCATTTCTTTTGAAGTGTCCAAACTTCGAAAAACAATTTTTTTCTTTTCCAGATTATTTTCGCATAATATGCTTTTCTAAGGCTATCAAAGAAGAAAAGTGAAAGAGAACCAGTTATCTCAAATAAGAACGGAAAAAAAGTGTATCTAATGAGGTTTCCAACCATCGAAATAAATGTTTTATTTTCGCGAATCTTTCTTCACTTTATGGTTTTCTAAAGCTATTAACTAGAATAATGAAGGAGAAATAGTTATCTCTATTTCAAACGCAACAAAACGCGATTCGTTTGAAGTTTCCAAATTTCGAAAAGAAAAATTTTTCTTTTCGAAATTCTTTCCGCATAATATGCTTTTCTAAGGCTATCAAAGTGGAAAAATGAAAGAGAACCAGTTATCTCAAATTAGAACGGAAAAAGGTGATTCTAATGGAGTTTCCAACCATCGAAATAAATCTTTTCTTTTCGTGAATCTTTCTTCATTTTATGGTTGTCTAAGGCTATCAAACTAGAATAATAAAGGAGAAGTAGTTTTCTCCATTTGAAAGCAAAAAAACGGAATTCCTTTGAAGTTTCCAAACTTAGAAAAAAATTATTTTCTTTTAGCGATTCTTTGCGCAGAATATGCTTTTCTAAGGCTATCGAAGTAGAAAAATGAAAGAGAACCAGTTATCTCAAATAAGAACGGAAAAGCAGCGATTCTAATGAAGTTTCCAACCAACGAAATAAATGTTTTCTTTTCGCGAATCTTACTTCATTTTATGGTTTTTTAAGGCTATCAAACTAGAATAATGAAGGAGAACTAGTTATCTCCATTTGAAACGCAACAAAACGCGATTCTTTTGAAGTTTCCAAACTTCGAAAAAAAGTTTTTTTCTTTTCGAGATTCTTTCCGCATAATATGCTTTTCTAAGGCTATCGAAGTGGAAAAATGAAAGAGAACCAGATATTTCAAATAAAAACGGAAAAAAGTTGATTCTAATGAAGTTCCAACCATCGAAATAAATTTTGTTTTCGCGAATCTTTTTTCATTTTATGGTTTTCTAAATCTATCAAACTAGAATAATGAAGCAGAAATAGTTATCTCCATTTCAAACGCAAAAAACGCGATTCTTTTGAAGTTTCCAAACTTCGAAAAAAATTTTTTTTCTTTTATACATTCTTTCAGCATAATATGCCTATCTAAGGCTATCAAAGTGGAAAAATAAAAGAGAACCAGTTATCTCAAATAAGAACGGAAAAAGTGATTCTAATGAAGTTTCCAACCATCGAAATAAATATTTTCTTTCGCGAATCTTTCTTCATTTTATGGTTTTCTAGGGCTATCAAATTAGAATAATGAAGGAGGAATAGATATCTCCATTTGAAACGCAACAAAACGGAATTCCTTTGAAGTTTCCAAACTTCGAAAAAATTTTTTTTCTTTTGGAGATTCTTTGCGCAGAATATGCTTTTCTAAGGCTATCAAAGAAGAAAAATGAAAGAATACCAGTTATCTCAAATAAGAACAGAAAAACAGCGATTCTAATGAATTTTTCAACCATGGAAATAAATATTTTCATTTCCCGAATCTTTGTTCATTTTATGGTTTTCTAAGGCTATCAAACTAGAATAATGAAGGAGAAATAGTTATCTCCATTTGAAACTGGACAAAACGTAATTCCTTTGAAGTTTCCAAACTTCGAAAATAAATTTTTTTCTTTTAGAGATTCTTTGCGCACAATATGCTTTTCTAAGGTTATCAAGGTAGAAAAATGAAAGATAACCAGTTATCTCAAATAAGAACGGTAAAAAAGCGATTCTAATGAAGTTTCCAACCATCGAAATAAATCTTTTCTTTTCCGGGATTCTTTCTTCATTTTGTGGTTTTCTAAGGCTATCAAACTAGAATAACGAAGGAGAAATAGATATCTCCATTTGAAACGCAACAAAACGGGATTCGTTTGAAGTTTCCAAACTTCGAGAAAAAATGTTTTTCTTTTCGAGATTCTTTGAGCAGAATATGCTTTTCTAAGGCTATCAAAGTGGAAAAATGAAAGAGAACCAGTTATCTCAAATAAGAACGGAAAAAAAGCGATTCTAATGAAGTTTCCAACCATGGAAATAAATGTTTTCATTTAGCGAATCTTTCCTCATTTTATGGATTTCTAAACCTATCAAACTAGAATATTGAAGGAGAAATAGTTATCTCCGTTTGAAACGCAACAAAACGCATTTCTTTTGAAGTTTCCAAACTTCGAAAAAAAGAAATTTCTCTTTTCGAGTAGCTTTCCGCATTATATGCTTTTCTAAGGCTATCAAAGTGGAAAAATGAAAGAGAACCAGTTATCTCAAATAAGAACTGAAAAAAAGTGATTCTAATGAAATTTCCAACCATCGAAATAAATCTTTTCTTTTGGCGAATCATTCTTCATTTTATGGGTGTCTAAGACTATCAAACTAAAATAATGAAGGAGAAATAGTTATCTCCATTTGAAACGCAACAAAACGCGAACCTTTTGAAGTTTCCAAACTTCGAAAAAAAATGTTTTTCTTTTCGAGAATCTTTCCGCATAATATGCTTTTCTAAGGCTATCAAAGTGGAAAAATGAAAGAGATCCAGTTATCTCAAATAAGAACGGAAAAAAAGTGATTCTAATGAAGTTTCCAACCATCGAAATAAATGTTTTCTTTTCGCGAATCTTTCTTCATTTTATGGTTTTCTAAGGCTATCAAACTAGAATAATGAAGCAGAAATAGTTAACTCCATTTGAAACGCCACAAAACGGAATTCCTTTAAAGTTTCCAAACTTCGAAAAAATTTTTTTTTCTTTTCAAGATTGTTTGCGCAGAATATGCTTTTCTAAGGCTATCAAAGTAGAAAAATGAAAGAGAACCAGTTATCTCAAATAAGAACTAAAAAAAAGTGATTCTAATGTAGTTTCGACCCATCGAAATAAATGTTTTCTTTTCGCGAATGTTTCTTCATTTTATGGTTTTCTAAGGCTATCAAACAAGAATAATGAAAGAGAAATAGTTATCTCCATTTGAAACGCAACAAAACGCGATTCTTTTGAAGTTTCCAAACTTCGAAAAAAATTTTTATCTTTTCGAGATTCTTTCCCATTAATATGCTTTTCTATGGCTATCAAAGAAGAAAAATGAAAGAGAACCAGTTATCTCAAATAAGAACGGAAAAACAGCAATTCTAATGAACTTTCCAACCATCAAAATAAATAATTTCTTTTCGCGAATCTTACTACATTTTATGGGTTTCTAAGGCTATCAAACTAGAATAATGAAGGAGAACTAGTTATCTCCATTTGAAACGCAACAAAACGCATTTCGTTTCAAGTTTCCAAACTTCGAAAAAAAATTTTCTCTTTTTGAGAATCTTTCCGCACAATATGCTTTTCTATGGCTATCAAAGTGGAAAAATGAATGAGAACCGGTTATCTCAAATAAGAACGAAATAAAAGCGATTCTAATGAAGATTCCAACCATCGAAATAAATGTTTTCATTTTGCGAACCTTTCCTCATTTTATGGATTTCTAAGGCTATCAAACTGGAATATTGAAAGAGAAATAGTTATCTCCATTTGAAACGCAACAAAACGCATTTCTTTTGAAGTTTCCAAACTTCGAAAAAAAAAAAAAATTCTCTTTTCGAGAAGCTTTCCGCATAATATGCTTTTCTAAGGCTATCAAAGTGGAAAAATGAAAGAGAACCAGTTATCTGAAATAAGAACGGAAACAAAGTGATTCTAATGAAGTTTCCAACCATCGAAATAAATCTTTTCTTTTGGCGAATCTTTATTCATTTTATGGGTTTCTAAGGCTATCAAACTAAAATAATGAAGGAGAAATAGCTATCTCCATTTGAAACGGAACAAAACGCGATTCTTTTGAAGTTTCCAAACTTCGAAAAAAATTTTTTTTCTTTTCGAGAATCTTTGGGCATAATATGCTTTTCTATGGCTATCAAAGTGGAAAAATGAAAGAGAACCGGTTATCTCAAATAAGAACGAAAAAAAAGTGATTCTAATGAAGTTACCAACCATCGAAATGAATCTTTTCTTTTCGCGAATCTTTCTTCATTTTATGGTTTTCTAAGGCTATCAAACTAGAATAATGAAGGAGAAATAGTGATCTTCATTTGAAACGCAACAAAACGCAATTCCTTTCAGGTTTTCAAACTTCGAAAAAATTTTTTTTCTTTTCGAGATTCTTTCCGGTAAATATGCTTTTCTAAGGCTATCAAAAAAGAAAAATGAAAGAGAACCGGTTATCTCAAAAAAAAACAGAAAAACAGCGATTCTAATGAATTTTCAAACTATTGAAATAAATCTTTTCTTTTCGGGATTCTTTCTTCATTTTGTGGTTTTCTAAGGCTATCAAACTGGAATAATGAAGGAGAAATAGTTATCTCCATTTGAAACGCAACAAAACGGGATTCCTTTGAAGTTTCCAAACTTAAAAAAAAAATTTTCTCTTTTCGAGATTCTTTGCGCAGAATATGCTTTTCTTAGGCTATCAAAGTAGAAAAATGAAAGAGAACCCAGTTACCTCAAATAGGAACGAAAAAAAGCGATTCTAATGAAGTTTCCAACCATCGAAATAAATTTTTCTTTTATTGAATCTTTCTTCATTTATGGTTTTATAAGGCTATCAAACTAGAATAATTAAGGAGAAATAGTTATTTCCGTTTCAAACAATATAAAACGCGATTCTTTTGAAGTTTCCAAATTTCGAAAATTTTTTTTTTTCTTTTCTAGATTCTTTCCGCATACTATGCTTTTCTAAGGCTATCAAAGTGGAAAAATGAAAGAGAGCCAGTTATCTCAAACAAGAACGGAAAAAAAAGCGATTCTAATGAAGTTTCCAACCATCGAAATAAATGTTTTCATTTCGCGAATCTTTCTTCATTTTATGGTTTTCTAGGGCTATCAAACTAGAATAATGAAGGAGGAATAGATATCTCCATTTGAAACGCAACAAAACGGAATTCCTTTGAAGTTTCCAAACTTCGAAAAAAATTTTTTTCTTTTGGAGATTCTTTGCGCAGAATATGCTTTTCTAAGGCTATCAAAGAAGAAAAATGAAAGAGAACCAGTTATCTCAAATAAGAACAGAAAAATCGCGATTCTAATGAATTTTTCAACCATCGAAATAAATATTTTCTTTTCCCGAATCTTTCTTCATTTTATGGTTTTCTAAGGCTATCAAACTAGAATAATGAAGGAGAAATAGTTATCTCCATTTGAAACGAGACAAAACGTAATTCCTTTGAAGTTTCCAAACTTCGAAAATAAATTTTTTTCTTTTAGAGATTCTTTGCGCACAATATGCTTTTCTAAGGTTATCAAAGTAGAAAAATGAAAGATAACCAGTTATCTCAAATAAGAACGGTAAAAAAGCGATTCTAATGAAGTTTCCAACCATCGAAATAAATCTTTTCTTCTCCGGGATTCTTTCTTCATTTTGTGATTTTCTAAGGCTATCAAACTAGAATAATGAAGGAGAAATAGATATCTCCATTTGAAACGCAACAAAACGGGATGCGTTTGAAGTTTCCAAACTTCGAAAAAAAATTTTTTTCTTTTCGAGATTCTTTGCGCAGAATATGCATTTCTAAGGCTATCAAAGTAGAAAAATGAAAGAGAACCAGTTATCTAAAATAAGAACAGAAAAACAGCGATTCTAATGAAGTTTCCAACCATCGAAACAAATTTTTCTTTTCGTGAATCTTTCTTCATTTATGGTTTTATAAGGCTATCAAACTAGAATAATGAACGAGAAATAGTTATCTCCATTTCAAACGATATAAAACGCGATTTTTTTAAAGTTTCCAAATTTCGAAAAAAAATTTTTTTCTTTTCGAGATTCTTTCCGCATAATATGCTTTTCTAAGGCTATCAAAGTGGAAAAATGAAAGAGAACCAGTTATCTCAAATAAGAACGGAAAAAAAGCGATTCTAATGAAGTTTCCAACCATGGAAATAAATGTTTTCATTTAGCGAATCTTTCCTCATTTTATGGATTTCTAAGCCTATCAAACTAGAATATTGAAGGAGAAATAGTTATCTCCGTTTGAAACGGACCAAAACGCATTTCTTTTGAAGTTTCCAAACTTCGAAAAAAAGAAATTTCTCTTTTCGAGTAGCTTTCCGCATAATATGCTTTTCTAAGGCTATCAAAGTGGAAAAATGAAAGAGAACCAGTTATCTCAAATAAGAACTGAAAAAAAGTGATTCTAACGAAGTTTCCAACCATCGAAATAAATCTTTTCTTTTCGCGAATCTTTCTTCATTTTATGGTTTTCTAAGGCTATCAAACTAGAATAATGAAGCAGAAATAGTTAACTCCATTTGAAACGCCACAAAACGGAATTCCTTTAAAGTTTCCAAACTTCGAAAAAATTTTTTATTCTTTTCAAGATTGTTTGCGCAGAATATGCTTTTCTAAGGCTATCAAAGTGGAAAAATGAAAGAGAACCAGTTATCTCAAATAAGAACTAAAAAAAAGTGATTCTAATGTAGTTTCGAACCATCGAAATAAATGTTTTCTTTTCGCGAATCTTTCTTCATTTTATGGTTTTCTAAGGCTATCAAACAAGAATAATGAAAGAGAAATAGTTATCTCCATTTGAAACGCAACAAAACGCGATTCTTTTGAAGTTTCCAAACTTCGAAAAAAATTTTTATCTTTTCGAGATTCTTTCCCATTAATATGCTTTTCTAAGGCTATCAAAGAAGAAAAATGAAAGAGAACCGGTTATCTCAAATAAGAACGGAAAAAAAGTGATTCTAATGAAGTTACCAACCATCGAAATGAATCTTTTCTTTTCGCGAATCTTTCTTCATTTTATGGTTTTCTAAGGCTTTCAAACTAGAATAATGAAGGAGAAATAGTGATCTCCATTTGAAACGCAACAAAACGGAATTCATTTCAAGTTTTCAAACTTCGAAAAAATTTTTTTTCTTTTCGAGAATCTTTCCGGTAAATATGCTTTTCTAAGGCTATCAAAAAAGAAAAATGAAAGAGAACCGGTTATCTCAAATAAGAACAGAAAAACAGCGATTCTAATGAATTTTCAAACTATTGAAATAAATCTTTTCTTTTCGGGATTCTTTCTTCATTTTGTGGTTTTCTAAGGCTATCAAACTGGAATAATGAAGGAGAAATAGTTATCTCCATTTGAAACGCAACAAAACGGGATTCCTTTGAAGTTTCCAAACTTAAAAAAAAAATTTTCTCTTTTCGAGATTCTTTGCGCAGAATATGCTTTTCTTAGGCTATCAAAGTAGAAAAATGAAAGAGAACCCAGTTACCTCAAATAGGAACGGAAAAAAAGCGATTCTAATGAAGTTTCCAACCATCGAAATAAATTTTTCTTTTATTGAATCTTTCTTCATGTATGGTTTTATAAGGCTATCAAACTAGAATAATGAAGGAGAAATAGTTATTTCCATTTCAAACGATATAAAACGCGATTCTTTTGAAGTTTCCAAATTTCGAAAAAAATTTTTTTTCTCTTCTAGATTCTTTCCGCATACTATGCTTTTATAAGGCTATGAAAGTGGAAAAATGAAAGAGAGCCAGTTATCTCAAACAAGAACGGAAAAAAAGCGATTCTAATGAAGTTTCCAACCATCGAAATAAATGTTTTCATTTTGCGAACCTTTCCTCATTTTATGGATTTCTAAGGCTATCAAACTAGAATATTGAAAGAGAAATAGTTATCTCCATTTGAAACGCAACAAAACGCATTTCTTTTGAAGTTTCCAAACTTCGAAAAAAAAATTTCTCTTTTCGAGAAGCTTTCCGCATAATATGCTTTTCTAAGGCTATCAAAGTGCAAAAATGATAGAGAACCAGTTATCTCAAATAAGAACGGAAAAAAAGTGATTCTAATGAAGTTTCCAACCATCGAAATAAATCTTTTCTTTTGGCGAATCTTTATTCATTTTATGGGTTTCTAAGGCTATCAAACTAAAATAATGAAGGAGAAATAGTTTTCTCCATTTGAAACGCAACAAAACGCGATTCTTTTGAAGTTTCCAAACTTCGAAAAAAAATTTTTTTCTTTTCGAGAATCTTTCCGCATAATATGCTTTTCTATGGCTATCAAAGTGGAAAAATGAAAGAGAACCGGTTATCTCAAATAAGAACGGAAAAAAAGTGATTCTAATGAAGTTACCAACCATCGAAATGAATCTTTTCTTTTCGCGAATCTTTCTTCATTTTATGGTTTTCTAAGGCTATCAAACTAGGATATTGAAGGAGAAATAGTATCTCCATTTGAAACGCAACAAAGCGTACTTCTTTTGAAGTTTCCAAACTTCGAAAAAAAATTTTTTTTTTCGAGATTATTTTCGCATAATATGCTTTTCTATAGCTATCAAAGAAGAAAAGTAAAAGAGAGGGTTATCTCAAATAAGAACGGAAAAAAAGGGATGCTAATGAAGTTTCGAACCATCGAAATAAATGTTTTCTTTTCGCGAATCTTTCTTCAATTTATGGTATTCTGAGGCTATCAAACTAGAATAATGAAGGAGAACTAGTAATCTCCATTTGAAACGCAACAAAACGCTATTCTTTTGCAGTTTGCAAACTTCGAAAAAAAATTTTTTTCTTTTCGAGATTCTTTCCGCATAATATGCTTTTTTAATGCTATCAAAGTGGAAAAATGAAAGAGAACCAGTTATCTCAAATCAGATCGGAAAATGGGTGATTCTAATGAAGTTTCCAACCATCGAAATAAATCTTTTCTTTTCGCGAATCTTTCTTCATTTATGGTTTTCTAACGCTATCAAACTAGAATAATGAAGGAGAAATAGTTATCTCCATTTCAAACGCAATAAAACGCGATTCTTTTTAAGTTTCCATATTTCGAAAAAAAATTTTTGTCTTTTCGACATTCTTTCCGCATAGTATGCTTTTCTAAGGCAATCAAAGTGGAAAAATAAACGAGAATTAGTTATCTCAAATAAGAACGGAAAAACAGCGACTCTAATGAAGTTTCCAACCATCGAAATTAAATGTTTTCTTTTCGCGAATCTTACTTCATTTTATGTTTTCTAAGGCTATCAAACTAGAATAATGAGGTAGAACTAGTTATCTCCATTTGAAACGCAACAAAACGGGATTCCTTTGAAGTTTCCAAACTTCGAAAAACTTTTTTTTTCTTTTCCAGATTCTTTGCGCAGAATATGCTTTTCTAAGGCTATCAAAGTAGAAAAATGAAAGAGAACCATTTATCTCAAATAAGAACGGAAAAAAAGCGATTCTAATGAAGTTTTCAACCATGGAAATAAATGTTTTCTTTTCGCGAATCTTTCCTCATTTTATGGTATTCTAAGGCTATCAAACTACAATATTGAAGGAGATATAGTATCTCCATTTGAAACGCAACAAAGCGCATTTCTTTTGAAGTTTCCAAACTTAAAAAAAATTTTTTTTCTTTTCGAGATTCTTTGGCAGAATGTGCTTTTCTAAGGCTATCAAAGTAGAAAAATGAAAGAGAACCAGTCATCTCAAATAAGAACGGAAAAAAAGCGATTCTAATGAAGTTTTCAACCATCGAAATAAATTTTTCTTTTCGGGAATCTTTCTTTATTTATGGTTTTATAAGGCTATTAAACTAGAATAATGAAGGAGAAATAGTTATCTCCATGTCAAACGATATAAAACGCGATTTTTTTGAAGTTTCCAAATTTCGAAAAATTTTTTTTTCTTTTCGAGATTCTTTCCGCTAATATGCTTTTCTAAGGCTATCAAAGTGGAAAAATGAAAGAGAACCATTTATCTCAAATAAGAACGGAAAAAAAGCGATTCTAATGAAGTTCCAACCATCGAAATAAATGTTTTCATTTTGCGAACCTTTCCTCATTTTATGGATTTCTAAGGCTATCAAACTAGAATATTGAAAGAGAAATAGTTATCTCCATTTGAAACGCAATAAAACGCATTTCTTTTGAAGTTTCCAAACTTCGAAAAAAAAAAAAAAATTTTCTCATTTCGAGAAGCTTTCCGCATAATATGCTTTTCTATGGCTATCAAAGTGAAAAAATGAAAGAAAACCGGCTATATCAAATGAGAACGGAAAAAATGTGATTCAAATGAAGTTTCCAACCATCGAAATAAATGTTTTCTTTTCGCGAATCTTTCCTCATTTTATGGTATTCTAAGGCTATCAAACTAGAATATTGAAGGAGAAATAGTATCTCCATTTGAAACGCAACAAAGCGCATTTCTTTTGAAGTTTCCAAACTTCGAAAAAAAATTTTTTTCTTTTCGAGATTTATTTGGCATAATATGCTTTTCTAAGGGTATCAAACAAGAAAAATGAAAGAGAACCAGTTATCTCAAATAAAAACGGAAAAAAAGTGATTCTAATGAAGTTTCCAACCATCGAAACAAATGTTTTCTTTTCGCGAATCTTTCTTCATTTTATGGTGTTCTAAGGCTATCAAACTAGAATAATGATGTAGAAATAGTTATCTCCATTTCAAACGCAACAAAACGCGATTCTTTTAAAGTTACCAAACTACGAAAAAAATTTTTTTTTTCTTTTCGAGATTCTTTCCGCATAATATGCTTTTATAAGGCTATCAAAGAAGAAAAATGAAAGAGAACCATTTATCTCAAATAAGAACGGAAAAACAGCGATTCTAATGAAGTTTCCTACTATCGAAATAAATGTTTTCTTTTCGCGAATCTTACTTCATTTTATTGTTTTCTAGGGCTATCAAACTAGAATAATGAAGGAGAACTAGTTATCTGCATTTGAAACGCAACAAAACGCTATTCTTTTGCAGTTTGCACACTTCGAAAAAAAATTTTTTTCTTTTGGAGATTCTTTCCGCATAATATGCTTTTTTAACGCTATCAAAGTGAAAAAATGAAAGAGAACCAGTTATCTCAAATCAGAACGGAAAAAAGGTGATTCTAATGAAGTTTCCAACCATCGAAATAAATCTTTTCTTTTCGCAAATCTTTCCTCATTTTATGGTTTTTCAAGGCTATCAAACTAGAGTATTGAAGGAGTTATCTCCATTTCAAACGCAATAAAACGCGATTCTTCTGAAGTTTCCAAACTTCGAAAAAAAATTTTTTTCTTTTCGAGAATCTTTCCGGTTAATATGCTTTTCTATGGCTATCAAAGTGAAAAAATGAAAGAGAACTAGTTATCTCAAATAAGAACGGAAAAAAGCGATTCTAATGAAGTTTCCAACCATCGAATTAAATCTTTTCTTTTCGCGAATCTTTCTTCATTTTATGGTTTTCTAAGGCTATCAAACTAGAATAATGATGAACAAATAGTAATCTACATTTGAAACGCAACAAAACGGAATTCCTTTCAAGTTTTCAAACTTCCAAAATTTTTTTTTTCTTTTCGAGATTCTTTCCGGTTAATATGCTTTTCTAAGGCTATCATAGAAGAAAAATGAAAGAGAACCAGTTAGCTCAAATATGAACAGAAAAACAGCGATTCTAATGAATTTTCAAACCATCGAAATAAATCTTTTCTTTTCGGGATTCTTTCTTCATTTTGTGGTTTTCTAATGCTATCAAACTAGAATAATGAAGGAGAAATAGTTATCTCCATTTGAAACGCAACTAAACGGGATTCCTTTGAAGTTTCCAAACTTAAAATAAAATTTTTCTCTTTTCGAGATTCTATGCGCAGAGTATGCTTTTCTATGGCTATCAAAATAGAAAAATGAAAGAGAACCAGTTACCTCAAATAGGAACGGAAAAAAAAGCGATTCTAATGAAGTTTCCAACCATCGAAATAAATTTTTCTTTTCGTGAATCTTTCTTCATTTATGGTTTTATAAGGCTATCAAACTAGAATAATAAAGGAGAAATAGTTATCTCCATTTCAAACGATATAAAACGCGATTATTTTGAAGTTTCCAAATTTCGAAAAATTTTTTTTGTTTTCTAGATTCTTTACGCATAAAATGCTTTTCTAAGGCTATCAAAGTGGAAAAATGAAAGAGAACCAGTTATCTCAAATAAGAACGGAAAAAAAAGTGATTCTAATGAAGTTTCCAACCATCAAAATAAATGCTTTCATTTTACGAACCTTTCCTCATTTTATGGATTTCTAAGGCTATCAAATTAGAATATTGAAAGAGAAATAGTTATCTCCATTTGAAACGCAACAATACGCATTTCTTTTGAAGTTTCCAAACTTCGAAAAAAAAATTACTCTTTTCGAGGAGCTTTCCGCATAATATGCTTTTCTAAGGCTATCGAAGTGGAAAAATGAAAGAGAACCAGTTTATCAAATAAGAAGGAAAGAAAAGTGATTCTAATGAAGTTACCAACCATCGAAATGAATCTTTTATTTTCGCGAATCTTTCTTCATTTTATGGTTGTCTAAGGCTATCTATCTAGAATAATGAAGGAGAAATAGTTATCTCCATATGAAACGCAACAAACGCGATTATTTTGAAGTTTCCAAACTTCGAAACTTTTTTTTTTTTTTCCGAGATTCTTTCCGCATAAAATGCTTTTCTAAGGCTATCAAAGTGGAAAAATGAAAGAGAACCAGTTATCTCAAATAAGAACGGAAAAAAAAGTGATTCTAATGAAGTTTCCAACCATCGAAATAAATGTTTTCTTTTCGCGAATCTTTCTTCATTTTATGGTTTTCTAAGGCTATCTAACTAGAATAATGAAGCAGAAATAGTTATTTCCATATGAAACGCAACAAAACGGGATAACTTTGAATTTTCCAAACTTCGAAAAAAAATTTTTTTCTTTTCGAGATTCTTTCCGCATAATAAGCTTTTATAAGGCTATCAAAGTGGAAAAATGAAAGAGAACTAGTTATCTCAAGTAAGAACGGAAAAAAAGTGATTTTAATGAAGTTTCCAACCATCCAAATAAATGTTTCCTTTTCGCGAATCTTTCTTCATTTTATGGTTTTCTAAGGCTATCTAACTAGAAAAATGAAGGAGAAATATTTATCTCCATTGGAAACGCAACAAAACGCGATTCTTTTGAAGTTTCCAACTTCGAAAAGAATTTTTTTTCTTTTCCAGATTCTTTCCGCATAATATGCTTTTCTAAGGATATCAAAGTAGAAAAATGAAAGAGAACCAGGTATCTCAAAAAACAACGGAAAAAAAGTGATTCTAATGAAGTTTCCAACCATCGAAATAAGTGTTTTCTTTTCGCTAATCTTTCTTCATTTTATGGTTGTCTAAGGCTATCTACCTAGAATAATGAAGGAGAAATAGTTATCTCCATTAGAAACGCAACATAACGCGATTCATTTGAAGTTTGCAAACTTCGAAAAAAAATTTTTTTCTTTTGGAGATTCTTTCCGCATAATAAGCTTTTCTAAGGCTATCAAAGTGGAAAAATGAAAGAGATCTAGTTATCTCAAATAAGAACGGAAAAAAAGTGATTTTAATGAAGTTTCCAACAATCCAAATAAATGTTTCCTTTTCGCGAATGTTTCTTCATTTTATGGTTTTCAAATTCTATCTAACTAGAAAAATGAAGGAGAAATAGTTATCTCCATTGGAAACGCAACAAAACGAGATTCTTTTGAAATTTCCAAACTTCGAAAAAAATTTTTTTCTTTTCGAGATTCTTTCCGCATAATAAGCTTTTCTAAGGCTATCAAAGTGGAAAAATGAAAGAGAACCAGTTATCTCAAATAAGAACGGAAAAAAAGTGATTATAACGAAGTTTCCAACCATCGAAATAAATGTTTTCTTTTCGCGAATCTTTCATCATTTTATGGTTTTCTAAGGCTATCTATCTAGAATAATGAAGGAGAAATAGTTATTTCCAATTGAAACGCAACAAAACGGGATAACTTTGAAGTTTCCAAACTTCGAAAAAAATTTTTTTTCTTTTCGAAATTCTTTGCGCAGAATATGCTTTTCTAAGGCTATTAAAGTGGAAAAATGAAAGAGAACCAGTTATCTGAAATAAGAACGGAAAAAAAGTGATTCTAACGAAGTTTCCAACCATCGAAATAAATGTTTTCTTTTCGCGAATCTTTCTTCATTTTATGGTTTTCTAAGGCTATCTAACTAGAATAATGAGGGAGAAATAGTTATTTCCATATGAAACGCAAAAAAACGGGATAACTTTGAAGTTTCCAAACTTCTAAAAAATTTTTTTTTCTTTTCGAGATTCTTTGCGCAGAATATGCTTTTCTAAGGCTATCAAAGTAGAAAAATGAAAGAGAACTAGTTATCTCAAATGAGAACGGAAAAACAGTGATTCTAATGAAGTTTCCAACCATCGAAATAAATAATTTCTTTTCGCGAATCTTTCTTCATTTTATGGTTTTCTACTGCTATCTAACTAGAATAAAGCAGGAGAAATAGTTATATCCGTTGGAAACGCAACAAAACGGGATAACTTTGAAGTTTCCAAACTTCGAAATTTTTTTTTTCTTTTCGAGATTCTTTCCGCATAACAAGCTTTTCTAAGGCTATCAAAGTGGAAAAATGAAAGAGAACCAGTTATCTCAAATAAGAACGAAAAAAAGTGATTCTAACGAAGTTTCCAACCATCGAAATAAATGTTTTCTTTTCGCGAATCTTTCTTCATTTTATGGTTTTCTAAGGCTATCTAACTAGAATAATGAAGGAGAAATGGTTATCTCCATATGAAACGCAACAAAACGCGATTAGTTTGAAGTTTCCAAACTTCGAAAAAAATTTTTTTCTTTTCGAGATTCTTTCCGCATAATATGCTTTTCTAAGACTATCAAAGTGGAAAAATTAAAGAGAACCAGTTATCTCAAATAAGAACGGAATAAAGTGATTATAATGAAGTTTCCAGCCATCGAAATAAATGTTTCCTTTTTGCGAATCTTTCTTCATTTTATGGTTTTCTAAGGCTATCTAACTAGAATAATGAAGGAGAAATAGTTATTTCCATATGAAAAGAAACAAAACGGGATATCTTTACGGTTTCCAAACTTAGAAAAATTTTTTTTTGTTTTCGAGATTCTTTGCGCAGAATATGCTTTTCTAAGGCTATCAAAGTAGAAAAATGAAGGAGAACCAGTTATCTCAAATAAGAACGGAATAAAGTGATTATAATGAAGTTTACAACCATCGAAATAAATGTTTTCTTTTCGCGAATCTTTCTTCATTTTATGGTTGTCTAAGGCTATCTAACTAGAATAATGAAGGAGAAATAGTTATCTCCATTGGAAACGCAACAAAACGCGATTTCTTTGAAGTTTCCAAATTTCGAAAAAAAATTTTTTTCTTTGCGAGATTCTTTCCGCATAATATGGTTTTCTAAGGCTATCAAAGTAGAAAAATGAAAGAGAACCAGTTATCTCAAAAAAGAACGGAAAAAAAGTGATACTAATGAAGTTTCCAACCATCGAAATAAATGTTTCCTTTTCGCGAATCTTTCTTCATTTTATGGTTTTCTAAGGCTATCTAACTAGAAAAATGAATGGGAAATAGTTCTCTCCATTGGAAACGCAACAAAACGCGATTCTTTTGAAGTTTCCAAACTTCGAAAAAAAAATTTTTTTCTTTTCGAAATTCTTTCCGCATAATATGCTTTTCTAAGGCTATCAAAGTAGAAAAATGAAAGAGAACCAGTTATCCCAAAAAAGAACGAAAAAAAGTGATTCTAATGAAGTTTCCAACCATCGAAATAAATGTTTCCTTTTTGCGAATCTTTCTTCATTTTATGGTTTTCTAAGGCTATCTAACTAGAATAATGAAGGAGAAATAGTTATTTCCATATGAAAAGAAACAAAACGGGATATCTTTACGGTTTCCAAACTTAGAAAATTTTTTTTTTTGTTTTCGAGATTCTTTGCGCAGAATATGCTTTTCTAAGGCTATCAAAGTAGAAAAATGAAGGAGAACCAGTTATCTCAAATAAGAACGGAATAAAGTGATTATAATGAAGTTTACAACCATCGAAATAAATGTTTTCTTTTCGCGAATCTTTCTTCATTTTATGGTTGTCTAAGGCTATCTAACTAGAATAATGAAGGAGAAATAGTTATCTCCATTGGAAACGCAACAAAACGCGATTTCTTTGAAGTTTCCAAATTTCGAAAAAAAATTTTTTTCTTTGCGAGATTCTTTCCGCATAATATGGTTTTCTAAGGCTATCAAAGTAGAAAAATGAAAGAGAACCAGTTATCTCAAAAAAGAACGGAAAAAAAGTCATACTAATGAAGTTTCCAACCATCGAAATAAATATTTCCTTTTCGCGAATCTTTCTTCATTTTATGGTTTTCTAAGGCTATCTAACTAGAAAAATGAATGGGAAATAGTTCTCTCCATTGGAAACGCAACAAAACGCGATTCTTTTGAAGTTTCCAAACTTCGAAAAAAAAATTTTTTTCTTTTCGAAATTCTTTCCGCATAATATGCTTTTCTAAGGCTATCAAAGTAGAAAAATGGAAGAGAACCAGTTATCCCAAAAAAGAACGTAAAAAAAGTTATGCTAATGAAGTTTCCAACCATCGAAATAAGTGTTTTCTTTTCGTGAATCTTTCTTCATTTTATGGTTGTCTAAGGCTATCTATCTAGAATAATGAAGGAGAAATAGTTATCTCCATTAGAAACGCAACAAAACGCAGTTTTTCTTTTCGAGATTCTTTCCGCATAATAAGCTTTTCTAAGGCTATCAAAGTGGAAAAATGAAAGAGAACTAGTTATCTCAAATAAGAACGGAAAAAAAGTGATTATAATGAAGTTTACAACCTTCGAAATAAATGTTTTCCTTTCGCGAATCTTTCTTCATTTTATGGTTTTCTAAGGCTATCTAACTAGAATTCTGAAGGAGAAATAGTTATTTCCATATGAAACGCAACAAATCGGGATATCTTTGAAGTTTCCAAACTTCGAAAAGTTTTTTTTTGTTTTCGAGATTCTTTGCGCAGAATATGCTTTTCTAAGGCTATCAAAGTAGAAAAATGAAGGAGAACCAGTTATCTCAAGCAAGAACGGAAAAAAAGTGATTCTAATGAAGTTTCCAACCATCGAAATAAATGTTTTCTTTTCGCCAATCTTTCTTCATTTTATGGTTGTCTAAGGCTATCTATCTAGAATAATGAAGGAGAAATAGTTATCTCCATTTGAAACGCAACAAAACATGATTATTTTGAAGTTTCCAAACTTCGAGAAAAAAATTTTTTCTTTTCGAGATTCTTTCCGCATAATATGCTTTTCTAAGGCTATCAAAGTGGAAAAATAAAAGAGAACCAGTTATCTCAAATAAGAACGAAAAAAAGTGATTCTAACGTAGTTTCCAACCATCGAAATAAATGTTTTCTTTTCGGAAATCTTTCTTCATTTTATGGTTTTCTAAGGCTATCTAACTAGAATAATGAAGCAGAAATAATTATCTCCATTGGAAACGCAACAAAATGCGATTCTTTTGAAGTTTCCAAACTTCGAAAAAAATTTTTTTTCTTTTCGAGATTCTTTCCGGATAATATGCTTTTCTAAGGCTATCAAAGTAGGAAAATGAAAGAGAACCAGTTATCTCAAAAAAGAACGGAAAAAAAGTGATTCTAATGAAGTTTACAACCATCGAAATAAATGTTTTCTTTTTCAAATCTTTCTTCATTTTATGGTTTTCTAAGGCTATCTAACTAGAATAATGAAGGAGAAATAGTTATTTCCATATGAAACGCAACAAAACGGGATAACTTTGAAGTTTCCAAACTTCTAAAAAAATTTTTTTTCTTTTCGAAATTCTTTGCGCAGAATATGCTTTTCTAAGGCTATCAAAGTAGAAAAATGAAAGAGAACTAGTTATCTCAAATGAGAACGGAAAAACAGTGATTCTAATGAAGTTTCCAACCATCGAAATATATAATTTCTTTTCGCGAATCTTTCTTCATTTTATGGTTTTCTACTGCTATCTAACTAGAATAAAGCAGGAGAAATAGTTATCTCCATTGGAAACGCAACAAAACGGGATATCTTTACGGTTTCCTAACTTAGAAAAATTTTTTTTTTGTTTTCGAGATTCTTTGCGCAGAATATGCTTTTCTAAGGCTATCAAAGTAAAAAATGAAGGAGAACCAGTTATCTCAAATAAGAACGGAATAAAGTGATTATAATGAAGTTTACAACCATCGAAATTAATGTTTTCTTTTCGCGAATCTTTCTTCATTTTATGGTTGTCTAAGGCTATCTAACTAGAATAATGAAGGAGAAATAGTTATCTCCATTGGAAACGCAACAAAACGCGATTTCTTTGAAGATACCAAACTTCGAAAAATTTTTTTTTCTTTTCGAGAATCTTGGCGCAGAATATGCTTTTCTAAGGCTATCAAAGTAGCAAAATGAAAGAGAACTAATTATCTCAAAAAAAAAAACGGAAAAAAAGTAATTCTAATGAAGTTTCCAACCATGGAAATAAATGTTTTCTTTTCGCCAATCTTTCTTCATTTTATGGTTGTCTAAGGCTATCTATCTAGAATAATGAAGGAGAAATAGTTATCTCCATTTGAAACGCAACAAAACATGATTATTTTGAAGTTTCCAAACTTCGAGAAAAAAATTTTTTCTTTTCGAGATTCTTTCCGCATAATATGCTTTTCTAAGGCTATCAAAGTGGAAAAATAAAAGAGAACCAGTTATCTCAAATAAGAACGAAAAAAAGTGATTCTAACGAAGTTTCCAACCATCGAAATAAATGTTTTCTTTTCGCGAATCTTTCTTCATTTTATGGTTTTCTAAGGCTATCTAACTAGAATAATGAAGGAGAAATAGTTATCTCCATTGGAAACGCAACAAAACGCGATTCTTTTGAAGTTTCCAAACTTCGAAAAAATTTTTTTTTCTTTTCGAGATTCTTTCCGCATAATATGCTTTTCTAAGGCTATCAAAGTAGGAAAATGAAAGAGAACCAGTTATCTCAAAAAAGAACGGAAAAAAAGTGATTTTAATGAAGTTTCCAACCATCGATATAAATGTTTTCTTTTCGCGAATCTTTCTTCATTTTATGGTTGTCTAAAGCTATCTATCTAGAATAATGAAGGAGAAATAGTTATCTCCATTTGAAACGCAACAAAACGCGATTCTTTTGAAGTTTGCAAACTTCGAATGAAAATTTTTTTCTTTTCGAGATTCTTTCCGCATAATAAGCTTTTCTAAGGCTATCAAAGTAGAAAAATGAAAGAGAACCAGTTATCTCAAATAAGAACGGAAAAAAAGAGATTCTAACGAAGTTTCCAACCATCGAAATAAATGTTTTCTTTTCGCGAATCTTTCTTCATTTTATGGTTGTCTAAGGCTATCTATCTAGAATAATGTAGGAGAAATAGTTATCTCCATTTGAAACGAAACAAAAAGCGATTCTTTTGAAGTTTCCAAACTTCGAAAGGAAATTTTTTTTCTTTTCGAGATTCTTTCCGCATAATAAGCTTTTCTAAGGCTATCAAAGTGGAAAAATGAAAGAGAACAAGTTATCTCAAATAAGAACGGAAAAAGTGATTCTAACGTAGTTTCCAACCATCGATATAAATGTTTTCTTTTTGCGAATCTTTCTTCATTTTATGGTTTTCTAAGTCTATCTAACTAGAATAATAAAGGAGAAATAGTTATCTCCATTTGAAACGGAACAAAACGCGATTATTTTGCAGTTTCCAAACTTCGAAAAAAAATTTTTTCTTTTCGAGGTTCTTTGCGCAGAATATGCTTTTCTACGGCTATAAAAGAAGAAAAATGAAAGAATACCAGCTATATCTAATAAGAACGGAAAAAAGTGATTCTAATGAAGTTTCAAACCATCAAAATGAATGTTTTCTTTTCAGAAATCTTTCTTCATTTTATGGTTTTCTAAGGCTATCTAACTAGAATAATGAAGGAGAAATAGTTATTTCCATATGAAACGCAACAAAACGGGATAACTTTGAAGTTTCCAAACTTCGAAAAAAATTTTTTTTCTTTTCGAAATTCTTTGCGCAGAATATGCTTTTCTAAGGCTATCAAAGTGGAAAAATGAAAGAGAACCAGTTATCTGAAATAAGAACGGAAAAAAAGCGATTCTAACGAAGTTTCCAACCATCGAAATAAATGTTTCCTTTTCGGGAATCTTTCTTCATTTTATGGTTTTCTAAGGCTATCTAACTAGAATAATGCAGGAGAAATAGTTATCTCCATATTAACGCAACAAAACGCGATTATTTTAAAGTTTCCAAACTTCGAAAAAAAAAATTTTTTTTTCGAGATTCTTTCCGCATAATATGTTTTTCTAAGGCTATCAAGGTGGAAAAATGAAAGAGAACCAGTTATCTCAAATAAGAACGGAAAAAAAGTGATTCTAATGAAGTTTACATCCATCGAAATAAATGTTTTCTTTTAGCAAATCTTTCTTCATTTTATGGTTTTCTAAGGCTATCTAACTAGAATAATGAAGGAGAAATAGTTATCTCCATTGGAAACGCAACAAAACGCGATTCTTTTGAAGTTTCCAAACTTCGAAAAAATTTTTTTTTCTTTTCGAGATTCTTTCCGCATAATATGCTTTTCTAAGGCTATCAAAGTAGGAAAATGAAAGAGAACCAGTTATCTCAAAAAAGAACGGAAAAAAAGTGATTTTAATGAAGTTTCCAACCATCGATATAAATGTTTTCTTTTCGCGAATCTTTCTTCATTTTATGGTTGTCTAAAGCTATCTATCTAGAATAATGAAGGAGAAATAGTTATCTCCATTTGAAACGCAACAAAACGCGATTCTTTTGAAGTTTGCAAACTTCGAATGAAAATTTTTTTCTTTTCGAGATTCTTTCCGCATAATAAGCTTTTCTAAGGCTATCAAAGTAGAAAAATGAAAGAGAACCAGTTATCTCAAATAAGAACGGAAAAAAAGAGATTCTAACGAAGTTTCCAACCATCGAAATAAATGTTTTCTTTTCGCGAATCTTTCTTCATTTTATGGTTGTCTAAGGCTATCTATCTAGAATAATGTAGGAGAAATAGTTATCTCCATTTGAAACGAAACAAAAAGCGATTCTTTTGAAGTTTCCAAACTTCGAAAGGAAATTTTTTTTCTTTTCGAGATTCTTTCCGCATAATAAGCTTTTCTAAGGCTATCAAAGTGGAAAAATGAAAGAGAACAAGTTATCTCAAATAAGAACGGAAAAAGTGATTCTAACGTAGTTTCCAACCATCGATATAAATGTTTTCTTTTTGCGAATCTTTCTTCATTTTATGGTTTTCTAAGTCTATCTAACTAGAATAATAAAGGAGAAATAGTTATCTCCATTTGAAACGGAACAAAACGCGATTATTTTGCAGTTTCCAAACTTCGAAAAAAAATTTTTTCTTTTCGAGGTTCTTTGCGCAGAATATGCTTTTCTACGGCTATAAAAGAAGAAAAATGAAAGAATACCAGCTATATCTAATAAGAACGGAAAAAAGTGATTCTAATGAAGTTTCAAACCATCAAAATGAATGTTTTCTTTTCAGAAATCTTTCTTCATTTTATGGTTTTCTAAGGCTATCTAACTAGAATAATGAAGGAGAAATAGTTATTTCCATATGAAACGCAACAAAACGGGATAACTTTGAAGTTTCCAAACTTCGAAAAAAATTTTTTTTCTTTTCGAAATTCTTTGCGCAGAATATGCTTTTCTAAGGCTATCAAAGTGGAAAAATGAAAGAGAACCAGTTATCTGAAATAAGAACGGAAAAAAAGCGATTCTAACGAAGTTTCCAACCATCGAAATAAATGTTTCCTTTTCGGGAATCTTTCTTCATTTTATGGTTTTCTAAGGCTATCTAACTAGAATAATGCAGGAGAAATAGTTATCTCCATATTAACGCAACAAAACGCGATTATTTTAAAGTTTCCAAACTTCGAAAAAAAAAATTTTTTTTTCGAGATTCTTTCCGCATAATATGTTTTTCTAAGGCTATCAAGGTGGAAAAATGAAAGAGAACCAGTTATCTCAAATAAGAACGGAAAAAAAGTGATTCTAATGAAGTTTACATCCATCGAAATAAATGTTTTCTTTTAGCAAATCTTTCTTCATTTTATGGTTTTCTAAGGCTATCTAACTAGAATAATGAAGGAGAAATAGTTATTTCCATATGAAACATAACTAAACGGGATAACTTTGAAGTTTCCAAACTTCGAAAAAATTTTGTTTTCTTTTCGAGATTCTTTCCGCATAACAAGCTTTTCTAAGGCTATCAAATAGGAAAAATGAAAGAGAACCAGTTATCTCAAATAAGAACGGAAAAAAAGTGATTCTAACGAAGTTTCCAACCATCGAAATAAATGTTTTCTTTTCGCGAATCTTTCTTCATTTTATGGTTTTCTAAGTCTGTCTAACTAGAATAATAAAGGAGAATTAGTTATCTCCATTTGAAACGCAACAAAACGCGATTCTTTTGAAGTTTGCAAACTTCGAAAGAAAATTTTTTTCTTTTCGAGATTCTTTCCGCATAATAAGCTTTTCTAAGGCTATCAAAGTGGAAAAATGAAAGAGAACCAGTTATCTCAAATAAGAACGGAAAAAAAGTGATTCTAACGAACTTTCCAACCATCGAAATAAATGTTTTCTTTTCGCGAATCTTTCTTCATTTTATGGTTTTCTAAGGCTATCTAACTGGAATAATGAAGGAGAAATAGTTATCTCCATATCAAACGCAACAAAACGCGATTATTTTGAAGTTTCCAAACTTCGAAAAAAATTTTTTTCTTTTCGAGATTCTTTCCGCATAATATGCTTTTCTAAGGCTATCAGAGTGGAAAAATGAAAGAGAACCAGTTACCTTAAATAAGAACGGAATAAAGTGATTATAATGAAGTTTATAACCATCGAAATAAATGTTTTCTTTTCGCAACTCTTTCTTCATTTTATGGTTTTCTAAGGCTATCTAACTAGAATAATGAAGGAGAAATGGTTATCTCCATTGCAAACGCAACAAAACGCGATTCTTTTGAAGTTTGCAAACTTCGAAAAAAAATTTTTTTCTTTTCGAGATACTTTCCGCATAATAAGCTTTTCTAAGGCTATCAAAGTGGAAAAATGAAAGAGAACCAGTTATCTCAAATAAGAACGGAAAAAAAGAAATTCTAACGAAGTTTCCAACCATCGAAATAAATGTTTACTTTTCGCGAATCTTTCTTCATTTTATGGTTTTCTAAGGCTATCTAACTAGAAAAATGAATGGGAAATAGTTCTCTCCATTGGAAACGCAACAAAACGCGATTCTTTTGAAGTTTCCAAACTTCGAAAAAAAATTTTTTTCTTTTCGAAATTCTTTCCGCATAATATGCTTTTCTAAGGCTATCAAAGTAGAAAAATGAAAGAGAACCAGTTATCCCAAAAAAGAACGTAAAAAAAGTTATTCTAATGAAGTTTCCAACCATCGAAATAATTGTTTTCTTTTCGTGAATCTTTCTTCATTTTATGGTTGTCTAAGGCTATCTATCTAGAATAATGAAGGAGAAATAGTTATCTCCATTAGAAACGCAACAAAACGCAGTTTTTCTTTTCGAGATTCTTTCCGCATAATAAGCTTTTCTAAGGCTATCAAAGTGGAAAAATGAAAGAGAACTAGTTATCTCAAATAAGAACGGAATAAAAGTGATTATAATGAAGTTTACAACCTTCGAAATAAATGTTTTCCTTTCGCGAATCTTTCTTCATTTTATGGTTTTCTAAGGCTATCTAACTAGAATTCTGAAGGAGAAATAGTTATTTCCATATGAAACGCAACAAATCGGGATATCTTTGAAGTTTCCAAACTTCGAAAAGTTTTTTTTTGTTTTCGAGATTCTTTGCGCAGAATATGCTTTTCTAAGGCTATCAAAGTAGAAAAATGAAGGAGAACCAGTTATCTCAAAAAAGAACGGAAAAAAAGTGATTCTAATGAAGTTTCCAACCATCGAAATAAATGTTTTCTTTTCGCCAATCTTTCTTCATTTTATGGTTGTCTAAGGCTATCTATCTAGAATAATGAAGGAGAAATAGTTATCTCCATTTGAAACGCAACAAAACATGATTATTTTAAAGTTTCCAAACTTTGAGAAAAAAATTTTTTCTTTTCGAGATTCTTTCCGCATAATATGCTTTTCTAAGGCTATCAAAGTAGGAAAATGAAAGAGAACCAGTTATCTCAAAAAAGAACGGAAAAAAAGTGATTTTAATGAAGTTTCCAACCATCGATATAAATGTTTTCTTTTCGCGAATCTTTCTTCATTTTATGGTTGTCTAAAGCTATCTATCTAGAATAATGAAGGAGAAATAGTTATCTCCATTTGAAACGCAACAAAACGCGATTCTTTTGAAGTTTGCAAACTTCGAATGAAAATTTTTTTCTTTTCGAGATTCTTTCCGCATAATAAGCTTTTCTAAGGCTATCAAAGTAGAAAAATGAAAGAGAACAATTATCTCAAATAAGAACGGAAAAAAAGAGATTCTAACGAAGTTTTCAACCATCGAAATAAATGTTTTCTTTTCGCGAATCTTTCTTCATTTTATGGTTGTCTAAGGCTATCTATCTAGAATAATGTAGGAGAAATAGTTATCTCCATTTGAAACGCAACAAAAAGCGATTCTTTTGAAGTTTCCAAACTTCGAAAGGTAATTTTTTTTCTTTTCGAGATTCTTTCCGCATAATAAGCTTTTCTAAGGCTATCAAAGTGGAAAAATGAAAGAGAACAAGTTATCTCAAATAAGAACGGAAAAAGTGATTCTAACGTAGTTTCCAACCATCGATATAAATGTTTTCTTTTTGCGAATCTTTCTTCATTTTATGGTTTTCTAAGTCTATCTAACTAGAATAATAAAGGAGAAATAGTTATCTCCATTTGAAACGGAACAAAACGCGATTATTTTGCAGTTTCCAAACTTCGAAAAAAAATTTTTTCTTTTCGAGGTTCTTTGCGCAGAATATGCTTTTCTACGGCTATAAAAGAAGAAAAATGAAAGAATACCAGCTATATCTAATAAGAACGGAAAAAAGTGATTCTAATGAAGTTTCAAACCATCGAAATGAATGTTTTCTTTTCAGAAATCTTTCTTCATTTTATGGTTTTCTAAGGCTATCTAACTAGAATAATGAAGGAGAAATAGTTATTTCCATATGAAACGCAACAAAACGGGATAACTTTGAAGTTTCCAAACTTCGAAAAAAATTTTTTTTCTTTTCGAAATTCTTTGCGCAGAATATGCTTTTCTAAGGCTATCAAAGTGGAAAAATGAAAGAGAACCAGTTATCTGAAATAAGAACGGAAAAAAAGCGATTCTAACGAAGTTTCCAACCATCGAAATAAATGTTTCCTTTTCGGGAATCTTTCTTCATTTTATGGTTTTCTAAGGCTATCTAACTAGAATAATGCAGGAGAAATAGTTATCTCCATATTAACGCAACAAAACGCGATTATTTTAAAGTTTCCAAACTTCGAAAAAAAAAAATTTTTTTTTCGAGATTATTTCCGCATAATATGTTTTTCTAAGGCTATCAAGGTGGAAAAATGAAAGAGAACCAGTTATCTCAAATAAGAACGGAAAAAAAGTGATTCTAATGAAGTTTACATCCATCGAAATAAATGTTTTCTTTTAGCAAATCTTTTTCATTTTATGGTTTTCTAAGGCTATCTAACTAGAATAATGAAGGAGAAATAGTTATTTCCATATGAAACATAACAAAACGGGATAACTTTGAAGTTTCCAAACTTCGAAAAAATTTTGTTTTCTTTTCGAGATTCTTTCCGCATAACAAGCTTTTCTAAGGCTATCAAATAGGAAAAATGAAAGAGAACCAGTTATCTCAAATAAGAACGGAAAAAAAGTGATTCTAACGAAGTTTCCAACCATCGAAATAAATGTTTTCTTTTCGCGAATCTTTCTTCATTTTATGGTTTTCTAAGTCTGTCTAACTAGAATAATAAAGGAGAATTAGTTATCTCCATTTGAAACGCAACAAAACGCGATTCTTTTGAAGTTTGCAAACTTCGAAAGAAAATTTTTTTCTTTTCGAGATTCTTTCCGCATAATAAGCTTTTCTAAGGCTATCAAAGTGGAAAAATGAAAGAGAACCAGTTATCTCAAATAAGAACGGAAAAAAAGTGATTCTAACGAAGTTTCCAACCATCGAAATAAATGTTTTCTTTTCGCGAATCTTTCTTCATTTTATGGTTTTCTAAGGCTATCTAACTGGAATAATGAAGGAGAAATAGTTATCTCCATATCAAACGCAACAAAACGCGATTATTTTGAAGTTTCCAAACTTCGAAAAAAATTTTTTTCTTTTCGAGATTCTTTCCGCATAATATGCTTTTCTAAGGCTATCAGAGTGGAAAAATTAAAGAGAACCAGTTACCTTAAATAAGAACGGAATAAAGTGATTATAATGAAGTTTATAACCATCGAAATAAATGTTTTCTTTTCGCAACTCTTTCTTCATATTATGGTTTTCTAAGGCTATCTAACTAGAATAATGAAGGAGAAATGGTTATCTCCATTGCAAACGCAACAAAACGCGATTCTTTTGAAGTTTGCAAACTTCGAAAAAAAATTTTTTTCTTTTCGAGATACTTTCCGCATAATAAGCTTTTCTAAGGCTATCAAAGTGGAAAAATGAAAGAGAACCAGTTATCTCAAATAAGAACGGAAAAAAAGAAATTCTAACGAAGTTTCCAACCATCGAAATAAATGTTTACTTTTCGCGAATCTTTCTTCTTTTTATGGTTTTCTAAGGCTATCTAACTAGAAAAATGAATGGGAAATAGTTCTCTCCATTGGAAACGCAACAAAACGCGATTCTTTTGAAGTTTCCAAACTTCGAGAAAAAATTTTTTTCTTTTCGAAATTCTTTCCGCATAATATGCTTTTCTAAGGCTATCAAAGTAGAAAAATGAAAGAGAACCAGTTATCCCAAAAAAGAACGTAAAAAAAGTTATTCTAATGAAGTTTCCAACCATCGAAATAATTGTTTTCTTTTCGTGAATCTTTCTTCATTTTATGGTTGTCTAAGGCTATCTATCTAGAATAATGAAGGAGAAATAGTTATCTCCATTAGAAACGCAACAAAACGCAGTTTTTCTTTTCGAGATTCTTTCCGCATAATAAGCTTTTCTAAGGCTATCAAAGTGGAAAAATGAAAGAGAACTAGTTATCTCAAATAAGAACGGAATAAAAGTGATTATAATGAAGTTTACAACCTTTGAAATAAATGTTTTCCTTTCGCGAATATTTCTTCATTTTATGGTTTTCTAAGGCTATCTAACTAGAATTCTGAAGGAGAAATAGTTATTTCCATATGAAACGCAACAAATCGGGATATCTTTGAAGTTTCCAAACTTCGAAAAGTTTTTTTTTGTTTTCGAGATTCTTTGCGCAGAATATGCTTTTCTAAGGCTATCAAAGTAGAAAAATGAAGGAGAACCAGTTATCTCAAAAAAGAACGGAAAAAAAGTGATTCTAATGAAGTTTCCAACCATCGAAATAAATGTTTTCTTTTCGCCAATCTTTCTTCATTTTATGGTTGTCTAAGGCTATCTAACTAGAATAATGAAGGAGAAATAGTTATCTCCATTTGAAACGCAACAAAACATGATTATTTTCAAGTTTCCAAACTTCGAGAAAAAAATTTTTTCTTTTCGAGATTCTTTCCGCATAATATGCTTTTCTAAGGCTATCAAAGTAGAAAAATGAAAGAGAACCAGATATCTCAAATAAGAACGGAAAAAAGTGATTATAATGAAGTTTACAACCATCGAAATAAATGTTTTCTTATTGCGAATCTTTATTCATTTTATGGTTTTGTAAGGCTCTCTAACTGGAATAATGAAGGAGAAACAGTTATCTCCATTGGAAACGCCACAAAACGAGATTCTTTTGAAGTTCCAAACTTCGAAAAAAAAATTATTTCTTTTCGAGATTCTTTCCGCATAATATGCTTTTCTAAGGCTATAAAAGTAGAAAAATGAAAGAGAACCAGTTATCTCAAAAAAGAACGGAAAAAAAGTGATTATAATGAAGTTTACAACCATCGAAATAAGTGTTTTCTTTTCGCGAATCTTTCTTCATTTTATGGTGATCTAAGGCTATCTATTTAGAATAATTAAGGAGAAATAGTTATCTCCATTTGAAACGCAAGAAAAGGCGATTGTTTTGAAGTTTCCAAACTTCGAAAAAAAATTTTTTTCTTTTCGAGATTCTTTCCGCATAATAAGCTTTTCTAAGGCTATCAAAGTGGAAAATTGAAAGAGAACCAGTTATCTCAAATCAGAACGAAAAAAAGTGATTCTAACGAAGGTTCCAACCATCTAATAAATGTTTTCTATTCGCGAATCTTTCTTCATTTTATGGTTTTCTAAGGCTATCTAACTAGAATAATGAAGGAGATATAGTTATCTCCATATGAAACGCAACAAACGCGATTATTTTGAAGTTTCCAAACTTCGAAAAAAAAATTTTTTCTTTTCGAGATTATTTCCACATAATATGCTTTTCTAAGGCTATCAAAGTAGAAAAATGAAAGAGAACCAGTTATCTCAAAAAAGAACGGAAAAAAAGTGATTCCAATGAAGTTTCCAACCATCGAAATAAGTGTTTTCTTTTCGCGAATTCTTCATTTTATGGTTGTCTAAGGCTATCTATCTAGAATAATGAAGGAGAAATAGTTATCTGCATTTGAAACGCAACAAAACGCGATTCTTTTGAAGTTTCCAAACTTCGAAAAAAAAAAATTTTCTTTTGGAGATTCTTTCCGCATAAGAAGCTTTTCTAAGGCTATCAAAGTGGAAAATTGAAAGAGAACCAGTTATCTCAAATCAGAACGAAAAAAGTGATTCTAACGAAGTTTCCAACCATCGGAATAAATGTTTTCTTTTCGCGTATCTTTCTTCATTTTATGGTTTTCTAAGGCTATCTAACTAGAATAATGAAGGAGAAATAGTTATCTCCATCAGAAACGCAACAAAACGCAGTTTTTCTTTTCGAGATTCTTTCCGCATAATAAGCTTTTCTAAGGCTATCAAAGTGGAAAAATGAAAGAGAACTAGTTATCTCAAATAAGAACGGAAAAAAAGTGATTATAATGAAGTTTACAACCTTCTAAATAAATGTTTTCCTTTCGCGAATCTTTCTTCATTTTATGGTTTTCTAAGGCTATCTAACTAGAATTCTGAAGGAGAAATAGTTATTTCCATATGAAACGCAACAAATCGGGATATCTTTGAAGTTTCCAAACTTCGAATAGTTTTTTTTTGTTTTCGAGATTCTTTGCTCAGAATATGCTTTTCTAAGGCTATCAAAGTAGAAAAATGAAGGAGAACCAGTTATCTCAAATAAGAACGGAAAAAAAGTGATTATAATGAAGTTTACAACCATCGAAATAAGTGTTTTCTTTTCGCGAATCTTTCTTCATTTTATGGTTGTCTAAGGCTATCTATTTAGAATAATTAAGGAGAAATAGTTATCTCCATTTGAAACGCAACAAAAGGCGATTGTTTTGAAGTTTCCAAACTTCGAGAAAAAATTTTTTTCTTTTCCAGATTCTTTCCGCATAATATGCTTTTCTAAGGCTATCAAAGTAGAAAAATAAAAGAGAACCAGTTATCTCAAATAAGAACGAAAAAAAGTGATTCTAACGTAGTTTCCAACCATCGAAATAAATGTTTTCTTTTCGCGAATCTTTCTTCATTTTATGGTTTTCTAAGGCTATCTAACTAGAATAATGAAGCAGAAATAGTTATCTCCATTGGAAACGCAACAAAATGCGATTCTTTTGAAGTTTCCAAACTTCGAAAAAAAATTTTTTTCTTTTCGAGATTCTTTCCGCATAATATGCTTTTCTAAGGCTATCAAAGTAGGAAAATGAAAGAGAACCAGTTATCTTAAAAAAGAACGGAAAAAAAGTGATTTTAATGAAGTTTCCAACCATCGATATAAATGTTTTCTTTTCGCGAATCTTTCTTCATTTTATGGTTGTCTAAGGCTATCTATCTAGAATAATGAAGGAGAAATAGTTATCTCAATTTGAAACGCAACAAAATGCGATTCTTTTGAAGTTTGCAAACTTCGAATGAAAATTTTTTTCTTCTCGAGATTCTTTCCGCATAATAAGCTTTTCTAAGGCTATCAAAGTGGAAAAATGAAAGAAAACCAGTTATCTCAAATAAGAACGGAAAAAAAGAGATTCTAACGAAGTTTCCAACCATCGAAATAAATGTTTTCTTTTCGCGAATCTTTCTTCATTTTATGGTTTTCTAAGTCTATCTAACTAGAATAATAAAGGAGAAATAGTTATCTCCATTTGAAACGCAACTAAACGCGATTATCTTGAACTTTCCAAACTTCGAAAAAAATTTTTTTTCTTTTCGAGATTCTTTCCGCATAATATGCTTTTCTAAGGCTATCAAAGAGGAAAAATGAAAGAGAACCAGATATCTCAAATAAGAACGGAAAAAAAGTGATTATAATGAAGTTTACAACCATCGAAATAAGTGTTTTCTTTTCGCGAATCTTTCTTCATTTTATGGTTGTCTAAGGCTATCTATTTAGAATAATTAATGAGAAATAGTTATCTCCATTTGAAACGCAACAAAAGGCGATTGTTTTGAAGTTTCCAAACATCGAAAAAAAATTTTTTTCTTTTCGAGATTCTTTCCGCATAATAAGCTTTTCTAAGGCTATCAATGTAGAAAAATGAAAGAGAACCAGTTATCTCAAATCAGAACGAAAAAAAGTGAGTCTAACGAAGTTTCCAACCATCTAATAAATGTTTTCTTTTCGCGAATATTTCTTCATTTTATGGTTTTCTAAGGCTATCTAACTAGAATAAAGAAGGAGATATAGTTATCTCCATATGAAACGCAACAAACGCGATTATTTTGAAGTTTCCAAACTTCGAAAAAAAATTTTTTTCTTTTCGAGATTCTTTCCACATAATATGCTTTTCTAAGGCTATCAAAGTAGAAAAATAAAAGAGAACCAGTTATCTCAAAAAAGAACGGAAAAAAAGTGATTCCAATGAAGTTTCCAACCATCGAAATAAGTGTTTTCTTTTCGCGAATCTTTCTTCATTTTATGGTTGTATAAGGCTATCTATCTAGAATAACCTAGAATAATGAAGGAGAAATAGTTATCTCATTTTAAACGCAACAAAACGCGTTTGTTTTGAATTTCCCCCACTTCGAAAAAAATTTTTTTTCTTTTCGAGATTCTTTGAGCAGAATATGCTTTTCTAAGGCTATCAAAGTAGAAAAATGAAAGAGAACCAGTTATCTCAAAAAAGAACGGAAAATAAGTGATTCTAATGAAGTTTCCAACCATCGAAATAAGTGTTTTCTTTTCGCGAATTCTTCATTTTATGGTTCTCTAAGGCTATCTATCTAGAATAATGAAGGAGAAATAGTTATCTGCATTTGAAACGCAACAAAACGCGATTCTTTTGAAGTTTCCAAACTTCGAAAAAAAAAATTTTCCTTTTGGAGATTCTTTCCGCATAAGAAGCTTTTCTAAGGCTATCAAAGTGGAAAAATGAAAGAGAACCAGTTATCTCAAATAAGAACGGAAAAAAAAGTGATTCTAATGAAGTTTCCAACCATCGAAATAAATGTTTTCTTTTCGCGAATCTTTCTTCATTTTATGGTTTTCTAAGGCTATCTAACTAGAATAATGAAGCAGAAATAGTTATTTCCATATGAAACGCAACAAAACGGGATAACTTTGAATTTTCCAAACTTCGAAAAAAAATTTTTTTCTTTTCGAGATTCTTTCCGCATAATAAGCTTTTCTAAGGCTATCAAAGTGGAAAAATGAAAGAGAACTAGTTATCTCAAGTAAGAACGGAAAAAAAGTGATTTTAATGAAATTTCCAACCATCCAAATAAATGTTTCCTTTTCGCGAATCTTTCTTCATTTTATGGTTTTCTAAGGCTATCTAACTAGAAAAATGAAGGAGAAATATTTATCTCCATTGGAAACGCAACAAAACGCGATTCTTTTGAAGTTTCCAACTTCGAAAAAAATTTTTTTTCTTTCCGAGATTCTTTCAGCATAATATGCTTTTCTAAGCATATCAAAGTAGAAAAATGAAAGAGAACCAGGTATCTCAAAAAACAACGGAAAAAAAGTGATTCTAATGAAGTTTCCAACCATCGAAATAAATGTTTTCTTTTCGCAAATCTTTCTTCATTTTATGGTTGTCTAAGGCTATCTATCTAGAATAATCAAAGAGAAAGAGTTATCTACATTTGAAACGCAACAAAACTTGATTCTTTTGAAGTTTGCAAACTTCGAAAGAAAATTTTTTTCTTTTCGAGATTCTTTCCGCATAATATGCTTTTCTAAGGCTATCAAAGTAGAAAAATGAAAGAGAACCAGTTATCTGAAAAAAGAACGGAAGAAAGTGATTCTAATGAAGTTTCCAACCATCGAAATAAGTGTTTTCTTTTCGCGATCTTTCTTCATTTTATGGTTTTCTAAGTCTATCTAACTAGAATAATGAAGGAGAAATAGATATCTCCACTGGAAACGAAACAAAACGTGATTCTTTTGAAGTTTCCAAACTTCGAAAAAAACAATTTTTTTTCGAGATTCTTTCCGCATAATAAGGTTTTCTAAGGCTATCAAAGTGGAAAAATGAAACAGAACTAGTTATCTCAAATAAGAACGGAAAAAAAGTGATTATAATGAAGTTCACAACCATCGAAATAAATGTTATCTTTTCGCGAATCTTTCTTCATTTTATGGTTTACCAAGGCTATCTTACTAGAATAATGAAGGAGAAATAGTTATTTCCATATAAAACGCCACAAAACGGGATATCTTTGAAGTTCCCAAACTTCGAAAAAAATTTTTTATTTTTCGAGATTCTTTGCGCAGAATATGCTTTTCTAAGGCTCTCAAAGTAGAAAATTGAAGGAGAACCAGTTATCTCAAAAAAGAACGGAAAAAAAGTGTTTCTAATAAAGTTTACAACCATCGAAATAAATGTTTTCTTTTCGCGAATCTTTCTTCATTTTATAGTTTTCTAAGTCTATCTAACTAGAAAAATAAAGGAGAAATAGTTATCTCCATTTCAAACGCAACAAAACGCGATTGTTTTGAAGTTTCCAAACTTCGAAATAAAATTTTTTTCTTTTTGAGATTCTTTCCGCATAGTATGCTTTTCTAAGGCTATCAAAGAGGAAAAATGAAAGAGAACTAGTTATCTCAAAAAAGAACGGAAAAAAAGTAATTCTAATGAAGTTTCCCACCATCGAAATAAGTGTTTTCTTTTCGCGAATCTTTCTTCATTTTATGGTTGTCTAAGGCTATCTATCTAGAATAATGAAGGAGAAATAGTTATCTCCATATGAAACGCAACAAACGCGATTATTTTGAAGTTTCCAAACTTCGAAATTTTTTTTTTTTTTCGAGATTCTTTCCGCATAAAATGCTTTTCTAAGGCTATCAAAGTGGAAAAATGAAAGAGAACCAGTTATCTAAAATAAGAACGGAAAAAAAAGTGATTCTAATGAAGTTTCCAACCATCGAAATAAATGTTTTCTTTTCGCGAATCTTTCTTCATTTTATGGTTTTCTAAGGCTATCTAACTAGAATAATGGACGAGAAATAGTTATCTCCATTAGAAACGCAACAAAACGCAGTTTTTCTTTTCGAGATTCTTTCCGCATAATAAGCTTTTCTAAGGCTATCAAAGTGGAAAAATGAAAGAGAACTAGTTATCTCAAATAAGAACGTAAAAAAAGTGATTATAATGAAGTTTACAACCTTCGAAATAAATGTTTTCCTTTCGCGAATCTTTCTTCATTTTATGGTTTTCTAAGGCTATCTAACTAGAATTCTGAAGGAGAAATAGTTATTTCCATATGAAACGCAACAAATCGGGATATCTTTGAAGTTTCCAAACTTCGAATATTTTTTTTTTGTTTTCGAGATTCTTTGCTCAGAATATGCTTTTCTAAGGCTATCAAAGTAGAAAAATGAAGGAGAACCAGTTATCTCAAAAAAGAACAGAAAAAAAGTGATTCTAATGAAGTTTCCAACCATCGAAATAAATGTTTTGTTTTCGCCAATCTTTCTTCATTTTATGGTTGTCTAAGGCTATCTATCTAGAATAATGAAGGAGAAATAGTTATCTCCATTTGAAACGCAACAAAACATGATTATTTTGAAGTTTCCAAACTTCGAGAAAAAAATTTTTTCTTTTCGAGATTCTTTCCGCATAATATGCTTTTCTAAGGCTATCAAAGTGGAAAAATAAAAGAGAACCAGTTATCTCAAAAAAGAACGGAAAAAAAGTGATTCTAACGAAGTTTCCAAGCATCGAAATAAATGTTTTCTTTTCGCGAATCTTTCTTCATTTTATAGTTTTCTAAGTCTATCTAACTAGAAAAATAAAGGAGAAATAGTTATCTCCATTTCAAACGCAACAAAAACGCGATTGTTTTGAAGTTTCCAAACTTCGAAATAAAATTTTTTTCTTTTTGAGATTCTTTCCGCATAATATGCTTTTCTAAGGCTATCAAAGAGGAAAAATGAAAGAGAACTAGTTATCTCAAAAAAGAACGGAAAAAAAGTAATTCTAATGAAGTTTCCCACCATCGAAATAAGTGTTTTCTTTTCGCGAATCTTTCTTCATTTTATGGTTGTCTAAGGCTATCTATCTAGAATAATGAAGGAGAAATAGTTATCTCCATATGAAACGCAACAAACGCGATTATTTTGAAGTTTCCAAACTTCGAAAATTTTTTTTTTTTTTTTCGAGATTCTTTCCGCATAAAATGCTTTTCTAAGGCTATCAAAGTGGAAAAATGAAAGAGAACCAGTTATCTAAAATAAGAACGGAAAAAAAAGTGATTCTAATGAAGTTTCCAACCATCGAAATAAATGTTTTCTTTTCGCGAATCTTTCTTCATTTTATGGTTTTCTAAGGCTATCTAACTAGAATAATGAACGAGAAATAGTTATCTCCATTAGAAACGCAACAAAACGCAGTTTTTCTTTTCGAGATTCTTTCCGCATAATAAGCTTTTCTAAGGCTATCAAAGTGGAAAAATGAAAGAGAACTAGTTATCTCAAATAAGAACGGAAAAAAAGTGATTATAATGAAGTTTACAACCTTCGAAATAAATGTTTTCCTTTCGCGAATCTTTCTTCATTTTATGGTTTTCTAAGGCTATCTAACTAGAATTCTGAAGGAGAAATAGTTATTTCCATATGAAACGCAACAAATCGGGATATCTTTGAAGTTTCCAAACTTCGAATAGTTTTTTTTTGTTTTCGAGATTCTTTGCTCAGAATATGCTTTTCTAAGGCTATCAAAGTAGAAAAATGAAGGAGAACCAGTTATCTCAAAAAAGAACGGAAAAAAAGTGATTCTAATGAAGTTTCCAACCATCGAAATAAATGTTTTGTTTTCGCCAATCTTTCTTCATTTTATGGTTGTCTAAGGCTATCTATCTAGAATAATGAAGGAGAAATAGTTATCTCCATTTGAAACGCAACAAAACATGATTATTTTGAAGTTTCCAAACTTCGAGAAAAAAATTTTTTCTTTTCGAGATTCTTTCCGCATAATATGCTTTTCTAAGGCTATCAAAGTGGAAAATTAAAAGAGAACCAGTTATCTCAAATAAGAACGAAAAAAAGTGATTCTAACGTAGTTTCCAACCATCGAAATAAATGTTTTCTTTTCGCGAATCTTTCTTCATTTTATGGTTTTCTAAGGCTATCTAACTAGAATAATGAAGCAGAAATAGTTATCTCCATTGGAAACGCAACAAAATGCGATTCTTTTGAAGTTTCCAAAATTCGAAAAAAAATTTTTTTCTTTTCGAGATTCTTTCCGCATAATATGCTTTTCTAAGGCTATCAAAGTAGGAAAATGAAAGAGAACCAGTTATCTCAAAAAAGAACGGAAAAAAAGTGATTTTAATGAAGTTTCCAACCATCGATATAAATGTTTTCTTTTCGCGAATCTTTCTTCATTTTATGGTTGTCTAAGGCTATCTATCTAGAATAATGAAGGAGAAATAGTTATCTCCATTTGAAACGCAACAAAAGGCGATTGTTTTGAAGTTTCCAAACTTCGAAAAAAAATTTTTTTCTTTTCGAGATTCTTTCCGCATAATAAGCTTTTCTAAGGCTATCAAAGTGGAAAAATGAAAGAGAACCAGTTATCTCAAATCAGAACGAAAAAAAGTGAGTCTAACGATGTTTCCAACCATCTAATAAATGTTTTCTTTTCGCGAATCTTTCTTCATTTTATGGTTTTCTAAGGCTATCTAACTAGAATAATGAAGGAGATATAGTTATCTCCATATGAAACGCAACAAACGCGATTATTTTGAAGTTTCCAAACTTCGAAAAAAAAATTTTTTCTTTTCGAGATTCTTTCCACATAATATGCTTTTCTAAGGCTATCAAAGTAGAAAAATGAAAGAGAACCAGTTATCTCAAAAAAGAACGGAAAAAAAGTGATTCCAATGAAGTTTCCAACCATCGAAATAAGTGTTTTCTTTTCGCGAATCTTTCTTCATTTTATGGTTGTATAAGGCTATCTATCTAGAATAACCTAGAATAATGAAGGAGAAATAGTTATCTCCATTTAAACGCAACAAAACGCGATTGTTTTGAATTTTCCAAACTTCGAAAATTTTTTTTTCTTTTCGAGATATTTGAGCAGAATATGCTTTTCTAAGGCTATCAAAGTAGGAAAATGAAAGAGAACTGGTAATCTCAAATAAGAACGGAAAAAATGTTATTCTAATGAAGTATCCAACCATCGAAATAAATGTTTTCTTTTCGCAAATCTTTCTTCATTTTATGGTTGTCTAAGGCTATCTATCTAGAATAATCAAAGAGAAAGAGTTATCTCCATATGAAACGCAACAAAACGGGATATCCTTGAAGTTTCCAAACTTGGGAAAAAAATTTTTTTCTTTTCGAGATTCTTTCCGCATAATAAGCTTTTCTAAGGCTATCAAAGTGGAAAAATGAAAGAGAACCAGTTATCTCAAAAAAGAACGGAAAAAAAGTGATTCTAACGAAGTTTCCAACCATCGAAATAAATGTTTTCTTTTCGCGAATCTCTCTTCATTTTATGGTTTTCTAAGTCTATCTAACTAGAATAATAAAGGAGAAATAGTTATCTCCATTTGAAACGCAACAAAATGCGATTATTTTGAAGTTTCCAAACTTCGAAATAAAATTTTTTTTCTTTTCGAGATTCTTTCCGCATAATATGCTTTTCTAAGGCTATCAAAGTGGAAAAATGAAAGAGAACTAGTTATCTCAAATAAGAACGGAAAAAAAGTGATTTTAATGAAGTTTCCAACCATCCAAATAAATGTTTCCTTTTCGCGAATCTTTCTTCATTTTATGGTTTTCAAATTCTATCTAACTAGAAAAATGAAGGTGAAATAGTTATCTCCATTGGAAACGCAACAAAACGCGATTCTTTTGAAGTTTCCAACTTCGAAAATTTTTTTTTTCTTTTCGAGATTCTTTCCGCATAATATGCTTTTCTAAGGCTATCAAAGTAGAAAAATGAAAGAGAACCAGTTATCTCAAAAAAGAACGGAAAAAAAGTAATTCTAATGAAGTTTCCAACCATCGAAATAAATGTTTTCTTTTCGCAAATCTTTCTTCATTTTATGGTTGTCTAAGGCTATCTATCTAGAATAATCAAAGAGAAAGAGTTATCTCCATTTGAAACGCAACAAAACGCGATTCTTTTGAAGTTTGCAAACTTCGAAAGAAAATTTTTTTCTTTTCGAGATTCTTTCCGCATAATATGCTTTTCTAAGGCTATCAAAGTAGAAAAATGAAAGAGAACCAGTTATCTGAAAAAAGAACGGAAAAAAGTGATTCTAATGAAATTTCCAACCATCGAAATAAGTGTTTTCTTTTCGCGAATCTTTCTTCATTTTATGGTTTTCTAAGTCTATCTAACTAGAATAATGAAGGAGAAATAGTTATCTCCACTGGAAACGCAACAAAACGCGATTCTTTTGAAGTTTCCAAACTTCGAAAAAAACAATTTTTTTTCGAGATTCTTTCCGCATAATAAGGTTTTCTAAGGCTATCAAAGTGAAAAAATGAAAGAGAACTAGTTATCTCACATAAGAACGGAAAAAAAGTGATTATAATGAAGTTTACAACCATCGAAATAAATGTTTTCTTTTCGCGAATCTTTCTTCATTTTATTTTTTTCTAAGGCTATCTAACTAGAATAATGAAGGAGAAATAGTTATTTCCATATGAAACGCAACAAAACGCGATTATTTTGAAGTTTCCAAACTTCGAAAAAAAATTTTTTTTTTCGAGATTCTTTCCGCATAATATGCATTTCTAAGGCTATCTAAGTGGAAAAATGAAAGAGAACCAGTTATCTCAAATAAGAACGGAAAAAATGTGATTCTAATGAAGTTTCCAACCATCGAAATAAATGTTTTCTTTTGGCGAATCTTTCTTCATTTTATGGTTTTCTAAGGCTATCTAACTAGAAAAATGAAGGAGAAATAGTTATCTCCATTGGAAACGCAACAAAATGTGATCCTTTTGAAGTTTCCAAACTTCGAAAGAAAAATTTTTTCTTTTCGAGATTCTTTCCGCATAATATGCTTTTCTAAGGCTATCAAAGTGGAAAACTGAAAGAGAACCAGTTATCTCAAATAAGAACGAAAAAAGTGATTCTAACGTAGTTTCCAACCATCGAAATAAAGGTTTTCTTTTCGCGTATATTTTTTCATTTTATGGTTTTCTAAGTCTATCTAACTAGAATAATGAAGGAGAAATAGTTATTTCCATATGAAACGCAACAAAACGGGATATTTTTGAAGTTTCCAAACTTCGAAAAAAATTTTTTTTTTCGAGATTCTTTGCGCAGAATATGCTTTTCTAAGGCTATCAAAGTAGAAAAATGAAAGAGAACTAGTCATCTCAAAAAAACAACGGAAAAAAAGTGATTCTAATGAAGTTTCCAACCATCGAAATAAGTGTATTCTTTTCGCGAATCTTTCTTCATTTTATGGTTGTCTAAGGCTATCTATTTAGAATAATTAAGGAGAAATAGTTATCTCCATTTGAAACGCAACAAAAGGCGATTGTTTTGAAGTTTCCAAACTTCGAAAAAAAATTTTTTTCTTTTCGAGATTCTTTCCGCATAATAAGCTTTTCTAAGGCTATCAAAGTGGAAAAATGAAAGAGAACCAGTTATCTCAAATCAGAACGAAAAAAAGTGAGTCTAACGATGTTTCCAACCATCTAATAAATGTTTTCTTTTCGCGAATCTTTCTTCATTTTATGGTTTTCTAAGGCTATCTAACTAGAATAATGAAGGAGATATAGTTATCTCCATATGAAACGCAACAAACGCGATTATTTTGAAGTTTCCAAACTTCGAAAAAAAAATTTTTTCTTTTCGAGATTCTTTCCACATAATATGCTTTTCTAAGGCTATCAAAGTAGAAAAATGAAAAAGAACCAGTTATCTCAAAAAAGAACGGAAAAAAAGTGATTCCAATGAAGTTTCCAACCATCGAAATAAGTGTTTTCTTTTCGCGAATCTTTCTTCATTTTATGGTTGTATAAGGCTATCTATCTAGAATAACCTAGAATAATGAAGGAGAAATAGTTATCTCCATTTAAACGCAACAAAACGCGATTGTTTTGAATTTTCCAAACTTCGAAAATTTTTTTTTCTTTTCGAGATATTTGAGCAGAATATGCTTTTCTAAGGCTATCAAAGTAGGAAAATGAAAGAGAACTGGTAATCTCAAATAAGAACGGAAAAAATGTTATTCTAATGAAGTATCCAACCATCGAAATAAATGTTTTCTTTTCGCAAATCTTTCTTCATTTTATGGTTGTCTAAGGCTATCTATCTAGAATAATCAAAGAGAAAGAGTTATCTCCATATGAAACGCAACAAAACGGGATATCCTTGAAGTTTCAAAACTTGGGAAAAAAATTTTTTTCTTTTCGAGATTCTTTCCGCATAATAAGCTTTTCTAAGGCTATCAAAGTGGAAAAATGAAAGAGAACCAGTTATCTCAAAAAAGAACGGAAAAAAAGTGATTCTAACGAAGTTTCCAACCATCGAAATAAATGTTTTCTTTTCGCGAATCTCTCTTCATTTTATGGTTTTCTAAGTCTATCTAACTAGAATAATAAAGGAGAAATAGTTATCTCCATTTGAAACGCAACAAAACGCGATTATTTTGAAGTTTCCAAACTTCGAAATAAAATTTGTTTTCTTTTCGAGATTCTTTCCGCATAATATGCTTTTCTAAGGCTATCAAAGTGGAAAAATGAAAGAGAACTAGTTATCTCAAATAAGAACGGAAAAAAAGTGATTTTAATGAAGTTTCCAACCATCCAAATAAATGTTTCCTTTTCGCGAATCTTTCTTCATTTTATGGTTTTCAAATTCTATCTAACTAGAAAAATGAAGGTGAAATAGTTATCTCCATTGGAAACGCAACAAAACGCGATTCTTTTGAAGTTTCCAACTTCGAAAATTTTTTTTTTCTTTTCGAGATTCTTTCCGCATAATATGCTTTTCTAAGGCTATCAAAGTAGAAAAATGAAAGAGAACCAGTTATCTCAAAAAAGAACGGAAAAAAAGTAATTCTAATGAAGTTTCCAACCATCGAAATAAATGTTTTCTTTTCGCAAATCTTTCTTCATTTTATGGTTGTCTAAGGCTATCTATCTAGAATAATCAAAGAGAAAGAGTTATCTCCATTTGAAACGCAACAAAACGCGATTCTTTTGAAGTTTGCAAACTTCGAAAGAAAATTTTTTTCTTTTCGAGATTCTTTCCGCATAATATGCTTTTCTAAGGCTATCAAAGTAGAAAAATGAAAGAGAACCAGTTATCTGAAAAAAGAACGGAAAAAAGTGATTCTAATGAAATTTCCAACCATCGAAATAAGTGTTTTTTTTTCGCGAATCTTTCTTCATTTTATGGTTTTCTAAGTCTATCTAACTAGAATAATGCAGGAGAAATAGTTATCTCCACTGGAAACGCAACAAAACGCGATTCTTTTGAAGTTTCCAAACTTCGAAAAAAACAATTTTTTTTCGAGATTCTTTCCGCATAATAAGGTTTTCTAAGGCTATCAAAGTGAAAAAATGAAAGAGAACTAGTTATCTCACATAAGAACGGAAAAAAAGTGATTATAATGAAGTTTACAACCATCGAAATAAATGTTTTCTTTTCGCGAATCTTTCTTCATTTTATTTTTTTCTAAGGCTATCTAACTAGAATAATGAAGGAGAAATAGTTATTTCCATATGAAACGCAACAAAACGCGATTATTTTGAAGTTTCCAAACTTCGAAAAAAAATTTTTTTTTTCGAGATTCTTTCCGCATAATATGCATTTCTAAGGCTATCTAAGTGGAAAAATGAAAGAGAACCAGTTATCTCAAATAAGAACGGAAAAAATGTGATTCTAATGAAGTTTCCAACCATCGAAATAAATGTTTTCTTTTGGCGAATCTTTCTTCATTTTATGGTTTTCTAAGGCTATCTAACTAGAAAAATGAAGGAGAAATAGTTATCTCCATTGGAAACGCAACAAAACGTGATCCTTTTGAAGTTTCCAAACTTCGAAAGAAAAATTTTTTCTTTTCCAGATTCTTTCCGCATAATATGCTTTTCTAAGGCTATCAAAGTGGAAAACTGAAAGAGAACCAGTTATCTCAAATAAGAACGAAAAAAGTGATTCTAACGTAGTTTCCAACCATCGAAATAAAGGTTTTCTTTTCGCGTATATTTTTTCATTTTATGGTTTTCTAAGTCTATCTAACTAGAATAATGAAGGGGAAATAGTTATTTCCATATGAAACGCAACAAAACGGGATATTTTTGAAGTTTCCAAACTTCGAAAAAAAATTTTTTTTTCGAGATTCTTTGCGCAGAATATGCTTTTCTAAGGCTATCAAAGTAGAAAAATGAAAGAGAACTAGTCATCTCAAAAAAACAACGGAAAAAAAGTGATTCTAATGAAGTTTCCAACCATCGAAATAAGTGTATTCTTTTCGCGAATCTTTCTTCATTTTATGGTTGTCTAAGGCTATCTATCTAGAATAATGAAGGAGAAATAGTTATCTCCATTAGAAACGCAACATAACGCGATTCTTTTGAAGTTTGCAAACTTCGCAAGAAAATTTTTTTCTTTTGGAGATTCTTTCCGCATAATAAGCTTTTCTAAGGCTATCAAAGAGGAAAAATGAAACAGAACTAGTTATCTCAAATAAGAACGGAAAAAAAGTGATTTTAATGAATTTCACAACCATCGAAATAAATTTTATCTTTTCGCGAATCTTTCTTCATTTTATGGTTTTCCAAAGCTATCTAACTAGAATAATGAAGGAGAAATAGTTATTTCCATATGAAACGCAACAAAACGGGATATCTTTGAAGTTTCCAAACTTCGAAAAAAATTTTTTTCTTTTCGACATTCTTTCCGCATAATAAGCTATTCTAAGGCTATCAAAGCGGAAAAATGAAAGAGAACCAGTTATCTCAGATAAGAACGGAAAAAAAGTGATTCTAACGAAGTTTCCAACCATCGAAATAAATGTTTTCTTTTCGCGAATCTTTCTTCATTTTATGGTTTTCTAAGTCTGTCTAACTAGAATAATAAAGGAGAATTAGTTATCTCCATTTGAAACGCAACAAAACGCGATTCTTTTGAAGTTTGCAAACTTCGAAAGAAAATTTTTTTCTTTTCGAGATTCTTTCCGCATAATAAGCTTTTCTAAGGCTATCAAAGTGGAAAAATGAAAGAGAACCAGTTATCTCAAATAAGAACGGAAAAAAAGTGATTCTAACGAAGTTTCCAACCATCGAAATAAATGTTTTCTTTTCGCGAATCTTTCTTCTTTTTATGGTTGTCTAAGGCTATCTATCTAGAATAATGAAGGAGAAATAGTTATCTCCAATGGAAACGCAACAAAACGCGATTATTTGAAGTTTCCAAACTTCGAAAAAAAAAAATTTTCTTTTCGAGATTCTTTCCGCATAATATGCTTTTCTAAGGCTATCAAAATAGAAAAATGAAAGAGAACCAGTGATCTCAAAAAAGAACGGAAAAAAAGTGATTCTAATGAAGTTTCCAACCATCGAAATAAGTGTTTTCTTTTCGCGAATCTTTCTTCATTTTATGGTTGTCTAAGGCTACCTAACTAGAATAATGAAGGAGAAATAGTTATCTCCATATGAAACGCAACAAAACGCGATTATTTTGAAGTTTCCAAACTTCGAAAAAAAATTTTTTTTTTCGAGATTCTTTCCGCATAATATGCATTTCTAAGGCTTTCTAAGTGGAAAAATGAAAGAGAACCAGTTATCTCAAATAAGAACGGAAAAAAAGTGATTCTAATGAAGTTTCCAACCATCGAAATAAATGTTTTCTTTTGGCGAATCTTGCTTCATTTTATGGTTTTCTAAGGCTATCTAACTAGAAAAATGAAGGAGAAATAGTTATCTCCATTGGAAACGGAACAAAACGTGATTCTTTTGAAGTTTCCAAACTTCGAAAGAAAAATTTTTTCTTTTCGAGATTCTTTCCGCATAATATGCTTTTCTAAGGCTATCAAAGTAGAAAAATGAAAGAGTACCAGTTATCTCAAAAAAGAACGGAAAAAAGTGATTCTAATGAAGTTTCCAACCATCGAAATAAGTATTTTTTTCGCGAATGTTTCTTCATGTTATGGTTTTCCAAGGCTATCTAACTAGAATAATGAAGGAGAAATAGTTATCTCCATTGGAAACGCAACAAAACGAGATTCTTTTGAAGTTTCCAAACTTCGAAAAAAAATTTTTTTTGTTTTCGAGATTCTTTCCGCATAATATGCTTTTCTAAGGCTATCAAAGTAGAAAAATGAAAGAGAACCAGTTATCTCAAAAAAGAACGTAAAATAAGTGATTCTAATGAAGTTTCCAACCATCGAAATAAATGTTTTCTTTTCGCGAATCTTTCCTCATTTTATGGTTGTCTAAGGCTATCTATCTAGAATAATGAACGAGAAATAGTTATCTCCATTTGAAACGCAACAAAACGCGATTCCTTTGAACTTTGCAAACTTCGAAAGAAAATTTTTTTCTTTTCGAGATTCTTTCCGCATAATAAGCTTTTCTAAGGCTATCAAAGTGAAAAAATGAAAGAGAACCAGTTATCTCAAATAGGAACGGAAAAAATGTGATTCTAACGATGTTTCCAACCATCGAAATAAATGTTTTCTTTTCGCGAATCTTTCTTCATTTTATGGTTTTCTAAGTCTATCTAACTAGAATAATGAAGGAGAAATAGATATCTCCACTGGAAACGCAACAAAACGTGATTCTTTTGAAGTTTCCAAACTTCGAAAAAAACAATTTTTTTTCGAGATTCTTTCCGCATAATAAGGTTTTCTAAGGCTATCAAAGTGGAAAAATGAAACAGAACTAGTTATCTCAAATAAGAACGGAAAAAAAGTGATTATAATGAAGTTCACAACCATCGAAATAAATGTTATCTTTTCGCGAATCTTTCTTCATTTTATGGTTTTCCAAGGCTATCTTACTAGAATAATGAAGGAGAAATAGTTATTTCCATATGAAACGCCACAAAACGGGATATCTTTGAAGTTCCCAAACTTCGAAAAAAATTTTTTATTTTTCGAGATTCTTTGCGCAGAATATGCTTTTCTAAGGCTATCAAAGTAGAAAAATGAAGGAGAACCAGTTATCTCAAAAAAGAACGGAAAAAAAGTGTTTCTAATAAAGTTTACAACCATCGAAATAAATGTTTTCTTTTCGCGAATCTTTCTTCATTTTATAGTTTTCTAAGTCTATCTAACTAGAAAAATAAAGGAGAAATAGTTATCTCCATTTCAAACGCAACAAAACGCGATTGTTTTGAAGTTTCCAAACTTCGAAATAAAATTTTTTTCTTTTTGAGATTCTTTCCGCATAGTATGCTTTTCTAAGGCTATCAAAGAGGAAAAATGAAAGAGAACTAGTTATCTCAAAAAAGAACGGAAAAAAAGTAATTCTAATGAAGTTTCCCACCATCGAAATAAGTGTTTTCTTTTCGCGAATCTTTCTTCATTTTATGGTTGTCTAAGGCTATCTATCTAGAATAATGAAGGAGAAATAGTTATCTCCATATGAAACGCAACAAACGCGATTATTTTGAAGTTTCCAAACTTCGAAATTTTTTTTTTTTTTTCGAGATTCTTTCCGCATAAAATGCTTTTCTAAGGCTATCAAAGTGGAAAAATGAAAGAGAACCAGTTATCTAAAATAAGAACGGAAAAAAAAGTGATTCTAATGAAGTTTCCAACCATCGAAATAAATGTTTTCTTTTCGCGAATCTTTCTTCATTTTATGGTTTTCTAAGGCTATCTAACTAGAATAATGGACGAGAAATAGTTATCTCCATTAGAAACGCAACAAAACGCAGTTTTTCTTTTCGAGATTCTTTCCGCATAATAAGCTTTTCTAAGGCTATCAAAGTGGAAAAATGAAAGAGAACTAGTTATCTCAAATAAGAACGTAAAAAAAGTGATTATAATGAAGTTTACAACCTTCGAAATAAATGTTTTCCTTTCGCGAATCTTTCTTCATTTTATGGTTTTCTAAGGCTATCTAACTAGAATTCTGAAGGAGAAATAGTTATTTCCATATGAAACGCAACAAATCGGGATATCTTTGAAGTTTCCAAACTTCGAATAGTTTTTTTTTGTTTTCGAGATTCTTTGCTCAGAATATGCTTTTCTAAGGCTATCAAAGTAGAAAAATGAAGGAGAACCAGTTATCTCAAAAAAGAACAGAAAAAAAGTGATTCTAATGAAGTTTCCAACCATCGAAATAAATGTTTTGTTTTCGCCAATCTTTCTTCATTTTATGGTTGTCTAAGGCTATCTATCTAGAATAATGAAGGAGAAATAGTTATCTCCATTTGAAACGCAACAAAACATGATTATTTTGAAGTTTCCAAACTTCGAGAAAAAAATTTTTTCTTTTCGAGATTCTTTCCGCATAATATGCTTTTCTAAGGCTATCAAAGTGGAAAAATAAAAGAGAACCAGTTATCTCAAAAAAGAACGGAAAAAAAGTGATTCTAACGAAGTTTCCAAGCATCGAAATAAATGTTTTCTTTTCGCGAATCTTTCTTCATTTTATAGTTTTCTAAGTCTATCTAACTAGAAAAATAAAGGAGAAATAGTTATCTCCATTTCAAACGCAACAAAAACGCGATTGTTTTGAAGTTTCCAAACTTCGAAATAAAATTTTTTTCTTTTTGAGATTCTTTCCGCATAATATGCTTTTCTAAGGCTATCAAAGAGGAAAAATGAAAGAGAACTAGTTATCTCAAAAAAGAACGGAAAAAAAGTAATTCTAATGAAGTTTCCCACCATCGAAATAAGTGTTTTCTTTTCGCGAATCTTTCTTCATTTTATGGTTGTCTAAGGCTATCTATCTAGAATAATGAAGGAGAAATAGTTATCTCCATATGAAACGCAACAAACGCGATTATTTTGAAGTTTCCAAACTTCGAAATTTTTTTTTTTTTTTTCGAGATTCTTTCCGCATAAAATGCTTTTCTAAGGCTATCAAAGTGGAAAAATGAAAGAGAACCAGTTATCTAAAATAAGAACGGAAAAAAAAGTGATTCTAATGAAGTTTCCAACCATCGAAATAAATGTTTTCTTTTCGCGAATCTTTCTTCATTTTATGGTTTTCTAAGGCTATCTAACTAGAATAATGAACGAGAAATAGTTATCTCCATTAGAAACGCAACAAAACGCAGTTTTTCTTTTCGAGATTCTTTCCGCATAATAAGCTTTTCTAAGGCTATCAAAGTGGAAAAATGAAAGAGAACTAGTTATCTCAAATAAGAACGGAAAAAAAGTGATTATAATGAAGTTTACAACCTTCAAAATAAATGTTTTCCTTTCGCGAATCTTTCTTCATTTTATGGTTTTCTAAGGCTATCTAACTAGAATTCTGAAGGAGAAATAGTTATTTCCATATGAAACGCAACAAATCGGGATATCTTTGAAGTTTCCAAACTTCGAATAGTTTTTTTTTGTTTTCGAGATTCTTTGCTCAGAATATGCTTTTCTAAGGCTATCAAAGTAGAAAAATGAAGGAGAACCAGTTATCTCAAAAAAGAACGGAAAAAAAGTGATTCTAATGAAGTTTCCAACCATCGAAATAAATGTTTTGTTTTCGCCAATCTTTCTTCATTTTATGGTTGTCTAAGGCTATCTATCTAGAATAATGAAGGAGAAATAGTTATCTCCATTTGAAACGCAACAAAACATGATTATTTTGAAGTTTCCAAACTTCGAGAAAAAAATTTTTTCTTTTCGAGATTCTTTCCGCATAATATGCTTTTCTAAGGCTATCAAAGTGGAAAAATAAAAGAGAACCAGTTATCTCAAATAAGAACGAAAAAAAGTGATTCTAACGTAGTTTCCAACCATCGAAATAAATGTTTTCTTTTCGCGAATCTTTCTTCATTTTATGGTTTTCTAAGGCTATCTAACTAGAATAATGAAGCAGAAATAGTTATCTCCATTGGAAACGCAACAAAATGCGATTCTTTTGAAGTTTCCAAAATTCGAAAAAAAATTTTTTTCTTTTCGAGATTCTTTCCGCATAATATGCTTTTCTAAGGCTATCAAAGTAGGAAAATGAAAGAGAACCAGTTATCTCAAAAAAGAACGGAAAAAAAGTGATTTTAATGAAGTTTCCAACCATCGATATAAATGTTTTCTTTTCGCGAATCTTTCTTCATTTTATGGTTGTCTAAGGCTATCTATCTAGAATAATGAAGGAGAAATAGTTATCTCCATTTGAAACGCAACAAAACGCGATTCTTTTGAAGTTTGCAAACTTCGAATGAAAATTTTTTTCTTTTCGAGATTCTTTCCGCATAATAAGCTTTTCTAAGTCTATCAAAGTGGAAAAATGAAAGAGAACCAGTTATCTCAAATAAGAACGGAAAAAAAGAGATTCTAACGAAGTTTCCAACCATCGAAATAAATGTTTTCTTTTCGCGAATCTTTCTTCATTTTATGGTTTTCTAAGTCTATCTAACTAGAATAATAAAGGAGAAATAGTTATCTCCATTTGAAACGCAACTAAACGCGATTATCTTGAACTTTCCAAACTTCGAAAAAAATTTTTTTTCTTTTCGAGATTCTTTCCGCATAATATGCTTTTCTAAGGCTACCAAAGAGGAAAAATGAAAGAGAACCAGATATCTCAAATAAGAACGGAAAAAAAGTGATTATAAAGAAGTTTACAACCATCGAAATAAGTGTTTTCTTTTCGCGAATCTTTCTTCATTTTATGGTTGTCTAAGGCTATCTATTTAGAATAATTAAGGAGAAATAGTTATCTCCATTTGAAACGCAACAAAAGGCGATTGTTTTGAAGTTTCCAAACTTCGAAAAAAAATTTTTTTCTTTTCGAGATTCTTTCCGCATAATAAGCTTTTCTAAGGCTATCAAAGTGGAAAAATGAAAGAGAACCAGTTATCTCAAATCAGAACGAAAAAAAGTGAGTCTAACGATGTTTCCAACCATCTAATAAATGTTTTCTTTTCGCGAATCTTTCTTCATTTTATGGTTTTCTAAGGCTATCTAACTAGAATAATGAAGGAGATATAGTTATCTCCATATGAAACGCAACAAACGCGATTATTTTGAAGTTTCCAAACTTCGAAAAAAAAATTTTTTCTTTTCGAGATTCTTTCCACATAATATGCTTTTCTAAGGCTATCAAAGTAGAAAAATGAAAGAGAACCAGTTATCTCAAAAAAGAACGGAAAAAAAGTGATTCCAATGAAGTTTCCAACCATCGAAATAAGTGTTTTCTTTTCGCGAATCTTTCTTCATTTTATGGTTGTATAAGGCTATCTATCTAGAATAACCTAGAATAATGAAGGAGAAATAGTTATCTCCATTTAAACGCAACAAAACGCGATTGTTTTGAATTTTCCAAACTTCGAAAATTTTTTTTTCTTTTCGAGATATTTGAGCAGAATATGCTTTTCTAAGGCTATCAAAGTAGGAAAATGAAAGAGAACTGGTAATCTCAAATAAGAACGGAAAAAATGTTATTCTAATGAAGTATCCAACCATCGAAATAAATGTTTTCTTTTCGCAAATCTTTCTTCATTTTATGGTTGTCTAAGGCTATCTATCTAGAATAATCAAAGAGAAAGAGTTATCTCCATATGAAACGCAACAAAACGGGATATCCTTGAAGTTTCCAAACTTGGGAAAAAAAATTTTTTCTTTTCGAGATTCTTTCCGCATAATAAGCTTTTCTAAGGCTATCAAAGTGGAAAAATGAAAGAGAACCAGTTAATTCAAAAAAGAACGGAAAAAAAGTGATTCTAACGAAGTTTCCAACCATCGAAATAAATGTTTTCTTTTCGCGAATCTCTCTTCATTTTATGGTTTTCTAAGTCTATCTAACTAGAATAATAAAGGAGAAATAGTTATCTCCATTTGAAACGCAACAAAACGCGATTATTTTGAAGTTTCCAAACTTCGAAATAAAATTTTTTTTCTTTTCGAGATTCTTTCCGCATAATATGCTTTTCTAAGGCTATCAAAGTGGAAAAATGAAAGAGAACTAGTTATCTCAAATAAGAACGGAAAAAAAGTGATTTTAATGAAGTTTCCAACCATCCAAATAAATGTTTCCTTTTCGCGAATCTTTCTTCATTTTATGGTTTTCAAATTCTATCTAACTAGAAAAATGAAGGTGAAATAGTTATCTCCATTGGAAACGCAACAAAACGCGATTCTTTTGAAGTTTCCAACTTCGAAAATTTTTTTTTTCTTTTCGAGATTCTTTCCGCATAATATGCTTTTCTAAGGCTATCAAAGTAGAAAAATGAAAGAGAACCAGTTATCTCAAAAAAGAACGGAAAAAAAGTAATTCTAATGAAGTTTCCAACCATCGAAATAAATGTTTTCTTTTCGCAAATCTTTCTTCATTTTATGGTTGTCTAAGGCTATCTATCTAGAATAATCAAAGAGAAAGAGTTATCTCCATTTGAAACGCAACAAAACGCGATTCTTTTGAAGTTTGCAAACTTCGAAAGAAAATTTTTTTCTTTTCGAGATTCTTTCCGCATAATATGCTTTTCTAAGGCTATCAAAGTAGAAAAATGAAAGAGAACCAGTTATCTGAAAAAAGAACGGAAAAAAGTGATTCTAATGAAATTTCCAACCATCGAAATAAGTGTTTTCTTTTCGCGAATCTTTCTTCATTTTATGGTTTTCTAAGTCTATCTAACTAGAATAATGAAGGAGAAATAGTTATCTCCACTGGAAACGCAACAAAACGCGATTCTTTTGAAGTTTCCAAACTTCGAAAAAAACAATTTTTTTTCGAGATTCTTTCCGCATAATAAGGTTTTCTAAGGCTATCAAAGTGAAAAAATGAAAGAGAACTAGTTATCTCACATAAGAACGGAAAAAAGTGATTATAATGAAGTTTACAACCATCGAAATAAATGTTTTCTTTTCGCGAATCTTTCTTCATTTTATTTTTTTCTAAGGCTATCTAACTAGAATAATGAAGGAGAAATAGTTATTTCCATATGAAACGCAACAAAACGCGATTATTTTGAAGTTTCCAAACTTCGAAAAAAAATTTTTTTTTTCGAGATTCTTTCCGCATAATATGCATTTCTAAGGCTATCTAAGTGGAAAAATGAAAGAGAACCAGTTATCTCAAATAAGAACGGAAAAAATGTGATTCTAATGAAGTTTCCAACCATCGAAATAAATGTTTTCTTTTGGCGAATCTTTCTTCATTTTATGGTTTTCTAAGGCTATCTAACTAGAAAAATGAAGGAGAAATAGTTATCTCCATTGGAAACGCAACAAAACGTGATCCTTTTGAAGTTTCCAAACTTCGAAAGAAAAATTTTTTCTTTTCGAGATTCTTTCCGCATAATATGCTTTTCTAAGGCTATCAAAGTGGAAAACTGAAAGAGAACCAGTTATCTCAAATAAGAACGAAAAAAGTGATTCTAACGTAGTTTCCAACCATCGAAATAAAGGTTTTCTTTTCGCGTATATTTTTTCATTTTATGGTTTTCTAAGTCTATCTAACTAGAATAATGAAGGAGAAATAGTTATTTCCATATGAAACGCAACAAAACGGGATATTTTTGAAGTTTCCAAACTTCGAAAAAAAATTTTTTTTTCGAGATTCTTTGCGCAGAATATGCTTTTCTAAGGCTATCAAAGTAGAAAAATGAAAGAGAACTAGTCATCTCAAAAAAACAACGGAAAAAAAGTGATTCTAATGAAGTTTCCAACCATCGAAATAAGTGTATTCTTTTCGCGAATCTTTCTTCATTTTATGGTTGTCTAAGGCTATCTATCTAGAATAATGAAGGAGAAATAGTTATCTCCATTAGAAACGCAACATAACGCGATTCTTTTGAAGTTTGCAAACTTCGCAAGAAAATTTTTTTCTTTTGGAGATTCTTTCCGCATAATAAGCTTTTCTAAGGCTATCAAAGAGGAAAAATGAAACAGAACTAGTTATCTCAAATAAGAACGGAAAAAAAGTGATTTTAATGAATTTCACAACCATCGAAATAAATTTTATCTTTTCGCGAATCTTTCTTCATTTTATGGTTTTCCAAAGCTATCTAACTAGAATAATGAAGGAGAAATAGTTATTTCCATATGAAACGCAACAAAACGGGATATCTTTGAAGTTTCCAAACTTCGAAAAAAATTTTTTTCTTTTCGACATTCTTTCCGCATAATAAGCTATTCTAAGGCTATCAAAGCGGAAAAATGAAAGAGAACCAGTTATCTCAGATAAGAACGGAAAAAAAGTGATTCTAACGAAGTTTCCAACCATCGAAATAAATGTTTTCTTTTCGCGAATCTTTCTTCATTTTATGGTTTTCTAAGTCTGTCTAACTAGAATAATAAAGGAGAATTAGTTATCTCCATTTGAAACGCAACAAAACGCGATTCTTTTGAAGTTTGCAAACTTCGAAAGAAAATTTTTTTCTTTTCGAGATTCTTTCCGCATAATAAGCTTTTCTAAGGCTATCAAAGTGGAAAAATGAAAGAGAACCAGTTATCTCAAATAAGAACGGAAAAAAAGTGATTCTAACGAAGTTTCCAACCATCGAAATAAATGTTTTCTTTTCGCGAATCTTTCTTCTTTTTATGGTTGTCTAAGGCTATCTATCTAGAATAATGAAGGAGAAATAGTTATCTCCAATGGAAACGCAACAAAACGCGATTATTTGAAGTTTCCAAACTTCGAAAAAAAAAAAATTTTCTTTTCGAGATTCTTTCCGCATAATATGCTTTTCTAAGGCTATCAAAATAGAAAAATGAAAGAGAACCAGTGATCTCAAAAAAGAACGGAAAAAAAGTGATTCTAATGAAGTTTCCAACCATCGAAATAAGTGTTTTCTTTTCGCGAATCTTTCTTCATTTTATGGTTGTCTAAGGCTACCTAACTAGAATAATGAAGGAGAAATAGTTATCTCCATATGAAACGCAACAAAACGCGATTATTTTGAAGTTTCCAAACTTCGAAAAAAAATTTTTTTTTTTCGAGATTCTTTCCGCATAATATGCATTTCTAAGGCTTTCTAAGTGGAAAAATGAAAGAGAACCAGTTATCTCAAATAAGAACGGAAAAAAAGTGATTCTAATGAAGTTTCCAACCATCGAAATAAATGTTTTCTTTTGGCGAATCTTGCTTCATTTTATGGTTTTCTAAGGCTATCTAACTAGAAAAATGAAGGAGAAATAGTTATCTCCGTTGGAAACGGAACAAAACGTGATTCTTTTGAAGTTTCCAAACTTCGAAAGAAAAATTTTTTCTTTTCGAGATTCTTTCCGCATAATATGCTTTTCTAAGGCTATCAAAGTAGAAAAATGAAAGAGTACCAGTTATCTCAAAAAAGAACGGAAAAAAGTGATTCTAATGAAGTTTCCAACCATCGAAATAAGTATTTTTTTCGCGAATGTTTCTTCATGTTATGGTTTTCCAAGGCTATCTAACTAGAATAATGAAGGAGAAATAGTTATCTCCATTGGAAACGCAACAAAACGAGATTCTTTTGAAGTTTCCAAACTTCGAAAAAAATTTTTTTTTGTTTTCGAGATTCTTTCCGCATAATATGCTTTTCTAAGGCTATCAAAGTAGAAAAATGAAAGAGAACCAGTTATCTCAAAAAAGAACGTAAAATAAGTGATTCTAATGAAGTTTCCAACCATCGAAATAAATGTTTTCTTTTCGCGAATCTTTCTTCATTTTATGGTTGTCTAAGGCTATCTATCTAGAATAATGAACGAGAAATAGTTATCTCCATTTGAAACGCAACAAAACGCGATTCCTTTGAACTTTGCAAACTTCGAAAGAAAATTTTTTTCTTTTCGAGATTCTTTCCGCATAATAAGCTTTTCTAAGGCTATCAAAGTGAAAAAATGAAAGAGAACCAGTTATCTCAAATAGGAACGGAAAAAATGTGATTCTAACGATGTTTCCAACCATCGAAATAAATGTTTTCTTTTCGCTAATCTTTCTTCATTTTATGGTTGTCTAAGGCTATCTATCTAGAATAATGAAGGAGAAATAGTTATCTCCATATGAAACGCAACAAACGCGATTATTTTGAAGTTTCCAAACTTCGAAATTTTTTTTTTTTTTCGAGATTCTTTCCGCATAAAATGCTTTTCTAAGGCTATCAAAGTGGAAAAATGAAAGAGAACCAGTTATCTCAAATAAGAACGGAAAAAAAAGTGATTCTAATGAAGTTTCCAACCATCGAAATAAATGTTTTCTTTTCGCGAATCTTTCTTCATTTTATGGTTTTCTAAGGCTATCTAACTAGAATAATGAAGGAGAAATAGTTATCTCCATTAGAAACGCAACAAAACGCAGTTTTTCTTTTCGAGATTCTTTCCGCATAATAAGCTTTTCTAAGGCTATCAAAGTGGAAAAATGAAAGAGAACTAGTTATCTCAAATAAGAACGGAAAAAAAGTGATTATAATGAAGTTTACAACCTTCGAAATAAATGTTTTCCTTTCGCGAATCTTTCTTCATTTTATGGTTTTCTAAGGCTATCTAACTAGAATTCTGAAGGAGAAATAGTTATTTCCATATGAAACGCAACAAATCGGGATATCTTTGAAGTTTCCAAACTTCGAATAGTTTTTTTTTTGTTTTCGAGATTCTTTGCTCAGAATATGCTTTTCCAAGGCTATCCAAGTAGAAAAATGAAGGAGAACCAGTTATCTCAAAAAAGAACGGAAAAAAAGTGATTTTAATGAAGTTTCCAACCATCGAAATAAATGTTTTCTTTTCGCGAATCTTTCTTCATTTTATGGTTTTCTAAGGCTATCTAACTAGAATAATGAAGCAGAAATAGTTATCTCCATTGGAAACGCAACAAAATGCGATTCTTTTGAAGTTTCCAAACTTCGAAAAAATTTTTTTTCTTTTCGAGATTCTTTCCGCATAATATGGTTTTCTAAGGCTATCAAAGTAGGAAAATGAAAGAGAACCAGTTATCTCAAAAAAGAACGGAAAAAAAGTGATTTTAATGAAGTTTCCAACCATCGATATAAATGTTTTCTTTTCGCGAATCTTTCTTCATTTTATGGTTGTCTAAGGCTATCTATCTAGAATAATGAAGGAGAAATAGTTATCTCCATTTGAAACGCAACAAAACGCGATTCTTTTGAAGTTTGCAAACTTCGAATGAAAATTTTTTTCTTTTCGAGATTCTTTCCGCATAATAAGCTTTTCTAAGGCTATCAAAGTGGAAAAATGAAAGAGAACCAGTTATCTCAAATAAGAACGGAAAAAAAGAGATTCTAACGAAGTTTCCAACCATGGAAATAAATGTTTTCTTTTCGCGAATCTTTCTTCATTTTATGGTTTTCTAAGTCTATCTAACTAGAATAATAAAGGAGAAATAGTTATCTCCATTTGAAACGCAACTAAACGCGATTATCTTGAACTTTCAAAACTTCGAAAAAAATTTTTTTTCTTTTCGAGATTCTTTCCGCATAATATGCTTTTCTAAGGCTATCAAAGAGGAAAAATGAAAGAGAACCAGATATCTCAAATAAGAACGGAAAAAAAGTGATTATAATGAAGTTTACAACCATCGAAATAAGTGTTTTCTTTTCGCGAATCTTTCTTCATTTTATGGTTGTCTAAGGCTATCTATTTAGAATAATTAAGGAGAAATAGTTATCTCCATTTGAAACGCAACAAAAGGCGATTGTTTTGAAGTTTCCAAACTTCGAAAAAAATTTTTTTTCTTTTCGAGATTCTTTCCGCATAATAAGCTTTTCTAAGGCTATCAAAGTGGAAAAATGAAAGAGAACCAGTTATCTCAAATCAGAACGAAAAAAAGTGAGTCTAACGAAGTTTCCAACCATCTAATAAATGTTTTCTTTTCGCGATTCTTTCTTCATTTTATGGTTTTCTAAGGCTATCTAACTAGAATAATGAAGGAGATATAGTTATCTCCATATGAAACGCAACAAACGCGATTATTTTGAAGTTTCCAAACTTCAAAAAAAAAATTTTTTCTTTTCGAGATTCTTTCCACATAATATGCTTTTCTAAGGCTATCAAAGTAGAAAAATGAAAGAGAACCAGTTATCTCAAAAAAGAACGGAAAAAAAGTGATTCCAATGAAGTTTCCAACCATCGAAATAAGTGTTTTCTTTTCGCGAATCTTTCTTCATTTTATGGTTGTATAAGGCTATCTATCTAGAATAACCTAGAATCATGAAGGAGAAATAGTTATCTCCATTTAAACGCAACAAAACGCGATTGTTTTGAATTTTCCAAACTTCGAAAAAAAATTTTTTTCTTTTCGAGATTCTTTGAGCAGAATATGCTTTTCTAAGGCTATCAAAGTAGGAAAATGAAAGAGAACTAGTAATCTCAAATAAGAACGGAAAAAATGTTATTCTAATGAAGTTTCCAACCGTCGAAATAAATGTTTTCTTTTCGCGAATCTTTCTTCATTTTATGATTTTCTAAGGCTATCTAACTAGAATAATGAAGGAGAAATAGTTATCTCCAATGGAAACGCCACAAACTTCGATTCTTTTGAAGTTCCAAACTTCGAAAAAAAATGTTTTTCTTTTCGAGATTCTCTCCGCATAATATGCTTTTCTAAGGCTATCAAAGTATTAAAATGAAAGAGAACCAGTTATCTCAAAAAAGAACGGAAAATAAGTGATTCTAATGAAGTTTCCAACCATCGAAATAAGTGTTTTCTTTTCGCGAATCTCTCTTCATTTTATGGTTTTCTAAGTCTATCTAACTAGAATAATAAAGGAGAAATAGTTATCTCCATTTGAAACGCAACAAAACGCGATTATTTTGAAGTTTCCAAACTTCGAAATAAAATTTTTTTTCTTTTCGAGATTCTTTCCGCATAATATGCTTTTCTAAGGCTATCAAAGTGGAAAAATGAAAGAGAACTAGTTATCTCAAATAAGAACGGAAAAAAAGTGATTCTAATGAAGTTTCCAACCATCGAAATAAATGTTTTCTTTTGGCGAATCTTTCTTCATTTTATGGTTTTCTAAGGCTATCTAACTAGAAAAATGAAGGAGAAATAGTTATCTCCATTGGAAACGCAACAAAACGTGATCCTTTTGAAGTTTCCAAACTTCGAAAGAAAAATGTTTTCTTTTCGAGATTCTTTCCGCATAATATTCTTTTCTATGGCTATCAAAGTAGAAAAATGAAAGAGAACCAGTTATCTCAAAAAAGAACGGAAAAAAAGTGATTCTAATGAAGTTTCCAACCATCGAAATAAGTGTTTTTTTCGCGAATGTTTCTTCATGTTATGGTTTTCCAAGGCTATCTAACTAGAATAATGAAGGAGAAATAGTTATCTGCATTTGAAACGCAACAAAACGCGATTCCTTTGAAGTTTCCAAACTTCGAAAAAAAAATTTTTTCTTTTGGAGATTCTTTCCGCATAAGAAGCTTTTCTAAGGCTATCAAAGTGGAAAAATGAAAGAGAACCAGTTATCTCAAATAAGAACGAAAAAAGTGATTCTAACGAAGTTTCCAACCATCGGAATAAATGTTTTCTTTTCGCGTATCTTTCTTCATTTTATGGTTTTCTAAGGCTATCTAACTAGAATAAAGAAGGAGAAATAGTTATTTCCATTAGAAACGCAACATAACGCGATTATTTTGAAGTTTCCAAACTTGGAAAAAAATTTTTTCTTTTCCAGATTCTTTCCGCATAATAAGCTTTTCTAAGGCTATCAAAGTGGAAAAATGAAACAGAACTAGTTATCTCAAATAATAACGGAAAAAAAGTGATTATAATGAAGTTCACAACCATCGAAATAAATGATATCTTCTCGTGAATCTTTCTTCATTTTATGGTTTTCCAAGGCTATCTAACTAGAATAATAAAGGAGAAATAGTTATCTCCATTTCAAACGCAACAAAACGCGATTATTTTGAAGTTTCCAAACTTCGAAATAAAATTTTTTTCTTTTTGAGATTCTTTCCGCATAATATGCTTTTCTAAGGCTATCAAAATAGAAAAATGAAAGAGAACCAGTTATCTCAAAAAAGAACGGAAAAAAAGTGATTCTAATGAAGTTTCCAACCATCGAAATAAGTGTTTTCTTTTCGCGAATCTTTCTTCATTTTATGGTTGTCTAAGGCTACCTAACTAGAATAATGAAGGAGAAATAGTTATCTCCATATGAAACGCAACAAAACGCGATTATTTTGAAGTTTCCAAACTTCGAAAAAAAATTTTTTTTTTTCGAGATTCTTTCCGCATAATATGCATTTCTAAGGCTTTCTAAGTGGAAAAATGAAAGAGAACCAGTTATCTCAAATAAGAACGGAAAAAAAGTGATTCTAATGAAGTTTCCAACCATCGAAATAAATGTTTTCTTTTGGCGAATCTTGCTTCATTTTATGGTTTTCTAAGGCTATCTAACTAGAAAAATGAAGGAGAAATAGTTATCTCCATTGGAAACGGAACAAAACGTGATTCTTTTGAAGTTTCCAAACTTCGAAAGAAAAATTTTTTCTTTTCGAGATTCTTTCCGCATAATATGCTTTTCTAAGGCTATCAAAGTAGAAAAATGAAAGAGTACCAGTTATCTCAAAAAAGAACGGAAAAAAGTGATTCTAATGAAGTTTCCAACCATCGAAATAAGTATTTTTTTCGCGAATGTTTCTTCATGTTATGGTTTTCCAAGGCTATCTAACTAGAATAATGAAGGAGAAATAGTTATCTCCATTGGAAACGCAACAAAACGAGATTCTTTTGAAGTTTCCAAACTTCGAAAAAAATTTTTTTTTGTTTTCGAGATTCTTTCCGCATAATATGCTTTTCTAAGGCTATCAAAGTAGAAAAATGAAAGAGAACCAGTTATCTCAAAAAAGAACGTAAAATAAGTGATTCTAATGAAGTTTCCAACCATCGAAATAAATGTTTTCTTTTCGCGAATCTTTCTTCATTTTATGGTTGTCTAAGGCTATCTATCTAGAATAATGAACGAGAAATAGTTATCTCCATTTGAAACGCAACAAAACGCGATTCCTTTGAACTTTGCAAACTTCGAAAGAAAATTTTTTTCTTTTCGAGATTCTTTCCGCATAATAAGCTTTTCTAAGGCTATCAAAGTGAAAAAATGAAAGAGAACCAGTTATCTCAAATAGGAACGGAAAAAATGTGATTCTAACGATGTTTCCAACCATCGAAATAAATGTTTTCTTTTCGCGAATCTTTCTTCATTTTATGGTTGTCTAAGGCTATCTATCTAGAATAATGAAGGAGAAATAGTTATCTCCATATGAAACGCAACAAACGCGATTATTTTGAAGTTTCCAAACTTCGAAATTTTTTTTTTTTTCGAGATTCTTTCCGCATAAAATGCTTTTCTAAGGCTATCAAAGTGGAAAAATGAAAGAGAACCAGTTATCTCAAATAAGAACGGAAAAAAAAGTGATTCTAATGAAGTTTCCAACCATCGAAATAAATGTTTTCTTTTCGCCAATCTTTCTTCATTTTATGGTTTTCTAAGGCTATCTAACTAGAATAATGAAGGAGAAATAGTTATCTCCATTAGAAACGCAACAAAACGCAGTTTTTCTTTTCGAGATTCTTTCCGCATAATAAGCTTTTCTAAGGCTATCAAAGTGGAAAAATGAAAGAGAACTAGTTATCTCAAATAAGAACGGAAAAAAAGTGATTATAATGAAGTTTACAACCTTCGAAATAAATGTTTTCCTTTCGCGAATCTTTCTTCATTTTATGGTTTTCTAAGGCTATCTAACTAGAATTCTGAAGGAGAAATAGTTATTTCCATATGAAACGCAACAAATCGGGATATCTTTGAAGTTTCCAAACTTCGAATAGTTTTTTTTTTGTTTTCGAGATTCTTTGCTCAGAATATGCTTTTCCAAGGCTATCCAAGTAGAAAAATGAAGGAGAACCAGTTATCTCAAAAAAGAACGGAAAAAAAGTGATTTTAATGAAGTTTCCAACCATCGAAATAAATGTTTTCTTTTCGCGAATCTTTCTTCATTTTATGGTTTTCTAAGGCTATCTAACTAGAATAATGAAGCAGAAATAGTTATCTCCATTGGAAACGCAACAAAATGCGATTCTTTTGAAGTTTCCAAACTTCGAAAAAATTTTTTTTCTTTTCGAGATTCTTTCCGCATAATATGGTTTTCTAAGGCTATCAAAGTAGGAAAATGAAAGAGAACCAGTTATCTCAAAAAAGAACGGAAAAAAAGTGATTTTAATGAAGTTTCCAACCATCGATATAAATGTTTTCTTTTCGCGAATCTTTCTTCATTTTATGGTTGTCTAAGGCTATCTATCTAGAATAATGAAGGAGAAATAGTTATCTCCATTTGAAACGCAACAAAACGCGATTCTTTTGAAGTTTGCAAACTTCGAATGAAAATTTTTTTCTTTTCGAGATTCTTTCCGCATAATAAACTTTTCTAAGGCTATCAAAGTGGAAAAATGAAAGAGAACCAGTTATCTCAAATAAGAACGGAAAAAAAGAGATTCTAACGAAGTTTCCAACCATGGAAATAAATGTTTTCTTTTCGCGAATGTTTCTTCATTTTATGGTTTTCTAAGTCTATCTAACTAGAATAATAAAGGAGAAATAGTTATCTCCATTTGAAACGCAACTAAACGCGATTATCTTGAACTTTCAAAACTTCGAAAAAAATTTTTTTTCTTTTCGAGATTCTTTCCGCATAATATGCTTTTCTAAGGCTATCAAAGAGGAAAAATGAAAGAGAACCAGATATCTCAAATAAGAACGGAAAAAAAGTGATTATAATGAAGTTTACAACCATCGAAATAAGTGTTTTCTTTTCGCGAATCTTTCTTCATTTTATGGTTGTCTAAGGCTATCTATTTAGAATAATTAAGGAGAAATAGTTATCTCCATTTGAAACGCAACAAAAGGCGATTGTTTTGAAGTTTCCAAACTTCGAAAAAAATTTTTTTTCTTTTCGAGATTCTTTCCGCATAATAAGCTTTTCTAAGGCTATCAAAGTGGAAAAATGAAAGAGAACCAGTTATCTCAAATCAGAACGAAAAAAAGTGAGTCTAACGAAGTTTCCAACCATCTAATAAATGTTTTCTTTTCGCGATTCTTTCTTCATTTTATGGTTTTCTAAGGCTATCTAACTAGAATAATGAAGGAGATATAGTTATCTCCATATGAAACGCAACAAACGCGATTATTTTGAAGTTTCCAAACTTCAAAAAAAAAATTTTTTCTTTTCGAGATTCTTTCCACATAATATGCTTTTCTAAGGCTATCAAAGTAGAAAAATGAAAGAGAACCAGTTATCTCAAAAAAGAACGGAAAAAAAGTGATTCCAATGAAGTTTCCAACCATCGAAATAAGTGTTTTCTTTTCGCGAATCTTTCTTCATTTTATGGTTGTATAAGGCTATCTATCTAGAATAACCTAGAATCATGAAGGAGAAATAGTTATCTCCATTTAAACGCAACAAAACGCGATTGTTTTGAATTTTCCAAACTTCGAAAAAAAATTTTTTTCTTTTCGAGATTCTTTGAGCAGAATATGCTTTTCTAAGGCTATCAAAGTAGGAAAATGAAAGAGAACTAGTAATCTCAAATAAGAACGGAAAAAATGTTATTCTAATGAAGTTTCCAACCGTCGAAATAAATGTTTTCTTTTCGCGAATCTTTCTTCATTTTATGATTTTCTAAGGCTATCTAACTAGAATAATGAAGGAGAAATAGTTATCTCCAATGGAAACGCCACAAACTTCGATTCTTTTGAAGTTCCAAACTTCGAAAAAAAATGTTTTTCTTTTCGAGATTCTCTCCGCATAATATGCTTTTCTAAGGCTATCAAAGTATTAAAATGAAAGAGAACCAGTTATCTCAAAAAAGAACGGAAAATAAGTGATTCTAATGAAGTTTCCAACCATCGAAATAAGTGTTTTCTTTTCGCGAATCTCTCTTCATTTTATGGTTTTCTAAGTCTATCTAACTAGAATAATAAAGGAGAAATAGTTATCTCCATTTGAAACGCAACAAAACGCGATTATTTTGAAGTTTCCAAACTTCGAAATAAAATTTTTTTTCTTTTCGAGATTCTTTCCGCATAATATGCTTTTCTAAGGCTATCAAAGTGGAAAAATGAAAGAGAACTAGTTATCTCAAATAAGAACGGAAAAAAAGTGATTCTAATGAAGTTTCCAACCATCGAAATAAATGTTTTCTTTTGGCGAATCTTTCTTCATTTTATGGTTTTCTAAGGCTATCTAACTAGAAAAATGAAGGAGAAATAGTTATCTCCATTGGAAACGCAACAAAACGTGATCCTTTTGAAGTTTCCAAACTTCGAAAGAAAAATGTTTTCTTTTCGAGATTCTTTCCGCATAATATTCTTTTCTAAGGCTATCAAAGTAGAAAAATGAAAGAGAACCAGTTATCTCAAAAAAGAACGGAAAAAAAGTGATTCTAATGAAGTTTCCAACCATCGAAATAAGTGTTTTTTTCGCGAATGTTTCTTCATGTTATGGTTTTCCAAGGCTATCTAACTAGAATAATGAAGGAGAAATAGTTATCTGCATTTGAAACGCAACAAAACGCGATTCCTTTGAAGTTTCCAAACTTCGAAAAAAAAATTTTTTCTTTTGGAGATTCTTTCCGCATAAGAAGCTTTTCTAAGGCTATCAAAGTGGAAAAATGAAAGAGAACCAGTTATCTCAAATAAGAACGAAAAAAGTGATTCTAACGAAGTTTCCAACCATCGGAATAAATGTTTTCTTTTCGCGTATCTTTCTTCATTTTATGGTTTTCTAAGGCTATCTAACTAGAATAAAGAAGGAGAAATAGTTATTTCCATTAGAAACGCAACATAACGCGATTATTTTGAAGTTTCCAAACTTGGAAAAAAATTTTTTCTTTTCCAGATTCTTTCCGCATAATAAGCTTTTCTAAGGCTATCAAAGTGGAAAAATGAAACAGAACTAGTTATCTCAAATAAGAACGGAAAAAAAGTGATTATAATGAAGTTCACAACCATCGAAATAAATGATATCTTCTCGTGAATCTTTCTTCATTTTATGGTTTTCCAAGGCTATCTAACTAGAATAATAAAGGAGAAATAGTTATCTCCATTTCAAACGCAACAAAACGCGATTATTTTGAAGTTTCCAAACTTCGAAATAAAATTTTTTTCTTTTTGAGATTCTTTCCGCATAATATGCTTTTCTAAGGCTATCAAAGAGGAAAAATGAAAGAGAACTAGTTATCTCAAAAAAGAACGGAAAAAAAGTAATTCTAATGAAGTTTCCCACCATCGAAATAAGTGTTTTCTTTTCGCGAATCTTTCTTCATTTTATGGTTGTCTAAGGCTATCTATCTAGAATAATGAAGGAGAAATAGTTATCTCCATATGAAACGCAACAAACGCGATTATTTTGAAGTTTCCAAACTTCGAAACTTTTTTTCTTTTTTTTTCGAGATTCTTTCCGCATAAAATGCTTTTCTAAGGCTATCAAAGTGGAAAAATGAAAGAGAACCAGTTATCTCAAATAAGAACGGAAAAAAAAGAGATTCTAATGAAGTTTCCAACCATCTAAATAAATGTTTTCTTTTCGCGAATATTTCTTCATTTTATGGTTTTCCAAGGCTATCTAACTAGAATAATGAAGCAGAAATAGTTATTTCCATATGAAACGCAACAAAACGGGATAACTTTGAATTTTCCAAACTTCGAAAAAAAATTTTTTTCTTTTCGAGATTCTTTCCGCATAATAAGCTTTTCTAAGGCTATCAAAGTGGAAAAATGAAAGAGAACTAGTTATCTCAAGTAAGAACGGAAAAAAAGTGATTTTAATGAAGTTTCCAACCATCCAAATAAATGTTTTCTTTTCGCGAATCTCTCTTCATTTTATGGTTTTCTAAGTCTATCTAACTAGAATAATAAAGGAGAAATAGTTATCTCCATTTGAAACGCAACAAAACGCCATTATTTTGAAGTTTCCAAACTTCGAAATAAAATTTTTTTTCTTTTCGAGATTCTTTCCGCATAATATGCTTTTCTAAGGCTATCAAAGTGGAAAAATGAAAGAGAACTAGTTATCTCAAATAAGAACGGAAAAAAAGTGATTCTAATGAAGTTTCCAACCATCGAAATAAATGTTTTCTTTTCGCGAATCTTTCTTGATTTTATGGTTTTCTAAGGCTATCTAACCAGAAAAATGAAGGAGAAATAGTTATCTCTATTGGAAACGCAACAAAACGTGATCCTTTTGAAGTTTCCAAACTTCGAAAGAAAAATTTTTTCTTTTCGAGATTCTTTCCGCATAATATGCTTTTCTAAGGCTATCAAAGTAGAAAAATGAAAGAGAACCAGTTATCTCAAAAAAGAACGGAAAAAAAGTGATTCTAATGAAGTTTCCAACCATCGAAATAAGTGTTTTTTTCGCGAATGTTTCTTCATGTTATGGTTTTCCAAGGCTATCTAACTAGAATAATGAAGGAGAAATAGTTATCTCCATTGGAAACGCAACAAAACGAGATTCTTTTGAAGTTTCCAAACTTCGAAAAAACTTTTTTTTCTTTTCGAGATTCTTTCCGCATAAGAAGCTTTTCTAAGGCTATCAAAGTGGAAAACTGAAAGAGAACCAGTTATCTCAAATAAGAACGAAAAAAGTGATTCTAACGTAGTTTCCAACCATCGAAATAAAGGTTTTCTTTTCGCGTATATTTTTTCATTTTATGGCTTTCTAAGGCTATCTAACTAGAATAATGAAGGAGAAATAGTTATTTCCATATGAAACGCAACAAAACGGGATATCTGTAAAGTTTAGCAAAATTCGAAAAAAAATTTTTTTCTTTTCGAGATTCTTTCCGCATAATAAGCTATTCTAAGGCTATCAAAGTGGAAAAATGAAAGAGAACCAGTTATCTCAAATAAGAACGGAAAAAAAGTGATTCTAACGAAGTTTCCAACCATCGAAATAAATGTTTTCTTTTCGCGAATCTTTCTTCATTTTATGGTTTTCTAAGTCTGTCTAACTAGAATAATAAAGGAGAAATAGTTATCTCCATTTGAAACGCAACAAAACGCGATTCTTTTGAAGTTTGCAAACTTCGAAAGAAAATTTTTTTCTTTTCGAGATTCTTTCCGCATAATAAGCTTTTCTAAGGCTATCAAAGTGGAAAATGAAAGAGAACCAGTTATCTCAAATAAGAACGGAAAAAAAGTGATTCTAACGAAGTTTCCAACCATCGAAATAAATTCGCGAATCTTTCTTCATTTTATGGTTGTCTAAGGCTATCTATCTAGAATAATGAAGGAGAAATAGTTATCTCCATTTGAAACGCAACAAAACGCGATTATTTTGAAGTTTCCAAACTTCGAAATAAAATTTTTTTCTTTTCGAGATTCTTTCCGCATAATATGCTTTTCTAAGGCTATCAAAGTAGAAAAATGAAAGAGTACCAGTTATCTCAAAAAAGAACGGAAAAAAAGTGATTCTAATGAAGTTTCCAACCATCGAAATAAGTATTTTTTTCGCGAATGTTTCTTCATGTTATGGTTTTCCAAGGCTATCTAACTAGAATAATGAAGGAGAAATAGTTATCTCCATTGGAAACGCAACAAAACGAGATTCTTTTGAAGTTTCCAAACTTCGAAAAATTTTTTTTTTTGTTTTCGAGATTCTTTCCGCATAATATGCTTTTCTAAGGCTATCAAAGTAGAAAAATGAAAGAGAACCAGTTATCTCAAAAAAGAACGGAAAATAAGTGATTCTAATGAAGTTTCCAACCATCGAAATAAATGTTTTCTTTTCGCGAATCTTTCTTCATTTTATGGTTGTCTAAGGCTATCTATCTAGAATAATGAACGAGAAATAGTTATCTCCATTTGAAACGCAACAAAACGCGATTCCTTTGAACTTTGCAAACTTCGAAGGAAAATTTTTTTCTTTTCGAGATTCTTTCCGCATAATAAGCTTTTCTAAGGCTATCAAAGTGAAAAAATGAAAGAGAACCAGTTATCTCAAATAAGAACGGAAAAAATGTGATTCTAACGAAGTTTCCAACCATCGAAATAAATGTTTTCTTTTCGCGAATCTTTCTTCATTTTATGGTTTTCTAAGTCTATCTAACTAGAATAATAAAGGAGACATAGTTATCTGCATTTGAAACGCAACAAAACGCGAATATTTTGAAGTTTCCAAACTTCGAAATAAAATTTTTTTCTTATCGAGATTCTTTCCGCATAATATGCTTTTCTAAGGCTATCAAAGAGGATAAATGAAAGAGAACCAGTTATCTCAAAAAAGAACGGAAAAAAAGTGATTCTAAAGAAGTTTCCAACCATCGAAATAAGTGTTTTCTTTTCGCGAATCTTTCTTCATTTTATGGTTGTCTAAGGCTACCTAACTAGAATAATGAAGGAGAAATAGTTATCTCCATATGAAACGCAACAAAACGCGATTATTTTGAAGTTTGCAAACTTCGAAAAAATTTTTTTTCTTTTCGAGATTCTTTCCGCATAATAAGCTTTTCTAAGGCTATCAAAGTGGAAAAATGAAAGAGAACCAGTTATCTCAAATAAGAACGGAAAAAAAGTGATTCTAACGAAGTTTCCAACCATGGAAATAAATGTTTTCTTTTCGCGAATCTTTCTTCATTTTATGGTTTTCTAAGGCTATCTAACTAGAATAATAAAGGAGAAATAGTTATTTCCATATGAAACGCAACAAAACGGGATAACTTTGAAGTTTCCAAACTTCGAAAAAATTTTTTTTTCTTTTCGAGATTCTTTCCGCATAATATGCTTTTCTAAGGCAATCAAAGTAGAAAAATGAAAGAGAACCAGTTATCTGAAAAAAGAACGGAAAAAAGTGATTCTAATGAAGTTTCCAACCATGGAAATAAGTGTTTTCTTTTCGCGAATCTTTCTTCATTTTATGGTTTTCTAAGTCTATCTAACTAGAATAATGAATGAGAAATAGTTATCTCCATTGGAAACGCAACAAAACGCGATTTTTTTGAAGTTTCCAAACTTCGAAAAGAAATTTTTTTCTTTTCGAGATTCTTTCCGCATAATATGCTTTTCTAAGGCTATCGAAATAGAAAAATGAAAGAGAACCAGTGATCTCAAAAAAGAACGGAAAAAAAGTGATTCTAATGAAGTTTCCAACCATCGAAATAAGTGTTTTCTTTTCGCGAATCTTTCTTCATTTTATGGTTGTCTAAGGCTATCTATCTAGAATAACGAAGGAGAAATAGTTATCTCCATTTGAAACGCAACAAAACGCGATTCTTTTGAAGTTTCCAAACTTCGAAAAAAAAAATTTTTTTTTCGAGATTCTTTCCGCATAATAAGGTTTTCTAAGGCTATCAATGTGGAAAAATGAAAGAGAACTAGTTATCTCAAATAAGAACGGAAAAAAAGTGATTCTAATGAAGTTTCCAACCATCGAAATAAGTGTTTTCTTTTCGCGAATCTTTCTTCATTTTATGGTTGTCTAAGGCTATCTATCTAGAATAAATAAGGAGAAATAGTTATCTCCATTTGAAACGCAACAAAACGCGATTATTTGAAGTTTCCAAACTTCGAAAAAAAAAATTTTTCTTTTCGAGATTCTTTCCGCATAATATGCTTTTCTAAGGCTATCAAAATAGAAAAATGAAAGAGAACCAGTGATCTCAAAAAAGAACGGAAAAAAAGTGATTCTAATGAAGTTTCCAACCATCGAAATAAGTGTTTTCTTTTCGCGAATCTTTCTTCATTTTATGGTTGTCTAAGGCTACCTAACTAGAATAATGAAGGAGAAATAGTTATCTCCATATGAAACGCAACAAAACGCGATTATTTTGAAGTTTCCAAACTTCGAAAAAAAATTTTTTTTTTTCGAGATTCTTTCCGCATAATATGCATTTCTAAGGCTTTCTAAGTGGAAAAATGAAAGAGAACCAGTTATCTCAAATAAGAACGGAAAAAAAGTGATTCTAATGAAGTTTCCAACCATCGAAATAAATGTTTTCTTTTGGCGAAACTTGCTTCATTTTATGGTTTTCTAAGGCTATCTAACTAGAAAAATGAAGGAGAAATAGTTATCTCCATTGGAAACGGAACAAAACGTGATTCTTTTGAAGTTTCCAAACTTCGAAAGAAAAATTTTTTCTTTTCGAGATTCTTTCCGCATAATATGCTTTTCTAAGGCTATCAAAGTAGAAAAATGAAAGAGTACCAGTTATCTCAAAAAAGAACGGAAAAAAGTGATTCTAATGAAATTTCCAACCATCGAAATAAGTATTTTTTTCGCGAATGTTTCTTCATGTTATGGTTTTCCAAGGCTATCTAACTAGAATAATGAAGGAGAAATGGTTATCTCCATTGGAAACGCAACAAAACGAGATTCTTTTGAAGTTTCCAAACTTCGAAAAAATTTTTTTTTTGTTTTCGAGATTCTTTCCGCATAATATGCTTTTCTAAGGCTATCAAAGTAGAAAAATGAAAGAGAACCAGTTATCTCAAAAAAGAACGTAAAATAAGTGATTCTAATGAAGTTTCCAACCATCGAAATAAATGTTTTCTTTTCGCGAATCTTTCTTCATTTTATGGTTGTCTAAGGCTATCTATCTAGAATAATGAACGAGAAATAGTTATCTCCATTTGAAACGCAACAAAACGCGATTCCTTTGAACTTTGCAAACTTCGAAAGAAAATTTTTTTCATTTCGAGATTCTTTCCGCATAATAAGCTTTTCTAAGGCTATCAAAGTGAAAAAATGAAAGAGAACCAGTTATCTCAAATAGGAACGGAAAAAATGTGATTCTAACGATGTTTCCAACCATCGAAATAAATGTTTTCTTTTCGCGAATCTTTCTTCATTTTATGGTTGTCTAAGGCTATCTATCTAGAATAATGAAGGAGAAATAGTTATCTCCATATGAAACGCAACAAACGCGATTATTTTGAAGTTTCCAAACTTCGAAATTTTTTTTTTTTTCGAGATTCTTTCCGCATAAAATGCTTTTCTAAGGCTATCAAAGTGGAAAAATGAAAGAGAACCAGTTATCTCAAATAAGAACGGAAAAAAAAGTGATTCTAATGAAGTTTCCAACCATCGAAATAAATGTTTTCTTTTCGCGAATCTTTCTTCATTTTATGGTTTTCTAAGGCTATCTAACTAGAATAATGAAGGAGAAATAGTTATCTCCATTAGAAACGCAACAAAACGCAGTTTTTCTTTTCGAGATTCTTTCCGCATAATAAGCTTTTCTAAGGCTATCAAAGTGGAAAAATGAAAGAGAACTAGTTATCTCAAATAAGAACGGAAAAAAAGTGATTATAATGAAGTTTACAACCTTCGAAATAAATGTTTTCCTTTCGCGAATCTTTCTTCATTTTATGGTTTTCTAAGGCTATCTAACTAGAATAATGAAGCAGAAATAGTTATCTCCATTGGAAACGCAACAAAATGCGATTCTTTTGAAGTTTCCAAACTTCGAAAAAAATTTTTTTTCTTTTCGAGATTCATTCCGCATAATATGCTTTTCTAAGGCTATCAAAGTAGGAAAATGAAAGAGAACCAGATATCTCAAATAAGAACGGAAAAAAAGTGATTATAATGAAGTTTACAACCATCGAAATAAGTGTTTTCTTTTCGCGAATCTTTCTTCATTTTATGGTTGTCTAAGGCTATCTATTTAGAATAATTAAGGAGAAATAGTTATCTCCATTTGAAACGCAACAAAAGGCGATTGTTTTGAAGTTTCCAAACTTCGAAAAAAATTTTTTTTCTTTTCGAGATTCTTTCCGCATAATAAGCTTTTCTAAGGTATCAAAGTGGAAAAATGAAAGAGAACCAGTTATCTCAAATAAGAACGGAAAAAAAGTGATTCTAACGAAGTTTCCAACCATCGAAATAAATGTTTTCTTTTCGCGAATCTTTCTTCTTTTTATGGTTGTCTAAGGCTATCTATCTAGAATAATGAAGGAGAAATAGTTATCTCCAATGGAAACGCAACAAAACGCGATTATTAGAAGTTTCCAAACTTCGAAAAAAAAAAAATTTTCTTTTCGAGATTCTTTCCGCATAATATGCTTTTCTAAGGCTATCAAAATAGAAAAATGAAAGAGAACCAGTGATCTCAAAAAAGAACGGAAAAAAAGTGATTCTAATGAAGTTTCCAACCATCGAAATAAGTGTTTTCTTTTCGCGAATCTTTCTTCATTTTATGGTTGTCTAAGGCTACCTAACTAGAATAATGAAGGAGAAATAGTTATCTCCATATGAAACGCAACAAAACGCGATTATTTTGAAGTTTCCAAACTTCGAAAAAAAATTTTTTTTTTTCGAGATTCTTTCCGCATAATATGCATTTCTAAGGCTTTCTAAGTGGAAAAATGAAAGAGAACCAGTTATCTCAAATAAGAACGGAAAAAAAGTGATTCTAATGAAGTTTCCAACCATCGAAATAAATGTTTTCTTTTGGCGAATCTTGCTTCATTTTATGGTTTTCTAAGGCTATCTAACTAGAAAAATGAAGGAGAAATAGTTATCTCCATTGGAAACGGAACAAAACGCGATTCCTTTGAACTTTGCAAACTTCGAAAGAAAATTTTTTTCTTTTCGAGATTCTTTCCGCATAATAAGCTTTTCTAAGGCTATCAAAGTGAAAAAATGAAAGAGAACCAGTTATCTCAAATAGGAACGGAAAAAATGTGATTCTAACGATGTTTCCAACCATCGAAATAAATGTTTTCTTTTCGCGAATCTTTCTTCATTTTATGGTTGTCTAAGGCTATCTATCTAGAATAATGAAGGAGAAATAGTTATCTCCATATGAAACGCAACAAACGCGATTATTTTGAAGTTTCCAAACTTCGAAATTTTTTTTTTTTTCGAGATTCTTTCCGCATAAAATGCTTTTCTAAGGCTATCAAAGTGGAAAAATGAAAGAGAACCAGTTATCTCAAATAAGAACGGAAAAAAAAGTGATTCTAATGAAGTTTCCAACCATCGAAATAAATGTTTTCTTTTCGCGAATCTTTCTTCATTTTATGGTTTTCTAAGGCTATCTAACTAGAATAATGAAGGAGAAATAGTTATCTCCATTAGAAACGCAACAAAACGCAGTTTTTCTTTTCGAGATTCTTTCCGCATAATAAGCTTTTCTAAGGCTATCAAAGTGGAAAAATGAAAGAGAACTAGTTATCTCAAATAAGAACGGAAAAAAAGTGATTATAATGAAGTTTACAACCTTCGAAATAAATGTTTTCCTTTCGCGAATCTTTCTTCATTTTATGGTTTTCTAAGGCTATCTAACTAGAATTCTGAAGGAGAAATAGTTATTTCCATATGAAACGCAACAAATCGGGATATCTTTGAAGTTTCCAAACTTCGAATAGTTTTTTTTTTGTTTTCGAGATTCTTTGCTCAGAATATGCTTTTCCAAGGCTATCCAAGTAGAAAAATGAAGGAGAACCAGTTATCTCAAAAAAGAACGGAAAAAAAGTGATTTTAATGAAGTTTCCAACCATCGAAATAAATGTTTTCTTTTCGCGAATCTTTCTTCATTTTATGGTTTTCTAAGGCTATCTAACTAGAATAATGAAGCAGAAATAGTTATCTCCATTGGAAACGCAACAAAATGCGATTCTTTTGAAGTTTCCAAACTTCGAAAAAAATTTTTTTTCTTTTCGAGATTCTTTCCGCATAATATGGTTTTCTAAGGCTATCAAAGTAGGAAAATGAAAGAGAACCAGTTATCTCAAAAAAGAACGGAAAAAAAGTGATTTTAATGAAGTTTCCAACCATCGATATAAATGTTTTCTTTTCGCGAATCTTTCTTCATTTTATGGTTGTCTAAGGCTATCTATCTAGAATAATGAAGGAGAAATAGTTATCTCCATTTGAAACGCAACAAAACGCGATTCTTTTGAAGTTTGCAAACTTCGAATGAAAATTTTTTTCTTTTCGATATTCTTTCCGCATAATAAGCTTTTCTAAGGCTATCAAAGTGGAAAAATGAAAGAGAACCAGTTATCTCAAATAAGAACGGAAAAAAAGAGATTCTAACGAAGTTTCCAACCATCGAAATAAATGTTTTCTTTTCGCGAATCTTTCTTCATTTTATGGTTTTCTAAGTCTATCTAACTAGAATAATAAAGGAGAAATAGTTATCTCCATTTGAAACGCAACTAAACGCGATTATCTTGAACTTTCCAAACTTCGAAAAAAATTTTTTTTCTTTTCGAGATTCTTTCCGCATAATATGCTTTTCTAAGGCTATCAAAGAGGAAAAATGAAAGAGAACCAGATATCTCAAATAAGAACGGAAAAAAGTGATTATAATGAAGTTTACAACCATCGAAATAAGTGTTTTCTTTTCGCGAATCTTTCTTCATTTTATGGTTGTCTAAGGCTATCTATTTAGAATAATTAAGGAGAAATAGTTATCTCCATTTGAAACGCAACAAAAGGCGATTGTTTTGAAGTTTCCAAACTTCGAAAAAAATTTTTTTTCTTTTCGAGATTCTTTCCGCATAATAAGCTTTTCTAAGGCTATCAAAGTGGAAAAATGAAAGAGAACCAGTTATCTCAAATCAGAACGAAAAAAAGTGAGTCTAACGAAGTTTCCAACCATCTAATAAATGTTTTCTTTTCGCGATTCTTTCTTCATTTTATGGTTTTCTAAGGCTATCTAACTAGAATAATGAAGGAGATATAGTTATCTCCATATGAAACGCAACAAACGCGATTATTTTGAAGTTTCCAAACTTCAAAAAAAAAATTTTTTCTTTTCGAGATTCTTTCCACATAATATGCTTTTCTAAGGCTATCAAAGTAGAAAAATGAAAGAGAACCAGTTATCTCAAAAAAGAACGGAAAAAAAGTGATTCCAATGAAGTTTCCAACCATCGAAATAAGTGTTTTCTTTTCGCGAATCTTTCTTCATTTTATGGTTGTATAAGGCTATCTATCTAGAATAACCTAGAATCATGAAGGAGAAATAGTTATCTCCATTTAAACGCAACAAAACGCGATTGTTTTGAATTTTCCAAACTTCGAAAAAAAATTTTTTTCTTTTCGAGATTCTTTGAGCAGAATATGCTTTTCTAAGGCTATCAAAGTAGGAAAATGAAAGAGAACTAGTAATCTCAAATAAGAACGGAAAAAATGTTATTCTAATGAAGTTTCCAACCGTCGAAATAAATGTTTTCTTTTCGCGAATCTTTCTTTATTTTATGATTTTCTAAGGCTATCTAACTAGAATAATGAAGGAGAAATAGTTATCTCCAATGGAAACGCCACAAACTTCGATTCTTTTGAAGTTCCAAACTTCGAAAAAAAATGTTTTTCTTTTCGAGATTCTCTCCGCATAATATGCTTTTCTAAGGCTATCAAAGTAGAAAAATGAAAGAGAACCAGTTATCTCAAAAAAGAACGGAAAATAAGTGATTCTAATGAAGTTTCCAACCATCGAAATAAGTGTTTTCTTTTCGCGAATCTCTCTTCATTTTATGGTTTTCTAAGTCTATCTAACTAGAATAATAAAGGAGAAATAGTTATCTCCATTTGAAACGCAACAAAACGCGATTATTTTGAAGTTTCCAAACTTCGAAATAAATTTTTTTTTCTTTTCGAGATTCTTTCCGCATAATATGCTTTTCTAAGGCTATCAAAGTGGAAAAATGAAAGAGAACTAGTTATCTCAAATAAGAACGGAAAAAAAGTGATTCTAATGAAGTTTCCAACCATCGAAATAAATGTTTTCTTTTGGCGAATCTTTCTTCATTTTATGGTTTTCTAAGGCTATCTAACTAGAAAAATGAAGGAGAAATAGTTATCTCCATTGGAAACGCAACAAAACGTGATCCTTTTGAAGTTTCCAAACTTCGAAAGAAAAATGTTTTCTTTTCGAGATTCTTTCCGCATAATATGCTTTTCTAAGGCTATCAAAGTAGAAAAATGAAAGAGAACCAGTTATCTCAAAAAAGAACGGAAAAAAAGTGATTCTAATGAAGTTTCCAACCATCGAAATAAGTGTTTTTTTCGCGAATGTTTCTTCATGTTATGGTTTTCCAAGGCTATCTAACTAGAATAATGAAGGAGAAATAGTTATCTGCATTTGAAACGCAACAAAACGCGATTCCTTTGAAGTTTCCAAACTTCGAAAAAAAAATTTTTTCTTTTGGAGATTCTTTCCGCATAAGAAGCTTTTCTAAGGCTATCAAAGTGGAAAAATGAAAGAGAACCAGTTATCTCAAATAAGAACGAAAAAAGTGATTCTAACGAAGTTTCCAACCATCGGAATAAATGTTTTCTTTTCGCGTATCTTTCTTCATTTTATGGTTTTCTAAGGCTATCTAACTAGAATAAAGAAGGAGAAATAGTTATTTCCATTAGAAACGCAACATAACGCGATTATTTTGAAGTTTCCAAACTTGGAAAAAAATTTTTTCTTTTCCAGATTCTTTCCGCATAATAAGCTTTTCTAAGGCTATCAAAGTGGAAAAATGAAACAGAACTAGTTATCTCAAATAAGAACGGAAAAAAGTGATTATAATGAAGTTCACAACCATCGAAATAAATGATATCTTCTCGTGAATCTTTCTTCATTTTATGGTTTTCCAAGGCTATCTAACTAGAATAATAAAGGAGAAATAGTTATCTCCATTTCAAACGCAACAAAACGCGATTATTTTGAAGTTTCCAAACTTCGAAATAAAATTTTTTTCTTTTTGAGATTCTTTCCGCATAATATGCTTTTCTAAGGCTATCAAAGAGGAAAAATGAAAGAGAACTAGTTATCTCAAAAAAGAACGGAAAAAAAGTAATTCTAATGAAGTTTCCCACCATCGAAATAAGTGTTTTCTTTTCGCGAATCTTTCTTCATTTTATGGTTGTCTAAGGCTATCTATCTAGAATAATGAAGGAGAAATAGTTATCTCCATATGAAACGCAACAAACGCGATTATTTTGAAGTTTCCAAACTTCGAAACTTTTTTTCTTTTTTTTTCGAGATTCTTTCCGCATAAAATGCTTTTCTAAGGCTATCAAAGTGGAAAAATGAAAGAGAACCAGTTATCTCAAATAAGAACGGAAAAAAAAGAGATTCTAATGAAGTTTCCAACCATCTAAATAAATGTTTTCTTTTCGCGAATATTTCTTCATTTTATGGTTTTCCAAGGCTATCTAACTAGAATAATGAAGCAGAAATAGTTATTTCCATATGAAACGCAACAAAACGGGATAACTTTGAATTTTCCAAACTTCGAAAAAAAATTTTTTTCTTTTCGAGATTCTTTCCGCATAATAAGCTTTTCTAAGGCTATCAAAGTGGAAAAATGAAAGAGAACTAGTTATCTCAAGTAAGAACGGAAAAAAAGTGATTTTAATGAAGTTTCCAACCATCCAAATAAATGTTTTCTTTTCGCGAATCTCTCTTCATTTTATGGTTTTCTAAGTCTATCTAACTAGAATAATAAAGGAGAAATAGTTATCTCCATTTGAAACGCAACAAAACGCCATTATTTTGAAGTTTCCAAACTTCGAAATAAAATTTTTTTTCTTTTCGAGATTCTTTCCGCATAATATGCTTTTCTAAGGCTATCAAAGTGGAAAAATGAAAGAGAACTAGTTATCTCAAATAAGAACGGAAAAAAAGTGATTCTAATGAAGTTTCCAACCATCGAAATAAATGTTTTCTTTTCGCGAATCTTTCTTGATTTTATGGTTTTCTAAGGCTATCTAACTAGAAAAATGAAGGAGAAATAGTTATCTCTATTGGAAACGCAACAAAACGTGATCCTTTTGAAGTTTCCAAACTTCGAAAGAAAAATTTTTTCTTTTCGAGATTCTTTCCGCATAATATGCTTTTCTAAGGCTATCAAAGTAGAAAAATGAAAGAGAACCAGTTATCTCAAAAAAGAACGGAAAAAAAGTGATTCTAATGAAGTTTCCAACCATCGAAATAAGTGTTTTTTTCGCGAATGTTTCTTCATGTTATGGTTTTCCAAGGCTATCTAACTAGAATAATGAAGGAGAAATAGTTATCTCCATTGGAAACGCAACAAAACGAGATTCTTTTGAAGTTTCCAAACTTCGAAAAAACTTTTTTTTCTTTTCGAGATTCTTTCCGCATAAGAAGCTTTTCTAAGGCTATCAAAGTGGAAAACTGAAAGAGAACCAGTTATCTCAAATAAGAACGAAAAAAGTGATTCTAACGTAGTTTCCAACCATCGAAATAAAGGTTTTCTTTTCGCGTATATTTTTTCATTTTATGGCTTTCTAAGGCTATCTAACTAGAATAATGAAGGAGAAATAGTTATTTCCATATGAAACGCAACAAAACGGGATATCTGTAAAGTTTCCAAACTTCGAAAAAAAATTTTTTTCTTTTCGAGATTCTTTCCGCATAATAAGCTATTCTAAGGCTATCAAAGTGGAAAAATGAAAGAGAACCAGTTATCTCAAATAAGAACGGAAAAAAAGTGATTCTAACGAAGTTTCCAACCATCGAAATAAATGTTTTCTTTTCGCGAATCTTTCTTCATTTTATGGTTTTCTAAGTCTGTCTAACTAGAATAATAAAGGAGAAATAGTTATCTCCATTTGAAACGCAACAAAACGCGATTCTTTTGAAGTTTGCAAACTTCGAAAGAAAATTTTTTTCTTTTCGAGATTCTTTCCGCATAATAAGCTTTTCTAAGGCTATCAAAGTGGAAAATGAAAGAGAACCAGTTATCTCAAATAAGAACGGAAAAAAAGTGATTCTAACGAAGTTTCCAACCATCGAAATAAATTCGCGAATCTTTCTTCATTTTATGGTTGTCTAAGGCTATCTATCTAGAATAATGAAGGAGAAATAGTTATCTCCATTTGAAACGCAACAAAACGCGATTATTTTGAAGTTTCCAAACTTCGAAATAAAATTTTTTTCTTTTCGAGATTCTTTCCGCATAATATGCTTTTCTAAGGCTATCAAAGTAGAAAAATGAAAGAGTACCAGTTATCTCAAAAAAGAACGGAAAAAAAGTGATTCTAATGAAGTTTCCAACCATCGAAACAAGTATTTTTTTCGCGAATGTTTCTTCATGTTATGGTTTTCCAAGGCTATCTAACTAGAATAATGAAGGAGAAATAGTTATCTCCATTGGAAACGCAACAAAACGAGATTCTTTTGAAGTTTCCAAACTTCGAAAAAATTTTTTTTTGTTTTCGAGATTCTTTCCGCATAATATGCTTTTCTAAGGCTATCAAAGTAGAAAAATGAAAGAGAACCAGTTATCTCAAAAAAGAACGGAAAATAAGTGATTCTAATGAAGTTTCCAACCATCGAAATAAATGTTTTCTTTTCGCGAATCTTTCTTCATTTTATGGTTGTCTAAGGCTATCTATCTAGAATAATGAAGGAGAAATAGTTATCTCCATATGAAACGCAACAAACGCGATTATTTTGAAGTTTCCAAACTTCGAAACTTTTTTTCTTTTTTTTTCGAGATTCTTTCCGCATAAAATGCTTTTCTAAGGCTATCAAAGTGGAAAAATGAAAGAGAACCAGTTATCTCAAATAAGAACGGAAAAAAAAGAGATTCTAATGAAGTTTCCAACCATCTAAATAAATGTTTTCTTTTCGCGAATATTTCTTCATTTTATGGTTTTCCAAGGCTATCTAACTAGAATAATGAAGCAGAAATAGTTATTTCCATATGAAACGCAACAAAACGGGATAACTTTGAATTTTCCAAACTTCGAAAAAAAATTTTTTTCTTTTCGAGATTCTTTCCGCATAATAAGCTTTTCTAAGGCTATCAAAGTGGAAAAATGAAAGAGAACTAGTTATCTCAAGTAAGAACGGAAAAAAAGTGATTTTAATGAAGTTTCCAACCATCCAAATAAATGTTTTCTTTTCGCGAATCTCTCTTCATTTTATGGTTTTCTAAGTCTATCTAACTAGAATAATAAAGGAGAAATAGTTATCTCCATTTGAAACGCAACAAAACGCCATTATTTTGAAGTTTCCAAACTTCGAAATAAAATTTTTTTTCTTTTCGAGATTCTTTCCGCATAATATGCTTTTCTAAGGCTATCAAAGTGGAAAAATGAAAGAGAACTAGTTATCTCAAATAAGAACGGAAAAAAAGTGATTCTAATGAAGTTTCCAACCATCGAAATAAATGTTTTCTTTTCGCGAATCTTTCTTGATTTTATGGTTTTCTAAGGCTATCTAACTAGAAAAATGAAGGAGAAATAGTTATCTCTATTGGAAACGCAACAAAACGTGATCCTTTTGAAGTTTCCAAACTTCGAAAGAAAAATTTTTTCTTTTCGAGATTCTTTCCGCATAATATGCTTTTCTAAGGCTATCAAAGTAGAAAAATGAAAGAGAACCAGTTATCTCAAAAAAGAACGGAAAAAAAGTGATTCTAATGAAGTTTCCAACCATCGAAATAAGTGTTTTTTTCGCGAATGTTTCTTCATGTTATGGTTTTCCAAGGCTATCTAACTAGAATAATGAAGGAGAAATAGTTATCTCCATTGGAAACGCAACAAAACGAGATTCTTTTGAAGTTTCCAAACTTCGAAAAAAATTTTTTTTCTTTTCGAGATTCTTTCCGCATAAGAAGCTTTTCTAAGGCTATCAAAGTGGAAAACTGAAAGAGAACCAGTTATCTCAAATAAGAACGAAAAAAGTGATTCTAACGTAGTTTCCAACCATCGAAATAAAGGTTTTCTTTTCGCGTATATTTTTTCATTTTATGGCTTTCTAAGGCTATCTAACTAGAATAATGAAGGAGAAATAGTTATTTCCATATGAAACGCAACAAAACGGGATATCTGTAAAGTTTCCAAACTTCGAAAAAAAATTTTTTTCTTTTCGAGATTCTTTCCGCATAATAAGCTATTCTAAGGCTATCAAAGTGGAAAAATGAAAGAGAACCAGTTATCTCAAATAAGAACGGAAAAAAAGTGATTCTAACGAAGTTTCCAACCATCGAAATAAATGTTTTCTTTTCGCGAATCTTTCTTCATTTTATGGTTTTCTAAGTCTGTCTAACTAGAATAATAAAGGAGAAATAGTTATCTCCATTTGAAACGCAACAAAACGCGATTCTTTTGAAGTTTGCAAACTTCGAAAGAAAATTTTTTTCTTTTCGAGATTCTTTCCGCATAATAAGCTTTTCTAAGGCTATCAAAGTGGAAAATGAAAGAGAACCAGTTATCTCAAATAAGAACGGAAAAAAAGTGATTCTAACGAAGTTTCCAACCATCGAAATAAATTCGCGAATCTTTCTTCATTTTATGGTTGTCTAAGGCTATCTATCTAGAATAATGAAGGAGAAATAGTTATCTCCATTTGAAACGCAACAAAACGCGATTATTTTGAAGTTTCCAAACTTCGAAATAAAATTTTTTTCTTTTCGAGATTCTTTCCGCATAATATGCTTTTCTAAGGCTATCAAAGTAGAAAAATGAAAGAGTACCAGTTATCTCAAAAAAGAACGGAAAAAAAGTGATTCTAATGAAGTTTCCAACCATCGAAATAAGTATTTTTTTCGCGAATGTTTCTTCATGTTATGGTTTTCCAAGGCTATCTAACTAGAATAATGAAGGAGAAATAGTTATCTCCATTGGAAACGCAACCAAACGAGATTCTTTTGAAGTTTCCAAACTTCGAAAAAATTTTTTTTTGTTTTCGAGATTCTTTCCGCATAATATGCTTTTCTAAGGCTATCAAAGTAGAAAAATGAAAGAGAACCAGTTATCTCAAAAAAGAACGGAAAATAAGTGATTCTAATGAAGTTTCCAACCATCGAAATAAATGTTTTCTTTTCGCGAATCTTTCTTCATTTTATGGTTGTCTAAGGCTATCTATCTAGAATAATGAACGAGAAATAGTTATCTCCATTTGAAACGCAACAAAACGCGATTCCTTTGAACTTTGCAAACTTCGAAGGAAAATTTTTTTCTTTTCGAGATTCTTTCCGCATAATAAGCTTTTCTAAGGCTATCAAAGTGAAAAAATGAAAGAGAACCAGTTATCTCAAATAAGAACGGAAAAAATGTGATTCTAACGAAGTTTCCAACCATCGAAATAAATGTTTTCTTTTCGCGAATCTTTCTTCATTTTATGGTTTTCTAAGTCTATCTAACTAGAATAATAAAGGAGACATAGTTATCTCCATTTGAAACGCAACAAAACGCGAATATTTTGAAGTTTCCAAAATTCGAAATAAAATTTTTTTCTTATCGAGATTCTTTCCGCATAATATGCTTTTCTAAGGCTATCAAAGAGGATAAATGAAAGAGAACCAGTTATCTCAAAAAAGAACGGAAAAAAAGTGATTCTAAAGAAGTTTCCAACCATCGAAATAAGTGTTTTCTTTTCGCGAATCTTTCTTCATTTTATGGTTGTCTAAGGCTACCTAACTAGAATAATGAAGGAGAAATAGTTATCTCCATATGAAACGCAACAAAACGCGATTATTTTGAAGTTTGCAAACTTCGAAAAAATTTTTTTTCTTTTCGAGATTCTTTCCGCATAATAAGCTTTTCTAAGGCTATCAAAGTGGAAAAATGAAAGAGAACCAGTTATCTCAAATAAGAACGGAAAAAAAGTGATTCTAACGAAGTTTCCAACCATGGAAATAAATGTTTTCTTTTCGCGAATCTTTCTTCATTTTATGGTTTTCTAAGGCTATCTAACTAGAATAATAAAGGAGAAATAGTTATTTCCATATGAAACGCAACAAAACGGGATAACTTTGAAGTTTCCAAACTTCGAAAAAATTTTTTTTTCTTTTCGAGATTCTTTCCGCATAATATGCTTTTCTAAGGCAATCAAAGTAGAAAAATGAAAGAGAACCAGTTATCTGAAAAAAGAACGGAAAAAAGTGATTCTAATGAAGTTTCCAACCATGGAAATAAGTGTTTTCTTTTCGCGAATCTTTCTTCATTTTATGGTTTTCTAAGTCTATCTAACTAGAATAATGAATGAGAAATAGTTATCTCCATTGGAAACGCAACAAAACGCGATTTTTTTGAAGTTTCCAAACTTCGAAAAGAAATTTTTTTCTTTTCGAGATTCTTTCCGCATAATATGCTTTTCTAAGGCTATCGAAATAGAAAAATGAAAGAGAACCAGTGATCTCAAAAAAGAACGGAAAAAAAGTGATTCTAATGATGTTTCCAACCATCGAAATAAGTGTTTTCTTTTCGCGAATCTTTCTTCATTTTATGGTTGTCTAAGGCTATCTATCTAGAATAACGAAGGAGAAATAGTTATCTCCATTTGAAACGCAACAAAACGCGATTCTTTTGAAGTTTCCAAACTTCGAAAAAAAAAATTTTTTTTTCGAGATTCTTTCCGCATAATAAGGTTTTCTAAGGCTATCAATGTGGAAAAATGAAAGAGAACTAGTTATCTCAAATAAGAACGGAAAAAAAGTGATTCTAATGAAGTTTCCAACCATCGAAATAAGTGTTTTCTTTTCGCGAATCTTTCTTCATTTTATGGTTGTCTAAGGCTATCTATCTAGAATAAATAAGGAGAAATAGTTATCTCCATTTGAAACGCAACAAAACGCGATTCTTTTGAACTTTGCAAACTTCGAAAGAAAATTTTTTTCTTTTCGAGATTCTTTCCGCATAATAAGCTTTTCTAAGGCTATCAAAGTGGAAAAATGAAAGAGAACCAGTTATCTCAAATAAGAACGGAAAAAAAGTGATTCTAACGAAGTTTCCAACCATCGAAATAAATGTTTTCTTTTCGCGAATCTTTCTTCATTTTATGGTTTTCTAAGGCTATCTAACTAGAATAATAAAGGAGAAATAGTTATTTCCATATGAAAGGCAACAAAACGGGATAACTTTGAAGTTTCCAAACTTCGAAAAAATTTTTTTTTCTTTTCGAGATTATTTCCGCATAATATGCTTTTCTAAGGCAATCAAAGTAGAAAAATGAAAGAGAACCAGTTATCTGAAAAAAGAACGGAAAAAAGTGATTCTAATGAAGTTTCCAACCATGGAAATAAGTGTTTTCTTTTCGCGAATCTTTCTTCATTTTATGGTTTTCTAAGTCTATCTAACTAGAATAATGAAGGAGAAATAGTTATCTCCATTGGAAACGCAACAAAACGCGATTTTTTTGAAGTTTCCAAACTTCGAAAAGAAATTTTTTTCTTTTCGAGATTCTTTCCGCATAATATGCTTTTCTAAGGCTATCAAAATAGAAAAATGAAAGAGAACCAGTATTCTCAAAAAAGAACGGAAAAAAAGTGATTCTAATGAAGTTTCCAACCATCGAAATAAGTGTTTTCTTTTCGCGAATCTTTCTTCATTTTATGGTTGTCTAAGGCTATCTATCTAGAATAACGAAGGAGAAATAGTTATCTCCATTTGAAACGCAACAAAACGCGATTCTTTTGAAGTTTCCAAACTTCGAAAAAAAAAATTTTTTTTTCGAGATTCTTTCCGCATAATAAGGTTTTCTAAGGCTATCAATGTGGAAAAATGAAAGAGAACTAGTTATCTCAAATAAGAACGGAAAAAAAGTGATTCTAATGAAGTTTCCAACCATCGAAATAAGTGTTTTCTTTTCGCGAATCTTTCTTCATTTTATGGTTGTCTAAGGCTATCTATCTAGAATAAATAAGGAGAAATAGTTATCTCCATTTGAAACGCAACAAAACGCGATTATTTGAAGTTTCCAAACTTCGAAAAAAAAAAATTTTCTTTTCGAGATTCTTTCCGCATAATATGCTTTTCTAAGGCTATCAAAATAGAAAAATGAAAGAGAACCAGTGATCTCAAAAAAGAACGGAAAAAAAGTGATTCTAATGAAGTTTCCAACCATCGAAATAAGTGTTTTCTTTTCGCGAATCTTTCTTCATTTTATGGTTGTCTAAGGCTACCTAACTAGAATAATGAAGGAGAAATAGTTATCTCCATATGAAACGCAACAAAACGCGATTATTTTGAAGTTTCCAAACTTCGAAAAAAAATTTTTTTTTTTCGAGATTCTTTCCGCATAATATGCATTTCTAAGGCTTTCTAAGTGGAAAAATGAAAGAGAACCAGTTATCTCAAATAAGAACGGAAAAAAAGTGATTCTAATGAAGTTTCCAACCATCGAAATAAATGTTTTCTTTTGGCGAAACTTGCTTCATTTTATGGTTTTCTAAGGCTATCTAACTAGAAAAATGAAGGAGAAATAGTTATCTCCATTGGAAACGGAACAAAACGTGATTCTTTTGAAGTTTCCAAACTTCGAAAGAAAAATTTTTTCTTTTCGAGATTCTTTCCGCATAATATGCTTTTCTAAGGCTATCAAAGTAGAAAAATGAAAGAGTACCAGTTATCTCAAAAAAGAACGGAAAAAAGTGATTCTAATGAAATTTCCAACCATCGAAATAAGTATTTTTTTCGCGAATGTTTCTTCATGTTATGGTTTTCCAAGGCTATCTAACTAGAATAATGAAGGAGAAATGGTTATCTCCATTGGAAACGCAACAAAACGAGATTCTTTTGAAGTTTCCAAACTTCGAAAAAAATTTTTTTTTGTTTTCGAGATTCTTTCCGCATAATATGCTTTTCTAAGGCTATCAAAGTAGAAAAATGAAAGAGAACCAGTTATCTCAAAAAAGAACGTAAAATAAGTGATTCTAATGAAGTTTCCAACCATCGAAATAAATGTTTTCTTTTCGCGAATCTTTCTTCATTTTATGGTTGTCTAAGGCTATCTATCTAGAATAATGAACGAGAAATAGTTATCTCCATTTGAAACGCAACAAAACGCGATTCCTTTGAACTTTGCAAACTTCGAAAGAAAATTTTTTTCATTTCGAGATTCTTTCCGCATAATAAGCTTTTCTAAGGCTATCAAAGTGAAAAAATGAAAGAGAACCAGTTATCTCAAATAGGAACGGAAAAAATGTGATTCTAACGATGTTTCCAACCATCGAAATAAATGTTTTCTTTTCGCGAATCTTTCTTCATTTTATGGTTGTCTAAGGCTATCTATCTAGAATAATGAAGGAGAAATAGTTATCTCCATATGAAACGCAACAAACGCGATTATTTTGAAGTTTCCAAACTTCGAAACTTTTTTTCTTTTTTTTTCGAGATTCTTTCCGCATAAAATGCTTTTCTAAGGCTATCAAAGTGGAAAAATGAAAGAGAACCAGTTATCTCAAATAAGAACGGAAAAAAAAGTGATTCTAATGAAGTTTCCAACCATCGAAATAAATGTTTTCTTTTCGCGAATCTTTCTTCATTTTATGGTTTTCTAAGGCTATCTAACTAGAATAATGAAGGAGAAATAGTTATCTCCATTAGAAACGCAACAAAACGCAGTTTTTCTTTTCGAGATTCTTTCCGCATAATAAGCTTTTCTAAGGCTATCAAAGTGGAAAAATGAAAGAGAACTAGTTATCTCAAATAAGAACGGAAAAAAAGTGATTATAATGAAGTTTACAACCTTCGAAATAAATGTTTTCCTTTCGCGAATCTTTCTTCATTTTATGGTTTTCTAAGGCTATCTAACTAGAATAATGAAGCAGAAATAGTTATCTCCATTGGAAACGCAACAAAATGCGATTCTTTTGAAGTTTCCAAACTTCGAAAAAAATTTTTTTTCTTTTCGAGATTCATTCCGCATAATATGCTTTTCTAAGGCTATCAAAGTAGGAAAATGAAAGAGAACCAGATATCTCAAATAAGAACGGAAAAAAAGTGATTATAATGAAGTTTACAACCATCGAAATAAGTGTTTTCTTTTCGCGAATCTTTCTTCATTTTATGGTTGTCTAAGGCTATCTATTTAGAATAATTAAGGAGAAATAGTTATCTCCATTTGAAACGCAACAAAAGGCGATTGTTTTGAAGTTTCCAAACTTCGAAAAAAATTTTTTTTCTTTTCGAGATTCTTTCCGCATAATAAGCTTTTCTAAGGCTATCAAAGTGGAAAAATGAAAGAGAACCAGTTATCTCATATCAGAACGAAAAAAAGTGAGTCTAACGAAGTTTCCAACCATCTAATAAATGTTTTCTTTTCGCGATTCTTTCTTCATTTTATGGTTTTCTAAGGCTATCTAACTAGAATAATGAAGGAGATATAGTTATCTCCATGTGAAACGCAACAAACGCGATTATTTTGAAGTTTCCAAACTTCGAAAAAAAAATTTTTTCTTTTCGAGATTCTTTCCACATAATATGCTTTTCTAAGGCTATCAAAGTAGAAAAATGAAAGAGAACCAGTTATCTCAAAAAAGAACGGAAAAAAAGTGATTCCAATGAAGTTTCCAACCATCGAAATAAGTGTTTTCTTTTCGCGAATCTTTCTTCATTTTATGGGGATATAAGGCTATCTATCTAGAATAACCTAGAATCATGAAGGAGAAATAGTTATCTCCATTTAAACGCAACAAAACGCGATTTTTTTGAATTTTCCAAACTTCGAAAAAAATTTTTTTTCTCTTCGAGATTCTTTGAGCAGAATATGCTTTTCTAAGGCTATCAAAGTAGGAAAATGAAAGAAAACTAGTAATCTCAAATAAGAACGGAAAAAATGTTATTCTAATGAAGTTTCCAACCATCGAAATAAATGTTTTCTTTTCGCGAATCTTTCTTCATTTTATGATTTTCTAAGGCTATCTAACTAGAATAATGAAGGAGAAATAGTTATCTCCAATGGAAACGCCACAAACTTCGATTCTTTTGAAGTTCCAAACTTCGAAAAAAAATGTTTTTCTTTTCGAGATTCTCTCCGCATAATATGCTTTTCTAAGGCTATCAAAGTAGAAAAATGAAAGAGAACCAGTTATCTCAAAAAAGAACGGAAAATAAGTGATTCTAATGAAGTTTCCAACCATCGAAATAAGTGTTTTCTTTTCGCGAATCTCTCTTCATTTTATGGTTTTCTAAGTCTATCTAACTAGAATAATAAAGGAGAAATAGTTATCTCCATTTGAAACGCAACAAAACGCGATTATTTTGAAGTTTCCAAACTTCGAAATAAAATTTTTTTTCTTTTCGAGATTCTTTCCGCATAATATGCTTTTCTAAGGCTATCAAAGTGGAAAAATGAAAGAGAACTAGTTATCTCAAATAAGAACGGAAAAAAAGTGATTCTAATGAAGTTTCCAACCATCGAAATAAATGTTTTCTTTTGGCGAATCTTTCTTCATTTTATGGTTTTCTAAGGCTATCTAACTAGAAAAATGAAGGAGAAATAGTTATCTCCATTGGAAACGCAACAAAACGTGATCCTTTTGAAGTTTCCAAACTTCGAAAGAAAAATTTTTTCTTTTCGAGATTCTTTCCGCATAATATGCTTTTCTAAGGCTATCAAAGTAGAAAAATGAAAGAGAACCAGTTATCTCAAAAAAGAACGGAAAAAAAGTGATTCTAATGAAGTTTCCAACCATCGAAATAAGTGTTTTTTTCGCGAATGTTTCTTCATGTTATGGTTTTCCAAGGCTATCTAACTAGAATAATGAAGGAGAAATAGTTATCTGCATTTGAAACGCAACAAAACGCGATTCCTTTGAAGTTTCCAAACTTCGAAAAAAAAATTTTTTCTTTTGGAGATTCTTTCCGCATAAGAAGCTTTTCTAAGGCTATCAAAGTGGAAAAATGAAAGAGAACCAGTTATCTCAAATAAGAACGAAAAAAGTGATTCTAACGAAGTTTCCAACCATCGGAATAAATGTTTTCTTTTCGCGTATCTTTCTTCATTTTATGGTTTTCTAAGGTTATCTAACTAGAATAAAGAAGGAGAAATAGTTATTTCCATTAGAAACGCAACATAACGCGATTATTTTGAAGTTTCCAAACTTGGAAAAAAATTTTTTCTTTTCCAGATTCTTTCCGCATAATAAGCTTTTCTAAGGCTATCAAAGTGGAAAAATGAAACAGAACTAGTTATCTCAAATAAGAACGGAAAAAAAGTGATTATAATGAAGTTCACAACCATCGAAATAAATGTTATCTTCTCGTGAATCTTTCTTCATTTTATGGTTTTCCAAGGCTATCTAACTAGAATAATAAAGGAGAAATAGTTATCTCCATTTCAAACGCAACAAAACGCGATTATTTTGAAGTTTCCAAACTTCGAAATAAAATTTTTTTCTTTTTGAGATTCTTTCCGCATAATATGCTTTTCTAAGGCTATCAAAGAGGAAAAATGAAAGAGAACTAGTTATCTCAAAAAAGAACGGAAAAAAAGTAATTCTAATGAAGTTTCCCACCATCGAAATAAGTGTTTTCTTTTCGCGAATCTTTCTTCATTTTATGGTTGTCTAAGGCTATCTATCTAGAATAATGAAGGAGAAATAGTTATCTCCATATGAAACGCAACAAACGCGATTATTTTGAAGTTTCCAAACTTCGAAACTTTTTTTCTTTTTTTTTCGAGATTCTTTCCGCATAAAATGCTTTTCTAAGGCTATCAAAGTGGAAAAATGAAAGAGAACCAGTTATCTCAAATAAGAACGGAAAAAAAAGAGATTCTAATGAAGTTTCCAACCATCTAAATAAATGTTTTCTTTTCGCGAATCTTTCTTCATTTTATGGTTTTCCAAGGCTATCTAACTAGAATAATGAAGCAGAAATAGTTATTTCCATATGAAACGCAACAAAACGGGATAACTTTGAATTTTCCAAACTTCGAAAAAAATTTTTTTCTTTTCGAGATTCATTCCGCATAATAAGCTTTTCTAAGGCTATCAAAGTGGAAAAATGAAAGAGAACTAGTTATCTCAAGTAAGAACGGAAAAAAAGTGATTTTAATGAGGTTTCCAACCATCCAAATAAATGTTTTCTTTTCGCGAATCTCTCTTCATTTTATGGTTTTCTAAGTCTATCTAACTAGAATAATAAAGGAGAAATAGTTATCTCCATTTGAAACGCAACAAAACGCCATTATTTTGAAGTTTCCAAACTTCGAAATAAAATTTTTTTTCTTTTCGAGATTCTTTCCGCATAATATGCTTTTCTAAGGCTATCAAAGTGGAAAAATGAAAGAGAACTAGTTATCTCAAATAAGAACGGAAAAAAAGTGATTCTAATGAAGTTTCCAACCATCGAAATAAATGTTTTCTTTTCGCGAATCTTTCTTGATTTTATGGTTTTCTAAGGCTATCTAACTAGAAAAATGAAGGAGAAATAGTTATCTCTATTGGACACGCAACAAAACGTGATCCTTTTGAAGTTTCCAAACTTCGAAAGAAAAATTTTTTCTTTTCGAGATTCTTTCCGCATAATATGCTTTTCTAAGCCTATCAAAGTAGAAAAATGAAAGAGAACCAGTTATCTCAAAAAAGAACGGAAAAAAAGTGATTCTAATGAAGTTTCCAACCATCGAAATAAGTGTTTTTTTCGCGAATGTTTCTTCATGTTATGGTTTTCCAAGGCTATCTAACTAGAATAATGAAGGAGAAATAGTTATCTCCATTGGAAACGCAACAAAACGAGATTCTTTTGAAGTTTCCAAACTTCGAAAAAAATTTTTTTTCTTTTCGAGATTCTTTCCGCATAAGAAGCTTTTCTAAGGCTATCAAAGTGGAAAACTGAAAGAGAACCAGTTATCTCAAATAAGAACGAAAAAAGTGATTCTAACGTAGTTTCCAACCATCGAAATAAAGGTTTTCTTTTCGCGTATATTTTTTCATTTTATGGCTTTCTAAGGCTATCTAACTAGAATAATGAAGTAGAAATAGTTATTTCCATATGAAACGCAACAAAACGGGATATCTGTGAAGTTTCCAAACTTCGAAAAAAAATTTTTTTCTTTTCGAGATTCTTTCCGCATAATAAGCTATTCTAAGGCTATCAAAGTGGAAAAATGAAAGAGAACCAGTTATCTCAAATAAGAACGGAAAAAAAGTGATTCTAACGAAGTTCCCAACCATCGAAATAAATGTTTTCTTTTCGCGAATCTTTCTTCATTTTATGGTTTTCTAAGTCTGTCTAACTAGAATAATAAAGGAGAAATAGTTATCTCCATTTGAAACGCAACAAAACGCGATTCTTTTGAAGTTTGCAAACTTCGAAAGAAAATTTTTTTCTTTTCGAGATTCTTTCCGCATAATAAGCTTTTCTAAGGCTATCAAAGTGGAAAATGAAAGAGAACCAGTTATCTCAAATAAGAACGGAAAAAAAGTGATTCTAACGAAGTTTCCAACCATCGAAATAAATGTTTTCTTTTCGCGAATCTTTCTTCATTTTATGGTTGTCTAAGGCTATCTATCTAGAATAATGAAGGAGAAATAGTTATCTCCATTTGAAACGCAACAAAACGCGATTATTTTGAAGTTTCCAAACTTCGAAATAAAATTTTTTTCTTTTCGAGAATCTTTCCGCATAATATGCTTTTCTAAGGCTATCAAAGTAGAAAAATGAAAGAGTACCAGTTATCTCAAAAAAGAACGGAAAAAAAGTGATTCTAATGAAGTTTCCAACCATCGAAATAAGTATTTTTTTCGCGAATGTTTCTTCATGTTATGGTTTTCCAAGGCTATCTAACTAGAATAATGAAGGAGAAATAGTTATCTCCATTGGAAACGCAACAAAACGAGATTCTTTTGAAGTTTCCAAACTTCGAAAAAATTTTTTTTTGTTTTCGAGATTCTTTCCGCATAATATGCTTTTCTAAGGCTATCAAAGTAGAAAAATGAAAGAGAACCAGTTATCTCAAAAAAGAACGGAAAATAAGTGATTCTAATGAAGTTTCCAACCATCGAAATAAATGTTTTCTTTTCGCGAATCTTTCTTCATTTTATGGTTGTCTAAGGCTATCTATCTAGAATAATGAACGAGAAATAGTTATCTCCATTTGAAACGCAACAAAACGCGATTCCTTTGAACTTTGCAAACTTCGAAGGAAAATTTTTTTCTTTTCGAGATTCTTTCCGCATAATAAGCTTTTCTAAGGCTATCAAAGTGAAAAAATGAAAGAGAACCAGTTATCTCAAATAAGAACGGAAAAAATGTGATTCTAACGAAGTTTCCAACCATCGAAATAAATGTTTTCTTTTCGCGAATCTTTCTTCATTTTATGGTTTTCTAAGTCTATCTAACTAGAATAATAAAGGAGACATAGTTATCTCCATTTGAAACGCAACAAAACGCGATTATTTTGAAGTTTCCAAACTTCGAAATAAAATTTTTTTCTTATCGAGATTCTTTCCGCATAATATGCTTTTCTAAGGCTATCAAAGAGGATAAATGAAAGAGAACCAGTTATCTCAAAAAAGAACGGAAAAAAAGTGATTCTAAAGAAGTTTCCAACCATCGAAATAAGTGTTTTCTTTTCGCGAATCTTTCTTCATTTTATGGTTGTCTAAGGCTACCTAACTAGAATAATGAAGGAGAAATAGTTATCTCCATATGAAACGCAACAAAACGCGATTATTTTGAAGTTTGCAAACTTCGAAAAAATTTTTTTTCTTTTCGAGATTCTTTCCGCATAATAAGCTTTTCTAAGGCTATCAAAGTGGAAAAATGAAAGAGAACCAGTTATCTCAAATAAGAACGGAAAAAAAGTGATTCTAACGAAGTTTCCAACCATCGAAATAAATGTTTTCTTTTCGCGAATCTTTCTTCATTTTATGGTTTTCTAAGGCTATCTAACTAGAATAATAAAGGAGAAATAGTTATTTCCATATGAAACGCAACAAAACGGGATAACTTTGAAGTTTCCAAACTTCGAAAAAATTTTTTTTTCTTTTCGAGATTCTTTCCGCATAATATGCTTTTCTAAGGCAATCAAAGTAGAAAAATGAAAGAGAACCAGTTATCTGAAAAAAGAACGGAAAAAAGTGATTCTAATGAAGTTTCCAACCATGGAAATAAGTGTTTTCTTTTCGCGAATCTTTCTTCATTTTATGGTTTTCTAAGTCTATCTAACTAGAATAATGAAGGAGAAATAGTTATCTCCATATGAAACGCAACAAACGCGATTATTTTGAAGTTTCCAAACTTCGAAACTTTTTTTCTTTTTTTTTCGAGATTCTTTCCGCATAAAATGCTTTTCTAAGGCTATCAAAGTGGAAAAATGAAAGAGAACCAGTTATCTCAAATAAGAACGGAAAAAAAAGAGATTCTAATGAAGTTTCCAACCATCTAAATAAATGTTTTCTTTTCGCGAATCTTTCTTCATTTTATGGTTGTCTAAGGCTATCTATCTAGAATAATGAAGGAGAAATAGTTATCTCCATATGAAACGCAACAAACGCGATTATTTTGAAGTTTCCAAACTTCGAAACTTTTTTTCTTTTTTTTTCGAGATTTTTTCCGCATAAAATGCTTTTCTAAGGCTATCAAAGTGGAAAAATGAAAGAGAACCAGTTATCTCAAATAAGAACGGAAAAAAAAGAGATTCTAATGAAGTTTCCAACCATCTAAATAAATGTTTTCTTTTCGCGAATCTTTCTTCATTTTATGGTTTTCCAAGGCTATCTAACTAGAATAATGAAGGAGAAATAGTTATCTCCATTGGAAACGCAACAAAACGAGATTCTTTTGAAGTTTCCAAACTTCGAAAAAAATTTTTTTTCTTTTCGAGATTCTTTCCGCATAAGAAGCTTTTCTAAGGCTATCAATGTGGAAAACTGAAAGAGAACCAGTAATCTCAAATAAGAACGAAAAAAGTGATTCTAACGTAGTTTCCAACCATCGAAATAAAGGTTTTCTTTTCGCGTATATTTTTTCATTTTATGGCTTTCTAAGGCTATCTAACTAGAATAATGAAGGAGAAATAGTTATTTCCATATGAAACGCAACAAAACGGGATATCTGTGAAGTTTCCAAACTTCGAAAAAAAATTTTTTTCTTTTCGAGATTCTTTCCGCATAATAAGCTATTCTAAGGCTATCAAAGTGGAAAAATGAAAGAGAACCAGTTATCTCAAATAAGAACGGAAAAAAAGTGATTCTAACGAAGTTTCCAACCATCGAAATAAATGTTTTCTTTTCGCGAATCTTTCTTCATTTTATGGTTTTCTAAGTCTGTCTAACTAGAATAATAAAGGAGAAATAGTTATCTCCATTTGAAACGCAACAAAACGCGATTCTTTTGAAGTTTGCAAACTTCGAAAGAAAATTTTTTTCTTTTCGAGATTCTTTCCGCATAATAAGCTTTTCTAAGGCTATCAAAGTGGAAAATGAAAGAGAACCAGTTATCTCAAATAAGAACGGAAAAAAAGTGATTCTAACGAAGTTTCCAACCATCGAAATAAATGTTTTCTTTTCGCGAATCTTTCTTCATTTTATGGTTGTCTAAGGCTATCTATCTAGAATAATGAAGGAGAAATAGTTATCTCCATTTGAAACGCAACAAAACGCGATTATTTTGAAGTTTCCAAACTTCGAAATAAAATTTTTTTCTTTTCGAGATTCTTTCCGCATAATATGCTTTTCTAAGGCTATCAAAGTAGAAAAATGAAAGAGTACCAGTTATCTCAAAAAAGAACGGAAAAAAAGTGATTCTAATGAAGTTTCCAACCATCGAAATAAGTATTTTTTTCGCGAATGTTTCTTCATGTTATGGTTTTCCAAGGCTATCTAACTAGAATAATGAAGGAGAAATAGTTATCTCCATTGGAAACGCAACAAAACGAGATTCTTTTGAAGTTTCCAAACTTCGAAAAAATTTTTTTTTGTTTTCGAGATTCTTTCCGCATAATATGCTTTTCTAAGGCTATCAAAGTAGAAAAATGAAAGAGAACCAGTTATCTCAAAAAAGAACGGAAAATAAGTGATTCTAATGAAGTTTCCAACCATCGAAATAAATGTTTTCTTTTCGCGAATCTTTCTTCATTTTATGGTTGTCTAAGGCTATCTATCTAGAATAATGAACGAGAAATAGTTATCTCCATTTGAAACGCAACAAAACGCGATTCCTTTGAACTTTGCAAACTTCGAAGGAAAATTTTTTTCTTTTCGAGATTCTTTCCGCATAATAAGCTTTTCTAAGGCTATCAAAGTGAAAAAATGAAAGAGAACCAGTTATCTCAAATAAGAACGGAAAAAATGTGATTCTAACGAAGTTTCCAACCATCGAAATAAATGTTTTCTTTTCGCGAATCTTTCTTCATTTTATGGTTTTCTAAGTCTATCTAACTAGAATAATAAAGGAGACATAGTTATCTCCATTTGAAACGCAACAAAACGCGATTATTTTGAAGTTTCCAAACTTCGAAATAAAATTTTTTTCTTATCGAGATTCTTTCCGCATAATATGCTTTTCTAAGGCTATCAAAGAGGATAAATGAAAGAGAACCAGTTATCTCAAAAAAGAACGGAAAAAAAGTGATTCTAAAGAAGTTTCCAACCATCGAAATAAGTGTTTTCTTTTCGCGAATCTTTCTTCATTTTATGGTTGTCTAAGGCTACCTAACTAGAATAATGAAGGAGAAATAGTTATCTCCATATGAAACGCAACAAAACGCGATTATTTTGAAGTTTGCAAACTTCGAAAAAATTTTTTTTCTTTTCGAGATTCTTTCCGCATAATAAGCTTTTCTAAGGCTATCAAAGTGGAAAAATGAAAGAGAACCAGTTATCTCAAATAAGAACGGAAAAAAAGTGATTCTAACGAAGTTTCCAACCATCGAAATAAATGTTTTCTTTTCGCGAATCTTTCTTCATTTTATGGTTTTCTAAGGCTATCTAACTAGAATAATAAAAGAGAAATAGTTATTTCCATATGAAACGCAACAAAACGGGATAACTTTGAAGTTTCCAAACTTCGAAAAAATTTTTTTTTCTTTTCGAGATTCTTTCCGCATAATATGCTTTTCTAAGGCAATCAAAGTAGAAAAATGAAAGAGAACCAGTTATCTGAAAAAAGAACGGAAAAAAAGTGATTCTAACGAAGTTTCCAACCATCGAAATAAATGTTTTCTTTTCGCGAATCTTTCTTCATTTTATGGTTTTCTAAGTCTATCTAACTAGAATAATGAAGGAGAAATAGTTATCTCCATATGAAACGCAACAAACGCGATTATTTTGAAGTTTCCAAACTTCGAAACTTTTTTTCTTTTTTTTTCGAGATTCTTTCCGCATAAAATGCTTTTCTAAGGCTATCAAAGTGGAAAAATGAAAGAGAACCAGTTATCTCAAATAAGAACGGAAAAAAAAGAGATTCTAATGAAGTTTCCAACCATCTAAATAAATGTTTTCTTTTCGCGAATCTTTCTTCATTTTATGGTTGTCTAAGGCTATCTATCTAGAATAATGAAGGAGAAATAGTTATCTCCATATGAAACGCAACAAACGCGATTATTTTGAAGTTTCCAAACTTCGAAACTTTTTTTCTTTTTTTTTCGAGATTCTTTCCGCATAAAATGCTTTTCTAAGGCTATCAAAGTGGAAAAATGAAAGAGAACCAGTTATCTCAAATAAGAACGGAAAAAAAAGAGATTCTAATGAAGTTTCCAACCATCTAAATAAATGTTTTCTTTTCGCGAATCTTTCTTCATTTTATGGTTTTCCAAGGCTATCTAACTAGAATAATGAAGCAGAAATAGTTATTTCCATATGAAACGCAACAAAACGGGATAACTTTGAATTTTCCAAACTTCGAAAAAAAATTTTTTTCTTTTCGAGATTCTTTCCGCATAATAAGCTTTTCTAAGGCTATCAAAGTGGAAAAATGAAAGAGAACTAGTTATCTCAAGTAAGAACGGAAAAAAAGTGATTTTAATGAAGTTTCCAACCATCCAAATAAATGTTTTCTTTTCGCGAATCTCTCTTCATTTTATGGTTTTCTAAGTCTATCTAACTAGAATAATAAAGGAGAAATAGTTATCTCCATTTGAAACGCAACAAAACGCCATTATTTTGAAGTTTCCAAACTTCGAAATAAAATTTTTTTTCTTTTCGAGATTCTTTCCGCATAATATGCTTTTCTAAGGCTATCAAAGTGGAAAAATGAAAGAGAACTAGTTATCTCAAATAAGAACGGAAAAAAAGTGATTCTAATGAAGTTTCCAACCATCGAAATAAATGTTTTCTTTTCGCGAATCTTTCTTGATTTTATGGTTTTCTAAGGCTATCTAACTAGAAAAATGAAGGAGAAATAGTTATCTCTATTGGAAACGCAACAAAACGTGATCCTTTTGAAGTTTCCAAACTTCGAAAGAAAAATTTTTTCTTTTCGAGATTCTTTCCGCATAATATGCTTTTCTAAGGCTATCAAAGTAGAAAAATGAAAGAGAACCAGTTATCTCAAAAAAGAACGGAAAAAAAGTGATTCTAATGAAGTTTCCAACCATCGAAATAAGTGTTTTTTTCGCGAATGTTTCTTCATGTTATGGTTTTCCAAGGCTATCTAACTAGAATAATGAAGGAGAAATAGTTATCTCCATTGGAAACGCAACAAAACGAGATTCTTTTGAAGTTTCCAAACTTCGAAAAAAATTTTTTTTCTTTTCGAGATTCTTTCCGCATAAGAAGCTTTTCTAAGGCTATCAAAGTGGAAAACTGAAAGAGAACCAGTTATCTCAAATAAGAACGAAAAAAGTGATTCTAACGTAGTTTCCAACCATCGAAATAAAGGTTTTCTTTTCGCGTATATTTTTTCATTTTATGGCTTTCTAAGGCTATCTAACTAGAATAATGAAGGAGAAATAGTTATTTCCATATGAAACGCAACAAAACGGGATATCTGTAAAGTTTCCAAACTTCGAAAAAAAATTTTTTTCTTTTCGAGATTCTTTCCGCATAATAAGCTATTCTAAGGCTATCAAAGTGGAAAAATGAAAGAGAACCAGTTATCTCAAATAAGAACGGAAAAAAAGTGATTCTAACGAAGTTTCCAACCATCGAAATAAATGTTTTCTTTTCGCGAATCTTTCTTCATTTTATGGTTTTCTAAGTCTGTCTAACTAGAATAATAAAGGAGAAATAGTTATCTCCATTTGAAACGCAACAAAACGCGATTCTTTTGAAGTTTGCAAACTTCGAAAGAAAATTATTTTCTTTTCGAGATTCTTTCCGCATAATAAGCTTTTCTAAGGCTATCAAAGTGGAAAATGAAAGAGAACCAGTTATCTCAAATAAGAACGGAAAAAAAGTGATTCTAACGAAGTTTCCAACCATCGAAATAAATTCGCGAATCTTTCTTCATTTTATGGTTGTCTAAGGCTATCTATCTAGAATAATGAAGGAGAAATAGTTATCTCCATTTGAAACGCAACAAAACGCGATTATTTTGAAGTTTCCAAACTTCGAAATAAAATTTTTTTCTTTTCGAGATTCTTTCCGCATAATATGCTTTTCTAAGGCTATCAAAGTAGAAAAATGAAAGAGTACCAGTTATCTCAAAAAAGAACGGAAAAAAAGTGATTCTAATGAAGTTTCCAACCATCGAAATAAGTATTTTTTTCGCGAATGTTTCTTCATGTTATGGTTTTCCAAGGCTATCTAACTAGAATAATGAAGGAGAAATAGTTATCTCCATTGGAAACGCAACAAAACGAGATTCTTTTGAAGTTTCCAAACTTCGAAAAAATTTTTTTTTGTTTTCGAGATTCTTTCCGCATAATATGCTTTTCTAAGGCTATCAAAGTAGAAAAATGAAAGAGAACCAGTTATCTCAAAAAAGAACGGAAAATAAGTGATTCTAATGAAGTTTCCAACCATCGAAATAAATGTTTTCTTTTCGCGAATCTTTCTTCATTTTATGGTTGTCTAAGGCTATCTATCTAGAATAATGAACGAGAAATAGTTATCTCCATTTGAAACGCAACAAAACGCGATTCCTTTGAACTTTGCAAACTTCGAAGGAAAATTTTTTTCTTTTCGAGATTCTTTCCGCATAATAAGCTTTTCTAAGGCTATCAAAGTGAAAAAATGAAAGAGAACCAGTTATCTCAAATAAGAACGGAAAAAATGTGATTCTAACGAAGTTTCCAACCATCGAAATAAATGTTTTCTTTTCGCGAATCTTTCTTCATTTTATGGTTTTCTAAGTCTATCTAACTAGAATAATAAAGGAGACATAGTTATCTCCATTTGAAACGCAACAAAACGCGATTATTTTGAAGTTTCCAAACTTCGAAATAAAATTTTTTTCTTATCGAGATTCTTTCCGCATAATATGCTTTTCTAAGGCTATCAAAGAGGATAAATGAAAGAGAACCAGTTATCTCAAAAAAGAACGGAAAAAAAGTGATTCTAAAGAAGTTTCCAACCATCGAAATAAGTGTTTTCTTTTCGCGAATCTTTCTTCATTTTATGGTTGTCTAAGGCTACCTAACTAGAATAATGAAGGAGAAATAGTTATCTCCATATGAAACGCAACAAAACGCGATTATTTTGAAGTTTGCAAACTTCGAAAAAATTTTTTTTCTTTTCGAGATTCTTTCCGCATAATAAGCTTTTCTAAGGCTATCAAAGTGGAAAAATGAAAGAGAACCAGTTATCTCAAATAAGAACGGAAAAAAAGTGATTCTAACGAAGTTTCCAACCATCGAAATAAATGTTTTCTTTTCGCGAATCTTTCTTCATTTTATGGTTTTCTAAGGCTATCTAACTAGAATAATAAAGGAGAAATAGTTATTTCCATATGAAACGCAACAAAACGGGATAACTTTGAAGTTTCCAAACTTCGAAAAAATTTTTTTTTCTTTTCGAGATTCTTTCCGCATAATATGCTTTTCTAAGGCAATCAAAGTAGAAAAATGAAAGAGAACCAGTTATCTGAAAAAAGAACGGAAAAAAGTGATTCTAATGAAGTTTCCAACCATGGAAATAAGTGTTTTCTTTTCGCGAATCTTTCTTCATTTTATGGTTTTCTAAGTCTATCTAACTAGAATAATGAATGAGAAATAGTTATCTCCATTGGAAACGCAACAAAACGCGATTTTTTTGAAGTTTCCAAACTTCGAAAAGAAATTTTTTTCTCTTCGAGATTCTTTCCGCATAATATGCTTTTCTAAGGCTATCGAAATAGAAAAATGAAAGAGAACCAGTGATCTCAAAAAAGAACGGAAAAAAAGTGATTCTAATGATGTTTCCAACCATCGAAATAAGTGTTTTCTTTTCGCGAATCTTTCTTCATTTTATGGTTGTCTAAGGCTATCTATCTAGAATAACGAAGGAGAAATAGTTATCTCCATTTGAAACGCAACAAAACGCGATTCTTTTGAAGTTTCCAAACTTCGAAAAAAAAATTTTTTTTTTCGAGATTCTTTCCGCATAATAAGGTTTTCTAAGGCTATCAATGTGGAAAAATGAAAGAGAACTAGTTATCTCAAATAAGAACGGAAAAAAAGTGATTCTAATGAAGTTTCCAACCATCGAAATAAGTGTTTTCTTTTCGCGAATCTTTCTTCATTTTATGGTTGTCTAAGGCTATCTATCTAGAATAAATAAGGAGAAATAGTTATCTCCATTTGAAACGCAACAAAACGCGATTCTTTTGAACTTTGCAAACTTCGAAAGAAATTTTTTTTCTTTTCGAGATTCTTTCCGCATAATAAGCTTTTCTAAGGCTATCAAAGTGGAAAAATGAAAGAGAACCAGTTATCTCAAATAAGAACGGAAAAAAAGTGATTCTAACGAAGTTTCCAACCATCGAAATAAATGTTTTCTTTTCGCGAATCTTTCTTCATTTTATGGTTTTCTAAGGCTATCTAACTAGAATAATAAAGGAGAAATAGTTATTTCCATATGAAACGCAACAAAACGGGATAACTTTGAAGTTTCCAAACTTCGAAAAAATTTTTTTTTCTTTTCGAGATTCTTTCCGCATAATATGCTTTTCTAAGGCAATCAAAGTAGAAAAATGAAAGAGAACCAGTTATCTGAAAAAAGAACGGAAAAAAGTGATTCTAATGAAGTTTCCAACCATGGAAATAAGTGTTTTCTTTTCGCGAATCTTTCTTCATTTTATGGTTTTCTTAGTCTATCTAACTAGAATAATGAAGGAGAAATAGTTATCTCCATTGGAAACGCAACAAAACGCGATTTTTTTGAAGTTTCCAAACTTCGAAAAGAAATTTTTTTCTTTTCGAGATTCTTTCCGCATAATATGCTTTTCTAAGGCTATCAAAATAGAAAAATGAAAGAGAACCAGTGATCTCAAAAAAGAACGGAAAAAAAGTGATTCTAATGAAGTTTCCAACCATCGAAATAAGTGTTTTCTTTTCGCGAATCTTTCTTCATTTTATGGTTGTCTAAGGCTATCTATCTAGAATAACGAAGGAGAAATAGTTATCTCCATTTGAAACGCAACAAAACGCGATTCTTTTGAAGTTTCCAAACTTCGAAAAAAAAAATTTTTTTTTCGAGATTCTTTCCGCATAATAAGGTTTTCTAAGGCTATCAATGTGGAAAAATGAAAGAGAACTAGTTATCTCAAATAAGAACGGAAAAAAAGTGATTCTAATGAAGTTTCCAACCATCGAAATAAGTGTTTTCTTTTCGCGAATCTTTCTTCATTTTATGGTTGTCTAAGGCTATCTATCTAGAATAAATAAGGAGAAATAGTTATCTCCATTTGAAACGCAACAAAACGCGATTCTTTTGAAATTTGCAAACTTCGAAAAAAATTTTTCTCTTTTCGAGATTCTTTCCGCATAATAAGCATTTCTAAGGCTATCAAAGTGAAAAAATGAAAGAGAACCAGTTATCTCAAATAAGAACGGAAAAAATGTGATTCTAACGAAGTTTCCAACCATCGAAATAAGTGTTCTCTTTTCGCGAATCTTTCTTCATTTTATGGTTGTCTAAGGCTACCTAACTAGAATAATGAAGGAGAAATATTTATCTCCATATGAAACGCAACAAAACGCGATTATTTTGAAGTTTCCAAACTTCGAAAAAAAAATTTTTTTTTCGAGATTCTTTCCGCATAATATGCATTTCTAAGGCTATCAAAGTGGAAAAATGAAAGAGAACCAGTTATCTCAAATAAGAACGGAAAAAAAGTGATTCTAATTAAGTTTCCATCCATCGAAATAAATGTTTTCTTTTGGCGAATCTTTCTTCATTTTATGGTTTTCTAAGGCTATCTAACTAGAAAAATGAAGGAGAAATAGTTATCTCCATTGGAAACGCAACAAAATGCGATTCTTTTGAAGTTTCCAAACTTCGAAAAAAATTTTTTTTCTTTTCGAGATTCTTTCCGCATAATATGGTTTTCTAAGGCTATCAAAGTAGGAAAATGAAAGAGAACCAGTTATCTCAAAAAAGAACGGAAAAAAAGTGATTTTAATGAAGTTTCCAACCATCGATATAAATGTTTTCTTTTCGCGAATCTTTCTTCATTTTATGGTTGTCTAAGGCTATCTATCTAGAATAATGAAGGAGAAATAGTTATCTCCATTTGAAACGCAACAAAACGCGATTCTTTTGAAGTTTGCAAACTTCGAATGAAAATTTTTTTCTTTTCGAGATTCTTTCCGCATAATAAGCTTTTCTAAGGCTATCAAAGTGGAAAAATGAAAGAGAACCAGTTATCTCAAATAAGAACGGAAAAAAAGAGATTCTAACGAAGTTTCCAACCATCGAAATAAATGTTTTCTTTTCGCGAATCTTTCTTCATTTTATGGTTTTCTAAGTCTATCTAACTAGAATAATAAAGGAGAAATAGTTATCTCCATTTGAAACGCAACTAAACGCGATTATCTTGAACTTTCCAAACTTCGAAAAAAATTTTTTTTCTTTTCGAGATTCTTTCCGCATAATATGCTTTTCTAAGGCTATCAAAGAGGAAAAATGAAAGAGAACCAGATATCTCAAATAAGAACGGAAAAAAAGTGATTATAATGAAGTTTACAACCATCGAAATAAGTGTTTTCTTTTCGCGAATCTTTCTTCATTTTATGGTTGTCTAAGGCTATCTATTTAGAATAATTAAGGAGAAATAGTTATCTCCATTTGAAACGCAACAAAAGGCGATTGTTTTGAAGTTTCCAAACTTCGAAAAAAATTTTTTTTCTTTTCGAGATTCTTTCCGCATAATAAGCTTTTCTAAGGCTATCAAAGTGGAAAAATGAAAGAGAACCAGTTATCTCAAATCAGAACGAAAAAAAGTGAGTCTAACGAAGTTTCCAACCATCTAATAAATGTTTTCTTTTCGCGATTCTTTCTTCATTTTATGGTTTTCTAAGGCTATCTAACTAGAATAATGAAGGAGATATAGTTATCTCCATATGAAACGCAACAAACGCGATTATTTTGAAGTTTCCAAACTTCAAAAAAAAAATTTTTTCTTTTCGAGATTCTTTCCACATAATATGCTTTTCTAAGGCTATCAAAGTAGAAAAATGAAAGAGAACCAGTTATCTCAAAAAAGAACGGAAAAAAAGTGATTCCAATGAAGTTTCCAACCATCGAAATAAGTGTTTTCTTTTCGCGAATCTTTCTTCATTTTATGGTTGTATAAGGCTGTCTATCTAGAATAACCTAGAATCATGAAGGAGAAATAGTTATCTCTATTTAAACGCAACAAAACGCGATTGTTTTGAATTTTCCAAACTTCGAAAAAAAATTTTTTTCTTTTCGAGATTCTTTGAGCAGAATATGCTTTTCTAAGGCTATCAAAGTAGGAAAATGAAAGAGAACTAGTAATCTCAAATAAGAACGGAAAAAATGTTATTCTAATGAAGTTTCCAACCGTCGAAATAAATGTTTTCTTTTCGCGAATCTTTCTTCATTTTATGATTTTCTAAGGCTATCTAACTAGAATAATGAAGGAGAAATAGTTATCTCCAATGGAAACGCCACAAACTTCGATTCTTTTGAAGTTCCAAACTTCGAAAAAAATGTTTTTCTTTTCGAGATTCTCTCCGCATAATATGCTTTTCTAAGGCTATCAAAGTAGAAAAATGAAAGAGAACCAGTTATCTCAAAAAAGAACGGAAAATAAGTGATTCTAATGAAGTTTCCAACCATCGAAATAAGTGTTTTCTTTTCGCGAATCTCTCTTCATTTGATGGTTTTCTAAGTCTATCTAACTAGAATAATAAAGGAGAAATAGTTATCTCCATTTGAAACGCAACAAAACGCGATTATTTTGAAGTTTCCAAACTTCGAAATAAAATTTTTTTTCTTTTCGAGATTCTTTCCGCATAATATGCTTTTCTAAGGCTATCAAAGTGGAAAAATGAAAGAGAACTAGTTATCTCAAATAAGAACGGAAAAAAAGTGATTCTAATGAAGTTTCCAACCATCGAAATAAATGTTTTCTTTTCGCGAATGTTTCTTCATGTTATGGTTTTCCAAGGCTATCTAACTAGAATAATGAAGGAGAAATAGTTATCTGCATTTGAAACGCAACAAAACGCGATTCCTTTGAAGTTTCCAAACTTCGAAAAAAAAATTTTTTCTTTTGGAGATTCTTTCCGCATAAGAAGCTTTTCTAAGGCTATCAAAGTGGAAAAATGAAAGAGAACCAGTTATCTCAAATAAGAACGAAAAAAGTGATTCTAACGAAGTTTCCAACCATCGGAATAAATGTTTTCTTTTCGCGTATCTTTCTTCATTTTATGGTTTTCTAAGGCTATCTAACTAGAATAAAGAAGGAGAAATAGTTATTTCCATTAGAAACGCAACATAACGCGATTATTTTGAAGTTTCCAAACTTGGAAAAAAATTTTTTCTTTTCCAGATTCTTTCCGCATAATAAGCTTTTCTAAGGCTATCAAAGTGGAAAAATGAAACAGAACTAGTTATCTCAAATAAGAACGGAAAAAAAGTGATTATAATGAAGTTCACAACCATCGAAATAAATGTTATCTTCTCGTGAATCTTTCTTCATTTTATGGTTTTCCAAGGCTATCTAACTAGAATAATAAAGGAGAAATAGTTATCTCCATTTCAAACGCAACAAAACGCGATTATTTTGAAGTTTCCAAACTTCGAAATAAAATTTTTTTCTTTTTGAGATTCTTTCCGCATAATATGCTTTTCTAAGGCTATCAAAGAGGAAAAATGAAAGAGAACTAGTTATCTCAAAAAAGAACGGAAAAAAAGTAATTCTAATGAAGTTTCCCACCATCGAAATAAGTGTTTTCTTTTCGCGAATCTTTCTTCATTTTATGGTTGTCTAAGGCTATCTATCTAGAATAATGAAGGAGAAATAGTTATCTCCATATGAAACGCAACAAACGCGATTATTTTGAAGTTTCCAAACTTCGAAACTTTTTTTCTTTTTTTTTCGAGATTCTTTCCGCATAAAATGCTTTTCTAAGGCTATCAAAGTGGAAAAATGAAAGAGAACCAGTTATCTCAAATAAGAACGGAAAAAAAAGAGATTCTAATGAAGTTTCCAACCATCTAAATAAATGTTTTCTTTTCGCGAATCTTTCTTCATTTTATGGTTTTCCAAGGCTATCTAACTAGAATAATGAAGCAGAAATAGTTATTTCCATATGAAACGCAACAAAACGGGATAACTTTGAATTTTCCAAACTTCGAAAAAAAATTTTTTTCTTTTCGAGATTCTTTCCGCATAATAAGCTTTTCTAAGGCTATCAAAGTGGAAAAATGAAAGAGAACTAGTTATCTCAAGTAAGAACGGAAAAAAAGTGATTTTAATGAAGTTTCCAACCATCCAAATAAATGTTTTCTTTTCGCGAATCTCTCTTCATTTTATGGTTTTCTAAGTCTATCTAACTAGAATAATAAAGGAGAAATAGTTATCTCCATTTGAAACGCAACAAAACGCCATTATTTTGAAGTTTCCAAACTTCGAAATAAAATTTTTTTTCTTTTCGAGATTCTTTCCGCATAATATGCTTTTCTAAGGCTATCAAAGTGGAAAAATGAAAGAGAACTAGTTATCTCAAATAAGAACGGAAAAAAAGTGATTCTAATGAAGTTTCCAACCATCGAAATAAATGTTTTCTTTTCGCGAATCTTTCTTGATTTTATGGTTTTCTAAGGCTATCTAACTAGAAAAATGAAGGAGAAATAGTTATCTCTATTGGAAACGCAACAAAACGTGATCCTTTTGAAGTTTCCAAACTTCGAAAGAAAAATTTTTTCTTTTCGAGATTCTTTCCGCATAATATGCTTTTCTAAGGCTATCAAAGTAGAAAAATGAAAGAGAACCAGTTATCTCAAAAAAGAACGGAAAAAAAGTGATTCTAATGAAGTTTCCAACCATCGAAATAAGTGTTTTTTTCGCGAATGTTTCTTCATGTTATGGTTTTCCAAGGCTATCTAACTAGAATAATGAAGGAGAAATAGTTATCTCCATTGGAAACGCAACAAAACGAGATTCTTTTGAAGTTTCCAAACTTCGAAAAAAATTTTTTTTCTTTTCGAGATTCTTTCCGCATAAGAAGCTTTTCTAAGGCTATCAAAGTGGAAAACTGAAAGAGAACCAGTTATCTCAAATAAGAACGAAAAAAGTGATTCTAACGTAGTTTCCAACCATCGAAATAAAGGTTTTCTTTTCGCGTATATTTTTTCATTTTATGGCTTTCTAAGGCTATCTAACTAGAATAATGAAGGAGAAATAGTTATTTCCATATGAAACGCAACAAAACGGGATATCTGTAAAGTTTCCAAACTTCGAAAAAAAATTTTTTTCTTTTCGAGATTCTTTCCGCATAATAAGCTATTCTAAGGCTATCAAAGTGGAAAAATGAAAGAGAACCAGTTATCTCAAATAAGAACGGAAAAAAAGTGATTCTAACGAAGTTTCCAACCATCGAAATAAATGTTTTCTTTTCGCGAATCTTTCTTCATTTTATGGTTTTCTAAGTCTGTCTAACTAGAATAATAAAGGAGAAATAGTTATCTCCATTTGAAACGCAACAAAACGCGATTCTTTTGAAGTTTGCAAACTTCGAAAGAAAATTTTTTTCTTTTCGAGATTCTTTCCGCATAATAAGCTTTTCTAAGGCTATCAAAGTGGAAAATGAAAGAGAACCAGTTATCTCAAATAAGAACGGAAAAAAAGTGATTCTAACGAAGTTTCCAACCATCGAAATAAATTCGCGAATCTTTCTTCATTTTATGGTTGTCTAAGGCTATCTATCTAGAATAATGAAGGAGAAATAGTTATCTCCATTTGAAACGCAACAAAACGCGATTATTTTGAAGTTTCCAAACTTCGAAATAAAATTTTTTTCTTTTCGAGATTCTTTCCGCATAATATGCTTTTCTAAGGCTATCAAAGTAGAAAAATGAAAGAGTACCAGTTATCTCAAAAAAGAACGGAAAAAAAGTGATTCTAATGAAGTTTCCAACCATCGAAATAAGTATTTTTTTCGCGAATGTTTCTTCATGTTATGGTTTTCCAAGGCTATCTAACTAGAATAATGAAGGAGAAATAGTTATCTCCATTGGAAACGCAACAAAACGAGATTCTTTTGAAGTTTCCAAACTTCGAAAAAATTTTTTTTTGTTTTCGAGATTCTTTCCGCATAATATGCTTTTCTAAGGCTATCAAAGTAGAAAAATGAAAGAGAACCAGTTATCTCAAAAAAGAACGGAAAATAAGTGATTCTAATGAAGTTTCCAACCATCGAAATAAATGTTTTCTTTTCGCGAATCTTTCTTCATTTTATGGTTGTCTAAGGCTATCTATCTAGAATAATGAACGAGAAATAGTTATCTCCATTTGAAACGCAACAAAACGCGATTCCTTTGAACTTTGCAAACTTCGAAGGAAAATTTTTTTCTTTTCGAGATTCTTTCCGCATAATAAGCTTTTCTAAGGCTATCAAAGTGAAAAAATGAAAGAGAACCAGTTATCTCAAATAAGAACGGAAAAAATGTGATTCTAACGAAGTTTCCAACCATCGAAATAAATGTTTTCTTTTCGCGAATCTTTCTTCATTTTATGGTTTTCTAAGTCTATCTAACTAGAATAATAAAGGAGACATAGTTATCTCCATTTGAAACGCAACAAAACGCGAATATTTTGAAGTTTCCAAACTTCGAAATAAAATTTTTTTCTTATCGAGATTCTTTCCGCATAATATGCTTTTCTAAGGCTATCAAAGAGGATAAATGAAAGAGAACCAGTTATCTCAAAAAAGAACGGAAAAAAAGTGATTCTAAAGAAGTTTCCAACCATCGAAATAAGTGTTTTCTTTTCGCGAATCTTTCTTCATTTTATGGTTGTCTAAGGCTACCTAACTAGAATAATGAAGGAGAAATAGTTATCTCCATATGAAACGCAACAAAACGCGATTATTTTGAAGTTTGCAAACTTCGAAAAAATTTTTTTTCTTTTCGAGATTCTTTCCGCATAATAAGCTTTTCTAAGGCTATCAAAGTGGAAAAATGAAAGAGAACCAGTTATCTCAAATAAGAACGGAAAAAAAGTGATTCTAACGAAGTTTCCAACCATCGAAATAAATGTTTTCTTTTCGCGAATCTTTCTTCATTTTATGGTTTTCTAAGGCTATCTAACTAGAATAATAAAGGAGAAATAGTTATTTCCATATGAAACGCAACAAAACGGGATAACTTTGAAGTTTCCAAACTTCGAAAAAATTTTTTTTTCTTTTCGAGATTCTTTCCGCATAATATGCTTTTCTAAGGCAATCAAAGTAGAAAAATGAAAGAGAACCAGTTATCTGAAAAAAGAACGGAAAAAAGTGATTCTAATGAAGTTTCCAACCATGGAAATAAGTGTTTTCTTTTCGCGAATCTTTCTTCATTTTATGGTTTTCTAAGTCTATCTAACTAGAATAATGAATGAGAAATAGTTATCTCCATTGGAAACGCAACAAAACGCGATTTTTTTGAAGTTTCCAAACTTCGAAAAGAAATTTTTTTCTTTTCGAGATTCTTTCCGCATAATATGCTTTTCTAAGGCTATCGAAATAGAAAAATGAAAGAGAACCAGTGATCTCAAAAAAGAACGGAAAAAAAGTGATTCTAATGATGTTTCCAACCATCGAAATAAGTGTTTTCTTTTCGCGAATCTTTCTTCATTTTATGGTTGTCTAAGGCTATCTATCTAGAATAACGAAGGAGAAATAGTTATCTCCATTTGAAACGCAACAAAACGCGATTCTTTTGAAGTTTCCAAACTTCGAAAAAAAAAATTTTTTTTTCGAGATTCTTTCCGCATAATAAGGTTTTCTAAGGCTATCAATGTGGAAAAATGAAAGAGAACTAGTTATCTCAAATAAGAACGGAAAAAAAGTGATTCTAATGAAGTTTCCAACCATCGAAATAAGTGTTTTCTTTTCGCGAATCTTTCTTCATTTTATGGTTGTCTAAGGCTATCTATCTAGAATAAATAAGGAGAAATAGTTATCTCCATTTGAAACGCAACAAAACGCGATTCTTTTGAACTTTGCAAACTTCGAAAGAAAATTTTTTTCTTTTCGAGATTCTTTCCGCATAATAAGCTTTTCTAAGGCTATCAAAGTGGAAAAATGAAAGAGAACCAGTTATCTCAAATAAGAACGGAAAAAAAGTGATTCTAACGAAGTTTCCAACCATCGAAATAAATGTTTTCTTTTCGCGAATCTTTCTTCATTTTATGGTTTTCTAAGGCTATCTAACTAGAATAATAAAGGAGAAATAGTTATTTCCATATGAAAGGCAACAAAACGGGATAACTTTGAAGTTTCCAAACTTCGAAAAAATTTTTTTTTCTTTTCGAGATTATTTCCGCATAATATGCTTTTCTAAGGCAATCAAAGTAGAAAAATGAAAGAGAACCAGTTATCTGAAAAAAGAACGGAAAAAAGTGATTCTAATGAAGTTTCCAACCATGGAAATAAGTGTTTTCTTTTCGCGAATCTTTCTTCATTTTATGGTTTTCTAAGTCTATCTAACTAGAATAATGAAGGAGAAATAGTTATCTCCATTGGAAACGCAACAAAACGCGATTTTTTTGAAGTTTCCAAACTTCGAAAAGAAATTTTTTTCTTTTCGAGATTCTTTCCGCATAATATGCTTTTCTAAGGCTATCAAAATAGAAAAATGAAAGAGAACCAGTATTCTCAAAAAAGAACGGAAAAAAAGTGATTCTAATGAAGTTTCCAACCATCGAAATAAGTGTTTTCTTTTCGCGAATCTTTCTTCATTTTATGGTTGTCTAAGGCTATCTATCTAGAATAACGAAGGAGAAATAGTTATCTCCATTTGAAACGCAACAAAACGCGATTCTTTTGAAGTTTCCAAACTTCGAAAAAAAAAATTTTTTTTTCGAGATTCTTTCCGCATAATAAGGTTTTCTAAGGCTATCAATGTGGAAAAATGAAAGAGAACTAGTTATCTCAAATAAGAACGGAAAAAAAGTGATTCTAATGAAGTTTCCAACCATCGAAATAAGTGTTTTCTTTTCGCGAATCTTTCTTCATTTTATGGTTGTCTAAGGCTATCTATCTAGAATAAATAAGGAGAAATAGTTATCTCCATTTGAAACGCAACAAAACGCGATTATTTGAAGTTTCCAAACTTCGAAAAAAAAAATTTTTCTTTTCGAGATTCTTTCCGCATAATATGCTTTTCTAAGGCTATCAAAATAGAAAAATGAAAGAGAACCAGTGATCTCAAAAAAGAACGGAAAAAAAGTGATTCTAATGAAGTTTCCAACCATCGAAATAAGTGTTTTCTTTTCGCGAATCTTTCTTCATTTTATGGTTGTCTAAGGCTACCTAACTAGAATAATGAAGGAGAAATAGTTATCTCCATATGAAACGCAACAAAACGCGATTATTTTGAAGTTTCCAAACTTCGAAAAAAAATTTTTTTTTTCGAGATTCTTTCCGCATAATATGCATTTCTAAGGCTTTCTAAGTGGAAAAATGAAAGAGAACCAGTTATCTCAAATAAGAACGGAAAAAAAGTGATTCTAATGAAGTTTCCAACCATCGAAATAAATGTTTTCTTTTGGCGAAACTTGCTTCATTTTATGGTTTTCTAAGGCTATCTAACTAGAAAAATGAAGGAGAAATAGTTATCTCCATTGGAAACGGAACAAAACGTGATTCTTTTGAAGTTTCCAAACTTCGAAAGAAAAATTTTTTCTTTTCGAGATTCTTTCCGCATAATATGCTTTTCTAAGGCTATCAAAGTAGAAAAATGAAAGAGTACCAGTTATCTCAAAAAAGAACGGAAAAAAGTGATTCTAATGAAATTTCCAACCATCGAAATAAGTATTTTTTTCGCGAATGTTTCTTCATGTTATGGTTTTCCAAGGCTATCTAACTAGAATAATGAAGGAGAAATAGTTATCTCCATTGGAAACGCAACAAAACGAGATTATTTTGAAGTTTCCAAACTTCGAAAAAAATTTTTTTTTGTTTTCGAGATTCTTTCCGCATAATATGCTTTTCTAAGGCTATCAAAGTAGAAAAATGAAAGAGAACCAGTTATCTCAAAAAAGAACGTAAAATAAGTGATTCTAATGAAGTTTCCAACCATCGAAATAAATGTTTTCTTTTCGCGAATCTTTCTTCATTTTATGGTTGTCTAAGGCTATCTATCTAGAACAATGAACGAGAAATAGTTATCTCCATTTGAAACGCAACAAACGCGATTATTTTGAAGTTTCCAAACTTCGAAATTTTTTTTTTTTTTCGAGATTCTTTCCGCATAAAATGCTTTTCTAAGGCTATCAAAGTGGAAAAATGAAAGAGAACCAGTTATCTCAAATAAGAACGGAAAAAAAAGTGATTCTAATGAAGTTTCCAACCATCGAAATAAATGTTTTCTTTTCGCGAATCTTTCTTCATTTTATGGTTTTCTAAGGCTATCTAACTAGAATAATGAAGGAGAAATAGTTATCTCCATTAGAAACGCAACAAAACGCAGTTTTTCTTTTCGAGATTCTTTCCGCATAATAAGCTTTTCTAAGGCTATCAAAGTGGAAAAATGAAAGAGAACTAGTTATCTCAAATAAGAACGGAAAAAAAGTGATTATAATGAAGTTTACAACCTTCGAAATAAATGTTTTCCTTTCGCGAATCTATCTTCATTTTATGGTTTTCTAAGGCTATCTAACTAGAATAATGAAGCAGAAATAGTTATCTCCATTGGAAACGCAACAAAATGCGATTCTTTTGAAGTTTCCAAACTTCGAAAAAATTTTTTTTTCTTTTCGAGATTCATTCCGCATAATATGCTTTTCTAAGGCTATCAAAGTAGGAAAATGAAAGAGAACCAGATATCTCAAATAAGAACGGAAAAAAAGTGATTATAATGAAGTTTACAACCATCGAAATAAGTGTTTTATTTTCGCGAATCTTTCTTCATTTTATGGTTGTCTAAGGCTATCTATTTAGAATAATTAAGGAGAAATAGTTATCTCCATTTGAAACGCAACAAAAGGCGATTGTTTTGAAGTTTCCAAACTTCGAAAAAAATTTTTTTTCTTTTCGAGATTCTTTCCGCATAATAAGCTTTTCTAAGGCTATCAAAGTGGAAAAATGAAAGAGAACCAGTTATCTCAAATCAGAACGAAAAAAAGTGAGTCTAACGAAGTTTCCAACCATCTAATAAATGTTTTCTTTTCGCGATTCTTTCTTCATTTTATGGTTTTCTAAGGCTATCTAACTAGAATAATGAAGGAGATATAGTTATCTCCATGTGAAACGCAAAATACGCGATTATTTTGAAGTTTCCAAACTTCGAAAAAAAAATTTTTTCTTTTCGAGATTCTTTCCACATAATATGCTTTTCTAAGGCTATCAAAGTAGAAAAATGAAAGAGAACCAGTTATCTCAAAAAAGAACGGAAAAAAAGTGATTCCAATGAAGTTTCCAACCATCGAAATAAGTGTTTTCTTTTCGCGAATCTTTCTTCATTTTATGGGGATATAAGGCTATCTATCTAGAATAACCTAGAATCATGAAGGAGAAATAGTTATCTCCATTTAAACGCAACAAAACGCGATTGTTTTGAATTTTCCAAACTTCGAAAAAAATTTTTTTTCTTTTCGAGATTCTTTGAGCAGAATATGCTTTTCTAAGGCTATCAAAGTAGGAAAATGAAAGAGAACTAGTAATCTCAAATAAGAACGGAAAAAATGTTATTCTAATGAAGTTTCCAACCATCGAAATAAATGTTTTCTTTTCGCGAATCTTTCTTCATTTTATGATTTTCTAAGGCTATCTAACTAGAATAATGAAGGAGAAATAGTTATCTCCAATGGAAACGCCACAAACTTCGATTCTTTTGAAGTTCCAAACTTCGAAAAAAAATGTTTTTCTTTTCGAGATTCTCTCCGCATAATATGCTTTTCTAAGGCTATCAAAGTAGAAAAATGAAAGAGAACCAGTTATCTCAAAAAAGAACGGAAAATAAGTGATTCTAATGAAGTTTCCAACCATCGAAATAAGTGTTTTCTTTTCGCGAATCTCTCTTCATTTTATGGTTTTCTAAGTCTATCTAACTAGAATAATAAAGGAGAAATAGTTATCTCCATTTGAAACGCAACAAAACGCGATTATTTTGAAGTTTCCAAACTTCGAAATAAAATTTTTTTTCTTTTCGAGATTCTTTCCGCATAATATGCTTTTCTAAGGCTATCAAAGTGGAAAAATGAAAGAGAACTAGTTATCTCAAATAAGAACGGAAAAAAAGTGATTCTAATGAAGTTTCCAACCATCGAAATAAATGTTTTCTTTTGGCGAATCTTTCTTCATTTTATGGTTTTCTAAGGCTATCTAACTAGAAAAATGAAGGAGAAATAGTTATCTCCATTGGAAACGCAACAAAACGTGATCCTTTTGAAGTTTCCAAACTTCGAAAGAAAAATTTTTTCTTTTCGAGATTCTTTCCGCATAATATGCTTTTCTAAGGCTATCAAAGTAGAAAAATGAAAGAGAACCAGTTATCTCAAAAAAGAACGGAAAAAAAGTGATTCTAATGAAGTTTCCAACCATCGAAATAAGTGTTTTTTTCGCGAATGTTTCTTCATGTTATGGTTTTCCAAGGCTATCTAACTAGAATAATGAAGGAGAAATAGTTATCTGCATTTGAAACGCAACAAAACGCGATTATTTTGAAGTTTCCAAACTTGGAAAAAAATTTTTTCTTTTCCAGATTCTTTCCGCATAATAAGCTTTTCTAAGGCTATCAAAGTGGAAAAATGAAACAGAACTAGTTATCTCAAATAAGAACGGAAAAAAAGTGATTATAATGAAGTTCACAACCATCGAAATAAATGTTATCTTCTCGTGAATCTTTCTTCATTTTATGGTTTTCCAAGGCTATCTAACTAGAATAATAAAGGAGAAATAGTTATCTCCATTTCAAACGCAACAAAACGCGATTATTTTGAAGTTTCCAAACTTCGAAATTAAATTTTTTTCTTTTTGAGATTCTTTCCGCATAATATGCTTTTCTAAGGCTATCAAAGAGGAAAAATGAAAGAGAACTAGTTATCTCAAAAAAGAACGGAAAAAAAGTAATTCTAATGAAGTTTCCCACCATCGAAATAAGTGTTTTCTTTTCGCGAATCTTTCTTCATTTTATGGTTGTCTAAGGCTATCTATCTAGAATAATGAAGGAGAAATAGTTATCTCCATATGAAACGCAACAAACGCGATTATTTTGAAGTTTCCAAACTTCGAAACTTTTTTTCTTTTTTTTTCGAGATTCTTTCCGCATAAAATGCTTTTCTAAGGCTATCAAAGTGGAAAAATGAAAGAGAACCAGTTATCTCAAATAAGAACGGAAAAAAAAGAGATTCTAATGAAGTTTCCAACCATCTAAATAAATGTTTTCTTTTCGCGAATCTTTCTTCATTTTATGGTTTTCCAAGGCTATCTAACTAGAATAATGAAGCAGAAATAGTTATTTCCATATGAAACGCAACAAAACGGGATAACTTTGAATTTTCCAAACTTCGAAAAAAAATTTTTTTCTTTTCGAGATTCTTTCCGCATAATAAGCTTTTCTAAGGCTATCAAAGTGGAAAAATGAAAGAGAACTAGTTATCTCAAGTAAGAACGGAAAAAAAGTGATTTTAATGAAGTTTCCAACCATCCAAATAAATGTTTTCTTTTCGCGAATCTCTCTTCATTTTATGGTTTTCTAAGTCTATCTAACTAGAATAATAAAGGAGAAATAGTTATCTCCATTTGAAACGCAACAAAACGCCATTATTTTGAAGTTTCCAAACTTCGAAATAAAATTTTTTTTCTTTTCGAGATTCTTTCCGCATAATATGCTTTTCTAAGGCTATCAAAGTGGAAAAATGAAAGAGAACTAGTTATCTCAAATAAGAACGGAAAAAAAGTGATTCTAATGAAGTTTCCAACCATCGAAATAAATGTTTTCTTTTCGCGAATCTTTCTTGATTTTATGGTTTTCTAAGGCTATCTAACTAGAAAAATGAAGGAGAAATAGTTATCTCTATTGGAAACGCAACAAAACGTGATCCTTTTGAAGTTTCCAAACTTCGAAAGAAAAATTTTTTCTTTTCGAGATTCTTTCCGCATAATATGCTTTTCTAAGGCTATCAAAGTAGAAAAATGAAAGAGAACCAGTTATCTCAAAAAAGAACGGAAAAAAAGTGATTCTAATGAAGTTTCCAACCATCGAAATAAGTGTTTTTTTCGCGAATGTTTCTTCATGTTATGGTTTTCCAAGGCTATCTAACTAGAATAATGAAGGAGAAATAGTTATCTCCATTGGAAACGCAACAAAACGAGATTTTTTGAAGTTTCCAAACTTCGAAAAACATTTTTTTTCTTTTCGAGATTCTTTCCGCATAAGAAGCTTTTCTAAGGCTATCAAAGTGGAAAACTGAAAGAGAACCAGTTATCTCAAATAAGAACGAAAAAAGTGATTCTAACGTAGTTTCCAACCATCGAAATAAAGGTTTTCTTTTCGCGTATATTTTTTCATTTTATGGCTTTCTAAGGCTATCTAACTAGAATAATGAAGGAGAAATAGTTATTTCCATATGAAACGCAACAAAACGGGATATCTGTGAAGTTTCCAAACTTCGAAAAAAAATTTTTTTCTTTTCGAGATTCTTTCCGCATAATAAGCTATTCTAAGGCTATCAAAGTGGAAAAATGAAAGAGAACCAGTTATCTCAAATAAGAACGGAAAAAAAGTGATTCTAACGAAGTTTCCAACCATCGAAATAAATGTTTTCTTTTCGCGAATCTTTCTTCATTTTATGGTTTTCTAAGTCTGTCTAACTAGAATAATAAAGGAGAAATAGTTATCTCCATTTGAAACGCAACAAAACGCGATTCTTTTGAAGTTTGCAAACTTCGAAAGAAAATTTTTTTCTTTTCGAGATTCTTTCCGCATAATAAGCTTTTCTAAGGCTATCAAAGTGGAAAATGAAAGAGAACCAGTTATCTCAAATAAGAACGGAAAAAAAGTGATTCTAACGAAGTTTCCAACCATCGAAATAAATGTTTTCTTTTCGCGAATCTTTCTTCATTTTATGGTTGTCTAAGGCTATCTATCTAGAATAATGAAGGAGAAATAGTTATCTCCATTTGAAACGCAACAAAACGCGATTATTTTGAAGTTTCCAAACTTCGAAATAAAATTTTTTTCTTTTCGAGATTCTTTCCGCATAATATGCTTTTCTAAGGCTATCAAAGTAGAAAAATGAAAGAGTACCAGTTATCTCAAAAAAGAACGGAAAAAAAGTGATTCTAATGAAGTTTCCAACCATCGAAATAAGTATTTTTTTCGCGAATATTTCTTCATGTTATGGTTTTCCAAGGCTATCTAACTAGAATAATGAAGGAGAAATAGTTATCTCCATTGGAAACGCAACAAAACGAGATTCTTTTGAAGTTTCCAAACTTCGAAAAAATTTTTTTTTGTTTTCGAGATTCTTTCCGCATAATATGCTTTTCTAAGGCTATCAAAGTAGAAAAATGAAAGAGAACCAGTTATCTCAAAAAAGAACGGAAAATAAGTGATTCTAATGAAGTTTCCAACCATCGAAATAAATGTTTTCTTTTCGCGAATCTTTCTTCATTTTATGGTTGTCTAAGGCTATCTATCTAGAATAATGAACGAGAAATAGTTATCTCCATTTGAAACGCAACAAAACGCGATTCCTTTGAACTTTGCAAACTTCGAAGGAAAATTTTTTTCTTTTCGAGATTCTTTCCGCATAATAAGCTTTTCTAAGGCTATCAAAGTGAAAAAATGAAAGAGAACCAGTTATCTCAAATAAGAACGGAAAAAAAGTGATTCTAATGAAGTTTCCAACCATCGAAATAAGTATTTTTTTCGCGAATGTTTCTTCATGTTATGGTTTTCCAAGGCTATCTAACTAGAATAATGAAGGAGAAATAGTTATCTCCATTGGAAACGCAACAAAACGAGATTCTTTTGAAGTTTCCAAACTTCGAAAAAATTTTTTTTTGTTTTCGAGATTCTTTCCGCATAATATGCTTTTCTAAGGCTATCAAAGTAGAAAAATGAAAGAGAACCAGTTATCTCAAAAAAGAACGGAAAATAAGTGATTCTAATGAAGTTTCCAACCATCGAAATAAATGTTTTCTTTTCGCGAATCTTTCTTCATTTTATGGTTGTCTAAGGCTATCTATCTAGAATAATGAACGAGAAATAGTTATCTCCATTTGAAACGCAACAAAACGCGATTCCTTTGAACTTTGCAAACTTCGAAGGAAAATTTTTTTCTTTTCGAGATTCTTTCCGCATAATAAGCTTTTCTAAGGCTATCAAAGTGAAAAAATGAAAGAGAACCAGTTATCTCAAATAAGAACGGAAAAAATGTGATTCTAACAAAGTTTCCAACCATCGAAATAAATGTTTTCTTTTCGCGAATCTTTCTTCATTTTATGGTTTTCTAAGTCTATCTAACTAGAATAATAAAGGAGACATAGTTATCTCCATTTGAAACGCAACAAAACGCGATTATTTTGAAGTTTCCAAACTTCGAAATAAAATTTTTTTCTTATCGAGATTCTTTCCGCATAATATGCTTTTCTAAGGCTATCAAAGAGGATAAATGAAAGAGAACCAGTTATCTCAAAAAAGAACGGAAAAAAAGTGATTCTAAAGAAGTTTCCAACCATCGAAATAAGTGTTTTCTTTTCGCGAATCTTTCTTCATTTTATGGTTGTCTAAGGCTACCTAACTAGAATAATGAAGGAGAAATAGTTATCTCCATATGAAACGCAACAAAACGCGATTATTTTGAAGTTTGCAAACTTCGAAAAAATTTTTTTTCTTTTCGAGATTCTTTCCGCATAATAAGCTTTTCTAAGGCTATCAAAGTGGAAAAATGAAAGAGAACCAGTTATCTCAAATAAGAACGGAAAAAAAGTGATTCTAACGAAGTTTCCAACCATCGAAATAAATGTTTTCTTTTCGCGAATCTTTCTTCATTTTATGGTTTTCTAAGGCTATCTAACTAGAATAATAAAGGAGAAATAGTTATTTCCATATGAAACGCAACAAAACGGGATAACTTTGAAGTTTCCAAACTTCGAAAAAATTTTTTTTTCTTTTCGAGATTCTTTCCGCATAATATGCTTTTCTAAGGCAATCAAAGTAGAAAAATGAAAGAGAACCAGTTATCTGAAAAAAGAACGGAAAAAAGTGATTCTAATGAAGTTTCCAACCATGGAAATAAGTGTTTTCTTTTCGCGAATCTTTCTTCATTTTATGGTTTTCTAAGTCTATCTAACTAGAATAATGAAGGAGAAATAGTTATCTCCATATGAAACGCAACAAACGCGATTATTTCGAAGTTTCCAAACTTCGAAACTTTTTTTCTTTTTTTTTCGAGATTCTTTCCGCATAAAATGCTTTTCTAAGGCTATCAAAGTGGAAAAATGAAAGAGAACCAGTTATCTCAAATAAGAACGGAAAAAAAAGAGATTCTAATGAAGTTTCCAACCATCTAAATAAATGTTTTCTTTTCGCGAATCTTTCTTCATTTTATGGTTTTCCAAGGCTATCTAACTAGAATAATGAAGCAGAAATAGTTATTTCCATATGAAACGCAACAAAACGGGATAACTTTGAATTTTCCAAACTTCGAAAAAAAATTTTTTTCTTTTCGAGATTCTTTCCGCATAATAAGCTTTTCTAAGGCTATCAAAGTGGAAAAATGAAAGAGAACTAGTTATCTCAAGTAAGAACGGAAAAAAAGTGATTTTAATGAAGTTTCCAACCATCCAAATAAATGTTTTCTTTTCGCGAATCTCTCTTCATTTTATGGTTTTCTAAGTCTATCTAACTAGAATAATAAAGGAGAAATAGTTATCTCCATTTGAAACGCAACAAAACGCCATTATTTTGAAGTTTCCAAACTTCGAAATAAAATTTTTTTTCTTTTCGAGATTCTTTCCGCATAATATGCTTTTCTAAGGCTATCAAAGTGGAAAAATGAAAGAGAACTAGTTATCTCAAATAAGAACGGAAAAAAAGTGATTCTAATGAAGTTTCCAACCATCGAAATAAATGTTTTCTTTTCGCGAATCTTTCTTGATTTTATGGTTTTCTAAGGCTATCTAACTAGAAAAATGAAGGAGAAATAGTTATCTCTATTGGAAACGCAACAAAACGTGATCCTTTTGAAGTTTCCAAACTTCGAAAGAAAAATTTTTTCTTTTCGAGATTCTTTCCGCATAATATGCTTTTCTAAGGCTATCAAAGTAGAAAAATGAAAGAGAACCAGTTATCTCAAAAAAGAACGGAAAAAAAGTGATTCTAATGAAGTTTCCAACCATCGAAATAAGTGTTTTTTTCGCGAATGTTTCTTCATGTTATGGTTTTCCAAGGCTATCTAACTAGAATAATGAAGGAGAAATAGTTATCTCCATTGGAAACGCAACAAAACGAGATTCTTTTGAAGTTTCCAAACTTCGAAAAAAATTTTTTTTCTTTTCGAGATTCTTTCCGCATAAGAAGCTTTTCTAAGGCTATCAAAGTGGAAAACTGAAAGAGAACCAGTTATCTCAAATAAGAACGAAAAAAGTGATTCTAACGTAGTTTCCAACCATCGAAATAAAGGTTTTCTTTTCGCGTATATTTTTTCATTTTATGGCTTTCTAAGGCTATCTAACTAGAATAATGAAGGAGAAATAGTTATTTCCATATGAAACGCAACAAAACGGGATATCTGTGAAGTTTCCAAACTTCGAGAAAAAAATTTTTTCTTTTCGAGATTCTTTCCGCATAATATGCTTTTCTAAGGCTATCAAAGTGGAAAAATAAAAGAGAACCAGTTATCTCAAATAAGAACGAAAAAAAGTGATTCTAACGTAGTTTCCAACCATCGAAATAAATGTTTTCTTTTCGCGAATCTTTCTTCATTTTATGGTTTTCTAAGGCTATCTAACTAGAATAATGAAGCAGAAATAGTTATCTCCATTGGAAACGCAACAAAATGCGATTCTTTTGAAGTTTCCAAAATTCGAAAAAAAATTTTTTTCTTTTCGAGATTCTTTCCGCATAATATGCTTTTCTAAGGCTATCAAAGTAGGAAAATGAAAGAGAACCAGTTATCTCAAAAAAGAACGGAAAAAAAGTGATTTTAATGAAGTTTCCAACCATCGATATAAATGTTTTCTTTTCGCGAATCTTTCTTCATTTTATGGTTGTCTAAGGCTATCTATCTAGAATAATGAAGGAGAAATAGTTATCTCCATTTGAAACGCAACAAAACGCGATTCTTTTGAAGTTTGCAAACTTCGAATGAAAATTTTTTTCTTTTCGAGATTCTTTCCGCATAATAAGCTTTTCTAAGTCTATCAAAGTGGAAAAATGAAAGAGAACCAGATATCTCAAATAAGAACGGAAAAAAAGTGATTATAAAGAAGTTTACAACCATCGAAATAAGTGTTTTCTTTTCGCGAATCTTTCTTCATTTTATGGTTGTCTAAGGCTATCTATTTAGAATAATTAAGGAGAAATAGTTATCTCCATTTGAAACGCAACAAAAGGCGATTGTTTTGAAGTTTCCAAACTTCGAAAAAAAAATTTTTTCTTTTCGAGATTCTTTCCGCATAATAAGCTTTTCTAAGGCTATCAAAGTGGAAAAATGAAAGAGAACCAGTTATCTCAAAAAAGAACGGAAAAAAAGTGATTCCAATGAAGTTTCCAACCATCGAAATAAGTGTTTTCTTTTCGCGAATCTTTCTTCATTTTATGGTTGTATAAGGCTATCTATCTAGAATAACCTAGAATAATGAAGGAGAAATAGTTATCTCCATTTAAACGCAACAAAACGCGATTGTTTTGAATTTTCCAAACTTCGAAAATTTTTTTTTCTTTTCGAGATATTTGAGCAGAATATGCTTTTCTAAGGCTATCAAAGTAGGAAAATGAAAGAGAACTGGTAATCTCAAATAAGAACGGAAAAAATGTTATTCTAATGAAGTATCCAACCATCGAAATAAATGTTTTCTTTTCGCAAATCTTTCTTCATTTTATGGTTGTCTAAGGCTATCTATCTAGAATAATCAAAGAGAAAGAGTTATCTCCATATGAAACGCAACAAAACGGGATATCCTTGAAGTTTCCAAACTTGGGAAAAAAAATTTTTTCTTTTCGAGATTCTTTCCGCATAATAAGCTTTTCTAAGGCTATCAAAGTGGAAAAATGAAAGAGAACCAGTTATCTCAAAAAAGAACGGAAAAAAAGTGATTCTAACGAAGTTTCCAACCATCGAAATAAATGTTTTCTTTTCGCGAATCTCTCTTCATTTTATGGTTTTCTAAGTCTATCTAACTAGAATAATAAAGGAGAAATAGTTATCTCCATTTGAAACGCAACAAAACGCGATTATTTTGAAGTTTCCAAACTTCGAAATAAAATTTTTTTTCTTTTCGAGATTCTTTCCGCATAATATGCTTTTCTAAGGCTATCAAAGTGGAAAAATGAAAGAGAACTAGTTATCTCAAATAAGAACGGAAAAAAAGTGATTTTAATGAAGTTTCCAACCATCCAAATAAATGTTTCCTTTTCGCGAATCTTTCTTCATTTTATGGTTTTCAAATTCTATCTAACTAGAAAAATGAAGGTGAAATAGTTATCTCCATTGGAAACGCAACAAAACGCGATTCTTTTGAAGTTTCCAACTTCGAAAATTTTTTTTTTCTTTTCGAGATTCTTTCCGCATAATATGCTTTTCTAAGGCTATCAAAGTAGAAAAATGAAAGAGAACCAGTTATCTCAAAAAAGAACGGAAAAAAAGTAATTCTAATGAAGTTTCCAACCATCGAAATAAATGTTTTCTTTTCGCAAATCTTTCTTCATTTTATGGTTGTCTAAGGCTATCTATCTAGAATAATCAAAGAGAAAGAGTTATCTCCATTTGAAACGCAACAAAACGCGATTCTTTTGAAGTTTGCAAACTTCGAAAGAAAATTTTTTTCTTTTCGAGATTCTTTCCGCATAATATGCTTTTCTAAGGCTATCAAAGTAGAAAAATGAAAGAGAACCAGTTATCTGAAAAAAGAACGGAAAAAAGTGATTCCAATGAAATTTCCAACCATCGAAATAAGTGTTTTCTTTTCGCGAATCTTTCTTCATTTTATGGTTTTCTAAGTCTATCTAACTAGAATAATGAAGGAGAAATAGTTATCTCCACTGGAAACGCAACAAAACGCGATTCTTTTGAAGTTTCCAAACTTCGAAAAAAACAATTTTTTTTCGAGATTCTTTCCGCATAATAAGGTTTTCTAAGGCTATCAAAGTGAAAAAATGAAAGAGAACTAGTTATCTCACATAAGAACGGAAAAAAAGTGATTATAATGAAGTTTACAACCATCGAAATAAATGTTTTCTTTTCGCGAATCTTTCTTCATTTTATTTTTTTCTAAGGCTATCTAACTAGAATAATGAAGGAGAAATAGTTATTTCCATATGAAACGCAACAAAACGCGATTATTTTGAAGTTTCCAAACTTCGAAAAAAAATTTTTTTTTTCGAGATTCTTTCCGCATAATATGCATTTCTAAGGCTATCTAAGTGGAAAAATGAAAGAGAACCAGTTATCTCAAATAAGAACGGAAAAAATGTGATTCTAATGAAGTTTCCAACCATCGAAATAAATATTTTCTTTTGGCGAATCTTTCTTCATTTTATGGTTTTCTAAGGCTATCTAACTAGAAAAATGAAGGAGAAATAGTTATCTCCATTGGAAACGCAACAAAACGTGATCCTTTTGAAGTTTCCAAACTTCGAAAGAAAAATTTTTTCTTTTCGAGATTCTTTCCGCATAATATGCTTTTCTAAGGCTATCAAAGTGGAAAACTGAAAGAGAACCAGTTATCTCAAATAAGAACGAAAAAAGTGATTCTAACGTAGTTTCCAACCATCGAAATAAAGGTTTTCTTTTCGCGTATATTTTTTCATTTTATGGTTTTCTAAGTCTATCTAACTAGAATAATGAAGGAGAAATAGTTATTTCCATATGAAACGCAACAAAACGGGATATTTTTGAAGTTTCCAAACTTCGAAAAAAAATTTTTTTTTCGAGATTCTTTGCGCAGAATATGCTTTTCTAAGGCTATCAAAGTAGAAAAATGAAAGAGAACTAGTCATCTCAAAAAAACAACGGAAAAAAAGTGATTCTAATGAAGTTTCCAACCATCGAAATAAGTGTATTCTTTTCGCGAATCTTTCTTCATTTTATGGTTGTCTAAGGCTATCTATCTAGAATAATGAAGGAGAAATAGTTATCTCCATTAGAAACGCAACATAACGCGATTCTTTTGAAGTTTGCAAACTTCGCAAGAAAATTTTTTTCTTTTGGAGATTCTTTCCGCATAATAAGCTTTTCTAAGGCTATCAAAGAGGAAAAATGAAACAGAACTAGTTATCTCAAATAAGAACGGAAAAAAAGTGATTTTAATGAATTTCACAACCATCGAAATAAATTTTATCTTTTCGCGAATCTTTCTTCATTTTATGGTTTTCCAAAGCTATCTAACTAGAATAATGAAGGAGAAATAGTTATTTCCATATGAAACGCAACAAAACGGGATATCTTTGAAGTTTCCAAACTTCGAAAAAAATTTTTTTCTTTTCGACATTCTTTCCGCATAATAAGCTATTCTAAGGCTATCAAAGCGGAAAAATGAAAGAGAACCAGTTATCTCAGATAAGAACGGAAAAAAAGTGATTCTAACGAAGTTTCCAACCATCGAAATAAATGTTTTCTTTTCGCGAATCTTTCTTCATTTTATGGTTTTCTAAGTCTGTCTAACTAGAATAATAAAGGAGAATTAGTTATCTCCATTTGAAACGCAACAAAACGCGATTCTTTTGAAGTTTGCAAACTTCGAAAGAAAATTTTTTTCTTTTCGAGATTCTTTCCGCATAATAAGCTTTTCTAAGGCTATCAAAGTGGAAAAATGAAAGAGAACCAGTTATCTCAAATAAGAACGGAAAAAAAGTGATTCTAACGAAGTTTCCAACCATCGAAATAAATGTTTTCTTTTCGCGAATCTTTCTTCTTTTTATGGTTGTCTAAGGCTATCTATCTAGAATAATGAAGGAGAAATAGTTATCTCCAATGGAAACGCAACAAAACGCGATTATTTGAAGTTTCCAAACTTCGAAAAAAAAAAATTTTTCTTTTCGAGATTCTTTCCGCATAATATGCTTTTCTAAGGCTATCAAAATAGAAAAATGAAAGAGAACCAGTGATCTCAAAAAAGAACGGAAAAAAAGTGATTCTAATGAAGTTTCCAACCATCGAAATAAGTGTTTTCTTTTCGCGAATCTTTCTTCATTTTATGGTTGTCTAAGGCTACCTAACTAGAATAATGAAGGAGAAATAGTTATCTCCATATGAAACGCAACAAAACGCGATTATTTTGAAGTTTCCAAACTTCGAAAAAAAATTTTTTTTTTTCGAGATTCTTTCCGCATAATATGCATTTCTAAGGCTTTCTAAGTGGAAAAATGAAAGAGAACCAGTTATCTCAAATAAGAACGGAAAAAAAGTGATTCTAATGAAGTTTCCAACCATCGAAATAAATGTTTTCTTTTGGCGAATCTTGCTTCATTTTATGGTTTTCTAAGGCTATCTAACTAGAAAAATGAAGGAGAAATAGTTATCTCCATTGGAAACGGAACAAAACGTGATTCTTTTGAAGTTTCCAAACTTCGAAAGAAAAATTTTTTCTTTTCGAGATTCTTTCCGCATAATATGCTTTTCTAAGGCTATCAAAGTAGAAAAATGAAAGAGTACCAGTTATCTCAAAAAAGAACGGAAAAAAGTGATTCTAATGAAGTTTCCAACCATCGAAATAAGTATTTTTTTCGCGAATGTTTCTTCATGTTATGGTTTTCCAAGGCTATCTAACTAGAATAATGAAGGAGAAATAGTTATCTCCATTGGAAACGCAACAAAACGAGATTCTTTTGAAGTTTCCAAACTTCGAAAAAAATTTTTTTTTGTTTTCGAGATTCTTTCCGCATAATATGCTTTTCTAAGGCTATCAAAGTAGAAAAATGAAAGAGAACCAGTTATCTCAAAAAAGAACGTAAAATAAGTGATTCTAATGAAGTTTCCAACCATCGAAATAAATGTTTTCTTTTCGCGAATCTTTCTTCATTTTATGGTTGTCTAAGGCTATCTATCTAGAATAATGAACGAGAAATAGTTATCTCCATTTGAAACGCAACAAAACGCGATTCCTTTGAACTTTGCAAACTTCGAAAGAAAATTTTTTTCTTTTCGAGATTCTTTCCGCATAATAAGCTTTTCTAAGGCTATCAAAGTGAAAAAATGAAAGAGAACCAGTTATCTCAAATAGGAACGGAAAAAATGTGATTCTAACGATGTTTCCAACCATCGAAATAAATGTTTTCTTTTCGCGAATCTTTCTTCATTTTATGGTTGTCTAAGGCTATCTATCTAGAATAATGAAGGAGAAATAGTTATCTCCATATGAAACGCAACAAACGCGATTATTTTGAAGTTTCCAAACTTCGAAATTTTTTTTTTTTTTCGAGATTCTTTCCGCATAAAATGCTTTTCTAAGGCTATCAAAGTGGAAAAATGAAAGAGAACCAGTTATCTCAAATAAGAACGGAAAAAAAAGTGATTCTAATGAAGTTTCCAACCATCGAAATAAATGTTTTCTTTTCGCGAATCTTTCTTCATTTTATGGTTTTCTAAGGCTATCTAACTAGAATAATGAAGGAGAAATAGTTATCTCCATTAGAAACGCAACAAAACGCAGTTTTTCTTTTCGAGATTCTTTCCGCATAATAAGCTTTTCTAAGGCTATCAAAGTGGAAAAATGAAAGAGAACTAGTTATCTCAAATAAGAACGGAAAAAAAGTGATTATAATGAAGTTTACAACCTTCGAAATAAATGTTTTCCTTTCGCGAATCTTTCTTCATTTTATGGTTTTCTAAGGCTATCTAACTAGAATTCTGAAGGAGAAATAGTTATTTCCATATGAAACGCAACAAATCGGGATATCTTTGAAGTTTCCAAACTTCGAATAGTTTTTTTTTTGTTTTCGAGATTCTTTGCTCAGAATATGCTTTTCCAAGGCTATCCAAGTAGAAAAATGAAGGAGAACCAGTTATCTCAAAAAAGAACGGAAAAAAAGTGATTTTAATGAAGTTTCCAACCATCGAAATAAATGTTTTCTTTTCGCGAATCTTTCTTCATTTTATGGTTTTCTAAGGCTATCTAACTAGAATAATGAAGCAGAAATAGTTATCTCCATTGGAAACGCAACAAAATGCGATTCTTTTGAAGTTTCCAAACTTCGAAAAAAATTTTTTTTCTTTTCGAGATTCTTTCCGCATAATATGGTTTTCTAAGGCTATCAAAGTAGGAAAATGAAAGAGAACCAGTTATCTCAAAAAAGAACGGAAAAAAAGTGATTTTAATGAAGTTTCCAACCATCGATATAAATGTTTTCTTTTCGCGAATCTTTCTTCATTTTATGGTTGTCTAAGGCTATCTATCTAGAATAATGAAGGAGAAATAGTTATCTCCATTTGAAACGCAACAAAACGCGATTCTTTTGAAGTTTGCAAACTTCGAATGAAAATTTTTTTCTTTTCGAGATTCTTTCCGCATAATAAGCTTTTCTAAGGCTATCAAAGTGGAAAAATGAAAGAGAACCAGTTATCTCAAATAAGAACGGAAAAAAAGAGATTCTAACGAAGTTTCCAACCATCGAAATAAATGTTTTCTTTTCGCGAATCTTTCTTCATTTTATGGTTTTCTAAGTCTATCTAACTAGAATAATAAAGGAGAAATAGTTATCTCCATTTGAAACGCAACTAAACGCGATTATCTTGAACTTTCAAAACTTCGAAAAAAATTTTTTTTCTTTTCGAGAATCTTTCCGCATAATATGCTTTTCTAAGGCTATCAAAGAGGAAAAATGAAAGAGAACCAGATATCTCAAATAAGAACGGAAAAAAAGTGATTATAATGAAGTTTACAACCATCGAAATAAGTGTTTTCTTTTCGCGAATCTTTCTTCATTTTATGGTTGTCTAAGGCTATCTATTTAGAATAATTAAGGAGAAATAGTTATCTCCATTTGAAACGCAACAAAAGGCGATTGTTTTGAAGTTTCCAAACTTCGAAAAAAATTTTTTTTCTTTTCGAGATTCTTTCCGCATAATAAGCTTTTCTAAGGCTATCAAAGTGGAAAAATGAAAGAGAACCAGTTATCTCAAATCAGAACGAAAAAAAGTGAGTCTAACGAAGTTTCCAACCATCTAATAAATGTTTTCTTTTCGCGATTCTTTCTTCATTTTATGGTTTTCTAAGGCTATCTAACTAGAATAATGAAGGAGATATAGTTATCTCCATATGAAACGCAACAAACGCGATTATTTTGAAGTTTCCAAACTTCGAAAAAAAATTTTTTTCTTTTCGAGATTCTTTGAGCAGAATATGCTTTTCTAAGGCTATCAAAGTAGAAAAATGAAAGAGAACCAGTTATCTCAAAAAAGAACGGAAAAAAAGTGATTCTAATGAAGTTTCCAACCATCGAAATAAGTGTTTTTTTCGCGAATGTTTCTTCATGTTATGGTTTTCCAAGGCTATCTAACTAGAATAATGAAGGAGAAATAGTTATCTGCATTTGAAACGCAACAAAACGCGATTGTTTTGAATTTTCCAAACTTCGAAAAAAAATTTTTTTCTTTTCGAGATTCTTTGAGCAGAATATGCTTTTCTAAGGCTATCAAAGTAGGAAAATGAAAGAGAACTAGTAATCTCAAATAAGAACGGAAAAAATGTTATTCTAATGAAGTTTCCAACCGTCGAAATAAATGTTTTTTTTTTTCGCGAATCTTTCTTCATTTTATGATTTTCTAAGGCTATCTAACTAGAATAATGAAGGAGAAATAGTTATCTCCAATGGAAACGCCACAAACTTCGATTCTTTTGAAGTTCCAAACTTCGAAAAAAAATGTTTTTCTTTTCGAGATTCTCTCCGCATAATATGCTTTTCTAAGGCTATCAAAGTAGAAAAATGAAAGAGAACCAGTTATCTCAAAAAAGAACGGAAAATAAGTGATTCTAATGAAGTTTCCAACCATCGAAATAAGTGTTTTCTTTTCGCGAATCTCTCTTCATTTTATGGTTTTCTAAGTCTATCTAACTAGAATAATAAAGGAGAAATAGTTATCTCCATTTGAAACGCAACAAAACGCGATTATTTTGAAGTTTCCAAACTTCGAAATAAAATTTTTTTTCTTTTCGAGATTCTTTCCGCATAATATGCTTTTCTAAGGCTATCAAAGTGGAAAAATGAAAGAGAACTAGTTATCTCAAATAAGAACGGAAAAAAAGTGATTCTAATGAAGTTTCCAACCATCGAAATAAATGTTTTCTTTTGGCGAATCTTTCTTCATTTTATGGTTTTCTAAGGCTATCTAACTAGAAAAATGAAGGAGAAATAGTTATCTCCATTGGAAACGCAACAAAACGTGATCCTTTTGAAGTTTCCAAACTTCGAAAGAAAAATGTTTTCTTTTCGAGATTCTTTCCGCATAATATTCTTTTCTAAGGCTATCAAAGTAGAAAAATGAAAGAGAACCAGTTATCTCAAAAAAGAACGGAAAAAAAGTGATTCTAATGAAGTTTCCAACCATCGAAATAAGTGTTTTTTTCGCGAATGTTTCTTCATGTTATGGTTTTCCAAGGCTATCTAACTAGAATAATGAAGGAGAAATAGTTATCTGCATTTGAAACGCAACAAAACGCGATTCCTTTGAAGTTTCCAAACTTCGAAAAAAAAATTTTTTCTTTTGGAGATTCTTTCCGCATAAGAAGCTTTTCTAAGGCTATCAAAGTGGAAAAATGAAAGAGAACCAGTTATCTCAAATAAGAACGAAAAAAGTGATTCTAACGAAGTTTGCAACCATCGGAATAAATGTTTTCTTTTCGCGTATCTTTCTTCATTTTATGGTTTTCTAAGGCTATCTAACTAGAATAAAGAAGGAGAAATAGTTATTTCCATTAGAAACGCAACATAACGCGATTATTTTGAAGTTTCCAAACTTGGAAAAAAATTTTTTCTTTTCCAGATTCTTTCCGCATAATAAGCTTTTCTAAGGCTATCAAAGTGGAAAAATGAAACAGAACTAGTTATCTCAAATAAGAACGGAAAAAAAGTGATTATAATGAAGTTCACAACCATCGAAATAAATGATATCTTCTCGTGAATCTTTCTTCATTTTATGGTTTTCCAAGGCTATCTAACTAGAATAATAAAGGAGAAATAGTTATCTCCATTTCAAACGCAACAAAACGCGATTATTTTGAAGTTTCCAAACTTCGAAATTAAATTTTTTTCTTTTTGAGATTCTTTCCGCATAATATGCTTTTCTAAGGCTATCAAAGAGGAAAAATGAAAGAGAACTAGTTATCTCAAAAAAGAACGGAAAAAAAGTAATTCTAATGAAGTTTCCCACCATCGAAATAAGTGTTGTCTTTTCGCGAATCTTTCTTCATTTTATGGTTGTCTAAGGCTATCTATCTAGAATAATGAAGGAGAAATAGTTATCTCCATATGAAACGCAACAAACACGATTATTTTGAAGTTTCCAAACTTCGAAACTTTTTTTCTTTTTTTTTCGAGATTCTTTCCGCATAAAATGCTTTTCTAAGGCTATCAAAGTGGAAAAATGAAAGAGAACCAGTTATCTCAAATAAGAACGGAAAAAAAAGAGATTCTAATGAAGTTTCCAACCATCTAAATAAATGTTTTCTTTTCGCGAATATTTCTTCATTTTATGGTTTTCCAAGGCTATCTAACTAGAATAATGAAGCAGAAATAGTTATTTCCATATGAAACGCAACAAAACGGGATAACTTTGAATTTTCCAAACTTCGAAAAAAAATTTTTTTCTTTTCGAGATTCTTTCCGCATAATAAGCTTTTCTAAGGCTATCAAAGTGGAAAAATGAAAGAGAACTAGTTATCTCAAGTAAGAACGGAAAAAAAGTGATTTTAATGAAGTTTCCAACCATCCAAATAAATGTTTTCTTTTCGCGAATCTCTCTTCATTTTATGGTTTTCTAAGTCTATCTAACTAGAATAATAAAGGAGAAATAGTTATCTCCATTTGAAACGCAACAAAACGCCATTATTTTGAAGTTTCCAAACTTCGAAATAAAATTTTTTTTCTTTTCGAGATTCTTTCCGCATAATATGCTTTTCTAAGGCTATCAAAGTGGAAAAATGAAAGAGAACTATTTATCTCAAATAAGAACGGAAAAAAAGTGATTCTAATGAAGTTTCCAACCATCGAAATAAATGTTTTCTTTTCGCGAATCTTTCTTGATTTTATGGTTTTCTAAGGCTATCTAACTAGAAAAATGAAGGAGAAATAGTTATCTCTATTGGAAACGCAACAAAACGTGATCCTTTTGAAGTTTCCAAACTTCGAAAGAAAAATTTTTTCTTTTCGAGATTCTTTCCGCATAATATGCTTTTCTAAGGCTATCAAAGTAGAAAAATGAAAGAGAACCAGTTATCTCAAAAAAGAACGGAAAAAAAGTGATTCTCTTGAAGTTTCCAACCATCGAAATAAGTGTTTTTTTCGCGAATGTTTCTTCATGTTATGGTTTTCCAAGGCTATCTAACTAGAATAATGAAGGAGAAATAGTTATCTCCATTGGAAACGCAACAAAACGAGATTCTTTTGAAGTTTCCAAACTTCGAAAAAACTTTTTTTTCTTTTCGAGATTCTTTCCGCATAAGAAGCTTTTCTAAGGCTATCAAAGTGGAAAACTGAAAGAGAACCAGTTATCTCAAATAAGAACGAAAAAAGTGATTCTAACGTAGTTTCCAACCATCGAAATAAAGGTTTTCTTTTCGCGTATATTTTTTCATTTTATGGCTTTCTAAGGCTATCTAACTAGAATAATGAAGGAGAAATAGTTATTTCCATATGAAACGCAACAAAACGGGATATCTGTAAAGTTTCCAAACTTCGATTAAAAATTTTTTTCTTTTCGAGATTCTTTCCGCATAATAAGCTATTCTAAGGCTATCAAAGTGGAAAAATGAAAGAGAACCAGTTATCTCAAATAAGAACGGAAAAAAAGTGATTCTAACGAAGTTTCCAACCATCGAAATAAATGTTTTCTTTTCGCGAATCTTTCTTCATTTTATGGTTTTCTAAGTCTGTCTAACTAGAATAATAAAGGAGAAATAGTTATCTCCATTTGAAACGCAACAAAACGCGATTCTTTTGAAGTTTGCAAACTTCGAAAGAAAATTTTTTTCTTTTCGAGATTCTTTCCGCATAATAAGCTTTTCTAAGGCTATCAAAGTGGAAAATGAAAGAGAACCAGTTATCTCAAATAAGAACGGAAAAAAAGTGATTCTAACGAAGTTTCCAACCATCGAAATAAATTCGCGAATCTTTCTTCATTTTATGGTTGTCTAAGGCTATCTATCTAGAATAATGAAGGAGAAATAGTTATCTCCATTTGAAACGCAACAAAACGCGATTATTTTGAAGTTTCCAAACTTCGAAATAAAATTTTTTTCTTTTCGAGATTCTTTCCGCATAATATGCTTTTCTAAGGCTATCAAAGTAGAAAAATGAAAGAGTACCAGTTATCTCAAAAAAGAACGGAAAAAAAGTGATTCTAATGAAGTTTCCAACCATCGAAATAAGTATTTTTTTCGCGAATGTTTCTTCATGTTATGGTTTTCCAAGGCTATCTAACTAGAATAATGAAGGAGAAATAGTTATCTCCATTGGAAACGCAACAAAACGAGATTCTTTTGAAGTTTCCAAACTTCGAAAAAATTTTTTTTTGTTTTCGAGATTCTTTCCGCATAATATGCTTTTCTAAGGCTATCAAAGTAGAAAAATGAAAGAGAACCAGTTATCTCAAAAAAGAACGGAAAATAAGTGATTCTAATGAAGTTTCCAACCATCGAAATAAATGTTTTCTTTTCGCGAATCTTTCTTCATTTTATGGTTGTCTAAGGCTATCTATCTAGAATAATGAACGAGAAATAGTTATCTCCATTTGAAACGCAACAAAACGCGATTCCTTTGAACTTTGCAAACTTCGAAGGAAAATTTTTTTCTTTTCGAGATTCTTTCCGCATAATAAGCTTTTCTAAGGCTATCAAAGTGAAAAAATGAAAGAGAACCAGTTATCTCAAATAAGAACGGAAAAAATGTGATTCTAACGAAGTTTCCAACCATCGAAATAAATGTTTTCTTTTCGCGAATCTTTCTTCATTTTATGGTTTTCTAAGTCTATCTAACTAGAATAATAAAGGAGACATAGTTATCTCCATTTGAAACGCAACAAAACGCGAATATTTTGAAGTTTCCAAACTTCGAAATAAAATTTTTTTCTTATCGAGATTCTTTCCGCATAATATGCTTTTCTAAGGCTATCAAAGAGGATAAATGAAAGAGAACCAGTTATCTCAAAAAAGAACGGAAAAAAAGTGATTCTAAAGAAGTTTCCAACCATCGAAATAAGTGTTTTCTTTTCGCGAATCTTTCTTCATTTTATGGTTGTCTAAGGCTACCTAACTAGAATAATGAAGGAGAAATAGTTATCTCCATATGAAACGCAACAAAACGCGATTATTTTGAAGTTTGCAAACTTCGAAAGAAAATTTTTTTCTTTTCGAGATTCTTTCCGCATAATAAGCTTTTCTAAGGCTATCAAAGTGGAAAATGAAAGAGAACCAGTTATCTCAAATAAGAACGGAAAAAAAGTGATTCTAACGAAGTTTCCAACCATGGAAATAAATGTTTTCTTTTCGCGAATCTTTCTTCATTTTATGGTTTTCTAAGGCTATCTAAATAGAATAATAAAGGAGAAATAGTTATTTCCATATGAAACGCAACAAAACGGGATAACTTTGAAGTTTCCAAACTTCGAAAAAATTTTTTTTTCTTTTCGAGATTCTTTCCGCATAATATGCTTTTCTAAGGCAATCAAAGTAGAAAAATGAAAGAGAACCAGTTATCTGAAAAAAGAACGGAAAAAAGTGATTCTAATGAAGTTTCCAACCATGGAAATAAGTGTTTTCTTTTCGCGAATCTTTCTTCATTTTATGGTTTTCTAAGTCTATCTAACTAGAATAATGAATGAGAAATAGTTATCTCCATTGGAAACGCAACAAAACGCGATTTTTTTGAAGTTTCCAAACTTCGAAAAGAAATTTTTTTCTTTTCGAGATTCTTTCCGCATAATATGCTTTTCTAAGGCTATCGAAATAGAAAAATGAAAGAGAACCAGTGATCTCAAAAAAGAACGGAAAAAAAGTGATTCTAATGATGTTTCCAACCATCGAAATAAGTGTTTTCTTTTCGCGAATCTTTCTTCATTTTATGGTTGTCTAAGGCTATCTATCTAGAATAACGAAGGAGAAATAGTTATCTCCATTTGAAACGCAACAAAACGCGATTCTTTTGAAGTTTCCAAACTTCGAAAAAAAAAATTTTTTTTTCGAGATTCTTTCCGCATAATAAGGTTTTCTAAGGCTATCAATGTGGAAAAATGAAAGAGAACTAGTTATCTCAAATAAGAACGGAAAAAAAGTGATTCTAATGAAGTTTCCAACCATCGAAATAAGTGTTTTCTTTTCGCGAATCTTTCTTCATTTTATGGTTGTCTAAGGCTATCTATCTAGAATAAATAAGGAGAAATAGTTATCTCCATTTGAAACGCAACAAAACGCGATTCTTTTGAACTTTGCAAACTTCGAAAGAAAATTTTTTTCTTTTCGAGATTCTTTCCGCATAATAAGCTTTTCTAAGGCTATCAAAGTGGAAAAATGAAAGAGAACCAGTTATCTCAAATAAGAACGGAAAAAAAGTGATTCTAACGAAGTTTCCAACCATCGAAATAAATGTTTTCTTTTCGCGAATCTTTCTTCATTTTATGGTTTTCTAAGGCTATCTAACTAGAATAATAAAGGAGAAATAGTTATTTCCATATGAAAGGCAACAAAACGGGATAACTTTGAAGTTTCCAAACTTCGAAAAATTTTTTTTTTCTTTTCGAGATTATTTCCGCATAATATGCTTTTCTAAGGCAATCAAAGTAGAAAAATGAAAGAGAACCAGTTATCTGAAAAAAGAACGGAAAAAAGTGATTCTAATGAAGTTTCCAACCATGGAAATAAGTGTTTTCTTTTCGCGAATCTTTCTTCATTTTATGGTTTTCTAAGTCTATCTAACTAGAATAATGAAGGAGAAATAGTTATCTCCATTGGAAACGCAACAAAACGCGATTTTTTTGAAGTTTCCAAACTTCGAAAAGAAATTTTTTTCTTTTCGAGATTCTTTCCGCATAATATGCTTTTCTAAGGCTATCAAAATAGAAAAATGAAAGAGAACCAGTATTCTCAAAAAAGAACGGAAAAAAAGTGATTCTAATGAAGTTTCCAACCATCGAAATAAGTGTTTTCTTTTCGCGAATCTTTCTTCATTTTATGGTTGTCTAAGGCTATCTATCTAGAATAACGAAGGAGAAATAGTTATCTCCATTTGAAACGCAACAAAACGCGATTCTTTTGAAGTTTCCAAACTTCGAAAAAAAAAATTTTTTTTTCGAGATTCTTTCCGCATAATAAGGTTTTCTAAGGCTATCAATGTGGAAAAATGAAAGAGAACTAGTTATCTCAAATAAGAACGGAAAAAAAGTGATTCTAATGAAGTTTCCAACCATCGAAATAAGTGTTTTCTTTTCGCGAATCTTTCTTCATTTTATGGTTGTCTAAGGCTATCTATCTAGAATAAATAAGGAGAAATAGTTATCTCCATTTGAAACGCAACAAAACGCGATTATTTGAAGTTTCCAAACTTCGAAAAAAAAAATTTTTCTTTTCGAGATTCTTTCCGCATAATATGCTTTTCTAAGGCTATCAAAATAGAAAAATGAAAGAGAACCAGTGATCTCAAAAAAGAACGGAAAAAAAGTGATTCTAATGAAGTTTCCAACCATCGAAATAAGTGTTTTCTTTTCGCGAATCTTTCTTCATTTTATGGTTGTCTAAGGCTACCTAACTAGAATAATGAAGGAGAAATAGTTATCTCCATATGAAACGCAACAAAACGCGATTATTTTGAAGTTTCCAAACTTCGAAAAAAAATTTTTTTTTTTCGAGATTCTTTCCGCATAATATGCATTTCTAAGGCTTTCTAAGTGGAAAAATGAAAGAGAACCAGTTATCTCAAATAAGAACGGAAAAAAAGTGATTCTAATGAAGTTTCCAACCATCGAAATAAATGTTTTCTTTTGGCGAAACTTGCTTCATTTTATGGTTTTCTAAGGCTATCTAACTAGAAAAATGAAGGAGAAATAGTTATCTCCATTGGAAACGGAACAAAACGTGATTCTTTTGAAGTTTCCAAACTTCGAAAGAAAAATTTTTTCTTTTCGAGATTCTTTCCGCATAATATGCTTTTCTAAGGCTATCAAAGTAGAAAAATGAAAGAGTACCAGTTATCTCAAAAAAGAACGGAAAAAAGTGATTCTAATGAAATTTCCAACCATCGAAATAAGTATTTTTTTCGCGAATGTTTCTTCATGTTATGGTTTTCCAAGGCTATCTAACTAGAATAATGAAGGAGAAATGGTTATCTCCATTGGAAACGCAACAAAACGAGATTCTTTTGAAGTTTCCAAACTTCGAAAAAAATTTTTTTTTGTTTTCGAGATTCTTTCCGCATAATATGCTTTTCTAAGGCTATCAAAGTAGAAAAATGAAAGAGAACCAGTTATCTCAAAAAAGAACGTAAAATAAGTGATTCTAATGAAGTTTCCAACCATCGAAATAAATGTTTTCTTTTCGCGAATCTTTCTTCATTTTATGGTTGTCTAAGGCTATCTATCTAGAATAATGAACGAGAAATAGTTATCTCCATTTGAAACGCAACAAAACGCGATTCCTTTGAACTTTGCAAACTTCGAAAGAAAATTTTTTTCATTTCGAGATTCTTTCCGCATAATAAGCTTTTCTAAGGCTATCAAAGTGAAAAAATGAAAGAGAACCAGTTATCTCAAATAGGAACGGAAAAAATGTGATTCTAACGATGTTTCCAACCATCGAAATAAATGTTTTCTTTTCGCGAATCTTTCTTCATTTTATGGTTGTCTAAGGCTATCTATCTAGAATAATGAAGGAGAAATAGTTATCTCCATATGAAACGCAACAAACGCGATTATTTTGAAGTTTCCAAACTTCGAAATTTTTTTTTTTTTCGAGATTCTTTCCGCATAAAATGCTTTTCTAAGGCTATCAAAGTGGAAAAATGAAAGAGAACCAGTTATCTCAAATAAGAACGGAAAAAAAAAGTGATTCTAATGAAGTTTCCAACCATCGAAATAAATGTTTTCTTTTCGCGAATCTTTCTTCATTTTATGGTTTTCTAAGGCTATCTAACTAGAATAATGAAGGAGAAATAGTTATCTCCATTAGAAACGCAACAAAACGCAGTTTTTCTTTTCGAGATTCTTTCCGCATAATAAGCTTTTCTAAGGCTATCAAAGTGGAAAAATGAAAGAGAACTAGTTATCTCAAATAAGAACGGAAAAAAAGTGATTATAATGAAGTTTACAACCTTCGAAATAAATGTTTTCCTTTCGCGAATCTTTCTTCATTTTATGGTTTTCTAAGGCTATCTAACTAGAATAATGAAGCAGAAATAGTTATCTCCATTGGAAACGCAACAAAATGCGATTCTTTTGAAGTTTCCAAACTTCGAAAAAAATTTTTTTTTCTTTTCGAGATTCATTCCGCATAATATGCTTTTCTAAGGCTATCAAAGTAGGAAAATGAAAGAGAACCAGATATCTCAAATAAGAACGGAAAAAAAGTGATTATAATGAAGTTTACAACCATCGAAATAAGTGTTTTCTTTTCGCGAATCTTTCTTCATTTTATGGTTGTCTAAGGCTATCTATTTAGAATAATTAAGGAGAAATAGTTATCTCCATTTGAAACGCAACAAAAGGCGATTGTTTTGAAGTTTCCAAACTTCGAAAAAAATTTTTTTTCTTTTCGAGATTCTTTCCGCATAATAAGCTTTTCTAAGGCTATCAAAGTGGAAAAATGAAAGAGAACCAGTTATCTCAAATAAGAACGGAAAAAAAGTGATTCTAACGAAGTTTCCAACCATCGAAATAAATGTTTTCTTTTCGCGAATCTTTCTTCTTTTTATGGTTGTCTAAGGCTATCTATCTTGAATAATGAAGGAGAAATAGTTATCTCCAATGGAAACGCAACAAAACGCGATTATTTGAAGTTTCCAAACTTCGAAAAAAAAAAAATTTTCTTTTCGAGATTCTTTCCGCATAATATGCTTTTCTAAGGCTATCAAAATAGAAAAATGAAAGAGAACCAGTGATCTCAAAAAAGAACGGAAAAAAAGTGATTCTAATGAAGTTTCCAACCATCGAAATAAGTGTTTTCTTTTCGCGAATCTTTCTTCATTTTATGGTTGTCTAAGGCTACCTAACTAGAATAATGAAGGAGAAATAGTTATCTCCATATGAAACGCAACAAAACGCGATTATTTTGAAGTTTCCAAACTTCGAAAAAAAATTTTTTTTTTTCGAGATTCTTTCCGCATAATATGCATTTCTAAGGCTTTCTAAGTGGAAAAATGAAAGAGAACCAGTTATCTCAAATAAGAACGGAAAAAAAGTGATTCTAATGAAGTTTCCAACCATCGAAATAAATGTTTTCTTTTGGCGAATCTTGCTTCATTTTATGGTTTTCTAAGGCTATCTAACTAGAAAAATGAAGGAGAAATAGTTATCTCCATTGGAAACGGAACAAAACGCGATTCCTTTGAACTTTGCAAACTTCGAAAGAAAATTTTTTTCTTTTCGAGATTCTTTCCGCATAATAAGCTTTTCTAAGGCTATCAAAGTGAAAAAATGAAAGAGAACCAGTTATCTCAAATAGGAACGGAAAAAATGTGATTCTAACGATGTTTCCAACCATCGAAATAAATGTTTTCTTTTCGCGAATCTTTCTTCATTTTATGGTTGTCTAAGGCTATCTATCTAGAATAATGAAGGAGAAATAGTTATCTCCATATGAAACGCAACAAACGCGATTATTTTGAAGTTTCCAAACTTCGAAATTTTTTTTTTTTTTCGAGATTCTTTCCGCATAAAATGCTTTTCTAAGGCTATCAAAGTGGAAAAATGAAAGAGAACCAGTTATCTCAAATAAGAACGGAAAAAAAAGTGATTCTAATGAAGTTTCCAACCATCGAAATAAATGTTTTCTTTTCGCGAATCTTTCTTCATTTTATGGTTTTCTAAGGCTATCTAACTAGAATAATGAAGGAGAAATAGTTATCTCCATTAGAAACGCAACAAAACGCAGTTTTTCTTTTCGAGATTCTTTCCGCATAATAAGCTTTTCTAAGGCTATCAAAGTGGAAAAATGAAAGAGAACTAGTTATCTCAAATAAGAACGGAAAAAAAGTGATTATAATGAAGTTTACAACCTTCGAAATAAATGTTTTCCTTTCGCGAATCTTTCTTCATTTTATGGTTTTCTAAGGCTATCTAACTAGAATTCTGAAGGAGAAATAGTTATTTCCATATGAAACGCAACAAATCGGGATATCTTTGAAGTTTCCAAACTTCGAATAGTTTTTTTTTTGTTTTCGAGATTCTTTGCTCAGAATATGCTTTTCCAAGGCTATCCAAGTAGAAAAATGAAGGAGAACCAGTTATCTCAAAAAAGAACGGAAAAAAAGTGATTTTAATGAAGTTTCCAACCATCGAAATAAATGTTTTCTTTTCGCGAATCTTTCTTCATTTTATGGTTTTCTAAGGCTATCTAACTAGAATAATGAAGCAGAAATAGTTATCTCCATTGGAAACGCAACAAAATGCGATTCTTTTGAAGTTTCCAAACTTCGAAAAAAATTTTTTTCTTTTCGAGATTCTTTCCGCATAATATGGTTTTCTAAGGCTATCAAAGTAGGAAAATGAAAGAGAACCAGTTATCTCAAAAAAGAACGGAAAAAAAGTGATTTTAATGAAGTTTCCAACCATCGATATAAATGTTTTCTTTTCGCGAATCTTTCTTCATTTTATGGTTGTCTAAGGCTATCTATCTAGAATAATGAAGGAGAAATAGTTATCTCCATTTGAAACGCAACAAAACGCGATTCTTTTGAAGTTTGCAAACTTCGAATGAAAATTTTTTTCTTTTCGATATTCTTTCCGCATAATAAGCTTTTCTAAGGCTATCAAAGTGGAAAAATGAAAGAGAACCAGTTATCTCAAATAAGAACGGAAAAAAAGAGATTCTAACGAAGTTTCCAACCATCGAAATAAATGTTTTCTTTTCGCGAATCTTTCTTCATTTTATGGTTTTCTAAGTCTATCTAACTAGAATAATAAAGGAGAAATAGTTATCTCCATTTGAAACGCAACTAAACGCGATTATCTTGAACTTTCCAAACTTCGAAAAAAATTTTTTTTCTTTTCGAGATTCTTTCCGCATAATATGCTTTTCTAAGGCTATCAAAGAGGAAAAATGAAAGAGAACCAGATATCTCAAATAAGAACGGAAAAAAAAGTGATTATAATGAAGTTTACAACCATCGAAATAAGTGTTTTCTTTTCGCGAATCTTTCTTCATTTTATGGTTGTCTAAGGCTATCTATTTAGAATAATTAAGGAGAAATAGTTATCTCCATTTGAAACGCAACAAAAGGCGATTGTTTTGAAGTTTCCAAACTTCGAAAAAAATTTTTTTTCTTTTCGAGATTCTTTCCGCATAATAAGCTTTTCTAAGGCTATCAAAGTGGAAAAATGAAAGAGAACCAGTTATCTCAAATCAGAACGAAAAAAAGTGAGTCTAACGAAGTTTCCAACCATCTAATAAATGTTTTCTTTTCGCGATTCTTTCTTCATTTTATGGTTTTCTAAGGCTATCTAACTAGAATAATGAAGGAGATATAGTTATCTCCATATGAAACGCAACAAACGCGATTATTTTGAAGTTTCCAAACTTCAAAAAAAAAATTTTTTCTTTTCGAGATTCTTTCCACATAATATGCTTTTCTAAGGCTATCAAAGTAGAAAAATGAAAGAGAACCAGTTATCTCAAAAAAGAACGGAAAAAAAGTGATTCCAATGAAGTTTCCAACCATCGAAATAAGTGTTTTCTTTTCGCGAATCTTTCTTCATTTTATGGTTGTATAAGGCTATCTATCTAGAATAACCTAGAATCATGAAGGAGAAATAGTTATCTCCATTTAAACGCAACAAAACGCGATTGTTTTGAATTTTCCAAACTTCGAAAAAAAATTTTTTTCTTTTCGAGATTCTTTGAGCAGAATATGCTTTTCTAAGGCTATCAAAGTAGGAAAATGAAAGAGAACTAGTAATCTCAAATAAGAACGGAAAAAATGTTATTCTAATGAAGTTTCCAACCGTCGAAATAAATGTTTTCTTTTCGCGAATCTTTCTTCATTTTATGATTTTCTAAGGCTATCTAACTAGAATAATGAAGGAGAAATAGTTATCTCCAATGGAAACGCCACAAACTTCGATTCTTTTGAAGTTCCAAACTTCGAAAAAAAATGTTTTTCTTTTCGAGATTCTCTCCGCATAATATGCTTTTCTAAGGCTATCAAAGTAGAAAAATGAAAGAGAACCAGTTATCTCAAAAAACAACGGAAAATAAGTGATTCTAATGAAGTTTCCAACCATCGAAATAAGTGTTTTCTTTTCGCGAATCTCTCTTCATTTTATGGTTTTCTAAGTCTATCTAACTAGAATAATAAAGGAGAAATAGTTATCTCCATTTGAAACGCAACAAAACGCGATTATTTTGAAGTTTCCAAACTTCGAAATAAAATTTTTTTTCTTTTCGAGATTCTTTCCGCATAATATGCTTTTCTAAGGCTATCAAAGTGGAAAAATGAAAGAGAACTAGTTATCTCAAATAAGAACGGAAAAAAAGTGATTCTAATGAAGTTTCCAACCATCGAAATAAATGTTTTCTTTTGGCGAATCTTTCTTCATTTTATGGTTTTCTAAGGCTATCTAACTAGAAAAATGAAGGAGAAATAGTTATCTCCATTGGAAACGCAACAAAACGTGATCCTTTTGAAGTTTCCAAACTTCGAAAGAAAAATGTTTTCTTTTCGAGATTCTTTCCGCATAATATGCTTTTCTAAGGCTATCAAAGTAGAAAAATGAAAGAGAACCAGTTATCTCAAAAAAGAACGGAAAAAAAGTGATTCTAATGAAGTTTCCAACCATCGAAATAAGTGTTTTTTTCGCGAATGTTTCTTCATGTTATGGTTTTCCAAGGCTATCTAACTAGAATAATGAAGGAGAAATAGTTATCTGCATTTGAAACGCAACAAAACGCGATTCCTTTGAAGTTTCCAAACTTCGAAAAAAAAATTTTTTCTTTTGGAGATTCTTTCCGCATAAGAAGCTTTTCTAAGGCTATCAAAGTGGAAAAATGAAAGAGAACCAGTTATCTCAAATAAGAACGAAAAAAGTGATTCTAACGAAGTTTCCAACCATCGGAATAAATGTTTTCTTTTCGCGTATCTTTCTTCATTTTATGGTTTTCTAAGGCTATCTAACTAGAATAAAGAAGGAGAAATAGTTATTTCCATTAGAAACGCAACATAACGCGATTATTTTGAAGTTTCCAAACTTGGAAAAAAATTTTTTCTTTTCCAGATTCTTTCCGCATAATAAGCTTTTCTAAGGCTATCAAAGTGGAAAAATGAAACAGAACTAGTTATCTCAAATAAGAACGGAAAAAAAGTGATTATAATGAAGTTCACAACCATCGAAATAAATGATATCTTCTCGTGAATCTTTCTTCATTTTATGGTTTTCCAAGGCTATCTAACTAGAATAATAAAGGAGAAATAGTTATCTCCATTTGAAACGCAACAAAACGCGATTATTTTGAAGTTTCCAAACTTCGAAATAAAATTTTTTTCTTTTTGAGATTCTTTCCGCATAATATGCTTTTCTAAGGCTATCAAAGAGGAAAAATGAAAGAGAACTAGTTATCTCAAAAAAGAACGGAAAAAAAGTAATTCTAATGAAGTTTCCCACCATCGAAATAAGTGTTTTCTTTTCGCGAATCTTTCTTCATTTTATGGTTGTCTAAGGCTATCTATCTAGAATAATGAAGGAGAAATAGTTATCTCCATATGAAACGCAACAAACGCGATTATTTTGAAGTTTCCAAACTTCGAAACTTTTTTTCTTTTTTTTTCGAGATTCTTTCCGCATAAAATGCTTTTCTAAGGCTATCAAAGTGGAAAAATGAAAGAGAACCAGTTATCTCAAATAAGAACGGAAAAAAAAGAGATTCTAATGAAGTTTCCAACCATCTAAATAAATGTTTTCTTTTCGCGAATATTTCTTCATTTTATGGTTTTCCAAGGCTATCTAACTAGAATAATGAAGCAGAAATAGTTATTTCCATATGAAACGCAACAAAACGGGATAACTTTGAATTTTCCAAACTTCGAAAAAAAATTTTTTTCTTTTCGAGATTCTTTCCGCATAATAAGCTTTTCTAAGGCTATCAAAGTGGAAAAATGAAAGAGAACTAGTTATCTCAAGTAAGAACGGAAAAAAAGTGATTTTAATGAAGTTTCCAACCATCCAAATAAATGTTTTCTTTTCGCGAATCTCTCTTCATTTTATGGTTTTCTAAGTCTATCTAACTAGAATAATAAAGGAGAAATAGTTATCTCCATTTGAAACGCAACAAAACGCCATTATTTTGAAGTTTCCAAACTTCGAAATAAAATTTTTTTTCTTTTCGAGATTCTTTCCGCATAATATGCTTTTCTAAGGCTATCAAAGTGGAAAAATGAAAGAGAACTAGTTATCTCAAATAAGAACGGAAAAAAAGTGATTCTAATGAAGTTTCCAACCATCGAAATAAATGTTTTCTTTTCGCGAATCTTTCTTGATTTTATGGTTTTCTAAGGCTATCTAACTAGAAAAATGAAGGAGAAATAGTTATCTCTATTGGAAACGCAACAAAACGTGATCCTTTTGAAGTTTCCAAACTTCGAAAGAAAAATTTTTTCTTTTCGAGATTCTTTCCGCATAATATGCTTTTCTAAGGCTATCAAAGTAGAAAAATGAAAGAGAACCAGTTATCTCAAAAAAGAACGGAAAAAAAGTGATTCTAATGAAGTTTCCAACCATCGAAATAAGTGTTTTTTTCGCGAATGTTTCTTCATGTTATGGTTTTCCAAGGCTATCTAACTAGAATAATGAAGGAGAAATAGTTATCTCCATTGGAAACGCAACAAAACGAGATTCTTTTGAAGTTTCCAAACTTCGAAAAAAATTTTTTTTCTTTTCGAGATTCTTTCCGCATAAGAAGCTTTTCTAAGGCTATCAAAGTGGAAAACTGAAAGAGAACCAGTTATCTCAAATAAGAACGAAAAAAGTGATTCTAACGTAGTTTCCAACCATCGAAATAAAGGTTTTCTTTTCGCGTATATTTTTTCATTTTATGGCTTTCTAAGGCTATCTAACTAGAATAATGAAGGAGAAATAGTTATTTCCATATGAAACGCAACAAAACGGGATATCTGTAAAGTTTCCAAACTTCGAAAAAAAATTTTTTTCTTTTCGAGATTCTTTCCGCATAATAAGCTATTCTAAGGCTATCAAAGTGGAAAAATGAAAGAGAACCAGTTATCTCAAATAAGAACGGAAAAAAAGTGATTCTAACGAAGTTTCCAACCATCGAAATAAATGTTTTCTTTTCGCGAATCTTTCTTCATTTTATGGTTTTCTAAGTCTGTCTAACTAGAATAATAAAGGAGAAATAGTTATCTCCATTTGAAACGCAACAAAACGCGATTCTTTTGAAGTTTGCAAACTTCGAAAGAAAATTTTTTTCTTTTCGAGATTCTTTCCGCATAATAAGCTTTTCTAAGGCTATCAAAGTGGAAAATGAAAGAGAACCAGTTATCTCAAATAAGAACGGAAAAAAAGTGATTCTAACGAAGTTTCCAACCATCGAAATAAATTCGCGAATCTTTCTTCATTTTATGGTTGTCTAAGGCTATCTATCTAGAATAATGAAGGAGAAATAGTTATCTCCATTTGAAACGCAACAAAACGCGATTATTTTGAAGTTTCCAAACTTCGAAATAAAATTTTTTTCTTTTCGAGATTCTTTCCGCATAATATGCTTTTCTAAGGCTATCAAAGTAGAAAAATGAAAGAGTACCAGTTATCTCAAAAAAGAACGGAAAAAAAGTGATTCTAATGAAGTTTCCAACCATCGAAATAAGTATTTTTTTCGCGAATGTTTCTTCATGTTATGGTTTTCCAAGGCTATCTAACTAGAATAATGAAGGAGAAATAGTTATCTCCATTGGAAACGCAACAAAACGAGATTCTTTTGAAGTTTCCAAACTTCGAAAAAATTTTTTTTTGTTTTCGAGATTCTTTCCGCATAATATGCTTTTCTAAGGCTATCAAAGTAGAAAAATGAAAGAGAACCAGTTATCTCAAAAAAGAACGGAAAATAAGTGATTCTAATGAAGTTTCCAACCATCGAAATAAATGTTTTCTTTTCGCGAATCTTTCTTCATTTTATGGTTGTCTAAGGCTATCTATCTAGAATAATGAACGAGAAATAGTTATCTCCATTTGAAACGCAACAAAACGCGATTCCTTTGAACTTTGCAAACTTCGAAGGAAAATTTTTTTCTTTTCGAGATTCTTTCCGCATAATAAGCTTTTCTAAGGCTATCAAAGTGAAAAAATGAAAGAGAACCAGTTATCTCAAATAAGAACGGAAAAAATGTGATTCTAACGAAGTTTCCAACCATCGAAATAAATGTTTTCTTTTCGCGAATCTTTCTTCATTTTATGGTTTTCTAAGTCTATCTAACTAGAATAATAAAGGAGACATAGTTATCTCCATTTGAAACGCAACAAAACGCGAATATTTTGAAGTTTCCAAACTTCGAAATAAAATTTTTTTCTTATCGAGATTCTTTCCGCATAATATGCTTTTCTAAGGCTATCAAAGAGGATAAATGAAAGAGAACCAGTTATCTAAAAAAAGAACGGAAAAAAAGTGATTCTAAAGAAGTTTCCAACCATCGAAATAAGTGTTTTCTTTTCGCGAATCTTTCTTCATTTTATGGTTGTCTAAGGCTACCTAACTAGAATAATGAAGGAGAAATAGTTATCTCCATATGAAACGCAACAAAACGCGATTATTTTGAAGTTTGCAAACTTCGAAAAAATTTTTTTTCTTTTCGAGATTCTTTCCGCATAATAAGCTTTTCTAAGGCTATCAAAGTGGAAAAATGAAAGAGAACCAGTTATCTCAAATAAGAACGGAAAAAAAGTGATTCTAACGAAGTTTCCAACCATGGAAATAAATGTTTTCTTTTCGCGAATCTTTCTTCATTTTATGGTTTTCTAAGGCTATCTAACTAGAATAATAAAGGAGAAATAGTTATTTCCATATGAAACGCAACAAAACGGGATAACTTTGAAGTTTCCAAACTTCGAAAAATTTTTTTTTTCTTTTCGAGATTCTTTCCGCATAATATGCTTTTCTAAGGCAATCAAAGTAGAAAAATGAAAGAGAACCAGTTATCTGAAAAAAGAACGGAAAAAAGTGATTCTAATGAAGTTTCCAACCATGGAAATAAGTGTTTTCTTTTCGCGAATCTTTCTTCATTTTATGGTTTTCTAAGTCTATCTAACTAGAATAATGAATGAGAAATAGTTATCTCCATTGGAAACGCAACAAAACGCGATTTTTTTGAAGTTTCCAAACTTCGAAAAGAAATTTTTTTCTTTTCGAGATTCTTTCCGCATAATATGCTTTTCTAAGGCTATCGAAATAGAAAAATGAAAGAGAACCAGTGATCCCAAAAAAGAACGGAAAAAAAGTGATTCTAATGATGTTTCCAACCATCGAAATAAGTGTTTTCTTTTCGCGAATCTTTCTTCATTTTATGGTTGTCTAAGGCTATCTATCTAGAATAACGAAGGAGAAATAGTTATCTCCATTTGAAACGCAACAAAACGCGATTCTTTTGAAGTTTCCAAACTTCGAAAAAAAAAATTTTTTTTTCGAGATTCTTTCCGCATAATAAGGTTTTCTAAGGCTATCAATGTGGAAAAATGAAAGAGAACTAGTTATCTCAAATAAGAACGGAAAAAAAGTGATTCTAATGAAGTTTCCAACCATCGAAATAAGTGTTTTCTTTTCGCGAATCTTTCTTCATTTTATGGTTGTCTAAGGCTATCTATCTAGAATAAATAAGGAGAAATAGTTATCTCCATTTGAAACGCAACAAAACGCGATTCTTTTGAACTTTGCAAACTTCGAAAGAAAATTTTTTTCTTTTCGAGATTCTTTCCGCATAATAAGCTTTTCTAAGGCTATCAAAGTGGAAAAATGAAAGAGAACCAGTTATCTCAAATAAGAACGGAAAAAAAGTGATTCTAACGAAGTTTCCAACCATCGAAATAAATGTTTTCTTTTCGCGAATCTTTCTTCATTTTATGGTTTTCTAAGGCTATCTAACTAGAATAATAAAGGAGAAATAGTTATTTCCATATGAAAGGCAACAAAACGGGATAACTTTGAAGTTTCCAAACTTCGAAAAAATTTTTTTTTCTTTTCGAGATTATTTCCGCATAATATGCTTTTCTAAGGCAATCAAAGTAGAAAAATGAAAGAGAACCAGTTATCTGAAAAAAGAACGGAAAAAAGTGATTCTAATGAAGTTTCCAACCATGGAAATAAGTGTTTTCTTTTCGCGAATCTTTCTTCATTTTATGGTTTTCTAAGTCTATCTAACTAGAATAATGAAGGAGAAATAGTTATCTCCATTGGAAACGCAACAAAACGCGATTTTTTTGAAGTTTCCAAACTTCGAAAAGAAATTTTTTTCTTTTCGAGATTCTTTCCGCATAATATGCTTTTCTAAGGCTATCAAAATAGAAAAATGAAAGAGAACCAGTATTCTCAAAAAAGAACGGAAAAAAAGTGATTCTAATGAAGTTTCCAACCATCGAAATAAGTGTTTTCTTTTCGCGAATCTTTCTTCATTTTATGGTTGTCTAAGGCTATCTATCTAGAATAACGAAGGAGAAATAGTTATCTCCATTTGAAACGCAACAAAACGCGATTCTTTTGAAGTTTCCAAACTTCGAAAAAAAAAATTTTTTTTTCGAGATTCTTTCCGCATAATAAGGTTTTCTAAGGCTATCAATGTGGAAAAATGAAAGAGAACTAGTTATCTCAAATAAGAACGGAAAAAAAGTGATTCTAATGAAGTTTCCAACCATCGAAATAAGTGTTTTCTTTTCGCGAATCTTTCTTCATTTTATGGTTGTCTAAGGCTATCTATCTAGAATAAATAAGGAGAAATAGTTATCTCCATTTGAAACGCAACAAAACGCGATTATTTGAAGTTTCCAAACTTCGAAAAAAAAAATTTTTCTTTTCGAGATTCTTTCCGCATAATATGCTTTTCTAAGGCTATCAAAATAGAAAAATGAAAGAGAACCAGTGATCTCAAAAAAGAACGGAAAAAAAGTGATTCTAATGAAGTTTCCAACCATCGAAATAAGTGTTTTCTTTTCGCGAATCTTTCTTCATTTTATGGTTGTCTAAGGCTACCTAACTAGAATAATGAAGGAGAAATAGTTATCTCCATATGAAACGCAACAAAACGCGATTATTTTGAAGTTTCCAAACTTCGAAAAAAAATTTTTTTTTTTCGAGATTCTTTCCGCATAATATGCATTTCTAAGGCTTTCTAAGTGGAAAAATGAAAGAGAACCAGTTATCTCAAATAAGAACGGAAAAAAAGTGATTCTAATGAAGTTTCCAACCATCGAAATAAATGTTTTCTTTTGGCGAAACTTGCTTCATTTTATGGTTTTCTAAGGCTATCTAACTAGAAAAATGAAGGAGAAATAGTTATCTCCATTGGAAACAGAACAAAACGTGATTCTTTTGAAGTTTCCAAACTTCGAAAGAAAAATTTTTTCTTTTCGAGATTCTTTCCGCATAATATGCTTTTCTAAGGCTATCAAAGTAGAAAAATGAAAGAGTACCAGTTATCTCAAAAAAGAACGGAAAAAAGTGATTCTAATGAAATTTCCAACCATCGAAATAAGTATTTTTTTCGCGAATGTTTCTTCATGTTATGGTTTTCCAAGGCTATCTAACTAGAATAATGAAGGAGAAATGGTTATCTCCATTGGAAACGCAACAAAACGAGATTCTTTTGAAGTTTCCAAACTTCGAAAAAAATTTTTTTTTGTTTTCGAGATTCTTTCCGCATAATATGCTTTTCTAAGGCTATCAAAGTAGAAAAATGAAAGAGAACCAGTTATCTCAAAAAAGAACGTAAAATAAGTGATTCTAATGAAGTTTCCAACCATCGAAATAAATGTTTTCTTTTCGCGAATCTTTCTTCATTTTATGGTTGTCTAAGGCTATCTATCTAGAATAATGAACGAGAAATAGTTATCTCCATTTGAAACGCAACAAAACGCGATTCCTTTGAACTTTGCAAACTTCGAAAGAAAATTTTTTTCATTTCGAGATTCTTTCCGCATAATAAGCTTTTCTAAGGCTATCAAAGTGAAAAAATGAAAGAGAACCAGTTATCTCAAATAGGAACGGAAAAAATGTGATTCTAACGATGTTTCCAACCATCGAAATAAATGTTTTCTTTTCGCGAATCTTTCTTCATTTTATGGTTGTCTAAGGCTATCTATCTAGAATAATGAAAGAGAAATAGTTATCTCCATATGAAACGCAACAAACGCGATTATTTTGAAGTTTCCAAACTTCGAAACTTTTTTTCTTTTTTTTTCGAGATTCTTTCCGCATAAAATGCTTTTCTAAGGCTATCAAAGTGGAAAAATGAAAGAGAACCAGTTATCTCAAATAAGAACGGAAAAAAAAGTGATTCTAATGAAGTTTCCAACCATCGAAATAAATGTTTTCTTTTCGCGAATCTTTCTTCATTTTATGGTTTTCTAAGGCTATCTAACTAGAATAATGAAGGAGAAATAGTTATCTCCATTAGAAACGCAACAAAACGCAGTTTTTCTTTTGGAGATTCTTTCCGCATAATAAGCTTTTCTAAGGCTATCAAAGTGGAAAAATGAAAGAGAACTAGTTATCTCAAATAAGAACGGAAAAAAAGTGATTATAATGAAGTTTACAACCTTCGAAATAAATGTTTTCCTTTCGCGAATCTTTCTTCATTTTATGGTTTTCTAAGGCTATCTAACTAGAATAATGAAGCAGAAATAGTTATCTCCATTGGAAACGCAACAAAATGCGATTCTTTTGAAGTTTCCAAACTTCGAAAAAAATTTTTTTTCTTTTCGAGATTCATTCCGCATAATATGCTTTTCTAAGGCTATCAAAGTAGGAAAATGAAAGAGAACCAGATATCTCAAATAAGAACGGAAAAAAAGTGATTATAATGAAGTTTACAACCATCGAAATAAGTGTTTTCTTTTCGCGAATCTTTCTTCATTTTATGGTTGTCTAAGGCTATCTATTTAGAATAATTAAGGAGAAATAGTTATCTCCATTTGAAACGCAACAAAAGGCGATTGTTTTGAAGTTTCCAAACTTCGAAAAAAATTTTTTTTCTTTTCGAGATTCTTTCCGCATAATAAGCTTTTCTAAGGCTATCAAAGTGGAAAAATGAAAGAGAACCAGTTATCTCAAATCAGAACGAAAAAAAGTGAGTCTAACGAAGTTTCCAACCATCTAATAAATGTTTTCTTTTCGCGATTCTTTCTTCATTTTATGGTTTTCTAAGGCTATCTAACTAGAATAATGAAGGAGATATAGTTATCTCCATGTGAAACGCAACAAACGCGATTATTTTGAAGTTTCCAAACTTCGAAAAAAAAATTTTTTCTTTTCGAGATTCTTTCCACATAATATGCTTTTCTAAGGCTATCAAAGTAGAAAAATGAAAGAGAACCAGTTATCTCAAAAAAGAACGGAAAAAAAGTGATTCCAATGAAGTTTCCAACCATCGAAATAAGTGTTTTCTTTTCGCGAATCTTTCTTCATTTTATGGGGATATAAGGCTATCTATCTAGAATAACCTAGAATCATGAAGGAGAAATAGTTATCTCCATTTAAACGCAACAAAACGCGATTGTTTTGAATTTTCCAAACTTCGAAAAAAATTTTTTTTCTTTTCGAGATTCTTTGAGCAGAATATGCTTTTCTAAGGCTATCAAAGTAGGAAAATGAAAGAAAACTAGTAATCTCAAATAAGAACGGAAAAAATGTTATTCTAATGAAGTTTCCAACCATCGAAATAAATGTTTTCTTTTCGCGAATCTTTCTTCATTTTATGATTTTCTAAGGCTATCTAACTAGAATAATGAAGGAGAAATAGTTATCTCCAATGGAAACGCCACAAACTTCGATTCTTTTGAAGTTCCAAACTTCGAAAAAAAATTTTTTTCTTTTCGAGATTCTCTCCGCATAATATGCTTTTTTAAGGCTATCAAAGTAGAAAAATGAAAGAGAACCAGTTATCTAAAAAAAGAACGGAAAATAAGTGATTCTAATGAAGTTTCCAACCATCGAAATAAGTGTTTTCTTTTCGCGAATCTCTCTTCATTTTATGGTTTTCTAAGTCTATCTAACTAGAATAATAAAGGAGAAATAGTTATCTCCATTTGAAACGCAACAAAACGCGATTATTTTGAAGTTTCCAAACTTCGAAATAAAATTTTTTTTCTTTTCGAGATTCTTTCCGCATAATATGCTTTTCTAAGGCTATCAAAGTGGAAAAATGAAAGAGAACTAGTTATCTCAAATAAGAACGGAAAAAAAGTGATTCTAATGAAGTTTCCAACCATCGAAATAAATGTTTTCTTTTGGCGAATCTTTCTTCATTTTATGGTTATCTAAGGCTATCTAACTAGAAAAATGAAGGAGAAATAGTTATCTCCATTGGAAACGCAACAAAACGTGATCCTTTTGAAGTTTCCAAACTTCGAAAGAAAAATTTTTTCTTTTCGAGATTCTTTCCGCATAATATGCTTTTCTAAGGCTATCAAAGTAGAAAAATGAAAGAGAACCAGTTATCTCAAAAAAGAACGGAAAAAAAGTGATTCTAATGAAGTTTCCAACCATCGAAATAAGTGTTTTTTTCGCGAATGTTTCTTCATGTTATGGTTTTCCAAGGCTATCTAACTAGAATAATGAAGGAGAAATAGTTATCTGCATTTGAAACGCAACAAAACGCGATTCCTTTGAAGTTTCCAAACTTCGAAAAAAAAATTTTTTCTTTTGGAGATTCTTTCCGCATAAGAAGCTTTTCTAAGGCTATCAAAGTGGAAAAATGAAAGAGAACCAGTTATCTCAAATAAGAACGAAAAAAGTGATTCTAACGAAGTTTCCAACCATCGGAATAAATGTTTTCTTTTCGCGTATCTTTCTTCATTTTATGGTTTTCTAAGGTTATCTAACTAGAATAAAGAAGGAGAAATAGTTATTTCCATTAGAAACGCAACATAACGCGATTATTTTGAAGTTTCCAAACTTGGAAAAAAATTTTTTCTTTTCCAGATTCTTTCCGCATAATAAGCTTTTCTAAGGCTATCAAAGTGGAAAAATGAAACAGAACTAGTTATCTCAAATAAGAACGGAAAAAAAGTGATTATAATGAAGTTCACAACCATCGAAATAAATGTTATCTTCTCGTGAATCTTTCTTCATTTTATGGTTTTCCAAGGCTATCTAACTAGAATAATAAAGGAGAAATAGTTATCTCCATTTCAAACGCAACAAAACGCGATTATTTTGAAGTTTCCAAACTTCGAAATAAAATTTTTTTCTTTTTGAGATTCTTTCCGCATAATATGCTTTTCTAAGGCTATCAAAGAGGAAAAATGAAAGAGAACTAGTTATCTCAAAAAAGAACGGAAAAAAAGTAATTCTAATGAAGTTTCCCACCATCGAAATAAGTGTTTTCTTTTCGCGAATCTTTCTTCATTTTATGGTTGTCTAAGGCTATCTATCTAGAATAATGAAGGAGAAATAGTTATCTCCATATGAAACGCAACAAACGCGATTATTTTGAAGTTTCCAAACTTCGAAACTTTTTTTCTTTTTTTTTCGAGATTCTTTCCGCATAAAATGCTTTTCTAAGGCTATCAAAGTGGAAAAATGAAAGAGAACCAGTTATCTCAAATAAGAACGGAAAAAAAAGAGATTCTAATGAAGTTTCCAACCATCTAAATAAATGTTTTCTTTTCGCGAATCTTTCTTCATTTTATGGTTTTCCAAGGCTATCTAACTAGAATAATGAAGCAGAAATAGTTATTTCCATATGAAACGCAACAAAACGGGATAACTTTGAATTTTCCAAACTTCGAAAAAAATTTTTTTCTTTTCGAGATTCTTTCCGCATAATAAGCTTTTCTAAGGCTATCAAAGTGGAAAAATGAAAGAGAACTAGTTATCTCAAGTAAGAACGGAAAAAAAGTGATTTTAATGAAGTTTCCAACCATCCAAATAAATGTTTTCTTTTCGCGAATCTCTCTTCATTTTATGGTTTTCTAAGTCTATCTAACTAGAATAATAAAGGAGAAATAGTTATCTCCATTTGAAACGCAACAAAACGCCATTATTTTGAAGTTTCCAAACTTCGAAATAAAATTTTTTTTCTTTTCGAGATTCTTTCCGCATAATATGCTTTTCTAAGGCTATCAAAGTGGAAAAATGAAAGAGAACTAGTTATCTCAAATAAGAACGGAAAAAAAGTGATTCTAATGAAGTTTCCAACCATCGAAATAAATGTTTTCTTTTCGCGAATCTTTCTTGATTTTATGGTTTTCTAAGGCTATCTAACTAGAAAAATGAAGGAGAAATAGTTATCTCTATTGGAAACGCAACAAAACGTGATCCTTTTGAAGTTTCCAAACTTCGAAAGAAAAATTTTTTCTTTTCGAGATTCTTTCCGCATAATATGCTTTTCTAAGGCTATCAAAGTAGAAAAATGAAAGAGAACCAGTTATCTCAAAAAAGAACGGAAAAAAAGTGATTCTAATGAAGTTTCCAACCATCGAAATAAGTGTTTTTTTCGCGAATGTTTCTTCATGTTATGGTTTTCCAAGGCTATCTAACTAGAATAATGAAGGAGAAATAGTTATCTCCATTGGAAACGCAACAAAACGAGATTCTTTTGAAGTTTCCAAACTTCGAAAAAAATTTTTTTTCTTTTCGAGATTCTTTCCGCATAAGAAGCTTTTCTAAGGCTATCAAAGTGGAAAACTGAAAGAGAACCAGTTATCTCAAATAAGAACGAAAAAAGTGATTCTAACGTAGTTTCCAACCATCGAAATAAAGGTTTTCTTTTCGCGTATATTTTTTCATTTTATGGCTTTCTAAGGCTATCTAACTAGAATAATGAAGGAGAAATAGTTATTTCCATATGAAACGCAACAAAACGGGATATCTGTGAAGTTTCCAAACTTCGAAAAAAAATTTTTTTCTTTTCGAGATTCTTTCCGCATAATAAGCTATTCTAAGGCTATCAAAGTGGAAAAATGAAAGAGAACCAGTTATCTCAAATAAGAACGGAAAAAAAGTGATTCTAACGAAGTTTCCAACCATCGAAATAAATGTTTTCTTTTCGCGAATCTTTCTTCATTTTATGGTTTTCTAAGTCTGTCTAACTAGAATAATAAAGGAGAAATAGTTATCTCCATTTGAAACGCAACAAAACGCGATTCTTTTGAAGTTTGCAAACTTCGAAAGAAAATTTTTTTCTTTTCGAGATTCTTTCCGCATAATAAGCTTTTCTAAGGCTATCAAAGTGGAAAATGAAAGAGAACCAGTTATCTCAAATAAGAACGGAAAAAAAGTGATTCTAACGAAGTTTCCAACCATCGAAATAAATGTTTTCTTTTCGCGAATCTTTCTTCATTTTATGGTTGTCTAAGGCTATCTATCTAGAATAATGAAGGAGAAATAGTTATCTCCATTTGAAACGCAACAAAACGCGATTATTTTGAAGTTTCCAAACTTCGAAATAAAATTTTTTTCTTTTCGAGATTCTTTCCGCATAATATGCTTTTCTAAGGCTATCAAAGTAGAAAAATGAAAGAGTACCAGTTATCTCAAAAAAGAACGGAAAAAAAGTGATTCTAATGAAGTTTCCAACCATCGAAATAAGTATTTTTTTCGCGAATGTTTCTTCATGTTATGGTTTTCCAAGGCTATCTAACTAGAATAATGAAGGAGAAATAGTTATCTCCATTGGAAACGCAACAAAACGAGATTCTTTTGAAGTTTCCAAACTTCGAAAAAATTTTTTTTTGTTTTCGAGATTCTTTCCGCATAATATGCTTTTCTAAGGCTATCAAAGTAGAAAAATGAAAGAGAACCAGTTATCTCAAAAAAGAACGGAAAATAAGTGATTCTAATGAAGTTTCCAACCATCGAAATAAATGTTTTCTTTTCGCGAATCTTTCTTCATTTTATGGTTGTCTAAGGCTATCTATCTAGAATAATGAACGAGAAATAGTTATCTCCATTTGAAACGCAACAAAACGCGATTCCTTTGAACTTTGCAAACTTCGAAGGAAAATTTTTTTCTTTTCGAGATTCCTTCCGCATAATAAGCTTTTCTAAGGCTATCAAAGTGAAAAAATGAAAGAGAACCAGTTATCTCAAATAAGAACGGAAAAAATGTGATTCTAACGAAGTTTCCAACCATCGAAATAAATGTTTTCTTTTCGCGAATCTTTCTTCATTTTATGGTTTTCTAAGTCTATCTAACTAGAATAATAAAGGAGACATAGTTATCTCCATTTGAAACGCAACAAAACGCGATTATTTTGAAGTTTCCAAACTTCGAAATAAAATTTTTTTCTTATCGAGATTCTTTCCGCATAATATGCTTTTCTAAGGCTATCAAAGAGGATAAATGAAAGAGAACCAGTTATCTCAAAAAAGAACGGAAAAAAAGTGATTCTAAAGAAGTTTCCAACCATCGAAATAAGTGTTTTCTTTTCGCGAATCTTTCTTCATTTTATGGTTGTCTAAGGCTACCTAACTAGAATAATGAAGGAGAAATAGTTATCTCCATATGAAACGCAACAAAACGCGATTATTTTGAAGTTTGCAAACTTCGAAAAAATTTTTTTTCTTTTCGAGATTCTTTCCGCATAATAAGCTTTTCTAAGGCTATCAAAGTGGAAAAATGAAAGAGAACCAGTTATCTCAAATAAGAACGGAAAAAAAGTGATTCTAACGAAGTTTCCAACCATCGAAATAAATGTTTTCTTTTCGCGAATCTTTCTTCATTTTATGGTTTTCTAAGGCTATCTAACTAGAATAATAAAGGAGAAATAGTTATTTCCATATGAAACGCAACAAAACGGGATAACTTTGAAGTTTCCAAACTTCGAAAAAATTTTTTTTTCTTTTCGAGATTCTTTCCGCATAATATGCTTTTCTAAGGCAATCAAAGTAGAAAAATGAAAGAGAACCAGTTATCTGAAAAAAGAACGGAAAAAAGTGATTCTAATGAAGTTTCCAACCATGGAAATAAGTGTTTTCTTTTCGCGAATCTTTCTTCATTTTATGGTTTTCTAAGTCTATCTAACTAGAATAATGAAGGAGAAATAGTTATCTCCATATGAAACGCAACAAACGCGATTATTTTGAAGTTTCCAAACTTCGAAACTTTTTTTCTTTTTTTTTCGAGATTCTTTCCGCATAAAATGCTTTTCTAAGGCTATCAAAGTGGAAAAATGAAAGAGAACCAGTTATCTCAAATAAGAACGGAAAAAAAAGAGATTCTAATGAAGTTTCCAACCATCTAAATAAATGTTTTCTTTTCGCGAATCTTTCTTCATTTTATGGTTGTCTAAGGCTATCTATCTAGAATAATGAAGGAGAAATAGTTATCTCCATATGAAACGCAACAAACGCGATTATTTTGAAGTTTCCAAACTTCGAAACTTTTTTTCTTTTTTTTTCGAGATTCTTTCCGCATAAAATGCTTTTCTAAGGCTATCAAAGTGGAAAAATGAAAGAGAACCAGTTATCTCAAATAAGAACGGAAAAAAAAAGAGATTCTAATGAAGTTTCCAACCATCTAAATAAATGTTTTCTTTTCGCGAATCTTTCTTCATTTTATGGTTTTCCAAGGCTATCTAACTAGAATAATGAAGGAGAAATAGTTATCTCCATTGGAAACGCAACAAAACGAGATTCTTTTGAAGTTTCCAAACTTCGAAAAAAATTTTTTTTCTTTTCGAGATTCTTTCCGCATAAGAAGCTTTTCTAAGGCTATCAAAGTGGAAAACTGAAAGAGAACCAGTTATCTCAAATAAGAACGAAAAAAGTGATTCTAACGTAGTTTCCAACCATCGAAATAAAGGTTTTCTTTTCGCGTATATTTTTTCATTTTATGGCTTTCTAAGGCTATCTAACTAGAATAATGAAGGAGAAATAGTTATTTCCATATGAAACGCAACAAAACGGGATATCTGTGAAGTTTCCAAACTTCGAAAAAAAATTTTTTTCTTTTCGAGATTCTTTCCGCATAATAAGCTATTCTAAGGCTATCAAAGTGGAAAAATGAAAGAGAACCAGTTATCTCAAATAAGAACGGAAAAAAAGTGATTCTAACGAAGTTTCCAACCATCGAAATAAATGTTTTCTTTTCGCGAATCTTTCTTCATTTTATGGTTTTCTAAGTCTGTCTAACTAGAATAATAAAGGAGAAATAGTTATCTCCATTTGAAACGCAACAAAACGCGATTCTTTTGAAGTTTGCAAACTTCGAAAGAAAATTTTTTTCTTTTCGAGATTCTTTCCGCATAATAAGCTTTTCTAAGGCTATCAAAGTGGAAAATGAAAGAGAACCAGTTATCTCAAATAAGAACGGAAAAAAAGTGATTCTAACGAAGTTTCCAACCATCGAAATAAATGTTTTCTTTTCGCGGATCTTTCTTCATTTTATGGTTGTCTAAGGCTATCTATCTAGAATAATGAAGGAGAAATAGTTATCTCCATTTGAAACGCAACAAAACGCGATTATTTTGAAGTTTCCAAACTTCGAAATAAAATTTTTTTCTTTTCGAGATTCTTTCCGCATAATATGCTTTTCTAAGGCTATCAAAGTAGAAAAATGAAAGAGTACCAGTTATCTCAAAAAAGAACGGAAAAAAAGTGATTCTAATGAAGTTTCCAACCATCGAAATAAGTATTTTTTTCGCGAATGTTTCTTCATGTTATGGTTTTCCAAGGCTATCTAACTAGAATAATGAAGGAGAAATAGTTATCTCCATTGGAAACGCAACAAAACGAGATTCTTTTGAAGTTTCCAAACTTCGAAAAAATTTTTTTTTGTTTTCGAGATTCTTTCCGCATAATATGCTTTTCTAAGGCTATCAAAGTAGAAAAATGAAAGAGAACCAGTTATCTCAAAAAAGAACGGAAAATAAGTGATTCTAATGAAGTTTCCAACCATCGAAATAAATGTTTTCTTTTCGCGAATCTTTCTTCATTTTATGGTTGTCTAAGGCTATCTATCTAGAATAATGAACGAGAAATAGTTATCTCCATTTGAAACGCAACAAAACGCGATTCCTTTGAACTTTGCAAACTTCGAAGGAAAATTTTTTTCTTTTCGAGATTCTTTCCGCATAATAAGCTTTTCTAAGGCTATCAAAGTGAAAAAATGAAAGAGAACCAGTTATCTCAAATAAGAACGGATAAAATGTGATTCTAACGAAGTTTCCAACCATCGAAATAAATGTTTTCTTTTCGCGAATCTTTCTTCATTTTATGGTTTTCTAAGTCTATCTAACTAGAATAATAAAGGAGACATAGTTATCTCCATTTGAAACGCAACAAAACGCGATTATTTTGAAGTTTCCAAACTTCGAAATAAAATTTTTTTCTTATCGAGATTCTTTCCGCATAATATGCTTTTCTAAGGCTATCAAAGAGGATAAATGAAAGAGAACCAGTTATCTCAAAAAAGAACGGAAAAAAAGTGATTCTAAAGAAGTTTCCAACCATCGAAATAAGTGTTTTCTTTTCGCGAATCTTTCTTCATTTTATGGTTGTCTAAGGCTACCTAACTAGAATAATGAAGGAGAAATAGTTATCTCCATATGAAACGCAACAAAACGCGATTATTTTGAAGTTTGCAAACTTCGAAAAAATTTTTTTTCTTTTCGAGATTCTTTCCGCATAATAAGCTTTTCTAAGGCTATCAAAGTGGAAAAATGAAAGAGAACCAGTTATCTCAAATAAGAACGGAAAAAAAGTGATTCTAACGAAGTTTCCAACCATCGAAATAAATGTTTTCTTTTCGCGAATCTTTCTTCATTTTATGGTTTTCTAAGGCTATCTAACTAGAATAATAAAAGAGAAATAGTTATTTCCATATGAAACGCAACAAAACGGGATAACTTTGAAGTTTCCAAACTTCGAAAAAATTTTTTTTTCTTTTCGAGATTCTTTCCGCATAATATGCTTTTCTAAGGCAATCAAAGTAGAAAAATGAAAGAGAACCAGTTATCTGAAAAAAGAACGGAAAAAAAGTGATTCTAACGAAGTTTCCAACCATCGAAATAAATGTTTTCTTTTCGCGAATCTTTCTTCATTTTATGGTTTTCTAAGTCTATCTAACTAGAATAATGAAGGAGAAATAGTTATCTCCATATGAAACGCAACAAACGCGATTATTTTGAAGTTTCCAAACTTCGAAACTTTTTTTCTTTTTTTTTCGAGATTCTTTCCGCATAAAATGCTTTTCTAAGGCTATCAAAGTGGAAAAATGAAAGAGAACCAGTTATCTCAAATAAGAACGGAAAAAAAAGAGATTCTAATGAAGTTTCCAACCATCTAAATAAATGTTTTCTTTTCGCGAATCTTTCTTCATTTTATGGTTGTCTAAGGCTATCTATCTAGAATAATGAAGGAGAAATAGTTATCTCCATATGAAACGCAACAAACGCGATTATTTTGAAGTTTCCAAACTTCGAAACTTTTTTTCTTTTTTTTTCGAGATTCTTTCCGCATAAAATGCTTTTCTAAGGCTATCAAAGTGGAAAAATGAAAGAGAACCAGTTATCTCAAATAAGAACGGAAAAAAAAGAGATTCTAATGAAGTTTCCAACCATCTAAATAAATGTTTTCTTTTCGCGAATCTTTCTTCATTTTATGGTTTTCCAAGGCTATCTAACTAGAATAATGAAGCAGAAATAGTTATTTCCATATGAAACGCAACAAAACGGGATAACTTTGAATTTTCCAAACTTCGAAAAAAAATTTTTTTCTTTTCGAGATTCTTTCCGCATAATAAGCTTTTCTAAGGCTATCAAAGTGGAAAAATGAAAGAGAACTAGTTATCTCAAGTAAGAACGGAAAAAAAGTGATTTTAATGAAGTTTCCAACCATCCAAATAAATGTTTTCTTTTCGCGAATCTCTCTTCATTTTATGGTTTTCTAAGTCTATCTAACTAGAATAATAAAGGAGAAATAGTTATCTCCATTTGAAACGCAACAAAACGCCATTATTTTGAAGTTTCCAAACTTCGAAATAAAATTTTTTTTCTTTTCGAGATTCTTTCCGCATAATATGCTTTTCTAAGGCTATCAAAGTGGAAAAATGAAAGAGAACTAGTTATCTCAAATAAGAACGGAAAAAAAGTGATTCTAATGAAGTTTCCAACCATCGAAATAAATGTTTTCTTTTCGCGAATCTTTCTTGATTTTATGGTTTTCTAAGGCTATCTAACTAGAAAAATGAAGGAGAAATAGTTATCTCTATTGGAAACGCAACAAAACGTGATCCTTTTGAAGTTTCCAAACTTCGAAAGAAAAATTTTTTCTTTTCGAGATTCTTTCCGCATAATATGCTTTTCTAAGGCTATCAAAGTAGAAAAATGAAAGAGAACCAGTTATCTCAAAAAAGAACGGAAAAAAAGTGATTCTAATGAAGTTTCCAACCATCGAAATAAGTGTTTTTTTCGCGAATGTTTCTTCATGTTATGGTTTTCCAAGGCTATCTAACTAGAATAATGAAGGAGAAATAGTTATCTCCATTGGAAACGCAACAAAACGAGATTCTTTTGAAGTTTCCAAACTTCGAAAAAAATTTTTTTTCTTTTCGAGATTCTTTCCGCATAAGAAGGTTTTCTAAGGCTATCAAAGTGGAAAACTGAAAGAGAACCAGTTATCTCAAATAAGAACGAAAAAAGTGATTCTAACGTAGTTTCCAACCATCGAAATAAAGGTTTTCTTTTCGCGTATATTTTTTCATTTTATGGCTTTCTAAGGCTATCTAACTAGAATAATGAAGGAGAAATAGTTATTTCCATATGAAACGCAACAAAACGGGATATCTGTGAAGTTTCCAAACTTCGAAAAAAAATTTTTTTCTTTTCGAGATTCTTTCCGCATAATAAGCTATTCTAAGGCTATCAAAGTGGAAAAATGAAAGAGAACCAGTTATCTCAAATAAGAACGGAAAAAAAGTGATTCTAACGAAGTTTCCAACCATCGAAATAAATGTTTTCTTTTCGCGAATCTTTCTTCATTTTATGGTTTTCTAAGTCTGTCTAACTAGAATAATAAAGGAGAAATAGTTATCTCCATTTGAAACGCAACAAAACGCGATTCTTTTGAAGTTTGCAAACTTCGAAAGAAAATTTTTTTCTTTTCGAGATTCTTTCCGCATAATAAGCTTTTCTAAGGCTATCAAAGTGGAAAATGAAAGAGAACCAGTTATCTCAAATAAGAACGGAAAAAAAGTGATTCTAACGAAGTTTCCAACCATCGAAATAAATGTTTTCTTTTCGCGAATCTTTCTTCATTTTATGGTTGTCTAAGGCTATCTATCTAGAATAATGAAGGAGAAATAGTTATCTCCATTTGAAACGCAACAAAACGCGATTATTTTGAAGTTTCCAAACTTCGAAATAAAATTTTTTTCTTTTCGAGATTCTTTCCGCATAATATGCTTTTCTAAGGCTATCAAAGTAGAAAAATGAAAGAGTACCAGTTATCTCAAAAAAGAACGGAAAAAAAGTGATTCTAATGAAGTTTCCAACCATCGAAATAAGTATTTTTTTCGCGAATGTTTCTTCATGTTATGGTTTTCCAAGGCTATCTAACTAGAATAATGAAGGAGAAATAGTTATCTCCATTGGAAACGCAACAAAACGAGATTCTTTTGAAGTTTCCAAACTTCGAAAAAATTTTTTTTTGTTTTCGAGATTCTTTCCGCATAATATGCTTTTCTAAGGCTATCAAAGTAGAAAAATGAAAGAGAACCAGTTATCTCAAAAAAGAACGGAAAATAAGTGATTCTAATGAAGTTTCCAACCATCGAAATAAATGTTTTCTTTTCGCGAATCTTTCTTCATTTTATGGTTGTCTAAGGCTATCTATCTAGAATAATGAACGAGAAATAGTTATCTCCATTTGAAACGCAACAAAACGCGATTCCTTTGAACTTTGCAAACTTCGAAGGAAAATTTTTTTCTTTTCGAGATTCTTTCCGCATAATAAGCTTTTCTAAGGCTATCAAAGTGAAAAAATGAAAGAGAACCAGTTATCTCAAATAAGAACGGAAAAAATGTGATTCTAACGAAGTTTCCAACCATCGAAATAAATGTTTTCTTTTCGCGAATCTTTCTTCATTTTATGGTTTTCTAAGTCTATCTAACTAGAATAATAAAGGAGACATAGTTATCTCCATTTGAAACGCAACAAAACGCGATTATTTTGAAGTTTCCAAACTTCGAAATAAAATTTTTTTCTTATCGAGATTCTTTCCGCATAATATGCTTTTCTAAGGCTATCAAAGAGGATAAATGAAAGAGAACCAGTTATCTCAAAAAAGAACGGAAAAAAAGTGATTCTAAAGAAGTTTCCAACCATCGAAATAAGTGTTTTCTTTTCGCGAATCTTTCTTCATTTTATGGTTGTCTAAGGCTACCTAACTAGAATAATGAAGGAGAAATAGTTATCTCCATATGAAACGCAACAAAACGCGATTATTTTGAAGTTTGCAAACTTCGAAAAAATTTTTTTTCTTTTCGAGATTCTTTCCGCATAATAAGCTTTTCTAAGGCTATCAAAGTGGAAAAATGAAAGAGAACCAGTTATCTCAAATAAGAACGGAAAAAAAGTGATTCTAACGAAGTTTCCAACCATCGAAATAAATGTTTTCTTTTCGCGAATCTTTCTTCATTTTATGGTTTTCTAAGGCTATCTAACTAGAATAATAAAGGAGAAATAGTTATTTCCATATGAAACGCAACAAAACGGGATAACTTTGAAGTTTCCAAACTTCGAAAAAATTTTTTTTTCTTTTCGAGATTCTTTCCGCATAATATGCTTTTCTAAGGCAATCAAAGTAGAAAAATGAAAGAGAACCAGTTATCTGAAAAAAGAACGGAAAAAAGTGATTCTAATGAAGTTTCCAACCATGGAAATAAGTGTTTTCTTTTCGCGAATCTTTCTTCATTTTATGGTTTTCTAAGTCTATCTAACTAGAATAATGAATGAGAAATAGTTATCTCCATTGGAAACGCAACAAAACGCGATTTTTTTGAAGTTTCCTAACTTCGAAAAGAAATTTTTTTCTCTTCGAGATTCTTTCCGCATAATATGCTTTTCTAAGGCTATCGAAATAGAAAAATGAAAGAGAACCAGTGATCTCAAAAAAGAACGGAAAAAAAGTGATTCTAATGATGTTTCCAACCATCGAAATAAGTGTTTTCTTTTCGCGAATCTTTCTTCATTTTATGGTTGTCTAAGGCTATCTATCTAGAATAACGAAGGAGAAATAGTTATCTCCATTTGAAACGCAACAAAACGCGATTCTTTTGAAGTTTCCAAACTTCGAAAAAAAAATTTTTTTTTTCGAGATTCTTTCCGCATAATAAGGTTTTCTAAGGCTATCAATGTGGAAAAATGAAAGAGAACTAGTTATCTCAAATAAGAACGGAAAAAAAGTGATTCTAATGAAGTTTCCAACCATCGAAATAACTGTTTTCTTTTCGCGAATCTTTCTTCATTTTATGGTTGTCTAAGGCTATCTATCTAGAATAAATAAGGAGAAATAGTTATCTCCATTTGAAACGCAACAAAACGCGATTCTTTTGAACTTTGCAAACTTCGAAAGAAAATTTTTTTCTTTTCGAGATTCTTTCCGCATAATAAGCTTTTCTAAGGCTATCAAAGTGGAAAAATGAAAGAGAACCAGTTATCTCAAATAAGAACGGAAAAAAAGTGATTCTAACGAAGTTTCCAACCATCGAAATAAATGTTTTCTTTTCGCGAATCTTTCTTCATTTTATGGTTTTCTAAGGCTATCTAACTAGAATAATAAAGGAGAAATAGTTATTTCCATATGAAACGCAACAAAACGGGATAACTTTGAAGTTTCCAAACTTCGAAAAAATTTTTTTTTCTTTTCGAGATTCTTTCCGCATAATATGCTTTTCTAAGGCAATCAAAGTAGAAAAATGAAAGAGAACCAGTTATCTGAAAAAAGAACGGAAAAAAGTGATTCTAATGAAGTTTCCAACCATGGAAATAAGTGTTTTCTTTTCGCGAATCTTTCTTCATTTTATGGTTTTCTTAGTCTATCTAACTAGAATAATGAAGGAGAAATAGTTATCTCCATTGGAAACGCAACAAAACGCGATTTTTTTGAAGTTTCCAAACTTCGAAAAGAAATTTTTTTCTTTTCGAGATTCTTTCCGCATAATATGCTTTTCTAAGGCTATCAAAATAGAAAAATGAAAGAGAACCAGTGATCTCAAAAAAGAACGGAAAAAAAGTGATTCTAATGAAGTTTCCAACCATCGAAATAAGTGTTTTCTTTTCGCGAATCTTTCTTCATTTTATGGTTGTCTAAGGCTATCTATCTAGAATAACGAAGGAGAAATAGTTATCTCCATTTGAAACGCAACAAAACGCGATTCTTTTGAAGTTTCCAAACTTCGAAAAAAAAAATTTTTTTTTCGAGATTCTTTCCGCATAATAAGGTTTTCTAAGGCTATCAATGTGGAAAAATGAAAGAGAACTAGTTATCTCAAATAAGAACGGAAAAAAAGTGATTCTAATGAAGTTTCCAACCATCGAAATAAGTGTTTTCTTTTCGCGAATCTTTCTTCATTTTATGGTTGTCTAAGGCTATCTATCTAGAATAAATAAGGAGAAATAGTTATCTCCATTTGAAACGCAACAAAACGCGATTCTTTTGAAATTTGCAAACTTCGAAAAAAATTTTTCTCTTTTCGAGATTCTTTCCGCATAATAAGCATTTCTAAGGCTATCAAAGTGAAAAAATGAAAGAGAACCAGTTATCTCAAATAAGAACGGAAAAAATGTGATTCTAACGAAGTTTCCAACCATCGAAATAAGTGTTCTCTTTTCGCGAATCTTTCTTCATTTTATGGTTGTCTAAGGCTACCTAACTAGAATAATGAAGGAGAAATATTTATCTCCATATGAAACGCAACAAAACGCGATTATTTTGAAGTTTCCAAACTTCGAAAAAAAAATTTTTTTTTCGAGATTCTTTCCGCATAATATGCATTTCTAAGGCTATCAAAGTGGAAAAATGAAAGAGAACCAGTTATCTCAAATAAGAACGGAAAAAAAGTGATTCTAATTAAGTTTCCATCCATCGAAATAAATGTTTTCTTTTGGCGAATCTTTCTTCATTTTATGGTTTTATAAGGCTATCTAACTAGAAAAATGAAGGAGAAATAGTTATCTCCATTGGAAACGCAACAAAATGCGATTCTTTTGAAGTTTCCAAACTTCGAAAAAAATTTTTTTTCTTTTCGAGATTCTTTCCGCATAATATGGTTTTCTAAGGCTATCAAAGTAGGAAAATGAAAGAGAACCAGTTATCTCAAAAAAGAACGGAAAAAAGTGATTTTAATGAAGTTTCCAACCATCGATATAAATGTTTTCTTTTCGCGAATCTTTCTTCATTTTATGGTTGTCTAAGGCTATCTATCTAGAATAATGAAGGAGAAATAGTTATCTCCATTTGAAACGCAACAAAACGCGATTCTTTTGAAGTTTGCAAACTTCGAATGAAAATTTTTTTCTTTTCGAGATTCTTTCCGCATAATAAGCTTTTCTAAGGCTATCAAAGTGGAAAAATGAAAGAGAACCAGTTATCTCAAATAAGAACGGAAAAAAAGAGATTCTAACGAAGTTTCCAACCATCGAAATAAATGTTTTCTTTTCGCGAATCTTTCTTCATTTTATGGTTTTCTAAGTCTATCTAACTAGAATAATAAAGGAGAAATAGTTATCTCCATTTGAAACGCAACTAAACGCGATTATCTTGAACTTTCCAAACTTCGAAAAAAATTTTTTTTCTTTTCGAGATTCTTTCCGCATAATATGCTTTTCTAAGGCTATCAAAGAGGAAAAATGAAAGAGAACCAGATATCTCAAATAAGAACGGAAAAAAAGTGATTATAATGAAGTTTACAACCATCGAAATAAGTGTTTTCTTTTCGCGAATCTTTCTTCATTTTATGGTTGTCTAAGGCTATCTATTTAGAATAATTAAGGAGAAATAGTTATCTCCATTTGAAACGCAACAAAAGGCGATTGTTTTGAAGTTTCCAAACTTCGAAAAAAATTTTTTTTCTTTTCGAGATTCTTTCCGCATAATAAGCTTTTCTAAGGCTATCAAAGTGGAAAAATGAAAGAGAACCAGTTATCTCAAATCAGAACGAAAAAAAGTGAGTCTAACGAAGTTTCCAACCATCTAATAAATGTTTTCTTTTCGCGATTCTTTCTTCATTTTATGGTTTTCTAAGGCTATCTAACTAGAATAATGAAGGAGATATAGTTATCTCCATATGAAACGCGACAAACGCGATTATTTTGAAGTTTCCAAACTTCAAAAAAAAAATTTTTTCTTTTCGAGATTCTTTCCACATAATATGCTTTTCTAAGGCTATCAAAGTAGAAAAATGAAAGAGAACCAGTTATCTCAAAAAAGAACGGAAAAAAAGTGATTCCAATGAAGTTTCCAACCATCGAAATAAGTGTTTTCTTTTCGCGAATCTTTCTTCATTTTATGGTTGTATAAGGCTGTCTATCTAGAATAACCTAGAATCATGAAGGAGAAATAGTTATCTCCATTTAAACGCAACAAAACGCGATTGTTTTGAATTTTCCAAACTTCGAAAAAAAATTTTTTTCTTTTCGAGATTCTTTGAGCAGAATATGCTTTTCTAAGGCTATCAAAGTAGGAAAATGAAAGAGAACTAGTAATCTCAAATAAGAACGGAAAAAATGTTATTCTAATGAAGTTTCCAACCGTCGAAATAAATGTTTTCTTTTCGCGAATCTTTCTTCATTTTATGATTTTCTAAGGCTATCTAACTAGAATAATGAAGGAGAAATAGTTATCTCCAATGGAAACGCCACAACCTTCGATTCTTTTGAAGTTCCAAACTTCGAAAAAAAATGTTTTTCTTTTCGAGATTCTCTCCGCATAATATGCTTTTCTAAGGCTATCAAAGTAGAAAAATGAAAGAGAACCAGTTATCTCAAAAAAGAACGGAAAATAAGTGATTCTAATGAAGTTTCCAACCATCGAAATAAGTGTTTTCTTTTCGCGAATCTCTCTTCATTTGATGGTTTTCTAAGTCTATCTAACTAGAATAATAAAGGAGAAATAGTTATCTCCATTTGAAACGCAACAAAACGCGATTATTTTGAAGTTTCCAAACTTCGAAATAAAATTTTTTTTCTTTTCGAGATTCTTTCCGCATAATATGCTTTTCTAAGGCTATCAAAGTGGAAAAATGAAAGAGAACTAGTTATCTCAAATAAGAACGGAAAAAAAGTGATTCTAATGAAGTTTCCAACCATCGAAATAAATGTTTTCTTTTGGCGAATCTTTCTTCATTTTATGGTTTTCTAAGGCTATCTAACTAGAAAAATGAAGGAGAAATAGTTATCTCCATTGGAAACGCAACAAAACGTGATCCTTTTGAAGTTTCCAAACTTCGAAAGAAAAATGTTTTCTTTTCGAGATTCTTTCCGCATAATATGCTTTTCTAAGGCTATCAAAGTAGAAAAATGAAAGAGAACCAGTTATCTCAAAAAAGAACGGAAAAAAAGTGATTCTAATGAAGTTTCCAACCATCGAAATAAGTGTTTTTTTCGCGAATGTTTCTTCATGTTATGGTTTTCCAAGGCTATCTAACTAGAATAATGAAGGAGAAATAGTTATCTGCATTTGAAACGCAACAAAACGCGATTCCTTTGAAGTTTCCAAACTTCGAAAAAAAAATTTTTTCTTTTGGAGATTCTTTCCGCATAAGAAGCTTTTCTAAGGCTATCAAAGTGGAAAAATGAAAGAGAACCAGTTATCTCAAATAAGAACGAAAAAAGTGATTCTAACGAAGTTTCCAACCATCGGAATAAATGTTTTCTTTTCGCGTATCTTTCTTCATTTTATGGTTTTCTAAGGCTATCTAACTAGAATAAAGAAGGAGAAATAGTTATTTCCATTAGAAACGCAACATAACGCGATTATTTTGAAGTTTCCAAACTTGGAAAAAAATTTTTTCTTTTCCAGATTCTTTCCGCATAATAAGCTTTTCTAAGGCTATCAAAGTGGAAAAATGAAACAGAACTAGTTATCTCAAATAAGAACGGAAAAAAAGTGATTATAATGAAGTTCACAACCATCGAAATAAATGTTATCTTCTCGTGAATCTTTCTTCATTTTATGGTTTTCCAAGGCTATCTAACTAGAATAATAAAGGAGAAATAGTTATCTCCATTTCAAACGCAACAAAACGCGATTATTTTGAAGTTTCCAAACTTCGAAATAAAATTTTTTTCTTTTTGAGATTCTTTCCGCATAATATGCTTTTCTAAGGCTATCAAAGAGGAAAAATGAAAGAGAACTAGTTATCTCAAAAAAGAACGGAAAAAAAGTAATTCTAATGAAGTTTCCCACCATCGAAATAAGTGTTTTCTTTTCGCGAATCTTTCTTCATTTTATGGTTGTCTAAGGCTATCTATCTAGAATAATGAAGGAGAAATAGTTATCTCCATATGAAACGCAACAAACGCGATTATTTTGAAGTTTCCAAACTTCGAAACTTTTTTTCTTTTTTTTTCGAGATTCTTTCCGCATAAAATGCTTTTCTAAGGCTATCAAAGTGGAAAAATGAAAGAGAACCAGTTATCTCAAATAAGAACGGAAAAAAAAGAGATTCTAATGAAGTTTCCAACCATCTAAATAAATGTTTTCTTTTCGCGAATCTTTCTTCATTTTATGGTTTTCCAAGGCTATCTAACTAGAATAATGAAGCAGAAATAGTTATTTCCATATGAAACGCAACAAAACGGGATAACTTTGAATTTTCCAAACTTCGAAAAAAAATTTTTTTCTTTTCGAGATTCTTTCCGCATAATAAGCTTTTCTAAGGCTATCAAAGTGGAAAAATGAAAGAGAACTAGTTATCTCAAGTAAGAACGGAAAAAAAGTGATTTTAATGAAGTTTCCAACCATCCAAATAAATGTTTTCTTTTCGCGAATCTCTCTTCATTTTATGGTTTTCTAAGTCTATCTAACTAGAATAATAAAGGAGAAATAGTTATCTCCATTTGAAACGCAACAAAACGCCATTATTTTGAAGTTTCCAAACTTCGAAATAAAATTTTTTTTCTTTTCGAGATTCTTTCCGCATAATATGCTTTTCTAAGGCTATCAAAGTGGAAAAATGAAAGAGAACTAGTTATCTCAAATAAGAACGGAAAAAAAGTGATTCTAATGAAGTTTCCAACCATCGAAATAAATGTTTTCTTTTCGCGAATCTTTCTTGATTTTATGGTTTTCTAAGGCTATCTAACTAGAAAAATGAAGGAGAAATAGTTATCTCTATTGGAAACGCAACAAAACGTGATCCTTTTGAAGTTTCCAAACTTCGAAAGAAAAATTTTTTCTTTTCGAGATTCTTTCCGCATAATATGCTTTTCTAAGGCTATCAAAGTAGAAAAATGAAAGAGAACCAGTTATCTCAAAAAAGAACGGAAAAAAAGTGATTCTAATGAAGTTTCCAACCATCGAAATAACTGTTTTTGTCGCGAATGTTTCTTCATGTTATGGTTTTCCAAGGCTATCTAACTAGAATAATGAAGGAGAAATAGTTATCTCCATTGGAAACGCAACAAAACGAGATTCTTTTGAAGTTTCCAAACTTCGAAAAAAATTTTTTTTCTTTTCGAGATTCTTTCCGCATAAGAAGCTTTTCTAAGGCTATCAAAGTGGAAAACTGAAAGAGAACCAGTTATCTCAAATAAGAACGAAAAAAGTGATTCTAACGTAGTTTCCAACCATCGAAATAAAGGTTTTCTTTTCGCGTATATTTTTTCATTTTATGGCTTTCTAAGGCTATCTAACTAGAATAATGAAGGAGAAATAGTTATTTCCATATGAAACGCAACAAAACGGGATATCTGTAAAGTTTCCAAACTTCGAAAAAAAATTTTTTTCTTTTCGAGATTCTTTCCGCATAATAAGCTATTCTAAGGCTATCAAAGTGGAAAAATGAAAGAGAACCAGTTATCTCAAATAAGAACGGAAAAAAAGTGATTCTAACGAAGTTTCCAACCATCGAAATAAATGTTTTCTTTTCGCGAATCTTTCTTCATTTTATGGTTTTCTAAGTCTGTCTAACTAGAATAATAAAGGAGAAATAGTTATCTCCATTTGAAACGCAACAAAACGCGATTCTTTTGAAGTTTGCAAACTTCGAAAGAAAATTTTTTTCTTTTCGAGATTCTTTCCGCATAATAAGCTTTTCTAGGGTATCAAAGTGGAAAATGAAAGAGAACCAGTTATCTCAAATAAGAACGGAAAAAAAGTGATTCTAACGAAGTTTCCAACCATCGAAATAAATTCGCGAATCTTTCTTCATTTTATGGTTGTCTAAGGCTATCTATCTAGAATAATGAAGGAGAAATAGTTATCTCCATTTGAAACGCAACAAAACGCGATTATTTTGAAGTTTCCAAACTTCGAAATAAAATTTTTTTCTTTTCGAGATTCTTTCCGCATAATATGCTTTTCTAAGGCTATCAAAGTAGAAAAATGAAAGAGTACCAGTTATCTCAAAAAAGAACGGAAAAAAAGTGATTCTAATGAAGTTTCCAACCATCGAAATAAGTATTTTTTTCGCGAATGTTTCTTCATGTTATGGTTTTCCAAGGCTATCTAACTAGAATAATGAAGGAGAAATAGTTATCTCCATTGGAAACGCAACAAAACGAGATTCTTTTGAAGTTTCCAAACTTCGAAAAAATTTTTTTTTGTTTTCGAGATTCTTTCCGCATAATATGCTTTTCTAAGGCTATCAAAGTAGAAAAATGAAAGAGAACCAGTTATCTCAAAAAAGAACGGAAAATAAGTGATTCTAATGAAGTTTCCAACCATCGAAATAAATGTTTTCTTTTCGCGAATCTTTCTTCATTTTATGGTTGTCTAAGGCTATCTATCTAGAATAATGAACGAGAAATAGTTATCTCCATTTGAAACGCAACAAAACGCGATTCCTTTGAACTTTGCAAACTTCGAAGGAAAATTTTTTTCTTTTCGAGATTCTTTCCGCATAATAAGCTTTTCTAAGGCTATCAAAGTGAAAAAATGAAAGAGAACCAGTTATCTCAAATAAGAACGGAAAAAATGTGATTCTAACGAAGTTTCCAACCATCGAAATAAATGTTTTCTTTTCGCGAATCTTTCTTCATTTTATGGTTTTCTAAGTCTATCTAACTAGAATAATAAAGGAGACATAGTTATCTCCATTTGAAACGCAACAAAACGCGAATATTTTGAAGTTTCCAAACTTCGAAATAAAATTTTTTTCTTATCGAGATTCTTTCCGCATAATATGCTTTTCTAAGGCTATCAAAGAGGATAAATGAAAGAGAACCAGTTATCTCAAAAAAGAACGGAAAAAAAGTGATTCTAAAGAAGTTTCCAACCATCGAAATAAGTGTTTTCTTTTCGCGAATCTTTCTTCATTTTATGGTTGTCTAAGGCTACCTAACTAGAATAATGAAGGAGAAATAGTTATCTCCATATGAAACGCAACAAAACGCGATTATTTTGAAGTTTGCAAACTTCGAAAAAATTTTTTTTCTTTTCGAGATTCTTTCCGCATAATAAGCTTTTCTAAGGCTATCAAAGTGGAAAAATGAAAGAGAACCAGTTATCTCAAATAAGAACGGAAAAAAAGTGATTCTAACGAAGTTTCCAACCATCGAAATAAATGTTTTCTTTTCGCGAATCTTTCTTCATTTTATGGTTTTCTAAGGCTATCTAACTAGAATAATAAAGGAGAAATAGTTATTTCCATATGAAACGCAACAAAACGGGATAACTTTGAAGTTTCCAAACTTCGAAAAAATTTTTTTTTCTTTTCGAGATTCTTTCCGCATAATATGCTTTTCTAAGGCAATCAAAGTAGAAAAATGAAAGAGAACCAGTTATCTGAAAAAAGAACGGAAAAAAGTGATTCTAATGAAGTTTCCAACCATGGAAATAAGTGTTTTCTTTTCGCGAATCTTTCTTCATTTTATGGTTTTCTAAGTCTATCTAACTAGAATAATGAATGAGAAATAGTTATCTCCATTGGAAACGCAACAAAACGCGATTTTTTTGAAGTTTCCAAACTTCGAAAAGAAATTTTTTTCTTTTCGAGATTCTTTCCGCATAATATGCTTTTCTAAGGCTATCGAAATAGAAAAATGAAAGAGAACCAGTGATCTCAAAAAAGAACGGAAAAAAAGTGATTCTAATGATGTTTCCAACCATCGAAATAAGTGTTTTCTTTTCGCGAATCTTTCTTCATTTTATGGTTGTCTAAGGCTATCTATCTAGAATAACGAAGGAGAAATAGTTATCTCCATTTGAAACGCAACAAAACGCGATTCTTTTGAAGTTTCCAAACTTCGAAAAAAAAAATTTTTTTTTCGAGATTCTTTCCGCATAATAAGGTTTTCTAAGGCTATCAATGTGGAAAAATGAAAGAGAACTAGTTATCTCAAATAAGAACGGAAAAAAAGTGATTCTAATGAAGTTTCCAACCATCGAAATAAGTGTTTTCTTTTCGCGAATCTTTCTTCATTTTATGGTTGTCTAAGGCTATCTATCTAGAATAAATAAGGAGAAATAGTTATCTCCATTTGAAACGCAACAAAACGCGATTCTTTTGAACTTTGCAAACTTCGAAAGAAAATTTTTTTCTTTTCGAGATTCTTTCCGCATAATAAGCTTTTCTAAGGCTATCAAAGTGGAAAAATGAAAGAGAACCAGTTATCTCAAATAAGAACGGAAAAAAAGTGATTCTAACGAAGTTTCCAACCATCGAAATAAATGTTTTCTTTTCGCGAATCTTTCTTCATTTTATGGTTTTCTAAGGCTATCTAACTAGAATAATAAAGGAGAAATAGTTATTTCCATATGAAAGGCAACAAAACGGGATAACTTTGAAGTTTCCAAACTTCGAAAAAATTTTTTTTTCTTTTCGAGATTATTTCCGCATAATATGCTTTTCTAAGGCAATCAAAGTAGAAAAATGAAAGAGAACCAGTTATCTGAAAAAAGAACGGAAAAAAGTGATTCTAATGAAGTTTCCAACCATGGAAATAAGTGTTTTCTTTTCGCGAATCTTTCTTCATTTTATGGTTTTCTAAGTCTAACTAGAATAATGAAGGAGAAATAGTTATCTCCATTGGAAACGCAACAAAACGCGATTTTTTTGAAGTTTCCAAACTTCGAAAAGAAATTTTTTTCTTTTCGAGATTCTTTCCGCATAATATGCTTTTCTAAGGCTATCAAAATAGAAAAATGAAAGAGAACCAGTATTCTCAAAAAAGAACGGAAAAAAAGTGATTCTAATGAAGTTTCCAACCATCGAAATAAGTGTTTTCTTTTCGCGAATCTTTCTTCATTTTATGGTTGTCTAAGGCTATCTATCTAGAATAACGAAGGAGAAATAGTTATCTCCATTTGAAACGCAACAAAACGCGATTCTTTTGAAGTTTCCAAACTTCGAAAAAAAAAATTTTTTTTTCGAGATTCTTTCCGCATAATAAGGTTTTCTAAGGCTATCAATGTGGAAAAATGAAAGAGAACTAGTTATCTCAAATAAGAACGGAAAAAAAGTGATTCTAATGAAGTTTCCAACCATCGAAATAAGTGTTTTCTTTTCGCGAATCTTTCTTCATTTTATGGTTGTCTAAGGCTATCTATCTAGAATAAATAAGGAGAAATAGTTATCTCCATTTGAAACGCAACAAAACGCGATTATTTGAAGTTTCCAAACTTCGAAAAAAAAAATTTTTCTTTTCGAGATTCTTTCCGCATAATATGCTTTTCTAAGGCTATCAAAATAGAAAAATGAAAGAGAACCAGTGATCTCAAAAAAGAACGGAAAAAAAGTGATTCTAATGAAGTTTCCAACCATCGAAATAAGTGTTTTCTTTTCGCGAATCTTTCTTCATTTTATGGTTGTCTAAGGCTACCTAACTAGAATAATGAAGGAGAAATAGTTATCTCCATATGAAACGCAACAAAACGCGATTATTTTGAAGTTTCCAAACTTCGAAAAAAAATTTTTTTTTTCGAGATTCTTTCCGCATAATATGCATTTCTAAGGCTTTCTAAGTGGAAAAATGAAAGAGAACCAGTTATCTCAAATAAGAACGGAAAAAAAGTGATTCTAATGAAGTTTCCAACCATCGAAATAAATGTTTTCTTTTGGCGAAACTTGCTTCATTTTATGGTTTTCTAAGGCTATCTAACTAGAAAAATGAAGGAGAAATAGTTATCTCCATTGGAAACGGAACAAAACGTGATTCTTTTGAAGTTTCCAAACTTCGAAAGAAAAATTTTTTCTTTTCGAGATTCTTTCCGCATAATATGCTTTTCTAAGGCTATCAAAGTAGAAAAATGAAAGAGTACCAGTTATCTCAAAAAAGAACGGAAAAAAGTGATTCTAATGAAATTTCCAACCATCGAAATAAGTATTTTTTTCGCGAATGTTTCTTCATGTTATGGTTTTCCAAGGCTATCTAACTAGAATAATGAAGGAGAAATAGTTATCTCCATTGGAAACGCAACAAAACGAGATTCTTTTGAAGTTTCCAAACTTCGAAAAAAATTTTTTTTTGTTTTCGAGATTCTTTCCGCATAATATGCTTTTCTAAGGCTATCAAAGTAGAAAAATGAAAGAGAACCAGTTATCTCAAAAAAGAACGTAAAATAAGTGATTCTAATGAAGTTTCCAACCATCGAAATAAATGTTTTCTTTTCGCGAATCTTTCTTCATTTTATGGTTGTCTAAGGCTATCTATCTAGAATAATGAACGAGAAATAGTTATCTCCATTTGAAACGCAACAAAACGCGATTCCTTTGAACTTTGCAAACTTCGAAAGAAAATTTTTTTCTTTTCGAGATTCTTTCCGCATAATAAGCTTTTCTAAGGCTATCAAAGTGAAAAAATGAAAGAGAACCAGTTATCTCAAATAGGAACGGAAAAAATGTGATTCTAACGATGTTTCCAACCATCGAAATAAATGTTTTCTTTTCGCGAATCTTTCTTCATTTTATGGTTGTCTAAGGCTATCTATCTAGAATAATGAAGGAGAAATAGTTATCTCCATATGAAACGCAACAAACGCGATTATTTTGAAGTTTCCAAACTTCGAAATTTTTTTTTTTTTTCGAGATTCTTTCCGCATAAAATGCTTTTCTAAGGCTATCAAAGTGGAAAAATGAAAGAGAACCAGTTATCTCAAATAAGAACGGAAAAAAAAGTGATTCTAATGAAGTTTCCAACCATCGAAATAAATGTTTTCTTTTCGCGAATCTTTCTTCATTTTATGGTTTTCTAAGGCTATCTAACTAGAATAATGAAGGAGAAATAGTTATCTCCATTAGAAACGCAACAAAACGCAGTTTTTCTTTTCGAGATTCTTTCCGCATAATAAGCTTTTCTAAGGCTATCAAAGTGGAAAAATGAAAGAGAACTAGTTATCTCAAATAAGAACGGAAAAAAAGTGATTATAATGAAGTTTACAACCTTCGAAATAAATGTTTTCCTTTCGCGAATCTTTCTTCATTTTATGGTTTTCTAAGGCTATCTAACTAGAATAATGAAGCAGAAATAGTTATCTCCATTGGAAACGCAACAAAATGCGATTCTTTTGAAGTTTCCAAACTTCGAAAAAAATTTTTTTTCTTTTCGAGATTCATTCCGCATAATATGCTTTTCTAAGGCTATCAAAGTAGGAAAATGAAAGAGAACCAGATATCTCAAATAAGAACGGAAAAAAAGTGATTATAATGAAGTTTACAACCATCGAAATAAGTGTTTTCTTTTCGCGAATCTTTCTTCATTTTATGGTTGTCTAAGGCTATCTATTTAGAATAATTAAGGAGAAATAGTTATCTCCATTTGAAACGCAACAAAAGGCGATTGTTTTGAAGTTTCCAAACTTCGAAAAAAATTTTTTTTCTTTTCGAGATTCTTTCCGCATAATAAGCTTTTCTAAGGCTATCAAAGTGGAAAAATGAAAGAGAACCAGTTATCTCAAATCAGAACGAAAAAAAGTGAGTCTAACGAAGTTTCCAACCACCTAATAAATGTTTTCTTTTCGCGATTCTTTCTTCATTTTATGGTTTTCTAAGGCTATCTAACTAGAATAATGAAGGAGATATAGTTATCTCCATGTGAAACGCAAAATACGCGATTATTTTGAAGTTTCCAAACTTCGAAAAAAAAATTTTTTCTTTTCGAGATTCTTTCCACATAATATGCTTTTCTAAGGCTATCAAAGTAGAAAAATGAAAGAGAACCAGTTATCTCAAAAAAGAACGGAAAAAAAGTGATTCCAATGAAGTTTCCAACCATCGAAATAAGTGTTTTCTTTTCGCGAATCTTTCTTCATTTTATGGGGATATAAGGCTATCTATCTAGAATAACCTAGAATCATGAAGGAGAAATAGTTATCTCCATTTAAACGCAACAAAACGCGATTGTTTTGAATTTTCCAAACTTCGAAAAAAATTTTTTTTCTTTTCGAGATTCTTTGAGCAGAATATGCTTTTCTAAGGCTATCAAAGTAGGAAAATGAAAGAGAACTAGTAATCTCAAATAAGAACGGAAAAAATGTTATTCTAATGAAGTTTCCAACCATCGAAATAAATGTTTTCTTTTCGCGAATCTTTCTTCATTTTATGATTTTCTAAGGCTATCTAACTAGAATAATGAAGGAGAAATAGTTATCTCCAATGGAAACGCCACAAACTTCGATTCTTTTGAAGTTCCAAACTTCGAAAAAAAATGTTTTTCTTTTCGAGATTCTCTCCGCATAATATGCTTTTCTAAGGCTATCAAAGTAGAAAAATGAAAGAGAACCAGTTATCTCAAAAAAGAACGGAAAATAAGTGATTCTAATGAAGTTTCCAACCATCGAAATAAGTGTTTTCTTTTCGCGAATCTCTCTTCATTTTATGGTTTTCTAAGTCTATCTAACTAGAATAATAAAGGAGAAATAGTTATCTCCATTTGAAACGCAACAAAACGCGATTATTTTGAAGTTTCCAAACTTCGAAATAAAATTTTTTTTCTTTTCGAGATTCTTTCCGCATAATATGCTTTTCTAAGGCTATCAAAGTGGAAAAATGAAAGAGAACTAGTTATCTCAAATAAGAACGGAAAAAAAGTGATTCTAATGAAGTTTCCAACCATCGAAATAAATGTTTTTTTTGGCGAATCTTTCTTCATTTTATGGTTTTCTAAGGCTATCTAACTAGAAAAATGAAGGAGAAATAGTTATCTCCATTGGAAACGCAACAAAACGTGATCCTTTTGAAGTTTCCAAACTTCGAAAGAAAAATTTTTTCTTTTCGAGATTCTTTCCGCATAATATGCTTTTCTAAGGCTATCAAAGTAGAAAAATGAAAGAGAACCAGTTATCTCAAAAAAGAACGGAAAAAAAGTGATTCTAATGAAGTTTCCAACCATCGAAATAAGTGTTTTTTTCGCGAATGTTTCTTCATGTTATGGTTTTCCAAGGCTATCTAACTAGAATAATGAAGGAGAAATAGTTATCTGCATTTGAAACGCAACAAAACGCGATTCCTTTGAAGTTTCCAAACTTCGAAAAAAAAATTTTTTCTTTTGGAGATTCTTTCCGCATAAGAAGCTTTTCTAAGGCTATCAAAGTGGAAAAATGAAAGAGAACCAGTTATCTCAAATAAGAACGAAAAAAGTGATTCTAACGAAGTTTCCAACCATCGGAATAAATGTTTTCTTTTCGCGTATCTTTCTTCATTTTATGGTTTTCTAAGGTTATCTAACTAGAATAAAGAAGGAGAAATAGTTATTTCCATTAGAAACGCAACATAACGCGATTATTTTGAAGTTTCCAAACTTGGAAAAAAATTTTTTCTTTTCCAGATTCTTTCCGCATAATAAGCTTTTCTAAGGCTATCAAAGTGGAAAAATGAAACAGAACTAGTTATCTCAAATAAGAACGGAAAAAAAGTGATTATAATGAAGTTCACAACCATCGAAATAAATGTTATCTTCTCGTGAATCTTTCTTCATTTTATGGTTTTCCAAGGCTATCTAACTAGAATAATAAAGGAGAAATAGTTATCTCCATTTCAAACGCAACAAAACGCGATTATTTTGAAGTTTCCAAACTTCGAAATAAAATTTTTTTCTTTTTGAGATTCTTTCCGCATAATATGCTTTTCTAAGGCTATCAAAGAGGAAAAATGAAAGAGAACTAGTTATCTCAAAAAAGAACGGAAAAAAAGTAATTCTAATGAAGTTTCCCACCATCGAAATAAGTGTTTTCTTTTCGCGAATCTTTCTTCATTTTATGGTTGTCTAAGGCTATCTATCTAGAATAATGAAGGAGAAATAGTTATCTCCATATGAAACGCAACAAACGCGATTATTTTGAAGTTTCCAAACTTCGAAACTTTTTTTCTTTTTTTTTCGAGATTCTTTCCGCATAAAATGCTTTTCTAAGGCTATCAAAGTGGAAAAATGAAAGAGAACCAGTTATCTCAAATAAGAACGGAAAAAAAAGAGATTCTAATGAAGTTTCCAACCATCTAAATAAATGTTTTCTTTTCGCGAATCTTTCTTCATTTTATGGTTTTCCAAGGCTATCTAACTAGAATAATGAAGCAGAAATAGTTATTTCCATATGAAACGCAACAAAACGGGATAACTTTGAATTTTCCAAACTTCGAAAAAAAATTTTTTTCTTTTCGAGATTCTTTCCGCATAATAAGCTTTTCTAAGGCTATCAAAGTGGAAAAATGAAAGAGAACTAGTTATCTCAAGTAAGAACGGAAAAAAAGTGATTTTAATGAAGTTTCCAACCATCCAAATAAATGTTTTCTTTTCGCGAATCTCTCTTCATTTTATGGTTTTCTAAGTCTATCTAACTAGAATAATAAAGGAGAAATAGTTATCTCCATTTGAAACGCAACAAAACGCCATTATTTTGAAGTTGCCAAACTTCGAAATAAAATTTTTTTTCTTTTCGAGATTCTTTCCGCATAATATGCTTTTCTAAGGCTATCAAAGTGGAAAAATGAAAGAGAACTAGTTATCTCAAATAAGAACGGAAAAAAAGTGATTCTAATGAAGTTTCCAACCATCGAAATAAATGTTTTCTTTTCGCGAATCTTTCTTGATTTTATGGTTTTCTAAGGCTATCTAACTAGAAAAATGAAGGAGAAATAGTTATCTCTATTGGAAACGCAACAAAACGTGATCCTTTTGAAGTTTCCAAACTTCGAAAGAAAAATTTTTTCTTTTCGAGATTCTTTCCGCATAATATGCTTTTCTAAGGCTATCAAAGTAGAAAAATGAAAGAGAACCAGTTATCTCAAAAAAGAACGGAAAAAAAGTGATTCTAATGAAGTTTCCAACCATCGAAATAAGTGTTTTTTTCGCGAATGTTTCTTCATGTTATGGTTTTCCAAGGCTATCTAACTAGAATAATGAAGGAGAAATAGTTATCTCCATTGGAAACGCAACAAAACGAGATTTTTTGAAGTTTCCAAACTTCGAAAAAAATTTTTTTTCTTTTCGAGATTCTTTCCGCATAAGAAGCTTTTCTAAGGCTATCAAAGTGGAAAAATGAAAGAGAACCAGTTATCGCAAATAAGAACGAAAAAAGTGATTCTAACGTAGTTTCCAACCATCGAAATAAAGGTTTTCTTTTCGCGTATATTTTTTCATTTTATGGCTTTCTAAGGCTATCTAACTAGAATAATGAAGGAGAAATAGTTATTTCCATATGAAACGCAACAAAACGGGATATCTGTGAAGTTTCCAAACTTCGAAAAAAAATTTTTTTCTTTTCGAGATTCTTTCCGCATAATAAGCTATTCTAAGGCTATCAAAGTGGAAAAATGAAAGAGAACCAGTTATCTCAAATAAGAACGGAAAAAAAGTGATTCTAACGAAGTTTCCAACCATCGAAATAAATGTTTTCTTTTCGCGAATCTTTCTTCATTTTATGGTTTTCTAAGTCTGTCTAACTAGAATAATAAAGGAGAAATAGTTATCTCCATTTGAAACGCAACAAAACGCGATTCTTTTGAAGTTTGCAAACTTCGAAAGAAAATTTTTTTCTTTTCGAGATTCTTTCCGCATAATAAGCTTTTCTAAGGCTATCAAAGTGGAAAATGAAAGAGAACCAGTTATCTCAAATAAGAACGGAAAAAAAGTGATTCTAACGAAGTTTCCAACCATCGAAATAAATGTTTTCTTTTCGCGAATCTTTCTTCATTTTATGGTTGTCTAAGGCTATCTATCTAGAATAATGAAGGAGAAATACTTATCTCCATTTGAAACGCAACAAAACGCGATTATTTTGAAGTTTCCAAACTTCGAAATAAAATTTTTTTCTTTTCGAGATTCTTTCCGCATAATATGCTTTTCTAAGGCTATCAAAGTAGAAAAATGAAAGAGTACCAGTTATCTCAAAAAAGAACGGAAAAAAAGTGATTCTAATGAAGTTTCCAACCATCGAAATAAGTATTTTTTTCGCGAATATTTCTTCATGTTATGGTTTTCCAAGGCTATCTAACTAGAATAATGAAGGAGAAATAGTTATCTCCATTGGAAACGCAACAAAACGAGATTCTTTTGAAGTTTCCAAACTTCGAAAAAATTTTTTTTTGTTTTCGAGATTCTTTCCGCATAATATGCTTTTCTAAGGCTATCAAAGTAGAAAAATGAAAGAGAACCAGTTATCTCAAAAAAGAACGGAAAATAAGTGATTCTAATGAAGTTTCCAACCATCGAAATAAATGTTTTCTTTTCGCGAATCTTTCTTCATTTTATGGTTGTCTAAGGCTATCTATCTAGAATAATGAACGAGAAATAGTTATCTCCATTTGAAACGCAACAAAACGCGATTCCTTTGAACTTTGCAAACTTCGAAGGAAAATTTTTTTCTTTTCGAGATTCTTTCCGCATAATAAGCTTTTCTAAGGCTATCAAAGTGAAAAAATGAAAGAGAACCAGTTATCTCAAATAAGAACGGAAAAAAAGTGATTCTAATGAAGTTTCCAACCATCGAAATAAGTATTTTTTTCGCGAATGTTTCTTCATGTTATGGTTTTCCAAGGCTATCTAACTAGAATAATGAAGGAGAAATAGTTATCTCCATTGGAAACGCAACAAAACGAGATTCTTTTGAAGTTTCCAAACTTCGAAAAAATTTTTTTTTGTTTTCGAGATTCTTTCCGCATAATATGCTTTTCTAAGGCTATCAAAGTAGAAAAATGAAAGAGAACCAGTTATCTCAAAAAAGAACGGAAAATAACTGATTCTAATGAAGTTTCCAACCATCGAAATAAATGTTTTCTTTTCGCGAATCTTTCTTCATTTTATGGTTGTCTAAGGCTATCTATCTAGAATAATGAACGAGAAATAGTTATCTCCATTTGAAACGCAACAAAACGCGATTCCTTTGAACTTTGCAAACTTCGAAGGAAAATTTTTTTCTTTTCGAGATTCTTTCCGCATAATAAGCTTTTCTAAGGCTATCAAAGTGAAAAAATGAAAGAGAACCAGTTATCTCAAATAAGAACGGAAAAAATGTGATTCTAACGAAGTTTCCAACCATCGAAATAAATGTTTTCTTTTCGCGAATCTTTCTTCATTTTATGGTTTTCTAAGTCTATCTAACTAGAATAATAAAGGAGACATAGTTATCTCCATTTGAAACGCAACAAAACGCGATTATTTTGAAGTTTCCAAACTTCGAAATAAAATTTTTTTCTTATCGAGATTCTTTCCGCATAATATGCTTTTCTAAGGCTATCAAAGAGGATAAATGAAAGAGAACCAGTTATCTCAAAAAAGAACGGAAAAAAAGTGATTCTAAAGAAGTTTCCAACCATCGAAATAAGTGTTTTCTTTTCGCGAATCTTTCTTCATTTTATGGTTGTCTAAGGCTACCTAACTAGAATAATGAAGGAGAAATAGTTATCTCCATATGAAACGCAACAAAACGCGATTATTTTGAAGTTTGCAAACTTCGAAAAAATTTTTTTTCTTTTCGAGATTCTTTCCGCATAATAAGCTTTTCTAAGGCTATCAAAGTGGAAAAATGAAAGAGAACCAGTTATCTCAAATAAGAACGGAAAAAAAGTGATTCTAACGAAGTTTCCAACCATCGAAATAAATGTTTTCTTTTCGCGAATCTTTCTTCATTTTATGGTTTTCTAAGGCTATCTAACTAGAATAATAAAGGAGAAATAGTTATTTCCATATGAAACGCAACAAAACGGGATAACTTTGAAGTTTCCAAACTTCGAAAAAATTTTTTTTTCTTTTCGAGATTCTTTCCGCATAATATGCTTTTCTAAGGCAATCAAAGTAGAAAAATGAAAGAGAACCAGTTATCTGAAAAAAGAACGGAAAAAAGTGATTCTAATGAAGTTTCCAACCATGGAAATAAGTGTTTTCTTTTCGCGAATCTTTCTTCATTTTATGGTTTTCTAAGTCTATCTAACTAGAATAATGAAGGAGAAATAGTTATCTCCATATGAAACGCAACAAACGCGATTATTTTGAAGTTTCCAAACTTCGAAACTTTTTTTCTTTTTTTTTCGAGATTCTTTCCGCATAAAATGCTTTTCTAAGGCTATCAAAGTGGAAAAATGAAAGAGAACCAGTTATCTCAAATAAGAACGGAAAAAAAAGAGATTCTAATGAAGTTTCCAACCATCTAAATAAATGTTTTCTTTTCGCGAATCTTTCTTCATTTTATGGTTGTCTAAGGCTATCTATCTAGAATAATGAAGGAGAAATAGTTATCTCCATATGAAACGCAACAAACGCGATTATTTTGAAGTTTCCAAACTTCGAAACTTTTTTTCTTTTTTTTTCGAGATTCTTTCCGCATAAAATGCTTTTCTAAGGCTATCAAAGTGGAAAAATGAAAGAGAACCAGTTATCTCAAATAAGAACGGAAAAAAAAGAGATTCTAATGAAGTTTCCAACCATCTAAATAAATGTTTTCTTTTCGCGAATCTTTCTTCATTTTATGGTTTTCCAAGGCTATCTAACTAGAATAATGAAGCAGAAATAGTTATTTCCATATGAAACGCAACAAAACGGGATAACTTTGAATTTTCCAAACTTCGAAAAAAAATTTTTTTCTTTTCGAGATTCTTTCCGCATAATAAGCTTTTCTAAGGCTATCAAAGTGGAAAAATGAAAGAGAACTAGTTATCTCAAGTAAGAACGGAAAAAAAGTGATTTTAATGAAGTTTCCAACCATCCAAATAAATGTTTTCTTTTCGCGAATCTCTCTTCATTTTATGGTTTTCTAAGTCTATCTAACTAGAATAATAAAGGAGAAATAGTTATCTCCATTTGAAACGCAACAAAACGCCATTATTTTGAAGTTTCCAAACTTCGAAATAAAATTTTTTTTCTTTTCGAGATTCTTTCCGCATAATATGCTTTTCTAAGGCTATCAAAGTGGAAAAATGAAAGAGAACTAGTTATCTCAAATAAGAACGGAAAAAAAGTGATTCTAATGAAGTTTCCAACCATCGAAATAAATGTTTTCTTTTCGCGAATCTTTCTTGATTTTATGGTTTTCTAAGGCTATCTAACTAGAAAAATGAAGGAGAAATAGTTATCTCTATTGGAAACGCAACAAAACGTGATCCTTTTGAAGTTTCCAAACTTCGAAAGAAAAATTTTTTCTTTTCGAGATTCTTTCCGCATAATATGCTTTTCTAAGGCTATCAAAGTAGAAAAATGAAAGAGAACCAGTTATCTCAAAAAAGAACGGAAAAAAAGTGATTCTAATGAAGTTTCCAACCATCGAAATAAGTGTTTTTTTCGCGAATGTTTCTTCATGTTATGGTTTTCCAAGGCTATCTAACTAGAATAATGAAGGAGAAATAGTTATCTCCATTGGAAACGCAACAAAACGAGATTCTTTTGAAGTTTCCAAACTTCGAAAAAAATTTTTTTTCTTTTCGAGATTCTTTCCGCATAAGAAGCTTTTCTAAGGCTATCAAAGTGGAAAACTGAAAGAGAACCAGTTATCTCAAATAAGAACGAAAAAAGTGATTCTAACGTAGTTTCCAACCATCGAAATAAAGGTTTTCTTTTCGCGTATATTTTTTCATTTTATGGCTTTCTAAGGCTATCTAACTAGAATAATGAAGGAGAAATAGTTATTTCCATATGAAACGCAACAAAACGGGATATCTGTGAAGTTTCCAAACTTCGAAAAAAAATTTTTTTCTTTTCGAGATTCTTTCCGCATAATAAGCGATTTTAAGGCTATCAAAGTGGAAAAATGAAAGAGAACCAGTTATCTCAAATAAGAACGGAAAAAAAGTGATTCTAACGAAGTTTCCAACCATCGAAATAAATGTTTTCTTTTCGCGAATCTTTCTTCATTTTATGGTTTTCTAAGTCTGTCTAACTAGAATAATAAAGGAGAAATAGTTATCTCCATTTGAAACGCAACAAAACGCGATTCTTTTGAAGTTTGCAAACTTCGAAAGAAAATTTTTTTCTTTTCGAGATTCTTTCCGCATAATAAGCTTTTCTAAGGCTATCAAAGTGGAAAATGAAAGAGAACCAGTTATCTCAAATAAGAACGGAAAAAAAGTGATTCTAACGAAGTTTCCAACCATCGAAATAAATGTTTTCTTTTCGCGAATCTTTCTTCATTTTATGGTTGTCTAAGGCTATCTATCTAGAATAATGAAGGAGAAATAGTTATCTCCATTTGAAACGCAACAAAACGCGATTATTTTGAAGTTTCCAAACTTCGAAATAAAATTTTTTTCTTTTCGAGATTCTTTCCGCATAATATGCTTTTCTAAGGCTATCAAAGTAGAAAAATGAAAGAGTACCAGTTATTTCAAAAAAGAACGGAAAAAAAGTGATTCTAATGAAGTTTCCAACCATCGAAATAAGTATTTTTTTCGCGAATGTTTCTTCATGTTATGGTTTTCCAAGGCTATCTAACTAGAATAATGAAGGAGAAATAGTTATCTCCATTGGAAACGCAACAAAACGAGATTCTTTTGAAGTTTCCAAACTTCGAAAAAATTTTTTTTTGTTTTCGAGATTCTTTCCGCATAATATGCTTTTCTAAGGCTATCAAAGTAGAAAAATGAAAGAGAACCAGTTATCTCAAAAAAGAACGGAAAATAAGTGATTCTAATGAAGTTTCCAACCATCGAAATAAATGTTTTCTTTTCGCGAATCTTTCTTCATTTTATGGTTGTCTAAGGCTATCTATCTAGAATAATGAACGAGAAATAGTTATCTGCATTTGAAACGCAACAAAACGCGATTCCTTTGAACTTTGCAAACTTCGAAGGAAAATTTTTTTCTTTTCGAGATTCTTTCCGCATAATAAGCTTTTCTAAGGCTATCAAAGTGAAAAAATGAAAGAGAACCAGTTATCTCAAATAAGAACGGAAAAAATGTGATTCTAACGAAGTTTCCAACCATCGAAATAAATGTTTTCTTTTCGCGAATCTTTCTTCATTTTATGGTTTTCTAAGTCTATCTAACTAGAATAATAAAGGAGACATAGTTATCTCCATTTGAAACGCAACAAAACGCGATTATTTTGAAGTTTCCAAACTTCGAAATAAAATTTTTTTCTTATCGAGATTCTTTCCGCATAATATGCTTTTCTAAGGCTATCAAAGAGGATAAATGAAAGAGAACCAGTTATCTCAAAAAAGAACGGAAAAAAAGTGATTCTAAAGAAGTTTCCAACCATCGAAATAAGTGTTTTCTTTTCGCGAATCTTTCTTCATTTTATGGTTGTCTAAGGCTACCTAACTAGAATAATGAAGGAGAAATAGTTATCTCCATATGAAACGCAACAAAACGCGATTATTTTGAAGTTTGCAAACTTCGAAAAAATTTTTTTTCTTTTCGAGATTCTTTCCGCATAATAAGCTTTTCTAAGGCTATCAAAGTGGAAAAATGAAAGAGAACCAGTTATCTCAAATAAGAACGGAAAAAAAGTGATTCTAACGAAGTTTCCAACCATCGAAATAAATGTTTTCTTTTCGCGAATCTTTCTTCATTTTATGGTTTTCTAAGGCTATCTAACTAGAATAATAAAGGAGAAATAGTTATTTCCATATGAAACGCAACAAAACGGGATAACTTTGAAGTTTCCAAACTTCGAAAAATTTTTTTTTTCTTTTCGAGATTCTTTCCGCATAATATGCTTTTCTAAGGCAATCAAAGTAGAAAAATGAAAGAGAACCAGTTATCTGAAAAAAGAACGGAAAAAAGTGATTCTAATGAAGTTTCCAACCATGGAAATAAGTGTTTTCTTTTCGCGAATCTTTCTTCATTTTATGGTTTTCTAAGTCTATCTAACTAGAATAATGAATGAGAAATAGTTATCTCCATTGGAAACGCAACAAAACGCGATTTTTTTGAAGTTTCCAAACTTCGAAAAGAAATTTTTTTCTCTTCGAGATTCTTTCCGCATAATATGCTTTTCTAAGGCTATCGAAATAGAAAAATGAAAGAGAACCAGTGATCTCAAAAAAGAACGGAAAAAAAGTGATTCTAATGATGTTTCCAACCATCGAAATAAGTGTTTTCTTTTCGCGAATCTTTCTTCATTTTATGGTTGTCTAAGGCTATCTATCTAGAATAACGAAGGAGAAATAGTTATCTCCATTTGAAACGCAACAAAACGCGATTCTTTTGAAGTTTCCAAACTTCGAAAAAAAAAATTTTTTTTTCGAGATTCTTTCCGCATAATAAGGTTTTCTAAGGCTATCAATGTGGAAAAATGAAAGAGAACTAGTTATCTCAAATAAGAACGGAAAAAAAGTGATTCTAATGAAGTTTCCAACCATCGAAATAAGTGTTTTCTTTTCGCGAATCTTTCTTCATTTTATGGTTGTCTAAGGCTCTCTATCTAGAATAAATAAGGAGAAATAGTTATCTCCATTTGAAACGCAACAAAACGCGATTCTTTTGAACTTTGCAAACTTCGAAAGAAAATTTTTTTCTTTTCGAGATTCTTTCCGCATAATAAGCTTTTCTAAGGCTATCAAAGTGGAAAAATGAAAGAGAACCAGTTATCTCAAATAAGAACGGAAAAAAAGTGATTCTAACGAAGTTTCCAACCATCGAAATAAATGTTTTCTTTTCGCGAATCTTTCTTCATTTTATGGTTTTCTAAGGCTATCTAACTAGAATAATAAAGGAGAAATAGTTATTTCCATATGAAACGCAACAAAACGGGATAACTTTGAAGTTTCCAAACTTCGAAAAAATTTTTTTTTCTTTTCGAGATTCTTTCCGCATAATATGCTTTTCTAAGGCAATCAAAGTAGAAAAATGAAAGAGAACCAGTTATCTGAAAAAAGAACGGAAAAAAGTGATTCTAATGAAGTTTCCAACCATGGAAATAAGTGTTTTCTTTTCGCGAATCTTTCTTCATTTTATGGTTTTCTTAGTCTATCTAACTAGAATAATGAAGGAGAAATAGTTATCTCCATTGGAAACGCAACAAAACGCGATTTTTTTGAAGTTTCCAAACTTCGAAAAGAAATTTTTTTCTTTTCGAGATTCTTTCCGCATAATATGCTTTTCTAAGGCTATCAAAATAGAAAAATGAAAGAGAACCAGTGATCTCAAAAAAGAACGGAAAAAAAGTGATTCTAATGAAGTTTCCAACCATCGAAATAAGTGTTTTCTTTTCGCGAATCTTTCTTCATTTTATGGTTGTCTAAGGCTATCTATCTAGAATAACGAAGGAGAAATAGTTATCTCCATTTGAAACGCAACAAAACGCGATTCTTTTGAAGTTTCCAAACTTCGAAAAAAAAAATTTTTTTTTCGAGATTCTTTCCGCATAATAAGGTTTTCTAAGGCTATCAATGTGGAAAAATGAAAGAGAACTAGTTATCTCAAATAAGAACGGAAAAAAAGTGATTCTAATGAAGTTTCCAACCATCGAAATAAGTGTTTTCTTTTCGCGAATCTTTCTTCATTTTATGGTTGTCTAAGGCTATCTATCTAGAATAAATAAGGAGAAATAGTTATCTCCATTTGAAACGCAACAAAACGCGATTCTTTTGAAATTTGCAAACTTCGAAAGAAAATTTTTCTCTTTTCGAGATTCTTTCCGCATAATAAGCATTTCTAAGGCTATCAAAGTGAAAAAATGAAAGAGAACCAGTTATCTCAAATAAGAACGGAAAAAATGTGATTCTAACGAAGTTTCCAACCATCGAAATAAGTGTTCTCTTTTCGCGAATCTTTCTTCATTTTATGGTTGTCTAAGGCTACCTAACTAGAATAATGAAGGAGAAATATTTATCTCCATATGAAACGCAACAAAACGCGATTATTTTGAAGTTTCCAAACTTCGAAAAAAAATTTTTTTTTTCGAGATTCTTTCCGCATAATATGCATTTCTAAGGCTATCAAAGTGGAAAAATGAAAGAGAACCAGTTATCTCAAATAAGAACGGAAAAAAAGTGATTCTAATTAAGTTTCCATCCATCGAAATAAATGTTTTCTTTTGGCGAATCTTTCTTCATTTTATGGTTTTCTAAGGCTATCTAACTAGAAAAATGAAGGAGAAATAGTTATCTCCATTGGAAACGCAACAAAACGTGATTCATTTGAAGTTTCCAAACTTCGAAAGAAAAATTTTTTCTTTTCGAGATTCTTTCCGCATAATATGCTTTTCTAAGGCTATCAAAGTAGAAAAATGAAAGAGAACCAGTTATCTCAAAAAAGAACGGTAAAAAAGTGATTCTAATGAAGTTTCCAACCATCGAAATAAGTGTTTTCTTTTCGCGAATGTTTCTTCATTTTATGGTTTTCCAAGGCTATCTAACTAGAATAATGAAGGAGAAATAGTTATCTCCATTGGAAACGCAACGAAACGAAATTCTTTTGAAGTTTCCAAACTTCGAAAAAAATTTTTTTTCTTTTCGAGATTCTTTCCGCATAAGAAGCTTTTCTAAGGCTATCAAAGTGGAAAAATGAAAGAGAACTAGTTATCTCAAATAAGAACGGAAAAAAAGTGATTTTAATGAAGTTTCCAACCATCCAAATAAATGTTTCCTTTTCGCGAATCTTTCTTCATTTTATGGTTTTCAAAGGCTATCTAACTAGAAAAATGAAGGAGAAATAGTTATCTCCATTGGAAACGCAACAAAACGCGATTCTTTTGAAGTTTCCAACTTCGAAAATTTTTTTTTTTCTTTTCGAGATTCTTTCCGCATAATATGCTTTTCTAAGGCTATCAAAGTAGAAAAATGAAAGAGAACCAGTTATCTCAAAAAAGAACGGAAAAAAAGTAATTCTAATGAAGTTTCCAACCATCGAAATAAATGTTTTCTTTTCGCGAATCTTTCTTCATTTTATGGTTGTCTAAGGCTATCTATCTAGAATAATGAAAGAGAAATAGTTATCTCCATTTGAAACGCAACAAAACGCGATTCTTTTGAAGTTTGCAAACTTCGAAAGAAAATTATTTTCTTTTCGAGATTCTTTCCGCATAATAAGCTTTTTTAAGGCTATCAAAGTGGAAAAATGAAAGAGAACCAGTTATCTCAAATAAGAACGGAAAAAAAGTGATTCTAACGAAGTTTCCAACCATCGAAATAAATGTTTTCTTTTCGCGAATCTTTCTTCATTTTATGGTTTTCTAAGGCTATCTAACTAGAATAATAAAGGAGAAATAGTTATTTCCATATGAAACGCAACAAAACGGGATAAAATTGAAGTTTCCAAACTTCGAAAAATTTTTTTTTTCTTTTCGAGATTCTTTCCGCATAATATCCTTTTCTAAGGCTACTAAAGTAGAAAAATGAAAGAGAACCAGTTATCTCAAAAAAGAACGGAAAAAAAGTGATTCTAATGAAGTTTCCAAACTTCGAAAAGAAATTTTTTTCTTTTCGAGATTCTTTGCCAAGAATATGCTTTTCTAAGGCTATCAAAGTGGAAAAATGAAAGAGAAATAGTTATCTCAAATAAGAACGTAAAAAAAGGGATTTTAATGAAGTTTCCATCCATGGAAATAAATGTTTCCTTTTCGCGAATCATTCTTCATTTTATGGTTTTCTAAGGCTATCTAACTAGAAAAATGAAGGAGAAATAGTTATCTCCAATGGAAACGCAACAAAACGCGATTCTTTTGAAGTTTCCAAACTTCGAAAAAAAAAATTTTTTCTTTTCGAGATTCTTTCCGCATAATATGCTTTTCTAAGGCTATCAAAATAGAAAAATGAAAGAGAACCAGTGATCTCAAAAAAGAACGGAAAAAAAGTGATTCTAATGAAGTTTCCAACCATCGAAATAAGTGTTTTCTTTTCACGAATCTTTCTTCATTTTATAGTGGTCTAAGGCTATCTATCTAGAATAATGAAGGAGAAATAGTTATCTCCATTTGAAACGCAACAAAACGGGATATATTTGAAGTTTCCAAACTACGAAAGAAAAATTTTTTCTTTTCGAGATTCTTTCCGCATAATATGCTTTTCTAAGGCTATCAAAGTAGAAAAATGAAAGAGAACCAGTTATCTCAAAAAAGAACGGAAAAAAAGTGATTCTAATGAAGTTTCCAACCATCGAAATAAGTGTTTTTTTTCGCGAATGTTTCTTCATGTTATGGTTTTCCAAGGCTATCTAACTAGAATAATGAAGGAGAAATAGTTATCTCCATTGGAAACGCAACAAAACGAGATTCTTTTGAAGTTTCCAAACTTCGAAAAATTTTTTTTTTCTTTTCGAAATTCTTTCCGCATAAGAAGCTTTTCTAAGGCTATCAAAGTGGAAAACTGAAAGAGAACCAGTTATCTCAAATAAGAACGAAAAAAGTGATTCTAACGAAGTTTCCAACCATCGAAATAAAGGTTTTCTTTTCGCGTATATTTCTTCATTTTATGGTTTTCTAAGGCTATCTAACTAGAAAAATGAAGGAGAAATAGTTATCTCCATTGGAAACGCAACAAAACGTGATTCATTTGAAGTTTCCAAACTTCGAAAGAAAAATTTTTTCTTTTCGAGATTCTTTCCGCATAATATGCTTTTCTAAGGCTATCAAAGTAGAAAAATGAAAGAGAACCAGTTATCTCAAAAAAGAACGGTAAAAAAGTGATTCTAATGAAGTTTCCAACCATCGAAATAAGTGTTTTCTTTTCGCGAATGTTTCTTCATTTTATGGTTTTCCAAGGCTATCTAACTAGAATAATGAAGGAGAAATAGTTATCTCCATTGGAAACGCAACGAAACGAAATTCTTTTGAAGTTTCCAAACTTCGAAAAAAATTTTTTTTCTTTTCGAGATTCTTTCCGCATAAGAAGCTTTTCTAAGGCTATCAAAGTGGAAAAATGAAAGAGAACTAGTTATCTCAAATAAGAACGGAAAAAAAGTGATTTTAATGAAGTTTCCAACCATCCAAATAAATGTTTCCTTTTCGCGAATCTTTCTTCATTTTATGGTTTTCAAAGGCTATCTAACTAGAAAAATGAAGGATAAATAGTTATCTCCATTGGAAACGCAACAAAACGCGATTCTTTTGAAGTTTCCAACTTCGAAAATTTTTTTTTTCTTTTCGAGATTCTTTCCGCATAATATGCTTTTCTAAGGCTATCAAAGTAGAAAAATGAAAGAGAACCAGTTATCTCAAAAAAGAACGGAAAAAAAGTAATTCTAATGAAGTTTCCAACCATCGAAATAAATGTTTTCTTTTCGCGAATCTTTCTTCATTTTATGGTTGTCTAAGGCTATCTATCTAGAATAATGAAAGAGAAATAGTTATCTCCATTTGAAACGCAACAAAACGCGATTCCTTTGAAGTTTGCAAACTTCGAAAGAAAATTATTTTCTTTTCGAGATTCTTTCCGCATAATAAGCTTTTTTAAGGCTATCAAAGTGGAAAAATGAAAGAGAACCAGTTATCTCAAATAAGAACGGAAAAAAAGTGATTCTAACGAAGTTTCCAACCATCGAAATAAATGTTTTCTTTTCGCGAATCTTTCTTCATTTTATGGTTTTCTAAGGCTATCTAACTAGAATAATAAAGGAGAAATAGTTATTTCCATATGAAACGCAACAAAACGGGATAAAATTGAAGTTTCCAAACTTCGAAAAATTTTTTTTTTCTTTTCGAGATTCTTTCCGCATAATATCCTTTTCTAAGGCTACTAAAGTAGAAAAATGAAAGACAACCAGTTATCTCAAAAAAGAACGGAAAAAAAGTGATTCTAATGAAGTTTCCAAACTTCGAAAAGAAATTTTTTTCTTTTCGAGATTCTTTGCCAAGAATATGCTTTTCTAAGGCTATCAAAGTAGCAAAATGAAAGAGAACTAGTTATCTCAAATAAGAACGTAAAAAAAGGGATTTTAATGAAGTTTCCATCCATGGAAATAAATGTTTCCTTTTCGCGAATCATTCTTCATTTTATGGTTTTCTAAGGCTATCTAACTAGAAAAATGAAGGAGAAATAGTTATCTCCAATGGAAACGCAACAAAACGCGATTCTTTTGAAGTTTCCAAACTTCGAAAAAAAAAATTTTTTCTTTTCGAGATTCTTTCCGCATAATATGCTTTTCTAAGGCTATCAAAATAGAAAAATGAAAGAGAACCAGTGATCTCAAAAAGGAACGGAAAAAAAGTGATTCTAATGAAGTTTCCAACCATCGAAATAAGTGTTTTCTTTTCGCGAATCTTTCTTCATTTTATAGTTGTCTAAGGCTATCTATCTAGAATAATGAAGGAGAAATAGTTATCTCCATTTGAAACGCAACAAAACGGGATATATTTGAAGTTTCCAAACTACGAAAGAAAAATTTTTTCTTTTCGAGATTCTTTCCGCATAATATGCTTTTCTAAGGCTATCAAAGTAGAAAAATGAAAGAGAACCAGTTATGTCAAAAAAGAACGGAAAAAAAGTGATTCTAATGAAGTTTCCAACCATCGAAATAAGTGTTTTTTTTCGCGAATGTTTCTTCATGTTATGGTTTTCCAAGGCTATCTAACTAGAATAATGAAGGAGAAATAGTTATCTCCATTGGAAACGCAACAAAACGAGATTCTTTTGAAGTTTCCAAACTTCGAAAAAATTTTTTTTTCTTTTCGAAATTCTTTCCGCATAAGAAGCTTTTCTAAGGCTATCAAAGTGGAAAACTGAAAGAGAACCAGTTATCTCAAATAAGAACGAAAAAATTGATTCTAACGAAGTTTCCAACCATCGAAATAAAGGTTTTCTTTTCGCGTATATTTCTTCATTTTATGGTTTTCTAAGGCTATCTAACTTAAATATTGAAGGAGAAATAGTTATTTCCATATGAAACGCAACAAAACGGGATATATTTGAAGTTTCCAAACTTCGAAAAAAAAATTTTTTTTTCGAGATTCTTTGCGCAGAATATGCTTTTCTAAGGCTATCAAAGTAGAAAAATGAAAGAGAACTAGTTACCTCGAAAAACAACGGAAAAAAAGTGATTCTAATGAAGTTTACAACCATCGAAATAAGTGTTTTCTTTTCGCGAATCTTTCTTCATTTTATGGTTGTCTAAGGCTATCTATCTAACATAATGAAGGAGAAATAGTTATTTCCATATGAAACGCAACAAAAGGGGATATATTTGAAGTTTCCAAACTTCGAAAAAAAATTTTTTTCTTTTCGAGATTCTTTCCGCATAATAAGCTTTTCTAAGGCTATCAAAGTGGAAAAATGAAAGAGAACCAGTTATCTCATATAAGAACGGAAAAAAAGTGATTCTAACGAAGTTTCCAACCATCGAAATAAGTGTTTTCTTTTCGCGAATCTTTCTTCATTTTATGGTTGTCTAAGGCTACCTAACTAGAATAATGAAGGAGAAATAGTTATCTCCATATGAAACGCAACAAAACGCGATTATTTTGAAGTTTCCAAACTTCGAAAAAAAATTTTTTTTTTCGAGATTCTTTCCGCATAATATGCATTTCTAAGGCTATCTAAGTGGAAAAATGAAAGAGAACCAGTTATCTCAAATAAGAACGGAAAAAAAGTGATTCTAATGAAGTTTCCAACCATCGAAATAAATGTTTTCTTTTGGCGAATCTTTCTTCATTTTATGGTTTTCTAAGGCTATCTAACTAGAAAAATGAAGGAGAAATAGTTATCTCCATTGGAAACGCAACAAAACGTGATTCTTTTGAAGTTTCCAAACTTCGAAAGAAAAATTTTTTCTTTTCGAGATTCTTTCCGCATAATATGCTTTTCTAAGGCTATCAAAGTGGAAAAATGAAAGAGTACCAGTTATCTCAAAAAAGAACGGAAAAAAAGTGATTCTAATGAAGTTTCCAACCATCGAAATAAGTGTTTTTTTCGCGAATGTTTCTTCATGTTATGGTTTTCCAAGGCTATCTAACTAGAATAATGAAGGAGAAATAGTTATCTCCATTGGAAACGCAACAAAACGAGATTCTTTTGAAGTTTCCAAACTTCGAAAAAAATTTTTTTTGTTTTCGAGATTCTTTCCGCATAATATGCTTTTCTAAGGCTATCAAAGTAGAAAAATGAAAGAGAACCAGTTATCTCAAAAAAGAACGAAAAATAAGTGATTCTAATGAAGTTTCCAACCATCGAAATAAATGTTTTCTTTTCGCGAATCTTTCTTCATTTTATGGTTGTCTAAGGCTATCTATCTAGAATAATGAAGGAGAAATAGTTATCTCCATTTGAAACGCAACCAAACGCGATTCCTTTGAACTTTGCCAACTTCGAAAGAAATTTTTTTTCTTTTCGAGATTCTTTCCGCATAATAAGCTTTTCTAAGGCTATCAAAGTGAAAAAATGAAAGAGAACCAGTTATCTCAAATAAGAACGGAAAAAATTTGATTCTAATAATGTTTCCAACCATCGAAATAAATGTTTTCTTTTCGCGAATCTTTCTTCATTTTATGGTTTTCTAAGTCTATCTAACTAGAATAATGAAGGAGAAATAGTTATCTCCACTGGAAACGCAACAAAACGCGATTTTTTTGAAGTTTCCAAACTTCGAAAAGAAATTTTTTTCTCTTCGAGATTCTTTCCGCATAATATGCTTTTCTAAGGCTATCGAAATAGAAAAATGAAAGAGAACCAGTGATCTCAAAAAAGAACGGAAAAAAAGTGATTCTAATGATGTTTCCAACCATCGAAATAAGTGTTTTCTTTTCGCGAATCTTTCTTCATTTTATGGTTGTCTAAGGCTATCTATCTAGAATAACGAAGGAGAAATAGTTATCTCCATTTGAAACGCAACAAAACGCGATTCTTTTGAAGTTTCCAAACTTCGAAAAAAAAAATTTTTTTTTCGAGATTCTTTCCGCATAATAAGGTTTTCTAAGGCTATCAATGTGGAAAAATGAAAGAGAACTAGTTATCTCAAATAAGAACGGAAAAAAAGTGATTCTAATGAAGTTTCCAACCATCGAAATAAGTGTTTTCTTTTCGCGAATCTTTCTTCATTTTATGGTTGTCTAAGGCTATCTATCTAGAATAAATAAGGAGAAATAGTTATCTCCATTTGAAACGCAACAAAACGCGATTCTTTTGAACTTTGCAAACTTCGAAAGAAAATTTTTTTCTTTTCGAGATTCTTTCCGCATAATAAGCTTTTCTAAGGCTATCAAAGTGGAAAAATGAAAGAGAACCAGTTATCTCAAATAAGAACGGAAAAAAAGTGATTCTAACGAAGTTTCCAACCATCGAAATAAATGTTTTCTTTTCGCGAATCTTTCTTCATTTTATGGTTTTCTAAGGCTATCTAACTAGAATAATAAAGGAGAAATAGTTATTTCCATATGAAACGCAACAAAACGGGATAACTTTGAAGTTTCCAAACTTCGAAAAAATTTTTTTTTCTTTTCGAGATTCTTTCCGCATAATATGCTTTTCTAAGGCAATCAAAGTAGAAAAATGAAAGAGAACCAGTTATCTGAAAAAAGAACGGAAAAAAGTGATTCTAATGAAGTTTCCAACCATGGAAATAAGTGTTTTCTTTTCGCGAATCTTTCTTCATTTTATGGTTTTCTTAGTCTATCTAACTAGAATAATGAAGGAGAAATAGTTATCTCCATTGGAAACGCAACAAAACGCGATTTTTTTGAAGTTTCCAAACTTCGAAAAGAAATTTTTTTCTTTTCGAGATTCTTTCCGCATAATATGCTTTTCTAAGGCTATCAAAATAGAAAAATGAAAGAGAACCAGTGATCTCAAAAAAGAACGGAAAAAAAGTGATTCTAATGAAGTTTCCAACCATCGAAATAAGTGTTTTCTTTTCGCGAATCTTTCTTCATTTTATGGTTGTCTAAGGCTATCTATCTAGAATAACGAAGGAGAAATAGTTATCTCCATTTGAAACGCAACAAAACGCGATTCTTTTGAAGTTTCCAAACTTCGAAAAAAAAATTTTTTTTTCGAGATTCTTTCCGCATAATAAGGTTTTCTAAGGCTATCAATGTGGAAAAATGAAAGAGAACTAGTTATCTCAAATAAGAACGGAAAAAAAGTGATTCTAATGAAGTTTCCAACCATCGAAATAAGTGTTTTCTTTTCGCGAATCTTTCTTCATTTTATGGTTGTCTAAGGCTATCTATCTAGAATAAATAAGGAGAAATAGTTATCTCCATTTGAAACGCAACAAAACGCGGTTCTTTTGAAATTTGCAAACTTCGAAAGAAAATTTTTCTCTTTTCGAGATTCTTTCCGCATAATAAGCATTTCTAAGGCTATCAAAGTGAAAAAATGAAAGAGAACCAGTTATCTCAAATAAGAACGGAAAAAATGTGATTCTAACGAAGTTTCCAACCATCGAAATAAGTGTTCTCTTTTCGCGAATCTTTCTTCATTTTATGGTTGTCTAAGGCTACCTAACTAGAATAATGAAGGAGAAATATTTATCTCCATATGAAACGCAACAAAACGCGATTATTTTGAAGTTTCTAAACTTCGAAAAAAAAATTTTTTTTTCGAGATTCTTTCCGCATAATATGCATTTCTAAGGCTATCAAAGTGGAAAAATGAAAGAGAACCAGTTATCTCAAATAAGAACGGAAAAAAAGTGATTCTAATTAAGTTTCCATCCATCGAAATAAATGTTTTCTTTTGGCGAATCTTTCTTCATTTTATGGTTTTCTAAGGCTATCTAACTAGAAAAATGAAGGAGAAATAGTTATCTCCATTGGAAACGCAACAAAACGTGATTCATTTGAAGTTTCCAAACTTCGAAAGAAAAATTTTTTCTTTTCGAGATTCTTTCCGCATAATATGCTTTTCTAAGGCTATCAAAGTAGAAAAATGAAAGAGAACCAGTTATCTCAAAAAAGAACGGTAAAAAAGTGATTCTAATGAAGTTTCCAACCATCGAAATAAGTGTTTTCTTTTCGCGAATGTTTCTTCATTTTATGGTTTTCCAAGGCTATCTAACTAGAATAATGAAGGAGAAATAGTTATCTCCATTGGAAACGCAACGAAACGAAATTCTTTTGAAGTTTCCAAACTTCGAAAAAAATTTTTTTTCTTTTCGAGATTCTTTCCGCATAAGAAGCTTTTCTAAGGCTATCAAAGTGGAAAAATGAAAGAGAACTAGTTATCTCAAATAAGAACGGAAAAAAAGTGATTTTAATGAAGTTTCCAACCATCCAAATAAATGTTTCCTTTTCGCGAATCTTTCTTCATTTTATGGTTTTCAAAGGCTATCTAACTAGAAAAATGAAGGAGAAATAGTTATCTCCATTGGAAACGCAACAAAACGCGATTCTTTTGAAGTTTCCAACTTCGAAAATTTTTTTTTTTCTTTTCGAGATTCTTTCCGCATAATATGCTTTTCTAAGGCTATCAAAGTAGAAAAATGAAAGAGAACCAGTTATCTCAAAAAAGAACGGAAAAAAAGTAATTCTAATGAAGTTTCCAACCATCGAAATAAATGTTTTCTTTTCGCGAATCTTTCTTCATTTTATGGTTGTCTAAGGCTATCTATCTAGAATAATGAAAGAGAAATAGTTATCTCCATTTGAAACGCAACAAAACGCGATTCTTTTGAAGTTTGCAAACTTCGAAAGAAAATTATTTTCTTTTCGAGATTCTTTCCGCATAATAAGCTTTTTTAAGGCTATCAAAGTGGAAAAATGAAAGAGAACCAGTTATCTCAAATAAGAACGGAAAAAAAGTGATTCTAACGAAGTTTCCAACCATCGAAATAAATGTTTTCTTTTCGCGAATCTTTCTTCATTTTATGGTTTTCTAAGGCTATCTAACTAGAATAATAAAGGAGAAATAGTTATTTCCATATGAAACGCAACAAAACGGGATAAAATTGAAGTTTCCAAACTTCGAAAAATTTTTTTTTTCTTTTCGAGATTCTTTCCGCATAATATCCTTTTCTAAGGCTACTAAAGTAGAAAAATGAAAGAGAACCAGTTATCTCAAAAAAGAACGGAAAAAAAGTGATTCTAATGAAGTTTCCAAACTTCGAAAAGAAATTTTTTTCTTTTCGAGATTCTTTGCCAAGAATATGCTTTTCTAAGGCTATCAAAGTAGCAAAATGAAAGAGAAATAGTTATCTCAAATAAGAACGTAAAAAAAGGGATTTTAATGAAGTTTCCATCCATGGAAATAAATGTTTCCTTTTCGCGAATCATTCTTCATTTTATGGTTTTCTAAGGCTATCTAACTAGAAAAATGAAGGAGAAATAGTTATCTCCAATGGAAACGCAACAAAACGCGATTCTTTTGAAGTTTCCAAACTTCGAAAAAAAAAATTTTTTCTTTTCGAGATTCTTTCCGCATAATATTCTTTTCTAAGGCTATCAAAATAGAAAAATGAAAGAGAACCAGTGATCTCAAAAAAGAACGGAAAAAAAGTGATTCTAATGAAGTTTCCAACCATCGAAATAAGTGTTTTCTTTTCGCGAATCTTTCTTCATTTTATAGTGGTCTAAGGCTATCTATCTAGAATAATGAAGGAGAAATAGTTATCTCCATTTGAAACGCAACAAAACGGGATATATTTGAAGTTTCCAAACTACGAAAGAAAAATTTTTTCTTTTCGAGATTCTTTCCGCATAATATGCTTTTCTAAGGCTATCAAAGTAGAAAAATGAAAGAGAACCAGTTATCTCAAAAAAGAACGGAAAAAAAGTGATTCTAATGAAGTTTCCAACCATCGAAATAAGTGTTTTTTTTCGCGAATGTTTCTTCATGTTATGGTTTTCCAAGGCTATCTAACTAGAATAATGAAGGAGAAATAGTTATCTCCATTGGAAACGCAACAAAACGAGATTCTTTTGAAGTTTCCAAACTTCGAAAAATTTTTTTTTTCTATTCGAAATTCTTTCCGCATAAGAAGCTTTTCTAAGGCTATCAAAGTGGAAAACTGAAAGAGAACCAGTTATCTCAAATAAGAACGAAAAAAGTGATTCTAACGAAGTTTCCAACCATCGAAATAAAGGTTTTCTTTTCGCGTATATTTCTTCATTTTATGGTTTTCTAAGGCTATCTAACTAGAAAAATGAAGGAGAAATAGTTATCTCCATTGGAAACGCAACAAAACGTGATTCATTTGAAGTTTCCAAACTTCGAAAGAAAAATTTTTTCTTTTCGAGATTCTTTCCGCATAATATGCTTTTCTAAGGCTATCAAAGTAGAAAAATGAAAGAGAACCAGTTATCTCAAAAAAGAACGGTAAAAAAGTGATTCTAATGAAGTTTCCAACCATGGAAATAAGTGTTTTCTTTTCGCGAATCTTTCTTCATTTTATGGTTTTCTAAGTCTATCTAACTAGAATAATGAATGAGAAATAGTTATCTCCATTGGAAACGCAACAAAACGCGATTTTTTTGAAGTTTCCAAACTTCGAAAAGAAATTTTTTTCTTTTCGAGATTCTTTCCGCATAATATGCTTTTCTAAGGCTATCGAAATAGAAAAATGAAAGAGAACCAGTGATCTCAAAAAAGAACGGAAAAAAAGTGATTCTAATGATGTTTCCAACCATCGAAATAAGTGTTTTCTTTTCGCGAATCTTTCTTCATTTTATGGTTGTCTAAGGCTATCTATCTAGAATAACGAAGGAGAAATAGTTATCTCCATTTGAAACGCAACAAAACGCGATTCTTTTGAAGTTTCCAAACTTCGAAAAAAAAAATTTTTTTTTCGAGATTCTTTCCGCATAATAAGGTTTTCTAAGGCTATCAATGTGGAAAAATGAAAGAGAACTAGTTATCTCAAATAAGAACCGAAAAAAAGTGATTCTAATGAAGTTTCCAACCATCGAAATAAGTGTTTTCTTTTCGCGAATCTTTCTTCATTTTATGGTTGTCTAAGGCTATCTATCTAGAATAAATAAGGAGAAATAGTTATCTCCATTTGAAACGCAACAAAACGCGATTCTTTTGAACTTTGCAAACTTCGAAAGAAAATTTTTTTCTTTTCGAGATTCTTTCCGCATAATAAGCTTTTCTAAGGCTATCAAAGTGGAAAAATGAAAGAGAACCAGTTATCTCAAATAAGAACGGAAAAAAAGTGATTCTAACGAAGTTTCCAACCATCGAAATAAATGTTTTCTTTTCGCGAATCTTTCTTCATTTTATGGTTTTCTAAGGCTATCTAACTAGAATAATAAAGGAGAAATAGTTATTTCCATATGAAAGGCAACAAAACGGGATAACTTTGAAGTTTCCAAACTTCGAAAAAATTTTTTTTTCTTTTCGAGATTCTTTCCGCATAATATGCTTTTCTAAGGCAATCAAAGTAGAAAAATGAAAGAGAACCAGTTATCTGAAAAAAGAACGGAAAAAAGTGATTCTAATGAAGTTTCCAACCATGGAAATAAGTGTTTTCTTTTCGCGAATCTTTCTTCATTTTATGGTTTTCTAAGTCTATGTAACTAGAATAATGAAGGAGAAATAGTTATCTCCATTGGAAACGCAACAAAACGCGATTTTTTTGAAGTTTCCAAACTTCGAAAAGAAATTTTTTTCTTTTCGAGATTCTTTCCGCATAATATGCTTTTCTAAGGCTATCAAAATAGAAAAATGAAAGAGAACCAGTGATCTCAAAAAAGAACGGAAAAAAAGTGATTCTAATGAAGTTTCCAACCATCGAAATAAGTGTTTTCTTTTCGCGAATCTTTCTTCATTTTATGGTTGTCTAAGGCTATCTATCTAGAATAACGAAGGAGAAATAGTTATCTCCATTTGAAACGCAACAAAACGCGATTCTTTTGAAGTTTCCAAACTTCGAAAAAAAAAATTTTTTTTTCGAGATTCTTTCCGCATAATAAGGTTTTCTAAGGCTATCAATGTGGAAAAATGAAAGAGAACTAGTTATCTCAAATAAGAACGGAAAAAAAGTGATTCTAATGAAGTTTCCAACCATCGAAATAAGTGTTTTCTTTTCGCGAATCTTTCTTCATTTTATGGTTGTCTAAGGCTATCTATCTAGAATAAATAAGGAGAAATAGTTATCTCCATTTGAAACGCAACAAAACGCGATTATTTGAAGTTTCCAAACTTCGAAAAAAAAAATTTTTCTTTTCGAGATTCTTTCCGCATAATATGCTTTTCTAAGGCTATCAAAATAGAAAAATGAAAGAGAACCAGTGATCTCAAAAAAGAACGGAAAAAAAGTGATTCTAATGAAGTTTCCAACCATCGAAATAAGTGTTTTCTTTTCGCGAATCTTTCTTCATTTTATGGTTGTCTAAGGCTACCTAACTAGAATAATGAAGGAGAAATAGTTATCTCCATATGAAACGCAACAAAACGCGATTATTTTGAAGTTTCCAAACTTCGAAAAAAAATTTTTTTTTTTCGAGATTCTTTCCGCATAATATGCATTTCTAAGGCTTTCTAAGTGGAAAAATGAAAGAGAACCAGTTATCTCAAATAAGAACGGAAAAAAAGTGATTCTAATGAAGTTTCCAACCATCGAAATAAATGTTTTCTTTTGGCGAATCTTGCTTCATTTTATGGTTTTCTAAGGCTATCTAACTAGAAAAATGAAGGAGAAATAGTTATCTCCATTGGAAACGGAACAAAACGTGATTCTTTTGAAGTTTCCAAACTTCGAAAGAAAAATTTTTTCTTTTCGAGATTCTTTCCGCATAATATGCTTTTCTAAGGCTATCAAAGTAGAAAAATGAAAGAGTACCAGTTATCTCAAAAAAGAACGGAAAAAAGTGATTCTAATGAAATTTCCAACCATCGAAATAAGTATTTTTTTCGCGAATGTTTCTTCATGTTATGGTTTTCCAAGGCTATCTAACTAGAATAATGAAGGAGAAATAGTTATCTCCATTGGAAACGCAACAAAACGAGATTCTTTTGAAGTTTCCAAACTTCGAAAAAAATTTTTTTTTGTTTTCGAGATTCTTTCCGCATAATATGCTTTTCTAAGGCTATCAAAGTAGAAAAATGAAAGAGAACCAGTTATCTCAAAAAAGAACGTAAAATAAGTGATTCTAATTAAGTTTCCAACCATCGAAATAAATGTTTTCTTTTCGCGAATCTTTCTTCATTTTATGGTTGTCTAAGGCTATCTATCTAGAATAATGAACGAGAAATAGTTATCTCCATTTGAAACGCAACAAAACGCGATTCCTTTGAACTTTGCAAACTTCGAAAGAAAATTTTTTTCTTTTCGAGATTCTTTCCGCATAATAAGCTTTTCTAAGGCTATCAAAGTGAAAAAATGAAAGAGAACCAGTTATCTCAAATAGGAACGGAAAAAATGTGATTCTAACGATGTTTCCAACCATCGAAATAAATGTTTTCTTTTCGCGAATCTTTCTTCATTTTATGGTTGTCTAAGGCTATCTATCTAGAATAATGAAGGAGAAATAGTTATCTCCATATGAAACGCAACAAACGCGATTATTTTGAAGTTTCCAAACTTCGAAATTTTTTTTTTTTTTCGAGATTCTTTCCGCATAAAATGCTTTTCTAAGGCTATCAAAGTGGAAAAATGAAAGAGAACCAGTTATCTCAAATAAGAACGGAAAAAAAAGTGATTCTAATGAAGTTTCCAACCATCGAAATAAATGTTTTCTTTTCGCGAATCTTTCTTCATTTTATGGTTTTCTAAGGCTATCTAACTAGAATAATGAAGGAGAAATAGTTATCTCCATTAGAAACGCAACAAAACGCAGTTTTTCTTTTCGAGATTCTTTCCGCATAATAAGCTTTTCTAAGGCTATCAAAGTGGAAAAATGAAAGAGAACTAGTTATCTCAAATAAGAACGGAAAAAAAGTGATTATAATGAAGTTTACAACCTTCGAAATAAATGTTTTCCTTTCGCGAATCTTTCTTCATTTTATGGTTTTCTAAGGCTATCTAACTAGAATTCTGAAGGAGAAATAGTTATTTCCATATGAAACGCAACAAATCGGGATATCTTTGAAGTTTCCAAACTTCGAATAGTTTTTTTTTTGTTTTCGAGATTCTTTGCTCAGAATATGCTTTTCCAAGGCTATCCAAGTAGAAAAATGAAGGAGAACCAGTTATCTAAAAAAGAACGGAAAAAAAGTGATTCTAATGAAGTTTCCAACCATCGAAATAAATGTTTTGTTTTCGCCAATCTTTCTTCATTTTATGGTTGTCTAAGGCTATCTATCTAGAATAATGAAGGAGAAATAGTTATCTCCATTTGAAACGCAACAAAACATGATTATTTTGAAGTTTCCAAACTTCGAGAAAAAAATTTTTTCTTTTCGAGATTCTTTCCGCATAATATGCTTTTCTAAGGCTATCAAAGTGGAAAAATAAAAGAGAACCAGTTATCTCAAATAAGAACGAAAAAAAGTGATTCTAACGTAGTTTCCATCCATCGAAATAAATGTTTTCTTTTCGCGAATCTTTCTTCATTTTATGGTTTTCTAAGGCTATCTAACTAGAATAATGAAGCAGAAATAGTTATCTCCATTGGAAACGCAACAAAATGCGATTCTTTTGAAGTTTCCAAACTTCGAAAAAAATTTTTTTTCTTTTCGAGATTCATTCCGCATAATATGCTTTTCTAAGGCTATCAAAGTAGGAAAATGAAAGAGAACCAGATATCTCAAATAAGAACGGAAAAAAAGTGAATATAATGAAGTTTACAACCATCGAAATAAGTGTTTTCTTTTCGCGAATCTTTCTTCATTTTATGGTTGTCTAAGGCTATCTATTTAGAATAATTAAGGAGAAATAGTTATCTCCATTTGAAACGCAACAAAAGGCGATTGTTTTGAAGTTTCCAAACTTCGAAAAAAATTTTTTTTCTTTTCGAGATTCTTTCCGCATAATAAGCTTTTCTAAGGCTATCAAAGTGGAAAAATGAAAGAGAACCAGTTATCTCAAATCAGAACGAAAAAAAGTGAGTCTAACGAAGTTTCCAACCATCTAATAAATGTTTTCTTTTCGCGATTCTTTCTTCATTTTATGGTTTTCTAAGGCTATCTAACTAGAATAATGAAGGAGATATAGTTATCTCCATGTGAAACGCAACAAACGCGATTATTTTGAAGTTTCCAAACTTCGAAAAAAAATTTTTTTCTTTTCGAGATTCTTTCCACATAATATGCTTTTCTAAGGCTATCAAAGTAGAAAAATGAAAGAGAACCAGTTATCTCAAAAAAGAACGGAAAAAAAGTGATTCCAATGAAGTTTCCAACCATCGAAATAAGTGTTTTCTTTTCGCGAATCTTTCTTCATTTTATGGGGATATAAGGCTATCTATCTAGAATAACCTAGAATCATGAAGGAGAAATAGTTATCTCCATTTAAACGCAACAAAACGCGATTGTTTTGAATTTTCCAAACTTCGAAAAAATTTTTTTTTCTTTTCGAGATTCTTTGAGCAGAATATGCTTTTCTAAGGCTATCAAAGTAGGAAAATGAAAGAGAACTAGTAATCTCAAATAAGAACGGAAAAAATGTTATTCTAATGAAGTTTCCAACCATCGAAATAAATGTTTTCTTTTCGCGAATCTTTCTTCATTTTATGATTTTCTAAGGCTATCTAACTAGAATAATGAAGGAGAAATAGTTATCTCCAATGGAAACGCCACAAACTTCGATTCTTTTGAAGTTCCAAACTTCGAAAAAAAATGTTTTTCTTTTCGAGATTCTCTCCGCATAATATGCTTTTCTAAGGCTATCAAAGTAGAAAAATGAAAGAGAACCAGTTATCTCAAAAAAGAACGGAAAATAAGTGATTCTAATGAAGTTTCCAACCATCGAAATAAGTGTTTTCTTTTCGCGAATCTCTCTTCATTTTATGGTTTTCTAAGTCTATCTAACTAGAATAATAAAGGAGAAATAGTTATCTCCATTTGAAACGCAACAAAACGCGATTATTTTGAAGTTTCCAAACTTCGAAATAAAATTTTTTTTCTTTTCGAGATTCTTTCCGCATAATATGCTTTTCTAAGGCTATCAAAGTGGAAAAATGAAAGAGAACTAGTTATCTCAAATAAGAACGGAAAAAAAGTGATTCTAATGAAGTTTCCAACCATCGAAATAAATGTTTTCTTTTGGCGAATCTTTCTTCATTTTATGGTTTTCTAAGGCTATCTAACTAGAAAAATGAAGGAGAAATAGTTATCTCCATTGGAAACGCAACAAAACGTGATCCTTTTGAAGGTTCCAAACTTCGAAAGAAAAATTTTTTCTTTTCGAGATTCTTTCCGCATAATATGCTTTTCTAAGGCTATCAAAGTAGAAAAATGAAAGAGAACCAGTTATCTCAAAAAAGAACGGAAAAAAAGTGATTCTAATGAAGTTTCCAACCATCGAAATAAGTGTTTTTTTCGCGAATGTTTCTTCATGTTATGGTTTTCCAAGGCTATCTAACTAGAATAATGAAGGAGAAATAGTTATCTGCATTTGAAACGCAACAAAACGCGATTCCTTTGAAGTTTCCAAACTTCGAAAAAAAAATTTTTTCTTTTGGAGATTCTTTCCGCATAAGAAGCTTTTCTAAGGCTATCAAAGTGGAAAAATGAAAGAGAACTAGTTATCTCAAATAAGAACGGAAAAAAAGTGATTCTAATGAAGTTTCCAACCATCGAAATAAGTGTTTTCTTTTCGCTAATCTTTCTTCATTTTATGGTTGTCTAAGGCTATCTATCTAGAATAAATAAGGAGAAATAGTTATCTCCATTTGAAACGCAACAAAACGCGATTCTTTTGAAATTTGCAAACTTCGAAAGAAAATTTTTCTCTTTTCGAGATTCTTTCCGCATAATAAGCATTTCTAAGGCTATCAAAGTGAAAAAATGAAAGAGAACCAGTTATCTCAAATAAGAACGGAAAAAATGTGATTCTAACGAAGTTTCCAACCATCGAAATAAGTGTTCTCTTTTCGCCAATCTTTCTTCATTTTATGGTTGTCTAAGGCTACCTAACTAGAATAATGAAGGAGAAATATTTATCTCCATATGAAACGCAACAAAACGCGATTATTTTGAAGTTTCCAAACTTCGAAAAAAAAATTTTTTTTTCGAGATTCTTTCCGCATAATATGCATTTCTAAGGCTATCAAAGTGGAAAAATGAAAGAGAACCAGTTATCTCAAATAAGAACGGAAAAAAAGTGATTCTAATTAAGTTTCCATCCATCGAAATAAATGTTTTCTTTTGGCGAATCTTTCTTCATTTTATGGTTTTCTAAGGCTATCTAACTAGAAAAATGAAGGAGAAATAGTTATCTCCATTGGAAACGCAACAAAACGTGATTCATTTGAAGTTTCCAAACTTCGAAAAAAATTTTTTTTCTTTTCGAGATTCTTTCCGCATAAGAAGCTTTTCTAAGGCTATCAAAGTGGAAAAATGAAAGAGAACTAGTTATCTCAAATAAGAACGGAAAAAAAGTGATTTTAATGAAGTTTCCAACCATCCAAATAAATGTTTCCTTTTCGCGAATCTTTCTTCATTTTATGGTTTTCAAAGGCTATCTAACTAGAAAAATGAAGGAGAAATAGTTATCTCCATTGGAAACGCAACAAAACGCGATTCTTTTGAAGTTTCCAACTTCGAAAATTTTTTTTTTTCTTTTCGAGATTCTTTCCGCATAATATGCTTTTCTAAGGCTATCAAAGTAGAAAAATGAAAGAGAACCAGTTATCTCAAAAAAGAACGGAAAAAAAGTAATTCTAATGAAGTTTCCAACCATCGAAATAAATGTTTTCTTTTCGCGAATCTTTCTTCATTTTATGGTTGTCTAAGGCTATCTATCTAGAATAATGAAAGAGAAATAGTTATCTCCATTTGAAACGCAACAAAACGCGATTCTTTTGAAGTTTGCAAACTTCGAAAGAAAATTATTTTCTTTTCGAGATTCTTTCCGCATAATAAGCTTTTTTAAGGCTATCAAAGTGGAAAAATGAAAGAGAACCAGTTATCTCAAATAAGAACGGAAAAAAAGTGATTCTAACGAAGTTTCCAACCATCGAAATAAATGTTTTCTTTTCGCGAATCTTTCTTCATTTTATGGTTTTCTAAGGCTATCTAACTAGAATAATAAAGGAGAAATAGTTATTTCCATATGAAACGCAACAAAACGGGATAAAATTGAAGTTTCCAAACTTCGAAAAATTTTTTTTTTCTTTTCGAGATTCTTTCCGCATAATATCCTTTTCTAAGGCTACTAAAGTAGAAAAATGAAAGAGAACCAGTTATCTCAAAAAAGAACGGAAAAAAAGTGATTCTAATGAAGTTTCCAAACTTCGAAAAGAAATTTTTTTCTTTTCGAGATTCTTTGCCAAGAATATGCTTTTCTAAGGCTATCAAAGTGGAAAAATGAAAGAGAAATAGTTATCTCAAATAAGAACGTAAAAAAAGGGATTTTAATGAAGTTTCCATCCATGGAAATAAATGTTTCCTTTTCGCGAATCATTCTTCATTTTATGGTTTTCTAAGGCTATCTAACTAGAAAAATGAAGGAGAAATAGTTATCTCCAATGGAAACGCAACAAAACGCGATTCTTTTGAAGTTTCCAAACTTCGAAAAAAAAAATTTTTTCTTTTCGAGATTCTTTCCGCATAATATGCTTTTCTAAGGCTATCAAAATAGAAAAATGAAAGAGAACCAGTGATCTCAAAAAAGAACGGAAAAAAAGTGATTCTAATGAAGTTTCCAACCATCGAAATAAGTGTTTTCTTTTCGCGAATCTTTCTTCATTTTATAGTGGTCTAAGGCTATCTATCTAGAATAATGAAGGAGAAATAGTTATCTCCATTTGAAACGCAACAAAACGGGATATATTTGAAGTTTCCAAACTACGAAAGAAAAATTTTTTCTTTTCGAGATTCTTTCCGCATAATATGCTTTTCTAAGGCTATCAAAGTAGAAAAATGAAAGAGAACCAGTTATCTCAAAAAAGAACGGAAAAAAAATGATTCTAATGAAGTTTCCAACCATCGAAATAAGTGTTTTTTTTCGCGAATGTTTCTTCATGTTATGGTTTTCCAAGGCTATCTAACTAGAATAATGAAGGAGAAATAGTTATCTCCATTGGAAACGCAACAAAACGAGATTCTTTTGAAGTTTCCAAACTTCGAAAAATTTTTTTTTCTTTTCGAAATTCTTTCCACATAAGAAGCTTTTCTAAGGCTATCAAAGTGGAAAACTGAAAGAGAACCAGTTATCTCAAATAAGAACGAAAAAAGTGATTCTAACGAAGTTTCCAACCATCGAAATAAAGGTTTTCTTTTCGCGTATATTTCTTCATTTTATGGTTTTCTAAGGCTATCTAACTAGAAAAATGAAGGAGAAATAGTTATCTCCATTGGAAACGCAACAAAACGTGATTCATTTGAAGTTTCCAAACTTCGAAAGAAAAATTTTTTCTTTTCGAGATTCTTTCCGCATAATATGCTTTTCTAAGGCTATCAAAGTAGAAAAATGAAAGAGAACCAGTTATCTCAAAAAAGAACGGTAAAAAAGTGATTCTAATGAAGTTTCCAACCATCGAAATAAGTGTTTTCTTTTCGCGAATGTTTCTTCATTTTATGGTTTTCCAAGGCTATCTAACTAGAATAATGAAGGAGAAATAGTTATCTCCATTGGAAACGCAACGAAACGAAATTCTTTTGAAGTTTCCAAACTTCGAAAAAAATTTTTTTTCTTTTCGAGATTCTTTCCGCATAAGAAGCTTTTCTAAGGCTATCAAAGTGGAAAAATGAAAGAGAACTAGTTATCTCAAATAAGAACGGAAAAAAAGTGATTTTAATGAAGTTTCCAACCATCCAAATAAATGTTTCCTTTTCGCGAATCTTTCTTCATTTTATGGTTTTCAAAGGCTATCTAACTAGAAAAATGAAGGAGAAATAGTTATCTCCATTGGAAAGGCAACAAAACGCGATTCTTTTGAAGTTTCCAACTTCGAAAATTTTTTTTTTTCTTTTCGAGATTCTTTCCGCATAATATGCTTTTCTAAGGCTATCAAAGTAGAAAAATGAAAGAGAACCAGTTATCTCAAAAAAGAACGGAAAAAAAGTAATTCTAATGAAGTTTCCAACCATCGAAATAAATGTTTTCTTTTCGCGAATCTTTCTTCATTTTATGGTTGTCTAAGGCTATCTATCTAGAATAATGAAAGAGAAATAGTTATCTCCATTTGAAACGCAACAAAACGCGATTCCTTTGAAGTTTGCAAACTTCGAAAGAAAATTATTTTCTTTTCGAGATTCTTTCCGCATAATAAGCTTTTTTAAGGCTATCAAAGTGGAAAAATGAAATAGAACCAGTTATCTCAAATAAGAACGGAAAAAAAGTGATTCTAACGAAGTTTCCAACCATCGAAATAAATGTTTTCTTTTCGCGAATCTTTCTTCATTTTATGGTTTTCTAAGGCTATCTAACTAGAATAATAAAGGAGAAATAGTTATTTCCATATGAAACGCAACAAAACGGGATAAAATTGAAGTTTCCAAACTTCGAAAAATTTTTTTTTTCTTTTCGAGATTCTTTCCGCATAATATCCTTTTCTAAGGCTACTAAAGTAGAAAAATGAAAGAGAACCAGTTATCTCAAAAAAGAACGGAAAAAAAGTGATTCTAATGAAGTTTCCAAACTTCGAAAAGAAATTTTTTTCTTTTCGAGATTCTTTGCCAAGAATATGCTTTTCTAAGGCTATCAAAGTAGCAAAATGAAAGAGAACTAGTTATCTCAAATAAGAACGTAAAAAAAGGGATTTTAATGAAGTTTCCATCCATGGAAATAAATGTTTCCTTTTCGCGAATCATTCTTCATTTTATGGTTTTCTAAGGCTATCTAACTAGAAAAATGAAGGAGAAATAGTTATCTCCAATGGAAACGCAACAAAACGCGATTCTTTTGAAGTTTCCAAACTTCGAAAAAAAAAATTTTTTCTTTTCGAGATTCTTTCCGCATAATATGCTTTTCTAAGGCTATCAAAATAGAAAAATGAAAGAGAACCAGTGATCTCAAAAAAGAACGGAAAAAAAGTGATTCTAATGAAGTTTCCAACCATCGAAATAAGTGTTTTCTTTTCGCGAATCTTTCTTCATTTTATAGTTGTCTAAGGCTATCTATCTAGAATAATGAAGGAGAAATAGTTATCTCCATTTGAAACGCAACAAAACGGGATATATTTGAAGTTTCCAAACTACGAAAGAAAAATTTTTTCTTTTCGAGATTCTTTCCGCATAATATGCTTTTCTAAGGCTATCAAAGTAGAAAAATGAAAGAGAACCAGTTATCTCAAAAAAGAACGGAAAAAAAGTGATTCTAATGAAGTTTCCAACCATCGAAATAAGTGTTTTTTTTGGCGAATGTTTCTTCATGTTATGGTTTTCCAAGGCTATCTAACTAGAATAATGAAGGAGAAATAGTTATCTCCATTGGAAACGCAACAAAACGAGATTCTTTTGAAGTTTCCAAACTTCGAAAAATTTTTTTTTTCTTTTCGAAATTCTTTCCGCATAAGAAGCTTTTCTAAGGCTATCAAAGTGGAAAACTGAAAGAGAACCAGTTATCTCAAATAAGAACGAAAAAATTGATTCTAACGAAGTTTCCAACCATCGAAATAAAGGTTTTCTTTTCGCGTATATTTCTTCATTTTATGGTTTTCTAAGGCTATCTAACTTAAATATTGAAGGAGAAATAGTTATTTCCATATGAAACGCAACAAAACGGGATATATTTGAAGTTTCCAAACTTCGAAAAAAAAATTTTTTTTTCGAGATTCTTTGCGCAGAATATGCTTTTCTAAGGCTATCAAAGTAGAAAAATGAAAGAGAACTAGTTACCTCGAAAAACAACGGAAAAAAAGTGATTCTAATGAAGTTTACAACCATCGAAATAAGTGTTTTCTTTTCGCGAATCTTTCTTCATTTTATGGTTGTCTAAGGCTATCTATCTAACATAATGAAGGAGAAATAGTTATTTCCATATGAAACGCAACAAAAGGGGATATATTTGAAGTTTCCAAACTTCGAAAAAAAATTTTTTTCTTTTCGAGATTCTTTCCGCATAATAAGCTTTTCTAAGGCTATCAAAGTGGAAAAATGAAAGAGAACCAGTTATCTCATATAAGAACGGAAAAAAAGTGATTCTAACGAAGTTTCCAACCATCGAAATAAGTGTTTTCTTTTCGCGAATCTTTCTTCATTTTATGGTTGTCTAAGGCTACCTAACTAGAATAATGAAGGAGAAATAGTTATCTCCATATGAAACGCAACAAAACGCGATTATTTTGAAGTTTCCAAACTTCGAAAAAAAATTTTTTTTTCGAGATTCTTTCCGCATAATATGCATTTCTAAGGCTATCTAAGTGGAAAAATGAAAGAGAACCAGTTATATCAAATAAGAACGGAAAAAAAGTGATTCTAATGAAGTTTCCAACCATCGAAATAAATGTTTTCTTTTGGCGAATCTTTCTTCATTTTATGGTTTTCTAAGGCTATCTAACTAGAAAAATGAAGGAGAAATAGTTATCTCCATTGGAAACGCAACAAAACGTGATTCTTTTGAAGTTTCCAAACTTCGAAAGAAAAATTTTTTCTTTTCGAGATTCTTTCCGCATAATATGCTTTTCTAAGGCTATCAAAGTGGAAAAATGAAAGAGTACCAGTTATCTCAAAAAAGAACGGAAAAAAAGTGATTCTAATGAAGTTTCCAACCATCGAAATAAGTGTTTTTTTCGCGAATGTTTCTTCATGTTATGGTTTTCCAAGGCTATCTAACTAGAATAATGAAGGAGAAATAGTTATCTGCATTGGAAACGCAACAAAACGAGATTCTTTTGAAGTTTCCCAACTTCGAAAAAAATTTTTTTTGTTTTCGAGATTCTTTCCGCATAATATGCTTTTCTAAGGCTATCAAAGTAGAAAAATGAAAGAGAACCAGTTATCTCAAAAAAGAACGAAAAATAAGTGATTCTAATGAAGTTTCCAACCATCGAAATAAATGTTTTCTTTTCGCGAATCTTTCTTCATTTTATGGTTGTCTAAGGCTATCTATCTAGAATAATGAAGGAGAAATAGTTATCTCCATTTGAAACGCAACCAAACGCGATTCCTTTGAACTTTGCCAACTTCGAAAGAAATTTTTTTTCTTTTCGAGATTCTTTCCGCATAATAAGCTTTTCTAAGGCTATCAAAGTGAAAAAATGAAAGAGAACCAGTTATCTCAAATAAGAACGGAAAAAATTTGATTCTAATAATGTTTCCAACCATCGAAATAAATGTTTTCTTTTCGCGAATCTTTCTTCATTTTATGGTTTTCTAAGTCTATCTAACTAGAATAATGAAGGAGAAATAGTTATCTCCACTGGAAACGCAACAAAACGCGATTTTTTTGAAGTTTCCAAACTTCGAAAAGAAATTTTTTTCTCTTCGAGATTCTTTCCGCATAATATGCTTTTCTAAGGCTATCGAAATAGAAAAATGAAAGAGAACCAGTGATCTCAAAAAAGAACGGAAAAAAAGTGATTCTAATGATGTTTCCAACCATCGAAATAAGTGTTTTCTTTTCGCGAATCTTTCTTCATTTTATGGTTGTCTAAGGCTATCTATCTAGAATAACGAAGGAGAAATAGTTATCTCCATTTGAAACGCAACAAAACGCGATTCTTTTGAAGTTTCCAAACTTCGAAAAAAAAAATTTTTTTTTCGAGATTCTTTCCGCATAATAAGGTTTTCTAAGGCTATCAATGTGGAAAAATGAAAGAGAACTAGTTATCTCAAATAAGAACGGAAAAAAAGTGATTCTAATGAAGTTTCCAACCATCGAAATAAGTGTTTTCTTTTCGCGAATCTTTCTTCATTTTATGGTTGTCTAAGGCTATCTATCTAGAATAAATAAGGAGAAATAGTTATCTCCATTTGAAACGCAACAAAACGCGATTCTTTTGAACTTTGCAAACTTCGAAAGAAAATTTTTTTCTTTTCGAGATTCTTTCCGCATAATAAGCTTTTCTAAGGCTATCAAAGTGGAAAAATGAAAGAGAACCAGTTATCTCAAATAAGAACGGAAAAAAAGTGATTCTAACGAAGTTTCCAACCATCGAAATAAATGTTTTCTTTTCGCGAATCTTTCTTCATTTTATGGTTTTCTAAGGCTATCTAACTAGAATAATAAAGGAGAAATAGTTATTTCCATATGAAACGCAACAAAACGGGATAACTTTGAAGTTTCCAAACTTCGAAAAAATTTTTTTTTCTTTTCGAGATTCTTTCCGCATAATATGCTTTTCTAAGGCAATCAAAGTAGAAAAATGAAAGAGAACCAGTTATCTGAAAAAAGAACGGAAAAAAGTGATTCTAATGAAGTTTCCAACCATGGAAATAAGTGTTTTCTTTTCGCGAATCTTTCTTCATTTTATGGTTTTCTTAGTCTATCTAACTAGAATAATGAAGGAGAAATAGTTATCTCCATTGGAAACGCAACAAAACGCGATTTTTTTGAAGTTTCCAAACTTCGAAAAGAAATTTTTTTCTTTTCGAGATTCTTTCCGCATAATATGCTTTTCTAAGGCTATCAAAATAGAAAAATGAAAGAGAACCAGTGATCTCAAAAAAGAACGGAAAAAAAGTGATTCTAATGAAGTTTCCAACCATCGAAATAAGTGTTTTCTTTTCGCGAATCTTTCTTCATTTTATGGTTGTCTAAGGCTATCTATCTAGAATAACGAAGGAGAAATAGTTATCTCCATTTGAAACGCAACAAAACGCGATTCTTTTGAAGTTTCCAAACTTCGAAAAAAAAAATTTTTTTTTCGAGATTCTTTCCGCATAATAAGGTTTTCTAAGGCTATCAATGTGGAAAAATGAAAGAGAACTAGTTATCTCAAATAAGAACGGAAAAAAAGTGATTCTAATGAAGTTTCCAACCATCGAAATAAGTGTTTTCTTTTCGCGAATCTTTCTTCATTTTATGGTTGTCTAAGGCTATCTATCTAGAATAAATAAGGAGAAATAGTTATCTCCATTTGAAACGCAACAAAACGCGATTCTTTTGAAATTTGCAAACTTCGAAAGAAAATTTTTCTCTTTTCGAGATTCTTTCCGCATAATAAGCATTTCTAAGGCTATCAAAGTGAAAAAATGAAAGAGAACCAGTTATCTCAAATAAGAACGGAAAAAATGTGATTCTAACGAAGTTTCCAACCATCGAAATAAGTGTTCTCTTTTCGCGAATCTTTCTTCATTTTATGGTTGTCTAAGGCTACCTAACTAGAATAATGAAGGAGAAATATTTATCTCCATATGAAACGCAACAAAACGCGATTATTTTGAAGTTTCCAAACTTCGAAAAAAAATTTTTTTTTTCGAGATTCTTTCCGCATAATATGCATTTCTAAGGCTATCAAAGTGGAAAAATGAAAGAGAACCAGTTATCTCAAATAAGAACGGAAAAAAAGTGATTCTAATTAAGTTTCCATCCATCGAAATAAATGTTTTCTTTTGGCGAATCTTTCTTCATTTTATGGTTTTCTAAGGCTATCTAACTAGAAAAATGAAGGAGAAATAGTTATCTCCATTGCAAACGCAACAAAACGTGATTCATTTGAAGTTTCCAAACTTCGAAAGAAAAATTTTTTCTTTTCGAGATTCTTTCCGCATAATATGCTTTTCTAAGGCTATCAAAGTAGAAAAATGAAAGAGAACCAGTTATCTCAAAAAAGAACGGTAAAAAAGTGATTCTAATGAAGTTTCCAAAAATCGAAATAAGTGTTTTCTTTTCGCGAATGTTTCTTCATTTTATGGTTTTCCAAGGCTATCTAACTAGAATAATGAAGGAGAAATAGTTATCTCCATTGGAAACGCAACGAAACGAAATTCTTTTGAAGTTTCCAAACTTCGAAAAAAATTTTTTTTCTTTTCGAGATTCTTTCCGCATAAGAAGCTTTTCTAAGGCTATCAAAGTGGAAAAATGAAAGAGAACTAGTTATCTCAAATAAGAACGGAAAAAAAGTGATTTTAATGAAGTTTCCAACCATCCAAATAAATGTTTCCTTTTCGCGAATCTTTCTTCATTTTATGGTTTTCAAAGGCTATCTAACTAGAAAAATGAAGGAGAAATAGTTATCTCCATTGGAAACGCAACAAAACGCGATTCTTTTGAAGTTTCCAACTTCGAAAATTTTTTTTTTTCTTTTCGAGATTCTTTCCGCATAATATGCTTTTCTAAGGCTATCAAAGTAGAAAAATGAAAGAGAACCAGTTATCTCAAAAAAGAACGGAAAAAAAGTAATTCTAATGAAGTTTCCAACCATCGAAATAAATGTTTTCTTTTCGCGAATCTTTCTTCATTTTATGGTTGTCTAAGGCTATCTATCTAGAATAATGAAAGAGAAATAGTTATCTCCATTTGAAACGCAACAAAACGCGATTCTTTTGAAGTTTGCAAACTTCGAAAGAAAATTATTTTCTTTTCGAGATTCTTTCCGCATAATAAGCTTTTTTAAGGCTATCAAAGTGGAAAAATGAAAGAGAACCAGTTATCTCAAATAAGAACGGAAAAAAAGTGATTCTAACGAAGTTTCCAACCATCGAAATAAATGTTTTCTTTTCGCGAATCTTTCTTCATTTTATGGTTTTCTAAGGCTATCTAACTAGAATAATAAAGGAGAAATAGTTATTTCCATATGAAACGCAACAAAACGGGATAAAATTGAAGTTTCCAAACTTCGAAAAATTTTTTTTTTCTTTTCGAGATTCTTTCCGCATAATATCCTTTTCTAAGGCTACTAAAGTAGAAAAATGAAAGAGAACCAGTTATCTCAAAAAAGAACGGAAAAAAAGTGATTCTAATGAAGTTTCCAAACTTCGAAAAGAAATTTTTTTCTTTTCGAGATTCTTTGCCAAGAATATGCTTTTCTAAGGCTATCAAAGTAGCAAAATGAAAGAGAACTAGTTATCTCAAATAAGAACGTAAAAAAAGGGATTTTAATGAAGTTTCCATCCATGGAAATAAATGTTTCCTTTTCGCGAATCATTCTTCATTTTATGGTTTTCTAAGGCTATCTAACTAGAAAAATGAAGGAGAAATAGTTATCTCCAATGGAAACGCAACAAAACGCGATTCTTTTGAAGTTTCCAAACTTCGAAAAAAAAAATTTTTTCTTTTCGAGATTCTTTCCGCATAATATGCTTTTCTAAGGCTATCAAAATAGAAAAATGAAAGAGAACCAGTGATCTCAAAAAAGAACGGAAAAAAAGTGATTCTAATGAAGTTTCCAACCATCGAAATAAGTGTTTTCTTTTCGCGAATCTTTCTTCATTTTATAGTTGTCTAAGGCTATCTATCTAGAATAATGAAGGAGAAATAGTTATCTCCATTTGAAACGCAACAAAACGGGATATATTTGAAGTTTCCAAACTACGAAAGAAAAATTTTTTCTTTTCGAGATTCTTTCCGCATAATATGCTTTTCTAAGGCTATCAAAGTAGAAAAATGAAAGAGAACCAGTTATCTCAAAAAAGAACGGAAAAAAAGTGATTCTAATGAAGTTTCCAACCATCGAAATAAGTGTTTTTTTTCGCGAATGTTTCTTCATGTTATGGTTTTCCAAGGCTATCTAACTAGAATAATGAAGGAGAAATAGTTATCTCCATTGGAAACGCAACAAAACGAGATTCTTTTGAAGTTTCCAAACTTCGATAAATTTTTTTTTCTTTTCGAAATTCTTTCCGCATAAGAAGCTTTTCTAAGGCTATCAAAGTGGAAAACTGAAAGAGAACCAGTTATCTCAAATAAGAACGAAAAAATTGATTCTAACGAAGTTTCCAACCATCGAAATAAAGGTTTTCTTTTCGCGTATATTTCTTCATTTTATGGTTTTCTAAGGCTATCTAACTTAAATATTGAAGGAGAAATAGTTATTTCCATATGAAACGCAACAAAACGGGATATATTTGAAGTTTCCAAACTTCGAAAAAAAAATTTTTTTTTCGAGATTCTTTGCGCAGAATATGCTTTTCTAAGGCTATCAAAGTAGAAAAATGAAAGAGAACTAGTTACCTCGAAAAACAACGGAAAAAAAGTGATTCTAATGAAGTTTACAACCATCGAAATAAGTGTTTTCTTTTCGCGAATCTTTCTTCATTTTATGGTTGTCTAAGGCTATCTATCTAACATAATGAAGGAGAAATAGTTATTTCCATATGAAACGCAACAAAAGGGGATATATTTGAAATTTCCAAACTTCGAAAAAAAATTTTTTTCTTTTCGTGATTCTTTCCGCATAATAAGCTTTTCTAAGGCTATCAAAGTGGAAAAATGAAAGAGAACCAGTTATCTCATATAAGAACGGAAAAAAAGTGATTCTAACGAAGTTTCCAACCATCGAAATAAGTGTTTTCTTTTCGCGAATCTTTCTTCATTTTATGGTTGTCTAAGGCTACCTAACTAGAATAATGAAGGAGAAATAGTTATCTCCATATGAAACGCAACAAAACGCGATTATTTTGAAGTTTCCAAACTTCGAAAAAAAAATTTTTTTTTCGAGATTCTTTCCGCATAATATGCATTTCTAAGGCTATCTAAGTGGAAAAATGAAAGAGAACCAGTTATCTCAAATAAGAACGGAAAAAAAGTGATTCTAATGAAGTTTCCAACCATCGAAATAAATGTTTTCTTTTGGCGAATCTTTCTTCATTTTATGGTTTTCTAAGGCTATCTAACTAGAAAAATGAAGGAGAAATAGTTATCTCCATTGGAAACGCAACAAAACGTGATTCTTTTGAAGTTTCCAAACTTCGAAAGAAAAATTTTTTCTTTTCGAGATTCTTTCCGCATAATATGCTTTTCTAAGGCTATCAAAGTGGAAAAATGAAAGAGTACCAGTTATCTCAAAAAAGAACGGAAAAAAAGTGATTCTAATGAAGTTTCCAACCATCGAAATAAGTGTTTTTTTCGCGAATGTTTCTTCATGTTATGGTTTTCCAAGGCTATCTAACTAGAATAATGAAGGAGAAATAGTTATCTCCATTGGAAACGCAACAAAACGAGATTCTTTTGAAGTTTCCAAACTTCGAAAAAAATTTTTTTTGTTTTCGAGATTCTTTCCGCATAATATGCTTTTCTAAGGCTATCAAAGTAGAAAAATGAAAGAGAACCAGTTATCTCAAAAAAGAACGAAAAATAAGTGATTCTAATGAAGTTTCCAACCATGGAAATAAATGTTTTCTTTTCGCGAATCTTTCTTCATTTTATGGTTGTCTAAGGCTATCTATCTAGAATAATGAAGGAGAAATAGTTATCTCCATTTGAAACGCAACCAAACGCGATTCCTTTGAACTTTGCCAACTTCGAAAGAAATTTTTTTTCTTTTCGAGATTCTTTCCGCATAATAAGCTTTTCTAAGGCTATCAAAGTGAAAAAATGAAAGAGAACCAGTTATCTCAAATAAGAACGGAAAAAATTTCATTCTAATAATGTTTCCAACCATCGAAATAAATGTTTTCTTTTCGCGAATCTTTCTTCATTTTATGGTTTTCTAAGTCTATCTAACTAGAATAATGAAGGAGAAATAGTTATCTCCACTGGAAACGCAACAAAACGCGATTCTTTTGAAGTTTCCAAACTTCGAAAAAAACAATTTTTTTTCGTGATTCTTTCCGCATAATAAGGTTTTCTAAGGCTATCAAAGTGAAAAAATGAAAGAGAACTAGTTATCTCACATAAGAACGGAAAAAAAGTGATTATAATGAAGTTTACAACCATCGAAATAAATGTTTTCTTTTCGCGAATCTTTCTTCATTTTATTTTTTTCTAAGGCTATCTAACTAGAATAATGAAGGAGAAATAGTTATTTCCATATGAAACGCAACAAAACGGGATATCTTTGAAGTTTCGAAACTTCGAAAATTTTTTTTTTTTTTCGAGATTCTTTCCGCATAATATGCTTTTCTAAGGCTATCAAAGTAGAAAAATGAAAGAGAACCAGTTATCTCAAATAAGAACGGAAAAAAGTGATTTTAATGAAGTTCACAACCATCGAAATAAATGTTATCTTTTCGCGAATCTTTCTTCATTTTATGGTTTTCCAAAGCTATCTAACTAGAATAATGAAGGAGAAATAGTTATTTCCATATGAAACGCAACAAAACGGGATATCTTTGAAGTTTCCAAACTTCGAAAAAAAATTTTTTTCTTTTCGAGATTCTTTCCGCATAATAAGCTATTCTAAGGCTATCAAAGTGGAAAAATGAAAGAGAACCAGTTATCTCAGATAAGAACGGAAAAAAAGTGATTCTAACGAAGTTTCCAACCATCGAAATAAGTGTTTTCTTTTCGCGAATCTTTCTTCATTTTATGGTTTTCTAAGTCTATCTAACTAGAATAATGAAGGAGAAATAGTTATCTCCATTGGAAACGCAACAATTCGCGATTTTTTTGAAGTTTCCAAACTTCGAAAAGAAATTTTTTTCTTTTCGAGATTCTTTCCGCATAATATGCTTTTCTAAGGCTATCAAAATAGAAAAATGAAAGAGAACCAGTGATCTCAAAAAAGAACGGAAAAAAAGTGATTCTAATGAAGTTTCCAACCATCGAAATAAGTGTTTTCTTTTCGCGAATCTTTCTTCATTTTATGGTTGTCTAAGGCTATCTATCTAGAATAACGAAGGAGAAATACTTATATCCATTTGAAACGCAACAAAACGCGATTCTTTTGAAGTTTCCAAACTTCGAAAAAAAAAAAATTTTTTTTCGAGATTCTTTCCGCATAATAAGGTTTTCTAAGGCTATCAATGTGGAAAAATGAAAGAGAACTAGTTATCTCAAATAAGAGCGGAAAAAAAGTGATTCTAATGAAGTTTCCAACCATCGAAATAAGTGTTTTCTTTTCGCGAATCTTTCTTCATTTTATGGTTGTCTAAGGCTATCTATCTAGAATAAATAAGGAGAAATAGTTATCTCCATTTGAAACGCAACAAAACGCGATTCTTTTGAACTTTGTAAACTTCGAAAGAAAATTTTTTTCTTTTCGAGATTCTTTCCGCATAATAAGCATTTCTAAGGCTATCAAAGTGAAAAAATGAAAGAGAACCAGTTATCTCAAATAAGAACGGAAAAAATGTGATTCTAACGAAGTTTCCAACCATCGAAATAAGTGTTTTCTTTTCGCGAATCTTTCTTCATTTTATGGTTGTCTAAGGCTACCTAACTAGAATAATGAAGGAGAAATATTTATCTCCATATGAAACGCAACAAAACGCGATTATTTTGAAGTTTCCAAACTTTGAAAAAAAAAAAATTTTTTTTTCGAGATTCTTTCCGCATAATATGCATTTCTAAGGCTATCAAAGTGGAAAAATGAAAGAGAACCAGTTATCTCAAATAAGAACGGAAAAAAAGTGATTCTAATTAAGTTTCCAACCATCGAAATAAATGTTTTCTTTTGGCGAATCTTTCTTCATTTTATGGTTTTCTAAGGCTATCTAACTAGAAAAATGAAGGAGAAATAGTTATCTCCATTGGAAACGCAACAAAACGTGATTCATTTGAAGTTTCCAAACTTCGAAAGAAAAATTTTTTCTTTTCGAGATTCTTTCCGCATAATATGCTTTTCTAAGGCTATCAAAGTAGAAAAATGAAAGAGAACCAGTTATCTCAAAAAAGAACGGTAAAAAAGTGATTCTAATGAAGTTTCCAAAAATCGAAATAAGTGTTTTCTTTTCGCGAATGTTTCTTCATTTTATGGTTTTCCAAGGCTATCTAACTAGAATAATGAAGGAGAAATAGTTATCTCCATTGGAAACGCAACGAAACGAAATTCTTTTGAAGTTTCCAAACTTCGAAAAAAATTTTTTTTCTTTTCGAGATTCTTTCCGCATAAGAAGCTTTTCTAAGGCTATCAAAGTGGAAAAATGAAAGAGAACTAGTTATCTCAAATAAGAACGGAAAAAAAGTGATTTTAATGAAGTTTCCAACCATCCAAATAAATGTTTCCTTTTCGCGAATCTTTCTTCATTTTATGGTTTTCAAAGGCTATCTAACTAGAAAAATGAAGGAGAAATAGTTATCTCCATTGGAAACGCAACAAAACGCGATTCTTTTGAAGTTTCCAACTTCGAAAAATTTTTTTTTTCTTTTCGAGATTCTTTCCGCATAATATGCTTTTCTAAGGCTATCAAAGTAGAAAAATGAAAGAGAACCAGTTATCTCAAAAAAGAACGGAAAAAAAGTAATTCTAATGAAGTTTCCAACCATCGAAATAAATGTTTTCTTTTCGCGAATCTTTCTTCATTTTATGGTTGTCTAAGGCTATCTATCTAGAATAATGAAAGAGAAATAGTTATCTCCATTTGAAACGCAACAAAACGCGATTCTTTTGAAGTTTGCAAACTTCGAAAGAAAATTATTTTCTTTTCGAGATTCTTTCCGCATAATAAGCTTTTTTAAGGCTATCAAAGTGGAAAAATGAAAGAGAACCAGTTATCTCAAATAAGAACGGAAAAAAAGTGATTCTAACGAAGTTTCCAACCATCGAAATAAATGTTTTCTTTTCGCGAATCTTTCTTCATTTTATGGTTTTCTAAGGCTATCTAACTAGAATAATAAAGGAGAAATAGTTATTTCCATATGAAACGCAACAAAACGGGATAAAATTGAAGTTTCCAAACTTCGAAAAATTTTTTTTTTCTTTTCGAGATTCTTTCCGCATAATATCCTTTTCTAAGGCTACTAAAGTAGAAAAATGAAAGAGAACCAGTTATCTGAAAAAAGAACGGAAAAAAGTGATTCTAATGAAGTTTCCATCCATCGAAATAAGTGTTTTCTTTTCGCGAATCTTTCTTCATTTTATGGTTTTCTAAGTCTATCTAACTAGAATAATGAAGGAGAAATAGTTATCTCCATTGGAAACGCAACAAAACGCGATTTTTTTGAAGTTTCCAAACTTCGAAAAGAAATTTTTTTCTTTTCGAGATTCTTTGCCAAGGATATGCTTTTCTAAGGCTATCAAAGTAGCAAAATGAAAGAGAACTAGTTATCTCAAATAAGAGCGTAAAAAAAGGGATTTTAATGAAGTTTCCATCCATGGAAATAAATGTTTCCTTTTCGCGAATCATTCTTCATTTTATGGTTTTCTAAGGCTATCTAACTAGAAAAATGAAGGAGAAATAGTTATCTCCAATGGAAACGCAACAAAACGCGATTCTTTTGAAGTTTCCAAACTTCGAAAAAAAAAATTTTTCTTTTCGAGATTCTTTCCGCATAATATGCTTTTCTAAGGCTATCAAAATAGAAAAATGAAAGAGAACCAGTGATCTCAAAAAAGAACGGAAAAAAAGTGATTCTAATGAAGTATCCAACCATCGAAAAAAGTGTTTTCTTTTCGCGAATCTTTCTTCATTTTATAGTGTTCTAAGGCTATCTATCTAGAATAATGAAGGAGAAATAGTTATCTCCATTTGAAACGCAACAAAACGGGATATATTTGAAGTTTCCAAACTACGAAAGAAAAATTTTTTCTTTTCGAGATTCTTTCCGCATAATATGCTTTTCTAAGGCTATCAAAGTAGAAAAATGAAAGAGAACCAGTTATCTCAAAAAAGAACGGAAAAAAAGTGATTCTAATGAAGTTTCCAACCATCGAAATAAGTGTTTTTTTTCGCGAATGTTTCTTCATGTTATGGTTTTCCAAGGCTATCTAACTAGAATAATGAAGGAGAAATAGTTATCTCCATTGGAAACGCAACAAAACGAGATTCTTTTGAAGTTTCCAAACTTCGAAAAATTTTTTTTTTCTTTTCGAAATTCTTTCCGCATAAGAGGCTTTTCTAAGGCTATCAAAGTGGAAAACTGAAAGAGAACCAGTTATCTCAAATAAGAACGAAAAAAGTGATTCTAACGAAGTTTCCAACCATCGAAATAAAGGTTTTCTTTTCGCGTATATTTCTTCATTTTATGGTTTTCTAAGGCTATCTAACTTAAATATTGAAGGAGAAATAGTTATTTCCATATGAAACGCAACAAAACGGGATATATTTGAAGTTTCCAAACTTCGAAAAAAAAATTTTTTTTTCGAGATTCTTTGCGCAGAATATGCTTTTCTAAGGCTATCAAAGTAGAAAAATGAAAGAGAACTAGTTATCTCAAAAAACAACGGAAAAAAAGTGATTCTAATGAAGTTTCCAACCATCGAAATAAGTGTTTTCTTTTCGCGAATCTTTCTTCATTTTATGGTTGTCTAAGGCTATCTATCTAGAATAATGAAGGAGAAATAGTTATCTCCATTAGAAACGCAACATAACGCGATTCTTTTGAAGTTTGCAAACTTCGCAAGAAATTTTTTTTCTTTTGGAAATTCTTTCCGCATAATAAGCTTTTCTAAGGCTATCAAAGTGGAAAAATGAAAGAGAACCAGTTATCTCATATAAGAACGGAAAAAAAGTGATTCTAACGAAGTTTCCAACCATCGAAATAAGTGTTTTCTTTTCGCGAATCTTTCTTCATTTTATGGTTTTCTAAGTCTATCTAACAAGAATAATGAAGGAGAAATAGTTATCTCCATTGGAAACGCAACAAAACGCGATTCTTTTGAAGTTTCCAAACTTCGAAAAGAAATTTTTTTCTTTTCGAGATTCTTTCCGCATAATATGCTTTTCTAAGGCTATCAAAGTAGAAAAATGAAAGAGAACCAGTTATCTCAAATAAGAACGGAAAAAAAGTGATTCTAAGGAAGTTTCCAACCATCGAAATAAATGTTTTCTTTTCGCGAATCTTTCTTCATTTTATGGTTGTCTAAGGCTATCTATCTAGAATAATGAAGGAGAAATAGTTATCTCCATTTGAAACGCAACAAAACGCGATTATTTTGAAGTTTCCAAACTTCGAAATAAAATTTTTTTCTTTTCAGGATTCTTTCCGCATAATATGCTTTTCTAAGGCTATCAAAGAGGATAAATGAAAGAGAACCAGTTATCTCAAAAAAGAACGGAAAAAAAGTGATTCTAAAGAAGTTTCCAACCATCGAAATAAGTGTTTTTATTTCGCGAATCTTTCTTCATTTTATGGTTGTCTAAGGCTACCTAACTAGAATAATGAAGGAGAAATAGTTATCTCCATATGAAACGCAACAAAACGCGATTATTTTGAAGTTTCCAAACTTCGAAAAAAAATTTTTTTTTTCGAGATTCTTTCCGCATAATATGCATTTCTAAGGCTATCTAAGTGGAAAAATGAAAGAGAACCAGTTATCTCAAATAAGAACGGAAAAAAAAGTGATTCTAATGAAGTTTCCAACAATCGAAATAAATGTTTTCTTTTGGCGAATCTTTTTTCATTTTATGGTTTTCTAAGGCTATCTAACTAGAAAAATGAAGGAGAAATAGTTATCTCCATTGGAAACGCAACAAAACGTGATTCTTTTGAAGTTTCCAAACTTCGAAAGAAAAATTTTTTCTTTTCGAGATTCTTTCCGCATAATATGCTTTTCTAAGGCTATCAAAGTGGAAAAATGAAAGAGTACCAGTTATCTCAAAAAAGAACGGAAAAAAAGTGATTCTAATGAAGTTTCCAACCATCGAAATAAGTGTTTTTTTCGCGAATGTTTCTTCATGTTATGATTTTCCAAGGCTATCTAACTAGAATAATGAAGGAGAAATAGTTATCTCCATTGGAAACGCAACAAAACGAGATTCTTTTGAAGTTTCCAAACTTGGAAAAAAATTTTTTTTGTTTTCGAGATTCTTTCCGCATAATATGCTTTTCTAAGGCTATCAAAGTAGAAAAATGAAAGAGAACCAGTTATCTCAAAAAAGAACGGAAAATAAGTGATTCTAATGAAGTTTCCAACCATCGAAATAAATGTTTTCTTTTCGCGAATCTTTCTTCATTTTATGGTTGTCTAAGGCTATCTATCTAGAATAATGAAGGAGAAATAGTTATCTCCATTTGAAACGCAACCAAACGCGATTCCTTTGAACTTTGCCAACTTCGAAAGAAAATTTTTTTCTTTTCGAGATTCTTTCCGCATAATAAGCTTTTCTAAGGCTATCAAAGTGAAAAAATGAAAGAGAACCAGTTATCTCAAATAAGAACGGAAAAAATGTGATTCTAATAAAGTTTCCAACCATCGAAATAAATGTTTTCTTTTCGCGAATCTTTCTTCATTTTATGGTTTTCTAAGTCTATCTAACTAGAATAATGAAGGAGAAAGAGTTATCTCCACTGGAAACGCAACAAAACGCGATTCTTTTGAAGTTTCCAAACTTCAAAAAAAACAATTTTTTTCGAGATTCTTTCCGCATAATAAGGTTTTCTAAGGCTATCAAAGTGAAAAAATGAAAGAGAACTAGTTATCTCACATAAGAACGGAAAAAAAGTGATTATAATGAAGTTTACAACCATCGAAATAAATGTTTTCTTTTCGCGAATCTTTCTTCATTTTATTTTTTTCTAAGGCTATCTAACTAGAATAATGAATGAGAAATAGTTATCTCCATTGGAAACGCAACAAAACGCGATTTTTTTGAAGTTTCCAAACTTCGAAAAGAAATTTTTTTCTTTTCGAGATTCTTTCCGCATAATATGCTTTTCTAAGGCTATCGAAATAGAAAAATATAAGAGAACCAGTGATTTCAAAAAAGAACGGAAAAAAAGTGATTCTAATGATGTTTCCAACCATCGAAATAAGTGTTTTCTTTTCGCGAATCTTTCTTCATTTTATGGTTGTCTAAGGCTATCTATCTAGAATAACGAAGGAGAAATAGTTATCTCCATTTGAAACGCAACAAAACGCGATTCTTTTGAAGTTTCCAAACTTCGAAAAAAAAATTTTTTTTTTCGAGATTCTTTCCGCATAATAAGGTTTTCTAAGGCTATCAATGTGGAAAAATGAAAGAGAACTAGTTATCTCAAATAAGAACGGAAAAAAAGTGATTCTAATGAAGTTTCCAACCATCGAAATAAGTGTTTTCTTTTCGCGAATCTTTCTTCATTTTATGGTTGTCTAAGGCTATCTATCTAGAATAAATAAGGAGAAATAGTTATCTCCATTTGAAACGCAACAAAACGCGATTCTTTTGAACTTTGCAAACTTCGAAAGAAAATTTTTTTCTTTTCGAGATTCTTTCCGCATAATAAGCTTTTCTAAGGCTATCAAAGTGGAAAAATGAAAGAGAACCAGTTATCTCAAATAAGAACGGAAAAAAAGTGATTCTAACGAAGTTTCCAACCATCGAAATAAATGTTTTCTTTTCGCGAATCTTTCTTCATTTTATGGTTTTCTAAGGCTATCTAACTAGAATAATAAAGGAGAAATAGTTATTTCCATATGAAACGCAACAAAACGGGATAACTTTGAAGTTTCCAAACTTCGAAAAAATTTTTTTTTCTTTTCGAGATTCTTTCCGCATAATATGCTTTTCTAAGGCAATCAAAGTAGAAAAATGAAAGAGAACCAGTTATCTGAAAAAAGAACGGAAAAAAGTGATTCTAATGAAGTTTCCAACCATGGAAATAAGTGTTTTCTTTTCGCGAATCTTTCTTCATTTTATGGTTTTCTAAGTCTATCTAACTAGAATAATGAAGGAGAAATAGTTATCTCCATTGGAAACGCAACAAAACGCGATTTTTTTGAAGTTTCCAAACTAGGAAAAGAAATTTTTTTCTTTTCGAGATTCTTTCCGCATAATATGCTTTTCTAAGGCTATCAAAATAGAAAAATGAAAGAGAACCAGTGATCTCAAAAAAGAACGGAAAAAAAGTGATTCTAATGAAGTTTCCAACCATCGAAATAAGTGTTTTCTTTTCGCGAATCTTTCTTCATTTTATGGTTGTCTAAGGCTACCTAACTAGAATAATGAAGGAGAAATAGTTATCTCCATATGAAACGCAACAAAACGCGATTATTTTGAAGTTTCCAAACTTCGAAAAAAAAATTTTTTTTTTCGAGATTCTTTCCGCATAATATGCATTTCTAACGCTTTCTAAGTGGAAAAATGAAAGAGAACCAGTTATCTCAAATAAGAACGGAAAAAAAGTGATTCTAATGAAGTTTCCAACCATCGAAATAAATGTTTTCTTTTGGCTAATCTTGCTTCATTTTATGGTTTTCTAAGGCTATCTAACTAGAAAAATGAAGGAGAAATAGTTATCTCCATTGGAAACGGAACAAAACGTGATTCTTTTGAAGTTTCCAAACTTCGAAAGAAAAATTTTTTCTTTTCGAGATTCTTTCCGCATAATATGTTTTTCTAAGGCTATCAAAGTAGAAAAATGAAAGAGTACCAGTTATCTCAAAAAAGAACGGAAAAAAGTGATTCTAATGAAATTTCCAACCATCGAAATAAGTATTTTTTTCGCGAATGTTTCTTAATGTTATGGTTTTCCAAGGCTATCTAACTAGAATAATGAAGGAGAAATAGTTATCTCCATTGGAAACGCAACAAAACGAGATTCTTTTGAAGTTTCCAAACTTCGAAAAAAATTTTTTTTTGTTTTCGAGATTCTTTCCGCATAATATGCTTTTCTAAGGCTATCAAAGTAGAAAAATGAAAGAGAACCAGTTATCTAAAAAAAGAACGTAAAATAAGTGATTCTAATGAAGTTTCCAACCATCGAAATAAATGTTTTCTTTTCGCGAATCTTTCTTCATTTTATGGTTGTCTAAGGCTATCTATCTAGAATAAATAAGGAGAAATAGTTATCTCCATTTGAAACGCAACAAAACGCGATTCTTTTGAACTTTGCAAACTTCGAAAGAAAATTTTTTTCTTTTCGAGATTCTTTCCGCATAATAAGCTTTTCTAAGGCTATCAAAGTGAAAAAATGAAAGAGAACCAGTTATCTCAAATAGGAACGGAAAAAATGTGATTCTAACGATGTTTCCAACCATCGAAATAAATGTTTTCTTTTCGCGAATCTTTCTTCATTTTATGGTTGTCTAAGGCTATCTATCTAGAATAATGAAGGAGAAATAGTTATCTCCATATGAAACGCAACAAACGCGATTATTTTGAAGTTTCCAAACTTCGAAATTTTTTTTTTTTTTCGAGATTCTTTCCGCATAAAATGCTTTTCTAAGGCTATCAAAGTGGAAAAATGAAAGAGAACCAGTTATCTCAAATAAGAACGGAAAAAAAAGTGATTCTAATGAAGTTTCCAACCATCGAAATAAATGTTTTCTTTTCGCGAATCTTTCTTCATTTTATGGTTTTCTAAGGCTATCTAACTAGAATAATGAAGGAGAAATAGTTATCTCCATTAGAAACGCAACAAAACGCAGTTTTTCTTTTCGAGATTCTTTCCGCATAATAAGCTTTTCTCAGGCTATCAAAGTGGAAAAATGAAAGAGAACTAGTTTACAACCTTCGAAATAAATGTTTTCCTTTCGCGAATCTTTCTTCATTTTATGGTTTTCTAAGGCTATCTAACTAGAATTCTGAAGGAGAAATAGTTATTTCCATATGAAACGCAACAAATCGGGATATCTTTGAAGTTTCCAAACTTCGAATAGTTTTTTTTTTGTTTTCGAGATTCTTTGCTCAGAATATGCTTTTCCAAGGCTATCCAAGTAGAAAAATGAAGGAGAACCAGTTATCTAAAAAAGAACGGAAAAAAAGTGATTCTAATGAAGTTTCCAACCATCGAAATAAATGTTTTGTTTTCGCCAATCTTTCTTCATTTTATGGTTGTCTAAGGCTATCTATCTAGAATAATGAAGGAGAAATAGTTATCTCCATTTGAAACGCAACAAAACATGATTATTTTGAAGTTTCAAAACTTCGAGAAAAAAATTTTTTCTTTTCGAGATTCTTTCCGCATAATATGCTTTTCTAAGGCTATCAAAGTGGAAAAATAAAAGAGAACCAGTTATCTCAAATAAGAACGAAAAAAAGTGATTCTAACGTAGTTTCCATCCATCGAAATAAATGTTTTCTTTTCGCGAATCTTTCTTCATTTTATGGTTTTCTAAGGCTATCTAACTAGAATAATGAAGCAGAAATAGTTATCTCCATTGGAAACGCAACAAAATGCGATTCTTTTGAAGTTTCCAAACTTCGAAAAAAATTTTTTTTCTTTTCGAGATTCTTTCCGCATAATATGCTTTTCTAAGGCTATCAAAGAGGAAAAATGAAAGAGAACCAGATATCTCAAATAAGAACGGAAAATAAGTGATTCTAATGAAGTTTCCAACCATCGAAATAAGTGTTTTCTTTTCGCGAATCTCTCTTCATTTTATGGTTTTCTAAGTCTATCTAACTAGAATAATAAAGGAGAAATAGTTATCTCCATTTGAAACGCAACAAAACGCGATTATTATGAAGTTTCCAAACTTCGAAATAAAATTTTTTTTCTTTTCGAGATTCTTTCCGCATAATATGCTTTTCTAAGGCTATCAAAGTGGAAAAATGAAAGAGAACTAGTTATCTCAAATAAGAACGGAAAAAAAGTGATTCTAATGAAGTTTCCAACCATCGAAATAAATGTTTTCTTTTGGCGAATCTTTCTTCATTTTATGGTTTTCTAAGGCTATCTAACTAGAAAAATGAAGGAGAAATAGTTATCTCCATTGGAAACGCAACAAAACGTGATCCTTTTGAAGTTTCCAAACTTCGAAAGAAAAATTTTTTCTTTTCGAGATTCTTTCCGCATAATATGCTTTTCTAAGGCTATCAAAGTAGAAAAATGAAAGAGAACCAGTTATCTCAAAAAAGAACGGAAAAAAAGTGATTCTAATGAAGTTTCCAACCATCGAAATAAGTGTTTTTTTCGCGAATGTTTCTTCATGTTATGGTTTTCCAAGGCTATCTAACTAGAATAATGAAGGAGAAATAGTTATCTGCATTTGAAACGCAACAAAACGCGATTCCTTTGAAGTTTCCAAACTTCGAAAAAAAAATTTTTTCTTTTGGAGATTCTTTCCGCATAAGAAGCTTTTCTAAGGCTATCAAAGTGGAAAAATGAAAGAGAACCAGTTATCTCAAATAAGAACGAAAAAAGTGATTCTAACGAAGTTTCCAACCATCGGAATAAATGTTTTCTTTTCGCGTATCTTTCTTCATTTTATGGTTTTCTAAGGCTATCTAACTAGAATAAAGAAGGAGAAATAGTTATTTCCATTAGAAACGCAACATAACGCGATTATTTTGAAGTTTCCAAACTTGGAAAAAAATTTTTTCTTTTCCAGATTCTTTCCGCATAATAAGCTTTTCTAAGGCTATCAAAGTGGAAAAATGAAACAGAACTAGTTATCTCAAATAAGAACGGAAAAAAAGTGATTATAATGAAGTTCACAACCATCGAAATAAATGTTATCTTCTCGTGAATCTTTCTTCATTTTATGGTTTTCCAAGGCTATCTAACTAGAATAATAAAGGAGAAATAGTTATCTCCATTTCAAACGCAACAAAACGCGATTATTTTGAAGTTTCCAAACTTCGAAATAAAATTTTTTTCTTTTTGAGATTCTTTCCGCATAATATGCTTTTCTAAGGCTATCAAAGAGGAAAAATGAAAGAGAACTAGTTATCTCAAAAAAGAACGGAAAAAAAGTAATTCTAATGAAGTTTCCCACCATCGAAATAAGTGTTTTCTTTTCGCGAATCTTTCTTCATTTTATGGTTGTCTAAGGCTATCTATCTAGAATAATGAAGGAGAAATAGTTATCTCCATATGAAACGCAACAAACGCGATTATTTTGAAGTTTCCAAACTTCGAAACTTTTTTTCTTTTTTTTTCGAGATTCTTTCCGCATAAAATGCTTTTCTAAGGCTATCAAAGTGGAAAAATGAAAGAGAACCAGTTATCTCAAATAAGAACGGAAAAAAAAGAGATTCTAATGAAGTTTCCAACCATCTAAATAAATGTTTTCTTTTCGCGAATCTTTCTTCATTTTATGGTTTTCCAAGGCTATCTAACTAGAATAATGAAGCAGAAATAGTTATTTCCATATGAAGCGCAACAAAACGGGATAACTTTGAATTTTCCAAACTTCGAAAAAAAATTTTTTTCTTTTCGAGATTCTTTCCGCATATTAAGCTTTTCTAAGGCTATCAAAGTGGAAAAATGAAAGAGAACTAGTTATCTCAAGTAAGAACGGAAAAAAAGTGATTTTAATGAAGTTTCCAACCATCCAAATAAATGTTTTCTTTTCGCGAATCTCTCTTCATTTTATGGTTTTCTAAGTCTATCTAACTAGAATAATAAAGGAGAAATAGTTATCTCCATTTGAAACGCAACAAAACGCCATTATTTTGAAGTTTCCAAACTTCGAAATAAAATTTTTTTTCTTTTCGAGATTCTTTCCGCATAATATGCTTTTCTAAGGCTATCAAAGTGGAAAAATGAAAGAGAACTAGTTATCTCAAATAAGAACGGAAAAAAAGTGATTCTAATGAAGTTTCCAACCATCGAAATAAATGTTTTCTTTTCGCGAATCTTTCTTGATTTTATGGTTTTCTAAGGCTATCTAACTAGAAAAATGAAGGAGAAATAGTTATCTCTATTGGAAACGCAACAAAACGTGATCCTTTTGAAGTTTCCAAACTTCGAAAGAAAAATTTTTTCTTTTCGAGATTCTTTCCGCATAATATGCTTTTCTAAGGCTATCAAAGTAGAAAAATGAAAGAGAACCAGTTATCTCAAAAAAGAACGGAAAAAAAGTGATTCTAATGAAGTTTCCAACCATCGAAATAAGTGTTTTTTTCGCGAATGTTTCTTCATGTTATGGTTTTCCAAGGCTATCTAACTAGAATAATGAAGGAGAAATAGTTATCTCCATTGGAAACGCAACAAAACGAGATTCTTTTGAAGTTTCCAAACTTCGAAAAAAATTTTTTTTCTTTTCGAGATTCTTTCCGCATAAGAAGCTTTTCTAAGGCTATCAAAGTGGAAAACTGAAAGAGAACCAGTTATCTCAAATAAGAACGAAAAAAGTGATTCTAACGTAGTTTCCAACCATCGAAATAAAGGTTTTCTTTTCGCGTATATTTTTTCATTTTATGGCTTTCTAAGGCTATCTAACTAGAATAATGAAGGAGAAATAGTTATTTCCATATGAAACGCAACAAAACGGGATATCTGTGAAGTTTCCAAACTTCGAAAAAAAATTTTTTTCTTTTCGAGATTCTTTCCGCATAATAAGCTATTCTAAGGCTATCAAAGTGGAAAAATGAAAGAGAACCAGTTATCTCAAATAAGAACGGAAAAAAAGTGATTCTAACGAAGTTTCCAACCATCGAAATAAATGTTTTCTTTTCGCGAATCTTTCTTCATTTTATGGTTTTCTAAGTCTGTCTAACTAGAATAATAAAGGAGAAATAGTTATCTCCATTTGAAACGCAACAAAACGCGATTCTTTTGAAGTTTGCAAACTTCGAAAGAAAATTTTTTTCTTTTCGAGATTCTTTCCGCATAATAAGCTTTTCTAAGGCTATCAAAGTGGAAAATGAAAGAGAACCAGTTATCTCAAATAAGAACGGAAAAAAAGTGATTCTAACGAAGTTTCCAACCATCGAAATAAATGTTTTCTTTTCGCGAATCTTTCTTCATTTTATGGTTGTCTAAGGCTATCTATCTAGAATAATGAAGGAGAAATAGTTATCTCCATTTGAAACGCAACAAAACGCGATTATTTTGAAGTTTCCAAACTTCGAAATAAAATTTTTTTCTTTTCGAGATTCTTTCCGCATAATATGCTTTTCTAAGGCTATCAAAGTAGAAAAATGAAAGAGTACCAGTTATTTCAAAAAAGAACGGAAAAAAAGTGATTCTAATGAAGTTTCCAACCATCGAAATAAGTATTTTTTTCGCGAATGTTTCTTCATGTTATGGTTTTCCAAGGCTATCTAACTAGAATAATGAAGGAGAAATAGTTATCTCCATTGGAAACGCAACAAAACGAGATTCTTTTGAAGTTTCCAAACTTCGAAAAAATTTTTTTTTGTTTTCGAGATTCTTTCCGCATAATATGCTTTTCTAAGGCTATCAAAGTAGAAAAATGAAAGAGAACCAGTTATCTCAAAAAAGAACGAAAAATAAGTGATTCTAATGAAGTTTCCAACCATCGAAATAAATGTTTTCTTTTCGCGAATCTTTCTTCATTTTATGGTTGTCTAAGGCTATCTATCTAGAATAATGAACGAGAAATAGTTATCTCCATTTGAAACGCAACAAAACGCGATTCCTTTGAACTTTGCAAACTTCGAAGGAAAATTTTTTTCTTTTCGAGATTCTTTCCGCATAATAAGCTTTTCTAAGGCTATCAAAGTGAAAAAATGAAAGAGAACCAGTTATCTCAAATAAGAACGGAAAAAATGTGATTCTAACGAAGTTTCCAACCATCGAAATAAATGTTTTCTTTTCGCGAATCTTTCTTCATTTTATGGTTTTCTAAGTCTATCTAACTAGAATAATAAAGGAGACATAGTTATCTCCATTTGAAACGCAACAAAACGCGATTATTTTGAAGTTTCCAAACTTCGAAATAAAATTTTTTTCTTATCGAGATTCTTTCCGCATAATATGCTTTTCTAAGGCTATCAAAGAGGATAAATGAAAGAGAACCAGTTATCTCAAAAAAGAACGGAAAAAAAGTGATTCTAAAGAAGTTTCCAACCATCGAAATAAGTGTTTTCTTTTCGCGAATCTTTCTTCATTTTATGGTTGTCTAAGGCTACCTAACTAGAATAATGAAGGAGAAATAGTTATCTCCATATGAAACGCAACAAAACGCGATTATTTTGAAGTTTGCAAACTTCGAAAAAATTTTTTTTCTTTTCGAGATTCTTTCCGCATAATAAGCTTTTCTAAGGCTATCAAAGTGGAAAAATGAAAGAGAACCAGTTATCTCAAATAAGAACGGAAAAAAAGTGATTCTAACGAAGTTTCCAACCATCGAAATAAATGTTTTCTTTTCGCGAATCTTTCTTCATTTTATGGTTTTCTAAGGCTATCTAACTAGAATAATAAAGGAGAAATAGTTATTTCCATATGAAACGCAACAAAACGGGATAACTTTGAAGTTTCCAAACTTCGAAAAAATTTTTTTTTCTTTTCGAGATTCTTTCCGCATAATATGCTTTTCTAAGGCAATCAAAGTAGAAAAATGAAAGAGAACCAGTTATCTGAAAAAAGAACGGAAAAAAGTGATTCTAATGAAGTTTCCAACCATGGAAATAAGTGTTTTCTTTTCGCGAATCTTTCTTCATTTTATGGTTTTCTAAGTCTATCTAACTAGAATAATGAATGAGAAATAGTTATCTCCATTGGAAACGCAACAAAACGCGATTTTTTTGAAGTTTCCAAACTTCGAAAAGAAATTTTTTTCTTTTCGAGATTCTTTCCGCATAATATGCTTTTCTAAGGCTATCGAAATAGAAAAATGAAAGAGAACCAGTGATCTCAAAAAAGAACGGAAAAAAAGTGATTCTAATGATGTTTCCAACCATCGAAATAAGTGTTTTCTTTTCGCGAATCTTTCTTCATTTTATGGTTGTCTAAGGCTATCTATCTAGAATAAATAAGGAGAAATAGTTATCTCCATTTGAAACGCAACAAAACGCGATTCTTTTGAACTTTGCAAACTTCGAAAGAAAATTTTTTTCTTTTCGAGATTCTTTCCGCATAATAAGCTTTTCTAAGGCTATCAAAGTGGAAAAATGAAAGAGAACCAGTTATCTCAAATAAGAACGGAAAAAAAGTGATTCTAACGAAGTTTCCAACCATCGAAATAAATGTTTTCTTTTCGCGAATCTTTCTTCATTTTATGGTTTTCTAAGGCTATCTAACTAGAATAATAAAGGAGAAATAGTTATTTCCATATGAAACGCAACAAACCGGGATAACTTTGAAGTTTCCAAACTTCGAAAAAATTTTTTTTTCTTTTCGAGATTCTTTCCGCATAATATGCTTTTCTAAGGCAATCAAAGTAGAAAAATGAAAGAGAACCAGTTATCTGAAAAAAGAACGGAAAAAAGTGATTCTAATGAAGTTTCCAACCATGGAAATAAGTGTTTTCTTTTCGCGAATCTTTCTTCATTTTATGGTTTTCTAAGTCTATCTAACTAGAATAATAAAGGAGAAATAGTTATCTCCATTGGAAACGCAACAAAACGCGATTTTTTTGAAGTTTCCAAACTTCGAAAAGAAATTTTTTTCTTTTCGAGATTCTTTCCGCATAATATGCTTTTCTAAGGCTATCGAAATAGAAAAATGAAAGAGAACCAGTGATCTCAAAAAAGAACGGAAAAAAAGTGATTCTAATGAAGTTTCCAACCATCGAAATAAGTGTTTTCTTTTCGCGAATCTTTCTTCATTTTATGGTTGTCTAAGGCTATCTATCTAGAATAAATAAGGAGAAATAGTTATCTCCATTTGAAACGCAACAAAACGCGATTCTTTTGAACTTTGCAAACTTCGAAAGAAAATTTTTTTCTTTTCGAGATTCTTTCCGCATAATAAGCTTTTCTAAGGCTATCAAAGTGGAAAAATGAAAGAGAACCAGTTATCTCAAATAAGAACGGAAAAAAAGTGATTCTAACGAAGTTTCCAACCATCGAAATAAATGTTTTCTTTTCGCGAATCTTTCTTCATTTTATGGTTTTCTAAGGCTATCTAACTAGAATAATAAAGGAGAAATAGTTATTTCCATATGAAACGCAACAAAACGGGATAACTTTGAAGTTTCCAAACTTCGAAAAAATTTTTTTTTCTTTTCGAGATTCTTTCCGCATAATATGCTTTTCTAAGGCAATCAAAGTAGAAAAATGAAAGAGAACCAGTTATCTGAAAAAAGAACGGAAAAAAGTGATTCTAATGAAGTTTCCAACCATGGAAATAAGTGTTTTCTTTTCGCGAATCTTTCTTCATTTTATGGTTTTCTAAGTCTATCTAACTAGAATAATGAAGGAGAAATAGTTATCTCCATTGGAAACGCAACAAAACGCGATTTTTTTGAAGTTTCCAAACTTCGAAAAGAAATTTTTTTCTTTTCGAGATTCTTTCCGCATAATATGCTTTTCTAAGGCTATCAAAATAGAAAAATGAAAGAGAACCAGTGATCTCAAAAAAGAACGGAAAAAAAGTGATTCTAATGAAGTTTCCAACCATCGAAATAAGTGTTTTCTTTTCGCGAATCTTTCTTCGTTTTATGGTTGTCTAAGGCTATCTATCTAGAATAACGAAGGAGAAATAGTTATCTCCATTTGAAACGCAACAAAACGCGATTCTTTTGAAGTTTCCAAACTTCGAAAAAAAAAATTTTTTTTTCGAGATTCTTTCCGCATAATAAGGTTTTCTAAGGCTATCAATGTGGAAAAATGAAAGAGAACTAGTTATCTCAAATAAGAACGGAAAAAAAGTGATTCTAATGAAGTTTCCAACCATCGAAATAAGTGTTTTCTTTTCGCGAATCTTTCTTCATTTTATGGTTGTCTAAGGCTATCTATCTAGAATAAATAAGGAGAAATAGTTATCTCCATTTGAAACGCAACAAAACGCGATTCTTTTGAAATTTGCAAACTTCGAAAGAAAATTTTTCTCTTTTCGAGATTCTTTCCGCATAATAAGCATTTCTAAGGCTATCAAAGTGAAAAAATGAAAGAGAACCAGTTATCTCAAATAAGAACGGAAAAAATGTGATTCTAACGAAGTTTCCAACCATCGAAATAAGTGTTCTCTTTTCGCGAATCTTTCTTCATTTTATGGTTGTCTAAGGCTACCTAACTAGAATAATGAAGGAGAAATATTTATCTCCATATGAAACGCAACAAAACGCGATTATTTTGAAGTTTCCAAACTTCGAAAAAAAATTTTTTTTTTCGAGATTCTTTCCGCATAATATGCATTTCTAAGGCTATCAAAGTGGAAAAATGAAAGAGAACCAGTTATCTCAAATAAGAACGGAAAAAAAGTGATTCTAATTAAGTTTCCATCCATCGAAATAAATGTTTTCTTTTGGCGAATCTTTCTTCATTTTATGGTTTTCTAAGGCTATCTAACTAGAAAAATGAAGGAGAAATAGTTATCTCCATTGGAAACGCAACAAAACGTGATTCATTTGAAGTTTCCAAACTTCGAAAGAAAAATTTTTTCTTTTCGAGATTCTTTCCGCATAATATGCTTTTCTAAGGCTATCAAAGTAGAAAAATGAAAGAGAACCAGTTATCTCAAAAAAGAACGGTAAAAAAGTGATTCTAATGAAGTTTCCAACCATCGAAATAAGTGTTTTCTTTTCGCGAATGTTTCTTCATTTTATGGTTTTCCAAGGCTATCTAACTAGAATAATGAAGGAGAAATAGTTATCTCCATTGGAAACGCAACGAAACGAAATTCTTTTGAAGTTTCCAAACTTCGAAAAAAATTTTTTTTCTTTTCGAGATTCTTTCCGCATAAGAAGCTTTTCTAAGGCTATCAAAGTGGAAAAATGAAAGAGAACTAGTCATCTCAAATAAGAACGGAAAAAAAGTGATTTTAATGAAGTTTCCAACCATCCAAATAAATGTTTCCTTTTCGCGAATCTTTCTTCATTTTATGGTTGTCTAAGGCTATCTATCTAGAATAATGAAAGAGAAATAGTTATCTCCATTTGAAACGCAACAAAACGCGATTCTTTTGAAGTTTCCAAACTTCGAAATAAAATTTTTTTCTTATCGAGATTCTTTCCGCATAATATGCTTTTCTAAGGCTATCAAAGAGGATAAATGAAAGAGAACCAGTTATCTCAAAAAAGAACGGAAAAAAAGTGATTCTAAAGAAGTTTCCAACCATCGAAATAAGTGTTTTCTTTTCGCGAATCTTTCTTCATTTTATGGTTGTCTAAGGCTACCTAACTAGAATAATGAAGGAGAAATAGTTATCTCCATATGAAACGCAACAAAACGCGATTATTTTGAAGTTTGCAAACTTCGAAAAAATTTTTTTTCTTTTCGAGATTCTTTCCGCATAATAAGCTTTTCTAAGGCTATCAAAGTGGAAAAATGAAAGAGAACCAGTTATCTCAAATAAGAACGGAAAAAAAGTGATTCTAACGAAGTTTCCAACCATCGAAATAAATGTTTTCTTTTCGCGAATCTTTCTTCATTTTATGGTTTTCTAAGGCTATCTAACTAGAATAATAAAGGAGAAATAGTTATTTCCATATGAAACGCAACAAAACGGGATAACTTTGAAGTTTCCAAACTTCGAAAAAATTTTTTTTTCTTTTCGAGATTCTTTCCGCATAATATGCTTTTCTAAGGCAATCAAAGTAGAAAAATGAAAGAGAACCAGTTATCTGAAAAAAGAACGGAAAAAAGTGATTCTAATGAAGTTTCCAACCATGGAAATAAGTGTTTTCTTTTCGCGAATCTTTCTTCATTTTATGGTTTTCTAAGTCTATCTAACTAGAATAATGAATGAGAAATAGTTATCTCCATTGGAAACGCAACAAAACGCGATTTTTTTGAAGTTTCCAAACTTCGAAAAGAAATTTTTTTCTTTTCGAGATTCTTTCCGCATAATATGCTTTTCTAAGGCTATCGAAATAGAAAAATGAAAGAGAACCAGTGATCTCAAAAAAGAACGGAAAAAAAGTGATTCTAATGATGTTTCCAACCATCGAAATAAGTGTTTTCTTTTCGCGAATCTTTCTTCATTTTATGGTTGTCTAAGGCTATCTATCTAGAATAACGAAGGAGAAATAGTTATCTCCATTTGAAACGCAACAAAACGCGATTCTTTTGAAGTTTCCAAACTTCGAAAAAAAAAATTTTTTTTTCGAGATTCTTTCCGCATAATAAGGTTTTCTAAGGCTATCAATGTGGAAAAATGAAAGAGAACTAGTTATCTCAAATAAGAACGGAAAAAAAGTGATTCTAATGAAGTTTCCAACCATCGAAATAAGTGTTTTCTTTTCGCGAATCTTTCTTCATTTTATGGTTGTCTAAGGCTATCTATCTAGAATAAATAAGGAGAAATAGTTATCTCCATTTGAAACGCAACAAAACGCGATTCTTTTGAACTTTGCAAACTTCGAAAGAAAATTTTTTTCTTTTCGAGATTCTTTCCGCATAATAAGCTTTTCTAAGGCTATCAAAGTGGAAAAATGAAAGAGAACCAGTTATCTCAAATAAGAACGGAAAAAAAGTGATTCTAACAAAGTTTCCAACCATCGAAATAAATGTTTTCTTTTCGCGAATCTTTCTTCATTTTATGGTTTTCTAAGGCTATCTAACTAGAATAATAAAGGAGAAATAGTTATTTCCATATGAAACGCAACAAAACGGGATAACTTTGAAGTTTCCAAACTTCGAAAAAATTTTTTTTTCTTTTCGAGATTCTTTCCGCATAATATGCTTTTCTAAGGCAATCAAAGTAGAAAAATGAAAGAGAACCAGTTATCTGAAAAAAGAACGGAAAAAAGTGATTCTAATGAAGTTTCCAACCATGGAAATAAGTGTTTTCTTTTCGCGAATCTTTCTTCATTTTATGGTTTTCTAAGTCTATCTAACTAGAATAATGAAGGAGAAATAGTTATCTCCATTGGAAACGCAACAAAACGCGATTATTTTGAAGTTTCCAAACTTCGAAAAAAAAATTTTTTTTTCGAGATTCTTTCCGCATAAGAAGCTTTTCTAAGGCTATCAAAGTGGAAAACTGAAAGAGAACCAGTTATCTCAAATAAGAACGAAAAAAGTGATTCTAACGAAGTTTCCAACCATCGAAATAAAGGTTTTCCTTTCGCGTATATTTCTTCATTTTATGGTTTTCTAAGGCTATCTAACTAGAAAAATGAAGGAGAAATAGTTATCTCCATTGGAAACGCAACAAAACGTGATTCATTTGAAGTTTCCAAACTTCGAAAGAAAAATTTTTTCTTTTCGAGATTCTTTCCGCATAATATGCTTTTCTAAGGCTATCAAAGAGGATAAATGAAAGAGAACCAGTTATCTCAAAAAAGAACGGAAAAAAAGTGATTCTAAAGAAGTTTCCAACCATCGAAATAAGTGTTTTCTTTTCGCGAATCTTTCTTCATTTTATGGTTGTCTAAGGCTATCTATCTAGAATAAATAAGGAGAAATAGTTATCTCCATTTGAAACGCAACAAAACGGGATAACTTTGAAGTTACCAAACTTCGAAAAAATTTTTTTTTCTTTTCGAGATTCTTTCCGCATAATATGCTTTTCTAAGGCAATCAAAGTAGAAAAATGAAAGAGAACCAGTTATCTGAAAAAAGAACGGAAAAAAGTGATTCTAATGAAGTTTCCAACCATGGAAATAAGTGTTTTCTTTTCGCGAATCTTTCTTCATTTTATGGTTTTCTTAGTCTATCTAACTAGAATAATGAAGGAGAAATAGTTATCTCCATTGGAAACGCAACAAAACGCGATTTTTTTGAAGTTTCCAAACTTCGAAAAGAAATTTTTTTCTTTTCGAGATTCTTTCCGCATAATATGCTTTTCTAAGGCTATCAAAATAGAAAAATGAAAGAGAACCAGTTATCTCAAAAAAGAACGGAAAAAAAGTAATTCTAATGAAGTTTCCAACCATCGAAATAAATGTTTTCTTTTCGCGAATCTTTCTTCATTTTATGGTTGTCTAAGGCTATCTATCTAGAATAATGAAAGAGAAATAGTTATCTCCATTTGAAACGCAACAAAACGCGATTCTTTTGAAGTTTGCAAACTTCGAAAGAAAATTATTTTCTTTTCGAGATTCTTTCCGCATAATAAGCTTTTTTAAGGCTATCAAAGTGGAAAAATGAAAGAGAACCAGTTATCTCAAATAAGAACGGAAAAAAAGTGATTCTAACGAAGTTTCCAACCATCGAAATAAATGTTTTCTTTTCGCGAATCTTTCTTCATTTTATGGTTTTCTAAGGCTATCTAACTAGAATAATAAAGGAGAAATAGTTATTTCCATATGAAACGCAACAAAACGGGATAAAATTGAAGTTTCCAAACTTCGAAAAATTTTTTTTTTCTTTTCGAGATTCTTTCCGCATAATATCCTTTTCTAAGGCTACTAAAGTAGAAAAATGAAAGAGAACCAGTTATCTCAAAAAAGAACGGAAAAAAAGTGATTCTAATGAAGTTTCCAAACTTCGAAAAGAAATTTTTTTCTTTTCGAGATTCTTTGCCAAGAATATGCTTTTCTAAGGCTATCAAAGTAGCAAAATGAAAGAGAACTAGTTATCTCAAATAAGAACGTAAAAAAAGGGATTTTAATGAAGTTTCCATCCATGGAAATAAATGTTTCCTTTTCGCGAATCATTCTTCATTTTATGGTTTTCTAAGGCTATCTAACTAGAAAAATGAAGGAGAAATAGTTATCTCCAATGGAAACGCAACAAAACGCGATTCTTTTGAAGTTTCCAAACTTCGAAAAAAAAAATTTTTTCTTTTCGAGATTCTTTCCGCATAATATGCTTTTCTAAGGCTATCAAAATAGAAAAATGAAAGAGAACCAGTGATCTCAAAAAAGAACGGAAAAAAAGTGATTCTAATGAAGTTTCCAACCATCGAAATAAGTGTTTTCTTTTCGCGAATCTTTCTTCATTTTATAGTTGTCTAAGGCTATCTATCTAGAATAATGAAGGAGAAATAGTTATCTCCATTTGAAACGCAACAAAACGGGATATATTTGAAGTTTCCAAACTACGAAAGAAAAATTTTTTCTTTTCGAGATTCTTTCCGCATAATATGCTTTTCTAAGGCTATCAAAGTAGCAAAATGAAAGAGAACCAGTTATCTCAAAAAAGAACGGAAAAAAAGTGATTCTAATGAAGTTTCCAACCATCGAAATAAGTGTTTTTTTTCGCGAATGTTTCTTCATGTTATGGTTTTCCAAGGCTATCTAACTAGAATAATGAAGGAGAAATAGTTATCTCCATTGGAAACGCAACAAAACGAGATTCTTTTGAAGTTTCCAAACTTCGAAAAATTTTTTTTTTCTTTTCGAAATTCTTTCCGCATAAGAAGCTTTTCTAAGGCTATCAAAGTGGAAAACTGAAAGAGAACCAGTTATCTCAAATAAGAACGAAAAAAGTGATTCTAACGAAGTTTCCAACCATCGAAATAAAGGTTTTCTTTTCGCGTATATTTCTTCATTTTATGGTTTTCTAAGGCTATCTAACTTAAATATTGAAGGAGAAATAGTTATTTCCATATGAAACGCAACAAAACGGGATATATTTGAAGATTCCAAACTTCGAAAAAAAAATTTTTTTTTCGAGATTCTTTGCGCAGAATATGCTTTTCTAAGGCTATCAAAGTAGAAAAATGAAAGAGAACTAGTTACCTCGAAAAACAACGGAAAAAAAGTGATTCTAATGAAGTTTACAACCATCGAAATAAGTGTTTTCTTTTCGCGAATCTTTCTTCATTTTATGGTTGTCTAAGGCTATCTATCTAAAATAATGAAGGAGAAATAGTTATTTCCATATGAAACGCAACAAAAGGGGATATATTTGAAGTTTCCAAACTTCGAAAAAAAATTTTTTTCTTTTCGAGATTCATTCCGCATAATAAGCTTTTCTAAGGCTATCAAAGTGGAAAAATGAAAGAGAACCAGTTATCTCATATAAGAACGGAAAAAAAGTGATTCTAACGAAGTTTCCAACCATCGAAATAAGTGTTTTCATTTCGCGAATCTTTCTTCATTTTATGGTTGTCTAAGGCTACCTAACTAGAATAATGAAGGAGAAATAGTTATCTCCATATGAAACGCAACAAAACGCGATTATTTTGAAGTTTCCAAACTTCGAAAAAAAATTTTTTTTTTCGAGATTCTTTCCGCATAATATGCATTTCTAAGGCTATCTAAGTGGAAAAATGAAAGAGAACCAGTTATCTCAAATAAGAACGGAAAAAAAGTGATTCTAATGAAGTTTCCAACCATCGAAATAAATGTTTTCTTTTGGCGAATCTTTCTTCATTTTATGGTTTTCTAAGGCTATCTAACTAGAAAAATGAAGGAGAAATAGTTATCTCCATTGGAAACGCAACAAAACGTGATTCTTTTGAAGTTTCCAAACTTCGAAAGAAAAATTTTTTCTTTTCGAGATTCTTTCCGCATAATATGCTTTTCTAAGGCTATCAAAGTGGAAAAATGAAAGAGTACCAGTTATCTCAAAAAAGAACGGAAAAAAAGTGATTCTAATGAAGTTTCCAACCATCGAAATAAGTGTTTTTTTCGCGAATGTTTCTTCATGTTATGGTTTTCCAAGGCTATCTAACTAGAATAATGAAGGAGAAATAGTTATCTCCATTGGAAACGTAACAAAACGAGATTCTTTTGAAGTTTCCAAACTTCGAAAAAATTTTTTTTTGTTTTCGAGATTCTTTCCGCATAATATGCTTTTCTAAGGCTATCAAAGTAGAAAAATGAAAGAGAACCAGTTATCTCAAAAAAGAACGAAAAATAAGTGATTCTAATGAAGTTTCCAACCATCGAAATAAATGTTTTCTTTTCGCGAATCTTTCTTCATTTTATGGTTGTCTAAGGCTATCTATCTAGAATAATGAAGGAGAAATAGTTATCTCCATTTGAAACGCAACCAAACGCGATTCCTTTGAACTTTGCCAACTTCGAAAGAAATTTTTTTTCTTTTCGATTTTCTTTCCGCATAATAAGCTTTTCTAAGGCTATCAAAGTGAAAAAATGAAAGAGAACCAGTTATCTCAAATAAGAACGGAAAAAATTTGATTCTAATAATGTTTCCAACCATCGAAATAAATGTTTTCTTTTCGCGAATCTTTCTTCATTTTATGGTTTTCTAAGTCTATCTAACTAGAATAATGAAGGAGAAATAGTTATCTCCACTGGAAACGCAACAAAACGCGATTCTTTTGAAGTTTCCAAACTTCGAAAAAAACAATTTTTTTTCGTGATTCTTTCCGCATAATAAGGTTTTCTAAGGCTATCAAAGTGAAAAAATGAAAGAGAACCAGTTATCTCACATAAGAACGGAAAAAAAGTGATTATAATGAAGTTTACAACCATCGAAATAAATGTTTTCTTTTCGCGAATCTTTCTTCATTTTATTTTTTTCTAAGGCTATATAACTAGAATAATGAAGGAGAAATAGTTATTTCCATATGAAACGCAACAAAACGGGATATCTTTGAAGTTTCGAAACTTCGAAAATTTTTTTTTTTTTTCGAGATTCTTTCCGCATAATATGCTTTTCTAAGGCTATCAAAGTAGAAAAATGAAAGAGAACCAGTTATCTCAAATAAGAACGGAAAAAAAGTGATTTTAATGAAGTTCACAACCATCGAAATAAATGTTATCTTTTCGCGAATCTTTCTTCATTTTATGGTTTTCCAAAGCTATCTAACTAGAATAATGAAGGAGAAATAGTTATTTCCATATGAAACGCAACAAAACGGGATATCTTTGAAGTTTCCAAACTTCGAAAAAAAATTTTTTTCTTTTCGAGATTCTTTCCGCATAATAAGCTATTCTAAGGCTATCAAAGTGGAAAAATGAAAGAGAACCAGTTATCTCAGATAAGAACGGAAAAAAAGTGATTCTAACGAAGTTTCCAACCATCGAAATAAGTGTTTTCTTTTCGCGAATCTTTCTTCATTTTATGGTTGTCTAAGGCTATCTATCTAGAATAACGAAGGAGAAATAGTTATATCCATTTGAAACGCAACAAAACGCGATTCTTTTGAAGTTTCCAAACTTCGAAAAAAAAAAATTTTTTTTTCGAGATTCTTTCCGCATAATAAGGTTTTCTAAGGCTATCAATGTGGAAAAATGAAAGAGAACTAGTTATCTCAAATAAGAACGGAAAAAAAGTGATTCTAATGAAGTTTCCAACCATCGAAATAAGTGTTTTCTTTTCGCGAATCTTTCTTCATTTTATGGTTGTCTAAGGCTATCTATCTAGAATAAATAAGGAGAAATAGTTATCTCCATTTGAAACGCAACAAAACGCGATTCTTTTGAACTTTGTAAACTTCGAAAGAAAATTTTTTTCTTTTCGAGATTCTTTCCGCATAATAAGCATTTCTAAGGCTATCAAAGTGAAAAAATGAAAGAGAACCAGTTATCTCAAATAAGAACGGAAAAAATGTGATTCTAACGAAGTTTCCAACCATCGAAATAAGTGTTTTCTTTTCGCGAATCTTTCTTCATTTTATGGTTGTCTAAGGCTACCTAACTAGAATAATGAAGGAGAAATATTTATCTCCATATGAAACGCAACGAAACGAAATTCTTTTGAAGTTTCCAAACTTCGAAAAAAATTTTTTTTCTTTTCGAGATTCTTTCCGCATAAGAAGCTTTTCTAAGGCAATCAAAGTGGAAAAATGAAAGAGAACTAGTTATCTCAAATAAGAACGGAAAAAAAGTGATTTTAATGAAGTTTCCAACCATCCAAATAAATGTTTCCTTTTCGCGAATCTTTCTTCATTTTATGGTTTTCAAAGGCTATCTAACTAGAAAAATGAAGGAGAAATAGTTATCTCCATTGGAAACGCAACAAAACGCGATTCTTTTGAAGTTTCCAACTTCGAAAATTTTTTTTTTTCTTTTCGAGATTCTTTCCGCATAATATGCTTTTCTAAGGCTATCAAAGTAGAAAAATGAAAGAGAACCAGTTATCTCAAAAAAGAACGGAAAAAAAGTAATTCTAATGAAGTTTCCAACCATCGAAATAAATGTTTTCTTTTCGCGAATCTTTCTTCATTTTATGGTTGTCTAAGGCTATCTATCTAGAATAATGAAAGAGAAATAGTTATCTCCATTTGAAACGCAACAAAACGCGATTTTTTTGAAGTTTGCAAACTTCGAAAGAAAATTATTTTCTTTTCGAGATTCTTTCCGCATAATAAGCTTTTTTAAGGCTATCAAAGTGGAAAAATGAAAGAGAACCAGTTATCTCAAATAAGAACGGAAAAAAAGTGATTCTAACGAAGTTTCCAACCATCGAAATAAATGTTTTCTTTTCGCGAATCTTTCTTCATTTTATGGTTTTCTAAGGCTATCTAACTAGAATAATAAAGGAGAAATAGTTATTTCCATATGAAACGCAACAAAACGGGATAAAATTGAAGTTTCCAAACTTCGAAAAATTTTTTTTTTCTTTTCGAGATTCTTTCCGCATAATATCCTTTTCTAAGGCTACTAAAGTAGAAAAATGAAAGAGAACCAGTTATCTGAAAAAAGAACGGAAAAAAGTGATTCTAATGAAGTTTCCATCCATCGAAATAAGTGTTTTCTTTTCGCGAATCTTTCTTCATTTTATGGTTTTCTAAGTCTATCTAACTAGAATAATGAAGGAGAAATAGTTATCTCCATTGGAAACGCAACAAAACGCGATTTTTTTGAAGTTTCCAAACTTCGAAAAGAAATTTTTTTCTTTTCGAGATTCTTTGCCAAGGATATGCTTTTCTAAGGCTATCAAAGTAGCAAAATGAAAGAGAACTAGTTATCTCAAAAAAGAACGGAAAAAAAGTGATTCTAATGAAGTTTCCAACCATCGAAATAAGTGTTTTTTTTCGCGAATGTTTCTTCATGTTATGGTTTTCCAAGGCTATCTAACTAGAATAATGAAGGAGAAATAGTTATCTCCATTGGAAACGCAACAAAACGAGATTCTTTTGAAGTTTCCAAACTTCGAAAAAAATTTTTTTTCTTTTCGAGATTCTTTCCGCATAAGAAGCTTTTCTAAGGCTATCAAAGTGGAAAACTGAAAGAGAACCAGTTATCTCAAATAAGAACGAAAAAAGTGATTCTAACGTAGTTTCCAACCATCGAAATAAAGGTTTTCTTTTCGCGTATATTTTTTCATTTTATGGCTTTCTAAGGCTATCTAACTAGAATAATGAAGGAGAAATAGTTATTTCCATATGAAACGCAACAAAACGGGATATCTGTGAAGTTTCCAAACTTCGAAAAAAAATTTTTTTCTTTTCGAGATTCTTTCCGCATAATAAGCTATTCTAAGGCTATCAAAGTGGAAAAATGAAAGAGAACCAGTTATCTCAAATAAGAACGGAAAAAAAGTGATTCTAACGAAGTTTCCAACCGTCGAAATAAATGTTTTCTTTTCGCGAATCTTTCTTCATTTTATGGTTTTCTAAGTCTGTCTAACTAGAATAATAAAGGAGAAATAGTTATCTCCATTTGAAACGCAACAAAACGCGATTCTTTTGAAGTTTGCAAACTTCGAAAGAAAATTTTTTTCTTTTCGAGATTCTTTCCGCATAATAAGCTTTTCTAAGGCTATCAAAGTGGAAAATGAAAGAGAACCAGTTATCTCAAATATGAACGGAAAAAAAGTGATTCTAACGAAGTTTCCAACCATCGAAATAAATGTTTTCTTTTCGCGAATCTTTCTTCATTTTATGGTTGTCTAAGGCTATCTATCTAGAATAATGAAGGAGAAATAGTTATCTCCATTTGAAACGCAACAAAACGCGATTATTTTGAAGTTTCCAAACTTCGAAATAAAATTTTTTTCTTTTCGAGATTCTTTCCGCATAATATGCTTTTCTAAGGCTATCAAAGTAGAAAAATGAAAGAGTACCAGTTATCTCAAAAAAGAACGGAAAAAAAGTGATTCTAATGAAGTTTCCAACCATCGAAATAAGTATTTTTTTCGCGAATGTTTCTTCATGTTATGGTTTTCCAAGGCTATCTAACTAGAATAATGAAGGAGAAATAGTTATCTCCATTGGAAACGCAACAAAACGAGATTCTTTTGAAGTTTCCAAACTTCGAAAAAATTTTTTTTTGTTTTCGAGATTCTTTCCGCATAATATGCTTTTCTAAGGCTATCAAAGTAGAAAAATGAAAGAGAACCAGTTATCTCAAAAAAGAACGGAAAATAAGTGATTCTAATGAAGTTTCCAACCATCGAAATAAATGTTTTCTTTTCGCGAATCTTTCTTCATTTTATGGTTGTCTAAGGCTATCTATCTAGAATAATGAACGAGAAATAGTTATCTCCATTTGAAACGCAACAAAACGCGATTCCTTTGAACTTTGCAAACTTCGAAGGAAAATTTTTTTCTTTTCGAGATTCTTTCCGCATAATAAGCTTTTCTAAGGCTATCAAAGTGAAAAAATGAAAGAGAACCAGTTATCTCAAATAAGAACGGAAAAAATGTGATTCTAACGAAGTTTCCAACCATCGAAATAAATGTTTTCTTTTCGCGAATCTTTCTTCATTTTATGGTTTTCTAAGTCTATCTAACTAGAATAATAAAGGAGACATAGTTATCTCCATTTGAAACGCAACAAAACGCGATTATTTTGAAGTTTCCAAACTTCGAAATAAAATTTTTTTCTTATCGAGATTCTTTCCGCATAATATGCTTTTCTAAGGCTATCAAAGAGGATAAATGAAAGAGAACCAGTTATCTCAAAAAAGAACGGAAAAAAAGTGATTCTAAAGAAGTTTCCAACCATCGAAATAAGTGTTTTCTTTTCGCGAATCTTTCTTCATTTTATGGTTGTCTAAGGCTATCTATCTAGAATAAATAAGGAGAAATAGTTATCTCCATTTGAAACGCAACAAAACGGGATAACTTTGAAGTTACCAAACTTCGAAAAAATTTTTTTTTCTTTTCGAGATTCTTTCCGCATAATATGCTTTTCTAAGGCAATCAAAGTAGAAAAATGAAAGAGAACCAGTTATCTGAAAAAAGAACGGAAAAAAGTGATTCTAATGAAGTTTCCAACCATGGAAATAAGTGTTTTCTTTTCGCGAATCTTTCTTCATTTTATGGTTTTCTTAGTCTATCTAACTAGAATAATGAAGGAGAAATAGTTATCTCCATTGGAAACGCAACAAAACGCGATTTTTTTGAAGTTTCCAAACTTCGAAAAGAAATTTTTTTCTTTTCGAGATTCTTTCCGCATAATATGCTTTTCTAAGGCTATCAAAATAGAAAAATGAAAGAGAACCAGTGATCTCAAAAAAGAACGGAAAAAAAGTGATTCTAATGAAGTTTCCAACCATCGAAATAAGTGTTTTCTTTTCGCGAATCTTTCTTCATTTTATGGTTGTCTAAGGCTATCTATCTAGAATAACGAAGGAGAAATAGTTATCTCCATTTGAAACGCAACAAAACGCGATTCTTTTGAAGTTTCCAAACTTCGAAAAAAAAAATTTTTTTTTCGAGATTCTTTCCGCATAATAAGGTTTTCTAAGGCTATCAATGTGGAAAAATGAAAGAGAACTAGTTATCTCAAATAAGAACGGAAAAAAAGTGATTCTAATGAAGTTTCCAACCATCGAAATAAGTGTTTTCTTTTCGCGAATCTTTCTTCATTTTATGGTTGTCTAAGGCTATCTATCTAGAATAAATAAGGAGAAATAGTTATCTCCATTTGAAACGCAACAAAACGCGATTCTTTTGAAATTTGCAAACTTCGAAAGAAAATTTTTCTCTTTTCGAGATTCTTTCCGCATAATAAGCATTTCTAAGGCTATCAAAGTGAAAAAATGAAAGAGAACCAGTTATCTCAAATAAGAACGGAAAAAATGTGATTCTAACTAAGTTTCCAACCATCGAAATAAGTGTTCTCTTTTCGCGAATCTTTCTTCATTTTATGGTTGTCTAAGGCTACCTAACTAGAATAATGAAGGAGAAATATTTATCTCCATATGAAACGCAACAAAACGCGATTATTTTGAAGTTTCCAAACTTCGAAAAAAAAATTTTTTTTTCGAGATTCTTTCCGCATAATATGCATTTCTAAGGCTATCAAAGTGGAAAAATGAAAGAGAACCAGTTATCTCAAATAAGAACGGAAAAAAAGTGATTCTAATTAAGTTTCCATCCATCGAAATAAATGTTTTCTTTTGGCGAATCTTTCTTCATTTTATGGTTTTCTAAGGCTATCTAACTAGAAAAATGAAGGAGAAATAGTTATCTCCATTGGAAACGCAACAAAACGTGATTCATTTGAAGTTTCCAAACTTCGAAAGAAAAATTTTTTCTTTTCGAGATTCTTTCCGCATAATATGCTTTTCTAAGGCTATCAAAGTAGAAAAATGAAAGAGAACCAGTTATCTCAAAAAAGAACGGTAAAAAAGTGATTCTAATGAAGTTTCCAACCATCGAAATAAGTGTTTTCTTTTCGCGAATGTTTCTTCATTTTATGGTTTTCCAAGGCTATCTAACTAGAATAATGAAGGAGAAATAGTTATCTCCATTGGAAACGCAACGAAACGAAATTCTTTTGAAGTTTCCAAACTTCGAAAAAAATTTTTTTTCTTTTCGAGATTCTTTCCGCATAAGAAGCTTTTCTAAGGCTATCAAAGTGGAAAAATGAAAGAGAACTAGTTATCTCAAATAAGAACGGAAAAAAAGTGATTTTAATGAAGTTTCCAACCATCCAAATAAATGTTTCCTTTTCGCGAATCTTTCTTCATTTTATGGTTTTCAAAGGCTATCTAACTAGAAAAATGAAGGAGAAATAGTTATCTCCATTGGAAACGCAACAAAACGCGATTCTTTTGAAGTTTCCAACTTCGAAAATTTTTTTTTTTCTTTTCGAGATTCTTTCCGCATAATATGCTTTTCTAAGGCTATCAAAGTAGAAAAATGAAAGAGAACCAGTTATCTCAAAAAAGAACGGAAAAAAAGTGATTCTAATGAAGTTTCCAAACTTCGAAAAGAAATTTTTTTCTTTTCGAGATTCTTTGCCAAGAATATGCTTTTCTAAGGCTATCAAAGTAGCAAAATGAAAGAGAACTAGTTATCTCAAATAAGAACGTAAAAAAAGGGATTTTAATGAAGTTTCCATCCATGGAAATAAATGTTTCCTTTTCGCGAATCATTCTTCATTTTATGGTTTTCTAAGGCTATCTAACTAGAAAAATGAAGGAGAAATAGTTATCTCCAATGGAAACGCAACAAAACGCGATTCTTTTGAAGTTTCCAAACTTCGAAAAAAAAAATTTTTTCTTTTCGAGATTCTTTCCGCATAATATGCTTTTCTAAGGCTATCAAAATAGAAAAATGAAAGAGAACCAGTGATCTCAAAAAAGAACGGAAAAAAAGTGATTCTAATGAAGTTTCCAACCATCGAAATAAGTGTTTTCTTTTCGCGAATCTTTCTTCATTTTATAGTGGTCTAAGGCTATCTATCTAGAATAATGAAGGAGAAATAGTTATCTCCATTTGAAACGCAACAAAACGGGATATATTTGAAGTTTCCAAACTACGAAAGAAAAATTTTTTCTTTTCGAGATTCTTTCCGCATAATATGCTTTTCTAAGGCTATCAAAGTAGAAAAATGAAAGAGAACCAGTTATCTCAAAAAAGAACGGAAAAAAAGTGATTCTAATGAAGTTTCCAACCATCGAAATAAGTGTTTTTTTTCGCGAATGTTTCTTCATGTTATGGTTTTCCAAGGCTATCTAACTAGAATAATGAAGGAGAAATAGTTATCTCCATTGGAAACGCAACAAAACGAGATTCTTTTGAAGTTTCCAAACTTCGAAAAATTTTTTTTTTCTTTTCGAAATTCTTTCCGCATAAGAAGCTTTTCTAAGGCTATCAAAGTGGAAAACTGAAAGAGAACCAGTTATCTCAAATAAGAACGAAAAAAGTGATTCTAACGAAGTTTCCAACCATCGAAATAAAGGTTTTCTTTTCGCGTATATTTCTTCATTTTATGGTTTTCTAAGGCTATCTAACTAGAAAAATGAAGGAGAAATAGTTATCTCCATTGGAAACGCAACAAAACGTGATTCATTTGAAGTTTCCAAACTTCGAAAGAAAAATTTTTTCTTTTCGAGATTCTTTCCGCATAATATGCTTTTCTAAGGCTATCAAAGTAGAAAAATGAAAGAGAACCAGTTATCTCAAAAAAGAACGGTAAAAAAGTGATTCTAATGAAGTTTCCAACCATCGAAATAAGTGTTTTCTTTTCGCGAATGTTTCTTCATTTTATGGTTTTCCAAGGCTATCTAACTAGAATAATGAAGGAGAAATAGTTATCTCCATTGGAAACGCAACGAAACGAAATTCTTTTGAAGTTTCCAAACTTCGAAAAAAATTTTTTTTCTTTTCGAGATTCTTTCCGCATAAGAAGCTTTTCTAAGGCTATCAAAGTGGAAAAATGAAAGAGAACTAGTTATCTCAAATAAGAACGGAAAAAAAGTGATTTTAATGAAGTTTCCAACCATCCAAATAAATGTTTCCTTTTCGCGAATCTTTCTTCATTTTATGGTTTTCAAAGGCTATCTAACTAGAAAAATGAAGGAGAAATAGTTATCTCCATTGGAAACGCAACAAAACGCGATTCTTTTGAAGTTTCCAACTTCGAAAATTTTTTTTTTTCTTTTCGAGATTCTTTCCGCATAATATGCTTTTCTAAGGCTATCAAAGTAGAAAAATGAAAGAGAACCAGTTATCTCAAAAAAGAACGGAAAAAAAGTAATTCTAATGAAGTTTCCAACCATCGAAATAAATGTTTTCTTTTCGCGAATCTTTCTTCATTTTATGGTTGTCTAAGGCTATCTATCTAGAATAATGAAAGAGAAATAGTTATCTCCATTTGAAACGCAACAAAACGCGATTCCTTTGAAGTTTGCAAACTTCGAAAGAAAATTATTTTCTTTTCGAGATTCTTTCCGCATAATAAGCTTTTTTAAGGCTATCAAAGTGGAAAAATGAAAGAGAACCAGTTATCTCAAATAAGAACGGAAAAAAAGTGATTCTAACGAAGTTTCCAACCATCGAAATAAATGTTTTCTTTTCGCGAATCTTTCTTCATTTTATGGTTTTCTAAGGCTATCTAACTAGAATAATAAAGGAGAAATAGTTATTTCCATATGAAACGCAACAAAACGGGATAAAATTGAAGTTTCCAAACTTCGAAAAATTTTTTTTTTCTTTTCGAGATTCTTTCCGCATAATATCCTTTTCTAAGGCTACTAAAGTAGAAAAATGAAAGAGAACCAGTTATCTCAAAAAAGAACGGAAAAAAAGTGATTCTAATGAAGTTTCCAAACTTCGAAAAGAAATTTTTTTCTTTTCGAGATTCTTTGCCAAGAATATGCTTTTCTAAGGCTATCAAAGTAGCAAAATGAAAGAGAACTAGTTATCTCAAATAAGAACGTAAAAAAAGGGATTTTAATGAAGTTTCCATCCATGGAAATAAATGTTTCCTTTTCGCGAATCATTCTTCATTTTATGGTTTTCTAAGGCTATCTAACTAGAAAAATGAAGGAGAAATAGTTATCTCCAATGGAAACGCAACAAAACGCGATTCTTTTGAAGTTTCCAAACTTCGAAAAAAAAAATTTTTTCTTTTCGAGATTCTTTCCGCATAATATGCTTTTCTAAGGCTATCAAAATAGAAAAATGAAAGAGAACCAGTGATCTCAAAAAAGAACGGAAAAAAAGTGATTCTAATGAAGTTTCCAACCATCGAAATAAGTGTTTTCTTTTCGCGAATCTTTCTTCATTTTATAGTGGTCTAAGGCTATCTATCTAGAATAATGAAGGAGAAATAGTTATCTCCATTTGAAACGCAACAAAACGGGATATATTTGAAGTTTCCAAACTACGAAAGAAAAATTTTTTCTTTTCGAGATTCTTTCCGCATAATATGCTTTTCTAAGGCTATCAAAGTAGAAAAATGAAAGAGAACCAGTTATCTCAAAAAAGAACGGAAAAAAAGTGATTCTAATGAAGTTTCCAACCATCGAAATAAGTGTTTTTTTTCGCGAATGTTTCTTCATGTTATGGTTTTCCAAGGCTATCTAACTAGAATAATGAAGGAGAAATAGTTATCTCCATTGGAAACGCAACAAAACGAGATTCTTTTGAAGTTTCCAAACTTCGAAAAATTTTTTTTTTCTTTTCGAAATTCTTTCCGCATAAGAAGCTTTTCTAAGGCTATCAAAGTGGAAAACTGAAAGAGAACCAGTTATCTCAAATAAGAACGAAAAAAGTGATTCTAACGAAGTTTCCAACCATCGAAATAAAGGTTTTCTTTTCGCGTATATTTCTTCATTTTATGGTTTTCTAAGGCTATCTAACTAGAAAAATGAAGGAGAAATAGTTATCTCCATTGGAAACGCAACAAAACGTGATTCATTTGAAGTTTCCAAACTTCGAAAGAAAAATTTTTTCTTTTCGAGATTCTTTCCGCATAATATGCTTTTCTAAGGCTATCAAAGTAGAAAAATGAAAGAGAACCAGTTATCTCAAAAAAAAACGGTAAAAAAGTGATTCTAATGAAGTTTCCAACCATCGAAATAAGTGTTTTCTTTTCGCGAATGTTTCTTCATTTTATGGTTTTCCAAGGCTATCTAACTAGAATAATGAAGGAGAAATAGTTATCTCCATTGGAAACGCAACGAAACGAAATTCTTTTGAAGTTTCCAAACTTCGAAAAAAATTTTTTTTCTTTTCGAGATTCTTTCCGCATAAGAAGCTTTTCTAAGGCTATCAAAGTGGAAAAATGAAAGAGAACTAGTTATCTCAAATAAGAACGGAAAAAAAGTGATTTTAATGAAGTTTCCAACCATCCAAATAAATGTTTCCTTTTCGCGAATCTTTCTTCATTTTATGGTTTTCAAAGGCTATCTAACTAGAAAAATGAAGGAGAAATAGTTATCTCCATTGGAAACGCAACAAAACGCGATTCTTTTGAAGTTTCCAACTTCGAAAATTTTTTTTTTTCTTTTCGAGATTCTTTCCGCATAATATGCTTTTCTAAGGCTATCAAAGTAGAAAAATGAAAGAGAACCAGTTATCTCAAAAAAGAACGGAAAAAAAGTAATTCTAATGAAGTTTCCAACCATCGAAATAAATGTTTTCTTTTCGCGAATCTTTCTTCATTTTATGGTTGTCTAAGGCTATCTATCTAGAATAATGAAAGAGAAATAGTTATCTCCATTTGAAACGCAACAAAACGCGATTCCTTTGAAGTTTGCAAACTTCGAAAGAAAATTATTTTCTTTTCGAGATTCTTTCCGCATAATAAGCTTTTTTAAGGCTATCAAAGTGGAAAAATGAAAGAGAACCAGTTATCTCAAATAAGAACGGAAAAAAAGTGATTCTAACGAAGTTTCCAACCATCGAAATAAATGTTTTCTTTTCGCGAATCTTTCTTCATTTTATGGTTTTCTAAGGCTATCTAACTAGAATAATAAAGGAGAAATAGTTATTTCCATATGAAACGCAACAAAACGGGATAAAATTGAAGTTTCCAAACTTCGAAAAATTTTTTTTTTCTTTTCGAGATTCTTTCCGCATAATATCCTTTTCTAAGGCTACTAAAGTAGAAAAATGAAAGAGAACCAGTTATCTCAAAAAAGAACGGAAAAAAAGTGATTCTAATGAAGTTTCCAAACTTCGAAAAGAAATTTTTTTCTTTTCGAGATTCTTTGCCAAGAATATGCTTTTCTAAGGCTATCAAAGTAGCAAAATGAAAGAGAACTAGTTATCTCAAATAAGAACGTAAAAAAAGGGATTTTAATGAAGTTTCCATCCATGGAAATAAATGTTTCCTTTTCGCGAATCATTCTTCATTTTATGGTTTTCTAAGGCTATCTAACTAGAAAAATGAAGGAGAAATAGTTATCTCCAATGGAAACGCAACAAAACGCGATTCTTTTGAAGTTTCCAAACTTCGAAAAAAAAAATTTTTTCTTTTCGAGATTCTTTCCGCATAATATGCTTTTCTAAGGCTATCAAAATAGAAAAATGAAAGAGAACCAGTGATCTCAAAAAAGAACGGAAAAAAAGTGATTCTAATGAAGTTTCCAACCATCGAAATAAGTGTTTTCTTTTCGCGAATCTTTCTTCATTTTATAGTTGTCTAAGGCTATCTATCTAGAATAATGAAGGAGAAATAGTTATCTCCATTTGAAACGCAACAAAACGGGATATATTTGAAGTTTCCAAACTACGAAAGAAAAATTTTTTCTTTTCGAGATTCTTTCCGCATAATATGCTTTTCTAAGGCTATCAAAGTAGAAAAATGAAAGAGAACCAGTTATCTCAAAAAAGAACGGAAAAAAAGTGATTCTAATGAAGTTTCCAACCATCGAAATAAGTGTTTTTTTTCGCGAATGTTTCTTCATGTTATGGTTTTCCAAGGCTATCTAACTAGAATAATGAAGGAGAAATAGTTATCTCCATTGGAAACGCAACAAAACGAGATTCTTTTGAAGTTTCCAAACTTCGAAAAATTTTTTTTTTCTTTTCGAAATTCTTTCCGCATAAGAAGCTTTTCTAAGGCTATCAAAGTGGAAAACTGAAAGAGAACCAGTTATCTCAAATAAGAACGAAAAAATTGATTCTAACGAAGTTTCCAACCATCGAAATAAAGGTTTTCTTTTCGCGTATATTTCTTCATTTTATGGTTTTCTAAGGCTATCTAACTTAAATATTGAAGGAGAAATAGTTATTTCCATATGAAACGCAACAAAACGGGATATATTTGAAGTTTCCAAACTTCGAAAAAAAAATTTTTTTTTCGAGATTCTTTGCGCAGAATATGCTTTTCTAAGGCTATCAAAGTAGAAAAATGAAAGAGAACTAGTTACCTCGAAAAACAACGGAAAAAAAGTGATTCTAATGAAGTTTACAACCATCGAAATAAGTGTTTTCTTTTCGCGAATCTTTCTTCATTTTATGGTTGTCTAAGGCTATCTATCTAACATAATGAAGGAGAAATAGTTATTTCCATATGAAACGCAACAAAAGGGGATATATTTGAAGTTTCCAAACTTCGAAAAAAAATTTTTTTCTTTTCGAGATTCTTTCCGCATAATAAGCTTTTCTAAGGCTATCAAAGTGGAAAAATGAAAGAGAACCAGTTATCTCATATAAGAACGGAAAAAAAGTGATTCTAACGAAGTTTCCAACCATCGAAATAAGTGTTTTCTTTTCGCGAATCTTTCTTCATTTTATGGTTGTCTAAGGCTATCTATCTAGAATAAATAAGGAGAAATAGTTATCTCCATTTGAAACGCAACAAAACGCGATTCTTTTGAAATTTGCAAACTTCGAAAGAAAATTTTTCTCTTTTCGAGATTCTTTCCGCATAATAAGCATTTCTAAGGCTATCAAAGTGAAAAAATGAAAGAGAACCAGTTATCTCAAATAAGAACGGAAAAAATGTGATTCTAACGAAGTTTCCAACCATCGAAATAAGTGTTCTCTTTTCGCGAATCTTTCTTCATTTTATGGTTGTCTAAGGCTACCTAACTAGAATAATGAAGGAGAAATATTTATCTCCATATGAAACGCAACAAAACGCGATTATTTTGAAGTTTCCAAACTTCGAAAAAAAAATTTTTTTTTCGAGATTCTTTCCGCATAATATGCATTTCTAAGGCTATCAAAGTGGAAAAATGAAAGAGAACCAGTTATCTCAAATAAGAACGGAAAAAAAGTGATTCTAATTAAGTTTCCATCCATCGAAATAAATGTTTTCTTTTGGCGAATCTTTCTTCATTTTATGGTTTTCTAAGGCTATCTAACTAGAAAAATGAAGGAGAAATAGTTATCTCCATTGGAAACGCAACAAAACGTGATTCATTTGAAGTTTCCAAACTTCGAAAGAAAAATTTTTTCTTTTCGAGATTCTTTCCGCATAATATGCTTTTCTAAGGCTATCAAAGTAGAAAAATGAAAGAGAACCAGTTATCTCAAAAAAGAACGGTAAAAAAGTGATTCTAATGAAGTTTCCAACCATCGAAATAAGTGTTTTCTTTTCGCGAATGTTTCTTCATTTTATGGTTTTCCAAGGCTATCTAACTAGAATAATGAAGGAGAAATAGTTATCTCCATTGGAAACGCAACGAAACGAAATTCTTTTGAAGTTTCCAAACTTCGAAAAAAATTTTTTTTCTTTTCGAGATTCTTTCCGCATAAGAAGCTTTTCTAAGGCTATCAAAGTGGAAAAATGAAAGAGAACTAGTTATCTCAAATAAGAACGGAAAAAAAGTGATTTTAATGAAGTTTCCAACCATCCAAATAAATGTTTCCTTTTCGCGAATCTTTCTTCATTTTATGGTTTTCAAAGGCTATCTAACTAGAAAAATGAAGGAGAAATAGTTATCTCCATTGGAAACGCAACAAAACGCGATTCTTTTGAAGTTTCCAACTTCGAAAATTTTTTTTTTTCTTTTCGAGATTCTTTCCGCATAATATGCTTTTCTAAGGCTATCAAAGTAGAAAAATGAAAGAGAACCAGTTATCTCAAAAAAGAACGGAAAAAAAGTAATTCTAATGAAGTTTCCAACCATCGAAATAAATGTTTTCTTTTCGCGAATCTTTCTTCATTTTATGGTTGTCTAAGGCTATCTATCTAGAATAATGAAAGAGAAATAGTTATCTCCATTTGAAACGCAACAAAACGCGATTCTTTTGAAGTTTGCAAACTTCGAAAGAAAATTATTTTCTTTTCGAGATTCTTTCCGCATAATAAGCTTTTTTAAGGCTATCAAAGTGGAAAAATGAAAGAGAACCAGTTATCTCAAATAAGAACGGAAAAAAAGTGATTCTAACGAAGTTTCCAACCATCGAAATAAATGTTTTCTTTTCGCGAATCTTTCTTCATTTTATGGTTTTCTAAGGCTATCTAACTAGAATAATAAAGGAGAAATAGTTATTTCCATATGAAACGCAACAAAACGGGATAAAATTGAAGTTTCCAAACTTCGAAAAATTTTTTTTTTCTTTTCGAGATTCTTTCCGCATAATATCCTTTTCTAAGGCTACTAAAGTAGAAAAATGAAAGAGAACCAGTTATCTCAAAAAAGAACGGAAAAAAAGTGATTCTAATGAAGTTTCCAAACTTCGAAAAGAAATTTTTTTCTTTTCGAGATTCTTTGCCAAGAATATGCTTTTCTAAGGCTATCAAAGTAGCAAAATGAAAGAGAACTAGTTATCTCAAATAAGAACGTAAAAAAAGGGATTTTAATGAAGTTTCCATCCATGGAAATAAATGTTTCCTTTTCGCGAATCATTCTTCATTTTATGGTTTTCTAAGGCTATCTAACTAGAAAAATGAAGGAGAAATAGTTATCTCCAATGGAAACGCAACAAAACGCGATTCTTTTGAAGTTTCCAAACTTCGAAAAAAAAAATTTTTTCTTTTCGAGATTCTTTCCGCATAATATGCTTTTCTAAGGCTATCAAAATAGAAAAATGAAAGAGAACCAGTGATCTCAAAAAAGAACGGAAAAAAAGTGATTCTAATGAAGTTTCCAACCATCGAAATAAGTGTTTTCTTTTCGCGAAAAATTCTTCATTTTATAGTGGTCTAAGGCTATCTATCTAGAATAATGAAGGAGAAATAGTTATCTCCATTTGAAACGCAACAAAACGGGATATATTTGAAGTTTCCAAACTACGAAAGAAAAATTTTTTCTTTTCGAGATTCTTTCCGCATAATATGCTTTTCTAAGGCTATCAAAGTAGAAAAATGAAAGAGAACCAGTTATCTCAAAAAAGAACGGAAAAAAAGTGATTCTAATGAAGTTTCCAACCATCGAAATAAGTGTTTTTTTTCGCGAATGTTTCTTCATGTTATGGTTTTCCAAGGCTATCTAACTAGAATAATGAAGGAGAAATAGTTATCTCCATTGGAAACGCAACAAAACGAGATTCTTTTGAAGTTTCCAAACTTCGAAAAATTTTTTTTTTCTTTTCGAAATTCTTTCCGCATAAGAAGCTTTTCTAAGGCTATCAAAGTGGAAAACTGAAAGAGAACCAGTTATCTCAAATAAGAACGAAAAAAGTGATTCTAACGAAGTTTCCAACCATCGAAATAAAGGTTTTCTTTTCGCGTATATTTCTTCATTTTATGGTTTTCTAAGGCTATCTAACTAGAAAAATGAAGGAGAAATAGTTATCTCCATTGGAAACGCAACAAAACGTGATTCATTTGAAGTTTCCAAACTTCGAAAGAAAAATTTTTTCTTTTCGAGATTCTTTCCGCATAATATGCTTTTCTAAGGCTATCAAAGTAGAAAAATGAAAGAGAACCAGTTATCTCAAAAAAGAACGGTAAAAAAGTGATTCTAATGAAGTTTCCAACCATCGAAATAAGTGTTTTCTTTTCGCGAATGTTTCTTCATTTTATGGTTTTCCAAGGCTATCTAACTAGAATAATGAAGGAGAAATAGTTATCTCCATTGGAAACGCAACGAAACGAAATTCTTTTGAAGTTTCCAAACTTCGAAAAAAATTTTTTTTCTTTTCGAGATTCTTTCCGCATAAGAAGCTTTTCTAAGGCTATCAAAGTGGAAAAATGAAAGAGAACTAGTTATCTCAAATAAGAACGGAAAAAAAGTGATTTTAATGAAGTTTCCAACCATCCAAATAAATGTTTCCTTTTCGCGAATCTTTCTTCATTTTATGGTTTTCAAAGGCTATCTAACTAGAAAAATGAAGGAGAAATAGTTATCTCCATTGGAAACGCAACAAAACGCGATTCTTTTGAAGTTTCCAACTTCGAAAATTTTTTTTTTTCTTTTCGAGATTCTTTCCGCATAATATGCTTTTCTAAGGCTATCAAAGTAGAAAAATGAAAGAGAACCAGTTATCTCAAAAAAGAACGGAAAAAAAGTAATTCTAATGAAGTTTCCAACCATCGAAATAAATGTTTTCTTTTCGCGAATCTTTCTTCATTTTATGGTTGTCTAAGGCTATCTATCTAGAATAATGAAAGAGAAATAGTTATCTCCATTTGAAACGCAACAAAACGCGATTCCTTTGAAGTTTGCAAACTTCGAAAGAAAATTATTTTCTTTTCGAGATTCTTTCCGCATAATAAGCTTTTTTAAGGCTATCAAAGTGGAAAAATGAAAGAGAACCAGTTATCTCAAATAAGAACGGAAAAAAAGTGATTCTAACGAAGTTTCCAACCATCGAAATAAATGTTTTCTTTTCGCGAATCTTTCTTCATTTTATGGTTTTCTAAGGCTATCTAACTAGAATAATAAAGGAGAAATAGTTATTTCCATATGAAACGCAACAAAACGGGATAAAATTGAAGTTTCCAAACTTCGAAAAATTTTTTTTTTCTTTTCGAGATTCTTTCCGCATAATATCCTTTTCTAAGGCTACTAAAGTAGAAAAATGAAAGAGAACCAGTTATCTCAAAAAAGAACGGAAAAAAAGTGATTCTAATGAAGTTTCCAAACTTCGAAAAGAAATTTTTTTCTTTTCGAGATTCTTTGCCAAGAATATGCTTTTCTAAGGCTATCAAAGTAGCAAAATGAAAGAGAACTAGTTATCTCAAATAAGAACGTAAAAAAAGGGATTTTAATGAAGTTTCCATCCATGGAAATAAATGTTTCCTTTTCGCGAATCATTCTTCATTTTATGGTTTTCTAAGGCTATCTAACTAGAAAAATGAAGGAGAAATAGTTATCTCCAATGGAAACGCAACAAAACGCGATTCTTTTGAAGTTTCCAAACTTCGAAAAAAAAAATTTTTTCTTTTCGAGATTCTTTCCGCATAATATGCTTTTCTAAGGCTATCAAAATAGAAAAATGAAAGAGAACCAGTGATCTCAAAAAAGAACGGAAAAAAAGTGATTCTAATGAAGTTTCCAACCATCGAAATAAGTGTTTTCTTTTCGCGAATCTTTCTTCATTTTATAGTTGTCTAAGGCTATCTATCTAGAATAATGAAGGAGAAATAGTTATCTCCATTTGAAACGCAACAAAACGGGATATATTTGAAGTTTCCAAACTACGAAAGAAAAATTTTTTCTTTTCGAGATTCTTTCCGCATAATATGCTTTTCTAAGGCTATCAAAGTAGAAAAATGAAAGAGAACCAGTTATCTCAAAAAAGAACGGAAAAAAAGTGATTCTAATGAAGTTTCCAACCATCGAAATAAGTGTTTTTTTTCGCGAATGTTTCTTCATGTTATGGTTTTCCAAGGCTATCTAACTAGAATAATGAAGGAGAAATAGTTATCTCCATTGGAAACGCAACAAAACGAGATTCTTTTGAAGTTTCCAAACTTCGAAAAATTTTTTTTTTCTTTTCGAAATTCTTTCCGCATAAGAAGCTTTTCTAAGGCTATCAAAGTGGAAAACTGAAAGAGAACCAGTTATCTCAAATAAGAACGAAAAAATTGATTCTAACGAAGTTTCCAACCATCGAAATAAAGGTTTTCTTTTCGCGTATATTTCTTCATTTTATGGTTTTCTAAGGCTATCTAACTTAAATATTGAAGGAGAAATAGTTATTTCCATATGAAACGCAACAAAACGGGATATATTTGAAGTTTCCAAACTTCGAAAAAAAAATTTTTTTTTCGAGATTCTTTGCGCAGAATATGCTTTTCTAAGGCTATCAAAGTAGAAAAATGAAAGAGAACTAGTTACCTCGAAAAACAACGGAAAAAAAGTGATTCTAATGAAGTTTACAACCATCGAAATAAGTGTTTTCTTTTCGCGAATCTTTCTTCATTTTATGGTTGTCTAAGGCTATCTATCTAACATAATGAAGGAGAAATAGTTATTTCCATATGAAACGCAACAAAAGGGGATATATTTGAAGTTTCCAAACTTCGAAAAAAAATTTTTTTCTTTTCGAGATTCTTTCCGCATAATAAGCTTTTCTAAGGCTATCAAAGTGGAAAAATGAAAGAGAACCAGTTATCTCATATAAGAACGGAAAAAAAGTGATTCTAACGAAGTTTCCAACCATCGAAATAAGTGTTTTCTTTTCGCGAATCTTTCTTCATTTTATGGTTGTCTAAGGCTACCTAACTAGAATAATGAAGGAGAAATAGTTATCTCCATATGAAACGCAACAAAACGGGATTATTTTGAAGTTTCCAAACTTCGAAAAAAAATTTTTTTTTTCGAGATTCTTTCCGCATAATATGCATTTCTAAGGCTATCTAAGTGGAAAAATGAAAGAGAACCAGTTATCTCAAATAAGAACGGAAAAAAAGTGATTCTAATGAAGTTTCCAACCATCGAAATAAATGTTTTCTTTTGGCGAATCTTTCTTCATTTTATGGTTTTCTAAGGCTATCTAACTAGAAAAATGAAGGAGAAATAGTTATCTCCATTGGAAACGCAACAAAACGTGATTCTTTTGAAGTTTCCAAACTTCGAAAGAAAAATTTTTTCTTTTCGAGATTCTTTCCGCATAATATGCTTTTCTAAGGCTATCAAAGTGGAAAAATGAAAGAGTACCAGTTATCTCAAAAAAGAACGGAAAAAAAGTGATTCTAATGAAGTTTCCAACCATCGAAATAAGTGTTTTTTTCGCGAATGTTTCTTCATGTTATGGTTTTCCAAGGCTATCTAACTAGAATAATAAAGGAGAAATAGTTATCTCCATTGGAAACGCAACAAAACGAGATTCTTTTGAAGTTTCCAAACTTCGAAAAAAATTTTTTTTGTTTTCGAGATTCTTTCCGCATAATATGCTTTTCTAAGGCTATCAAAGTAGAAAAATGAAAGAGAACCAGTTATCTCAAAAAAGAACGAAAAATAAGTGATTCTAATGAAGTTTCCAACCATCGAAATAAATGTTTTCTTTTCGCGAATCTTTCTTCATTTTATGGTTGTCTAAGGCTATCTATCTAGAATAATGAAGGAGAAATAGTTATCTCCATTTGAAACGCAACCAAACGCGATTCCTTTGAACTTTGCCAACTTCGAAAGAAATTTTTTTTCTTTTCGAGATTCTTTCCGCATAATAAGCTTTTCTAAGGCTATCAAAGTGAAAAAATGAAAGAGAACCAGTTATCTCAAATAAGAACGGAAAAAATTTGATTGTAATAATGTTTCCAACCATCGAAATAAATGTTTTCTTTTCGCGAATCTTTCTTCATTTTATGGTTTTCTAAGTCTATCTAACTAGAATAATGAAGGAGAAATAGTTATCTCCACTGGAAACGCAACAAAACGCGATTTTTTTGAAGTTTCCAAACTTCGAAAAGAAATTTTTTTCTCTTCGAGATTCTTTCCGCATAATATGCTTTTCTAAGGCTATCGAAATAGAAAAATGAAAGAGAACCAGTGATCTCAAAAAAGAACGGAAAAAAAGTGATTCTAATGATGTTTCCAACCATCGAAATAAGTGTTTTCTTTTCGCGAATCTTTCTTCATTTTATGGTTGTCTAAGGCTATCTATCTAGAATAACGAAGGAGAAATAGTTATCTCCATTTGAAACGCAACAAAACGCGATTCTTTTGAAGTTTCCAAACTTCGAAAAAAAAAATTTTTTTTTCGAGATTCTTTCCGCATAATAAGGTTTTCTAAGGCTATCAATGTGGAAAAATGAAAGAGAACTAGTTATCTCAAATAAGAACGGAAAAAAAGTGATTCTAATGAAGTTTCCAACCATCGAAATAAGTGTTTTCTTTTCGCGAATCTTTCTTCATTTTATGGTTGTCTAAGGCTATCTATCTAGAATAAATAAGGAGAAATAGTTATCTCCATTTGAAACGCAACAAAACGCGATTCTTTTGAACTTTGCAAACTTCGAAAGAAAATTTTTTTCTTTTCGAGATTCTTTCCGCATAATAAGCTTTTCTAAGGCTATCAAAGTGGAAAAATGAAAGAGAACCAGTTATCTCAAATAAGAACGGAAAAAAAGTGATTCTAACGAAGTTTCCAACCATCGAAATAAATGTTTTCTTTTCGCGAATCTTTCTTCATTTTATGGTTTTCTAAGGCTATCTAACTAGAATAATAAAGGAGAAATAGATATTTCCATATGAAACGCAACAAAACGGGATAACTTTGAAGTTTCCAAACTTCGAAAAAATTTTTTTTTCTTTTCGAGATTCTTTCCGCATAATATGCTTTTCTAAGGCAATCAAAGTAGAAAAATGAAAGAGAACCAGTTATCTGAAAAAAGAACGGAAAAAAGTGATTCTAATGAAGTTTCCAACCATGGAAATAAGTGTTTTCTTTTCGCGAATCTTTCTTCATTTTATGGTTTTCTTAGTCTATCTAACTAGAATAATGAAGGAGAAATAGTTATCTCCATTGGAAACGCAACAAAACGCGATTTTTTTGAAGTTTCCAAACTTCGAAAAGAAATTTTTTTCTTTTCGAGATTCTTTCCGCATAATATGCTTTTCTAAGGCTATCAAAATAGAAAAATGAAAGAGAACCAGTGATCTCAAAAAAGAACGGAAAAAAAGTGATTCTAATGAAGTTTCCAACCATCGAAATAAGTGTTTTCTTTTCGCGAATCTTTCTTCATTTTATGGTTGTCTAAGGCTATCTATCTAGAATAACGAAGGAGAAATAGTTATCTCCATTTGAAACGCAACAAAACGCGATTCTTTTGAAGTTTCCAAACTTCGAAAAAAAAAATTTTTTTTTCGAGATTCTTTCCGCATAATAAGGTTTTCTAAGGCTATCAATGTGGAAAAATGAAAGAGAACTAGTTATCTCAAATAAGAACGGAAAAAAAGTGATTCTAATGAAGTTTCCAACCATCGAAATAAGTGTTTTCTTTTCGCGAATCTTTCTTCATTTTATGGTTGTTTAAGGCTATCTATCTAGAATAAATAAGGAGAAATAGTTATCTCCATTTGAAACGCAACAAAACGCGATTCTTTTGAAATTTGCAAACTTCGAAAGAAAATTTTTCTCTTTTCGAGATTCTTTCCGCATAATAAGCATTTCTAAGGCTATCAAAGTGAAAAAATGAAAGAGAACCAGTTATCTCAAATAAGAACGGAAAAAATGTGATTCTAACGAAGTTTCCAACCATCGAAATAAGTGTTCTCTTTTCGCGAATCTTTCTTCATTTTATGGTTGTCTAAGGCTACCTAACTAGAATAATGAAGGAGAAATATTTATCTCCATATGAAACGCAACAAAACGCGATTATTTTGAAGTTTCTAAACTTCGAAAAAAAAATTTTTTTTTCGAGATTCTTTCCGCATAATATGCATTTCTAAGGCTATCAAAGTGGAAAAATGAAAGAGAACCAGTTATCTCAAATAAGAACGGAAAAAAAGTGATTCTAATTAAGTTTCCATCCATCGAAATAAATGTTTTCTTTTGGCGAATCTTTCTTCATTTTATGGTTTTCTAAGGCTATCTAACTAGAAAAATGAAGGAGAAATAGTTATCTCCATTGGAAACGCAACAAAACGTGATTCATTTGAAGTTTCCAAACTTCGAAAGAAAAATTTTTTCTTTTCGAGATTCTTTCCGCATAATATGCTTTTCTAAGGCTATCAAAGTAGAAAAATGAAAGAGAACCAGTTATCTCAAAAAAGAACGGTAAAAAAGTGATTCTAATGAAGTTTCCAACCATCGAAATAAGTGTTTTCTTTTCGCGAATGTTTCTTCATTTTATGGTTTTCCAAGGCTATCTAACTAGAATAATGAAGGAGAAATAGTTATCTCCATTGGAAACGCAACGAAACGAAATTCTTTTGAAGTTTCCAAACTTCGAAAAAAATTTTTTTTCTTTTCGAGATTCTTTCCGCATAAGAAGCTTTTCTAAGGCTATCAAAGTGGAAAAATGAAAGAGAACTAGTTATCTCAAATAAGAACGGAAAAAAAGTGATTTTAATGAAGTTTCCAACCATCCAAATAAATGTTTCCTTTTCGCGAATCTTTCTTCATTTTATGGTTTTCAAAGGCTATCTAACTAGAAAAATGAAGGAGAAATAGTTATCTCCATTGGAAACGCAACAAAACGCGATTCTTTTGAAGTTTCCAACTTCGAAAATTTTTTTTTTTCTTTTCGAGATTCTTTCCGCATAATATGCTTTTCTAAGGCTATCAAAGTAGAAAAATGAAAGAGAACCAGTTATCTCAAAAAAGAACGGAAAAAAAGTAATTCTAATGAAGTTTCCAACCATCGAAATAAATGTTTTCTTTTCGCGAATCTTTCTTCATTTTATGGTTGTCTAAGGCTATCTATCTAGAATAATGAAAGAGAAATAGTTATCTCCATTTGAAACGCAACAAAACGCGATTCTTTTGAAGTTTGCAAACTTCGAAAGAAAATTATTTTCTTTTCGAGATTCTTTCCGCATAATAAGCTTTTTTAAGGCTATCAAAGTGGAAAAATGAAAGAGAACCAGTTATCTCAAATAAGAACGGAAAAAAAGTGATTCTAACGAAGTTTCCAACCATCGAAATAAATGTTTTCTTTTTGCGAATCTTTCTTCATTTTATATATGGTTTTCTAAGGCTATCTAACTAGAATAATAAAGGAGAAATAGTTATTTCCATATGAAACGCAACAAAACGGGATAAAATTGAAGTTTCCAAACTTCGAAAAATTTTTTTTTTCTTTTCGAGATTCTTTCCGCATAATATCCTTTTCTAAGGCTACTAAAGTAGAAAAATGAAAGAGAACCAGTTATCTCAAAAAAGAACGGAAAAAAAGTGATTCTAATGAAGTTTCCAAACTTCGAAAAGAAATTTTTTTCTTTTCGAGATTCTTTGCCAAGAATATGCTTTTCTAAGGCTATCAAAGTAGCAAAATGAAAGAGAACTAGTTATCTCAAATAAGAACGTAAAAAAAGGGATTTTAATGAAGTTTCCATCCATGGAAATAAATGTTTCCTTTTCGCGAATCATTCTTCATTTTATGGTTTTCTAAGGCTATCTAACTAGAAAAATGAAGGAGAAATAGTTATCTCCAATGGAAACGCAACAAAACGCGATTCTTTTGAAGTTTCCAAACTTCGAAAAAAAAAATTTTTTCTTTTCGAGATTCTTTCCGCATAATATGCTTTTCTAAGGCTATCAAAATAGAAAAATGAAAGAGAACCAGTGATCTCAAAAAAGAACGGAAAAAAAGTGATTCTAATGAAGTTTCCAACCATCGAAATAAGTGTTTTCTTTTCGCGAATCTTTCTTCATTTTATAGTTGTCTAAGGCTATCTATCTAGAATAATGAAGGAGAAATAGTTATCTCCATTTGAAACGCAACAAAACGGGATATATTTGAAGTTTCCAAACTACGAAAGAAAAATTTTTTCTTTTCGAGATTCTTTCCGCATAATATGCTTTTCTAAGGCTATCAAAGTAGAAAAATGAAAGAGAACCAGTTATCTCAAAAAAGAACGGAAAAAAAGTGATTCTAATGAAGTTTCCAACCATCGAAATAAGTGTTTTTTTTCGCGAATGTTTCTTCATGTTATGGTTTTCCAAGGCTATCTAACTAGAATAATGAAGGAGAAATAGTTATCTCCATTGGAAACGCAACAAAACGAGATTCTTTTGAAGTTTCCAAACTTCGAAAAATTTTTTTTTTCTTTTCGAAATTCTTTCCGCATAAGAAGCTTTTCTAAGGCTATCAAAGTGGAAAACTGAAAGAGAACCAGTTATCTCAAATAAGAACGAAAAAATTGATTCTAACGAAGTTTCCAACCATCGAAATAAAGGTTTTCTTTTCGCGTATATTTCTTCATTTTATGGTTTTCTAAGGCTATCTAACTTAAATATTGAAGGAGAAATAGTTATTTCCATATGAAACGCAACAAAACGGGATATATTTGAAGTTTCCAAACTTCGAAAAAAAAATTTTTTTTTCGAGATTCTTTGCGCAGAATATGCTTTTCTAAGGCTATCAAAGTAGAAAAATGAAAGAGAACTAGTTACCTCGAAAAACAACGGAAAAAAAGTGATTCTAATGAAGTTTACAACCATCGAAATAAGTGTTTTCTTTTCGCGAATCTTTCTTCATTTTATGGTTGTCTAAGGCTATCTATCTAACATAATGAAGGAGAAATAGTTATTTCCATATGAAACGCAACAAAAGGGGATATATTTGAAGTTTCCAAACTTCGAAAAAAAATTTTTTTCTTTTCGTGATTCTTTCCGCATAATAAGCTTTTCTAAGGCTATCAAAGTGGAAAAATGAAAGAGAACCAGTTATCTCATATAAGAACGGAAAAAAAGTGATTCTAACGAAGTTTCCAACCATCGAAATAAGTGTTTTCTTTTCGCGAATCTTTCTTCATTTTATGGTTGTCTAAGGCTACCTAACTAGAATAATGAAGGAGAAATAGTTATCTCCATATGAAACGCAACAAAACGCGATTATTTTGAAGTTTCCAAACTTCGAAAAAAAATTTTTTTTTTCGAGATTCTTTCCGCATAATATGCATTTCTAAGGCTATCTAAGTGGAAAAATGAAAGAGAACCAGTTATCTCAAATAAGAACGGAAAAAAAGTGATTCTAATGAAGTTTCCAACCATCGAAATAAATGTTTTCTTTTGGCGAATCTTTCTTCATTTTATGGTTTTCTAAGGCTATCTAACTAGAAAAATGAAGGAGAAATAGTTATCTCCATTGGAAACGCAACAAAACGTGATTCTTTTGAAGTTTCCAAACTTCGAAAGAAAAATTTTTTCTTTTCGAGATTCTTTCCGCATAATATGCTTTTCTAAGGCTATCAAAGTGGAAAAATGAAAGAGTACCAGTTATCTCAAAAAAGAACGGAAAAAAAGTGATTCTAATGAAGTTTCCAACCATCGAAATAAGTGTTTTTTTCGCGAATGTTTCTTCATGTTATGGTTTTCCAAGGCTATCTAACTAGAATAATGAAGGAGAAATAGTTATCTCCATTGGAAACGCAACAAAACGAGATTCTTTTGAAGTTTCCAAACTTCGAAAAAAATTTTTTTTGTTTTCGAGATTCTTTCCGCATAATATGCTTTTCTAAGGCTATCAAAGTAGAAAAATGAAAGAGAACCAGTTATCTCAAAAAAGAACGAAAAATAAGTGATTCTAATGAAGTTTCCAACCATGGAAATAAATGTTTTCTTTTCGCGAATCTTTCTTCATTTTATGGTTGTCTAAGGCTATCTATCTAGAATAATGAAGGAGAAATAGTTATCTCCATTTGAAACGCAACCAAACGCGATTCCTTTGAACTTTGCCAACTTCGAAAGAAATTTTTTTTCTTTTCGAGATTCTTTCCGCATAATAAGCTTTTCTAAGGCTATCAAAGTGAAAAAATGAAAGAGAACCAGTTATCTCAAATAAGAACGGAAAAAATTTGATTCTAATAATGTTTCCAACCATCGAAATAAATGTTTTCTTTTCGCGAATCTTTCTTCATTTTATGGTTTTCTAAGTCTATCTAACTAGAATAATGAAGGAGAAATAGTTATCTCCACTGGAAACGCAACAAAACGCGATTCTTTTGAAGTTTCCAAACTTCGAAAAAAACAATTTTTTTTCGTGATTCTTTCCGCATAATAAGGTTTTCTAAGGCTATCAAAGTGAAAAAATGAAAGAGAACTAGTTATCTCACATAAGAACGGAAAAAAAGTGATTATAATGAAGTTTACAACCATCGAAATAAATGTTTTCTTTTCGCGAATCTTTCTTCATTTTATTTTTTTCTAAGGCTATCTAACTAGAATAATGAAGGAGAAAAAGTTATTTCCATATGAAACGCAACAAAACGGGATATCTTTGAAGTTTCGAAACTTCGAAAATTTTTTTTTTTTTTCGAGATTCTTTCCGCATAATATGCTTTTCTAAGGCTATCAAAGTAGAAAAATGAAACAGAACCAGTTATCTCAAATAAGAACGGAAAAAAGTGATTTTAATGAAGTTCACAACCATCGAAATAAATGTTATCTTTTCGTGAATCTTTCTTCATTTTATGGTTTTCCAAAGCTATCTAACTAGAATAATGAAGGAGAAATAGTTATTTCCATATGAAACGCAACAAAACGGGATATCTTTGAAGTTTCCAAACTTCGAAAAAAAATTTTTTTCTTTTCGAGATTCTTTCCGCATAATAAGCTATTCTAGGGCTATCAAAGTGGAAAAATGAAAGAGAACCAGTTATCTCAGATAAGAACGGAAAAAAAGTGATTCTAACGAAGTTTCCAACCATCGAAATAAGTGTTTTCTTTTCGCGAATCTTTCTTCATTTTATGGTTTTCTAAGTCTATCTAACTAGAATAATGAAGGAGAAATAGTTATCTCCATTGGAAACGCAACAATACGCGATTTTTTTGAAGTTTCCAAACTTCGAAAAGAAATTTTTTTCTTTTCGAGATTCTTTCCGCATAATATGCTTTTCTAAGGCTATCAAAATAGAAAAATGAAAGAGAACCAGTGATCTCAAAAAAGAACGGAAAAAAAGTGATTCTAATGAAGTTTCCAACCATCGAAATAAGTGTTTTCTTTTCGCGAATCTTTCTTCATTTTATGGTTGTCTAAGGCTATCTATCTAGAATAACGAAGGAGAAATACTTATATCCATTTGAAACGCAACAAAACGCGATTCTTTTGAAGTTTCCAAACTTCGAAAAAAAAAAAAATTTTTTTCGAGATTCTTTCCGCATAATAAGGTTTTCTAAGGCTATCAATGTGGAAAAATGAAAGAGAACTAGTTATCTCAAATAAGAACGGAAAAAAAGTGATTCTAATGAAGTTTCCAACCATCGAAATAAGTGTTTTCTTTTCGCGAATCTTTCTTCATTTTATGGTTGTCTAAGGCTATCTATCTAGAATAAATAAGGAGAAATAGTTATCTCCATTTGAAACGCAACAAAACGCGATTCTTTTGAACTTTGTAAACTTCGAAAGAAAATTTTTTTCTTTTCGAGATTCTTTCCGCATAATAAGCATTTCTAAGGCTATCAAAGTGAAAAAATGAAAGAGAACCAGTTATCTCAAATAAGAACGGAAAAAATGTGATTCTAACGAAGTTTCCAACCATCGAAATAAGTGTTTTCTTTTCGCGAATCTTTCTTCATTTTATGGTTGTCTAAGGCTACCTAACTAGAATAATGAAGGAGAAATATTTATCTCCATATGAAACGCAACAAAACGCGATTATTTTGAAGTTTCCAAACTTTGAAAAAAAAAATTTTTTTTTTCGAGATTCTTTCCGCATAATATGCATTTCTAAGGCTATCAAAGTGGAAAAATGAAAGAGAACCAGTTATCTCAAATAAGAACGGAAAAAAAGTGATTCTAATTAAGTTTCCAACCATCGAAATAAATGTTTTCTTTTGGCGAATCTTTCTTCATTTTATGGTTTTCTAAGGCTATCTAACTAGAAAAATGAAGGAGAAATAGTTATCTCCATTGGAAACGCAACAAAACGTGATTCATTTGAAGTTTCCAAACTTCGAAAGAAAAATTTTTTCTTTTCGAGATTCTTTCCGCATAATATGCTTTTCTAAGGCTATCAAAGTAGAAAAATGAAAGAGAACCAGTTATCTCAAAAAAGAACGGTAAAAAAGTGATTCTAATGAAGTTTCCAAAAATCGAAATAAGTGTTTTCTTTTCGCGAATGTTTCTTCATTTTATGGTTTTCCAAGGCTATCTAACTAGAATAATGAAGGAGAAATAGTTATCTCCATTGGAAACGCAACGAAACGAAATTCTTTTGAAGTTTCCAAACTTCGAAAAAAATTTTTTTTCTTTCGAGATTCTTTCCGCATAAGAAGCTTTTCTAAGGCTATCAAAGTGGAAAAATGAAAGAGAACTAGTTATCTCAAATAAGAACGGAAAAAAAGTGATTTTAATGAAGTTTCCAACCATCCAAATAAATGTTTCCTTTTCGCGAATCTTTCTTCATTTTATGGTTTTCAAAGGCTATCTAACTAGAAAAATGAAGGAGAAATAGTTATCTCCATTGGAAACGCAACAAAACGCGATTCTTTTGAAGTTTCCAACTTCGAAAATTTTTTTTTTTCTTTTCGAGATTCTTTCCGCATAATATGCTTTTCTAAGGCTATCAAAGTAGAAAAATGAAAGAGAACCAGTTATCTCAAAAAAGAACGGAAAAAAAGTAATTCTAATGAAGTTTCCAACCATCGAAATAAATGTTTTCTTTTCGCGAATCTTTCTTCATTTTATGGTTGTCTAAGGCTATCTATCTAGAATAATGAAAGAGAAATAGTTATCTCCATTTGAAACGCAACAAAACGCGATTCTTTTGAAGTTTGCAAACTTCGAAAGAAAATTATTTTCTTTTCGAGATTCTTTCCGCATAATAAGCTTTTTTAAGGCTATCAAAGTGGAAAAATGAAAGAGAACCAGTTATCTCAAATAACAACGGAAAAAAAGTGATTCTAACGAAGTTTCCAACCATCGAAATAAATGTTTTCTTTTCGCGAATCTTTCTTCATTTTATGGTTTTCTAAGGCTATCTAACTAGAATAATAAAGGAAAATTGTTATTTCCATATGAAACGCAACAAAACGGGATAAAATTGAAGTTTCCAAACTTCGAAAAATTTTTTTTTTCTTTTCGAGATTCTTTCCGCATAATATCCTTTTCTAAGGCTACTAAAGTAGAAAAATGAAAGAGAACCAGTTATCTGAAAAAAGAACGGAAAAAAGTGATTCTAATGAAGTTTCCATCCATCGAAATAAGTGTTTTCTTTTCGCGAATCTTTCTTCATTTTATGGTTTTCTAAGTCTATCTAACTAGAATAATGAAGGAGAAATAGTTATCTCCATTGGAAACGCAACAAAACGCGATTTTTTTGAAGTTTCCAAACTTCGAAAAGAAATTTTTTTCTTTTCGAGATTCTTTGCCAAGGATATGCTTTTCTAAGGCTATCAAAGTAGCAAAATGAAAGAGAACTAGTTATCTCAAATAAGAGCGTAAAAAAAGGGATTTTAATGAAGTTTCCATCCATGGAAATAAATGTTTCCTTTTCGCGAATCATTCTTCATTTTATGGTTTTCTAAGGCTATCTAACTAGAAAAATGAAGGAGAAATAGTTATCTCCAATGGAAACGCAACAAAACGCGATTCTTTTGAAGTTTCCAAACTTCGAAAAAAAAAATTTTTCTTTTCGAGATTCTTTCCGCATAATATGCTTTTCTAAGGCTATCAAAATAGAAAAATGAAAGAGAACCAGTGATCTCAAAAAAGAACGGAAAAAAAGTGATTCTAATGAAGTATCCAACCATCGAAATAAGTGTTTTCTTTTCGCGAATCTTTCTTCATTTTATAGTGTTCTAAGGCTATCTATCTAGAATAATGAAGGAGAAATAGTTATCTCCATTTGAAACGCAACAAAACGGGATATATTTGAAGTTTCCAAACTACGAAAGAAAAATTTTTTCTTTTCGAGATTCTTTCCGCATAATATGCTTTTCTAAGGCTATCAAAGTAGAAAAATGAAAGAGAACCAGTTATCTCAAAAAAGAACGGAAAAAAAGTGATTCTAATGAAGTTTCCAACCATCGAAATAAGTGTTTTTTTTCGCGAATGTTTCTTCATGTTATGGTTTTCCAAGGCTATCTAACTAGAATAATGAAGGAGAAAAAGTTATCTCCATTGGAAACGCAACAAAACGAGATTCTTTTGTAGTTTCCAAACTTCGAAAAATTTTTTTTTTCTTTTCGAAATTCTTTCCGCATAAGAGGCTTTTCTAAGGCTATCAAAGTGGAAAACTGAAAGAGAACCAGTTATCTCAAATAAGAACGAAAAAAGTGATTCTAACGAAGTTTCCAACCATCGAAATAAAGGTTTTCTTTTCGCGTATATTTCTTCATTTTATGGTTTTCTAAGGCTATCTAACTTAAATATTGAAGGAGAAATAGTTATTTCCATATGAAACGCAACAAAACGGGATATATTTGAAGTTTCCAAACTTCGAAAAAAAAATTTTTTTTTCGAGATTCTTTGCGCAGAATATGCTTTTCTAAGGCTATCAAAGTAGAAAAATGAAAGAGAACTAGTTATCTCAAAAAACAACGGAAAAAAAGTGATTCTAATGAAGTTTCCAACCATCGAAATAAGTGTTTTCTTTTCGCGAATCTTTCTTCATTTTATGGTTGTCTAAGGCTATCTATCTAGAATAATGAAGGAGAAATAGTTATCTCCATTAGAAACGCAACATAACGCGATTCTTTTGAAGTTTGCAAACTTCGCAAGAAATTTTTTTTCTTTTGGAAATTCTTTCCGCATAATAAGCTTTTCTAAGGCTATCAAAGTGGAAAAATGAAAGAGAACCAGTTATCTCAAATAAGAACGAAAAAAGTGATTCTAACGAAGTTTCCAACCATCGAAATAAAGGTTTTCTTTTCGCGTAAATTTCTTCATTTTATGGTCTTCTAAGGCTATCTAACTAGAATTATGAAGGAGAAATAGTTATTTCCATATGAAACGCAACAAAACGGGATATATTTGAAGTTTCCAAACTTCGAAAAAAAAATTTTTTTTTCGAGATTCTTTGCGCAGAATATGCTTTTCTAAGGCTATCAAAGTAGAAAAATGAAAGAGAACTAGTTATCTCGAAAAACAACGGAAAAAAAGTGATTCTAATGAAGTTTCCAACCATCGAAATAAGTGTTTTCTTTTCGCGAATCTTTCTTCATTTTATGGTTGTCTAAGGCTATCTATCTAAAATAATGAAGGAGAAATAGTTATTTCCATATGAAACGCAACAAAAGGGGAATTCTTTGAAGTTTCCAAACTTCGAAAAAAAATTTTTTTCTTTTCGAGATTCTTTCCACATAATAAGCTTTTCTAAGGCTATCAAAGTGGAAAAATGAAAGAGAACCAGTTATCTCATATAAGAACGGAAAAAAAGTGATTCTAACGAAGTTTCCAACCATCGAAATAAGTGTTTTCTTTTCGCGAATCTTTCTTCATTTTATGGTTTTCTAAGTCTATCTAACAAGAATAATGAAGGAGAAATAGTTATCTCCATTGGAAACGCAACAAAACGCGATTCTTTTGAAGTTTCCAAACTTCGAAAAGAAATTTTTTTCTTTTCGAGATTCTTTCCGCATAATATGCTTTTCTAAGGCTATCAAAGTAGAAAAATGAAAGAGAACCAGTTATCTCAAATAAGAACGGAAAAAAAGTGATTCTAAGGAAGTTTCCAACCATCGAAATAAATGTTTTCTTTTCGCGAATCTTTCTTCATTTTATGGTTGTCTAAGGCTATCTATCTAGAATAATGAAGGAGAAATAGTTATCTCCATTTGAAACGCAACAAAACGCGATTATTTTGAAGTTTCCAAACTTCGAAATAAAATTTTTTTCTTTTCGAGATTCTTTCCGCATAATATGCTTTTCTAAGGCTATCAAAGAGGATAAATGAAAGAGAACCAGTTATCTCAAAAAAGAACGGAAAAAAAGTGATTCTAAAGAAGTTTCCAACCATCGAAATAAGTGTTTTCTTTTCGCGAATCTTTCTTCATTTTATGGTTGTCTAAGGCTACCTAACTAGAATAATGAAGGAGAAATAGTTATCTCCATATGAAACGCAACAAAACGCGATTATTTTGAAGTTTCCAAACTTCGAAAAAAAATTTTTTTTTTCGAGATTCTTTCCGCATAATATGCATTTCTAAGGCTATCTAAGTGGAAAAATGAAAGAGAACCAGTTATCTCAAATAAGAACGGAAAAAAAAGTGATTCTAATGAAGTTTCCAACAATCGAAATAAATGTTTTCTTTTGGCGAATCTTTCTTCATTTTATGGTTTTCTAAGGCTATCTAACTAGAAAAATGAAGGAGAAATAGTTATCTCCATTGGAAACGCAACAAAACGTGATTCTTTTGAAGTTTCCAAACTTCGAAAGAATAATTTTTTCTTTTCGAGATTCTTTCCGCATAATATGCTTTTCTAAGGCTATCAAAGTGGAAAAATGAAAGAGTACCAGTTATCTCAAAAAAGAACGGAAAAAAAGTGATTCTAATGAAGTTTCCAACCATCGAAATAAGTGTTTTTTTCGCGAATGTTTCTTCATGCTATGGTTTTCCAAGGCTATCTAACTAGAATAATGAAGGAGAAATAGTTATCTCCATTGGAAACGCAACAAAACGAGATTCTTTTGAAGTTTCCAAACTTGGAAAAAAATTTTTTTTGTTTTCGAGATTCTTTCCGCATAATATGCTTTTCTAAGGCTATCAAAGTAGAAAAATGAAAGAGAACCAGTTATCTCAAAAAAGAACGGAAAATAAGTGATTCTAATGAAGTTTCCAACCATCGAAATAAATGTTTTCTTTTCGCGAATCTTTCTTCATTTTATGGTTGTCTAAGGCTATCTATCTAGAATAATGAAGGAGAAATAGTTATCTCCATTTGAAACGCAACCAAACGCGATTCCTTTGAACTTTGCCAACTTCGAAAGAAAATTTTTTTCTTTTCGAGATTCTTTCCGCATAATAAGCTTTTCTAAGGCTATCAAAGTGAAAAAATGAAAGAGAACCAGTTATCTCAAATAAGAACGGAAAAAATTTGATTCTAATAAAGTTTCCAACCATCGAAATAAATGTTTTCTTTTCGCGAATCTTTCTTCATTTTATGGTTTTCTAAGTCTATCTAACTAGAATAATGAAGGAGAAAGAGTTATCTCCACTGGAAACGCAACAAAACGCGATTCTTTTGAAGTTTCCAAACTTCTAAAAAAACAATTTTTTTCGAGATTCTTTCCGCATAATAAGGTTTTCTAAGGCTATCAAAGTGAAAAAATGAAAGAGAACTAGTTATCTCACATAAGAACGGAAAAAAAGTGATTATAATGAAGTTTACAACCATCGAAATAAATGTTTTCTTTTCGCGAATCTTTCTTCATTTTATTTTTTTCTAAGGCTATCTAACTAGAATAATGAATGAGAAATAGTTATCTCCATTGGAAACGCAACAAAACGCGATTTTTTTGAAGTTTCCAAACTTCGAAAAGAAATTTTTTTCTTTTCGAGATTCTTTCCGCATAATATGCTTTTCTAAGGCTATCGAAATAGAAAAATGAAAGAGAACCAGTGATCTCAAAAAAGAACGGAAAAAAAGTGATTCTAATGATGTTTCCAACCATCGAAATAAGTGTTTTCTTTTCGCGAATCTTTCTTCATTTTATGGTTGTCTAAGGCTATCTATCTAGAATAACGAAGGAGAAATAGTTATCTCCATTTGAAACGCAACAAAACGCGATTCTTTTGAAGTTTCCAAACTTCGAAAAAAAAATTTTTTTTTTCGAGATTCTTTCCGCATAATAAGGTTTTCTAAGGCTATCAATGTGGAAAAATGAAAGAGAACTAGTTATCTCAAATAAGAACGGAAAAAAAGTGATTCTAATGAAGTTTCCAACCATCGAAATAAGTGTTTTCTTTTCGCGAATCTTTCTTCATTTTATGGTTGTCTAAGGCTATCTATCTAGAATAAATAAGGAGAAATAGTTATCTCCATTTGAAACGCAACAAAACGCGATTCTTTTGAACTTTGCAAACTTCGAAAGAAAATTTTTTCTTTTCGAGATTCTTTCCGCATAATAAGCTTTTCTAAGGCTATCAAAGTGGAAAAATGAAAGAGAACCAGTTATCTCAAATAAGAACGGAAAAAAAGTGATTCTAACGAAGTTTCCAACCATCGAAATAAATGTTTTCTTTTCGCGAATCTTTCTTCATTTTATGGTTTTCTAAGGCTATCTAACTAGAATAATAAAGGAGAAATAGTTATTTCCATATGAAACGCAACAAAACGGGATAACTTTGAAGTTTCCAAACTTCGAAAAAATTTTTTTTTCTTTTCGAGATTCTTTCCGCATAATATGCTTTTCTAAGGCAATCAAAGTAGAAAAATGAAAGAGAACCAGTTATCTGAAAAAAGAACGGAAAAAAGTGATTCTAATGAAGTTTCCAACCATGGAAATAAGTGTTTTCTTTTCGCGAATCTTTCTTCATTTTATGGTTTTCTAAGTCTATCTAACTAGAATAATGAAGGAGAAATAGTTATCTCCATTGGAAACGCAACAAAACGCGATTTTTTTGAAGTTTCCAAACTTCGAAAAGAAATTTTTTTCTTTTCGAGATTCTTTCCGCATAATATGCTTTTCTAAGGCTATCAAAATAGAAAAATGAAAGAGAACCAGTGATCTCAAAAAAGAACGGAAAAAAAGTGATTCTAATGAAGTTTCCAACCATCGAAATAAGTGTTTTCTTTTCGCGAATCTTTCTTCATTTTATGGTTGTCTAAGGCTACCTAACTAGAATAATGAAGGAGAAATAGTTATCTCCATATGAAACGCAACAAAACGCGATTATTTTGAAGTTTCCAAACTTCGAAAAAAAATTTTTTTTTTTCGAGATTCTTTCCGCATAATATGCATTTCTAAGGCTTTCTAAGTGGAAAAATGAAAAAGAACCAGTTATCTCAAATAAGAACGGAAAAAAAGTGATTCTAATGAAGTTTCCAACCATCGAAATAAATGTTTTCTTTTGGCGAATCTTGCTTCATTTTATGGTTTTCTAAGGCTATCTAACTAGAAAAATGAAGGAGAAATAGTTATCTCCATTGGAAACGGAACAAAACGTGATTCTTTTGAAGTTTCCAAACTTCGAAAGAAAAATTTTTTCTTTTCGAGATTCTTTCCGCATAATATGTTTTTCTAAGGCTATCAAAGTAGAAAAATGAAAGAGTACCAGTTATCTCAAAAAAGAACGGAAAAAAGTGATTCTAATGAAATTTCCAACCATCGAAATAAGTATTTTTTTCGCGAATGTTTCTTAATGTTATGGTTTTCCAAGGCTATCTAACTAGAATAATGAAGGAGAAATAGTTATCTCCATTGGAATCGCAACAAAACGAGATTCTTTTGAAGTTTCCAAACTTCGAAAAAAATTTTTTTTTGTTTTCGAGATTCTTTCCGCATAATATGCTTTTCTAAGGCTATCAAAGTAGAAAAATGAAAGAGAACCAGTTATCTAAAAAAAGAACGTAAAATAAGTGATTCTAATGAAGTTTCCAAACATCGAAATAAATGTTTTCTTTTCGCGAATCTTTCTTCATTTTATGGTTGTCTAAGGCTATCTATCTAGAATAATGAACGAGAAATAGTTATCTCCATTTGAAACGCAACAAAACGCGATTCCTTTGAACTTTGCAAACTTCGAAAGAAAATTTTTTTCTTTTCGAGATTCTTTCCGCATAATAAGCTTTTCTAAGGCTATCAAAGTGAAAAAATGAAAGAGAACCAGTTATCTCAAATAGGAACGGAAAAAATGTGATTCTAACGATGTTTCCAACCATCGAAATAAATGTTTTCTTTTCGCGAATCTTTCTTCATTTTATGGTTGTCTAAGGCTATCTATCTAGAATAATGAAGGAGAAATAGTTATCTCCATATGAAACGCAACAAACGCGATTATTTTGAAGTTTCCAAACTTCGAAATTTTTTTTTTTTTTCGAGATTCTTTCCGCATAAAATGCTTTTCTAAGGCTATCAAAGTGGAAAAATGAAAGAGAACCAGTTATCTCAAATAAGAACGGAAAAAAAAGTGATTCTAATGAAGTTTCCAACCATCGAAATAAATGTTTTCTTTTCGCGAATCTTTCTTCATTTTATGGTTTTCTAAGGCTATCTAACTAGAATAATGAAGGAGAAATAGTTATCTCCATTAGAAACGCAACAAAACGCAGTTTTTCTTTTCGAGATTCTTTCCGCATAATAAGCTTTTCTAAGGCTATCAAAGTGGAAAAATGAAAGAGAACTAGTTTACAACGTTCGAAATAAATGTTTTCCTTTCGCGAATCTTTCTTCATTTTATGGTTTTCTAAGGCTATCTAACTAGAATTCTGAAGGAGAAATAGTTATTTCCATATGAAACGCAACAAATCGGGATATCTTTGAAGTTTCCAAACTTCGAATAGTTTTTTTTTTGTTTTCGAGATTCTTTGCTCAGAATATGCTTTTCCAAGGCTATCCAAGTAGAAAAATGAAGGAGAACCAGTTATCTAAAAAAGAACGGAAAAAAAGTGATTCTAATGAAGTTTCCAACCATCGAAATAAATGTTTTGTTTTCGCCAATCTTTCTTCATTTTATGGTTGTCTAAGGCTATCTATCTAGAATAATGAAGGAGAAATAGTTATCTCCATTTGAAACACAACAAAACATGATTATTTTGAAGTTTCCAAACTTCGAGAAAAAAATTTTTTCTTTTCGAGATTCTTTCCGCATAATATGCTTTTCTAAGGCTATCAAAGTGGAAAAATAAAAGAGAACCAGTTATCTCAAATAAGAACGAAAAAAAGTGATTCTAACGTAGTTTCCATCCATCGAAATAAATGTTTTCTTTTCGCGAATCTTTCTTCATTTTATGGTTTTCTAAGGCTATCTAACTAGAATAATGAAGCAGAAATAGTTATCTCCATTGGAAACGCAACAAAATGCGATTCTTTTGAAGTTTCCAAACTTCGAAAAAATTTTTTTTTCTTTTCGAGATTCTTTGCGCATAATATGCTTTTCTAAGGCTATCAAAGTAGGAAAATGAAAGAGAACCAGTTATCTCAAAAAAGAACGGAAAAAAAGTGATTTTAATGAAGTTTCCAACCATCGATATAAATGTTTTCTTTTCGCGAATCTTTCTTCATTTTATGGTTGCCTAAGGCTATCTATCTAGAATAATGAAGGAGAAATAGTTATCTCCATTTGAAACGCAACAAAACGCGATTCTTTTGAAGTTTGCAAACTTCGAATGAAAATTTTTTTCTTTTCGAGATTCTTTCCGCATAATAAGCTTTTCTAAGGCTATCAAAGTGGAAAAATGAAAGAGAACCAGTTATCTCAAATAAGAACGGAAAAAAAGAGATTCTTACGAAGTTTCCAACCATCGAAATAAATGTTTTCTTTTCGCGAATCTTTCTTCATTTTATGGTTTTCTAAGTCTATCTAACTAGAATAATAAAGGAGAAATAGTTATCTCCATTTGAAACGCAACTAAACGCGATTATCTTGAACTTTCCAAACTTCGAAAAAATTTTTTTTTCTTTTCGAGATTCTTTCCGCATAATATGCTTTTCTAAGGCTATCAAAGAGGAAAAATGAAAGAGAACCAGATATCTCAAATAAGAACGGAAAAAAAGTGATTATAATGAAGTTTACAACCATCGAAATAAGTGTTTTCTTTTCGCGAATCTTTCTTCATTTTATGGTTGTCTAAGGCTATCTATTTAGAATAATTAAGGAGAAATAGTTATCTCCATTTGAAACGCAACAAAAGGCGATTGTTTTGATGTTTCCAAACTTCGAAAAAAATTTTTTTTCTTTTCGAGATTCTTTCCGCATAATAAGCTTTTCTAAGGCTATCAAAGTGGAAAAATGAAAGAGAACCAGTTATCTCAAATCAGAACGAAAAAAAGTGAGTCTAACGAAGTTTCCAACCATCTAATAAATGTTTTCTTTTCGCGATTCTTTCTTCATTTTATGGTTTTCTAAGGCTATCTAACTAGAATAATGAAGGAGATATAGTTATCTCCATATGAAACGCAACAAACGCGATTATTTTGAAGTTTCCAAACTTCGAAAAAAAAATTTTTTCTTTTCGAGATTCTTTCCACATAATATGCTTTTCTAAGGCTATCAAAGTAGAAAAATGAAAGAGAACCAGTTATCTCAAAAAAGAACGGAAAAAAGTGATTCCAATGAAGTTTCCAACCATCGAAATAAGTGTTTTCTTTTCGCGAATCTTTCTTCATTTTATGGTTGTATAAGGCTATCTATCTAGAATAACCTAGAATCATGAAGGAGAAATAGTTATCTCCATTTAAACGCAACAAAACGCGATTGTTTTGAATTTTCCAAACTTCGAAAAAAATTTTTTTTCTTTTCGAGATTCTTTGAGCAGAATATGCTTTTCTAAGGCTATCAAAGTAGGAAAATGAAAGAGAACTAGTAATCTCAAATAAGAACGGAAAAAATGTTATTCTAATGAAGTTTCCAACCATCGAAATAAATGTTTTCTTTTCGCGAATCTTTCTTCATTTTATGATTTTCTAAGGCTATCTAACTAGAATAATGAAGGAGAAATAGTTATCTCCAATGGAAACGCCACAAACTTCGATTCTTTTGAAGTTCCAAACTTGGAAAAAAAATGTTTTTCTTTTCGAGATTCTCTCCGCATAATATGCTTTTCTAAGGCTATCAAAGTAGAAAAATGAAAGAGAACCAGTTATCTCAAAAAAGAACGGAAAATAAGTGATTCTAATGAAGTTTCCAACCATCGAAATAAGTGTTTTCTTTTCGCGAATCTCTCTTCATTTTATGGTTTTCTAAGTCTATCTAACTAGAATAATAAAGGAGAAATAGTTATCTCCATTTGAAACGCAACAAAACGCGATTATTTTGAAGTTTCCAAACTTCGAAATAAAATTTTTTTTCTTTTCGAGATTCTTTCCGCATAATATGCTTTTCTAAGGCTATCAAAGTGGAAAAATGAAAGAGAACTAGTTATCTCAAATAAGAACGGAAAAAAAGTGATTCTAATGAAGTTTCCAACCATCGAAATAAATGTTTTCTTTTGGCGAATCTTTCTTCATTTTATGGTTTTCTAAGGCTATCTAACTAGAAAAATGAAGGAGAAATAGTTATCTCCATTGGAAACGCAACAAAACGTGATCCTTTTGAAGTTTCCAAACTTCGAAAGAAAAATTTTTTCTTTTCGAGATTCTTTCCGCATAATATGCTTTTCTAAGGCTATCAAAGTAGAAAAATGAAAGAGAACCAGTTATCTCAAAAAAGAACGGAAAAAAAGTGATTCTAATGAAGTTTCCAACCATCGAAATAAGTGTTTTTTTCGCGAATGTTTCTTCATGTTATGGTTTTCCAAGGCTATCTAACTAGAATAATGAAGGAGAAATAGTTATCTGCATTTGAAACGCAACAAAACGCGATTCCTTTGAAGTTTCCAAACTTCGAAAAAAAAATTTTTTCTTTTGGAGATTCTTTCCGCATAAGAAGCTTTTCTAAGGCTATCAAAGTGGAAAAATGAAAGAGAACCAGTTATCTCAAATAAGAACGAAAAAAGTGATTCTAACGAAGTTTCCAACCATCGGAATAAATGTTTTCTTTTCGCGTATCTTTCTTCATTTTATGGTTTTCTAAGGCTATCTAACTAGAATAAAGAAGGAGAAATAGTTATTTCCATTAGAAACGCAACATAACGCGATTATTTTGAAGTTTCCAAACTTGGAAAAAAATTTTTTCTTTTCCAGATTCTTTCCGCATAATAAGCTTTTCTAAGGCTATCAAAGTGGAAAAATGAAACAGAACTAGTTATCTCAAATAAGAACGGAAAAAAAGTGATTATAATGAAGTTCACAACCATCGAAATAAATGTTATCTTCTCGTGAATCTTTCTTCATTTTATGGTTTTCCAAGGCTATCTAACTAGAATAATAAAGGAGAAATAGTTATCTCCATTTCAAACGCAACAAAACGCGATTATTTTGAAGTTTCCAAACTTCGAAATAAAATTTTTTTCTTTTTGAGATTCTTTCCGCATAATATGCTTTTCTAAGGCTATCAAAGAGGAAAAATGAAAGAGAACTAGTTATCTCAAAAAAGAACGGAAAAAAAGTAATTCTAATGAAGTTTCCCACCATCGAAATAAGTGTTTTCTTTTCGCGAATCTTTCTTCATTTTATGGTTGTCTAAGGCTATCTATCTAGAATAATGAAGGAGAAATAGTTATCTCCATATGAAACGCAACAAACGCGATTATTTTGAAGTTTCCAAACTTCGAAACTTTTTTTCTTTTTTTTTCGAGATTCTTTCCGCATAAAATGCTTTTCTAAGGCTATCAAAGTGGAAAAATGAAAGAGAACCAGTTATCTCAAATAAGAACGGAAAAAAAAGAGATTCTAATGAAGTTTCCAACCATCTAAATAAATGTTTTCTTTTCGCGAATCTTTCTTCATTTTATGGTTTTCCAAGGCTATCTAACTAGAATAATGAAGCAGAAATAGTTATTTCCATATGAAGCGCAACAAAACGGGATAACTTTGAATTTTCCAAACTTCGAAAAAAAATTTTTTTCTTTTCGAGATTCTTTCCGCATAATAAGCTTTTCTAAGGCTATCAAAGTGGAAAAATGAAAGAGAACTAGTTATCTCAAGTAAGAACGGAAAAAAAGTGATTTTAATGAAGTTTCCAACCATCCAAATAAATGTTTTCTTTTCGCGAATCTCTCTTCATTTTATGGTTTTCTAAGTCTATCTAACTAGAATAATAAAGGAGAAATAGTTATCTCCATTTGAAACGCAACAAAACGCCATTATTTTGAAGTTTCCAAACTTCGAAATAAAATTTTTTTTCTTTTCGAGATTCTTTCCGCATAATATGCTTTTCTAAGGCTATCAAAGTGGAAAAATGAAAGAGAACTAGTTATCTCAAATAAGAACGGAAAAAAAGTGATTCTAATGAAGTTTCCAACCATCGAAATAAATGTTTTCTTTTCGCGAATCTTTCTTGATTTTATGGTTTTCTAAGGCTATCTAACTAGAAAAATGAAGGAGAAATAGTTATCTCTATTGGAAACGCAACAAAACGTGATCCTTTTGAAGTTTCCAAACTTCGAAAGAAAAATTTTTTCTTTTCGAGATTCTTTCCGCATAATATGCTTTTCTAAGGCTATCAAAGTAGAAAAATGAAAGAGAACCAGTTATCTCAAAAAAGAACGGAAAAAAAGTGATTCTAATGAAGTTTCCAACCATCGAAATAAGTGTTTTTTTCGCGAATGTTTCTTCATGTTATGGTTTTCCAAGGCTATCTAACTAGAATAATGAAGGAGGAATAGTTATCTCCATTGGAAACGCAACAAAACGAGATTCTTTTGAAGTTTCCAAACTTCGAAAAAAATTTTTTTTCTTTTCGAGATTCTTTCCGCATAAGAAGCTTTTCTAAGGCTATCAAAGTGGAAAACTGAAAGAGAACCAGTTATCTCAAATAAGAACGAAAAAAGTGATTCTAACGTAGTTTCCAACCATCGAAATAAAGGTTTTCTTTTCGCGTATATTTTTTCATTTTATGGCTTTCTAAGGCTATCTAACTAGAATAATGAAGGAGAAATAGTTATTTCCATATGAAACGCAACAAAACGGGATATCTGTGAAGTTTCCAAACTTCGAAAAAAAATTTTTTTCTTTTCGAGATTCTTTCCGCATAATAAGCTATTCTAAGGCTATCAAAGTGGAAAAATGAAAGAGAACCAGTTATCTCAAATAAGAACGGAAAAAAAGTGATTCTAACGAAGTTTCCAACCATCGAAATAAATGTTTTCTTTTCGCGAATCTTTCTTCATTTTATGGTTTTCTAAGTCTGTCTAACTAGAATAATAAAGGAGAAATAGTTATCTCCATTTGAAACGCAACAAAACGCGATTCTTTTGAAGTTTGCAAACTTCGAAAGAAAATTTTTTTCTTTTCGAGATTCTTTCCGCATAATAAGCTTTTCTAAGGCTATCAAAGTGGAAAATGAAAGAGAACCAGTTATCTCAAATAAGAACGGAAAAAAAGTGATTCTAACGAAGTTTCCAACCATCGAAATAAATGTTTTCTTTTCGCGAATCTTTCTTCATTTTATGGTTGTCTAAGGCTATCTATCTAGAATAATGAAGGAGAAATAGTTATCTCCATTTGAAACGCAACAAAACGCGATTATTTTGAAGTTTCCAAACTTCGAAATAAAATTTTTTTCTTTTCGAGATTCTTTCCGCATAATATGCTTTTCTAAGGCTATCAAAGTAGAAAAATGAAAGAGTACCAGTTATTTCAAAAAAGAACGGAAAAAAAGTGATTCTAAAGAAGTTTCCAACCATCGATATAAGTGTTTTCTTTTCGCGAATCTTTCTTCATTTTATGGTTGTCTAAGGCTACCTAACTAGAATAATGAAGGAGAAATAGTTATCTCCATATGAAACGCAACAAAACGCGATTATTTTGAAGTTTGCAAACTTCGAAAAAATTTTTTTTCTTTTCGAGATTCTTTCCGCATAATAAGCTTTTCTAAGGCTATCAAAGTGGAAAAATGAAAGAGAACCAGTTATCTCAAATAAGAACGGAAAAAAAGTGATTCTAACGAAGTTTCCAACCATCGAAATAAATGTTTTCTTTTCGCGAATCTTTCTTCATTTTATGGTTTTCTAAGGCTATCTAACTAGAATAATAAAGGAGAAATAGTTATTTCCATATGAAACGCAACAAAACGGGATAACTTTGAAGTTTCCAAACTTCGAAAAAATTTTTTTTTCTTTTCGAGATTCTTTCCGCATAATATGCTTTTCTAAGGCAATCAAAGTAGAAAAATGAAAGAGAACCAGTTATCTGAAAAAAGAACGGAAAAAAGTGATTCTAATGAAGTTTCCAACCATGGAAATAAGTGTTTTCTTTTCGCGAATCTTTCTTCATTTTATGGTTTTCTAAGTCTATCTAACTAGAATAATGAATGAGAAATAGTTATCTCCATTGGAAACGCAACAAAACGCGATTTTTTTGAAGTTTCCAAACTTCGAAAAGAAATTTTTTTCTTTTCGAGATTCTTTCCGCATAATATGCTTTTCTAAGGCTATCGAAATAGAAAAATGAAAGAGAACCAGTGATCTCAAAAAAGAACGGAAAAAAAGTGATTCTAATGATGTTTCCAACCATCGAAATAAGTGTTTTCTTTTCGCGAATCTTTCTTCATTTTATGGTTGTCTAAGGCTATCTATCTAGAATAACGAAGGAGAAATAGTTATCTCCATTTGAAACGCAACAAAACGCGATTCTTTTGAAGTTTCCAAACTTCGAAAAAAAAAATTTTTTTTTCGAGATTCTTTCCGCATAATAAGGTTTTCTAAGGCTATCAATGTGGAAAAATGAAAGAGAACTAGTTATCTCAAATAAGAACGGAAAAAAAGTGATTCTAATGAAGTTTCCAACCATCGAAATAAGTGTTTTCTTTTCGCGAATCTTTCTTCATTTTATGGTTGTCTAAGGCTATCTATCTAGAATAAATAAGGAGAAATAGTTATCTCCATTTGAAACGCAACAAAACGCGATTCTTTTGAACTTTGCAAACTTCGAAAGAAAATTTTTTTCTTTTCGAGATTCTTTCCGCATAATAAGCTTTTCTAAGGCTATCAAAGTGGAAAAATGAAAGAGAACCAGTTATCTCAAATAAGAACGGAAAAAAAGTGATTCTAACGAAGTTTCCAACCATCGAAATAAATGTTTTCTTTTCGCGAATCTTTCTTCATTTTATGGTTTTCTAAGGCTATCTAACTAGAATAATAAAGGAGAAATAGTTATTTCCATATGAAACGCAACAAAACGGGATAACTTTGAAGTTTCCAAACTTCGAAAAAATTTTTTTTTCTTTTCGAGATTCTTTCCGCATAATATGCTTTTCTAAGGCAATCAAAGTAGAAAAATGAAAGAGAACCAGTTATCTGAAAAAAGAACGGAAAAAAGTGATTCTAATGAAGTTTCCAACCATGGAAATAAGTGTTTTCTTTTCGCGAATCTTTCTTCATTTTATGGTTTTCTAAGTCTATCTAACTAGAATAATGAAGGAGAAATAGTTATCTCCATTGGAAACGCAACAAAACGCGATTTTTTTGAAGTTTCCAAACTTCGAAAAGAAATTTTTTTCTTTTCGAGATTCTTTCCGCATAATATGCTTTTCTAAGGCTATCAAAATAGAAAAATGAAAGAGAACCAGTGATCTCAAAAAAGAACGGAAAAAAAGTGATTCTAATGAAGTTTCCAACCATCGAAATAAGTGTTTTCTTTTCGCGAATCTTTCTTCGTTTTATGGTTGTCTAAGGCTATCTATCTAGAATAACGAAGGAGAAATAGTTATCTCCATTTGAAACGCAACAAAACGCGATTCTTTTGAAGTTTCCAAACTTCGAAAAAAAAAATTTTTTTTTCGAGATTCTTTCCGCATAATAAGGTTTTCTAAGGCTATCAATGTGGAAAAATGAAAGAGAACTAGTTATCTCAAATAAGAACGGAAAAAAAGTGATTCTAATGAAGTTTCCAACCATCGAAATAAGTGTTTTCTTTTCGCGAATCTTTCTTCATTTTATGGTTGTCTAAGGCTATCTATCTAGAATAAATAAGGAGAAATAGTTATCTCCATTTGAAACGCAACAAAACGCGATTCTTTTGAAATTTGCAAACTTCGAAAGAAAATTTTTCTCTTTTCGAGATTCTTTCCGCATAATAAGCATTTCTAAGGCTATCAAAGTGAAAAAATGAAAGAGAACCAGTTATCTCAAATAAGAACGGAAAAAATGTGATTCTAACGAAGTTTCCAACCATCGAAATAAGTGTTCTCTTTTCGCGAATCTTTCTTCATTTTATGGTTGTCTAAGGCTACCTAACTAGAATAATGAAGGAGAAATATTTATCTCCATATGAAACGCAACAAAACGCGATTATTTTGAAGTTTGCAAACTTCGAAAAAAAAATTTTTTTTTCGAGATTCTTTCCGCATAATATGCATTTCTAAGGCTATCAAAGTGGAAAAATGAAAGAGAACCAGTTATCTCAAATAAGAACGGAAAAAAAGTGATTCTAATTAAGTTTCCATCCATCGAAATAAATGTTTTCTTTTGGCGAATCTTTCTTCATTTTATGGTTTTCTAAGGCTATCTAACTAGAAAAATGAAGGAGAAATAGTTATCTCCATTGGAAACGCAACAAAACGTGATTCATTTGAAGTTTCCAAACTTCGAAAGAAAAATTTTTTCTTTTCGAGATTCTTTCCGCATAATATGCTTTTCTAAGGCTATCAAAGTAGAAAAATGAAAGAGAACCAGTTATCTCAAAAAAGAACGGTAAAAAAGTGATTCTAATGAAGTTTCCAACCATCGAAATAAGTGTTTTCTTTTCGCGAATGTTTCTTCATTTTATGGTTTTCCAAGGCTATCTAACTAGAATAATGAAGGAGAAATAGTTATCTCCATTGGAAACGCAACGAAACGAATTTCTTTTGAAGTTTCCAAACTTCGAAAAAAATTTTTTTTCTTTTCGAGATTCTTTCCGCATAAGAAGCTTTTCTAAGGCTATCAAAGTGGAAAAATGAAAGAGAACCAGTTATCTCAAATAAGAACGGAAAAAAAGTGATTTTAATGAAGTTTCCAACCATCCAAATAAATGTTTCCTTTTCGCGAATCTTTCTTCATTTTATGGTTTTCAAAGGCTATCTAACTAGAAAAATGAAGGAGAAATAGTTATCTCCATTGGAAACGCAACAAAACGCGATTCTTTTGAAGTTTCCAACTTCGAAAATTTTTTTTTTCTTTTCGAGATTCTTTCCGCATAATATGCTTTTCTAAGGCTATCAAAGTAGAAAAATGAAAGAGAACCAGTTATCTCAAAAAAGAACGGAAAAAAAGTAATTCTAATGAAGTTTCCAACCATCGAAATAAATGTTTTCTTTTCGCGAATCTTTCTTCATTTTATGGTTGTCTAAGGCTATCTATCTAGAATAATGAAAGAGAAATAGTTATCTCCATTTGAAACGCAACAAAACGCGATTCTTTTGAAGTTTCCAAACTTCGAAATAAAATTTTTTTCTTATCGAGATTCTTTCCGCATAATATGCTTTTCTAAGGCTATCAAAGAGGATAAATGAAAGAGAACCAGTTATCTCAAAAAAGAACGGAAAAAAGGTGATTCTAAAGAAGTTTCCAACCATCGAAATAAGTGTTTTCTTTTCGCGAATCTTTCTTCATTTTATGGTTGTCTAAGGCTACCTAACTAGAATAATGAAGGAGAAATAGTTATCTCCATATGAAACGCAACAAAACGCGATTATTTTGAAGTTTGCAAACTTCGAAAAAATTTTTTTCTTTTCGAGATTCTTTCCGCATAATAAGCTTTTCTAAGGCTATCAAAGTGGAAAAATGAAAGAGAACCAGTTATCTCAAATAAGAACGGAAAAAAAGTGATTCTAACGAAGTTTCCAACCATCGAAATAAATGTTTTCTTTTCGCGAATCTTTCTTCATTTTATGGTTTTCTAAGGCTATCTAACTAGAATAATAAAGGAGAAATAGTTATTTCCATATGAAACGCAACAAAACGGGATAACTTTGAAGTTTCCAAACTTCGAAAAAATTTTTTTTTCTTTTCGAGATTCTTTCCGCATAATATGCTTTTCTAAGGCAATCAAAGTAGAAAAATGAAAGAGAACCAGTTATCTGAAAAAAGAACGGAAAAAAGTGATTCTAATGAAGTTTCCAACCATGGAAATAAGTGTTTTCTTTTCGCGAATCTTTCTTCATTTTATGGTTTTCTAAGTCTATCTAACTAGAATAATGAATGAGAAATAGTTATCTCCATTGGAAACGCAACAAAACGCGATTTTTTTGAAGTTTCCAAACTTCGAAAAGAAATTTTTTTCTTTTCGAGATTCTTTCCGCATAATATGCTTTTCTAAGGCTATCGAAATAGAAAAATGAAAGAGAACCAGTGATCTCAAAAAAGAACGGAAAAAAAGTGATTCTAATGATGTTTCCAACCATCGAAATAAGTGTTTTCTTTTCGCGAATCTTTCTTCATTTTATGGTTGTCTAAGGCTATCTATCTTGAATAACGAAGGAGAAGTAGTTATCTCCATTTGAAACGCAACAAAACGCGATTCTTTTGAAGTTTCCAAACTTCGAAAAAAAAAATTTTTTTTTCGAGATTCTTTCCGCATAATAAGGTTTTCTAAGGCTATCAATGTGGAAAAATGAAAGAGAACGAGTTATCTCAAATAAGAACGGAAAAAAAGTGATTCTAATGAAGTTTCCAACCATCGAAATAAGTGTTTTCTTTTCGCGAATCTTTCTTCATTTTATGGTTGTCTAAGGCTATCTATCTAGAATAAATAAGGAGAAATAGTTATCTCCATTTGAAACGCAACAAAACGCGATTCTTTTGAACTTTGCAAACTTCGAAAGAAAATTTTTTTCTTTTCGAGATTCTTTCCGCATAATAAGCTTTTCTAAGGCTATCAAAGTGGAAAAATGAAAGAGAACCAGTTATCTCAAATAAGAACGGAAAAAAAGTGATTCTAACAAAGTTTCCAACCATCGAAATAAATGTTTTCTTTTCGCGAATCTTTCTTCATTTTATGGTTTTCTAAGGCTATCTAACTAGAATAATAAAGGAGAAATAGTTATTTCCATATGAAACGCAACAAAACGGGATAACTTTGAAGTTTCCAAACTTCGAAAAAATTTTTTTTTCTTTTCGAGATTCTTTCCGCATAATATGCTTTTCTAAGGCAATCAAAGTAGAAAAATGAAAGAGAACCAGTTATCTGAAAAAAGAACGGAAAAAAGTGATTCTAATGAAGTTTCCAACCATGGAAATAAGTGTTTTCTTTTCGCGAATCTTTCTTCATTTTATGGTTTTCTAAGTCTATCTAACTAGAATAATGAAGGAGAAATAGTTATCTCCATTGGAAACGCAACAAAACGCGATTTTTTTGAAGTTTCCAAACTTCGAAAAGAAATTTTTTTCTTTTCGAGATTCTTTCCGCATAATATGCTTTTCTAAGGCTATCAAAATAGAAAAATGAAAGAGAACCAGTGATCTCAAAAAAGAACGGAAAAAAAGTGATTCTAATGAAGTTTCCAACCATCGAAATAAGTGTTTTCTTTTCGCGAATCTTTCTTCATTTTATGGTTGTCTAAGGCTATCTATCTAGAATAACGAAGGAGAAATAGTTATCTCCATTTGAAACGCAACAAAACGCGATTCTTTTGAAGTTTCCAAACTTCGAAAAAAAAAATTTTTTTTTCGAGATTCTTTCCGCATAATAAGGTTTTCTAAGGCTATCAATGTGGAAAAATGAAAGAGAACTAGTTATCTCAAATAAGAACGGAAAAAAAAGTGATTCTAATGAAGTTTCCAACCATCGAAATAAGTGTTTTCTTTTCGCGAATCTTTCTTCATTTTATGGTTGTCTAAGGCTATCTATCTAGAATAAATAAGGAGAAATAGTTATCTCCATTTGAAACGCAACAAAACGCGATTCTTTTGAAATTTGCAAACTTCGAAAGAAAATTTTTCTCTTTTCGAGATTCTTTCCGCATAATAAGCATTTCTAAGGCTATCAAAGTGAAAAAATGAAAGAGAACCAGTTATCTCAAATAAGAACGGAAAAAATGTGATTCTAACGAAGTTTCCAACCATCGAAATAAGTGTTCTCTTTTCGCGAATCTTTCTTCATTTTATGGTTGTCTAAGGCTACCTAACTAGAATAATGAAGGAGAAATATTTATCTCCATATGAAACGCAACAAAACGCGATTATTTTGAAGTTTCCAAACTTCGAAAAAAAAATTTTTTTTTCGAGATTCTTTCCGCATAATATGCATTTCTAAGGCTATCAAAGTGGAAAAATGAAAGAGAACCAGTTATCTCAAATAAGAACGGAAAAAAAGTGATTCTAATTAAGTTTCCATCCATCGAAATAAATGTTTTCTTTTGGCGAATCTTTCTTCATTTTATGGTTTTCTAAGGCTATCTAACTAGAAAAATGAAGGAGAAATAGTTATCTCCATTGGAAACGCAACAAAACGTGATTCATTTGAAGTTTCCAAACTTCGAAAGAAAAATTTTTTCTTTTCGAGATTCTTTCCGCATAATATGCTTTTCTAAGGCTATCAAAGTAGAAAAATGAAAGAGAACCAGTTATCTCAAAAAAGAACGGTAAAAAAGTGATTCTAATGAAGTTTCCAACCATCGAAATAAGTGTTTTCTTTTCGCGAATGTTTCTTCATTTTATGGTTTTCCAAGGCTATCTAACTAGAATAATGAAGGAGAAATAGTTATCTCCATTGGAAACGCAACGAAACGAAATTCTTTTGAAGTTTCCAAACTTCGAAAAAAATTTTTTTTCTTTTCGAGATTCTTTCCGCATAAGAAGCTTTTCTAAGGCTATCAAAGTGGAAAAATGAAAGAGAACTAGTTATCTCAAATAAGAACGGAAAAAAAGTGATTTTAATGAAGTTTCCAACCATCCAAATAAATGCTTCCTTTTCGCGAATCTTTCTTCATTTTATGGTTTTCAAAGGCTATCTAACTAGAAAAATGAAGGAGAAATAGTTATCTCCATTGGAAACGCAACAAAACGCGATTCTTTTGAAGTTTCCAACTTCGAAATTTTTTTTTTTCTTTTCGAGATTCTTTCCGCATAATATGCTTTTCTAAGGCTATCAAAGTGGAAAAATGAAAGAGTACCAGTTATCTCAAAAAAGAACGGAAAAAAAGTGATTCTAATGAAGTTTCCAACCATCGAAATAAGTGTTTTTTTCGCGAATGTTTCTTCATGCTATGGTTTTCCAAGGCTATCTAACTAGAATAATGAAGGAGAAATAGTTATCTCCATTGGAAACGCAACAAAACGAGATTCTTTTGAAGTTTCCAAACTTGGAAAAAAATTTTTTTTGTTTTCGAGATTCTTTCCGCATAATATGCTTTTCTAAGGCTATCAAAGTAGAAAAATGAAAGAGAACCAGTTATCTCAAAAAAGAACGGAAAATAAGTGATTCTAATGAAGTTTCCAACCATCGAAATAAATGTTTTCTTTTCGCGAATCTTTCTTCATTTTATGGTTGTCTAAGGCTATCTATCTAGAATAATGAAGGAGAAATAGTTATCTCCATTTGAAACGCAACCAAACGCGATTCCTTTGAACTTTGCCAACTTCGAAAGAAAATTTTTTTCTTTTCGAGATTCTTTCCGCATAATAAGCTTTTCTAAGGCTATCAAAGTGAAAAAATGAAAGAGAACCAGTTATCTCAAATAAGAACGGAAAAAATTTGATTCTAATAAAGTTTCCAACCATCGAAATAAATGTTTTCTTTTCGCGAATCTTTCTTCATTTTATGGTTTTCTAAGTCTATCTAACTAGAATAATGAAGGAGAAAGAGTTATCTCCACTGGAAACGCAACAAAACGCGATTCTTTTGAAGTTTCCAAACTTCTAAAAAAACAATTTTTTTCGAGATTCTTTCCGCATAATAAGGTTTTCTAAGGCTATCAAAGTGAAAAAATGAAAGAGAACTAGTTATCTCACATAAGAACGGAAAAAAAGTGATTATAATGAAGTTTACAACCATCGAAATAAATGTTTTCTTTTCGCGAATCTTTCTTCATTTTATTTTTTTCTAAGGCTATCTAACTAGAATAATGAATGAGAAATAGTTATCTCCATTGGAAACGCAACAAAACGCGATTTTTTTGAAGTTTCCAAACTTCGAAAAGAAATTTTTTTCTTTTCGAGATTCTTTCCGCATAATATGCTTTTCTAAGGCTATCGAAATAGAAAAATGAAAGAGAACCAGTGATCTCAAAAAAGAACGGAAAAAAAGTGATTCTAATGATGTTTCCAACCATCGAAATAAGTGTTTTCTTTTCGCGAATCTTTCTTCATTTTATGGTTGTCTAAGGCTATCTATCTAGAATAACGAAGGAGAAATAGTTATCTCCATTTGAAACGCAACAAAACGCGATTCTTTTGAAGTTTCCAAACTTCGAAAAAAAAATTTTTTTTTTCGAGATTCTTTCCGCATAATAAGGTTTTCTAAGGCTATCAATGTGGAAAAATGAAAGAGAACTAGTTATCTCAAATAAGAACGGAAAAAAAGTGATTCTAATGAAGTTTCCAACCATCGAAATAAGTGTTTTCTTTTCGCGAATCTTTCTTCATTTTATGGTTGTCTAAGGCTATCTATCTAGAATAAATAAGGAGAAATAGTTATCTCCATTTGAAACGCAACAAAACGCGATTCTTTTGAACTTTGCAAACTTCGAAAGAAAATTTTTTCTTTTCGAGATTCTTTCCGCATAATAAGCTTTTCTAAGGCTATCAAAGTGGAAAAATGAAAGAGAACCAGTTATCTCAAATAAGAACGGAAAAAAAGTGATTCTAACGAAGTTTCCAACCATCGAAATAAATGTTTTCTTTTCGCGAATCTTTCTTCATTTTATGGTTTTCTAAGGCTATCTAACTAGAATAATAAAGGAGAAATAGTTATTTCCATATGAAACGCAACAAAACGGGATAACTTTGAAGTTTCCAAACTTCGAAAAAATTTTTTTTTCTTTTCGAGATTCTTTCCGCATAATATGCTTTTCTAAGGCAATCAAAGTAGAAAAATGAAAGAGAACCAGTTATCTGAAAAAAGAACGGAAAAAAGTGATTCTAATGAAGTTTCCAACCATGGAAATAAGTGTTTTCTTTTCGCGAATCTTTCTTCATTTTATGGTTGTCTAAGGCTACCTAACTAGAATAATGAAGGAGAAATAGTTATCTCCATATGAAACGCAACAAAACGCGATTATTTTGAAGTTTCCAAACTTCGAAAAAAAATTTTTTTTTTTCGAGATTCTTTCCGCATAATATGCATTTCTAAGGCTTTCTAAGTGGAAAAATGAAAAAGAACCAGTTATCTCAAATAAGAACGGAAAAAAAGTGATTCTAATGAAGTTTCCAACCATCGAAATAAATGTTTTCTTTTGGCGAATCTTGCTTCATTTTATGGTTTTCTAAGGCTATCTAACTAGAAAAATGAAGGAGAAATAGTTATCTCCATTGGAAACGGAACAAAACGTGATTCTTTTGAAGTTTCCAAACTTCGAAAGAAAAATTTTTTCTTTTCGAGATTCTTTCCGCATAATATGTTTTTCTAAGGCTATCAAAGTAGAAAAATGAAAGAGTACCAGTTATCTCAAAAAAGAACGGAAAAAAGTGATTCTAATGAAATTTCCAACCATCGAAATAAGTATTTTTTTCGCGAATGTTTCTTAATGTTATGGTTTTCCAAGGCTATCTAACTAGAATAATGAAGGAGAAATAGTTATCTCCATTGGAATCGCAACAAAACGAGATTCTTTTGAAGTTTCCAAACTTCGAAAAAAATTTTTTTTTGTTTTCGAGATTCTTTCCGCATAATATGCTTTTCTAAGGCTATCAAAGTAGAAAAATGAAAGAGAACCAGTTATCTAAAAAAAGAACGTAAAATAAGTGATTCTAATGAAGTTTCCAAACATCGAAATAAATGTTTTCTTTTCGCGAATCTTTCTTCATTTTATGGTTGTCTAAGGCTATCTATCTAGAATAATGAACGAGAAATAGTTATCTCCATTTGAAACGCAACAAAACGCGATTCCTTTGAACTTTGCAAACTTCGAAAGAAAATTTTTTTCTTTTCGAGATTCTTTCCGCATAATAAGCTTTTCTAAGGCTATCAAAGTGAAAAAATGAAAGAGAACCAGTTATCTCAAATAGGAACGGAAAAAATGTGATTCTAACGATGTTTCCAACCATCGAAATAAATGTTTTCTTTTCGCGAATCTTTCTTCATTTTATGGTTGTCTAAGGCTATCTATCTAGAATAATGAAGGAGAAATAGTTATCTCCATATGAAACGCAACAAACGCGATTATTTTGAAGTTTCCAAACTTCGAAATTTTTTTTTTTTTTCGAGATTCTTTCCGCATAAAATGCTTTTCTAAGGCTATCAAAGTGGAAAAATGAAAGAGAACCAGTTATATCAAATAAGAACGGAAAAAAAAGTGATTCTAATGAAGTTTCCAACCATCGAAATAAATGTTTTCTTTTCGCGAATCTTTCTTCATTTTATGGTTTTCTAAGGCCATCTAACTAGAATAATGAAGGAGAAATAGTTATCTCCATTAGAAACGCAACAAAACGCAGTTTTTCTTTTCGAGATTCTTTCCGCATAATAAGCTTTTCTAAGGCTATCAAAGTGGAAAAATGAAAGAGAACTAGTTTACAACGTTCGAAATAAATGTTTTCCTTTCGCGAATCTTTCTTCATTTTATGGTTTTCTAAGGCTATCTAACTAGAATTCTGAAGGAGAAATAGTTATTTCCATATGAAACGCAACAAATCGGGATATCTTTGAAGTTTCCAAACTTCGAATAGTTTTTTTTTTGTTTTCGAGATTCTTTGCTCAGAATATGCTTTTCCAAGGCTATCCAAGTAGAAAAATGAAGGAGAACCAGTTATCTAAAAAAGAACGGAAAAAAAGTGATTCTAATGAAGTTTCCAACCATCGAAATAAATGTTTTGTTTTCGCCAATCTTTCTTCATTTTATGGTTGTCTAAGGCTATCTATCTAGAATAATGAAGGAGAAATAGTTATCTCCATTTGAAACACAACAAAACATGATTATTTTGAAGTTTCCAAACTTCGAGAAAAAAATTTTTTCTTTTCGAGATTCTTTCCGCATAATATGCTTTTCTAAGGCTATCAAAGTGGAAAAATAAAAGAGAACCAGTTATCTCAAATAAGAACGAAAAAAAGTGATTCTAACGTAGTTTCCATCCATCGAAATAAATGTTTTCTTTTCGCGAATCTTTCTTCATTTTATGGTTTTCTAAGGCTATCTAACTAGAATAATGAAGCAGAAATAGTTATCTCCATTGGAAACGCAACAAAATGCGATTCTTTTGAAGTTTCCAAACTTCGAAAAAATTTTTTTTTCTTTTCGAGATTCTTTCCGCATAATATGCTTTTCTAAGGCTATCAAAGTAGGAAAATGAAAGAGAACCAGTTATCTCAAAAAAGAACGGAAAAAAAGTGATTTTAATGAAGTTTCCAACCATCGATATAAATGTTTTCTTTTCGCGAATCTTTCTTCATTTTATGGTTGCCTAAGGCTATCTATCTAGAATAATGAAGGAGAAATAGTTATCTCCATTTGAAACGCAACAAAACGCGATTCTTTTGAAGTTTGCAAACTTCGAATGAAAATTTTTTTCTTTTCGAGATTCTTTCCGCATAATAAGCTTTTCTAAGGCTATCAAAGTGGAAAAATGAAAGAGAACCAGTTATCTCAAATAAGAACGGAAAAAAAGAGATTCTTACGAAGTTTCCAACCATCGAAATAAATGTTTTCTTTTCGCGAATCTTTCTTCATTTTATGGTTTTCTAAGTCTATCTAACTAGAATAATAAAGGAGAAATAGTTATCTCCATTTGAAACGCAACTAAACGCGATTATCTTGAACTTTCCAAACTTCGAAAAAATTTTTTTTTCTTTTCGAGATTCTTTCCGCATAATATGCTTTTCTAAGGCTATCAAAGAGGAAAAATGAAAGAGAACCAGATATCTCAAATAAGAACGGAAAAAAAGTGATTATAATGAAGTTTACAACCATCGAAATAAGTGTTTTCTTTTCGCGAATCTTTCTTCATTTTATGGTTGTCTAAGGCTATCTATTTAGAATAATTAAGGAGAAATAGTTATCTCCATTTGAAACGCAACAAAAGGCGATTGTTTTGATGTTTCCAAACTTCGAAAAAAATTTTTTTTCTTTTCGAGATTCTTTCCGCATAATAAGCTTTTCTAAGGCTATCAAAGTGGAAAAATGAAAGAGAACCAGTTATCTCAAATCAGAACGAAAAAAAGTGAGTCTAACGAAGTTTCCAACCATCTAATAAATGTTTTCTTTTCGCGATTCTTTCTTCATTTTATGGTTTTCTAAGGCTATCTAACTAGAATAATGAAGGAGATATAGTTATCTCCATATGAAACGCAACAAACGCGATTATTTTGAAGTTTCCAAACTTCGAAAAAAAAATTTTTTCTTTTCGAGATTCTTTCCACATAATATGCTTTTCTAAGGCTATCAAAGTAGAAAAATGAAAGAGAACCAGTTATCTCAAAAAAGAACGGAAAAAAGTGATTCCAATGAAGTTTCCAACCATCGAAATAAGTGTTTTCTTTTCGCGAATCTTTCTTCATTTTATGGTTGTATAAGGCTATCTATCTAGAATAACCTAGAATCATGAAGGAGAAATAGTTATCTCCATTTAAACGCAACAAAACGCGATTGTTTTGAATTTTCCAAACTTCGAAAAAAATTTTTTTTCTTTTCGAGATTCTTTGAGCAGAATATGCTTTTCTAAGGCTATCAAAGTAGGAAAATGAAAGAGAACTAGTAATCTCAAATAAGAACGGAAAAAATGTTATTCTAATGAAGTTTCCAACCATCGAAATAAATGTTTTCTTTTCGCGAATCTTTCTTCATTTTATGATTTTCTAAGGCTATCTAACTAGAATAATGAAGGAGAAATAGTTATCTCCAATGGAAACGCCACAAACTTCGATTCTTTTGAAGTTCCAAACTTGGAAAAAAAATGTTTTTCTTTTCGAGATTCTCTCCGCATAATATGCTTTTCTAAGGCTATCAAAGTAGAAAAATGAAAGAGAACCAGTTATCTCAAAAAAGAACGGAAAATAAGTGATTCTAATGAAGTTTCCAACCATCGAAATAAGTGTTTTCTTTTCGCGAATCTCTCTTCATTTTATGGTTTTCTAAGTCTATCTAACTAGAATAATAAAGGAGAAATAGTTATCTCCATTTGAAACGCAACAAAACGCGATTATTTTGAAGTTTCCAAACTTCGAAATAAAATTTTTTTTCTTTTCGAGATTCTTTCCGCATAATATGCTTTTCTAAGGCTATCAAAGTGGAAAAATGAAAGAGAACTAGTTATCTCAAATAAGAACGGAAAAAAAGTGATTCTAATGAAGTTTCCAACCATCGAAATAAATGTTTTCTTTTGGCGAATCTTTCTTCATTTTATGGTTTTCTAAGGCTATCTAACTAGAAAAATGAAGGAGAAATAGTTATCTCCATTGGAAACGCAACAAAACGTGATCCTTTTGAAGTTTCCAAACTTCGAAAGAAAAATTTTTTCTTTTCGAGATTCTTTCCGCATAATATGCTTTTCTAAGGCTATCAAAGTAGAAAAATGAAAGAGAACCAGTTATCTCAAAAAAGAACGGAAAAAAAGTGATTCTAATGAAGTTTCCAACCATCGAAATAAGTGTTTTTTTCGCGAATGTTTCTTCATGTTATGGTTTTCCAAGGCTATCTAACTAGAATAATGAAGGAGAAATAGTTATCTGCATTTGAAACGCAACAAAACGCGATTCCTTTGAAGTTTCCAAACTTCGAAAAAAAAATTTTTTCTTTTGGAGATTCTTTCCGCATAAGAAGCTTTTCTAAGGCTATCAAAGTGGAAAAATGAAAGAGAACCAGTTATCTCAAATAAGAACGAAAAAAGTGATTCTAACGAAGTTTCCAACCATCGGAATAAATGTTTTCTTTTCGCGTATCTTTCTTCATTTTATGGTTTTCTAAGGCTATCTAACTAGAATAAAGAAGGAGAAATAGTTATTTCCATTAGAAACGCAACATAACGCGATTATTTTGAAGTTTCCAAACTTGGAAAAAAATTTTTTCTTTTCCAGATTCTTTCCGCATAATAAGCTTTTCTAAGGCTATCAAAGTGGAAAAATGAAACAGAACTAGTTATCTCAAATAAGAACGGAAAAAAAGTGATTATAATGAAGTTCACAACCATCGAAATAAATGTTATCTTCTCGTGAATCTTTCTTCATTTTATGGTTTTCCAAGGCTATCTAACTAGAATAATAAAGGAGAAATAGTTATCTCCATTTCAAACGCAACAAAACGCGATTATTTTGAAGTTTCCAAACTTCGAAATAAAATTTTTTTCTTTTTGAGATTCTTTCCGCATAATATGCTTTTCTAAGGCTATCAAAGAGGAAAAATGAAAGAGAACTAGTTATCTCAAAAAAGAACGGAAAAAAAGTAATTCTAATGAAGTTTCCCACCATCGAAATAAGTGTTTTCTTTTCGCGAATCTTTCTTCATTTTATGGTTGTCTAAGGCTATCTATCTAGAATAATGAAGGAGAAATAGTTATCTCCATATGAAACGCAACAAACGCGATTATTTTGAAGTTTCCAAACTTCGAAACTTTTTTTCTTTTTTTTTCGAGATTCTTTCCGCATAAAATGCTTTTCTAAGGCTATCAAAGTGGAAAAATGAAAGAGAACCAGTTATCTCAAATAAGAACGGAAAAAAAAGAGATTCTAATGAAGTTTCCAACCATCTAAATAAATGTTTTCTTTTCGCGAATCTTTCTTCATTTTATGGTTTTCCAAGGCTATCTAACTAGAATAATGAAGCAGAAATAGTTATTTCCATATGAAGCGCAACAAAACGGGATAACTTTGAATTTTCCAAACTTCGAAAAAAAATTTTTTTCTTTTCGAGATTCTTTCCGCATAATAAGCTTTTCTAAGGCTATCAAAGTGGAAAAATGAAAGAGAACTAGTTATCTCAAGTAAGAACGGAAAAAAAGTGATTTTAATGAAGTTTCCAACCATCCAAATAAATGTTTTCTTTTCGCGAATCTCTCTTCATTTTATGGTTTTCTAAGTCTATCTAACTAGAATAATAAAGGAGAAATAGTTATCTCCATTTGAAACGCAACAAAACGCCATTATTTTGAAGTTTCCAAACTTCGAAATAAAATTTTTTTTCTTTTCGAGATTCTTTCCGCATAATATGCTTTTCTAAGGCTATCAAAGTGGAAAAATGAAAGAGAACTAGTTATCTCAAATAAGAACGGAAAAAAAGTGATTCTAATGAAGTTTCCAACCATCGAAATAAATGTTTTCTTTTCGCGAATCTTTCTTGATTTTATGGTTTTCTAAGGCTATCTAACTAGAAAAATGAAGGAGAAATAGTTATCTCTATTGGAAACGCAACAAAACGTGATCCTTTTGAAGTTTCCAAACTTCGAAAGAAAAATTTTTTCTTTTCGAGATTCTTTCCGCATAATATGCTTTTCTAAGGCTATCAAAGTAGAAAAATGAAAGAGAACCAGTTATCTCAAAAAAGAACGGAAAAAAAGTGATTCTAATGAAGTTTCCAACCATCGAAATAAGTGTTTTTTTCGCGAATGTTTCTTCATGTTATGGTTTTCCAAGGCTATCTAACTAGAATAATGAAGGAGGAATAGTTATCTCCATTGGAAACGCAACAAAACGAGATTCTTTTGAAGTTTCCAAACTTCGAAAAAAATTTTTTTTCTTTTCGAGATTCTTTCCGCATAAGAAGCTTTTCTAAGGCTATCAAAGTGGAAAACTGAAAGAGAACCAGTTATCTCAAATAAGAACGAAAAAAGTGATTCTAACGTAGTTTCCAACCATCGAAATAAAGGTTTTCTTTTCGCGTATATTTTTTCATTTTATGGCTTTCTAAGGCTATCTAACTAGAATAATGAAGGAGAAATAGTTATTTCCATATGAAACGCAACAAAACGGGATATCTGTGAAGTTTCCAAACTTCGAAAAAAAATTTTTTTCTTTTCGAGATTCTTTCCGCATAATAAGCTATTCTAAGGCTATCAAAGTGGAAAAATGAAAGAGAACCAGTTATCTCAAATAAGAACGGAAAAAAAGTGATTCTAACGAAGTTTCCAACCATCGAAATAAATGTTTTCTTTTCGCGAATCTTTCTTCATTTTATGGTTGTCTAAGGCTATCTATCTAGAATAACGAAGGAGAAATAGTTATCTCCATTTGAAACGCAACAAAACGCGATTCTTTTGAAGTTTCCAAACTTCGAAAAAAAAAATTTTTTTTTCGAGATTCTTTCCGCATAATAAGGTTTTCTAAGGCTATCAATGTGGAAAAATGAAAGAGAACTAGTTATCTCAAATAAGAACGGAAAAAAAGTGATTCTAATGAAGTTTCCAACCATCGAAATAAGTGTTTTCTTTTCGCGAATCTTTCTTCATTTTATGGTTGTCTAAGGCTATCTATCTAGAATAAATAAGGAGAAATAGTTATCTCCATTTGAAACGCAACAAAACGCGATTCTTTTGAAATTTGCAAACTTCGAAAGAAAATTTTTCTCTTTTCGAGATTCTTTCCGCATAATAAGCATTTCTAAGGCTATCAAAGTGAAAAAATGAAAGAGAACCAGTTATCTCAAATAAGAACGGAAAAAATGTGATTCTAACGAAGTTTCCAACCATCGAAATAAGTGTTCTCTTTTCGCGAATCTTTCTTCATTTTATGGTTGTCTAAGGCTACCTAACTAGAATAATGAAGGAGAAATATTTATCTCCATATGAAACGCAACAAAACGCGATTATTTTGAAGTTTGCAAACTTCGAAAAAAAAATTTTTTTTTCGAGATTCTTTCCGCATAATATGCATTTCTAAGGCTATCAAAGTGGAAAAATGAAAGAGAACCAGTTATCTCAAATAAGAACGGAAAAAAAGTGATTCTAATTAAGTTTCCATCCATCGAAATAAATGTTTTCTTTTGGCGAATCTTTCTTCATTTTATGGTTTTCTAAGGCTATCTAACTAGAAAAATGAAGGAGAAATAGTTATCTCCATTGGAAACGCAACAAAACGTGATTCATTTGAAGTTTCCAAACTTCGAAAGAAAAATTTTTTCTTTTCGAGATTCTTTCCGCATAATATGCTTTTCTAAGGCTATCAAAGTAGAAAAATGAAAGAGAACCAGTTATCTCAAAAAAGAACGGTAAAAAAGTGATTCTAATGAAGTTTCCAACCATCGAAATAAGTGTTTTCTTTTCGCGAATGTTTCTTCATTTTATGGTTTTCCAAGGCTATCTAACTAGAATAATGAAGGAGAAATAGTTATCTCCATTGGAAACGCAACGAAACGAATTTCTTTTGAAGTTTCCAAACTTCGAAAAAAATTTTTTTTCTTTTCGAGATTCTTTCCGCATAAGAAGCTTTTCTAAGGCTATCAAAGTGGAAAAATGAAAGAGAACCAGTTATCTCAAATAAGAACGGAAAAAAAGTGATTTTAATGAAGTTTCCAACCATCCAAATAAATGTTTCCTTTTCGCGAATCTTTCTTCATTTTATGGTTTTCAAAGGCTATCTAACTAGAAAAATGAAGGAGAAATAGTTATCTCCATTGGAAACGCAACAAAACGCGATTCTTTTGAAGTTTCCAACTTCGAAAATTTTTTTTTTCTTTTCGAGATTCTTTCCGCATAATATGCTTTTCTAAGGCTATCAAAGTAGAAAAATGAAAGAGAACCAGTTATCTCAAAAAAGAACGGAAAAAAAGTAATTCTAATAAAGTTTCCAACCATCGAAATAAATGTTTTCTTTTCGCGAATCTTTCTTCATTTTATGGTTGTCTAAGGCTATCTATCTAGAATAATGAAAGAGAAATAGTTATCTCCATTTGAAACGCAACAAAACGCGATTCTTTTGAAGTTTCCAAACTTCGAAATAAAATTTTTTTCTTATCGAGATTCTTTCCGCATAATATGCTTTTCTAAGGCTATCAAAGAGGATAAATGAAAGAGAACCAGTTATCTCAAAAAAGAACGGAAAAAAGGTGATTCTAAAGAAGTTTCCAACCATCGAAATAAGTGTTTTCTTTTCGCGAATCTTTCTTCATTTTATGGTTGTCTAAGGCTACCTAACTAGAATAATGAAGGAGAAATAGTTATCTCCATATGAAACGCAACAAAACGCGATTATTTTGAAGTTTGCAAACTTCGAAAAAATTTTTTTCTTTTCGAGATTCTTTCCGCATAATAAGCTTTTCTAAGGCTATCAAAGTGGAAAAATGAAAGAGAACCAGTTATCTCAAATAAGAACGGAAAAAAAGTGATTCTAACGAAGTTTCCAACCATCGAAATAAATGTTTTCTTTTCGCGAATCTTTCTTCATTTTATGGTTTTCTAAGGCTATCTAACTAGAATAATAAAGGAGAAATAGTTATTTCCATATGAAACGCAACAAAACGGGATAACTTTGAAGTTTCCAAACTTCGAAAAAATTTTTTTTTCTTTTCGAGATTCTTTCCGCATAATATGCTTTTCTAAGGCAATCAAAGTAGAAAAATGAAAGAGAACCAGTTATCTGAAAAAAGAACGGAAAAAAGTGATTCTAATGAAGTTTCCAACCATGGAAATAAGTGTTTTCTTTTCGCGAATCTTTCTTCATTTTATGGTTTTCTAAGTCTATCTAACTAGAATAATGAATGAGAAATAGTTATCTCCATTGGAAACGCAACAAAACGCGATTTTTTTGAAGTTTCCAAACTTCGAAAAGAAATTTTTTTCTTTTCGAGATTCTTTCCGCATAATATGCTTTTCTAAGGCTATCGAAATAGAAAAATGAAAGAGAACCAGTGATCTCAAAAAAGAACGGAAAAAAAGTGATTCTAATGATGTTTCCAACCATCGAAATAAGTGTTTTCTTTTCGCGAATCTTTCTTCATTTTATGGTTGTCTAAGGCTATCTATCTTGAATAACGAAGGAGAAGTAGTTATCTCCATTTGAAACGCAACAAAACGCGATTCTTTTGAAGTTTCCAAACTTCGAAAAAAAAAATTTTTTTTTCGAGATTCTTTCCGCATAATAAGGTTTTCTAAGGCTATCAATGTGGAAAAATGAAAGAGAACGAGTTATCTCAAATAAGAACGGAAAAAAAGTGATTCTAATGAAGTTTCCAACCATCGAAATAAGTGTTTTCTTTTCGCGAATCTTTCTTCATTTTATGGTTGTCTAAGGCTATCTATCTAGAATAAATAAGGAGAAATAGTTATCTCCATTTGAAACGCAACAAAACGCGATTCTTTTGAACTTTGCAAACTTCGAAAGAAAATTTTTTTCTTTTCGAGATTCTTTCCGCATAATAAGCTTTTCTAAGGCTATCAAAGTGGAAAAATGAAAGAGAACCAGTTATCTCAAATAAGAACGGAAAAAAAGTGATTCTAACAAAGTTTCCAACCATCGAAATAAATGTTTTCTTTTCGCGAATCTTTCTTCATTTTATGGTTTTCTAAGGCTATCTAACTAGAATAATAAAGGAGAAATAGTTATTTCCATATGAAACGCAACAAAACGGGATAACTTTGAAGTTTCCAAACTTCGAAAAAATTTTTTTTTCTTTTCGAGATTCTTTCCGCATAATATGCTTTTCTAAGGCAATCAAAGTAGAAAAATGAAAGAGAACCAGTTATCTGAAAAAAGAACGGAAAAAAGTGATTCTAATGAAGTTTCCAACCATGGAAATAAGTGTTTTCTTTTCGCGAATCTTTCTTCATTTTATGGTTTTCTAAGTCTATCTAACTAGAATAATGAAGGAGAAATAGTTATCTCCATTGGAAACGCAACAAAACGCGATTTTTTTGAAGTTTCCAAACTTCGAAAAGAAATTTTTTTCTTTTCGAGATTCTTTCCGCATAATATGCTTTTCTAAGGCTATCAAAATAGAAAAATGAAAGAGAACCAGTGATCTCAAAAAAGAACGGAAAAAAAGTGATTCTAATGAAGTTTCCAACCATCGAAATAAGTGTTTTCTTTTCGCGAATCTTTCTTCATTTTATGGTTGTCTAAGGCTATCTATCTAGAATAACGAAGGAGAAATAGTTATCTCCATTTGAAACGCAACAAAACGCGATTCTTTTGAAGTTTCCAAACTTCGAAAAAAAAAATTTTTTTTTCGAGATTCTTTCCGCATAATAAGGTTTTCTAAGGCTATCAATGTGGAAAAATGAAAGAGAACTAGTTATCTCAAATAAGAACGGAAAAAAAAGTGATTCTAATGAAGTTTCCAACCATCGAAATAAGTGTTTTCTTTTCGCGAATCTTTCTTCATTTTATGGTTGTCTAAGGCTATCTATCTAGAATAAATAAGGAGAAATAGTTATCTCCATTTGAAACGCAACAAAACGCGATTCTTTTGAAATTTGCAAACTTCGAAAGAAAATTTTTCTCTTTTCGAGATTCTTTCCGCATAATAAGCATTTCTAAGGCTATCAAAGTGAAAAAATGAAAGAGAACCAGTTATCTCAAATAAGAACGGAAAAAATGTGATTCTAACGAAGTTTCCAACCATCGAAATAAGTGTTCTCTTTTCGCGAATCTTTCTTCATTTTATGGTTGTCTAAGGCTACCTAACTAGAATAATGAAGGAGAAATATTTATCTCCATATGAAACGCAAAAAAACGCGATTATTTTGAAGTTTCCAAACTTCGAAAAAAAAATTTTTTTTTCGAGATTCTTTCCGCATAATATGCATTTCTAAGGCTATCAAAGTGGAAAAATGAAAGAGAACCAGTTATCTCAAATAAGAACGGAAAAAAAGTGATTCTAATTAAGTTTCCATCCATCGAAATAAATGTTTTCTTTTGGCGAATCTTTCTTCATTTTATGGTTTTCTAAGGCTATCTAACTAGAAAAATGAAGGAGAAATAGTTATCTCCATTGGAAACGCAACAAAACGTGATTCATTTGAAGTTTCCAAACTTCGAAAGAAAAATTTTTTCTTTTCGAGATTCTTTCCGCATAATATGCTTTTCTAAGGCTATCAAAGTAGAAAAATGAAAGAGAACCAGTTATCTCAAAAAAGAACGGTAAAAAAGTGATTCTAATGAAGTTTCCAACCATCGAAATAAGTGTTTTCTTTTCGCGAATGTTTCTTCATTTTATGGTTTTCCAAGGCTATCTAACTAGAATAATGAAGGAGAAATAGTTATCTCCATTGGAAACGCAACGAAACGAAATTCTTTTGAAGTTTCCAAACTTCGAAAAAAATTTTTTTTCTTTTCGAGATTCTTTCCGCATAAGAAGCTTTTCTAAGGCTATCAAAGTGGAAAAATGAAAGAGAACTAGTTATCTCAAATAAGAACGGAAAAAAAGTGATTTTAATGAAGTTTCCAACCATCCAAATAAATGCTTCCTTTTCGCGAATCTTTCTTCATTTTATGGTTTTCAAAGGCTATCTAACTAGAAAAATGAAGGAGAAATAGTTATCTCCATTGGAAACGCAACAAAACGCGATTCTTTTGAAGTTTCCAACTTCGAAATTTTTTTTTTTCTTTTCGAGATTCTTTCCGCATAATATGCTTTTCTAAGGCTATCAAAGTGGAAAAATGAAAGAGTACCAGTTATCTCAAAAAAGAACGGAAAAAAAGTGATTCTAATGAAGTTTCCAACCATCGAAATAAGTGTTTTTTTCGCGAATGTTTCTTCATGCTATGGTTTTCCAAGGCTATCTAACTAGAATAATGAAGGAGAAATAGTTATCTCCATTGGAAACGCAACAAAACGAGATTCTTTTGAAGTTTCCAAACTTGGAAAAAAATTTTTTTTGTTTTCGAGATTCTTTCCGCATAATATGCTTTTCTAAGGCTATCAAAGTAGAAAAATGAAAGAGAACCAGTTATCTCAAAAAAGAACGGAAAATAAGTGATTCTAATGAAGTTTCCAACCATCGAAATAAATGTTTTCTTTTCGCGAATCTTTCTTCATTTTATGGTTGTCTAAGGCTATCTATCTAGAATAATGAAGGAGAAATAGTTATCTCCATTTGAAACGCAACCAAACGCGATTCCTTTGAACTTTGCCAACTTCGAAAGAAAATTTTTTTCTTTTCGAGATTCTTTCCGCATAATAAGCTTTTCTAAGGCTATCAAAGTGAAAAAATGAAAGAGAACCAGTTATCTCAAATAAGAACGGAAAAAATTTGATTCTAATAAAGTTTCCAACCATCGAAATAAATGTTTTCTTTTCGCGAATCTTTCTTCATTTTATGGTTTTCTAAGTCTATCTAACTAGAATAATGAAGGAGAAAGAGTTATCTCCACTGGAAACGCAACAAAACGCGATTCTTTTGAAGTTTCCAAACTTCTAAAAAAACAATTTTTTTCGAGATTCTTTCCGCATAATAAGGTTTTCTAAGGCTATCAAAGTGAAAAAATGAAAGAGAACTAGTTATCTCACATAAGAACGGAAAAAAAGTGATTATAATGAAGTTTACAACCATCGAAATAAATGTTTTCTTTTCGCGAATCTTTCTTCATTTTATTTTTTTCTAAGGCTATCTAACTAGAATAATGAATGAGAAATAGTTATCTCCATTGGAAACGCAATAAAACGCGATTTTTTTGAAGTTTCCAAACTTCGAAAAGAAATTTTTTTCTTTTCGAGATTCTTTCCGCATAATATGCTTTTCTAAGGCTATCGAAATAGAAAAATGAAAGAGAACCAGTGATCTCAAAAAAGAACGGAAAAAAAGTGATTCTAATGATGTTTCCAACCATCGAAATAAGTGTTTTCTTTTCGCGAATCTTTCTTCATTTTATGGTTGTCTAAGGCTATCTATCTAGAATAACGAAGGAGAAATAGTTATCTCCATTTGAAACGCAACAAAACGCGATTCTTTTGAAGTTTCCAAACTTCGAAAAAAAAATTTTTTTTTTCGAGATTCTTTCCGCATAATAAGGTTTTCTAAGGCTATCAATGTGGAAAAATGAAAGAGAACTAGTTATCTCAAATAAGAACGGAAAAAAAGTGATTCTAATGAAGTTTCCAACCATCGAAATAAGTGTTTTCTTTTCGCGAATCTTTCTTCATTTTATGGTTGTCTAAGGCTATCTATCTAGAATAAATAAGGAGAAATAGTTATCTCCATTTGAAACGCAACAAAACGCGATTCTTTTGAACTTTGCAAACTTCGAAAGAAAATTTTTTCTTTTCGAGATTCTTTCCGCATAATAAGCTTTTCTAAGGCTATCAAAGTGGAAAAATGAAAGAGAACCAGTTATCTCAAATAAGAACGGAAAAAAAGTGATTCTAACGAAGTTTCCAACCATCGAAATAAATGTTTTCTTTTCGCGAATCTTTCTTCATTTTATGGTTTTCTAAGGCTATCTAACTAGAATAATAAAGGAGAAATAGTTATTTCCATATGAAACGCAACAAAACGGGATAACTTTGAAGTTTCCAAACTTCGAAAAAATTTTTTTTTCTTTTCGAGATTCTTTCCGCATAATATGCTTTTCTAAGGCAATCAAAGTAGAAAAATGAAAGAGAACCAGTTATCTGAAAAAAGAACGGAAAAAAGTGATTCTAATGAAGTTTCCAACCATGGAAATAAGTGTTTTCTTTTCGCGAATCTTTCTTCATTTTATGGTTGTCTAAGGCTACCTAACTAGAATAATGAAGGAGAAATAGTTATCTCCATATGAAACGCAACAAAACGCGATTATTTTGAAGTTTCCAAACTTCGAAAAAAAATTTTTTTTTTTCGAGATTCTTTCCGCATAATATGCATTTCTAAGGCTTTCTAAGTGGAAAAATGAAAAAGAACCAGTTATCTCAAATAAGAACGGAAAAAAAGTGATTCTAATGAAGTTTCCAACCATCGAAATAAATGTTTTCTTTTGGCGAATCTTGCTTCATTTTATGGTTTTCTAAGGCTATCTAACTAGAAAAATGAAGGAGAAATAGTTATCTCCATTGGAAACGGAACAAAACGTGATTCTTTTGAAGTTTCCAAACTTCGAAAGAAAAATTTTTTCTTTTCGAGATTCTTTCCGCATAATATGTTTTTCTAAGGCTATCAAAGTAGAAAAATGAAAGAGTACCAGTTATCTCAAAAAAGAACGGAAAAAAGTGATTCTAATGAAATTTCCAACCATCGAAATAAGTATTTTTTTCGCGAATGTTTCTTAATGTTATGGTTTTCCAAGGCTATCTAACTAGAATAATGAAGGAGAAATAGTTATCTCCATTGGAATCGCAACAAAACGAGATTCTTTTGAAGTTTCCAAACTTCGAAAAAAATTTTTTTTTGTTTTCGAGATTCTTTCCGCATAATATGCTTTTCTAAGGCTATCAAAGTAGAAAAATGAAAGAGAACCAGTTATCTAAAAAAAGAACGTAAAATAAGTGATTCTAATGAAGTTTCCAAACATCGAAATAAATGTTTTCTTTTCGCGAATCTTTCTTCATTTTATGGTTGTCTAAGGCTATCTATCTAGAATAATGAACGAGAAATAGTTATCTCCATTTGAAACGCAACAAAACGCGATTCCTTTGAACTTTGCAAACTTCGAAAGAAAATTTTTTTCTTTTCGAGATTCTTTCCGCATAATAAGCTTTTCTAAGGCTATCAAAGTGAAAAAATGAAAGAGAACCAGTTATCTCAAATAGGAACGGAAAAAATGTGATTCTAACGATGTTTCCAACCATCGAAATAAATGTTTTCTTTTCGCGAATCTTTCTTCATTTTATGGTTGTCTAAGGCTATCTATCTAGAATAATGAAGGAGAAATAGTTATCTCCATATGAAACGCAACAAACGCGATTATTTTGAAGTTTCCAAACTTCGAAATTTTTTTTTTTTTTCGAGATTCTTTCCGCATAAAATGCTTTTCTAAGGCTATCAAAGTGGAAAAATGAAAGAGAACCAGTTATATCAAATAAGAACGGAAAAAAAAGTGATTCTAATGAAGTTTCCAACCATCGAAATAAATGTTTTCTTTTCGCGAATCTTTCTTCATTTTATGGTTTTCTAAGGCCATCTAACTAGAATAATGAAGGAGAAATAGTTATCTCCATTAGAAACGCAACAAAACGCAGTTTTTCTTTTCGAGATTCTTTCCGCATAATAAGCTTTTCTAAGGCTATCAAAGTGGAAAAATGAAAGAGAACTAGTTTACAACGTTCGAAATAAATGTTTTCCTTTCGCGAATCTTTCTTCATTTTATGGTTTTCTAAGGCTATCTAACTAGAATTCTGAAGGAGAAATAGTTATTTCCATATGAAACGCAACAAATCGGGATATCTTTGAAGTTTCCAAACTTCGAATAGTTTTTTTTTTGTTTTCGAGATTCTTTGCTCAGAATATGCTTTTCCAAGGCTATCCAAGTAGAAAAATGAAGGAGAACCAGTTATCTAAAAAAGAACGGAAAAAAAGTGATTCTAATGAAGTTTCCAACCATCGAAATAAATGTTTTGTTTTCGCCAATCTTTCTTCATTTTATGGTTGTCTAAGGCTATCTATCTAGAATAATGAAGGAGAAATAGTTATCTCCATTTGAAACACAACAAAACATGATTATTTTGAAGTTTCCAAACTTCGAGAAAAAAATTTTTTCTTTTCGAGATTCTTTCCGCATAATATGCTTTTCTAAGGCTATCAAAGTGGAAAAATAAAAGAGAACCAGTTATCTCAAATAAGAACGAAAAAAAGTGATTCTAACGTAGTTTCCATCCATCGAAATAAATGTTTTCTTTTCGCGAATCTTTCTTCATTTTATGGTTTTCTAAGGCTATCTAACTAGAATAATGAAGCAGAAATAGTTATCTCCATTGGAAACGCAACAAAATGCGATTCTTTTGAAGTTTCCAAACTTCGAAAAAATTTTTTTTTCTTTTCGAGATTCTTTCCGCATAATATGCTTTTCTAAGGCTATCAAAGTAGGAAAATGAAAGAGAACCAGTTATCTCAAAAAAGAACGGAAAAAAAGTGATTTTAATGAAGTTTCCAACCATCGATATAAATGTTTTCTTTTCGCGAATCTTTCTTCATTTTATGGTTGCCTAAGGCTATCTATCTAGAATAATGAAGGAGAAATAGTTATCTCCATTTGAAACGCAACAAAACGCGATTCTTTTGAAGTTTGCAAACTTCGAATGAAAATTTTTTTCTTTTCGAGATTCTTTCCGCATAATAAGCTTTTCTAAGGCTATCAAAGTGGAAAAATGAAAGAGAACCAGTTATCTCAAATAAGAACGGAAAAAAAGAGATTCTTACGAAGTTTCCAACCATCGAAATAAATGTTTTCTTTTCGCGAATCTTTCTTCATTTTATGGTTTTCTAAGTCTATCTAACTAGAATAATAAAGGAGAAATAGTTATCTCCATTTGAAACGCAACTAAACGCGATTATCTTGAACTTTCCAAACTTCGAAAAAATTTTTTTTTCTTTTCGAGATTCTTTCCGCATAATATGCTTTTCTAAGGCTATCAAAGAGGAAAAATGAAAGAGAACCAGATATCTCAAATAAGAACGGAAAAAAAGTGATTATAATGAAGTTTACAACCATCGAAATAAGTGTTTTCTTTTCGCGAATCTTTCTTCATTTTATGGTTGTCTAAGGCTATCTATTTAGAATAATTAAGGAGAAATAGTTATCTCCATTTGAAACGCAACAAAAGGCGATTGTTTTGATGTTTCCAAACTTCGAAAAAAATTTTTTTTCTTTTCGAGATTCTTTCCGCATAATAAGCTTTTCTAAGGCTATCAAAGTGGAAAAATGAAAGAGAACCAGTTATCTCAAATCAGAACGAAAAAAAGTGAGTCTAACGAAGTTTCCAACCATCTAATAAATGTTTTCTTTTCGCGATTCTTTCTTCATTTTATGGTTTTCTAAGGCTATCTAACTAGAATAATGAAGGAGATATAGTTATCTCCATATGAAACGCAACAAACGCGATTATTTTGAAGTTTCCAAACTTCGAAAAAAAAATTTTTTCTTTTCGAGATTCTTTCCACATAATATGCTTTTCTAAGGCTATCAAAGTAGAAAAATGAAAGAGAACCAGTTATCTCAAAAAAGAACGGAAAAAAGTGATTCCAATGAAGTTTCCAACCATCGAAATAAGTGTTTTCTTTTCGCGAATCTTTCTTCATTTTATGGTTGTATAAGGCTATCTATCTAGAATAACCTAGAATCATGAAGGAGAAATAGTTATCTCCATTTAAACGCAACAAAACGCGATTGTTTTGAATTTTCCAAACTTCGAAAAAAATTTTTTTTCTTTTCGAGATTCTTTGAGCAGAATATGCTTTTCTAAGGCTATCAAAGTAGGAAAATGAAAGAGAACTAGTAATCTCAAATAAGAACGGAAAAAATGTTATTCTAATGAAGTTTCCAACCATCGAAATAAATGTTTTCTTTTCGCGAATCTTTCTTCATTTTATGATTTTCTAAGGCTATCTAACTAGAATAATGAAGGAGAAATAGTTATCTCCAATGGAAACGCCACAAACTTCGATTCTTTTGAAGTTCCAAACTTGGAAAAAAAATGTTTTTCTTTTCGAGATTCTCTCCGCATAATATGCTTTTCTAAGGCTATCAAAGTAGAAAAATGAAAGAGAACCAGTTATCTCAAAAAAGAACGGAAAATAAGTGATTCTAATGAAGTTTCCAACCATCGAAATAAGTGTTTTCTTTTCGCGAATCTCTCTTCATTTTATGGTTTTCTAAGTCTATCTAACTAGAATAATAAAGGAGAAATAGTTATCTCCATTTGAAACGCAACAAAACGCGATTATTTTGAAGTTTCCAAACTTCGAAATAAAATTTTTTTTCTTTTCGAGATTCTTTCCGCATAATATGCTTTTCTAAGGCTATCAAAGTGGAAAAATGAAAGAGAACTAGTTATCTCAAATAAGAACGGAAAAAAAGTGATTCTAATGAAGTTTCCAACCATCGAAATAAATGTTTTCTTTTGGCGAATCTTTCTTCATTTTATGGTTTTCTAAGGCTATCTAACTAGAAAAATGAAGGAGAAATAGTTATCTCCATTGGAAACGCAACAAAACGTGATCCTTTTGAAGTTTCCAAACTTCGAAAGAAAAATTTTTTCTTTTCGAGATTCTTTCCGCATAATATGCTTTTCTAAGGCTATCAAAGTAGAAAAATGAAAGAGAACCAGTTATCTCAAAAAAGAACGGAAAAAAAGTGATTCTAATGAAGTTTCCAACCATCGAAATAAGTGTTTTTTTCGCGAATGTTTCTTCATGTTATGGTTTTCCAAGGCTATCTAACTAGAATAATGAAGGAGAAATAGTTATCTGCATTTGAAACGCAACAAAACGCGATTCCTTTGAAGTTTCCAAACTTCGAAAAAAAAATTTTTTCTTTTGGAGATTCTTTCCGCATAAGAAGCTTTTCTAAGGCTATCAAAGTGGAAAAATGAAAGAGAACCAGTTATCTCAAATAAGAACGAAAAAAGTGATTCTAACGAAGTTTCCAACCATCGGAATAAATGTTTTCTTTTCGCGTATCTTTCTTCATTTTATGGTTTTCTAAGGCTATCTAACTAGAATAAAGAAGGAGAAATAGTTATTTCCATTAGAAACGCAACATAACGCGATTATTTTGAAGTTTCCAAACTTGGAAAAAAATTTTTTCTTTTCCAGATTCTTTCCGCATAATAAGCTTTTCTAAGGCTATCAAAGTGGAAAAATGAAACAGAACTAGTTATCTCAAATAAGAACGGAAAAAAAGTGATTATAATGAAGTTCACAACCATCGAAATAAATGTTATCTTCTCGTGAATCTTTCTTCATTTTATGGTTTTCCAAGGCTATCTAACTAGAATAATAAAGGAGAAATAGTTATCTCCATTTCAAACGCAACAAAACGCGATTATTTTGAAGTTTCCAAACTTCGAAATAAAATTTTTTTCTTTTTGAGATTCTTTCCGCATAATATGCTTTTCTAAGGCTATCAAAGAGGAAAAATGAAAGAGAACTAGTTATCTCAAAAAAGAACGGAAAAAAAGTAATTCTAATGAAGTTTCCCACCATCGAAATAAGTGTTTTCTTTTCGCGAATCTTTCTTCATTTTATGGTTGTCTAAGGCTATCTATCTAGAATAATGAAGGAGAAATAGTTATCTCCATATGAAACGCAACAAACGCGATTATTTTGAAGTTTCCAAACTTCGAAACTTTTTTTCTTTTTTTTTCGAGATTCTTTCCGCATAAAATGCTTTTCTAAGGCTATCAAAGTGGAAAAATGAAAGAGAACCAGTTATCTCAAATAAGAACGGAAAAAAAAGAGATTCTAATGAAGTTTCCAACCATCTAAATAAATGTTTTCTTTTCGCGAATCTTTCTTCATTTTATGGTTTTCCAAGGCTATCTAACTAGAATAATGAAGCAGAAATAGTTATTTCCATATGAAGCGCAACAAAACGGGATAACTTTGAATTTTCCAAACTTCGAAAAAAAATTTTTTTCTTTTCGAGATTCTTTCCGCATAATAAGCTTTTCTAAGGCTATCAAAGTGGAAAAATGAAAGAGAACTAGTTATCTCAAGTAAGAACGGAAAAAAGTGATTTTAATGAAGTTTCCAACCATCCAAATAAATGTTTTCTTTTCGCGAATCTCTCTTCATTTTATGGTTTTCTAAGTCTATCTAACTAGAATAATAAAGGAGAAATAGTTATCTCCATTTGAAACGCAACAAAACGCCATTATTTTGAAGTTTCCAAACTTCGAAATAAAATTTTTTTTCTTTTCGAGATTCTTTCCGCATAATATGCTTTTCTAAGGCTATCAAAGTGGAAAAATGAAAGAGAACTAGTTATCTCAAATAAGAACGGAAAAAAAGTGATTCTAATGAAGTTTCCAACCATCGAAATAAATGTTTTCTTTTCGCGAATCTTTCTTGATTTTATGGTTTTCTAAGGCTATCTAACTAGAAAAATGAAGGAGAAATAGTTATCTCTATTGGAAACGCAACAAAACGTGATCCTTTTGAAGTTTCCAAACTTCGAAAGAAAAATTTTTTCTTTTCGAGATTCTTTCCGCATAATATGCTTTTCTAAGGCTATCAAAGTAGAAAAATGAAAGAGAACCAGTTATCTCAAAAAAGAACGGAAAAAAAGTGATTCTAATGAAGTTTCCAACCATCGAAATAAGTGTTTTTTTCGCGAATGTTTCTTCATGTTATGGTTTTCCAAGGCTATCTAACTAGAATAATGAAGGAGGAATAGTTATCTCCATTGGAAACGCAACAAAACGAGATTCTTTTGAAGTTTCCAAACTTCGAAAAAAATTTTTTTTCTTTTCGAGATTCTTTCCGCATAAGAAGCTTTTCTAAGGCTATCAAAGTGGAAAACTGAAAGAGAACCAGTTATCTCAAATAAGAACGAAAAAAGTGATTCTAACGTAGTTTCCAACCATCGAAATAAAGGTTTTCTTTTCGCGTATATTTTTTCATTTTATGGCTTTCTAAGGCTATCTAACTAGAATAATGAAGGAGAAATAGTTATTTCCATATGAAACGCAACAAAACGGGATATCTGTGAAGTTTCCAAACTTCGAAAAAAAATTTTTTTCTTTTCGAGATTCTTTCCGCATAATAAGCTATTCTAAGGCTATCAAAGTGGAAAAATGAAAGAGAACCAGTTATCTCAAATAAGAACGGAAAAAAAGTGATTCTAACGAAGTTTCCAACCATCGAAATAAATGTTTTCTTTTCGCGAATCTTTCTTCATTTTATGGTTTTCTAAGTCTGTCTAACTAGAATAATAAAGGAGAAATAGATATCTCCATTTGAAACGCAACAAAACGCGATTCTCTTGAAGTTTGCAAACTTCGAAAGAAAATTTTTTTCTTTTCGAGATTCTTTCCGCATAATAAGCTTTTCTAAGGCTATCAAAGTGGAAAATTAAAGAGAACCAGTTATCTCAAATAAGAACGGAAAAAAAGTGATTCTAACGAAGTTTCCAACCATCGAAATAAATGTTTTCTTTTCGCGAATCTTTCTTCATTTTATGGTTGTCTAAGGCTATCTATCTAGAATAATGAAGGAGAAATAGTTATCTCCATTTGAAACGCAACAAAACGCGATTATTTTGAAGTTTCCAAACTTCGAAATAAAATTTTTTTCTTTTCGAGATTCTTTCCGCATAATATGCTTTTCTAAGGCTATCAAAGTAGAAAAATGAAAGAGTACCAGTTATTTCAAAAAAGAACGGAAAAAAAGTGATTCTAAAGAAGTTTCCAACCATCGAAATAAGTGTTTTCTTTTCGCGAATCTTTCTTCATTTTATGGTTGTCTAAGGCTACCTAACTAGAATAATGAAGGAGAAATAGTTATCTCCATATGAAACGCAACAAAACGCGATTATTTTGAAGTTTGCAAACTTCGAAAAAATTTTTTTTCTTTTCGAGATTCTTTCCGCATAATAAGCTTTTCTAAGGCTATCAAAGTGGAAAAATGAAAGAGAACCAGTTATCTCAAATAAGAACGGAAAAAAAGTGATTCTAACGAAGTTTCCAACCATCGAAATAAATGTTTTCTTTTCGCGAATCTTTCTTCATTTTATGGTTTTCTAAGGCTATCTAACTAGAATAATAAAGGAGAAATAGTTATTTCCATATGAAACGCAACAAAACGGGATAACTTTGAAGTTTCCAAACTTCGAAAAAATTTTTTTTTCTTTTCGAGATTCTTTCCGCATAATATGCTTTTCTAAGGCAATCAAAGTAGAAAAATGAAAGAGAACCAGTTATCTGAAAAAAGAACGGAAAAAAGTGATTCTAATGAAGTTTCCAACCATGGAAATAAGTGTTTTCTTTTCGCGAATCTTTCTTCATTTTATGGTTTTCTAAGTCTATCTAACTAGAATAATGAATGAGAAATAGTTATCTCCATTGGAAACGCAACAAAACGCGATTTTTTTGAAGTTTCCAAACTTCGAAAAGAAATTTTTTTCTTTTCGAGATTCTTTTCGCATAATATGCTTTTCTAAGGCTATCGAAATAGAAAAATGAAAGAGAACCAGTGATCTCAAAAAAGAACGGAAAAAAAGTGATTCTAATGATGTTTCCAACCATCGAAATAAGTGTTTTCTTTTCGCGAATCTTTCTTCATTTTATGGTTTTCTAAGGCTATCTATCTAGAATAACGAAGGAGAAATAGTTATCTCCATTTGAAACGCAACAAAACGCGATTCTTTTGAAGTTTCCAAACTTCGAAAAAAAAAATTTTTTTTTCGAGATTCTTTCCGCATAATAAGGTTTTCTAAGGCTATCAATGTGGAAAAATGAAAGAGAACTAGTTATCTCAAATAAGAACGGAAAAAAAGTGATTCTAATGAAGTTTCCAACCATCGAAATAAGTGTTTTCTTTTCGCGAATCTTTCTTCATTTTATGGTTGTCTAAGGCTATCTATCTAGAATAAATAAGGAGAAATAGTTATCTCCATTTGAAACGCAACAAAACGCGAATCTTTTGAACTTTGCAAACTTCGAAAGAAAATTTTTTTCTTTTCGAGATTCTTTCCGCATAATAAGCTTTTCTAAGGCTATCAAAGTGGAAAAATGAAAGAGAACCAGTTATCTCAAATAAGAACGGAAAAAAAGTGATTCTAACGAAGTTTCCAACCATCGAAATAAATGTTTTCTTTTCGCGAATCTTTCTTCATTTTATGGTTTTCTAAGGCTATCTAACTAGAATAATAAAGGAGAAATAGTTATTTCCATATGAAACGCAACAAAACGGGATAACTTTGAAGTTTCCAAACTTCGAAAAAATTTTTTTTTCTTTTCGAGATTCTTTCCGCATAATATGCTTTTCTAAGGCAATCAAAGTAGAAAAATGAAAGAGAACCAGTTATCTGAAAAAAGAACGGAAAAAAGTGATTCTAATGAAGTTTCCAACCATGGAAATAAGTGTTTTCTTTTCGCGAATCTTTCTTCATTTTATGGTTTTCTAAGTCTATCTAACTAGAATAATGAAGGAGAAATAGTTATCTCCATTGGAAACGCAACAAAACGCGATTTTTTTGAAGTTTCCAAACTTCGAAAAGAAATTTTTTTCTTTTCGAGATTCTTTCCGCATAATATGCTTTTCTAAGGCTATCAAAATAGAAAAATGAAAGAGAACCAGTGATCTCAAAAAAGAACGGAAAAAAAGTGATTCTAATGAAGTTTCCAACCATCGAAATAAGTGTTTTCTTTTCGCGAATCTTTCTTCGTTTTATGGTTGTCTAAGGCTATCTATCTAGAATAACGAAGGAGAAATAGTTATCTCCATTTGAAACGCAACAAAACGCGATTCTTTTGAAGTTTCCAAACTTCGAAAAAAAAAATTTTTTTTTCGAGATTCTTTCCGCATAATAAGGTTTTCTAAGGCTATCAATGTGGAAAAATGAAAGAGAACTAGTTATCTCAAATAAGAACGGAAAAAAAGTGATTCTAATGAAGTTTCCAACCATCGAAATAAGTGTTTTCTTTTCGCGAATCTTTCTTCATTTTATGGTTGTCTAAGGCTATCTATCTAGAATAAATAAGGAGAAATAGTTATCTCCATTTGAAACGCAACAAAACGCGATTCTTTTGAAATTTGCAAACTTCGAAAGAAAATTTTTCTCTTTTCGAGATTCTTTCCGCATAATAAGCATTTCTAAGGCTATCAAAGTGAAAAAATGAAAGAGAACCAGTTATCTCAAATAAGAACGGAAAAAATGTGATTCTAACGAAGTTTCCAACCATCGAAATAAGTGTTCTCTTTTCGCGAATCTTTCTTCATTTTATGGTTGTCTAAGGCTACCTAACTAGAATAATGAAGGAGAAATATTTATCTCCATATGAAACGCAACAAAACGCGATTATTTTGAAGTTTGCAAACTTCGAAAAAAAAATTTTTTTTTCGAGATTCTTTCCGCATAATATGCATTTCTAAGGCTATCAAAGTGGAAAAATGAAAGAGAACCAGTTATCTCAAATAAGAACGGAAAAAAAGTGATTCTAATTAAGTTTCCATCCATCGAAATAAATGTTTTCTTTTCGCGAATGTTTCTTCATTTTATGGTTTTCCAAGGCTATCTAACTAGAATAATGAAGGAGAAATAGTTATCTCCATTGGAAACGCAACGAAACGAATTTCTTTTGAAGTTTCCAAACTTCGAAAAAAATTTTTTTTCTTTTCGAGATTCTTTCCGCATAAGAAGCTTTTCTAAGGCTATCAAAGTGGAAAAATGAAAGAGAACTAGTTATCTCAAATAAGAACGGAAAAAAAGTGATTTTAATGAAGTTTCCAACCATCCAAATAAATGTTTCCTTTTCGCGAATCTTTCTTCATTTTATGGTTTTCAAAGGCTATCTAACTAGAAAAATGAAGGAGAAATAGTTATCTCCATTGGAAACGCAACAAAACGCGATTCTTTTGAAGTTTCCAACTTCGAAAATTTTTTTTTTCTTTTCGAGATTCTTTCCGCATAATATGCTTTTCTAAGGCTATCAAAGTAGAAAAATGAAAGAGAACCAGTTATCTCAAAAAAGAACGGAAAAAAAGTAATTCTAATGAAGTTTCCAACCATCGAAATAAATGTTTTCTTTTCGCGAATCTTTCTTCATTTTATGGTTGTCTAAGGCTATCTATCTAGAATAATGAAAGAGAAATAGTTATCTCCATTTGAAACGCAACAAAACGCGATTCTTTTGAAGTTTCCAAACTTCGAAATAAAATTTTTTTCTTATCGAGATTCTTTCCGCATAATATGCTTTTCTAAGGCTATCAAAGAGGATAAATGAAAGAGAACCAGTTATCTCAAAAAAGAACGGAAAAAAGGTGATTCTAAAGAAGTTTCCAACCATCGAAATAAGTGTTTTCTTTTCGCGAATCTTTCTTCATTTTATGGTTGTCTAAGGCTACCTAACTAGAATAATGAAGGAGAAATAGTTATCTCCATATGAAACGCAACAAAACGCGATTATTTTGAAGTTTGCAAACTTCGAAAAAATTTTTTTTCTTTTCGAGATTCTTTCCGCATAATAAGCTTTTCTAAGGCTATCAAAGTGGAAAAATGAAAGAGAACCAGTTATCTCAAATAAGAACGGAAAAAAAGTGATTCTAACGAAGTTTCCAACCATCGAAATAAATGTTTTCTTTTCGCGAATCTTTCTTCATTTTATGGTTTTCTAAGGCTATCTAACTAGAATAATAAAGGAGAAATAGTTATTTCCATATGAAACGCAACAAAACGGGATAACTTTGAAGTTTCCAAACTTCGAAAAAATTTTTTTTTCTTTTCGAGATTCTTTCCGCATAATATGCTTTTCTAAGGCAATCAAAGTAGAAAAATGAAAGAGAACCAGTTATCTGAAAAAAGAACGGAAAAAAGTGATTCTAATGAAGTTTCCAACCATGGAAATAAGTGTTTTCTTTTCGCGAATCTTTCTTCATTTTATGGTTTTCTAAGTCTATCTAACTAGAATAATGAATGAGAAATAGTTATCTCCATTGGAAACGCAACAAAACGCGATTTTTTTGAAGTTTCCAAACTTCGAAAAGAAATTTTTTTCTTTTCGAGATTCTTTCCGCATAATATGCTTTTCTAAGGCTATCGAAATAGAAAAATGAAAGAGAACCAGTGATCTCAAAAAAGAACGGAAAAAAAGTGATTCTAATGATGTTTCCAACCATCGAAATAAGTGTTTTCTTTTCGCGAATCTTTCTTCATTTTATGGTTGTCTAAGGCTATCTATCTAGAATAACGAAGGAGAAATAGTTATCTCCATTTGAAACGCAACAAAACGCGATTCTTTTGAAGTTTCCAAACTTCGAAAAAAAAAATTTTTTTTTCGAGATTCTTTCCGCATAATAAGGTTTTCTAAGGCTATCAATGTGGAAAAATGAAAGAGAACGAGTTATCTCAAATAAGAACGGAAAAAAAGTGATTCTAATGAAGTTTCCAACCATCGAAATAAGTGTTTTCTTTTCGCGAATCTTTCTTCATTTTATGGTTGTCTAAGGCTATCTATCTAGAATAAATAAGGAGAAATAGTTATCTCCATTTGAAACGCAACAAAACGCGATTCTTTTGAACTTTGCAAACTTCGAAAGAAAATTTTTTTCTTTTCGAGATTCTTTCCGCATAATAAGCTTTTCTAAGGCTATCAAAGTGGAAAAATGAAAGAGAACCAGTTATCTCAAATAAGAACGGAAAAAAAGTGATTCTAACAAAGTTTCCAACCATCGAAATAAATGTTTTCTTTTCGCGAATCTTTCTTCATTTTATGGTTTTCTAAGGCTATCTAACTAGAATAATAAAGGAGAAATAGTTATTTCCATATGAAACGCAACAAAACGGGATAACTTTGAAGTTTCCAAACTTCGAAAAAATTTTTTTTTCTTTTCGAGATTCTTTCCGCATAATATGCTTTTCTAAGGCAATCAAAGTAGAAAAATGAAAGAGAACCAGTTATCTGAAAAAAGAACGGAAAAAAGTGATTCTAATGAAGTTTCCAACCATGGAAATAAGTGTTTTCTTTTCGCGAATCTTTCTTCATTTTATGGTTTTCTAAGTCTATCTAACTAGAATAATGAAGGAGAAATAGTTATCTCCATTGGAAACGCAACAAAACGCGATTTTTTTGAAGTTTCCAAACTTCGAAAAGAAATTTTTTTCTTTTCGAGATTCTTTCCGCATAATATGCTTTTCTAAGGCTATCAAAATAGAAAAATGAAAGAGAACCAGTGATCTCAAAAAAGAACGGAAAAAAAGTGATTCTAATGAAGTTTCCAACCATCGAAATAAGTGTTTTCTTTTCGCGAATCTTTCTTCATTTTATGGTTGTCTAAGGCTATCTATCTAGAATAACGAAGGAGAAATAGTTATCTCCATTTGAAACGCAACAAAACGCGATTCTTTTGAAGTTTCCAAACTTCGAAAAAAAAAATTTTTTTTTCGAGATTCTTTCCGCATAATAAGGTTTTCTAAGGCTATCAATGTGGAAAAATGAAAGAGAACTAGTTATCTCAAATAAGAACGGAAAAAAAAGTGATTCTAATGAAGTTTCCAACCATCGAAATAAGTGTTTTCTTTTCGCGAATCTTTCTTCATTTTATGGTTGTCTAAGGCTATCTATCTAGAATAAATAAGGAGAAATAGTTATCTCCATTTGAAACGCAACAAAACGCGATTCTTTTGAAATTTGCAAACTTCGAAAGAAAATTTTTCTCTTTTCGAGATTCTTTCCGCATAATAAGCATTTCTAAGGCTATCAAAGTGAAAAAATGAAAGAGAACCAGTTATCTCAAATAAGAACGGAAAAAATGTGATTCTAACGAAGTTTCCAACCATCGAAATAAGTGTTCTCTTTTCGCGAATCTTTCTTCATTTTATGGTTGTCTAAGGCTACCTAACTAGAATAATGAAGGAGAAATATTTATCTCCATATGAAACGCAACAAAACGCGATTATTTTGAAGTTTCCAAACTTCGAAAAAAAAATTTTTTTTTCGAGATTCTTTCCGCATAATATGCATTTCTAAGGCTATCAAAGTGGAAAAATGAAAGAGAACCAGTTATCTCAAATAAGAACGGAAAAAAAGTGATTCTAATTAAGTTTCCATCCATCGAAATAAATGTTTTCTTTTGGCGAATCTTTCTTCATTTTATGGTTTTCTAAGGCTATCTAACTAGAAAAATGAAGGAGAAATAGTTATCTCCATTGGAAACGCAACAAAACGTGATTCATTTGAAGTTTCCAAACTTCGAAAGAAAAATTTTTTCTTTTCGAGATTCTTTCCGCATAATATGCTTTTCTAAGGCTATCAAAGTAGAAAAATGAAAGAGAACCAGTTATCTCAAAAAAGAACGGTAAAAAAGTGATTCTAATGAAGTTTCCAACCATCGAAATAAGTGTTTTCTTTTCGCGAATGTTTCTTCATTTTATGGTTTTCCAAGGCTATCTAACTAGAATAATGAAGGAGAAATAGTTATCTCCATTGGAAACGCAACGAAACGAAATTCTTTTGAAGTTTCCAAACTTCGAAAAAAATTTTTTTTCTTTTCGAGATTCTTTCCGCATAAGAAGCTTTTCTAAGGCTATCAAAGTGGAAAAATGAAAGAGAACTAGTTATCTCAAATAAGAACGGAAAAAAAGTGATTTTAATGAAGTTTCCAACCATCCAAATAAATGCTTCCTTTTCGCGAATCTTTCTTCATTTTATGGTTTTCAAAGGCTATCTAACTAGAAAAATGAAGGAGAAATAGTTATCTCCATTGGAAACGCAACAAAACGCGATTCTTTTGAAGTTTCCAACTTCGAAAATTTTTTTTTTCTTTTCGAGATTCTTTCCGCATAATATGCTTTTCTAAGGCTATCAAAGTAGAAAAATGAAAGAGAACCAGTTATCTCAAAAAAGAACGGAAAAAAAGTAATTCTAATGAAGTTTCCAACCATCGAAATAAATGTTTTCTTTTCGCGAATCTTTCTTCATTTTATGGTTGTCTAAGGCTATCTATCTAGAATAATGAAAGAGAAATAGTTATCTCCATTTGAAACGCAACAAAACGCGATTCTTTTGAAGTTTCCAAACTTCGAAATAAAATTTTTTTCTTATCGAGATTCTTTCCGCATAGTATGCTTTTCTAAGGCTATCAAAGAGGATAAATGAAAGAGAACCAGTTATCTCAAAAAAGAACGGAAAAAAAGTGATTCTAAAGAAGTTTCCAACCATCGAAATAAATGTTTTCTTTTCGCGAATCTTTCTTCATTTTATGGTTTTCTAAGGCTATCTAACTAGAATAATAAAGGAGAAATAGTTATTTCCATATGAAACGCAACAAAACGGGATAAAATTGAAGTTTCCAAACTTCGAAAAATTTTTTATTTCTTTTCGAGATTCTTTCCGCATAATATCCTTTTCTAAGGCTACTAAAGTAGAAAAATGAAAGAGAACCAGTTATCTCAAAAAAGAACGGAAAAAAAGTGATTCTAATGAAGTTTCCAAACTTCGAAAAGAAATTTTTTTCTTTTCGAGATTCTTTGCCAAGAATATGCTTTTCTAAGGCTATCAAAGTAGCAAAATGAAAGAGAACTAGTTATCTCAAATAAGAACGTAAAAAAAGGGATTTTAATGAAGTTTCCATCCATGGAAATAAATGTTTCCTTTTCGCGAATCATTCTTCATTTTATGGTTTTCTAAGGCTATCTAACTAGAAAAATGAAGGAGAAATAGTTATCTCCAATGGAAACGCAACAAAACGCGATTCTTTTGAAGTTTCCAAACTTCGAAAAAAAAAATTTTTTCTTTTCGAGATTCTTTCCGCATAATATGCTTTTCTAAGGCTATCAAAATAGAAAAATGAAAGAGAACCAGTGATCTCAAAAAAGAACGGAAAAAAAGTGATTCTAATGAAGTTTCCAACCATCGAAATAAGTGTTTTCTTTTCGCGAATCTTTCTTCATTTTATAGTTGTCTAAGGCTATCTATCTAGAATAATGAAGGAGAAATAGTTATCTCCATTTGAAACGCAACAAAACGGGATATATTTGAAGTTTCCAAACTACGAAAGAAAAATTTTTTCTTTTCGAGATTCTTTCCGCATAATATGCTTTTCTAAGGCTATCAAAGTAGAAAAATGAAAGAGAACCAGTTATCTCAAAAAAGAACGGAAAAAAAGTGATTCTAATGAAGTTTCCAACCATCGAAATAAGTGTTTTTTTTCGCGAATGTTTCTTCATGTTATGGTTTTCCAAGGCTATCTAACTAGAATAATGAAGGAGAAATAGTTATCTCCATTGGAAACGCAACAAAACGAGATTCTTTTGAAGTTTCCAAACTTCGAAAAATTTTTTTTTTCTTTTCGAAATTCTTTCCGCATAAGAAGCTTTTCTAAGGCTATCAAAGTGGAAAACTGAAAGAGAACCAGTTATCTCAAATAAGAACGAAAAAAGTGATTCTAACGAAGTTTCCAACCATCGAAATAAAGGTTTTCCTTTCGCGTATATTTCTTCATTTTATGGTTTTCTAAGGCTATCTAACTAGAAAAATGAAGGAGAAATAGTTATCTCCATTGGAAACGCAACAAAACGTGATTCATTTGAAGTTTCCAAACTTCGAAAGAAAAATTTTTTCTTTTCGAGATTCTTTCCGCATAATATGCTTTTCTAAGGCTATCAAAGTAGAAAAATGAAAGAGAACCAGTTATCTCAAAAAAGAACGGTAAAAAAGTGATTCTAATGAAGTTTCCAACCATCGAAATAAGTGTTTTCTTTTCGCGAATGTTTCTTCATTTTATGGTTTTCCAAGGCTATCTAACTAGAATAATGAAGGAGAAATAGTTATCTCCATTGGAAACGCAACGAAACGAAATTCTTTTGAAGTTTCCAAACTTCGAAAAAAATTTTTTTTCTTTTCGAGATTCTTTCCGCATAAGAAGCTTTTCTAAGGCTATCAAAGTGGAAAAATGAAAGAGAACTAGTTATCTCAAATAAGAACGGAAAAAAAGTGATTTTAATGAAGTTTCCAACCATCCAAATAAATGTTTCCTTTTCGCGAATCTTTCTTCATTTTATGGTTTTCAAAGGCTATCTAACTAGAAAAATGAAGGAGAAATAGTTATCTCCATTGGAAACGCAACAAAACGCGATTCTTTTGAAGTTTCCAACTTCGAAAATTTTTTTTTTTCTTTTCGAGATTCTTTCCGCATAATATGCTTTTCTAAGGCTATCAAAGTAGAAAAATGAAAGAGAACCAGTTATCTCAAAAAAGAACGGAAAAAAAGTAATTCTAATGAAGTTTCCAACCATCGAAATAAATGTTTTCTTTTCGCGAATCTTTCTTCATTTTATGGTTGTCTAAGGCTATCTATCTAGAATAATGAAAGAGAAATAGTTATCTCCATTTGAAACGCAACAAAACGCGATTCTTTTGAAGTTTGCAAACTTCGAAAGAAAATTATTTTCTTTTCGAGATTCTTTCCGCATAATAAGCTTTTTTAAGGCTATCAAAGTGGAAAAATGAAAGAGAACCAGTTATCTCAAATAAGAACGGAAAAAAAGTGATTCTAACGAAGTTTCCAACCATCGAAATAAATGTTTTCTTTTCGCGAATCTTTCTTCATTTTATGGTTTTCTAAGGCTATCTAACTAGAATAATAAATGAGAAATAGTTATTTCCATATGAAACGCAACAAAACGGGATAAAATTGAAGTTTCCAAACTTCGAAAAATTTTTTTTTTCTTTTCGAGATTCTTTCCGCATAATATCCTTTTCTAAGGCTACTAAAGTAGAAAAATGAAAGAGAACCAGTTATCTCAAAAAAGAACGGAAAAAAAGTGATTCTAATGAAGTTTCCAAACTTCGAAAAGAAATTTTTTTCTTTTCGAGATTCTTTGCCAAGAATATGCTTTTCTAAGGCTATCAAAGTAGCAAAATGAAAGAGAACTAGTTATCTCAAATAAGAACGTAAAAAAAGGGATTTTAATGAAGTTTCCATCCATGGAAATAAATGTTTCCTTTTCGCGAATCATTCTTCATTTTATGGTTTTCTAAGGCTATCTAACTAGAAAAATGAAGGAGAAATAGTTATCTCCAATGGAAACGCAACAAAACGCGATTCTTTTGAAGTTTCCAAACTTCGAAAAAAAAAATTTTTTCTTTTCGAGATTCTTTCCGCATAATATGCTTTTCTAAGGCTATCAAAATAGAAAAATGAAAGAGAACCAGTGATCTCAAAAAAGAACGGAAAAAAAGTGATTCTAATGAAGTTTCCAACCATCGAAATAAGTGTTTTCTTTTCGCGAATCTTTCTTCATTTTATAGTTGTCTAAGGCTATCTATCTAGAATAATGAAGGAGAAATAGTTATCTCCATTTGAAACGCAACAAAACGGGATATATTTGAAGTTTCCAAACTACGAAAGAAAAATTTTTTCTTTTCGAGATTCTTTCCGCATAATATGCTTTTCTAAGGCTATCAAAGTAGCAAAATGAAAGAGAACCAGTTATCTCAAAAAAGAACGGAAAAAAAGTGATTCTAATGAAGTTTCCAACCATCGAAATAAGTGTTTTTTTTCGCGAATGTTTCTTCATGTTATGGTTTTCCAAGGCTATCTAACTAGAATAATGAAGGAGAAATAGTTATCTCCATTGGAAACGCAACAAAACGAGATTCTTTTGAAGTTTCCAAACTTCGAAATTTTTTTTTTTTTTTTTTCGAAATTCTTTCCGCATAAGAAGCTTTTCTAAGGCTATCAAAGTGGAAAACTGAAAGAGAACCAGTTATCTCAAATAAGAACGAAAAAAGTGATTCTAACGAAGTTTCCAACCATCGAAATAAAGGTTTTCTTTTCGCGTATATTTCTTCATTTTATGGTTTTCTAAGGCTATCTAACTTAAATATTGAAGGAGAAATAGTTATTTCCATATGAAACGCAACAAAACGGGATATATTTGAAGATTCCAAACTTCGAAAAAAAAATTTTTTTTTCGAGATTCTTTGCGCAGAATATGCTTTTCTAAGGCTATCAAAGTAGAAAAATGAAAGAGAACTAGTTACCTCGAAAAACAACGGAAAAAAAGTGATTCTAATGAAGTTTACAACCATCGAAATAAGTGTTTTCTTTTCGCGAATCTTTCTTCATTTTATGGTTGTCTAAGGCTATCTATCTAAAATAATGAAGGAGAAATAGTTATTTCCATATGAAACGCAACAAAAGGGGATATATTTGAAGTTTCCAAACTTCGAAAAAAAATTTTTTTCTTTTCGAGATTCATTCCGCATAATAAGCTTTTCTAAGGCTATCAAAGTGGAAAAATGAAAGAGAACCAGTTATCTCATATAAGAACGGAAAAAAAGTGATTCTAACGAAGTTTCCAACCATCGAAATAAGTGTTTTCTTTTCGCGAATCTTTCTTCATTTTATGGTTGTCTAAGGCTACCTAACTAGAATAATGAAGGAGAAATAGTTATCTCCATATGAAACGCAACAAAACGCGATTATTTTGAAGTTTCCAAACTTCGAAAAAAAATTTTTTTTTTCGAGATTCTTTCCGCATAATATGCATTTCTAAGGCTATCTAAGTGGAAAAATGAAAGAGAACCAGTTATCTCAAATAAGAACGGAAAAAAAGTGATTCTAATGAAGTTTCCAACCATCGAAATAAATGTTTTCTTTTGGCGAATCTTTCTTCATTTTATGGTTTTCTAAGGCTATCTAACTAGAAAAATGAAGGAGAAATAGTTATCTCCATTGGAAACGCAACAAAACGTGATTCTTTTGAAGTTTCCAAACTTCGAAAGAAAAATTTTTTCTTTTCGAGATTCTTTCCGCATAATATGCTTTTCTAAGGCTATCAAAGTGGAAAAATGAAAGAGTACCAGTTATCTCAAAAAAGAACGGAAAAAAAGTGATTCTAATGAAGTTTCCAACCATCGAAATAAGTGTTTTTTTCGCGAATGTTTCTTCATGTTATGGTTTTCCAAGGCTATCTAACTAGAATAATGAAGGAGAAATAGTTATCTCCATTGGAAACGCAACAAAACGAGATTCTTTTGAAGTTTCCAAACTTCGAAAAAAATTTTTTTTGTTTTCGAGATTCTTTCCGCATAATATGCTTTTCTAAGGCTATCAAAGTAGAAAAATGAAAGAGAACCAGTTATCTCAAAAAAGAACGAAAAATAAGTGATTCTAATGAAGTTTCCAACCATCGAAATAAATGTTTTCTTTTCGCGAATCTTTCTTCATTTTATGGTTGTCTAAGGCTATCTATCTAGAATAATGAAGGAGAAATAGTTATCTCCATTTGAAACGCAACCAAACGCGATTCCTTTGAACTTTGCCAACTTCGAAAGAAATTTTTTTTCTTTTCGAGATTCTTTCCGCATAATAAGCTTTTCTAAGGCTATCAAAGTGAAAAAATGAAAGAGAACCAGTTATCTCAAATAAGAACGGAAAAAATTTGATTCTAATAATGTTTCCAACCATCGAAATAAATGTTTTCTTTTCGCGAATCTTTCTTCATTTTATGGTTTTCTAAGTCTATCTAACTAGAATAATGAAGGAGAAATAGTTATCTCCACTGGAAACGCAACAAAACGCGATTCTTTTGAAGTTTCCAAACTTCGAAAAAAACAATTTTTTTTCGTGATTCTTTCCGCATAATAAGGTTTTCTAAGGCTATCAAAGTGAAAAAATGAAAGAGAACCAGTTATCTCACATAAGAACGGAAAAAAAGTGATTATAATGAAGTTTACAACCATCGAAATAAATGTTTTCTTTTCGCGAATCTTTCTTCATTTTATTTTTTTCTAAGGCTATCTAACTAGAATAATGAAGGAGAAATAGTTATTTCCATATGAAACGCAACAAAACGGGATATCTTTGAAGTTTCGAAACTTCGAAAGTTTTTTTTTTTTTTCGAGATTCTTTCCGCATAATATGCTTTTCTAAGGCTATCAAAGTAGAAAAATGAAAGAGAACCAGTTATCTCAAATAAGAACGGAAAAAAAGTGATTTTAATGAAGTTCACAACCATCGAAATAAATGTTATCTTTTCGCGAATCTTTCTTCATTTTATGGTTTTCCAAAGCTATCTAACTAGAATAATGAAGGAGAAATAGTTATTTCCATATGAAACGCAACAAAACGGGATATCTTTGAAGTTTCCAAACTTCGAAAAAAAATTTTTTTCTTTTCGAGATTCTTTCCGCATAATAAGCTATTCTAAGGCTATCAAAGTGGAAAAATGAAAGAGAACCAGTTATCTCAGATAAGAACGGAAAAAAAGTGATTCTAACGAAGTTTCCAACCATCGAAATAAGTGTTTTCTTTTCGCGAATCTTTCTTCATTTTATGGTTGTCTAAGGCTATCTATCTAGAATAACGAAGGAGAAATAGTTATATCCATTTGAAACGCAACAAAACGCGATTCTTTTGAAGTTTCCAAACTTCGAAAAAAAAAAATTTTTTTTTCGAGATTCTTTCCGCATAATAAGGTTTTCTAAGGCTATCAATGTGGAAAAATGAAAGAGAACTAGTTATCTCAAATAAGAACGGAAAAAAAGTGATTCTAATGAAGTTTCCAACCATCGAAATAAGTGTTTTCTTTTCGCGAATCTTTCTTCATTTTATGGTTGTCTAAGGCTATCTATCTAGAATAAATAAGGAGAAATAGTTATCTCCATTTGAAACGCAACAAAACGCGATTCTTTTGAACTTTGTAAACTTCGAAAGAAAATTTTTTTCTTTTCGAGATTCTTTCCGCATAATAAGCATTTCTAAGGCTATCAAAGTGAAAAAATGAAAGAGAACCAGTTATCTCAAATAAGAACGGAAAAAATGTGATTCTAACGAAGTTTCCAACCATCGAAATAAGTGTTTTCTTTTCGCGAATCTTTCTTCATTTTATGGTTGTCTAAGGCTACCTAACTAGAATAATGAAGGAGAAATATTTATCTCCATATGAAACGCAACAAAACGCGATTATTTTGAAGTTTCCAAACTTTGAAAAAAAAAATTTTTTTTTTCGAGATTCTTTCCGCATAATATGCATTTCTAAGGCTATCAAAGTGGAAAAATGAAAGAGAACCAGTTATCTCAAATAAGAACGGAAAAAAAGTGATTCTAATTAAGTTTCCAACCATCGAAATAAATGTTTTCTTTTGGCGAATCTTTCTTCATTTTATGGTTTTCTAAGGCTATCTAACTAGAAAAATGAAGGAGAAATAGTTATCTCCATTGGAAACGCAACAAAACGTGATTCATTTGAAGTTTCCAAACTTCGAAAGAAAAATTTTTTCTTTTCGAGATTCTTTCCGCATAATATGCTTTTCTAAGGCTATCAAAGTAGAAAAATGAAAGAGAACCAGTTATCTCAAAAAAGAACATTAAAAAAGTGATTCTAATGAAGTTTCCAACCATCGAAATAAGTGTTTTCTTTTCGCGAATGTTTCTTCATTTTATGGTTTTCCAAGGCTATCTAACTAGAATAATGAAGGAGAAATAGTTATCTCCATTGGAAACGCAACGAAACGAAATTCTTTTGAAGTTTCCAAACTTCGAAAAAAATTTTTTTTCTTTTCGAGATTCTTTCCGCATAAGAAGCTTTTCTAAGGCTATCAAAGTGGAAAAATGAAAGAGAACTAGTTATCTCAAATAAGAACGGAAAAAAAGTGATTTTAATGAAGTTTCCAACCATCCAAATAAATGTTTCCTTTTCGCGAATCTTTCTTCATTTTATGGTTTTCAAAGGCTATCTAACTAGAAAAATGAAGGAGAAATAGTTATCTCCATTGGAAACGCAACAAAACGCGATTCTTTTGAAGTTTCCAACTTCGAAAAATTTTTTTTTTCTTTTCGAGATTCTTTCCGCATAATATGCTTTTCTAAGGCTATCAAAGTAGAAAAATGAAAGAGAACCAGTTATCTCAAAAAAGAACGGAAAAAAAGTAATTCTAATGAAGTTTCCAACCATCGAAATAAATGTTTTCTTTTCGCGAATCTTTCTTCATTTTATGGTTGTCTAAGGCTATCTATCTAGAATAATGAAAGAGAAATAGTTATCTCCATTTGAAACGCAACAAAACGCGATTTTTTTGAAGTTTGCAAACTTCGAAAGAAAATTATTTTCTTTTCGAGATTCTTTCCGCATAATAAGCTTTTTTAAGGCTATCAAAGTGGAAAAATGAAAGAGAACCAGTTATCTCAAATAAGAACGGAAAAAAGTGATTCTAACGAAGTTTCCAACCATCGAAATAAATGTTTTCTTTTCGCGAATCTTTCTTCATTTTATGGTTTTCTAAGGCTATCTAACTAGAATAATAAAGGAGAAATAGTTATTTCCATATGAAACGCAACAAAACGGGATAAAATTGAAGTTTCCAAACTTCGAAAAATTTTTTTTTTCTTTTCGAGATTCTTTCCGCATAATATCCTTTTCTAAGGCTACTAAAGTAGAAAAATGAAAGAGAACCAGTTATCTGAAAAAAGAACGGAAAAAAGTGATTCTAATGAAGTTTCCATCCAACGAAATAAGTGTTTTCTTTTCGCGAATCTTTCTTCATTTTATGGTTTTCTAAGTCTATCTAACTAGAATAATGAAGGAGAAATAGTTATCTCCATTGGAAACGCAACAAAACGCGATTTTTTTGAAGTTTCCAAACTTCGAAAAGAAATTTTTTTCTTTTCGAGATTCTTTGCCAAGGATATGCTTTTCTAAGGCTATCAAAGTAGCAAAATGAAAGAGAACTAGTTATCTCAAAAAAGAACGGAAAAAAAGTGATTCTAATGAAGTTTCCAACCATCGAAATAAGTGTTTTTTTTCGCGAATGTTTCTTCATGTTATGGTTTTCCAAGGCTATCTAACTAGAATAATGAAGGAGAAATAGTTATCTCCATTGGAAACGCAACAAAACGAGATTCTTTTGAAGTTTCCAAACTTCGAAAAATTTTTTTTTTCTTTTCGAAATTCTTTCCGCATAAGAAGCTTTTCTAAGGCTATCAAAGTGGAAAACTGAAAGAGAACCAGTTATCTCAAATAAGAACGAAAAAAGTGATTCTAACGAAGTTTCCAACCATCGAAATAAAGGTTTTCTTTTCGCGTATATTTCTTCATTTTATGGTTTTCTAAGGCTATCTAACTTAAATATTGAAGGAGAAATAGTTATTTCCATATGAAACGCAACAAAACGGGATATATTTGAAGTTTCCAAACTTCGAAAAAAAAATTTTTTTTTCGAGATTCTTTGCGCAGAATATGCTTTTCTAAGGCTATCAAAGTAGAAAAATGAAAGAGAACTAGTTACCTCGAAAAACAACGGAAAAAAAGTGATTCTAATGAAGTTTACAACCATCGAAATAAGTGTTTTCTTTTCGCGAATCTTTCTTCATTTTATGGTTGTCTAAGGCTATCTATCTAAAATAATGAAGGAGAAATAGTTATTTCCATATGAAACGCAACAAAAGGGGATATATTTGAAGTTTCCAAACTTCGAAAAAAAATTTTTTTCTTTTCGAGATTCTTTCCGCATAATAAGCTTTTCTAAGGCTATCAAAGTGGAAAAATGAAAGAGAACCAGTTATCTCATATAAGAACGGAAAAAAAGTGATTCTAACGAAGTTTCCAACCATCGAAATAAGTGTTTTCTTTTCGCGAATCTTTCTTCATTTTATGGTTGTCTAAGGCTACCTAACTAGTATAATGAAGGAGAAATAGTTATCTCCATATGAAACGCAACAAAACGCGATTATTTTGAAGTTTCCAAACTTCGAAAAAAAATTTTTTTTTCGAGATTCTTTCCGCATAATATGCATTTCTAAGGCTATCTAAGTGGAAAAATGAAAGAGAACCAGTTATCTCAAATAAGAACGGAAAAAAAGTGATTCTAATGAAGTTTCCAACCATCGAAATAAATGTTTTCTTTTGGCGAATCTTTCTTCATTTTATGGTTTTCTAAGGCTATCTAACTAGAAAAATGAAGGAGAAATAGTTATCTCCATTGGAAACGCAACAAAACGTGATTCTTTTGAAGTTTCCAAACTTCGAAAGAAAAATTTTTTCTTTTCGAGATTCTTTCCGCATAATATGCTTTTCTAAGGCTATCAAAGTGGAAAAATGAAAGAGTACCAGTTATCTCAAAAAAGAACGGAAAAAAAGTGATTCTAATGAAGTTTCCAACCATCGAAATAAGTGTTTTTTTCGCGAATGTTTCTTCATGTTATGGTTTTCCAAGGCTATCTAACTAGAATAATGAAGGAGAAATAGTTATCTCCATTGGAAACGCAACAAAACGAGATTCTTTTGAAGTTTCCAAACTTCGAAAAAAATTTTTTTTGTTTTCGAGATTCTTTCCGCATAATATGCTTTTCTAAGGCTATCAAAGTAGAAAAATGAAAGAGAACCAGTTATCTCAAAAAAGAACGAAAAATAAGTGATTCTAATGAAGTTTCCAACCATCGAAATAAATGTTTTCTTTTCGCGAATCTTTCTTCATTTTATGGTTGTCTAAGGCTATCTATCTAGAATAATGAAGGAGAAATAGTTATCTCCATTTGAAACGCAACCAAACGCGATTCCTTTGAACTTTGCCAACTTCGAAAGAAATTTTTTTTCTTTTCGAGATTCTTTCCGCATAATAAGCTTTTCTAAGGCTATCAAAGTGAAAAAATGAAAGAGAACCAGTTATCTCAAATAAGAACGGAAAAAATTTGATTCTAATAATGTTTCCAACCATCGAAATAAATGTTTTCTTTTCGCGAATCTTTCTTCATTTTATGGTTTTCTAAGTCTATCTAACTAGAATAATGAAGGAGAAATAGTTATCTCCACTGGAAACGCAACAAAACGCGATTCTTTTGAAGTTTCCAAACTTCGAAAAAAACAATTTTTTTTCGTGATTCTTTCCGCATAATAAGGTTTTCTAAGGCTATCAAAGTGAAAAAATGAAAGAGAACTAGTTATCTCACATAAGAACGGAAAAAAAGTGATTATAATGAAGTTTACAACCATCGAAATAAATGTTTTCTTTTCGCGAATCTTTCTTCATTTTATTTTTTTCTAAGGCTATCTAACTAGAATAATGAAGGAGAAATAGTTATTTCCATATGAAACGCAACAAAACGGGATATCTTTGAAGTTTCGAAACTTCGAAAATTTTTTTTTTTTTCGAGATTCTTTCCGCATAATATGCTTTTCTAAGGCTATCAAAGTAGAAAAATGAAAGAGAACCAGTTATCTCAAATAAGAACGGAAAAAAAGTGATTTTAATGAAGTTCACAACCATCGAAATAAATGTTATCTTTTCGCGAATCTTTCTTCATTTTATGGTTTTCCAAAGCTATCTAACTAGAATAATGAAGGAGAAATAGTTATTTCCATATGAAACGCAACAAAACGGGATATCTTTGAAGTTTCCAAACTTCGAAAAAAAATTTTTTTCTTTTCGAGATTCTTTCCGCATAATAAGCTATTCTAAGGCTATCAAAGTGGAAAAATGAAAGAGAACCAGTTATCTCAGATAAGAACGGAAAAAAAGTGATTCTAACGAAGTTTCCAACCATCGAAATAAGTGTTTTCTTTTCGCGAATCTTTCTTCATTTTATGGTTTTCTAAGTCTATCTAACTAGAATAATGAAGGAGAAATAGTTATCTCCATTGGAAACGCAACAAAACGCGATTTTTTTGAAGTTTCCAAACTTCGAAAAGAAATTTTTTTCTTTTCGAGATTCTTTCCGCATAATATGCTTTTCTAAGGCTATCAAAATAGAAAAATGAAAGAGAACCAGTGATCTCAAAAAAGAACGGAAAAAAAGTGATTCTAATGAAGTTTCCAACCATCGAAATAAGTGTTTTCTTTTCGCGAATCTTTCTTCATTTTATGGTTGTCTAAGGCTATCTATCTAGAATAACGAAGGAGAAATAGTTATATCCATTTGAAACGCAACAAAACGCGATTCTTTTGAAGTTTCCAAACTTCGAAAAAAAAAAATTTTTTTTTCGAGATTCTTTCCGCATAATAAGGTTTTCTAAGGCTATCAATGTGGAAAAATGAAAGAGAACTAGTTATCTCAAATAAGAACGGAAAAAAAGTGATTCTAATGAAGTTTCCAACCATCGAAATAAGTGTTTTCTTTTCGCGAATCTTTCTTCATTTTATGGTTGTCTAAGGCTATCTATCTAGAATAAATAAGGAGAAATAGTTATCTCCATTTGAAACGCAACTAAACGCGATTCTTTTGAACTTTGTAAACTTCGAAAGAAAATTTTTTTCTTTTCGAGATTCTTTCCGCATAATAAGCATTTCTAAGGCTATCAAAGTGAAAAAATGAAAGAGAACCAGTTATCTCAAATAAGAACGGAAAAAATGTGATTCTAACGAAGTTTCCAACCATCGAAATAAGTGTTTTCTTTTCGCGAATGTTTCTTCATTTTATGGTTTTCCAAGGCTATCTAACTAGAATAATGAAGGAGAAATAGTTATCTCCATTGGAAACGCAACGAAACGAAATTCTTTTGAAGTTTCCAAACTGCGAAAAAAATTTTTTTTCTTTTCGAGATTCTTTCCGCATAAGAAGCTTTTCTAAGGCTATCAAAGTGGAAAAATGAAAGAGAACTAGTTATCTCAAATAAGAACGGAAAAAAAGTGATTTTAATGAAGTTTCCAACCATCCAAATAAATGTTTCCTTTTCGCGAATCTTTCTTCATTTTATGGTTTTCAAAGGCTATCTAACTAGAAAAATGAAGGAGAAATAGTTATCTCCATTGGAAACGCAACAAAACGCGATTCTTTTGAAGTTTCCAACTTCGAAAATTTTTTTTTTTCTTTTCGAGATTCTTTCCGCATAATATGCTTTTCTAAGGCTATCAAAGTAGAAAAATGAAAGAGAACCAGTTATCTCAAAAAAGAACGGAAAAAAAGTAATTCTAATGAAGTTTCCAACCATCGAAATAAATGTTTTCTTTTCGCGAATCTTTCTTCATTTTATGGTTGTCTTAGGCTATCTATCTAGAATAATGAAAGAGAAATAGTTATCTCCATTTGAAACGCAACAAAACGCGATTTTTTTGAAGTTTGCAAACTTCGAAAGAAAATTATTTTCTTTTCGAGATTCTTTCCGCATAATAAGCTTTTTTAAGGCTATCAAAGTGGAAAAATGAAAGAGAACCAGTTATCTCAAATAAGAACGGAAAAAAAGTGATTCTAACGAAGTTTCCAACCATCGAAATAAATGTTTTCTTTTCGCGAATCTTTCTTCATTTTATGGTTTTCTAAGGCTATCTAACTAGAATAATAAAGGAGAAATAGTTATTTCCATATGAAACGCAACAAAACGGGATAAAATTGAAGTTTCCAAACTTCGAAAATTTTTTTTTTTCTTTTCGAGATTCTTTCCGCATAATATCCTTTTCTAAGGCTACTAAAGTAGAAAAATGAAAGAGAACCAGTTATCTGAAAAAAGAACGGAAAAAAGTGATTCTAATGAAGTTTCCATCCATCGAAATAAGTGTTTTCTTTTCGCGAATCTTTCTTCATTTTATGGTTTTCTAAGTCTATCTAACTAGAATAATGAAGGAGAAATAGTTATCTCCATTGGAAACGCAACAAAACGCGATTTTTTTGAAGTTTCCAAACTTCGAAAAGAAATTTTTTTCTTTTCGAGATTCTTTGCCAAGGATATGCTTTTCTAAGGCTATCAAAGTAGCAAAATGAAAGAGAACTAGTTATCTCAAATAAGAGCGTAAAAAAAGGGATTTTAATGAAGTTTCCATCCATGGAAATAAATGTTTCCTTTTCGCGAATCATTCTTCATTTTATGGTTTTCTAAGGCTATCTAACTAGAAAAATGAAGGAGAAATAGTTATCTCCAATGGAAACGCAACAAAACGCGATTCTTTTGAAGTTTCCAAACTTCGAAAAAAAAAATTTTTCTTTTCGAGATTCTTTCCGCATAATATGCTTTTCTAAGGCTATCAAAATAGAAAAATGAAAGAGAACCAGTGATCTCAAAAAAGAACGGAAAAAAAGTGATTCTAATGAAGTTTCCAACCATCGAAATAAGTGTTTTCTTTTCGCGAATCTTTCTTCATTTTATAGTTGTCTAAGGCTATCTATCTAGAATAATGAAGGAGAAATAGTTATCTCCATTTGAAACGCAACAAAACGGGATATATTTGAAGTTTCCAAACTACGAAAGAAAAATTTTTTCTTTTCGAGATTCTTTCCGCATAATATGCTTTTCTAAGGCTATCAAAGTAGAAAAATGAAAGAGAACCAGTTATCTCAAAAAAGAACGGAAAAAAAGTGATTTTAATGAAGTTTCCAACCATCGAAATAAGTGTTTTTTTTCGCGAATGTTTCTTCATGTTATGGTTTTCCAAGGCTATCTAACTAGAATAATGAAGGAGAAATAGTTATCTCCATTGGAAACGCAACAAAACGAGATTCTTTTGAAGTTTCCAAACTTCGAAAAATTTTTTTTTTCTTTTCGAAATTCTTTCCGCATAAGAAGCTTTTCTAAGGCTATCAAAGTGGAAAACTGAAAGAGAACCAGTTATCTCAAATAAGAACGAAAAAAGTGATTCTAACGAAGTTTCCAACCATCGAAATAAAGGTTTTCTTTTCGCGTATATTTCTTCATTTTATGGTTTTCTAAGGCTATCTAACTTAAATATTGAAGGAGAAATAGTTATTTCCATATGAAACGCAACAAAACGGGATATATTTGAAGTTTCCAAACTTCGAAAAAAAAATTTTTTTTTCGAGATTCTTTGCGCAGAATATGCTTTTCTAAGGCTATCAAAGTAGAAAAATGAAAGAGAACTAGTTATCTCAAAAAACAACGGAAAAAAAGTGATTCTAATGAAGTTTCCAACCATCGAAATAAATGTTTTCTTTTCGCGAATCTTTCTTCATTTTATGGTTGTCTAAGGCTATCTATCTAGAATAATGAAGGAGAAATAGTTATCTCCATTTGAAACGCAACCAAACGCGATTCCTTTGAACTTTGCCAACTTCGAAAGAAAATTTTTTTCTTTTCGAGATTCTTTCCGCATAATAAGCTTTTCTAAGGCTATCAAAGTGAAAAAATGAAAGAGAACCAGTTATCTCAAATAAGAACGGAAAAAATGTGATTCTAATAAAGTTTCCAACCATCGAAATAAATGTTTTCTTTTCGCGAATCTTTCTTCATTTTATGGTTTTCTAAGCCTATCTAACTAGAATAATGAAGGAGAAAGAGTTATCTCCACTGGAAACGCAACAAAACGCGATTCTTTTGAAGTTTCCAAACTTCGAAAAAAACAATTTTTTTCGAGATTCTTTCCGCATAATAAGGTTTTCTAAGGCTATCAAAGTGAAAAAATGAAAGAGAACTAGTTATCTCACATAAGAACGAAAAAAAAGTGATTATAATGAAGTTTACAACCATCGAAATAAATGTTTTCTTTTCGCGAATCTTTCTTCATTTTATTTTTTTCTAAGGCTATCTAACTAGAATAATGAAGGAGAAATAGTTATTTCCATATGAAACGCAACAAAACGGGATATATTTGAAGTTTCCAAACTTCGAAAAAAAAATTTTTTTTTCGAGATTCTTTGCGCAGAATATGCTTTTCTAAGGCTATCAAAGTAGAAAAATGAAACAGAACTAGTTATCTCGAAAAACAACGGAAAAAAAGTGATTCTAATGAAGTTTCCAACCATCGAAATAAGTGTTTTCTTTTCGCGAATCTTTCTTCATTTTATGGTTGTCTAAGGCTATCTATCTAAAATAATGAAGGAGAAATAGTTATTTCCATATGAAACGCAACAAAAGGGGAATTCTTTGAAGTTTCCAAACTTCGAAAAAAAATTTTTTTCTTTTCGAGATTCTTTCCACATAATAAGCTTTTCTAAGGCTATCAAAGTGGAAAAATGAAAGAGAACCAGTTATCTCATATAAGAACGGAAAAAAAGTGATTCTAACGAAGTTTCCAACCATCGAAATAAGTGTTTTCTTTTCGCGAATCTTTCTTCATTTTATGGTTTTCTAAGTCTATCTAACAAGAATAATGAAGGAGAAATAGTTATCTCCATTGGAAACGCAACAAAACGCGATTCTTTTGAAGTTTCCAAACTTCGAAAAGAAATTTTTTTCTTTTCGAGATTCTTTCCGCATAATATGCTTTTCTAAGGCTATCAAAGTAGAAAAATGAAAGAGAACCAGTTATCTCAACTAAGAACGGAAAAAAAGTGATTCTAAGGAAGTTTCCAACCATCGAAATAAATGTTTTCTTTTCGCGAATCTTTCTTCATTTTATGGTTGTCTAAGGCTATCTATCTAGAATAATGAAGGAGAAATAGTTATCTCCATTTGAAACGCAACAAAACGCGATTATTTTGAAGTTTCCAAACTTCGAAATAAATTTTTTTTCTTTTCGAGATTCTTTCCGCATAATATGCTTTTCTAAGGCTATCAAAGAGGATAAATGAAAGAGAACCAGTTATCTCAAAAAAGAACGGAAAAAAAGTGATTCTAAAGAAGTTTCCAACCATCGAAATAAGTGTTTTCTTTTCGCGAATCTTTCTTCATTTTATGGTTGTCTAAGGCTACCTAACTAGAATAATGAAGGAGAAATAGTTATCTCCATATGAAACGCAACAAAACGAGATTATTTTGAAGTTTCCAAACTTCGAAAAAAAATTTTTTTTTTCGAGATTCTTTCCGCATAATATGCATTTCTAAGGCTATCTAAGTGGAAAAATGAAAGAGAACCAGTTATCTCAAATAAGAACGGAAAAAAAAGTGATTCTAATGAAGTTTCCAACCATCGAAATAAATGTTTTCTTTTGGCGAATCTTTCTTCATTTTATGGTTTTCTAAGGCTATCTAACTAGAAAAATGAAGGAGAAATAGTTATCTCCATTGGAAACGCAACAAAACGTGATTCTTTTGATGTTTCCAAACTTCGAAAGAAAAATTTTTTCTTTTCGAGATTCTTTCCGCATAATATGCTTTTCTAAGGCAATCAAAGTGGAAAAATGAAAGAGTACCAGTTATCTCAAAAAAGAACGGAAAAAAAGTGATTCTAATGAAGTTTCCAACCATCGAAATAAGTGTTTTTTTCGCGAATGTTTCTTCATGTTATGGTTTTCCAAGGCTATCTAACTAGAATAATGAAGGAGAAATAGTTATCTCCATTGGAAACGCAACAAAACGAGATTCTTTTGAAGTTTCCAAACTTGGAAAAAAATTTTTTTTGTTTTCGAGATTCTTTCCGCATAATATGCTTTTCTAAGGCTATCAAAGTAGAAAAATGAAAGAGAACCAGTTATCTCAAAAAAGAACGGAAAATAAGTGATTCTAATGAAGTTTCCAACCATCGAAATAAATGTTTTCTTTTCACGAATCTTTCTTCATTTTATGGTTGTCTAAGGCTATCTATCTAGAATAATGAAGGAGAAATAGTTATCTCCATTTGAAACGCAACCAAATGCGATTCCTTTGAACTTTGCCAACTTCGAAAGAAAATTTTTTTCTTTTCGAGATTCTTTCCGCATAATAAGCTTTTCTAAGGCTATCAAAGTGAAAAAATGAAAGAGAACCAGTTATCTCAAATAAGAACGGAAAAAATGTGATTCTAATAAAGTTTCCAACCATCGAAATAAATGTTTTCTTTTCGCGAATCTTTCTTCATTTTATGGTTTTCTAAGTCTATCTAACTAGAATAATGAAGGAGAAATAGTTATTTCCATATGAAACGCAACAAAACGGGATATCTTTGAAGTTTCCAAACTTCGAAAAAAATTTTTTTTCTTTTCGAGATTCTTTCCGCATAATAAGCTATTCTAAGGCTATCAAAGTGGAAAAATGAAAGAGAACCAGTTATCTCAGATAAGAACGGAAAATAAGTGATTCTAACGAAGTTTCCAACCATCGAAATAAATGTTTTCTTTTCGCGAATCTTTCTTCATTTTATGGTTTTCTAAGTCTGTCTAACTAGAATAATAAAGGAGAATTAGTTATCTCCATTTGAAACGCAACAAAACGCGATTCTTTTGAAGTTTCCAAACTTCGAAAGAAAATTTTTTTCTTTTCGAGATTCTTTCCGCATAATAAGCTTTTCTAAGGCTATCAAAGTGGAAAAATGAAAGAGAACCAGTTATCTCAAATAAGAACGGAAAAAAAGTGATTCTAACGAAGTTTCCAACCATCGAAATAAATGTTTTCTTTTCGCGAATCTTTCTTCATTTTATGGTTGTCTAAGGCTATCTATCTAGAATAATGAAGGAGAAATAGTTATCTCCATTTGAAACGCAACAAAACGCGATTATTTTGAAGTTTCCAAACTTCGAAATAAAATTTTTTTCTTTTCCAGATTCTTTCCGCATAATATGCTTTTCTAAGGCTATCAAAGAGGATAAATGAAAGAGAACGAGTTATCTCAAAAAAGAACGGAAAAAAAGTGATTCTAAAGAAGTTTCCAACCATCGAAATAAGTGTTTTCTTTTCGCGAATCTTTCTTCATTTTATGGTTGTCTAAGGCTACCTAACTAGAATAATGAAGGAGAAATAGTTATCTCCATATGAAACGCAACAAAACGCGATTATTTTGAAGTTTCCAAACTTCGAAAAAAAATTTTTTTTTTCGAGATTCTTTCCGCATAATATGCATTTCTAAGGCTATCTAAGTGGAAAAATGAAAGAGAACCAGTTATCTCAAATAAGAACGGAAAAAAAGTGATTCTAATGAAGTTTCCAACCATCGAAATAAATGTTTTCTTTTGGCGAATCTTGCTTCATTTTATGGTTTTCTAAGGCTATCTAACCAGAAAAATGAAGGAGAAATAGTTATCTCCATTGGAAACGCAACAAAACGTGATTCTTTTGAAGTTTCCAAACTTCGAAAGAAAAATTTTTTCTTTTCGAGATTCTTTCCGCATAATATGCTTTTCTAAGGCTATCAAAGTAGAAAAATGAAAGAGTACCAGTTATCTCAAAAAAGAACGGAAAAAAGTGATTCTAATGAAGTTTCCAACCATCGAAATAAGTATTTTTTTCGCGAATGTTTCTTCATGTTATGGTTTTCCAAGGCTATCTAACTAGAATAATGAAGGAGAAATAGTTATCTCCATTGGAAACGCAACAAAACGAGATTCTTTTGAAGTTTCCAAACTTCGAAAAAAATTTTTTTTGTTTTCGAGATTCTTTCCGCATAATATGCTTTTCTAAGGCTATCAAAGTAGAAAAATGAAAGAGAACCAGTTATCTCAAAAAAGAACGTAAAATAAGTGATTCTAATGAAGTTTCCAACCATCGAAATAAATGTTTTCTTTTCGCGAATCTTTCTTCATTTTATGGTTGTCTAAGGCTATCTATCTAGAATAATGAACGAGAAATAGTTATCTCCATTTGAAACGCAACAAAACGCGATTCCTTTGAACTTTGTAAACTTCGAAAGAAAATTTTTTTCTTTTCGAGATTCTTTCCGCATAATAAGGTTTTCTAAGGCTATCAAAGTGAAAAAATGAAAGAGAACCAGTTATCTCAAATAAGAACGGAAAAAATGTGATTCTAACGAAGTTTCCAACCATCGAAATAAATGTTTTCTTTTCGCGAATCTTTCTTCATTTTATGGTTGTCTAAGGCTATCTATCTAGAATAATGAAGGAGAAATAGTTATCTCCATATGAAACGCAACAAACGCGATTATTTTGAAGTTTCCAAACTTCGAAAATTTTTTTTTTTCGAGATTCTTTCCGCATAAAATGCTTTTCTAAGGCTATCAAAGTGGAAAAATGAAAGAGAACCAGTTATCTCAAATAAGAACGGAAAAAAAGTGATTATAATGAAGTTTACAACCTTCGAAATAAATGTTTTCCTTTCGCGAATCTTTCTTCATTTTATGGTTTTCTAAGGCTATCTAACTAGAATTCTGAAGGAGAAATAGTTATTTCCATATGAAACGCAACAAATCGGGATATCTTTGAAGTTTCCAAACTTCGAATAGTTTTTTTTTTGTTTTCGAGATTCTTTGCTCAGAATATGCTTTTCTAAGGCTATCAAAGTAGAAAAATGAAGGAGAACCAGTTATCTAAAAAAAGAACGGAAAAAAAGTGATTCTAATGAAGTTTCCAACCATCGAAATAAATGTTTTGTTTTCGCCAATCTTTCTTCATTTTATGGTTGTCTAAGGCTATCTATCTAGAATAATGAAGGAGAAATAGTTAACTCCATTTGAAACGCAACAAAACGCGATTATTTTGAAGTTTCCAAACTTCGAAATAAAATTTTTTTCTTTTCGAGATTCTTTCCGCATAATATGCTTTTCTAAGGCTATCAAAGTAGAAAAATGAAAGAGTACCAGTTATCTCAAAAAAGAACTGAAAAAAAGTGATTCTAATGAAGTTTCCAACCATCGAAATAAGTATTTTTTTCGCGAATGTTTCTTCATGTTATGGTTTTCCAAGGCTATCTAACTAGAATAATGAAGGAGAAATAGTTAACTCCATTGGAAACGCAACAAAACGAGATTCTTTTGAAGTTTCCAAACTTCGAAAAAAATTTTTTTTGTTTTCCAGATTCTTTCCGCATAATATGCTTTTCTAAGGCTATCAAAGTAGAAAAATGAAAGAGAACCAGTTATCTCAAAAAAGAACGGAAAATAAGTGATTCTAATGAAGTTTCCAACCATCGAAATAAATGTTTTCTTTTCGCGAATCTTTCTTCATTTTATGGTTGTCTAAGGCTATCTATCTAGAATAATGAACGAGAAATAGTTATCTCCATTTGAAACGCAACAAAACGCGATTCCTTTGAACTTTGCAAACTTCGAAAGAAAATTTTTTTCTTTTCGAGATTCTTTCTGCATAATAAGCTTTTCTAAGGCTATCAAAGTGAAAAAATGAAAGAGAACCAGTTATCTCAAATAAGAACGGAAAAAATGTGATTCTAACGAAGTTTCCAACCATCGAAATAAATGTTTTCTTTTCGCGAATCTTTCTTCATTTTATGGTTTTCTAAGTCTATCTAACTAGAATAATAAAGGAGACATAGTTATCTCCATTTGAAACGCAACAAAACGCGATTATTTTGAAGTTTCCAAACTTCGAAATAAAATTTTTTTCTTTTCGAGATTCTTTCCGCATAATATGCTTATCTAAGGCTATCAAAGAAGATAAATGAAAGAGAACCAGTTATCTCAAAAAAGAACGGAAAAAAAGTGATTCTAAAGAAGTTTCCAACCATCGAAATAAGTGTTTTCTTTTCGCGAATCTTTCTTCATTTTATGGTTGTCTAAGGCTACCTAACTAGAATAATGAAGGAGAAATAGTTATCTCCATATGAAACGCAACAAAACGCGATTATTTTGAAGTTTCCAAACTTCAAAAAAAAATTTTTTTTTTCGAGATTCTTTCCGCATAATATGCATTTCTAAAGCTATCTAAGTGGAAAAATGAAAGAGAACCAGTTATCTCAAATAAGAATGGAAAAAAAGTGATTCTAATGAAGTTTCCAACCATCGAAATAAATGTTTTCTTTTGGCGAATCTTTCTTCATTTTATGGTTTTCTAATGCTATCTAACTAGAAAAATGAAGGAGAAATAGTTATCTCCATTTGAAACGCAACAAAACGCGATTCTTTTGAAGTTTGCAAACTTCGAAAGAAAATTTTTTTCTTTTCGAGATTCTTTCCGCATAATAAGCTTTTCTAAGGCTATCAAAGGGGAAAAATGAAAGAGAACCAGTTATCTCAAATAAGAACGGAAAAAAAGTGATTCTAACGAAGTTTCCAACCATCGAAATAAATGTTTTCTTTTCGCGAATCTTTCTTCATTTAATGGTTTTCTAAGGCTATCTAACTAGAATAATGAAGGAGAAATAGTTATCTCCATTGGAAACGCAACAAAACGCGATTTTCTTGAAGTTTCCAAACTTCGAAAAGAAATTTTTTTCTTTTCGAGATTCTTTCCGAGTAATATGCTTTTCTAAGGCTATCAAAGTAGAAAAATGAAAGAGAACTAGTTATCTCAAAAAAGAACGGAAAAAAAGTGATTCTAATGAAGTTTCCAACTATCGAAATAAGTGTTTTCTTTTCGCGAATGTTTCTTCATTTTATGGTTTTCCAAGGCTATCTATCTAGAATAATGAAGGAGAAATAGTTATCTCCATTGGAAACGCAACAAAACGAGATTCTTTTGAAGTTTCCAAACTTAGAAAAAATTTTTTTTTCTTTTCGAGATTCTTTCCGCATAAGAAGCTTTTCTAAGGCTATCAAAGTGGAAAACTGAAAGAGAACCAGTTATCTCAAATAAGAACGAAAAAAGTGATTCTAACGAAGTTTCCAAAAATCGAAATAAAGGTTTTCTTTTCGCGTATATTTCTTCATTTTATGGTCTTCTAAGGCTATCTAACTAGAATAATGAAGGAAAAATAGTTATTTCCATATGAAACGCTACAAAACGGGATATATTTGAAGTTTCCAAACTTCGAAAAAAAAATTTTTTTTTCGAGAATCTTTGCGCAGAATATGCTTTTCTAAGGCTATCAAAGTAGAAAAATGAAAGAGAACTAGTTATCTCGAAAAACAACGGAAAAAAAGTGATTCTAATGAAGTTTCCAACCATCGAAATAAGTGTTTTCTTTTCGCGAATCTTTCTTCATTTTATGGTTGTCTAAGGCTATCTATCTAGAATAATGAAGGAGAAATAGTTATCTCCATTAGAAACGCAACATAACGCGATTCTTTTGAAGTTTGCAAACTTCGCAAGAAAATTTTTTTCTTTTGGAGATTCTTTCCGCATAATAAGCTTTTCCAAGGCTATCAAAGTGGAAAAATGAAACACAACTAGTTATCTCAAATAAGAACGGAAAAAAAGTGATTTTAATGAAGATTCCAACCATCGAAATAAATGTTATCTTTTCGCGAATCTTTCTTCATTTTATGGTTTTCCAAGGCTATCTAACTAGAATAATGAAGGAGAAATAGTTATTTCCATATGAAACGCAACAAAACGGGATATCTTTGAAGTTTCCAAACTTCGAAAAAAAATTTTTTTCTTTTCGAGATTCTTTCCGCATAATAAGCTTTTCTAAGGCTATCAAAGTGGAAAAATGAAAGAGAACCAGTTATCTCATATAAGAACGGAAAAAAAGTGATTCTAACGAAGTTTCCAACCATCGAAATAAATGTTTTCTTTTCGCGAATCTTTCTTCATTTTATGGTTTTCTAAGTCTATCTAACTAGAATAATAAAGCAGAAATAGTTATCTCCATTTGAAACGCAACAAAACGCGATTCTTTTGAAGTTTGCAAACTTCGAAAAAAATTTTTTTCTTTTCGAGATTCTTTCCGCATAATAAGCTTTTCTAAGGCTACCAAAGTGGAAAAATGAAAGAGAACCAGTTATCTCAAATAAGAACGGAAAAAAATTGATTCTAACGAAGTTTCCAACCATCGAAATAAATGTTTTCTTTTCGCGAATCTTTCTTCATTTTATGGTTTTCTAAGGCTATCTAACTAGAATAATAAAGGAGAAATAGTTATTTCCATATGAAACGCAACAAAACGGGATAACTTTGAAGTTTCCAAACTTCGAAAAAAATTTTTTTTTCTTTTCGAGATTCTTTCCGCATAATATGCTTTTCAAAGGCTATCAAAATAGAAAAATGAAAGACAACCAGTGATCTCAAAAAAGAACGGAAAAAAAGTGATTCTAATGAAGTTTCCAACCATCGAAATAAGTGTTTTCTTTTCGCGAATCTTTCTTCATTTTATGGTTGTCTAAGGCTATCTATCTAGAATAATGAAGGAGAAATAGTTATCTCCATTTGAAACGCAACAAAACGCGATTCTTTTGAAGTTTCCAAACTTCGAAAAAAAAAATTTTTATTTCGAGATTCTTTCCGCATAATAAGGTTTTCTAAGGCTATCAATGTGGAAAAATGAAAGAGAACTAGTTATCTCAAATAAGAACGGAAAAAAAGTGATTCTAATGAAGTTTCCAACCATCGAAATAAGTGTTTTCTTTTCGCGAATCTTTCTTCATTTTATGGTTGTCTAAGGCTATCTATCTAGAATAATGAAAGAGAAATAGTTATCTCCATTTGAAACGCAACAAAACGCGATTTTTTTGAAGTTTCCAAACTTCGAAAGAAAATTATTTTCTTTTCGAGATTCTTTCCGCATAATAAGCTTTTTTAAGGCTATCAAAGTGGAAAAATGAAAGAGAACCAGTTATCTCAAATAAGAACGGAAAAAAAGTGATTCTAACGAAGTTTCCAACCATCGAAATAAATGTTTTCTTTTCGCGAATCTTTCTTCATTTTATGGTTTTCTAAGGCTATCTAACTAGAATAATAAAGGAGAAATAGTTATTTCCATATGAAACGCAACAAAACGGGATAAAATTGAAGTTTCCAAACTTCGAAAAATTTTTTTTTTCTTTTCGAGATTCTTTCCGCATAATATCCTTTTCTAAGGCTACTAAAGTAGAAAAATGAAAGAGAACCAGTTATCTGAAAAAAGAACGGAAAAAAGTGATTCTAATGAAGTTTCCATCCATCGAAATAAGTGTTTTCTTTTCGCGAATCTTTCTTCATTTTATGGTTTTCTAAGTCTATCTAACTAGAATAATGAAGGAGAAATAGTTATCTCCATTGGAAACGCAACAAAACGCGATTTTTTTGAAGTTTCCAAACTTCGAAAAGAAATTTTTTTCTTTTCGAGATTCTTTGCCAAGGATATGCTTTTCTAAGGCTATCAAAGTAGCAAAATGAAAGAGAACTAGTTATCTCAAATAAGAGCGTAAAAAAAGGGATTTTAATGAAGTTTCCATCCATGGAAATAAATGTTTCCTTTTCGCGAATCATTCTTCATTTTATGGTTTTCTAAGGCTATCTAACTAGAAAAATGAAGGAGAAATAGTTATCTCCAATGGAAACGCAACAAAACGCGATTCTTTTGAAGTTTCCAAACTTCGAAAAAAAAAATTTTTCTTTTCGAGATTCTTTCCGCATAATATGCTTTTCTAAGGCTATCAAAATAGAAAAATGAAAGAGAACCAGTGATCTCAAAAAAGAACGGAAAAAAAGTGATTCTAATGAAGTTTCCAACCATCGAAATAAGTGTTTTCTTTTCGCGAATCTTTCTTCATTTTATAGTTGTCTAAGGCTATCTATCTAGAATAATGAAGGAGAAATAGTTATCTCCATTTGAAACGCAACAAAACGGGATATATTTGAAGTTTCCAAACTACGAAAGAAAAATTTTTTCTTTTCGAGATTCTTTCCGCATAATATGCTTTTCTAAGGCTATCAAAGTAGAAAAATGAAAGAGAACCAGTTATCTCAAAAAAGAACGGAAAAAAAGTGATTTTAATGAAGTTTCCAACCATCGAAATAAGTGTTTTTTTTCGCGAATGTTTCTTCATGTTATGGTTTTCCAAGGCTATCTAACTAGAATAATGAAGGAGAAATAGTTATCTCCATTGGAAACGCAACAAAACGAGATTCTTTTGAAGTTTCCAAACTTCGAAAAATTTTTTTTTTCTTTTCGAAATTCTTTCCGCATAAGAAGCTTTTCTAAGGCTATCAAAGTGGAAAACTGAAAGAGAACCAGTTATCTCAAATAAGAACGAAAAAAGTGATTCTAACGAAGTTTCCAACCATCGAAATAAAGGTTTTCTTTTCGCGTATATTTCTTCATTTTATGGTTTTCTAAGGCTATCTAACTTAAATATTGAAGGAGAAATAGTTATTTCCATATGAAACGCAACAAAACGGGATATATTTGAAGTTTCCAAACTTCGAAAAAAAATTTTTTTTTCGAGATTCTTTGCGCAGAATATGCTTTTCTAAGGCTATCAAAGTAGAAAAATGAAAGAGAACTAGTTATCTCAAAAAACAACGGAAAAAAAGTGATTCTAATGAAGTTTCCAACCATCGAAATAAGTGTTTTCTTTTCGCGAATCTTTCTTCATTTTATGGTTGTCTAAGGCTATCTATCTAGAATAATGAAGGAGAAATAGTTATCTCCATTAGAAACGCAACATAACGCGATTCTTTTGAAGTTTGCAAACTTCGCAAGAAATTTTTTTTCTTTTGGAAATTCTTTCCGCATAATAAGCTTTTCTAAGGCTATCAAAGTGGAAAAATGAAAGAGAACCAGTTATCTCAAATAAGAACGAAAAAAGTGATTCTAACGAAGTTTCCAACCATCGAAATAAAGGTTTTCTTTTCGCGTATATTTCTTCATTTTATGGTCTTCTAAGGCTATCTAACTAGAATTATGAAGGAGAAATAGTTATTTCCATATGAAACGCAACAAAACGGGATATATTTGAAGTTTCCAAACTTCGAAAAAAAAATTTTTTTTTCGAGATTCTTTGCGCAGAATATGCTTTTCTAAGGCTATTAAAGTAGAAAAATGAAAGAGAACTAGTTATCTCGAAAAACAACGGAAAAAAAGTGATTCTAATGAAGTTTCCAACCATCGAAATAAGTGTTTTCTTTTCGCGAATCTTTCTTCATTTTATGGTTGTCTAAGGCTATCTATCTAAAATAATGAAGGAGAAATAGTTATTTCCATATGAAACGCAACAAAAGGGGAATTCTTTGAAGTTTCCAAACTTCGAAAAAAAATTTTTTTCTTTTCGAGATTCTTTCCACATAATAAGCTTTTCTAAGGCTATCAAAGTGGAAAAATGAAAGAGAACCAGTTATCTCATATAAGAACGGAAAAAAAGTGATTCTAACGAAGTTTCCAACCATCGAAATAAGTGTTTTCTTTTCGCGAATCTTTCTTCATTTTATGGTTTTCCAAAGCTATCTAACTAGAATAATGAAGGAGAAATAGTTATTTCCATATGAAACGCAACAAAACGGGATATCTTTGAAGTTTCCAAACTTCGAAAAAAAATTTTTTTCTTTTCGAGATTCTTTCCGCATAATAAGCTATTCTAAGGCTATCAAAGTGGAAAAATGAAAGAGAACCAGTTATCTCAGATAAGAACGGAAAAAAAGTGATTCTAACGAAGTTTCCAACCATCGAAATAAGTGTTTTCTTTTCGCGAATCTTTCTTCATTTTATGGTTTTCTAAGTCTATCTAACTAGAATAATGAAGGAGAAATAGTTATCTCCATTGGAAACGCAACAAAACGCGATTTTTTTGAAGTTTCCAAACTTCGAAAAAATTTTTTTCTTTTCGAGATTCTTTCCGCATAATATGCTTTTCTAAGGCTATCAAAATAGAAAAATGAAAGAGAACCAGTGATCTCAAAAAAGAACGGAAAAAAAGTGATTCTAATGAAGTTTCCAACCATCGAAATAAGTGTTTTCTTTTCGCGAATCTTTCTTCATTTTATGGTTGTCTAAGGCTATCTATCTAGAATAACGAAGGAGAAATAGTTATATCCATTTGAAACGCAACAAAACGCGATTCTTTTGAAGTTTCCAAACTTCGAAAAAAAAAAATTTTTTTTTCGAGATTCTTTCCGCATAATAAGGTTTTCTAAGGCTATCAATGTGGAAAAATGAAAGAGAACTAGTTATCTCAAATAAGAACGGAAAAAAAGTGATTCTAATGAAGTTTCCAACCATCGAAATAAGTGTTTTCTTTTCGCGAATCTTTCTTCATTTTATGGTTGTCTAAGGCTATCTATCTAGAATAAATAAGGAGAAATAGTTATCTCCATTTGAAACGCAACAAAACGCGATTCTTTTGAACTTTGTAAACTTCGAAAGAAAATTTTTTTCTTTTCGAGATTCTTTCCGCATAATAAGCATTTCTAAGGCTATCAAAGTGAAAAAATGAAAGAGAACCAGTTATCTCAAATAAGAACGGAAAAAATGTGATTCTAACGAAGTTTCCAACCATCGAAATAAGTGTTTTCTTTTCGCGAATGTTTCTTCATTTTATGGTTTTCCAAGGCTATCTAACTAGAATAATGAAGGAGAAATAGTTATCTCCATTGGAAACGCAACGAAACGCGATTCTTTTGAAGTTTCCAACTTCGAAAAATTTTTTTTTTCTTTTCGAGATTCTTTCCGCATAATATGCTTTTCTAAGGCTATCAAAGTAGAAAAATGAAAGAGAACCAGTTATCTCAAAAAAGAACGGAAAAAAAGTAATTCTAATGAAGTTTCCAACCATCGAAATAAATGTTTTCTTTTCGCGAATCTTTCTTCATTTTATGGTTGTCTAAGGCTATCTATCTAGAATAATGAAAGAGAAATAGTTATCTCCATTTGAAACGCAACAAAACGCGATTTTTTTGAAGTTTCCAAACTTCGAAAGAAAATTATTTTCTTTTCGAGATTCTTTCCGCATAATAAGCTTTTTTAAGGCTATCAAAGTGGAAAAATGAAAGAGAACCAGTTATCTCAAATAAGAACGGAAAAAAAGTGATTCTAACGAAGTTTCCAACCATCGAAATAAATGTTTTCTTTTCGCGAATCTTTCTTCATTTTATGGTTTTCTAAGGCTATCTAACTAGAATAATAAAGGAGAAATAGTTATTTCCATATGAAACGCAACAAAACGGGATAAAATTGAAGTTTCCAAACTTCGAAAAATTTTTTTTTTCTTTTCGAGATTCTTTCCGCATAATATCCTTTTCTAAGGCTACTAAAGTAGAAAAATGAAAGAGAACCAGTTATCTGAAAAAAGAACGGAAAAAAGTGATTCTAATGAAGTTTCCATCCATCGAAATAAGTGTTTTCTTTTCGCGAATCTTTCTTCATTTTATGGTTGTCTAAGTCTATCTAACTAGAATAATGAAGGAGAAATAGTTATCTCCATTGGAAACGCAACAAAACGCGATTTTTTTGAAGTTTCCAAACTTCGAAAAGAAATTTTTTTCTTTTCGAGATTCTTTGCCAAGGATATGCTTTTCTAAGGCTATCAAAGTAGCAAAATGAAAGAGAACTAGTTATCTCAAATAAGAGCGTAAAAAAAGGGATTTTAATGAAGTTTCCATCCATGGAAATAAATGTTTCCTTTTCGCGAATCATTCTTCATTTTATGGTTTTCTAAGGCTATCTAACTAGAAAAATGAAGGAGAAATAGTTATCTCCAATGGAAACGCAACAAAACGCGATTCTTTTGAAGTTTCCAAACTTCGAAAAAAAAAATTTTTCTTTTCGAGATTCTTTCCGCATAATATGCTTTTCTAAGGCTATCAAAATAGAAAAATGAAAGAGAACCAGTGATCTCAAAAAAGAACGGAAAAAAAGTGATTCTAATGAAGTTTCCAACCATCGAAATAAGTGTTTTCTTTTCGCGAATCTTTCTTCATTTTATAGTTGTCTAAGGCTATCTATCTAGAATAATGAAGGAGAAATAGTTATCTCCATTTGAAACGCAACAAAACGGGATATATTTGAAGTTTCCAAACTACGAAAGAAAAATTTTTTCTTTTCGAGATTCTTTCCGCATAATATGCTTTTCTAAGGCTATCAAAGTAGAAAAATGAAAGAGAACCAGTTATCTCAAAAAAGAACGGAAAAAAAGTGATTTTAATGAAGTTTCCAACCATCGAAATAAGTGTTTTTTTTCGCGAATGTTTCTTCATGTTATGGTTTTCCAAGGCTATCTAACTAGAATAATGAAGGAGAAATAGTTATCTCCATTGGAAACGCAACAAAACGAGATTCTTTTGAAGTTTCCAAACTTCGAAAAAATTTTTTTTTCTTTTCGAAATTCTTTCCGCATAAGAAGCTTTTCTAAGGCTATCAAAGTGGAAAACTGAAAGAGAACCAGTTATCTCAAATAAGAACGAAAAAAGTGATTCTAACGAAGTTTCCAACCATCGAAATAAAGGTTTTCTTTTCGCGTATATTTCTTCATTTTATGGTTTTCTAAGGCTATCTAACTTAAATATTGAAGGAGAAATAGTTATTTCCATATGAAACGCAACAAAACGGGATATATTTGAAGTTTCCAAACTTCGAAAAAAAATTTTTTTTTTCGAGATTCTTTGCGCAGAATATGCTTTTCTAAGGCTATCAAAGTAGAAAAATGAAAGAGAACTAGTTATCTCAAAAAACAACGGAAAAAAAGTGATTCTAATGAAGTTTCCAACCATCGAAATAAGTGTTTTCTTTTCGCGAATCTTTCTTCATTTTATGGTTGTCTAAGGCTATCTATCTAGAATAATGAAGGAGAAATAGTTATCTCCATTAGAAACGCAACATAACGCGATTCTTTTGAAGTTTGCAAACTTCGCAAGAAATTTTTTTTCTTTTGGAAATTCTTTCCGCATAATAAGCTTTTCTAAGGCTATCAAAGTGGAAAAATGAAAGAGAACCAGTTATCTCAAATAAGAACGAAAAAAGTGATTCTAACGAAGTTTCCAACCATCGAAATAAAGGTTTTCTTTTCGCGTATATTTCTTCATTTTATGGTCCTCTAAGGCTATCTAACTAGAATTATGAAGGAGAAATAGTTATTTCCATATGAAACGCAACAAAACGGGATATATTTGAAGTTTCCAAACTTCGAAAAAAAAATTTTTTTTTCGAGATTCTTTGCGCAGAATATGCTTTTCTAAGGCTATTAAAGTAGAAAAATGAAAGAGAACTAGTTATCTCGAAAAACAACGGAAAAAAAGTGATTCTAATGAAGTTTCCAACCATCGAAATAAGTGTTTTCTTTTCGCGAATCTTTCTTCATTTTATGGTTGTCTAAGGCTATCTATCTAAAATAATGAAGGAGAAATAGTTATCTCCATATGAAACGCAACAAAAGGGGAATTCTTTGAAGTTTCCAAACTTCGAAAAAAAATTTTTTTCTTTTCGAGATTCTTTCCACATAATAAGCTTTTCTAAGGCTATCAAAGTGGAAAAATGAAAGAGAACCAGTTATCTCATATAAGAACGGAAAAAAAGTGATTCTAACGAAGTTTCCAACCATCGAAATAAGTGTTTTCTTTTCGCGAATCTTTCTTCATTTTATGCTTTTCCAAAGCTATCTAACTAGAATAATGAAGGAGAAATAGTTATTTCCATATGAAACGCAACAAAACGGGATATCTTTGAAGTTTCCAAACTTCGAAAAAAAATTTTTTTCTTTTCGAGATTCTTTCCGCATAATAAGCTATTCTAAGGCTATCAAAGTGGAAAAATGAAAGAGAACCAGTTATCTCAGATAAGAACGGAAAAAAAGTGATTCTAACGAAGTTTCCAACCATCGAAATAAGTGTTTTCTTTTCGCGAATCTTTCTTCATTTTATGGTTTTCTAAGTCTATCTAACTAGAATAATGAAGGAGAAATAGTTATCTCCATTGGAAACGCAACAAAACGCGATTTTTTTGAAGTTTCCAAACTTCGAAAAAATTTTTTTCTTTTCGAGATTCTTTCCGCATAATATGCTTTTCTAAGGCTATCAAAATAGAAAAATGAAAGAGAACCAGTGATCTCAAAAAAGAACGGAAAAAAAGTGATTCTAATGAAGTTTCCAACCATCGAAATAAGTGTTTTCTTTTCGCGAATCTTTCTTCATTTTATGGTTGTCTAAGGCTATCTATCTAGAATAACGAAGGAGAAATAGTTATATCCATTTGAAACGCAACAAAACGCGATTCTTTTGAAGTTTCCAAACTTCGAAAAAAAAAAATTTTTTTTTCGAGATTCTTTCCGCATAATAAGGTTTTCTAAGGCTATCAATGTGGAAAAATGAAAGAGAACTAGTTATCTCAAATAAGAACGGAAAAAAAGTGATTCTAATGAAGTTTCCAACCATCGAAATAAGTGTTTTCTTTTCGCGAATCTTTCTTCATTTTATGGTTGTCTAAGGCTATCTATCTAGAATAAATAAGGAGAAATAGTTATCTCCATTTGAAACGCAACAAAACGCGATTCTTTTGAACTTTGTAAACTTCGAAAGAAAATTTTTTTCTTTTCGAGATTCTTTCCGCATAATAAGCATTTCTAAGGCTATCAAAGTGAAAAAATGAAAGAGAACCAGTTATCTCAAATAAGAACGGAAAAAATGTGATTCTAACGAAGTTTCCAACCATCGAAATAAGTGTTTTCTTTTCGCGAATGTTTCTTCATTTTATGGTTTTCCAAGGCTATCTAACTAGAATAATGAAGGAGAAATAGTTATCTCCATTGGAAACGCAACGAAACGAAATTCTTTTGAAGTTTCCAAACTTCGAAAAAAATTTTTTTTCTTTTCGAGATTCTTTCCGCATAAGAAGCTTTTCTAAGGCTATCAAAGTGGAAAAATGAAAGAGAACTAGTTATCTCAAATAAGAACGGAAAAAAAGTGATTTTAATGAAGTTTCCAACCATCCAAATAAATGTTTCCTTTTCGCGAATCTTTCTTCATTTTATGGTTTTCAAAGGCTATCTAACTAGAAAAATGAAGGAGAAATAGTTATCTCCATTGGAAACGCAACAAAACGCGATTCTTTTGAAGTTTCCAACTTCGAAAAATTTTTTTTTTCTTTTCGAGATTCTTTCCGCATAATATGCTTTTCTAAGGCTATCAAAGTAGAAAAATGAAAGAGAACCAGTTATCTCAAAAAAGAACGGAAAAAAAGTAATTCTAATGAAGTTTCCAACCATCGAAATAAATGTTTTCTTTTCGCGAATCTTTCTTCATTTTATGGTTGTCTAAGGCTATCTATCTAGAATAATGAAAGAGAAATAGTTATCTCCATTTGAAACGCAACAAAACGCGATTTTTTTGAAGTTTCCAAACTTCGAAAGAAAATTATTTTCTTTTCGAGATTCTTTCCGCATAATAAGCTTTTTTAAGGCTATCAAAGTGGAAAAATGAAAGAGAACCAGTTATCTCAAATAAGAACGGAAAAAAAGTGATTCTAACGAAGTTTCCAACCATCGAAATAAATGTTTTCTTTTCGCGAATCTTTCTTCATTTTATGGTTTTCTAAGGCTATCTAACTAGAATAATAAAGGAGAAATAGTTATTTCCATATGAAACGCAACAAAACGGGATAAAATTGAAGTTTCCAAACTTCGAAAAATTTTTTTTTTCTTTTCGAGATTCTTTCCGCATAATATCCTTTTCTAAGGCTACTAAAGTAGAAAAATGAAAGAGAACCAGTTATCTGAAAAGAGAACGGAAAAAAGTGATTCTAATGAAGTTTCCATCCATCGAAATAAGTGTTTTCTTTTCGCGAATCTTTCTTCATTTTATGGTTTTCTAAGTCTATCTAACTAGAATAATGAAGGAGAAATAGTTATCTCCATTGGAAACGCAACAAAACGCGATTTTTTTGAAGTTTCCAAACTTCGAAAAGAAATTTTTTTCTTTTCGAGATTCTTTGCCAAGGATATGCTTTTCTAAGGCTATCAAAGTAGCAAAATGAAAGAGAACTAGTTATCTCAAATAAGAGCGTAAAAAAAGGGATTTTAATGAAGTTTCCATCCATGGAAATAAATGTTTCCTTTTCGCGAATCATTCTTCATTTTATGGTTTTCTAAGGCTATCTAACTAGAAAAATGAAGGAGAAATAGTTATCTCCAATGGAAACGCAACAAAACGCGATTCTTTTGAAGTTTCCAAACTTCGAAAAAAAAAATTTTTCTTTTCGAGATTCTTTCCGCATAATATGCTTTTCTAAGGCTATCAAAATAGAAAAATGAAAGAGAACCAGTGATCTCAAAAAAGAACGGAAAAAAAGTGATTCTAATGAAGTTTCCAACCATCGAAATAAGTGTTTTCTTTTCGCGAATCTTTCTTCATTTTATAGTTGTCTAAGGCTATCTATCTAGAATAATGAAGGAGAAATAGTTATCTCCATTGGAAACGCAACAAAACGAGATTCTTTTGAAGTTTCCAAACTTCGAAAAATTTTTTTTTTCTTTTCGAAATTCTTTCCGCATAAGAAGCTTTTCTAAGGCTATCAAAGTGGAAAACTGAAAGAGAACCAGTTATCTCAAATAAGAACGAAAAAAATGTGATTCTAACGAAGTTTCCAACCATCGAAATAAGTGTTTTCTTTTCGCGAATGTTTCTTCATTTTATGGTTTTCCAAGGCTATCTAACTAGAATAATGAAGGAGAAATAGTTATCTCCATTGGAAACGCAACGAAACGAAATTCTTTTGAAGTTTCCAAACTTCGAAAAAAATTTTTTTTCTTTTCGAGATTCTTTCCGCATAAGAAGCTTTTCTAAGGCTATCAAAGTGGAAAAATGAAAGAGAACTAGTTATCTCAAATAAGAACGGAAAAAAAGTGATTTTAATGAAGTTTCCAACCATCCAAATAAATGTTTCCTTATCGCGAATCTTTCTTCATTTTATGGTTTTCAAAGGCTATCTAACTAGAAAAATGAAGGAGAAATAGTTATCTCCATTGGAAACGCAACAAAACGCGATTCTTTTGAAGTTTCCAACTTCGAAAAATTTTTTTTTTCTTTTCGAGATTCTTTCCGCATAATATGCTTTTCTAAGGCTATCAAAGTAGAAAAATGAAAGAGAACCAGTTATCTCAAAAAAGAACGGAAAAAAAGTAATTCTAATGAAGTTTCCAACCATCGAAATAAATGTTTTCTTTTCGCGAATCTTTCTTCATTTTATGGTTGTCTAAGGCTATCTATCTAGAATAATGAAAGAGAAATAGTTATCTCCATTTGAAACGCAACAAAACGCGATTTTTTTGAAGTTTCCAAACTTCGAAAGAAAATTATTTTCTTTTCGAGATTCTTTCCGCATAATAAGCTTTTTTAAGGCTATCAAAGTGGAAAAATGAAAGAGAACCAGTTATCTCAAATAAGAACGGAAAAAAAGTGATTCTAACGAAGTTTCCAACCATCGAAATAAATGTTTTCTTTTCGCGAATCTTTCTTCATTTTATGGTTTTCTAAGGCTATCTAACTAGAATAATAAAGGAGAAATAGTTATTTCCATATGAAACGCAACAAAACGGGATAAAATTGAAGTTTCCAAACTTCGAAAAATTTTTTTTTTCTTTTCGAGATTCTTTCCGCATAATATCCTTTTCTAAGGCTACTAAAGTAGAAAAATGAAAGAGAACCAGTTATCTGAAAAAAGAACGGAAAAAAGTGATTCTAATGAAGTTTCCATCCATCGAAATAAGTGTTTTCTTTTCGCGAATCTTTCTTCATTTTATGGTTTTCTAAGTCTATCTAACTAGAATAAAGAAGGAGAAATAGTTATCTCCATTGGAAACGCAACAAAACGCGATTTTTTTGAAGTTTCCAAACTTCGAAAAGAAATTTTTTTCTTTTCGAGATTCTTTGCCAAGGATATGCTTTTCTAAGGCTATCAAAGTAGCAAAATGAAAGAGAACTAGTTATCTCAAATAAGAGCGTAAAAAAAGGGATTTTAATGAAGTTTCCATCCATGGAAATAAATGTTTCCTTTTCGCGAATCATTCTTCATTTTATGGTTTTCTAAGGCTATCTAACTAGAAAAATGAAGGAGAAATAGTTATCTCCAATGGAAACGCAACAAAACGCGATTCTTTTGAAGTTTCCAAACTTCGAAAAAAAAAATTTTTCTTTTCGAGATTCTTTCCGCATAATATGCTTTTCTAAGGCTATCAAAATAGAAAAATGAAAGAGAACCAGTGATCTCAAAAAAGAACGGAAAAAAAGTGATTCTAATGAAGTTTCCAACCATCGAAATAAGTGTTTTCTTTTCGCGAATCTTTCTTCATTTTATAGTTGTCTAAGGCTATCTATCTAGAATAATGAAGGAGAAATAGTTATCTCCATTTGAAACGCAACAAAACGGGATATATTTGAAGTTTCCAAACTACGAAAGAAAAATTTTTTCTTTTCGAGATTCTTTCCGCATAATATGCTTTTCTAAGGCTATCAAAGTAGAAAAATGAAAGAGAACCAGTTATCTCAAAAAAGAACGGAAAAAAAGTGATTTTAATGAAGTTTCCAACCATCGAAATAAGTGTTTTTTTTCGCGAATGTTTCTTCATGTTATGGTTTTCCAAGGCTATCTAACTAGAATAATGAAGGAGAAATAGTTATCTCCATTGGAAACGCAACAAAACGAGATTCTTTTGAAGTTTCCAAACTTCGAAAAATTTTTTTTTTCTTTTCGAAATTCTTTCCGCATAAGAAGCTTTTCTAAGGCTATCAAAGTGGAAAACTGAAAGAGAACCAGTTATCTCAAATAAGAACGAAAAAAATGTGATTCTAACGAAGTTTCCAACCATCGAAATAAGTGTTTTCTTTTCGCGAATGTTTCTTCATTTTATGGTTTTCCAAGGCTATCTAACTAGAATAATGAAGGAGAAATAGTTATCTCCATTGGAAACGCAACGAAACGAAATTCTTTTGAAGTTTCCAAACTTCGAAAAAAATTTTTTTTCTTTTCGAGATTCTTTCCGCATAAGAAGCTTTTCTAAGGCTATCAAAGTGGAAAAATGAAAGAGAACTAGTTATCTCAAATAAGAACGGAAAAAAAGTGATTGTAATGAAGTTTCCAACCATCCAAATAAATGTTTCCTCTTCGCGAATCTTTCTTCATTTTATGGTTTTCAAAGGCTATCTAACTAGAAAAATGAAGGAGAAATAGTTATCTCCATTGGAAACGCAACAAAACGCGATTCTTTTGAAGTTTCCAACTTCGAAAATTTTTTTTTTTCTTTTCGAGATTCTTTCCGCATAATATGCTTTTCTAAGGCTATCAAAGTAGAAAAATGAAAGAGAACCAGTTATCTCAAAAAAGAACGGAAAAAAAGTAATTCTAATGAAGTTTCCAACCATCGAAATAAATGTTTTCTTTTCGCGAATCTTTCTTCATTTTATGGTTGTCTAAGGCTATCTATCTAGAATAATGAAAGAGAAATAGTTATCTCCATTTGAAACGCAACAAAACGCGATTTTTTTGAAGTTTGCAAACTTCGAAAGAAAATTATTTTCTTTTCGAGATTCTTTCCGCATAATAAGCTTTTTTAAGGCTATCAAAGTGGAAAAATGAAAGAGAACCAGTTATCTCAAATAAGAACGGAAAAAAAGTGATTCTAACGAAGTTTCCAACCATCGAAATAAATGTTTTCTTTTCGCGAATCTTTCTTCATTTTATGGTTTTCTAAGGCTATCTAACTAGAATAATAAAGGAGAAATAGTTATTTCCATATGAAACGCAACAAAACGGGATAAAATTGAAGTTTCCAAACTTCGAAAAATTTTTTTTTTCTTTTCGAGATTCTTTCCGCATAATATCCTTTTCTAAGGCTACTAAAGTAGAAAAATGAAAGAGAACCAGTTATCTGAAAAAAGAACGGAAAAAAGTGATTCTAATGAAGTTTCCATCCATCGAAATAAGTGTTTTCTTTTCGCGAATCTTTCTTCATTTTATGGTTTTCTAAGTCTATCTAACTAGAATAATGAAGGAGAAATAGTTATCTCCATTGGAAACGCAACAAAACGCGATTTTTTTGAAGTTTCCAAACTTCGAAAAGAAATTTTTTTCTTTTCGAGATTCTTTGCCAAGGATATGCTTTTCTAAGGCTATCAAAGTAGCAAAATGAAAGAGAACTAGTTATCTCAAATAAGAGCGTAAAAAAAGGGATTTTAATGAAGTTTCCATCCATGGAAATAAATGTTTCCTTTTCGCGAATCATTCTTCATTTTATGGTTTTCTAAGGCTATCTAACTAGAAAAATGAACGAGAAATAGTTATCTCCAATGGAAACGCAACAAAACGCGATTCTTTTGAAGTTTCCAAACTTCGAAAAAAAAATTTTTTCTTTTCGAGATTCTTTCCGCATAATATGCTTTTCTAAGGCTATCAAAATAGAAAAATGAAAGAGAACCAGTGATCTCAAAAAAGAACGGAAAAAAAGTGATTCTAATGAAGTTTCCAACCATCGAAATAAGTGTTTTCTTTTCGCGAATCTTTCTTCATTTTATAGTTGTCTAAGGCTATCTATCTAGAATAATGAAGGAGAAATAGTTATCTCCATTTGAAACGCAACAAAACGGGATATATTTGAAGTTTCCAAACTACGAAAGAAAAATTTTTTCTTTTCGAGATTCTTTCCGCATAATATGCTTTTCTAAGGCTATCAAAGTAGAAAAATGAAAGAGAACCAGTTATCTCAAAAAAGAACGGAAAAAAAGTGATTTTAATGAAGTTTCCAACCATCGAAATAAGTGTTTTTTTTCGCGAATATTTCTTCATGTTATGGTTTTCCAAGGCTATCTAACTAGAATAATGAAGGAGAAATAGTTATCTCCATTGGAAACGCAACAAAACGAGATTCTTTTGAAGTTTCCAAACTTCGAAAAATTTTTTTTTTCTTTTCGAAATTCTTTCCGCATAAGAAGCTTTTCTAAGGCTATCAAAGTGGAAAACTGAAAGAGAACCAGTTATCTCAAATAAGAACGAAAAAAATGTGATTCTAACGAAGTTTCCAACCATCGAAATAAGTGTTTTCTTTTCGCGAATGTTTCTTCATTTTATGGTTTTCCAAGGCTATCTAACTAGAATAATGAAGGAGAAATAGTTATCTCCATTGGAAACGAAACGAAACGAAATTCTTTTGAAGTTTCCAAACTTCGAAAAAAATTTTTTTTCTTTTCGAGATTCTTTCCGCATAATATGCTTTTCTAAGGCTATCAAAGTGGAAAAATGAAAGAGAACCAGTTATCTCAAATAAGAACGGAAAAAAGTGATTCTAAGGAAGTTTCCAACCATCGAAATAAATGTTTTCTTTTCGCGAATCTTTCTTCATTTTATGGTTGTCTAAGGCTATCTATCTAAAATAATGAAGGAGAAATAGTTATTTCCATATGAAACGCAACAAAAGGGGAATTCTTTGAAGTTTCCAAACTTCGAAAAAAAATTTTTTTCTTTTCGAGATTCTTTCCACATAATAAGCTTTTCTAAGGCTATCAAAGTGGAAAAATGAAAGAGAACCAGTTATCTCATATAAGAACGGAAAAAAAGTGATTCTAACGAAGTTTCCAACCATCGAAATAAGTGTTTTCTTTTCGCGAATCTTTCTTCATTTTATGGTTTTCTAAGTCTATCTAACAAGAATAATGAAGGAGAAATAGTTATCTCCATTGGAAACGCAACAAAACGCGATTCTTTTGAAGTTTCCAAACTTCGAAAAGAAATTTTTTTCTTTTCGAGATTCTTTCCGCATAATATGCTTTTCTAAGGCTATCAAAGTAGAAAAATGAAAGAGAACCAGTTATCTCAAATAAGAATGGAAAAAAGTGATTCTAAAGAAGTTTCCAACCATCGAAATAAATGTTTTCTTTTCGCGAATCTTTCTTCATTTTATGGTTGTCTAAGGCTCTCTATCTAGAATAATGAAGGAGAAATAGTTATCTCCATTTGAAACGCAACAAAACGCGATTATTTTGAAGTTTCCAAACTTCGAAATAAAATTTTTTTCTTTTCGAGATTCTTTCCGCATAATATGCTTTTCTAAGGCTATCAAAGAGGATAAATGAAAGAGAACCAGTTATCTCAAAAAAGAACGGAAAAAAAGTGATTCTAAAGAAGTTTCCAACCATCGAAATAAGTGTTTTCTTTTCGCGAATCTTTCTTCATTTTATGGTTGTCTAAGGCTACCTAACTAGAATAATGAAGGAGAAATAGTTATCTCCATATGAAACGCAACAAAACGCGATTATTTTGAAGTTTCCAAACTTCGAAAAAAAATTTTTTTTTTCGAGATTCTTTCCGCATAATATGCATTTCTAAGGCTATCTAAGTGGAAAAATGAAAGAGAACCAGTTATCTCAAATAAGAACGGAAAAAAAAGTGATTCTAATGAAGTTTCCAACCATCGAAATAAATGTTTTCTTTTGGCGAATCTTTCTTCATTTTATGGTTTTCTAAGGCTATCTAACTAGAAAAATGAAGGAGAAATAGTTATCTCCATTGGAAACGCAACAAAACGTGATTCTTTTGAAGTTTCCAAACTTCGAAAGAAAAATTTTTTCTTTTCGAGATTCTTTCCGCATAATATGCTTTTCTAAGGCTATCAAAGTGGAAAAATGAAAGAGTACCAGGTATCTCAAAAAAGAACGGAAAAAAAGTGATTCTAATGAAGTTTCCAACCATCGAAATAAGTGTTTTTTTCGCGAATGTTTCTTCATGTTATGGTTTTCCAAGGCTATCTAACTAGAATAATGAAGGAGAAATAGTTATCTCCATTGGAAACGCAACAAAACGAGATTCTTTTGAAGTTTCCAAACTTGGAAAAAATTTTTTTTTGTTTTCGAGATTCTTTCCGCATAATATGCTTTTCTAAGGCTATCAAAGTAGAAAAATGAAAGAGAACCAGTTATCTCAAAAAAGAACGGAAAATAAGTGATTCTAATGAAGTTTCCAACCATCGAAATAAATGTTTTCTTTTCGCGAATCTTTCTTCATTTTATGGTTGTCTAAGGCTATCTATCTAGAATAATGAAGGAGAAATAGTTATCTCCATTTGAAACGCAACCAAACGCGATTCCTTTGAACTTTGCCTACTTCGAAAGAAAATTTTTTTCTTTTCGAGATTCTTTCCGCATAATAAGCTTTTCTAAGGCTATCAAAGTGAAAAAATGAAAGAGAACCAGTTATCTCAAATAAGAACGGAAAAAATGTGATTCTAATAAAGTTTCCAACCATCGAAATAAATGTTTTCTTTTCGCGAATCTTTCTTCATTTTATGGTTGTCTAAGGCTATCTATCTAGAATAATGAAAGAGAAATAGTTATCTCCATTTGAAACGCAACAAAACGCGATTCTTTTGAAGTTTGCAAACTTCGAAAGAAAATTATTTTCTTTTCGAGATTCTTTCCGCATAATAAGCTTTTTTAAGGCTATCAAAGTGGAAAAATGAAAGAGAACCAGTTATCTCAAATAAGAACGGAAAAAAAGTGATTCTAACGAAGTTTCCAACCATCGAAATAAATGTTTTCTTTTCGCGAATCTTTCTTCATTTTATGGTTTTCTAAGGCTATCTAACTAGAATAATAAAGGAGAAATAGTTATTTCCATATGAAACGCAACAAAACGGGATAAAATTGAAGTTTCCAAACTTCGAAAAATTTTTTTTTTCTTTTCGAGATTCTTTCCGCATAATATCCTTTTCTAAGGCTACTAAAGTAGAAAAATGAAAGAGAACCAGTTATCTGAAAAAAGAACGGAAAAAAGTGATTCTAATGAAGTTTCCATCCATCGAAATAAGTGTTTTCTTTTCGCGAATCTTTCTTCATTTTATGGTTTTCTAAGTCTATCTAACTAGAATAATGAAGGAGAAATAGTTATCTCCATTGGAAACGCAACAAAACGCGATTTTTTTGAAGTTTCCAAACTTCGAAAAGAAATTTTTTTCTTTTCGAGATTCTTTGCCAAGGATATGCTTTTCTAAGGCTATCAAAGTAGCAAAATGAAAGAGAACTAGTTATCTCAAATAAGAGCGTAAAAAAAGGGATTTTAATGAAGTTTCCATCCATGGAAATAAATGTTTCCTTTTCGCGAATCATTCTTCATTTTATGGTTTTCTAAGGCTATCTAATTAGAAAAATGAAGGAGAAATAGTTATCTCCAATGGAAACGCAACAAAACGCGATTCTTTTGAAGTTTCCAAACTTCGAAAAAAAAAAATTTTCTTTTCGAGATTCTTTCCGCATAATATGCTTTTCTAAGGCTATCAAAATAGAAAAATGAAAGAGAACCAGTGATCTCAAAAAAGAACGGAAAAAAAGTGATTCTAATGAAGTTTCCAACCATCGAAATAAGTGTTTTCTTTTCGCGAATCTTTCTTCATTTTATAGTTGTCTAAGGCTATCTATCTAGAATAATGAAGGAGAAATAGTTATCTCCATTTGAAACGCAACAAAACGGGATATATTTGAAGTTTCCAAACTACGAAAGAAAAATTTTTTCTTTTCGAGATTCTTTCCGCATAATATGCTTTTCTAAGGCTATCAAAGTAGAAAAATGAAAGAGAACCAGTTATCTCAAAAAAGAACGGAAAAAAAGTGATTTTAATGAAGTTTCCAACCATCGAAATAAGTGTTTTTTTTCGCGAATGTTTCTTCATGTTATGGTTTTCCAAGGCTATCTAACTAGAATAATGAAGGAGAAATAGTTATCTCCATTGGAAACGCAACAAAACGAGATTCTTTTGAAGTTTCCAAACTTCGAAAAATTTTTTTTTTCTTTTCGAAATTCTTTCCGCATAAGAAGCTTTTCTAAGACTATCAAAGTGGAAAACTGAAAGAGAACCAGTTATCTCAAATAAGAACGAAAAAAGTGATTCTAACGAAGTTTCCAACCATCGAAATAAAGGTTTTCTTTTCGCGTATATTTCTTCATTTTATGGTTTTCTAAGGCTATCTAACTTAAATATTGAAGGAGAAATAGTTATTTCCATATGAAACGCAACAAAACGGGATATATTTGAAGTTTCCAAACTTCGAAAAAAAAATTTTTTTTTCGAGATTCTTTGCGCAGAATATGCTTTTCTAAGGCTATCAAAGTAGAAAAATGAAAGAGAACTAGTTATCTCAAAAAACAACGGAAAAAAAGTGATTCTAATGAAGTTTCCAACCATCGAAATAAGTGTTTTCTTTTCGCGAATCTTTCTTCAATTTATGGTTGTCTAAGGCTATCTATCTAAAATAATGAAGGAGAAATAGTTATTTCCATATGAAACGCAACAAAAGGGGAATTCTTTGAAGTTTCCAAACTTCGAAAAAAAATTTTTTTCTTTTCGAGATTCTTTCCACATAATAAGCTTTTCTAAGGCTATCAAAGTGGAAAAATGAAAGAGAACCAGTTATCTCATATAAGAACGGAAAAAAAGTGATTCTAACGAAGTTTCCAACCATCGAAATAAGTGTTTTCTTTTCGCGAATCTTTCTTCATTTTATGGTTTTCTAAGTCTATCTAACAAGAATAATGAAGGAGAAATAGTTATCTCCATTGGAAACGCAACAAAACGCGATTCTTTTGAAGTTTCCAAACTTCGAAAAGAAATTTTTTTCTTTTCGAGATTCTTTCCGCATAATATGCTTTTCTAAGGCTATCAAAGTAGAAAAATGAAAGAGAACCAGTTATCTCAAATAAGAACGGAAAAAAAGTGATTCTAAGGAAGTTTCCAACCATCGAAATAAATGTTTTCTTTTCGCGAATCTTTCTTCATTTTATGGTTGTCTAAGGCTATCTATCTAGAATAATGAAGGAGAAATAGTTATCTCCATTTGAAACGCAACAAAACGCGATTATTTTGAAGTTTCCAAACTTCGAAATAAAATTTTTTTCTTTTCGAGATTCTTTCCGCATAATATGCTTTTCTAAGGCTATCAAAGTGGAAAACTGAAAGAGAACCAGTTATATCAAATAAGAACGAAAAAAGTGATTCTAACGTAGTTTCCAACCATCGAAATAAAGGTTTTCTTTTCGCGTATATTTTTTCATTTTATGGTTTTCTAAGGCTATCTAACTAGAATAATGAAGGAGAAATAGTTATTTCCATATGAAACGCAACAAAACGGGATATTTTTGAAGTTTCCAAACTTCGAAAAAAAATTTTTTTTTCGAGATTCTTTGCGCAGAATATGCTTTTCTAGGGCTATCAAAGTAGAAAAATGAAAGAGAACTAGTTATCTCAAAAAAACAACGGAAAAAAAGTGATTCTAATGAAGTTTCCAACCATCGAAATAAGAGTATTCTTTTCGCGAATCTTTCTTCATTTTATGGTTGTCTAAGGCTATTTATTTAGAATAATGAAGGAGAAATAGTTATCTCCATTAGAAACGCAACATAACGCGATTCTTTTGAAGTTTGCAAACTTCGCAAGAAAATTTTATTCTTTTGGAGATTCTTTCCGCATAATAAGCTTTTCTAAGGCTATCAAAGAGGAAAAATGAAACAGAACTAGTTATCTCAAATAAGAACGGAAAAAAAGTGATTTTAATGAAGTTCACAACCATCGAAATAAATGTTATCTTTTCGCGAATCTTTCTTCATTTTATGGTTTTCCAAAGCTATCTAACTAGAATAATGAAGGAGAAATAGTTATTTCCATATGAAACGCAACAAAACGGGATATCTTTGAAGTTTCCAAACTTCGAAAAAAATTTTTTTTCTTTTCGAGATTCTTTCCGCATAATAAGCTATTCTAAGGCTATCAAAGTGGAAAAATGAAAGAGAACCAGTTATCTCAGATAAGAACGGAAAAAAAGTGATTCTAACGAAGTTTCCAACCATCGAAATAACTGTTTTCTTTTCGCAAATCTTTCTTCATTTTATGGTTTTCTAAGTCTGTATAACTAGAATAATAAAGGAGAATTAGTTATCTCCATTTGAAACGCAACAAAACGCGATTCTTTTGAAGTTTGCAAACTTCGAAAGAAAATTTTTTTCTTTTCGAGATTCTTTCCGCATAATAAGCTTTTCTAAGGCTATCAAAGTGGAAAAATGAAAGAGAACCAGTTATCTCAAATAAGAACGGAAAAAAAGTGATTCTAACGAAGTTTCCAACCATCGAAATAAATGTTTTCTTTTCGCGAATCTTTCTTCATTTTATGGTTGTCTAAGGCTATCTATCTAGAATAATGAAGGAGAAATAGTTATCTCCATTTTAAACGCAACAAAACGCGATTATTTTGAAGTTTCCAAACTTCGAAATAAAATTTTTTTCTTTTCCAGATTCTTTCCGCATAATATGCTTTTCTAAGGCTATCAAAGAGGATAAATGAAAGAGAACCAGTTATCACAAAAAAGAACGGAAAAAAAGTGATTCTAAAGAAGTTTCCAACCATCGAAATAAGTGTTTTCTTTTCGCGAATCTTTCTTCATTTTCTGGTTGTCTAAGGCTACCTAACTAGAATAATGAAGGAGAAATAGTTATCTCCATATGAAACGCAACAAAACGCGATTATTTTGAAGTTTCCAAACTTCGAAAAAAAATTTTTTTTTCGAGATTCTTTCCGCATAATATGCATTTCTAAGGCTATCTAAGTGGAAAAATGAAAGAGAACCAGTTATCTCAAATAAGAACGGAAAAAAAGTGATTCTAATGAAGTTTCCAACCATCGAAATAAATGTTTTCTTTTGGCGAATCTTGCTTCATTTTATGGTTTTCTAAGGCTATCTAACTAGAAAAATGAAGGAGAAATAGTTATCTCCATTGGAAACGCAACAAAACGTGATTCTTTTGAAGTTTCCAAACTTCGAAAGAAAAATTTTTTCTTTTCGAGATTCTTTCCGCATAATATGCTTTTCTAAGGCTATCAAAGTAGAAAAATGAAAGAGTACCAGTTATCTCAAAAAAGAACGGAAAAAAGTGATTCTAATGAAGTTTCCAACCATCGAAATAAGTATTTTTTTCGCGAATGTTTCTTCATGTTATGGTTTTCCAAGGCTATTTAACTAGAATAATGAAGGAGAAATAGTTATCTCCATTGGAAACGCAACAAAACGAGATTCTTTTGAAGTTTCCAAACTTCGAAAAAAATTTTTTTTGTTTTCGAGATTCTTTCCGCATAATATGCTTTTCTAAGGCTATCAAAGTAGAAAAATGAAAGAGAACCAGTTATCTCAAAAAAGAACGTAAAATAAGTGATTCTAATGAAGTTTCCAACCATCGAAATAAATGTTTTCTTTTCGCGAATCTTTCTTCATTTTATGGTTGTCTAAGGCTATCTATCTAGAATAATGAACGAGAAATAGTTATCTCCATTTGAAACGCAACAAAACGCGATTCCTTTGAACTTTGTAAACTTCGAAAGAAAATTTTTTTCTTTTCGAGATTCTTTCCGCATAATAAGGTTTTCTAAGGCTATCAAAGTGAAAAAATGAAAGAGAACCAGTTATCTCAAATAAGAACGGAAAAAATGTGATTCTAACGAAGTTTCCAACCATCGAAATAAATGTTTTCTTTTCGCGAATCTTTCTTCATTTTATGGTTGTCTAAGGCTATCTATCTAGAATAATGAAGGAGAAATAGTTATCTCCATATGAAACGCAACAAACGCGATTATTTTGAAGTTTCCAAACTTCGAAATTTTTTTTTTTTTTCGAGATTCTTTCCGCATAAAATGCTTTTCTAAGGCTATCAAAGTGGAAAAATGAAAGAGAACCAGTTATCTCAAATAAGAACGGAAAAAAAGTGATTATAATGAAGTTTACAACCTTCGAAATAAATGTTTTCCTTTCGCGAATCTTTCTTCATTTTATGGTTTTCTAAGGCTATCTAACTAGAATTCTGAAGGAGAAATAGTTATTTCCATATGAAACGCAACAAATCGGGATATCTTTGAAGTTTCCAAACTTCGAATAGTTTTTTTTTTGTTTTCGAGATTCTTTGCTCAGAATATGCTTTTCTAAGGCTATCAAAGTAGAAAAATGAAGGAGAACCAGTTATCTAAAAAAAGAACGGAAAAAAAGTGATTCTAATGAAGTTTCCAACCATCGAAATAAATGTTTTGTTTTCGCCAATCTTTCTTCATTTTATGGTTGTCTAAGGCTATCTATCTAGAATAATGAACGAGAAATAGTTATCTCCATTTGAAACGCAACAAAACGCGATTCCTTTGAACTTTGCAAACTTCGAAAGAAAATTTTTTTCTTTTCGAGATTCTTTCCGCATAATAAGCTTTTCTAAGGCTATCAAAGTGAAAAAATGAAAGAGAACCAGTTATCTCAAATAAGAACGGAAAAAATGTGATTCTAACGAAGTTTCCAACCATCGAAATAAATGTTTTCTTTTCGCGAATCTTTCTTCATTTTATGGTTTTCTAAGTCTATCTAACTAGAATAATAAAGGAGACATAGTTATCTCCATTTGAAACGCAACAAAACGCGATTATTTTGAAGTTTCCAAACTTCGAAATAAAATTTTTTTCTTTTCGAGATTCTTTCCGCATAATATGCTTTTCTAAGGCTATCAAAGAGGATAAATGAAAGAGAACCAGTTATCTCAAAAAAGAACGGAAAAAAAGTGATTCTAAAGAAGTTTCCAACCATCGAAATAAGTGTTTTCTTTTCGCGAATCTTTCTTCATTTTATGGTTGTCTAAGGCTACCTAACTAGAATAATGAAGGAGAAATAGTTATCTCCATATGAAACGCAACAAAACGCGATTATTTTGAAGTTTCCAAACTTCAAAAAAAAATTTTTTTTTTCGAGATTCTTTGCCAAGAATATGCTTTTCTAAGGCTATCAAAGTAGCAAAATGAAAGAGAACTAGTTATCTCAAATAAGAGCGTAAAAAAAGGGATTTTAATGAAGTTTCCATCCATGGAAATAAATGTTTCCTTTTCGCGAATCATTCTTCATTTTATGGTTTTCTAAGGCTATCTAACTAGAAAAATGAAGGAGAAATAGTTATCTCCAATGGAAACGCAACAAAACGCGATTCTTTTGAATTTTCCAAACTTCGAAAAAAAAAATTTTTCTTTTCGAGATTCTTTCCGCATAATATGCTTTTCTAAGGCTATCAAAATAGAAAAATGAAAGAGAACCAGTGATCTCAAAAAAGAACGGAAAAAAAGTGATTCTAATGAAGTTTCCAACCATCGAAATAAGTGTTTTCTTTTCGCGAATCTTTCTTCATTTTATAGTTGTCTAAGGCTATCTATCTAGAATAATGAAGGAGAAATAGTTATCTCCATTTGAAACGCAACAAAACGGGATATATTTGAAGTTTCCAAACTACGAAAGAAAAATTTTTTCTTTTCGAGATTCTTTCCGCATAATATGCTTTTCTAAGGCTATCAAAGTAGAAAAATGAAAGAGAACCAGTTATCTCAAAAAAGAACGGAAAAAAAGTGATTCTAATGCAGTTTCCAACCATCGAAATAAGTGTTTTTTTTCGCGTATGTTTCTTCATGTTATGGTTTTCCAAGGCTATCTAACTAGAATAATGAAGGAGAAATAGTTATCTCCATTGGAAACGCAACAAAACGAGATTCTTTTGAAGTTTCCAAACTTCGAAAAAATTTTTTTTTCTTTTCGAAATTCTTTCCGCATAAGAAGCTTTTCTAAGGCTATCAAAGTGGAAAACTGAAAGAGAACCAGTTATCTCAAATAAGAACGAAAAAAGTGATTCTAACGAAGTTTCCAACCATCGAAATAAAGGTTTTCTTTTCGCGTATATTTCTTCATTTTATGGTTTTCTAAGGCTATCTAACTTAAATATTGAAGGAGAAATAGTTATTTCCATATGAAACGCAACAAAACGGGATATATTTGAAGTTTCCAAACTTCGAAAAAAAAATTTTTTTTTCGAGATTCTTTGCGCAGAATATGCTTTTCTAAGGCTATCAAAGTAGAAAAATGAAAGAGAACTAGTTATCTCAAAAAACAACGGAAAAAAAGTGATTCTAATGAAGTTTCCAACCATCGAAATAAGTGTTTTCTTTTCGCGAATCTTTCTTCATTTTATGGTTGTCTAAGGCTATCTATCTAGAATAATGAAGGAGAAATAGTTATCTCCATTAGAAACGCAACATAACGCGATTCTTTTGAAGTTTGCAAACTTCGCAAGAAATTTTTTTTCTTTTGGAGATTCTTTCCGCATAATAAGCTTTTCTAAGGCTATCAAAGTGGAAAAATGAAAGAGAACCAGTTATCTCAAATAAGAACGAAAAAAGTGATTCTAACGAAGTTTCCAACCATCGAAATAAAGGTTTTCTTTTCGCGTATATTTCTTCATTTTATGGTCTTCTAAGGCTATCTAACTAGAATTATGAAGGAGAAATAGTTATTTCCATATGAAACGCAACAAAACGGGATATATTTGAAGTTTCCAAACTTCGAAAAAAAAATTTTTTTTTCGAGATTCTTTGCGCAGAATATGCTTTTCTAAGGCTATCAAAGTAGAAAAATGAAAGAGAACTAGTTATCTCGAAAAACAACGGAAAAAAAGTGATTCTAATGAAGTTTCCAACCATCGAAATAAGTGTTTTCTTTTCGCGAATCTTTCTTCATTTTATGGTTGTCTAAGGCTATCTATCTAAAATAATGAAGGAGAAATAGTTATTTCCATATGAAACGCAACAAAAGGGGAATTCTTTGAAGTTTCCAAACTTCGAAAAAAAATTTTTTTCTTTTCGAGATTCTTTCCACATAATAAGCTTTTCTAAGGCTATCAAAGTGGAAAAATGAAAGAGAACCAGTTATCTCATATAAGAACGGAAAAAAAGTGATTCTAACGAAGTTTCCAACCATCGAAATAAGTGTTTTCTTTTCGCGAATCTTTCTTCATTTTATGGTTTTCTAAGTCTATCTAACAAGAATAATGAAGGAGAAATAGTTATCTCCATTGGAAACGCAACAAAACGCGATTCTTTTGAAGTTTCCAAACTTCGAAAAGAAATTTTTTTCTTTTCGAGATTCTTTCCGCGTAATATGCTTTTCTAAGGCTATCAAAGTAGAAAAATGAAAGAGAACCAGTTATCTCAAATAAGAACGGAAAAAAAGTGATTCTAAGGAAGTTTCCAACCATCGAAATAAATGTTTTCTTTTCGCGAATCTTTCTTCATTTTATGGTTGTCTAAGGCTATCTATCTAGAATAATGAAGGAGAAATAGTTATCTCCATTTGAAACGCAACAAAACGCGATTATTTTGAAGTTTCCAAACTTCGAAATAAAATTTTTTTCTTTTCGAGATTCTTTCCGCATAATATGCTTTTCTAAGGCTATCAAAGAGGATAAATGAAAGAGAACCAGTTATCTCAAAAAAGAACGGAAAAAAAGTGATTCTAAAGAAGTTTCCAACCATCGAAATAAGTGTTTTCTTTTCGCGAATCTTTCTTCATTTTATGGTTGTCTAAGGCTACCTAACTAGAATAATGAAGGAGAAATAGTTATCTCCATATGAAACGCAACAAAACGAGATTATTTTGAAGTTTCCAAACTTCGAAAAAAAATTTTTTTTTTCCAGATTCTTTCCGCATAATATGCATTTCTAAGGCTATCTAAGTGGAAAAATGAAAGAGAACCAGTTATCTCAAATAAGAACGGAAAAAAAAGTGATTCTAATGAAGTTTCCAACCATCGAAATAAATGTTTTCTTTTGGCGAATCTTTCTTCATTTTATGGTTTTCTAAGGCTATCTAACTAGAAAAATGAAGGAGAAATAGTTATCTCCATTGGAAACGCAACAAAACGTGATTCTTTTGAAGTTTCCAAACTTCGAAAGAAAAATTTTTTCTTTTCGAGATTCTTTCCGCATAATATGCTTTTCTAAGGCTATCAAAGTGGAAAAATGAAAGAGTACCAGTTATCTCAAAAAAGAACGGAAAAAAAGTGATTCTAATGAAGTTTCCAACCATCGAAATAAGTGTTTTTTTCGCGAATGTTTCTTCATGTTATGGTTTTCCAAGGCTATCTAACTAGAATAATGAAGGAGAAATAGTTATCTCCATTGGAAACGCAACAAAACGAGATTCTTTGGAAGTTTCCAAACTTGGAAAAAAATTTTTTTTGTTTTCGAGATTCTTTCCGCATAATATGCTTTTCTAAGGCTATCAAAGTAGAAAAATGAAAGAGAACCAGTTATCTCAAAAAAGAACGGAAAATAAGTGATTCTAATGAAGTTTACAACCATCGAAATAAATGTTTTCTTTTCGCGAATCTTTCTTCATTTTATGGTTGTCTAAGGCTATCTATCTAGAATAATGAAGGAGAAATAGTTATCTCCATTTGAAACGCAACCAAACGCGATTCCTTTGAACTTTGCCAACTTCGAAAGAAAATTTTTTTCTTTTCGAGATTCTTTCCGCATAATAAGCTTTTCTAAGGCTATCAAAGTGAAAAAATGAAAGAGAACCAGTTATCTCAAATAAGAACGGAAAAAATGTGATTCTAATAAAGTTTCCAACCATCGAAATAAATGTTTTCTTTTCGCGAATCTTTCTTCATTTTATGGTTTTCTAAGTCTATCTAACTAGAATAATGAAGGAGAAAGAGTTATCTCCACTGGAAACGCAACAAAACGCGATTCTTTTGAAGTTTCCAAACTTCGAAAAAAACAATTTTTTTCGAGATTCTTTCCGCATAATAAGGTTTTCTAAGGCTATCAAAGTGAAAAAATGAAAGAGAACTAGTTATCTCACATAAGAACGGAAAAAAAGTGATTATAATGAAGTTTACAACCATCGAAATAAATGTTTTCTTTTCGCGAATCTTTCTTCATTTTATTTTTTTCTAAGGCTATCTAACTAGAATAATGAAGGAGAAATAGTTATTTCCATATGAAACGCAACAAAACGGGATATCTTTGAAGTTTCGAAACTTCGAAAAAAAATTTTTTTTTTCGAGATTCTTTCCGCATAATATGCTTTTCTAAGGCTATCAAAGTAGAAAAATGAAAGAGAACCAGTTATCTCAAATAAGAACGGAAAAAAAGTGATTCTAAAGAAGTTTCCAACCATCGAAATAAGTGTTTTCTTTTCGCGAATCTTTCTTCATTTTGTGGTTGTCTAAGGCTACCTAACTAGAATAATGAAGGAGAAATAGTTATCTCCATATGAAACGCAACAAACGCGATTATTTTGAAGTTTCCAAACTTCGAAATTTTTTTTTTTTTTTCGAGATTCTTTCCGCATAAAATGCTTTTCTAAGGCTATCAAAGTGGAAAAATGAAAGAGAACCAGTTATCTCAAATAAGAACGGAAAAAAAGTGATTATAATGAAGTTTACAACCTTCGAAATAAATGTTTTCCTTTCGCGAATCTTTCTTCATTTTATGGTTTTCTAAGGCTATCTAACTAGAATTCTGCAGGAGAAATAGTTATTTCCATATGAAACGCAACAAATCGGGATATCTTTGAAGTTTCCAAACTTCGAATAGTTTTTTTTTTGTTTTCGAGATTCTTTGCTCAGAATATGCTTTTCTAAGGCTATCAAAGTAGAAAAATGAAGGAGAACCAGTTATCTAAAAAAAGAACGGAAAAAAAGTGATTCTAATGAAGTTTCCAACCATCGAAATAAATGTTTTGTTTTCGCCAATCTTTCTTCATTTTATGGTTGTCTAAGGCTATCTATCTAGAATAATGAACGAGAAATAGTTATCTCCATTTGAAACGCAACAAAACGCGATTCCTTTGAACTTTGCAAACTTCGAAAGAAAATTTTTTTCTTTTCGAGATTCTTTCCGCATAATAAGCTTTTCTAAGGCTATCAAAGTGAAAAAATGAAAGAGAACCAGTTATCTCAAATAAGAACGGAAAAAATGTGATTCTAACGAAGTTTCCAACCATCGAAATAAATGTTTTCTTTTCGCGAATCTTTCTTCATTTTATGGTTTTCTAAGTCTATCTAACTAGAATAATAAAGGAGACATAGTTATCTCCATTTGAAACGCAACAAAACGCGATTATTTTGAAGTTTCCAAACTTCGAAATAAAATTTTTTTCTTTTCGAGATTCTTTCCGCATAATATGCTTTTCTAAGGCTATCAAAGAGGATAAATGAAAGAGAACCAGTTATCTCAAAAAAGAACGGAAAAAAAGTGATTCTAAAGAAGTTTCCAACCATCGAAATAAGTGTTTTCTTTTCGCGAATCTTTCTTCATTTTATGGTTGTCTAAGGCTACCTAACTAGAATAATGAAGGAGAAATAGTTATCTCCATATGAAACGCAACAAAACGCGATTATTTTGAAGTTTCCAAACTTCAAAAAAAAATTTTTTTTTCGAGATTCTTTGCCAAGAATATGCTTTTCTAAGGCTATCAAAGTAGCAAAATGAAAGAGAACTAGTTATCTCAAATAAGAGCGTAAAAAAAGGGATTTTAATGAAGTTTCCAACCATGGAAATAAATGTTTCCTTTTCGCGAATCATTCTTCATTTTATGGTTTTCTAAGGCTATCTAACTAGAAAAATGAAGGAGAAATAGTTATCTCCAATGGAAACGCAACAAAACGCGATTCTTTTGAAGTTTCCAAACTTCGAAAAAAAAAATTTTTCTTTTCGAGATTCTTTCCGCATAATATGCTTTTCTAAGGCTATCAAAATAGAAAAATGAAAGAGAACCAGTGATCTCAAAAAAGAACGGAAAAAAAGTGATTCTAATGAAGTTTCCAACCATCGAAATAAGTGTTTTCTTTTCGCGAATCTTTCTTCATTTTATAGTTGTCTAAGGCTATCTATCTAGAATAATGAAGGAGAAATAGTTATCTCCATTTGAAACGCAACAAAACGGGATATATTTGAAGTTTCCAAACTACGAAAGAAAAATTTTTTCTTTTCGAGATTCTTTCCGCATAATATGCTTTTCTAAGGCTATCAAAGTAGAAAAATGAAAGAGAACCAGTTATCTCAAATAAGAACGGAAAAAAAGTGATTCTAATGAAGTTTCCAACCATCGAAATAAGTGTTTTTTTTCGCGAATGTTTCTTCATGTTATGGTTTTCCAAGGCTATCTAACTAGAATAATGAAGGAGAAATAGTTATCTCCATTGGAAACGCAACAAAACGAGATTCTTTTGAAGTTTCCAAACTTCGAAAAAATTTTTTTTTCTTTTCGAAATTCTTTCCGCATAAGAAGCTTTTCTAAGGCTATCAAAGTGGAAAACTGAAAGAGAACCAGTTATCTCAAATAAGAACGAAAAAAGTGATTCTAACGAAGTTTCCAACCATCGAAATAAAGGTTTTCTTTTCGCGTATATTTCTTCATTTTATGGTTTTCTAAGGCTATCTAACTTAAATATTGAAGGAGAAACAGTTATTTCCATATGAAACGCAACAAAACGGGATATATTTGAAGTTTCCAAACTTCGAAAAAAAATTTTTTTTTTCGAGATTCTTTGCGCAGAATATGCTTTTCTAAGGCTATCAAAGTAGAAAAATGAAAGAGAACTAGTTATCTCAAAAAACAACGGAAAAAAAGTGATTCTAATGAAGTTTCCAACCATCGAAATAAGTGTTTTCTTTTCGCGAATCTTTCTTCATTTTATGGTTGTCTAAGGCTATCTATCTAGAATAATGAAGGAGAAATAGTTATCTCCATTAGAAACGCAACATAACGCGATTCTTTTGAAGTTTGCAAACTTCGCAAGAAATTTTTTTTCTTTTGGAGATTCTTTCCGCATAATAAGCTTTTCTAAGGCTATCAAAGTGGAAAAATGAAAGAGAACCAGTTATCTCAAATAACAACGAAAAAAGTGATTCTAACGAAGTTTCCAACCATCGAAATAAAGGTTTTCTTTTCGCGTATATTTCTTCATTTTATGGTCTTCTAAGGCTATCTAACTAGAATTATGAAGGAGAAATAGTTATTTCCATATGAAACGCAACAAAACGGGATATATTTGAAGTTTCCAAACTTCGAAAAAAAAATTTTTTTTTCGAGATTCTTTGCGCAGAATATGCTTTTCTAAGGCTATCAAAGTAGAAAAATGAAAGAGAACTAGTTATCTCGAAAAACAACGGAAAAAAAGTGATTCTAATGAAGTTTTCAACCATCGAAATAAGTGTTTTCTTTTCGCGAATCTTTCTTCATTTTATGGTTGTCTAAGGCTATCTATCTAAAATAATGAAGGAGAAATAGTTATTTCCATATGAAACGCAAATAAAGGGGAATTCTTTGAAGTTTCCAAACTTCGAAAAAAAATTTTTTTCTTTTCGAGATTCTTTCCACATAATAAGCTTTTCTAAGGCTATCAAAGTGGAAAAATGAAAGAGAACCAGTTATCTCATATAAGAACGGAAAAAAAGTGATTCTAACGAAGTTTCCAACCATCGAAATAAGTGTTTTCTTTTCGCGAATCTTTCTTCATTTTATGGTTTTCTAAGTCTATCTAACAAGAATAATGAAGGAGAAATAGTTATCTCCATTGGAAACGCAACAAAACGCGATTCTTTTGAAGTTTCCAAACTTCGAAATAAAATTTTTTTCTTTTCGAGATTCTTTCCGCATAATATGCTTTTCTAAGGCTATCAAAGAGGATAAATGAAAGAGAACCAGTTATCTCAAAAAAGAACGGAAAAAAAGTGATTCTAAAGAAGTTTCCAACCATCGAAATAAGTGTTTTCTTTTCGCGAATCTTTCTTCATTTTATGGTTGTCTAAGGCTACCTAACTAGAATAATGAAGGAGAAATAGTTATCTCCATATGAAACGCAACAAAACGAGATTATTTTGAAGTTTCCAAACTTCGAAAAAAAATTTTTTTTTTCGATATTCTTTCCGCATAATATGCATTTCTAAGGCTATCTAAGTGGAAAAATGAAAGAGAACCAGTTATCTCAAATAAGAACGGAAAAAAAAGTGATTCTAATGAAGTTTCCAACCATCGAAATAAATGTTTTCTTTTGGCGAATCTTTCTTCATTTTATGGTTTTCTAAGGCTATCTAACTAGAAAAATGAAGGAGAAATAGTTATCTCCATTGGAAACGCAACAAAACGTGATTCTTTTGAAGTTTCCAAACTTCGAAAGAAAAATTTTTTCTTTTCGAGATTCTTTCCGCATAATATGCTTTTCTAAGGCTATCAAAGTGGAAAAATGAAAGAGTACCAGTTATCTCAAAAAAGAACGGAAAAAAAGTGATTCTAATGAAGTTTCCAACCATCGAAATAAGTGTTTTTTTCGCGAATGTTTCTTCATGTTATGGTTTTCCAAGGCTATCTAACTAGAATAATGAAGGAGAAATAGTTATCTCCATTGGAAACGCAACAAAACGAGATTCTTTTGAAGTTTCCAAACTTGGAAAAAAATTTTTTTTGTTTTCGAGATTCTTTCCGCATAATATGCTTTTCTAAGGCTATCAAAGTAGAAAAATGAAAGAGAACCAGTTATCTCAAAAAAGAACGGAAAATAAGTGATTCTAATGAAGTTTCCAACCATCGAAATAAATGTTTTCTTTTCGCGAATCTTTCTTCATTTTATGGTTGTCTAAGGCTATCTATCTAGAATAATGAAGGAGAAATAGTTATCTCCATTTGAAACGCAACCAAACGCGATTCCTTTGAACTTTGCCAACTTCGAAAGAAAATTTTTTTCTTTTCGAGATTCTTTCCGCATAATAAGCTTTTCTAAGGCTATCAAAGTGAAAAAATGAAAGAGAACCAGTTATCTCAAATAAGAACGGAAAAAATGTGATTCTAATAAAGTTTCCAACCATCGAAATAAATGTTTTCTTTTCGCGAATCTTTCTTCATTTTATGGTTTTCTAAGTCTATCTAACTAGAATAATGAAGGAGAAAGAGTTATCTCCACTGGAAACGCAACAAAACGCGATTCTTTTGAAGTTTCCAAACTTCGAAAAAAACAATTTTTTTCGAGATTCTTTCCGCATAATAAGGTTTTCTAAGGTTATCAAAGTGAAAAAATGAAAGAGAACTAGTTATCTCACATAAGAATGGAAAAAAAGTGATTATAATGAAGTTTACAACCATCGAAATAAATGTTTTCTTTTCGCGAATCTTTCTTCATTTTATTTTTTTCTAAGGCTCTCTAACTAGAATAATGAAGGAGAAATAGTTATTTCCATATGAAACGCAACAAAACGGGATATCTTTGAAGTTTCGAAACTTCGAAAAAAATTTTTTTTTTTCGAGATTCTTTCCGCATAATATGCTTTTCTAAGGCTATCAAAGTAGAAAAATGAAAGAGAACCAGTTATCTCAAAAAAGAACGGAAAAAAAGTGATTCTAAAGAAGTTTTTAACCATCGAAATAAGTGTTTTCTTTTCGCGAATCTTTCTTCATTTTGTGGTTGTCTAAGGCTACCTAACTAGAATAATGAAGGAGAAATAGTTATCTCCATATGAAACGCAACAAAACGAGATTATTTTGAAGTTTCCAAACTTCGAAAAAAAATTTTTTTTTTCGAGATTCTTTCCGCATAATATGCATTTCTAAGGCTATCTAAGTGGAAAAATGAAAGAGAACCAGTTATCTCAAATAAGAACGGAAAAAAAAGTGATTCTAATGAAGTTTCCAACCATCGAAATAAATGTTTTCTTTTGGCGAATCTTTCTTCATTTTATGGTTTTCTAAGGCTATCTAACTAGAAAAATGAAGGAGAAATAGTTTTCTCCATTGGAAACGCAACAAAACGTGATTCTTTTGAAGTTTCCAAACTTCGAAAGAAAAATTTTTTCTTTTCGAGATTCTTTCCGCATAATATGCTTTTCTAAGGCTATCAAAGTGGAAAAATGAAAGAGTACCAGTTATCTCAAAAAAGAACGGAAAAAAAGTGATTCTAATGAAGTTTCCAACCATCGAAATAAGTGTTTTTTTCGCGAATGTTTCTTCATGTTATGGTTTTCCAAGGCTATCTAACTAGAATAATGAAGGAGAAATAGTTATCTCCATTGGAAACGCAACAAAACGAGATTCTTTTGAAGTTTCCAAACTTGGAAAAAAATTTTTTTTGTTTTCGAGAATCTTTCCGCATAATATGCTTTTCTAAGGCTATCAAAGTAGAAAAATGAAAGAGAACCAGTTATCTCAAAAAAGAACGGAAAATAAGTGATTCTAATGAAGTTTCCAACAATCGAAATAAATGTTTTCTTTTCGCGAATCTTTCTTCATTTTATGGTTGTCTAAGGCTATCTATCTAGAATAATGAAGGAGAAATAGTTATCTCCATTTGAAACGCAACCAAACGCGATTCCTTTGAACTTTGCCAACTTCGAAAGAAAATTTTTTTCTTTTCGAGATTCTTTCCGCATAATAAGCTTTTCTAATCTATCAAAGTGAAAAAATGAAAGAGAACCAGTTATCTCAAATCAGAACGGAAAAAATGTGATTCTAATAAAGTTTCCAACCATCGAAATAAATGTTTTCTTTTCGCGAATCTTTCTTCATTTTATGGTTTTCTAAGTCTATCTAACTAGAATAATGAAGGAGAAAGAGTTATCTCCACTGGAAACGCAACAAAACGCGATTCTTTTGAAGTTTCCAAACTTCGAAAAAAACAATTTTTTTCGAGATTCTTTCCGCATAATAAGGTTTTCTAAGGCTATCAAAGTGAAAAAATGAAAGAGAACTAGTTATCTCACATAAGAACGGAAAAAAAGTGATTATAATGAAGTTTACAACCATCGAAATAAATGTTTTCTTTTCGCGAATCTTTCTTCATTTTATTTTTTTCTAAGGCTATCTAACTAGAATAATGAAGGAGAAATAGTTATTTCCATATGAAACGCAACAAAACGGGATATTTTTGAAGTTTCGAAACTTCGAAAAAAATTTTTTTTTTTTCGAGATTCTTTCCGCATAATATGCTTTTCTAAGGCTATCAAAGTAGAAAAATGAAAGAGAACCAGTTATCTCAAAAAAGAACGGAAAAAAAGTGATTCTAATGAAGTTTCCAATCATCGAAATAAATGTTTTCTTTTCGCGAATCTTTCTTCATTTTATGGTTGTCTAAGGCTATCTATCTAGAATAATGAAGGAGAAATAGTTATCTCCATATGAAACGCAACAAAACGCGATTATTTTGAAGTTTCCAAACTTCGAAAAAAAATTTTTTTTTTCGAGATTCTTTCCGCATAATATGCATTTCTAAGGCTATCTAAGTGGAAAAATGAAAGAGAACCAGTTATCTCAAATAAGAACGGAAAAAAAGTGATTCTAATGAAGTTTCCAACCATCGAAATAAATGTTTTCTTTTGGCGAATCTTTCTTCATTTTATGGTTGTCTAAGGCTATCTATCGAAAATAATGAAGGAGAAATAGTTATTTCCATATGAAACGCAACAAAAGGTGAATTCTTTGAAGTTTCCAAACTTCGAAAAAAAATTTTTTTCTTTTCGAGATTCTTTCCACATAATAAGCTTTTCTAAGGCTATCAAAGTGGAAAAATGAAAGAGAACCAGTTATCTCATATAAGAACGGAAAAAAAGTGATTCTAACGAAGTTTCCAACCATCGAAATAAGTGTTTTCTTTTCGCGAATCTTTTTCATTTTATGGTTTTCTAAGTCTATCTAACAAGAATAATGAAGGAGAAATAGTTATCTCCATTGGAAACGCAACAAAACGCGATTCTTTTGAAGTTTCCAAACTTCGAAAAGAAATTTTTTTCTTTTCGAGATTCTTTCCGCATAATATGCTTTTCTAAGGCTATCAAAGTAGAAAAATGAAAGAGAACCAGTTATCTCAAATAAGAACGGAAAAGAAGTGATTCTAAGGAAGTTTCCAACCATCGAAATAAATGTTTTCTTTTCGCGAATCTTTCTTCATTTTATGGTTGTCTAAGGCTATCTATCTAGAATAATGAAGGAGAAATAGTTATCTCCATTTGAAACGCAACAAAACGCGATTATTTTGAAGTTTCCAAACTTCGAAATAAAATTTTTTTCTTTTCGAGATTCTTTCCGCATAATATGCTTTTCTAAGGCTATCAAAGAGGATAAATGAAAGAGAACCAGTTATCTCAAAAAAGAACGGAAAAAAAGTGATTCTAAAGAAGTTTCCAACCATCGAAATAAGTGTTTTCTTTTCGCGAATCTTTCTTCATTTTATGGTTGTCTAAGGCTACCTAACTAGAATAATGAAGGAGAAATAGTTATCTCCATATGAAACGCAACAAAACGAGATTATTTTGAAGTTTCCAAACTTCGAAAAAAAATTTTTTTTTTCGAGATTCTTTCCGCATAATATGCATTTCTAAGGCTATCTAAGTGGAAAAATGAAAGAGAACCAGTTATCTCAAATAAGAACGGAAAAAAAAGTGATTCTAATGAAGTTTCCAACCATCGAAATAAATGTTTTCTTTTGGCGAATCTTTCTTCATTTTATGGTTTTCTAAGGCTATCTAACTAGAAAAATGAAGGAGAAATAGTTATCTCCATTGGAAACGCAACAAAACGTGATTCTTTTGAAGTTTCCAAACTTCGAAAGAAAAATTTTTTCTTTTCGAGATTCTTTCCGCATAATATGCTTTTCTAAAACTATCAAAGTGGAAAAATGAAAGAGTACCAGTTATCTCAAAAAAGAACGGAAAAAAAGTGATTCTAATGAAGTTTCCAACCATCGAAATAAGTGTTTTTTTCGCGAATGTTTCTTCATGTTATGGTTTTCCAAGGCTATCTAACTAGAATAATGAAGGAGAAATAGTTATCTCCATTGGAAACGCAACAAAACGAGATTCTTTTGAAGTTTCCAAACTTGGAAAAAAAATTTTTTTGTTTTCGAGATTCTTTCCGCATAATATGCTTTTCTAAGGCTATCAAAGTAGAAAAATGAAACAGAACCAGTTATCTCAAAAAAGAACGGAAAATAAGTGATTCTAATGAAGTTTCCAACCATCGAAATAAATGTTTTCTTTTCGCGAATCTTTCTTCATTTTATGGTTGTCTAAGGCTATCTATCTAGAATAATGAAGGAGAAATAGTTATCTCCATTTGAAACGCAACCAAACGCGATTCCTTTGAACTTTGCCAACTTCGAAAGAAAATTTTTTTCTTTTCGAGATTCTTTCCGCATAATAAGCTTTTCTAAGGCTATCAAAGTGAAAAAATGAAAGAGAACCAGTTATCTCAAATAAGAACGGAAAAAATGTGATTCTAATAAAGTTTCCAACCATCGAAATAAATGTTTTCTTTTCGCGAATCTTTCTTCATTTTATGGTTTTCTAAGTCTATCTAACTAGAATAATGAAGGAGAAAGAGTTATCTCCACTGGAAACGCAACAAAACGCGATTCTTTTGAAGTTTCCAAACTTCGAAAAAAACAATTTTTTTCGAGATTCTTTCCGCATAATAAGGTTTTCTAAGGCTATCAAAGTGAAAAAATGAAAGAGAACTAGTTATCTCACATAAGAACGGAAAAAAAGTGATTATAATGAAGTTTACAACCATCGAAATAAATGTTTTCTTTTCGCGAATCTTTCTTCATTTTATTTTTTTCTAAGGCTATCTAACTAGAATAATGAAGGAGAAATAGTTATTTCCATATGAAACGCAACAAAACGGGATATATTTGAAGTTTCCAAACTTCGAAAAAAAAATTTTTTTTTCGAGATTCTTTGCGCAGAATATGCTTTTCTAAGGCTATCAAAGTAGAAAAATGAAACAGAACTAGTTATCTCGAAAAACAACGGAAAAAAAGTGATTCTAATGAAGTTTCCAACCATCGAAATAAGTGTTTTCTTTTCGCGAATCTTTCTTCATTTTATGGTTGTCTAAGGCTATCTATCTAAAATAATGAAGGAGAAATAGTTATTTCCATATGAAACGCAACAAAAGGGGAATTCTTTGAAGTTTCCAAACTTCGAAAAAAAATTTTTTTCTTTTCGAGATTCTTTCCACATAATAAGCTTTTCTAAGGCTATCAAAGTGGAAAAATGAAAGAGAACCAGTTATCTCATATAAGAACGGAAAAAAAGTGATTCTAACGAAGTTTCCAACCATCGAAATAAGTGTTTTCTTTTCGCGAATCTTTCTTCATTTTATGGTTTTCTAAGTCTATGTAACAAGAATAATGAAGGAGAAATAGTTATCTCCATTGGAAACGCAACAAAACGCGATTCTTTTGAAGTTTCCAAACTTCGAAAAGAAATTTTTTTCTTTTCGAGATTCTTTCCGCATAATATGCTTTTCTAAGGCTATCAAAGTAGAAAAATGAAAGAGAACCAGTTATCTCAAATAAGAACGGAAAAAAAGTGATTCTAAGGAAGTTTCCAACCATCGAAATAAATGTTTTCTTTTCGCGAATCTTTCTTCATTTTATGGTTGTCTAAGGCTATCTATCTAGAATAATGAAGGAGAAATAGTTATCTCCATTTGAAACGCAACAAAACGCGATTATTTTGAAGTTTCCAAACTTCGAAATAAATTTTTTTTCTTTTCGAGATTCTTTCCGCATAATATGCTTTTCTAAGGCTATCAAAGAGGATAAATGAAAGAGAACGAGTTATCTCAAAAAAGAACGGAAAAAAAGTGATTCTAAAGAAGTTTCCAACCATCGAAATAAGTGTTTTCTTTTCGCGAATCTTTCTTCATTTTATGGTTGTCTAAGGCTACCTAACTAGAATAATGAAGGAGAAATAGCTATCTCCATATGAAACGCAACAAAACGAGATTATTTTGAAGTTTCCAAACTTCGAAAAAAAATTTTTTTTTTCGAGATTCTTTCCGCATAATATGCATTTCTAAGGCTATCTAAGTGGAAAAATGAAAGAGAACCAGTTATCTCAAATAAGAACGGAAAAAAAAGTGATTCTAATGAAGTTTCCAACCATCGAAATAAATGTTTTCTTTTGGCGAATCTTTCTTCATTTTATGGTTTTCTAAGGCTATCTAACTAGAAAAATGAAGGAGAAATAGTTATCTCCATTGGAAACGCAACAAAACGTGATTCTTTTGAAGTTTCCAAACTTCGAAAGAAAAATTTTTTCTTTTCGAGATTCTTTCCGCATAATATGCTTTTCTAAGGCTATCAAAGTGGAAAAATGAAAGAGTACCAGTTATCTCAAAAAAGAACGGAAAAAAAGTGATTCTAATGAAGTTTCCAACCATCGAAATAAGTGTTTTTTTCGCGAATGTTTCTTCATGTTATGGTTTTCCAAGGCTATCTAACTAGAATAATGAAGGAGAAATAGTTATCTCCATTGGAAACGCAACAAAACGAGATTCTTTTGAAGTTTCCAAACTTGGAAAAAAATTTTTTTTGTTTTCGAGATTCTTTCCGCATAATATGCTTTTCTAAGGCTATCAAAGTAGAAAAATGAAAGAGAACCAGTTATCTCAAAAAAGAACGGAAAATAAGTGATTCTAATGAAGTTTCCAACCATCGAAATAAATGTTTTCTTTTCGCGAATCTTTCTTCATTTTATGGTTGTCTAAGGCTATCTATCTAGAATAATGAAGGAGAAATAGTTATCTCCATTTGAAACGCAACCAAACGCGATTCCTTTGAACTTTGCCAACTTCGAAAGAAAATTTTTTTCTTTTCGAGATTCTTTCCGCATAATAAGCTTTTCTAAGGCTATCAAAGTGAAAAAATGAAAGAGAACCAGTTATCTCAAATAAGAACGGAAAAAATGTGATTCTAATAAAGTTTCCAACCATCGAAATAAATGTTTTCTTTTCGCGAATCTTTCTTCATTTTATGGTTTTCTAAGTCTATCTAACTAGAATAATGAAGGAGAAAGAGTTATCTCCACTGGAAACGCAACAAAACGCGATTCTTTTGAAGTTTCCAAACTTCGAAAAAAACAATTTTTTTCGAGATTCTTTCCGCATAATAAGGTTTTCTAAGGCTATCAAAGTGAAAAAATGAAAGAGAACTAGTTATCTCACATAAGAACGGAAAAAAAGTGATTATAATGAAGTTTACAACCATCGAAATAAATGTTTTCTTTTCGCGAATCTTTCTTCATTTTATTTTTTTCTAAGGCTATCTAACTAGAATAATGAAGGAGAAATAGTTATTTCCATATGAAGCGCAACAAAACGGGATATCTTTGAAGTTTCGAAACTTCGAAAAAAATTTTTTTTTTTCGAGATTCTTTCCGCATAATATGCTTTTCTAAGGCTATCAAAGTAGAAAAATGAAAGAGAACCAGTTATCTCAAAAAAGAACGGAAAAAAAGTGATTCTAATGAAGTTTCCAATCATCGAAATAAATGTTTTCTTTTCGCGAATCTTTCTTCATTTTATGGTTGTCTAAGGCTATCTATCTAGAATAATGAAGGAGAAATAGTTATCTCCATATGAAACGCAACATAACGCGATTATTTTGAAGTTTCCAAACTTCGAAAAAAAATTTTTTTTTTTCGAGATTCTTTCCGCATAATATGCATTTCTAAGGCTATCTAAGTGGAAAAATGAAAGAGAACCAGTTATCTCAAATAAGAACGGAAAAAAAGTGATTCTAATGAAGTTTCCAACCATCGAAATAAATGTTTTCTTTTGGCGAATCTTTCTTCATTTTATGGTTTTCTAAGGCTATCTAACTAGAAAAATGAAGGAGAAATAGTTATCTCCATTGGAAACGCAACAAAACGTGATCCTTTTGAAGTTTCCAAACTTCGAAAGAAAAATTTTTTCTTTTCGAGATTCTTTCCGCATAATATGCTTTTCTAAGGCTATCAAAGTGGAAAACTGAAAGAGAACCAGTTATATCAAATAAGAACGAAAAAAGTGATTCTAACGTAGTTTCCAACCATCGAAATAAAGGTTTTCTTTTCGCGTATATTTTTTCATTTTATGGTTTTCTAAGGCTATCTAACTAGAATAATGAAGGAGAAATAGTTATCTCCATATGAAACGCAACAAAACGGGATATTTTTGAAGTTTCCAAACTTCGAAAAAAAATTTTTTTTTCGAGATTCTTTGCGCAGAATATGCTTTTCTAGGGCTATCAAAGTAGAAAAATGAAAGAGAACTAGTTATCTCAAAAAAACAACGGAAAAAAAGTGATTCTAATGAAGTTTCCAACCATCGAAATAAGAGTATTCTTTTCGCGAATCTTTCTTCATTTTATGGTTGTCTAAGGCTATTTATTTAGAATAATGAAGGAGAAATAGTTATCTCCATTAGAAACGCAACATAACGCGATTCTTTTGAAGTTTGCAAACTTCGCAAGAAAATTTTATTCTTTTGGAGATTCTTTCCGCATAATAAGCTTTTCTAAGGCTATCAAAGAGGAAAAATGAAACAGAACTAGTTATCTCAAATAAGAACGGAAAAAAAGTGATTTTAATGAAGTTCACAACCATCGAAATAAATGTTATCTTTTCGCGAATCTTTCTTCATTTTATGGTTTTCCAAAGCTATCTAACTAGAATAATGAAGGAGAAATAGTTATTTCCATATGAAACGCAACAAAACGGGATATCTTTGAAGTTTCCAAACTTCGAAAAAAATTTTTTTTCTTTTCGAGATTCTTTCCGCATAATAAGCTATTCTAAGGCTATCAAAGTGGAAAAATGAAAGAGAACCAGTTATCTCAGATAAGAACGGAAAAAAAGTGATTCTAACGAAGTTTCCAACCATCGAAATAAATGTTTTCTTTTCGCGAATCTTTCTTCATTTTATGGTTTTCTAAGTCTGTCTAACTAGAATAATAAAGGAGAATTAGTTATCTCCATTTGAAACGCAACAAAACGCGATTCTTTTGAAGTTTCCAAACTTCGAAAGAAAATTTTTTTCTTTTCGAGATTCTTTCCGCATAATATGCTTTTCTAAGGCTATCAAAGAGGATAAATGAAAGAGAACGAGTTATCTCAAAAAAGAACGGAAAAAAAGTGATTCTAAAGAAGTTTCCAACCATCGAAATAAGTGTTTTCTTTTCGCGAATCTTTCTTCATTTTATGGTTGTCTAAGGCTACCTAACTAGAATAATGAAGGAGAAATAGTTATCTCCATATGAAACGCAACAAAACGCGATTATTTTGAAGTTTCCAAACTTCGAAAAAAAAATTTTTTTTTCGAGATTCTTTCCGCATAATATGCATTTCTAAGGCTATCTAAGTGGAAAAATGAAAGAGAACCAGTTATCTCAAATAAGAACGGAAAAAAAGTGATTCTAATGAAGTTTCCAACCATCGAAATAAATGTTTTCTTTTGGCGAATCTTGCTTCATTTTATGGTTTTCTAAGGCTATCTAACCAGAAAAATGAAGGAGAAATAGTTATCTCCATTGGAAACGCAACAAAACGTGATTCTTTTGAAGTTTCCAAACTTCGAAAGAAAAATTTTTTCTTTTCGAGATTCTTTCCGCATAATATGCTTTTCTAAGGCTATCAAAGTAGAAAAATCAAAGAGTACCAGTTATCTCAAAAAGAACGGAAAAAAGTGATTCTAATGAAGTTTCCAACCATCGAAATAAGTATTTTTTTCGCGAATGTTTCTTCATGTTATGGTTTTCCAAGGCTATCTAACTAGAATAATGAAGGAGAAATAGTTATCTCCATTGGAAACGCAACAAAACGAGATTCTTTTGAAGTTTCCAAACTTCGAAAAAATTTTTTTTTGTTTTCGAGATTCTTTCCGCATAATATGCTTTTCTAAGGCTATCAAAGTAGAAAAATGAAAGAGAACCAGTTATCTCAAAAAAGAACGTAAAATAAGTGATTCTAATGAAGTTTCCAACCATCGAAATAAATGTTTTCTTTTCGCGAATCTTTCTTCATTTTATGGTTGTCTAAGGCTATCTATCTAGAATAATGAACGAGAAATAGTTATCTCCATTTGAAACGCAACAAAACGCGATTCCTTTGAACTTTGTAAACTTCGAAAGAAAATTTTTTTCTTTTCGAGATTCTTTCCGCATAATAAGGTTTTCTAAGGCTATCAAAGTGAAAAAATGAAAGAGAACCAGTTATCTCAAATAAGAACGGAAAAAATGTGATTCTAACGAAGTTTCCAACCATCGAAATAAATGTTTTCTTTTCGCGAATCTTTCTTCATTTTATGGTTGTCTAAGGCTTTCTATCTAGAATAATGAAGGAGAAATAGTTATCTCCATATGAAACGCAACAAACGCGATTATTTTGAAGTTTCCAAACTTCGAAAATTTTTTTTTTTCGAGATTCTTTCCGCATAAAATGCTTTTCTAAGGCTATCAAAGTGGAAAAATGAAAGAGAACCAGTTATCTCAAATAAGAACGGAAAAAAAGTGATTATAATGAAGTTTACAACCTTCGAAATAAATGTTTTCCTTTCGCGAATCTTTCTTCATTTTATGGTTTTCTAAGGCTATCTAACTAGAATTCTGAAGGAGAAATAGTTATTTCCATATGAAACGCAACAAATCGGGATATCTTTGAAGTTTCCAAACTTCGAATAGTTTTTTTTTTTGTTTTCGAGATTCTTTGCTCAGAATATGCTTTTCTAAGGCTATCAAAGTAGAAAAATGAAGGAGAACCAGTTATCTAAAAAAAGAACGGAAAAAAAGTGATTCTAATGAAGTTTCCAACCATCGAAATAAATGTTTTGTTTTCGCCAATCTTTCTTCATTTTATGGTTGTCTAAGGCTATCTATCTAGAATAATGAAGGAGAAATAGTTAACTCCATTTGAAACGCAACAAAACGCGATTATTTTGAAGTTTCCAAACTTCGAAATAAAATTTTTTTCTTTTCGAGATTCTTTCCGCATAATATGCTTTTCTAAGGCTATCAAAGTAGAAAAATGAAAGAGTACCAGTTATCTCAAAAAAGAACTGAAAAAAAGTGATTCTAATGAAGTTTCCAACCATCGAAATAAGTATTTTTTTCGCGAATGTTTCTTCATGTTATGGTTTTCCAAGGCTATCTAACTAGAATAATGAAGGAGAAATAGTTAACTCCATTGGAAACGCAACAAAACGAGATTCTTTTGAAGTTTCCAAACTTCGAAAAAAATTTTTTTTGTTTTCCAGATTCTTTCCGCATAATATGCTTTTCTAAGGCTATCAAAGTAGAAAAATGAAAGAGAACCAGTTATCTCAAAAAAGAACGGAAAATAAGTGATTCTAATGAAGTTTCCAACCATCGAAATAAATGTTTTCTTTTCGCGAATCTTTCTTCATTTTATGGTTGTCTAAGGCTATCTATCTAGAATAATGAACGAGAAATAGTTATCTCCATTTGAAACGCAACAAAACGCGATTCCTTTGAACTTTGCAAACTTCGAAAGAAAATTTTTTTCTTTTCGAGATTCTTTCTGCATAATAAGCTTTTCTAAGGCTATCAAAGTGAAAAAATGAAAGAGAACCAGTTATCTCAAATAAGAACGGAAAAAATGTGATTCTAACGAAGTTTCCAACCATCGAAATAAATGTTTTCTTTTCGCGAATCTTTCTTCATTTTATGGTTTTCTAAGTCTATCTAACTAGAATAATAAAGGAGACATAGTTATCTCCATTTGAAACGCAACAAAACGCGATTATTTTGAAGTTTCCAAACTTCGAAATAAAATTTTTTTCTTTTCGAGATTCTTTCCGCATAATATGCTTTTCTAAGGCTATCAAAGAGGATAAATGAAAGAGAACCAGTTATCTCAAAAAAGAACGGAAAAAAAGTGATTCTAAAGAAGTTTCCAACCATCGAAATAAGTGTTTTCTTTTCGCGAATCTTTCTTCATTTTATGGTTGTCTAAGGCTACCTAACTAGAATAATGAAGGAGAAATAGTTATCTCCATATGAAACGCAACAAAACGCGATTATTTTGAAGTTTCCAAACTTCAAAAAAAAATTTTTTTTTTCGAGATTCTTTCCGCATAATATGCATTTCTAAAGCTATCTAAGTGGAAAAATGAAAGAGAACCAGTTATCTCAAATAAGAATGGAAAAAAAGTGATTCTAATGAAGTTTCCAACCATCGAAATAAATGTTTTCTTTTGGCGAATCTTTCTTCATTTTATGGTTTTCTAATGCTATCTAACTAGAAAAATGAAGGAGAAATAGTTATCTCCATTTGAAACGCAACAAAACGCGATTCTTTTGAAGTTTGCAAACTTCGAAAGAAAATTTTTTTCTTTTCGAGATTCTTTCCGCATAATAAGCTTTTCTAAGGCTATCAAAGGGGAAAAATGAAAGAGAACCAGTTATCTCAAATAAGAACGGAAAAAAAGTGATTCTAACGAAGTTTCCAACCATCGAAATAAATGTTTTCTTTTCGCGAATCTTTCTTCATTTTATGGTTTTCTAAGGCTATCTAACTAGAATAATGAAGGAGAAATAGTTATCTCCATTGGAAACGCAACAAAACGCGATTTTCTTGAAGTTTGCAAACTTCGAAATGAAATTTTTTTCTTTTCGAGATTCTTTCCGAGTAATATGCTTTTCTAAGGCTATCAAAGTAGAAAAATGAAAGAGAACTAGTTATCTCAAAAAAGAACGGAAAAAAAGTGATTCTAATGAATTTTCTAACTATCGAAATAAGTGTTTTCTTTTCGCGAATGTTTCTTCATTTTATGGTTTTCCAAGGCTATCTATCTAGAATAATGAAGGAGAAATAGTTATCTCCATTGGAAACGCAACAAAACGAGATTCTTTTGAAGTTTCCAAACTTAGAAAAAATTTTTTTTTCTTTTCGAGATTCTTTCCGCATAAGAAGCTTTTCTAAGGCTATCAAAGTGGAAAACTGAAAGAGAACCAGTTATCTCAAATAAGAACGAAAAAAGTGATTCTAACGAAGTTTCCAAAAATCGAAATAAAGGTTTTCTTTTCGCGTATATTTCTTCATTTTATGGTCTTCTAAGGCTATCTAACTAGAATAATGAAGGAAAAATAGTTATTTCCATATGAAACGCAACAAAACGGGATATATTTGAAGTTTCCAAACTTCGAAAAAAAAATTTTTTTTTCGAGAATCTTTGCGCATAATATGCTTTTCTAAGGCTATCAAAGTAGAAAAATGAAAGAGAACCAGTTATCTCAAAAAAGAACGGAAAAAAAGTGATTCTAATGAAGTTTCCAACCATCGAAATAAGTGTTTTCTTTTCGCGAATCTTTCTTCATTTTATGGTTGTCTAAGGCTATCTATCTAGAATAATGAAGGAGAAATAGTTATCTCCATTAGAAACGCAAAATAACGCGATTCTTTTGAAGTTTGCAAACTTCGCAAAAAAATTTTTTTCTTTTGGAGATTATTTCCGCATAATAAGCTTTTCCAAGGCTATCAAAGTGGAAAAATGAAACACAACTAGTTATCTCAAATAAGAACGGAAAAAAAGTGATTTTAATGAAGATTCCAACCATCGAAATAAATGTTATCTTTTCGCGAATCTTTCTTCATTTTATGGTTTTCCAAGGCTATCTAACTAGAATAATGAAGGAGAAATAGTTATTTCCATATGAAACGCAACAAAATGGGATATCTTTGAAGTTTCCAAACTTCGAAAAAAATTTTTTTTCTTTTCGAGATTCTTTCCGCTTAATAAGCTTTTCTAAGGCTATCAAAGTGGAAAAATGAAAGAGAACCAGTTATCTCATATAAGAACGGAAAAAAAGTGATTCTAACGAAGTTTCCAACCATCGAAATAAATGTTTTCTTTTCGCGAATCTTTCTTCATTTTATGGTTTTCTAAGTCTATCTAACTAGAATAATAAAGCAGAAATAGTTATCTCCATTTGAAACGCAACAAAACGCGATTCTTTTGAAGTTTGCAAACTTCGAAAAAAATTTTTTTCTTTTCGAGATTCTTTCCGCATAATAAGCTTTTCTAAGGCTATCAAAGTGGAAAAATGAAAGAGAACCAGTTATCTCAAATAAGAACGGAAAAAAATTGATTCTAACGAAGTTTCCAACCATCGAAATAAATGTTTTCTTTTCGCGAATCTTTCTTCATTTTATGGTTTTCTAAGGCTATCTAACTAGAATAATAAAGGAGAAATAGTTATTTCCATATGAAACGCAACAAAACGGGATAACTTTGAAGTTTCCAAACTTCGAAAAAAATTTTTTTTTCTTTTCGAGATTCTTTCCGCATAATATGCTTTTCAAAGGCTATCAAAATAGAAAAATGAAAGACAACCAGTGATCTCAAAAAAGAACGGAAAAAAAGTGATTCTAATGAAGTTTCCAACCATCGAAATAAGCGTTTTCTTTTCGCGAATCTTTCTTCATTTTATGGTTGTCTAAGGCTATCTATCTAGAATAATGAAGGAGAAATAGTTATCTCCATTTGAAACGCAAAAAAACGCGATTCTTTTGAAGTTTCCAAACTTCGAAAAAAAAAATTTTTATTTCTAGATTCTTTCCGCATAATAAGGTTTTCTAAGGCTATCAATGTGGAAAAATGAAAGAGAACTAGTTATCTCAAATAAGAACGGAAAAAAAGTGATTCTAATGAAGTTTCCAACCATCGAAATAAGTGTTTTCTTTTCGCGAATCTTTCTTCATTTTATGGTTGTCTAAGGCTATCTATCTAGAATAAATAAGGAGAAATAGTTATCTCCATTTGAAACGCAACAAAACGCGATTCTTTTGAACTTTGCAAACTTCGAAAGAAAATTTTTTTCTTTTCGAGATTCTTTCCGCATAATAAGCATTTCTAAGGCTATCAAAGTGAAAAAATGAAAGAGAACCAGTTATCTCAAATAAGAACGGAAAAAATGTGATTCTAACGAAGTTTCCAACCATCGAAATAAGTGTTTTCTTTTCGCGAATCTTTCTTCATTTTATGGTTGTCTAAGGCTACCTAACTAGAATAATGAAGGAGAAATAGTTATCTCCATATGAAACGCAACAAAACGCGATTATTTTGAAGTTTCCAAACTTCGAAAAAAATTTTTTTTTTTTTCGAGATTCTTTCCGCATAATATGCATTTCTAAGGCTATCAAAGTGGAAAAATGAAAGAGAACCAGTTATCTCAAATAAGAACGGAAAAAAAGTGATTCTAATTAAGTTTCCAACCATCGAAATAAATGTTTTCTTTTGGCGAATCTTTCTTCATTTTATGGTTTTCTAAGGCTATTTAACTAGAAAAATGAAGGAGAAATAGTTATCTCCATTGGAAACGCAACAAAACGTGATTCATTTGAAGTTTCCAAACTTCGAAAGAAAAAATTTTTCTTTTCGAGATTCTTTCCGCATAATATGCTTATCTAAGGCTATCAAAGTAGAAAAATGAAAGAGAACCAGTTATCTCAAAAAAGAACGGTAAAAAAGTGATTCTAATGAAGTTTCCAACCCTCGAAATAAGTGTTTTCTTTTCGCGAATGTTTCTTCATTTTATGGTTTTCCAAGGCTATCTAACTAGAATAATGAAGGAGAAATAGTTATCTCCATTGGAAACGCAACGAAACGAAATTCTTTTGAAGTTTCCAAACTTCGAAAAAAATTTTTTTTCTTTTCGAGATTCTTTCCGCATAAGAAGCTTTTCTAAGGCTATCAAAGTGGAAAAATGAAAGAGAACTAGTTATCTCAAATAAGAACGGAAAAAAAGTGATTTTAATGAAGTTTCCAACCATCCAAATAAATGTTTCCTTTTCGCGAATCTTTCTTCATTTTATGGTTTTCAAAGGCTATCTAACTAGAAAAATGAAGGAGAAATAGTTATCTCCATTGGAAACGCAACAAAACGCGATTCTTTTGAAGTTTCCAACTTCGAAAATTTTTTTTTTTCTTTTCGAGATTCTTTCCGCATAATATGCTTTTCTAAGGCTATCAAAGTAGAAAAATGAAAGAGAACCAGTTATCTCAAAAAAGAACGGAAAAAAAGTAATTCTAATGAAGTTTCCAACCATCGAAATAAATGTTTTCTTTTCGGGAATCTTTCTTCATTTTATGGTTGTCTAAGGCTATCTATCTAGAATAATGAAAGAGAAATAGTTATCTCCATTTGAAACGCAACAAAACGCGATTCTTTTGAAGTTTGCAAACTTCGAAAGAAAATTATTTTCTTTTCGAGATTCTTTCCGCATAATAAGCTTTTTTAAGGCTATCAAAGTGGAAAAATGAAAGAGAACCAGTTATCTCAAATAAGAACGGAAAAAAAGTGATTCTAACGAAGTTTCCAACCATCGAAATAAATGTTTTCTTTTCGCGAATCTTTCTTCATTTTATGGTTTTCTAAGGCTATCTAACTAGAATAATAAAGGAGAAATAGTTATTTCCATATGAAACGCAACAAAACGGGATAAAATTGAAGTTTCCAAACTTCGAAAAATTTTTTTTTTCTTTTCGAGTTTCTTTCCGCATAATATCCTTTTCTAAGGCTACTAAAGTAGAAAAATGAAAGAGAACCAGTTATCTGAAAAAAGAACGGAAAAAAGTGATTCTAATGAAGTTTCCATCCATCGAAATAAGTGTTTTCTTTTCGCGAATCTTTCTTCATTTTATGGTTTTCTAAGTCTATCTAACTAGAATAATGAAGGAGAAATAGTTATCTCCATTGGAGACGCCACAAAACGCGATTTTTTTGAAATTTCCAAACTTCGAAAAGAAATTTTTTTCTTTTCGAGATTCTTTGCCAAGAATATGCTTTTCTAAGGCTATCAAAGTAGCAAAATGAAAGAGAACTAGTTATCTCAAATAAGAACGTAAAAAAAGGGATTTTAATGAAGTTTCCATCCATGGAAATAAATGTTTCCTTTTCGCGAATCATTCTTCATTTTATGGTTTTCTAAGGCTATCTAACTAGAAAAATGAAGGAGAAATAGTTATCTCCAATGGAAACGCAACAAAACGCGATTCTTTTGAAGTTTCCAAACTTCGAAAAAAAAAATTTTTCTTTTCGAGATTCTTTCCGCATAATATGCTTTTCTAAGGCTATCAAAACAGAAAAATGAAAGAGAACCAGTGATCTCAAAAAAGAACGGAAAAAAAGTGATTCTAATGAAGTTTCCAACCATCGAAATAAGTGTTTTCTTTTCGCGAATCTTTCTTCATTTTATAGTTGTCTAAGGCTATCTATCTAGAATAATGAAGGAGAAATAGTTATCTCCATTTGAAACGCAACAAAACGGGATATATTTGAAGTTTCCAAACTACGAAAGAAAAATTTTTTCTTTTCGAGATTCTTTCCGCATAATATGCTTTTCTAAGGCTATCAAAGTAGAAAAATGAAAGAGAACCAGTTATCTCAAAAAAGAACGGAAAAAAAGTGATTCTAATGAAGTTTCCAACCATCGAAATAAGTGTTTTTTTTCGCGAATGTTTCTTCATGTTATGGTTTTCCAAGGCTATCTAACTAGAATAATGAAGGAGAAATAGTTATCTCCATTGGAAACGCAACAAAACGAGATTCTTTTGAAGTTTCCAAACTTCGAAAAATTTTTTTTTTCTTTTCGAAATTCTTTCCGCATAAGAAGCTTTTCTAAGGCTATCAAAGTGGAAAACTGAAAGAGAACCAGTTATCTCAAATAAGAACGAAAAAAGTGATTCTAACGAAGTTTCCAACCATCGAAATAAAGGTTTTCTTTTCGCGTATATTTCTTCATTTTATGGTTTTCTAAGGCTATCTAACTTAAATATTGAAGGAGAAATAGTTATTTCCATATGAAACGCAACAAAACGGGATATATTTGAAGTTTCCAAACTTCGAAAAAAAAATTTTTTTTTCGAGATTCTTTGCGCAGAATATGCTTTTCTAAGGCTATCAAAGTAGAAAAATGAAAGAGAACTAGTTATCTCAAAAAACAACGGAAAAAAAGTGATTCTAATGAAGTTTCCAACCATCGAAATAAGTGTTTTCTTTTCGCGAATCTTTCTTCATTTTATGGTTGTCTAAGGCTATCTATCTAGAATAATGAAGGAGAAATAGTTATCTCCATTAGAAACGCAACATAACGCGATTCTTTTGAAGTTTGCAAACTTCGCAAGAAATTTTTTTTCTTTTGGAGATTCTTTCCGCATAATAAGCTTTTCTAAGGCTATCAAAGTGGAAAAATGAAAGAGAACCAGTTATCTCGAAAAACAACGGAAAAAAAGTGATTCTAATGAAGTTTCCAACCATCGAAATAAGTGTTTTCTTTTCGCGAATGTTTCTTCATGTTATGGTTTTCCAAGGCTATCTAACTAGAATAATGAAGGAGAAATAGTTATCTCCATTGGAAACGCAACAAAACGAGATTCTTTTGAAGTTTCCAAACTTGGAAAAAAATTTTTTTTGTTTTCGAGATTCTTTCCGCATAATAAGCTTTTCTAAGGCTATCAAAGTGAAAAAATGAAAGAGAACCAGTTATCTCAAATAAGAACGGAAAAAATGTGATTCTAATAAAGTTTCCAACCATCGAAATAAATGTTTTCTTTTCGCGAATCTTTCTTCATTTTATGGTTTTCTAAGTCTATCTAACTAGAATAATGAAGGAGAAATAGTTATCTCCACTGGAAACGCAACAAAACGCGATTCTTTTGAAGTTTCCAAACTTCGAAAAAAACAATTTTTTTTCGAGATTCTTTCCGCATAATAAGGTTTTCTAAGGCTATCAAAGTGAAAAAATGAAAGAGAACTAGTTATCTCACATAAGAACGGAAAAAAAGTGATTATAATGAAGTTTACAACCATCGAAATAAATGTTTTCTTTTCGCGAATCTTTCTTCATTTTATTTTTTTCTAAGGCTATCTAACTAGAATAATGAAGGAGAAATAGTTATTTCCATATGAAACGCAACAAAACGGGATATCTTTGAAGTTTCGAAACTTCGAAAATTTTTTTTTTTTTTCGAGATTCTTTCCGCATAATATGCTTTTCTAAGGCTATCAAAGTAGAAAAATGAAAGAGAACCAGTTATCTCAAAAAAGAACGGAAAAAAAGTGATTCTAATGAAGTTTCCAACCATCGAAATAAATGTTTTCTTTTCGCGAATCTTTCTTCATTTTATGGTTTTCTAAGGCTATCTAACTAGAAAAATGAAGGAGAAATAGTTATCTCCATTGGAAACGCAACAAAACGTGATCCTTTTGAAGTTTCCAAACTTCGAAAGAAAAATTTTTTCTTTTCGAGATTCTTTCCGCATAATATGCTTTTCTAAGGCTATCAAAGTGGAAAACTGAAAGAGAACCAGTTATCTCAAATAAGAACGAAAAAAGTGATTCTAACGTAGTTTCCAACCATCGAAATAAAGGTTTTCTTTTCGCGTGAATTTTTTCATTTTATGGTTTTCTAAGGCTATCTAACTAGAATAATGAAGGAGAAATAGTTATTTCCATATGAAACGCAACAAAACGGGATATTTTTGAAGTTTCCAAACTTCGAAAAAAAAATTTTTTTTCGAGATTCTTTGCGCAGAATATGCTTTTCTAAGGCTATCAAAGTAGAAAAATGAAAGAGAACTAGTTATCTCAAAAAAACAACGGAAAAAAAGTGATTCTAATGAAGTTTCCAACCATCAAAATAAGTGTATGATTTTCGCGAATCTTTCTTCATTTTATGGTTGTCTAAGGCTATCTATCTAGAATAATGAAGGAGAAATAGTTATCTCCATTAGAAACGCAACATAACGCGATTCTTTTGAAGTTTGCAAACTTCGCAAGAAAATTTTTTTCTTTTGGAGATTCTTTCCGCATAATAAGCTTTTCTAAGGCTATCAAAGAGGAAAAATGAAACAGAACTAGTTATCTCAAATAAGAACGGAAAAAAAGTGATTTTAATGAAGTTCACAACCATCGAAATAAATGTTATCTTTTCGCGAATCTTTCTTCATTTTATGGTTTTCCAAAGCTATCTAACTAGATTAATGAAGGAGAAATATTTATTTCCATATGAAACGCAACAAAACGGGATATCTTTGAAGTTTCCAAACTTCGAAAAAAAATTTTTTTCTTTTCGAGATTCTTTCCGCATAATAAGCTATTCTAAGGCTATCAAAGTGGAAAAATGAAAGAGAACCAGTTATCTGAGATAAGAACGGAAAAAAAGTGATTCTAACGAAGTTTCCAACCATCGAAATAAATGTTTTCTTTTCGCGAATCTTTCTTCATTTTATGGTTTTCTAAGTCTGTCTAACTAGAATAATAAAGGAGAATTAGTTATCTCTATTTGAAACGCAACAAAACGCGATTCTTTTGAAGTTTGCAAACTTCGAAAAAAAAATTTTTTCTTTTCGAGATTCTTTCCGCATAATAAGCTTTTCTAAGGCTATCAAAGTGGAAAAATGAAAGAGAACCAGTTATCTCAAATAAGAACGGAAAAAAAGTGATTCTAACGAAGTTTCCAACCATCGAAATAAATGTTTTCTTTTCGCGAATCTTTCTTCATTTTATGGTTGTCTAAGGCTATCTATCTAGAATAATGAAGGAGAAATAGTTATCTCCATTTGAAACGCAACAAAACGCGATTCCTTTGAACTTTGCAAACTTCGAAAGAAAATTTTTTTCTTTTCGAGATTCTTTCCGCATAATAAGCTTTTCTAAGGCTATCAAAGTGAAAAAATGAAAGAGAACCAGTTATCTCAAATAAGAACGGAAAAAATGTGATTCTAACGAAGTTTCCAACCATCGAAATAAATGTTTTCTTTTCGCGAATCTTTCTTCATTTTATGGTTGTCTAAGGCTATCTATCTAGAATAATGAAGGAGAAATAGTTATCTCCATATGAAACGCAACAAACGCGATTATTTTGAAGTTTCCAAACTTCGAAATTTTTTTTTTTTTTTCGAGATTCTTTCCGCATAAAATGCTTTTCTAAGGCTATCAAAGTGGAAAAATGAAAGAGAACCAGTTATCTCAAATAAGAACGGAAAAAAAAGTGATTCTAATGAAGTTTCCAACCATCGATATAAATGTTTTCTTTTCGCGAATCTTTCTTCATTTTATGGTTTTCTAAGGCTATCTAACTAGAATAATGAAGGAGAAATAGTTATCTCCATTAGAAACGCAACAAAACGCAGTTTTTCTTTTCGAGATTCTTTCCGCATAATATGCTTTTCTAAGGCTATCAAAGAGGATAAATGAAAGAGAACCAGTTATCTCAAAAAAGAACGGAAAAAAAGTGATTCTAAAGAAGTTTCCAACCATCGAAATAAGTGTTTTCTTTTCGCGAATCTTTCTTCATTTTATGGTTGTCTAAGGCTACCTAACTAGAATAATGAAGGAGAAATAGTTATCTCCATATGAAACGCAACAAAACGCGATTATTTTGAAGTTTCCAAACTTCGAAAAAAAAAATTTTTTTTTCGAGATTCTTTCCGCATAATATGCATTTCTAAAGCTATCTAAGTGGAAAAATGAAAGAGAACCAGTTATCTCAAATAAGAACGGAAAAAAAGTGATTCTAATGAAGTTTCCAACCATCGAAATAAATGTTTTCTTTTCGCGAATCTTTCTTCATTTTATGGTTGTCTAAGGCTACCTAACTAGAATAATGAAGGAGAAATAGTTATCTCCATATGAAACGCAACAAAACGCGATTATTTTGAAGTTTCCAAACTTCGAAAAAAAATTTTTTTTTTTTCGAGATTCTTTCCGCATAATATGCATTTCTAAGGCTATCAAAGTGGAAAAATGAAAGAGAACCAGTTATCTCAAATAAGAACGGAAAAAAAGTGATTCTAATTAAGTTTCCAACCATCGAAATAAATGTTTTCTTTTGGCGAATCTTTCTTCATTTTATGGTTTTCTAAGGCTATTTAACTAGAAAAATGAAGGAGAAATAGTTATCTCCATTGGAAACGCAACAAAATGTGATTCATCTGAAGTTTCCAAACTTCGAAAGAAAAATTTTTTCTTTTCGAGATTCTTTCCGCATAATATGCTTTTCTAAGGCTATCAAAGTAGAAAAATGAAAGAGAACCAGTTATCTCAAAAAAGAACGGTAAAAAAGTGATTCTAATGAAGTTTCCAACCATCGAAATAAGTGATTTCTTTTCGCGAATGTTTCTTCATTTTATGGTTTTCCAAGGCTATCTAACTAGAATAATGAAGGAGAAATAGTTATCTCCATTGGAAACGCAACGAAACGAAATTCTTTTGAAGTTTCCAAACTTCGAAAAAAATTTTTTTTCTTTTCGAGATTCTTTCCGCATAAGAAGCTTTTCTAAGGCTATCAAAGTGGAAAAATGAAAGAGAACTAATTATCTCAAATAAGAACGGAAAAAAAGTGATTTTAATGAAGTTTCCAACCATCCAAATAAATGTTTCCTTTTCGCGAATCTTTCTTCATTTTATGGTTTTCAAAGGCTATCTAACTAGAAAAATGAAGGAGAAATAGTTATCTCCATTGGAAACGCAACAAAACGCGATTCTTTTGAAGTTTCCAAACTTCGAAAATTTTTTTTTTTCTTTTCGAGATTCTTTCCGCATAATATGCTTTTCTAAGGCTATCAAAGTAGAAAAATGAAAGAGAACCAGTTATCTCAAAAAAGAACGGAAAAAAAGTAATTCTAATGAAGTTTCCAACCATCGAAATAAATGTTTTCTTTTCGGGAATCTTTCTTCATTTTATGGTTGTCTAAGGCTATCTATCTAGAATAATGAAAGAGAAATAGTTATCTCCATTTGAAACGCAACAAAACGCGATTCTTTTGAAGTTTGCAAACTTCGAAAGAAAATTATTTTCTTTTCGAGATTCTTTCCGCATAATAAGCTTTTTTAAGGCTATCAAAGTGGAAAAATGAAAGAGAACCAGTTATCTCAAATAAGAACGGAAAAAAAGTGATTCTAACGAAGTTTCCAACCATCGAAATAAATGTTTTCTTTTCGCGAATCTTTCTTCATTTTATGGTTTTCTAAGGCTATCTAACTAGAATAATAAAGGAGAAATAGTTATTTCCATATGAAACGCAACAAAACGGGATAAAATTGAAGTTTCCAAACTTCGAAAAATTTTTTTTTTCTTTTCGAGATTCTTTCCGCATAATATCCTTTTCTAAGGCTACTAAAGTAGAAAAATGAAAGAGAACCAGTTATCTGAAAAAAGAACGGAAAAAAGTGATTCTAATGAAGTTTCCATCCATCGAAATAAGTGTTTTCTTTTCGCGAATCTTTCTTCATTTTATGGTTTTCTAAGTCTATCTAACTAGAATAATGAAGGAGAAATAGTTATCTCCATTGGAGACGCCACAAAACGCGATTTTTTTGAAGTTTCCAAACTTCGAAAAGAAATTTTTTTCTTTTCGAGATTCTTTGCCAAGAATATGCTTTTCTAAGGCTATCAAAGTAGCAAAATGAAAGAGAACTAGTTATCTCAAATAAGAACGTAAAAAAAGGGATTTTAATGAAGTTTCCATCCATGGAAATAAATGTTTCCTTTTCGCGAATCATTCTTCATTTTATGGTTTTCTAAGGCTATCTAACTAGAAAAATGAAGGAGAAATAGTTATCTCCAATGGAAACGCAACAAAACGCGATTCTTTTGAAGTTTCCAAACTTCGAAAATAAAAAAATTTTCTTTTCGAGATTCTTTCCGCATAATATGCTTTTCTAAGGCTATCAAAATAGAAAAATGAAAGAGAACCAGTGATCTCAAAAAAGAACGGAAAAAAAGTGATTCTAATGAAGTTTCCAACCATCGAAATAAGTGTTTTCTTTTCGCGAATCTTTCTTCATTTTATAGCTGTCTAAGGCTATCTATCTAGAATAATGAAGGAGAAATAGTTATCTCCATTTGAAACGCAACAAAACGGGATATATTTGAAGTTTCCAAACTACGAAAGAAAATTTTTTTCTTTTCGAGATTCTTTCCGCATAATATGCTTTTCTAAGGCTATCAAAGTAGAAAAATGAAAGAGAACCAGTTATCTCAAAAAAGTACGGAAAAAAAGTGATTCTAATGAAGTTTCCAACCATCGAAATAAGTGTTTTTTTTCGCGAATGTTTCTTCATGTTATGGTTTTCCAAGGCTATCTAACTAGAATAATGAAGGAGAAATAGTTATCTCCATTGGAAACGCAACAAAACGAGATTCTTTTGAAGTTTCCAAACTTCGAAAAATTTTTTTTTTCTTTTCGAAATTCTTTCCGCATAAGAAGCTTTTCTAAGGCTATCAAAGTGGAAAACTGAAAGAGAACCAGTTATCTCAAATAAGAACGAAAAAAGTGATTCTAACGAAGTTTCCAACCATCGAAATAAAGGTTTTCTTTTCGCGTATATTTCTTCATTTTATGGTTTTCTAAGGCTATCTAACTTAAATATTGAAGGAGAAATAGTTATTTCCATATGAAACGCAACAAAACGGGATATATTTGAAGTTTCCAAACTTCGAAAAAAAAATTTTTTTTTCGAGATTCTTTGCGCAGAATATGCTTTTCTAAGGCTATCAAAGTAGAAAAATGAAAGAGAACTAGTTATCTCAAAAAACAACGGAAAAAAAGTGATTCTAATGAAGTTTCTAACCATCGAAATAAGTGTTTTCTTTTCGCGAATCTTTCTTCATTTTATTGTTGTCTAAGGCTATCTATCTAGAATAATGAAGGAGAAATAGTTATCTCCATTAGAAACGCAACATAACGCGATTCTTTTGAAGTTTGCAAACTTCGCAAGAAATTTTTTTTCTTTTGGAGATTCTTTCCGCATAATAAGCTTTTCTAAGGCTATCAAAGTGGAAAAATGAAAGAGAACCAGTTATCTCGAAAAACAACGGAAAAAAAGTGATTCTAATGAAGTTTCCAACCATCGAAATAAGTGTTTTCTTTTCGCGAATCTTTCTTCATTTTATGGTTGTCTAAGGCTATCTATCTAAAATAATGAAGGAGAAATAGTTATTTCCATATGAAACGCAACAAAAGGGGATATCTTTGAAGTTTCCAAACTTCGAAAAAAAATTTTTTTCTTTTCGAGATTCTTTCCGCATAATAAGCTTTTCTAAGGCTATCAAAGTGGAAAAATGAAAGAGAACCAGTTATCTCATATAAGAACGGAAAAAAAGTGATTCTAACGAAGTTTCCAACCATCGAAATAAGTGTTTTCTTTTCGCGAATCTTTCTTCATTTTATGGTTTTCTAAGTCTATCTAACAAGAATAATGAAGGAGAAATAGTTATCTCCATTGGAAACGCAACAAAACGCGATTCTTTTGAAGTTTCCAAACTTCGAAAAGAAAATTTTTTCTTTTCGAGATTCTTTCCGCATAATATGCTTTTCTAAGGCTATCTAAGTAGAAAAATGAAAGAGAACCAGTTATCTCAAATAAGAACGGAAAAAAAGTGATTCTAACGAAGTTTCCAACCATCGAAATAATTGTTTTCTTTTCGCGAATCTTTCTTCATTTTATGGTTGTCTAACGCTATCTATCTAGAATAATGAAGGAGAAATAGTTATCTCCATTTGAAACGCAACAAAACGCGATTATTTTGAAGTTTCCAAACTTCGAAATAAAATTTTTTTCTTTTCGAGATTCTTTCCGCATAATATGCTTTTCTAAGGCTATCAAAGAGGATAAATGAAAGAGAACCAGTTATCTCAAAAAAGAACGGAAAAAAAGTGATTCTAAAGAAGTTTCCAACCATCGAAATAAGTGTTTTCTTTTCGCGAATCTTTCTTCATTTTATGGTTGTCTAAGGCGACCTAACTAGAATAATGAAGGAGAAATAGTTATCTCCATATGAAACGCAACAAAAGGCGATTATTTTGAAGTTTCCAAACTTCGAAAAAAAAATTTTTTTTTCGAGATTCTTTCCGCATAATATGCATTTCTAAGGCTATCTAAGTGGAAAAATGAAAGAGAACCAGTTATCTCAAATAAGAGCGGAAAAAAAGTGATTCTAATGAAGTTTCCAACCATCGAAATAAATGTTTTCTTTTGGCGAATCTTTCTTCATTTTATGGTTTTCTAAGGCTATCTAACTAGAAAAATGAAGGAGAAATAGTTATCTCCATTGGAAACGCAACAAAACGTGATTCTTTTGAAGTTTCCAAACTTCGAAAGAAAAATTTTTTCTTTTCGAGATTCTTTCCGCATAATATGCTTTTCTAAGGCTATCAAAGTGGAAAAATGAAAGAGTACCAGTTATCTCAAAAAAGAACGGAAAAAAAGTGATTCTAATGAAGTTTCCAACCATCGAAATAAGTGTTTTTTTCGCGAATGTTTCTTCATGTTATGGTTTTCCAAGGCTATCTAACTAGAATAATGAAGGAGAAATAGTTATCTCCATTGGAAACGCAACAAAACGAGATTCTTTTGAAGTTTCCAAACTTGGAAAAAAATTTTTTTTGTTTTCGAGATTCTTACCGCATAATATGCTTTTCTAAGGCTATCAAAGTAGAAAAATGAAAGAGAACCAGTTATCTCAAAAAAGAACGGAAAATAAGTGACTCTAATGAAGTTCCTAACCATCGAAATAAATGTTTTCTTTTCGCGAATCTTTCTTCATTTTATGGTTGTCTAAGGCTATCTATCTAGAATAATGAAGGAGAAATAGTTATCTCCATTTGAAACGCAACCAAACGCGATTCCTTTGAACTTTGCCAACTTCGAAAGAAAATTTTTTTCTTTTCGAGATTCTTTCCGCATAATAAGCTTTTCTAAGGCTATCAAAGTGAAAAAATGAAAGAGAACCAGTTATCTCAAATAAGAACGGAAAAAATGTGATTCTAATAAAGTTTCCAACCATCGAAATAAATGTTTTCTTTTCGCGAATCTTTCTTCATTTTATGGTTTTCTAAGTCTATCTAACTAGAATAATGAAGGAGAAATAGTTATCTCCACTGGAAACGCAACAAAACGCGATTCTTTTGAAGTTTCCAAACTTCGAAAAAAACAATTTTTTTTCGAGATTCTTTCCGCATAATAAGGTTTTCTAAGGCTATCAAAGTGAAAAAATGAAAGAGCACTAGTTATCTCACATAAGAACGGAAAAAAAGTGATTATAATGAAGTTTACAACCATCGAAATAAATGTTTTCTTTTCGCGAATCTTTCTTCATTTTATTTTTTTCTAAGGCTATCTAACTAGAATAATGAAGGAGAAATAGTTATTTCCATATGAAACGCAACAAAACGGGATATCTTTGAAGTTTCGAAACTTCGAAAATTTTTTTTTTTTTTCGAGATTCTTTCCGCATAATATGCTTTTCTAAGGCTATCAAAGTAGAAAAATGAAAGAGAACCAGTTATCTCAAAAAAGAACGGAAAAAAAGTGATTCTAATGAAGTTTCCAACCATCGAAATAAATGTTTTCTTTTCGCGAATCTTTCTTCATTTTATGGTTGTCTAAGGCTATCTATCTAGAATAATGAAGGAGAAATAGTTATCTCCATATGAAACGCAACAAAACGCGATTATTTTGAAGTTTCCAAACTTCGAAAAAAAATTTTTTTTTTTCGAGATTCTTTCCGCATAATATGCATTTCTAAGGCTATCTAAGTGGAAAAATGAAAGAGAACCAGTTATCTCAAATAAGAACGGAAAAAAAGTGATTCTAATGAAGTTTCCAACCGTCGAAATAAATGTTTTCTTTTGGCGAATCTTTCTTCATTTTATGGTTTTCTAAGGCTATCTAACTAGAATAATGAAGGAGAAATAGTTATTTCCATATGAAACGCAACAAAACGGGATATTTTTGAAGTTTCCAAACTTCGAAAAAAAATTTTTTTTTCGAGATTCTTTGCGCAGAATATGCTTTTCTAAGGCTATCAAAGTAGAAAAATAATAGAGAACTAGTTATCTCAAAAAAACAACGGAAAAAAAGTGATTCTAATGAAGTTTCCAACCATCGAAATAAGTGTATTCTTTTCGCGAATCTTTCTTCATTTTATGGTTGTCTAAGGCTATCTATCTAGAATAATGAAGGAGAAATAGTTATCTCCATTAGAAACGCAACATAACGCGATTCTTTTGAAGTTTGCAAACTTCGCAAGAAAATTTTTTTCTTTTGGAGATTCTTTCCGCATAATAAGCTTTTCTAAGGCTATCAAAGAGGAAAAATGAAACAGAACTAGTTATCTCAAATAAGAACGGAAAAAAAGTGATTTTAATGAAGTTCACAACCATCGAAATAAATGTTATCTTTTCGCGAATCTTTCTTTTTTTTATGGTTTTCCAAAGCTATCTAACTAGAATAATGAAGGAGAAATATTTATTTCCATATGAAACGCAACAAAACGGGATATCTTTGAAGTTTCCAAACTTCGAAAAAAAATTTTTTTCTTTTCGAGATTCTTTCCGCATAATAAGCTTTTCTAAGGCTATCAAAGTGGAAAAATGAAAGAGAACCAGTTATCTCATATAAGAACGGAAAAAAAGTGATTCTAACGAAGTTTCCAACCATCGAAATAAGTGTTTTCTTTTCGCGAATCTTTCTTCATTTTATGGTTTTCTAAGTCTATCTAACAAGAATAATGAAGGAGAAATAGTTATCTCCATTGGAAACGCAACAAAACGCGATTCTTTTGAAGTTTCCAAACTTCGAAAAGAAAATTTTTTCTTTTCGAGATTCTTTCCGCATAATATGCTTTTCTAAGGCTATCTAAGTAGAAAAATGAAAGAGAACCAGTTATCTCAAATAAGAACGGAAAAAAAGTGATTCTAACGAAGTTTCCAACCATCGAAATAATTGTTTTCTTTTCGCGAATCTTTCTTCATTTTATGGTTGTCTAACGCTATCTATCTAGAATAATGAAAGAGAAATAGTTATCTCCATTTGAAACGCAACAAAACGCGATTATTTTGAAGTTTCCAAACTTCGAAATAAAATTTTTTTCTTTTCGAGATTCTTTCCGCATAATATGCTTTTCTAAGGCTATCAAAGAGGATAAATGAAAGAGAACCAGTTATCTAAAAAAAGAACGGAAAAAAAGTGATTCTAAAGAAGTTTCCAACCATCGAAATAAGTGTTTTCTTTTCGCGAATCTTTCTTCATTTTATGGTTGTCTAAGGCGACCTAACTAGAATAATGAAGGAGAAAGAGTTATCTCCATATGAAACGCAACAAAAGGCGATTATTTTGAAGTTTCCAAACTTCGAAAAAAAAATTTTTTTTTCGAGATTCTTTCCGCATAATATGCATTTCTAAGGCTATCTAAGTGGAAAAATGAAAGAGAACCAGTTATCTCAAATAAGAGCGGAAAAAAAGTGATTCTAATGAAGTTTCCAACCATCGAAATAAATGTTTTCTTTTGGCGAATCTTTCTTCATTTTATGGTTTTCTAAGGCTATCTAACTAGAAAAATGAAGGAGAAATAGTTATCTCCATTGGAAACGCAACAAAACGTGATTCTTTTGAAGTTTCCAAACTTCGAAAGAAAAATTTTTTCTTTTCGAGATTCTTTCCGCATAATATGCTTTTCTAAGGCTATCAAAGTGGAAAAATGAAAGAGTACCAGTTATCTCAAAAAAGAACGGAAAAAAAGTGATTCTAATGAAGTTTCCAACCATCGAAATAAGTGTTTTTTTCGCGAATGTTTCTTCATGTTATGGTTTTCCAAGGCTATCTAACTAGAATAATGAAGGAGAAATAGTTATCTCCATTGGAAACGCAACAAAACGAGATTCTTTTGAAGTTTCCAAACTTGGAAAAAAATTTTTTTTGTTTTCGAGATTCTTACCGCATAATATGCTTTTCTAAGGCTATCAAAGTAGAAAAATGAAAGAGAACCAGTTATCTCAAAAAAGAACGGAAAATAAGTGATTCTAATGAAGTTCCTAACCATCGAAATAAATGTTTTCTTTTCGCGAATCTTTCTTCATTTTATGGTGTTCTAAGGCTATCTATCTAGAATAATGAAGGAGAAATAGTTATCTCCATTTGAAACGCAACCAAACTTGATTCCTTTGAACTTTGCCAACTTCGAAAGAAAATTTTTTTCTTTTCGAGATTCTTTCCGCATAATAAGCTTTTCTAAGGCTATCAAAGTGAAAAAATGAAAGAGAACCAGTTATCTCAAATAAGAACGGAAAAAATGTGATTCTAATAAAGTTTCCAACCATCGAAATAAATGTTTTCTTTTCGCGAATCTTTCTTCATTTTATGGTTTTCTAAGTCTATCTAACTAGAATAATGAAGGAGAAATAGTTATCTCCACTGGAAACGCAACAAAACGCGATTCTTTTGAAGTTTCCAAACTTCGAAAAAAACAATTTTTTTCGAGATTCTTTCCGCATAATAAGGTTTTCTAAGGCTATCAAAGTGAAAAAATGAAAGAGCACTAGTTATCTCACATAAGAACGGAAAAAAAGTGATTATAATGAAGTTTACAACCATCGAAATAAATGTTTTCTTTTCGCGAATCTTTCTTCATTTTATTTTTTTCTAAGGCTATCTAACTAGAATAATGAAGGAGAAATAGTTATTTCCATATGAAACGCAACAAAACGGGATATCTTTGAAGTTTCGAAACTTCGAAAATTTTTTTTTTTTTTCGAGATTCTTTCCGCATAATATGCTTTTCTAAGGCTATCAAAGTAGAAAAATGAAAGAGAACCAGTTATCTCAAAAAAGAACGGAAAAAAAGTGATTCTAATGAAGTTTCCAACCATCGAAATAAATGTTTTCTTTTCGCGAATCTTTCTTCATTTTATGGTTGTCTAAGGCTATCTATCTAGAATAATGAAGGAGAAATAGTTATCTCCATATGAAACGCAACAAAACGCGATTATTTTGAAGTTTCCAAACTTCGAAAAAAAAATTTTTTTTTTCGAGATTCTTTCCGCATAATATGCATTTCTAAGGCTATCTAAGTGGAAAAATGAAAGAGAACCAGTTATCTCAAATAAGAACGGAAAAAAAGTGATTCTAATGAAGTTTCCAACCGTCGAAATAAATGTTTTCTTTTGGCGAATCTTTCTTCATTTTATGGTTTTCTAAGGCTATCTAACTAGAATAATGAAGGAGAAATAGTTATTTCCATATGAAACGCAACAAAACGGGATATTTTTGAAGTTTCCAAACTTCGAAAAAAAATTTTTTTTTCGAGATTCTTTGCGCAGAATATGCTTTTCTAAGGCTATCAAAGTAGAAAAATAATAGAGAACTAGTTATCTCAAAAAAACAACGGAAAAAAAGTGATTCTAATGAAGTTTCCAACCATCGAAATAAGTGTATTCTTTTCGCGAATCTTTCTTCATTTTATGGTTGTCTAAGGCTATCTATCTAGAATAATGAAGGAGAAATAGTTATCTCCATTAGAAACGCAACATAACGCGATTCTTTTGAAGTTTGCAAACTTCGGAAGAAAATTTTTTTCTTTTGGAGATTCTTTCCGCATAATAAGCTTTTCTAAGGCTATCAAAGAGGAAAAATGAAACAGAACTAGTTATCTCAAATAAGAACGGAAAAAAAGTGATTTTAATGAAGTTCACAACCATCGAAATAAATGTTATCTTTTCGCGAATCTTTCTTTTTTTTATGGTTTTCCAAAGCTATCTAACTAGAATAATGAAGGAGAAATATTTATTTCCATATGAAACGCAACAAAACGGGATATCTTTGAAGTTTCCAAACTTCGAAAAAAAATTTTTTTCTTTTCGAGATTCTTTCCGCATAATAAGCTATTCTAAGGCTATCAAAGTGGAAAAATGAAAGAGAACCAGTTATCTCAGATAAGAACGGAAAAAAAGTGATTCTAACGAAGTTTCCAACCATCGAAATAAATGTTTTCTTTTCGCGAATCTTTCTTCATTTTATGGTTTTCTAAGTCTGTCTAACTAGAATAATAAAGGAGAATTAGTTATCTCCATTTGAAACGCAACAAAACGCGATTCTTTTGAAGTTTGCAAACTTCGAAAAAAAATTTTTTTCTTTTCGAGATTCTTTCCGCATAATAAGCTTTTCTAAGGCTATCAAAGTGGAAAAATGAAAGAGAACCAGTTATCTCAAATAAGAACGGAAAAAAAGTGATTCTAACGAAGTTTCCAACCATCGAAATAAATGTTTTCTTTTCGCGAATCTTTCTTCATTTTATGGTTGTCTAAGGCTATCTATCTAGAATAATGAAGGAGAAATAGTTATCTCCATTTGAAACGCAACAAAACGCGATTATTTTGAAGTTTCCAAACTTCGAAATAAAATTTTTTTCTTTTCGAGATTCTTTCCGCATAATATGCTTTTCTAAGGCTATCAAAGACGATAATTGAAAGAGAACCAGTTATCTCAAAAAAGAACGGAAAAAAAGTGATTCTAAAGAAGTTTCCAACCATCGAAATAAGTGTTTTCTTTTCGCGAATCTTTCTTCATTTTATGGTTGTCTAAGGCTACCTAACTAGAATAATGAAGGAGAAATAGTTATCTCCATATGAAACGCAACAAAACGCGATTATTTTGAAGTTTCCAAACTTCCAAAAAAAATTTTTTTTTTCGAGATTCTTTCCGCATAATATGCATTTCTAAGGCTATCTAAGTGGAAAAATGAAAGAGAACCAGTTATCTCAAATAAGAATGGAAAAAAAGTGATTCTAATGAAGTTTCCAACCATCGAAATAAATGTTTTCTTTTGGCGAATCTTGCTTCATTTAATGGTTTTCTAAGGCTATCTAACTAGAAAAATGAAGGAGAAATAGTTATCTCCATTGGAAACGCAACAAAACGTGATTCTTTTGAAGTTTCCAAACTTCGAAAGAAAAATTTTTTCTTTTCGAGATTCTTTCCGCATAATATGCTTTTCTAAGGCTATCAAAGTAGAAAAATGAAAGAGTACCAGTTATCTCAAAAAAGAACGGAAAAAAGTGATTCTAATGAAGTTTCCAACCATCGAAATAAGTATTTTTTTCGCGAATGTTTCTTCATGTTATGGTTTTCCAAGGCTATCTAACTAGAATAATGAAGGAGAAATACTTATCTCCATTGGAAACGCAACAAAACGAGATTCTTTTGAAGTTTCCAAACTTCGAAAAAAATTTTTTTTGTTTTCGAGATTCTTTCCGCATAATATGCTTTTCTAAGGCTATCAAAGTAGAAAAATGAAAGAGAACCAGTTATCTAAAAAAAGAACGTAAAATAAGTGATTCTAATGAAGTTTCCAACCATCGAAATAAATGTTTTCTTTTCGCGAATCTTTCTTCATTTTATGGTTGTCTAAGGCTATCTATCTAGAATAATGAACGAGAAATAGTTATCTCCATTTGAAACGCAACAAAACGCGATTCCTTTGAACTTTGCAAACTTCGAAAGAAAATTTTTTTCTTTTCGAGATTCTTTCCGCATAATAAGCTTTTCTAAGGCTATCAAAGTGAAAAAATGAAAGAGAACCAGTTATCTCAAATAAGAACGGAAAAAAAGTGATTATAATGAAGTTTACAACCTTCGAAATAAATGTTTTCCTTTCGCGAATCTTTCTTCATTTTATGGTTTTCTAAGGCTATCTAACTAGAATTCTGAAGGAGAAATAGTTATTTCCATATGAAACGCAACAAATCGGGATATCTTTGAAGTTTCCAAACTTCGAATAGTTTTTTTTTTGTTTTCGAGATTCTTTGCTCAGAATATGCTTTTCTAAGGCTATCAAAGTAGAAAAATGAAGGAGAACCAGTTATCTAAAAAAAGAACGGAAAAAAAGTGATTCTAATGAAGTTTCCAACCATCGAAATAAATGTTTTGTTTTCGCCAATCTTTCTTCATTTTATGGTTGTCTAAGGCTATCTATCTAGAATAATGAAGGAGAAATAGTTATCTCCATTTGAAACGCAACAAAACGCGATTATTTTGAAGTTTCCAAACTTCGAAATAATATTTTTTTCTTTTCGAGATTCTTTCCGCATAATATGCTTTTCTAAGGCTATCAAAGTAGAAAAATGAAATAGTACCAGTTATCTCAAAAAAGAACGGAAAAAAAGTGATTCTAATGAAGTTTCCAACCATCGAAATAAGTATTTTTTTCGCGAATGTTTCTTCATGTTATGGTTTTCCAAGGCTATCTAACTAGAATAATGAAGGAGAAATAGTTATCTCCATTGGAAACGCAACAAAACGAGATTCTTTTGAAGTTTCCAAACTTCGAAAAAAATTTTTTTATTTTTCCAGATTCTTTCCGCATAATATGCTTTTCTAAGGCTATCAAAGTAGAAAAATGAAAGAGAACCAGTTATCTCAAAAAAGAACGGAAAATAAGTGATTCTAATGAAGTTTCCAACCATCGAAATAAATGTTTTCTTTTCGCGAATCTTTCTTCATTTTATGGTTGTCTAAGGCTATCTATCTAGAATAATGAACGAGAAATAGTTATCTCCATTTTAAACGCAACAAAACGCGATTCCTTTGAACTTTGCAAACTTCGAAAGAAAATTTTTTTCTTTTCGAGATTCTTTCCGCATAATAAGCTTTTCTAAGGCTATCAAAGTGAAAAAATGAAAGAGAACCAGTTATCTCAAATAAGAACGGAAAAAATGTGATTCTAACGAAGTTTCCAACCATCGAAATAAATGTTTTCTTTTCGCGAATCTTTCTTCATTTTATGGTTTTCTAAGTCTATCTAACTAGAATAATAAAGGAGACATAGTTATCTCCATTTGAAACGCAACAAAACGCGATTATTTTGAAGTTTCCAAACTTCGAAATAAAATTTTTTTCTTTTCGAGATTCTTTCCGCATAATATGCTTTTCTAAGGCTATCAAAGGGGATAAATGAAAGAGAACCAGTTATCTCAAAAAAGAACGGAAAAAAAGTGATTCTAAAGAAGTTTCCAACCATCGAAATAAGTGTTTTCTTTTCGCGAATCTTTCTTCATTTTATGGTTGTCTAAGGCTACCTAACTAGAATAATGAAGGAGAAATAGTTATCTCCATATGAAACGCAACAAAACGCAATTATTTTGAAGTTTCCAAACTTCGAAAAAAAAAATTTTTTTTTTCGAGATTCTTTCCGCATAATATGCATTTCTAAAGCTATCTAAGTGGAAAAATGAAAGAGAACCAGTTATCTCAAATAAGAACGGAAAAAAAGTGATTCTAATGAAGTTTCCAACCATCGAAATAAATGTTTTCTTTTGGCGAATCTTTCTTCATTTTATGGTTTTCTAATGCTATCTAACTAGAAAAATGAAGGAGAAATAGTTATCTCCATTTGAAACGCAACAAAACGCGATTCTTTTGAAGTTTGCAAACTTCGAAAGAAAATTTTTTTCTTTTCGAGATTCTTTCCGCATAATAAGCTTTTCTAAGGCTATCAAAGGGGAAAAATGAAAGAGAACCAGTTATCTCAAATAAGAACGGAAAAAAAGTGATTCTAACGAAGTTTCCAACCATCGAAATAAATGTTTTCTTTTCGCGAATCTTTCTTCATTTTATGGTTTTCTAAGGCTATCTAACTAGAATAATGAAGGAGAAATAGTTATCTCCATTTGAAACGCAACCAAACGCGATTTTCTTGAAGTTTCCAAACTTCGAAAAGAAATTTTTTTCTTTTCGAGATTCTTTCCGAGTAATATGCTTTTCTAAGGCTATCAAAGTAGAAAAATGAAAGAGAACTAGTTATCTCAAAAAAGAACGGAAAAAAAGTGATTCTAATGAAGTTTCCAACCATCGAAATAAGTGTTTTCTTTTCGCGAATGTTTCTTCATTTTATGGTTTTCCAAGGCTATCTATCTAGAATAATGAAGGAGAAATAGTTATCTCCATTGGAAACGCAACAAAACGAGATTCTTTTGAAGTTTCCAAACTTAGAAAAAATTTTTTTTTCTTTTCGAGATTCTTTCCGCATAAGAAGCTTTTCTAAGGCTATCAAAGTGGAAAACTGAAAGAGAACCAGTTATCTCAAATAAGAACGAAAAAAGTGATTCTAACGAAGTTTCCAAAAATCGAAATAAAGGTTTTCTTTTCGCGTATATTTCTTCATTTTATGGTCTTCTAAGGCTATCTAACTAGAATAATGAAGGAAAAATAGTTATTTCCATATGAAACGCAACAAAACGGGATATATTTGAAGTTTCCAAACTTCGAAAAAAAAATTTTTTTTTCGAGATTCTTTGCGCAGAATATGCTTTTCTAAGGCTATCAAAGTGGAAAAATGAAAGAGAACTAGTTATCTCGAAAAACAACGGAAAAAAAGTGATTCTAATGAAGTTTCCAACCATCGAAATAAGTGTTTTCTTTTCGCGAATCTTTCTTCATTTTATGGTTGTCTAAGGCTATCTATCTAGAATAATGAAGGAGAAATAGCTATCTCCATTAGAAACGCAACATAACGCGATTCTTTTGAAGTTTGCAAACTTCGCAAGAAAATTTTTTTCTTTTGGAGATTCTTTCCGCATAATAAGCTTTTCCAAGGCTATCAAAGTGGAAAAATGAAACACAACTAGTTATCTCAAATAAGAACGGAAAAAAAGTGATTTTAATGAAGATTCCAACCATCGAAATAAATGTTATATTTTCGCGAATGTTTCTTCATTTTATGGTTTTCCAAGGCTATCTAACTAGAATAATGAAGGAGAAATAGTTATTTCCATATGAAACGCAACAAAACGGGATATCTTTGAAGTTTCCAAACTTCGAAAAAAAATTTTTTTCTTTTCGAGATTCTTTCCGCATAATAAGCTTTTCTAAGGCTATCAAAGTGGAAAAATGAAAGAGAACCAGTTATCTCATATAAGAACGGAAAAAAAGTGATTCTAACGAAGTTTCCAACCATCGAAATAAATGTTTTCTTTTCGGGAATCTTTCTTCATTTTATGGTTTTCTAAGTCTATCTAACTAGAAAAATAAAGCAGAAATAGTTATCTCCATATGAAACGCAACAAAACGCGATTCTTTTGAAGTTTGCAAACTTCGAAAAAAATTTTTTTCTTTTCGAGATTCTTTCCGCATAATAAGCTTTTCTAAGGCTATCAAAGTGGAAAAATGAAAGAGAACCAGTTATCTCAAATAAGAACGGAAAAAAAGTGATTCTAACGAAGTTTCCAACCATCGAAATAAGTGTTTTCTTTTCGCGAATCTTTCTTCATTTTATGGTTTTCTAAGGCTATCTAACTAGAATAATAAAGGAGAAATAGTTATTTCCATATGAAACGCAACAAAACGGGATAACTTTGAAGTTTCCAAACTTCGAAAAAAATTTTTTTTTCTTTTCGAGATTCTTTCCGCATAATATGCTTTTCAAAGGCTATCAAAATAGAAAAATGCAAGAGAACCAGTGATCTCAAAAAAGAACGGAAAAAAAGTGATTCTAATGAAGTTTCCAACCATCGAAATAAGTGTTTTCTTTTCGCGAATCTTTCTTCATTTTATGGTTGTCTAAGGCTATCTATCTAGAATAATGAAGGAGAAATAGTTATCTCCATTTGAAACGCAACAAAACGCGATTCTTTTGAAGTTTCCAAACTTCGAAAAAAAAAATTTTTTTTTCGAGATTCTTTCCGCATAATAAGGTTTTCTAAGGCTATCAATGTGGAAAAATGAAAGAGAACTAGTTATCTCAAATAAGAACGGAAAAAAAGTGATTCTAATGAAGTTTCCAACCATCGAAATAAGTGTTTTCTTTTCGCGAATCTTTCTTCATTTTATGGTTGTCTAAGGCTATCTATCTAGAATAAATAAGGAGAAATAGTTATCTCCATTTGAAACGCAACAAAACGCGATTCTTTTGAACTTTGCAAACTTCGAAAGAAAATTTTTTTCTTTTCGAGATTCTTTCCGCATAATAAGCATTTCTAAGGCTATCAAAGTGAAAAAATGAAAGAGAACCAGTTATCTCAAATAAGAACGGAAAAAATGTGATTCTAACGAAGTTTCCAACCATCGAAATAAGTGTTTTCTTTTCGCGAATCTTTCTTCATTTTATGGTTGTCTAAGGCTACCTAACTAGAATAATGAAGGAGAAATAGTTATCTCCATATGAAACGCAACAAAACGCGATTATTTTGAAGTTTCCAAACTTCGAAAAAAATTTTTTTTTTTTTCGAGATTCTTTCCGCATAATATGCATTTCTAAGGCTATCAAAGTGGAAAAATGAAAGAGAACCAGTTATCTCAAATAAGAACGGAAAAAAAGTGATTCTAATTAAGTTTCCAACCATCGAAATAAATGTTTTCTTTTGGCGAATCTTTCTTCATTTTATGGTTTTCTAAGGCTATTTAACTAGAAAAATGAAGGAGAAATAGTTATCTCCATTGGAAACGCAACAAAACGTGATTCCTTTGAAGTTTCCAAACTTCGAAAGAAAAATTTTTTCTTTTCGAGATTCTTTCCGCATAATATGCTTTTCTAAGGCTATCAAAGTAGAAAAATGAAAGAGAACCAGTTATCTCAAAAAAGAACGGTAAAAAAGTGATTCTAATGAAGTTTCCAACCATCGAAATAAGTGTTTTCTTTTCGCGAATGTTTCTTCATTTTATGGTTTTCCAAGGCTATCTAACTAGAATAATGAAGGAGAAATAGTTATCTCCATTGGAAACGCAACGAAACGAAATTCTTTTGAAGTTTCCAAACTTCGAAAAAATTTTTTTTTCTTTTCGAGATTCTTTCCGCATAAGAAGCTTTTCTAAGGCTATCAAAGTGGAAAAATGAAAGAGAACTAGTTATCTCAAATAAGAACGGAAAAAAAGTGATTTTAATGAAGTTTCCAACCATCCAAATAAATGTTTCCTTTTCGCGAATCTTTCTTCATTTTATGGTTTTCAAAGGATATCTAACTAGAAAAATGAAGGAGAAATAGTTATCTCCATTGGAAACGCAACAAAACGCGATTCTTTTGAAGTTTCCAACTTCGAAAATTTTTTTTTTTCTTTTCGAGATTCTTTCCGCATAATATGCTTTTCTAAGGCTATCAAAGTAGAAAAATGAAAGAGAACCAGTTATCTCAAAAAAGAACGGAAAAAAAGTAATTCTAATGAAGTTTCCAACCATCGAAATAAATGTTTTCTTTTCGGGAATCTTTCTTCATTTTATGGTTGTCTAAGGCTATCTATCTAGAATAATGAAAGAGAAATAGTTATCTCCATTTGAAACGCAACAAAACGCGATTCTTTTGAAGTTTGCAAACTTCGAAAGAAAATTATTTTCTTTTCGAGATTCTTTCCGCATAATAAGCTTTTTTAAGGCAATCAAAGTGGAAAAATGAAAGAGTACCAGTTATCTCAAATAAGAACGGAAAAAAAGTGATTCTAACGAAGTTTCCATCCATCGAAATAAATGTTTTCTTTTCGCGAATATTTCTTCATTTTATGGTTTTCTAAGGCTATCTAACTAGAATAATAAAGGAGAAATAGTTATTTCCATATGAAACGCAACAAAACGGGATAAAATTGAAGTTTCCAAACTTCGAAAAATTTTTTTTTTCTTTTCGAGATTCTTTCCGCATAATATCCTTTTCTAAGGCTACTAAAGTAGAAAAATGAAAGAGAACCAGTTATCTGAAAAAAGAACGGAAAAAAGTGATTCTAATGAAGTTTCCATCCATCGAAATAAGTGTTTTCTTTTCGCGAATCTTTCTTCATTTTATGGTTTTCTAAGTCTATCTAACTAGAATAATGAAGGAGAAATAGTTATCTCCATTGGAGACGCCACAAAACGCGATTTTTTTGAAGTTTCCAAACTTCGAAAAGAAATTTTTTTCTTTTCGAGATTCTTTGCCAAGAATATGCTTTTCTAAGGCTATCAAAGTAGCAAAATGAAAGAGAACTAGTTATCTCAAATAAGAACGTAAAAAAAGGGATTTTAATGAAGTTTCCATCCATGGAAATAAATGTTTCCTTTTCGCGAATCATTCTTCATTTTATGGTTTTCTAAGGCTATCTAACTAGAAAAATGAAGGAGAAATAGTTATCTCCAATGGAAACGCAACAAAACGCGATTCTTTTGAAGTTTCCAAACTTCGAAAAATTAAAATTTTTCTTTTCGAGATTCTTTCCGCATAATATGCTTTTCTAAGGCTATCAAAATAGAAAAATGAAAGAGAACCAGTGATCTCAAAAAAGAACGGAAAAAACGGATTCTAATGAAGTTTCCAACCATCGAAATAAGTGTTTTCTTTTCGCGAATCTTTCTTCATTTTATAGTTGTCTAAGGCTATCTATCTAGAATAATGAAGGAGAAATAGTGATCTCCATTTGAAACGCAACAAAACGGGATATATTAGAAGTTTCCAAACTACGAAAGAAAAATTTTTTCTTTTCGAGATTCTTTCCGCATAATATGCTTTTCTAAGGCTATCAAAGTAGAAAAATGAAAGAGAACCAGTTATCTCAAAAAAGAACGGAAAAAAAGTGATTCTAATGAAGTTTCCAACCATCGAAATAAGTGTTTTTTTTCGCGAATGTTTCTTCATGTTATGGTTTTCCAAGGCTATCTAACTAGAATAATGAAGGAGAAATAGTTATCTCCATTGGAAACGCAACAAAACGAGATTCTTTTGAAGTTTCCAAACTTCGAAAATTTTTTTTTTTCTTTTCGAAATTCTTTCCGCATAAGAAGCTTTTCTAAGGCTATCAAAGTGGAAAACTGAAAGAGAACCAATTATCTCAAATAAGAACGAAAAAAGTGATTCTAACGAAGTTTCCAACCATCGAAATAAAGGTTTTCTTTTCGCGTATATTTCTTCATTTTATGGTTTTCTAAGGCTATCTAACTTAAATATTGAAGGAGAAATAGTTATTTCCATATGAAACTCAACAAAACGGGATATATTTGAAGTTTCCAAACTTCGAAAAAAAAATTTTTTTTCTCGAGATTCTTTGCGCAGAATATGCTTTTCTAAGGCTATCAAAGTAGAAAAATGAAAGAGAACTAGTTATCTCAAAAAACAACGGAAAAAAAGTGATTCTAATGAAGTTTCCAACCATCGAAATAAGTGTTTTCTTTTCGCGAATCTTTCTTCATTTTATGGTTGTCTAAGGCTATCTATCTAGAATAATGAAGGAGAAATAGTTATCTCCATTAGAAACGCAACATAACGCGATTCTTTTGAAGTTTGCAAACTTCGCAAGAAATTTTTTTTCTTTTGGAGATTCTTTCCGCATAATAAGCTTTTCTAAGGCTATCAAAGTGGAAAAATGAAAGAGAACCAGTTATCTCGAAAAACAACGGAAAAAAAGTGATTCTAATGAAGTTTCCAACCATCGAAATAAGTGTTTTCTTTTCGCGAATCTTTCTTCATTTTATGGTTGTCTAAGGCTATCTATCTAAAATAATGAAGGAGAAATAGTTATTTCCATATGAAACGCAACAAAAGGGGATATCTTTGAAGTTTCCAAACTTCGAAAAAAAATTTTTTTCTTTTCGGGATTCTTTCCGCATAATAAGCTTTTCTAAGGCTATCAAAGTGGAAAAATGAAAGAGAACCAGTTATCTCATATAAGAACGGAAAAAAAGTGATTCTAACGAAGTTTCCAACCATCGAAATAAGTGTTTTCTTTTCGCGAATCTTTCTTCATTTTATGGTTTTCTAAGTCTATCTAACAAGAATAATGAAGGAGAAATAGTTATCTCCATTGGAAACGCAACAAAACGCGATTCTTTTGAAGTTTCCAAACTTCGAAAAGAAATTTTTTTCTTTTCGAGATTCTTTCCGCATAATATGCTTTTCTAAGGCTATCTAAGTAGAAAAATGAAAGAGAACCAGTTATCTCAAATAAGAACGGAAAAAAAGTGATTCTAACGAAGTTTCCAACCATCGAAATAATTGTTTTCTTTTCGCGAATCTTTCTTCATTTTATGGTTGTCTAAGGCTATCTATCTAGAATAATGAAGGAGAAATAGTTATCTCCATTTGAAACGCAACAAAACGCGATTATTTTGAAGTTTCCAAACTTCGAAATAAAATTTTTTTCTTTTCGAGATTCTTTCCGCATAATATGCTTTTCTAAGGCTATCAAAGAGGATAAATGAAAGAGAACCAGTTATCTCAAAAAAGAACGGAAAAAAAGTGATTCTAAAGAAGTTTCCAATCATCGAAATAAGTGTTTTCTTTTCGCGAATCTTTCTTCATTTTATGGTTGTCTAAGGCGACCTAACTAGAATAATGAAGGAGAAATAGTTATCTCCATATGAAACGCAACAAAACGCGATTATTTTGAAGTTTCCAAACTTCGAAAAAAAAATTTTTTTTTCGAGATTCTTTCCGCATAATATGCATTTCTAAGGCTATCTAAGTGGAAAAATGAAAGAGAACCAGTTATCTCAAATAAGAACGGAAAAAAAGTGATTCTAATGAAGTTTCCAACCATCGAAATAAATGTTTTCTTTTGGCGAATCTTTCTTCATTTTATGGTTTTCTAAGGCTATCTAACTAGAAAAATGAAGGAGAAATAGTTATCTCCATTGGAAACGCAACAAAACGTGATTCTTTTGAAGTTTCCAAACTTCGAAAGAAAAATTTTTTCTTTTCGAGATTCTTTCCGCATAATATGCTTTTCTAAGGCTATCAAAGTGGAAAAATGAAAGAGTACCAGTTATCTCAAAAAAGAACGGAAAAAAGTGATTCTAATGAAGTTTCCAACCATCGAAATAAGTGTTTTTTTCGCGAATGTTTCTTCATGTTATGGTTTTCCAAGGCTATCTAACTAGAATAATGAAGGAGAAATAGTTATCTCCATTGGAAACGCAACCAAACGCGATTCCTTTGAACTTTGCCAACTTCGAAAGAAAATTTTTTTCTTTTCGAGATTCTTTCCGCATAATAAGCTTTTCTAAGGCTATCAAAGTGAAAAAATGAAAGAGAACCAGTTATCTCAAATAAGAACGGAAAAAATGTGATTCTAATAAAGTTTCCAACCATCGAAATAAATGTTTTCTTTTCGCGAATCTTTCTTCATTTTATGGTTTTCTAAGTCTATCTAACTAGAATAATGAAGGAGAAATAGTTATCTCCACTGGAAACGCAACAAAACGCGATTCTTTTGAAGTTTCCAAACTTCGAAAAAAACAATTTTTTTTCGAGATTCTTTCCGCATAATAAGGTTTTCTAAGGCTATCAAAGTGAAAAAATGAAAGAGAACTAGTTATCTCACATAAGAACGGAAAAAAAGTGATTATAATGAAGTTTACAACCATCGAAATAAATGTTTTCTTTTCGCGAATCTTTCTTCATTTTATTTTTTTCTAAGGCTATCTAACTAGAATAATGAAGGAGAAATAGTTATTTCCATATGAAACGCAACAAAACGGGATATCTTTGAAGTTTCGAAACTTCGAAAATTTTTTTTTTTTTTCGAGATTCTTTCCGCATAATATGCTTTTCTAAGGCTATCAAAGTAGAACAATGAAAGAGAACCAGTTATCTCAAAAAAGAACGGAAAAAAAGTGATTCTAATGAAGTTTCCAACCATCGAAATAAATGTTTTCTTTTCGCGAATCTTTCTTCATTTTATGGTTGTCTAAGGCTATCTATCTAGAATAATGAAGGAGAAATAGTTATCTCCATTAGAAACGCAACATAACGCGATTGTTTTGAAGTTTCCAAACTTCGAAAAAAAATTTTTTTTTTTCGAGATTCTTTCCGCATAATATGCATTTCTAAGGCTATCTAAGTGGAAAAATGAAAGAGAACCAGTTATCTCAATTAAGAACGGAAAAAAAGTGATTCTAATGAAGTTTCCAACCATCGAAATAAATGTTTTCTTTTGGCGAATCTTTCTTCATTTTATGGTTTTCTAAGGCTATCTAACTAGAAAAATGAAGGAGAAATAGTTATCTCCATTTGAAACGCAACAAAACGCGATTCTTTTGAAGTTTGCAAACTTCGAAAGAAAATTTTTTTCTTTTCGAGATTCTTTCAGCATAATAAGCTTTTCTAAGGCTATCAAAGGGGAAAAATGAAAGAGAACCAGTTATCTCAAATAAGAACGGAAAAAAGGTGATTCTAACGAAGTTTCCAACCATCGAAATAAATGTTTTCTTTTCGCGAATCTTTCTTCATTTTATGGTTTTCTAAGGCTATCTAACTAGAAAAATGAAGGAGAAATAGTTATCTCCATTGGAAACGCAACAAAACGCGATTTTCTTGAAGTTTCCAAACTTCGAAAAGAAATTTTTTTCTTTTCGAGATTCTTTCCGCATAATATGCTTTTCTAAGGCTATCAAAGAGGATAAATGAAAGAGAACCAGTTATCTCAAAAAAGAACGGAAAAAAAGTGATTCTAAAGAAGTTTCCAACCATCGAAATAAGTGTTTTCTTTTCGCGAATCTTTCTTCATTTTATGGTTGTCTAAGGCTACCTAACTAGAATAATGAAGGAGAAATAGTTATCTCCATATGAAACGCACCAAAACGCGATTATTTTGAAGTTTCCAAACTTCGAAAAAAAATTTTTTTTTTCGAGATTCTTTCCGCATAATATGCATTTCTAAGGCTATCTAAGTGGAAAAATGAAAGAGAACCAGTTGTCTCAAATAAGAATGGAAAAAAAGTGATTCTAATGAAGTTTCCAACCATCGAAATAAATGTTTTCTTTTGGCGAATCTTGCTTCATTTTATGGTTTTCTAAGGCTATCTAACTAGAAAAATGAAGGAGAAATAGTTATCTCCATTGGAAACGCAACAAAACGTGATTCTTTTGAAGTTTCCAAACTTCGAAAGAAAAATTTTTTCTTTTCGAGATTCTTTCCGCATAATATGCTTTTCTAAGGCTATCAAAGTAGAAAAATGAAAGAGTACCAGTTATCTCAAAAAAGAACGGAAAAAAGTGATTCTAATGAAGTTTCCAACCATCGAAATAAGTATTTTTTTCGCGAATGTTTCTTCATGTTATGGTTTTCCAAGGCTATCTAACTAGAATAATGAAGGAGAAATACTTATCTCCATTGGAAACGTAACAAAACGAGATTCTTTTGAAGTTTCCAAACTTCGAAAAAATTTTTTTTTGTTTTCGAGATTCTTTCCGCATAATATGCTTTTCTAAGGCTATCAAAGTAGAAAAATGAAAGAGAACCAGTTATCTCTAAAGAGAACGTAAAATAAGTGATTCTAATGAAGTTTCCAACCATCGAAATAAATGTTTTCTTTTCTCGAATCTTTCTTCATTTTATGGTTGTCTAAGGCTATCTATCTAGAATAATGAACGAGAAATAGTTATCTCCATTTGAAACGCAACAAAACGCGATTCCTTTGAACTTTGCAAACTTCGAAAGAAAATTTTTTTCTTTTCGAGATTCTTTCCGCATAATAAGCTTTTCTAAGGCTATCAAAGTGAAAAAATGAAAGAGAACCAGTTATCTCAAATAAGAACGGAAAAAATGTGATTCTAACGAAGTTTGCAACCATCGAAATAAATGTTTTCTTTTCGCGAATCTTTCTTCATTTTATGGTTGTCTAAGGCTATCTATCTAGAATAATGAAGGAGAAATAGTTATCTCCATATGAAACGCAACAAACGCGATTATTTTGAAGTTTCCAAACTTCGAAATTTTTTTTTTTTTTTTCGAGATTCTTTCCGCATAAAATGCTTTTCTAAGGCTATCAAAGTGGAAAAATGAAAGAGAACCAGTTATCTCAAATAAGAACGGAAAAAAAAGTGATTCTAATGAAGTTTCCAACCATCGATATAAATGTTTTCTTTTCGCGAATCTTTCTTCATTTTATGGTTTTCTAAGGCTATCTAACTAGAATAATGAAGGAGAAATAGTTATCTCCATTAGAAACGCAACAAAACGCAGTTTTTCTTTTCGAGATTCTTTCCGCATAATAAGCTTTTCTAAGGCTATCAAAGTGGAAAAATGAAAGAGAACTAGTTATCTCAAATAAGAACGGAAAAAAAGTGATTATAATGAAGTTTACAACCTTCGAAATAAATGTTTTCTTTTCGCGAATCTTTCTACATTTTATGGTTGTCTAAGGCTACCTAACTAGAATAATGAAGGAGAAATAGTTATCTCCATATGAAACGCAACAAAACGCGATTATTTTGAAGTTTCCAAACTTCGAAAAAAAATTTTTTTTTTTCGAGATTCTTTCCGCATAATATGCATTTCTAAGGCTATCTAAGTGGAAAAATGAAAGAGAACCAGTTATCTCAATTAAGAACGGAAAAAAAGTGATTCTAATGAAGTTTCCAACCATCGAAATAAATGTTTTCTTTTGGCGAATCTTTCTTCATTTTATGGTTTTCTAAGGCTATCTAACTAGAAAAATGAAGGAGAAATAGTTATCTCCATTTGAAACGCAACAAAACGCGATTCTTTTGAAGTTTGCAAACTTCGAAAGAAAATTTTTTTCTTTTCGAGATTCTTTCAGCATAATAAGCTTTTCTAAGGCTATCAAAGGGGAAAAATGAAAGAGAACCAGTTATCTCAAATAAGAACGGAAAAAAGGTGATTCTAACGAAGTTTCCAACCATCGAAATAAATGTTTTCTTTTCGCGAATCTTTCTTCATTTTATGGTTTTCTAAGGCTATCTAATAAAATAATGAAGGAGAAATAGTTATCTCCATTGGAAACGCAACAAAACGCGATTTTCTTGAAGTTTCCAAACTTCGAAAAGAAATTTTTTTCTTTTCGAGATTCTTTCCGCATAATATGCTTTTCTAATGCTATCAAAGTAGAAAAATGAAAGAGAACCAGTTATCTCAAAAAAGAACGGAAAAAAAGTGATTCTAATGAAGTTTCCAACCATCGAAATAAGTGTTTTCTTTTCGCGAATCTTTCTTCATTTTATGGTTTTCCAAGGCTATCTATCTAGAATAATGAAGGAGAAATAGTTATCTCCATTGGAAACGCAACAAAACGAGATTCTTTTGAAGTTTCCAAACTTAGAAAAAATTTTTTTTTCTTTTCGAGATTCTTTCCGCATAAGAAGCTTTTCTAAGGCTATCAAAGTGGAAAACTGAAAGAGAACCAGTTATCTCAAATAAGAACGAAAAAAGTGATTCTAACGAAGTTTCCAAAAATCGAAATAAAGGTTTTCTTTTCGCGTATATTTCTTCATTTTATGGTCTTCTAAGGCTATCTAACTAGAATAATGAAGGAAAAATAGTTATTTCCATATGAAACGCAACAAAACGGGATATATTTGAAGTTTCCAAACTTCGAAAAAAAAAATTTTTTTTTCGAGATTCTTTGCGCAGAATATGCTTTTCTAAGGCTATCAAAGTAGAAAAATGAAAGAGAACTAGTGATCTCGAAAAACAACGGAAAAAAAGTGATTCTAATGAAGTTTCCAACCATCGAAATAAGTGTTTTCTTTTCGCGAATCTTTCTTCATTTTATGGTTTTCCAAGGCTATCTATCTAGAATAATGAAGGAGAAATAGTTATCTCCATTAGAAACGCAACATAACGCGATTCTTTTGAAGTTTGCAAACTTCGCAAGAAAATTTTTTTCTTTTGGAGATTCTTTCCGCATAATAAGCTTTTCCAAGGCTATCAAAGTGGAAAAATGAAACACAACTAGTTATCTCAAATAAGAACGGAAAAAAAGTGATTTTAATGAAGATTCCAACCATCGAAATAAATGTTATTTTTTCGCGAATCTTTCTTCATTTTATGGTTTTCCAAGGCTATCTAACTAGAATAATGAAGGAGAAATAGTTATTTCCATATGAAACGCAACAAAACGGGATATCTTTGAAGTTTCCAAACTTCGAAAAAAAATTTTTTTCTTTTCGAGATTCTTTCCGCATAATAAGCTTTTCTAAGGCTATCAAAGTGGAAAAATGAAAGAGAACCAGTTATCTCATATAAGAACGGAAAAAAAGTGATTCTAACGAAGTTTCCAACCATCGAAATAAATGTTTTCTTTTCGCGAATCTTTCTTCATTTTATGGTTTTCTAAGTCTATCTAACTAGAATAATAAAGCAGAAATAGTTATCTCCATTTGAAACGCAACAAAACGCGATTCTTTTGAAGTTTGCAAACTTCGAAAAAAATTTTTTTCTTTTCGAGATTCTTTCCGCATAATAAGCTTTTCTAAGGCTATCAAAGTGGAAAAATGAAAGAGAACCAGTTATCTCAAATAAGAACGGAAAAAAAGTGATTCTAACGAAGTTTCCAACCATCGAAATAAATGTTTTCTTTTCGCGAATCTTTCTTCATTTTATGGTTTTCTAAGGCTATCTAACTAGAATAATAAAGGAGAAATAGTTATTTCCATATGAAACGCAACAAAACGGGATAACTTTGAAGTTTCCAAACTTCGAAAAAATTTTTTTTTCTTTTCGAGATTCTTTCCGCATAATATGCTTTTCTAAGGCTATCAAAGTAGAAAAATGAAAGAGAACCAGTTATCTGAAAAAAGAACGGAAAAAAGTGATTCTAATGAAGTTTCCAACCATCGAAATAAGTGTTTTCTTTTCGCGAATCTTTCTTCATTTTATGGTTTTCTAAGTCTATCTAACTAGAATAATGAAGGAGAAATAGTTATCTCCATTGGAAACGCAACATAACGCGATTTTTTTGAAGTTTCCAAACTTCGAAAAGAAATTTTTTTCTTTTCGAGATTCTTTCCGCATAATATGCTTTTCTAAGGCTATCAAAATAGAAAAATGAAAGAGAACCAGTGATTTCAAAAAAGAACGGAAAAAAAGTGATTCTAATGAAGTTTCCAACCATCGAAATAAGTGTTTTCTTTTCGCGAATCTTTCTTCATTTTATGGTTGTCTAAGGCTATCTATCTAGAATAACGAAGGAGAAATAGTTATCTCCATTTGAAACGCAACAAAACGCGATTCTTTTGAAGTTTCCAAACTTCGAAAAAAAAAATTTTTTTTTCGAGATTCTTTCCGCATAATAAGGTTTTCTAAGGCTATCAATGTGGAAAAATGAAAGAGAACTAGTTATCTCAAATAAGAACGGAAAAAAAGTGATTCTAATGAAGTTTCCAACCATCGAAATAAGTGTTTTCTTTTCGCGAATCTTTCTTCATTTTATGGTTGTCTAAGGCTATCTATCTAGAATAAATAAGGAGAAATAGTTATCTCCATTTGAAACGCAACAAAACGCGATTCTTTTGAACTTTGCAAACTTCGAAAGAAAATTTTTTTCTTTTCGAGATTCTTTCCGCATAATAAGCATTTCTAAGGCTATCAAAGTGAAAAAATGAAAGAGAACCAGTTACCTCAAATAAGAACGGAAAAAATGTGATTCTAACGAAGTTTCCAACCATCGAAATAAGTGTTTTCTTTTCGCGAATCTTTCTTCATTTTATGGTTGTCTAAGGCTACCTAACTAGAATAATGAAGGAGAAATAGTTATCTCCATATGAAACGCAACAAAACGCGATTATTTTGAAGTTTCCAAACTTCGAAAAAAAATTTTTTTTTCGAGATTCTTTCCGCATAATATGCATTTCTAAGGCTATCAAAGTGGAAAAATGAAAGAGAACCAGTTATCTCAAATAAGAACGGAAAAAAAGTGATTCTAATGAAGTTTCCAACCATCGAAATAAGTGTTTTCTTTTCGCGAATGTTTCTTCATTTTATGGTTTTCCAAGGCTATCTAACTAGAATAATGAAGGAGAAATAGTTATCTCCATTGGAAACGCAACGAAACGAAATTCTTTTGAAGTTTCCAAACTTCGAAAAAAATTTTTTTCTTTTCGAGATTCTTTCCGCATAAGAAGCTTTTCTAAGGCTATCAAAGTGGAAAAATGAAAGAGAACTAGTTATCTCAAATAAGAACGGAAAAAAAGTGATTTTAATGAAGTTTCCAACCATCCAAATAAGTGTTTTCTTTTCGCGAATCTTTCTTCATTTTATGGTCTTCTAAGGCTATCTAACAAGAATAATGAAGGAGAAATAGTTATCTCCATTGGAAACGCAACAAAACGCGATTCTTTTGAAGTTTCCAAACTTCGAAAAGAAATTTTTTTCTTTTCGAGATTCTTTCCGCATAATATGCTTTTCTAAGGCTATCAAAGTAGAAAAATGAAAGAGAACCAGTTATCTCAAATAAGAACGGAAAAAAAGTGATTCTAACGAAGTTTCCAACCATCGAAATAAATGTTTTCTTTTCGCGAATCTTTCTTCATTTTATGGTTGTCAAAGGCTATCTATCTAGAATAATGAAGGAGAAATAGTTATCTCCATTTGAAACGCAACAAAACGCGATTATTTTGAAGTTTCCAAACTTCGAAATAAAATTTTTTTCTTTTCGAGATTCTTTCCGCATAATATGCTTTTCTAAGGTTATCAAAGAGGATAAATGAAAGAGAACCAGTTATCTCAAAAAAGAACGGAAAAAAAGTGATTCTAAAGAAGTTTCCAACCATCGAAATAAGTGTTTTCTTTTCGCGAATCTTTCTTCATTTTATGGTTGTCTAAGGCTACCTAACTAGAATAATGAAGGAGAAATAGTTATCTCCATATGAAACGCAACAAAACGCGATTATTTTGAAGTTTCCAAACTTCGAAAAAAATTTTTTTTTTCGAGATTCTTTCCGCGTAATATGCATTTCTAAGGCTATCTAAGTGGAAAAATGAAAGAGAACCAGTTATCTCAAATAAGAACGGAAAAAAAGTGATTCAAATGAAGTTTCCAACCATCGAAATAAATGTTTTCTTTTGGCGAATCTTTCTTCATTTTATGGTTTTCTAAGGCTATCTAACTAGAAAAATGAAGGAGAAATAGTTATCTCCATTGGAAACGCAACAAAACGTGATTCTTTTGAAGTTTCCAAACTTCGAAAGAAAAATTTTTTCTTTTTAAGATTCTTTCCGCATAATACGCTTTTCTAAGGCTATGAAAGTGGAAAAATGAAAGAGTACCAGTTATCTCAAAAAAGAACGGAAAAAAAGTGATTCTAATGAAGTTTCCAACCATCGAAATAAGTGTTTTCTTTTCGCAAATCTTTCTTCATTTTATGGTTGTCTAAGGCTATCTATCTAGAATAACGAAGGAGAAATAGTTATCTCCATTTGAAACGCAACAAAACGCGATTCTTTTGAAGTTTCCAAACTTCGAAAAAAAAAATTTTTTTTTCGAGATTCTTTCCGCATAATAAGGTTTTCTAAGGCTATCAATGTGGAAAAATGAAAGAGAACTAGTTATCTCAAATAAGAACGGAAAAAAAGTGATTCTAATGAAGTTTCCAACCATCGAAATAAGTGTTTTCTTTTCGCGAATCTTTCTTCATTTTATGGTTGTCTAAGGCTATCTATCTAGAATAAATAAGGAGAAATAGTTATCTCCATTTGAAACGCAACAAAACGCGATTCTTTTGAACTTTGCAAACTTCGAAAGAAAATTTTTTTCTTTTCGAGATTCTTTCCGCATAATAAGCATTTCTAAGGCTATCAAAGTGAAAAAATGAAAGAGAACCAGTTATCTCAAATAAGAACGGAAAAAATGTGATTCTAACGAAGTTTCGAACCATCGAAATAAGTGTTTTCTTTTCGCGAATCTTTCTTCATTTTATGGTTGTCTAAGGCTACCTAACTAGAATAATGAAGGAGAAATAGTTATCTCCATATGAAACGCAACAAAACGCGATTCTTTTGAAGTTTGCAAACTTCGAAAGAAAATTATTTTCTTTTCGAGATTCTTTCCGCATAATAAGCTTTTTTAAGGCTATCAAAGTGGAAAAATGAAAGAGAACCAGTTATCTCAAATAAGAACGGAAAAAAAGTGATTCTAACGAAGTTTCCAACCATCGAAATAAATGCTCTCTTTTCGCGAATCTTTCTTCATTTTATGGTTTTCTAAGGCTATCTAACTAGAATAATAAAGGAGAAATAGTTATTTCCATATGAAACGCAACAAAACGGGATAAAATTGAAGTTTCCAAACTTCGAAAAATTTTTTTTTTCTTTTCGAGATTCTTTCCGCATAATATCCTTTTCTAAGGCTACTAAAGTAGAAAAATGAAAGAGAACCAGTTATCTGAAAAAAGAACGGAAAAAAAGTGATTCTAATGAAGTTTCCATCCATCGAAATAAATGTTTTCTTTTCGCGAATCTTTCTTCATTTTATGGTTTTCTAAGTCTATCTAACTAGAATAATGAAGGAGAAATAGTTATCTCCATTGGAAACGCAACAAAACGTGATTTTTTTGAACTTTCCAAACTTCGAAAAGAAATTTTTTTCTTTTCGAGATTCTTTGCCAAGAATATGCTTTTCTAAGGCTATCAAAGTAGCAAAATGAAAGAGAACTAGTTATCTCAAATAAGAACGTAAAAAAAGGGATTTTAATGAAGTTTCCATCCATGGAAATAAATGTTTCCTTTTCGCGAATCATACTTCATTTTATGGTTTTCTAAGGCTATCTAACTAGAAAAATGAAGGAGAAATAGTTATCTCCAATGGAAACGCAACAAAACGCGATTCTTTTGAAGTTTCCAAACTTCGAAAAAAAAAATTTTTCTTTTCGAGATTCTTTCCGCATAATATGCTTTTCTAAGGCTATCAAAATAGAAAAATGAAAGAGAACCAGTGATCTCAAAAAAGAACGGAAAAAAAGTGATTCTAATGAAGTTTCCAACCATCGAAATAAGTGTTTTCTTTTCGCGAATCTTTCTTCATTTTATAGTTGTCTAAGGCTATCTATCTAGAATAATGAAGGAGAAATAGTTATCTCCATTTGAAACGCAACAAAACGGGATATATTTGAAGTTTCCAAACTACGAAAGAAAAATTTTTTCTTTTCGAGATTCTTTCCGCATAATATGCTTTTCTAAGGCTATCAAAGTAGAAAAATGAAAGAGAACCAGTTATCTCAAAAAAGAACGGAAAAAAAGTGATTCTAATGAAGTATCCAACCATCGAAATAAGTGTTTTTTTTCGCGAATGTTTCTTCATGTTATGGTTTTCCAAGGCTATCTAACTAGAATAATGAAAGAGAAATAGTTATCTCCATATGAAACGCAACAAAACGAGATTCTTTTGAAGTTTCCAAACTTCGAAAAATTTTTTTTTTCTTTTCGAAATTCTTTCCGCATAAGAAGCTTTTCTAAGCCTATCAAAGTGGAAAACTGAAAGATAACCAGTTATCTCAAATAAGAACGAAAAAAGTGATTCTAACGAAGTTTCCAACCATCGAAATAAAGGTTTTCTTTTCGCGTATATTTCTTCATTTTATGGTTTTCTAAGGCTATCTAACTTAAATATTGAAGGAGAAATAGTTATTTCCATATGAAACGCAACAAAACGGGATATATTTGAAGTTTCCAAACTTCGAAAAAAAAATTTTTTTTTCGAGATTCTTTGCGCAGAATATGCTTTTCTAAGGCTATCAAAGTAGAAAAATGAAAGAGAACTAGTTATCTCAAGAAACAACGGAAAAAAAGTGATTCTAATGAAGTTTCCAACCATCGAAATAAGTGTTTTCTTTTCGCGAATCTTTCTTCATTTTATGGTTGTCTAAGGCTATCTATCTAGAATAATGAAGGAGAAAAAGTTATCTCCATTAGAAACGCAACATAACGCGATTCTTTTGAAGTTTGCAAACTTCGCAAGAAATTTTTTTTCTTTTGGAGATTCTTTCCGCATAATAAGCTTTTCTAAGGCTATCAAAGTGGAAAAATGAAAGAGAACCAGTTATCTCAAATAAGAACGAAAAAAGTGATTCTAACGAAGTTTCCAACCATCGAAATAAAGGTTTTCTTTTCGCGTATATTTCTTCATTTTATGGTCTTCTAAGGCTATCTAACTAGAATTATGAAGGAGAAATAGTTATTTCCATATGAAACGCAACAAAACGGGATATATTTGAAGTTTCCAAACTTCGAAAAAAAATTTTTTTTTTCGAGATTCTTTGCGCAGAATATGCTTTTCTAAGGCTATCAAAGTAGAAAAATGAAAGAGAACTAGTTATCTCGAAAAACAACGGAAAAAAAGTGATTCTAATGAAGTTTCCAACCATCGAAATAAGTGTTTTCTTTTCGCGAATCTTTCTTCATTTTATGGTTGTCTAAGGCTATCTATCTAAAATAATGAAGGAGAAATAGTTATTTCCATATGAAACGCAACAAAAGGGGATATCTTTGAAGTTTCCAAACTTCGAAAAAAAAATTTTTTCTTTTCGAGATTCTTTCCGCATAATAAGCTTTTCTAAGGCTATCAAAGTAGAAAAATGAAAGAGAACCAGTTATCTCATATAAGAACGGAAAAAAAGTGATTCTAACGAAGTTTCCAACCATCGAAATAAGTGTTTTCTTTTCGCGAATCTTTCTTCATTTTATGGTTTTCTAAGTCTATCTAACAAGAATAATGAAGGAGAAATAGTTATCTCCATTGGAAACGCAACAAAACGCGATTCTTTTGAAGTTTCCAAACTTCGAAAAGAAATTTTTTTCTTTTCGAGATTCTTTCCGCATATTATGCTTTTCTAAGGCTATCAAAGTAGAAAAATGAAAGAGAACCAGTTATCTCAAATAAGAACGGAAAAAAAGTGATTCTAACGAAGTTTCCAACCATCGAAATAAATGTTTTCTTTAACGCGAATCTTTCTTCATTTTATGGTTGTCTAACGCTATCTATCTAGAATAATGAAGGAGAAATAGTTATCTCCATAAAAAACGCAACAAAACGCGATTATTTTGAAGTTTCCAAACTTCGAAAAAAAATTTTTTTTTTCGAGATTCTTTCCGCATAATATGCATTTCTAAGGCTATCTAAGTGGAAAAATGAAAGAGAACCAGTTATCTCAAATAAGAACGGAAAAAAAGTGATTCTAATGAAGTTTCCAACCATCGAAATAAATATTTTCTTTTGGCGAATCTTTCTTCATTTTATGGTTTTCTAAGGCTATCTAACTAGAAAATTGAAGGAGAAATAGTTATCTCCATTGGAAACGCAACAAAACGTGATTCTTTTGAAGTTTCCAAACTTCGAAAGAAAAATTTTTTCTTTTCGAGATTCTTTCCGCATAATATGCTTTTCTAAGGCTATCAAAGTGGAAAAATGAAAGAGTACCAGTTATCTCAAAAAAGAACGGAAAAAAAGTGATTCTAATGAAGTTTCCAACCATCGAAATAAGTGTTTTTTTCGCGAATGTTTCTTCATGTTATGGTTTCCCAAGGCTATCTAACTAGAATAATGAAGGAGAAATAGTTATCTCCATTGGAAACGCAACAAAACGAGATTCTTTTGAAGTTTCCAAACTTCGAAAAAAATTTTTTTTGTTTTCGAGATTCTTTCCGCATAATATGCTTTTCTAAGGCTATCAAAGTAGAAAAATGAAAGAGAACCAGTTATCTCAAAAAAGAACGGAAAAAATGTGATTCTAACGAAGTTTCCAACCATCGAAATAAATGTTTTCTTTTCGCGAATCTTTCTTCATTTTATGGTTTTCTAAGTCTATCTAACTAGAATAATAAAGGAGACATAGTTATCTCCATTTGTAACGCAACAAAACGCGATTATTTTGAAGTTTCCAAACTTCGAAATAAATTTTTTTTCTTTTCGAGATTCTTTCCGCATAATATGCTTTTCTAAGGCTATCAAAGAGGATAAATGAAAGAGAACCAGTTATCTCAAAAAAAAAACGGAAAATAAGTGATTCTAAAGAAGTTTCCAACCATCGAAATAAGTGTTTTCTTTTCGCGAATCTTTCTTCATTTTATGGTTGTCTAAGGCTACCTAACTAGAATAATGAAGGAGAAATAGTTATCTCCATATGAAACGCAACAAAACGCGATTATTTTGAAGTTTCCAAACTTCGAAAAAAAAAATTTTTTTTTCGAGATTCTTTCCGCATAATATGCATTTCTAAGGCTATCTAAGTGGAAAAATGAAAGAGAACCATTTATCTCAAATAAGAACGGAAAAAAGGTGATTCTAATGAAGTTTCCAACCATCGAAATAAATGTTTTCTTTTGGCGAATCTTTCTTCATTTTATGGTTTTCTAAGGCTATATAACTAGAAAAATGAAGGAGAAATAGTTATCTCCATTTGAAACGCAACAAAACGCGATTCTTTTGAAGTTTGCAAACTTCGAAAGAAAATTTTTTTCTTTTCGAGATTCTTTCCGCATAATAAGCTTTTCTAAGGCTATCAAAGTGGAAAAATGAAAGAGAACCAGTTATCTCAAATAAGAACGGAAAAAAAGTGATTCTAACGAAGTTTCCAACCATGGAAATAAATGTTTTCTTTTCGCGAATCTTTCTTCATTTTATGGTTTTCTAAGGCTATCTAACTAGAATAATAAAGGAGAAATAGTTATTTCCATATGAAACGCAACAAAACGGGGTAACTTTGAAGTTTCCAAACTTCGAAAAATTTTTTTTTTCTTTTCGAGATTCTTTCCGCATAATATGCTTTTCTAAGGCTATCAAAGTAGAAAAATGAAAGAGAACCAGTTATCTGAAAAAAGAACGGAAAAAAGTGATTCTAATGAAGTTTCCAACCATCGAAATAAGTGTTTTCTTTTCGCGAATGTTTCTTCATTTTATGGTTGTCTAAGGCTACCTAACTAGAATAATGAAGGAGAAATAGTTATCTCCATATGAAACGCAACAAAACGCGATTATTTTGAAGTTTCCAAACTTCGAAAACAAATTTTTTTTTTCGAGATTCTTTCGGCATAATATGCATTTCTAAGGCTATCTAAGTGGAAAAATGAAAGAGAACCAGTTATCTCAAATAAGAACGGAAAAAAAGTGATTCTAATGAAGTCTCCAACCATCGAAATAAATGTTTCTTTTGGCGAATCTTTCTTCATTTTATGGTTTTCTAAGGCTATCTAACTAGAAAAATGAAGGAGAAATAGTTATCTCCATTTGAAACGCAACAAAACGCGATTCTTTTGAAGTTTGCAAACTTCGAAAGAAAATTTTTTTCTTTTCGAGATTCTTTCCGCATAATAAGCTTTTCTAAGGCTATCAAAGTGGAAAAATGAAAGAGAACCAGTTATCTCAAATAAGAACGGAAAAAAAGTGATTCTAACGAAGTTTCCAACCATGGAAATATATGTTTTCTTTTCGCGAATCTTTCTTCATTTTATGGTTTTCTAAGGCTATCTAACTAGAATAATAAAGGAGAAATAGTTATTTCCATATGAAACGCAACAAAACGGGATAACTTTGAAGTTTCCAAACTTCGAAAAATTTTTTTTTTCTTTTCGAGATTCTTCCTGCATAATATGCTTTTCTAAGGCTATCAAAGTAGAAAAATGAAAGAGAACCAGTTATCTGAAAAAAGAACGGAAAAAAGTGATTCTAATGAAGTTTCCAACCATCGAAAGAAGTGTTTTCTTTTCGCGAATCTTTCTTCATTTTATGGTTTTCTAAGTCTATCTAACTAGAATAATGAAGGAGAAATAGTTATCTCCATTGGAAACGCAACAAAACGCGATTTTTTTGAAGTTTCCAAACTTCGAAAAGAAATTTTTTTCTTTTCGAGATTCTTTCCGCATAATATGCTTTTCTAAGGCTATCAAAGTAGAAAAATGAAAGAGAACCAGTTATCTCAAAAAAGAATGGAAAAAAAGTGATTCTAATGAAGTTTCCAACCATCGAAATAAATGTTATCTTTTCGCGAATCTTTCTTCATTTTATGGTTTTCCAAGGCTATCTAACTAGAATAATGAAGGAGAAATAGTTATTTCCATATGAAACGCAACAAAACGGGATATATTTGAAGTTTCCAAACTTCGAAAAAAAAAATTTTTTTCGAGATTCTTTGCGCAGAATAAGCTTTTCTAAGGCTATCAAAGTAGAAAAATGAAAGAGAACTAGTTATCTCGAAAAACAACGGAAAAAAAGTGATTCTAATGAAGTTTCCAACCATCGAAATAAGTGTTTTCTTTTCGCGAATCTTTCTTCATTTTATGGTTGTCTAAGGCTATCTATCTAGATTAATGAAGGAGAAATAGTTATCTCCATTAGAAACGCAACATAACGCGATTCTTTTGAAGTTTGCAAACTTCGCAAGAAAATTTTTTGCTTTTGGAGATTCTTTCCGCATAATAAGCTTTTCTAAGGCTATCAAAGTGGAAAAATGAAACAGAACTAGTTATCTCAAATAAGAACGGAAAAAAAGTGATTTTAATGAAGTTTCCAACCATCGAAATAAATGTTATCTTTTCGCGAATCTTTCTTCATTTTATGGTTTTCCAAGTCTATCTAACTAGAATAATGAAGCAGAAATAGTTATCTCAATTTGAAACGCAACAAAACGCGATTCTTTTGAAGTTTGCAAACTTCGAAAAAAAAATTTTTCTTTTCGAGATTCTTTCCGCATAATAAGCTTTTCTAAGGCTATCAAAGTGGAAAAATGAAAGAGAACCAGTTATCTCAAATAAGAACGGAAAAAAAGTGATTCTAACGAAGTTTCCAACCATCGAAATAAATGTTTTCTTTTCGCGAATCTTTCTTCATTTTATGGTTTTCTAAGGCTATCTAACTAGAATAATAAAGGAGAAATAGTTATTTCCATATGAAACGCAACAAAACGGGATAACTTTGAAGTTTCCAAACTTCGAAAAAATTTTTTTTTCTTTTCGAGATTCTTTCCGCATAATATGCTTTTCTAAGGCTATCAAAGTAGAAAAATGAAAGAGAACCAGTTATCTGAAAAAAGAACGGAAAAAAGTGATTCTAATGAAGTTTCCAACCATCGAAATAAGTGTTTTCTTTTCGCGCATCTTTCTTTATTTTATGGTTTTCTAAGTCTATCGAACTAGAATAATGAAGGAGAAATAGTTATCTCCATTGGAAACGCAACAAAACGCGATTTTTTTGAAGTTTCCAAACTTCGAAAAGAAATTTTTTTCTTTTCGAGATTCTTTCCGCATAATATGCTTTTCTAAGGCTATCAAAGTAGAAAAATGAAAGAGAACCAGTTATCTCAAAAAAGAAGGGAAAAAAAGTGATTCTAATGAAGTTTCCAACCATCGAAATAAGTGTTTTCTTTTCGCGAATGTTTCTTCATTTTATGGTTTTCCAAGGCTATCTATCTAGAATAATGAAGGAGAAATAGTTATCTCAATTGGAAACGCAACAAAACGAGATTCTTTTGAAGTTTCCAAACTTAGAAAAAAATTTTTTTTTCTTTTCGAGATTCTTTCCGCATAATATGCTTTTCTAAGGCTATCAAAGTAGAAAAATGAAAGAGAACCAGTTATCTGAAAAAAGAACGGAAAAAAGTGATTCTAATGAAGTTTCCAACCATCGAAATAAGTGTTTTCTTTTCGCGCATCTTTCTTTATTTTATGGTTTTCTAAGTCTATCGAACTAGAATAATGAAGGAGAAATAGTTATCTCCATTGGAAACGCAACAAAACGCGATTTTTTTGAAGTTTCCAAACTTCGAAAAGAAATTTTTTTCTTTTCGAGATTCTTTCCGCATAATATGCTTTTCTAAGGCTATCAAAGTAGAAAAATGAAAGAGAACCAGTTATCTCAAAAAAGAAGGGAAAAAAAGTGATTCTAATGAAGTTTCCAACCATCGAAATAAGTGTTTTCTTTTCGCGAATGTTTCTTCATTTTATGGTTTTCCAAGGCTATCTATCGAGAATAATGAAGGAGAAATAGTTATCTCAATTGGAAACGCAACAAAACGAGATTCTTTTGAAGTTTCCAAACTTAGAATAAAATTTTTTTTCTTTTCGAGATTCTTTCCGCATAAGAAGCTTTTCTAAGGCTATCAAAGTAGAAAAATGAAAGAGAACCAGTTATCTCAAAAAAGAATGGAAAAAAAGTGATTCTAATGAAGTTTCCAACCATCGAAATAAATGTTATCTTTTCGCGAATCTTTCTTCATTTTATGGTTTTCCAAGGCTATCTAACTAGAATAATGAAGGAGAAATAGTTATTTCCATATGAAACGCAACAAAACGGGATATATTTGAAGTTTCCAAACTTCGAAAAAAAAAATTTTTCTTTTCGAGATTCTTTCCGCATAATAAGCTTTTCTAAGGCTATCAAAGTAGAAAAATGAAAGAGAACTAGTTATCTCAAAAAAACAAGGGAAAAAAAGTGATTCTAATGAAGTTTCCAACCATTGAAATAAGTGTTTTCTTTTCGCGAATCTTTCTTCATTTTATGGTTGTCTAAGGCTATCTATCTAGAATAATGAAGGAGAAATAGTTATCTCCATTAGAAACGCAACATAACGCGATTCTTTTGAAGTTTGCAAACTTCGCAAGAAAATTTTTTTCTTTTGGAGATTCTTTCCGCATAATAAGGTTTTCTAAGGCTATCAAAGAGGAAAAATGAAACAGAACTAGTTATCTCAAATAAGAACGGAAAAAAAGTGATTTTAATGAAGTTCACAACCATCGAAATAAATGTTATCTTTTAGCGAATCTTTCTTCATTTTATGGTTTTCCAAGGCTATCTAACTAGAATAATGAAGGAGAAATAGTTATTTCCATATGAAACGCAACAAAACGGGATATCTTTGAAGTTTCCAAACTTCGAAAAAAAAATTTTTTCTTTTCGAGATTCTTTCCGCATAACAAGCTATTCTAAGGCTATCAAAGTGGAAAAATGAAAGAGAACCAGTTATCTCAAATAAGAACGGAAAAAAAGTGATTCTAACGAAGTTTCCAACCATCGAAATAAATGTTTTCTTTTCGCGAATCTTTCTTCATTTTATGGTTTTCTAAGTCTGTCTAACTAGAATAATAAAGGAGAAATAGTTATCTCCATTTGAAACGCAACAAAACGCGATTCTTTTGAAGTTTGCAAACTTCGAAAGAAAATTTTTTTCTTTTCGAGATTCTTTCCGCATAATAAGCTTTTCTAAGGCTATCAAAGTGGAAAAATGAATGAAAACCAGTTATCTCAAATAAGAACGGAAAAAATGATTCTAACGAAGTTTCCAACCATCGAAATAAATGTTTTCTTTTCGCGAATCTTTCTTCATTTTATGGTTGTCTAAGGCTATCTATCTAGAATAATGAAGGAGAAATAGTTATCTCCATTTGAAACGCAACAAAACGCGATTATTTTGAAGTTTCCAAACTTCGAAATAAAATTTTTTTCTTTTCGAGATTCTTTCCGCATAATATGCTTTTCTAAGGCTATCAAAGAGGATAAATGAAAGAGAACCAGTTATCTCAAAAAAGAACGGAAAAAAAGTGATTCTAAAGAAGTTTCCAACCATCGAAATAAGTGTTTTCTTTTCGCGAATCTTTCTTCATTTTATGGTTGTCTAAGGCTACCTAACTAGAATAATGAAGGAGAAATAGTTATCTCCATATGAAACGCAACAAAACGCGATTATTTTGAAGTTTCCAAACTTCGAAAAAAGAAATTTTTTTTTCGAGATTCTTTCCGCATAATATGCATTTCTAAGGCTATCTAAGTGGAAAAATGAAAGAGAACCAGTTATCTCAAATAAGAACGGAAAAACGTGATTCTAATGAAGTTTCCAACCATCGAAATAAATGTTTTCTTTTGGCGAATCTTTCTTCATTTTATGGTTTTCTAAGGCTATCTAACTAGAAAAATGAAGGAGAAACAGTTATCTCCATTTGAAACGCAACAAAACGCGATTCTTTTGAACTATGCAAACTTCGAAAGAAAATTTTTTTCTTTTCGAGATTCTTTCCGCATAATAAGCTTTTCTAAGGCTATCAAAGTGGAAAAAAGAAAGAGAACCAGTTATCTCAAATAAGAACGGAAAAAAAGTGATTCTAACGAAGTTTCCAACCATGGAAATAAATGTTTTCTTTTCGCGAATCTTTCTTCATTTTATGGTTTTCTAAGGCTATCTAACTAGAATAATAAAGGAGAAATAGTTATTTCCATATGAAACGCAACAAAACGGGATAACTTTGAAGTTTCCAAACTTCGAAAAATTTTTTTTTTCTTTTCGAGATTCTTCCTGCATAATATGCTTTTCTAAGGCTATCAAAGTAGAAAAATGAAAGAGAACCAGTTATCTGAAAAGAGAACGGAAAAAAGTGATTCTAATGAAGTTTCCAACCATCGAAATAAATGTTTTCTTTTCGCGAATCTTTCTTCATTTTATGGTTGTCTAAGGCTATCTATCTAGAATAATGAAAGAGAAATAGTTATCTCCATTTGAAACGCAACAAAACGCGATTCTTTTGAAGTTTGCAAACTTCGAAAGAAAATTATTTTCTTTTCGAGATTCTTTCCGCATAATAAGCTTTTTTAAGGCTATCAAAGTGGAAAAATGAAAGAGAACCAGTTATCTCAAATAAGAACGGAAAAAAAGTGATTCTAACGAAGTTTCCAACCATCGAAATAAATGTTTTCTTTTCGCGAATCTTTCTTCATTTTATGGTTTTCTAAGGCTATCTAACTAGAATAATAAAGGAGAAATAGTTATTTCCATATGAAACGCAACAAAACGAGATAAAATTGAAGTTTCCAAACTTCGAAAATTTTTTTTTTTCTTTTCGAGATTCTTTCCGCATAATATCCTTTTCTAAGGCTACTAAAGTAGAAAAATGAAAGAGAACCAGTTATCTGAAAAAAGAACGGAAAAAAGTGATTCTAATGAAGTTTCCATCCATCGAAATAAGTGTTTTCTTTTCGCGAATCTTTCTTCATTTTATGGTTTTCTAAGTCTATCTAACTAGAATAATGAAGGAGAAATAGTTATCTCCATTGGAAACGCAACAAAACGCGATTTTTTTGAAGTTTCCAAACTTCGAAAAGAAATTTTTTTCTTTTCGAGATTCTTTGCCAAGAATATGCTTTTCTAAGGCTATCAAAGTAGCAAAATGAAAGAGAACTAGTTATCTCAAATAAGAACGTAAAAAAAGGGATTTTAATGAAGTTTCCATCCATGGAAATAAATGTTTCCTTTTCGCGAATCATTCTTCATTTTATGGTTTTCTAAGGCTATCTAACTAGAAAAATGAAGGAGAAATAGTTATCTCCAATGGAAACGCAACAAAACGCGATTCTTTTGAAGTTTCCAAACTTCGAAAAAAAAAATTTTTCTTTTCGAGATTCTTTCCGCATAATATGCTTTTCTAAGGCTATCAAAATAGAAAAATGAAAGAGAACCAGTGATCTCAAAAAAGAACGGAAAAAAAGTGATTCTAATGAAGTTTCCAACCATCGAAATAAGTGTTTTCTGCTCGCGAATCTTTCTTCATTTTATAGTTGTGTAAGGCTATCTATCTAGAATAATGAAGGAGAAATAGTTATCTCCATTTGAAACGCAACAAAACGGGATATATTTGAAGTTTCCAAACTACGAAAGAAAAATTTTTTCTTTTCGAGATTCTTTCCGCATAATATGCTTTTCTAAGGCTATGAAAGTAGAAAAATGAAAGAGAACCAGTTATCTCAAAAAAGAACGGAAAAAAAGTGATTCTAATGAAGTTTCCAACCATCGAAATAAGTGTTTTCTTTTCGCGAATCTTTCTTCATTTTATGGTTGTCTAAGGCTATCTATCTAGAATAATGAAGGAGAAATAGTTATCTCCATTAGAAACGCAACATAACGCGATTCTTTTGAAGTTTGCAAACTTCGCAAGAAAATTTTTTTCTTTTGGAGATTCTTTCCGCATAATAAGGTTTTCTAAGGCTATCAAAGAGGAAAAATGAAACAGAACTAGTTATCTCAAATAAGAACGGAAAAAAAGTGATTTTAATGAAGTTCACAACCATCGAAATAAATGTTATCTTTTAGCGAATCTTTCTTCATTTTATGGTTTTCCAAGGCTATCTAACTAGAATAATGAAGGAGAAATAGTTATTTCCATATGAAACGCAACAAAACGGGATATCTTTGAAGTTTCCAAACTTCGAAAAAAAATTTTTTTCTTTTCGAGATTCTTTCCGCATAATAAGCTATTCTAAGGCTATCAAAGTGGAAAAATGAAAGAGAACCAGTTATCTCAAATAAGAACGGAAAAAAAGTGATTCTAACGAAGTTTCCAACCATCGAAATAAATGTTTTCTTTTCGCGAATCTTTCTTCATTTTATGGTTTTCTAAGTCTGTCTAACTAGAATAATAAAGGAGAAATAGTTATCTCCATTTGAAACGCAACAAAACGCGATTCTTTTGAAGTTTGCAAACTTCGAAAGAAAATTTTTTTCTTTTCGAGATTCTTTCCGCATAATAAGCTTTTCTAAGGCTATCAAAGTGGAAAAATGAAAGAAAACCAGTTATCTCAAATAAGAACGGAAAAAAAGTGATTCTAACGAAGTTTCCAACCATCGAAATAAATGTTTTCTTTTCGCGAATCTTTCTTCATTTTATGGTTGTCTAAGGCTATCTATCTAGAATAATGAAGGAGAAATAGTTATCTCCATTTGAAACGCAACAAAACGCGATTATTTTGAAGTTTCCAAACTTTGAAATAAAATTTTTTTTTTCGAGATTCTTTCCGCATAATATGCTTTTCTAAGGCTATCAAAGTAGAAAAATGAAAGAGTACCAGTTATCTCAAAAAAGAACGGAAAAAAGTGATTCTAACGAAGTTTCCAACCATCGAAATAAGTATTTTTTTCGCGAATGTTTCTTCATTTTATGGTTGTCTAAGGCTATCTATCTAGAATAATGAAGGAGAAATAGTTATCTCCATTTGAAACGCAACAAAACGCGATTATTTTGAAGTTTCCAAACTTCGAAATAAAATTTTTTTCTTTTCGAGATTCTTTCCGCATAATATGCTTTTCTAAGGCTATCAAAGAGGATAAATGAAAGAGAACCAGCTATCTCAAAAAAGAACGGAAAAAAAGTGATTCTAAAGAAGTTTCCAACCATCGAAATAAGTGTTTTCTTTTCGCGAATCTTTCTTCATTTTATGGTTGTCTAAGGCTACCTAACTAGAATAATGAAGGAGAAATAGTTATCTCCATAAAAAACGCAACAAAACGCGATTATTTTGAAGTTTCCAAACTTCGAAAAAAAATTTTTTTTTTCGAGATTCTTTCCACATAATATGCATTTCTAAGGCTTTCTAAGTGGAAAAATGAAAGAGAACCAGTTATCTCAAATAAGAACGGAAAAAAAGTGATTCTAATGAAGTTTCCAACCATCGAAATAAATGTTTTCTTTTGGGGAATCTTTCTTCATTTTATGGTTTTCTAAGGCTATCTAACTAGAAAAATGAAGGAGAAATAGTTATTTCCATATGAAACGCAACAAAACGGGATAAAATTGAAGTTTCCAAACTTCGAAAAATTTTTTTTTTCTTTTCGAGATTCTTTCCGCATAATATCCTTTTCTAAGGCTACTAAAGTAGAAAAATGAAAGAGAACCAGTTATCTGAAAAAAGAACGGAAAAAAGTGATTCTAATGAAGTTTCCATCCATCGAAATAAGTGTTTTCTTTTCGCGAATCTTTCTTCATTTTATGGTTTTCTAAGTCTATCTAACTAGAATAATGAAGGAGAAATAGTTATCTCCATTGGAAACGCAACAAAACGCGATTTTTTTGAAGTTTCCAAACTTCGAAAAGAAATTTTTTTCTTTTCGAGATTCTTTGCCAAGAATATGCTTTTCTAAGGCTATCAAAGTAGCAAAATGAAAGAGAACTAGTTATCTCAAATAAGAACGTAAAAAAAGGGATTTTAATGAAGTTTCCATCCATGGAAATAAATGTTTCCTTTTCGCGAATCATTCTTCATTTTATGGTTTTCTAAGGCTATCTAACTAGAAAAATGGAGGAGAAATAGTTATCTCCAATGGAAACGCAACAAAACGCGATTCTTTTGAAGTTTCCAAACTTCGAAAAAAAAAATTTTTATTTTCGAGATTCTTTCCGCATAATATGCTTTTCTAAGGCTATCAAAATAGAAAAATGAAAGAGAACCAGTGATCTCAAAAAAGAACGGAAAAAAAGTGATTCTAATGAAGTTTCCAACCATCGAAATAAGTGTTTTCTTTTCGCGAATCTTTCTTCATTTTATAGTTGTCTAAGGCTATCTATCTAGAATAATGAAGGAGAAATAGTTATCTCCATTTGAAACGCAACAAAACGGGATATATTTGAAGTTTCCAAACTACGAAAGAAAAATTTTTTATTTCGAGATTCTTTCCGCATAATATGCTTTTCTAAGGCTATCAAAGTAGAAAAATGAAAGAGAACCAGTTATCTCAAAAAAGAACGGAAAAAAAGTGATTCTAATGAAGTTTCCAACCATCGAAATAAGTGTTTTTTTTCGCGAATGTTTCTTCATGTTATGGTTTTCCAAGGCTATCTAACTAGAATAATGAAGGAGAAATAGTTATCTCCATTGGAAACGCAACAAAACGAGATTCTTTTGAAGTTTCCAAACTTCGAAAAATTTTTTTTTTTCTTTTCGAAATTCTTTCCGCATAAGAAACTTTTCTAAGGCTATCAAAGTGGAAAACTGAAAGAGAACCAGTTATCTAAAATAAGAACGAAAAAAGTGATTCTAACGAAGTTTCCAACCATCGAAATAAAGGTTTTCTTTTCGCATATATTTCTTCATTTTATGGTTTTCCAAGGCTATCTAACTTAAATATTGAAGGAGAAATAGCTATTTCCATATGAAACGCAACAAAACGGGATATATTTGAAGTTTCCAAACTTCGAAAAAAAATTTTTTTTTTCGAGATTCTTTGCGCAGAATATGCTTTTCTAAGGCTATCAAAGTAGAAAAATGAAAGAGAACTAGTTATCTCAAAAAACAACGGAAAAAAAGTGATTCTAATGAAGTTTCCAACCATCGAAATAAGTGTTTTCTTTTCGCGAATCTTTCTTCATTTTATGGTTGTCTAAGGCTATCTATCTAGAATAATGAAGGAAAAATAGTTATCTCCATTAGAAACCCAACATAACGCGATTCTTTTGAAGTTTGCAAACTTCGCAAGAATTTTTTTTTCTTTTGGAGATTCTTTCCGCATAATAAGCTTTTCTAAGGCTATCAAAGTGGAAAAATGAAAGAGAACCAGTTATCTGAAATAAGAACGAAAAAAGTGATTCTAACGAAGTTTCCAACCATCGAAATAAAGGTTTTCTTTTCGCGTATATTTCTTTATTTTATGGTCTTCTAAGGCTATCTAACTAGAATTATGAAGGAGAAATAGTTATTTCCAAATGAAACGCAACAAAACGGGATATATTTGAAGTTTCCAAACTTCGGAAAAAAATTTTTTTTTCGAGATTCTTTGCGCAGAATATGCTTTTCTAAGGCTATCAAAGTAGAAAAATGAAAGAGAACTAGTTATCTCGAAAAACAACGGAAAAAAGTGATTCTAATGAAGTTTCCAACCATCGAAATAAGTGTTTTCTTTTCGCGAATCTTTCTTCATTTTATGGTTGTCTAAGGCTATCTATCTAAAATAATGAAGGAGAAATAGTTATTTCCATATGAAACGCAACAAAACGGGATATCTTTGAAGTTTCCAAACTTCGAAAAAAAATTTTTTTCTTTTCGAGATTCTTTCCGCATAATAAGCTTTTCTAAGGCTATCAAAGTGGAAAAATGAAAGAGAACCAGTTATCTCATATAAGAACGGAAAAAAAGTGATTCTAACGAAGTTTCCAACCATCGAAATAAGTGTTTTATTTTCGCGAATCTTTCTTCATTTTATGGTTTTCTAAGTCTATCTAACAAGAATAATGAAGGAGAAATAGTTATCTCCATTGGAAACGCAACAAAACGCGATTCTTTTGAAGTTTCCAAACTTCGAAAAGCATTTTTTTCTTTTCGAGATTCTTTCCGCATAATATGCTTTTCTAAGGCTATCAAAGTAGAAAAATGAAAGAGAACCAGTTATCTCAAATAAGAACGGAATAAAGTGATTCTAACGAAGTTTCCAACCATCGAAATAAATGTTTTCTTTTCGCGAATCTTTCTTCATTTTATGGTTGTCTAAGGCTATCTATCTAGAATAATGAAGGAGAAATAGTTATCTCCATTTGAAACGCAACAAAACGCGATTATTTTGAAGTTTCCAAACTTCGAAATAAAATTTTTTTCTTTTCGAGATTCTTTCCGCATAATATGCTTTTCTAAGGCTATCAAAGAGGATAAATGAAAGAGAACCAGCTATCTCAAAAAAGAACGGAAAAAAAGTGATTCTAAAGAAGTTTCCAACCATCGAAATAAGTGTTTTCTTTTCGCGAATCTTTCTTCATTTTATGGTTGTCTAAGGCTACCTAACTAGAATAATGAAGGAGAAATAGTTATCTCCATAAAAAACGCAACAAAACGCGATTATTTTGAAGTTTCCAAACTTCGAAAAAAAATTTTTTTTTTCGAGATTCTTTCCGCATAATATGCATTTCTAAGGCTATCTAAGTGGAAAAATGAAGGAGAACCAGTTATCTCAAATAAGAACGGAAAAAAAGTGATTCTAATGAAGTTTCCAACCATCGAAATAAATATTTTCTTTTGGCGAATCTTTCTTCATTTTATGGTTTTCTAAGGCTATCTAACTAGAAAAATGAAGGAGAAATAGTTATCTCCATTGGAAACGCAACAAAACGTGATTCTTTTGAAGTTTCCAAACTTCGAAAGAAAAATTTTTTCTTTTCGAGATTCTTTCCGCATAATATGCTTTTCTAAGGCTATCAAAGTGGAAAAATGAAAGAGTACCAGTTATCTCAAAAAAGAACGGAAAAAAAGTGATTCTAATGAAGTTTCCAACCATCGAAATAAGTGTTTTTTTCGCGAATGTTTCTCATGTTAGGGTTTCCCAAGGCTATCTAACTAGAATAATGAAGGAGAAATAGTTATCTCCATTGGAAACGCAACAAAACGAGATTCTTTTGAAGTTTCCAAACTTCGAAAAAAATTTTTTTTGTTTTCGAGATTCTTTCCGCATAATATGCTTTTCTAAGGCTATCAAAGTAGAAAAATGAAAGAGAACCAGTTATCTCAAAAAAGAACGGAAAATAAGTGATTCTAATGAAGTTTCCAAACCATCGAAATAATTGTTTTCTTTTCGCGAATCTTTCTTCATTTTATGGTTGTCTAAGGCTAGCTATCTAGAATAATGAAGGAGAAATAGTTATCTCCATTTGAAACGCAACCAAACGCGATTCCTTTGAACTTTGCCAACTTCGAAAGAAAATTTTTTTCTTTTCGAGATTCTTTCCGCATAATAAGCTTTTCTAAGGCTATCAAAGTGAAAAAATGAAAGAGAACTAGTTATCTCAAATAAGAACGGAAAAAATGTGATTCTAACGAAGTTTCCAACCATCGAAATAAATGTTTTCTTTTCGCGAATCTTTCTTCATTTTATGGTTTTCTAAGTCTATCTAACTAGAATAATAAAGGAGACATAGTTATCTCCATTTGTAACGCAACAAAACGCGATTATTTTGAAGTTTCCAAACTTCGAAATAAAATTTTTTTCTTTTCGAGATTCTTTCCGCATAATATGCTTTTCTAAGGCTATCAAAGAGGATAAATGAAAGAGAACCAGTTATCTCAAAAAAGAACGGAAAAAAAGTGATTCTAAAGAAGTTTCCAACCATCGAAATAAGTGTTTTCTTTTCGCGGATCTTTCTTCATTTTATGGTTGTCTAAGGCTACCTAACTAGAATAATGAAGGAGAAATAGTTATCTCCATATGAAACGCAACAAAACGCGATTATTTTGAAGTTTCCAAACTTCGAAAAAAGAATTTTTTTTTTCGAGATTCTTTCCGCATAATATGCATTTCTAAGCCTATCAAAGTGGAAAAATGAAAGAGAACCAGTTATCTCAAATAAGAACGGAAAAAAAGTGATTCTAATGAAGTTTCCAACCATCGAAATAAGTGTTTTCTTTTCGCGAATCTTTCTTCATTTTATGGTTGTCTAAGGCTATATATCTAGAATAACGAAGGAGAAATAGTTATCTCCATTTGAAACGCAACAAAACGCGATTCTTTTGAAGTTTCCAAACTTCGAAAAAAAAAATTTTTTTTTCGAGATTCTTTCCGCATAATAAGGTTTTCTAAGGCTATCAAAGTGGAAAAATGAAAGAGAACTAGTTATCTCAAATAAGAACGGAAAAAAAGTGATTATAATGAAGTTTACAACCATCGAAATAAATGTTTTCTTTTCGCGAATCTTTCTTCATTTTATGGTTTTCTAAGGCTATCTAACTAGAATAATGAAGGAGAAATAGTTATTTCCATATTAAACGCAACAAAACGTGATTCTTTTGAAGTTTCCAAACTTCGAAAGAAAAATTTTTTCTTTTCGAGATTCTTTCCGCATAATATGCTTTTCTAAGGCTATCAAAGTAGAAAAATGAAAGAGAACCAGTTATCTCAAAAAAGAACGGAAAAAAAGTGATTCTAATGAAGTTTCCAACCATCGAAATAAGTGTTTTCTTTTCGCGAATGTTTCTTCATTTTATGGTTTTCCAAGGCTATCTAACTAGAATAATGAAGGAGAAATAGTTATCTACATTTGAAACGCAACAAAACGCGATTGTTTTGAAGTTTGCAAACTTCGAAAGAAAATTATTTTCTTTTCGAGATTCTTTCCGCATAATAAGCTTTTTTAAGGCTATCAAAGTGGAAAAATGAAAGAGAACCAGTTATCTCAAATAAGAACAGAAAAAAAGTAATTCTAATGAAGATTCCAGCCATCGAAATAAGTGTTTTCTTTTCGCGAATCTTTCTTCATTTTAAGGTTGTCTAAGGCTATCTATCTAGAATTACGAAGGAGAAATAGTTATCTCCATTTGAAACGCAACAAAACGCGATTCTTTTGAAGTTTCCAAACTTCGAAAAAAAATTTTTTTCTTTTCGAGATTCTTTCCGCATAATAAGCTTTTCTAAGGCTATCAAAATGAAAAAATGAAAGAGAACCAGTTATCTCAAATAACAACGGAAAAAATGTGATTCTAACGAAGTTTCCAACCATAGAAATAAGTGTTTTCTTTTCGCGAATCTTTCTTCATTTTATGGTTGTCTAAGGCTACCTAACTAGAATAATGAAGGAGAAATAGTTATCTCCATATGAAACGCAACAAAACGCGATTATTTTGAAGTTTCCAAACTTCGAAAAAAATTTTTTTTTTTCCAGATTCTTTCCGCATAATATGCATTTCTAAGGCTATCAAAGTGGAAAAATGAAAGAGAACCAGTTATCTCAAATAAGAACGGAAAAAAAGTGATTCTAATGAAGTTTCCAACCATCGAAATAAATGTTTTCTTTTGGCGAATCTTTCTTCATTTTATGGTTTTCTAAGGCTATCTAACTAGAAAAATGAAGGAGAAATAGTTATCTCCATTGGAAACGCAACAAAACGTGATTCATTTGATGTTTCCAAACTTCGAAAGAAAAATTTTTTTTTTTCCAGATTCTTTCCGCATAATATGCTTTTCTAAGGCTATCAAAGTAGAAAAATGAAAGAGAACCAGTTATCTCAAAAAAGAACGGAAAAAAAGTGATTCTAATGAAGTTTCCAACCATCGAAATAAGTGTTTTCTTTTCGCGAATGTTTCTTCATTTTATGGTTTTCCAAGGCCATCTAACTAGAATAATGAAGGAGAAATAGTTATCTCCATTGGAAACGCAACGAAACGAAATTCTTTTGAAGTTTCCAAACTTCGAAAAAAATTTTTTTTCTTTTCGAGATTCTTTCCGCATAAGAAGCTTTTCTAAGGCTATCAAAGTGGAAAAATGAAAGAGAACTAGTTATCTGAAATAAGAACGGAAAAAAAGTGATTTTAATGAAGTTTCCAACCATCCAAATAAATGTTTCCTTTTCGCGAATCTTTCTTCATTTTATGGTTTTCAAAGGCTATCTAACTAGAAAAATGAAGGAGAAATAGTTATCTCCATTGGAAACGCAACAAACGCGATTCTTTTGAAGTTTCCAACTTCGAAAAAATTTTTTTTTTTTTTCGAGATTCTTTCCGCATAATATGCTTTTCTAAGGCTATCAAAGTAGAAAAATGAAAGAGAACCAGTTATCTCAAAAAAGAACGGAAAAAAAGTAATTCTAATGAAGTTTCCAACCATCGAAATAAATGTTTTCTTTTCGCGAATCTTTCTTCATTTTATGGTTGTCTAAGGCTATCTATCTAGAATAATGAAAGAGAAATAGTTATCTCCATTTGAAACGCAACAAAACGCGATTCTTTTGAAGTTTGCAAACTTCGAAAGAAAATTATTTTCTTTTCGAGATTCTTTCCGCATAATAAGCTTTTTTAAGGCTATCAAAGTGGAAAAATGAAAGAGAACCAGTTATCTTAAATAAGAACGGAAAAAAAGTGATTCTAACGAAGTTTCCAACCAACGAAATAAATGTTTTCTTTTCGCGAATCTTTCTTCATTTTATGGTTTTCTAAGGCTATCTAACTAGAATAATAAAGGAGAAATAGTTATTTCCATATGAAACGCAACAAAACGAGATAAAATTGAAGTTTCCAAACTTCGAAAATTTTTTTTTTTCTTTTCGAGATTCTTTCCGCATAATATCCTTTTCTAAGGCTACTAAAGTAGAAAAATGAAAGAGAACCAGTTATCTGAAAAAACAACGGAAAAAAGTGATTCTAATGTAGTTTCCATCCATCGAAATAAGTGTTTTCTTTTCGCGAATCTTTCTTCATTTTATGGTTTTCTAAGTCTATCTAACCAGAATAATGAAAGAGAAATAGTTATCTCCATTGGAAACGCAACAAAACGCGATTTTTTTGAAGTTTCCAAACTTCGAAAAGAAATTTTTTTCTTTTCGAGATTCTTTGCCAAGAATATGCTTTTCTAAGGCTATCAAAGTAGCAAAATGAAAGAGAACTAGTTATCTCAAATAAGAACGTAAAAAAAGGGATTTTAATGAAGATTCCATCCATGGAAATAAATGTTTCCTTTTCGCGAATCATTCTTCATTTTATGGTTTTCTAAGGCTATCTAACTAGAAAAATGAAGGAGAAATAGTTATCTCCAATGGAAACGCAACAAAACGCGATTCTTTTGAAGTTTCCAAACTTCGAAAAAAAAAATTTTTCTTTTCGAGATTCTTTCCGCATAATATGCTTTTCTAAGGCTATCAAAATAGAAAAATGAAAGAGAACCAGTGATTTCAAAAAAGAACGGAAAAAAAGTGATTCTAATGAAGTTTCCAACCATCGAAATAAGTGTTTTCTGCTCGCGAATCTTTCTTCATTTTATAGTTGTCTAAGGCTATCTATTTAGAATAATGAAGGAGAAATAGTTATCTCCATTTGAAACGCAACAAAACGGGATATATTTGAAGTTTCCAAACTACGAAAGAAAAATTTTTTCTTTTCGAGATTCTTTCCGCATAATATGCTTTTCTAAGGCTATGAAAGTATAAAAATGAAAGAGAACCAGTTATCTCAAAAAAGAACGGAAAAAAAGTGATTCTAATGAAGTTTCCAACCATCGAAATAACTGTTTTTTTCGCGAATGTTTCTTCATGTTATGGTTTTCCAAGGCTATCTAACTAGAATAATGAAGGAGAAATAGTTATCTCCATTGGAAACGCTACAAAACGAGATTCTTTTGAAGTTTCCAAACTTCGAAAAAAATTTTTTCTCTTTTCGAGATTCTTTCCGCATAAGAAGCTTTTCTAAGGCTATCAAAGTGGAAAACTGAAAGAGAACCAGTTATCTCAAATAAGAACGAAAAAAGTGATTCTAACGTAGTTTCCAACCATCGAAATAAAGGTTTACTTTTCGCGTATATTTTTTCATTTTATGGTTTTCTAAGGCTATCTAACTAGAATAATGAAGGAGAAATAGTTATTTCCATATGAAACGCAACAAAACGGGATATTTTTGAAGTTTCCAAACTTCGAAAAAAATTTTTTTTTCGAGATTCTTTGCGCAGAATATGCGTTTCTAAGGCTATCAAAGTAGAAAAATGATAGAGAACTAGTTATCTCAAAAAAACAACGGAAAAAAAGTGATTCTAATGAAGTTTCCAACCATCGAAATAAGTGTTTTCTTTTCGCGAATCTTTCTTCATTTTATGGTTGTCTAAGGCTATCTATCTAGAATAATGAAGGAGAAATAGTTATCTCCATTAGAAACGCAACATAACGCGATTCTTTTGAAGTTTGCAAACTTCGCAAGAAAATTTTTTTCTTTTGGAGATTCTTTCCGCATAATAAGGTTTTCTAAGGCTATCAAAGAGGAAAAATGAAACAGAACTAGTTATCTCAAATAAGAACGGAAAAAAAGTGATTTTAATGAAGTTCACAACCATCGAAATAAATGTTATCTTTTAGCGAATCTTTCTTCATTTTATGGTTTTCCAAGGCTATCTAACTAGAATAATGAAGGAGAAATAGTTATTTCCATATGAAACGCAACAAAACGGGATATCTTTGAAGTTTCCAAACTTCGAAAAAAATTTTTTTTCTTTTCGAGATTCTTTCCGCATAATAAGCTATTCTAAGGCTATCAAAGTGGAAAAATGAAAGAGAACCATTTATCTCAAATAAGAACGGAAAAAAAGTGATTCTAACGAAGTTTCCAACCATCGAAATAAATGTTTTCTTTTCGCGAATCTTTCTTCATTTTATGGTTTTCTAAGTCTGTCTAACTAGAATAATAAAGGAGAAATAGTTATCTCCATTTGAAACGCAACAAAACGCGATTCTTTTGAAGTTTGCAAACTTCGAAAGAAAATTTTTTTCTTTTCGAGATTCTTTCCGCATAATAAGCTTTTCTAAGGCTATCAAAGTGGAAAAATGAAAGAAAACCAGTTATCTCAAATAAGAACGGAAAGAAATGATTCTAACGAAGTTTCCAACCATCGAAATAAATGTTTTCTTTTCGCGAATCTTTCTTCATTTTATGGTTGTCTAAGGCTATCTATCTAGAATAATGAAGGAGAAATAGTTATCTCCATTTGAAACGCAACAAAACGCGATTATTTTGAAGTTTCCAAACTTTGGAATAAAATTTTTTTCTTTTCGAGATTCTTTCCGCATAATATGCTTTTCTAAGGCTATCAAAGTAGAAAAATGAAAGAGTACCAGTTATCTCAAAAAAGAACGGAAAAAAAGTGATTCTAATGAAGTTTCCAACCATCGAAATAAGTATTTTTTTCGCGAATCTTTCTTCATTTTATGGTTGTCTAAGGCTATCTATCTAGAATAATGAAGGAGAAATAGTTATCTCCATTTGAAACGCAACAAAACGCGATTATTTTGAAGTTTCCAAACTTCGAAATAAAATTTTTTTCTTTTCGAGATTCTTTCCGCATAATATGCTTTTCTAAGGCTATCAAAGAGGATAAATGAAAGAGAACCAGCTATCTCAAAAAAGAACGGAAAAAAAGTGATTCTAAAGAAGTTTCCAACCATCGAAATAAGTGTTTTCTTTTCGCGAATCTTTCTTCATTTTATGGTTGTCTAAGGCTACCTAACTAGAATAATGAAGGAGAAACAGTTATCTCCATAAAAAACGCAACAAAACGCGATTATTTTGAAGTTTCCAAACTTCGAAAAAAAATTTTTTTTTTCGAGATTCTTTCCGCATAATATGCATTTCTAAGGCTATCTAAGTGGAAAAATGAAAGAGAACCAGTTATCTCAAATACGAACGGAAAAAAAGTGATTCTAATGAAGTTTCCAACCATCGAAATAAATGTTTTCTTTTGGCGAATCTTTCTTCATTTTATGGTTTTCTAAGGCTATCTAACTAGAAAAATGAAGGAGAAATAGTTATCTCCATTGGAAACGCAACAAAACGCGATTCTTTTGAAGTTTCCAAACTTCGAAAGAAAAATTTTTTCTTTTCGGGATTCTTTCCGCATAATATGCTTTTCTAAGGCTATCAAAGTGGAAAAATGAAAGAGTACCAGTTATCTCAAAAAAGAACGGAAAAAAAGTGATTCTAATGAAGTTTCCAACCATCGAAATAAGTGTTTTTTTCGCGAATGTTTCTTCATGTTATGGTTTTCCAAGGCTGTCTAACTAGAATAATGAAGGAGAAATAGTTATCTCCATTGGAAACGCAACAAAACGAGATTCTTTTGAAGTTTCCAAACTTCGAAAAAAATTTTTTTTGTTTTCGAGATTCTTTCCGCATAATATGCTTTTCTAAGGCTATCAAAGTAGAAAAATGAAAGAGAACCAGTTATCTCAAAAAAGAACGGAAAATAAGTGATTCTAATGAAGTTTCCAAACCATCTAAATAAATGTTTTCTTTTCGCGAATCTTTCTTCATTTTATGGTTGTCTAAGGCTATCTAACTAGAAAAATGAAGGAGAAACAGTTATCTGCATTTGAAACGCAACAAAACGCGATTCTTTTGAAGTTTGCAAACTTCGAAAGAAAATTTTTTTCTTTTCGAGATTCTTTCCGCATAATAAGCTTTTCTAAGGCTATCAAAGTGGAAAAATGAAAGAGAACCAGTTATCTCAAATAAGAACGGAAAAAAAGTGATTCTAACGAAGTTTCCAACCATGGAAATAAATGTTTTCTTTTCGCGAATCTTTCTTCATTTTATGGTTTTCTAAGGCTATCTAACTAGAATAATAAAGGAGAAATATTTATTTCCATATGAAACGCAACAAAACGGGATAACTTTGAAGTTTCCAAACTTCGAAAAATTTTTTTTTTCTTTTCGAGATTCTTCCTGCATAATATGCTTTTCTAAGGCTATCAAAGTAGAAAAATGAAAGAGAACCAGTTATCTGAAAAAAGAACGGAAAAAAGTGATTCTAATGAAGTTTCCAACCATCGAAATAAATGTTTTCTTTTCGCGAATCTTTCTTCATTTTATGGTTGTCTAAGGCTATCTATCTAGAATAATGAAAGAGAAATAGTTATCTCCATTTGAAACGCAACAAAACGCGATTCTTTTGAAGTTTGCAAACTTCGAAAGAAAATTATTTTCTTTTCGAGATTCTTTCCGCATAATAAGCTTTTTTAAGGCTATCAAAGTGGAAAAATGAAAGAGAACCAGTTATCTCAAATAAGAACGGAAAAAAAGTGATTCTAACGAAGTTTCCAACCATCGAAATAAATGTTTTCTTTTCGCGAATCTTTCTTCATTTTATGGTTTTCTAAGGCTATCTAACTAGAATAATAAAGGAGAAATAGTTATTTCCATATGAAACGCAACAAAACGAGATAAAATTGAAGTTTCCAAACTTCGAAAATTTTTTTTTTTCTTTTCGAGATTCTTTCCGCATAATATCCTTTTCTAAGGCTACTAAAGTAGAAAAATGAAAGAGAACCAGTTATCTGAAAAAAGAACGGAAAAAAGTGATTCTAATGAAGTTTCCATCCATCGAAATAAGTGTTTTCTTTTCGCGAATCTTTCTTCATTTTATGGTTTTCTAAGTCTATCTAACTAGAATAATGAAGGAGAAATAGTTATCTCCATTGGAAACGCAACAAAACGCGATTTTTTTGAAGTTTCCAAACTTCGAAAAGAAATTTTTTTCTTTTCGAGATTCTTTGCCAAGAATATGCTTTTCTAAGGCTATCAAAGTAGCAAAATGAAAGAGAACTAGTTATCTCAAATAAGAACGTAAAAAAAGGGTTTTTAATGAAGTTTCCATCCATGGAAATAAATGTTTCCTTTTCGCGAATCATTCTTCATTTTATGGTTTTCTAAGGCTATCTAACTAGAAAAATGAAGGAGAAATAGTTATCTCCAATGGAAACGCAACAAAACGCGATTCTTTTGAAGTTTCCAAACTTCGAAAAAAAAAATTTTTCTTTTCGAGATTCTTTCCGCATAATATGCTTTTCTAAGGCTATCAAAATAGAAAAATGAAAGAGAACCAGTGATCTCAAAAAAGAACGGAAAAAAAGTGATTCTAATGAAGTTTCCAACCATCGAAATAAGTGTTTTCTGCTCGCGAATCTTTCTTCATTTTATAGTTGTCTAAGGCTATCTATCTAGAATAATGAAGGAGAAATAGTTATCTCCATTTGAAACGCAACAAAACGGGATATATTTGAAGTTTCCAAACTACGAAAGAAAAATTTTTTCTTTTCGAGAATCTTTCCGCATAATATGCTTTTCTAAGGCTATGAAAGTAGAAAAATGAAAGAGAACCAGTTATCTCAAAAAAGAACGGAAAAAAAGTGATTCTAATGAAGTTTCCAACCATCGAAATAAGTGTTTTTTTCGCGAATGTTTCTTCATGTTATGGTTTTCCAAGGCTATCTAACTAATATAATGAAGGAGAAATAGTTATCTCCATTGGAAACGCTACAAAACGAGATTCTTTTGAAGTTTCCAAACTTCGAAAAAAATTTTTTCTCTTTTCGAGATTCTTTCCGCATAAGAAGCTTTTCTAAGGCTATCAAAGTGGAAAACTGAAAGAGAACCAGTTATCTCAAATAAGAACGAAAAAAGTGATTCTAACGTAGTTTCCAACCATCGAAATAAAGGTTTTCTTTTCGCGTATATTTTTTCATTTTATGGTTTTCTAAGGCTATCTAACTGGAATATTGATGGAGAAATAGTTATTTCCATATGAAACGCAACAAAACGGGATATTTTTGAAGTTTCCAAACTTCGAAAAAAAAATTTTTTTTTCGAGATTCTTTGCGCAGAATATGCGTTTCTAAGGCTATCAAAGTAGAAAAATGAAAGAGAACTAGTTATCTCAAAAAAACAACGGAAAAAAAGTGATTCTAATGAAGTTTCCAACCATCGAAATAAGTGTTTTCTTTTCGCGAATCTTTCTTCATTTTATGGTTGTCTAAGGCTATCTATCTAGAATAATGAAGGAGAAATAGTTATCTCCATTAGAAACGCAACATAACGCGATTCTTTTGAAGTTTGCAAACTTCGCAAGAAAATTTTTTTCTTTTGGAGATTCTTTCCGCATAATAAGGTTTTCTAAGGCTATCAAAGAGGAAAAATGAAACAGAACTAGTTATCTCAAATAAGAACGGAAAAAAAGTGATTTTAATGAAGTTCACAACCATCAAAATGAATGTTATCTTTTAGCGAATTTTTCTTCATTTTATGGTTTTCCAAGGCTATCTAACTAGAATAATGAAGGAGAAATAGTTATTTCCATATGAAACGCAACAAAACGGGATATCTTTGAAGTTTCCAAACTTCGAAAAAAAATTTTTTTCTTTTCGAGATTCTTTCCGCATAATAAGCTATTCTAAGGCTATCAAAGTGGAAAAATGAAAGAGAACCAGTTATCTCAAATAAGAACGGAAAAAAAGTGATTCTAACGAAGTTTCCAACCATCGAAATAAATGTTTTCTTTTCGCGAATCTTTCTTCATTTTATGGTTTTCTAAGTCTGTCTAACTAGAATAATAAAGGAGAAATAGTTATCTCCATTTGAAACGCAACAAAACGCGATTCTTTTGAAGTTTGCAAACTTCGAAAGAAAATTTTTTTCTTTTCGAGATTCTTTCCGCATAATAAGCTTTTCTAAGGCTATCAAAGTGGAAAAATGAAAGAAAACCAGTTATCTCAAATAAGAACGGAAAAAAAGTGATTCTAACGAAGTTTCCAACCATCGAAATAAATGTTTTTTTTCGCGAATCTTTCTTCATTTTATGGTTGTCTAAGGCTATCTATCTAGAATAATGAAGGAGAAATAGTTATCTCCATTTGAAACGCAACAAAACGCGATTATTTTGAAGTTTCCAAACTTCGAAATAAAATTTGTTTTTTCGAGATTCTTTCCGCATAATATGCTTTTCTAAGGCTATCAAAGTAGAAAAATGAAAGAGTACCAGTTATCTCAAAAAAGAACGGAAAAAAAGTGATTCTAATGAAGTTTCCAACCATCGAAATAAGTATTTTTTTCGCGAATGTTTCTTCATTTTATGGTTGTCTAAGGCTATCTATCTAGAATAATGAAGGAGAAATAGTTATCTCCATTTGAAACGCAACAAAACGCGATTATTTTGAAGTTTCCAAACTTCGAAATAAAATTTTTTTCTTTTCGAGATTCTTTCCGCATAATATGCTTTTCTAAGGCTATCAAAGAGGATAAATGAAAGAGAACCAGCTATCTCAAAAAAGAACGGAAAAAAAGTGATTCTAAAGAAGTTTCCTACCATCGAAATAAGTGTTTTCTTTTCGCGAATCTTTCTTCATTTTATGGTTGTCTAAGGCTACCTAACTAGAATAATGAAGGAGAAATAGTTATCTCCATAAAAAACGCAACAAAACGCGATTATTTTGAAGTTTCCAAACTTCGAAAAAAAAATTTTTTTTCGAGATTCTTTCCGCATAATATGCATTTCTAAGGCTATCTAAGTGGAAAAATGAAAGAGAACCAGTTATCTCAAATAAGAACGGAAAAAAAGTGATTCTAATGAAGTTTCCAACCATCGAAATAAATGTTTTCTTTTGGCGAATCTTTCTTCATTTTATGGTTTTCTAAGGCTATCTAACTAGAAAAATGAAGGAGAAATAGTTATCTCCATTTGAAACGCAACAAAACGCGATTCTTTTGAAGTTTGCAAACTTCGAAAGAAAATTTTTTTCTTTTCGAGATTCTTTCCGCATAATAAGCTTTTCTAAGGCTATCAAAGTGGAAAAATGAAAGAGAACCAGTTATCTCAAATAAGAACGGAAAAAAAGTGATTCTAACGAAGTTTCCAACCATGGAAATAAATGTTTTCTTTTCGCGAATCTTTCTTCATTTTATGGTTTTCTAAGGCTATCTAACTAGAATAATAAAGGAGAAATAGTTATTTCCATATGAAACGCAACAAAACGGGATAACTTTGAAGTTTCCAAACTTCGAAAAATTTTTTTTTTCTTTTCGAGATTCTTCCTGCATAATATGCTTTTCTAAGGCTATCAAAGTAGAAAAATGAAAGAGAACCAGTTATCTCAAATAAGAACGGAAAAAAAGTGATTCTAATGAAGTTTCCAACCATCGAAATAAATGTTTTCTTTTGGCGAATCTTTCTTCATTTTATGGTTTTCTAAGGCTATCTAACTAGAAAAATGAAGGAGAAACAGTTATCTCCATTGGAAACGCAACAAAACGCGATTTTTTTGATGTTTCCAAACTTCGAAAAGAAATTTTTTTCTTTTCGAGATTCTTTCCGCATAATATGCTTTTCTAAGGCTATCAAAGTAGAAAAATGAAAGAGAACCAGTTATCTCAAAAAAGAACGGAAAAAAAGTGATTCTAATGAAGTTTCCAACCATCGAAATAAGTGTTTTCTTTTCGCGAATCTTTCTTCATTTTATGGTTTTCCAAGGCTATCCATCTAGAATAATGAAGGAGAAATAGTTATTTCCATATGAAACGCAACAAAACGGGATATATTTGAAGTTTCCAAACTTCGAAAAAAAAATTTTTTTTTCGAGATTCTTTGCGCAGAATATGCTTTTCTAAGGCTATCAAAGTAGAAAAATGAAAGAGAACTAGTTATCTCGAAAAACAACGGAAAAAAAGTGATTCTAATGAAGTTTCCAACCATCGAAATAAGTGTTTTCTTTTCGCGAATCTTTCACATTTTATGGTTGTCTAAAACTATCTATCTAGAATAATGAAGGAGAAATAGTTATCTCCATTAGAAACGCAACATAACGCGATTCTTTTGAAGTTTGCAAACTTCGCAAGAAAATTTTTTTCTTTTGGAGATTCTTTCCGCATAATAAGCTTTTCTAAGGCTATCAAAGTGGAAAAATGAAACAGAACTAGTTATCTCAAATAAGAACGGAAAAAAAGTGATTTTAATGAAGTTTCCAACCATCGAAATAAATGTTATCTTTTCGCGAATCTTTCTTCATTTTATGGTTTTCCAAGGCTATCTAACTAGAATAATGAAGGAGAAATAGTTATCTCCATATGAAACGCAACAAAACGGGATATCTTTGAAGTTTCCAAAATTCGAAAAAAATTTTTTTTCTTTTCGAGATTCTTTCCGCATAATAAGCTTTTCTAAGGCTATCAAAGTGGAAAAATGAAAGAGAACCAGTTAGCTCATATAAGAACGGAAAAAAAGTGATTCTAACGAAGTTTCCAACCATCGAAATAAATGTTTTCTTTTCGCGAATCTTTCTTCATTTTATGGTTTTCTAAGTCTATCTAACTAGAATAATAAAGCAGAAATAGTTTTCTCAATTTGAAACGCAACAAAACGCGATTCTTTTGAAGTTTGCAAACTTCGAAAAAAATTTTTTTCTTTTCGAGATTCTTTCCGCATAATAAGCTTTTCTAAGGCTATCAAAGTGGAAAAATGAAAGAGAACCAGTTATCTCAAATAAGAACGGAAAAAAAGTGATTCTAACGAAGTTTCCAACCATCGAAATAAATGTTTTCTTTTCGCCAATCTTTCTTCATTTTATGGTTTTCTAAGGCTATCTAACTAGAATAATAAAGGAGAAATAGTTATTTCCATATGAAACGCAACAAAACGGGATAACTTTGAAGTTTCCAAACTTCGAAAAAATTTTTTTTTCTTTTCGAGATTCTTTCCGCATAATATGCTTTTCTAAGGCTATCAAAGTAGAAAAATGAAACAGAACCAGTTATCTGAAAAAAGAACGGGAAAAAAGTGATTCTAATGAAGTTTCCAACCATCGAAATAAGTGTTTTCTTTTCGCGCATCTTTCTTCATTTTATGGTTTTCTAAGTCTATCTAACTAGAATAATGAAGGAGAAATAGTTATCTCCATTGGAAACGCAACAAAACGCGATTTTTTTGAAGTTTCCAAACTTAGAAAAGAAATTTTTTTCTTTTCGAGATTCTTTCCGCATAATATGCTTTTCTAAGGCTATCAAAGTAGAAAAATGAAAGAGAACCAGTTATCTCAAAAAAGAACGGAAAAAAAGTGATTCTAATGAAGTTTCCAACCATCGAAATAAGTGTTTTCTTTTCGCGAATGTTTCTTCATTTTATGGTTTTCCAAGGCTATCTATCTAGAATAATGAAGGAGAAATAGTTATCTCCATTGGAAACGCAACAAAACGAGATTCTTTTGAAGTTTCCAAACTTAGAAAAAAATTTTTTTTCTTTTCGAGATTCTTTCCGCATAAGAAGCTTTTCTAAGGCTATCAAAGTGGAAAACTGAAAGAGAACCAGTTATCTCAAATAAGAACGAAAAAAGTGATTCTAACGAAGTGTCCAACCATCGAAATAAATGTTTTCTTTTCGCGAATCTTTCTTCATTTTATGGTCTTCTAAGGGTATCTAACTAGAATAATGAAGGAGAAATAGTTATTTCCATATGAAACGCAACCAAACGGGATATATTTGAAGTTTCCAAACTTCGAAAAAAATTTTTTTTTTCGAGATTCTTTGCGCAGAATATGCTTTTCTAAGGCTATCAAAGTAGAAAAATGAAAGAGAACTAGTTATCTCGAAAAACAACGGAAAAAAAGTGATTCTAATGAAGTTTCCAACCATCGAAATAAGTGTTTTCTTTTCGCGAATCTTTCTTCATTTTATGGTTGTCTAAGGCTATCTATCTAGAATAATGAAGGAGAAATAGTTATCTCCATTAGAAACGCAACATAACGCGATTCTTTTGAAGTTTGCAAACTTCGCAAGAAAATTTTTTTCTTTTGGAGATTCTTTCCGCATAATAAGCTTTTCTAAGGCTATCAAAGTGGAAAAATGAAACAGAACTAGTTATCTCAAATAAGAACGGAAAAAAAGTGATTTTAATGAAGTTTCCAACCATCGAAATAAATGTTATCTTTTCGCGAATCTTTCTTCATTTTATGGTTTTCCAAGGCTATCTAACTAGAAAAATGAAGGAGAAATAGTTATTTCCATATGAAACGCAACAAAACGGGATATCTTTGAAGTTTCCAAACTTCGAAAAAAATTTTTTTTCTTTTCGAGATTCTTTCCGCATAATAAGCTTTTCTAAGGCTATCAAAGTGGAAAAATGAAAGAGAACCAGTTATCTCATATAAGAACGGAAAAAAAGTGATTCTAACGAAGTTTCCAACCATCGAAATAAATGTTTTCTTTTCGCGAATCTTTCTTCATTTTATGGTTTTCTAAGTCTATCTAACTAGAATAATAAAGGAGAAATAGTTATCTCCATTTGAAACGCAACAAAACGCGATTCTTTTGAAGTTTGCAAACTTCGAAAGAAAATTTTTTTCTTTTCGAGATTCTTTCCGCATAATAAGCTTTTCTAAGGCTATCAAAGTGGAAAAATGAAAGAAAACCAGTTATCTCAAATAAGAACGGAAAAAAATGATTCTAACGAAGTTTCCAACCATCGAAATAAATGTTTTCTTTTCGCGAATCTTTCTTCATTTTATGGTTGTCTAAGGCTATCTATCTAGAATAATGAAGGAGAAATAGTTATCTCCATTTGAAACGCAACAAAACGCGATTATTTTGAAGTTTCCAAACTTCGAAATAAAATTTTTTTCTTTTCGAGATTCTTTCCGCATAATATGCTTTTATAAGGCTATCAAAGTAGAAAAATGAAAGAGTACCAGTTATCTCAAAAAAGAACGGAAAAAAAGTGATTCTAATGAAGTTTCCAACCATCGAAATAAGTATTTTTTTCGCGAATCTTTCTTCATTTTATGGTTGTCTAAGGCTATCTATCTAGAATAATGAAGGAGAAATAGTTATCTCCATTTGAAACGCAACAAAACGCGATTATTTTGAAGTTTCCAAACTTCGAAATAAAATTTTTTTCTTTTCGAGATTCTTTCCGCATAATATGCTTTTCTAAGGCTATCAAAGAGGATAAATGAAAGAGAACCAGCTATCTCAAAAAAGAACGGAAAAAAAGTGATTCTAAAGAAGTTTCCAACCATCGAAATAAGTGTTTTCTTTTCGCGAATCTTTCTTCATTTTATGGTTGTCTAAGGCTACCTAACTAGAATAATGAAGGAGAAATAGTTATCTCCATAAAAAACGCAACAAAACGCGATTATTTTGAAGTTTCCAAACTTCGAAAAAAAATTTTTTTTTTCGAGATTCTTTCCGCATAATATGCATTTCTAAGGCTATCTAAGTGGAAAAATGAAAGAGAACCAGTTATCTCAAAAAAGAACGGAAAAAAAGTGATTCTAATGAAGTTTCCAACCATCGAAATAAGTGTTTTCTTTTCGCGAATGTTTCTTCATTTTATGGTTTTCCAAGGCTATCTATCTAGAATAATGAAGGAGAAATAGTTATCTCCATTGGAAACGCAACAAAACGAGATTCTTTTGAAGTTTCCAAACTTCGAAAGAAAAATTTTTTCTTTTCGAGATTCTTTCCGCATAATATGCTTTTCTAAGGCTATCAAAGTGGAAAAATGAAAGAGTACCAGTTATCTCAAAAAAGAACGGAAAAAAAGTGATTCTAATGAAGTTTCCAACCATCGAAATAAGTGTTTTTTTCGCGAATGTTTCTTCATGTTATGGTTTTCCAAGGCTATCTAACTAGAATAATGAAGGAGAAATAGTTATCTCCATTGGAAACGCAACAAAACGAGATTCTTTTGAAGTTTCCAAACTTCGAAAAAAATTTTTTTTGTTTTCGAGATTCTTTCCGCATAATATGCTTTTCTAAGGCTATCAAAGTAGAAAAATGAAAGAGAACCAGTTATCTCAAAAAAGAACGGAAAATAAGTGATTCTAATGAAGTTTCCAAACCATCTAAATAAATGTTTTCTTTTCGCGACTCTTTCTTCATTTTATGGTTGTCTAAGGCTATCTATCTAGAATAATGAAGGAGAAATAGTTATCTCCATTTGAAACGCAACCAAACGCGATTCCTTTGAACTTTGCCAACTTCGAAAGAAAATTTTTTTCTTTTCGAGATTCTTTCCGCATAATAAGCTTTTCTAAGGCTATCAAAGTGAAAAAATGAAAGAGAACTAGTTATCTCAAATAAGAACGGAAAAAATGTGATTCTAACGAAGTTTCCAACCATCGAAATAAATGTTTTCTTTTCGCGAATCTTTCTTCATTTTATGGTTTTCTAAGTCTATCTAACTAGAATAATAAAGGAGACATAGTTATCTCCATTTGAAACGCAACAAAACGCGATTATTTTGAAGTTTCCAAACTTCGAAATAAAATTTTTTTCTTTTCGAGATTCTTTCCGCATAATATGCTTTTCTAAGGCTATCAAAGAGGATAAATGAAAGAGAACCAGTTATCTCAAAAAAGAACGGAAAAAAAGTGATTCTAAAGAAGTTTCCAACCATCGAAATAAGTGTTTTCTTTTCGCGAATCTTTCTTCATTTTATGGTTGTCTAAGGCTACCTAACTAGAATAATGAAGGAGAAATAGTTATCTCCATATGAAACGCAACAAAACGCGATTATTTTGAAGTTTCCAAACTTCGAAAAAAGAAATTTTTTTTTCGAGATTCTTTCCGCATAATATGCATTTCTAAGGCTATCTAAGTGGAAAAATGAAAGAGAACCAGTTATCTCAAATAAGAACGGAAAAAAAGTGATTCTAATGAAGTTTCCAACCATCGAAATAAATGTTTTCTTTTGGCGAATCTTTCTTCATTTTATGGTTTTCTAAGGCTATCTAACTAGAAAAATGAAGGAGAAACAGTTATCTCCATTTGAAACGCAACAAAACGCGATTCTTTTGAAGTTTGCAAACTTCGAAAGAAAATTTTTTTCTTTTCGAGATTCTTTCCGCATAATAAGCTTTTCTAAGGCTATCAAAGTGGAAAAATGAAAGAGAACCAGTTATCTCAAATAAGAACGGAAAAAAAGTGATTCTAACGAAGTTTCCAACCATGGAAATAAATGTTTTCTTTTCGCGAATCTTTCTTCATTTTATGGTTTTCTAAGGCTATCTAACTAGAATAATAAAGGAGAAATAGTTATTTCCATATGAAACGCAACAAAACGGGATAACTTTGAAGTTTCCAAACTTCGAAAAATTTTTTTTTTCTTTTCGAGATTCTTCCTGCATAATATGCTTTTCTAAGGCTATCAAAGTAGAAAAATGAAAGAGAACCAGTTATCTGAAAAAAGAACGGAAAAAAGTGATTCTAATGAAGTTTCCAACCATCGAAATAAATGTTTTCTTTTCGCGAATCTTTCTTCATTTTATGGTTGTCTAAGGCTATCTATCTAGAATAATGAAAGAGAAATAGTTATCTCCATTTGAAACGCAACAAAACGCGATTCTTTTGAAGTTTGCAAACTTCGAAAGAAAATTATTTTCTTTTCGAGATTCTTTCCGCATAATAAGCTTTTTTAAGGCTATCAAAGTGGAAAAATGAAAGAGAACCAGTTATCTCAAATAAGAACGGAAAAAAAGTGATTCTAACGAAGTTTCCAACCATCGAAATAAATGTTTTCTTTTCGCGAATCTTTCTTCATATTATGGTTTTCTAAGGCTATCTAACTAGAATAATAAAGGAGAAATAGTTATTTCCATATGAAACGCAACAAAACGAGATAAAATTGAAGTTTCCAAACTTCGAAAATTTTTTTTTTTCTTTTCGAGATTCTTTCCGCATAATATCCTTTTCTAAGGCTACTAAAGTAGAAAAATGAAAGAGAACCAGTTATCTGAAAAAAGAACGGAAAAAAGTGATTCTAATGAAGTTTCCATCCATCGAAATAAGTGTTTTCTTTTCGCGAATCTTTCTTCATTTTATGGTTTTCTAAGTCTATCTAACTAGAATAATGAAGGAGAAATAGTTATCTCCATTGGAAACGCAACAAAACGCGATTTTTTTGAAGTTTCCAAACTTCGAAAAGAAATTTTTTTCTTTTCGAGATTCTTTGCCAAGAATATGCTTTTCTAAGGCTATCAAAGTAGCAAAATGAAAGAGAACTAGTTATCTCAAATAAGAACGTAAAAAAAGGGATTTTAATGAAGTTTCCATCCATGGAAATAAATGTTTCCTTTTCGCGAATCATTCTTCATTTTATGGTTTTCTAAGGCTATCTAACTAGAAAAATGAAGGAGAAATAGTTATCTCCAATGGAAACGCAACAAAACGCGATTCTTTTGAAGTTTCCAAACTTCGAAAAAAAAAATTTTTCTTTTCGAGATTCTTTCCGCATAATATGCTTTTCTAAGGCTATCAAAATAGAAAAATGAAAGAGAACCAGTGATCTCAAAAAAGAACGGAAAAAAAGTGATTCTAATGAAGTTTCCAACCATCGAAATAAGTGTTTTCTGCTCGCGAATCTTTCTTCATTTTATAGTTGTCTAAGGCTATCTATCTAGAATAATGAAGGAGAAATAGTTATCTCCATTTGAAACGCAACAAAACGGGATATATTTGAAGTTTCCAAATTACGAAAGAAAAATTTTTTCTTTTCGAGAATCTTTCCGCATAATATGCTTTTCTAAGGCTATGAAAGTAGAAAAATGAAAGAGAACCAGTTATCTCAAAAAAGAACGGAAAAAAAGTGATTCTAATGAAGTTTCCAACCATCGAAATAAGTGTTTTTTTCGCGAATGTTTCTTCATGTTATGGTTTTCCAAGGCTATCTAACTAGAATAATGAAGGAGAAATAGTTATCTCCATTGGAAACGCTACAAAACGAGATTCTTTTGAAGTTTCCAAACTTCGAAAAAAATTTTTTCTCTTTTCGAGATTCTTTCCGCATAAGAAGCTTTTCTAAGGCTATCAAAGTGGAAAACTGAAAGAGAACCAGTTATCTCAAATAAGAACGAAAAAAGTGATTCTAACGTAGTTTCCAACCATCGAAATAAAGGTTTTCTTTTCGCGTATATTTTCTCATTTTATGGTTTTCTAAGGCTATCTAACTGGAATAATGAAGGAGAAATAGTTATTTCCATATGAAACGCAACAAAACGGGATATTTTTGAAGTTTCCAAACTTCGAAAAATAAAATTTTTTTTTCGAGATTCTTTGCGCAGAATATGCGTTTCTAAGGCTATCAAAGTAGAAAAATGAAAGAGAACTAGTTATCTCAAAAAAACAACGGAAAAAAAGTGATTCTAATGAAGTTTCCAACCATCGAAATAAGTGTTTTCTTTTCGCGAATCTTTCTTCATTTTATGGTTGTCTAAGGCTATCTATCTAGAATAATGAAGGAGAAATAGTTATCTCCATTAGAAACGCAACATAACGCGATTCTTTTGAAGTTTGCAAACTTCGCAAGAAAATTTTTTTCTTTTGGAGATTCTTTCCGCATAATAAGGTTTTCTAAGGCTATCAAAGAGGAAAAATGAAACAGAACTAGTTATCTCAAATAAGAACGGAAAAAAAGTGATTTTAATGAAGTTCACAACCATCAAAATAAATGTTATCTTTTAGCGAATCTTTCTTCATTTTATGGTTTTCCAAGACTATCTAACTAGAATAATGAAGGAGAAATAGTTATTTCCATATGAAACGCAACAAAACGGGATATCTTTGAAGTTCCAAACTTCGAAAAAAAATTTTTTTCTTTTCGAGATTCTTTCCGCATAATAAGCTATTCTAAGGCTATCAAAGTGGAAAAATGAAAGAGAACCAGTTATCTCAAATAAGAACGGAAAAAAAGTGATTCTAACGAAGTTTCCAACCATCGAAATAAATGTTTTCTTTTCGCGAATCTTTCTTCATTTTATGGTTTTCTAAGTCTGTCTAACTAGAATAATAAAGGAGAAATAGTTATCTCCATTTGAAACGCAACAAAACGCGATTCTTTTGAAGTTTGCAAACTTCGAAAGAAAATTTTTTTCTTTTCGAGATTCTTTCCGCATAATAAGCTTTTCTAAGGCTATCAAAGTGGAAAAATGAAAGAAAACCAGTTATCTCAAATAAGAACGGAAAAAAAGTGATTCTAACGAAGTTTCCAACCATCGAAATAAATGTTTTTTTTCGCGAATCTTTCTTCATTTTATGGTTGTCTAAGGCTATCTATCTAGAATAATGAAGGAGAAATAGTTATCTCCATTTGAAACGCAACAAAACGCGATTATTTTGAAGTTTCCAAACTTCGAAATAAAATTTTTTTTTCGAGATTCTTTCCGCATAATATGCTTTTCTAAGGCTATCAAAGTAGAAAAATGAAAGAGTACCAGTTATCTCATAAAAGAACGGAAAAAAAGTGATTCTAATGAAGTTTCCAACCATCGAAATAAGTATTTTTTTCGCGAATGTTTCTTCATTTTATGGTTGTCTAAGGCTATCTATCTAGAATAATGAAGGAGAAATAGTTATCTCCATTTGAAACGCAACAAAACGCGATTATTTTGAAGTTTCCAAACTTCGAAATAAAATTTTTTTCTTTTCGAGATTCTTTCCGCATAATATGCTTTTCTAAGGCTATCAAAGAGGATAAATGAAAGAGAACCAGCTATCTCAAAAAAGAACGGAAAAAAAGTGATTCTAAAGAAGTTTCCTACCATCGAAATAAGTGTTTTCTTTTCGCGAATCTTTCTTCATTTTATGGTTGTCTAAGGCTACCTAACTAGAATAATGAAGGAGAAATAGTTATCTCCATAAAAAACGCAACAAAACGCGATTACTTTGAAGTTTCCAAACTTCGAAAAAAAATTTTTTTTTTCGAGATTCTTTCCGCATAATATGCATTTCTAAGGCTATCTAAGTGGAAAAATGAAAGAGAACCAGTTATCTCAAATAAGAACGGAAAAAAAGTGATTCTAATGAAGTTTCCAACCATCGAAATAAATGTTTTCTTTTGGCGAATCTTTCTTCATTTTATTGTTTTCTAAGGCTATCTAACTAGAAAAATGAAGGAGAAATAGTTATCTCCATTTGAAACGCAACAAAACGCGATTCTTTTGAAGTTTGCAAACTTCGAAAGAAAATTTTTTTCTTTTCGAGATTCTTTCCGCATAATAAGCTTTTCTAAGGCTATCAAAGTGGAAAAATGAAAGAGAACCAGTTATCTCAAATAAGAACGGAAAAAAAGTGATTCTAACGAAGTTTCCATCCATGGAAATAAATGTTTTCTTTTCGCGAATCTTTCTTCATTTTATGGTTTTCTAAGGCTATCTAACTAGAATAATAAAGGAGAAATAGTTATTTCCATATGAAACGCCACAAAACGGGATAACTTTGAAGTTTCCAAACTTCGAAAAATTTTTTTTTTCTTTTCGAGATTCTTCCTGCATAATATGCTTTTCTAAGGCTATCAAAGTAGAAAAATGAAAGAGAACCAGTTATCTGAAAAAAGAACGGAAAAAAGTGATTCTAATGAAGTTTCCAACCATCGAAAGAAGTGTTTTCTTTTCGCGAATCTTTCTTCATTTTATGGTTTTCTAAGTCTATCTAACTAGAATAATGAAGGAGAAATAGTTATCTCCATTGGAAACGCAACAAAACGCGATTTTTTTGAAGTTTCCAAACTTCGAAAAGAAATTTTTTTCTTTTCGAGATTCTTTCCGCATAATATGCTTTTCTAAGGCTATCAAAGTAGAAAAATGAAAGAGAACCAGTTATCTCAAAAAAGAACGGAAAAAAAGTGATTCTAATGAAGTTTCCAACCATCGAAATAAGTGTTTTCTTTTCGCGAATCTTTCTTCATTTTATGGTTTTCCAAGGCTATCTATCTAGAATAATGAAGGAGAAATAGTTATTTCCATATGAAACGCAACAAAACGGGATATATTTGAAGTTTCCAAACTTCGAAAAAAAATTTTTTTTTTCGAGATTCTTTGCGCAGAATATGCTTTTCTAAGGCTATCAAAGTAGAAAAATGAAAGAGAACTAGTTATCTCGAAAAACAACGGAAAAAAAGTGATTCTAATGAAGTTTCCAACCATCGAAATAAGTGTTTTCTTTTCGCGAATCTTTCACATTTTATGGTTGTCTAAGGCTATCTATCTAGAATAATGAAGGAGAAATAGTTATCTCCATTAGAAACGCAACATAACGCGATTCTTTTGAAGTTTGCAAACTTCGCAAGAAAATTTTTTTCTTTTGGAGATTCTTTCCGCATAATATGCTTTTCTAAGGCTATCAAAATAGAAAAATGAAAGAGAACCAGTGATCTCAAAAAAGAACGGAAAAAAAGTGATTCTAATGAAGTTTCCAACCATCGAAATAAGTGTTTTCTTTTCGCGAATCTTTCTTCATTTTATGGTTGTCTAAGGCTACCTAACTAGAATAATGAAGGAGAAATAGTTATCTCCATATGAAACGCAACAAAACGCGATTATTTTGAAGTTTCCAAACTTCGAAAAAAAATTTTTTTTTTTCGAGATTCTTTCCGCATAATATGCATTTCTAAGGCTTTCTAAGTGGAAAAATGAAAAAGAACCAGTTATCTCAAATAAGAACGGAAAAAAAGTGATTCTAATGAAGTTTCCAACCATCGAAATAAATGTTTTCTTTTGGCGAATCTTGCTTCATTTTATGGTTTTCTAAGGCTATCTAACTAGAAAAATGAAGGAGAAATAGTTATCTCCATTGGAAACGGAACAAAACGTGATTCTTTTGAAGTTTCCAAACTTCGAAAGAAAAATTTTTTCTTTTCGAGATTCTTTCCGCATAATATGTTTTTCTAAGGCTATCAAAGTAGAAAAATGAAAGAGTACCAGTTATCTCAAAAAAGAACGGAAAAAAGTGATTCTAATGAAATTTCCAACCATCGAAATAAGTATTTTTTTCGCGAATGTTTCTTAATGTTATGGTTTTCCAAGGCTATCTAACTAGAATAATGAAGGAGAAATAGTTATCTCCATTGGAATCGCAACAAAACGAGATTCTTTTGAAGTTTCCAAACTTCGAAAAAAATTTTTTTTTGTTTTCGAGATTCTTTCCGCATAATATGCTTTTCTAAGGCTATCAAAGTAGAAAAATGAAAGAGAACCAGTTATCTCAAAAAAGAACGGAAAAAAAGTGATTCTAATGAAGTTTCCAACCATCGAAATAAGTGTTTTCTTTTCGCGAATGTTTCTTCATTTTATGGTTTTCCAAGGCTATCTATCTAGAATAATGAAGGAGAAATAGTTATCTCCATTGGAAACGCAACAAAACGAGATTCTTTTGAAGTTTCCAAACTTAGAAAAAAATTTTTTTTCTTTTCGAGATTCTTTCCGCATAAGAAGCTTTTCTAAGGCTATCAAAGTGGAAAACTGAAAGAGAACCAGTTATCTCAAATAAGAACGAAAAAAGTGATTCTAACGAAGTGTCCAACCATCGAAATAAATGTTTTCTTTTCGCGAATCTTTCTTCATTTTATGGTCTTCTAAGGGTATCTAACTAGAATAATGAAGGAGAAATAGTTATTTCCATATGAAACGCAACCAAACGGGATATATTTGAAGTTTCCAAACTTCGAAAAAAAATTTTTTTTTTCGAGATTCTTTGCGCAGAATATGCTTTTCTAAGGCTATCAAAGTAGAAAAATGAAAGAGAACTAGTTATCTCGAAAAACAACGGAAAAAAAGTGATTCTAATGAAGTTTCCAACCATCGAAATAAGTGTTTTCTTTTCGCGAATCTTTCTTCATTTTATGGTTGTCTAAGGCTATCTATCTAGAATAATGAAGGAGAAATAGTTATCTCCATTAGAAACGCAACATAACGCGATTCTTTTGAAGTTTGCAAACTTCGCAAGAAAATTTTTTTCTTTTGGAGATTCTTTCCGCATAATAAGCTTTTCTAAGGCTATCAAAGTGGAAAAATGAAACAGAACTAGTTATCTCAAATAAGAACGGAAAAAAAGTGATTTTAATGAAGTTTACAACCATCGAAATAAATGTTATCTTTTCGCGAATCTTTCTTCATTTTATGGTTTTCCAAGGCTATCTAACTAGAATAATGAAGGAGAAATAGTTATTTCCATATGAAACGCAACAAAACGGGATATCTTTGAAGTTTCCAAACTTCGAAAAAAATTTTTTTTCTTTTCGAGATTCTTTCCGCATAATAAGCTTTTCTAAGGCTATCAAAGTGGAAAAATGAAAGAGAACCAGTTATCTCATATAAGAACGGAAAAAAAGTGATTCTAACGAAGTTTCCAACCATCGAAATAAATGTTTTCTTTTCGCGAATCTTTCTTCATTTTATGGTTTTCTAAGTCTATCTAACTAGAATAATAAAGCAGAAATAGTTATCTCCATTTGAAACGCAACAAAACGCGATTCTTTTGAAGTTTGCAAACTTCGAAAAAAATTTTTTTCTTTTGGAGATTCTTTCCGCATAATAAGCTTTTCTAAGGCTATCAAAGTGGAAAAATGAAAGAGAACCAGTTATCTCAAATAAGAACGGAAAAAAAGTGATTCTAACGAAGTTTCCAACCATGGAAATAAACGTTTTCTTTTCGCGAATCTTTCTTCATTTTATGGTTTTCTAAGGCTATCTAACTAGAATAATAAAGGAGAAATAGGTATTTCCATATGAAACGCAACAAAACGGGATAACTTTGAAGTTTCCAAACTTCGAAATAATTTTTTTTTCTTTTCGAAATTCTTTCCGCATAATATGCTTTTCTAAGGCTATCAAAGTAGAAAAATGAAAGAGAACCAGTTATCTGAAAAAAGAACGGAAAAAAACGATTCTAATGAAGTTTCCAACCATCGAAATAAGTGTTTTCTTTTCGCGAATCTTTCTCCATTTTATGGTTTTTTAAGTCTATCTAACTAGAATAATGAAGGAGAAATAGTTATCTCCATTGGAAACGCAACAAAACGCGATTTTTTGAAGTTTCCAAACTTCGAAATAAAATTTTTTTCTTTTCGAGATTCTTTCATCATAATATGCTTTTCTAAGGCTATCAAAATAGAAAAATGAAAGAGAACCAGTGATCTCAAAAAAGAACGGAAAAAAAGTGATTCTAATGAAGTTTCCAACCATCGAAATAAGTGTTTTCTTTTCGCGAATCTTTCTTCATTTTATGGTTGTCTAAGGCTATCTATCTAGAATAACGAAGGAGAAATAGTTATCTCCATTTGAAACGCAACAAAACGCGATTCTTTTGAAGTTTCCAAACTTCGAAAAAAAAATTTTTTTTTTCGAGATTCTTTCCGCATAATAAGGTTTTCTAAGGCTATCAAAGTGGAAAAATGAAAGAGAACTAGTTATCTCAAATAAGAACGGAAAAAAAGTGATTATAATGAAGTTTACAACCATCGAAATAAATGTTTTCTTTTCGCCAATCTTTCTTCATTTTATGGTTTTCTAAGGCTATCTAACTAGAATAATGAAGGAGAAATAGTTATTTCCATATGAAACGCAACAAAACGGGATATCTTTTAAGTTTCCAAACTTCGAAAAAAATTTTTTTTGTTTTCGAGATTCTTTCCGCATAATATGCTTTTCTAAGGCTATCAAAGTGGAAAAATGAAACAGAACTAGTTATCTCAAATAAGAACGGAAAAAAAGTGATTTTAATGAAGTTTCCAACCATCGTAATAAATGTTATCTTTTCGCGAATCTTTCTTCATTTTATGGTTTTCTAAGTCTATCTAACTAGAATAATAAAGCAGAAATAGTTTTCTCAATTTGAAACGCAACTAAACGCGATTCTTTTGAAGTTTGCAAACTTCGAAAAAAATTTTTTTCTTTTCGAGATTCTTTCCGCATAATAAACTTTTCTAAGGCTATCAAAGTGGAAAAATGAAAGAGAACCAGTTATCTCAAATAAGAACGGAAAAACAGTGATTCTAACGAAGTTTCCAACCATCGAAATAAATGTTTTCTTTTCGCCAATCTTTCTTCATTTTATGGTTTTCTAAGGCTATCTAACTAGAATAATAAAGGAGAAATAGTTATTTCCATATGAAACGCAACAAAACGGGATAACTTTGAAGTTTCCAAACTTCGAAAAATTTTTTTTTTCTTTTCGAGATTCTTTCCGCATAATATGCTTTTCTAAGGCTATCAAAGTAGAAAAATGAAAGAGAACCAGTTATCTGAAAAAAGAACGGAAAAAAGTGATTCTAATGAAGTTTCCAACCATCGAAATAAGTGTTTTCTTTTCGCGCATCTTTCTTCATTTTATGGTTTTCTAAGTCTATCTACCTAGAATAATGAAGGAGAAATAGTTATCTCCATTGGAAACGCAACAAAACGCGATTTTTTTGAAGTTTCCAAACTTAGAAAAGAAATTTTTTTCTTTTCGAGATTCTTTCCGCATAATATGCTTTTCTAAGGCTATCAAAGTAGAAAAATGAAAGAGAACCAGTTATCTCAAAAAAGAACGGAAAAAAAAGTGATTCTAATGAAGTTTCCAACCATCGAAATAAGTGTTTTCTTTTCGCGAATGTTTCTTCATTTTATGGTTTTCCAAGGCTATCTATCTAGAATAATGAAGGAGAAATAGTTATCTCCATTGGAAACGCAACAAAACGAGATTCTTTTGAAGTTTCCAAACTTAGAAAAAAATTTTTTTTCTTTTCGAGATTCTTTCCGCATAAGAAGCTTTTCTAAGGCTATCAAAGTGGAAAACTGAAAGAGAACCAGTTATCTCAAATAAGAACGAAAAAAGTGATTCTAACGAAGTGTCCAACCATCGAAATAAATGTTTTCTTTTCGCGAATCTTTCTTCATTTTATGGTCTTCTAAGGGTATCTAACTAGAATAATGAAGGAGAAATAGTTATTTCCATATGAAACGCAACCAAACGGGATATATTTGAAGTTTCCAAACTTCGAAAAAAAATTTTTTTTTTCGAGATTCTTTGCGCAGAATATGCTTTTCTAAGGCTATCAAAGTAGAAAAATGAAAGAGAACTAGTTATCTCGAAAAACAACGGAAAAAAAGTGATTCTAATGAAGTTTCCAACCATCGAAATAAGTGTTTTCTTTTCGCGAATCTTTCTTCATTTTATGGTTGTCTAAGGCTATCTATCTAGAATAATGAAGGAGAAATAGTTATCTCCATTATAAACGCAACATAACGCGATTCTTTTGAAGTTTGCAAACTTCGCAAGAAAATTTTTTTCTTTTGGAGATTCTTTCCGCATAATAAGCTTTTCTAAGGCTATCAAAGTGGAAAAATGAAACAGAACTAGTTATCTCAAATAAGAACGGAAAAAAAGTGATTTTAATGAAGTTTCCAACCATCGAAATAAATGTTACCTTTTCGCGAATCTTTCTTCATTTTATGGTTTTCCAAGGCTATCTAACTAGAATAATGAAGGAGAAATAGTTATTTCCATATGAAACGCAACAAAACGGGATATCTTTGAAGTTTCCAAACTTCGAAAAAATTTTTTTTTCTTTTCGAGATTCTTTCCGCATAATAAGCTTTTCTAAGGCTATCAAAGTAGAAAAATGAAAGAGAACCAGTTATCTCATATAAGAACGGAAAAAAAGTGATTCTAACGAAGTTTCCAACCATCGAAATAAATGTTTTCTTTTCGCGAATCTTTCTTCATTTTATGGTTTTCTAAGTCTATCTAACTAGAATAATAAAGCAGAAATAGTTATCTCCATTTGAAACGGAACAAAACGCGATTCTTTTGAAGTTTGCAAACTTCGAAAAAAATTTTTTTCTTTTCGAGATTCTTTCCGCATAATAAGCTTTTCTAAGGCTATCAAAGTGGAAAAATGAAAGAGAACCAGTTATCTCAAATAAGAACGGAAAAAAAGTGATTCTAACGAAGTACCAACCATGGAAATAAACGTTTTCTTTTCGCGAATCTTTCTTCATTTTATGGTTTTCTAAGGCTATCTAACTAGAATAATAAAGGAGAAATAGTTATTTCCATATGAAACGCAACAAAACGGGATAACTTTGAAGTTTCCAAACTTCGAAATAATTTTTTTTTCTTTTCGAAATTCTTTCCGCATAATATGCTTTTCTAAGGCTATCAAAGTAGAAAAATGAAAGAGAACCAGTTATCTGAAAAAAGAACGGAAAAAAACGATTCTAATGAAGTTTCCAACCATCGAAATAAATGTTTTCTTTTCGCCAATCTTTCTTCATTTTATGGTTTTCTAAGGCTATCTAACTAGAATAATAAAGGAGAAATAGTTATTTCCATATGAAACGCAACAAAACGGGATAACTTTGAAGTTTCCAAACTTCGAAAAATTTTTTTTTTCTTTTCGAGATTCTTTCCGCATAATATGCTTTTCTAAGGCTATCAAAGTAGAAAAATGAAAGAGAACCAGTTATCTGAAAAAAGAACGGAAAAAAGTGATTCTAATGAAGTTTCCAACCATCGAAATAAGTGTTTTCTTTTCGCGCATCTTTCTTCATTTTATGGTTTTCTAAGTCTATCTAACTAGAATAATGAAGGAGAAATAGTTATCTCCATTGGAAACGCAACAAAACGCGATTTTTTTGAAGTTTCCAAACTTAGAAAAGAAATTTTTTTCTTTTCGAGATTCTTTCCGCATAATATGCTTTTCTAAGGCTATCAAAGTAGAAAAATGAAAGAGAACCAGTTATCTCAAAAAAGAACGGAAAAAAAAGTGATTCTAATGAAGTTTCCAACCATCGAAATAAGTGTTTTCTTTTCGCGAATGTTTCTTCATTTTATGGTTTTCCAAGGCTATCTATCTAGAATAATGAAGGAGAAATAGTTATCTCCATTGGAAACGCAACAAAACGAGATTCTTTTGAAGTTTCCAAACTTAGAAAAAAATTTTTTTTCTTTTCGAGATTCTTTCCGCATAAGAAGCTTTTCTAAGGCTATCAAAGTGGAAAACTGAAAGAGAACCAGTTATCTCAAATAAGAACGAAAAAAGTGATTCTAACGAAGTGTCCAACCATCGAAATAAATGTTTTCTTTTCGCGAATCTTTCTTCATTTTATGGTCTTCTAAGGGTATCTAACTAGAATAATGAAGGAGAAATAGTTATTTCCATATGAAACGCAACAAAACGGGATAACTTTGAAGTTTCCAAACTTCGAAAAATTTTTTTTTTCTTTTCGAGATTCTTTCCGCATAATATGCTTTTCTAAGGCTATCAAAGTAGAAAAATGAAAGAGAACCAGTTATCTGAAAAAAGAACGGAAAAAAGTGATTCTAATGAAGTTTCCAACCATCGAAATAAGTGTTTTCTTTTCGCGCATCTTTCTTCATTTTATGGTTTTCTAAGTCTATCTAACTAGAATAATGAAGGAGAAATAGTTATCTCCATTGGAAACGCAACAAAACGCGATTTTTTTGAAGTTTCCAAACTTAGAAAAGAAATTTTTTTCTTTTCGAGATTCTTTCCGCATAATATGCTTTTCTAAGGCTATCAAAGTAGAAAAATGAAAGAGAACCAGTTATCTCAAAAAAGAACGGAAAAAAAAGTGATTCTAATGAAGTTTCCAACCATCGAAATAAGTGTTTTCTTTTCGCGAATGTTTCTTCATTTTATGGTTTTCCAAGGCTATCTATCTAGAATAATGAAGGAGAAATAGTTATCTCCATTGGAAACGCAACAAAACGAGATTCTTTTGAAGTTTCCAAACTTAGAAAAAAATTTTTTTTCTTTTCGAGATTCTTTCCGCATAAGAAGCTTTTCTAAGGCTATCAAAGTGGAAAACTGAAAGAGAACCAGTTATCTCAAATAAGAACGAAAAAAGTGATTCTAACGAAGTGTCCAACCATCGAAATAAATGTTTTCTTTTCGCGAATCTTTCTTCATTTTATGGTCTTCTAAGGGTATCTAACTAGAATAATGAAGGAGAAATAGTTATTTCCATATGAAACGCAACCAAACGGGATATATTTGAAGTTTCCAAACTTCGAAAAAAAATTTTTTTTTTCGAGATTCTTTGCGCAGAATATGCTTTTCTAAGGCTATCAAAGTAGAAAAATGAAAGAGAACTAGTTATCTCGAAAAACAACGGAAAAAAAGTGATTCTAATGAAGTTTCCAACCATCGAAATAAGTGTTTTCTTTTCGCGAATCTTTCTTCATTTTATGGTTGTCTAAGGCTATCTATCTAGAATAATGAAGGAGAAATAGTTATCTCCATTATAAACGCAACATAACGCGATTCTTTTGAAGTTTGCAAACTTCGCAAGAAAATTTTTTTCTTTTGGAGATTCTTTCCGCATAATAAGCTTTTCTAAGGCTATCAAAGTGGAAAAATGAAACAGAACTAGTTATCTCAAATAAGAACGGAAAAAAAGTGATTTTAATGAAGTTTCCAACCATCGAAATAAATGTTACCTTTTCGCGAATCTTTCTTCATTTTATGGTTTTCCAAGGCTATCTAACTAGAATAATGAAGGAGAAATAGTTATTTCCATATGAAACGCAACAAAACGGGATATCTTTGAAGTTTCCAAACTTCGAAAAAATTTTTTTTTCTTTTCGAGATTCTTTCCGCATAATAAGCTTTTCTAAGGCTATCAAAGTAGAAAAATGAAAGAGAACCAGTTATCTCATATAAGAACGGAAAAAAAGTGATTCTAACGAAGTTTCCAACCATCGAAATAAATGTTTTCTTTTCGCGAATCTTTCTTCATTTTATGGTTTTCTAAGTCTATCTAACTAGAATAATAAAGCAGAAATAGTTATCTCCATTTGAAACGGAACAAAACGCGATTCTTTTGAAGTTTGCAAACTTCGAAAAAAATTTTTTTCTTTTCGAGATTCTTTCCGCATAATAAGCTTTTCTAAGGCTATCAAAGTGGAAAAATGAAAGAGAACCAGTTATCTCAAATAAGAACGGAAAAAAGTGATTCTAACGAAGTACCAACCATGGAAATAAACGTTTTCTTTTCGCGAATCTTTCTTCATTTTATGGTTTTCTAAGGCTATCTAACTAGAATAATAAAGGAGAAATAGTTATTTCCATATGAAACGCAACAAAACGGGATAACTTTGAAGTTTCCAAACTTCGAAATAATTTTTTTTTCTTTTCGAAATTCTTTCCGCATAATATGCTTTTCTAAGGCTATCAAAGTAGAAAAATGAAAGAGAACCAGTTATCTGAAAAAAGAACGGAAAAAAACGATTCTAATGAAGTTTCCAACCATCGAAATAAATGTTTTCTTTTCGCCAATCTTTCTTCATTTTATGGTTTTCTAAGGCTATCTAACTAGAATAATAAAGGAGAAATAGTTATTTCCATATGAAACGCAACAAAACGGGATAACTTTGAAGTTTCCAAACTTCGAAAAATTTTTTTTTTCTTTTCGAGATTCTTTCCGCATAATATGCTTTTCTAAGGCTATCAAAGTAGAAAAATGAAAGAGAACCAGTTATCTGAAAAAAGAACGGAAAAAAGTGATTCTAATGAAGTTTCCAACCATCGAAATAAGTGTTTTCTTTTCGCGCATCTTTCTTCATTTTATGGTTTTCTAAGTCTATCTAACTAGAATAATGAAGGAGAAATAGTTATCTCAATTGGAAACGCAACAAAACGCGATTTTTTTGAAGTTTCCAAACTTAGAAAAGAAATTTTTTTCTTTTCGAGATTCTTTCCGCATAATATGCTTTTCTAAGGCTATCAAAGTAGAAAAATGAAAGAGAACCAGTTATCTCAAAAAAGAACGGAAAAAAAAGTGATTCTAATGAAGTTTCCAACCATCGAAATAAGTGTTTTCTTTTCGCGAATGTTTCTTCATTTTATGGTTTTCCAAGGCTATCTATCTAGAATAATGAAGGAGAAATAGTTATCTCCATTGGAAACGCAACAAAACGAGATTCTTTTGAAGTTTCCAAACTTAGAAAAAAATTTTTTTTCTTTTCGAGATTCTTTCCGCATAAGAAGCTTTTCTAAGGCTATCAAAGTGGAAAACTGAAAGAGAACCAGTTATCTCAAATAAGAACGAAAAAAGTGATTCTAACGAAGTGTCCAACCATCGAAATAAATGTTTTCTTTTCGCGAATCTTTCTTCATTTTATGGTCTTCTAAGGGTATCTAACTAGAATAATGAAGGAGAAATAGTTATTTCCATATGAAACGCAACCAAACGGGATATATTTGAAGTTTCCAAACTTCGAAAAAAAATTTTTTTTTTCGAGATTCTTTGCGCAGAATATGCTTTTCTAAGGCTATCAAAGTAGAAAAATGAAAGAGAACTAGTTATCTCGAAAAACAACGGAAAAAAAGTGATTCTAATGAAGTTTCCAACCATCGAAATAAGTGTTTTCTTTTCGCGAATCTTTCTTCATTTTATGGTTGTCTAAGGCTATCTATCTAGAATAATGAAGGAGAAATAGTTATCTCCATTATAAACGCAACATAACGCGATTCTTTTGAAGTTTGCAAACTTCGCAAGAAAATTTTTTTCTTTTGGAGATTCTTTCCGCATAATAAGCTTTTCTAAGGCTATCAAAGTGGAAAAATGAAACAGAACTAGTTATCTCAAATAAGAACGGAAAAAAAGTGATTTTAATGAAGTTTCCAACCATCGAAATAAATGTTACCTTTTCGCGAATCTTTCTTCATTTTATGGTTTTCCAAGGCTATCTAACTAGAATAATGAAGGAGAAATAGTTATTTCCATATGAAACGCAACAAAACGGGATATCTTTGAAGTTTCCAAACTTCGAAAAAATTTTTTTTTCTTTTCGAGATTCTTTCCGCATAATAAGCTTTTCTAAGGCTATCAAAGTGGAAAAATGAAAGAGAACCAGTTATCTCATATAAGAACGGAAAAAAAGTGATTCTAACGAAGTTTCCAACCATCGAAATAAATGTTTTCTTTTCGCGAATCTTTCTTCATTTTATGGTTTTCTAAGTCTATCTAACTAGAATAATAAAGCAGAAATAGTTATCTCCATTTGAAACGCAACAAAACGCGATTCTTTTGAAGTTTGCAAACTTCGAAAAAAATTTTTTTCTTTTCGAGATTCTTTCCGCATAATAAGCTTTTCTAAGGCTATCAAAGTGGAAAAATGAAAGAGAACCAGTTATCTCAAATAAGAACGGAAAAAAAGTGATTCTAACGAAGTACCAACCATGGAAATAAACGTTTTCTTTTCGCGAATCTTTCTTCATTTTATGGTTTTCTAAGGCTATCTAACTAGAATAATAAAGGAGAAATAGTTATTTCCATATGAAACGCAACAAAACGGGATAACTTTGAAGTTTCCAAACTTCGAAATAATTTTTTTTTCTTTTCGAAATTCTTTCCGCATAATATGCTTTTCTAAGGCTATCAAAGTAGAAAAATGAAAGAGAACCAGTTATCTGAAAAAAGAACGGAAAAAAACGATTCTAATGAAGTTTCCAACCATCGAAATAAGTGTTTTCTTTTCGCGAATCTTTCTTCATTTTATGGTTTTTTAAGTCTATCTAACTAGAATAATGAAGGAGAAATAGTTATCTCCATTGGAAACGCAACAAAACGCGATTTTTTGAAGTTTCCAAACTTCGAAATAAAATTTTTTTCTTTTCGAGATTCTTTCATCATAATATGCTTTTCTAAGGCTATCAAAATAGAAAAATGAAAGAGAACCAGTGATCTCAAAAAAGAACGGAAAAAAAGTGATTCTAATGAAGTTTCCAACCATCGAAATAAGTGTTTTCTTTTCGCGAATCTTTCTTCATTTTATGGTTGTCTAAGGCTATCTATCTAGAATAACGAAGGAGAAATAGTTATCTCCATTTGAAACGCAACAAAACGCGATTCTTTTGAAGTTTCCAAACTTCGAAAAAAAAATTTTTTTTTTCGAGATTCTTTCCGCATAATAAGGTTTTCTAAGGCTATCAAAGTGGAAAAATGAAAGAGAACTAGTTATCTGAAATAAGAACGGAAAAAAAGTGATTATAATGAAGTTTACAACCATCGAAATAAATGTTTTCTTTTCGCGAATCTTTCTTCATTTTATGGTTTTCTAAGGCTATCTAACTAGAATAATGAAGGAGAAATAGTTATTTCCATATGAAACGCAACAAAACGGGATATCTTTTAAGTTTCCAAACTTCAAAAAAAATTTTTTTTGTTTTCGAGATTCTTTCCGCATAATATGCTTTTCTAAGGCTATCAAAGTAGAAAAATGAAAGAGAACCAGTTATCTTAAAAAAGAACGGAAAAAAAGTGATTCTAATGAAGTTTCCAACCATCGAAATAAATGTTTTCTTTTTGCGAATCTTTCTTCATTTTATGGTTTTCCAAGGCTATCTATCTAGAATAATGAAGGAGAAATAGTTATCTCCATTGGAAACGCAACAAAACGAGATTCTTTTGAAGTATCCAAACTTAGAAAAAATTTTTTTTTCTTTTCGATATTCTTTCCGCTTAAGAAGCTTTTCTAAGGCTATCAAAGTGGAAAACTGAAAGAGAACCAGTTATCTCAAATAAGAACGAAAAAAGTGATTCTAACGAAGTTTCCAACCATCGAAATAAAGGTTTCCTTTTCGCGTATATTTCTTCATTTTATGGTCTTCTAAGGGTATCTAACTAGAATAATGAAGGAGAAATAGTTATTTCCATATGAAACGCAACAAAACGGGATATATTTGAAGTTTCCAAACTTCGAAAAAAAATTTTTTTTTTCGAGATTCTTTGCGCAGAATATGCTTTTCTAAGGCTATCAAAGTAGAAAAATGAAAGAGAACTAGTTATCTCGAAAAACAACGGAAAAAAAGTGATTCTAATGAAGTTGCCAACCATCGAAATAAGTGTTTTCTTTTCGCGAATCTTTCTTCATTTTATGGTTGTCTAAGGCTATCTATCTAGAATAATGAAGGAGAAATAGTTATCTCCATTAGAAACGCAACATAACGCCATTCTTTTGAAGTTTGCAAACTTCGCAAAAAAATTTTTTTCTTTTGGAGCTTCTTTCCGCATAATAAGCTTTTCTAAGGCTATCAAAGTGGAAAAATGAAACAGAACTAGTTATCTCAAATAAGAACGGAAAAAAAGTGATTTTAATGAAGTTTCCAACCATCGAAATAAATGTTATCTTTTCGCGAATCTTTCTTCATTTTATGGTTTTCCAAGGCTATCTAACTAGAATAATGAAGGAGAAATAGTTATTTCCATATGAAACGCAACAAAACGGGATATCTTTGAAGTTTCCAAACTTCGAAAAAAAATTTTTTTCTTTTCGAGATTCTTTCCGCATAATAAGCTTTTCTAAGGCTATCAAAGTGGAAAAATGAAAGAGAACCAGTTATCTCATATAAGAACGGAAAAAAAGTGATTCTAACGAAGTTTCCAACCATCGAAATAAATGTTTTCTTTTCGCGAATCTTTCTTCATTTTATGGTTTTCTAAGTCTATCTAACTAGAATAATAAAGCAGAAATAGTTATCTCCATTTGAAACGCAACAAAACGCGATTCTTTTGAAGTTTGCTAACTTCGAAAAAAATTTTTTTCTTTTCGAGATTCTTTCCGCATAATAAGCTTTTCTAAGGCTATCAAAGTGGAAAAATGAAAGAGAACCAGTTATCTCAAATAAGAACGGAAAAAAAGTGATTCTAACGAAGGTTCCAACCATCGAAATAAATGTTTTCTTTTCGCGAATCTTTCTTCATTTTATGGTTTTCTAAGGCTATCTAACTAGAATAATAAAGGAGAAATAGTTATTTCCATATGAAACGCAACAAAACGGGATAACTTTGAAGTTTCCAAACTTCGAAATAATTTTTTTTTCTTTTCGAAATTCTTTCCGCATAATATGCTTTTCTAAGGCTATCAAAGTAGAAAAATGAAAGAGAACCAGTTATCTGAATAAAGAACGGAAAAAAACGATTCTAATGAAGTTTCCAACCATCGAAATAAGTGTTTTCTTTTCGCGAATCTTTCTTCATTTTATGGTTTTTTAAGTCTATCTAACTAGAATAATGAAGGAGAAATAGTTATCTCCATTGGAAACGCAACAAAACGCGATTTTTTTGAAGTTTCCAAACTTCGAAAAGAAATTTTTTTCTGTTCGAGATTCTTTCCGCATAATATGCTTTTCTAAGGCTATCAAAATAGAAAAATGAAAGAGAACCAGTGATCTCAAAAAAGAACGGAAAAAAAGTGATTCTAATGAAGTTTCCAACCATCGAAATAAGTGTTTTCTTTTCGCGAATCTTTCTTCATTTTATGGTTGTCTAAGGCTATCTATCTAGAACAACGAAGGAGAAATAGTTATCTCCATTTGAAACGCAACAAAACGCGATTCTTTTGAAGTTTCCAAACTTCGAAAAAAAAAATTTTTTTTTCGAGATTCTTTCCGCATAATATGCATTTCTAAGCCTATCAAAGTGGAAAAATGAAAGAGAACCAGTTATCTCAAATAAGAACGGAAAAAAAGTGATTCTAATGAAGTTTCCAACCATCGAAATAAATGTTTTCTTTTGGCGAATATTTCTTCATCTTATGGTTTTCTAAGGCTATCTAACTAGAAAAATGAAGGAGAAATAGTTATCTCCATTGGAAACGCACCAAAACGTGATTCTTTTGAAGTTTCCAAACTTCGAAAGAAAAATTTTTTCTTTTCGAGATTCTTTCCGCATAATAAGCTTTTCTAAGGCTATCAAAGTAGAAAAATGAAAGAGAACCAGTTATCTCAAAAAAGAACGGAAAAAAAGTGATTCTAATGAAGTTTCCAACCATCGAAATAAGTGCTTTCTTTTCGCGAATGTTTCTTCATTTTATGGTTTTCCAAGGCTCTCTAACTAGAATAATGAAGGAGAAATAGTTATCTCCATTGGAAACGCAACGAAACGAGATTCTTTTGAAGTTTCCAAACTTCGAAAAAAATTTTTTTTCTTTTCGAGATTCTTTCCGCATAAGAAGCTTTTCTAAGGCTATCAAAGTGGAAAAATGAAAGAGAACTAGTTAACTCAAATAAGAACGGAAAAAAAGTGATTTTAATGAAGTTTCCAACCATCCAAATAAATGTTTCCTTTTCGCGAATCTTTCTTCATTTTATGGTTTTCAAAGGCTATCTAACTAGAAAAATGAAGGAGAAATAGTTATCTCCATTGGAAACGCAACAAAACGCGATTCTTTTGAAGTATCCAACTTCGAAAAATTTTTTTTTTCTTTTCGAGATTCTTTCCGCATAATATGCTTTTCTAAGGCTATCAAAGTAGAAAAATGAAAGAGAACCAGTTATCTCAAAAAAGAACGGAAAAAAAGTAATTCTAATGAAGTTTCCAACCATCGAAATAAATGCTTTCTTTTCGCGAATCTTTCTTCATTTTATGGTTGTTTAAGGCTATCTATCTAGAATAATGAAAGAGAAATAGTTATCTCCATTTGAAACGCAACAAAACGCGATTCTTTTGAAGTTTGCAAACTTCGAAAGAAAATTATTTTCTTTTCGAGATTCTTTCCGCATAATAAGCTTTTTTAAGGCTATCAAAGTGGAAAAATTAAAGAGAACCAGTTATCTCAAATAAGAACGGAAAAAAAGTGATTCTAATGAAGTTTCCAACCATCGAAATAAGTGTTTTCTTTTCGCGAATCTTTCTTCATTTTATGGTTGTCTAAGGCTATCTATCTAGAATAACGAAGGAGAAATAGTTATCTCCATTTGAAACGCAACAAAACGCGATTATTTTGAAGTTTCCAAACTTTGAAATAAAATTTTTTTCTTTTCGAGATTCTTTCCGCATAATATGCTTTTCTAAGGCTATCAAAGTAGAAAAATGAAAGAGTACCAGTTATCTCAAAAAAGAACGGAAAAAAAGTGATTCTAATGAAGTTTCCAACCATCGAAATAAGTATTTTTTTCGCGAATCTTTCTTCATTTTATGGTTGTCTAAGGCTATCTATCTAGAATAATGAAGGAGAAATAGTTATCTCCATTTGAAACGCAACAAAACGCGATTATTTTGAAGTTTCCAAACTTCGAAAAAAAATTTTTTTTTTCGAGATTCTTTCCGCATAATATGCATTTCTAAGGCTATCTAAGTGGAAAAATGAAAGAGAACCAGTTATCTCAAATAAGAACGGAAAAAAAGTGATTCTAATGAAGTTTCCAACCATCGAAATAAATGTTTTCTTTTGGCGAATCTTTCTTCATTTTATGGTTTTCTAAGGCTATCTAACTAGAAAAATGAAGGAGAAATAGTTATCTCCATTGGAAACGCAACAAAACGTGATTCTTTTGAAGTTTCCAAACTTCGAAAGAAAAATTTTTTCTTTTCGAGATTCTTTCCGCATAATATGCTTTTCTAAGGCTATCAAAGTGGAAAAATGAAAGAGTACCAGTTATCTCAAAAAAGAACGGAAAAAAAGTGATTCTAATGAAGTTTCCAACCATCGAAATAAGTGTTTTTTTCGCGAATGTTTCTTCATGTTATGGTTTTCCAAGGCTGTCTAACTAGAATAATGAAGGAGAAATAGTTATCTCCATTGGAAACGCAACAAAACGAGATTCTTTTGAAGTTTCCAAACTTCGAAAAAAATTTTTTTTGTTTTCGAGATTCTTTCCGCATAATATGCTTTTCTAAGGCTATCAAAGTAGAAAAATGAAAGAGAACCAGTTATCTCAAAAAAGAACGGAAAATAAGTGATTCTAATGAAGTTTCCAAACCATCTAAATAAATGTTTTCTTTTCGCGAATCTTTCTTCATTTTATGGTTGTCTAAGGCTATCTAACTAGAAAAATGAAGGAGAAACAGTTATCTCCATTTGAAACGCAACAAAACGCGATTCTTTTGAAGTTTGCAAACTTCGAAAGAAAATTTTTTTCTTTTCGAGATTCTTTCCGCATAATAAGCTTTTCTAAGGCTATCAAAGTGGAAAAATGAAAGAGAACCAGTTATCTCAAATAAGAACGGAAAAAAAGTGATTCTAACGAAGTTTCCAACCATGGAAATAAATGTTTTCTTTTCGCGAATCTTTCTTCATTTTATGGTTTTCTAAGGCTATCTAACTAGAATAATAAAGGAGAAATATTTATTTCCATATGAAACGCAACAAAACGGGATAACTTTGAAGTTTCCAAACTTCGAAAAATTTTTTTTTTCTTTTCGAGATTCTTCCTGCATAATATGCTTTTCTAAGGCTATCAAAGTAGAAAAATGAAAGAGAACCAGTTATCTGAAAAAAGAACGGAAAAAAGTGATTCTAATGAAGTTTCCAACCATCGAAATAAATGTTTTCTTTTCGCGAATCTTTCTTCATTTTATGGTTATCTAAGGCTATCTATCTAGAATAATGAAAGAGAAATAGTTATCTCCATTTGAAACGCAACAAAACGCGATTCTTTTGAAGTTTGCAAACTTCGAAAGAAAATTAATTTCCATTTCGAGATTCTTTCCGCATAATAAGCTTTTTTAAGGCTATCAAAGTGGAAAAATGAAAGAGAACCAGTTATCTCAAATAAGAACGGAAAAAAAGTGATTCTAACGAAGTTTCCAACCATCGAAATAAATGTTTTCTTTTCGCGAATCTTTCTTCATTTTATGGTTTTCTAAGGCTATCTAACTAGAATAATAAAGGAGAAATAGTTATTTCCATATGAAACGCAACAAAACGAGATAAAATTGAAGTTTCCAAACTTCGAAAATTTTTTTTTTTCTTTTCGAGATTCTTTCCGCATAATATCCTTTTCTAAGGCTACTAAAGTAGAAAAATGAAAGAGAACCAGTTATCTGAAAAAAGAACGGAAAAAAGTGATTCTAATGAAGTTTCCATCCATCGAAATAAGTGTTTTCTTTTCGCGAATCTTTCTTCATTTTATGGTTTTCTAAGTCTATCTAACTAGAATAATGAAGGAGAAACAGTTATCTCCATTGGAAACGCAACAAAACGCGATTTTTTTGAAGTTTCCAAACTTCGAAAAGAAATTTTTTTCTTTTCGAGATTCTTTGCCAAGAATATGCTTTTCTAAGGCTATCAAAGTAGCAAAATGAAAGAGAACTAGTTATCTCAAATAAGAACGTAAAAAAAGGGATTTTAATGAAGTTTCCATCCATGGAAATAAATGTTTCCTTTTCGCGAATCATTCTTCATTTTATGGTTTTCTAAGGCTATCTATCTAGAATAATGAAGGAGAAATAGTTATCTCCATTTGAAACGCAACAAAACGGGATATATTTGAAGTTTCCAAACTACGAAAGAAAAATTTTTTCTTTTCGAGAATCTTTCCGCATAATATGCTTTTCTAAGGCTATGAAAGTAGAAAAATGAAAGAGAACCAGTTATCTCAAAAAAGAACGGAAAAAAAGTGATTCTAATGAAGTTTCCAACCATCGAAATAAGTGTTTTTTTCGCGAATGTTTCTTCATGTTATGGTTTTCCAAGGCTATCTAACTAGAATAATGAAGGAGAAATAGTTATCTCCATTGGAAACGCTACAAAACGAGATTCTTTTGAAGTTTCCAAACTTCGAAAAAAATTTTTTCTCTTTTCGAGATTCTTTCCGCATAAGAAGCTTTTCTAAGGCTATCAAAGTGGAAAACTGAAAGAGAACCAGTTATCTCAAATAAGAACGAAAAAAGTGATTCTAACGTAGTTTACTACCATCGAAATAAAGGTTTTCTTTTCGCGTATATTTTTTCATTTTATGGTTTTCTAAGGCTATCTAACTGGAATAATGATGGAGAAATAGTTATTTCCATATGAAACGCAACAAAACGGGATATTTTTGAAGTTTCCAAACTTCGAAAAAAAAATTTTTTTTTCGAGATTCTTTGCGCAGAATATGCGTTTCTAAGGCTATCAAAGTAGAAAAATGAAAGAGAACTAGTTATCTCAAAAAAACAACGGAAAAAAAGTGATTCTAATGAAGTTTCCAACCATCGAAATAAGTGTTTTCTTTTCGCGAATCTTTCTTCATTTTATGGTTGTCTAAGGCTATCTATCTAGAATAATGAAGGAGAAATAGTTATCTCCATTAGAAACGCAACATAACGCGATTCTTTTGAAGTTTGCAAACTTCGCAAGAAAATTTTTTTCTTTTGGAGATTCTTTCCGCATAATAAGGTTTTCTAAGGCTATCAAAGAGGATAAATGAAACAGAACTAGTTATCTCAAATAAGAACGGAAAAAAAGTGATTTTAATGAAGTTCACAACCATCAAAATGAATGTTATCTTTTAGCGAATTTTTCTTCATTTTATGGTTTTCCAAGGCTATCTAACTAGAATAATGAAGGAGAAATAGTTATTTCCATATGAAACGCAACAAAACGGGATATCTTTGAAGTTTCCAAACTTCGAAAAAAAATTTTTTTCTTTTCGAGATTCTTTCCGCATAATAAGCTATTCTAAGGCTATCAAAGTGGAAAAATGAAAGAGAACCAGTTATCTCAAATGAGAACGGAAAAAAAGTGATTCTAACGAAGTTTCCAACCATCGAAATAAATGTTTTCTTTTCGCGAATCTTTCTTCATTTTATGGTTTTCTAAGTCTGTCTAACTAGAATAATAAAGGAGAAATAGTTATCTCCATTTGAAACGCAACAAAACGCGATTCTTTTGAAGTTTGCAAACTTCGAAAGAAAATTTTTTTCTTTTCGAGATTCTTTCCGCATAATAAGCTTTTCTAAGGCTATCAAAGTGGAAAAATGAAAGAAAACCAGTTATCTCAAATAAGAACGGAAAAAAAGTGATTCTAACGAAGTTTCCAACCATCGAAATAAATGTTTTTTTTCGCGAATCTTTCTTCATTTTATGGTTGTCTAAGGCTATCTATCTAGAATAATGAAGGAGAAATAGTTATCTCCATTTGAAACGCAACAAAACGCGATTATTTTGAAGTTTCCAAACTTCGAAATAAAAATTTTTTTTTTCGAGATTCTTTCCGCATAATATGCTTTTCTAAGGCTATCAAAGTAGAAAAATGAAAGAGTACCAGTTATCTCAAAAAAGAACGGAAAAAAAGTGATTCTAATGAAGTTTCCAACCATCGAAATAAGTATTTTTTTCGCGAATGTTTCTTCATTTTATGGTTGTCTAAGGCTATCTATCTAGAATAATGAAGGAGAAATAGTTATCTCCATTTGAAACGCAACAAAACGCGATTATTTTGAAGTTTCCAAACTTCGAAATAAAATTTTTTTCTTTTCGAGATTCTTTCCGCATAATATGCTTTTCTAAGGCTATCAAAGAGGATAAATGAAAGAGAACCAGCTATCTCAAAAAAGAACGGAAAAAAAGTGATTCTAAAGAAGTTTCCTACCATCGAAATAAGTGTTTTCTTTTCGCGAATCTTTCTTCATTTTATGGTTGTCTAAGGCTACCTAACTAGAATAATGAAGGAGAAATAGTTATCTCCATAAAAAACGCAACAAAACGCGATTATTTTGAAGTTTCCAAACTTCGAAAAAAAATTTTTTTTTCGAGATTCTTTCCGCATAATATGCATTTCTAAGGCTATCTAAGTGGAAAAATGAAAGAGAACCAGTTATCTCAAATAAGAACGGAAAAAAAGTGATTCTAATGAAGTTTCCAACCATCGAAATAAATGTTTTCTTTTGGCGAATCTTTCTTCATTTTATGGTTTTCTAAGGCTATCTAACTAGAAAAATGAAGGAGAAATAGTTATCTCCATTTGAAACGCAACAAAACGCGATTCTTTTGAAGTTTGCAAACTTCGAAAGAAAATTTTTTTCTTTTCGAGATTCTTTCCGCATAATAAGCTTTTCTAAGGCTATCAAAGTGGAAAAATGAAAGAGAACCAGTTATCTCAAATAAGAACGGAAAAAAAGTGATTCTAACGAAGTTTCCAACCATGGAAATAAATGTTTTCTTTTCGCGAATCTTTCTTCATTTTATGGTTTTCTAAGGCTATCTAACTAGAATAATAAAGGAGAAATAGTTATTTCCATATGAAACGCAACAAAACGGGATAACTTTGAAGTTTCCAAACTTCGAAAAATTTTTTTTTTCTTTTCGAGATTTTTCCTGCATAATATGCTTTTCTAAGGCTATCAAAGTAGAAAAATGAAAGAGAACCAGTTATCTCAAATAAGAACGGAAAAAAAGTGATTCTAATGAAGTTTCCAACCATCGAAATAAATGTTTTCTTTTGGCGAATCTTTCTTCATTTTATGGTTTTCTAAGGCTATCTAACTAGAAAAATGAAGGAGAAATAGTTATCTCCATTGGAAACGCAACAAAACGCGATTTTTTTGAAGTTTCCAAACTTCGAAAAGAAATTTTTTTCTTTTCGAGATTCTTTCCGCATAATATGCTTTTCTAAGGCTATCAAAGTAGAAAAATGAAAGAGAACCAGTTATCTCAAAAAAGAACGGAAAAAAAGTGATTCTAATGAAGTTTCCAACCATCGAAATAAGTGTTTTCTTTTCGCGAATCTTTCTTCATTTTATGGTTTTCCAAGGCTATCTATCTAGAATAATGAAGGAGAAATAGTTATTTCCATATGAAACGCAACAAAACGGGATATATTTGAAGTTTCCAAACTTCGAAAAAAAATTTTTTTTTTCGAGATTCTTTGCGCAGAATATGCTTTTCTAAGGCTATCAAAGTAGAAAAATGAAAGAGAACTAGTTATCTCGAAAAACAACGGAAAAAAAGTGATTCTAATGAAGTTTCCAACCATCGAAATAAGTGTTTTCTTTTCGCGAATCTTTCACATTTTATGGTTGTCTAAGGCTATCTATCTAGAATAATGAAGGAGAAATAGTTATCTCCATTAGAAACGCAACATAACGCGATTCTTTTGAAGTTTGCAAACTTCGCAAGAAAATTTTTTTCTTTTGGAGATTCTTTCCGCATAATAAGCTTTTCTAAGGCTATCAAAGTGGAAAAATGAAACAGAACTAGTTATCTCAAATAAGAACGGAAAAAAAGTGATTTTAATGAAGTTTCCAACCATCGAAATAAATGTTATCTTTTCGCGAATCTTTCTTCATTTTATGGTTTTCCAAGGCTATCTAACTAGAATAATGAAGGAGAAATAGTTATCTCCATATGAAACGCAACAAAACGGGATATCTTTGAAGTTTCCAAAATTCGAAAAAAATTTTTTTTCTTTTCGAGATTCTTTCCGCATAATAAGCTTTTCTAAGGCTATCAAAGTGGAAAAATGAAAGAGAACCAGTTAGCTCATATAAGAACGGAAAAAAAGTAATTCTAACGAAGTTTCCAACCATCGAAATAAATGTTTTCTTTTCGCGAATCTTTCTTCATTTTATGGTTTTCTAAGTCTATCTAACTAGAATAATAAAGCAGAAATAGTTTTCTCAATTTGAAACGCAACAAAACGCGATTCTTTTGAAGTTTGCAAACTTCGAAAAAAATTTTTTTCTTTTCGAGATTCTTTCCGCATAATAAGCTTTTCTAAGGCTATCAAAGTGGAAAAATGAAAGAGAACCAGTTATCTCAAATAAGAACGGAAAAAAAGTGATTCTAACGAAGTTTCCAACCATCGAAATAAATGTTTTCTTTTCGCCAATCTTTCTTCATTTTATGGTTTTCTAAGGCTATCTAACTAGAATAATAAAGGAGAAATAGTTATTTCCATATGAAACGCAACAAAACGGGATAACTTTGAAGTTTCCAAACTTCGAAAATATTTTTTTTTCTTTTCGAGATTCTTTCCGCATAATATGCTTTTCTAAGGCTATCAAAGTAGAAAAATGAAACAGAACCAGTTATCTGAAAAAAGAACGGAAAAAAGTGATTCTAATGAAGTTTCCAACCATCGAAATAAGTGTTTTCTTTTCGCGCATCTTTCTTCATTTTATGGTTTTCTAAGTCTATCTAACTAGAATAATGAAGGAGAAATAGTTATCTCCATTGGAAACGCAACAAAACGCGATTTTTTTGAAGTTTCCAAACTTAGAAAAGAAATTTTTTTCTTTTCGAGATTCTTTCCGCATAATATGCTTTTCTAAGGCTATCAAAGTAGAAAAATGAAAGAGAACCAGTTATCTCAAAAAAGAACGGAAAAAAAGTGATTCTAATGAAGTTTCCAACCATCGAAATAAGTGTTTTCTTTTCGCGAATGTTTCTTCATTTTATGGTATTCCAAGGCTATCTATCTAGAATAATGAAGGAGAAATAGTTATCTCCATTGGAAACGCAACAAAAAGAGATTCTTTTGAAGTTTCCAAACTTAGAAAAAAATTTTTTTTCTTTTCGAGATTCTTTCCGCATAAGAAGCTTTTCTAAGGCTATCAAAGTGGAAAACTGAAAGAGAACCAGTTATCTCAAATAAGAACGAAAAAAGTGATTTTAACGAAGTGTCCAACCATCGAAATAAATGTTTTCTTTTCGCGAATCTTTCTTCATTTTATGGTCTTCTAAGGGTATCTAACTAGAATAATGAAGGAGAAATATTTATTTCCATATGAAACGCAACCAAACGGGATATATTTGAAGTTTCCAAACTTCGAAAAAAAATTTTTTTTTTCGAGATTCTTTGCGCAGAATATGCTTTTCTAAGGCTATCAAAGTAGAAAAATGAAAGAGAACTAGTTATCTCGAAAAACAACGGAAAAAAAGTGATTCTAATGAAGTTTCCAACCATCGAAATAAGTGTTTTCTTTTCGCGAATCTTTCTTCATTTTATGGTTGTCTAAGGCTATCTATCTAGAATAATGAAGGAGAAATAGTTATCTCCATTAGAAACGCAACATAACGCGATTCTTTTGAAGTTTGCAAACTTCGCAAGAAAATTTTTTTCTTTTGGAGATTCTTTCCGCATAATAAGCTTTTCTAAGGCTATCAAAGTGGAAAAATGAAACAGAACTAGTTATCTCAAATAAGAACGGAAAAAAAGTGATTTTAATGAAGTTTCCAACCATCGAAATAAATGTTATCTTTTCGCGAATCTTTCTTCATTTTATGGTTTTCCAAGGCTATCTAACTAGAAAAATGAAGGAGAAATAGTTATTTCCATATGAAACGCAACAAAACGGGATATCTTTGAAGTTTCCAAACTTCGAAAAAAATTTTTTTTCTTTTCGAGATTCTTTCCGCATAATAAGCTTTTCTAAGGCTATCAAAGTGGAAAAATGAAAGAGAACCAGTTATCTCATATAAGAACGGAAAAAAAGTGATTCTAACGAAGTTTCCAACCATCGAAATAAATGTTTTCTTTTCGCGAATCTTTCTTCATTTTATGGTTTTCTAAGTCTGTCTAACTAGAATAATAAAGGAGAAATAGTTATCTCCATTTGAAACGCAACAAAACGCGATTCTTTTGAAGTTTGCAAACTTCGAAAGAAAATTTTTTTCTTTTCGAGATTCTTTCCGCATAATAAGCTTTTCTAAGGCTATCAAAGTGGAAAAATGAAAGAAAACCAGTTATCTCAAATAAGAACGGAAAAAAATGATTCTAACGAAGTTTCCAACCATCGAAATAAATGTTTTCTTTTCGCGAATCTTTCTTCATTTTATGGTTGTCTAAGGCTATCTATCTAGAATAATGAAGGAGAAATAGTTATCTCCATTTGAAACGCAACAAAACGCGATTATTTTGAAGTTTCCAAACTTCGAAATAAAATTTTTTTCTTTTCGAGATTCTTTCCGCATAATATGCTTTTCTAAGGCTATCAAAGTAGAAAAATGAAAGAGTACCAGTTATCTCAAAAAAGAACGGAAAAAAAGTGATTCTAATGAAGTTTCCAACCATCGAAATAAGTATTTTTTTCGCGAATCTTTCTTCATTTTATGGTTGTCTAAGGCTATCTATCTAGAATAATGAAGGAGAAATAGTTATCTCCATTTGAAACGCAACAAAACGCGATTATTTTGAAGTTTCCAAACTTCGAAATAAAATTTTTTTCTTTTCGAGATTCTTTCCGCATAATATGCTTTTCTAAGGCTATCAAAGAGGATAAATGAAAGAGAACCAGCTATCTCAAAAAAGAACGGAAAAAAAGTGATTCTAAAGAAGTTTCCAACCATCGAAATAAGTGTTTTCTTTTCGCGAATCTTTCTTCATTTTATGGTTGTCTAAGGCTACCTAACTAGAATAATGAAGGAGAAATAGTTATCTCCATAAAAAACGCAACAAAACGCGATTATTTTGAAGTTTCCAAACTTCGAAAAAAAATTTTTTTTTTCGAGATTCTTTCCGCATAATATGCATTTCTAAGGCTATCTAAGTGGAAAAATGAAAGAGAACCAGTTATCTCAAAAAAGAACGGAAAAAAAGTGATTCTAATGAAGTTTCCAACCATCGAAATAAGTGTTTTCTTTTCGCGAATGTTTCTTCATTTTATGGTTTTCCAAGGCTATCTATCTAGAATAATGAAGGAGAAATAGTTATCTCCATTGGAAACGCAACAAAACGAGATTCTTTTGAAGTTTCCAAACTTCGAAAGAAAAATTTTTTCTTTTCGAGATTCTTTCCGCATAATATGCTTTTCTAAGGCTATCAAAGTGGAAAAATGAAAGAGTACCAGTTATCTCAAAAAAGAACAGAAAAAAAGTGATTCTAATGAAGTTTCCAACCATCGAAATAAGTGTTTTTTTCGCGAATGTTTCTTCATGTTATGGTTTTCCAAGGCTATCTAACTAGAATAATGAAGGAGAAATAGTTATCTCCATTGGAAACGCAACAAAACGAGATTCTTTTGAAGTTTCCAAACTTCGAAAAAAATTTTTTTTGTTTTCGAGATTCTTTCCGCATAATATGCTTTTCTAAGGCTATCAAAGTAGAAAAATGAAAGAGAACCAGTTATCTCAAAAAAGAACGGAAAATAAGTGATTCTAATGAAGTTTCCAAACCATCTAAATAAATGTTTTCTTTTCGCGAATCTTTCTTCATTTTATGGTTGTCTAAGGCTATCTATCTAGAATAATGAAGGAGAAATAGTTATCTCCATTTGAAACGCAACCAAACGCGATTCCTTTGAACTTTGCCAACTTCGAAAGAAAATTTTTTTCTTTTCGAGATTCTTTCCGCATAATAAGCTTTTCTAAGGCTATCAAAGTGAAAAAATGAAAGAGAACTAGTTATCTCAAATAAGAACGGAAAAAATGTGATTCTAACGAAGTTTCCAACCATCGAAATAAATGTTTTCTTTTCGCGAATCTTTCTTCATTTTATGGTTTTCTAAGTCTATCTAACTAGAATAATAAAGGAGACATAGTTATCTCCATTTGAAACGCAACAAAACGCGATTATTTTGAAGTTTCCAAACTTCGAAATAAAATTTTTTTCTTTTCGAGATTCTTTCCGCATAATATGCTTTTCTAAGGCTATCAAAGAGGATAAATGAAAGAGAACCAGTTATCTCAAAAAAGAACGGAAAAAAAGTGATTCTAAAGAAGTTTCCAACCATCGAAATAAGAATTTCTTTTCGCGAATCTTTCTTCATTTTATGGTTGTCTAAGGCTACCTAACTAGAATAATGAAGGAGAAATAGTTATCTCCATATGAAACGCAACATAACGCGATTATTTTGAAGTTTCCAAACTTCGAAAAAAGAATTTTTTTTTTCGAGATTCTTTCCGCATAATATGCATTTCTAAGGCTATCTAAGTGGAAAAATGAAAGAGAACCAGTTATCTCAAATAAGAACGGAAAAAAAGTGATTCTAATGAAGTTTCCAACCATCGAAATAAATGTTTTCTTTTCGCGAATCTTTCTTCATTTTATGGTTTTCTAAGGCTATCTAACTAGAAAAATGAAGGAGAAACAGTTATCTCCATTTGAAACGCAACAAAACGCGATTCTTTTGAAGTTTGCAAACTTCGAAAGAAAATTTTTTTCTTTTCGAGATTCTTTCCGCATAATAAGCTTTTCTAAGGCTATCAAAGTGGAAAAATGAAAGAGAACCAGTTATCTCAAATAAGAACGGAAAAAAAGTGATTCTAACGAAGTTTCCAACCATGGAAATAAATGTTTTCTTTTCGCGAATCTTTCTTCATTTTATGGTTTTCTAAGGCTATCTAACTAGAATAATAAAGGAGAAATAGTTATTTCCATAGAAACGCAACAAAACGGGATAACTTTGAAGTTTCCAAACTTCGAAAATTTTTTTTTTTCTTTTCGAGATTCTTCCTGCATAATATGCTTTTCTAAGGCTATCAAAGTAGAAAAATGAAAGAGAACCAGCTATCTGAAAAAAGAACGAAAAAAGTGATTCTAATGAAGTTTCCAACCATCGAAATAAATGTTTTCTTTTCGCGAATCTTTCTTCATTTTATGGTTGTCTAAGGCTATCTATCTAGAATAATGAAAGAGAAATAGTTATCTCCATTTGAAACGCAACAAAACGCGATTCTTTTGAAGTTTGCAAACTTCGAAAGAAAATTATTTTCTTTTCGAGATTCTTTCCGCATAATAAGCTTTTTTAAGGCTATCAAAGTGGAAAAATGAAAGAGAACCAGTTATCTCAAATAAGAACGGAAAAAAAGTGATTCTAACGAAGTTTCCAACCATCGAAATAAATGTTTTCTTTTCGCGAATCTTTCTTCATATTATGGTTTTCTAAGGCTATCTAACTAGAATAATAAAGGAGAAATAGTTATTTCCATATGAAACGCAACAAAACGAGATAAAATTGAAGTTTCCAAACTTCGAAAATTTTTTTTTTTCTTTTCGAGATTCTTTCCGCATAATATCCTTTTCTAAGGCTACTAAAGTAGAAAAATGAAAGAGAACCAGTTATCTGAAAAAAGAACGGAAAAAAGTGATTCTAATGAAGTTTCCATCCATCGAAATAAGTGTTTTCTTTTCGCGAATCTTTCTTCATTTTATGGTTTTCTAAGTCTATCTAACTAGAATAATGAAGGAGAAATAGTTATCTCCATTGGAAACGCAACAAAACGCGATTTTTTTGAAGTTTCCAAACTTCGAAAAGAAATTTTTTTCTTTTCGAGATTCTTTGCCAAGAATATGCTTTTCTAAGGCTATCAAAGTAGCAAAATGAAAGAGAACTAGTTATCTCAAATAAGAACGTAAAAAAAGGGATTTTAATGAAGTTTCCATCCATGGAAATAAATGTTTCCTTTTCGCGAATCATTCTTCATTTTATGGTTTTCTAAGGCTATCTAACTAGAAAAATGAAGGAGAAATAGTTATCTCCAATGGAAACGCAACAAAACGCGATTCTTTTGAAGTTTCCAAACTTCGAAAAAAAAAATTTTTCTTTTCGAGATTCTTTCCGCATAATATGCTTTTCTAAGGATATCAAAATAGAAAAATGAAAGAGAACCAGTGATCTCAAAAAAGAACGGAAAAAAAGTGATTCTAATGAAGTTTCCAACCATCGAAATAAGTGTTTTCTGCTCGCGAATCTTTCTTCATTTTATAGTTGTCTAAGGCTATCTATCTAGAATAATGAAGGAGAAATAGTTATCTCCATTTGAAACGCAACAAAACGGGATATATTTGAAGTTTCCAAACTACGAAAGAAAAATTTTTTCTTTTCGAGAATCTTTCGGCATTATATGCTTTTCTAAGGCTATGAAAGTAGAAAAATGAAAGAGAACCAGTTATCTCAAAAAAGAACGGAAAAAAAGTGATTCTAATGAAGTTTCCAACCATCGAAATAAGTGTTTTTTTCGCGAATGTTTCTTCATGTTATGGTTTTCCAAGGCTATCTAACTAGAATAATGAAGGAGAAATAGTTATCTCCATTGGAAACGCTACAAAACGAGATTCTTTTGAAGTTTCCAAACTTCGAAAAAAATTTTTTCTCTTTTCGAGATTCTTTCCGCATAAGAAGCTTTTCTAAGGCTATCAAAGTGGAAAACTGAAAGAGAACCAGTTATCTCAAATAAGAACGAAAAAAGTGATTCTAACGTAGTTTCCAACCATCGAAATAAAGGTTTTCTTTTCGCGTATATTTTTTCATTTTATGGTTTTCTAAGGCTATCTAACTGGAATAATGAAGGAGAAATAGTTATTTCCATATGAAACGCAACAAAACGGGATATTTTTGAAGTTTCCAAACTTCGAAAAATAAAATTTTTTTTTCGAGATTCTTTGCGCAGAATATGCGTTTCTAAGGCTATCAAAGTAGAAAAATGAAAGAGAACTAGTTATCTCAAAAAAACAACGGAAAAAAAGTGATTCTAATGAAGTTTCCAACCATCGAAATAAGTGTTTTCTTTTCGCGAATCTTTCTTCATTTTATGGTTGTCTAAGGCTATCTATCTAGAATAATGAAGGAGAAATAGTTATCTCCATTTGAAACGCAACAAAACGCGATTCTTTTGAAGTTTGCAAACTTCGAAAGAAAATTTTTTTCTTTTCGAGATTCTTTCCGCATAATAAGCTTTTCTAAGGCTATCAAAGTGGAAAAATGAAAGAAAACCAGTTATCTCAAATAAGAACGGAAAAAAAGTGATTCTAACGAAGTTTCCAACCATCGAAATAAATGTTTTTTTTCGCGAATCTTTCTTCATTTTATGGTTGTCTAAGGCTATCTATCTAGAATAATGAAGGAGAAATAGTTATCTCCATTTGAAACGCAACAAAACGCGATTATTTTGAAGTTTCCAAACTTCGAAATAAAATTTTTTTTTCGAGATTCTTTCCGCATAATATGCTTTTCTAAGGCTATCAAAGTAGAAAAATGAAAGAGTACCAGTTATCTCATAAAAGAACGGAAAAAAAGTGATTCTAATGAAGTTTCCAACCATCGAAATAAGTATTTTTTTCGCGAATGTTTCTTCATTTTATGGTTGTCTAAGGCTATCTATCTAGAATAATGAAGGAGAAATAGTTATCTCCATTTGAAACGCAACAAAACGCGATTATTTTGAAGATTCCAAACTTCGAAATAAAATTTTTTTCTTTTCGAGATTCTTTCCGCATAATATGCTTTTCTAAGGCTATCAAAGAGGATAAATGAAAGAGAACCAGCTATCTCAAAAAAGAACGGAAAAAAAGTGATTCTAAAGAAGTTTCCTACCATCGAAATAAGTGTTTTCTTTTCGCGAATCTTTCTTCATTTTATGGTTGTCTAAGGCTACCTAACTAGAATAATGAAGGAGAAATAGTTATCTCCATAAAAAACGCAACAAAACGCGATTATTTTGAAGTTTCCAAACTTCGAAAAAAAATTTTTTTTTTCGAGATTCTTTCCGCATAATATGCATTTCTAAGGCTATCTAAGTGGAAAAATGAAAGAGAACCAGTTATCTCAAATAAGAACGGAAAAAAAGTGATTCTAATGAAGTTTCCAACCATCGAAATAAATGTTTTCTTTTGGCGAATCTTTCTTCATTTTATGGTTTTCTAAGGCTATCTAACTAGAAAAATGAAGGAGAAATAGTTATCTCCATTTGAAACGCAACAAAACGCGATTCTTTTGAAGTTTGCAAACTTCGAAAGAAAATTTTTTTCTTTTCGAGATTCTTTCCGCATAATAAGCTTTTCTAAGGCTATCAAAGTGGAAAAATGAAAGAGAACCAGTTATCTCAAATAAGAACGGAAAAAAAGTGATTCTAACGAAGTTTCCATCCATGGAAATAAATGTTTTCTTTTCGCGAATCTTTCTTCATTTTATGGTTTTCTAAGGCTATCTAACTAGAATAATAAAGGAGAAATAGTTATTTCCATATGAAACGCCACAAAACGGGATAACTTTGAAGTTTCCAAACTTCGAAAAATTTTTTTTTTCTTTTCGAGATTCTTCCTGCATAATATGCTTTTCTAAGGCTATCAAAATAGAAAAATGAAAGAGAACCAGTTATCTGAAAAAAGAACGGAAAAAAGTGATTCTAATGAAGTTTCCAACCATCGAAAGAAGTGTTTTCTTTTCGCGAATCTTTCTTCATTTTATGGTTTTCTAAGTCTATCTAACTAGAATAATGAAGGAGAAATAGTTATCTCCATTGGAAACGCAACAAAACGCGATTTTTTTGAAGTTTCCAAACTTCGAAAAGAAATTTTTTTCTTTTCGAGATTCTTTCCGCATAATATGCTTTTCTAAGGCTATCAAAGTAGAAAAATGAAAGAGAACCAGTTATCTCAAAAAAGAACGGAAAAAAAGTGATTCTAATGAAGTTTCCAACCATCGAAATAAGTGTTTTCTTTTCGCGAATCTTTCTTCATTTTATGGTTTTCCAAGGCTATCTATCTAGAATAATGAAGGAGAAATAGTTATTTCCATATGAAACGCAACAAAACGGGATATATTTGAAGTTTCCAAACTTCGAAAAAAAATTTTTTTTTTCGAGATTCTTTGCGCAGAATATGCTTTTCTAAGGCTATCAAAGTAGAAAAATGAAAGAGAACTAGTTATCTCGAAAAACAACGGAAAAAAAGTGATTCTAATGAAGTTTCCAACCATCGAAATAAGTGTTTTCTTTTCGCGAATCTTTCACATTTTATGGTTGTCTAAGGCTATCTATCTAGAATAATGAAGGAGAAATAGTTATCTCCATTAGAAACGCAACATAACGCGATTCTTTTGAAGTTTGCAAACTTCGCAAGAAAATTTTTTTCTTTTGGAGATTCTTTCCGCATAATAAGCTTTTCTAAGGCTATCAAAGTGGAAAAATGAAACAGAACTAGTTATCTCAAATAAGAACGGAAAAAAAGTGATTTTAATGAAGTTTCCAACCATCGTAATAAATGTTATCTTTTCGCGAATCTTTCTTCATTTTATGGTTTTCTAAGTCTATCTAACTAGAATAATAAAGCAGAAATAGTTTTCTCAATTTGAAACGCAACAAAACGCGATTCTTTTGAAGTTTGCAAACTTCGAAAAAAATTTTTTTCTTTTCGAGATTCTTTCCGCATAATAAACTTTTCTAAGGCTATCAAAGTGGAAAAATGAAAGAGAACCAGTTATCTCAAATAAGAACGGAAAAAAAGTGATTCTAACGAAGTCTCCAACCATCGAAATAAATGTTTTCTTTTCGCCAATCTTTCTTCATTTTATGGTTTTCTAAGGCTATCTAACTAGAATAATAAAGGAGAAATAGTTATTTCCATATGAAACGCAACAAAACGGGATAACTTTGAAGTTTCCAAACTTCGAAAAATTTTTTTTTTCTTTTCGAGATTCTTTCCGCATAATATGCTTTTCTAAGGCTATCAAAGTAGAAAAATGAAAGAGAACCAGTTATCTGAAAAAAGAACGGAAAAAAGTGATTCTAATGAAGTTTCCAACCATCGAAATAAGTGTTTTCTTTTCGCGCATCTTTCTTCATTTTATGGTTTTCTAAGTCTATCTAACTAGAATAATGAAGGAGAAATAGTTATCTCCATTGGAAACGCAACAAAACGCGATTTTTTTGAAGTTTCCAAACTTAGAAAAGAAATTTTTTTTTTTCGAGATTCTTTCCGCATAATATGCTTTTCTAAGGCTATCAAAGTAGAAAAATGAAAGAGAACCAGTTATCTCAAAAAAGAACGGAAAAAAAGTGATTCTAATGAAGTTTCCAACCATCGAAATAAGTGTTTTCTTTTCGCGAATGTTTCTTCATTTTATGGTTTTCCAAGGCTATCTATCTAGAATAATGAAGGAGAAATAGTTATCTCCATTGGAAACGCAACAAAACGAGATTCTTTTGAAGTTTCCAAACTTAGAAAAAAATTTTTTTTCTTTTCGAGATTCTTTCCGCATAATAAGCTTTTCTAAGGCTATCAAAGTGGAAAAATGAAAGAGAACCAGTTATCTCATATAAGAACGAAAAAAGTGATTCTAACGAAGTGTCCAACCATCGAAATAAATGTTTTCTTTTCGCGAATCTTTCTTCATTTTATGGTCTTCTAAGGGTATCTAACTAGAATAATGAAGGAGAAATAGTTATTTCCATATGAAACGCAACCAAACGGGATATATTTGAAGTTTCCAAACTTCGAAAAAAAATTATTTTTTCGAGATTCTTTGCGCAGAATATGCTTTTCTAAGGCTATCAAAGTAGAAAAATGAAAGAGAACTAGTTATCTCGAAAAACAACGGAAAAAAAGTGATTCTAATGAAGTTTCCAACCATCGAAATAAGTGTTTTCTTTTCGCGAATCTTTCTTCATTTTATGGTTGTCTAAGGCTATCTATCTAGAATAATGAAGGAGAAATAGTTATCTCCATTAGAAACGCAACATAACGCGATTCTTTTGAAGTTTGCAAACTTCGCAAGAAAATTTTTTTCTTTTGGAGATTCTTTCCGCATAATAAGCTTTTCTAAGGCTATCAAAGTGGAAAAATGAAACAGAACTAGTTATCTCAAATAAGAACGGAAAAAAAGTGATTTTAATGAAGTTTCCAACCATCGAAATAAATGTTATCTTTTCGCGAATCTTTCTTCATTTTATGGTTTTCCAAGGCTATCTAACTAGAATAATGAAGGAGAAATAGTTATTTCCATATGAAACGCAACAAAACGCGATATCTTTGAAGTTTCCAAACTTCGAAAAAAATTTTTTTTCTTTTCGAGATTCTTTCCGCATAATAAGCTTTTCTAAGGCTATCAAAGTGGAAAAATGAAAGAGAACCAGTTATCTCATATAAGAACGGAAAAAAAGTGATTCTAACGAAGTTTCCAACCATCGAAATAAATGTTTTCTTTTCGCGAATCTTTCTTCATTTTATGGTTTTCTAAGTCTATCTAACTAGAATAATAAAGCAGAAATAGTTATCTCCATTTGAAACGCAACAAAACGCGATTCTTTTGAAGTTTGCAAACTTCGAAAAAAATTTTTTTCTTTTCGAGATTCTTTCCGCATAATAAGCTTTTCTAAGGCTATCAAAGTGGAAAAATGAAAGAGAACCAGTTATCTCAAATAAGAACGGAAAAAAATTGATTCTAACGAAGTTTCCAACCATCGAAATAAATGTTTTCTTTTCGCGAATCTTTCTTCATTTTATGGTTTTCTAAGGCTATCTAACTAGAATAATAAAGGAGAAATAGTTATTTCCATATGAAACGCAACAAAACGGGATAACTTTGAAGTTTCCAAACTTCGAAAAAAATTTTTTTTTCTTTTCGAGATTCTTTCCGCATAATATGCTTTTCAAAGGCTATCAAAATAGAAAAATGAAAGACAACCAGTGATCTCAAAAAAGAACGGAAAAAAAGTGATTCTAACGAAGTTTCCAACCATGGAAATAAACGTTTTCTTTTCGCGAATCTTTCTTCATTTTATGGTTTTCTAAGGCTATCTAACTAGAATAATAAAGGAGAAATAGTTATTTCCATATGAAACGCAACAAAACGGGATAACTTTGAAGTTTCCAAACTTCGAAATAATTTTTTTTTCTTTTCGAAATTCTTTCCGCATAATATGCTTTTCTAAGGCTATCAAAGTAGAAAAATGAAAGAGAACCAGTTATCTGAAAAAAGAACGGAAAAAAACGATTCTAATGAAGTTTCCAACCATCGAAATAAGTGTTTTCTTTTCGCGAATCTTTCTCCATTTTATGGTTTTTTAAGTCTATCTAACTAGAATAATGAAGGAGAAATAGTTATCTCCATTGGAAACGCAACAAAACGCGATTTTTTGAAGTTTCCAAACTTCGAAATAAATTTTTTTTCTTTTCGAGATTCTTTCATCATAATATGCTTTTCTAAGGCTATCAAAATAGAAAAATGAAAGAGAACCAGTGATCTCAAAAAAGAACGGAAAAAAAGTGATTCTAATGAAGTTTCCAACCATCGAAATAAGTGTTTTCTTTTCGCGAATCTTTCTTCATTTTATGGTTGTCTAAGGCTATCTATCTAGAATAACGAAGGAGAAATAGTTATCTCCATTTGAAACGCAACAAAACGCGATTCTTTTGAAGTTTCCAAACTTCGAAAAAAAAATTTTTTTTTTCGAGATTCTTTCCGCATAATAAGGTTTTCTAAGGCTATCAAAGTGGAAAAATGAAAGAGAACTAGTTATCTCAAATAAGAACGGAAAAAAAGTGATTATAATGAAGTTTACAACCATCGAAATAAATGTTTTCTTTTCGCCAATCTTTCTTCATTTTATGGTTTTCTAAGGCTATCTAACTAGAATAATGAAGGAGAAATAGTTATTTCCATATGAAACGCAACAAAACGGGATATCTTTTAAGTTTCCAAACTTCGAAAAAAATTTTTTTTGTTTTCGAGATTCTTTCCGCATAATATGCTTTTCTAAGGCTATCAAAGTGGAAAAATGAAACAGAACTAGTTATCTCAAATAAGAACGGAAAAAAAGTGATTTTAATGAAGTTTCCAACCATCGTAATAAATGTTATCTTTTCGCGAATCTTTCTTCATTTTATGGTTTTCTAAGTCTATCTAACTAGAATAATAAAGCAGAAATAGTTTTCTCAATTTGAAACGCAACAAAACGCGATTCTTTTGAAGTTTGCAAACTTCGAAAAAAATTTTTTTCTTTTCGAGATTCTTTCCGCATAATAAACTTTTCTAAGGCTATCAAAGTGGAAAAATGAAAGAGAACCAGTTATCTCATATAAGAACGGAAAAAAAGTGATTCTAACGAAGTTTCCAACCATCGAAATAAATGTTTTCTTTTCGCCAATCTTTCTTCATTTTATGGTTTTCTAAGGCTATCTAACTAGAATAATAAAGGAGAAATAGTTATTTCCATATGAAACGCAACAAAACGGGATAACTTTGAAGTTTCCAAACTTCGAAAAATTTTTTTTTTCTTTTCGAGATTCTTTCCGCATAATATGCTTTTCTAAGGCTATCAAAGTAGAAAAATGAAAGAGAACCAGTTATCTGAAAAAAGAACGGAAAAAAGTGATTCTAATGAAGTTTCCAACCATCGAAATAAGTGTTTTCTTTTCGCGCATCTTTCTTCATTTTATGGTTTTCTAAGTCTATCTAACTAGAATAATGAAGGAGAAATAGTTATCTCCATTGGAAACGCAACAAAACGCGATTTTTTTGAAGTTTCCAAACTTAGAAAAGAAATTTTTTTCTTTTCGAGATTCTTTCCGCATAATATGCTTTTCTAAGGCTATCAAAGTAGAAAAATGAAAGAGAACCAGTTATCTCAAAAAAGAACGGAAAAAAAGTGATTCTAATGAAGTTTCCAACCATCGAAATAAGTGTTTTCTTTTCGCGAATGTTTCTTCATTTTATGGTTTTCCAAGGCTATCTATCTAGAATAATGAAGGAGAAATAGTTATCTCCATTGGAAACGCAACAAAACGAGATTCTTTTGAAGTTTCCAAACTTAGAAAAAAATTTTTTTTCTTTTCGAGATTCTTTCCGCATAAGAAGCTTTTCTAAGGCTATCAAAGTGGAAAACTGAAAGAGAACCAGTTATCTCAAATAAGAACGAAAAAAGTGATTCTAACGAAGTGTCCAACCATCGAAATAAATGTTTTCTTTTCGCGAATCTTTCTTCATTTTATGGTCTTCTAAGGGTATCTAACTAGAATAATGAAGGAGAAATAGTTATTTCCATATGAAACGCAACCAAACGGGATATATTTGAAGTTTCCAAACTTCGAAAAAAAATTTTTTTTTTCGAGATTCTTTGCGCAGAATATGCTTTTCTAAGGCTATCAAAGTAGAAAAATGAAAGAGAACTAGTTATCTCGAAAAACAACGGAAAAAAAGTGATTCTAATGAAGTTTCCAACCATCGAAATAAGTGTTTTCTTTTCGCGAATCTTTCTTCATTTTATGGTTGTCTAAGGCTATCTATCTAGAATAATGAAGGAGAAATAGTTATCTCCATTAGAAACGCAACATAACGCGATTCTTTTGAAGTTTGCAAACTTCGCAAGAAAATTTTTTTTTTTTGGAGATTCTTTCCGCATAATAAGCTTTTCTAAGGCTATCAAAGTGGAAAAATGAAACAGAACTAGTTATCCAAAATAAGAACGGAAAAAAAGTGATTTTAATGAAGTTTCCAACCATCGAAATAAATGTTATCTTTTCGCGAATCTTTCTTCATTTTATGGTTTTCCAAGGCTATCTAACTAGAATAATGAAGGAGAAGTAGTTATTTCCATATGAAACGCAACAAAACGGGATATCTTTGAAGTTTCCAAACTTCGAAAAAAATTTTTTTTCTTTTCGAGATTCTTTCCGCATAATAAGCTTTTCTAAGGCTATCAAAGTGGAAAAATGAAAGAGAACCAGTTATCTCATATAAGAACGGAAAAAAAGTGATTCTAACGAAGTTTCCAACCATCGAAATAAATGTTTTCTTTTCGCGAATCTTTCTTCATTTTATGGTTTTCTAAGTCTATCTAACTAGAATAATAAAGCAGAAATAGTTATCTCCATTTGAAACGCAACAAAACGCGATTCTTTTGAAGTTTGCAAACTTCGAAAAAAATTTTTTTCTTTTCGAGATTCTTTCCGCATAATAAGCTTTTCTAAGGCTATCAAAGTGGAAAAATGAAAGAGAACCAGTTATCTCAAATAAGAACGGAAAAAAAGTGATTCTAACGAAGTTTCCAACCATGGAAATAAACGTTTTCTTTTCGCGAATCTTTCTTCATTTTATGGTTTTCTAAGGCTATCTAACTAGAATAATAAAGGAGAAATAGTTATTTCCATATGAAACGCAACAAAACGGGATAACTTTGAAGTTTCCAAACTTCGAAATAATTTTTTTTTCTTTTCGAAATTCTTTCCGCATAATATGCTTTTCTAAGGCTATCAAAGTAGAAAAATGAAAGAGAACCAGTTATCTGAAAAAAGAACGGAAAAAAACGATTCTAATGAAGTTTCCAACCATCGAAATAAGTGTTTTCTTTTCGCGAATCTTTCTTCATTTTATGGTTTTTTAAGTCTATCTAACTAGAATAATGAAGGAGAAATAGTTATCTCCATTGGAAACGCAACAAAACGCGATTTTTTGAAGTTTCCAAACTTCGAAATAAAATTTTTTTCTTTTCGAGATTCTTTCATCATAATATGCTTTTCTAAGGCTATCAAAATAGAAAAATGGAAGAGAACCAGTGATCTCAAAAAAGAACGGAAAAAAAGTGATTCTAATGAAGTTTCCAACCATCGAAATAAGTGTTTTCTTTTCGCGAATCTTTCTTCATTTTATGGTTGTCTAAGGCTATCTATCTAGAATAACGAAGGAGAAATAGTTATCTCCATTTGAAACGCAACAAAACGCGATTCTTTTGAAGTTTCCAAACTTCGAAAAAAAAATTTTTTTTTTCGAGATTCTTTCCGCATAATAAGGTTTTCTAAGGCTATCAAAGTGGAAAAATGAAAGAGAACTAGTTATCTCAAATAAGAACGGAAAAAAAGTGATTATAATGAAGTTTACAACCATCGAAATAAATGTTTTCTTTTCGCGAATCTTTCTTCATTTTATGGTTTTCTAAGGCTATCTAACTAGAATAATGAAGGAGAAATAGTTATTTCCATATGAAACGCAACAAAACGGGATATCTTTTAAGTTTCCAAACTTCGAAAAAAATTTTTTTTGTTTTCGAGATTCTTTCCGCATAATATGCTTTTCTAAGGCTATCAAAGTAGATAAATGAAAGAGAACCAGTTATCTTAAAAAAGAACGGAAAAAAAGTGATTCTAATGAAGTTTCCAACCATCGAAATAAATGTTTTCTTTTTGCGAATCTTTCTTCATTTTATGGTTTTCCAAGGCTATCTATCTAGAATAATGAAGGAGAAATAGTTATCTCCATTGGAAACGCAACAAAACGAGATTCTTTTGAAGTATCCAAACTTAGAAAAAATTTTTTTTTCTTTTCGATATTCTTTCCGCTTAAGAAGCTTTTCTAAGGCTATCAAAGTGGAAAACTGAAAGAGAACCAGTTATCTCAAATAAGAACGAAAAAAGTGATTCTAACGAAGTTTCCAACCATCGAAATAAATGTTTTCTTTTCGCGAATCTTTCTTCATTTTATGGTTTTCTAAGTCTATCTAACTAGAATAATAAAGCAGAAATAGTTATCTCCATTTGAAACGCAACAAAACGCGATTCTTTTGAAGTTTGCAAACTTCGAAAAAAATTTTTTTCTTTTCGAGATTCTTTCCGCATAATAAGCTTTTCTAAGGCTATCAAAGTGGAAAAATGAAAGAGAACCAGTTATCTCAAATAAGAACGGAAAAAAAGTGATTCTAACGAAGTTTCCAACCATCGAAATAAATGTTTTCTTTTCGCGAATCTTTCTTCATTTTATGGTTTTCTAAGGCTATCTAACTAGAATAATAAAGGAGAAATAGTTATTTCCATATGAAACGCAACAAAACGGGATAACTTTGAAGTTTCCAAACTTCGAAATAATTTTTTTTTCTTTTCGAAATTCTTTCCGCATAATATGCTTTTCTAAGGCTATCAAAGTAGGAAAATGAAAGAGAACCAGTTATCTGAATAAAGAACGGAAAAAAACGATTCTAATGAAGTTTCCAACCATCGAAATAAGTGTTTTCTTTTCGCGAATCTTTCTTCATTTTATGGTTTTTTAAGTCTATCTAACTAGAATAATGAAGGAGAAATAGTTATCTCCATTGGAAACGCAACAAAACGCGATTTTTTTGAAGTTTCCAAACTTCGAAAAGAAATTTTTTTCTGTTCGAGATTCTTTCCGCATAATATGCTTTTCTAAGGCTATCAAAATAGAAAAATGAAAGAGAACCAGTGATCTCAAAAAAGAACGGAAAAAAAGTGATTCTAATGAAGTTTCCAACCATCGAAATAAGTGTTTTCTTTTCGCGAATCTTTCTTCATTTTATGGTTGTCTAAGGCTATCTATCTAGAACAACGAAGGAGAAATAGTTATCTCCATTTGAAACGCAACAAAACGCGATTCTTTTGAAGTTTCCAAACTTCGAAAAAAAAATTTTTTTTTTCGAGATTCTTTCCGCATAATATGCATTTCTAAGCCTATCAAAGTGGAAAAATGAAAGAGAACCAGTTATCTCAAATAAGAACGGAAAAAAAGTGATTCTAATGAAGTTTCCAACCATCGAAATAAATGTTTTCTTTTGGCGAATCTTTCTTCATCTTATGGTTTTCTAAGGCTATCTAACTAGAAAAATGAAGGAGAAATAGTTATCTCCATTGGAAACGCACCAAAACGTGATTCTTTTGAAGTTTCCAAACTTCGAAAGAAAAATTTTTTCTTTTCGAGATTCTTTCCGCATAATAAGCTTTTCTAAGGCTATCAAAGTAGAAAAATGAAAGAGAACCAGTTATCTCAAAAAAGAACGGAAAAAAAGTGATTCTAATGAAGTTTCCAACCATCGAAATAAGTGCTTTCTTTTCGCGAATGTTTCTTCATTTTATGGTTTTCCAAGGCTCTCTAACTAGAATAATGAAGGAGAAATAGTTATCTCCATTGGAAACGCAACGAAACGAGATTCTTTTGAAGTTTCCAAACTTCGAAAAAAATTTTTTTTCTTTTCGAGATTCTTTCCGCATAAGAAGCTTTTCTAAGGCTATCAAAGTGGAAAAATGAAAGAGAACTAGTTAACTCAAATAAGAACGGAAAAAAAGTGATTTTAATGAAGTTTCCAACCATCCAAATAAATGTTTCCTTTTCGCGAATCTTTCTTCATTTTATGGTTTTCAAAGGCTATCTAACTAGAAAAATGAAGGAGAAATAGTTATCTCCATTGGAAACGCAACAAAACGCGATTCTTTTGAAGTTTCCAACTTCGAAAAATTTTTTTTTTCTTTTCGAGATTCTTTCCGCATAATATGCTTTTCTAAGGCTATCAAAGTAGAAAAATGAAAGAGAACCAGTTATCTCAAAAAAGAACGGAAAAAAAGTAATTCTAATGAAGTTTCCAACCATCGAAATAAATGCTTTCTTTTCGCGAATCTTTCTTCATTTTATGGTTGTTTAAGGCTATCTATCTAGAATAATGAAAGAGAAATAGTTATCTCCATTTGAAACGCAACAAAACGCGATTCTTTTGAAGTTTGCAAACTTCGAAAGAAAATTATTTTCTTTTCGAGATTCTTTCCGCATAATAAGCTTTTTTAAGGCTATCAAAGTGGAAAAATTAAAGAGAACCAGTTATCTCAAATAAGAACGGAAAAAAAGTGATTCTAATGAAGTTTCCAACCATCGAAATAAGTGTTTTCTTTTCGCGAATCTTTCTTCATTTTATGGTTGTCTAAGGCTATCTATCTAGAATAACGAAGGAGAAATAGTTATCTCCATTTGAAACGCAACAAAACGCGATTCTTTTGAAGTTTCCAAACTTCGAAAAAAAAAATTTTTTTTTCGAGATTCTTTCCGCATAATAAGCTTTTCTAAGGCTATCAAAGTGGAAAAATGAAAGATAACTAGTTATCTCAAATAAGAACGGAAAAAAAGTGATTATAATGAAGTTTACAACCATCGAAATAAATGTTTTCTTTTCGAGAATCTTTCTTCATTTTATGGTTTTCTAAGGCTATCTAACTAGAATAATGAAGGAGAAATAGTTATCTCCATTGGAAACGCAACAAAACGCGATTTTTTTGAAGTTTCCAAACTTGGAAAAGAAATTTTTTTCTTTTCGAGATTCTTTCCGCATAATATGCTTTTCTAAGGCTATCAAAATAGAAAAATGAAAGAGAACCAGTGATCTAAAAAAAGAACGGAAAAAAAGTGATTCTAATGAAGTTTCCAACCATCGAAATAAGTGTTTTCTTTTCGCGAATCTTTCTTCATTTTATGGTTGTCTAAGGCTATCTATCTAGAATAACGAAGGAGAAATAGTTATCTCCATTTGAAACGCAACAAAACGCGATTCTTTTGAAGTTTCCAAACTTCGAAAAAAAAAAATTTTTTTTCGAGATTCTTTCCGCATAATAAGGTTTTCTAAGGCTATCAAAGTGGAAAAATGAAAGAGAACTAGTTATCTCAAATAAGAACGGAAAAAAAGTGATTATAATGAAGTTTACAACCATCGAAATAAATGTTTTCTTTTCGCGAATCTTTCTTCATTTTATGGTTTTCTAAGGCTATCTAACTAGAATAATGAAGGAGAAATAGTTATTTCCATATGAAACGCAACAAAACGGGATATCTTTTAAGTTTCCAAACTTCGAAAAAAATTTTTTTTGTTTTCGAGATTCTTTCCGCATAATATGCTTTTCTAAAACTATCAAAGTAGAAAAATGAAAGAGAACCAGTTATCTTAAAAAAGAACGGAAAAAAAGTGATTGTAATGAAGTTTCCAACCATCGAAATAAATGTTTTCTTTTTGCGAATCTTTCTTCATTTTATGGTTGTCTAAGGCTATCTATCTAGAATAATGAAGGAGAAATAGTTATCTCCATTTGAAACGCAACAAAACGCGATTCTTTTGAACTTTGCAAACTTCGAAAGAAAATTTTTTTCTTTTCGAGATTCTTTCCGCATAATAAGCATTTCTAAGGCTATCAAAGTGAAAAAATGAAAGAGAACCAGTTATCTCAAATAAGAACGGAAAAAATGTGATTCTAACGAAGTTTCCAACCATCGAAATAAGTGTTTTCTTTTCGCGAATCTTTCTTCATTTTATGGTTGTCTAAGGCTACCTAACTAGAATAATGAAGGAGAAATAGTTATCTCCATATGAAACGCAACAAAACGCGATTATTTTGAAGTTTCCAAACTTCGAAAAAAAATTTTTTTTTTTTCGAGATTCTTTCCGCATAATATGCATTTCTAAGGCTATCAAAGTGGAAAAATGAAAGAGAACCAGTTATCTCAAATAAGAACGGAAAAAAAGTGATTCTAATGAAGTCTCCAACCATCGAAATAAATGTTTTCTTTTGGCGAATCTTTCTTCATTTTATGGTTTTCTAAGACTATCTAACTAGAAAAATGAAGGAGAAATAGTTATCTCCATTGGAAACGCAACAAAACGTGATTCTTTTGAAGTTTCCAAACTTCGAAAGAAAAATTTTTTCTTTTCGAGATTCTTTCCGCATAATATGCTTTTCTAAGGCTATCAAAGTAGAAAAATGAAAGAGAACTAGTTATCTCAAAAAAGAACGGAAAAAAAGTGATTCTAATGAAGTTTCCAACCAACGAAATAAGTGTTTTCTTTTCGCGAATGTTATTTCATTTTATGGTTTTCCAAGGCTATCTAACTAGAATAATGAAGGAGAAATAGTTATCTCCATTGGAAACGCAACGAAACGAGATTCTTTTGAAGTTTACAAACTTCGAAAAAAATTTTTTTTCTTTTCGAGATTCTTTCCGCATAATAAGGTTTTCTAAGGTTATCAAAGTGGAAAAATGAAAGAGAACTAGTTATCTCAAATAAGAACGGAAAAAAAGTGATTTTAATGAAGTTTCCAACCATCCAAATAAATGTTTCCTTTTCGCGAATCTTTCTTCATTTTATGGTTTTCAAAGGCTATCTAACTAGAAAAATGAAGGAGAAATAGTTATCTCCATTGGAAACGCAACAAAACGCGATTCTTTTGAAGTTTCCAACTTCGAAAAATTTTTTTTTTCTTTTCGAGATTCTTTCCGCATAATATGCTTTTCTAAGGCTATCAAAGTAGAAAAATGAAAGAGAACCAGTTATCTCAAAAAAGAACGGAAAAAAAGTAATTCTAATGAAGTTTCCAACCATCGAAATAAATGTTTTCTTTTCGCCAATCTTTCTTCATTTTATGGTTGTCTAAGGCTATCTATCTAGAATAATGAAAGAGAAATAGTTATCTCCATTTGAAACGCAACAAAACGCGATTCTTTTGAAGTTTGCAAACTTCGAAAGAAAATTATTTTCTTTTCGAGATTCTTTCCGCATAATAAGCTTTTTTAAGGCTATCAAAGTGGAAAAATGAAAGAGAACCAGTTATCTCAAATAAGAACGGAAAAAAAGTGATTCTAATGAAGTTTCCAACCATCGAAATAAGTGTTTTCTTTTCGCGAATCTTTCTTCATTTTATGGTTGTCTAAGGCTATCTATCTAGAATAACGAAGGAGAAATAGTTATCTCCATTTGAAACGCAACAAAACGCGATTCTTTTGAAGTTTCCAAACTTCGAAAAAAAAAATTTTTTTTTCGAGATTCTTTCCGCATAATAAGGTTTTCCAAGGCTATCAAAGTGGAAAAATGAAAGATAACTAGTTATCTCAAATAAGAACGGAAAAAAAGTGATTATAATGAAGTTTACAACCATCGAAATAAATGTTTTCTTTTCGCGAATCTTTCTTCATTTTATGGTTTTCTAAGGCTATCTAACTAGAATAATGAAGGAGAAATAGTTATCTCCATTGGAAACGCAACAAAACGCGATTTTTTTGAAGTTACCAAACTTCGAAAAGAAATTTTTTTCTTTTCGAGATTCTTTCCGCATAATATGCTTTTCTAAGGCTATCAAAATAGAAAAATGAAAGAGAACCAGTGATTTAAAAAAAGAAGGGAAAAAAAGTGATTCTAATGAAGTTTCCAACCATCGAAATAAGTGTTTTCTTTTCGCGAATCTTTCTTCATTTTATGTTTGTCTAAGGCTATCTATCTAGAATAACGAAGGAGAAATAGTTATCTCCATTTGAAACGCAACAAAACGCGATTCTTTTGAAGTTTCCAAACTTCGAAAAAAAAAATTTTTTTTCGAGATTCTTTCCGCCTAATAAGGTTTTCTAAGGCTATCAAAGTGGAAAAATGAAAGAGAACTAGTTATCTCAAATAAGAACGGAAAAAAAGTGATTATAATGAAGTTTACAACCATCGAAATAAATGTTTTCTTTTCGCGAATCTTTCTTCATTTTATGGTTTTCTAAGGCTATCTAACTAGAATAATGAAGGAGAAATAGTTATTTCCATATGAAACACAACAAAACGGGATATCTTTTAAGTTTCCAAACTTCGAAAAAATTTTTTTTTGTTTTCGAGATTCTTTCCGCATAATATGCCTTTCTAAAACTATCAAAGTAGAAAAATGAAAGAGAACCAGTTATCTTAAAAAAGAACGGAAAAAAAGTGATTCTAATGAAGTTTCCAACCATCGAAATAAATGTTTTCTTTTTGCGAATCGTTCTTCATTTTATGGTTGTCTAAGGCTATCTATCTAGAATAATGAAGGAGAAATAGTTATCTCCATTTGAAACGCAACAAAACGCGATTCTTTTGAACTTTGCAAACTTCGAAAGAAAATTTTTTTCTTTTCGAGATTCTTTCCGCATAATAAGCATTTCTAAGGCTATCAAAGTGAAAAAATGAAAGAGAACCAGTTATCTCAAATAAGAACGGAAAAAATGTGATTCTAACGAAGTTTCCAACCATCGAAATAAGTGTTTTCTTTTCGCGAATCTTTCTTCATTTTATGGTTGTCTAAGGCTACCTAACTAGAATAATGAAGGAGAAATAGTTATCTCCATATGAAACGCAACAAAACGCGATTATTTTGAAGTTTCCAAACTTCGAAAAAAAAATTTTTTTTTTCGAGATTCTTTCCGCATAATATGCATTTCTAAGGCTATCAAAGTGGAAAAATGAAAGAGAACCAGTTATCTCAAATAAGAACGGAAAAAAAGTGATTCTAATGAAGTTTCCAACCATCGAAATAAGTGTTTTCTTTTCGCGAATCTTTCTTCATTTTATGGTTGTTTAAGGCTATCTAACTAGAATAATGAAGGAGAAATAGTTATCTCCATTGGAAACGCAACAAAACGCGATTTTTTTGAAGTTTCCAAACTTCGAAAAGAAATTTTTTTCTTTTCGAGATTCTTTCCGCATAATATGCTTTTCTAAGGCTATCAAAATAGAAAAATGAAAGAGAACCAGTTATCTGAAAAAAGAACGGAAAAAAAGTGATTCTAATGAAGTTTCCAACCATCGAAATAAGTGTTTTCTTTTCGCGAATGTTTCTTCATTTTATGGTTTTCCAAGGCTATCTAACTAGAATAATGAAGGAGAAATAGTTATCTCCATTGGAAACGCAACAAAACGCGATTCTTTTGAAGTTTCCAACTTCGAAAAATTTTTTATTTCTTTTCGAGATTCTTTCCGCATAATATGCATTTCTAAGGCTATCAAAGTAGAAAAATGAAAGAGAACCAGTTATCTCAAAAAAGAACGGAAAAAAAGTAATTCTAATGAAGTTTCCAACCATCGAAATAAATGTTTTCTCTTCGCGAATCTTTCTTCATTTTATGGTTGTCTAAGGCTATCTATCTAGAATAATGAAAGAGAAATAGTTATCTCCATTTGAAACGCAACAAAACGCGATTCTTTTGAAGTTTGCAAACTTCGAAAGAAAATTATTTTCTTTTCGAGATTCTTTCCGCATAATAAGCTTTTTTAAGGCTATCAAAGTGGAAAAATGAAAGAGAACCAGTTATCTCAAATAAGAACGGAAAAAAAGTGATTCTAATGAAGATTCCAGCCATCGAAATAAGTGTTTTCTTTTCGCGAATCTTTCTTCATTTTATGGTTGTCTAAGGCTATCTATCTAGAATAACGAAGGAGAAATAGTTATCTCCATTTGAAACGCAACAAAACGCGATTCTTTTGAAGTTTCCAAACTTCGAAAAAAAAAAATTTTTTTTCGAGATTCTATCCACATAATAAGGTTTTCTAAGGCTATCAAAGTGGAAAAATGTAAGAGAACTAGTTATCTCAAATAAGAACGGAAAAAAAGTGATTATAATGAAGTTTACAACCATCGAAATAAATGTTTTCTTTTCGCGAATCTTTCTTCATTTTATGGTTTTCTAAGGCTATCTAACTAGAATAATGAAGGAGAAATAGTTATTTCCATATGAAACGCAACAAAACGGGATATCTTTTAAGTTTCCAAACTTCGAAAAAATTTTTTTTTGTTTTGAGATTCCGCATAATATGCTTTTCTAAGGCTATCAAAGTGAAAAAATGAAAGAGAACCAGTTATCTCAAATAAGAACGGAAAAAATGTGATTCTAACGAAGTTTCCAACCATCGAAATAAGTGTTTTCTTTTCGCGAATCTTTCTCCATTTTATGGTTGTCTAAGGCTACCTAACTAGAATAATGAATTAGAAATAGTTATCTCCATTGGAAACGCAACAAACCGTGATTCATTTGAAGTTTCCAAACTTCGAAAGAAAAATTTTTTCTTTTCGAGATTCTTTCCGCATAATATGCTTTTCTACGGCTATCAAAGTAGAAAAATGAAAGAGAACCAGTTATCTCAAAAAAGAACGGAAAAAAAGTGATTCTAATGAAGTTTCCAACCATCGAAATAAGTGTTTTCTTTTCGCGAATGTTTCTTCATTTTATGGTTTTCCAAGGCTATCTAACTAGAATAATGAAGGAGAAATAGTTATCTCCATTGGAAACGCAACGAAACGAAATTCTTTTGAAGTTTCCAAACTTCGAAAAAAATTTTTTTTCTTTTCGAGATTCTTTCCGCATAAGAAGCCTTTCTAAGGCTATCAAAGTGGAAAAATGAAAGAGAACTAGTTATCTCAAATAAGAACGGAAAAAAAGTGATTTTAATGAAGTTTCCAACCATCCAAATAAATGTTTCCTTTTCGCGAATCTTTCTTCATTTTATGGTTTTCAAAGGCTATCTAACTAGAAAAATGAAGCAGAAATAGTTATCTCCATTGGAAACGCAACAAAACGCGATTCTTTTGAAGTTTCCAACTTCGAAAAATTTTTTTTTTCTTTTCGAGATTCTTTCCGCATAATATGCTTTTCTAAGGCTATCAAAGTAGAAAAATGAAAGAGAACCAGTTATCTCAAAAAAGAACGGAAAAAAAGTAATTCTAATGAAGTTTCCAACCATCGAAATAAATGCTTTCTTTTCGCGAATCTTTCTTCATTTTATGGTTGTTTAAGGCTATCTATCTAGAATAATGAAAGAGAAATAGTTATCTCCATTTGAAACGCAACAAAACGCGATTCTTTTGAAGTTTGCAAACTTCGAAAGAAAATTATTTTCTTTTCGAGATTCTTTCCGCATAATAAGCTTTTTTAAGGCTATCAAAGTGGAAAAATTAAAGAGAACCAGTTATCTCAAATAAGAACGGAAAAAAAGTGATTCTAATGAAGTTTCCAACCATCGAAATAAGTGTTTTCTTTTCGCGAATCTTTCTTCATTTTATGGTTGTCTAAGGCTATCTATCTAGAATAACGAAGGAGAAATAGTTATCTCCATTTGAAACGCAACAAAACGCGATTCTTTTGAAGTTTCCAAACTTCGAAAAAAAAAATTTTTTTTTCGAGATTCTTTCCGCATAATAAGCTTTTCTAAGGCTATCAAAGTGGAAAAATGAAAGATAACTAGTTATCTCAAATAAGAACGGAAAAAAAGTGATTATAATGAAGTTTACAACCATCGAAATAAATGTTTTCTTTTCGAGAATCTTTCTTCATTTTATGGTTTTCTAAGGCTATCTAACTAGAATAACGAAGGAGAAATAGTTATCTCCATTGGAAACGCAACAAAACGCGATTTTTTTGAAGTTTCCAAACTTGGAAAAGAAATTTTTTTCTTTTCGAGATTCTTTCCGCATAATATGCTTTTCTAAGGCTATCAAAATAGAAAAATGAAAGAGAACCAGTGATCTAAAAAAAGAACGGAAAAAAAGTGATTCTAATGAAGTTTCCAACCATCGAAATAAGTGTTTTCTTTTCGCGAATCTTTCTTCATTTTATGGTTGTCTAAGGCTATCTATCTAGAATAACGAAGGAGAAATAGTTATCTCCATTTGAAACGCAACAAAACGCGATTCTTTTGAAGTTTCCAAACTTCGAAAAAAAAAAATTTTTTTTCGAGATTCTTTCCGCATAATAAGGTTTTCTAAGGCTATCAAAGTGGAAAAATGAAAGAGAACTAGTTATCTCAAATAAGAACGGAAAAAAAGTGATTCTAATGAAGTTTCCAACCATCGAAATAAGTGTTTTCTTTTCGCGAATGTTTCTTCATTTTATGGTTTTCCAAGGCTATCTAACTAGAATAATGAAGGAGAAATAGTTATCTCCATTGGAAACGCAACAAAACGCGATTCTTTTGAAGTTTCCAACTTCGAAAAATTTTTTATTTCTTTTCGAGATTCTTTCCGCATAATATGCATTTCTAAGGCTATCAAAGTAGAAAAATGAAAGAGAACCAGTTATCTCAAAAAAGAACGGAAAAAAAGTAATTCTAATGAAGTTTCCAACCATCGAAATAAATGTTTTCTCTTCGCGAATCTTTCTTCATTTTATGGTTGTCTAAGGCTATCTATCTAGAATAATGAAAGAGAAATAGTTATCTCCATTTGAAACGCAACAAAACGCGATTCTTTTGAAGTTTGCAAACTTCGAAAGAAAATTATTTTCTTTTCGAGATTCTTTCCGCATAATAAGCTTTTTTAAGGCTATCAAAGTGGAAAAATGAAAGAGAACCAGTTATCTCAAATAAGAACGGAAAAAAAGTGATTCTAATGAAGATTCCAGCCATCGAAATAAGTGTTTTCTTTTCGCGAATCTTTCTTCATTTTATGGTTGTCTAAGGCTATCTATCTAGAATAACGAAGGAGAAATAGTTATCTCCATTTGAAACGCAACAAAACGCGATTCTTTTGAAGTTTCCAAACTTCGAAAAAAAAAAATTTTTTTTCGAGATTCTATCCACATAATAAGGTTTTCTAAGGCTATCAAAGTGGAAAAATGTAAGAGAACTAGTTATCTCAAATAAGAACGGAAAAAAAGTGATTATAATGAAGTTTACAACCATCGAAATAAATGTTTTCTTTTCGCGAATCTTTCTTCATTTTATGGTTTTCTAAGGCTATCTAACTAGAATAATGAAGGAGAAATAGTTATTTCCATATGAAACGCAACAAAACGGGATATCTTTTAAGTTTCCAAACTTCGAAAAAATTTTTTTTTGTTTTGAGATTCCGCATAATATGCTTTTCTAAGGCTATCAAAGTGAAAAAATGAAAGAGAACCAGTTATCTCAAATAAGAACGGAAAAAATGTGATTCTAACGAAGTTTCCAACCATCGAAATAAGTGTTTTCTTTTCGCGAATCTTTCTTCATTTTATGGTTGTCTAAGGCTACCTAACTAGAATAATGAATTAGAAATAGTTATCTCCATTGGAAACGCAACAAACCGTGATTCATTTGAAGTTTCCAAACTTCGAAAGAAAAATTTTTTCTTTTCGAGATTCTTTCCGCATAATATGCTTTTCTACGGCTATCAAAGTAGAAAAATGAAAGAGAACCAGTTATCTCAAAAAAGAACGGAAAAAAAGTGATTCTAATGAAGTTTCCAACCATCGAAATAAGTGTTTTCTTTTCGCGAATGTTTCTTCATTTTATGGTTTTCCAAGGCTATCTAACTAGAATAATGAAGGAGAAATAGTTATCTCCATTGGAAACGCAACGAAACGAAATTCTTTTGAAGTTTCCAAACTTCGAAAAAAATTTTTTTTCTTTTCGAGATTCTTTCCGCATAAGAAGCCTTTCTAAGGCTATCAAAGTGGAAAAATGAAAGAGAACTAGTTATCTCAAATAAGAACGGAAAAAAAGTGATTTTAATGAAGTTTCCAACCATCCAAATAAATGTTTCCTTTTCGCGAATCTTTCTTCATTTTATGGTTTTCAAAGGCTATCTAACTAGAAAAATGAAGGAGAAATAGTTATCTCCATTGGAAACGCAACAAAACGCGATTCTTTTGAAGTTTCCAACTTCGAAAAATTTTTTTTTTCTTTTCGAGATTCTTTCCGCATAATATGCTTTTCTAAGGCTATCAAAGTAGAAAAATGAAAGAGAACCAGTTATCTCAAAAAAGAACGGAAAAAAAGTAATTCTAATGAAGTTTCCAACCATCGAAATAAATGCTTTCTTTTCGCGAATCTTTCTTCATTTTATGGTTGTTTAAGGCTATCTATCTAGAATAATGAAAGAGAAATAGTTATCTCCATTTGAAACGCAACAAAACGCGATTCTTTTGAAGTTTGCAAACTTCGAAAGAAAATTATTTTCTTTTCGAGATTCTTTCCGCATAATAAGCTTTTTTAAGGCTATCAAAGTGGAAAAATTAAAGAGAACCAGTTATCTCAAATAAGAACGGAAAAAAAGTGATTCTAATGAAGTTTCCAACCATCGAAATAAGTGTTTTCTTTTCGCGAATCTTTCTTCATTTTATGGTTGTCTAAGGCTATCTATCTAGAATAACGAAGGAGAAATAGTTATCTCCATTTGAAACGCAACAAAACGCGATTCTTTTGAAGTTTCCAAACTTCGAAAAAAAAAATTTTTTTTTCGAGATTCTTTCCGCATAATAAGCTTTTCTAAGGCTATCAAAGTGGAAAAATGAAAGATAACTAGTTATCTCAAATAAGAACGGAAAAAAAGTGATTATAATGAAGTTTACAACCATCGAAATAAATGTTTTCTTTTCGAGAATCTTTCTTCATTTTATGGTTTTCTAAGGCTATCTAACTAGAATAACGAAGGAGAAATAGTTATCTCCATTGGAAACGCAACAAAACGCGATTTTTTTGAAGTTTCCAAACTTGGAAAAGAAATTTTTTTCTTTTCGAGATTCTTTCCGCATAATATGCTTTTCTAAGGCTATCAAAATAGAAAAATGAAAGAGAACCAGTGATCTAAAAAAAGAACGGAAAAAAAGTGATTCTAATGAAGTTTCCAACCATCGAAATAAGTGTTTTCTTTTCGCGAATCTTTCTTCATTTTATGGTTGTCTAAGGCTATCTATCTAGAATAACGAAGGAGAAATAGTTATCTCCATTTGAAACGCAACAAAACGCGATTCTTTTGAAGTTTCCAAACTTCGAAAAAAAAAAATTTTTTTTCGAGATTCTTTCCGCATAATAAGGTTTTCTAAGGCTATCAAAGTGGAAAAATGAAAGAGAACTAGTTATCTCAAATAAGAACGGAAAAAAAGTGATTATAATGAAGTTTACAACCATCGAAATAAATGTTTTCTTTTCGCGAATCTTTCTTCATTTTATGGTTTTCTAAGGCTATCTAACTAGAATAATGAAGGAGAAATAGTTATTTCCATATGAAACGCAACAAAACGGGATATCTTTTAAGTTTCCAAACTTCGAAAAAAATTTTTTTTGTTTTCGAGATTCTTTCCGCATAATATGCTTTTCTAAAACTATCAAAGTAGAAAAATGAAAGAGAACCAGTTATCTTAAAAAAGAACGGAAAAAAAGTGATTGTAATGAAGTTTCCAACCATCGAAATAAATGTTTTCTTTTTGCGAATCTTTCTTCATTTTATGGTTGTCTAAGGCTATCTATCTAGAATAATGAAGGAGAAATAGTTATCTCCATTTGAAACGCAACAAAACGCGATTCTTTTGAACTTTGCAAACTTCGAAAGAAAATTTTTTTCTTTTCGAGATTCTTTCCGCATAATAAGCATTTCTAAGGCTATCAAAGTGAAAAAATGAAAGAGAACCAGTTATCTCAAATAAGAACGGAAAAAATGTGATTCTAACGAAGTTTCCAACCATCGAAATAAGTGTTTTCTTTTCGCGAATCTTTCTTCATTTTATGGTTGTCTAAGGCTACCTAACTAGAATAATGAAGGAGAAATAGTTATCTCCATATGAAACGCAACAAAACGCGATTATTTTGAAGTTTCCAAACTTCGAAAAAAAATTTTTTTTTTTTCGAGATTCTTTCCGCATAATATGCATTTCTAAGGCTATCAAAGTGGAAAAATGAAAGAGAACCAGTTATCTCAAATAAGAACGGAAAAAAAGTGATTCTAATGAAGTCTCCAACCATCGAAATAAATGTTTTCTTTTGGCGAATCTTTCTTCATTTTATGGTTTTCTAAGACTATCTAACTAGAAAAATGAAGGAGAAATAGTTATCTCCATTGGAAACGCAACAAAACGTGATTCTTTTGAAGTTTCCAAACTTCGAAAGAAAAATTTTTTCTTTTCGAGATTCTTTCCGCATAATATGCTTTTCTAAGGCTATCAAAGTAGAAAAATGAAAGAGAACTAGTTATCTCAAAAAAGAACGGAAAAAAAGTGATTCTAATGAAGTTTCCAACCAACGAAATAAGTGTTTTCTTTTCGCGAATGTTATTTCATTTTATGGTTTTCCAAGGCTATCTAACTAGAATAATGAAGGAGAAATAGTTATCTCCATTGGAAACGCAACGAAACGAGATTCTTTTGAAGTTTCCAAACTTCGAAAAAAATTTTTTTTCTTTTCGAGATTCTTTCCGCATAATAAGGTTTTCTAAGGTTATCAAAGTGGAAAAATGAAAGAGAACTAGTTATCTCAAATAAGAACGGAAAAAAAGTGATTTTAATGAAGTTTCCAACCATCCAAATAAATGTTTCCTTTTCGCGAATCTTTCTTCATTTTATGGTTTTCAAATGCTATCTAACTAGAAAAATGAAGGAGAAATAGTTATCTCCATTGGAAACGCAACAAAACGCGATTCTTTTGAAGTTTCCAACTTCGAAAAATTTTTTTTTTCTTTTCGAGATTCTTTCCGCATAATATGCTTTTCTAAGGCTATCAAAGTAGAAAAATGAAAGAGAACCAGTTATCTAAAAAAAGAACGGAAAAAAAGTAATTCTAATGAAGTTTCCAACCATCGAAATAAATGTTTTCTTTTCGCCAATCTTTCTTCATTTTATGGTTGTCTAAGGCTATCTATCTAGAATAATGAAAGAGAAATAGTTATCTCCATTTGAAACGCAACAAAACGCGATTCTTTTGAAGTTTGCAAACTTCGAAAGAAAATTATTTTCTTTTCGAGATTCTTTCCGCATAATAAGCTTTTTTAAGGCTATCAAAGTGGAAAAATGAAAGAGAACCAGTTATCTCAAATAAGAACGGAAAAAAAGTGATTCTAATGAAGTTTCCAACCATCGAAATAAGTGTTTTCTTTTCGCGAATCTTTCTTCATTTTATGGTTGTCTAAGGCTATCTATCTAGAATAACGAAGGAGAAATAGTTATCTCCATTTGAAACGCAACAAAACGCGATTCTTTTGAAGTTTCCAAACTTCGAAAAAAAAAATTTTTTTTTCGAGATTCTTTCCGCATAATAAGGTTTTCCAAGGCTATCAAAGTGGAAAAATGAAAGATAACTAGTTATCTCAAATAAGAACGGAAAAAAAGTGATTATAATGAAGTTTACAACCATCGAAATAAATGTTTTCTTTTCGCGAATCTTTCTTCATTTTATGGTTTTCTAAGGCTATCTAACTAGAATAATGAAGGAGAAATAGTTATCTCCATTGGAAACGCAACAAAACGCGATTTTTTGAAGTTACCAAACTTCGAAAAGAAATTTTTTTCTTTTCGAGATTCTTTCCGCATAATATGCTTTTCTAAGGCTATCAAAATAGAAAAATGAAAGAGAACCAGTGATTTAAAAAAAGAAGGGAAAAAAAGTGATTCTAATGAAGTTTCCAACCATCGAAATAAGTGTTTTCTTTTCGCGAATCTTTCTTCATTTTATGGTTGTCTAAGGCTATCTATCTAGAATAACGAAGGAGAAATAGTTATCTCCATTTGAAACGCAACAAAACGCGATTCTTTTGAAGTTTCCAAACTTCGAAAAAAAAAATTTTTTTTCGAGATTCTTTCCGCATAATAAGGTTTTCTAAGGCTATCAAAGTGGAAAAATGAAAGAGAACTAGTTATCTCAAATAAGAACGGAAAAAAAGTGATTATAATGAAGTTTACAACCATCGAAATAAATGTTTTCTTTTCGCGAATCTTTCTTCATTTTATGGTTTTCTAAGGCTATCTAACTAGAATAATGAAGGAGAAATAGTTATTTCCATATGAAACACAACAAAACGGGATATCTTTTAAGTTTCCAAACTTCGAAAAAATTTTTTTTTGTTTTCGAGATTCTTTCCGCATAATATGCCTTTCTAAAACTATCAAAGTAGAAAAATGAAAGAGAACCAGTTATCTTAAAAAAGAACGGAAAAAAAGTGATTCTAATGAAGTTTCCAACCATCGAAATAAATGTTTTCTTTTTGCGAATCGTTCTTCATTTTATGGTTGTCTAAGGCTATCTATCTAGAATAATGAAGGAGAAATAGTTATCTCCATTTGGCACGCAACAAAACGCGATTCTTTTGAACTTTGCAAACTTCGAAAGAAAATTTTTTTCTTTTCGAGATTCTTTCCGCATAATAAGCATTTCTAAGGCTATCAAAGTGAAAAAATGAAAGAGAACCAGTTATCTCAAATAAGAACGGAAAAAATGTGATTCTAACGAAGTTTCCAACCATCGAAATAAGTGTTTTCTTTTCGCGAATCTTTCTTCATTTTATGGTTGTCTAAGGCTACCTAACTAGAATAATGAAGGAGAAATAGTTATCTCCATATGAAACGCAACAAAACGCGATTATTTTGAAGTTTCCAAACTTCGAAAAAAAAATTTTTTTTTTCGAGATTCTTTCCGCATAATATGCATTTCTAAGGCTATCAAAGTGGAAAAATGAAAGAGAACCAGTTATCTCAAATAAGAACGGAAAAAAAGTGATTCTAATGAAGTTTCCAACCATCGAAATAAGTGTTTTCTTTTCGCGAATCTTTCTTCATTTTATGGTTGTCTAAGGCTATCTAACTAGAATAATGAAGGAGAAATAGTTATCTCCATTGGAAACGCAACAAAACGCGATTTTTTTGAAGTTTCCAAACTTCGAAAAGAAATTTTTTTCTTTTCGAGATTCTTTCCGCATAATATGCTTTTCTAAGGCTATCAAAATAGAAAAATGAAAGAGAACCAGTTATCTGAAAAAAGAACGGAAAAAAAGTGATTCTAATGAAGTTTCCAACCATCGAAATAAGTGTTTTCTTTTCGCGAATGTTTCTTCATTTTATGGTTTTCCAAGGCTATCTAACTAGAATAATGAAGGAGAAATAGTTATCTCCATTGGAAACGCAACAAAACGCGATTCTTTTGAAGTTTCCAACTTCGAAAAATTTTTTATTTCTTTTCGAGATTCTTTCCGCATAATATGCATTTCTAAGGCTATCAAAGTAGAAAAATGAAAGAGAACCAGTTATCTCAAAAAAGAACGGAAAAAAAGTAATTCTAATGAAGTTTCCAACCATCGAAATAAATGTTTTCTCTTCGCGAATCTTTCTTCATTTTATGGTTGTCTAAGGCTATCTATCTAGAATAATGAAAGAGAAATAGTTATCTCCATTTGAAACGCAACAAAACGCGATTCTTTTGAAGTTTGCAAACTTCGAAAGAAAATTATTTTCTTTTCGAGATTCTTTCCGCATAATAAGCTTTTTTAAGGCTATCAAAGTGGAAAAATGAAAGAGAACCAGTTATCTCAAATAAGAACGGAAAAAAAGTGATTCTAATGAAGATTCCAGCCATCGAAATAAGTGTTTTCTTTTCGCGAATCTTTCTTCATTTTATGGTTGTCTAAGGCTATCTATCTAGAATAACGAAGGAGAAATAGTTATCTCCATTTGAAACGCAACAAAACGCGATTCTTTTGAAGTTTCCAAACTTCGAAAAAAAAAAATTTTTTTTCGAGATTCTTTCCACATAATAAGGTTTTCTAAGGCTATCAAAGTGGAAAAATGTAAGAGAACTAGTTATCTCAAATAAGAACGGAAAAAAAGTGATTATAATGAAGTTTACAACCATCGAAATAAATGTTTTCTTTTCGCGAATCTTTCTTCATTTTATGGTTTTCTAAGGCTATCTAACTAGAATAATGAAGGAGAAATAGTTATTTCCATATGAAACGCAACAAAACGGGATATCTTTTAAGTTTCCAAACTTCGAAAAAAATTTTTTTTGTTTTGAGATTCCGCATAATATGCTTTTCTAAGGCTATCAAAGTGAAAAAATGAAAGAGAACCAGTTATCTCAAATAAGAACGGAAAAAATGTGATTCTAACGAAGTTTCCAACCATCGAAATAAGTGTTTTCTTTTCGCGAATCTTTCTTCATTTTATGGTTGTCTAAGGCTACCTAACTAGAATAATGAATTAGAAATAGTTATCTCCATTGGAAACGCAACAAACCGTGATTCATTTGAAGTTTCCAAACTTCGAAAGAAAAATTTTTTCTTTTCGAGATTCTTTCCGCATAATATGCTTTTCTACGGCTATCAAAGTAGAAAAATGAAAGAGAACCAGTTATCTCAAAAAAGAACGGAAAAAAAGTGATTCTAATGAAGTTTCCAACCATCGAAATAAGTGTTTTCTTTTCGCGAATGTTTCTTCATTTTATGGTTTTCCAAGGCTATCTAACTAGAATAATGAAGGAGAAATAGTTATCTCCATTGGAAACGCAACGAAACGAAATTCTTTTGAAGTTTCCAAACTTCGAAAAAAATTTTTTTTCTTTTCGAGATTCTTTCCGCATAAGAAGCCTTTCTAAGGCTATCAAAGTGGAAAAATGAAAGAGAACTAGTTATCTCAAATAAGAACGGAAAAAAAGTGATTTTAATGAAGTTTCCAACCATCCAAATAAATGTTTCCTTTTCGCGAATCTTTCTTCATTTTATGGTTTTCAAAGGCTATCTAACTAGAAAAATGAAGGAGAAATAGTTATCTCCATTGGAAACGCAACAAAACGCGATTCTTTTGAAGTTTCCAACTTCGAAAAAATTTTTTTTTCTTTTCGAGATTCTTTCCGCATAATATGCTTTTCTAAGGCTATCAAAGTAGAAAAATGAAAGAGAACCAGTTATCTCAAAAAAGAACGGAAAAAAAGTAATTCTAATGAAGTTTCCAACCATCGAAATAAATGTTTTCTTTTCGCCAATCTTTCTTCATTTTATGGTTGTCTAAGGCTATCTATCTAGAATAATGAAAGAGAAATAGTTATCTCCATTTGAAACGCAACAAAACGCGATTCTTTTGAAGTTTGCAAACTTCGAAAGAAAATTATTTTCTTTTCGAGATTCTTTCCGCATAATAAGCTTTTTTAAGGCTATCAAAGTGGAAAAATGAAAGAGAACCAGTTATCTCAAATAAGAACGGAAAAAAAGTGATTCTAATGAAGTTTCCAACCATCGAAATAAGTGTTTTCTTTTCGCGAATCTTTCTTCATTTTATGGTTGTCTAAGGCTATCTATCTAGAATAACGAAGGAGAAATAGTTATCTCCATTTGAAACGCAACAAAACGCGATTCTTTTGAAGTTTCCAAACTTCGAAAAAAAAAATTTTTTTTTCGAGATTCTTTCCGCATAATAAGGTTTTCCAAGGCTATCAAAGTGGAAAAATGAAAGATAACTAGTTATCTCAAATAAGAACGGAAAAAAAGTGATTATAATGAAGTTTACAACCATCGAAATAAATGTTTTCTTTTCGCGAATCTTTCTTCATTTTATGGTTTTCTAAGGCTATCTAACTAGAATAATGAAGGAGAAATAGTTATCTCCATTGGAAACGCAACAAAACGCGATTTTTTTGAAGTTTCCAAACTTCGAAAAGAAATTTTTTTCTTTTCGAGATTCTTTCCGCATAATATGCTTTTCTAAGGCTATCAAAATAGAAAAATGAAAGAGAACCAGTGATTTAAAAAAAGAACGGAAAAAAAGTGATTCTAATGAAGTTTCCAACCATCGAAATAAGTGTTTTCTTTTCGCGAATCTTTCTTCATTTTATGGTTGTCTAAGGCTATCTATCTAGAATAACGAAGGAGAAATAGTTATCTCCATTTGAAACGCAACAAAACGCGATTCTTTTGAAGTTTCCAAACTTCGAAAAAAAAAATTTTTTTTTCGAGATTCTTTCCGCATAATAAGGTTTTCTAAGGCTATCAAAGTGGAAAAATGAAAGAGAACTAGTTATCTCAAATAAGAACGGAAAAAAAGTGATTATAATGAAGTTTACAACCATCGAAATAAATGTTTTCTTTTCGCGAATCTTTCTTCATTTTATGGTTTTCTAAGGCTATCTAACTAGAATAATGAAGGAGAAATAGTTATTTCCATATGAAACGCAACAAAATGGGATATCTTTTAAGTTTCCAAACTTCGAAAAAATTTTTTTTTGTTTTCGAGATTCTTTCCGCATAATATGCTTTTCTAAAACTATCAAAGTAGAAAAATGAAAGAGAACCAGTTATCTTAAAAAAGAACGGAAAAAAAGTGATTCTAATGAAGTTTCCAACCATCGAAATAAATGTTTTCTTTTTGCGAATCGTTCTTCATTTTATGGTTGTCTAAGGCTAACTATCTAGAATAATGAAGGAGAAATAGTTATCTCCATTTGAAACGCAACAAAACGCGATTCTTTTGAACTTTGCAAACTTCGAAAGAAAATTTTTTTCTTTTCGAGATTCTTTCCGCATAATAAGCATTTCTAAGGCTATCAAAGTGAAAAAATGAAAGAGAACCAGTTATCTCAAATAAGAACGGAAAAAATGTGATTCTAACGAAGTTTCCAACCATCGAAATAAGTGTTTTCTTTTCGCGAATCTTTCTTCATTTTATGGTTGTCTAAGGCTACCTAACTAGAATAATGAAGGAGAAATAGTTATCTCCATATGAAACGCAACAAAACGCGATTATTTTGAAGTTTCCAAACTTCGAAAAAAATTTTTTTTTTTTTCGAGATTCTTTCCGCATAATATGCATTTCTAAGGCTATGAAAGTGGAAAAATGAAAGAGAACAAGTTATCTCAAATAAGAACGGAAAAAAAGTGATTCTAATGAAGTTTCCAACCATCGAAATAAGTGTTTTCTTTTCGCGAATCTTTCTTCATTTTATGGTTGTCTAAGGCTATCTAACTAGAATAATGAAGGAGAAATAGTTATCTCCATTGGAAACGCAACAAAACGCGATTTTTTTGAAGTTTCCAAACTTCGAAAAGAAATTTTTTTCTTTTCGAGATTCTTTCCGCATAATATGCTTTTCTAAGGCTATCAAAATAGAAAAATGAAAGAGAACCAGTGATTTAAAAAAAGAACGGAAAAAAAGTGATTCTAATGAAGTTTCCAACCATCGAAATAAGTGTTTTCTTTTCGCGAATCTTTCTTCATTTTATGGTTGTGTAAGGCTATCTATCTAGAATAACGAAGGAGAAATAGTTATCTCCATTTGAAACGCAACAAAACGCGATTCTTTTGAAGTTTCCAAACTTCGAAAAAAAAAATTTTTTTTTCGAGATTCTTTCCGCATAATAAGGTTTTCTAAGGCTATCAAAGTGGAAAAATGAAAGAGAACTAGTTATCTGAAAAAAGAACGGAAAAAAAGTGATTCTAATGAAGTTTCCAACCATCGAAATAAGTGTTTTCTTTTCGCGAATGTTTCTTCATTTTATGGTTTTCCAAGGCTATCTAACTAGAATAATGAAGGAGAAATAGTTATCTCCATTGGAAACGCAACAAAACGCGATTCTTTTGAAGTTTCCAACTTCGAAAAATTTTTTATTTCTTTTCGAGATTCTTTCCGCATAATATGCATTTCTAAGGCTATCAAAGTAGAAAAATGAAAGAGAACCAGTTATCTCAAAAAAGAACGGAAAAAAAGTAATTCTAATGAAGTTTCCAACCATCGAAATAAGTGTTTTCTTTTCGCGAATGTTTCTTCATTTTATGGTTTTCCAAGGCTATCTAACTAGAATAATGAAGGAGAAATAGTTATCTCCATTGGAAACGCAACAAAACGCGATTCTTTTGAAGTTTCCAACTTCGAAAAATTTTTTATTTCTTTTCGAGATTCTTTCCGCATAATATGCATTTCTAAGGCTATCAAAGTAGAAAAATGAAAGAGAACCAGTTATCTCAAAAAAGAACGGAAAAAAAGTAATTCTAATGAAGTTTCCAACCATCGAAATAAATGTTTTCTTTTCGCGAATCTTTCTTCATTTTATGGTTGTCTAAGGCTATCTATCTAGAATAATGAAAGAGAAATAGTTATCTCAATTTGAAACGCAACAAAACGCGATTCTTTTGAAGTTTGCAAACTTCGAAAGAAAATTATTTTCTTTTCGAGATTCTTTCCGCATAATAAGCTTTTTTAAGGCTATCAAAGTGGAAAAATGAAAGAGAACCAGTTATCTCAAATAAGAACGGAAAAAAAGTGATTCTAATGAAGATTCCAGCCATCGATATAAGTGTTTTCTTTTCGCGAATCTTTCTTCATTTTATGGTTGTCTAAGGCTATCTATCTAGAATAACGAAGGAGAAATAGTTATCTCCATTTGAAACGCAAAAAAACGCGATTCTTTTGAAGTTTCCAAACTTCGAAAAAAAAAAATTTTTTTTCGAGATTCTTTCCGCATAATAAGGTTTTCTAAGGCTATCAAAGTGGAAAAATGAAAGAGAACTAGTTATCTCAAATAAGAACGGAAAAAAAGTGATTATAATGAAGTTTACAACCATCGAAATAAATGTTTTCTTTTCGCGAATCTTTCTTCATTTTATGGTTTTCTAAGGCTATCTAACTAGAATAATGAAGGAGAAATAGTTATTTCCATATGAAACGCAACAAAACGGGATATCTTTTAAGTTTCCAAACTTCGAAAAAAAATTTTTTTGTTTTGAGATTCCACATAATATGCTTTTCTAAGGCTATCAAAGTGAAAAAATGAAAGAGAACCAGTTATCTCAAATAAGAACGGAAAAAATGTGATTCTAACGAAGTTTCCAACCATCGAAATAAGTGTTTTCTTTTCGCGAATCTTTCTTCATTTTATGGTTGTCTAAGGCTACCTAACTAGAATAATGAATTAGAAATAGTTATCTCCATTGGAAACGCAACAAAACGTGATTCATTTGAAGTTTCCAAACTTCGAAAGAAAAATTTTTTCTTTTCGAGATTCTTTCCGCATAATATGCTTTTCTACGGCTATCAAAGTAGAAAAATGAAAGAGAACCAGTTATCTCAAAAAAGAACGGAAAAAAAGTGATTCTAATGAAGTTTCCAACCATCGAAATAAGTGTTTTCTTTTCGCGAATGTTTCTTCATTTTATGGTTTTCCAAGGCTATCTAACTAGAATAATGAAGGAGAAATAGTTATCTCCATTGGAAACGCAACGAAACGAAATTCTTTTGAAGTTTCCAAACTTCGAAAAAAATTTTTTTTCTTTTCGAGATTCTTTCCGCATAAGAAGCCTTTCTAAGGCTATCAAAGTGGAAAAATGAAAGAGAACTAGTTATCTCAAATAAGAACGGAAAAAAAGTGATTTTAATGAAGTTTCCAACCATCCAAATAAATGTTTCCTTTTCGCGAATCTTTCTTCATTTTATGGTTTTCAAAGGCTATCTAACTAGAAAAATGAAGGAGAAATAGTTATCTCCATTTGAAACGTAACAAAACGCGATTCTTTTGAAGTTTGCAAACTTCGAAAGAAAATTTTTTTCTTTTCGAGATTCTTTCCGCATAATAAGCTTTTCTAAGGCTATCAAAGTGGATAATGAAAGAAAACCAGTTATCTAAAATAAGAACGGAAAAAAAGTGATTCTAACGAAGTTTCCAACCATCGAAATAAATGTTTTCTTTTCGCGAATCTTTCTTCATTTTATGGTTGTCTAAGGCTATCTATCTAGAATAATGAAAGAGAAATAGTTATCTCCATTTGAAACGCAACAAAACGCGATTCTTTTGAAGTTTGCAAACTTCGAAAGAAAATTATTTTCTTTTCGAGATTCTTTCCGCATAATAAGCTTTTTTAAGGCTATCAAAGTGGAAAAATGAAAGAGAACCAGTTATCTCAAATAAGAACGGAAAAAAAGTGATTCTATCGAAGTTTCCAACCATCGAAATAAATGTTTCTTTTCGCGAATCTTTCTTCATTTTATGGTTTTCTAAGGCTATCTAACTAGAATAATAAAGGAGAAATAGTTATTTCCATATGAAACGCAACAAAACGGAATAAAATTGAAGTTTCCAAACTTCGAAAAATTTTTTTTTTCTTTTCGAGATTCTTTCCGCATAATATCCTTTTCTAAGGCTACTAAAGTAGAAAAATGAAAGAGAACCAGTAATCTGAAAAAAGAACGGAAAAAAGTGATTCTAATGAAGTTTCCATCCATCGAAATAAGTGTTTTCTTTTCGCGAATCTTTCTTCATTTTATGGTTTTCTAAGTCTATCTAACTAGAATAATGAAGGAGAAATAGTTATCTCCATTGGAAACGCAACAAAACGCGATTTTTTTGAAGTTTCCAAACTTCGAAAAGAAATTTTTTTCTTTTCGAGATTCTTTGCCAAGAATATGCTTTTCTAAGGCTATCAAAGTAGCAAAATGAAAGAGAACTAGTTATCTCAAATAAGAACGTAAAAAAAGGGATTTTAATGAAGTTTCCATCCATGGAAATAAATGTTTCCTTTTCGCGAATCATTCTTCATTTTATGGTTTTCTAAGGCTATCTAACTAGAAAAATGAAGGAGAAATAGTTATCTCCATTTGAAACGCAACAAAACGCGATTCTTTTGAAGTTTCCAAACTTCGAAAAAAAAAATTTTTCTCTTCGAGATTCTTTCCGCATAATATGCTTTTCTATGGCTATCAAAATAGAAAAATGAAAGAGATCCAGTGATCTCAAAAAAGAACGGAAAAAAAGTGATTCTAATGAAGTTTCCAACCATCGAAATAAGTGTTTTCTTTTCGCGAATCTTTCTTCATTTTATAGTTGTCTAAGGCTATCTATCTAGAATAACGAAGGAGAAATAGTTATCTCCATTTGAAACGCAACAAAACGCGATTCTTTTGAAGTTTCCAAACTTCGAAAAAAAAAATTTTTTTTTCGAGATTCTTTCCGCATAATAAGGTTTTCTAAGGCTATCAAAGTGGAAAAATGAAAGAGAACTAGTTATCTCAAAAAAGAACGGAAAAAAAGTGATTCTAATGAAGTTTCCAACCATCGAAATAAGTGTTTTCTTTTCGCGAATGTTTCTTCATTTTTTGGTTTTCCAAGGCTATCTAACTAGAATAATGAAGGAGAAATAGTTATCTCCATTGGAAACGCAACAAAACGCGATTCTTTTGAAGTTTCCAACTTCGAAAAATTTTTTATTTCTTTTCGAGATTCTTTCCGCATAATATGCATTTCTAAGGCTATCAAAGTAGAAAAATGAAAGAGAACCAGTTATCTCAAAAAAGAACGGAAAAAAAGTAATTCTAATGAAGTTTCCAACCATCGAAATAAATGTTTTCTTTTCGCGAATCTTTCTTCATTTTATGGTTGTCTAAGGCTATCTATCTAGAATAATGAAAGAGAAATAGTTATCTCCATTTGAAACGCAACAAAACGCGATTCTTTTGAAGTTTGCAAACTTCGAAAGAAAATTATTTTCTTTTCGAGATTCTTTCCGCATAATAAGCTTTTTTAAGGCTATCAAAGTGGAAAAATGAAAGAGAACCAGTTATCTCAAATAAGAACGGAAAAAAAGTGATTCTAATGAAGATTCCAGCCATCGAAATAAGTGTTTTCTTTTCGCGAATCTTTCTTCATTTTATGGTTGTCTAAGGCTATCTATCTAGAATAACGAAGGAGAAATAGTTATCTCCATTTGAAACGCAACAAAACGCGATTCTTTTGAAGTTTCCAAACTTCGAAAAAAAAAAAATTTTTTTTCGAGATTCTTTCCGCATAATAAGGTTTTCTAAGGCTATCAAAGTGGAAAAATGAAAGAGAACTAGTTATCTCAAATAAGAACGGAAAAAAAGTGATTATAATGAAGTTTACAACCATCGAAATAAACGTTTTCTTTTCGCGAATCTTTCTTCATTTTATGGTTTTCTAAGGCTATCTAACTAGAATAATGAAGGAGAAATAGTTATTTCCATATGAAACGCAACAAAACGGGATATCTTTTAAGTTTCCAAACTTCGAAAAAAATTTTTTTTGTTTTGAGATTCCGCATAATATGCTTTTCTAAGGCTATCAAAGTGAAAAAATGAAAGAGAACCAGTTATCTCAAATAAGAACGGAAAAAATGTGATTCTAACGAAGTTTCCAACCATCGAAATAAGTGTTTTCTTTTCGCGAATCTTTCTTCATTTTATGGTTGTCTAAGGCTACCTAACTAGAATAATGAATTAGAAATAGTTATCTCCATTGGAAACGCAACAAAACGTGATTCATTTGAAGTTTCTAAACTTCGAAAGAAAAATTTTTTCTTTTCGAGATTCTTTCCGCATAATATGCTTTTCTACGGCTATCAAAGTAGAAAAATGAAAGAGAACCAGTTATCTCAAAAAAGAACGGAAAAAAAGTGATTCTAATGAAGTTTCCAACCATCGAAATAAGTGTTTTCTTTTCGCGAATCTTTCTTCATTTTATGGTTGTCTAAGGCTATCTATCTAGAATAATGAAAGAGAAATAGTTATCTCCATTTGAAACGCAACAAAACGCGATTCTTTTGAAGTTTGCAAACTTCGAAAGAAAATTATTTTCTTTTCGAGATTCTTTCCGCATAATAAGCTTTTTTAAGGCTATCAAAGTGGAAAAATGAAAGAGAACCAGTTATCTCAAATAAGAACGGAAAAAAAGTGATTCTATCGAAGTTTCCAACCATCGAAATAAATGTTTCTTTTCGCGAATCTTTCTTCATTTTATGGTTTTCTAAGGCTATCTAACTAGAATAATAAAGGAGAAATAGTTATTTCCATATGAAACGCAACAAAACGGAATAAAATTGAAGTTTCCAAACTTCGAAAAACTTTTTTTTTCTTTTCGAGATTCTTTCCGCATAATATCCTTTTCTAAGGCTACTAAAGTAGAAAAATGAAAGAGAACCAGTAATCTGAAAAAAGAACGGAAAAAAGTGATTCTAATGAAGTTTCCATCCATCGAAATAAGTGTTTTCTTTTCGCGAATCTTTCTTCATTTTATGGTTTTCTAAGTCTATCTAACTAGAATAATGAAGGAGAAATAGTTATTTCCATTGGAAACGCAACAAAACGCGATTTTTTTGAAGTTTCCAAACTTCGAAAAGAAATTTTTTTCTTTTCGAGATTCTTTGCCAAGAATATGCATTTCTAAGGCTATCAAAGTAGCAAAATGAAAGAGAACTAGTTATCTCAAATAAGAACGTAAAAAAAGGGATTTTAATGAAGTTTCCATCCATGGAAATAAATGTTTGCTTTTCGCGAATCATTCTTCATTTTATGGTTTTCTAAGGCTATCTAACTAGAAAAATGAAGGAGAAATAGTTATCTCCAATGGAAACGCAACAAAACGCGATTCTTTTGAAGTTTCCAAACTTCGAAAAAAAAAATTTTTCTCTTCGAGATTCTTTCCGCATAATATGCTTTTCTATGGCTATCAAAATAGAAAAATGAAAGAGATCCAGTGATCTCAAAAAAGAACGGAAAAAAAGTGATTCTAATGAAGTTTCCAACCATCGAAATAAGTGTTTTCTTTTCGCGAATCTTTCTTCATTTTATAGTTGTCTAAGGCTATCTATCTAGAATAATGAAGGAGAAATAGTTATCTCCATTTGAAACGCAACAAAACGGGATATATTTGAAGTTTCCAAACTACGAAAGAAAAATTTTTTCTTTTCGAGATTCTTTCCGCATAATATGCTTTTCTAAGGCTATCAAAGTAGAAAAATGAAAGAGAACCAGTTATCTCAAAAAAGAACGGAAAAAAAGTGATTCTAATGAAGTTTCCAACCATCGAAATAAGTGTTTTTTTCGCGAATGTTTCTTCATGTTATGGTTTTCCAAGGCTATCTAACTAGAATAATGAAGGAGAAATAGTTATCTCCATTGGAAACGCAACAAAACGAGATTCTTTTGAAGTTTCAAAACTTCGAAAAAAATTTTTTTTCTTTTCGAGATTCTTTCCGCATAAGAAGCTTTTCTAAGGCTATCAAAGTGGAAAACTGAAAGAGAACCAGTTATCTCAAATAAGAACGAAAAAAGTGATTCTAACGTAGTTTCCAACCATCCAAATAAAGGTTTTCTTTTCGCGTATATTTTTTCATTTTATGGTTTTCTAAGGCTATCTAACTAGAATAATGAAGGAGAAATGGTTATTTCCATATGAAACGCAACAAAACGGGATATTTTTGAAGTTTCCAAACTTCGAAAAAAAAATTTTTTTTCGAGATTCTTTGCGCAGAATATGCGTTTCTAAGGCTATCAAAGTAGAAAAATGAAAGAGAACTAGTTATCTCAAAAAAACAACGGAAAAAAAGTGATTCTAATGAAGTTTCCAACCATCGAAATAAGTGTTTTCTTTTCGCGAATCTGTCTTCATTTTATGGTTGTCTAAGGCTATCTATCTAGAATAATGAAGGAGAAATAGTTATCTTCATTAGAAACGTAACATAACGCGATTCTTTTGAAGTTTGCAAACTTCGCAAGAAAATTTTTTTCTTTTGGAGATTCTTTCCGCATAATAAGCTTTTCTAAGGCTATCAAAGAGGAAAAATGAAACAGAACTAGTTATCTCAAATAAGAACGGAAAAAAAGTGATTTTAATGAAGTTCACAACCATCGAAATAAATGTTATCTTTTCGCGAATCTTTCTTCATTTTATGGTTTTCCAAGGCTATCTAACTAGAATAATGAAGGAGAAATAGTTATTTCCATATGAAACGCAACAAAACGGGATATCTTTGAAGTTTCCAAACTTCGAAAAAAAATTTTTTCTTTTCGAGATTCTTTCCGCATAATAAGCTATTCTAAGGCTATCAAAGTGGAAAAATGAAAGAGAACCAGTTATCTCAAATAAGAACGGAAAAAAAGTGATTCTAACGAAGTTTCCAACCATCGAAATAAATGTTTTCTTTTCGCGAATCTTTTTTCATTTTATGGTTTTCTAAGTCTGTCTAAATAGAATAATAAAGGAGAAATAGTTATCTCCATTTGAAACGTAACAAAACGCGATTCTTTTGAAGTTTGCAAACTTCGAAAGAAAATTTTTTTCTTTTCGAGATTCTTTCCGCATAATAAGCTTTTCTAAGGCTATCAAAGTGGATAATGAAAGAAAACCAGTTATCTAAAATAAGAACGGAAAAAAAGTGATTCTAACGAAGTTTCCAACCATCGAAATAAATGTTTTCTTTTCGCGAATCTTTCTTCATTTTATGGTTGTCTAAGGCTATCTATCTAGAATAATGAAGGAGAAATAGTTATCTCCATTTGAAACGCAACAAAACGCGATTATTTTGAAGTTTCCAAACTTGGAAATAAAATTTTTTTCTTTTCGAGATTCTTTATGCATAATATGCTTTTCTAAGGCTATCAAAGTAGAAAAATGAAAGAGTACCAGTTATCTCAAAAAAGAAAAAAAAAGTGATTCTAATGAAGTTTCCAACCATCGAAATAAGTATTTTTTTCGCGAATCTTTCTTCATTTTATGGTTGTCTAAGGCTATCTATCTAGAATAATGAAGGAGAAATAGTTATCTCCATTGGAAACGCAACAAAACGCGATTATTTTGAAGTTTCCAAACTTCGAAATAAAATTTTTTTCTTTTCGAGATTCTTTCCGCATAATATGCTTTTCTAAGGCTATCAAAGTAGAAAAATGAAAGAGAACCAGTTAACTCAAAAAAGAACGGAAAATAAGTGATTCTAATGAAGTTTCCAACCATCGAAATAAATGTTTTCTTTTCGTGAATCTTTCTTCATTTTATGGTTGTCTAAGGCTATCTATCTAGAATAATGAACGAGAAATAGTTATCTCCATTTGAAACGCAACAAAACGCGATTCCTTTGAACTTTGCAAACTTCGAAAGAAATTTTTTTTCTTTTGGAGATTCTTTCCGCATAATAAGGTTTTCTAAGGCTATCAAAGTGGAAAAATGAAAGAGAACCAGTTATCTCAAATAAGAACGGAAAAAAAGTGATTCTAACGAAGTTTCCAACCATCGAAATAAATGTTTTCTTTTCGCGAATCTTTTTTCATTTTATGGTTTTCTAAGTCTGTCTAAATAGAATAATAAAGGAGAAATAGTTATCTCCATTTGAAACGTAACAAAACGCGATTCTTTTGAAGTTTGCAAACTTCGAAAGAAAATTTTTTTCTTTTCGAGATTCTTTCCGCATAATAAGCTTTTCTAAGGCTATCAAAGTGGAAAAATGAAAGAAAACCAGTTATCTAAAATAAGAACGGGAAAAAAGTGATTCTAACGAAGTTTCCAACCATCGAAATAAATGTTTTCTTTTCGCGAATCTTTCTTCATTTTATGGTTGTCTAAGGCTATCTATCTAGAATAATGAAGGAGAAATAGTTATCTCCATTTGAAACGCAACAAAACGCGATTATTTTGAAGTTTCCAAACTTCGAAATAAAATTTTTTTCTTTTCGAGATTCTTTATGCATAATATGCTTTTCTAAGGCTATCAAAGTAGACAAATGAAAGAGTACCAGTTATCTCAAAAAAGAAAAAAAAAGTGATTCTAATGAAGTTTCCAACCATCGAAATAAGTATTTTTTTCGCGAATCTTTCTTCATTTTATGGTTGTCTAAGGCTATCTATCTAGAATAATGAAGGAGAAATAGTTATCTCCATTGGAAACGCAACAAAACGCGATTATTTTGAAGTTTCCAAACTTCGAAATAAAATTTGTTTCTTTTCGAGATTCTTTCCGCATAATATGCTTTTCTAAGGCTATCAAAGTAGAAAAATGAAAGAGAACCATTAACTCAAAAAAGAACGGAAAATAAGTGATTCTAATGAAGTTCCCAACCATCGAAATAAATGTTTTCTTTTCGTGAATCTTTCTTCATTTTATGGTTGTCTAAGGCTATCTATCTAGAATAATGAACGAGAAATAGTTATCTCCATTTGAAACGCAACAAAACGCGATTCCTTTGAACTTTGCAAACTTCGAAAGAAATTTTTTTTCTTTTGGAGATTCTTTCCGCATAATAAGGTTTTCTAAGGCTATCAAAGTGGAAAAATGAAAGAGAACCAGTTATCTCAAATAAGAACGGAAAAAAAGTGATTCTAACGAAGTTTCCAACCATCGAAATAAATGTTTTCTTTTCGCGAATCTTTTTTCATTTTATGGTTTTCTAAGTCTGTCTAAATAGAATAATAAAGGAGAAATAGTTATCTCCATTTGAAACGTAACAAAACGCGATTCTTTTGAAGTTTGCAAACTTCGAAAGAAAATTTTTTTCTTTTCGAGATTCTTTCCGCATAATAAGCTTTTCTAAGGCTATCAAAGTGGAAAAATGAAAGAAAACCAGTTATCTAAAATAAGAACGGGAAAAAAGTGATTCTAACGAAGTTTCCAACCATCGAAATAAATGTTTTCTTTTCGCGAATCTTTCTTCATTTTATGGTTGTCTAAGGCTATCTATCTAGAATAATGAAGGAGAAATAGTTATCTCCATTTGAAACGCAACAAAACGCGATTATTTTGAAGTTTCCAAACTTCGAAATAAAATTTTTTTCTTTTCGAGATTCTTTATGCATAATATGCTTTTCTAAGGCTATCAAAGTAGACAAATGAAAGAGTACCAGTTATCTCAAAAAAGAAAAAAAAAGTGATTCTAATGAAGTTTCCAACCATCGAAATAAGTATTTTTTTCGCGAATCTTTCTTCATTTTATGGTTGTCTAAGGCTATCTATCTAGAATAATGAAGGAGAAATAGTTATCTCCATTGGAAACGCAACAAAACGCGATTATTTTGAAGTTTCCAAACTTCGAAATAAAATTTGTTTCTTTTCGAGATTCTTTCCGCATAATATGCTTTTCTAAGGCTATCAAAGTAGAAAAATGAAAGAGAACCAGTTAACTCAAAAAAGAACGGAAAATAAGTGATTCTAATGAAGTTCCCAACCATCGAAATAAATGTTTTCTTTTCGTGAATCTTTCTTCATTTTATGGTTGTCTAAGGCTATCTATCTAGAATAATGAACGAGAAATAGTTATCTCCATTTGAAACGCAACAAAACGCGATTCCTTTGAACTTTGCAAACTTCGAAAGAAATTTTTTTTCTTTTGGAGATTCTTTCCGCATAATAAGCTTTTCTAAGGCTATCAAAGTGAAAAAATGAAAGAGAACCAGTTATCTCAAATAAGAACGGAAAAAATGTGATTCTAACGAAGTTTCCAACCATCGAAATAAATGTTTTCTTTTCGCGAATCTTTCTTCATTTTATGGTTTTCTAAGTCTATCTAACTAGAATAATAAAGGAGACATAGTTATCTCCATTTGAAACGCAACAAAACGCGATTATTTTGAAGTTTCCAAACTTCGAAATAAAATTTTTTTCTTTTCGAGATTCTTTCCGCATAATATGCTTTTCTAAGGCTATCAAAGAGGATAAATGAAAGCGAACCAGTTATCTCAAAAAAGAACGGAAAAAAAGTGATTCTAAAGAAGTTTCCAACCATCGAAATAAGTGTTTTCTTTTCGCGAATCTTTCTTCATTTTATGGTTGTCTAAGGCTACCTAACTAGAATAATGAAGGAGAAATAGTTATCTCCATATGAAACGCAACAAAACGCGATTATTTTGAAGTTTCCAAACTTCGAAAAAAAATTTTTTTTTTTCGAGATTCTTTCCGCATAATATGCATTTCTAAGGCTATCTAAGTGGAAAAATGAAAGAGAACCAGTTATCTCAAATAAGAACGGAAAAAAAGTGATTCTAATGAAGTTTCCAACCATCGAAATAAATGTTTTCTTTTGGCGAATCTTTCTTCATTTTATGGTTTTCTAAGGCTATCTAACTAGAAAAATGAAGGAGAAATAGTTATCTCCATTTGAAACGCAACAAAACGCGATTGTTTTGAAGTTTGCAAACTTCGAAAGAAAATTTTTTTCTTTTCGAGATTCTTTCCGCATAATAAGCTTTTCTAAGGCTATCAAAGTGGAAAAATAAAAGAGAACCAGTTATCTCAAATAAGAACGGAAAAAAAGTGATTCTAACGAAGTTTCCAACCATCGAAATAAATGTTTTCTTTTCGCGAATCTTTCTTCATTTTATGGTTTTCTAAGGCTATCTAACTAGAATAATGAAGGAGAAATAGTTATCTCCATTGGAAACGCAACAAAACGTGATTTTCTTGAAGTTTCCAAACTTCGAAAAGAAATTTTTTTCTTTTCGAGATTCTTTCCGCATAATATGCTTTTCTAAGGCTATCAAAGTAGAAAAATGAAAGAGAACCAGTTATCTCAAAAAAGAACGGAAAAAAAGTGATTCTAATGAAGTTTCCAACCATCGAAATAAGTGTTTTCTTTTCGCGAATGTTTCTTCATTTTATGGTTTTCCAAGGCTATCTATCTAGAATAATGAAGGAGAAATAGTTATCTCCATTGGAAACGCAACAAAACGAGATTCTTTTGAAGTTTCCAAACTTAGAAAAAAATTTTTTTTCTTTTCGAGATTCTTTCGGCATAAGAAGCTTTTCTAAGGCTATCAAAGTGGAAAACTGAAAGAGAACCAGTTATCTCAAATAAGAACGAAAAAAGTGATTCTAACGAAGTTTCCATCAATCGAAATAAAGGTTTTCTTTTCGCGAATCTTTCTTCATTTTATGGTTGTCTAAGGCTATCTATCTAGAGTAATGAAGGAGAAATAGTTATCTCCATTAGAAACGCAACATAACGCGATTCTTTTGAAGTTTGCAAACTTCGCAAGAAAATTTTTTTCTTTTGGAGATTATTTCCGCATAATAAGCTTTTCCAAGGCTATCAAAGTGGAAAAATGAAACACAACTAGTTATCTCAAATAAGAACGGAAAAAAAGTGATTTTAATGAAGATTCCAACCATCGAAATAAATGTTATCTTTTCGCGAATCTTTCTTCATTTTATAGTTTTCCAAGGCTATCTAACTAGAATAATGAAGGAGAAATAGTTATTTCCATATGAAACGCAACAAAACGGGATATCTTTGAAGTTTCCAAACTTCGAAAAAAAGTTTTTTTCTTTTCGAGATTCTTTCCGCATAATAAGCTTTTCTAAGGCTATCAAAGTGGAAAAATGAAAGAGAACCAGTTATCTCATATAAGAACGGAAAAAAAGTGATTCTAACGAAGTTTCCAACCATCGAAATAAATGTTTTCTTTTCGCGAATCTTTCTTCATTTTATGGTTCCCTAAGTCTATCTAACTAGAATAATAAAGCAGAAATAGTTATCTCCATTTGAAACGCAACAAAACGCGATTCTTTTGAAGTTTGCAAACTTCGAAAAAAATCTTTTTCTTTTCGAGATTCTTTCCGCATAATAAGCTTTTCTAAGGCTATCAAAGTGGAAAAATGAAAGAGAACCAGTTATCTCAAATAAGAACGGAAAAAAAGTGATTCTAACGAAGTTTCCAACCATCGAAATAAATGTTTTCTTTTCGCGAATCTTTCTTCATTTTATGGTTTTCTAAGGCTATCTAACTAGAATAATAAAGGAGAAATAGTTATTTCCATATGAAACGCAACAAAACGGGATATCTTTGAAGTTTCCAAACTTCGAAAAAATTTTTTTTTCTTTTCGAGATTCTTTCCGCATAATATGCTTTTCTAAGGCTATCAAAGTAGAAAAATGAAAGATAACCAGTTATCTGAAAAAAGAACGGAAAAAAGTGATTCTAATGAAGTTTCCAACCATCGAAATAAGTGTTTTCTTTTCGCGAATCTTTCTTCATTTTATGGTTGTCTAAGGCTATCTATCTAGAATAATGAAGGAGAAATAGTTATCTCCATTTGAAACGCAACAAAACGCGATTCTTTTGAACTTTGCAAACTTCGAAAGAAAATTTTTTTCTTTTCGAGATTCTTTCCGCATAATAAGCATTTCTAAGGCTATCAAAGTGAAAAAATGAAAGAGAACCAGTTATCTCAAATAAGAACGGAAAAAATGTGATTCTAACGAAGTTTCCAACCATCGAAATAAGTGTTTTCTTTTCGCGAATCTTTCTTCATTTTATGGTTGTCTAAGGCTACCTAACTAGAATAATGAAGGAGAAATAGTTATCTCCATATGAAACGCAACAAAACGCGATTATTTTGAAGTTTCCAAACTTCGAAAAAAAATTTTTTTTTTTTCGAGATTCTTTCCGCATAATATGCATTTCTAAGGCTATCAAAGTGGAAAAATGAAAGAGAACCAATTATCTCAAATAAGAACGGAAAAAAGTGATTCTAATGAAGTTTCCAACCATCGAAATAAATATTTTCTTTTGGCGAATCTTTCTTCATTTTATGGTTTTCTAAGGCTATCTAACTAGAGAAATGAAGGAGAAATAGTTATCTCCATTGGAAACGCAACAAAACGTGATTCATTTGAAGTTTCCAAACTTCGAAAGAAAAATTTTTCTTTTCGAGATTCTTTCCGCATAATATGCTTTTCTAAGGCTATCAAAGTAGAAAAATGAAAGAGAACCAGTTATCTCAAAAAAGAACGGAAAAAAAGTGATTCTAATGAAGTTTCCAACCATCGAAATAAGTGTTTTCTTTTCGCGAATGTTTCTTCATTTTATGGTTTTCCAAGGCTATCTAACTAGAATAATGAAGGAGAAATAGTTATCTCCATTGGAAACGCAACGAAACGAAATTCTTTTGAAGTTTCCAAACTTCGAAAAAAATTTTTTTTCTTTTCGAGATTCTTTCCGCATAAGAAGCTTTTCTAAGGCTATCAAAGTGGAAAAATGAAAGAGAACTAGTTATCTCAAATAAGAACGGAAAAAAAGTGATTTTAATGAAGTTTACAACCATCCAAATAAATGTTTCCTTTTCGCGAATCTTTCTTCATTTTATGGTTTTCAAAGGCTATCTAACTAGAAAAATGAAGGAGAAATAGTTATCTCCATTGGAAACGCAACAAAACGCGATTCTTTTTGAGTTTCCAACTTCGAAAATTTTTTTTTTTCTTTTCGAGATTCTTTCCGCATAATATGCTTTTCTAAGGCTATCAAAGTAGAAAAATGAAAGAGAACCAGTTATCTCAAAAAAGAACGGAAAAAAAGTAATTCTAATGAAGTTTCCAACCATCGAAATAAATGTTTTCTTTTCGCGAATCTTTCTTCATTTTATGGTTTTCTAAGGCTACCTAACTAGAATAATGAAGGAGAAATAGTTATCTCCATATGAAACGCAACAAAACGCGATTATTTTGAAGTTTCCAAACTTCGAAAAAAAAATTTTTTTTTTCGAGATTCTTTCCGCATAATATGCATTTCTAAGGCTATCAAAGTGGAAAAATGAAAGAGAACCAGTTATCTCAAATAAGAACGGAAAAAAAGTGATTCTAACGAAGTTTCCAACCATCGAAATAAATGTTTTCTTTTCGCGAATCTTTCTTCATTTTATGGTTTTCTAAGGCTATCTAACTAGAATAATAAAGGAGAAATAGTTATTTCCATATGAAACGCAACAAAACGGGATATATTTGAAGTTTCCAAACTTCGAAAAAAAATTTTTTTTTTCGAGGTTCTTTGCGCAGAATATGCTTTTCTAAGGCTATCAAAGTAGAAAAATGAAAGAGAACTAGTTATCTCAAAAAACAACGGAAAAAAAGTGATTCTAATGAAGTTTCCAACCATCGAAATAAGTGTTTTCTTTTCGCGAATCTTTCTTCATTTTATGGTTGTCTAAGGCTATCTATCTAGAATAATGAAGGAGAAATAGTTATCTCCATTAGAAACGCAACATAACGCGATTCTTTTGAAGTTTGCCAACTTCGCAAGAAATTTTTTTTCTTTTGGAGATTCTTTCCGCATAATAAGCTTTTCTAAGGCTATCAAAGTGGAAAAATGAAAGAGAACCAGTTATCTCAAATAAGAACGAAAAAAGTGATTCTAACGAAGTTTCCAACCATCGAAATAAAGGTTTTCTTTTCGCGTATATTTCTTCATTTTATGGTCTTCTAAGGCTATCTAACTAGAATTATGAAGGAGAAATAGTTATTTCCATATGAAACGCAACAAAACGGGATATATTAGAAGTTTCCAAACTTCGGAAAAAAAATTTTTTTTTCGAGATTCTTTGCGCAGAATATGCTTTTCTAAGGCTATCAAAGTAGAAAAATGAAAGAGAACTAGTTATCTCGAAAAACAACGGAAAAAAAGTGATTCTAATGAAGTGTCCAACCATCGAAATAAGTGTTTTCTTTTCGCGAATCTTTCTTCATTTTATGGTTGTCTAAGGCTATCTGTCTAAAATAATGAAGGAGAAATAGTTATTTCCATATGAAACGCAGCAAAACGGGATATCTTTGAAGTTTCCAAACTTCGAAAAAAAATTTTTTTCTTTTCGAGATTCTTTCCGCATAATAAGATTTTCTAAGGCTATCAAAGTGGAAAAATGAAAGAGTACCAGTTATCTAAAAAAAGAACGGAAAAAAAGTGATTCTAATGAAGTTTCCAACCATCGAAATAAGTGTTTTTTTCGCGAATGTTTCTTCATGTTATGGTTTTCCAAGGCTATCTAACTAGAATAATGAAGGAGAAATAGTTATCTCCATTGGAAACGCAACAAAACGAGATTCTTTTGAAGTTTCCAAACTTGGAAAAAAATTTTTTTTTGTTTTCGAGATTCTTTCCGCATAATATGCTTTTCTAAGGCTATCATAGTAGAAAAATGAAAGAGAACCAGTTATCTCAAAAAAGAACGGAAAAAATGTGATTCTAACGAAGTTTCCAACCATCGAAATAAATATTTTCTTTTCGCGAATCTTTCTTCATTTTATGGTTTTCTAAGTCTATCTAACTAGAATAATAAAGGAGACATAGTTATCTCCATTTGAAACGCAACAAAACGCGATTATTTTGAAGTTTCCAAACTTCGAAAAAAAATTTTTTTCTTTTCGAGATTCTTTCCACATAATATGCTTTTCTAAGGCTATCAAAGAGGATAAATGAAAGAGAACCAGTTATCTCAAAAAAGAACGGAAAAAAAGTGATTCTAAAGAAGTTTCCAACCATCGAAATAAGTGTTTTCTTTTCGCGAATCTTTCTTCATTTTATGGTTGTCTAAGGCTACCTAACTAGAATAATGAAGGAGAAATAGTTATCTCCATATGAAACGCAACAAAACGCGATTATTTTGAAGTTTCCAAACTTCGAAAAAAAAAAATTTTTTTTCGAGATTCTTTCCGCATAATATGCATTTCTAAGGCTATCTAAGTGGAAAAATGAAAGAGAACCAGTTATCTCAAATAAGAACGGAAAAAAAGTGATTCTAACGAAGTTTCCAACCATGGAAATAAATGTTTTCTTTTCGCGAATCTTTCTTCATTTTATGGTTTTCTAAGGCTATCTAACTAGAATAATAAAGGAGAAATAGTTATTTCCATATGAAACGCAACAAAACGGGATATCTTTGAAGTTTCCAAACTTCGAAAAAATTTTTTTTTCTTTTCGAGATTCTTTCCGCATAATATGCTTTTCTAAGGCTATCAAAGTAGAAAAATGAAAGATAACCAGTTATCTGAAAAAAGAACGGAAAAAAGTGATTCTAATGAAGTTTCCAACCATCGAAATAAGTGTTTTCTTTTCGCGAATCTTTCTTCATTTTATGGTTTTCTAAGTCTATCTAACTAGAATAATGAAGGAGAAATAGTTATCTCCATTGGAAACGCAACAAAACGCGATTTTTATGAAGTTTCCAAACTTCGAAAAGAAATTTTTTTCTTTTCGAGATTCTTTCCGCATAATATGCTTTTCTAAGGCTATCAAAATAGAAAAATGAAAGAGAACCAGTGATCTCAAAAAAGAACGGAAAAAAAGTGATTCTAATGAAGTTTCCAACCATCAAAATAAGTGTTTTCTTTTCGCGAATCTTTCTTCATTTTATGGTTGTCTAAGGCTATCTATCTAGAATAATGAAGGAGAAATAGTTATCTCCATTTGAAACGCAACAAAACGCGATTCTTTTAAACTTTGCAAACTTCGAAAGAAAATTTTTTTCTTTTCGAGATTCTTTCCGCATATAAAGCATTTCTAAGGCTATCAAAGTGAAAAAATGAAAGAGAACCAGTTATCTCAAATAAGAACGGAAAAAATGTGATTCTAACGAAGTTTCCAACCATCGAAATAAGTGTTTTCTTTTCGCGAATCTTTCTTCATTTTATTGTTGTCTAAGGCTACCTAACTAGAATAATGAAGGAGAAATAGTTATCTCCATATGAAACGCAACAAAACACGATTATTTTGAAGTTTCCAAACTTCGAAAGAAAAATTTTTTCTTTTCCAGATTCTTTCCGCATAATATGCTTTTCTAAGGCTATCAAAGTAGAAAAATGAAAGAGAACCAGTTATCTCAAAAAAGAACGGAAAAAAAGTGATTCTAATGAAGTTTCCAACCATCGAAATAAGTGTTTTCTTTTCGCGAATGTTTCTTCATTTTATGGTTTTCCAAGGCTATCTAACTAGAATAATGAAGGAGAAATAGTTATCTCCATTGGAAACGCAACGAAACGAAATTCTTTTGAAGTTTCCAAACTTCGAAAAAAATTTTTTTTCTTTTCGAGATTCTTTCCGCATAAGAAGCTTTTCTAAGGCTATCAAAGTGGAAAAATGAAAGAGAACTAGTTATCTCAAATAAGAACGGAAAAAAAGTGATTTTAATGAAGTTTACAACCATCCAAATAAATGTTTCCTTTTCGCGAATCTTTCTTCATTTTATGGTTTTCAAAGGCTATCTAACTAGAAAAATGAAGGAGAAATAGTTATCTCCATTGGAAACGCAACAAAACGCGATTCTTTTGAAGTTTCCAACTTCGAAAATTTTTTTTTTTCTTTTCGAGATTCTTTCCGCATAATATGCTTTTCTAAGGCTATCAAAGTAGAAAAATGAAAGAGAACCAGTTATCTCAAAAAAGAACGGAAAAAAAGTAATTCTAATGAAGTTTCCAACCATCGAAATAAATGTTTTCTTTTCGCGAATCTTTCTTCATTTTATGGTTGTCTAAGGCTATCTATCTAGAATAATGAAAGAGAAATAGTTATCTCCATTTGAAACGCAACAAAACGCGATTCTTTTGAAGTTTGCAAACTTCGAAAGAAAATTATTTTCTTTTCGAGATTCTTTCCGCATAATAAGCTTTTTTAAGGCTATCAAAGTGGAAAAATGAAAGAGAACCAGTTATCTCAAAAAAGAACGGAAAAAAAGTGATTCTAATGAAGTTTCCAACCATCGAAATAAGTGTTTTTTTCGCGAATGTTTCTTCATGTTATGGTTTTCCAAGGCTATCTAACTAGAATAATGAAGGAGAAATAGTTATCTCCATTGGAAACGCAACAAAACGAAATTCTTTTGAAGTTTCAAAACTACGAAAAAAATTTTTTTTCTTTTCGAGATTCTTTCCGCATAAGAAGCTTTTCTAAGGCTATCAAAGTGGAAAACTGAAAGAGAACCAGTTATCTCAAATAAGAACGAAAAAAGTGATTCTAACGTAGTTTCCAACCATCGAAATAAAGGTTTTCTTTTCGCGTATATTTTTTCATTTTATGGTTTTCTAAGGCTATCTAACTAGAATAATGAAGGAGAAATAGTTATTTCCATATGAAACGCAACAAAACGGGATATTTTTGAAGTTTCCAAACTTCGAAAAAAAAAATTTTTCTCTTCGAGATTCTTTCCGCATAATATGCTTTTCTATGGCTATCAAAATAGAAAAATGAAAGAGATCCAGTGATCTCAAAAAAGAACGGAAAAAAAGTGATTCTAATGAAGTTTCCAACCATCGAAATAAGTGTTTTCTTTTCGCGAATCTTTCTTCATTTTATAGTTGTCTAAGGCTATCTATCTAGAATAATGAAGGAGAAATAGTTATCTCCATTTGAAACGCAACAAAACGGGATATATTTGAAGTTTCCAAACTACGAAAGAAAAATTTTTTCTTTTCGAGATTCTTTCCGCATAATATGCTTTTCTAAGGCTATCAAAGTAGAAAAATGAAAGAGAACCAGTTATCTCAAAATAGAACGGAAAAAAAGTGATTCTAATGAAGTTTCCAACCATCGAAATAAGTGTTTTTTTCGCGAATGTTTCTTCATGTTATGGTTTTCCAAGGCTATCTAACTAGAATAATGAAGGAGAAATAGTTATCTCCATTGGAAACGCAACAAAACGAGATTCTTTTGAAGTTTCAAAACTTCGAAAAAAATTTTTTTTCTTTTCGAGATTCTTTCCGCATAAGAAGCTTTTCTAAGGCTATCAAAGTGGAAAACTGAAAGAGAACCAGTTATCTCAAATAAGAACGAAAAAAGTGATTCTAACGTAGTTTCCAACCATCGAAATAAAGGTTTTCTTTTCGCGTATATTTTTTCATTTTATGGTTTTCTAAGGCTATCTAACTAGAATAATGAAGGAGAAATAGTTATTTCCATATGAAACGCAACAAAACGGGATATTTTTGAAGTTTCCAAACTTCGATAAAAATTTTTTTTTCGAGATTTTTTGCGCAGAATATGCGTTTCTAAGGCTATCAAAGTAGAAAAATGAAAGAGAACTAGTTATCTCAAAAAAACAACGGAAAAAAAGTGATTCTAATGAAGTTTCCAACCATCGAAATAAGTGTTTTCTTTTCGCGAATCTTTCTTCATTTTATGGTTGTCTAAGGCTATCTATCTAGAATAATGAAGGAGAAATAGTTATCTCCATTAGAAACGTAATATAACGCGATTCTTTTGAAGTTTGCAAACTTCGCAAGAAAATTTTTTTCTTTTGGAGATTCTTTCCGCATAATAAGCTTTTCTAAGGCTATCAAAGAGGAAAAATGAAACAGAACTAGTTATCTCAAATAAGAACGGAAAAAAAGTGATTTTAATGAAGTTCACAACCATCGAAATAAATGTTATCTTTTCGCGAATCATTCTTCATTTTATGGTTTTCCAAGGCTATCTAACTAGAATAATGAAGGAGAAATAGTTATTTCCATATGAAACGCAACAAAACGGGATATCTTTGAAGTTTCCAAACTTCGAAAAAAAATTTTTTTCTTTTCGAGATTCTTTCCGCATAATAAGCTATTCTAAGGCTATCAAAGTGGAAAAATGAAAGAGAACCAGTTATCTCAAATAAGAACGGAAAAAAAGTGATTCTAACGAAGTTTCCAACCATCGAAATAAATGTTTTCTTTTCGCGAATCTTTTTTCATTTTATGGTTTTCTAAGTCTGTCTAAATAGAATAATAAAGGAGAAATAGTTATCTCCATTTGAAACGTAACAAAACGCGATTCTTTTGAAGTTTGCAAACTTCGAAAGAAAATTTTTTTCTTTTCGAGATTCTTTCCGCATAATAAGCTTTTCTAAGGCTATCAAAGTGGAAAAATGAAAGAAAACCAGTTATCTAAAATAAGAACGGAAAAAAAGTGATTCTAACGAAGTTTCCAACCATCGAAATAAATGTTTTCTTTTTGCGAATCTTTCTTCATTTTATGGTTGTCTAAGGCTATCTATCTAGAATAATGAAGGAGAAATAGTTATCTCCATTTGAAACGCAACAAAACGCGATTATTTTGAAGTTTCCAAACTTCGAAATAAAATTTTTTTCTTTTCGAGATTCTTTATGCATAATATGCTTTTCTAAGGCTATCAAAGTAGAAAAATGAAAGAGTACCAGTTATCTCAAAAAAGAAAAAAAAAGTGATTCTAATGAAGTTTCCAACCATCGAAATAAGTATTTTTTTCGCGAATCTTTCTTCATTTTATGGTTGTCTAAGGCTATCTATCTAGAATAATGAAGGAGAAATAGTTATCTCCATTGGAAACGCAACAAAACGCGATTATTTTGAAGTTTCCAAACTTCGAAATAAAATTTTTTTCTTTTCGAGATTCTTTCCGCATAATATGCTTTTCTAAGGCTATCAAAGTAGAAAAATGAAAGAGAACCAGTTAACTCAAAAAAGAACGGAAAATAAGTGATTCTAATGAAGTTACCAACCATCGAAATAAATGTTTTCTTTTCGTGAATCTTTCTTCATTTTATGGTTGTCTAAGGCTATCTATCTAGAATAATGAACGAGAAATAGTTATCTCCATTTGAAACGCAACAAAACGCGATTCCTTTGAACTTTGCAAACTTCGAAAGAAATTTTTTTTCTTTTGGAGATTCTTTCCGCATAATAAGCTTTTCTAAGGCTATCAAAGTGAAAAAATGAAAGAGAACCAGTTATCTCAAATAAGAACGGAAAAAATGTGATTCTAACGAAGTTTCCAACCATCGAAATAAATGTTTTCTTTTCGCGAATCTTTCTTCATTTTATGGTTTTCTAAGTCTATCTAACTAGAATAATAAAGGAGACATAGTTATCTCCATTTGAAACGCAACAAAACGCGATTATTTTGAAGTTTCCAAACTTCGAAATAAAATATTTTTCTTTTCGAGATTCTTTCCGCATAATATGCTTTTCTAAGGCTATCAAAGAGGATAAATGAAAGCGAACCAGTTATCTCAAAAAAGAACGGAAAAAAAGTGATTCTAAAGAAGTTTCCAACCATCGAAATAAGTGTTTTCTTTTCGCGAATCTTTCTTCATTTTATGGTTGTCTAAGGCTACCTAACTAGAATAATGAAGGAGAAATAGTTATCTCCATATGAAACGCAACAAAACGCGATTATTTTGAAGTTTCCAAACTTCGAAAAAAAATTTTTTTTTTTCGAGATTCTTTCCGCATAATATGCATTTCTAAGGCTATCTAAGTGGAAAAATGAAAGAGAACCAGTTATCTCAAATAAGAACGGAAAAAAAGTGATTCTAATGAAGTTTCCAACCATCGAAATAAATGTTTTCTTTTGGCGAACCTTTCTTCATTTTATGGTTTTCTAAGGCTATCTAACTAGAAAAATGAAGGAGAAATAGTTATCTCCATTTGAAACGCAACAAAACGCGATTGTTTTGAAGTTTGCAAACTTCGAAAGAAAATTTTTTTCTTTTCGAGATTCTTTCCGCATAATAAGCTTTTCTAAGGCTATCAAAGTGGAAAAATAAAAGAGAACCAGTTATCTCAAATAAGAACGGAAAAAAAGTGATTCTAACGAAGTTTCCAACCATCGAAATAAATGTTTTCTTTTCGCGAATCTTTCTTCATTTTATGGTTTTCTAAGGCTATCTAACTAGAATAATGAAGGAGAAATAGTTATCTCCATTGGAAACGCAACAAAACGCGATTTTCTTGAAGTTTCCAAACTTCGAAAAGAAATTTTTTTCTTTTCGAGATTCTTTCCGCATAATATGCTTTTCTAAGGCTATCAAAGTAGAAAAATGAAAGAGAACCAGTTATCTCAAAAAAGAACGGAAAAAAAGTGATTCTAATGAAGTTTCCAACCATCGAAATAAGTGTTTTCTTTTCGCGAATGTTTCTTCATTTTATGGTTTTCCAAGGCTATCTATCTAGAATAATGAAGGAGAAATAGTTATCTCCATTGGAAACGCAACAAAACGAGATTCTTTTGAAGTTTCCAAACTTAGAAAAAAATTTTTTTTCTTTTCGAGATTCTTTCGGCATAAGAAGCTTTTCTAAGGCTATCAAAGTGGAAAACTGAAAGAGAACCAGTTATCTCAAATAAGAACGAAAAAAGTGATTCTAACGAAGTTTCCATCAATCGAAATAAAGGTTTTCTTTTCGCGAATCTTTCTTCATTTTATGGTTGTCTAAGGCTATCTATCTAGAATAATGAAGGAGAAATAGTTATCTCCATTAGAAACGCAACATAACGCGATTCTTTTGAAGTTTGCAAACTTCGCAAAAAAATTTTTTTCTTTTGGAGATTATTTCCGCATAATAAGCTTTTCCAAGGCTATCAAAGTGGAAAAATGAAACACAACTAGTTATCTCAAATAAGAACGGAAAAAAAGTGATTTTAATGAAGATTCCAACCATCGAAATAAATGTTATCTTTTCGCGAATCTTTCTTCATTTTATAGTTTTCCAAGGCTATCTAACTAGAATAATGAAGGAGAAATAGTTATTTCCATATGAAACGCAACAAAACGGGATATCTTTGAAGTTTCCAAACTTCGAAAAAAAGTTTTTTTCTTTTCGAGATTCTTTCCGCATAATAAGCTTTTCTAAGGCTATCAAAGTGGAAAAATGAAAGAGAACCAGTTATCTCATATAAGAACGGAAAAAAAGTGATTCTAACGAAGTTTCCAACCATCGAAATAAATGTTTTCTTTTCGCGAATCTTTCTTCATTTTATGGTTCCCTAAGTCTATCTAACTAGAATAATAAAGCAGAAATAGTTATCTCCATTTGAAACGCAACAAAACGCGATTCTTTTGAAGTTTGCAAACTTCGAAAAAAATCTTTTTCTTTTCGAGATTCTTTCCGCATAATAAGCTTTTCTAAGGCTATCAAAGTGGAAAAATGAAAGAGAACCAGTTATCTCAAATAAGAACGGAAAAAAAGTGATTCTAACGAAGTTTCCAACCATCGAAATAAATGTTTTCTTTTCGCGAATCTTTCTTCATTTTATGGTTTTCTAAGGCTATCTAACTAGAATAATAAAGGAGAAATAGTTATTTCCATATGAAACGCAACAAAACGGGATATCTTTGAAGTTTCCAAACTTCGAAAAAATTTTTTTTTCTTTTCGAGATTCTTTCCGCATAATATGCTTTCTAAGGCTATCAAAGTAGAAAAATGAAAGATAACCAGTTATCTGAAAAAAGAACGGAAAAAAGTGATTCTAATGAAGTTTCCAACCATCGAAATAAGTGTTTTCTTTTCGCGAATCTTTCTTCATTTTATGGTTGTCTAAGGCTATCTATCTAGAATAATGAAGGAGAAATAGTTATCTCCATTTGAAACGCAACAAAACGCGATTCTTTTGAACTTTGCAAACTTCGAAAGAAAATTTTTTTCTTTTCGAGATTCTTTCCGCATAATAAGCATTTCTAAGGCTATCAAAGTGAAAAAATGAAAGAGAACCAGTTATCTCAAATAAGAACGGAAAAAATGTGATTCTAACGAAGTTTCCAACCATCGAAATAAGTGTTTTCTTTTCGCGAATCTTTCTTCATTTTATGGTTGTCTAAGGCTACCTAACTAGAATAATGAAGGAGAAATAGTTATCTCCATATGAAACGCAACAAAACGCGATTATTTTGAAGTTTCCAAACTTCGAAAAAAAATTTTTTTTTTTTCGAGATTCTTTCCGCATAATATGCATTTCTAAGGCTATCAAAGTGGAAAAATGAAAGAGAACCAGTTATCTCAAATAAGAACGGAAAAAAGTGATTCTAATGAAGTTTCCAACCATCGAAATAAATATTTTCTTTTGGCGAATCTTTCTTCATTTTATGGTTTTCTAAGGCTATCTAACTAGAAAAATGAAGGAGAAATAGTTATCTCCATTGGAAACGCAACAAAACGTGATTCATTTGAAGTTTCCAAACTTCGAAAGAAAAATTTTTTCTTTTCGAGATTCTTTCCGCATAATATGCTTTTCTAAGGCTATCAAAGTAGAAAAATGAAAGAGGACCAGTTATCTCAAAAAAGAACGGAAAAAAAGTGATTCTAATGAAGTTTCCAACCATCGAAATAAGTGTTTTCTTTTCGCGAATGTTTCTTCATTTTATGGTTTTCCAAGGCTATCTAACTAGAATAATGAAGGAGAAATAGTTATCTCCATTGGAAACGCAACGAAACGAAATTCTTTTGAAGTTTCCAAACTTCGAAAAAAATTTTTTTTCTTTTCGAGATTCTTTCCGCATAAGAAGCTTTTCTAAGGCTATCAAAGTGGAAAAATGAAAGAGAACTAGTTATCTCAAATAAGAACGGAAAAAAAGTGATTTTAATGAAGTTTACAACCATCCAAATAAATGTTTCCTTTTCGCGAATCTTTCTTCATTTTATGGTTTTCAAAGGCTATCTAACTAGAAAAATGAAGGAGAAATAGTTATCTCCATTGGAAACGCAACAAAACGCGATTCTTTTTGAGTTTCCAACTTCGAAAAATTTTTTTTTTCTTTTCGAGATTCTTTCCGCATAATATGCTTTTCTAAGGCTATCAAAGTAGAAAAATGAAAGAGAACCAGTTATCTCAAAAAAGAACGGAAAAAAAGTAATTCTAATGAAGTTTCCAACCATCGAAATAAATGTTTTCTTTTCGCGAATCTTTCTTCATTTTATGGTTGTCTAAGGCTATCTATCTAGAATAATGAAAGAGAAATAGTTATCTCCATTTGAAACGCAACAAAACGCGATTCTTTTGAAGTTTGCAAACTTCGAAAGAAAATTATTTTCTTTTCGAGATTCTTTCCGCATAATAAGCTTTTTTAAGGCTATCAAAGTGGAAAAATGAAAGAGAACCAGTTATCTCAAATAAGAACGGAAAAAAAGTGATTCTAACGAAGTTTCCAACCATCGAAATAAATGTTTTCTTTTCGCGAATCTTTCTTCATTTTATGGTTTTCTAAGGCTATCTAACTAGAATAATAAAGGAGAAATAGTTATTTCCATATGAAACGCTACAAAACGGGATAAAATTGAAGTTTCCAAACTTCGAAAATTTTTTTTTTTCTTTTCGAGATTCTTTCCGCATAATATCCTTTTCTAAGGCTACTAAAGTAGAAAAATGAAAGAGAACCAGTTATCTGAAAAAAGAACGGAAAAAAGTGATTCTAATGAAGTTTCCATCCATCGAAATAAGTGTTTTCTTTTCGCGAATCTTTCTTCATTTTATGGTTTTCTAAGTCTATCTAACTAGAATAATGAAGGAGAAATAGTTATCTCCATTGGAAACGCAACAAAACGCGATTTTTTTGAAGTTTCCAAACTTCGAAAAGAAATTTTTTTCTTTTCGAGATTCTTTGCCAAGAATATGCTTTTCTAAGGCTATCAAAGTAGCAAAATGAAAGAGAACTAGTTATCTCGAATAAGAACGTAAAAAAAGGGATTTTAATGAAGTTTCCATCCATGGAAATAAATGTTTCCTTTTCGCGAATCATTCTTCATTTTATGGTTTTCTAAGGCTATCTAACTAGAATAATGAAGGAGAAATAGTTATCTCCATTGGAAACGCAACAAAACGAGATTCTTTTGAAGTTTCCAAACTTCGAAAAATTTTTTTTTTCTTTTCGAGATTCTTTCCGCATAAGAAGCTTTTCTAAGGCTATCAAAGTGGAAAACTGAAAGAGAACCAGTTATCTCAAATAAGAACGAAAAAAGTGATTCTAACGAAGTTTCCAACCATCGAAATAAAGGTTATCTTTTCGCGTATATTTCTTCATTTTATGGTTTTCTAAGGCTATCTAACTTAAATATTGAAGGAGAAATAGTTATTTCCATATGAAACGCAACAAAACGGGATATATTTGAAGTTTCCAAACTTCGAAAAAAAAATTTTTTTTTCGAGATTCTTTTCGCAGAATATGCTTTTCTAAGGCTATCAAAGTAGAAAAATGAAAGAGAACTAGTTATCTCAAAAAACAACGGAAAAAAAGTGATTCTAATGAAGTTTCCAACCATCGAAATAAGTGTTTTCTTTTCGCGAATCTTTCTTCATTTTATGGTTGTCTAAGGCTATCTATCTAGAATAATGAAGGAGAAATAGTTATCTCCATTAGAAACGCAACATAACGCGATTCTTTTGAAGTTTGCCAACTTCGCAAGAAATTTTTTTTCTTTTGGAGATTCTTTCCGCATAATAAGCTTTTCTAAGGCTATCAAAGTGGAAAAATGAAAGAGAACCAGTTATCTCAAATAAGAACGAAAAAAGTGATTCTAACGAAGTTTCCAACCATCGAAATAAAGGTTTTCTTTTCGCGTATATTTCTTCATTTTATGGTCTTCTAAGGCTATCTAACTAGAATTATGAAGGAGAAATAGTTATTTCCATATGAAACGCAACAAAACGGGATATATTAGAAGTTTCCAAACTTCGGAAAAAAAATTTTTTTTTCGAGATTCTTTGCGCAGAATATGCTTTTCTAAGGCTATCAAAGTAGAAAAATGAAAGAGAACTAGTTATCTCGAAAAACAACGGAAAAAAAGTGATTCTAATGAAGTTTCCAACCATCGAAATAAGTGTTTTCTTTTCGCGAATCTTTCTTCATTTTATGGTTGTCTAAGGCTATCTGTCTAAAATAATGAAGGAGAAATAGTTATTTCCATATGAAACGCAGCAAAACGGGATATCTTTGAAGTTTCCAAACTTCGAAAAAAAATTTTTTTCTTTTCGAGATTCTTTCCGCATAATAAGCTTTTCTAAGGCTATCAAAGTGGAAAAATGAAAGAGTACCAGTTATCTAAAAAAAGAACGGAAAAAAAGTGATTCTAATGAAGTTTCCAACCATCGAAATAAGTGTTTTTTTCGCGAATGTTTCTTCATGTTATGGTTTTCCAAGGCTATCTAACTAGAATAATGAAGGAGAAATAGTTATCTCCATTGGAAACGCAACAAAACGAGATTCTTTTGAAGTTTCCAAACTTGGAAAAAAATTTTTTTTTGTTTTCGAGATTCTTTCCGCATAATATGCTTTTCTAAGGCTATCATAGTAGAAAAATGAAAGAGAACCAGTTATCTCAAAAAAGAACGGAAAAAATGTGATTCTAACGAAGTTTCCAACCATCGAAATAAATATTTTCTTTTCGCGAATCTTTCTTCATTTTATGGTTTTCTAAGTCTATCTAACTAGAATAATAAAGGAGACATAGTTATCTCCATTTGAAACGCAACAAAACGCGATTATTTTGAAGTTTCCAAACTTCGAAATAAAATTTTTTTCTTTTCGAGATTCTTTCCGCATAATATGCTTTTCTAAGGCTATCAAAGAGGATAAATGAAAGAGAACCAGTTATCTCAAAAAAGAACGGAAAAAAAGTGATTCTAAAGAAGTTTCCAACCATCGAAATAAGTGTTTTCTTTTCGCGAATCTTTCTTCATTTTATGGTTGTCTAAGGCTACCTAACTAGAATAATGAAGGAGAAATAGTTATCTCCATATGAAACGCAACAAAACGCGATTATTTTGAAGTTTCCAAACTTCGAAAAAAAAAATTTTTTTTTCGAGATTCTTTCCGCATAATATGCATTTCTAAGGCTATCTAAGTGGAAAAATGAAAGAGAACCAGTTATCTCAAATAAGAACGGAAAAAAAGTGATTCTAACGAAGTTTCCAACCATGGAAATAAATGTTTTCTTTTCGCGAATCTTTCTTCATTTTATGGTTTTCTAAGGCTATCTAACTAGAATAATAAATCAGAAATAGTTATTTCCATATGAAACGCAACAAAACGGGATAACTTTGAAGTTTCCAAACTTCGAAAAAATTTTTTTTTCTTTTCGAGATTCTTCCTGCATAATATGGTTTTCTAAGGCTATCAAAGTTAAAAAATGAAAGAGAACCAGTTATCTGAAAAAAGAACGGAAAAAAGTGATTCTAATGAAGTTTCCAACCATCGAAAGAAGTGTTTTCTTTTCGCGAATCTTTCTTCATTTTATGGTTTTCTAAGTCTATCTAACTAGAATAATGAAGGAGAAATAGTTATCTCCATTGGAAAGGCAACAAAACGCGATTTTTTTTAAGTTTCCAAACTTAGAAAAGAATTTTTTTTCTTTTCGAGATTCTTTCCGCATAATATGCTTTTCTAAGGCTATCAAAGTAGAAAAATGAAAGAGAACCAGTTATCTCAAAAAAGAACGGAAAAAAAGTGATTCTAATGAAGTTTCCAACCATCGAAATAAGTGTATTCTTTTCGCGAATGTTTCTTCATTTTATGGTTTTCCAAGGCTATCTAACTAGAATAATGAAGGAGAAATAGTTATCTCCATTGGAAACGCAACGAAACGAAATTCTTTTGAAGTTTCCAAACTTCGAAAAAAATTTTTTTTCTTTTCGAGATTCTTTCCGCATAAGAAGCTTTTCTAAGGCTATCAAAGTGGAAAAATGAAAGAGAACTAGTTATCTCAAATAAGAACGGAAAAAAAGTGATTTTAATGAAGTTTCCAACCATCCAAATAAATGTTTCCTTTTCGCGAATCTTTCTTCATTTTATGGTTTTCAAAGGCTATCTAACTAGAAAAATGAAGGAGAAATAGTTATCTCCATTGGAAACGCAACAAAACGCGATTCTTTTGAAGTTTCCACCTTCGAAAATTTTTTTTTTCTTTTCGAGATTCTTTCCGCATAATATGCTTTTCTAAGGCTATCAAAGTAGAAAAATGAAAGAGAACCAGTTATCTCAAAAAAGAACGGAAAAAAAGTAATTCTAATGAAGTTTCCAACCATCGAAATAAATGTTTTCTTTTCGCGAATCTTTCTTCATTTTATGGTTGTCTAAGGCTATCTATCTAGAATAATGAAAGAGAAATAGTTATCTCCATTTGAAACGCAACAAAACGCGATTCTTTTGAAGTTTGCAAACTTCGAAAGAAAATTATTTTCTTTTCGAGATTCTTTCCGCATAATAAGCTTTTTTAAGGCTATCAAAGTGGAAAAATGAAAGAGAACCAGTTATCTGAAATAAGAACGGAAAAAAAGTGATTCTAACGAAGTTTCCAACCATCGAAATAAATGTTTTCTTTTCGCGAATCTTTCTTCATTTTATGGTTTTCTAAGGCTATCTAACTAGAATAATAAAGGAGAAATAGTTATTTCCATATGAAACGCAACAAAACGGGATAAAATTGAAGTTTCCAAACTTCGAAAAATTTTTTTTTTCTTTTCGAGATTCTTTCCGCATAATATCCTTTTCTAAGGCTACTAAAGTAGAAAACTGAAAGAGAACCAGTTATCTGAAAAAAGAACGGAAAAAAGTGATTCTAATGAAGTTTCCATCCATCGAAATAAGTGTTTTCTTTTCGCGAATCTTTCTTCATTTTATGGTTTTCTAAGTCTATCTAACTAGAATAATGAAGGAGAAATAGTTATCTCCATTGGAAACGCAACAAAACGCGATTTTTTTGAAGTTTCTAAACTTCGAAAAGAAATTTTTTTCTTTTCGAGATTCTTTGCCAAGAATATGCTTTTCTAAGTCTATCAAAGTAGCAAAATGAAAGAGAACTAGTTATCTCAAATAAGAACGTAAAAAAAGGGATTTTAATGAAGTTTCCATCCATGGAAATAAATGTTTCCTTTTCGCGAATCATTCTTCATTTTATGGTTTTCTAAGGCTATCTAACTAGAAAAATGAAGGAGAAATAGTTATCTCCAATGGAAATGCAATAAAACGCGATTCTATTGAAGTTTCCAAACTTCGAAAAAAAAAATTTTTCTTGTCGAGATTCTTTCCGCATAATATGCTTTTCTAAGGCTATCAAAATAGAAAAATGAAAGAGAACCAGTGATCTCAAAAAAGAACGGAAAAAAAGTGATTCTAATGAAGTTTCCAACCATCGAAATAAGTGTTTTCTTTTCGCGAATCTTTCTTCATTTTATAGTTGTCTAAGGCTATCTATCTAGAATATTGAAGGAGAAATAGTTATCTCCATTTGAAACGCAACAAAACGGGATATATTTGAAGTTTCCAAACTACGAAAGAAAAATTTTTTCTTTTCGAGATTCTTTCCGCATAATATGCTTTTCTAAGGCTATCAAAGTAGAAAAATGAAAGAGAACCAGTTATCTCAAATAAGAACGGAAAAAAAGTGATTCTAATGAAGTTTGCAACCATCGAAATAAGTGTTTTTTTTCGCGAATGTTTCTTCATGTTATGGTTTTCCAAGGCTATCTAACTAGAATAATGAAGGAGAAATAGTTATCTCCATTGGAAACGCAACAAAACGAGATTCTTTTGAAGTTTCCAAACTTCGAAAAATTTTTTTTTTCTTTTCGAGATTCTTTCCGCATAAGAAGCTTTTCTAAGGCTATCAAAGTGGAAAACTGAAAGAGAACCAGTTATCTCAAATAAGAACGAAAAAAGTGATTCTAACGAAGTTTCCAACCATCGAAATAAAGGTTTTCTTTTCGCGTATATTTCTTCATTTTATGGTTATCTAAGGCTATCTAACTTAAATATTGAAGGAGAAATAGTTATTTCCATATGAAACGCAACAAAACGGGATATATTTGAAGTTTCCAAACTTCGAAAAAAAATTTTTTTTTTCGAGATTCTTTGCGCAGAACATGCTTTTCTAAGGCTAGCAAAGTAGAAAAATGAAAGAGAACTAGTTATCTCAAAAAACAACGGAAAAAAAGTGATTCTAATGAAGTTTCCAACCATCGAAATAAGTGTTTTCTTTTCGCGAATCTTTCTTCATTTTATGGTTGTCTAAGGCTATCTATCTAGAATAATGAAGGAGAAATAGTTATCTCCATTAGAAACGCAACATAACGCGATTCTTTTGAAGTTTGCAAACTTCGCAAGAAATTTTTTTTCTTTTGGAGATTCTTTCCGCATAATAAGCTTTTCTAAGGCTATCAAATTGGAAAAATGAAAGAGAACCAGTTATCTCAAATAAGAACGGAAAAAAAGTGATTCTAACGAAGTTTCCAACCATCGAAATAAAGGTTTTCTTTTCGCGTATAATTCTTCATTTTATGGTCTTCTAAGGCTATCTAACTAGAATTATGAAGGAGAAATAGTTATTTCCATATGAAACGCAACAAAACGGGATATATTTGAAGTTTCCAAACTTCGGAAAAAAAATTTTTTTTTCGAGATTCTTTGCGCAGAATATGATTTTCTAAGGCTATCAAAGTAGAAAAATGAAAGAGAACCAGTTATCTCGTAAAACAACGGAAAAAAAGTGATTCTAATGAAGTTTCCAACCATCGAAATAAGTGTTTTCTTTTCGCGAATCTTTCTTCATTTTATGGTTGTCTAAGGCTATCTATGTAAGATAATGAAGGAGAAATAGTTATTTCCATATGAAACGCAACAAAACGGGATATCTTTGAAGTTTCCAAACTTCGAAAAAAAATTTTTTTCTTTTCGAGATTCTTTCCGCATAATAAGCTTTTCTAAGGCTATCAAAGTGGAAAAATGAAAGAGAACCAGTTATCTCATATAAGAACGGAAAAAAAGTGATTCTAACGAAGTTTCCAACCATCGAAATAAGTGTTTTCTTTTCGCGAATCTTTCTTCATTTTATGGTTTTCTAAGTCTATCTAACAAGAATAATGAAGGAGAAATAGTTATCTCCATTGGAAACGCAACAAAGCGCGATTCTTTTGAAATTTCCAAACTTCGAAAAGAAATTTCTTTGTTTTCGAGATTCTTTCCGCATAATATGCTTTTCTAAGGCTATCAAAGTAGAAAAATGAAAGAGAACCAGTTATCTCAAATAAGAACGGAAAAAAGTGATTCTAACGAAGTTTCCAACCATCGAAATAAATGTTTTCTTTTCGCGAATCTTTCTTCATTTTATGGTTGTCTAAGGCTATCTATCTAGAATAATGAAGGAGAAATAGTTATCTCCATTTGAAACGCAACAAAACGCGATTATTTTGAAGTTTCCAAACTTCGAAATAAAATTTTTTTCTTTTCGAGATTCTTTCCGCATAATATGCTTTTCTAAGGCTATCAAAGAGGATAAATGAAAGAGAACCAGTTATCTCAAAAAAGAACGGAAAAAAAGTGATTCTAAAGAAGTTTCCAACCATCGAAATAAGTGTTTTCTTTTCGCGAATCTTTCTTCATTTTATGGTTGTCTAAGGCTACCTAACTAGAATAATGAAGGAGAAATAGTTATCTCCATATGAAACGCAACAAAACGCGATTATTTTGAAGTTTCGAAACTTCGAAAAAAAAATTTTTTTTTCGAGATTCTTTGCGCAGAATATGCTTTTCTAAGGCTATCAAAGTAGAAAAATGAAAGAGAACTAGTTATCTCAAAAAACAACGGAAAAAAAGTGATTCTAATGAAGTTTCCAACCATCGAAATAAGTGTTTTCTTTTCGCGAATCTTTCTTCATTTTATGGTTGTCTAAGGCTATCTATCTAGAATAATGAAGGAGAAATAGTTATCTCCATTAGAAACGCAACATAACGCGATTCTTTTGAAGTTTGCAAACTTCGCAAGAAATTTTTTTTCTTTTGGAGATTCTTTCCGCATAATAAGCTTTTCTAAGGCTATCAAAGTGGAAAAATGAAAGTGAACCAGTTATCTCAAATAAGAACGAAAAAAGTGATTCTAACGAAGTTTCCAACCATTGAAATAAAGGTTTTCTTTTCGCGTATATTTCTTCATTTTATGGTCTTCTAAGGCTATCTAACTAGAATTATGAAGGAGAAATAGTTATTTCCATATGAAACGCAACAAAACGGGATATATTTGAAGTTTCCAAACTTCGGAAAAAAAAAATTTTTTTCGAGATTCTTTGCGCAGAATATGCTTTTCTAAGGCTATCAAAGTAGAAAAATGAAAGAGATCTAGTTATCTCGAAAAACAACGGAAAAAAAGTGATTCTAATGAAGTTTCCAACCATCGAAATAAGTGTTTTCTTTTCGCGAATCTTTCTTCATTTTATGGTTGTCTAAGGCTATCTGTCTAAAATAATGAAGGAGAAATAGTTATTTCCATATGAAACGCAGCAAAACGGGATATCTTTGAAGTTTCCAAACTTCGAAATAAAATTTTTTTCTTTTCGAGATTCTTTCCGCATAATAAGCTTTTCTAAGGCTATCAAAGTGGAAAAATGAAAGAGAACCAGTTATCTCATATAAGAACGGAAAAAAAGTGATTCTAACGAAGTTTACAATCATCGAAATAAGTGTTTTCTTTTCGCGAATCTTTCTTCATTTTATGGTTTTCTAAGTCTATCTAACAAGAATAATGAAGGAGAAATAATTATCTCCATTGGAAACGCAACAAAACGCGATTCTTTTGAAGTTTCCAAACTTCGAAAAGAAATTTTTTTCTTTTCGAGATTCTTTCCGCATAATATGCTTTTCTAAGGCTATCAAAGTGGAAAAATGAAAGAGAACCAGTTATCTCAAATAAGAACGGAAAAAAGTGATTCTAACGAAGTTTCCAACCATCGAAATAAATGTTTTCTTTTCGCGAATCTTTCTTCATTTTATGGTTGTCTAAGGCTATCTATCTAGAATAATGAAGGAGAAATAGTTATCTCCATTTGAAACGCAACAAAACGCGATTATTTTGAAGTTTCCAAACTTCGAAATAAATTTTTTTTCTTTTCGAGATTCTTTCCGCATAATATGCTTTTCTAAGGCTATCAAAGAGGATAAATGAAAGAGAACCAGTTATCTCAAAAAAGAACGGAAAAAAAGTGATTCTAAAGAAGTTTCCAACCATCGAAATAAGTGTTTTCTTTTCGCGAATCTTTCTTCATTTTATGGTTGTCTAAGGCTACCTAACTAGAATAATGAAGGAGAAATAGTTATCTCCATATGAAACGCAACAAAACGCGATTATTTTGAAGTTTCCAAACTTCGAAAAAAAATTTTTTTTTTCGAGATTCTTTCCGCATAATATGCATTTCTAAGGCTATCTAAGTGGAAAAATGAAAGAGAACCAGTTATCTCAAATAAGAACGGAAAAAAAGTGATTCTAATGAAGTTTCCAACCATCGAAATAAATGTTTTCTTTTGGCGAATCTTTCTTCATTTTATGGTTTTCTAAGGCTATCTAACTAGAAAAATGAAGCAGAAATAGTTATCTCCATTGGAAACGCAACAAAACGTGATTCTTTTGAAGTTTCCAAACTTCGAAAGAAAAATTTTTTCTTTTCGAGATTCTTTCCGCATAATATGCTTTTCTAAGGCTATCAAAGTGGAAAAATGAAAGAGTACCAGTTATCTCAAAAAAGAACGGAAAAAAAGTGATTCTAACGAAGTTTCCAACCATCGAAATAAAGGTTTTCTTTTCGCGTATATTTCTTCATTTTATGGTCTTCTAAGGCTATCTAACTAGAATTATGAAGGAGAAATAGTTATTTCCATATGGAACGCAACAAAACGGGATATATTTGAAGTTTCCAAACTTCGGAAAAAAAATTTTTTTTTCGAGATTCTTTGCGCAGAATATGCTTTTCTAAGGCTATCAAAGTAGAAAAATGAAAGAGAACTAGTTATCTCGAAAAACAACGGAAAAAAAGTGTTTCTAATGAAGTTTCCAACCATCGAAATAAGTGTTTTCTTTTCGCGAATCTTTCTTCATTTTATGGTTTTCTAAGGCTATCTAACTAGAATAATGAAGGAGAAATAGTTATATCCATATGAAACGCAACAAAACGGGATAACTTTGAAGTTTCCAAACTTCGAGAAAAATTTTTTTTCTTTAAAAGATTCTTTGCTCAGAATATGCTTTTCTAAGGCTATCAAAGTGAAAAATGAAAGACAACTAGTTATCTCAAATGAGAACGAAAAACGGTGATTCTAATGAAGTTTCCAACCATCGAAATAAATAATTTCTTTTCGCGAATCATTCTTCATTTTATGGTTTTTTACGGCTATCTAACTAGAATAAAGCAGGAGAAATAGTTAATTCCATTGGAAACGCAACAAAACGAGATTCTTTTGAAGTTTCCAAACTTCGAAAAAAATTTTTTTCTTTTCGAGATTCTTTCCGCATAATAAGCTTTTCTAAGGCTATCAAAGTGGAAAAATGAAAGAGAACCACTTATCTCAAATAAGAACGGAAAAAAAGTGATTCTAACGAAGTTTCCAACCATCGAAATAAATGTTTTCTTTTCGCGAATCTTTCATCATTTTATGGTTTTCTAAGGCTATCTATCTAGAATAATGAAGGTGAAATAGTTATTTCCATATGAAACGCAACAAAACGGGATATCTTTAAATTTTCCAAACTTCGAAAAAAATTTTTTTTGTTTTCGATATTCTTTGCGCAGAATATGCTTTTCTAAGGCTATCAAAGTGGAAAAATGAAAGAGAACCAGTTATCTCATATAAGAACGGAAAAAAAGTGATTCTAACGAAGTTTTTAACCATGGAAATAAATGTTTTCTTTTCGCGAATCTTTCTTCGTTTTATGGTTTTCTAAGGCTATCTAACTAGAATAATGAAGGAGAAATAGTTATCTCCATATGAAACGCAACAATACGCGATTATTTTGAAGTTTCCAAACTTCGAAAAATTTTTTTTTTTTTTGAGATTCTTTCCGCATAATATGTTTTTCTAAGGCTATCAAAGTGGAAAAATGAAAGAGAACCAGTTATCTCAAAAAAGAACGGAAAAAAAGTGATTCTAATGAAGTTTCCAACCATCGAAATAAGTGTTTTCTTTTCGCGAATGTTTCTTCATTTTATGGTTTTCCAAGGCTATCTAACTAGAATAATGAAGGAGAAACAGTTATCTCCATTGGAAACGCAACGAAACGAAATTCTTTTGAAGTTTCCAAACTTCGAAAAAAATTTTTTTTCTTTTCGAGATTCTTTCCGCATAAGAAGCTTTTCTAAGGCTATCAAAGTGGAAAAATGAAAGAGAACTAGTTATCTCAAATAAGAACGGAAAAAAAGTGATTTTAATGAAGTTTACAACCATCCAAATAAATGTTTCCTTTTCGCGAATCTTTCTTCATTTTATGGTTTTCAAAGGCTATCTAACTAGAAAAATGAAGGAGAAATAGTTATCTCCATTGGAAACGCAACAAAACGCGATTCTTTTTGAGTTTCCAACTTCGAAAATTTTTTTTTTTCTTTTCGAGATTCTTTCCGCATAATATGCTTTTCTAAGGCTATCAAAGTAGAAAAATGAAAGAGAACCAGTTATCTCAAAAAAGAACGGAAAAAAAGTAATTCTAATGAAGTTTCCAACCATCGAAATAAATGTTTTCTTTTCGCGAATCTTTCTTCATTTTATGGTTGTCTAAGGCTATCTATCTAGAATAATGAAAGAGAAATAGTTATCTCCATTTGAAACGCAACAAAACGCGATTCTTTTGAAGTTTGCAAACTTCGAAAGAAAATTATTTTCTTTTCGAGATTCTTTCCGCATAATAAGCTTTTTTAAGGCTATCAAAGTGGAAAAATGAAAGAGAACCAGTTATCTCAAATAAGAACGGAAAAAAAGTGATTCTAACGAAGTTTCCAACCATCGAAATAAATGTTTTCTTTTCGCGAATCTTTCTTCATTTTATGGTTTTCTAAGGCTATCTAACTAGAATAATAAAGGAGAAATAGTTATTTCCATATGAAACGCTACAAAACGGGATAAAATTGAAGTTTCCAAACTTCGAAAATTTTTTTTTTTCTTTTCGAGATTCTTTCCGCATAATATCCTTTTCTAAGGCTACTAAAGTAGAAAAATGAAAGAGAACCAGTTATCTGAAAAAAGAACGGAAAAAAGTGATTCTAATGAAGTTTCCATCCATCGAAATAAGTGTTTTCTTTTCGCGAATCTTTCTTCATTTTATGGTTTTCTAAGTCTATCTAACTAGAATAATGAAGGAGAAATAGTTATCTCCATTGGAAACGCAACAAAACGCGATTTTTTTGAAGTTTCCAAACTTCGAAAAGAAATTTTTTTCTTTTCGAGATTCTTTGCCAAGAATATGCTTTTCTAAGGCTATCAAAGTAGCAAAATGAAAGAGAACTAGTTATCTCGAATAAGAACGTAAAAAAAGGGATTTTAATGAAGTTTCCATCCATGGAAATAAATGTTTCCTTTTCGCGAATCATTCTTCATTTTATGGTTTTCTAAGGCTATCTAACTAGAATAATGAAGGAGAAATAGTTATCTCCATTGGAAACGCAACAAAACGAGATTCTTTTGAAGTTTCCAAACTTCGAAAAATTTTTTTTTTCTTTTCGAGATTCTTTCCGCATAAGAAGCTTTTCTAAGGCTATCAAAGTGGAAAACTGAAAGAGAACCAGTTATCTCAAATAAGAACGAAAAAAGTGATTCTAACGAAGTTTCCAACCATCGAAATAAAGGTTATCTTTTCGCGTATATTTCTTCATTTTATGGTTTTCTAAGGCTATCTAACTTAAATATTGAAGGAGAAATAGTTATTTCCATATGAAACGCAACAAAACGGGATATATTTGAAGTTTCCAAACTTCGAAAAAAAAATTTTTTTTTCGAGATTCTTTTCGCAGAATATGCTTTTCTAAGGCTATCAAAGTAGAAAAATGAAAGAGAACTAGTTATCTCAAAAAACAACGGAAAAAAAGTGATTCTAATGAAGTTTCCAACCATCGAAATAAGTGTTTTCTTTTCGCGAATCTTTCTTCATTTTATGGTTGTCTAAGGCTATCTATCTAGAATAATGAAGGAGAAATAGTTATCTCCATTAGAAACGCAACATAACGCGATTCTTTTGAAGTTTGCCAACTTCGCAAGAAATTTTTTTTCTTTTGGAGATTCTTTCCGCATAATAAGCTTTTCTAAGGCTATCAAAGTGGAAAAATGAAAGAGAACCAGTTATCTCAAATAAGAACGAAAAAAGTGATTCTAACGAAGTTTCCAACCATCGAAATAAAGGTTTTCTTTTCGCGTATATTTCTTCATTTTATGGTCTTCTAAGGCTATCTAACTAGAATTATGAAGGAGAAATAGTTATTTCCATATGAAACGCAACAAAACGGGATATATTAGAAGTTTCCAAACTTCGGAAAAAAAATTTTTTTTCGAGATTCTTTGCGCAGAATATGCTTTTCTAAGGCTATCAAAGTAGAAAAATGAAAGAGAACTAGTTATCTCGAAAAACAACGGAAAAAAAGTGATTCTAATGAAGTTTCCAACCATCGAAATAAGTGTTTTCTTTTCGCGAATCTTTCTTCATTTTATGGTTGTCTAAGGCTATCTGTCTAAAATAATGAAGGAGAAATAGTTATTTCCATATGAAACGCAGCAAAACGGGATATCTTTGAAGTTTCCAAACTTCGAAAAAAAATTTTTTTCTTTTCGAGATTCTTTCCGCATAATAAGCTTTTCTAAGGCTATCAAAGTGGAAAAATGAAAGAGTACCAGTTATCTAAAAAAAGAACGGAAAAAAAGTGATTCTAATGAAGTTTCCAACCATCGAAATAAGTGTTTTTTTCGCGAATGTTTCTTCATGTTATGGTTTTCCAAGGCTATCTAACTAGAATAATGAAGGAGAAATAGTTATCTCCATTGGAAACGCAACAAAACGAGATTCTTTTGAAGTTTCCAAACTTGGAAAAAAATTTTTTTTTGTTTTCGAGATTCTTTCCGCATAATATGCTTTTCTAAGGCTATCATAGTAGAAAAATGAAAGAGAACCAGTTATCTCAAAAAAGAACGGAAAAAATGTGATTCTAACGAAGTTTCCAACCATCGAAATAAATATTTTCTTTTCGCGAATCTTTCTTCATTTTATGGTTTTCTAAGTCTATCTAACTAGAATAATAAAGGAGACATAGTTATCTCCATTTGAAACGCAACAAAACGCGATTATTTTGAAGTTTCCAAACTTCGAAATAAAATTTTTTTCTTTTCGAGATTCTTTCCGCATAATATGCTTTTCTAAGGCTATCAAAGAGGATAAATGAAAGAGAACCAGTTATCTCAAAAAAGAACGGAAAAAAAGTGATTCTAAAGAAGTTTCCAACCATCGAAATAAGTGTTTTCTTTTCGCGAATCTTTCTTCATTTTATGGTTGTCTAAGGCTACCTAACTAGAATAATGAAGGAGAAATAGTTATCTCCATATGAAACGCAACAAAACGCGATTATTTTGAAGTTTCCAAACTTCGAAAAAAAAAATTTTTTTTTCGAGATTCTTTCCGCATAATATGCATTTCTAAGGCTATCTAAGTGGAAAAATGAAAGAGAACCAGTTATCTCAAATAAGAACGGAAAAAAAGTGATTCTAACGAAGTTTCCAACCATGGAAATAAATGTTTTCTTTTCGCGAATCTTTCTTCATTTTATGGTTTTCTAAGGCTATCTAACTAGAATAATAAATCAGAAATAGTTATTTCCATATGAAACGCAACAAAACGGGATAACTTTGAAGTTTCCAAACTTCGAAAAAATTTTTTTTTCTTTTCGAGATTCTTCCTGCATAATATGGTTTTCTAAGGCTATCAAAGTTAAAAAATGAAAGAGAACCAGTTATCTGAAAAAAGAACGGAAAAAAGTGATTCTAATGAAGTTTCCAACCATCGAAAGAAGTGTTTTCTTTTCGCGAATCTTTCTTCATTTTATGGTTTTCTAAGTCTATCTAACTAGAATAATGAAGGAGAAATAGTTATCTCCATTGGAAAGGCAACAAAACGCGATTTTTTTTAAGTTTCCAAACTTAGAAAAGAATTTTTTTTCTTTTCGAGATTCTTTCCGCATAATATGCTTTTCTAAGGCTATCAAAGTAGAAAAATGAAAGAGAACCAGTTATCTCAAAAAAGAACGGAAAAAAAGTGATTCTAATGAAGTTTCCAACCATCGAAATAAGTGTATTCTTTTCGCGAATGTTTCTTCATTTTATGGTTTTCCAAGGCTATCTAACTAGAATAATGAAGGAGAAATAGTTATCTCCATTGGAAACGCAACGAAACGAAATTCTTTTGAAGTTTCCAAACTTCGAAAAAAATTTTTTTTCTTTTCGAGATTCTTTCTGCATAAGAAGCTTTTCTAAGGCTATCAAAGTGGAAAAATGAAAGAGAACTAGTTATCTCAAATAAGAACGGAAAAAAAGTGATTTTAATGAAGTTTCCAACCATCCAAATAAATGTTTCCTTTTCGCGAATCTTTCTTCATTTTATGGTTTTCAAAGGCTATCTAACTAGAAAAATGAAGGAGAAATAGTTATCTCCATTGGAAACGCAACAAAACGCGATTCTTTTGAAGTTTCCACCTTCGAAAATTTTTTTTTTCTTTTCGAGATTCTTTCCGCATAATATGCTTTTCTAAGGCTATCAAAGTAGAAAAATGAAAGAGAACCAGTTATCTCAAAAAAGAACGGAAAAAAAGTAATTCTAATGAAGTTTCCAACCATCGAAATAAATGTTTTCTTTTCGCGAATCTTTCTTCATTTTATGGTTGTCTAAGGCTATCTATCTAGAATAATGAAAGAGAAATAGTTATCTCCATTTGAAACGCAACAAAACGCGATTCTTTTGAAGTTTGCAAACTTCGAAAGAAAATTATTTTCTTTTCGAGATTCTTTCCGCATAATAAGCTTTTTTAAGGCTATCAAAGTGGAAAAATGAAAGAGAACCAGTTATCTGAAATAAGAACGGAAAAAAAGTGATTCTAACGAAGTTTCCAACCATCGAAATAAATGTTTTCTTTTCGCGAATCTTTCTTCATTTTATGGTTTTCTAAGGCTATCTAACTAGAATAATAAAGGAGAAATAGTTATTTCCATATGAAACGCAACAAAACGGGATAAAATTGAAGTTTCCAAACTTCGAAAAATTTTTTTTTTCTTTTCGAGATTCTTTCCGCATAATATCCTTTTCTAAGGCTACTAAAGTAGAAAAATGAAAGAGAACCAGTTATCTGAAAAAAGAACGGAAAAAAGTGATTCTAATGAAGTTTCCATCCATCGAAATAAGTGTTTTCTTTTCGCGAATCTTTCTTCATTTTATGGTTTTCTAAGTCTATCTAACTAGAATAATGAAGGAGAAATAGTTATCTCCATTGGAAACGCAACAAAACGCGATTTTTTGAAGTTTCTAAACTTCGAAAAGAAATTTTTTTCTTTTCGAGATTCTTTGCCAAGAATATGCTTTTCTAAGTCTATCAAAGTAGCAAAATGAAAGAGAACTAGTTATCTCAAATAAGAACGTAAAAAAAGGGATTTTAATGAAGTTTCCATCCATGGAAATAAATGTTTCCTTTTCGCGAATCATTCTTCATTTTATGGTTTTCTAAGGCTATCTAACTAGAAAAATGAAGGAGAAATAGTTATCTCCAATGGAAATGCAATAAAACGCGATTCTATTGAAGTTTCCAAACTTCGAAAAAAAAAATTTTTCTTGTCGAGATTCTTTCCGCATAATATGCTTTTCTAAGGCTATCAAAATAGAAAAATGAAAGAGAACCAGTGATCTCAAAAAAGAACGGAAAAAAAGTGATTCTAATGAAGTTTCCAACCATCGAAATAAGTGTTTTCTTTTCGCGAATCTTTCTTCATTTTATAGTTGTCTAAGGCTATCTATCTAGAATATTGAAGGAGAAATAGTTATCTCCATTTGAAACGCAACAAAACGGGATATATTTGAAGTTTCCAAACTACGAAAGAAAAATTTTTTCTTTTCGAGATTCTTTCCGCATAATATGCTTTTCTAAGGCTATCAAAGTAGAAAAATGAAAGAGAACCAGTTATCTCAAATAAGAACGGAAAAAAAGTGATTCTAATGAAGTTTGCAACCATCGAAATAAGTGTTTTTTTTCGCGAATGTTTCTTCATGTTATGGTTTTCCAAGGCTATCTAACTAGAATAATGAAGGAGAAATAGTTATCTCCATTGGAAACGCAACAAAACGAGATTCTTTTGAAGTTTCCAAACTTCGAAAAATTTTTTTTTTCTTTTCGAGATTCTTTCCGCATAAGAAGCTTTTCTAAGGCTATCAAAGTGGAAAACTGAAAGAGAACCAGTTATCTCAAATAAGAACGAAAAAAGTGATTCTAACGAAGTTTCCAACCATCGAAATAAAGGTTTTCTTTTCGCGTATATTTCTTCATTTTATGGTTATCTAAGGCTATCTAACTTAAATATTGAAGGAGAAATAGTTATTTCCATATGAAACGCAACAAAACGGGATATATTTGAAGTTTCCAAACTTCGAAAAAAAATTTTTTTTTTCGAGATTCTTTGCGCAGAACATGCTTTTCTAAGGCTAGCAAAGTAGAAAAATGAAAGAGAACTAGTTATCTCAAAAAACAACGGAAAAAAAGTGATTCTAATGAAGTTTCCAACCATCGAAATAAGTGTTTTCTTTTCGCGAATCTTTCTTCATTTTATGGTTGTCTAAGGCTATCTATCTAGAATAATGAAGGAGAAATAGTTATCTCCATTAGAAACGCAACATAACGCGATTCTTTTGAAGTTTGCAAACTTCGCAAGAAATTTTTTTTCTTTTGGAGATTCTTTCCGCATAATAAGCTTTTCTAAGGCTATCAAATTGGAAAAATGAAAGAGAACCAGTTATCTCAAATAAGAACGAAAAAAGTGATTCTAACGAAGTTTCCAACCATCGAAATAAAGGTTTTCTTTTCGCGTATAATTCTTCATTTTATGGTCTTCTAAGGCTATCTAACTAGAATTATGAAGGAGAAATAGTTATTTCCATATGAAACGCAACAAAACGGGATATATTTGAAGTTTCCAAACTTCGGAAAAAAAATTTTTTTTTCGAGATTCTTTGCGCAGAATATGATTTTCTAAGGCTATCAAAGTAGAAAAATGAAAGAGAACCAGTTATCTCGTAAAACAACGGAAAAAAAGTGATTCTAATGAAGTTTCCAACCATCGAAATAAGTGTTTTCTTTTCGCGAATCTTTCTTCATTTTATGGTTGTCTAAGGCTATCTATGTAAGATAATGAAGGAGAAATAGTTATTTCCATATGAAACGCAACAAAACGGGATATCTTTGAAGTTTCCAAACTTCGAAAAAAAATTTTTTTCTTTTCGAGATTCTTTCCGCATAATAAGCTTTTCTAAGGCTATCAAAGTGGAAAAATGAAAGAGAACCAGTTATCTCATATAAGAACGGAAAAAAAGTGATTCTAACGAAGTTTCCAACCATCGAAATAAGTGTTTTCTTTTCGCGAATCTTTCTTCATTTTATGGTTTTCTAAGTCTATCTAACAAGAATAATGAAGGAGAAATAGTTATCTCCATTGGAAACGCAACAAAGCGCGATTCTTTTGAAATTTCCAAACTTCGAAAAGAAATTTCTTTCTTTTCGAGATTCTTTCCGCATAATATGCTTTTCTAAGGCTATCAAAGTAGAAAAATGAAAGAGAACCAGTTATCTCAAATAAGAACGGAAAAAAGTGATTCTAACGAAGTTTCCAACCATCGAAATAAATGTTTTCTTTTCGCGAATCTTTCTTCATTTTATGGTTGTCTAAGGCTATCTATCTAGAATAATGAAGGAGAAATAGTTATCTCCATTTGAAACGCAACAAAACGCGATTATTTTGAAGTTTCCAAACTTCGAAATAAAATTTTTTTCTTTTCGAGATTCTTTCCGCATAATATGCTTTTCTAAGGCTATCAAAGAGGATAAATGAAAGAGAACCAGTTATCTCAAAAAAGAACGGAAAAAAAGTGATTCTAAAGAAGTTTCCAACCATCGAAATAAGTGTTTTCTTTTCGCGAATCTTTCTTCATTTTATGGTTGTCTAAGGCTACCTAACTAGAATAATGAAGGAGAAATAGTTATCTCCATATGAAACGCAACAAAACGCGATTATTTTGAAGTTTCGAAACTTCGAAAAAAAAATTTTTTTTTCGAGATTCTTTGCGCAGAATATGCTTTTCTAAGGCTATCAAAGTAGAAAAATGAAAGAGAACTAGTTATCTCAAAAAACAACGGAAAAAAAGTGATTCTAATGAAGTTTCCAACCATCGAAATAAGTGTTTTCTTTTCGCGAATCTTTCTTCATTTTATGGTTGTCTAAGGCTATCTATCTAGAATAATGAAGGAGAAATAGTTATCTCCATTAGAAACGCAACATAACGCAATTCTTTTGAAGTTTGCAAACTTCGCAAGAAATTTTTTTTCTTTTGGAGATTCTTTCCGCATAATAAGCTTTTCTAAGGCTATCAAAGTGGAAAAATGAAAGAGAACCAGTTATCTCAAATAAGAACGAAAAAAGTGATTCTAACGAAGTTTCCAACCATCGAAATAAAGGTTTTCTTTTCGCGTATATTTCTTCATTTTATGGTCTTCTAAGGCTATCTAACTAGAATTATGAAGGAGAAATAGTTATTTCCATATGAAACGCAACAAAACGGGATATATTTGAAGTTTCCAAACTTCGGAAAAAAAAATTTTTTTTCGAGATTCTTTGCGCAGAATATGCTTTTCTAAGGCTATCAAAGTAGAAAAATGAAAGAGAACTAGTTATCTCGAAAAACAACGGAAAAAAAGTGATTCTAATGAAGTTTCCAACCATCGAAATAAGTGTTTTCTTTTCGCGAATCTTTCTTCATTTTATGGTTGTCTAAGGCTATCTGTCTAAAATAATGAAGGAGAAATAGTTATTTCCATATGAAACGCAGCAAAACGGGATATCTTTGAAGTTTCCAAACTTCGAAATAAAATTTTTTTCTTTTCGAGATTCTTTCCGCATAATAAGCTTTTCTAAGGCTATCAAAGTGGAAAAATGAAAGAGAACCAGTTATCTCATATAAGAACGGAAAAAAAGTGATTCTAACGAAGTTTACAATCATCGAAATAAGTGTTTTCTTTTCGCGAATCTTTCTTCATTTTATGGTTTTCTAAGTCTATCTAACAAGAATAATGAAGGAGAAATAATTATCTCCATTGGAAAGGCAACAAAACGCGATTCTTTTGAAGTTTCCAAACTTCGAAAAGAAATTTTTTTCTTTTCGAGATTCTTTCCGCATAATATGCTTTTCTAAGGCTATCAAAGTGGAAAAATGAAAGAGAACCAGTTATCTCAAATAAGAACGGAAAAAAGTGATTCTAACGAAGTTTCCAACCATCGAAATAAATGTTTTCTTTTCGCGAATCTTTCTTCATTTTATGGTTGTCTAAGGCTATCTATCTAGAATAATGAAGGAGAAATAGTTATCTCCATTTGAAACGCAACAAAACGCGATTATTTTGAAGTTTCCAAACTTCGAAATAAATTTTTTTTCTTTTCGAGATTCTTTCCGCATAATATGCTTTTCTAAGGCTATCAAAGAGGATAAATGAAAGAGAACCAGTTATCTCAAAAAAGAACGGAAAAAAAGTGATTCTAAAGAAGTTTCCAACCATCGAAATAAGTGTTTTCTTTTCGCGAATCTTTCTTCATTTTATGGTTGTCTAAGGCTACCTAACTAGAATAATGAAGGAGAAATAGTTATCTCCATATGAAACGCAACAAAACGCGATTATTTTGAAGTTTCCAAACTTCGAAAAAAATTTTTTTTTTTCGAGATTCTTTCCGCATAATATGCATTTCTAAGGCTATCTAAGTGGAAAAATGAAAGAGAACCAGTTATCTCAAATAAGAACGGAAAAAAAGTGATTCTAATGAAGTTTCCAACCATCGAAATAAATGTTTTCTTTTGGCGAATCTTTCTTCATTTTATAGTTTTCTAAGGCTATCTAACTAGAAAAATGAAGCAGAAATAGTTATCTCCATTGGAAACGCAACAAAACGTGATTCTTTTGAAGTTTCCAAACTTCGAAAGAAAAATTTTTTCTTTTCGAGATTCTTTCCGCATAATATGCTTTTCTAAGGCTATCAAAGTGGAAAAATGAAAGAGTACCAGTTATCTCAAAAAAGAACGGAAAAAAAGTGATTCTAACGAAGTTTCCAACCATCGAAATAAAGGTTTTCTTTTCGCGTATATTTCTTCATTTTATGGTCTTCTAAGGCTATCTAACTAGAATTATGAAGGAGAAATAGTTATTTCCATATGGAACGCAACAAAACGGGATATATTTGAAGTTTCCAAACTTCGGAAAAAAAATTTTTTTTTCGAGATTCTTTGCGCAGAATATGCTTTTCTAAGGCTATCAAAGTAGAAAAATGAAAGAGAACTAGTTATCTCGAAAAACAACGGAAAAAAAGTGTTTCTAATGAAGTTTCCAACCATCGAAATAAGTGTTTTCTTTTCGCGAATCTTTCTTCATTTTATGGTTTTCTAAGGCTATCTAACTAGAATAATGAAGGAGAAATAGTTATATCCATATGAAACGCAACAAAACGGGATAACTTTGAAGTTTCCAAACTTCGAGAAAAATTTTTTTTCTTTAAAAGATTCTTTGCTCAGAATATGCTTTTCTAAGGCTATCAAAGTGAAAAATGAAAGAAAACTAGTTATCTCAAATGAGAACGAAAAACGGTGATTCTAATGAAGTTTCCAACCATCGAAATAAATAATTTCTTTTTGCGAATCTTTCTTCATTTTATGGTTTTTTACGGCTATCTAACTAGAATAAAGCAGGAGAAATAGTTAATTCCATTGGAAACGCAACAAAACGAGATTCTTTTGAAGTTTCCAAACTTCGAAAAAAATTTTTTTCTTTTCGAGATTCTTTCCGCATAATAAGCTTTTCTAAGGCTATCAAAGTGGAAAAATGAAAGAGAACCACTTATCTCAAATAAGAACGGAAAAAAAGTGATTCTAACGAAGTTTCCAACCATCGAAATAAATGTTTTCTTTTCGCGAATCTTTCATCATTTTATGGTTTTCTAAGGCTATCTATCTAGAATAATGAAGGTGAAATAGTTATTTCCATATGAAACGCAACAAAACGGGATATCTTTAAATTTTCCAAACTTCGAAAAAAATTTTTTTTGTTTTCGATATTCTTTGCGCAGAATATGCTTTTCTAAGGCTATCAAAGTGGAAAAATGAAAGAGAACCAGTTATCTCATATAAGAACGGAAAAAAAGTGATTCTAACGAAGTTTTTAACCATGGAAATAAATGTTTTCTTTTCGCGAATCTTTCTTCGTTTTATGGTTTTCTAAGGCTATCTAACTAGAATAATGAAGGAGAAATAGTTATCTCCATATGAAACGCAACAATACGCGATTATTTTGAAGTTTCCAAACTTCGAAAAAATTTTTTTTTTTTTTGAGATTCTTTCCGCATAATATGTTTTTCTAAGGCTATCAAAGTGGAAAAATGAAAGAGAACCAGTTATCTCAAATAAGAACGGAAAAAAAGTGATTCTATTGAAGTTTACAACCATCGAAATAAATGCTTTCTTTTCGCAAATCTTTCTTCATTTTATGGTTTTCTAAGGCTATCTAACTAGAATAATGAATAAGAAATAGTTATTTCCATATGAAACGCAACAAAACGGGATAACTTTGAAGTTTCCAAACTTCGAGAAAAATTCTTTTTCTTTTCGATATTCTTTCCGCATAACAAGCTTTTCTAAGGCTATCAAAGTGGAAAAATGAAAGAGAACCAGTTATCTCAAATCAGAACGAAAAAAAGTGATTCTAACGAAGTTTCCAACCATCGAAATAAATGTTTTCTTTTCGCGAATTTTTCTTCATTTTATGGTTTTCTAAGGCTATATAACTAGAATAATGAAGGAGAAATAGTTATCTCCATATGAAACGCAAACGGGATAAATTTGAAGTTTCCAAACTTCGAAAAAAATTTTTTTTCTTTAAGAGATTCTTTGCGCAGAATATGCTTTTCTAAGGCTATCAAAGTGAAAAATGAAAGAGAACTAGTTATCTCAAATGAGAACGAAAAACGGTGATTCTAATGAAGTTTCCAACCATCGAAATAAATAATTTCTTTTGGCGAATCTTTCTTCATTTTATGGTTTTCTAAGGCTATCTAACTAGAAAAATGAAGCAGAAATAGTTATCTCCATTGGAAACGCAACAAAACGTGATTCTTTTGAAGTTTCCAAACTTCGAAAGAAAAATTTTTTCTTTTCGAGATTCTTTCCGCATAATATGCTTTTCTAAGGATATCAAAGTGGAAAAATGAAAGAGTACCAGTTATCTCAAATAAGAACGGAAAAAAAGTGATTCTAATGAAGCTTCCAACCATCGAAATAAGTGTTTTTTTCGCGAATGTTTCTTCATGTTATGGTTTTCCAAGGCTATCTAACTAGAATAATGAAGGAGAAATAGTTATCTCCATTGGAAACGCAACAAAACGAGATTCTTTTGAAGTTTCCAAACTTCGAAAAAAATTTTTTTTGTTTTCGAGATTCTTTCCGCATAATATGCTTTTCTAAGGCTATCAAAGTAGAAAAATGAAAGAGAACCAGTTATCTCAAAAAAGAACGGAAAATAAGTGATTCTAATGAAGTTTCCAACCATCGAAATAAATGTTTTCTTTTCGCGAATCTTTCTTCATTTTTTGGTTGTCTAAGGCTATCTATCTAGAATAATGAAGGAGAAATAGTTATCTCCATTTGAAACGCAACCAAACGCGATTCCTTTGAACTTTGCCAACTTCGAAAGAAAATTTTTTTCTTTTCGAGATTCTTTCCGCATAATAAGCTTTTCTAAGGCTATCAAAGTGAAAAAATGAAAGAGAACCAGTTATCTCAAATAAGAACGGAAAAAATGAGATTCTAACGAAGTTTCCAACCATCGAAATAAATGTTTTCTTTTCGCGAATCTTTCTTCATTTTATGGTTTTCTAAGTCTATCTAACTAGAATAATAAAGGAGACATAGTTATCTCCATTTGAAACGCAACAAAACGCGATAATTTTGAAGTTTTCAAACTTCGAAATAAAATTTTTTTCTTTTCGAGATTCTTTCCGCATAATATGCTTTTCTAAGGCTATCAAAGAAGTTAAATGAAAGAGAACCAGTTATCTCAAAAAAGAACGGAAAAAAAGTGATTCTAAAGAAGTTTCCAACCATCGAAATAAGTGTTTTCTTTTCGCGAATCTTTCTTCATTTTATGGTTGTCTAAGGCTACCTAACTAGAATAATGAAGGAGAAATAGTTATCTCCATATGAAACGCAACAAAACGCGATTATTTTGAAGTTTCCAAACTTCGAAAAAAAAAATTTTTTTTTCGAGATTCTTTCCGCATAATATGCATTTCTAAGGCTATCTAAGTGGAAAAATGAAAGACAACCAGTTATCTCAAATAAGAACGGAAAAAAGTGATTCTAATGAAGTTTCCAACCATCGAAATAAATGTTTTCTTTTGGCGAATCTTTCTTCATTTTATGGTTTTCTAAGGCTATCTAACTAGAAAAATGAAGGAGAAATAGTTATCTCCATTTGAAACGCAACAAAACGGGAAAACTTTGAAGTTTCCAAACTTCGAAAAAAATTTTTTTTCTTTTCGAGATTCTTTGCGCAGAATAAGCTTTTCTAAGGCTATCAAGGTAGAAAAATGAAAGATTACTAGGTATCTCAAATAAGAATGGAAAAAAAGTGATTCTAATGAAGTTTCCAACCATCGAAATAAATGTTTTCTTTTCGCGAATCTTTCTTCATTTTATGGTTTTCTACATCTATCTAACTAGAATAATGAAGGAGAAATAGTTATCTCCATTTAAAACGCAACAAAACACGATTGTTTTGAAATTTCCAAACTTCGAAAAAAAAATTTTTTTTCGACATTCTTTCCGCATAATATGTTTTTCTAAGGCTATCAAAGTGGAAAAATGAAAGAGAACCAGTTATCTCAAATAAGAACGGAAAAAAAGTGATTCTAATGAAGTATACATCCATCGAAATAAATGTTTTCCTTTCGCAAATCTTTCTTCATTTTATAGATTTCGAAAGTATCTATCTAGAATAATGAAGGAGAAATAGTTATGTCCATTTGAAACGCAACAAAACGCGATTCTTTTGAAGTTTCCAAACTTCGAAAACAAAAATTTTTCTTTTCGAGATTCCTTCCGCATAATAAGCTTTTCTAAAGCTATCAAAGTGGAAAAATGAAAGAGAACCGGTTATCTCAAATAAGAACGAAAAAAAGTGATTCGAACGAAGTTTCCAACCATCGAAATAAATGTTTTCTTTTCGCGAATCTTTCTTCATTTTATGGTTTTCTATGGCTATCTAACTAGAATAATGAAGGAGAAATAGTTATTTCCATATGAAACGCAACAAAACGGGATATCTTTAAATTTTCCAAACTTCGAAAAAAATTTTTTTTGTTTTCGATATTCTTTGCGCAGAATATGCTTTTCTAAGGCTATCAAAGTGGAAAAATGAAAGAGAACCAGTTATCTCATATAAGAACGGAAAAAAAGTGATTCTAACGAAGTTTTTAACCATGGAAATAAATGTTTTCTTTTCGCGAATCTTTCTTCGTTTTATGGTTTTCTAAGGCTATCTAACTAGAATAATGAAGGAGAAATAGTTATCTCCATATGAAACGCAACAATACGCGATTATTTTGAAGTTTCCAAACTTCGAAAAATTTTTTTTTTTTTTGAGATTCTTTCCGCATAATATGTTTTTCTAAGGCTATCAAAGTGGAAAAATGAAAGAGAACCAGTTATCTCAAATAAGAACGGAAAAAAAGTGATTCTATTGAAGTTTACAACCATCGAAATAAATGTTTTCTTTTCGCGAATTTTTCTTCATTTTATGGTTTTCTAAGGCTATATAACTGGAACAATGAAGGAGAAATAGTTATCTCCATATGAAACGCAAACGGGATAAATTTGAAGTTTCCAAACTTCGAAAAAATTTTTTTTTCTTTAAGAGATTCTTTGCGCAGAATATGCTTTTCTAAGGCTATCAAAGTGAAAAATGAAAGAGAACTAGTTATCTCAAATGAGAACGAAAAACGGTGATTCTAATGAAGTTTCCAACCATCGAAATAAATAATTTCTTTTCGCGAATCTTTCTTCATTTTATGGTTTTCTACAGCTATCTAACTAGAATAAAGCACGAGAAATAGTTATCTCCATTGGAAACGCAACAAAACGAGATTCTTTTGAAGTTTCCAAACTTCGAAAAAAATTTTTTTCTTTTCGAGATTCTTTCCGCATAATAAGCTTTTCTAAGGCTATCAAAGTGGAAAAATGAAAGAGAACCACTTATCTCAAATAAGAACAGAAAAAAAGTGACTATAACGAAGTTTCCAACCATCGAAATAAATGTTTTCTTTTCGCGAATCTTTCATCATTTTATGGTTTTCTAAGGCTATCTATCTAGAATAATGAAGGAGAAATAGTTATTTCCATATGAAACGCCACAAAACGGGAAAACTTTGAAGTTTCCAAACTTCGAAAAAATTTTTTTTTCTTTTCGAGATTCTTTGCGCAGAATAAGCTTTTCTAAGGCTATCAAAGTAGAAAAATGAAAGAGCACTAGGTATCTCAAATAAGAATGGAAAAAAAGTGATTCTAATGAAGTTTCCAACCATCGAAATAAATGTTTTCTTTTCGCGAATCTTTCTTCATTTTATGGTTTTCTACATCTATCTAACTACAATAATGAAGGAGAAATAGTTATCTCCATTTGAAACGCAACAAAACGCGATTATTTTGAAGTTTCCAAACTTCGAAAACAAAAATTTTTCTTTTCGAGATTCCTTCCGCATAATAAGCTTTTCTAAGGCTATCAAAGTGGAAAAATGAAAGAGAACCGGTTATCTCAAATAAGAACGAAAAAAAGTGATTAGAACGAAGTTTCCAACCATCGAAATAAATGTTTTCTTTTCGCGAATCTTTCTTCATTTTATGGTTTTCTATGGCTATCTAACTAGAATAATGAAGGAGAAATAGTTATTTCCATATGAAACGGAACAAAACGGGATATCTTTAAATTTTCCAAACTTCGAAAAAAATTTTTTTTGTTTTCGAGATTCTTTGCGCAGAATATGCTTTTCTAAGGCTATCAAAGTGGAAAAATGAAAGAGAACCAGTTATTTCAAACAAGAACGGAAAAAAAGTGATTCTATTGAAGTTTACAACCATCGAAATAAATGCTTTCTTTTCGCAAATCTTTCTTCATTTTATGGTTTTCTAAGGCTATCTAACTAGAATAATGAATAAGAAATAGTTATTTCCATATGAAACGCAACAAAACGCGATTATTTTGAAGTTTCCAAACTTCGAAAATTTTTTTTTTTTTTCGAGATTCTTTCCGCATAATATGTTTTTCTAAGGCTATCAAAGTGGAAAAATGAAAGAGAACCAGTTATCTCAAATAAGAACGGAAAAAAAGTGATTCTATTGAAATTTCCAACCATCGAAATAAATGTTTTCTTTTCGCATATTTTTCTTCATTTTATGGTTTTCTACATCTATCTAACTAGAATAATGAAGGAGAAATAGTTATCTCCATATGAAACGCAACAAAACGGGATAAATTTGAAGTTTCCAAACTTCGAAAAAAATTTTTTTTCTTTAAGAGATTCTTTGCGCAGAATATGCTTTTCTAAGGATATCAAAGTGAAAAATGAAAGAGAACTAGTTATCTCAGATGAGAACGAAAAACAGTGATTCTAATGAAGTTTCCAACCATCGAAATAAATAATTTCTTTTCGCGAATCTTTCTTCATTTTATGGTTTTCTACGGCTATCTAACTAGAATAAAGCAGGAGAAATAGTTATCTCCATTGGAAACGCAACAAAACGAGATTCTTTTGAAGTTTCCAAACTTCGAAAAAAATTTTTTTCTTTTCGAGATTCTTTCCGCATAATAAGCTTTTCTAAGGCTATCAAAGTGGAAAAATGAAAGAGAACCACGTATCTCAAATAAGAACGGAAAAAAAGTGATTCTAACGAAGTTTCCAACCATCGAAATAAATGTTTTCTTTTCGCGAATCTTTCATCATTTTATGGTTTTCTAAGGCTATCTATCTAGAATAATGAAGGAGAAATAGTTATTTCCATATGAAACGCAACAAAACGGGAAAACTTTGAAGTTTCCAAACTTCGAAAAAAATTTTTTTTCTTTTCGAGATTCTTTGCGCAGAATAAGTTTTTCTAAGGCTATCAAAGTAGAAAAATGACAGAGCACTAGGTATCTCAAATAAGAATGGAAAAGAAGTGATTCTAATGAAGTTTCCAACCATCGAAATAAATGTTTTCTTTTCGCGAATCTTTCTTCATTTTATGGTTTTCTACATCTATCTAACTAGAATAATGAAGGAGAAATAGTTATCTCCATTTGAAACGCAACAAAACGCGATTATTTTGAAGTTTCCAAACTTCGAAAAAAAAAATTTTTCTTTGCGAGATTCTTTCCGCATAATATGGTTTTCTAAGGCTATCAAAGTGGAAAAATGAAAGAGAACCAGTTATCTCAAATAAGAACGGAAAAAAAGTGATTATAAGGAAGTTTACAACCATCGAAATAAATGTTTTCTTTTCGCGAATCTTTCTTCATTTTATGGTTTTCTAAGGCTATCTAACTAGAATAATGAGAATAAGTTATTTCCATATGAAACGCAATAAAACGGGATATCTTTGAAGTTTCCAAACTTCGATAAAAAAATTTTTCTTTTCGAGATTCTTTCCGCATAACAAGCGTTTCCTAGGCTTTGAAAGTGGAAAAATGAAAGAGAACCAGTTATCTTAAATAAGAACGGAAAAAAAGTGATTCTAACGAAGTTTGCAACCTTTGAAATAAATGTTTTCTTTTCGCGAATGTTTCTTCATTTTATGGTTGTCTAAGGCTATCTATCTAGAATAATGAAGGAGAAATAGTTATCTCCATTTGAAACGCAACAAAACGCGATTCTTTTGAAGTTTCCAAACTTCGAAAGGAAATTTTTTTCTTTTCGAGATTCTTTCCGCATAATAAGCTTTTCTAAGGCTATCAAAGTGGAAAAATGAAAGAGAACCAGTTATCTCAAATAAGAACGGAAAAAAAGTGATTTTAACGAAGTTTCCAACCATCGATATAAATGTTTTCTTTTCGCGAATCTTTCTTTATTTTATGGTTTTCTAAGTCTATCTAACTAGAATAATAAAGGAGAAATAGTTATCTCCATTTGAAACGCAACAAAACGCGATTATTTTGAAGTTTCCAAACTTCGAAAAAAATTTCTTTCTTTTCGAGGTTCTTTGCGCAGAATATGCTTTTCTACGCCTATAAAAGAAGAAAAATGGAAGAAAACCAGTTATATCAAATAAGAACGGAAAAAAGTGATTCTAATGAAGTTTCCAACCATCGAAATAAATGTTTTCTTTTCGGAAATCTTTCTTCATTTTATGGTTTTCTAAGGCTATCTAACTAGAATAATGAAGGAGAAATAGTTATTTCCATATGAAACGCAACAAAACGGGATAACTTTGAAGTTTCCAAACTTCGAAAAATTTTTTTTTTCTTTTCGAAATTCTTTGCGCAGAATATGCTTTTCTAAGGCTATCAAAGTGGAAAAATGAAAGAGAGCCAGTTATCTGAAATAAGAACGGAAAAAAAGTGATTCTAACGAAGTTTCCAACCATCGAAATAAATGTTTTCTTTTCGCGGATCTTTCTTTATTTTATGGTTTTCTAAGGCTATCTAACTAGAATAATGAAGGAGAAATAGTTATCTCCATATGAAACGCAACAAAACGCGATTATTTTGAAATTTCCAAACTTCGAAAAAAAATTTTTTTTTCGAGATTCTTTCCGCATAATATGTTTTTCTAAGGCTATCAATGTGGAAAAATGAAAGAGAACCAGTTATCTCAAATAAGAACGGAAAAAAGTGATTCTAATGAAGTTTACATCCATCGAAATAAATGTTTTCTTTTCGCAAATTTTTCTTCATTTTATGGTTTTCTAAGGCTATCTAACTAGAATAATGAAGGAGAAATAGTTTTCTCCATATGAAACGCAACAAAACGGGATAAATTTGAAGTTTCCAAACTTCGAAAAAAATTTTTTTTCTTTAAGAGATTCTTTGCGCAGAATATGCTCTTCTAATGCTATCAAAGTGAAAAATGAAAGAGAACTAGTTATCTCAAATGAGAACGAAAAACGGTGATTCTAATGAAGTTTCCAACCATCGAAATAAATAATTTCTTTTCGCGAATCTTTCTTCATTTTATGGTTTTCTACGGCTATCTAACTAGAATAAAGCAGGAGAAATAGTTATCTCCATTGGAAACGCAACAAAACGAGATTCTTTTGAACTTTCCAAACTTCGAAAAAATTTTTTTTCTTTTCGAGAATCTTTCCGCATAATAAGCTTTTATAAGGCTATCAAAGTGGAAAAATGAAAGAGAACCGCTTATCTCAAATAAGAACGAAAAAAAAGTGATTATAACGAAGTTTCCAACCATCGAAATAAATGTTTTCTTTTCGCGAATCTTTCATCATGTTATGGTTTTCTAAGGCTATCTATCTAGAATAATGAAGGAGAAATAGTTATTTCCATATGAAACGCAACAAAACGGGAAAACTTTGAAGTTTCCAAACTTCGAAAAAAATTTTTTTTCTTTTCGAGATTCTTTGCGCAGAATAAGCTTTTCTAAGGCTATCAAAGTAGAAAAATGAAAGAGCACTAGGTATCTCAAATAAGAATGGAAAAAAAGTGATTCTAATGAAGTTTCCAACCATGGAAATAAATGTTTTCTTTTCGCGAATCTTTCTTCATTTTATGGTTTTCTACATCTATCTAACTAGAATAATGAAGGAGAAATAGTAATCTCCATTTGAAACGCAACAAAACGCGATTATTTAGAAGTTTCCAAACTTCGAAAACAAAAATTTTTCTTTTCGAGATTCCTTCCGCATAATAAGCTTTTCTAAGGCTATCAAAGTGGAAAAATGAAAGAGATCCGGTTATCTCAAATAAGAACGAAAAAAAGTGATTAGAACGAAGATTCCAACCATCGAAATAAATGTTTTCTTTTCGCGAATCTTTCTTCATTTTATGTTTTTCTATGGCTATCTAACTAGAATAATGAAGGAGAAATAGTTATTTCCATATGAAACGCAACAAAACGGGATATCTTTAAATTTTCCAAACTTCGAAAAAAATTTTTTTTGTTTTCGAGATTCTTTGCGCAGAATATGCTTTTCTAAGGCTATCAAAGTGGAAAAATGAAAGGGAACCAGTTATCTCATATAAGAACGGAAAAAAAGTGATTCTAACGAAGTTTTTAACCATGGAAATAAATGTTTTCTTTTCGCGAATCTTTCTTCGTTTTATGGTTTTCTAAGGCTATCTAACTAGAATAATGAAGGAGAAATAGTTATCTCCATATGAAACGCAACAATACGCGATTATTTTGAAGTTTCCAAACTTCGAAAAAAATTTTTTTTTTTTTCGAGATTCTTTCCGCATAATATGTTTTTCTAAGGCTATCAAAGTGGAAAAATGAAAGAGAACCAGTTATTTCAAATAAGAACGGAAAAAAAGTGATTCTATTGAAGTTTACAACCATCGAAATAAATGCTTTCTTTTCGCAAATCTTTCTTCATTTTATGGTTTTCTAAGGCTATCTAACTAGAATAATGAATAAGAAATAGTTATTTCCATATGAAACGCAACAAAACGGGATAACTTTGAAGTTTCCAAACTTCGAGAAAAATTTTTTTTCTTTTCGAGATTCTTTCCGCATAACAAGCTTTTCTAAGGCTATCAAAGTGGAAAAATGAAAGAGAACCAGTTATCTCAAATCAGAACGAAAAAAAGTGATTCTAACGAAGTTTCCAACCATCGAAATAAATGTTTTCTTTTCGCGAATTTTTCTTCATTTTATGTTTTTCTAAGGCTATATAACTAGAATAATGAAGGAGAAATAGTTATCTCCATATGAAACGCAACAAAACGGGAAAACTTTGAAGTTTCCAAACTTCGAAAAAATTTTTTTTTCTTTTCGAGATTCTTTGCGCAGAATAAGCTTTTCTAAGGCTATCAAAGTAGAAAAATGAAAGAGCACTAGGTATCTCAAATAAGAATGGAAAAAAAGTGATTCTAATGAAGTTTCCAACCATCGAAATAAATGTTTTCTTTTCGCGAATCTTTCTTCATTTTATGGTTTTCTACATCTATCTAACTACAATAATGAAGGAGAAATAGTTATCTCCATTTGAAACGCAACAAAACGCGATTGTTTTGAAATTTCCAAACTTCGAAAAAAAAATTTTTTTTCGAGATTCTTTCCGCATAATATGTTTTTCTAAGGCTATCAAAGTGGAAAAATGAAAGAGAACCAGTTATCTCAAATAAGAACGGAAAAAAAGTGATTCTAATGAAGTTTACATCCATCGATATAAATGTTTTTTTTTCGCAAATCTTTCTTCATTTTATGGATTTCGAAGGCTATCTATCTAGAATAATGAAGGAGAAATAGTTATCTCCATTTGAAACGCAACAAAACGCGATTCTTTTGAAGTTTCCAAACTTCGAAAACAAAAATTTTTCTTTTCGAGATTCCTTCCGCATAATAAGCTTTTCTAAGGCTATCAAAGTGGAAAAATTAAAGAGAACCAGTTATCTCAAATAAGAACGGAATAAAGTGATTATAATGAAGTTTACAACCATCGAAATAAATGTTTTCTTTTCGCGAATCTTTCTTCATTTTATGGTTTTCTAAGGCTATCTAACTAGAATAATGAAGGAGAAATAGTTATCTCCATTGGAAACGCAACAAAACGCGATTTCTTTGAAGTTTCCAAACTTCGAAAAAAAATTTTTTTCTTTTCGAGATTCTTGGCGCAGAATATGCTTTTCTAAGGCTATCAAAGTAGCAAAATGAAAGAGAACTAATTATCTCAAATAAGAAAGGAAAAAAAGTGATTTTACTGAAGTTTCCAACCATCGAAATAAATATTTCCTTTTCGCGAATCTTTCTTCATTTTATTGTTTTCTAAGGCTATCTAACTAGAAAAATGAATGGGAAATAGTTCTCTCCATTCGAAACGCAACAAAACGCGATTCTTTTGAAGTTTCCAAACTTCGAAAAAAAAATTTTTTCTTTTCGAGATTCTTTCCGCCTAATATGCTTTTCTAAGGCTATCAAAGTAGAAAAATGAAAGAGAACCAGTTATCTCAAAAAAAAACGTAATAAAGTAATTCTAATGAAGTTTCCAACCATCGAAATAAGTGTTTTCTTTTCGCGAATCTTTCTTCATTTTATGGTTGTCTAAGGCTATCTATCTAGAATAATGAAGGAGAAATAGTTATCTCCATTAGAAACGCAACAAAACGCAGTTTTTCTTTTCGAGATTCTTTCCGCATAATAAGCTTTTCTAAGGCTATCAAAGTGGAAAAATGAAAGAGAACTAGTTATCTCAAATAAGAACGGAAAAAAAGTGATTATAATGAAGTTTACAACCATCGAAATAAATGTTTTCTTTTCGCGAATCTTTCTTCATTTTATGGTTTTGTAAGGCTATCTAACTAGAATAATGAATGAGAAATAGTTATCTCGATTGGAAACGCAACTAAACGCGATTCTTTTGAAGTTTCCAAACTTCGAAAAAAAATTTTTTTCTTTTCGAGATTCTTTCCGCATAATAAGCTTTTCTAAGGCTATCAAAGTGGAAAAATTAAAGAGAACCAGTTATCTTAAATAAGAACGGAAAAAAAGTGATTCTAACGAAGTTTCCAACCATCGAAATAAATGTTTTCTTTTCGCGAATCTTTCTTCATTTTATGGTTGTCTAAGGCTATCTATCTAGAATAATGAAGGAGAAATAGTTAGCTCCATTTGAAACGCAACAAAACGCGATTCTTTAAAGTTTCCAAACTTCGAAAAAAATTTTTTTTGTTTTCGAGATTCTTTGCGGAGAATATGCCTTTCTAAGGCTATCAAAGTAGAAAAATGAAAGAGAACCAGTTATCTCAAATAAGAACGGAAAAAAAGTGATTCTAACGAAGTTTCCAACCATCGATATAAATGTTTTCTTTTCGCGAATCTTTCTTTATTTTATGGTTTTCTAAGTCTATCTAACTAGAATAATAAAGGAGAAATAGTTATCTCCATTTGAAACGCAACAAAACGCGATTATTTTGAAGTTATCAAACTTCGAAAAAAATTTCTTTCTTTTCGAGATTCTTTGCGCAGAATATGCTTTTCTACGCCTATAAAAGAGGAAAAATGAAAGAAAACCAGTTATATCAAACAAGAACGGAAAAAAGTGATTCTAATGAAGTTTCCAACCATCGAAATAAATGTTTTCTTTTCGGAAATCTTTCTTCATTTTATGGTTTTTAAGGCTATCTAACTAGAATAATGAAGGAGAAATAGTTATTTCCATATGAAACGCAACAAAACGGGATAACTTTGAAGTTTCCAAACTTCGAAAAAATTTTTTTTTCTTTTCGAAATTGTTTGCGCAGAATATGCTTTTCTAAGGCTATCAAAGTGGAAAAATGAAAGAGAACCAGTTATCTGAAATAAGAACGGAAAAAAAGTGATTCTAACGAAGTTTCCAACCATCGAAATAAATGTTTTCTTTTCTCAAATCTTTCTTCATTTTATGGATTTCGAAGGCTATCTATCTAGAATAATGAAGGAGAAATAGTTATCTCCATTTGAAACGCAACAAAACGCGATTCTTTTGAAGTTTCCAAACTTCGAAAACAAAAATTTTTCTTTTCGAGATTCCTTCCGCATAATAAGCTTTTCTAAGGCTATCAAAGTGGAAAAATGAAAGAGAACCGGTTATCTCAAATAAGAACGAAAAAAAGTGATTCGAACGACGTTTCCTACCATCGAAATAAATGTTTTCTTTTCGCGAATCTTTCTTCATTTTATGGTTTTCTATGGCTATCTAACTAGAATAATGAAGGAGAAATAGTTATTTCCATATGAAACGCAACAAAACGGGATATCTTTAAAGTTTCCAAACTTCGAAAAAATTTTTTTTTGCTTTCGAGATTCTTTGCGCAGAATATGTTTTCTAAGGCTATCAAAGTGGAAAAATGAAAGACAACCAGTTATCTCAAATAAGAACGGAAAAAAAGTGATTCTAACGAAGTTTTTAACCATGGAAATAAATGTTTTCTTTTCGCAAATCTTTCTTCATTTTATGGTTTTCTAAGGCTATCTAACTAGAATAATGAAGGAGAAATAGTTATTTCCATATGAAACGCAACAAAAGGGGATAACTTTGAAGTTTCCAATCTTCGAAAAAAATTTTTTTTCTTTTCGACATTCTTTCCGCATAACAAGCTTTTCTAAGGCTATCAAAGTGGAAAAATGAAAGAGAACCAGTTATCTCAAATAAGAACGAAAAAAAGTGATTCTAACGAAGTTTCCAACCATCGAAATAAATGTTTTCTTTTCGCGAATTTTTCTTCATTTTATGGTTTTCTAAGGCTATCTAACTAGAATAATGAAGGAGAAATAGTTATCTCCTTATGAAACGCAACAAAACGCGATTATTTTGAAGTTTCCAAACTTCGAACAAAATTTTTTTCTTTTCGAGATTCTTTCCGCATAATATGTTTTTCTAAGGCTATCAAAGTGGAAAAATGAAAGAGAACCAGTTATCTCAAATAAGAACGGAAAAAAAGTGATTCTAATGAAGTTTACATCCATCGAAATAAATGTTTTCTTTTCGCAAATCTTTCTTCATTTTATGGATTTCGAAGGCTATCTATCTAGAATAATGAAGGAGAAATAGTTATCTCCATTTGAAACGCAATAAAACGCGATTCTTTTGAAGTTTCCAAACTTCGAAAACAAAAATTTTTCTTTTCGAGATTCCTTCCGCATAATAAGCTTTTCTAAGGCTATCAAAGTGGAAAAATGAAAGAGAACCGGTTATCTCAAATAAGAACGAAAAAAAGTGATTAAAACGAAGTTTCCAACCATCGAAATAAATGTTTTCTTTTCGCGAATCTTTCTTCATTTTATGGTTTTCTATGGCTATCTAACTAGAATAATGAAGGAGAAATAGTTATTTCCATATGAAACGCAACAAAACGGGATATCTTTAAAGTATCCAAACTTCGAAAAAAATTTTTTTTGTTTTCGACATTCTTTCCGCATAATATGTTTTTCTAAGGCTATCAAAGTGGAGAAATGAAAGAGAACCAGTTATCTCAAATAAGAACGGAAAAAAAGTGATTCTATTGAAGTTTACAACCATCGAAATAAATGTTTCCTTTTCGCGAATCTTTCTTCATTTTATTGTTTTCTAAGGCTATCTAACTAGAAAAATGAATGGGAAATAGTTCTCTCCATTGGAAACGCAAAAAAACGCGATTCTTTTGAAGTTTCCAAACTTCGAAAAAAAAATTTTTCTTTTCGAGATTCTTTGCGCATAATATGCTTTTCTAAGGCTATCAAAGTAGAAAAATGAAAGAGAACCAGTTATCTCAAAAAAGAACGTAATAAAGTAATTCTAATGAAGTTTCCAGCCATCGAAATAAATGTTTTCTTTTCGCGAATCTTTCTTCATTTTATGGTTGTCTAAGGCTATCTATCTAGAATATTGAAGGAGAAATAGTTATCTCCATTAGAAACGCAACAAAACGCAGTTTTTCTTTTCGAGATTCTTTCCGCATAATAAGCTTTTCTAAGGCTATCAAAGTGGAAAAATGAAAGAGAACTAGTTATCTCAAATAAGAAATGAAAAAAAGTGATTATAATGAAGTTTACAACCATCGAATTAAATGTTTTCTTTCCGCGAATCTTTCTTCATTTTATGGTTTTCTAAGGCTATCTAACTAGAATAATGAAGGAGAAATAGTTATCTCGATTGGAAACGCAACAAAACGCGATTCTTTTGAAGTTTCCAAACTTCGAAAAAAATTTTTTTTCTTTTCGAGATTCTTTCCGCATAATAAGGTTTTCTAAGGCTATCAAAGTGGAAAAATGAAAGAGAACCAGTTATCTCAAATAAGAACGGAAAAAAAGTGATTCTAACGAAGTTTCCAACCATCGAAATAAATGTTTACTTTTCGCGAATCTTTCTTCATTTTATGGTTTTCTAAGCCTATCTAACTTCAATAGTAATGGAGAAATAGTTATCTCCATTTGAAACGCAACAAAACGCGATTATTTTGAAGTTTCCAAACTTGGAAAAAAAAATTTTGTTCTTTTCGAGATTCTTTCCGCATAATATGCTTTTCTAAGGCTATCAAAGAGGAAAAATGAAAGAGAACCAGTTATCTCAAATAAGAACGGAAAAAAAGTGATTATAATTAAGTTTACAACCATCGAAATAAATGTTTTCTTATCCCGAATCTTTCTTCATTTTATGATTTTCTAAGGCTATCTAACTAGAATAATGAAGGAGAAATAGCTATTTCCATATGAAACGCAACGAAAGGGGATATCTTTGAAGTTTCCAAACTTCGAAAAAAATTTTTTTTCTTTTCGAGATTCTTTGAGCAGAATATGCTTTTCTAAGGCTATCAAAGTAGGAAAATGAATGAGAACTAGTTATCTCAAATAAGAACGGAAAAAATGTTATTCTAATGAAGTTTTCAACCATCGAAATAAATGTTTCCTTTTCGCGAATCTTTCTTCATTTTATTGTTTTCTAAGGCTATCTAACTAGAAAAATGAAGGAGAAATAGTTATCTCCATTAGAAACGCAACAAAACGCAGTTTTTCTTTTCGAGATTCTTTCCGCATAATAAGCTTTTTCAAGGCTATCAAAGTGGAAAAATGAAAGAGAACTAGTTATCTCAAATAAGAAATGAAAAAAAGTGATTATAATGAAGTTTACAACCATCGAATTAAATGTTTTCTTTTCGCGAATCTTTCTTCATTTTATGGTTTTCTAAGGCTGTCTAACTAGAATAATGAAGGAGAAATAGTTATCTCGATTGGAAACGCAACAAAACGCGATTCTTTTGAAGTTTCCAAACTTCGAATAAAAAATTTTTTCTTTTCGAGATTCTTTCCGCATAATAAGCTTTTCTAAGGCTATCAAAGTGGAAAAATGAAAGAGAACCAGTTATCTCAAATAAGAACGGAAAAAAGTGATTCTAATAAAATTTACAACCATCGAAATAAATGTTTTCTTTTAGCAAATCTTTCTTCATTTTATGGATTTCTAAGGCTATCTAACTAGAATAATGAAGGAGAAATATTTATTTCCATATGAAACGCAACAAAACGGGATAAATTTGAAGTTTCCAAACATCGAAAAAATTTTTTTCTTTAAGAGATTCTTTGCGCAGAATATGCTTTTCTAAGGCTATCAAAGTGAAAAATGAAAGAGAACTAGTTATCTCAAATGAGAACGAAAAACAGTGATTCTAATGAAGTTTCCAACCATCGAAATAAATAATTTCTTTTCGCGAATCTTTCTTCATTTTATGGTTTTCTACGGCTATCTAACTAGAATAAAGCAGGAGAAATAGTTATCTCCATTGGAAACGCAACAAAACGAGATTCTTTTGAAGTTTCCAAACTTCGAAAAATTTTTTTTTCTTTTCGAGATTCTTTCCGCATAATAAGCTTTTCTAAAGCTATTAAAGTGGAAAAATGAAAGAGAACCACTTATCTCAAATAAGAACGGAAAAAAAGTGATTCTAACGAAGTTTCCAACCATCGAAATAAATGTTTTCTTTTCGCGAATCTTTCATCTTTTTATGGATTTCGAAGGCTATCTATCTAGAATAATGAAGGAGAAATAGTTATCTCCATTTGAAACGCAAGAAAACGCGATTCTTTTGAAGTTTCCAAACTTCGAAAAAATTTTTTTTCTTTTCGAGATTCTTTGCGCAGAATAAGCTTTTCTAAGGCTATCAAAGTAGAAAAATGAAAGAGCACTAGGTATCTCAAATAAGAATGGAAAAAAAGTGATTCTAATGAAGTTTCCAACCATCGAAATAAATGTTTTCTTTTCGCGAATCTTTCTTCATTTTATGGTTTTCTACGTCTATCTAACTAGAATAATGAAGGAGAAATAGTTATCTCCATTTGAAGCGCAACAAAACGCGATTATTTTGAAGTTTCCAAACTTCGAAAAAAAAAATTTTTTTTTCGAGATTCTTTCCGCATAATATGGTTTTCTAAGGCTATCAAAGTGGAAAAATGAAAGAGAACCAGTTATCTCAAATAAGAACGGAAAAAAAGTGATTATAAGGAAGTTTACAACCATCGAAATAAATGTTTTCTTTTCGCGAATCTTTCTTCATTTTATGGTTTTCTAAGGCTATCTAACTAGAATAATGAGAATAAGTTATTTCCATATGAAACGCAATAAAACGGGATATCTTTGAAGTTTCCAAACTTCGAAAAAAAAAATTTTTCTTTTCGAGATTCTTTCCGCATAATAAGCGTTTCTAAGGGTTTGAAAGTGGAAAAATGAAAGAGAACCAGTTATCTCAAATAAGAACGAAAAAAAGTGATTCTAACGAAGTTTCCAACCATCGAAATAAATGTTTTCTTTTCGCGAATTTTTCTTCATTTTATGGTTTTCTAAGGCTATCTAACTAGAATAATGAAGGAGAAATAGTTATCTCCATATGAAACGCAACAAAACGCGATTATTTTGAAGTTTCCAAACTTCGAAAAAAATTTTTTTCTTTTCGAGATTCTTTCCGCATAATATGCTTTTCTAAGGCTATCAAAGTGGAAAAATCAAAGAGAACCAGTTATCTCAAATAAGAACGGAATAAAGTGAATATAATGAAGTTTACAACCATCGAAATAAATGTTTTCTTTTCGCGAATCTTTCTTCATTTTATGGTTTGCTAAGGCTATCTAACTAGAATAATGAAGGAGAAATAGTTATCTCCATTGGAAACGCAACAAAACGCGATTTCTTTTAAGTTTCCAAACTTCGAAAAAAAATTTTTTTCTTTTCGAGATTCTTGGCGCAGAATATGCTTTTCTAAGGCTATCAAAGTAGCAAAATGAAAGAGAACTAATTATCTCAAATAAGAACGGAAAAAAAGTGATTTTAATGAAGTTTCCAACCATCGAAATAAATGTTTCCTTTTCGCGAATCTTTCTTCATTTTATTGTTTTCTAAGGCTATCTAACTAGAAAAATGAAGGAGAAATAGTTATCTCCATTAGAAACGCAACAAAACGCAGTTTTTCTTTTCGAGATTCTTTCCGCATAATAAGCTTTTTCAAGGCTATCAAAGTGGAAAAATGAAAGAGAACTAGTTATCTCAAATAAGAAATGAAAAAAAGTGATTATAATGAAGTTTACAACCATCGAATTAAATGTTTTCTTTTCGCGAATCTTTCTTCATTTTATGGTTTTCTAAGGCTGTCTAACTAGAATAATGAAGGAGAAATAGTTATCTCGATTGGAAACGCAACAAAACGCGATTCTTTTGAAGTTTCCAAACTTCGAATAAAAAATTTTTTCTTTTCGAGATTCTTTCCGCATAATAAGCTTTTCTAAGGCTATCAAAGTGGAAAAATGAAAGAGAACCAGTTATCTCAAATAAGAACGGAAAAAAGTGATTCTAATAAAATTTACAACCATCGAAATAAGTGTTTTCTTTTAGCAAATCTTTCTTCATTTTATGGATTTCTAAGGCTATCTAACTAGAATAATGAAGGAGAAATATTTATTTCCATATGAAACGCAACAAAACGGGATAAATTTGAAGTTTCCAAACATCGAAAAAAATTTTTTCTTTAAGAGATTCTTTGCGCAGAATATGCTTTTCTAAGGCTATCAAAGTGAAAAATGAAAGAGAACTAGTTATCTCAAATGAGAACGAAAAACAGTGATTCTAATGAAGTTTCCAACCATCGAAATAAATAATTTCTTTTCGCGAATCTTTCTTCATTTTATGGTTTTCTACGGCTATCTAACTAGAATAAAGCAGGAGAAATAGTTATCTCCATTGGAAACGCAACAAAACGAGATTCTTTTGAAGTTTCCAAACTGCGAAAAATTTTTTTTTCTTTTCGAGATTCTTTCCGCATAATAAGCTTTTCTAAAGCTATTAAAGTGATAAAATGAAAGAGAACCACTTATCTCAAATAAGAACGGAAAAAAAGTGATTCTAACGAAGTTTCCAACCATCGAAATAAATGTTTTCTTTTCGCGAATCTTTCATCTTTTTATGGATTTCGAAGGCTATCTATCTAGAATAATGAAGGAGAAATAGTTATCTCCATTTGAAACGCAAGAAAACGCGATTCTTTTGAAGTTTCCAAACTTCGAAAAAAATTTTTTTTCTTTTCGAGATTCTTTGCGCAGAATAAGCTTTTCTAAGGCTATCAAAGTAGAAAAATGAAAGAGCACTAGGTATCTCAAATAAGAATGGAAAAAAAGTGATTCTAATGAAGTTTCCAACCATCGAAATAAATGTTTTCTTTTCGCGAATCTTTCTTCATTTTATGGTTTTCTACGTCTATCTAACTAGAATAATGAAGGAGAAATAGTTATCTCCATTTGAAGCGCAACAAAACGCGATTATTGTGAAGTTTCCAAACTTCGAAAAAAAAAATTATTCTTTACGAGATTCTTTCCGCATAATATGGTTTTCTAAGGCTATCAAAGTGGAAAAATGAAAGAGAACCAGTTATCTCAAATAAGAACGGAAAAAAAGTGATTATAAGGAAGTTTACAACCATCGAAATAAATGTTTTCTTTTCGCGAATCTTTCTTCATTTTATGGTTTTCTAAGGCTATCTAACTAGAATAATGAGAATAAGTTATTTCCATATGAAACGCAATAAAACGGGATATCTTTGAAGTTTCCAAACTTCGAAAAAAAAATTTTTTCTTTTCCAGATTCTTTCCGCATAATAAGCGTTTCTAAGGATTTGAAAGTGGAAAAATGAAAGAGAACCAGTTATCTTAAATAAAAACGGATAAAAAGTGATTCTAACGAAGTTTCCAAACATCGAAATAAATGTTTTCTTTTCGCGAATCGTTCTTCATTTTATGGTTGTCTAAGTCTATCTATCTAGAATAATGAAGGAGAAATAGTTATCTCCATTTGAAACGCAACAAAACGCGATGCTTTTGAAGTTTCCAAACTTCGAAAGGAAATTTTTTTCTTTTCGAGGTTCTTTCCGCATAATAAGCTTTTCTAAGGCTATCAAAGTGAAAAAAAGAAAGAGAAACAGTTATCTCAAATAAGACCGGAAAAAATATATTCTAACGAAGTTTCCAACCATCGATATAAATGTTTTCTTTTCGCGAATTTTTCTTTATTTTATGGTTTTCTAAGTCTATCTAACTAGAATAATAAAGGAGAAATAGTTATCTCCATTTGAAACGCAACAAAACGCGATTATTTTGAAGTTTCCAAACTTCGAAAAAAATTTCTTTCTTTTCGAGGTTCTTTGCGCAGAATATGCTTTTCCACGCCTATAAAGGAAGAAAAATGAAAGAAAACCAGTTATATCAAATAAGAACGGAAAAAAGTGATTCTAATGAAGTTTCCAACCATCGAAATAAATGTTTTCTTTTCGGAAATCTTTCTTCATTTTATGGTTTTCTAAGGCTATCTAACTAGAATAATGAAGGAGAAATAGTTATTTCCATATGAAACGCAACAAAACGGGATAAATTTGAAGTTTCCAAACTTCGAAAAATTTTTTTTTTCTTTTCGAAATTCTTTGCGCAGAATATGCTTTTCTAAGGCTATCAAAGTGGAAAGATGAAAGAGAACCAGTTATCTGAAATAAGAACGGAAAAAAAGTGATTCTAACGAAGTTTCCAACCATCGAAATAAATGTTTTCTTTTCGCGGATCTTTCTTCATTTTATGGTTTTTTAAGGCTATCTAACTAGAATAATGAAGGAGAAATAGTTATCTCCATATGAAACGCAACAAAACGCGATTATTTTGAAGTTTCCAAACTTCGAAAAAAATTTCTTTTTTTTCGAGGTTCTTTGCGCAGAATATGCTTTTCTACGCCTATAAAAGAAGAAAATAAAAGAAAACCAGTTATATCAAATAAGAACGGAAAAAAGTGATTCTCTTGAAGTTTCCAACCATCGAAATAAATGTTTTCTTTTCGGAAATCTTTCTTCATTTTATGGTTTTCTAAGGCTATCTAACTAGAATAATGAAGGAGAAATAGTTATTTCCATATGAAACGCAACAAAACGGGATAACTTTGAAGTTTCCAAACTTCGAAAAAATCTTTTTTTCTTTTCGAAATTCTTTGCGCAGAATATGCTTTTCTAAGGCTATCAAAGTGGAAAAATGAAAGAGAACCAGTTGTCTGAAATAAGAACGGAAAAAAAGTGATTCTAACGAAGTTTCCAACAATCGAAATAAATGTTTTCTTTTCGCGGATCTTTCTTCATTTTATGGTTTTCTACATCTATCTAACTAGAATAATGAAGGAGAAATAGTTATCTCCATATGAAACGCAACAAAACGCGATTATTTTGAAATTTCCAAACTTCGAAAACAAAAATTTTTCTTTTCGAGATTCCTTCCGCATAATAAGCTTTTCTAAGGCTATCAAAGTGGAAAAATGAAAGAGAACCGGTTATCTCAAATAAGAACGGAAAAAAAGTGATTCTAACTAAGTTTCCAAACTTCGAAAATAATTTTTTTTCTTTTCGAGATTCTTTGCGCATAATATGCTTTTCTGAGGCTATCAAGTTAGTATAATGAAAGAGAACCAGTTATCTCGAATAAGAACGAAAAAAAAGTGATTCTAATGAAGTTTCCATACTTCGAAATCTTTTTTTTTTCTTTTCGAGATTCTTTCCGCATAATATGCATTTCTGAGGCTATCAAAATAGTATAATGAAAGAGAACCAGTTATCTCAAATAAGAATGGAAAAAAAGTGATTATAATGAAGTTTCCAAACTTCGAAAAAAATTTTTTTTCTTTTCGAGATTCTTTGCGCATAATATACATTTCTGAGGCTATCAAACTAGTATAATGAAAGAGAACCAGTTATCTCAAATAAGAACGGAAAAAAAGTCATTCTAAATAAGTTTCCAAAGTTTATAAATTTTTTTTTTCTTTTCCAGATTCTTTCCGCATAATATGCTTTTCTACAGCTTTCAAACTAGCAAAATGAAGGAGTACCAGTTATCTCGAATAAGACCGGAAAAAGTGATTCTAATGAAGTTTGCAAACTGCGAAAAAATTTTTTTTCCTTTTTCAGATTCTTTCCGCATAATATGCTTTTCTATCAAACTAGTATAATGAAAGAGAACCAGTTATCTCAAATAAGAACGGAAAAAAGTGATTCTAACGAAGTTTCCAAACTTCGAAAAAAATTTTTCTTCTTTTCGAGATTCTTTGCGCATAATATGCTTTTCTGAGGCTATCAAACTAGTATAATGAGAGATTACCAGTTATCTCAAATAAGAACGGAAAAAAATTGATTCTAATGACGTTTCCAAACTTCGAAAAAAATTTTTTTTCTTTTCGAGATTCTTCGTGCATAATATGCTTTTCTGAGGCTATCAAACTAGTATAATGAAAGAGAACCAGTTATCTCAAATTAGAACGGAAAAAAAGTGATTCTAATGAAGTTTCCAAACAATGAAAACATTTTTTTTTCTTTTCGAGATTCTTTCTGCATAATATGCTTTTCTAAGGCTATCAAACTAGTACAATGAAAGAGAACCAGTTATCTCAAATAAGAACCGAAAAAAAGTGATTCTAATGAAGTTTTTAAAGTTTGAAAATTTTTTTTTTCTTTTCGAGATTCTTTCCGCATAATATGCTTTTCTACAGCTATCAAACTAGCAAAATGAAAGAGAACCATTTATCTCGAATAAGAACGGAAAAAAAGTGATTCTAACGAAGTTTCCAAACTTCGAAAAAAATTATTTTTCTTTTCGAGATTCTTTCCGCATAATATGCTTTTCTGAGGCTATCAAACCAGTATAATGAAAGAGAACCAGTTATCTCAAATATAAACGGAAAAAAAGTGATTCAAATGAAGTTTCCAAACTTAAAAAAATTTTTTTTTCTTTTCGAGATTCTTTGCGCATAAATGCTTTTCTAAGGCTATCAAACTAGTATAATGAAAGAGAACCAGTTATCTCAAATAAGAACCGAAAAACAGTGATTCCAATGAAGTTTCCAAACTTTGAAAAAAATTTTTTTTCTTTTCGAGATTCTTTGCGCATAATATGCTTTTCTGAGGCTATCAAACTAGTATAATGAGAGATTACCAGTTATCTCAAATAAGAATGGAAAAAAAGTAATTCTAACGAAGTTTCCAAACTTCGAAAAAAAATTTTTTTCTTTTCGAGATTCTTTACGCATAATATGCTTTTCTGAGGCTATCAAACTAGTAAAATGAAAGAGAACCAGTTATCTCAAATAAGAACGGGAAAAAAAAGATTCTAACGAAGTTTCCAAACTTTGAACAATTTTTTTTTCTTTTCGAGATTCTTTGCGCATAATATGCTTTTCTGAGGCTATCAAAATAGTATAATGAAAGAGAACCAGTTATCTCAAATAAGAAGAGAAAAAAAGTGATTCTAATGAAGTTTCCAAAGTTTGAAAATTTTTTTTTTCTTTTCGAAATTCTTTCCGCATAATGTGCTTTTCTAGAGCTATCAAACTAGGAAAATGAAAGAGAACCATTTATCTCGAATAAGAACGGAAAAAAAGTGATTCTAATGAAGTTTCCAAACTTCGAAAAAAAATTTTTTTCTTTTCGAGATTCTTTGCGTATAATATGCTTTTCTGAGGCAGTCAAACTAGTATAATGAGAGATTACCAGTTATCTGAAATAAGAATGGAAAAAAGTGATTCTAATGAAGTTTCCAAACTTCGAAAAAAAATTTTTTTCTTTTCGAGATTCTTTGCGCATAATATGCTTTTCAGAGGCTATCAAACTAGTATAATGAAAGAGATCCAGTTATCTCAAATAAGAACGGAAAAAAAGTGATTCTAACTAAGTTTCCAAACTTCGAAAATAATTTTTTTTCTTTTCGAGATTCTTTGCGCATAATATGCTTTTCTGAGGCTATCAAGTTAGTATAATGAAAGAGAACCCGTTATCTCGAATAAGAACGAAATAAAAGTGATTCTAATGAAGTTTCCAAACTTCGAAAACATTTTTTTTTCTTTTCGAGATTGTTTCCGTATAATATGCATTTCTGAGGCTATCAAACTAGTATAATGAAAGAGAACCAGTTATCTCAAATAAGAATGGAAAAAAAGTGATTATAATGAAGTTTCCAAACTTCGAAAAAAATTTTTTTTCTTTTCGAGATTCTTTGCGCATAATATACATTTCTGAGGCTATCAAACTAGTATAATGAAAGAGAACCAGTTATCTCAAATAAGAACGGAAAAAAAGTCATTCTAAAGAAGTTTCCAAACTTCGAAAAAATTTTTTTTTCTTTTCGAGATTCTTTGCGCATAATATCGTTTTCTGAGGCTATCAATTTAGTATAATGAAACAAAACCAGTTATCTCAAATAAGAACGGATAGAAAGTGATTCAAATGAAGTTTCCAAACTTCGAAAAAATTTTTTTTTCTTTTCGAGATTCTTTGCGCATAATATGCTTTTCTGAGGCTATCAAACTATTATAATGAAAGAGAACCAGTTATCTCAAATAAGAACGGAAAAAAAGTGATTCTAATGAAGTTTCCAAACTTTGAAAACATTTTTTTTTCTTTTCGAGATTCTTTCCGCATAATATGCTTTTCTAAGGCTATCAAACTAGTATAATGAAAGAGAACCAGTTATCTCAAATAAGAACCGAAAAAAAGTGATTCCAATGAAGTTTCCAAACTTTGAAAAATTTTTTTTTCTTTTCGGGATTCTTTGTGCATAATATGCTTTCCTGAGGCTATCAAACTAGTATAATGAAAGAGAACCCCTTATCTCGAATAAGAACGAAAAAAAAGTGATTCTAATGAAGTTTCCAAACTTCGAAAAAAATTTTTTTTCTTTTCGAGATTCTTTGCGCATAATATGCTTTTCTGAGGCTATCAAACTAGTATAATGAAAGAGAACCAGTTATCGCAAATAACAATGGAAAAAAAGTGATTCTAATGGAGTTTCCAAACTTGGGAATAAAATTTTTTTCTTTTCGAGATTCTTTGCGCATAATATGCTTTTCTGAGGCTATCAAACTAGTATAATGAAAGAGAACCAAATCTCTCAAATAAGAACAGAAAAAAAGTGATTCTAATGAATTTTCTAAAGTTTGAAAATTTTTTTTTTCTTTTCGAGATTCTTTCCGCATAATATGCTTTTCTAGAGCTCTCAAACTAGCAAAATGAAAGAGAACCATTTATCTCGAATAAGAACGGAAAAAAAGTGATTCTAATGAAGTTTCCATACTTCGAAAAAAATTTTTTTTCTTTTCGAGATTCTTTGGGCATAATATGCTTTTCTGAGGCTGTCAAATAGTATAATGAAAGAAAACCAGTTATCTCAAATAAGAACGCAAAAAAAGTGATTCTAAGTTTCCAAACTTTGAAAACATTTTTTTTTCTTTTCGAGATTCTTTCCGCATAATATGCTTTTCTAAGGCTATCAAAATAGTATAATGAAAGAGAACCAGTTATCTCGAATAAGAACGGAAAAAAGTGATTCTAACGAAGTTTCCAAACTTCGAAAAAAATTTTTTTCCTTTTCGAGATTCTTTGTGCATAATATGCTTTTCTGATGCTATAAAACTAGTATAATGAAAGAGAACCAGTTATCTCAAATAAAAACAGAAAAAAAGTGATTCTAATGAATTTTCCAAAGTTTGAAAACAATTTTTTTTCTTTTCGAAATTCTTTCCGTATATTATGCTTTTCTGAGGCTATCAAACTAGTATAATGAAAGAGAACCGGATATCTCGAATAAGAACGGAAAAAAAGTGATTCTAATGAAGTTTCCAAACTTCGAAAAAAAAATTTTTTCTTTTCGAGATTCTTTGCGCATAATGTGCTTTTCTGATGCTATCAAAATAGTTTAATGAAAGAGAACCAGTTATCTCAAATAAGAACGGAAAAAAAGTGATTCTAATGAAGTTTCCAAACTTTGAAAAGAATTTTTTTTCTTTTCGAAATTCTTTCCGTATATTATGCTTTTCTGATGCTATCAAACTAGTCTAATGAAAGAGAACCAGTTATCTCAAATAAGAACAGAAAAAAAAAATGATTCTAATGAAGTTTTTAAAGTTTGAAATTTTTTTTTTTTTTCTTTTCGAGGTTCTTTCCGCATAATATACTTTTCGACATCTATCAAACTAGCAAAATGAAAGAGAACCATTTATCTGGAATAAGAACGGGAAAAAAGTGATTCTAATGAAGTTTCCAAACTTCGAAAAATTTTTTTTTCTTTTCGAGATTCTTTGCCCATAATATACTTTTCTGAGGCTATCAAACTAGTATAATGAGAGATTACCAGTTATCTCAAATAAGAATGGAAAAAAAAGTGATTCTAATGAAGTTTCCAAACTTCGAAAAAAATTTTTTTTCTTTTCGAGATTCTTTGTGCATAATATGCTTTTCTGAGGCTATCAAACTAGTATAATGAAAGAGAACCAGTTATCTCAAATAAAAACAGAAAAAAAGTGATTCTAATGAATTTTCCAAAGTTTGAAATTTTTTTTTTTTTTTGGTTTCGAGATTCTTTCCGCATAATATGGTTTTCTACAGCTATCAAACTAGTATAATGAAAGACAACCAGTTACCTCAAATAAGAATGGAAAAAAAGTGATTCTAATGAAGTTTCCAAACTTCAAAAAAAATTTTTTTCTTTTCGAGATTCTTTGCGCATAATATGCATTTCTGAGGATATCAAACTAGTATAATGAAAGAGAACCAGTTATTTCAAATAAGAACGGAAAAAAAGTGATTCTAACGAAGTTTCCAAACTTCGGAAAAAATTTTTCTTCTTTTCGAGATTCTTTGCGCATAATATGCTTTTCTGAGGCTATCAAAATAGTATAATGAAAGAGAACCAGTTATCTCAAATAAGAAGAGAAAAAAAGTGATTCTAATGAAGTTTCCAAAGTTTGAAAATTTTTTTTTTCTTTTCGAAATTCTTTCCGCATAATATGCTTTTCTAGAGCTATCAAACTAGGAAAATGAAAGAGAACCATTTATCTCAAATAAGAACGGAAAAAAAGTGATTCTAATGAAGTTTCCAAACTTCGAAAAAAATTTTTTTTCTTTTCGAGATTCTTTGCGTATAATATGCTTTTCTGAGGCAGTCAAACTAGTATAATGAGAGATTACCAGTTATCTGAAATAAGAATGGAAAAAAAGTGATTCTAATGAAGTTTCCACACTTCGAAAAAAAATTTTTTTCTTTTCGAGATTCTTTGCGCATAATATGCTTTTCTGAGGCTATCAAACTAGCTTAATGAAAGAGAACCAGTTATCTCAAATAAGAATGGAAAAAAAGTGATTATAATGAAGTTTCCAAACTTCGAAAAAATTTTTTTTCTTTTCGAGATTCTTTGCGAATAATATACATTTCTGAGGCTATCCAACTAGTATAATGAAAGAGAACCAGTTATCTCAAATAAGAACGGAAAAAAAGTCATTCTAAAGAAGTTCCCAAACTTCGAAAAAAAATTTTTTTCTTTTCGAGATTCTTTGCGCATAATATGCTTTTCTGAGGCTATCAAACTATTATAATGAAAGAGAACCAGTTATCTCAAATAAGAACGGAAAAAAAGTGATTCTAATGAAGTTTCCAAACTTTGAAAACATTTTTTTTTTCTTTTCGGGATTCTTTGCGCATAATATGCTTTTCTGAGGCTATCAAACTAGTATAATGAAAGAGAACCCCTTATCTCGAATAAGAACGAAAAAAAAGTGAATCTAATGAAGTTTCCAAACTTCGAAAAAAATTTTTTTTCTTTTCGAGATTCTTTGCGCATAATATGCTTTTCTGAGGCTATCAAACTAGTATAATGAGAGATTACCAGTTATCTGAAATAAGAATGGAAAAAAAGTCATTCTAAAGAGGTTTCCAAACTTCGAAAAAAATTTTTTTTCTTTTCGAGATTCTTTGCGCATAATATCGTTTTCTGAGGCTATCAATTTAGTATAATGAAACAAAACCAGTTATCTCAAATAAGAACGGATAGAAAGTGATTCAAATGAAGTTTCCAAACTTCGAAAAAATTTTTTTTTCTTTTCGAGATTCTTTGCGCATAATATGCTTTTCTGAGGCTATCAAACTATTATAATGAAAGAGAACCAGTTATCTCAAATAAGAACGGAAAAAAAGTGATTCTAATGAAGTTTCCAAACTTTGAAAACATTTTTTTTTCTTCTCGAGATTCTTTCCGCATAATATGCTTTTCTAAGGCTATCAAACTAGTATAATGAAAGAGAACCAGTTATCTCAAATAAGAACCGAAAAAAAGTGATTCTAATGAAGTTTCCAAACTTTGAAAAATTTTTTTTTCTTTTCGGGATTCTTTGCGCATAATATGCTTTTCTGAGGCTATCAAACTAGTATAATGAAAGAGAACCCCTTATCTCGAATAAGAACGAAAAAAAAGTGATTCTAATGAAGTTTCCAAACTTCGAAAAAAATTTTTTTTCTTTTCGAGATTCTTTGCGCATAATATGCTTTTCTGAGGCTATCAAACTAGTATAATGAAAGAGAACCAGTTATCGCAAATAAGAATGGAAAAAAAGTGATTCTAATGAAGTTTCCAAACTTGGAAATAAAATTTTTTTCTTTTCGAGATTCTTTGCGCATAATATGCTTTTTTGAGGCTATCAAACTAGTATAATGAAAGAGAACCAGTTCTCTCAAATAAGAACAGAAAAAAAGTGATTCTAATGAATTTTCTAAAGTTTGAAATTTTTTTTTTTCTTTTCGAGATTCTTTCCGCATAATATGCTTTTCTAGAGCTCTCAAACTAGCAAAATGAAAGAGAACCATTTATCTCGAATAAGAACGGAAAAAAAGTGATTCTAATGAAGTTTCCATACTTCGAAAAGAATTTTTTTTCTTTTCGAGATTCTTTGCGCATAATATGCTTTTCTGAGGCTGTCAAATAGTATAATGAAAGAAAACCAGTTATCTCAAATAAGAACGCAAAAAAAGTGATTCTAAGTTTCTAAACTTTGAAAACATTTTTTTTTCTTTTCGAGATTCTTTCCGCATAATATGCTTTTCTAAGGCTATCAAAATAGTATAATGAAAGAGAACCAGTTATCTCGAATAAGAACGGAAAAAAGTGATTCTAACGAAGTTTCCAAACTTCGAAAAAAATTTTTTTCCTTTTCGAGGTTCTTTGTGCATAATATGCTTTTCTGATGCTATCAAACTAGTATAATGAAAGAGAACCAGTTATCTGTAATAAAAACAGAAAAAAAGTGATTCTAATGAATTTTCCAAAGTTTGAAAACAATTTTTTTTCTTTTCGAAATTCTTTCCGTATATTATGCTTTTCTGAGGCTATCAAACTAGTATAATGAAAGAGAACCGGATATCTCGAATAAGAACGGAAAAAAAGTGATTCTAATGAAGTTTCCAAACTTCGAAAAAAAAATTTTTTCTTTTCGAGATTCTTTGCGCATAATGTGCTTTTCTGATGCTATCAAAATAGTTTAATGAAAGAGAACCAGTTATCTCAAATAAGAACGGAAAAAAAGTGATTCTAATGAAGTTTCCAAACTTTGAAAACAATTTTTTTTCTTTTCGAAATTCTTGCCGTATATTATGCTTTTCTGAGGCTATCAAACTAGTCTAATGAAGGAGAACCAGTTATCTCGAATAAGAACGGAAAAAAAGTGATTCTAAAGAAGGTTCCAAACTACGAAAATAATTTTTTTTCTTTTCGAGATTCTTTGCGCATAAAATGCTTTTTTGAGGCTATCAAACTAGTATAATGAAAGAGAACCAGTTATGTCAAATAAGAACGGAAAAAAAGTGATTTTAACGAATTTTTCAAACTTGGAAAAAAAATTTGTTTATTTTCGAGATTCTTTGCGCATAATATGCTTTTCTGAGGCTATCAAACTAGTATAATGAAAGAGAACCAGTTATCTCAAATAAGAATGTAAAAAAAGTGATTCTAATGAAGTTTCCACACCTCGAAAAAAATTTTTTTTCTTTTCGAGATTCTTTGCGCATAATATGCTTTTCTGAGGCTATCAAACTAGTATAATGAAAGAGAACCAGTTATCTCAAATAAGAACAGAAAAAAAGTGATTCTAATGAATTTTCTAAAGTTTGAAATTTTTTTTTTTCTTTTCGAGATTCTTTCCGCATAATATGCTTTTCTAGAGCTCTCAAACTAGCAAAATGAAAGAGAACCATTTATCTCGAATAAGAACGGAAAAAAAGTGATTCTAATGAAGTTTCCATACTTCGAAAAGAATTTTTTTTCTTTTCGAGATTCTTTGCGCATAATATGCTTTTCTGAGGCTGTCAAATAGTATAATGAAAGAAAACCAGTTATCTCAAATAAGAACGCAAAAAAAGTGATTCTAAGTTTCTAAACTTTGAAAACATTTTTTTTTCTTTTCGAGATTCTTTCCGCATAATATGCTTTTCTAAGGCTATCAAAATAGTATAATGAAAGAGAACCAGTTATCTCGAATAAGAACGGAAAAAAGTGATTCTAACGAAGTTTCCAAACTTCGAAAAAAATTTTTTTCCTTTTCGAGGTTCTTTGTGCATAATATGCTTTTCTGATGCTATCAAACTAGTATAATGAAAGAGAACCAGTTATCTGTAATAAAAACAGAAAAAAAGTGATTCTAATGAATTTTCCAAAGTTTGAAAACAATTTTTTTTCTTTTCGAAATTCTTTCCGTATATTATGCTTTTCTGAGGCTATCAAACTAGTATAATGAAAGAGAACCGGATATCTCGAATAAGAACGGAAAAAAAGTGATTCTAATGAAGTTTCCAAACTTCGAAAAAAAAATTTTTTCTTTTCGAGATTCTTTGCGCATAATGTGCTTTTCTGATGCTATCAAAATAGTTTAATGAAAGAGAACCAGTTATCTCAAATAAGAACGGAAAAAAAGTGATTCTAATGAAGTTTCCAAACTTTGAAAACAATTTTTTTTCTTTTCGAAATTCTTGCCGTATATTATGCTTTTCTGAGGCTATCAAACTAGTCTAATGAAGGAGAACCAGTTATCTCGAATAAGAACGGAAAAAAAGTGATTCTAAAGAAGGTTCCAAACTACGAAAATAATTTTTTTTCTTTTCGAGATTCTTTGCGCATAAAATGCTTTTTTGAGGCTATCAAACTAGTATAATGAAAGAGAACCAGTTATGTCAAATAAGAACGGAAAAAAAGTGATTTTAACGAATTTTTCAAACTTGGAAAAAAAATTTGTTTATTTTCGAGATTCTTTGCGCATAATATGCTTTTCTGAGGCTATCAAACTAGTATAATGAAAGAGAACCAGTTATCTCAAATAAGAATGTAAAAAAAGTCATTCTAATGAAGTTTCCACACCTCGAAAAAAATTTTTTTTCTTTTCGAGATTCTTTGCGCATAATATGCTTTTCTGAGGCTATCAAACTAGTATAATGAAAGAGAACCAGTTATCTCAAATAAAAAAACAGAAAAACAAATGATTCTAATAAAGTTTTTAAAGTTTGAAAATTTTTTTTTTTTTTAATTTCGAGGTTCTTTCCGCATAATATACTTTTCGACATCTATCAAACTAGCAAAATGAAAGAGAACCATTTATCTGGAATAAGAACGGGAAAAAAGTGATTCTAATGAAGTTTCCAATCTTCGAAAAAAATTTTTTTTCTTTTCGAGATTCTTTGCCCATAATATACTTTTCTGAGGCTATCAAACTAGTATAATGAGAGATTACCAGTTATCTCAAATAAGAATGGAAAAAAAGTGATTCTAATGAAGTTTCCAAACTTCGAAAAAAAATTTTTTTCTTTTCGAGATTCTTTGTACATAATATGCTTTTCTGAGGCTATCAAACTAGTATAATGAAAGAGAACCAGTTACCTCAAATAAAAACAGAAAAAAAGTGATTCTAATGAATTTTCCAAAGTTTGAAATTTTTTTTTTTTTTTGGTTTCGAGATTCTTTCCGCATAATATGGTTTTCTACAGCTATCAAACTAGTATAATGAAAGAGAACCAGTTACCTCAAATAAGAATGGAAAAAAAGTGATTCTAATGAAGTTTCCAAACTTCGAAAAAAAATTTTTTTCTTTTCGAGATTCTTTGCGCATAATATGCATTTCTGAGGATATCAAACTAGTATAATGAAAGAGAACCAGTTATTTCAAATAAGAACGGAAAAAAAGTGATTCTAACGAAGTTTCCAAACTTCGGAAAAAATTTTTCTTCTTTTCGAGATTCTTTGTACATAATATGCTTTTCTGAGGCTATCAAAATAGTATAATGAAAGAGAACCAGTTATCTCAAATAAGAAGAGAAAAAAAGTGATTCTAATGAAGTTTCCAAAGTTTGAAAATTTTTTTTTTCTTTTCGAAATTCTTTCCGCATAATATGCTTTTCTAGAGCTATCAAACTAGGAAAATGAAAGAGAACCATTTATCTCGAATAAGAACGGAAAAAAAGTGATTCCAATGAAGTTTCCAAACTTCGAAAAAAAATTTTTTTCTTTTCGAGATTCTTTGCGTATAATATGCTTTTCTGAGGCAGTCAAACTAGTATAATGAGAGATTACCAGTTATCTGAAATAAGAATGGAAAAAAAGTGATTCTAATGAAGTTTCCACACTTCGAAAAAAAATTTTTTTCTTTTCGAGATTCTTTACGCATAATATGCTTTTCTGAGGCTATCAAACTAGTATAATGAAAGAGAACCAGTTATCTCAAATAAGAACGGAAAAAAAGTGATTCTAACTAAGTTTCCAAACTTCGAAAATAATTTTTTTTCTTTTCGAGATTCTTTGCGCATAATATGCTTTTCTGAGGCTATCAAGTTAGTATAATGAAAGAGAACCCGTTATCTCGAATAAGAACGAAAAAAAAGTGATTTTAATGAAGTTTCCAAACTTCGAAAATATTTTTTTTTCTTTTCGAGATTCTTTGCGCATAATATGCATTTCTGAGGCTATCAAACTAGTATAATGAAAGAGAACCAGTTATCTCAAATAAGAACGGAAAAAAAGTGATTCTAATGAAGTTTCCAAACTTTGAAAACATTTTTTTTTCTTTTCGAGATTCTTTCCGCATAATATGCTTTTCTAAGGCTATCAAACTAGTATAATGAAAGAGAACCAGTTATCTCAAATAAGAACCGAAAAAAAGTGATTCTAATGAAGTTTCCAAACTTTGAAAAATTTTTTTTTCTTTTCGGGATTCTTTGCGCATAATATGCTTTTCTGAGGCTATCAAACTAGTATAATGAAAGAGAACCCCTTATCTCGAATAAGAACGAAAAAAAAGTGATTCTAATGAAGTTTCCAAACTTCGAAAAAAATTTTTTTTCTTTTCGAGATTCTTTGCGCATAATATGCTTTTCTGAGGCTATCAAACTAGTATAATGAAAGAGAACCAGTTATCGCAAATAAGAATGGAAAAAAAGTGATTCTAATGAAGTTTCCAAACTTGGAAATAAAATTTTTTTCTTTTCGAGATTCTTTGCGCATAATATGCTTTTTTGAGGCTATCAAACTAGTATAATGAAAGAGAACCAGTTCTCTCAAATAAGAACAGAAAAAAAGTGATTCTAATGAATTTTCTAAAGTTTGAAATTTTTTTTTTTCTTTTCGAGATTCTTTCCGCATAATATGCTTTTCTAGAGCTCTCAAACTAGCAAAATGAAAGAGAACCATTTATCTCGAATAAGAACGGAAAAAAAGTGATTCTAATGAAGTTTCCATACTTCGAAAAGAATTTTTTTTCTTTTCGAGATTCTTTGCGCATAATATGCTTTTCTGAGGCTGTCAAATAGTATATTGAAAGAAAACCAGTTATCTCAAATAAGAACGCAAAAAAAGTGATTCTAAGTTTCTAAACTTTGAAAACATTTTTTTTTCTTTTCGAGGTTCTTTCCGCATAATATGCTTTTCTAAGGCTATCAAAATAGTATAATGAAAGAGAACCAGTTATCTCGAATAAGAACGGAAAAAAGTGATTCTAACGAAGTTTCCAAACTTCGAAAAAAATTTTTTTCCTTTTCGAGATTCTTTGTGCATAATATGCTTTTCTGATGCTATCAAACTAGTATAATGAAAGAGAACCAGTTATCTGTAATAAAAACAGAAAAAAAGTGATTCTAATGAATTTTCCAAAGTTTGAAAACAATTTTTTTTCTTTTCGAAATTCTTTCCGTATATTATGCTTTTCTGAGGCTATCAAACTAGTATAATGAAAGAGAACCGGATATCTCGAATAAGAACGGAAAAAAAGTGATTCTAATGAAGTTTCCAAACTTCGAAAAAAAATTTTTTTCTTTTCGAGATTCTTTGCGCATAATGTGCTTTTCTGATGCTATCAAAATAGTTTAATGAAAGAGAACCAGTTATCTCAAATAAGAACGGAAAAAAAGTGATTCTAATGAAGTTTCCAAACTTTGAAAACAATTATTTTTCTTTTCGAAATTCTTGCCGTATATTATGCTTTTCTGAGGCTATCAAACTAGTCTAATGAAGGAGAACCAGTTATCTCGAATAAGAACGGAAAAAAAGTGATTCTAAAGAAGGTTCCAAACTACGAAAATAATTTTTTTTCTTTTCGAGATTCTTTGCGCATAAAATGCTTTTTTGAGGCTATCAAACTAGTATAATGAAAGAGAACCAGTTATGTCAAATAAGAACGGAAAAAAAGTGATTTTAACGAATTTTTCAAACTTGGAAAAAAAATTTGTTTATTTTCGAGATTCTTTGCGCATAATATGCTTTTCTGAGGCTATCAAACTAGTATAATGAAAGAGAACCAGTTATCTCAAATAAGAATGTAAAAAAAGTCATTCTAATGAAGTTTCCACACCTCGAAAAAAATTTTTTTTCTTTTCGAGATTCTTTGCGCATAATATGCTTTTCTGAGGCTATCAAACTAGTATAATGAAAGAGAACCAGTTATCTCAAATAAGAACAGAAAAAAAAGTGATTCTAATGAATTTTCCAAAGTTTGAAATTTTTTTTTTTTTTTGGTTTCGAGATTCTTTCCGCATAATATGGTTTTCTACAGCTATCAAACTAGTATAATGAAAGAGAACCAGTTACCTCAAATAAGAATGGAAAAAAAGTGATTCTAATGAAGTTTCCAAACTTCGAAAAAAAATTTTTTTCTTTTCGAGATTCTTTGCGCATAATATGCATTTCTGAGGATATCAAACTAGTATAATGAAAGAGAACCAGTTATTTCAAATAAGAACGGAAAAAAAGTGATTCTAACGAAGTTTCCAAACTTCGGAAAAAATTTTTCTTCTTTTCGAGATTCTTTGTACATAATATGCTTTTCTGAGGCTATCAAAATAGTATAATGAAAGAGAACCAGTTATCTCAAATAAGAAGAGAAAAAAAGTGATTCTAATGAAGTTTCCAAAGTTTGAAAATTTTTTTTTTCTTTTCGAAATTCTTTCCGCATAATATGCTTTTCTAGAGCTATCAAACTAGGAAAATGAAAGAGAACCATTTATCTCGAATAAGAACGGAAAAAAAGTGATTCCAATGAAGTTTCCAAACTTCGAAAAAAAATTTTTTTCTTTTCGAGATTCTTTGCGTATAATATGCTTTTCTGAGGCAGTCAAACTAGTATAATGAGAGATTACCAGTTATCTGAAATAAGAATGGAAAAAAAGTGATTCTAATGAAGTTTCCACACTTCGAAAAAAAATTTTTTTCTTTTCGAGATTCTTTGCGCATAATATGCTTTTCTGAGGCTATCAAACTAGTATAATGAAAGAGAACCAGTTATCTCAAATAAGAACGGAAAAAAAGTGATTCTAACTAAGTTTCCAAACTTCGAAAATAATTTTTTTTCTTTTCGAGATTCTTTGCGCATAATATGCTTTTCTGAGGCTATCAAGTTAGTATAATGAAAGAGAACCCGTTATCTCGAATAAGAACGAAAAAAAAGTGATTTTAATGAAGTTTCCAAACTTCGAAAATATTTTTTTTTCTTTTCGAGATTCTTTCCGCATAATATGCATTTCTGAGGCTATCAAACTAGTATAATGAAAGAGAACCAGTTATCTCAAATAAGAATGGAAAAAAAGTGATTATAATGAAGTTTCCAAACTTCGAAAAAATTTTTTTTCTTTTAGAGATTCTTTGCGCATAATATACATTTCTGAGGCTATCAAACTAGTATAATGAAAGAGAACCAGTTATCTCAAATAAGAACGGAAAAAAAGTCATTCTAAAGAAGTTTCCAAACTTCGAAAAAAAATTTTTTTCTTTTCGAGATTCTTTGCGCATAATATGCTTTTCTGAGGCTATTAAACTATTATAATGAAAGAGAACCAGTTATCTCAAATAAGAACGGAAAAAAAGTGATTCTAATGAAGTTTCCAAACTTGGAAAAAAATTTTTTTTCTTTTCGAAATTCTTTGCGCATAATATGCTTTTCTGAGGCTATCAAACTAGTATAATGAGAGATTACCAGTTATCTGAAATAAGAATGGAAAAAAAGTGATTCTAATGAAGTTTCCAAACTTCGAAATAAAATTTTTTTCTTTTCGAGATTCTTTGCGCATAATATGCTTTTCTGAGGCTATCAAACTAGTATAATGAAAGAGAACCAGTTATCTCAAATAAGAACGGAAAAAAAGTGATTCTAACGAAGTTTCCAAACTTCGAAAAATTTTTTTTTTCTTTTCGAGATTGTTTACGCGTAATATTGTTTTCTGAGGCTATCAAGTTAGTATAATGAAAGAGAACCAGTTATCTCAAATAAGAACAGAAAAAAAGTGATTCTAATGAAGTTTCCAAACTTTGAAAACATTTTTTTTTTCTTTTCGAGATTCTTTCCGCATAATATGCTTTTCTGAGGCTATCAAACTAGTATAATGAAAGAGAACCAGTTATCTCAAATAAGAGCGGAAAAAAAGTGATTCTAACGCAGTTTCCAAACTTCGAAAAAAATTTTATTTTCTTTTCCAGATTCTTTGCTCATAATATGCTTTTTTAGGCTATCAAACTAGTATAATGAAAGAGAACCTTCTTTTCGAGATTCTTTGCGCATAATATGCTTTTTTAGGCTATCAAACTAGTATAATGAAAGAGAACCAGTTACCTAAAATAAGAATGGAAAAAAAGTGATTCTAATGAAGTTTCCAAACTTCGAAAAAAAATTTTTTTCTTTTCGAGATTCTTTGCGCATAATATGCATTTCTGAGGATATCAAACTAGTATAATGAAAGAGAACCAGTTATTTCAAATAAGAACGGAAATAAAGTGATTCTAACGAAGTTTCCAAACTTCGGAAAAAATTTTTCTTCTTTTCGAGATTCTTTGCGCATAATATGCTTTTCTGAGGCTATCAAACTAGTATAATGAGAGAATACCAGTTATCTCAAATAAGAATGGAAAAAAAGTGATTCTAATGAAGTTTCCAAACTTCGAAAAAAATTTTTTTTCTTTTCGACATTCTTTGCGCATAATATGCTTTTCTGAGGCTATCAAACTAGTATAATGAAAGAGAACCAGTTATCTCAAATAAGAACGGAAAAAAAGTGATTCTAACGAAGTTTCCAAACTTCGAAAAAAAATTTTTTTCCTTTCGAAATTCTTTGCACATAATATGCTTTTCTGAGGCTATCAAACTAGTATAATGAAAGAGAAGCAGTTATCTCAAATAAGAACGGAATAAAAGTGATTCTAACGAAGTTTCCAAACTTTGAACAATTTTTTTTTTCTTTTCGGGATTCTTTGCGCATAATATGCTTTTCTGATGCTATCAAACTAGTATAATGAATGAGAACCAGTTATCTCAAATAAGAACGGAAAAATAGTGATTCTAAAGAAGTTTCCAAATTGCGAAAATTTTTTTTTTCTTTTGGAGATTGTTTGCGCATAATATGCTATTCTAAGGCTATCAAACTAGTATAATGAAAGAGAACCGGTTATCTCGAATAAGAACGGAAGAAAAGTGATTCTAATGAAGTATCCAAACTTCGAAAAAAAATTTTTTTCTTTTCGAAATTGTTTGCGCATAATATTGTTTTCTGAGGCTATCAAGTTATTATAATGAAAGAGAACCAGTTATCTCAAATAAGAACAGAAAAAAGTGATTCTAATAAAGTTTCCAAACTTTGAAAACATTTTTTTTTTCTTTTCGAGATTCTTTCCGCATAATATGCTTTTCTGAGGCTATCAAACTAGTATAATGAAAGAGAACCAGTTATCTCAAATAAGAACGGAAAAAAGTGATTCCAACTCAGTTTCCAAACTTCGAAAAAAATTTTATTTTCTTTTCCAGATTCTTTGCGCATAATATGCTTTTTTAGGCTATCAAACTAGTATAATGAAAGAGAACCTTCTTTTCGAGATTCTTTCCGCATAATATGCTTTTCTAGAGCTATCAAAATAGGAAAATGAAAGAGAACCATTTATCTCGAATAAGAACGGAAAAAAAGTGATTCTAATGAAGTTTCCAAACTTCGAAAAAAATTTTATTTTCTTTTCCAGATTCGTTGCGCATTATATGCTTTTTTAGGCTATCAAACTAGTATAATGAAAGAGAACCAGTTACCTCAAATAAGAATGGAAAAAAAGTGATTCTAATGAAGTTTCCAAACTTCGAAAAATTTTTTTTTGCTTTTCGAGATTCTTTGCGCATAATATGCATTTCTGAGAATATCAAACTAGTATAATGAAAGAGAACCAGTTATTTCAAATAAGAACGGAAAAAAAGTGATTCTAACGAAGTTTCCAACTTCGGAAAAAATGTTTCTTCTTTTCGAGATTCTTTGCGCATAATATGCCTTTCTGAGGCTATCAAACTAGTATAATGAGAGTATACCAGTTATCTCAAATAAGAATGGAAAAAAAGTGATTCTAATGAAGTTTCCAAACTTAGAAAAAATTTTTTTTTCTTTTCGACCTTCTTTGCGCATAATATGCTTTTCTGAGGCTATCAAACTAGTATAATGAAAGAGAACCAGTTATCTCAAATAAGAACGGAAAAAAAGTGATTCTAACGAAGTTTCCAAACTTCGAAAAAAAATTTTTTTCCTTTCGAGATTCTTTGCGCATAATATGCTTTTCTGAGGCTATCAAACTAGTATAATGAAAGAGAAGCAGTTATCTCAAATAAGAACGGAGTAAAAGTGATTCTAACGAAGTTTCCAAACTTTGAACAATTTTTTTTTTCTTTTCGGGATTCTTTGCGCATAATATGCTTTTCTGATGCTATCAAACTAGTATAATGAATGAGAACCAGTTATCTCAAATAAGAACGGAAAAATAGTGATTCTAAAAAAGTTTCCAAATTGCGAAAATTTTTTTTTTTCTTTTCGAGATTCTTTGTGCATAATATGCTTTTCTGAGGCTATCAAACTAGTATAATGAAAGAGAACCAGTTATCTGAAATAAGAACGGAAAAAAAGTGATTCTAAAGAAGTTTCCAAACTTTGAAAAAATTTTTTTTTCTTTTCGAGATTCTTTCCGCATAATATGCTATTCTAGGGCTATCAAACTAGTATAATGAAAGAGAACCGGTTATCTGGAATAAGAACGGAAGAAAAGTGATTCTAATGAAGTATCCAAACTTCGAAAAAAAAATTGTTTCTTTTCGAGATTCTTTGCGCATAATATGCTTTTCTGAGGCTATCAAAATAGTATAATGAAAGAGAACCAGTTATCTCAAATAAGAAGAGAAAAAAAGTGATTCTAATGAAGTTTCCAAATTTTGAAAATTTTTTTTTTCTTTTCGAGATTCTTTCCGCATAATATGCTTTTCTAGAGCTATCAAAATAGGAAAATGAAAGAGAACCATTTATCTCGAATAAGAACGGAAAAAATGTGATTCTAATGAAGTTTCCAAACTTCGAAAAAAATTTTTTTCTTTTCGAGATTCTTTGCGCATAATATCGTGTTCTGAGGCTATCAATTTAGTATAATGAAAGAGAACCAGTTATCTCAAATAAGAATGGAAAAAAAGTGATTATAATGAAGTTTCCAAACTTCGAAAAAAATTTTTTTTCTTTTCGAGATTCTTTGCGCATAATATACATTTCTGAAGCTATCAAACTATTATAATGAAAGAGAACCAGTTATCTCAAATAAGAACGGAAAAAAAGTCATTCTAAAGAAGTTTCCAAACTTCGAAAAAAATTTTTTTTCTTTTCGAGATTCTTTCCGCATAATATGCATTTCTGAGGATATCAAACTAGTATAATGAAAGAGAACCAGTTATTTCAAATAAGAACGGAAAAAAAGTGATTCTAACGAAGTTTCCAAACTTCGGAATAAATTTTTCTTCTTTTCGAGATTCTTTGCGCATAATATGCTTTTCTGAGGCTATCAAACTAGTATAATGAGAGAATACCAGTTATCTCAAATAAGAACGGAAAAAAAGTGATTCTAATGAAGTTTCCAAACTTCGAAAAAAATTTTTTTTTTTCGATATTCTTTGCGCATAATATGCATTTCTGAGGATATCAAACTAGTATAATGAAAGAGAACCAGTTATTTCAAATAAGAACGGAAAAAAAGTGATTCTAACGAAGTTTCCAAACTTCGGAAAAAATTTTTCTTCTTTTCGAGATTCTTTGTACATAATATGCTTTTCTGAGGCTATCAAAATAGTATAATGAAAGAGAACCAGTTATCTCAAATAAGAAGAGAAAAAAAGTGATTCTAATGAAGTTTCCAAAGTTTGAAAATTTTTTTTTTCTTTTCGAAATTCTTTCCGCATAATATGCTTTTCTAGAGCTATCAAACTAGGAAAATGAAAGAGAACCATTTATCTCGAATAAGAACGGAAAAAAAGTGATTCCAATGAAGTTTCCAAACTTCGAAAAAAAATTTTTTTCTTTTCGAGATTCTTTGCGTATAATATGCTTTTCTGAGGCAGTCAAACTAGTATAATGAGAGATTACCAGTTATCTGAAATAAGAATGGAAAAAAAGTGATTCTAATGAAGTTTCCACACTTCGAAAAAAAATTTTTTTCTTTTCGAGATTCTTTGCGCATAATATGCTTTTCTGAGGCTATCAAACTAGTATAATGAAAGAGAACCAGTTATCTCAAATAAGAACGGAAAAAAAGTGATTCTAACTAAGTTTCCAAACTTCGAAAATAATTTTTTTTCTTTTCGAGATTCTTTGCGCATAATATGCTTTTCTGAGGCTATCAAGTTAGTATAATGAAAGAGAACCCGTTATCTCGAATAAGAACGAAAAAAAAGTGATTTTAATGAAGTTTCCAAACTTCGAAAATATTTTTTTTTCTTTTCGAGATTCTTTCCGCATAATATGCATTTCTGAGGCTATCAAACTAGTATAATGAAAGAGAACCAGTTATCTCAAATAAGAATGGAAAAAAAGTGATTATAATGAAGTTTCCAAACTTCGAAAAAATTTTTTTTCTTTTCGAGATTCTTTGCGCATAATATACATTTCTGAGGCTATCAAACTAGTATAATGAAAGAGAACCAGTTATCTCAAATAAGAACGGAAAAAAAGTCATTCTAAAGAAGTTTCCAAACTTCGAAAAAAAATTTTTTTCTTTTCGAGATTCTTTGCGCATAATATGCTTTTCTGAGGCTATTAAACTATTATAATGAAAGAGAACCAGTTATCTCAAATAAGAACGGAAAAAAAGTGATTCTAATGAAGTTTCCAAACTTGGAAAAAAATTTTTTTTCTTTTCGAAATTCTTTGCGCATAATATGCTTTTCTGAGGCTATCAAACTAGTATAATGAGAGATTACCAGTTATCTGAAATAAGAATGGAAAAAAAGTGATTCTAATGAAGTTTCCAAACTTCGAAAAAAAATTTTTTTCTTTTCGAGATTCTTTGCGCATAATATGCTTTTCTGAGGCTATCAAACTAGTATAATGAAAGAGAACCAGTTATCTCAAATAAGAACGGAAAAAAAGTGATTCTAACGAAGTTTCCAAACTTCGAAAAATTTTTTTTTTCTTTTCGAGATTGTTTACGCGTAATATTGTTTTCTGAGGCTATCAAGTTAGTATAATGAAAGAGAACCAGTTATCTCAAATAAGAACAGAAAAAAAGTGATTCTAATGAAGTTTCCAAACTTTGAAAACATTTTTTTTTTCTTTTCGAGATTCTTTCCGCATAATATGCTTTTCTGAGGCTATCAAACTAGTATAATGAAAGAGAACCAGTTATCTCAAATAAGAGCGGAAAAAAAGTGATTCTAACGCAGTTTCCAAACTTCGAAAAAAATTTTATTTTCTTTTCCAGATTCTTTGCTCATAATATGCTTTTTTAGGCTATCAAACTAGTATAATGAAAGAGAACCTTCTTTTCGAGATTCTTTGCGCATAATATGCTTTTTTAGGCTATCAAACTAGTATAATGAAAGAGAACCAGTTACCTAAAATAAGAATGGAAAAAAAGTGATTCTAATGAAGTTTCCAAACTTCGAAAAAAAATTTTTTTCTTTTCGAGATTCTTTGCGCATAATATGCATTTCTGAGGATATCAAACTAGTATAATGAAAGAGAACCAGTTATTTCAAATAAGAACGGAAATAAAGTGATTCTAACGAAGTTTCCAAACTTCGGAAAAAATTTTTCTTCTTTTCGAGATTCTTTGCGCATAATATGCTTTTCTGAGGCTATCAAACTAGTATAATGAAAGAGAACCAGTTATCTCAAATAAGAACGGAAAAAAAGTGATTCTAACGAAGTTTCCAAACTTCGAAAAAAAATTTTTTTCCTTTCGAAATTCTTTGCGCATAATATGCTTTTCTGAGGCTATCAAACTAGTATAATGAAAGAGAAGCAGTTATCTCAAATAAGAACGGAATAAAAGTGATTCTAACGAAGTTTCCAAACTTTGAACAATTTTTTTTTCTTTTCGGGATTCTTTGCGCATAATATGCTTTTCTGATGCTATCAAACTAGTATAATGAATGAGAACCAGTTATCTCAAATAAGAACGGAAAAATAGTGATTCTAAAGAAGTTTCCAAATTGCGAAAATTTTTTTTTTCTTTTGGAGATTGTTTGCGCATAATATGCTATTCTAAGGCTATCAAACTAGTATAATGAAAGAGAACCGGTTATCTCGAATAAGAACGGAAGAAAAGTGATTCTAATGAAGTATCCAAACTTCGAAAAAAAATTTTTTTCTTTTCGAAATTGTTTGCGCATAATATTGTTTTCTGAGGCTATCAAGTTAGTATAATGAAAGAGAACCAGTTATCTCAAATAAGAACAGAAAAAAGTGATTCTAATAAAGTTTCCAAACTTTGAAAACATTTTTTTTTTCTTTTCGAGATTCTTTCCGCATAATATGCTTTTCTGAGGCTATCAAACTAGTATAATGAAAGAGAACCAGTTATCTCAAATAAGAACGGAAAAAAGTGATTCCAACTCAGTTTCCAAACTTCGAAAAAAATTTTATTTTCTTTTCCAGATTCTTTGCGCATAATATGCTTTTTTAGGCTATCAAACTAGTATAATGAAAGGGAACCTTCTTTTCGAGATTCTTTCCGCATAATATGCTTTTCTAGAGCTATCAAAATAGGAAAATGAAAGAGAACCATTTATCTCGAATAAGAACGGAAAAAAAGTGATTCTAATGAAGTTTCCAAACTTCGAAAAAAATTTTATTTTCTTTTCCAGATTCTTTGCGCATTATATGCTTTTTTAGGCTATCAAACTAGTATAATGAAAGAGAACCAGTTACCTCAAATAAGAATGGAAAAAAAGTGATTCTAATGAAGTTTCCAAACTTCGAAAAATTTTTTTTTGCTTTTCCGGATTCTTTGCGCATAATATGCATTTCTGAGAATATCAAACTAGTATAATGAAAGAGAACCAGTTATTTCAAATAAGAACGGAAAAAAAGTGATTCTAACGAAGTTTCCAACTTCGGAAAAAATGTTTCTTCTTTTCGAGATTCTTTGCGCATAATATGCCTTTCTGAGGCTATCAAACTAGTATAATGAGAGAATACCAGTTATCTCAAATAAGAATGGAAAAAAAGTGATTCTAATGAAGTTTCCAAACTTAGAAAAAATTTTTTTTTCTTTTCGACATTCTTTGCGCATAATATGCTTTTCTGAGGCTATCAAACTAGTATAATGAAAAAGAACCAGTTATCTCAAATAAGAACGGAAAAAAAGTGATTCTAACGAAGTTTCCAAACTTCGAAAAAAAATTTTTTTCCTTTCGAGATTCTTTGCGCATAATATGCTTTTCTGAGGCTATCAAACTAGTATAATGAAAGAGAAGCAGTTATCTCAAATAAGAACGGAGTAAAAGTGATTCTAACGAAGTTTCCAAACTTTGAACAATTTTTTTTTTCTTTTCGGGATTCTTTGCGCATAATATGCTTTTCTGATGCTATCAAACTAGTATAATGAATGAGAACCAGTTATCTCAAATAAGAACGGAAAAATAGTGATTCTAAAAAAGTTTCCAAATTGCGAAAAATTTTTTTTTTCTTTTCGAGATTCTTTGTGCATAATATGCTTTTCTGAGGCTATCAAACTAGTATAATGAAAGAGAACCAGTTATCTGAAATAAGAACGGAAAAAAAGTGATTCTAAAGAAGTTTCCAAACTTTGAAAAAATTTTTTTTTCTTTTCGAGATTCTTTCCGCATAATATGCTATTCTAGGGCTATCAAACTAGTATAATGAAAGAGAACCGGTTATCTGGAATAAGAACGGAAGAAAAGTGATTCTAATGAAGTATCCAAACTTCGAAAAAAAAATTGTTTCTTTTCGAGATTCTTTGCGCATAATATGCTTTTCTGAGGCTATCAAAATAGTATAATGAAAGAGAACCAGTTATCTCAAATAAGAAGAGAAAAAAAGTGATTCTAATGAAGTTTCCAAATTTTGAAAATTTTTTTTTTCTTTTCGAGATTCTTTCCGCATAATATGCTTTTCTAGAGCTATCAAAATAGGAAAATGAAAGAGAACCATTTATCTCGAATAAGAACGGAAAAAATGTGATTCTAATGAAGTTTCCAAACTTCGAAAAAAATTTTTTTCTTTTCGAGATTCTTTGCGCATAATATCGTGTTCTGAGGCTATCAATTTAGTATAATGAAAGAGAACCAGTTATCTCAAATAAGAATGGAAAAAAAGTGATTATAATGAAGTTTCCAAACTTCGAAAAAAATTTTTTTTCTTTTCGAGATTCTTTGCGCATAATATACATTTCTGAAGCTATCAAACTATTATAATGAAAGAGAACCAGTTATCTCAAATAAGAACGGAAAAAAAGTCATTCTAAAGAAGTTTCCAAACTTCGAAAAAAATTTTTTTTCTTTTCGAGATTCTTTCCGCATAATATGCATTTCTGAGGATATCAAACTAGTATAATGAAAGAGAACCAGTTATTTCAAATAAGAACGGAAAAAAAGTGATTCTAACGAAGTTTCCAAACTTCGGAATAAATTTTTCTTCTTTTCGAGATTCTTTGCGCATAATATGCTTTTCTGAGGCTATCAAACTAGTATAATGAGAGAATACCAGTTATCTCAAATAAGAACGGAAAAAAAGTGATTCTAATGAAGTTTCCAAACTTCGAAAAAATTTTTTTTTTTTCGATATTCTTTGTGCATAATATGCTTTTCTGAGGCTATCAAACTAGTATAATGAAAGAGAACCAGTTATCTTAAATAAGAACGGAAAAAAAGTGATTCTAACGAAGTTTCCAAACTTCGAAAAAAAATTTTTCTCCTTTCGAGATTCTTTGCGCATAATATGCTTTTCTGAGGCTATCAAACTAGTATAATGAAAGAGAAGCAGTTATCTCAAATAAGAACGGAATAAAAGTGATTCTAACGAAGTTTCCAAACTTTGAACAATTTTTTTTTTCTTTTCGGGATTCTTTGCGGATAATATGTTTTTCTGATGCTATCAAACTAGTATAATGAATGAGAACCAGTTATCTCAAATAACAACGGAAAAATAGTGATTCTAAAGAAGTTTCCAAATTGCGAAAATTTTTTTTTTCTTTTCGAGTTTCTTTGCGCATAATATGCTTTTCTGAGGCTATCAAACTAGTATAATGAAAGAGAACCAGTTATCTGAAATAAGAACGGAAAAAATGTGATTCTAAAGAAGTTTCCAAACTTTGAAAAAATTTTTTTTTCTTTTCGAGATTCTTTCCGCATAATATGCTATTCTAAGGCTATCAAACTAGTATAATGAAAGAGAACCGGTTATCTCGAATAAGAACGGAAAAAAAGTGATTCTAATGAAGTATCCAAACTTCGAAAAAAAATTTTTTTCTTTTCGAGATTCTTTGCGCATAATATGCTTTTCTGAGGCTATCAAAATAGTATAATGAAAGAGAACCAGTTATCTCAAACAAGAAGAGAAAAAAGGTGATTCTAATGAAGTTTCCAAAGTTTGAAAATTTTTTTTCTTCTTTTCGAGATTCTTTCCGCATAATATGCTTTTCTAGAGCTATCAAAATAGGAAAATGAAAGAGAACCATTTATCTCGAATAAGAACGGAAAAAAAGTGATTCTAATGAAGTTTCCAAACTTCGAAAAAAAATTTTTTTCTTTTCGAGATTCTTTGCGCATAATATGCATTTCTGAGGATATTAAACTAGTATAATGAAAGAGAACCATTTATCTCAAATAAGAACGGAAAAAAGTCATTCTAAATAAGTTTCCAAACTTCGAAAAAAATTTTTTTTCTTTTCGAGATTCTTTGCGCATAATATGCTTTTCTGAGGCTATCAAACCAGTATAATGAGAGATTACCAGTTATCTGAAATAAGAATGGAAAAAAAGTGATTCTAATGAAGTTTCCAAACTTCGAAAAAAAATTTTTTTCTTTTCGAGATTCTTTGCGCATAATATGCTTTTCTGAGGCTATCAAACTAGTATAATGAAAGAGAACCAGTTATCTCAAATAAGAACGGAAAAAAAGTGTTTCTAACGAAGTTCCCAAACTTCGAAAAAAATTTTTTTTCTTTTCGAGATTGTTTGCGCATAATTTAGTTTTCTGAGGCTATCAAGTTAGTATAATGAAAGAGAACCAGTTATCTCAAATAAGAACAGAAAAAAAGTGATTCTAATGAAGTTTCCAAACTATGAAAACATTTTTTTTTTTTCTTTTCGAGATTCTTTCCGCATAATATGCTTTTCTGAGGCTATCAAACTAGTATAATGAAAGAGAACCAGTTATCTCAAATAAGAACGGAAAAAAAGTGATTCTAACGCAGTTTCCAAACTTCGAAAAAAATTTTATTTTCTTTTCCAGATTCTTTGCGCATAATATGCTTTTTTAGGCTATCAAACTAGTATAATGAAAGAGAACCTTCTTTTCGAGATTCTTTCCGCATAATATGCTTTTCTAGAGCTATCAAAATAGGAAAATGAAAGAGAACCATTTATCTCGAATAAGAACGGAAAAAAAGTGATTCTAATGAAGTTTCCAAACTTCGAAAAAAATCTTTTTTCTTTTCGAGATTCTTTGCGTATAATATGTTTTTCTGAGGCAGTCAAACTATTATAATGAAAGAGAACCCGTTATCTCGAATAAGAACGAAAAAAAAGTGATTCTAATGAAGTTTCCAAACTTCGAAAAAAATTTTTTTTCTTTTCGAGATTCTTTGCGCATAATATGCTTTTCTGAGGCTATCAAACTAGTATAATGAGAGATTACCAGTTATCTGAAATAAGAATGGAAAAAAAGTGATTCTAATGAAGTTTCCAAACTTCGAAAAAAAATTTTTTTTTTCTTTTCGAGATTCTTTGCGCATAATATGCTTTTCTGAGGCTATCAAACTAGTATAATGAAAGAGAACCAGTTATCTCAAATAAGAACGGAAAAAAAGTGATTCTAACGAAGTTTCCAAAATTCGAAAAATTTTTTTTTTCTTTTCGAGATTGTTTGCGCATAATATTGTTTTCTGAGGCTATAAATTTAGTATAATGAAAGAGAACCAGTTATCTCAAATAAGAACAGAAAAAAAGTGATTCTAATGAAGTTTCCAAACTTTGAAAACATTTTTTTTTCTTTTCGAGATTCTTTCCGCATAATATGCTTTTCTGAGGCTATCAAACTAGTATAATGTAAGAGAACCAGTTATCTCAAATAAGAACGGAAAAAAAGTGATTCTAACGCAGTTTCCAAACTTCGAAATAAAATTTATTTTCTTATCCAGATTCTTTGCGCATAATATGCTTTTTTAGGCTATCAAACTAGTATAATGAAAGAGAACCAGCTACCTCAAATAAGAATGGAAAAAAAGTGATTCTAAAGAAGTTTCCAAACTTCGAAAAAAAATTTTTTTCTTTTCGAGATTCTTTGCGCATAATATGCATTTCTGAGGATATCAAACTAGTATAATGAAAGAGAACCAGTTATTTCAAATAAGAACGGAAAAAAAGTGATTCTAACGAAGTTTCCAAACTTCGGAAAAAATTTTTCTTCTTTTCGAGATTCTTTGCGCATAATATGCTTTTCTGAGGCTATCAAACTAGTATAATGAGAGAATACCAGTTATCTCAAATAAGAATGGAAAAAAAGTGATTCTAATGAAGTTTCCAAACTTCGAAAAAAATTTTTTTTCTTTTCGACATTCTTTGCGCATAATATGCTTTTCTGAGTCTATCAAACTAGTATAAGGAAAGAGAACCAGTTATCTCAAATAAGAACGGAAAAAAAGTGATTCTAACGAAGTTTCCAAACTTCGAAAAAAATTTTTTTTCCTTTCGAGATTCTTTGCGCATAATATGCTTTTCTGAGGCTATCAAACTAGTATAATGAGAGAATACCAGTTATCTCAAATAAGAACGGAAAAAAAGTGATTCTAATGAAGTTTCCAAACTTCGAAAATTTTTTTTTTTTTTCGACATTCTTTGTGCATAATATGCTTTTCTGAGGCTATCAAACTAGTATAATGAAACAGAACCAGTTATCTTAAATAAGAACGGAAAAAAAGTAATTCTAACGAAGTTTCCAAACTTCGAAAAAAAATTTTTTTCCTTTCGAGATTCTTTGCGCATAATATGCTTTTCTGAGGCTATCAAACTAGTATAATGAAAGAGAAGCAGTTATCTCAAATAAGAACGGAATAAAAGTGATTCTAACGAAGTTTCCAAACTTTGAACAATTTTTTTTTTCTTTTCGGGATTCTTTGCGGATAATATGTTTTTCTGACGCTATCAAACTAGTATAATGAACGAGAACCAGTTATCTCAAATAAGAACGGAAAAATAGTGATTCTAAAGAAGTTTCCAAATTGCGAAAATTTTTTTTTTCTTTTCGAGATTCTTTGCGCATAATATGCTTTTCTGAGGCTATCAAACTAGTATAATGAAAGAGAACCCGTTATCTGAAATAAGAACGGAAAAAATGTGATTCTAAAGAAGTTTCCAAACTTGGAAAAAATTTTTTTTTCTTTTCGAGATTCTTTCCGCATAATATGCTATTCTAAGGCTATAAAACTAGTATAATGAAAGAGAACCGGTTATCTCGAATAAGAACGGAAAAAAAGTGATTCTAATGAAGTATCCAAACTTCGAAAAAAAATTTTTTTCTTTTCGAGATTCTTTGCGCATAATATGCTTTTCTGAGGCTATCAAAATAGTATAATGAAAGAGAACCAGTTATCTCAAACAAGAAGAGAAAAAAGGTGATTCTAATGAAGTTTCCAAAGTTTGAAATTTTTTTTTCTTCTTTTCGAGATTCTTTCCGCATAATATGCTTTTCTAGAGCTATCAAAATAGGAAAATGAAAGAGAACCATTTATCTCGAATAAGAACGGAAAAAAAGTGATTCTAATGAAGTTTCCAAACTTCGAAAAAAAATTTTTTTTTTTCGAGATTCTTTGTGCATAATATGCATTTCTGAGGATATTAAACTAGTATAAAGAAAGAGAACCATTTATCTCAAATAAGAACGGAAAAAAAGTCATTCTAAATAAGTTTCCAAACTTCGAAAATAATTTTTTTTCTTTTCGAGATTCTTTGCGCATAATATGCTTTTCTGAGGCTATCAAACCAGTATAATGAGAGATTACCAGTTATCTGAAATAAGAATGGAAAAAAAGTGATTCTAATGAAGTTTCCAAACTTCGAAAAAAAATTTTTTTCTTTTCGAGATTCTTTGCGCATAATATGCTTTTCTGAGGCTATCAAACTAGTATAATGAAAGAGAACCAGTTATCTCAAATAAGAACAGAAAAAAAGTAATTCTAATGAAGTTTCCAAACTTTGAAAACATTTTTTTTTTCTTTTCGAGATTCTTTCCGCATAATATGCTTTTCTGAGGCTATCAAACTAGTATAATGAAAGAGAACCAGTTATCTCAAATAAGAACGGAAAAAAAGTGATTCTAACGCAGTTTCCAAACTTCGAAAAAAATTTTATTTTCTTTTCCAGATTCTTTGCGCATAATATGCTTTTTTAGGCTATCAAACTAGTATAATGAAAGAGAACCTTCTTTTCGAGATTCTTTCCGCATAATATGCTTTTCTAGAGCTATCAAAATAGGAAAATGAAAGAGAACCATTTATCTCGAATAACAACGGAAAAAAAGTGATTCTAATGAAGTTTCCAAACTTCGAAAAAAATTTTTTTTCTTTTCGAGATTCTTTGCGTATAATATGTTTTTCTGAGGCAGTCAATCTAGTATAATGAAAGAGAACCAGTTACCTCAAATAAGAATGGAAAAAAAGTGATTCTAATGAAGTTTCCAAACTTCGAAAAAAAATTTTTTTCTTTTCGAGATTCTTTGCGCATAATATGCATTTCTGAGGATATCAAACTATTATAATGAAAGAGAACCCGTTATCTCGAATAAGAACGAAAAAAAAGTGATTCTAATGAAGTTTCCAAACTTCGAAAAAAATTTTGTTTCTTTTCGAGATTCTTTGCGCATAATATGCTTTTCTGAGGATATCAAACTAGTATAATGAGAGATTACCAGTTATCTGAAATAATAATGGAAAAAAAGTGATTCTAATGAAGTTTCCAAACTTCGAAAAAAAATTTTTTTCTTTTCGAGATTCTTTGCGCATAATATGCTTTTCTGAGGCTATCAAACTAGTATAATGAAAGAGAACCAGTTATCTCAAATAAGAACGGAAAAAAAGTGATTCTAACGAAGTTTCCAAAATTCGAAAAAATTTTTTTTTCTTTTCGAGATTGTTTGCGCATAATATTGTTTTCTGAGGCTATCAATTTAGTATAATGAAAGAGAACCAGTTATCTCAAATAAGAACAGAAAAAAAGTGATTCTAATGAAGTGTCCAAACTTTGAAAACATTTTTTTTTTCTTTTCGAGATTCTTTCCGCATAATATGCTTTTCTGAGGCTATCAAACTAGTATAATGAAAGAGAACCAGTTATCTCAAATAAGAACGGAAAAAAAGTGATTCTAACGCAGTTTCCAAATTTCGAAAAAAAATTTATTTTCTTTTCCAGATTCTTTGCGCATAATATGCTTTTTTAGGCTATCAAACTAGTATAATGAAAGAGAACCAGTTACCTCAAATAAGAATGGAAAAAAAGTGATTCTAATGAAGTTTCCAAACTTCGAAAAAAAATTTTTTTCTTTTCGACATTCTTTGCGCATAATATGCTTTTCTGAGGCTATCAAACTAGTATAATGAAAGAGAACCAGTTATCTCAAATAAGAACGGAAAAAAAGTGGTTCTAACGAAGTTTCCAAACTTCGAAAAAAAAATTTTTTTCCTTTCGAGATTCTTTGCGCATAATACGCTTTTCTGAGGCTATCAAACCAGTATAATGAAAGAGAAGCAGTTATCTCAAATAAGAACGGAATAAAAGTGATTCTAACGAAGTTTCCAAACTTTGAACAATTTTTTTTTTTCTTTTCGGGATTCTTTGCGCATAATATGCTTTTCTGATGCTATCAAACTAGTATAATTAATGAGAACCAGTTATCTCAAATAAGAACGGAAAAATAGTGATTCTAAAGAAGTTTCCAAATTGCGAAAATTTTTTTTTTCTTTTCGAGATTCTTTGCGCATAATATGCTATTCTAAGACTATCAAACTAGTATAATGAAAGAGAACCGGTTATCTCGAATAAGAACGGAAGAAAAGTGATTCTAATGAAGTATCCAAACTTCGAAAAAAAATTTTTTTCTTTTCGAGATTGTTTGCGCATAATATTGTTTTCTGAGGCTATCAAGTTAGTATAATGAAAGAGAACCAGTTATCTCAAATAAGAACAGAAAAAAAGTGATTCTAATGAAGTTTCCAAACTTTGAAAACATTTTTTTTTTTCTTTTCGAGATTCTTTCCGCATAATATGCTTTTCTGAGGCTATCAAACTAGTATAATGAAAGAGAACCAGTTATCTCAAATAAGAACGGAAAAAAAATGATTCTAACGCAGTTTCCAAACTTCGAAAAAAATTTTATTTTCTTTTCCAGATTCTTTGCGCATAATATGCTTTTTTAGGCTATCAAACTAGTATAATGAAAGAGAACCTTCTTTTCGAGATTCTTTCCGCATAATATGCTTTTCTAGAGCTATCAAAATAGGAAAATGAAAGATAACCATTTATCTCGAATAAGAACGGAAAAAAAGTGATTCTAATGAAGTTTCCAAACTTCGAAAAAAATTTTATTTTCTATTCCAGAATATTTGCGCATAATATGCTTTTTTAGGCTATCAAACTAGTATAATGAAGGAGAACCAGTTACCTCAAATAAGAATGGAAAAAAAGTGATTCTAATGAAGTTTCCAAACTTCGAAAAAAAATTTTTTGCTTTTCGAGATTCTTTGCGCATAATATGCATTTCTGAGTATATCAAACTAGTATAATGAAAGAGAACCAGTTATTTCAAATAAGAACGGAAAAAAAGTGAATCTAACGAAGTTTCCAAACTTCGGAAAAAATTTTTCTTCTTTTCGAGATTCTTTGCGCATAATATGCCTTTCTGAGGCTATCAAACTAGTATAATGAGAGAATACCAGTTATCTCAAATAAGAATGGAAAAAAAGTGATTCTAATGAAGTTTCCAAACTTCGAAAAAATTTTTTTTTCTTTTCGACATTCTTTGCGCATAATATGCTTTTCTGAGGCTATCAAACTAGTATAATGAAAGAGAAGCAGTTATCTCAAATAAGAACGGAGTAAAAGTGATTCTAACGAAGTTTCCAAACTTTGAACAATTTTTTTTTTTCTTTTCTGGATTCTTTGCGCATAATATGCTTTTCTGATGCTATCAAACTAGTATAATGAATGAGAACCAGTTATCTCAAATAAGAACGGAAAAATAGTGATTCTAAAGAAGTTTCCAAACTTTGAAAAATTTTTTTTTTCTTTTCGAGATTCTTTCCGCATAATATGCTATTCTAAGGCTATCAAACTAGTATAATGAAAGAGAACCGGTTATCTCGAATAAGAACGGAAAAAAAGTGATTCTAATGAAGTATCCAAACTTCGAAAAAAAATTTTTTTCTTTTCGAGATTCTTTGCGCATAATATGCTTTTCTGAGGCTATCAAAATAGTATAATGAAAGAGAACCAGTTATCTCAAACAAGAAGAGAAAAAAGGTGATTCTAATGAAGTTTCCAAAGTTTGAAATTTTTTTTTCTTCTTTTCGAGATTCTTTCCGCATAATATGCTTTTCTAGAGCTATCAAAATAGGAAAATGAAAGAGAACCATTTATCTCGAATAAGAACGGAAAAAAAGTGATTCTAATGAAGTTTCCAAACTTCGAAAAAAAATTTTTTTTTTTCGAGATTCTTTGTGCATAATATGCATTTCTGAGGATATTAAACTAGTATAATGAAAGAGAACCATTTATCTCAAATAAGAACGGAAAAAAAGTCATTCTAAATAAGTTTCCAAACTTCGAAAATAATTTTTTTTCTTTTCGAGATTCTTTGCGCATAATATGCTTTTCTGAGGCTATCAAACCAGTATAATGAGAGATTACCAGTTATCTGAAATAAGAATGGAAAAAAAGTGATTCTAATGAAGTTTCCAAACTTCGAAAAAAATTTTTTTTCTTTTCGAGATTCTTTGCGCATAATATGCTTTTCTGAGGCTATCAAACTAGTATAATGAAAGAGAACCAGTTATCTCAAATAAGAACAGAAAAAAAGTAATTCTAATGAAGTTTCCAAACTTTGAAAACATTTTTTTTTTCTTTTCGAGATTCTTTCCGCATAATATGCTTTTCTGAGGCTATCAAACTAGTATAATGAAAGAGAACCAGTTATCTCAAATAAGAACGGAAAAAAGTGATTCTAACGCAGTTTCCAAACTTCGAAAAAAAATTTATTTTCTTTTCCAGATTCTTTGCGCATAATATGCTTTTTTAGGCTATCAAACTAGTATAATGAAAGAGAACCTTCTTTTCGAGATTCTTTCCGCATAATATGCTTTTCTAGAGCTATCAAAATAGGAAAATGAAAGAGAACCATTTATCTCGAATAACAACGGAAAAAAAGTGATTCTAATGAAGTTTCCAAACTTCGAAAAAAATTTTTTTTCTTTTCGAGATTCTTTGCGTATAATATGTTTTTCTGAGGCAGTCAATCTAGTATAATGAAAGAGAACCAGTTACCTCAAATAAGAATGGAAAAAAAGTGATTCTAATGAAGTTTCCAAACTTCGAAAAAAAATTTTTTTCTTTTCGAGATTCTTTGCGCATAATATGCATTTCTGAGGATATCAAACTATTATAATGAAAGAGAACCCGTTATCTCGAATAAGAACGAAAAAAAAGTGATTCTAATGAAGTTTCCAAACTTCGAAAAAAATTTTGTTTCTTTTCGAGATTCTTTGCGCATAATATGCTTTTCTGAGGATATCAAACTAGTATAATGAGAGATTACCAGTTATCTGAAATAATAATGGAAAAAAAGTGATTCTAATGAAGTTTCCAAACTTCGAAAAAAAATTTTTTTCTTTTCGAGATTCTTTGCGCATAATATGCTTTTCTGAGGCTATCAAACTAGTATAATGAAAGAGAACCAGTTATCTCAAATAACAACGGAAAAAAAGTGATTCTAACGAAGTTTCCAAAATTCGAAAAAATTTTTTTTTCTTTTCGAGATTGTTTGCGCATAATATTGTTTTCTGAGGCTATCAATTTAGTATAATGAAAGAGAACCAGTTATCTCAAATAAGAACAGAAAAAAAGTGATTCTAATGAAGTGTCCAAACTTTGAAAACATTTTTTTTTTCTTTTCGAGATTCTTTCCGCATAATATGCTTTTCTGAGGCTATCAAACTAGTATAATGAAAGAGAACCAGTTATCTCAAACAAGAACGGAAAAAAAGTGATTCAAACGCAGTTTCCAAATTTCGAAAAAAAATTTATTTTCTTTTCCAGATTCTTTGCGCATAATATGCTTTTTTAGGCTATCAAACTAGTATAATGAAAGAGAACCAGTTACCTCAAATAAGAATGGAAAAAAAGTGATTCTAATGAAGTTTCCAAACTTCGAAAAAAAATTTTTTTCTTTTCGAGATTCTTTGCGCATAATATGCATTTCTGAGGATATCAAACTAGTATAATGAAAGAGAACCAATTATTTCAAATAAGAACGGAAAAAAAGTGATTCTAACGAAGTTTCCAAACTTCGGAAAAAATTTTTCTTCTTTTCGAGATTCTTTGCGCATAATATGCTTTTCTGAGGCTATCAAACTAGTATAATGAGAGAATACCAGTTATCTCAAATAAGAATGGAAAAAAAAGTGATTCTAATGAAGTTTCCAAACTTCGAAAAAAATTTTTTTTCTTTTCGACATTCTTTGCGCATAATATGCTTTTCTGAGGCTATCAAACTAGTATAATGAAAGAGAACCAGTTATCTCAAATAAGAACGGAAAAAAAGTGGTTCTAACGAAGTTTCCAAACTTCGAAAAAAAATTTTTTTCCTTTCGAGATTCTTTGCGCATAATACGCTTTTCTGAGGCTATCAAACCAGTATAATGAAAGAGAAGCAGTTATCTCAAATAAGAACGGAATAAAAGTGATTCTAACGAAGTTTCCAAACTTTGAACAATTTTTTTTTTTCTTTTCGGGATTCTTTGCGCATAATATGCTTTTCTGATGCTATCAAACTAGTATAATGAATGAGAACCAGTTATCTCAAATAAGAACGGAAAAATAGTGATTCTAAAGAAGTTTCCAAATTGCGAAAATTTTTTTTTTCTTTTCGAGATTCTTTGCGCATAATATGCTATTCTAAGACTATCAAACTAGTATAATGAAAGAGAACCGGTTATCTCGAATAAGAACGGAAGAAAAGTGATTCTAATGAAGTATCCAAACTTCGAAAAAAAATTTTTTTCTTTTCGAGATTGTTTGCGCATAATATTGTTTTCTGAGGCTATCAAGTTAGTATAATGAAAGAGAACCAGTTATCTCAAATAAGAACAGAAAAAAAGTGATTCTAATGAAGTTTCCAAACTTTGAAAATATTTTTTTTTTTCTTTTCGAGATTCTTTCCGCATAATATGCTTTTCTGAGGCTATCAAACTAGTATAATGAAAGAGAACCAGTTATCTCAAATAAGAACGGAAAAAAAATGATTCTAACGCAGTTTCCAAACTTCGAAAAAAATTTTATTTTCTTTTCCAGATTCTTTGCGCATAATATGCTTTTTTAGGCTATCAAACTAGTATAATGAAAGAGAACCTTCTTTTCGAGATTCTTTCCGCATAATATGCTTTTCTAGAGCTATCAAAATAGGAAAATGAAAGAGAACCATTTATCTCGAATAAGAACGGAAAAAAAGTGATTCTAATGAAGTTTCCAAACTTCGAAAAAAATTTTATTTTCTATTCCAGAATATTTGCGCATAATATGCTTTTTTAGGCTATCAAACTAGTATAATGAAGGAGAACCAGTTACCTCAAATAAGAATGGAAAAAAAGTGATTCTAATGAAGTTTCCAAACTTCGAAAAAAAATTTTTTGCTTTTCGAGATTCTTTGCGCATAATATGCATTTCTGAGTATATCAAACTAGTATAATGAAAGAGAACCAGTTATTTCAAATAAGAACGGAAAAAAAGTGAATCTAACGAAGTTTCCAAACTTCGGAAAAAATTTTTCTTCTTTTCGAGATTCTTTGCGCATAATATGCCTTTCTGAGGCTATCAAACTAGTATAATGAGAGAATACCAGTTATCTCAAATAAGAATGGAAAAAAAGTGATTCTAATGAAGTTTCCAAACTTCGAAAAAATTTTTTTTTCTTTTCGACATTCTTTGCGCATAATATGCTTTTCTGAGGCTATCAAACTAGTATAATGAAAGAGAAGCAGTTATCTCAAATAAGAACGGAGTAAAAGTGATTCTAACGAAGTTTCCAAACTTTGAACAATTTTTTTTTTCTTTTCTGGATTCTTTGCGCATAATATGCTTTTCTGATGCTATCAAACTAGTATAATGAATGAGAACCAGTTATCTCAAATAAGAACGGAAAAATAGTGATTCTAAAGAAGTTTCCAAACTTTGAAAAATTTTTTTTTTCTTTTCGAGATTCTTTCCGCATAATATGCTATTCTAAGGCTATCAAACTAGTATAATGAAAGAGAACCGGTTATCTCGAATAAGAACGGAAGAAAAGTGATTCTAATGAAGTATCCAAACTTCGAAAAAAAATTTTTTTCTTTTCGAGATTCTTTGCGCATAATATGCTTTTCTGAGGCTATCAAAATAGTATAATGAAAGAGAACCAGTTATCTCAAATAAGAAGAGAAAAAAAGTGATTCTAATGAAGTTTCCAAAGTTTGAAAATTTTTTTTTTTCTTTTCGAGATTCTTTCCGCATAATATGCTTTTCTAGAGCTATCAAAATAGGAAAATGAAAGAGAACCATTTATCTCGAATAAGAACGGAAAAAATGTGATTCTAATGAAGTTTCCAAACTTCGAAAAAAATTTTTTTCTTTTCGAGATTCTTTGCGTATAATATGTTTTTCTGAGGCAGTCAAACTAGTATAATGAAAGAGAACCAGTTATCTCAAATAAGAATGGAAAAAAAGTGATTATAATGAAGTTTCCAAACTTCGAAAAAAATTTTTTTTCTTTTCGAGATTCTTTGCGCATAATATACATTTCTGAGGCTATCAAACTATTATAATGAAAGAGAACCAGTTATCTCAAATAAGAACGGAAAAAAGTCATTCTAAAGAAGTTTCCAAACTTCGAAAAAAATTTTTTTTCTTTTCGAGATTCTTTGCGCATAATATCGTGTTCTGAGGCTATCAATTTAGTATAATGAAACAAAACCAGTTATCTCAAATAAGAACGGATAGAAAGTGATTCAAATGAAGTTTCCAAACTTCGAAAAAATTTTTTTTTCTTTTCGAGATTCTTTGCGCATAATATGCTTTTCTGAGGCTATCAAACTATTATAATGAAAGAGAACCATATATCTGAAATAACAACGGAAAAAAAGTGATTCTAATGAAGTTTCCAAACTTCGAAAAAAGTTTTTTTTCTTTTCGAGATTGTTTGCTCATAATATTGCTTTCTGAGGCTATCAAGTTAGTATAATGAAAGAGAACCAGTTATCTCAAATAAGAACAGAAAAAAAGTGATTCTAATGAAGTTTCCAAACTTTGAAAAAAATTTTTTATTTTTCTTTTCGAGATTCTTTCCGCAAAATAGGCTTTTCTGAGGCTATCAAACTAGTATAATGAAAGAGAACCAGTTATCTCAAATAAGAACGGAAAAAAAGTGATTCTAACGCAGTTTCCAAACTTCGAAAAAAATTTTATTTTCTTTTCCAGATTCTTTGCGCATAATATGCTTTTCTGAGGCTATCAAACTAGTATAATGCAAGAGAACCAGTTATCTCAAATAAGAATGGAAAAAAAGTGATTCTAATGAAGTTTCCAAACTTCGAAAAAAATTTTTTTCTTTTCGAGATTCTTTGCGCATAATATGCTTTTCTGAGGCTATCAAACTGGTATAATGAGAGAATACCAGTTATCTCAAATAAGAACGGAATAAAAGTGATTCTAACGAAGTTTCCAAACTTCGAAAAAAAATTTTTTTCTTTTCGATATTCTTTGCGCATAATATGCTTTTCTGAAGCTATCAAACTAGTATAATGAAAGAGAACCAGTTATCTCAAATAAGAATGGAAAAAAGTGATTCTAATGAAGTTTCCAAACCTAGAAAAAAAATTTTTTTCTTTTCGAGATTCTTTGCGCATAAATATGCTTTTCTAAGGCTATCAAACTAGTATAATGAAAGAGAACCAGTTATCTCAAATAAGAACCGAAAAAAAGTGATTCTAAAGAGGTTTCCAAACTTTGCAAAAAGTTTTTTTTCTTTTCGAGATTCTTTGCGCATAATATGCTTTTCTGAGGCTATCAAACTAGTATAATGAAAGAGAACCAGTTATCTCAAATAAGAACGGGAAAAAAGTGATTCTAACGAAGTTTCCAAACTTCGAAAAAAATTTTTTTTCTTTTCGAGATTCTTTGCGCATAATATGCTTTTCTGAGGCTATCAAACTAATATAATGAAAGAGATGCAGTTATCTCAAATAAGAACGGAAAAAAAGTGATTCTAACGAAGTTTCCAAACTTTGAACAATTTTTTTTTCTTTTCGGGATTCTTTGCGCATAATATGCTTTTCTGATGCTATCAAACTAGTATAATGAATGAGAACCAGTTATCTCAAATAAGAGCGGAAAAATAGTGATTCTAAAGAAGTTTCCAAATTGCGAAAAATTTTTTTTTTCTTTTCGAGATTCTTTGCGCATAATATGCTTTTCTGAGGCTATCAAACTAGTATAATGAAAGAGAACCAGTTATCTGAAATAAGAACGGAAAAAAAGTGATTCTAAAGAAGTTTCCAAACTTTGAAAAAATTTTTTTTTTCTTTTCGAGATTCTTTCCGCATAATATGCTTTTCTAGAGCTATCAAAATAGGAAAATGAAAGAGAACCATTTATCTCGAATAAGAACGGAAAAAAAGTGATTCTAATGAAGTTTCCAAACTTCGAAAAATTTTTTTTTTCTTTTCGAGATTCTTTGCGTATAATATGCTTTTCTGAGGCAGTCAAACTAGTATAATGAGAGATTACCAGTTATCTGAAATAAGAATGGAAAAAAAGTGATTCTAATGAAGTTTCCAAACTTCGAAAAAAAATTTTTTTCTTTTCGAGATTCTTTGCGCATAATATGCTTTTCAGAGGCTATCAAACTAGTATAATGAAAGAGAACCAGTTATCTCAAATAAGAATGGAAAAAAAGTGATTATAATGAAGTTTCCAAACTTCGAAAATAATTTTTTTTCTTTTCGAGATTCTTTGCGCATAATATACATTTCTGAGGCTATCAAACTATTACAATGAAATAGAACCAGTTATCTCAAATAAGAACGGAAAAAAAGTCATTCTAAAGAAGTTTCCAAACTTCGAAAAAAATTTTTTTTCTTTTCGAGATTCTTTGCGCATAATATCGTTTTCTGAGGCTATCAATTTAGTATAATGAAACAAAACCAGTTATCTCAAATAAGAACGGATAGAAAGTGATTCAAATGCAGTTTCCAAACTTCGAAAAATTTTTTTTTTCTTTTCGAGATTCTTTGCGCATAATATGCTTTTCTGAGGCTATCAAACTATTATAATGAAAAAGAACCAGTTATCTCAAATAAGAACGGAAAAAAAGTGATTCTAATGAAGTTTCCAAACTTTGAAAACATTTTTTTTTCTTTTCGAGATTCTTTCCGCATAATATTCTTTTCTAAGGCTATCAAACTAGTATAATGAAAGAGAACCAGTTATCTCAAATAAAAACCGAAAAAAAGTGATTCTAATGAAGTTTCCAAACTTTGAAAAAAATTTTTTTTTCTTTTCGAGATTCTTTGCGCATAATATGCTTTTCTGAGGCTATCAAACCAGTATAATGAAAGAGAACCAGTTATCTCAAATAAGAACGGGAAAAAAGTAATTATAACGAAGTTTCCAAACTTCGAAAAAAATTTTTTTTTTTTTCGAGATTCTTTGCGCATAATATGCTTTTCTGAGGCTATCAAACTAGAATAATGAAAGAGATGCAGTTATCTCAAATAAGAACGGAAAAAAAGTGATTCTAACGAAGTTTCCAAACTTCGAAAAAAAATTTTTTTCTTTTGAAAATTCTTTGCGCATAATATGCTTTTCTGAGGCTACCAAACTAGTATAATGAAAGAGAACCAGTTATCTCAAATAAGAACGGAAAAAAAGTGATTCTAACGAAGTTTCCAAACTGCGAAAAAAGTTTTTTTTTCTTTTCGAGATTGTTTGCGCATAATATTGCTTTCTGAGGCTATCAAGTTAGTATAATGAAAGAGAACCAGTTATCTCAAATAAGAACAGAAAAAAAGTGATTCTAATGAAGTTTCCAAACTTTGAAAACATTTTTTTTTTCTTTTCGAGATTCTTTCCGCATAATATGCTTTTCTGAGGCTATCAAACTAGTATAATGAAAGAGAACCAGTTATCTCAAATAAGAACGGAAAAAAAGTGATTCTAACGCAGTTTCCAAACTTCGAAAAAAATTTTATTTTCTTTTCCAGATTCTTTGCGCATAATATGCTTTTCTGAGGCTATCAAACTAGTATAATTAAAGAGAACCAGTTATCTCAAATAAGAATGGAAAATAAGTGATTCTAATGAAGTTTCCAAACTTCGAAAAAAATTTTTTTCTTTTCGAGATTCTTTGCGCATAATATGCATTTCTGAGGATATCAAACTAGTATAATGAAAGAGAACCAGTTATTTCAAATAAGAACGGAAAAAAACAGATTCTAACGAAGTATCCAAACTTCGGAAAAATTTTTTCTTCTTTTCGAGATTCTTTGCACATAATAGCTTTTCTGAGGCTATCAAACTGGTATAATGAGAGAATACCAGTTATCTCAAATAAGAACGGAATAAAAGTGATTCTAACGAAGTTTCCAAATTTCGAAAAAAAATTTTTTTCTTTTCGATATTCTTTGCGCATAATATGCTTTTCTGAAGCTATCAAACTAGTATATTGAAAGAGAACCAGTTATCTCAAATAAGAATGGAAAAAAGTGATTCTAATGAAGTTTCCAAACCTCGAAAAAAAATGTTTTTCTTTTCGAGATTCTTTGCGCATAATATGCTTTTCTAAGGCTATCAAACTAGTATAATGAAAGAGAACCAGTTATCTCAAATAAGAACCGAAAAAAAGTGATTCTAATGAAGTTTCCAAACTTTGCAAAAAGTTTTTTTTCTTTCGAGATTCTTTGCGCATAATATGCTTTTCTGAGGCTATCAAACTAGTATAATGTGAGATTACCAGTTATCTCAAATAAGAATGGAAAAAAAGTGATTCTAATGAAGTTTCCAAACTTCGAAAAAAAGTTTTTTTCTTTTCGAGATTCTTTGCACATTGTATGCTTTTCTGAGGCTATCAAACTAGTATAATGAAAGAGAACCAGTTATCTCAAATAAGAACGGGAAAAAAGTGATTCTAACGAAGTTTCCAAACTTCGAAAAAATTTTTTTTTCTTTTCGAGATTCTTTGCGCATAATATGCTTTTCTGAGGCTATCAAACTAGTATAATGAAAGAGATGCAGTTATCTCAAATAAGAACGGAAAAAAAGTGATTCTAACGAAGTTTCCAAACTTCGAAAAAAAATTTTTTTCTTTTCAAAATTCCTTGCGCATAATATGGTTTTCTGAGGCTATCAATTTAGTATAATGGAAGAAAACCAGTTATCTCAAATAAGAACGGAAAAAAGTCATTCAAATGAAGTTTCCAAACTTTGAAAAATTTTTTTTTTCTTTTCGAGATTCTTTCCGCATAATATGCTTTTCTACAGCTATCAAACTAGCAAAATGAAAGAGAACCAGTTATGTCGAATAAGAACCGAAAAAAAGTGATTCTAATGAAGTTTCCAAACTTTGCAAAAAGTTTTTTTTCTTTCGAGATTCTTTGCGCATAATATGCTTTTCTGAGGCTATGAAACTAGTATAATGTGAGATTACCAGTTATCTCAAATAAGAATGGAAAAAAAGTGATTCTAATGAAGTTTCCAAACTTCGAAAAAAAGTTTTTTTCTTTTCGAGATTCTTTGCACATTATATGCTTTTCTGAGGCTATCAAACTAGTATAATGAAAGAGAACCAGTTATCTCAAATAAGAACGGGAAAAAAGTGATTCTAACGAAGTTTCCAAACTTCGAAAAAATTTTTTTTTCTTTTCGAGATTCTTTGCGCATAATATGCTTTTCTGAGGCTATCAAACTAGTATAATGAAAGAGATGCAGTTATCTCAAATAAGAACGGAAAAAAAGTGATTCTAACGAAGTTTCCAAACTTCGAAAAAAAATTTTTTTCTTTTCAAAATTCCTTGCGCATAATATGGTTTTCTGAGGCTATCAATTTAGTATAATGGAAGAAAACCAGTTATCTCAAATAAGAACGGAAAAAAGTCATTCAAATGAAGTTTCCAAACTTTGAAAAATTTTTTTTTTCTTTTCGAGATTCTTTCCGCATAATATGCTTTTCTACAGCTATCAAACTAGCAAAATGAAAGAGAACCAGTTATGTCGAATAAGAACGGACAAAAAGTGATTCTAATGAAGTTTCCAAACTTCGAAAAATTTTTTTTCTTTTCGAGATTCTTTGCGCATAATATGCTTTTCTGAGGCTATCAAACTAGTATAATGAAAGAGAACCAGTTATCTCAAATAAGAACGGAAAAAAACTGATTCTAACGAAGTTTCCAAACTTTGAATTTTTTTTTTTTTTCGGGATTCTTTGCGCATAATATGCTTTTCTGATGCTATCAAACTAGTATAATGAATGAGAACCAGTTATCTCAAATAAGAACGGAAAAATAGTGATTCTAACGAAGTTTCCAAACTTCGAAAATTTCTTTTCGAGATTCTTTGCGCATAATATGCTTTTCTGACGCTATCAAACTAGTATAATGAGAGATTACCAGTTATCTCAAATAAGAATGGAAAAATTGTGATTCTAATGAAGTTTCGAAACTTCGAAAAAAAATTTTTTTCTTTTCGACAATCTTTGCGCATAATATGCTTTTCTGAGGCTATCAAACTAGTATAATGAAAGAGAACCAGTTATCTCAAATAAGAACAGAAAAAAAGTGATTCTAATGAAGTTTCCAAAGTTTGAAAAATTTTTTTTTTCTTTTCGAGATTCTTTCCGCATAGAATGCTTTTCTACAGCTTTCAAACTAGCAAAATGAAAGAGAACCAGTTATCTCGAAAAAGAACGGAAAAAGTGATTCTAATGAAGTTTCCAAACTGCGAAAAAAATTTTTTTTCTTTTCGAAATTCTTTGCGCATAATATGCTTTTCTCAGGCTATCAAACTAGTATAATGAAAGAGAACCAGTTATCTCAAATAAGAACGGAAAAAATGATATTCTAATGAAGTTTCCAAAGTTTGAAAATTTTTTTCTTTTCGAGATTCTTTGCGCATAATATGCTTTTCTCAGGCTATCAAACTAGTATAATGAAAGAGAACCAGTTATCTCAAATAAGAACGGAAAAAAAGTGATTCTAATGAAGTTTCCAAACTTGAAAACATTTTTTTTTCTTTCGGAGATTCTTTCCGCATAAGCTTTTCTAAGGCTATCAAACTAGCATAATGAAAGAGAACCAGTTATCTCAAATAAGAACGGACTAAAAGTGATTCTAACGAAGTTTCCAAACTTCGAAAAAAATTTTTTTTCTTTTCGAGATTCTTTTATCATAATATGCTTTTCTACAGCTTTCAAACTAGCAAAATGAAAGAGAACCAGTTATCTCGAATAAGAACGAGAATCTTTGCGCATACTATGCTTTTCTGAGGCTATCAAACTAGTATAATGAAAGAGAACCGGTTATCTCGAATAAGAACGGAAAAAAGTGATACTAATGAAGTATCCAAACTTCGAAAGACATTTTTTTTCTTTTCCAGATTCTTTGCGCATAATATGCTTTTCTGAGCCTATCAAAATAGTATCATGAAAGAGAACCAGTTATCTCAAATAAGAACAGAAAAAAAGTGATTCTAATGAAGTTTCCAAAGTTTGAAAAAAAATTTTTTTTCGAGATTCCTTGCGCATAATATGCTTTTCTGAGGCTATCAAACTTGTATAATGAAAGAGAACCAGTTATCTCAAATAAGAACGGAAAAAAAGTGATTCTAATGAAGTTTCCAACCTTTGAAAACATTTTTTTTTCTTTCGGCGATTCTTTCCGCATAATATGCTTTTCTAAGGCAATAAAACTAGTATAATGAAAGAGAACCAGTTATCTCAAATAAGAACCGAAAAAAAGTGATTCTGACGAAGTTTGCTAAACTTCTAAAAATAATTTTTTTTTTCGAGATTCTTTGCGCATAATTTGCTTTTCTGTGGCTATCAAACTGGTATAATGACAGATTACCAGTTATCTCAAATAAGAATGGAAAAAAAGTGATTATAAGGAAGTTTCCAAACTTCGAAAAAATTTTTTTTTCTTTTCGAGATTATTTCCGCATAATATGATTTTCTAAGGCTATCAAAATAGTATAATGAAAGAGAACCAGTTATCTCAAATAAGAACCGAAAAAAAGTGATTCTAATGAAGTTTCCAAACTTTGAAAAAATTTTCTTTTCTTTTCTAGATTCTTTTCGCTTAATATGCTTTTCTGAGGCTATCAAACTAGTATAATGAGAGATTACCAGTTATCTGAAATAAGAACGGAAAAAAAGTGATTATAAGGATGTTTCCAAACTTCGAAAAAAATTTGTTTTCTTTTCGATATTCTTTGCGCATAATATGCTTTTCTGAGGCTATCAAACTAGTATAATGAAAGAGAACCAGTCTAACTAGAATAATGAAGGAGAAATAGTTATTTCCATATGAAACGCAACAAAACGCGATTATTTTGAAATTTCCAAACTTCGAAAAAAAATTTTTATCTTTTCGAGATTCTTTCCGCATAATATGCTTTTCTAAGGCTATCAAAGTGGAAAAATGAAAGAGAACCAGTTATCTCAAATAAGAACGGAAAAAAAGTGATTATAATGAAGTTTACAACCATCGAAATAAATGTTTTCTTTTCGCGAATCTTTCTTCATTTTATGGTTATCTAAGGCTATCTAACTAGAATAATGAAGGAGAATAAGTTATTTCCATATGAAACGCAATAAAACGGGATATCTTTGAAGTTTCCAAACTTCGAAAAAATTTTTTTTTCATTTCGAGATTCTTTGCGCAGAATATGCTTTTCTAAGGCTATCAAAGTAGAAAAATGAAAGAGAACTAGTTATCTCAAATAAGAACGGAAAAAATGTTAATCTAATGAAGTTTCCAACCATCGAAATAAGTGTTTTCTTTTCGCGAATCTTTCTTCATTTTATGGTTGTCTAAGCCTATCTATCTAGAATAATGAAGGAGAAATAGTTATTTCCATATGAAACGCAATAAAACGGGATATCTTTGAAGTTTCCAAACTTCGAAAAAAGAAATTTTTCTTTTCGAGATTCTTTCCGCATAATAAGCGTTTCTAAGGCTATCAAAGTGGAAAAATGAAAGAGAACCAGTTATCTCAAATAAGAACGGAAAAAAAGTGATTCTAACGAAGTTTCCAACCATCGAAATAAATGTTTTCTTTTCGCGAACCTTTCTTCATTTTATGGTTGTCTAAGGCTATCTATCTAGAATAATGAAGGAGAAATAGATATCTCCATTTGAAGCGCAACAAAACGCGATTCTTTTGAAGTTTCCAAAGTTCGAAAGGAAATTTTTTTCTTTTCGAGATTCTTTCCGCATAATAATCTTTTCTAAGGCTATCAAAGTGGAAAAATGAAAGAGAACCAGTTATCTCAAATAAGAACGGAAAAAAAGTGATTCTAACGAAATTTCCAAACATCGATATAAATGTTTTCTTTTCGCGAATCTTTCTTCATTATATGGTGGTCTAAATCTATCTAACTAGCATAATAAAGGAGAAATAGATATCTCCATTTGAAACACAACAAAACGCAATTATTTTGAAGTTTCCAAACTTCGAAAAAAAATTTTTTTCTTTTCGAGATTCTTTCCGCATAATATGCTTTTCTAACGCAATCAAAGTGGAAAAATGAAAGAGAACCAGTTATCTCAAATAAGAACGGAAAAAAAGTGATTCTAATGAAGTTTACAACCACCGAAATAAATGTTTTCTTTTCGCAAATCTTTCTTCATTTTATGGATTTCTAAGGCTATCTAACTAGAATAATGAAGGAGAAATAGTTATTTCCATATGAAACGCAACAAAACGGGATAACTTTGAAGTTTCCAAACTTCTAAAAAATTTTTTTTTCTTTTTGAGATTCTTTGCGCAAAATATGCTTTTCTGAGACTATCAAACTAGTATAATGAGAGATCACCATATATCTCAAATAAGAATGAAAAAAAGTGATTCTAATGAAGTTTCCAAACTTCGAAAAAAATTTTTTTTCTTTTCGAGATTCTTTGCGCATAATATGCTTTTCTGAGTCTATCAAACTAGTATAATGAAAGAGAACCTGCTATCTCAAATAAGAACGGAAAAAAAGTGATTCTAATGAAGTTTCCAAACTTTGAAAACATTTTTTTTTCTTTCCGAGATTCTTTCCATATAATATGCTTTTCTGAGGCTATCAAACTAGTATAATGAAAGAGAACCAGTTATCTCAAATAAGAACGAAAAAAAAGTGATTATAATCAAGTTTCCAAACTTCGAAAAAAATTTTTTTTCTTTTCGAGATTCTTTGCGCATAATATGCTTTTCTGAGGCTATCAAACTAATATAATGAAAGAGATGCAGTTATCTCAAATAAGAACGGAAAAAAAGTGATTCTAACGAAGTTTCCAAACTTTGAACAATTTTTTTTTCTTTTCGGGATTCTTTGCGCATAATATGCTTTTCTGATGCTATCAAACTAGTATAATGAATGAGAACCAGTTATCTCAAATAAGAGCGGAAAAATAGTGATTCTAAAGAAGTTTCCAAATTGCGAAAAATTTTTTTTTTCTTTTCGAGATTCTTTGCGCATAATATGCTTTTCTGAGGCTATCAAACTAGTATAATGAAAGAGAACCAGTTATCTGAAATAAGAACGGAAAAAAAGTGATTCTAAAGAAGTTTCCAAACTTTGAAAAAATTTTTTTTTTCTTTTCGAGATTCTTTCCGCATAATATGCTTTTCTAGAACTATCAAAATAGGAAAATGAAAGAGAACCATTTATCTCGAATAAGAACGGAAAAAAAGTGATTCTAATGAAGTTTCCAAACTTCGAAAAATTTTTTTTTTCTTTTCGAGATTCTTTGCGTATAATATGCTTTTCTGAGGCAGTCAAACTAGTATAATGAGAGATTACCAGTTATCTGAAATAAGAATGGAAAAAAAGTGATTCTAATGAAGTTTCCAAACTTCGAAAAAAAATTTTTTTCTTTTCGAGATTCTTTGCGCATAATATGCTTTTCAGAGGCTATCAAACTAGTATAATGAAAGAGAACCAGTTATCTCAAATAAGAATGGAAAAAAAGTGATTATAATGAAGTTTCCAAACTTCGAAAATAATTTTTTTTCTTTTCGAGATTCTTTGCGCATAATATACATTTCTGAGGCTATCAAACTATTACAATGAAATAGAACCAGTTATCTCAAATAAGAACGGAAAAAAAGTCATTCTAAAGAAGTTTCCAAACTTCGAAAAAAATTTTTTTTCTTTTCGAGATTCTTTGCGCATAATATCGTTTTCTGAGGCTATCAATTTAGTATAATGAAACAAAACCAGTTATCTCAAATAAGAACGGATAGAAAGTGATTCAAATGCAGTTTCCAAACTTCGAAAAATTTTTTTTTTCTTTTCGAGATTCTTTGCGCATAATATGCTTTTCTGAGGCTATCAAACTATTATAATGAAAAAGAACCAGTTATCTCAAATAAGAACGGAAAAAAAGTGATTCTAATGAAGTTTCCAAACTTTGAAAACATTTTTTTTTCTTTTCGAGATTCTTTCCGCATAATATTCTTTTCTAAGGCTATCAAACTAGTATAATGAAAGAGAACCAGTTATCTCAAATAAAAACCGAAAAAAAGTGATTCTAATGAAGTTTCCAAACTTTGAAAAAAATTTTTTTTTCTTTTCGAGATTCTTTGCGCATAATATGCTTTTCTGAGGCTATCAAACCAGTATAATGAAAGTGAACCAGTTATCTCAAATAAGAACGGGAAAAAAGTAATTATAACGAAGTTTCCAAACTTCGAAAAAAATTTTTTTTTTTTTCGAGATTCTTTGCGCATAATATGCTTTTCTGAGGCTATCAAACTAGAATAATGAAAGAGATGCAGTTATCTCAAATAAGAACGGAAAAAAAGTGATTCTAACGAAGTTTCCAAACTTCGAAAAAAAATTTTTTTCTTTTGAAAATTCTTTGCGCATAATATGCTTTTCTGAGGCTACCAAACTAGTATAATGAAAGAGAACCAGTTATCTCAAATAAGAACGGAAAAAAAGTGATTCTAACGAAGTTTCCAAACTGCGAAAAAAGTTTTTTTTTCTTTTCGAGATTGTTTGCGCATAATATTGCTTTCTGAGGCTATCAAGTTAGTATAATGAAAGAGAACCAGTTATCTCAAATAAGAACAGAAAAAAAGTGATTCTAATGAAGTTTCCAAACTTTGAAAAAAATTTTTTTTCTTTTTGAGATTCTTTCCGCATAATATGCTTTTCTGAGGCTATCAAACTAGTATAATGAGAGATTACCAGTTATCTCAAATAAGAACGGAAAAAAATTGATTCTAATGACGTTTCCAAACTTCGAAATAATTTTTTTTTTCTTTTCGAGATTCTTCGTGCATAATATGCTTTTCTGAGGCTATCAAACTAGTATAATGAAAGAGAACCAGTTATCTCAAATTAGAACGGAGAAAAAGTGATTCTAATGAAGTTTCCAAACAATGAAAACATTTTTTTTTCTTTTCGAGATTCTCTCCGCATAATGTGCTTTTCTAAGGCTATCAAACTAGTACAATGAAAGAGAACCAGTTATCTCAAATAAGAACCGAAAAAAAGTGATTCTAATGAAGTTTTTAAAGTTTGAAAAATTTTTTTTTTCTTTTCGAGATTCTTTCCGCATAATATGCTTTTCTACAGCTATCAAACTAGCAAAATGAAAGAGAACCATTTATCTCGAATAAGAACGGAAAAAAAGTGATTCTAACGAAGTTTCCAAACTTCGAAAAAAATTATTTTTCTTTTCGAGATTCTTTCCGCATAATATGCTTTTCTACAGCTATCAAACTAGCAAAATGAAAGAGAACCAGTTATCTCGAATAAGAACGGAAAAAAAGTGATTCTAATGAAGTTTCCAAACTTCGAAAAAAATTTTTTTTCTTTTCGAGATTCTTTGCGCATAATATGCTTTTCTGAGGCTATCAAACTAGTATAATGAAAGAGAACCAGTTATCTCAAATAAGAACGGAAAAAAAAATGATTCTAACGAAGTTTCCAAACTTAGAAAAAAATTTTTTTTCTTTTCGAGATTCTTTCCGCATAATATGCTTTTCTACAGCTATCAAACTAGCAAAATGAAAGAGAACCAGTTATCTCAAATAAGAATGGAAAAAAAGTGATTTATTGAAGTTTCCAAACTTCGAAAAAAAATTTATTTCTTTTCGAGATTCTTTGCGCATAATATACTTTTCTGAGTCTATCAAACTAGTATAATGAAAGAGAACCAGTTATCTCAAATAAGAACAGAAAAAAAGTGATTCTAATGAAGTTTCCAAAGTTTGAAATTTTTTTTTTTTTTGTTTTCGAGATTCTTTCCGCATAATATGGTTTTCTACAGCTATCAAACTAGCAAAATGAAAGAGAACCGGTTATCTCGAATAAGAACGGATAAAAAGTGATTCTAATGAAGTTAACAAACTTCGAAAAAAAATTTTTTTTCTTTTCCAGATTCTCTGCGCATAATATGCTTTTCTGAGGCTATCAAACTAGTATAATGAAAGATAACCAGTTATCTCAAATAAGCACGGAAAAAAGTGATTCTAATGAAGTTTCCAAACTTTGAAAACAATTTTTTTTCTTTTCCAAATTCTTTCCGCATAATATGCTTTTCTACAGCTTTCAAACTAGTATAATGAAAGAGAACCAGTTATCTCAAATAAGAACGGAAAAAAAGTGATTCCAATGAAGTTTCCAAACTTTGAAAACTTTTTTTTTTCTTTTCGAGATTCTTTCCGCATAATATGCTTTTCTGAGGCTATCAAAATAGTATAATGAAAGAGAACCAGTTCTCTCAAATAAGAACAGAAAAAAAGTGATTCTAATGAATTTTCCAAAGTTTAAAAAAATTTTTTTTTTCTTTTCGAGATTCTTTCCGCATAATATGCTTTTCTAGAGCTCTCAAACGGGCAAAATGAAAGAGAACCATTTATCTCGAATAAGAACGCAAAAAAAGTGATTCTAATGAAGTTTCCATACTTCGAAAAAAATTTTTTTTCCTTTCGAGATTCTTTGCGCATATTAAGCTTTTCTGAGGCTGTCAACCTAGTATAATGAAAGAAAACCAGTTATCTCAAATATGAACGGAAAAAAAGTGATTCTAATGAAGTTTCCAAACTTTGAAAACAATTTTTTTTCTTTTCGAGATTCTTTCCGCATAATATGCTTTTCTAAGGCTATCAAACTAGTATAATGAAAGAGAACCAGTTATCTCGAATAAGAACGGAAAAAAAGTGATTCTAACGAAGTTTCCAAACTTCGAAACAAATTTTTTTTCTTTTCGAGATTCTTTGCGCATAATATGCTTTTCTGAGGCTATCAAACTAGTATAATGAGAGATTACGAGTTATCTGAAATAAGAATGGAAAAAAAGTGATTCTAATGAAGTTTCCAAACTTCGAAAAAAAATTTTTTTCTTTTCGAGATTCTTTGCGTATAATATGCTTTTCCGAGGCTATCAAACTAGTATAATGAAAGAGAACCAGTTATCTCAAATAAGAACGGAAAAAAGTGATTCTAACAAAGTTTCCAAACTGCGAAAATTTTTTTTTTTCTTTTCGAGATTCTTTGCGCATAATATGCTTTTCTTAGCCTATTAAATACTACAATGAAAGAGAGCCAGTTATCTCAAATAGGAACAGAAAAAAAGTTATTCTAATGAAGTTTCAAAACTTCGAAAACATTTTTTTTTCTTTTCGAGATTCTTTCCGCATAATATGCTTTTCTAAGGCTATCAAACTAGTAGAATGAAAGAGAACCAGTTATCTCGAATAAGAACGGAAAAAAAAGTGATTCTAACGAAGTTTCCAAACTTCGAAAAAAATTTTTTTTCTTTTCGAGATTCTTTGTGCATAATATGCTTATCTGAGGCTATCAAACTAGTATAATGAGAGATTACCAGTTATCTCAAATAAGAATGGAAAAAAAGTAATTCTAATGAAGTTTCCAAACTTCGAAAAAAAATTTTGATCTTTTCGAGATTCTTTGCGCATAATATGCTTCTCTGAGGCTATCAAACTAGTATAATGAAAGAGAACCAGTTATCTCAAATAAGAACTGAAAAAAAGTGATTCTAACGAAGTTTCCAAAATTCGCAAAAAATTTTTGTTCTTTTCGAGATTCTTTGCGCATAATATGCCTTTCTGAGGCTATCAAACTAGTATAATGAAAGAGAACCAGTTATCTCAAATAAGAACGGAAAAAAGGTGATTTTAACGAAGTTTCCAAACTTCGTAAAATTTTTTTTTTCTTTTCGAGATTCTTTGCGCATAATATGCTTTTCTGAGGCTATCAAACTAGTATAATGAAAGAGAACCAGTTATCTCAAATAAGAACGGAAAAAAAGTGATTCTAACGAAGTTTCCAAACTTCGAAAAAAATTATTTTTCTTTTCGAGATTCTTTCCGCATAATATGCTTTTCTGAGGCTATTAACCAGTATAATGAAAGAGAACCAGTTATCTCAAATATAAACGGAAAAAAAGTGATTCAAATGAAGTTTCCAAACTTAGAAAAAATTTTTTTTTCTTTTCGAGATTCTTTCCGCATAATATGCTTTTCTACAGCTATCAAACTAGCAAAATGAAAGAGAACCAGTTATCTCGAATAAGAACGGAAAAAAAGTGATTCTAATGAAGTTTCCAAACTTCGAAAAAAATTTTTTTTCTTTTCGAGATTCTTTGCGCATAATATGCTTTTCTGAGGCTATCAAACTAGTATAATGAAAGAGAACCAGTTATCTCAAATAAGAACGGAAAAAAAAATGATTCTAACGAAGTTTCCAAACTTCGAAAAAATTTTTTTTCTTTTCGAGATTCTTTGCGCATAATATGCTTTTCTGAGGCAATCAAACTAGTATAATGAAAGAGAACCAGTTATCTTAAATAAGAACGGAAAAAAAGTGATTCTAACGAAGTTTCCAAACTTGGAAAAAAAATTTTTTTCCTTTCGAGATTCTTTGCGCATAATATGCTTTTCTGAGGCTATCAAACTAGTATAATGAAAGAGAAGCAGTTATCTCAAATAAGAACGGAATAAAAGTGATTCTAACGAAGTTTCCAAACTTTGAACAATTTTTTTTTTCTTTTCGGGATTCTATGCGGATAATATGTTTTTCTGATGCTATCAAACTAGTATAATGAATGAGAACCAGTTATCTCAAATAAGAACGGAAAAATAGTGATTCTAAAGAAGTTTCCAAATTGCGAAAATTTTTTTTTTCTTTTCGAGATTCTTTGCGCATAATAAGCTTTTCTGAGGCTATCAAACTAGTATAATGAAAGAGAACCAGTTATCTGAAATAAGATCGGAAAAAAAGTGATTCTAAAGAAGTTTCCAAACTTTGAAAAATTTTTTTTTTCTTTTCGAGATTCTTTCCGCATAATATGCTATTCTAAGGCTATCAAACTAGTATAATGAAAGAGAACCGGTTATCTCGAATAAGAACGGAAAAAAAGTGATTCTAATGAAGTTTCCAAAGTTTGAAAATTTTTTTTCTTCTTTTCGAGATTCTTTCCGCATAATATGCTTTTCTAGAGCTATCAAAATAGGAAAATGAAAGAGAACCATTTATCTCGAATAAGAACGGAAAAAAAGTGATTCTAATGAAGTTTCCAAACTTCGAAAAAAAATTTTTTTCTTTTCGAGATTCTTTGCGCATAATATGCATTTCTGAGGATATCAAACTAGTATAATGAAAGAGAACCATTTATCTCAAATAAGAACGGAAAAAAAGTCATTATAAATAAGTTTCCAAACTTCGAAAAAAATTTTTTTTCTTTTCGAGATTCTTTGCGCATAATATGCTTTTCTGAGGCTATCAAACCAGTATAATGAGAGATTACCAGTTATCTGAAATAAGAATGGAAAAAAAGTGATTCTAATGAAGTTTCCAAACTTCGAAAAAAATTTTTTTTCTTTTCGAGATTCTTTGCGCATAATATGCTTTTCTGAGGCTATCAAACTAGTATAATGAGAGATTACGAGTTATCTGAAATAAGAATGGAAAAAAAGTGATTATAATGAAGTTTCCAAACTTCGAAAAAAAATTTTTTTCTTTTCGAGATTCTTTGCGCATAATATGCTTTTCCGAGGCTATCAAACTAGTATAATGAAAGAGAACCAGTTATCTCAAATAAGAACGGAAAAAATGTGATTCTAACAAAGTTTCCAAACTGCGAAAAATTTTTTTTTTCTTTTCGAGATTCTTTGCGCATAATATGCTTTTCATAGCCTATCAAAAGAGTATAATGAAAGAGAGCCAGTTATCTCAAATAGGAACAGAAAAAAAGTTATTCTAATGAAGTTTCCAAACTTCGAAAAAAAATTTATTTTTCTTTTCGAGATTCTTTCCGCATAATATGCTTTTCTAAGGCTATCAAACTAGTAGAATGAAAGAGAACCAGTTATCTCGTATAAGAACGGAAAAAAAGTGATTCTAACGAAGTTTCCAAAATTCGCAAAAAATTTTTGTTCTTTTCGAGATTCTTTGCGCATAATATGCCTTTCTGAGGCTATCAAACTAGTATAATGAAAGAGAACCAGTTATCTCAAATAAGAACGGAAAAAAGGTGATTTTAACGAAGTTTCCAAACTTCGAAAAAATTTTTTTTTCTTTTCGAGATTCTTTGCGCATAATATGCTTTTCTGAGGCTATCAAACTAGTATAATGAAAGAGAACCAGTTATCTCAAATAAGAACGGAAAAAAAGTGATTCTAACGAAGTTTCCAAACCTCGAAAAAAAATTTTTTTCTTTTCGAGATTCTTTGAGCATAATAAGCTTTTCTGAGGCTATCAAACTAGTATAATGAGAGATTACCTGTTATCTCAAATAAGAATGGAAAAAAATTGATTCTAATGAAGTTTCCAAACTTCGAAAAAATTTTGTTTTCTTTTCGATATTCTTCGCGCATAATATGCTTTTCTAAAGCTATCAAACTAGTATAATGTAAGAGAACCAGTTATCTCAAATAAGAACGGAAAAAAAGTGATTCTAATGAAGTTTCCAAACTTTGAAAACCTTTTTTTTTCTTTTCGATATTCTTTCCGCATAATATGCTTTCTGAGTCTATCAAACTAGTATAATGAAAGAGAACCAGTTATCTCAAATAAGAACCGATAAAAAAGGATTCTAATGAAGTTTCCAAACTTTGAAAAAATTTTTTTTTCTTTTCGAGATTCTTTGCGCTTAATATGCTTTTCTGTGGCTATCAAACTAGTATAATGAGAGATTACCAGTTATCTAAAATAAGAATGGAAAAAAAGTGATTCTAACGAAGTTTCCAAACTTCGAAAAAAATTTTTTTTCTTTTCGAGATTCTTTGCGCATAATATGGTTTCTGAGGCTATCAATTTAGTATAATGAAGGAGAACCAGTTATCTCAAATAAGAACGGAAAAAAAGTGATTCAAATGAAGTTTCCAAACTTTGAAAATTTTTTTTTTCTTTTCGAGATTCTTTCCGCATAATATGCTGTTCTACAGCTATAAAACTAGCAAAATGAAAGAGTACCAGTTATCTCGAATAAGAACGGAAAAAAAGTGATTCTAACGAAGTTTCCAAACTTCGAAAAAATTTTTTTTTCTTTTCGAGATTCTTTGCGGATAATATGCTTGCTGAGGCTATCAAACTAGTATAATGAGAGATTACCAGTTATCTCAAATAAGAATGGAAAAAAAATTGATTCAAATGAAGTTTCAAAACTTCGAAAAAATTTCTTTTCTTTTCCATATTCTTCGCGCATAATATGCTTTTCTACAGCTATCAAACTAGCAAAATGAAAGAGAACCAGTTATCTCGAATAAGAACGGAAAAAAAGTGATTCTAATGAAGTTTCCTAACTTCGAAAAAAATTTTTTTTCTTTTCGAGATTCTTTGCGCATAATATGCTTTTCTGAGGCTATCAAACTAGTATAATGAAAGAGAACCAGTTATCTCGAATAAGAACGGAAAAGAAGTGATTCTAAAGAAGTTTCCACACTTCGAAAAAAATTTTTTTTCTTTTCGAGATTCTTTGCGCATAATATGCTTTACTGAGGCTATCAAACTAGCAAAATGAAAGAGAACCGGTTATCTCGAATAAGAACGGAAAAAAAGTGATTCTAATGAAGTTTCCAAACTTCGAAAAAAAATTTTTTTCTTTTCGAGATTCTTTGCGCATAATATGTTTTTCTGAGGCTATCAAACTAGTATAATGAAAGAGAACCAGTTATCTCAAATAAGAACGGAAAAAAAGTGATTCTAATGAAGTTTCCAAACTTTGAAAACAATTATTTTTCTTTTCGAGATTCTTTCCGCATAATATGCTTTTCTACAGCTATCAAACTACCAAAATGAAAGAGAACCAGTTATCTCGAATAAGAACGGAAAAAAAGTGATTCTAATGAAGTTTCCAAACTTCGAAAAAATTTTTTATTCTTTTCGAGATTGTTTGCGCATAATATGCTTTTCTGAGGCTATCAAACGAGTATAATGAAAGAGAACCAGTTATCTCAAATAAGAACGGAAAAAAAATGATTCTAACGAAGTTTCCAAACTTCGAAAAATTTTTTTTTCTTTTCGAGATTCTTTGCGCATAATATGCTTTTCTGAGGCTATCAAACTAGTATAAAGAGAGATTACCAGTTATCTCAAATAAGAATGGAAAAAAAGTGATTTATTGAAGTTTCCACACTTAGAAAAAAAATTTTTTTTTTTTCGAGATTCTTTGCGCATAATATACTTTTCTGAGTCTATCAAACTAGTATAATGAAAGAGAACCAGTTACCTCAAATAAGAACAGAAAAAAAGTGATTCTAATGAAGTTTCCAAAGTTTGAAATTTTTTTTTTTTTTGTTTTCGAGATTCTTTCCGCATAATATGGTTTTCTACAGCTATCAAACTAGCAAAATGAAAGAGAACCGGTTATCTCGAATAAGAACGGAAAAAAAGTGATTCTGATGAAGTTTCCAAACTTTGAAAACAATTTTTTTTCTTTTCGAGATTCTTTCCGCATAATATGCTTTTCTGAGGCTATCAAAATAGTATAATGAAAGAGAACCAGTTCTCTCAAATAAGAACAGAAAAAAAGTGATTCTATGAATTTTCCAAAGTTTGAAAAAATTTTTTTTTCTTTTCGAGATTCTTTCAGCATAATATGCTTTTCTAGAGCTCTCAAACGGGCAAAATGAAAGAGAACCATTTATCTCGAATAAGAACGCAAAAAAAGTGATTCTAATGAAGTTTCCATACTTCGAAAAAATTTTTTTTCTTTTCGAGATTCTTTGCGCATAATATGCTTTTCTGAGGCTGTCAACCTAGTATAATGAAAGAAAACCAGTTATCTCAAATATGAACGGAAAAAAAGTGATTCTAATGAAGTTTCCAAACTTTGAAAACAATTTTTTTTCTTTTCGAGATTCTTTCCGCATAATATGCTTTTCTAAGGCTATCAAAATAGTATAATGAGAGATTACGAGTTATCTGAAATAAGAATGGAAAAAAAATGATTCTAATGAAGTTTCCAAACTTCGAAAAAAAATTTTTTTCTTTTCGAGATTCTTTGCGCATAATATGCTTTTCCGAGGCTATCAAACTAGTATAATGAAAGAGAACCAGTTATCTCAAATAAGAACGGAAAAAAAGTGATTCTAACAAAGTATCCAAACTGCGAAAATTATTTTTTTTCTTTTCGAGATTCTTTGCGCATAATATGCTTTTCTTAGCCTATCAAAATAGTATAATGAAAGAGAGCCAGTTATCTCAAATAGGAACAGAAAAAAAGTGATTCTAATGAAGTTTCAAAACTTCGAAAAATTTTTTTTTTCTTTTCGAGATTCTTTGCGCATAATATGCTTTTCTGAGGCTATCAAATTAGTTTTATGAAAGAGAACCAGTTATCTCAAATAAGAACGGAAAAAAAGTGATTCTAAAGAAGTTACCAAACTTCGAAAAAAAATTATTTTTCTTTTCGAAATTCTTTCCGCATAATATGCTTTTCTAAGTCTATCAAACTAGTAGAATGAAAGAGAACCAGTTATCTCGAATAAGAACGGAAAAAAAGTGATTCTAACGAAGTTTCCAAACTTCGAAAAAATTTTTTTTTCTTTTCGAGATTCTTTGTGCATAATATGCTTATCTGAGGCTATCAAACTAGTATAATGAGAGATTTCCAGTTATCTCAAATAAGAACGGAAAAAAAGTGATTCTAACGAAGTTTCCAAACTTCGAAAAAAATTTTTTTTCTTTTCGATATTCTTTCCGCATAATATGCTTTTCTGAGTCTATCAAACTAGTATAATGAAAGAGAACCAGTTATCTCAAATAAGAACCGATAAAAAAGGATTCTAATGAAGTTTCCAAACTTTGAAAAAATTTTTTTTTCTTTTCGAGATTCTTTGCGCTTAATATGCTTTTCTGAGGCTATCAAACTAGTATAATGAGAGATTACCAGTTATCTAAAATAAGAATGGAAAAAAAGTGATTCTAACGAAGTTTCCAAACTTCGAAAAAAATTTTTTTTCTTTTCGAGATTCTTTGCGCATAATATGGTTTCTGAGGCTATCAATTTAGTATAATGAAAGAGAACCGGTTATCTCAAATAAGAACGGAAAAAAAGTGATTCAAATGAAGTTTCCAAACTTTGAAAAAATTTTTTTTTCTTTTCGAGATTCTTTCCGCATAATATGCTGTTCTACAGCTATAAAACTAGCAAAATGAAAGAGTACCAGTTATCTCGAATAAGAACGGAAAAAAAGTGATTCTAACGAAGTTTCAAAACTTCGAAAAAAATGTTTTTCTTTTCGAGATTCTTTGCGCAAATATGGTTTTCTGAGGCTATCAATTTACTATAATGAAAGAGAACCAGTTATCTCAAATAAGAACGGAAAAAAAGTGATTCTAATGAAGTTTCCAAACTTTGAAAACATTTTTTTTTCTTTTCGAGATTCTTAGCGGATAATATGCTTTTCTGAGGCTATCAAACTAGTATAATGAGAGATTACCAGTTATCTCAAATAAGAATGGAAAAAAATTGATTCTAATGAAGTTTCCAAACTTCGAATAAATTTTGTTTTCTTTTCGATATTCTTCGCGCATAATATGCTTTTCTAAAGCTATCAAACTAGTATAATGAAAGAGAAGCAGTTATCTCAAATAAGAACGGAAAAAAAGTGATTCTAACGAAGTTTCCAAACTTCGAAAAAAAATGTTTTTCTTTTCGAGATTCTTTGCGCATAATATGCGTTTCTGAGGCTATCAAACTAGTATAATGAAAGAGAACCAGTTATCTCAAATAAGAATGGAAAAAAAGTGATTCTAATGAAGTTTCAAAACCTCCAAAAAAAATGTTTTTCTTTTCGTGATTCTTTGCGCATAATATGCTTTTCTGAGGCTATCAAACTAGTATAATGAAAGAGAACCAGTTATCTCAAATAAGAACGGAAAAAAAAGTGATTCTAACGAAGTTTCCAAACTTCGAAAAAAATTTTTTTTCTTTTCGAGATTCTTTGCGCATAATATGCTTTACTGAGGCTATCAAACTAGCAAAATGAAAGAGAACCGGTTATCTCGAATAAGAACGGAAAAAAAGTGATTCTAATGAAGTTTCCAAACTTCGAAAAAAAAATTTTTTCTTTTCGAGATTCTTTGCGCATAATATGTTTTTCTGAGGCTATCATACTAGTATAATGAAAGAGAACCAGTTATCTCAAATAAGAACGGAAAAAAAGTGATTCTAATGAAGTTTCCAAACTTTGAAAACAATTTATTTTCTTTTCGAGATTCTTGCCGCATAATATGCTGTTCTACAGCTATAAAACTAGCAAAATGAAAGAGTACCAGTTATCTCGAATAAGAACGGAAAAAAAGTGATTCTAACGAAGTTTCAAAACTTCGAAAAAAAATGTTTTTCTTTTCGAGATTCTTTGCGCAAATATGGTTTTCTGAGGCTATCAATTTACTATAATGAAAGAGAACCAGTTATCTCAAATAAGAACGGAAAAAAAGTGATTCTAATGAAGTTTCCAAACTTTGAAAACAATTTTTTTTCTTTTCGAGATTCTTTCCGCATAATATGCTTTTCTACAGCTATCAAACTACCAAAATGAAAGAGAACCAGTTATCTCGAATAAGAACGGAAAAAAAGTGATTCTAATGAAGTTTCCAAACTTCGAAAACAATTTATTTTCTTTTCGAGATTCTTGCCGCATAATATGCTTTTCTACAGCTATCAAACTACCAAAATGAAAGAGAACCAGTTATCTCGAATAAGAACGGAAAAAAAGTGATTCTAATGAAGTTTCCTAACTTCGAAAAAAAATGTTTTTCTTTTCGAGATTCTTTGCGCATAATATGCTTTTCTGAGGCTATCAAACTAGTATAATGAAAGAGCACCAGTTATCTCAAATAAGAACGGAAAAAAAAATGATTCTAACGAAGTTTCCAAACTTCGAAAAAATTTTTTTTCTTTTCGAGATTCTTTGCGCATAATATGCTTTTCTGAGGCTATCAAACTAGTATAAAGAGAGATTACCAGTTATCTCAAATAAGAATGGAAAAAAAGTGATTTATTGAAGTTTCCAAACTTCGAAAAAAAATTTTTTTCTTTTCGAGATTCTTTCCACATAATATGCTGTTCTACAGCTATAAAACTAGCAAAATGAAAGAGTACCAGTTATCTCGAATAAGAACGGAAAAAAAGTGATTCTAACGAAGTTTCAAAACTTCGAAAAAAAATGTTTTTCTTTTTGAGATTCTTTGCGCAAATATGGTTTTCTGAGGCTATCAATTTACTATAATGAAAGAGAACCAGTTATCTCAAATAAGAACGGCAAAAAAGTGATTCTAATGAAGTTTCCAAACTTTGAAAACAATTTTTTTTCTTTTCGAGATTCTTTCCGCATAATATGCTTTTCTACAGCTATCAAACTACCAAAATGAAAGAGAACCAGTTATCTCGAATAAGAACGGAAAAAAAGTGATTCTAATGAAGTTTCCAAACTTCGAAAAAATTTTTTTTTCTTTTCGAGATTCTTTGCGCATAATATGCTTTTCTGAGGCTATCAAACTAGTATAATGAAAGAGAACCAGTTATCTCAAATAAGAACGGAAAAAAAATGATTCTAACGAAGTTTCAAAACTTCGAAAAATTGTTTTTTCTTTTCGAGATTCTTTGCGCATAATATGCTTTTCTGAGGCTATCAAACTAGTATAATGAGAGATTACCAGTTATCTCAAATAAGAATGGAAAAAAATTGATTCTAATGAAGTTTCCAAACTTCGAATAAATTTTGTTTTCTTTTCGATATTCTTCGCGCATAATATGCTTTTCTAAAGCTATCAAACTAGTATAATGAAAGAGAAGCAGTTATCTCAAATAAGAACGGAAAAAAAGTGATTCTAACGAAGTTTCCAAACTTCGAAAAAAAATGTTTTTCTTTTCGAGATTCTTTGCGCATAATATGCGTTTCTGAGGCTATCAAACTAGTATAATGAAAGAGAACCAGTTATCTCAAATAAGAATGGAAAAAAAGTGATTCTAATGAAGTTTCAAAACCTCCAAAAAAAATGTTTTTCTTTTCGTGATTCTTTGCGCATAATATGCTTTTCTGAGGCTATCAAACTAGTATAATGAAAGAGAACCAGTTATCTCAAATAAGAACGGAAAAAAAGTGATTCTAACGAAGTTTCCAAACTTCGAAAAAAATTTTTTTTCTTTTCGAGATTCTTTGCGCATAATATGCTTTACTGAGGCTATCAAACTAGCAAAATGAAAGAGAACCGGTTATCTCGAATAAGAACGGAAAAAAAGTGATTCTAATGAAGTTTCCAAACTTCGAAAAAAAAATTTTTTCTTTTCGAGATTCTTTGCGCATAATATGTTTTTCTGAGGCTATCAAACTAGTATAATGAAAGAGAACCAGTTATCTCAAATAAGAACGGAAAAAAAGTGATTCTAATGAAGTTTCCAAACTTTGAAAACAATTTATTTTCTTTTCGAGATTCTTGCCGCATAATATGCTTTTCTATTGCTATCAAACTACCAAAATGAAAGAGAACCAGTTATCTCGAATAAGAACGGAAAAAAAGTGATTCTAATGAAGTTTCCTAACTTCGAAAAAAAATGTTTTTCTTTTCGAGATTCTTTGCGCATAATATGCTTTTCTGAGGCTATCAAACTAGTATAATGAAAGAGCACCAGTTATCTCAAATAAGAACGGAAAAAAAAATGATTCTAACGAAGTTTCCAAACTTCGAAAAAATTTTTTTTCTTTTCGAGAGTCTTTGCGCATAATATGCTTTTCTGAGGCTATCAAACTAGTATAAAGAGAGATTACCAGTTATCTCAAATAAGAATGGAAAAAAAGTGATTTATTGAAGTTTCCAAACTTCGAAAAAAAATTTTTTTCTTTTCGAGATTCTTTCCACATAATATGCTGTTCTACAGCTATAAAACTAGCAAAATGAAAGAGTACCAGTTATCTCGAATAAGAACGGAAAAAAAGTGATTCTAACGAAGTTTCAAAACTTCGAAAAAAAATGTTTTTCTTTTTGAGATTCTTTGCGCAAATATGGTTTTCTGAGGCTATCAATTTACTATAATGAAAGAGAACCAGTTATCTCAAATAAGAACGGCAAAAAAGTGATTCTAATGAAGTTTCCAAACTTTGAAAACAATTTTTTTTCTTTTCGAGATTCTTTCCGCATAATATGCTTTTCTACAGCTATCAAACTACCAAAATGAAAGAGAACCAGTTATCTCGAATAAGAACGGAAAAAAAGTGATTCAAATGAAGTTTCCAAACTTCGAAAAAAATTTTTTTTCTTTTCGAGATTCTTTGCGCATAATATGCTTTTCTGAGGCTATCAAACTAGTATAATGAAAGAGAACCAGTTATCTCAAATAAGAACGGAAAAAAAATGATTCTAACGAAGTTTCCAAACTTCGAAAAATTGTTTTTTCTTTTCGAGATTCTTTGCGCATAATATGCTTTTCTGAGGCTATCAAACTAGTATAAAGAGAGATTACCAGTTATCTCAAATAAGAATGGAAAAAAAGTGATTTATTGAAGTTTCCAAACTTCGAAAATTTTTTTTTTTCTTTTCGAGATTCTTTCCGCATAATATGCTGTTCTACAGCTATAAAACTAGCAAAATGAAAGAGTACCAGTTATCTCAAATATGAACGGAAAAAAAGTGATTCTAATGAAGTTTCCAAACTTTGAAAACAATTTTTTTTCTTTTCGAGATTTTTTCCGCATAATATGCTTTTCTAAGGCTATCAAACTAGTATAATGAAAGAGAACCAGTTATCTCGAATAAGAACGGAAAAAAAGTGATTCTAACGATGTTTCCAAACTTCGAAAAAAATTTTTTTTCTTTTCGAGATTCTTTGCGCATAATATGCTTTTCTGAGGCTATCAAACTGGTATAATGAGAGATTACGAGTTATCTGAAATAAGAATGGAAAAAAAATGATTCTAATGAAGTTTCCAAACTTCGAAAAAAAATTTTTTTCTTTTCGAGATTCTTTGCGCATAATATGCTTTTCCGAGGCTATCAAACTAGTATAATGAAAGAGAACCAGTTATCTCAAATAAGAACGGAAAAAAAGTGATTCTAACAAAGTATCCAAACTGCGAAAATTATTTTTTTTCTTTTCGAGATTCTTTGCGCATAATATGCTTTTCTTAGCCTATCAAAATAGTATAATGAAAGAGAGCCAGTTATCTCAAATAGGAACAGAAAAAAAGTGATTCTAATGAAGTTTCAAAACTTCGAAAAATTTTTTTTTTCTTTTCGAGATTCTTTGCGCATAATATGCTTTTCTGAGGCTATCAAATTAGTTTTATGAAAGAGAACCAGTTATCTCAAATAAGAACGGAAAAAAAGTGATTCTAAAGAAGTTACCAAACTTCGAAAAAAAATTATTTTTCTTTTCGAAATTCTTTCCGCATAATATGCTTTTCTAAGGCTATCAAACTAGTAGAATGAAAGAGAACCAGTTATCTCGAATAAGAACGGAAAAAAAGTGATTCTAACGAAGTTTCCAAACTTCGAAAAAAATTTTTTTTCTTTTCGAGATTCTTTGTGCATAATATGCTTATCTGAGGCTATCAAACTAGTATAATGAGAGATTTCCAGTTATCTCAAATAAGAACGGAAAAAAAGTGATTCTAACGAAGTTTCCAAACTTCGAAAAAAATTTTTTTTCTTTTCGATATTCTTTCCGCATAATATGCTTTTCTGAGTCTATCAAACTAGTATAATGAAAGACAACCAGTTATCTCAAATAAGAACCGATAAAAAAGGATTCTAATGAAGTTTCCAAACTTTGAAAAAATTTTTTTTTCTTTTCGAGATTCTTTGCGCTTAATATGCTTTTCTGAGGCTATCAAACTAGTATAATGAGAGATTACCAGTTATCTAAAATAAGAATGGAAAAAAAGTGATTCTAACGAAGTTTCCAAACTTCGAAAAAAATTTTTTTTCTTTTCGAGATTCTTTGCGCATAATATGGTTTCTGAGGCTATCAATTTAGTATAATGAAAGAGAACCGGTTATCTCAAATAAGAACGGAAAAAAAGTGATTCAAATGAAGTTTCCACACTTTGAAAAAATTTTTTTTTCTTTTCGAGATTCTTTCCGCATAATATGCTGTTCTACAGCTATAAAACTAGCAAAATGAAAGAGTACCAGTTATCTCGAATAAGAACGGAAAAAAAGTGATTCTAACGAAGTTTCAAAACTTCGAAAAAAAATGTTTTTCTTTTCGAGATTCTTTGCGCAAATATGGTTTTCTGAGGCTATCAATTTACTATAATGAAAGAGAACCAGTTATCTCAAATAAGAACGGAAAAAAAGTGATTCTAATGAAGTTTCCAAACTTTGAAAACATTTTTTTTTCTTTTCGAGATTCTTAGCGGATAATATGCTTTTCTGAGGCTATCAAACTAGTATAATGAGAGATTACCAGTTATCTCAAATAAGAATGGAAAAAAATTGATTCTAATGAAGTTTCCAAACTTCGAAAAAAAAATTTTTTCTTTTCGAGATTCTTTGCGCATAATATGTTTTTCTGAGGCTATCAAACTAGTATAATGAAAGAGAACCAGTTATCTCAAATAAGAACGGAAAAAAAGTGATTCTAATGAAGTTTCCAAACTTTGAAAACAATTTATTTTCTTTTCGAGATTCTTGCCGCATAATATGCTTTTCTATTGCTATCAAACTACCAAAATGAAAGAGAACCAGTTATCTCGAATAAGAACGGAAAAAAAGTGATTCTAATGAAGTTTCCTAACTTCGAAAAAAAATGTTTTTCTTTTCGAGATTCTTTGCGCATAATATGCTTTTCTGAGGCTATCAAACTAGTATAATGAAAGAGCACCAGTTATCTCAAATAAGAACGGAAAAAAAAATGATTCTAACGAAGTTTCCAAACTTCGAAAAAATTTTTTTTCTTTTCGAGAGTCTTTGCGCATAATATGCTTTTCTGAGGCTATCAAACTAGTATAAAGAGAGATTACCAGTTATCTCAAATAAGAATGGAAAAAAAGTGATTTATTGAAGTTTCCAAACTTCGAAAAAAAATTTTTTTCTTTTCGAGATTCTTTCCACATAATATGCTGTTCTACAGCTATAAAACTAGCAAAATGAAAGAGTACCAGTTATCTAGAATAAGAACGGAAAAAAAGTGATTCTAACGAAGTTTCAAAACTTCGAAAAAAAATGTTTTTCTTTTTGAGATTCTTTGCGCAAATATGGTTTTCTGAGGCTATCAATTTACTATAATGAAAGAGAACCAGTTATCTCAAATAAGAACGGCAAAAAAGTGATTCTAATGAAGTTTCCAAACTTTGAAAACAATTTTTTTTCTTTTCGAGATTCTTTCCGCATAATATGCTTTTCTACAGCTATCAAACTACCAAAATGAAAGAGAACCAGTTATCTCGAATAAGAACGGAAAAAAAGTGATTCTAATGAAGTTTCCAAACTTCGAAAAATTTTTTTTTTCTTTTCGAGATTCTTTGCGCATAATATGCTTTTCTGAGGCTATCAAACTAGTATAATGAAAGAGAACCAGTTATCTCAAATAAGAACGGAAAAAAAATGATTCTAACGAAGTTTCCAAACTTCGAAAAATTGTTTTTTCTTTTCGAGATTCTTTGCGCATAATATGCTTTTCTGAGGCTATCAAACTAGTATAAAGAGAGATTACCAGTTATCTCAAATAAGAATGGAAAAAAAGTGATTTATTGAAGTTTCCAAACTTCGAAAATTTTTTTTTTTCTTTTCGAGATTCTTTCCGCATAATATGCTGTTCTACAGCTATAAAACTAGCAAAATGAAAGAGTACCAGTTATCTCAAATATGAACGGAAAAAAAGTGATTCTAATGAAGTTTCCAAACTTTGAAAACAATTTTTTTTCTTTTCGAGATTCTTTCCGCATAATATGCTTTTCTAAGGCTATCAAACTAGTATAATGAAAGAGAACCAGTTATCTCGAATAAGAACGGAAAAAAAGTGATTCTAACGATGTTTCCAAACTTCGAAAAAAATTTTTTTTCTTTTCGAGATTCTTTGCGCATAATATGCTTTTCTGAGGCTATCAAACTAGTATAATGAGAGATTACGAGTTATCTGAAATAAGAATGGAAAAAAAATGATTCTAATGAAGTTTCCAAACTTCGAAAAAAAATTTTTTCCTTTTCGAGATTCTTTGCGCATAATATGCTTTTCCGAGGCTATCAAACTAGTATAATGAAAGAGAACCAGTTATCTCAAATAAGAACGGAAAAAAAGTGATTCTAACAAAGTATCCAAACTGCGAAAATTATTTTTTTTCTTTTCGAGATTCTTTGCGCATAATATGCTTTTCTTAGCCTATCAAAATAGTATAATGAAAGAGAGCCAGTTATCTCAAATAGGAACAGAAAAAAAGTGATTCTAATGAAGTTTCAAAACTTCGAAAAATTTTTTTTTTCTTTTCGAGATTCTTTGCGCATAATATGCTTTTCTGAGGCTATCAAATTAGTTTTATGAAAGAGAACCAGTTATCTCAAATAAGAACGGAAAAAAAGTGATTCTAAAGAAGTTACCAAACTTCGAAAAAAAATTATTTTTCTTTTCGAAATTCTTTCCGCATAATATGCTTTTCTAAGGCTATCAAACTAGTAGAATGAAAGAGAACCAGTTATCTCGAATAAGAACGGAAAAAAAGTGATTCTAACGAAGTTTCCAAACTTCGAAAAAAATTTTTTTTCTTTTCGAGATTCTTTGTGCATAATATGCTTATCTGAGGCTATCAAACTAGTATAATGAGAGATTTCCAGTTATCTCAAATAAGAACGGAAAAAAAGTGATTCTAACGAAGTTTCCAAACTTCGAAAAAAATTTTTTTTCTTTTCGATATTCTTTCCGCATAATATGCTTTTCTGAGTCTATCAAACTAGTATAATGAAAGAGAACCAGTTATCTCAAATAAGAACCGATAAAAAAGGATTCTAATGAAGTTTCCAAACTTTGAAAAAATTTTTTTTTCTTTTCGAGATTCTTTGCGCTTAATATGCTTTTCTGAGGCTATCAAACTAGTATAATGAGAGATTACCAGTTATCTAAAATAAGAATGGAAAAAAAGTGATTCTAACGAAGTTTCCAAACTTCGAAAAAAATTTTTTTTCTTTTCGAGATTCTTTGCGCATAATATGGTTTCTGAGGCTATCAATTTAGTATAATGAAAGAGAACCGGTTATCTCAAATAAGAACGGAAAAAAAGTGATTCAAATGAAGTTTCCAAACTTTGAAAAAATTTTTTTTTCTTTTCGAGATTCTTTCCGCATAATATGCTGTTCTACAGCTATAAAACTAGCAAAATGAAAGAGTACCAGTTATCTCGAATAAGAACGGAAAAAAAGTGATTCTAACGAAGTTTCAAAACTTCGAAAAAAAATGTTTTTCTTTTCGAGATTCTTTGCGCAAATATGGTTTTCTGAGGCTATCAATTTACTATAATGAAAGAGAACCAGTTATCTCAAATAAGAACGGAAAAAAAGTGATTCTAATGAAGTTTCCAAACTTTGAAAACATTTTTTTTTCTTTTCGAGATTCTTAGCGGATAATATGCTTTTCTGAGGCTATCAAACTAGTATAATGAGAGATTACCAGTTATCTCAAATAAGAATGGAAAAAAATTGATTCTAATGAAGTTTCCAAACTTCGAATAAATTTTGTTTTCTTTTCGATATTCTTCGCGCATAATATGCTTTTCTAAAGCTATCAAACTAGTATAATGAAAGAGAAGCAGTTATCTCAAATAAGAACGGAAAAAAAGTGATTCTAACGAAGTTTCCAAACTTCGAAAAAAAATGTTTTTCTTTTCGAGATTCTTTGCGCATAATATGCGTTTCTGAGGCTATCAAACTAGTATAATGAAAGAGAACCAGTTATCTCAAATAAGAATGGAAAAAAAGTGATTCTAATGAAGTTTCAAAACCTCCAAAAAAAATGTTTTTCTTTTCGTGATTCTTTGCGCATAATATGCTTTTCTGAGGCTATCAAACTAGTATAATGAAAGAGAACCAGTTATCTCAAATAAGAACGGAAAAAAAAGTGATTCTAACGAAGTTTCCAAACTTCGAAAAAAATTTTTTTTCTTTTCGAGATTCTTTGCGCATAATATGCTTTACTGAGGCTATCAAACTAGCAAAATGAAAGAGAACCGGTTATCTCGAATAAGAACGGAAAAAAAGTGATTCTAATGAAGTTTCCAAACTTCGAAAAAAAATTTTTTTCTTTTCGAGATTCTTTGCGCATAATATGTTTTTCTGAGGCTATCAAACTAGTATAATGAAAGAGAACCAGTTATCTCAAATAAGAACGGAAAAAAAGTGATTCTAATGAAGTTTCCAAACTTTGAAAACAATTTATTTTCTTTTCGAGATTCTTGCCGCATAATATGCTGTTCTACAGCTATAAAACTAGCAAAATGAAAGAGTACCAGTTATCTCGAATAAGAACGGAAAAAAAGTGATTCTAACGAAGTTTCAAAACTTCGAAAAAAAATGTTTTTCTTTTCGAGATTCTTTGCGCAAATATGGTTTTCTGAGGCTATCAATTTACTATAATGAAAGAGAACCAATTATCTCAAATAAGAACGGAAAAAAAGTGATTCTAATGAAGTTTCCAAACTTTGAAAACAATTTTTTTTCTTTTCGAGATTCTTTCCGCATAATATGCTTTTCTACAGGTATCAAACTACCAAAATGAAAGAGAACCAGTTATCTCGAATAAGAACGGAAAAAAAGTGATTCTAATGAAGTTTCCAAACTTCGAAAACAATTTATTTTCTTTTCGAGATTCTTGCCGCATAATATGCTTTTCTACAGCTATCAAACTACCAAAATGAAAGAGAACCAGTTATCTCGAATAAGAACGGAAAAAAAGTGATTCTAATGAAGTTTCCTAACTTCGAAAAAAAATGTTTTTCTTTTCGAGATTCTTTGCGCATAATATGCTTTTCTGAGGCTATCAAACTAGTATAATGAAAGAGCACCAGTTATCTCAAATAAGAACGGAAAAAAAATGATTCTAACGAAGTTTCCAAACTTCGAAAAAATTTTTTTTCTTTTCGAGATTCTTTGCGCATAATATGCTTTTCTGAGGCTATCAAACTAGTATAAAGAGAGATTACCAGTTATCTCAAATAAGAATGGAAAAAAAGTGATTTATTGAAGTTTCCAAACTTGGAAAAAAAATTTTTTTCTTTTCGAGATTCTTTCCACATAATATGCTGTTCTACAGCTATAAAACTAGCAAAATGAAAGAGTACCAGTTATCTCGAATAAGAACGGAAAAAAAGTGATTCTAACGAAGTTTCAAAACTTCGAAAAAAAATGTTTTTCTTTTTGAGATTCTTTGCGCAAATATGGTTTTCTGAGGCTATCAATTTACTATAATGAAAGAGAACCAGTTATCTCAAATAAGAACGGCAAAAAAGTGATTCTAATGAAGTTTCCAAACTTTGAAAACAATTTTTTTTCTTTTCGAGATTCTTTCCGCATAATATGCTTTTCTACAGCTATCAAACTACCAAAATGAAAGAGAACCAGTTATCTCGAATAAGAACGGAAAAAAAGTGATTCTAATGAAGTTTCCAAACTTCGAAAAAATTTTTTTTTCTTTTCGAGATTCTTTGCGCATAATATGCTTTTCTGAGGCTATCAAACTAGTATAATGAAAGAGAACCAGTTATCTCAAATAAGAACGGAAAAAAAATGATTCTAACGAAGTTTCCAAACTTCGAAAAATTGTTTTTTCTTTTCGAGATTATTTGCGCATAATATGCTTTTCTGAGGCTATCAAACTAGTATAATGAGAGATTACCAGTTATCTCAAATAAGAATGGAAAAAAATTGATTCTAATGAAGTTTCCAAACTTCGAATAAATTTTGTTTTCTTTTCGATATTCTTCGCGCATAATATGCTTTTCTAAAGCTATCAAACTAGTATAATGAAAGAGAAGCAGTTATCTCAAATAAGAACGGAAAAAAAGTGATTCTAACGAAGTTTCCAAACTTCGAAAAAAAATGTTTTTCTTTTCGAGATTCTTTGCGCATAATATGCGTTTCTGAGGCTATCAAACTAGTATAATGAAAGAGAACCAGTTATCTCAAATAAGAATGGAAAAAAAGTGATTCTAATGAAGTTTCAAAACCTCCAAAAAAAATGTTTTTCTTTTCGTGATTCTTTGCGCATAATATGCTTTTCTGAGGCTATCAAACTAGTATAATGAAAGAGAACCAGTTATCTCAAATAAGAACGGAAAAAAAGTGATTCTAACGAAGTTTCCAAACTTCGAAAAAATTTTTTTTTCTTTTCGAGATTCTTTGCGCATAATATGCTTTACTGAGGCTATCAAACTAGCAAAATGAAAGAGAACCGGTTATCTCGAATAAGAACGGAAAAAAAGTGATTCTAATGAAGTTTCCAAACTTCGAAAAAAAAATTTTTTCTTTTCGAGATTCTTTGCGCATAATATGTTTTTCTGAGGCTATCAAACTAGTATAATGAAAGAGAACCAGTTATCTCAAATAAGAACGGAAAAAAAGTGATTCTAATGAAGTTTCCAAACTTTGAAAACAATTTATTTTCTTTTCGAGATTCTTGCCGCATAATATGCTTTTCTATTGCTATCAAACTACCAAAATGAAAGAGAACCAGTTATCTCGAATAAGAACGGAAAAAAAGTGATTCTAATGAAGTTTCCTAACTTCGAAAAAAAATGTTTTTCTTTTCGAGATTCTTTGCGCATAATATGCTTTTCTGAGGCTATCAAACTAGTATAATGAAAGAGCACCAGTTATCTCAAATAAGAACGGAAAAAAAAATGATTCTAACGAAGTTTCCAAACTTCGAAAAAATTTTTTTTCTTTTCGAGAGTCTTTGCGCATAATATGCTTTTCTGAGGCTATCAAACTAGTATAAAGAGAGATTACCAGTTATCTCAAATAAGAATGGAAAAAAAGTGATTTATTGAAGTTTCCAAACTTCGAAAAAAAATTTTTTTCTTTTCGAGATTCTTTCCACATAATATGCTGTTCTACAGCTATAAAACTAGCAAAATGAAAGAGTACCAGTTATCTCGAATAAGAACGGAAAAAAAGTGATTCTAACGAAGTTTCAAAACTTCGAAAAAAAATGTTTTTCTTTTTGAGATTCTTTGCGCAAATATGGTTTTCTGAGGCTATCAATTTACTATAATGAAAGAGAACCAGTTATCTCAAATAAGAACGGCAAAAAAGTGATTCTAATGAAGTTTCCAAACTTTGAAAACAATTTTTTTTCTTTTCGAGATTCTTTCCGCATAATATGCTTTTCTACAGCTATCAAACTACCAAAATGAAAGAGAACCAGTTATCTCGAATAAGAACGGAAAAAAAGTGATTCAAATGAAGTTTCCAAACTTCGAAAAAAATTTTTTTTCTTTTCGAGATTCTTTGCGCATAATATGCTTTTCTGAGGCTATCAAACTAGTATAATGAAAGAGAACCAGTTATCTCAAATAAGAACGGAAAAAAAATGATTCTAACGAAGTTTCCAAACTTCGAAAAATTGTTTTTTCTTTTCGAGATTCTTTGCGCATAATATGCTTTTCTGAGGCTATCAAACTAGTATAAAGAGAGATTACCAGTTATCTCAAATAAGAATGGAAAAAAAGTGATTTATTGAAGTTTCCAAACTTCGAAAATTTTTTTTTTTCTTTTCGAGATTCTTTCCGCATAATATGCTGTTCTACAGCTATAAAACTAGCAAAATGAAAGAGTACCAGTTATCTCAAATATGAACGGAAAAAAAGTGATTCTAATGAAGTTTCCAAACTTTGAAAACAATTTTTTTTCTTTTCGAGATTTTTTCCGCATAATATGCTTTTCTAAGGCTATCAAACTAGTATAATGAAAGAGAACCAGTTATCTCGAATAAGAACGGAAAAAAAGTGATTCTAACGATGTTTCCAAACTTCGAAAAAAATTTTTTTTCTTTTCGAGATTCTTTGCGCATAATATGCTTTTCTGAGGCTATCAAACTGGTATAATGAGAGATTACGAGTTATCTGAAATAAGAATGGAAAAAAAATGATTCTAATGAAGTTTCCAAACTTCGAAAAAAAATTTTTTTCTTTTCGAGATTCTTTGCGCATAATATGCTTTTCCGAGGCTATCAAACTAGTATAATGAAAGAGAACCAGTTATCTCAAATAAGAACGGAAAAAAAGTGATTCTAACAAAGTATCCAAACTGCGAAAATTATTTTTTTTCTTTTCGAGATTCTTTGCGCATAATATGCTTTTCTTAGCCTATCAAAATAGTATAATGAAAGAGAGCCAGTTATCTCAAATAGGAACAGAAAAAAGTGATTCTAATGAAGTTTCAAAACTTCGAAAAATTTTTTTTTTCTTTTCGAGATTCTTTGCGCATAATATGCTTTTCTGAGGCTATCAAATTAGTTTTATGAAAGAGAACCAGTTATCTCAAATAAGAACGGAAAAAAAGTGATTCTAAAGAAGTTACCAAACTTCGAAAAAAAATTATTTTTCTTTTCGAAATTCTTTCCGCATAATATGCTTTTCTAAGGCTATCAAACTAGTAGAATGAAAGAGAACCAGTTATCTCGAATAAGAACGGAAAAAAAGTGATTCTAACGAAGTTTCCAAACTTCGAAAAAAATTTTTTTTCTTTTCGAGATTCTTTGTGCATAATATGCTTATCTGAGGCTATCAAACTAGTATAATGAGAGATTTCCAGTTATCTCAAATAAGAACGGAAAAAAAGTGATTCTAACGAAGTTTCCAAACTTCGAAAAAAATTTTTTTTCTTTTCGATATTCTTTCCGCATAATATGCTTTTCTGAGTCTATCAAACTAGTATAATGAAAGAGAACCAGTTATCTCAAATAAGAACCGATAAAAAAGGATTCTAATGAAGTTTCCAAACTTTGAAAAAATTTTTTTTTCTTTTCGAGATTCTTTGCGCTTAATATGCTTTTCTGAGGCTATCAAACTAGTATAATGAGAGATTACCAGTTATCTAAAATAAGAATGGAAAAAAAGTGATTCTAACGAAGTTTCCAAACTTCGAAAAAAATTTTTTTTCTTTTCGAGATTCTTTGCGCATAATATGGTTTCTGAGGCTATCAATTTAGTATAATGAAAGAGAACCGGTTATCTCAAATAAGAACGGAAAAAAAGTGATTCAAATGAAGTTTCCAAACTTTGAAAAAATTTTTTTTTCTTTTCGAGATTCTTTCCGCATAATATGCTGTTCTACAGCTATAAAACTAGCAAAATGAAAGAGTACCAGTTATCTCGAATAAGAACGGAAAAAAAGTGATTCTAACGAAGTTTCAAAACTTCGAAAAAAAATGTTTTTCTTTTCGAGATTCTTTGCGCAAATATGGTTTTCTGAGGCTATCAATTTACTATAATGAAAGAGAACCAGTTATCTCAAATAAGAACGGAAAAAAAGTGATTCTAATGAAGTTTCGAAACTTTGAAAACATTTTTTTTTCTTTTCGAGATTCTTAGCGGATAATATGCTTTTCTGAGGCTATCAAACTAGTATAATGAGAGATTACCAGTTATCTCAAATAAGAATGGAAAAAAATTGATTCTAATGAAGTTTCCAAACTTCGAAAAAAAAATTTTTTCTTTTCGAGATTCTTTGCGCATAATATGTTTTTCTGAGGCTATCAAACTAGTATAATGAAAGAGAACCAGTTATCTCAAATAAGAACGGAAAAAAAGTGATTCTAATGAAGTTTCCAAACTTTGAAAACAATTTATTTTCTTTTCGAGATTCTTGCCGCATAATATGCTTTTCTATTGCTATCAAACTACCAAAATGAAAGAGAACCAGTTATCTCGAATAAGAACGGAAAAAAAGTGATTCTAATGAAGTTTCCTAACTTCGAAAAAAAATGTTTTTCTTTTCGAGATTCTTTGCGCATAATATGCTTTTCTGAGGCTATCAAACTAGTATAATGAAAGAGCACCAGTTATCTCAAATAAGAACGGAAAAAAAAATGATTCTAACGAAGTTTCCAAACTTCGAAAAAATTTTTTTTCTTTTCGAGAGTCTTTGCGCATAATATGCTTTTCTGAGGCTATCAAACTAGTATAAAGAGAGATTACCAGTTATCTCAAATAAGAATGGAAAAAAAGTGATTTATTGAAGTTTCCAAACTTCGAAAAAAAATTTTTTTCTTTTCGAGATTCTTTCCACATAATATGCTGTTCTACAGCTATAAAACTAGCAAAATGAAAGAGTACCAGTTATCTAGAATAAGAACGGAAAAAAAGTGATTATAACGAAGTTTCAAAACTTCGAAAAAAAATGTTTTTCTTTTTGAGATTCTTTGCGCAAATATGGTTTTCTGAGGCTATCAATTTACTATAATGAAAGAGAACCAGTTATCTCAAATAAGAACGGCAAAAAAGTGATTCTAATGAAGTTTCCAAACTTTGAAAACAATTTTTTTTCTTTTCGAGATTCTTTCCGCATAATATGCTTTTCTACAGCTATCAAACTACCAAAATGAAAGAGAACCAGTTATCTCGAATAAGAACGGAAAAAAAGTGATTCTAATGAAGTTTCCAAACTTCGAAAAATTTTTTTTTTCTTTTCGAGATTCTTTGCGCATAATATGCTTTTCTGAGGCTATCAAACTAGTATAATGAAAGAGAACCAGTTATCTCAAATAAGAACGGAAAAAAAATGATTCTAACGAAGTTTCCAAACTTCGAAAAATTGTTTTTTCTTTTCGAGATTCTTTGCGCATAATATGCTTTTCTGAGGCTATCAAACTAGTATAAAGAGAGATTACCAGTTATCTCAAATAAGAATGGAAAAAAAGTGATTTATTGAAGTTTCCAAACTTCGAAAATTTTTTTTTTTCTTTTCGAGATTCTTTCCGCATAATATGCTGTTCTACAGCTATAAAACTAGCAAAATGAAAGAGTACCAGTTATCTCAAATATGAACGGAAAAAAAGTGATTCTAATGAAGTTTCCAAACTTTGAAAACAATTTTTTTTCTTTTCGAGATTCTTTCCGCATAATATGCTTTTCTAAGGCTATCAAACTAGTATAATGAAAGAGAACCAGTTATCTCGAATAAGAACGGAAAAAAAGTGATTCTAACGATGTTTCCAAACTTCGAAAAAAATTTTTTTTCTTTTCGAGATTCTTTGCGCATAATATGCTTTTCTGAGGCTATCAAACTAGTATAATGAGAGATTACGAGTTATCTGAAATAAGAATGGAAAAAAAATGATTCTAATGAAGTTTCCAAACTTCGAAAAAAAATTTTTTCCTTTTCGAGATTCTTTGCGCATAATATGCTTTTCCGAGGCTATCAAACTAGTATAATGAAAGAGAACCAGTTATCTCAAATAAGAACGGAAAAAAAGTGATTCTAACAAAGTATCCAAACTGCGAAAATTATTTTTTTTCTTTTCGAGATTCTTTGCGCATAATATGCTTTTCTTAGCCTATCAAAATAGTATAATGAAAGAGAGCCAGTTATCTCAAATAGGAACAGAAAAAAAGTGATTCTAATGAAGTTTCAAAACTTCGAAAAATTTTTTTTTTCTTTTCGAGATTCTTTGCGCATAATATGCTTTTCTGAGGCTATCAAATTAGTTTTATGAAAGAGAACCAGTTATCTCAAATAAGAACGGAAAAAAAGTGATTCTAAAGAAGTTACCAAACTTCGAAAAAAAATTATTTTTCTTTTCGAAATTCTTTCCGCATAATATGCTTTTCTAAGGCTATCAAACTAGTAGAATGAAAGAGAACCAGTTATCTCGAATAAGAACGGAAAAAAAGTGATTCTAACGAAGTTTCCAAACTTCGAAAAAAATTTTTTTTCTTTTCGAGATTCTTTGTGCATAATATGCTTATCTGAGGCTATCAAACTAGTATAATGAGAGATTTCCAGTTATCTCAAATAAGAACGGAAAAAAAGTGATTCTAACGAAGTTTCCAAACTTCGAAAAAAATTTTTTTTCTTTTCGATATTCTTTCCGCATAATATGCTTTTCTGAGTCTATCAAACTAGTATAATGAAAGAGAACCAGTTATCTCAAATAAGAACCGATAAAAAAGGATTCTAATGAAGTTTCCAAACTTTGAAAAAATTTTTTTTTCTTTTCGAGATTCTTTGCGCTTAATATGCTTTTCTGAGGCTATCAAACTAGTATAATGAGAGATTACCAGTTATCTAAAATAAGAATGGAAAAAAAGTGATTCTAACGAAGTTTCCAAACTTCGAAAAAAATTTTTTTTCTTTTCGAGATTCTTTGCGCATAATATGGTTTCTGAGGCTATCAATTTAGTATAATGAAAGAGAACCGGTTATCTCAAATAAGAACGGAAAAAAAGTGATTCAAATGAAGTTTCCAAACTTTGAAAAAATTTTTTTTTCTTTTCGAGATTCTTTCCGCATAATATGCTGTTCTACAGCTATAAAACTAGCAAAATGAAAGAGTACCAGTTATCTCGAATAAGAACGGAAAAAAAGTGATTCTAACGAAGTTTCAAAACTTCGAAAAAAAATGTTTTTCTTTTCGAGATTCTTTGCGCAAATATGGTTTTCTGAGGCTATCAATTTACTATAATGAAAGAGAACCAGTTATCTCAAATAAGAACGGAAAAAAAGTGATTCTAATGAAGTTTCCAAACTTTGAAAACATTTTTTTTTCTTTTCGAGATTCTTAGCGGATAATATGCTTTTCTGAGGCTATCAAACTAGTATAATGAGAGATTACCAGTTATCTCAAATAAGAATGGAAAAAAATTGATTCTAATGAAGTTTCCAAACTTCGAATAAATTTTGTTTTCTTTTCGATATTCTTCGCGCATAATATGCTTTTCTAAAGCTATCAAACTAGTATAATGAAAGAGAAGCAGTTATCTCAAATAAGAACGGAAAAAAAGTGATTCTAACGAAGTTTCCAAACTTCGAAAAAAAATGTTTTTCTTTTCGAGATTCTTTGCGCATAATATGCGTTTCTGAGGCTATCAAACTAGTATAATGAAAGAGAACCAGTTATCTCAAATAAGAATGGAAAAAAAGTGATTCTAATGAAGTTTCAAAACCTCCAAAAAAAATGTTTTTCTTTTCGTGATTCTTTGCGCATAATATGCTTTTCTGAGGCTATCAAACTAGTATAATGAAAGAGAACCAGTTATCTCAAATAAGAACGGAAAAAAAAGTGATTCTAACGAAGTTTCCAAACTTCGAAAAAAATTTTTTTTCTTTTCGAGATTCTTTGCGCATAATATGCTTTACTGAGGCTATCAAACTAGCAAAATGAAAGAGAACCGGTTATCTCGAATAAGAACGGAAAAAAAGTGATTCTAATGAAGTTTCCAAACTTCGAAAAAAAATTTTTTTCTTTTCGAGATTCTTTGCGCATAATATGTTTTTCTGAGGCTATCAAACTAGTATAATGAAAGAGAACCAGTTATCTCAAATAAGAACGGAAAAAAAGTGATTCTAATGAAGTTTCCAAACTTTGAAAACAATTTATTTTCTTTTCGAGATTCTTGCCGCATAATATGCTGTTCTACAGCTATAAAACTAGCAAAATGAAAGAGTACCAGTTATCTCGAATAAGAACGGAAAAAAAGTGATTCTAACGAAGTTTCAAAACTTCGAAAAAAAATGTTTTTCTTTTCGAGATTCTTTGCGCAAATATGGTTTTCTGAGGCTATCAATTTACTATAATGAAAGAGAACCAGTTATCTCAAATAAGAACGGAAAAAAAGTGATTCTAATGAAGTTTCCAAACTTTGAAAACAATTTTTTTTCTTTTCGAGATTCTTTCCGCATAATATGCTTTTCTACAGGTATCAAACTACCAAAATGAAAGAGAACCAGTTATCTCGAATAAGAACGGAAAAAAAGTGATTCTAATGAAGTTTCCAAACTTCGAAAACAATTTATTTTCTTTTCGAGATTCTTGCCGCATAATATGCTTTTCTACAGCTATCAAACTACCAAAATGAAAGAGAACCAGTTATCTCGAATAAGAACGGAAAAAAAGTGATTCTAATGAAGTTTCCTAACTTCGAAAAAAAATGTTTTTCTTTTCGAGATTCTTTGCGCATAATATGCTTTTCTGAGGCTATCAAACTAGTATAATGAAAGAGCACCAGTTATCTCAAATAAGAACGGAAAAAAAATGATTCTAACGAAGTTTCCAAACTTCGAAAAAATTTTTTTTCTTTTCGAGATTCTTTGCGCATAATATGCTTTTCTGAGGCTATCAAACTAGTATAAAGAGAGATTACCAGTTATCTCAAATAAGAATGGAAAAAAAGTGAATTATTGAAGTTTCCAAACTTGGAAAAAAAATTTTTTTCTTTTCGAGATTCTTTCCACATAATATGCTGTTCTACAGCTATAAAACTAGCAAAATGAAAGAGTACCAGTTATCTCGAATAAGAACGGAAAAAAAGTGATTCTAACGAAGTTTCAAAACTTCGAAAAAAAATGTTTTTCTTTTTGAGATTCTTTGCGCAAATATGGTTTTCTGAGGCTATCAATTTACTATAATGAAAGAGAACCAGTTATCTCAAATAAGAACGGCAAAAAAGTGATTCTAATGAAGTTTCCAAACTTTGAAAACAATTTTTTTTCTTTTCGAGATTCTTTCCGCATAATATGCTTTTCTACAGCTATCAAACTACCAAAATGAAAGAGAACCAGTTATCTCGAATAAGAACGGAAAAAAAGTGATTCTAATGAAGTTTCCAAACTTCGAAAAAATTTTTTTTTCTTTTCGAGATTCTTTGCGCATAATATGCTTTTCTGAGGCTATCAAACTAGTATAATGAAAGAGAACCAGTTATCTCAAATAAGAACGGAAAAAAAATGATTCTAACGAAGTTTCCAAACTTCGAAAAATTGTTTTTTCTTTTCGAGATTATTTGCGCATAATATGCTTTTCTGAGGCTATCAAACTAGTATAATGAGAGATTACCAGTTATCTCAAATAAGAATGGAAAAAAATTGATTCTAATGAAGTTTCCAAACTTCGAATAAATTTTGTTTTCTTTTCGATATTCTTCGCGCATAATATGCTTTTCTAAAGCTATCAAACTAGTATAATGAAAGAGAAGCAGTTATCTCAAATAAGAACGGAAAAAAAGTGATTCTAACGAAGTTTCCAAACTTCGAAAAAAAATGTTTTTCTTTTCGAGATTCTTTGCGCATAATATGCGTTTCTGAGGCTATCAAACTAGTATAATGAAAGAGAACCAGTTATCTCAAATAAGAATGGAAAAAAAGTGATTCTAATGAAGTTTCAAAACCTCCAAAAAAAATGTTTTTCTTTTCGTGATTCTTTGCGCATAATATGCTTTTCTGAGGCTATCAAACTAGTATAATGAAAGAGAACCAGTTATCTCAAATAAGAACGGAAAAAAAGTGATTCTAACGAAGTTTCCAAACTTCGAAAAAAATTTTTTTTCTTTTCGAGATTCTTTGCGCATAATATGCTTTACTGAGGCTATCAAACTAGCAAAATGAAAGAGAACCGGTTATCTCGAATAAGAACGGAAAAAAAGTGATTCTAATGAAGTTTCCAAACTTCGAAAAAAAAATTTTTTCTTTTCGAGATTCTTTGCGCATAATATGTTTTTCTGAGGCTATCAAACTAGTATAATGAAAGAGAACCAGTTATCTCAAATAAGAACGGAAAAAAAGTGATTCTAATGAAGTTTCCAAACTTTGAAAACAATTTATTTTCTTTTCGAGATTCTTGCCGCATAATATGCTTTTCTATTGCTATCAAACTACCAAAATGAAAGAGAACCAGTTATCTCGAATAAGAACGGAAAAAAAGTGATTCTAATGAAGTTTCCTAACTTCGAAAAAAAATGTTTTTCTTTTCGAGATTGTTTGCGCATAATATGCTTTTCTGAGGCTATCAAACTAGTATAATGAAAGAGCACCAGTTATCTCAAATAAGAACGGAAAAAAAAAATGATTCTAAGGAAGTTTCCAAACTTCGAAAAAATTTTTTTTCTTTTCGAGAGTCTTTGCGCATAATATGCTTTTCTGAGGCTATCAAACTAATATAAAGAGAGATTACCAGTTATCTCAAATAAGAATGGAAAAAAAGTGATTTATTGAAGTTTCCAAACTTCGAAAAAAAATTTTTTTCTTTTCGAGATTCTTTCCACATAATATGCTGTTCTACAGCTATAAAACTAGCAAAATGAAAGAGTACCAGTTATCTCGAATAAGAACGGAAAAAAAGTGATTCTAACGAAGTTTCAAAACTTCGAAAAAAAATGTTTTTCTTTTTGAGATTCTTTGCGCAAATATGGTTTTCTGAGGCTATCAATTTACTATAATGAAAGAGAACCAGTTATCTCAAATAAGAACGGCAAAAAAGTGATTCTAATGAAGTTTCCAAACTTTGAAAACAATTTTTTTTCCTTTCGAGATTCTTTCCGCATAATATGCTTTTCTACAGCTATCAAACTACCAAAATGAAAGAGAACCAGTTATCTCGAATAAGAACGGAAAAAAAGTGATTCTAATGAAGTTTCCAAACTTCGAAAAAATTTTTTTTTCTTTTCGAGATTCTTTGCGCATAATATGCTTTTCTGAGGCTATCAAACTAGTATAATGAAAGAGAACCAGTTATCTCAAATAAGAACGGAAAAAAAATGATTCTAACGAAGTTTCCAAACTTCGAAAAATTGTTTTTTCTTTTCGAGATTCTTTGCGCATAATATGCTTTTCTGAGGCTATCAAACTAGTATAAAGAGAGATTACCAGTTATCTCAAATAAGAATGGAAAAAAAGTGATTTATTGAAGTTTCCAAACTTCGAAAATTTTTTTTTTTCTTTTGGAGATTCTTTCCGCATAATATGCTGTTCTACAGCTATAAAACTAGCAAAATGAAAGAGTACCAGTTATCTCGAATAAGAACGGAAAAAAAGTGATTCTAACGAAGTTTCAAAACTTCGAAAAAAAATGTTTTTCTTTTCGAGATTCTTTGCGCAAATATGGTTTTCTGAGGCTATCAATTTACTATAATGAAAGAGAACCAGTTATCTCAAATAAGAACGGAAAAAAAGTGATTCTAATGAAGTTTCCAAACTTTGAAAACAATTTTTTTTCTTTTCGAGATTCTTTCCGCATAATATGCTTTTCTACAGCTATCAAACTACCAAAATGAAAGAGAACCAGTTATCTCGAATAAGAACGGAAAAAAAATGATTCTAATGAAGTTTCCAAACTTCGAAAACAATTTATTTTCTTTTCGAGATTCTTGCCGCATAATATGCTTTTCTACAGCTATCAAACTACCAAAATGAAAGAGAACCAGTTATCTCGAATAAGAACGGAAAAAAAGTGATTCTAATGAAGTTTCCTAACTTCGAAAAAAAATGTTTTTCTTTTCGAGATTCTTTGCGCATAATATGCTTTTCTGAGGCTATCAAACTAGTATAATGAAAGAGCACCAGTTATCTCAAATAAGAACGGAAAAAAAAATGATTCTAACGAAGTTTCCAAACTTCGAAAAAATTTTTTTTCTTTTCGAGATTCTTTGCGCATAATATGCTTTTCTGAGGCTATCAAACTAGTATAAAGAGAGATTACCAGTTATCTCAAATAAGAATGGAAAAAAAGTGATTTATTGAAGTTTCCAAACTTCGAAAAAAAATTTTTTTCTTTTCGAGATTCTTTCCACATAATATGCTGTTCTACAGCTATAAAACTAGCAAAATGAAAGAGTACCAGTTATCTCGAATAAGAACGGAAAAAAAGTGATTCTAACGAAGTTTCAAAACTTCGAAAAAAAATGTTTTTCTTTTTGAGATTCTTTGCGCAAATATGGTTTTCTGAGGCTATCAATTTACTATAATGAAAGAGAACCAGTTATCTCAAATAAGAACGGCAAAAAAGTGATTCTAATGAAGTTTCCAAACTTTGAAAACAATTTTTTTTCTTTTCGAGATTCTTTCCGCATAATATGCTTTTCTACAGCTATCAAACTACCAAAATGAAAGAGAACCAGTTATCTCGAATAAGAACGGAAAAAAAGTGATTCTAATGAAGTTTCCAAACTTCGAAAAAATTTTTTTTTCTTTTCGAGATTCTTTGCGCATAATATGCTTTTCTGAGGCTATCAAACTAGTATAATGAAAGAGAACCAGTTATCTCAAATAAGAACGGAAAAAAAATGATTCTAACGAAGTTTCCAAACTTCGAAAAATTGTTTTTTCTTTTCGAGATTCTTTGCGCATAATATGCTTTTCTGAGGCTATCAAACTAGTATAAAGAGAGATTACCAGTTATCTCAAATAAGAATGGAAAAAAAGTGATTTATTGAAGTTTCCAAACTTCGAAAATTTTTTTTTTTCTTTTCGAGATTCTTTCCGCATAATATGCTGTTCTACAGCTATAAAACTAGCAAAATGAAAGAGTACCAGTTATCTCGAATAAGAACGGAAAAAAAGTGATTCTAACGAAGTTTCAAAACTTCGAAAAAAAATGTTTTTCTATTCGAGATTCTTTGCGCAAATATGGTTTTCTGAGGCTATCAATTTACTATAATGAAAGAGAACCAGTTATCTCAAATAAGAACGGAAAAAAAGTGATTCTAATGAAGTTTCCAAACTTTGAAAACAATTTTTTTTCTTTTCGAGATTCTTTCCGCATAATATGCTTTTCTACAGCTATCAAACTACCAAAATGAAAGAGAACCAGTTATCTCGAATAAGAACGGAAAAAGAGTGATTCTAATGAAGTTTCCAAACTTCGAAAACAATTTATTTTCTTTTCGAGATTCTTGCCGCATAATATGCTTTTCTACAGCTATCAAACTACCAAAATGAAAGAGAACCAGTTATCTCGAATAAGAACGGAAAAAAAGTGATTCTAATGAAGTTTCCTAACTTCGAAAAAAAATGTTTTTCTTTTCGAGATTCTTTGGGCATAATATGCTTTTCTGAGGCTATCAAACTAGTATAATGAAAGAGCACCAGTTATCTCAAATAAAAACGGAAAAAAAAATTATTCTAACGAAGTTTCCAAACTTCGAAAAAATTTTTTTTCTTTTCGAGATTCTTTGCGCATAATATGCTTTTCTGAGGCTATCAAACTAGTATAAAGAGAGATTACCAGTTATCTCAAATAAGAATGGAAAAAAAGTGATTTATTGAAGTTTCCAAACTTCGAAAAAAAATTTTTTTCTTTTCGAGATTCTTTCCACATAATATGCTGTTCTACAGCTATAAAACTAGCAAAATGAAAGAGTACCAGTTATCTCGAATAAGAACGGAAAAAAAGTGATTCTAACGAAGTTTCAAAACTTCGAAAAAAAATGTTTTTCTTTTTGAGATTCTTTGCGCAAATATGGTTTTCTGAGGCTATCAATTTACTATAATGAAAGAGAACCAGTTATCTCAAATAAGAACGGCAAAAAAGTGATTCTAATGAAGTTTCCAAACTTTGAAAACAATTTTTTTTCTTTTCGAGATTCTTTCCGCATAATATGCTTTTCTACAGCTATCAAACTACCAAAATGAAAGAGAACGAGTTATCTCGAATAAGAACGGAAAAAAAGTGATTCTAATGAAGTTTCCAAACTTCGAAAAAATTTTTTTTTCTTTTCGAGATTCTTTGCGCATAATATGCTTTTCTGAGGCTATCAAACTAGTATAATGAAAGAGAACCAGTTATCTCAAATAAGAACGGAAAAAAAATTATTCTAACGAAGTTTCCAAACTTCGAAAAATTGTTTTTTCTTTTCGAGATTCTTTGCGCATAATATGCTTTTCTGAGGCTATCAAACTAGTATAAAGAGAGATTACCAGTTATCTCAAATAAGAATGGAAAAAAAGTGATTTATTGAAGTTTCCAAACTTCGAAAATTTTTTTTTTTCTTTTCGAGATTCTTTCCGCATAATATGCTGTTCTACAGCTATAAAACTAGCAAAATGAAAGAGTACCAGTTATCTCGAATAAGAACGGAAAAAAAGTGATTCTAACGAGGTTTCAAAACTTCGAAAAAAAATGTTTTTCTTTTCGAGATTCTTTGCGCAAATATGGTTTTCTGAGGCTATCAATTTACTATAATGAAAGAGAACCAGTTATCTCAAATAAGAACGGAAAAAAAGTGATTCTAATGAAGTTTCCAAACTTTGAAAACAATTTTTTTTCTTTTCGAGATTCTTTCCGCATAATATGCTTTTCTACAGCTATCAAACTACCAAAATGAAAGAGAACCAGTTATCTCGAATAAGAACGGAAAAAAAGTGATTCTAATGAAGTTTCCAAACTTCGAAAAAATTTTTTTTTCTTTTCGAGATTCTTTGCGCATAATATGCTTTTCTGAGGCTATCAAACTAGTATAATGAAAGAGAACCAGTTATCTCAAATAAGAACGGAAAAAAAATGATTCTAACGAAGTTTCCAAACTTCGAAAAATTGTTTTTTCTTTTCGAGATTCTTTGCGCATAATATGTTTTTCTGAGGCTATCAAACTAGTATAATGAAAGAGAACCAGTTATCTCAAATAAGAACGGAAAAAAAGTGATTCTAATGAAGTTTCCAAACTTTGAAAACAATTTATTTTCTTTTCGAGATTCTTTCCGCATAATATGCTTTTCTACAGCTATCAAACTACCAAAATGAAAGAGAACCAGTTATCTCGAATAAGAACGGAAAAAAAGTGATTCTAATGAAGTTTCCAAACTTCGAAAAAAAATGTTTTTCTTTTCGAGATTCTTTGCGCATAATATGCTTTTCTGAGGCTATCAAACTAGTATAATGAAAGAGAACCAGTTATCTCAAATAAGAACGGAAAAAAAATGATTCTAACGAAGTTTCCAAACTTCGAAAAAATTTTTTTTCTTTTCGAGATTCTTTGCGCATAATATGCTTTTCTGAGGCTATCAAACTAGTATAAAAAGAGATTACCAGTTATCTCAAATAAGAATGGAAAAAAAGTGATTTATTGAAGTTTCCAAACTTCGAAAAAAAATTTTTTTCTTTAGGAGATTCTTTCCGCATAATATGCTGTTCTACAGCTATAAAACTAGCAAAATGAAAGAGTACCAGTTATCTCGAATAAGAACGGAAAAAAAGTGATTCTAACGAAGTTTCAAAACTTCGAAAAAAAATGTTTTTCTTTTCGAGATTCTTTGCGCAAATATGGTTTTCTGAGGCTATCAATTTACTATAATGAAAGAGAACCAGTTATCTCAAATAAGAACGGAAAAAAAGTGATTCTAATGAAGTTTCCAAACTTCGAAATTTTTTTTTTTTCTTTTCGAGATTCTTTCCGCATAATATGCTGTTCTACAGCTATCAAACTAGTATAATGAAAGAGAACCAGTTATCTCAAATAAGAACGGAAAAAAAGTGATTCTAATGAAGTTTCCAAACTTCGAATAAATTTTGTTTTCTTTTCGATATTCTTCGCGCATAATATGCTTTTCTAAAGCTATCAAACTGGTATAATGAAAGAGAAGCAGTTATCTCAAATAAGAACGGAAAAAAAGTGATTCTAACGAAGTTTCCAATCTTCGAAAAAAAATGTTTTTCTTTTCGAGATTCTTTGCGCATAATATGCTTTTCTGAGGCTATCAAACTAGTATAATGAAAGAGAACCAGTTATCTCAAATAAGAACGGAAAAAAAGTGATTCTAACGAAGTTTCCAAACTTCGAAAAAAATTTTTCTTCTTTTCGAGATTCTTTGCGCATAATATGCTTTACTGAGGCTATCAAACTAGCAAAATGAAAGAGAACCGGTTATCTCGAATAAGAACGGAAAAAAAGTGATTCTAATGAAGTTTCCAAACTTCGAAAAAAAAATTTTTTCTTTTCAATATTCTTTGCGCATAATATGTTTTTCTGAGGCTATCAAAGTAGTATAATGAAAGAGAACCAGTTATCTCAAATAAGAACGGAAAAAAAGTGATTCTAATGAAGTTTCCAAACTTTGAAAACAATTTTTTTTCTTTTCGAGATTCTTTCCACATAATATGCTTTTCTACAGCTATCAAACTACCAAAATGAAAGAGAACCAGTTATCTCGAATAAGAACGGGAAAAAAGTGATTCTAATGAAGTTTCCAAACTTCGAAAAAAATTTTTTTTCTTTTCGAGATTCTTTGCGCATAATATGCTTTTCTGAGGCTATCAAACTAGTATAATGAAAGAGAACCAGTTATCTCAAATAAGAACGGAAAAAAAATGATTCTAACGAATTTTCCAAACTTCGAAAAAATTTTTTTTCTTTTCGAGATTCTTTGCGCATAATATGCTTTTCTGAGGCTATCAAACTATTATAAAGAGAGATTACCAGTTATCTCAAATAAGAATGGAAAAAAAATGATTTATTGAAGTTTCCAAACTTCGAAAAAAATTTTTTTTCTTTTCGAGATTCTTTGCGCATAATATACTTTTCTGAGTCTATCAAACTAGTATAATGAAAGAGAACCAGTTATCTAAAATAAGAACAGAAAAAAAGTGATTCTAATGAAGTTTCCAAAGTTTGAAATTTTTTTTTTTTTGTTTTCGAGATTCTTTCCGCATAATATGGTTTTCTACAGCTATCAAACTAGCAAAAAGAAAGAGAACCGGTTATCTCGAATAAGAACCGAAAAAAAGTGATTCTAATGAAGTTTCCAAACTTCGAAAAAATTTTTTTTTCTTTTCCAGATTCTCTGCGCATAATATGCTTTTCTGAGGCTATCAAACTAGTATAATGAAAGAGAACCAGTTATCTCGAATAAGAACGGAAAAAAAGTGATTCTAATGAAGTTTACAAACCTCGAAAAAAAATGTTTTTCTTTTCGTGATTCTTTGCGCATAATATACTTTTCTGAGGCTATCAAACTAGTATAATGAAAGAGAACCAGTTATCTCAAATAAGAACGGAAAAAAAGTGATTCTAACGAAGTTTCCAAACTTCGAAAAAATTTTTTTTTCTTTTCGAGATTCTTTGCGGATAATATGCTTTTCTGAGGCTATCAAACTAGTATAATGAGAGATTACCAGTTATCTCAAATAAGAATGGAAAAAAATTGATTCAAATGAAGGTTCAAAACTTCGAAAAATTTTTTTTTTCTTTTCCATATTCTTCGCGCATAATATGCTTTTCTACAGCTATCAAACTAGCAAAATGAAAGAAAACCAGTTATCTCGAATAAGAACGGAAAAAAAGTGATTCTAATGAAGTTTCCTAACTTCGAAAAAAATTTTTTTTCTTTTCGAGATTCTTTGCGCATAATATGCTTTTCTGAGGCTATCAAACTAGTATAATGAAAGAGAACCAGTTATCTCGAATAAGAACGGAAAAGAAGTGATTCTAAAGAAGTTTCCAAACATCGAAAAAAATTTTTTTTCTATTCGAGATTCTTTGCGCATAATATGCATTACTGAGTCTATCAAAATAGCAAAATGAAAGAGAACCGGTTATCTCGAATAAGAACGGAAAAAAAGTGATTCTAATGAAGTTTCCAAACTTCGAAAACAATTATTTTTCTTTTCGAGATTCTTTCCGCATAATATGCTTTTCTACAGCTATCAAATTACCAAAATGAAAGAGAACCAGTTATCTCGAATAAGAACGGAAAAAAAGTGATTCTAATGAAGTTTCCAAACTTCGAAAAAAATTTTTTTTCTTTTCGAGATTCTTTGCGCATAATATGCTTTTCTGAGGCTATCAAACTAGTATAATGAAAGAGAACCAGTTATCTCAAATAAGAACGGAAAAAAAATGATTCTTACGAAGTTTCCAAACTTCGAAAAAATTTTTTTTCTTTTCGAGATTCTTTGCGCATAATATGCTTTTCTGAGGCTATCAAACTAGTATAAAGAGAGATTACCAGTTATCTCAAATAAGAATGGAAAAAAAGTGATTTATTGAAGTTTCCAAACTTCGAAAAAAAATTTTTTTCTTTTCGAGATTCTTTGCGCATAATATACTTTTCTGAGTCTATCAAACTAGTATAATGAAAGAGAACCAGTTATCTCAAATAAGTACAGAAAAAAAGTGATTCTAATGCAGTTTCCAAAGTTTGAAATTTTTTTTTTTTTTTGTTTTCGAGATTCTTTCCGCATAATATGGTTTTCTACAGCTATCAAACTAGCAAAATGAAAGAGAACCGGTTATCTCGAATAAGAACGGAAAAAAAGTGAATCTAATGAAGTTTCCAAACTTCGAAAAAAAATTTTTTTTTTTTCCAGATTCTCTGCGCATAATATGCTTTTCTGAGGCTATTAACTAGTATAATGAAAGATAACCAGTTATCTCAAATAAGCACGGAAAAAAGTGATTCTAATGAAGTTTCCAAATTTTGAAAACAATTTTTTTTCTTTTCCAAATTCTTTCCGCATAATATGCTTTTCTACAGCTTTCAAACTAGTATAATGAAAGAGAACCAGTTATCTCAAATAAGAACGGAAAAAAAGTGATTCCAATGAAGTTTCCAAACTTTGAAAACTTTTTTTTTTTCTTTTCGAGATTCTTTCCGCATAATATGCTTTTCTGAGGCTATCAAAATAGTATAATGAAAGAGAACCAGTTCTCTCAAATAAGAACAGAAAAAAAGTGAATCTAATGAATTTTCCAAAGTTTGAAAAAAAATTTTTTTTCTTTTCGAGATTCTTTCCGCATAATATGCTTTTCTAGAGCTCTCAAACGGGCAAAATGAAAGAGAACCATTTATCTCGAATAAGAACGCAAAAAAAGTGATTCTAATGAATTTTCCATACTTCGGAAAAAATTTATTTTTCTTTTCGAGATTCTTTCCGCATAATATTTTTTTCTAAGGCTATCAAACTAGTAGAATGAAAGAGAACCAGTTATCTCGAATAAGAACGGAAAAAAGTGATTCTAACGAAGTTTCCAAACTTCCAAAAAAATTTTTTTTCTTTTCGAGATTCTTTGCGCATAATATGCCTTTCTGAGGCTATCAAACTAGTATAATGAAAGAGAACCAGTTATCTCAAATAAGAACGGAAAAAAGGTGATTTTAACGAAGTTTCCAAACTTCGAAAATTTTTTTTTTTCTTTCGAGATTCTTTGCGCATAATATGCTTTTCTGAGGCTATCAAACTAGTATAATGAAAGAGAACCAGTTATCTCAAATAAGAACGGAAAAAAAGTGATTCTAACGAAGTTCCCAAACCTCGAAAAAAATTTTTTTTCTTTTCGAGATTCTTTGCGCATAATATGCTTTTATGAGGCTATCAAACTAGTATAATGAGAGATTACCTGTTATCTCAAATAAGAATGGAAAAAAATTGATTCTAATGAAGTTTCCAAACTTCGAAAAAATTTTGTTTTCTTTTCGATATTCTTCGCGCATAATATGCTTTTCTAAAGCTATCAAACTAGTATAATGTAAGAGAACCAGTTATCTCAAATAAGAACGGAAAAAAAGTGATTCTAATGAAGTTTCCAAACTTTGAAAACCTTTTTTTTTCTTTTCGATATTCTTTCTGCATAATATGCTTTTCTGAGTCTATCAAACTAGTATAATGAAAGAGAACCAGTTATCTCACATAAGAACCGATAAAAAAGGATTCTAATGAAGTTTCCAAACTTTGAAAAATTTTTTTTTTCTTTTCGAGATTCTTTGCGCTTAATATGCTTTTCTGAGGCTATCAAACTAGTATAATGAGAGATTACCAGTTATCTAAAATAAGAATGGAAAAAAAGTGATTCTAACGAAGTTTCCAAACTTCGAAAAAAATTTTTTTTCTTTTCGAGATTCTTTGCGCATAATATGGTTTCTGAGGCTATCAATTTAGTATAATGAAAGAGAACCAGTTATCTCAAATAAGAACGGAAAAAAAGTGGTTCAAATGAAGTTTCCAAACTTTGAAAAATTTTTTTTTTTCTTTTCGAGATTCTTTCCGCATAATATGCTGTTCTACAGCTATAAAACTAGCAAAATGAAAGAGTACCAGTTATCTCGAAAAAGAACGGAAAAAAAGTGATTCTAACGAAGTTTGAAAACTTCGAAAAAAAATGTTTTTCTTTTCGAGATTCTTTGCCCAAATATGGTTTTCTGAGGGTATCAATTTACTATAATGAAAGAGAACCAGTTATCTCAAATAAGAATGGAAAAAAAGTGATTCTAATGAAGTTTCCAAACTTGGAAAAAAAAATTTTTTCTTTTCGAGATTCTTTGCGCATAATATGCTTTTCTGAGGCTATCAAACTAGTATAATGAAAGAGAAGCAGTTATCTCAAATAAGAACGGAAAAAAAGTGATTCTAACGAAGTTTCCAAACTTCGAAAAAAAATGTTTTTCTTTTCGAGATTCTTTGCGCATAATATGCTTTTCTGAGGCTATCAAACTAGTATAATGAAAGAGAACCAGTTATCTCAAATAAGAATGGAAAAAAAGTGATTCTAATGAAGTTTCCAAACCTCGAAAAAAAATGTTTTTCTTTTCGAGATTCTTTGCGCATAATATGCTTTTCTGAGGCTATCAAACTAGTATAATGAAAGAGAACCAGTTATCTCAAATAAGAACGGAAAAAAAGTGATTCTAACGAAGTTTCCAAACTTCGAAAAAAATTTTTTTTCTTTTCGAGATTCTTTGCGGATATTATGCTTTTCTGAGGCTATCAAACTAGTATAGTGATAAGAACCAGTTATCTCAAATAAGAATGGAAAAAAAGTGATTCTAATGAAGTTTCCAAACTTCGAAAAAAAAATTTTTTCTTTTCGAGATTCTTTGCGCATAATATGTTTTTCTGAGGCTATCAAACTAGTATAATGAAAGAGAACCAGTTATCTCAAATAAGAACGGAAAAAAAGTGATTCTAATGAAGTTTCCAAACTTTGAAAACAATTTTTTTTCTTTTCGAGATTCTTTCCGCATAATATGCTTTTCTACAGCTATCAAACTACCAAAATGAAAGAGAACCAGCTATCTCGAATAAGAACGGAATAAAGTGATTCTAATGAAGTTTCCAAACTTCGAAAAAATTTTTTTTTCTTTTCGAGATTCTTTGCGCATAATATGCTTTTCTGAGGCTATCAAAGTAGTATAATGAAAGAGAACCAGTTATCTCAAATAAGAACGGAAAAAAAATGATTCTAACGAAGTTTCCAAACTTCGAAAAATTTTTTTTTCTTTTCGAGATTCTTTGCGCATAATATGCTTTTCTGAGGCTATCAAACTAGTATAAAGAGAGATTACCAGTTATCTCAAATAAGAATGGAAAAAAAGTGATTTATTGAAGTTTCCAAACTTCGAAAAAAAATTTTTTTCTTTTGGAGATTCTTTGCGCATAATATACTTTTCTGAGTCTATCAAACTAGTATAATGAAAGAGAACCAGTTATCTCAAATAAGAACAGAAAAAAAGTGATTCTAATGAAGTTTCCAAAGTTTGAAATTTTTTTTTTTTTGTTTTCGAGATTCTTTCCGCATAATATGGTTTTCTACAGCTATCAAACTAGCAAAATGAAAGAGAACCGGTTATCTCGAATAAGAACGGAAAAAAAGTGATTCTAATGAAGTTTCCAAACTTCGAAAAAAATTTTTTTTCTTTTCCAGATTCTCTGCGCATAATATGCTTTTCTGAGGCTATCAAACTAGTATAATGAAAGATAACCAGTTATCTCAAATAAGCACGGAAAAAAGTGATTCTAATGAAGTTTCCAAACTTTGAAAACAATTTTTTTTCTTTTCCAAATTCTTTCCGCATAATATGCTTTTCTACAGCTTTCAAACTAGTATAATGAAAGAGAACCAGTTATCTCAAATAAGAACGGAAAAAAAGTGATTCCAATGAAGTTTCCAAACTTTGAAAACTTTTTTTTTTCTTTTCGAGATTCTTTCCGCATAATATGCTTTTCTGAGGCTATCAAAATACTATAATGAAAGAGAACCAGTTCTCTCAAATAAGAACAGAAAAAAAGTGATTCTAATGAATTTTCCAAAGTTTGAAAAAATTTTTTTTTTCTTTTCGAGATTCTTTCCGCATAATATGCTTTCCTAGAGCTCTCAAACGGGCAAAATGAAAGAGAACCATTTATCTCGAACAAGAACGCAAAAAAAGTGATTCTAATGAAGTTTCCATAATTCGAAAAAAAATTTTTTTTTCGAGATTCTTTGCGCATAATATGCTTTTCTGAGGCTGTCAACCTAGTATAATGAAAGAAAACCAGTTATCTCAAATATGAACGGAAAAAATGTGATTCTAATGAAGTTTCCAAACTTTGAAAACAATTTTTTTTCTTTTCGAGATACTTTCCGCATAATATGCTTTTCTAAGGCTATCAAACTAGTATAATAAAAGAGAACCAGTTATCTCGAATAAGAACGGAAAAAAAGTGATTCTAACGAAGTTTCCAAACTTCGAAAAAAATTTTTTTTCTTTTCGAGATTCTTTGCGCATAATATGCTTTTCTGAGGCTATCAAACTAGTATAATGAGAGATTACGAGTTATCTGAAATAAGAATGGAAAAAAAGTGATTCTAACGAAGTTTCCAAACTTCGAAAAAAAATTTTTTTCTTTTCGAGATTCTTTGCGCATAATATGCTTGTCTGAGGCTATCAAAGTAGTATAATGAAAGAGAACCAGTAATCTGAAATAAGAACGGAAAAAGTGATTCTAACGAAGATTCCAAACTTCGAAAAAAAAATTTTTTCTTTTCGAGATTCTTTGCGCATAATATGCTTGTCTAAGGCTATCAAACAAGTATAATGAAAGAGAACAAGTTATCTCAAATAAGAATGGAAAAAAAGTGATTCTAAGGAAGTTTCCAAACTTCGAAAAAAAATTTTTTTCTTTTCGAGATTCTTTGCGCATAATATGCTTGTCTGAGGCTATCAAACTAGTATAATGAAAGAGAACCAGTTATCTCAAATAAGAACGGAAAAAAAGTGATTCTAACGAAGTTTCCAAACTTCGGAAAAAATTTTTTTCTTTTCGAGATTGTTTGCGCATACCTATGCTTTTCTGAGGCTATCAAACTAGTATAATGAAAGAGAACCAATTATCTCAAATAAGAACGGAAAAAAAGTGATTCTAACGAAGTTTCCGAACTTCGAAAAAAAATTTTTTTCTTTTCGAGATTCTTTGCGCATAATATGGTTGTCTGAGGCTATCAAACTAGTATAATGAAAGAGAACCAGTTATCTCAAATAAGAACGGAAAAAAAGTGATTCTAACGAGGTTTCCAATCTTCGAAAAAAATTTTTTTTCTTTTCGATATTCTTTGCGCATAATATGCTTTTCTGAGGCTATCAAACTAGTATAATGAAAGAGGACCAGTTATCTCAAATAAGAACGGAAAAAAAGTGATTCTAACGAAGTTTCCAAACTTCGAAAAAAAATTTTTTTTTTTTCGAGATTCTTTGCGCATAATATGCTTTTCTGAGGCTATCAAACTAGTATAATGAAAGAGAACCAGTTATCTCAAATAAGAACGGAAAAAAAGTGATTCTAACGAAGTTTCCAAACTTCGAAAAAAAATTTTTTTCTTTTCGAGATTCTTTGGGCATAATATGCTTGACTGAGGCTATCAAACTAGTATAATGAAAGAGAACTAGTAATCTTAAATAAGAACGGAAAAAAAGTGATTCTAACGAAGATTCCAAACTTCGAAAAAAAAATTTTTTCTTTTCGAGATTCTTTGCGCATAATATGCTTGTCTAAGGCTATCAAACAAGTATAATGAAAGAGAACAAGTTATCTCAAATAAGAATGGAAAAAAAGTGATTCTAAGGAAGTTTCCAAACTTCGAAAAAAAATTTTTTTCTTTTCGAGATTCTTTGCGCATAATATGCTTGTCTGAGGCTATCAAACTAGTATAATGAAAGAGAACCAGTTATCTCAAATAAGAACGGAAAAAAAGTGATTCTAACGAAGTTTCCAAACCCCGGAAAAAATTTTTATCTTTTCGAGATTGTTTGCGCATACCTATGCTTTTCTGAGGCTATTAAACTAGTATAATGAAAGAGAACCAATTATCTCAAATAAGAACGGAAAAAAAGTGATTCTAACGAAGTTTCCAAACTTCGAAAAAAAATTTTTTTCTTTTCGAGATTCTTTGCGCATAATATGCTTGTCTAAGGCTATCAAACAAGTATAATGAAAGAGAACAAGTTATCTCAAATAAGAATGGAAAAAAAGTGATTCTAAGGAAGTTTCCAAACTTCGAAAAAAAATTTTTTTCTTTTCGAGATTCTTTGCGCATAATATGCTTGTCTGAGGCTATCAAACTAGTATAATGAAAGAGAACCAGTTATCTCAAATAAGAACGGAAAAAAAGTGATTCTAACGAAGTTTCCAAACTTCGAAAAAAAATTTTTTTCTTTTAGAGATTCTTTGCGCTGAGGCTATCAAACTAATATAATGAAAGAGAACCAGTATTCTGAAATAAGAATGGAAAAAAAGTGATTCTAACGAAGTTTCCAAACTTCGAAAAAAAATTTTTTTCTTTTCGAGATTCTTTGCGCATAATATGCTTGTCTAAGGCTATCAAACAAGTATAATGAAAGAGAACAAGTTATCTCAAATAAGAATGGAAAAAAAGTGATTCTAAGGAAGTTTCCAAACTTCGTAAAAAAATTTTTTTCTTTTCGAGATTCTTTGCGCATAATATGCTTGTCTAAGGCTATCAAACAAGTATAATGAAAGAGAACAAGTTATCTCAAATAAAAATGGAAAAAAAGTGATTCTAAGGAAGTTTCCAAACTTCGAAAAAAAATTTTTATCTTTTCGAGATTCTTTGCGCATAATATGCTTGTCTAAGGCTATCAAACTAGTATAATGAAAGAGAACAAGTTATCTCAAATAAGAACGGAAAAAAATTGATTCTAACGAAGTTTCCAAACTTCGAAAAAAAATTTTTTTCTTTTCGAGATTCTTTGCGCATAATATGCTTGTCTGAGGCTATCAAAGTAGTATAATGAAAGAGAACCAGTAATCTGAAATAAGAACGGAAAAAGTGATTCTAACGAAGATTCCAAACTTCGAAAAAAAAATTTTTTCTTTTCGAGATTCTTTGCGCATAATATGCTTGTCTAAGGCTATCAAACAAGTATAATGAAAGAGAACAAGTTATCTCAAATAAGAATGGAAAAAAAGTGATTCTAAGGAAGTTTCCAAACTTCGAAAAAAAATTTTTTTCTTTTCGAGATTCTTTGCGCATAATATGCTTGTCTGAGGCTATCAAACTAGTATAATGAAAGAGAACCAGTTATCTCAAATAAGAACGGAAAAAAAGTGATTCTAACGAAGTTTCCAAACTTCGGAAAAAATTTTTTTCTTTTCGAGATTGTTTGCGCATACCTATGCTTTTCTGAGGCTATCAAACTAGTATAATGAAAGAGAACCAATTATCTCAAATAAGAACGGAAAAAAAGTGATTCTAACGAAGTTTCCAAACTTCGAAAAAAAATTTTTTTCTTTTCGAGATTCTTTGCGCATAATATGGTTGTCTGAGGCTATCAAACTAGTATAATGAAAGAGAACCAGTTATCTCAAATAAGAACGGAAAAAAAGTGATTCTAACGAGGTTTCCAATCTTCGAAAAAAATTTTTTTTCTTTTCGATATTCTTTGCGCATAATATGCTTTTCTGAGGCTATCAAACTAGTATAATGAAAGAGGACCAGTTATCTCAAATAAGAACGGAAAAAAAGTGATTCTAACGAAGTTTCCAAACTTCGAAAAAAAATTTTTTTCTTTTCGAGATTCTTTGCGCATAATATGCTTGTCTAAGGCTATCAAACTAGTATAATGAAAGAGAACAAGTTATCTCAAATAAGAACGGAAAAAAATTGATTCTAACGAAGTTTCCAAACTTCGAAAAAAAATTTTTTTCTTTTCGAGATTCTTTGCGCATAATATGCTTGTCTGAGGCTATCAAACTAGTATAATGAAAGAGAACCAGTAATCTCAAATAAGAACGGAAAAAAAGTGATTCTAACGAAGTTTCCAAACTTCGGAAAAAATTTTTTTCTTTTCGAGATTCTTTGCGCATACCTATGCTTTTCTGAGGCTATCAAACTAGTACAATGAAAGAGAACCAATTATCTCAAATAAGAACGGAAAAAAAGTGATTCTAACGAAGTTTCCAAACTTCGAAAAAAAATTTTTTTCTTTTCGAGATTCTTTGCGCATAATATGCTTGTCTAAGGCTATCAAACAAGTATAATGAAAGAGAACAAGTTATCTCAAATAAGAATGGAAAAAAAGTGATTCTAAGGAAGTTTCCAAACTTCGAAAAAAAATTTTTTTCTTTTCGAGATTCTTTGCGCATAATATGGTTGTCTGAGGCTATCAAACTAGTATAATGAAAGAGAACCAGTTATCTCAAATAAGAACGGAAAAAAAGTGATTCTAACGAAGTTTCCAAACTTCGAAATAAAATTTTTTTCTTTTCGAGATTCTTTGCGTATAATATGCTTGTCTGAGGCTATCAAACTAGTATAATGAAAGAGAACCAGTAATCTTAAATAAGAACGGAAAAAAAGTGATTCTAAGGAAGTTTCCAAAATTCGAAAAAAAATTTATTTCTTTTCGAGATTCTTTGCGCATAATATGGTTGTCTGAGGCTATCAAACTAGTATAATGAAAGAGAACCAGTTATCTCAAATAAGAACGGAAAAAAAGTGATTCTAACGAGGTATTCAATCTTCGAAAAAAATTTTTTCTTTTCGAGATTCTTTGCGCATAATATGCTTTTCTGAGGCTATCAAACCAGTATAATGAAAGAGGACCAGTTATCTCAAATAAGAACGGAAAAAAAGTGATTCTAACGAAGTTTCCAAACTTCGAAAAAAAATTTTTTTCTTTTCGAGATTCTTTGCGCATAATATGGTTGTCTGAGGCTATCAAACTAGTATAATGAAAGAGAACCAGTTATCTCAAATAAGAACGGAAAAAAAGTGATTCTAACGAGGTTTCCAATCTTCGAAAAAAATTTTTTTTCTTTTCGAGATTCTTTGCGCATAATATGCTTGTCTAAGGCTATCAAACTAGTATAATGAAACAGAACAAGTTATCTCAAATAAGAACGGAAAAAAATTGATTCTAACGAAGTTTCCAAACTTCGAAAAAAAATTTTTTTCTTTTCGAGATTCTTTGCGCATAATATGCTTGTCATAGTCTATCAAACTAGTATGATGAAAGAGAACCAGTAAATTTAAATAAGAACGGAAAAAAAGTGATTCTAACGAAGTTTCCAAACTTCGAAAAAAAAATTTTTTCTTTTCGAGATTCTTTGCGCATAATATGCTTGTCTAAGGCTATCAAACAAGTATAATGAAAGAGAACAAGTTATCTCAAATAAGAATGGAAAAAAGGTGATTCTAAGGAAGTTTCCAAACTTCGAAAAAAATTTTTTTTCTTTTCGAGATTCTTTGCGCATAATATGCTTGTCTGAGGCTATCAAACTAGTATAATGAAAGAGAACCAGTTATCTCAAATAAGAACGGAAAAAGTGATTCTAACGAGGTTTCCAATCTTCGAAAAAAAAATTTTTTCTTTTCGAGATTCTTTGCGCGTAATATGCTTTTCTGAGGCTATCAAACTAGTATAATGAAAGAGAACCAGTTATCTCAAATAAGAACGGAAAAAAAGTGATTCTAACGAAGTTTCCAAACTTCGAAAAAAAATTTTTTCTTTTCGAGATTCTTTGCGCATAATATGCTTGTCTAAGGCTATCAAACTAGTATAATGAAAGAGAACAAGTTATCACAAATAAGAACGGAAAAAAAGTGATTCTAACGAAGTTTCCAAACTTCGAAAAAAAATTTTTTTCTTTTCGAGATTCTTTGGGCATAATATGCTTGTCTGAGGCTATCAAACTAGTATAATGAAAGAGAACCAGTAATCTTAAATAAGAACGGAAAAAAAGTGATTCTAACGATGATTCCAAACTTCGAAAAAAAAATTTTTTCTTTTCGAGATTCTTTGCGCATAATATGCTTGTCTAAGGCTATCAAACAAGTATAATGAAAGAGAACAAGTTATCTCAAATAAGAATGGAAAAAAAGTGATTCTAAGGAAGTTTCCAAACTTCGAAAAAAAATTTATTTCTTTTCGAGATTCTTTGCGCATAATATGCTTGTCTGATGCTATCAAACTAGTATAATGAAAGATAACCAGTTATCTCAAATAAGAACGGAAAAAAAGTGATTCTAACGAAGTTTCCAAACTTCGGAAAAAATTTTTTTCTTTTCGAGATTGTTTGCGCATACCTATGCTTTTCTGAGGTTATCAAACTAGTATAATGAAAGAGAACCAATTATCTCAAATAAGAACGGAAAAAAAGTGATTCTAACGAAGTTTCCAAACTTCGAAAAAAAATTTTTTTCTTTTCGAGATTCTTTGCGCATAATATGCTTGTCTAAGGCTATCAAACAAGTATAATGAAAGAGAACAAGTTATCTCAAATAAGAATGGAAAAAAAGTGATTCTAAGGAAGTTTCCAAACTTCGAAAAAAAATTTTTTTCTTTTCGAGATTCTTTGCGCATAATATGCTTGTCTGAGGCTATCAAACTAGTATAATGAAAGAGAACCAGTTATCTCAAATAAGAACGGAAAAAAAGTGATTCTAACGAAGTTTCCAAACTTCGAAAAAAAATTTTTTTCTTTTAGAGATTCTTTGCGCATAATATGCTTTTCTGAGGCTATCAAACTAATATAATGAAAGAGAACCAGTATTCTGAAATAAGAATGGAAAAAAAGTGATTCTAACGAAGTTTCCAAACTTCGAAAAAAAATTTTTTTCTTTTCGAGATTCTTTGCGCATAATATGCTTGTCTAAGGCTATCAAACAAGTATAATGAAAGAGAACAAGTTATCTCAAATAAGAATGGAAAAAAAGTGATTCTAAGGAAGTTTCCAAACTTCGAAAAAAAATTTTTTTCTTTTCGATATTCTTTGCGCATAATATGCTTGTCTGAGGCTATCAAACTAGTATAATGAAAGAGAACAAGTTATCTTAAATAAGAACGGAAAAAAAGTGATTCTAACGAAGTTTCCAAACTTCGAAAAAAAAATTTTTTTCTTTTAGAGATTCTTTGCGCATAATATGGTTTTCTGAGGCTATCAAACTAGTATAATGAAAGAGAACCAATTATCTCAAATAAGAACGGAAAAAAAGTGATTCTAACGAAGTTTCCAAACTTCGGAAAAAATTTTTTTCTTTTCGAGATTGTTTGCGCATACCTATGTTTTTCTGAGGCTATCAAACTAGTATAATGAAAGAGAACCAATTATCTCAAATAAGAACGGAAAAAAAGTGATTCTAACGAAGTTTCCAAACTTCGAAAAAAAATTTTTTTCTTTTCGAGATTCTTTGCGCATAATATGCTTGTCTAAGGCTATCAAACAAGTATAATGAAAGAGAACAAGTTATCTCAAATAAGAATGGAAAAAAAGTGATTCTAAGGAAGTTTCCAAACTTCGAAAAAAAATTTTTTTCTTTTCGAGATTCTTTGCGCATAATATGCTTGTCTGAGGCTATCAAACTAGTATAATGAAAGAGAACCAGTTATCTCAAATAAGAACGCAAAAAAAGTGATTCTAACGAAGTTTCCAAACTTCGAAAAAAAATTTTGTTCTTTTAGAGATTCTTTGCGCATAATATGCATTTCTGAGGCTATCAAACTAATATAATGAAAGAGAACCAGTATTCTGAAATAAGAATGGAAAAAAAGTGATTCTAACGAAGTTTCCAAACTTCGAAAAAAAATTTTTTTCTTTTCGAGATTCTTTGCGCATAATATGCTTGTCTAAGGCTATCAAACAAGTATAATGAAAGAGAACAAGTTATCTCAAATAAGAATGGAAAAAAAGTGATTCTAAGGAAGTTTCCAAACTTCGAAAAAAAATTTTTTTCTTTTCGAGATTCTTTGCGCATAATATGCTTGTCTGAGGCTATCAAACTAGTATAATGAAAGAGAACCAGTTATCTCAAATAAGAACGGAAAAAAAGTGATTCTAACGAAGTTTCCAACCTTCGAAAAAAAATTTTTTTGTTTTAGAGATTCTTTGCGCATAATATGCTTTTCTGAGGCTATCAAACTAATATAATGAAAGAGAACCAGTATTCTGAAATAAGAATGGAAAAAAAGTGATTCTAACGAAGTTTCCAAACTTCGAAAAAAAATTTTTTTCTTTTCGAGATTCTTTGCGCATAATATGCTTGTCTAAGGCTATCAAACAAGTATAATGAAAGAGAACAAGTTATCTCAAATAAGAATGGAAAAAAAGTGATTCTAAGGAAGTTTCCAAACTTCGTAAAAAAATTTTGTTCTTTTCGAGATTCTTTGCGCATAATATGCTTGTCTAAGGCTATCAAACAAGTATAATGAAAGAGAACAAGTTATCTCAAATAAGAATGGAAAAAAAGTGATTCTAAGGAAGTTTCCAAACTTCGAAAAAAAATTTTTTTCTTTTCGATATTCTTTGCGCATAATATTCTTGTCTGAGGCTATCAAACTAGTATAATGAAAGAGAACAAGTTATCTTAAATAAGAACGGAAAAAAAGTGATTCTAACGAAGTTTCCAAACTTCGAAAAAAAAATTTTTTTCTTTTAGAGATTCTTTGCGCATAATATGCTTTTCTGAGGCTATCAAACTAGTATAATGAAAGAGAACCAGTTATCTCAAATAAGAACGGAAAAAAAGTGATTCTAACGAAGTTTCCAAACTTCGAAATACAATTTTTTTCTTTTCGAGATTCTTTGCGCATAATATGCTTGTCTGAGGCTATCAAACTAGTATAATGAAAGATAACCAGTAATCTTAAATAAGAACGGAAAAAAAGTGATTCTAAGGAAGTTTCCAAAATTCGAAAAAAAATTTTTTTCTTTTCGAGATTCTTTGCGCATAATATGGTTGTCTGAGGCTATCAAACTAGTATAATGAAAGAGAACCAGTTATCTCAAATAAGAACGGAAAAAAGTGATTCTAACGAGGTTTTCAATCTTCGAAAAAGAATTTTTTTCTTTTCGAGATTCTTTGCGCATAATATGCTTGTCTAAGGCTATCAAACTAGTATAATGAAAGAGAACAAGTTATCTCAAATAAGAACGGAATAAAAGTGATTCTAACGAAGTTTCCAAACTTCGAAAAAAAATTTTTTTCTTTTCGAGATTCTTTGGGCATAATATGCTTGTCTGAGGCTATCAAACTAGTATAATGAAAGAGAACCAGTAATCTTAAATAAGAACGGAAAAAAAGTGATTCTAACGAAGATTCCAAACTTCGAAAAAAAAATTTTTTCTTTTCGAGATTCTTTGCGCATAATATGCTTGTCTAAGGCTATCAAACAAGTATAATGAAAGAGAACAAGTTATCTCAAATAAGAATGGAAAAAAAAAGTGATTCTAAGGAAGTTTCCAAACTTCGAAAAAAAATTTTTTTCTTTTCGAGATTCTTTGCGCATAATATGCTTGTCTGAGGCTATCAAACTAGTATAATGAAAGAGAACCAGTTATCTCAAATAAGAACGGAAAAAAAGTGATTCTAACGAAGTTTCCAAACTTCGGAAAAAATTTTTTTCTTTTCGAGATTGTTTGCGCATACCTATGCTTTTCTGAGGCTATTAAACTAGTATAATGAAAGAGAACCAATTATCTCAAATAAGAACGGAAAAAAAGTGATTCTAACGAAGTTTCCAAACTTCGAAAAAAAATTTTTTTCTTTTCGAGATTCTTTGCGCATAATATGCTTGTCTAAAGCTATCAAACAAGTATAATGAAAGAGAACAAGTTATCTCAAATAAGAATAGAAAAAAAGTGATTCTAAGGAAGTTTCCAAACTTCGAAAAAAAATTTTTTTCTTTTAGAGATTCTTTGCGCATAATATGCTTTTCTGAGGCTATCAAACTAATATAATGAAAGAGAACCAGTATTCTGAAATAAGAATGGAAAAAAAGTGATTCTAACGAAGTTTCCAAACTTCGAAAAAAAATTTTTTTCTTTTCGAGATTCTTTGCGCATAATATGCTTGTCTAAGGCTATCAAACAAGTATAATGAAAGAGAACAAGTTATCTCAAATAAGAATGGAAAAAAAGTGATTCTAAGGAAGTTTCCAAACTTCGTAAAAAAATTTTTTTCTTTTCGAGATTCTTTGCGCATAATATGCTTGTCTAAGGCTATCAAACAAGTATAATGAAAGAGAACAAGTTATCTCAAATAAGAATGGAAAAAAAGTGATTCTAAGGAAGTTTCCAAACTTCGAAAAAAAATTTTTATCTTTTCGAGATTCTTTGCGCATAATATGCTTGTCTAAGGCTATCAAACTAGTATAATGAAAGAGAACAAGTTATCTCAAATAAGAACGGAAAAAAATTGATTCTAACGAAGTTTCCAAACTTCGAAAAAAAATTTTTTTCTTTTCGAGATTCTTTGCGCATAATATGCTTGTCTGAGGCTATCAAAGTAGTATAATGAAAGAGAACCAGTAATCTTAAATAAGAACGGAAAAAGTGATTCTAACGAAGATTCCAAACTTCGAAAAAAAAATTTTTTCTTTTCGAGATTCTTTGCGCATAATATGCTTGTCTAAGGCTATCAAACAAGTATAATGAAAGAGAACAAGTTATCTCAAATAAGAATGGAAAAAAAGTGATTCTAAGGAAGTTTCCAAACTTCGAAAAAAAAATTTTTTCTTTTCGAGATTCTTTGCGCATAATATGCTTGTCTGAGGCTATCAAACTAGTATAATGAAAGAGAACCAGTTATCTCAAATAAGAACGGAAAAAAAGTGATTCTAACGAAGTTTCCAAACTTCGGAAAAAATTTTTTTCTTTTCGAGATTGTTTGCGCATACCTATGCTTTTCTGAGGCTATCAAACTAGTATAATGAAAGAGAACCAATTATCTCAAATAAGAACGGAAAAAAAGTGATTCTAACGAAGTTTCCAAACTTCGAAAAAAATTTTTTTTCTTTTCGAGATTCTTTGCGCATAATATGCTTGTCTAAGGCTATCAAACAAGTATAATGAAAGAGAACAAGTTATCTCAAATAAGAATGGAAAAAAAGTGATTCTAAGGAAGTTTCCAAACTTCGAAAAAAAATTTTTTTCTTTTCGAGATTCTTTGCGCATAATATGCTTGTCTGAGGCTATCAAACTAGTATAATGAAAGAGAACCAGTTATCTCAAATAAGAACGGAAAAAAAGTGATTCTAAGGAAGTTTCCAAACTTCCAAAAAAAATTTTTTTCTTTTAGAGATTCTTTGCGCATAATATGCTTTTCTGAGGCTATCAAACTAATATAATGAAAGAGAACCAGTATTCTGAAATAAGAATGGAAAAAAAGTGATTCTAACGAAGTTTCCAAACTTCGAAAAAAAATTTTTTTCTTTTCGAGATTCTTTGCGCATAATATGCTTGTCTAAGGCTATCAAACAAGTATAATGAAATAGAACAAGTTATCTCAAATAAGAATGGAAAAAAAGTGATTCTAAGGAAGTTTCCAAACTTCGAAAAAAAATTTTTTTCTTTTCGATATTCTTTGCGCATAATATGCTTGTCTGAGGCTATCAAACTAGTATAATGAAAGAGAACAAGTTATCTTAAATAAGAACGGAAAAAAAGTGATTCTAACGAAGTTTCCAAACTTCGAAAAAAAAATTTTTTTCTTTTAGAGATTCTTTGCGCATAATATGCTTTTCTGAGGCTATCAAACTAGTATAATGAAAGAGAACCAGTTATCTCAAATAAGAACGGAAAAAAAGTGATTCTAACGAAGTTTCCAAACTTCGAAATAAAATTTTTTTCTTTTCGAGATTCTTTGCGCATAATATGCTTGTCTGAGGCTATCAAACTAGTATAATGAAAGAGAAACAGTAATCTTAAATAAGAACGGAAAAAAAGTGATTCTAAGGAAGTTTCCAAAATTCGAAAAAAAATTTTTTTCTTTTCGAGATTCTTTGCGCATAATATGCTTGTCTGAGGCTATCAAACTAGTATAATGAAAGAGAACCAGTATTCTGAAATAAGAACGGAAAAAAAGTGATTCTAAGGAAGTTTCCAAAATTCGAAAAAAAATTTTTTTCTTTTCGAGATTCTTTGCGCATAATATGCTTGTCTAAGGCTATCAAACAAGTATAATGAAAGAGAACAAGTTATCTCAAATAAGAATGGAAAAAAAGTGATTCTAAGGAAGTTTCCAAACTTCGAAAAAAAATTTTTTTCTTTTCGAGATTCTTTGCGCATAATATGCTTGTCTGAGGCTATCAAACTAGTATAATGAAAGAGAACCAGTTATCTCAAATAAGAACGGAAAAAAAGTGATTCTAACGAAGTTTCCAAACTTCGAAAAAAAATTTTTTTCTTTTATAGATTCTTTGCGCATAATATGCTTTTCTGAGGCTATCAAACTAATATAATGAAAGAGAACCAGTATTCTGAAATAAGAATGGAAAAAAAGTGATTCTAACGAAGTTTCCAAACTTCGAAAAAAAATTTTTTTCTTTTCGAGATTCTTTGCGCATAATATGCTTGTCTAAGGCTATCAAACAAGTATAATGAAAGAGAACAAGTTATCTCAAATAAGAATGGAAAAAAAGTGATTCTAAGGAAGTTTCCAAACTTCGAAAAAAAATTTTTTTCTTTTCGAGATTCTTTGCGCATAATATGCTTGTCTGAGGCTATCAAACTAGTATAATGAAAGAGAACCAGTTATCTCAAATAAGAACGGAAAAAAAGTGATTCTAACGAAGTTTCCAACCTTCGAAAAAAAATTTTTTTGTTTTAGAGATTCTTTGCGCATAATATGCTTTTCTGAGGCTATCAAACTAATATAATGAAAGAGAACCAGTATTCTGAAATAAGAATGGAAAAAAAGTGATTCTAACGAAGTTTCCAAACTTCGAAAAAAAATTTTTTTCTTTTCGAGATTCTTTGCGCATAATATGCTTGTCTAAGGCTATCAAACAAGTATAATGAAAGAGAACAAGTTATCTCAAATAAGAATGGAAAAAAAGTGATTCTAAGGAAGTTTCCAAACTTCGTAAAAAAATTTTTTTCTTTTCGAGATTCTTTGCGCATAATATGCTTGTCTAAGGCTATCAAACAAGTATAATGAAAGAGAACAAGTTATCTCAAATAAGAATGGAAAAAAAGTGATTCTAAGGAAGTTTCCAAACTTCGAAAAAAAATTTTTTTCTTTTCGATATTCTTTGCGCATAATATTCTTGTCTGAGGCTATCAAACTAGTATAATGAAAGAGAACAAGTTATCTTAAATAAGAACGGAAAAAAAGTGATTCTAACGAAGTTTCCAAACTTCGAAAAAAAAATTTTTTTCTTTTAGAGATTCTTTGCGCATAATATGCTTTTCTGAGGCTATCAAACTAGTATAATGAAAGAGAACCAGTTATCTCAAATAAGAACGGAAAAAAGTGATTCTAACGAAGTTTCCAAACTTCGAAATAAAATTTTTTTCTTTTCGAGATTCTTTGCGCATAATATGCTTGTCTGAGGCTATCAAACTAGTATAATGAAAGAGAACCAGTAATCTTAAATAAGAACGGAAAAAAAGTGATTCTAAGGAAGTTTCCAAAATTCGAAAAAAATTTTTTTTCTTTTCGAGATTCTTTGCGCATAATATGGTTGTCTGAGGCTATCAAACTAATATAATGAAAGAGAACCAGTATTCTGAAATAAGAATGGAAAAAAAGTGATTCTAACGAAGTTTCCAAACTTCGAAAAAAAATTTTTTTCTTTTCGAGATTCTTTGCGCATAATATGCTTGTCTAAGGCTATCAAACAAGTATAATGAAAGAGAACAAGTTATCTCAAATAAGAACGGAAAAAAATTGATTCTAACGAAGTTTCCAAACTTCGAAAAAAAATTTTTTTCTTTTCGAGATTCTTTGCGCATAATATGCTTGTCTGAGGCTATCAAAGTAGTATAATGAAAGAGAACCAGTAATCTTAAATAAGAACGGAAAAAGTGATTCTAACGAAGATTCCAAACTTCGAAAAAAAAATTTTTTCTTTTCGAGATTCTTTGCGCATAATATGCTTGTCTAAGGCTATCAAACAAGTATAATGAAAGAGAACAAGTTATCTCAAATAAGAATGGAAAAAAAGTGATTCTAAGGAAGTTTCCAAACTTCGAAAAAAAATTTTTTTCTTTTCGAGATTCTTTGCGCATAATATGCTTGTCTGAGGCTATCAAACTAGTATAATGAAAGAGAACCAGTTATCTCAAATAAGAACGGAAAAAAAGTGATTCTAACGAAGTTTCCAAACTTCGGAAAAAATTTTTTTCTTTTCGAGATTGTTTGCGCATACCTATGCTTTTCTGAGGCTATCAAACTAGTATAATGAAAGAGAACCATTTATCTCAAAAAAGAACGGAAAAAAAGTGATTCTAACGAAGTTTCCAAACTTCGAAAAAAAATTTTTTTCTTTTCGAGATTCTTTGCGCATAATATGCTTGTCTAAGGCTATCAAACAAGTATAATGAAAGAGAACAAGTTATCTCAAATAAGAATGGAAAAAAAGTGATTCTAAGGAAGTTTCCAAACTTCGAAAAAAAATTTTTTTCTTTTCGAGATTCTTTGCGCATAATATGCTTGTCTGAGGCTATCAAATTAGTATAATGAAAGAGAACCAGTTATCTCAAATAAGAACGGAAAAAAAGTGATTCTAACGAAGTTTCCAAACTTCCAAAAAAAATTTTTATCTTTTCGAGATTCTTTGCGCATAATATGCTTGTCTAAGGCTATCAAACTAGTATATTGAAAGAGAACAAGTTATCTCAAATAAGAACGGAAAAAAATTGATTCTAACGAAGTTTCTAAACTTCGAAAAAAAATTTTTTTCTTTTCGAGATTCTTTGCGCATAATATGCTTGTCTGAGGCTATCAAAGTAGTATAATGAAAGAGAACCAGTAATCTTAAATAAGAACGGAAAAAGTGATTCTAACGAAGATTCCAAACTTCGAAAAAAAAATTTTTTCTTTTCGAGATTCTTTGCGCATAATATGCTTGTCTAAGGCTATCAAACAAGTATAATGAAAGAGAACAAGTTATCTCAAATAAGAATGGAAAAAAAGTGATTCTAAGGAAGTTTCCAAACTTCGAAAAAAAATTTTTTTCTTTTCGAGATTCTTTGCGCATAATATGCTTGTCTGAGGCTATCAAACTAGTATAATGAAAGAGAACCAGTTATCTCAAATAAGAACGGAAAAAAAGTGATTCTAACGAAGTTTCCAAACTTCGGAAAAAATTTTTTTCTTTTCGAGATTGTTTGCGCATACCTATGCTTTTCTGAGGCTATCAAACTAGTATAATGAAAGAGAACCAATTATCTCAAATAAGAACGGAAAAAAAGTGATTCTAACGAAGTTTCCAAACTTCGAAAAAAAATTTTTTTCTTTTCGAGATTCTTTGCGCATAATATGCTTGTCTAAGGCTATCAAACAAGTATAATGAAAGAGAACAAGTTATCTCAAATAAGAATGGAAAAAAAGTGATTCTAAGGAAGTTTCCAAACTTCGAAAAAAAATTTTTTTCTTTTCGAGATTCTTTGCGCATAATATGCTTGTCTGAGGCTATCAAACTAGTATAATGAAAGAGAACCAGTTATCTCAAATAAGAACGGAAAAAAAGTGATTCTAACGAAGTTTCCAAACTTCCAAAAAAAATTTTTTTCTTTTAGAGATTCTTTGCGCATAATATGCTTTTCTGAGGCTATCAAACTAATATAATGAAAGAGAACCAGTATTCTGAAATAAGAATGGAAAAAAAGTGATTCTAACGAAGTTTCCAAACTTCGAAAAAAAATTTTTTTCTTTTCGAGATTCTTTGCGCATAATATGCTTGTCTAAGGCTATCAAACAAGTATAATGAAAGAGAACAAGTTATCTCAAATAAGAATGGAAAAAAAGTGATTCTAAGGAAGTTTCCAAACTTCGAAAAAAAATTTTTTTCTTTTCGATATTCTTTGCGCATAATATGCTTGTCTGAGGCTATCAAACTAGTATAATGAAAGAGAACAAGTTATCTTAAATAAGAACGGAAAAAAAGTGATTCTAACGAAGTTTCCAAACTTCGAAAAAAAAATGTTTTTCTTTTAGAGATTCTTTGCGCATAATATGCTTTTCTGAGGCTATCAAACTAGTATAATGAAAGAGAACCAGTTATCTCAAATAAGAACGGAAAAAAAGTGATTCTAACGAAGTTTCCAAACTTCGAAATAAAATTTTTTTCTTTTCGAGATTCTTTGCGCATAATATGCTTGTCTGAGGCTATCAAACTAGTATAATGAAAGAGAAACAGTAATCTTAAATAAGAACGGAAAAAAAGTGATTCTAAGGAAGTTTCCAAAATTCGAAAAAAAATTTTTTTCTTTTCGAGATTCTTTGCGCATAATATGCTTGTCTGAGGCTATCAAAGTAGTATAATGAAAGAGAACCAGTATTCTGAAATAAGAACGGAAAAAAAGTGATTCTAAGGAAGTTTCCAAAATTCGAAAAAAAATTTTTTTCTTTTCGAGATTCTTTGCGCATAATATGCTTGTCTAAGGCTATCAAACAAGTATAATGAAAGAGAACAAGTTATCTCAAATAAGAATGGAAAAAAAGTGATTCTAAGGAAGTTTCCAAACTTCGAAAAAAAATTTTTTTCTTTTCGAGATTCTTTGCGCATAATATGCTTGTCTGAGGCTATCAAACTAGTATAATGAAAGAGAACCAGTTATCTCAAATAAGAACGGAAAAAAAGTGATTCTAACGAAGTTTCCAAACTTCGAAAAAAAATTTTTTTCTTTTATAGATTCTTTGCGCATAATATGCTTTTCTGAGGCTATCAAACTAATATAATGAAAGAGAACCAGTATTCTGAAATAAGAATGGAAAAAAAGTGATTCTAACGAAGTTTCCAAACTTCGAAAAAAAATTTTTTTCTTTTCGAGATTCTTTGCGCATAATATGCTTGTCTGAGGCTATCAAACTAGTATAATGAAAGAGAACCAGTTATCTCAAATAAGAACGGAAAAAGTGATTCTAACGAGGTTTCCAATCTTCGAAAAAAAAATTTTTTCTTTTCGAGATTCTTTGCGCGTAATATGCTTTTCTGAGGCTATCAAACTAGTATAATGAAAGAGAACCAGTTATCTCAAATAAGAACGGAAAAAAAGTGATTCTAACGAAATTTCCAAACTTCGAAAAAAAATTTTTTCTTTTCGAGATTCTTTGCGCATAATATGCTTGTCTAAGGCTATCAAACTAGTATAATGAAAGAGAACAAGTTATCACAAATAAGAACGGAAAAAAAGTGATTCTAACGAAGTTTCCAAACTTCGAAAAAAAATTTTTTTCTTTTCGAGATTCTTTGGGCATAATATGCTTGTCTGAGGCTATCAAACTAGTATAATGAAAGAGAACCAGTAATCTTAAATAAGAACGGAAAAAAAGTGATTCTAACGATGATTCCAAACTTCGAAAAAAAAATTTTTTCTTTTCGAGATTCTTTGCGCATAATATGCTTGTCTAAGGCTATCAAACAAGTATAATGAAAGAGAACAAGTTATCTCAAATAAGAATGGAAAAAAAGTGATTCTAAGGAAGTTTCCAAACTTCGAAAAAAAATTTATTTCTTTTCGAGATTCTTTGCGCATAATATGCTTGTCTGATGCTATCAAACTAGTATAATGAAAGATAACCAGTTATCTCAAATAAGAACGGAAAAAAAGTGATTCTAACGAAGTTTCCAAACTTCGGAAAAAATTTTTTTCTTTTCGAGATTGTTTGCGCATACCTATGCTTTTCTGAGGTTATCAAACTAGTATAATGAAAGAGAACCAATTATCTCAAATAAGAACGGAAAAAAAGTGATTCTAACGAAGTTTCCAAACTTCGAAAAAAAATTTTTTTCTTTTCGAGATTCTTTGCGCATAATATGCTTGTCTAAGGCTATCAAACAAGTATAATGAAAGAGAACAAGTTATCTCAAATAAGAATGGAAAAAAAGTGATTCTAAGGAAGTTTCCAAACTTCGAAAAAAAATTTTTTTCTTTTCGAGATTCTTTGCGCATAATATGCTTGTCTGAGGCTATCAAACTAGTATAATGAAAGAGAACCAGTTATCTCAAATAAGAACGGAAAAAAAGTGATTCTAACGAAGTTTCCAAACTTCGAAAAAAAATTTTTTTCTTTTAGAGATTCTTTGCGCATAATATGCTTTTCTGAGGCTATCAAACTAATATAATGAAAGAGAACCAGTATTGTGAAATAAGAATGGAAAAAAAGTGATTCTAACGAAGTTTCCAAACTTCGAAAAAAAATTTTTTTCTTTTCGAGATTCTTTGCGCATAATATGCTTGTCTAAGGCTATCAAACAAGTATAATGAAAGAGAACAAGTTATCTCAAATAAGAATGGAAAAAAAGTGATTCTAAGGAAGTTTCCAAACTTCGAAAAAAAATTTTTTTCTTTTCGATATTCTTTGCGCATAATATGCTTGTCTGAGGCTATCAAACTAGTATAATGAAAGAGAACAAGTTATCTTAAATAAGAACGGAAAAAAAGTGATTCTAACGAAGTTTCCAAACTTCGAAAAAAAAATTTTTTTCTTTTAGAGATTCTTTGCGCATAATATGGTTTTCTGAGGCTATCAAACTAGTATAATGAAAGAGAACCAATTATCTCAAATAAGAACGGAAAAAAAGTGATTCTAACGAAGTTTCCAAACTTCGGAAAAAATTTTTTTCTTTTCGAGATTGTTTGCGCATACCTATGCTTTTCTGAGGCTATCAAACTAGTATAATGAAAGAGAACCAATTATCTCAAATAAGAACGGAAAAAAAGTGATTCTAACGAAGTTTCCAAACTTCGAAAAAAAATTTTTTTCTTTTCGAGATTCTTTGCGCATAATATGCTTGTCTAAGGCTATCAAACAAGTATAATGAAAGAGAACAAGTTATCTCAAATAAGAATGGAAAAAAAGTGATTCTAAGGAAGTTTCCAAACTTCGAAAAAAAATTTTTTTCTTTTCGAGATTCTTTGCGCATAATATGCTTGTCTGAGGCTATCAAACTAGTATAATGAAAGAGAACCAGTTATCTCAAATAAGAACGGAAAAAAAGTGATTCTAACGAAGTTTCCAAACTTCGAAAAAAAATTTTGTTCTTTTAGAGATTCTTTGCGCATAATATGCATTTCTGAGGCTATCAAACTAATATAATGAAAGAGAACCAGTATTCTGAAATAAGAATGGAAAAAAAGTGATTCTAACGAAGTTTCCAAACTTCGAAAAAAAAATTTTTTCTTTTCGAGATTCTTTGCGCATAATATGCTTGTCTAAGGCTATCAAACAAGTATAATGAAAGAGAACAAGTTATCTCAAATAAGAATGGAAAAAAAGTGATTCTAAGGAAGTTTCCAAACTTCGAAAAAAAATTTTTTTCTTTTCGAGATTCTTTGCGCATAATATGCTTGTCTGAGGCTATCAAACTAGTATAATGAAAGAGAACCAGTTATCTCAAATAAGAACGGAAAAAAAGTGATTCTAACGAAGTTTCCAACCTTCGAAAAAAAATTTTTTTGTTTTAGAGATTCTTTGCGCATAATATGCTTTTCTGAGGCTATCAAACTAATATAATGAAAGAGAACCAGTATTCTGAAATAAGAATGGAAAAAAAGTGATTCTAACGAAGTTTCCAAACTTCGAAAAAAAATTTTTTTCTTTTCGAGATTCTTTGCGCATAATATGCTTGTCTAAGGCTATCAAACAAGTATAATGAAAGAGAACAAGTTATCTCAAATAAGAATGGAAAAAAAGTGATTCTAAGGAAGTTTCCAAACTTCGTAAAAAAATTTTGTTCTTTTCGAGATTCTTTGCGCATAATATGCTTGTCTAAGGCTATCAAACAAGTATAATGAAAGAGAACAAGTTATCTCAAATAAGAATGGAAAAAAAGTGATTCTAAGGAAGTTTCCAAACTTCGAAAAAAATTTTTTTCTTTTCGATATTCTTTGCGCATAATATTCTTGTCTGAGGCTATCAAACTAGTATAATGAAAGAGAACAAGTTATCTTAAATAAGAACGGAAAAAAAGTGATTCTAACGAAGTTTCCAAACTTCGAAAAAAAAATTTTTTTCTTTTAGAGATTCTTTGCGCATAATATGCTTTTCTGAGGCTATCAAACTAGTATAATGAAAGAGAACCAGTTATCTCAAATAAGAACGGAAAAAAAGTGATTCTAACGAAGTTTCCAAACTTCGAAATACAATTTTTTTCTTTTCGAGATTCTTTGCGCATAATATGCTTGTCTGAGGCTATCAAACTAGTATAATGAAAGATAACCAGTAATCTTAAATAAGAACGGAAAAAAAGTGATTCTAAGGAAGTTTCCAAAATTCGAAAAAAAATTTTTTTCTTTTCGAGATTCTTTGCGCATAATATGGTTGTCTGAGGCTATCAAACTAGTATAATGAAAGAGAACCAGTTATCTCAAATAAGAACGGAAAAAAGTGATTCTAACGAGGTTTTCAATCTTCGAAAAAGAATTTTTTTCTTTTCGAGATTCTTTGCGCATAATATGCTTGTCTAAGGCTATCAAACTAGTATAATGAAAGAGAACAAGTTATCTCAAATAAGAACGGAATAAAAGTGATTCTAACGAAGTTTCCAAACTTCGAAAAAAAATTTTTTTCTTTTCGAGATTCTTTGGGCATAATATGCTTGTCTGAGGCTATCAAACTAGTATAATGAAAGAGAACCAGTAATCTTAAATAAGAACGGAAAAAAAGTGATTCTAACGAAGATTCCAAACTTCGAAAAAAAAATTTTTTCTTTTCGAGATTCTTTGCGCATAATATGCTTGTCTAAGGCTATCAAACAAGTATAATGAAAGAGAACAAGTTATCTCAAATAAGAATGGAAAAAAAAAGTGATTCTAAGGAAGTTTCCAAACTTCGAAAAAAAATTTTTTTCTTTTCGAGATTCTTTGTGCATAATATGCTTGTCTGAGGCTATCAAACTAGTATAATGAAAGAGAACCAGTTATCTCAAATAAGAACGGAAAAAAAGTGATTCTAACGAAGTTTCCAAACTTCGGAAAAAATTTTTTTCTTTTCGAGATTGTTTGCGCATACCTATGCTTTTCTGAGGCTATTAAACTAGTATAATGAAAGAGAACCAATTATCTCAAATAAGAACGGAAAAAAAGTGATTCTAACGAAGTTTCCAAACTTCGAAAAAAAATTTTTTTCTTTTCGAGATTCTTTGCGCATAATATGCTTGTCTAAAGCTATCAAACAAGTATAATGAAAGAGAACAAGTTATCTCAAATAAGAATGGAAAAAAAGTGATTCTAAGGAAGTTTCCAAACTTCGAAAAAAAATTTTTTTCTTTTAGAGATTCTGTGCGCATAATATGCTTTTCTGAGGCTATCAAACTAATATAATGAAAGAGAACCAGTATTCTGAAATAAGAATGGAAAAAAAGTGATTCTAACCAAGTTTCCAAACTTCGAAAAAAAATTTTTTTCTTTTCGAGATTCTTTGCGCATAATATGCTTGTCTAAGGCTATCAAACAAGTATAATGAAAGAGAACAAGTTATCTCAAATAAGAATGGAAAAAAAGTGATTCTAAGGAAGTTTCCAAACTTCGTAAAAAAATTTTTTTCTTTTCGAGATTCTTTGCGCATAATATGCTTGTCTAAGGCTATCAAACAAGTATAATGAAAGAGAACAAGTTATCTCAAATAAGAATGGAAAAAAAAGTGATTCTAAGGAAGTTTCCAAACTTCGAAAAAAAATTTTTATCTTTTCGAGATTCTTTGCGCATAATATGCTTGTCTAAGGCTATCAAACTAGTATAATGAAAGAGAACAAGTTATCTCAAATAAGAACGAAAAAAAATTGATTCTAACGAAGTTTCCAAACTTCGAAAAAAAATTTTTTTCTTTTCGAGATTCTTTGCGCATAATATGCTTGTCTGAGGCTATCAAAGTAGTATAATGAAAGAGAACCAGTAATCTTAAATAAGAACGGAAAAAGTGATTCTAACGAAGATTCCAAACTTCGAAAAAAAAATTTTTTCTTTTCGAGATTCTTTGCGCATAATATGCTTGTCTAAGGCTATCAAACAAGTATAATGAAAGAGAACAAGTTATCTCAAATAAGAATGGAAAAAAAGTGATTCTAAGGAAGTTTCCAAACTTCGAAAAAAAATTTTTTTCTTTTCGAGATTCTTTGCGCATAATATGCTTGTCTGAGACTATCAAACTAGTATAATGAAAGAGAACCAGTTATCTCAAATAAGAACGGAAAAAAAGTGATTCTAACGAAGTTTCCAAACTTCGGAAAAAATTTTTTTCTTTTCGAGATTGTTTGCGCATACCTATGCTTTTCTGAGGCTATCAAACTAGTATAATGAAAGAGAACCAATTATCTCAAATAAGAACGGAAAAAAAGTGATTCTAACGAAGTTTCCAAACTTCGAAAAAAAATTTTTTTCTTTTCGAGATTCTTTGCGCATAATATGCTTGTCTAAGGCTATCAAACAAGTATAATGAAAGAGAACAAGTTATCTCAAATAAGAATGGAAAAAAAGTGATTCTAAGGAAGTTTCCAAACTTCGAAAAAAAATTTTTTTCTTTTCGAGATTCTTTGCGCATAATATGCTTGTCTGAGGCTATCAAACTAGTATAATGAAAGAGAACCAGTTATCTCAAATAAGAACGGAAAAAAAGTGATTCTAACGAAGTTTCCAAACTTCCAAAAAAAATTTTTTTCTTTTAGAGATTCTTTGCGCATAATATGCTTTTCTGAGGCTATCAAACTAATATAATGAAAGAGAACCAGTATTCTGAAATAAGAATGGAAAAAAAGTGATTCTAACGAAGTTTCCAAACTTCGAAAAAACATTTTTTTCTTTTCGAGATTCTTTGCGCATAATATGCTTGTCTAAGGCTATCAAACAAGTATAATGAAAGAGAACAAGTTATCTCAAATAAGAATGGAAAAAAAGTGATTCTAAGGAAGTTTCCAAACTTCGAAAAAAAATTTTTTTCTTTTCGATATTCTTTGCGCATAATATGCTTGTCTGAGGCTATCAAACTAGTATAATGAAAGAGAACAAGTTATCTTAAATAAGAACGGAAAAAAAGTGATTCTAACGAAGTTTCCAAACTTCGAAAAAAAAATTTTTTTCTTTTAGAGATTCTTTGCGCATAATATGCTTTTCTGAGGCTATCAAACTAGTATAATGAAAGAGAACCAGTTATCTCAAATAAGAACGGAAAAAAAGTGATTCTAACGAAGTTTCCAAACTTCGAAATAAAATTTTTTTCTTTTCGAGATTCTTTGCGCATAATATGCTTGTCTGAGGCTATCAAACTAGTATAATGAAAGAGAAACAGTAATCTTAAATAAGAACGGAAAAAAAGTGATTCTAAGGAAGTTTCCAAAATTCGAAAAAAAATTTTTTTCTTTTCGAGATTCTTTGCGCATAATATGCTTGTCTGAGGCTATCAAACTAGTATAATGAAAGAGAACCAGTATTCTGAAATAAGAACGGAAAAAAAGTGATTCTAAGGAAGTTTCCAAAATTCGAAAAAAAATTTTTTTCTTTTCGAGATTCTTTGCGCATAATATGCTTGTCTAAGGCTATCAAACAAGTATAATGAAAGAGAACAAGTTATCTCAAATAAGAATGGAAAAAAAGTGATTCTAAGGAAGTTTCCAAACTTCGAAAAAAATTTTTTTTCTTTTCGAGATTCTTTGCGCATAATATGCTTGTCTGAGGCTATCAAACTAGTATAATGAAAGAGAACCAGTTATCTCAAATAAGAACGGAAAAAAAGTGATTCTAAGGAAGTTTCCAAACTTCGAAAAAAAATTTTTTTCTTTTCGAGATTCTTTGCGCATAATATGCTTGTCTGAGGCTATCAAACTAGTATAATGAAACAGAACCAGTTATCTCAAATAAGAACGGAAAAAAAGTGATTCTAACGAAGTTTCCAAACTTCGGAAAAAATTTTTTTCTTTTCGAGATTGTTTGCGCATACCTATGCTTTTCTGAGGCTATTAAACTAGTATAATGAAAGAGAACCAATTATCTCAAATAAGAACGGAAAAAAAGTGATTCTAACGAAGTTTCCAAACTTCGAAAAAAAATTTTTTTCTTTTCGAGATTCTTTGCGCATAATATGCTTGTCTAAAGCTATCAAACAAGTATAATGAAAGAGAACAAGTTATCTCAAATAAGAATGGAAAAAAAGTGATTCTAAGGAAGTTTCCAAACTTCGAAAAAAAATTTTTTTCTTTTAGAGATTCTTTGCGCATAATATGCTTTTCTGAGGCTATCAAACTAATATAATGAAAGAGAACCAGTATTCTGAAATAAGAATGGAAAAAAAGTGATTCTAACGAAGTTTCCAAACTTCGAAAAAAAATTTTTTTCTTTTCGAGATTCTTTGCGCATAATATGCTTGTCTAAGGCTATCAAACAAGTATAATGAAAGAGAACAAGTTATCTCAAATAAGAATGGAAAAAAAGTGATTCTAAGGAAGTTTCCAAACTTCGTAAAAAAATTTTTTTCTTTTCGAGATTCTTTGCGCATAATATGCTTGTCTAAGGCTATCAAACAAGTATAATGAAAGAGAACAAGTTATCTCAAATAAGAATGGAAAAAAAGTGATTCTAAGGAAGTTTCCAAACTTCGAAAAAAAATTTTTATCTTTTCGAGATTCTTTGCGCATAATATGCTTGTCTAAGGCTATCAAACTAGTATAATGAAAGAGAACAAGTTATCTCAAATAAGAACGGAAAAAAATTGATTCTAACGAAGTTTCCAAACTTCGAAAAAAAATTTTTTTCTTTTCGAGATTCTTTGCGCATAATATGCTTGTCTGAGGCTATCAAAGTAGTATAATGAAAGAGAACCAGTAATCTTAAATAAGAACGGAAAAAGTGATTCTAACGAAGATTCCAAACTTCGAAAAAAAAATTTTTTCTTTTCGAGATTCTTTGGGCATAATATGCTTGTCTAAGGCTATCAAACAAGTATAATGAAAGAGAACAAGTTATCTCAAATAAGAATGGAAAAAAAGTGATTCTAAGGAAGTTTCCAAACTTCGAAAAAAAATTTTTTTCTTTTCGAGATTCTTTGCGCATAATATGCTTGTCTGAGGCTATCAAACTAGTATAATGAAAGAGAACCAGTTATCTCAAATAAGAACGGAAAAAAAGTGATTCTAACGAAGTTTCCAAACTTCGGAAAAAATTTTTTTCTTTTCGAGATTGTTTGCGCATACCTATGCTTTTCTGAGGCTATCAAACTAGTATAATGAAAGAGAACCAATTATCTCAAATAAGAACGGAAAAAAGTGATTCTAACGAAGTTTCCAAACTTCGAAAAAAAATTTTTTTCTTTTCGAGATTCTTTGCGCATAATATGCTTGTCTAAGGCTATCAAACAAGTATAATGAAAGAGAACAAGTTATCTCAAATAAGAATGGAAAAAAAGTGATTCTAAGGAAGTTTCCAAACTTCGAAAAAAAATTTTTTTCTTTTCGAGATTCTTTGCGCATAATATGCTTGTCTGAGGCTATCAAACTAGTATAATGAAAGAGAACCAGTTATCTCAAATAAGAACGGAAAAAAAGTGATTCTAACGAAGTTTCCAAACTTCCAAAAAAAATTTTTTTCTTTTAGAGATTCTTTGCGCATAATATGCTTTTCTGAGGCTATCAAACTAATATAATGAAAGAGAACCAGTATTCTGAAATAAGAATGGAAAAAAAGTGATTCTAACGAAGTTTCCAAACTTCGAAAAAAAATTTTTTTCTTTTCGAGATTCTTTGCGCATAATATGCTTGTCTAAGGCTATCAAACAAGTATAATGAAAGAGAACAAGTTATCTCAAATAAGAATGGAAAAAAAGTGATTCTAAGGAAGTTTCCAAACTTCGAAAAAAAATTTTTTTCTTTTCGATATTCTTTGCGCATAATATGCTTGTCTGAGGCTATCAAACTAGTATAATGAAAGAGAACAAGTTATCTTAAATAAGAACGGAAAAAAAGTGATTCTAACGAAGTTTCCAAACTTCGAAAAAAAAATTTTTTTCTTTTAGAGATTCTTTGCGCATAATATGCTTTTCTGAGGCTATCAAACTAGTATAATGAAAGAGAACCAGTTATCTCAAATAAGAACGGAAAAAAAGTGATTCTAACGAAGTTTCCAAACTTCGAAATAAAATTTTTTTCTTTTCGAGATTCTTTGCGCATAATATGCTTGTCTGAGGCTATCAAACTAGTATAATGAAAGAGAAACAGTAATCTTAAATAAGAACGGAAAAAAAGTGATTCTAAGGAAGTTTCCAAAATTCGAAAAAAAATTTTTTTCTTTTCGAGATTCTTTGCGCATAATATGCTTGTCTGAGGCTATCAAACTAGTATAATGAAAGAGAACCAGTATTCTGAAATAAGAACGGAAAAAAAGTGATTCTAAGGAAGTTTCCAAAATTCGAAAAAAAATTTTTTTCTTTTCGAGATTCTTTGCGCATAATATGCTTGTCTAAGGCTATCAAACAAGTATAATGAAAGAGAACAAGTTATCTCAAATAAGAATGGAAAAAAAGTGATTCTAAGGAAGTTTCCAAACTTCGAAAAAAATTTTTTTTCTTTTCGAGATTCTTTGCGCATAATATGCTTGTCTGAGGCTATCAAACTAGTATAATGAAAGAGAACCAGTTATCTCAAATAAGAACGGAAAAAAAGTGATTCTAACGAAGTTTCCAAACTTCGAAAAAAAAATTTTTTCTTTTATAGATTCTTTGCGCATAATATGCTTTTCTGAGGCTATCAAACTAATATAATGAAAGAGAGCCAGTATTCTGAAATAAGAATGGAAAAAAAGTGATTCTAACGAAGTTTCCAAACTTCGAAAAAAAATTTTTTTCTTTTCGAGATTCTTTGCGCATAATATGCTTGTCTAAGGCTATCAAACAAGTATAATGAAAGAGAACAAGTTATCTCAAATAAGAATGGAAAAAAAGTGATTCTAAGGAAGTTTCCAAACTTCGAAAAAAAATTTTTTTCTTTTCGAGATTCTTTGCGCATAATATGCTTGTCTGAGGCTATCAAACTAGTATAATGAAAGAGAACCAGTTATCTCAAATAAGAACGGAAAAAAAGTGATTCTAACGAAGTTTCCAACCTTCGAAAAAAAATTTTTTTGTTTTAGAGATTCTTTGCGCATAATATGCTTTTCTGAGGCTATCAAACTAATATAATGAAAGAGAACCAGTATTCTGAAATAAGAATGGAAAAAAAGTGATTCTAACGAAGTTTCCAAACTTCGAAAAAAAATTTTTTTCTTTTCGAGATTCTTTGCGCATAATATGCTTGTCTAAGGCTATCAAACAAGTATAATGAAAGAGAACAAGTTATCTCAAATAAGAATGGAAAAAAAGTGATTCTAAGGAAGTTTCCAAACTTCGTAAAAAAATTTTGTTCTTTTCGAGATTCTTTGCGCATAATATGCTTGTCTAAGGCTATCAAACAAGTATAATGAAAGAGAACAAGTTATCTCAAATAAGAATGGAAAAAAAGTGATTCTAAGGAAGTTTCCAAACTTCGAAAAAAAATTTTTTTCTTTTCGATATTCTTTGCGCATAATATTCTTGTCTGAGGCTATCAAACTAGTATAATGAAAGAGAACAAGTTATCTTAAATAAGAACGGAAAAAAAGTGATTCTAACGAAGTTTCCAAACTTCGAAAAAAAAATTTTTTTCTTTTAGAGATTCTTTGCGCATAATATGCTTTTCTGAGGCTATCAAACTAGTATAATGAAAGAGAACCAGTTATCTCAAATAAGAACGGAAAAAAAGTGATTCTAACGAAGTTTCCAAACTTCGAAATACAATTTTTTTCTTTTCGAGATTCTTTGCGCATAATATGCTTGTCTGAGGCTATCAAACTAGTATAATGAAAGATAACCAGTAATCTTAAATAAGAACGGAAAAAAAGTGATTCTAAGGAAGTTTCCAAAATTCGAAAAAAAATTTTTTTCTTTTCGAGATTCTTTGCGCATAATATGGTTGTCTGAGGCTATCAAACTAATATAATGAAAGAGAACCAGTATTCTGAAATAAGAATGGAAAAAAAGTGATTCTAACGAAGTTTCCAAACTTCGAAAAAAAATTGTTTTCTTTTCGAGATTCTTTGCGCATAATATGCTTGTCTAAGGCTATCAAACAAGTATAATGAAAGAGAACAAGTTATCTCAAATAAGAACGGAAAAAAATTGATTCTAACGAAGTTTCCAAACTTCGAAAAAAAATTTTTTTCTTTTCGAGATTCTTTGCGCATAATATGCTTGTCTGAGGCTATCAAAGTAGTATAATGAAAGAGAACCAGTAATCTTAAATAAGAACGGAAAAAGTGATTCTAACGAAGATTCCAAACTTCGAAAAAAAAATTTTTTCTTTTCGAGATTCTTTGCGCATAATATGCTTGTCTAAGGCTATCAAACAAGTATAATGAAAGAGAACAAGTTATCTCAAATAAGAATGGAAAAAAAGTGATTCTAAGGAAGTTTCCAAACTTCGAAAAAAAATTTTTTTCTTTTCGAGATTCTTTGCGCATAATATGCTTGTCTGAGGCTATCAAACTAGTATAATGAAAGAGAACCAGTTATCTCAAATAAGAACGGAAAAAAAGTGATTCTAACGAAGTTTCCAAACTTCGGAAAAAATTTTTTTCTTTTCGAGATTGTTTGCGCATACCTATGCTTTTCTGAGGCTATCAAACTAGTATAATGAAAGAGAACCAATTATCTCAAATAAGAACGGAAAAAAAGTGATTCTAACGAAGTTTCCAAACTTCGAAAAAAAATTTTTTTCTTTTCGAGATTCTTTGCGCATAATATGCTTGTCTAAGGCTATCAAACAAGTATAATGAAAGAGAACAAGTTATCTCAAATAAGAATGGAAAAAAAGTGATTCTAAGGAAGTTTCCAAACTTCGAAAAAAAATTTTTTTCTTTTCGAGATTCTTTGCGCATAATATGCTTGTCTGAGGCTATCAAACTAGTATAATGAAAGAGAACCAGTTATCTCAAATAAGAACGGAAAAAAAGTGATTCTAACGAAGTTTCCAAACTTCCAAAAAAAATTTTTATCTTTTCGAGATTCTTTGCGCATAATATGCTTGTCTAAGGCTATCAAACTAGTATAATGAAAGAGAACAAGTTATCTCAAATAAGAACGGAAAAAAATTGATTCTAACGAAGTTTCTAAACTTCGAAAAAAAATTTTTTTCTTTTCGAGATTCTTTGCGCATAATATGCTTGTCTGAGGCTATCAAAGTAGTATAATGAAAGAGAACCAGTAATCTTAAATAAGAACGGAAAAAGTGATTCTAACGAAGATTCCAAACTTCGAAAAAAAAATTTTTTCTTTTCGAGATTCTTTGCGCATAATATGCTTGTCTAAGGCTATCAAACAAGTATAATGAAAGAGAACAAGTTATCTCAAATAAGAATGGAAAAAAAGTGATTCTAAGGAAGTTTCCAAACTTCGAAAAAAAATTTTTTTCTTTTCGAGATTCTTTGCGCATAATATGCTTGTCTGAGGCTATCAAACTAGTATAATGAAAGAGAACCAGTTATCTCAAATAAGAACGGAAAAAAAGTGATTCTAACGAAGTTTCCAAACTTCGGAAAAAATTTTTTTCTTTTCGAGATTGTTTGCGCATACCTATGCTTTTCTGAGGCTATCAAACTAGTATAATGAAAGAGAACCAATTATCTCAAATAAGAACGGAAAAAAAGTGATTCTAACGAAGTTTCCAAACTTCGAAAAAAAATTTTTTTCTTTTCGAGATTCTTTGCGCATAATATGCTTGTCTAAGGCTATCAAACAAGTATAATGAAAGAGAACAAGTTATCTCAAATAAGAATGGAAAAAAAGTGATTCTAAGGAAGTTTCCAAACTTCGAAAAAAAATTTTTTTCTTTTCGAGATTCTTTGCGCATAATATGCTTGTCTGAGGCTATCAAACTAGTATAATGAAAGAGAACCAGTTATCTCAAATAAGAACGGAAAAAAAGTGATTCTAACGAAGTTTCCAAACTTCCAAAAAAAATTTTTTTCTTTTAGAGATTCTTTGCGCATAATATGCTTTTCTGAGGCTATCAAACTAATATAATGAAAGAGAACCAGTATTCTGAAATAAGAATGGAAAAAAAGTGATTCTAACGAAGTTTCCAAACTTCGAAAAAAAATTTTTTTCTTTTCGAGATTCTTTGCGCATAATATGCTTGTCTAAGGCTATCAAACAAGTATAATGAAAGAGAACAAGTTATCTCAAATAAGAATGGAAAAAAAGTGATTCTAAGGAAGTTTCCAAACTTCGAAAAAAAATTTTTTTCTTTTCGATATTCTTTGCGCATAATATGCTTGTCTGAGGCTATCAAACTAGTATAATGAAAGAGAACAAGTTATCTTAAATAAGAACGGAAAAAAAGTGATTCTAACGAAGTTTCCAAACTTCGAAAAAAAAATTTTTTTCTTTTAGAGATTCTTTGCGCATAATATGCTTTTCTGAGGCTATTAAACTAGTATAATGAAAGAGAACCAGTTATCTCAAATAAGAACGGAAAAAAAGTGATTCTAACGAAGTTTCCAAACTTCGAAATAAAATTTTTTTCTTTTCGAGATTCTTTGCGCATAATATGCTTGTCTGAGGCTATCAAACTAGTATAATGAAAGAGAAACAGTAATCTTAAATAAGAACGGAAAAAAAGTGATTCTAAGGAAGTTTCCAAAATTCGAAAAAAAATTTTTTTCTTTTCGAGATTCTTTGCGCATAATATGCTTGTCTGAGGCTATCAAACTAGTATAATGAAAGAGAACCAGTATTCTGAAATAAGAACGGAAAAAAAGTGATTCTAAGGAAGTTTCCAAAATTCGAAAAAAATTTTTTTTCTTTTCGAGATTCTTTGCGCATAATATGCTTGTCTAAGGCTATCAAACAAGTATAATGAAAGAGAACAAGTTATCTCAAATAAGAATGGAAAAAAAGTGATTCTAAGGAAGTTTCCAAACTTCGAAAAAAATTTTTTTTCTTTTCGAGATTCTTTGCGCATAATATGCTTGTCTGAGGCTATCAAACTAGTATAATGAAAGAGAACCAGTTATCTCAAATAAGAACGGAAAAAAAGTGATTCTAACGAAGTTTCCAAACTTCGAAAAAAAAATTTTTTCTTTTATAGATTCTTTGCGCATAATATGCTTTTCTGAGGCTATCAAACTAATATAATGAAAGAGAGCCAGTATTCTGAAATAAGAATGGAAAAAAAGTGATTCTAACGAAGTTTCCAAACTTCGAAAAAAAATTTTTTTCTTTTCGAGATTCTTTGCGCATAATATGCTTGTCTAAGGCTATCAAACAAGTATAATGAAAGAGAACAAGTTATCTCAAATAAGAATGGAAAAAAAGTGATTCTAAGGAAGTTTCCAAACTTCGAAAAAAAATTTTTTTCTTTTCGAGATTCTTTGCGCATAATATGCTTGTCTGAGGCTATCAAACTAGTATAATGAAAGAGAACCAGTTATCTCAAATAAGAACGGAAAAAAAGTGATTCTAACGAAGTTTCCAACCTTCGAAAAAAAATTTTTTTGTTTTAGAGATTCTTTGCGCATAATATGCTTTTCTGAGGCTATCAAACTAATATAATGAAAGAGAACCAGTATTCTGAAATAAGAATGGAAAAAAAGTGATTCTAACGAAGTTTCCAAACTTCGAAAAAAAATTTTTTTCTTTTCGAGATTCTTTGCGCATAATATGCTTGTCTAAGGCTATCAAACAAGTATAATGAAAGAGAACAAGTTATCTCAAATAAGAATGGAAAAAAAGTGATTCTAAGGAAGTTTCCAAACTTCGTAAAAAAATTTTTTTCTTTTCGAGATTCTTTGCGCATAATATGCTTGTCTAAGGCTATCAAACAAGTATAATGAAAGAGAACAAGTTATCTCAAATAAGAATGGAAAAAAAGTGATTCTAAGGAAGTTTCCAAACTTCGAAAAAAAATTTTTTTCTTTTCGATATTCTTTGCGCATAATATTCTTGTCTGAGGCTATCAAACTAGTATAATGAAAGAGAACAAGTTATCTTAAATAAGAACGGAAAAAAAGTGATTCTAACGAAGTTTCCAAACTTCGAAAAAAAAATTTTTTTCTTTTAGAGATTCTTTGCGCATAATATGCTTTTCTGAGGCTATCAAACTAGTATAATGAAAGAGAACCAGTTATCTCAAATAAGAACGGAAAAAAAGTGATTCTAACGAAGTTTCCAAACTTCGAAATACAATTTTTTTCTTTTCGAGATTCTTTGCGCATAATATGCTTGTCTGAGGCTATCAAACTAGTATAATGAAAGATAACCAGTAATCTTAAATAAGAACGGAAAAAAAGTGATTCTAAGGAAGTTTCCAAAATTCGAAAAAAAATTTTTTTCTTTTCGAGATTCTTTGCGCATAATATGCTTGTCTGAGGCTATCAAACTAATATAATGAAAGAGAACCAGTATTCTGAAATAAGAATGGAAAAAAAGTGATTCTAACGAAGTTTCCAAACTTCGAAAAAAAATTGTTTTCTTTTCGAGATTCTTTGCGCATAATATGCTTGTCTAAGGCTATCAAACAAGTATAATGAAAGAGAACAAGTTATCTCAAATAAGAACGGAAAAAAATTGATTCTAACGAAGTTTCCAAACTTCGAAAAAAAATTTTTTTCTTTTCGAGATTCTTTGCGCATAATATGCTTGTCTGAGGCTATCAAAGTAGTATAATGAAAGAGAACCAGTAATCTTAAATAAGAACGGAAAAAGTGATTCTAACGAAGATTCCAAACTTCGAAAAAAAAATTTTTTCTTTTCGAGATTCTTTGCGCATAATATGCTTGTCTAAGGCTATCAAACAAGTATAATGAAAGAGAACAAGTTATCTCAAATAAGAATGGAAAAAAAGTGATTCTAAGGAAGTTTCCAAACTTCGAAAAAAAATTTTTTTCTTTTCGAGATTCTTTGCGCATAATATGCTTGTCTGAGGCTATCAAACTAGTATAATGAAAGAGAACCAGTTATCTCAAATAAGAACGGAAAAAAAGTGATTCTAACGAAGTTTCCAAACTTCGGAAAAAATTTTTTTCTTTTCGAGATTGTTTGCGCATACCTATGCTTTTCTGAGGCTATCAAACTAGTATAATGAAAGAGAACCAATTATCTCAAATAAGAACGGAAAAAAAGTGATTCTAACGAAGTTTCCAAACTTCGAAAAAAAATTTTTTTCTTTTCGAGATTCTTTGCGCATAATATGCTTGTCTAAGGCTATCAAACAAGTATAATGAAAGAGAACAAGTTATCTCAAATAAGAATGGAAAAAAAGTGATTCTAAGGAAGTTTCCAAACTTCGAAAAAAAATTTTTTTCTTTTCGAGATTCTTTGCGCATAATATGCTTGTCTGAGGCTATCAAACTAGTATAATGAAAGAGAACCAGTTATCTCAAATAAGAACGGAAAAAAAGTGATTCTAACGAAGTTTCCAAACTTCCAAAAAAAATTTTTATCTTTTCGAGATTCTTTGCGCATAATATGCTTGTCTAAGGCTATCAAACTAGTATAATGAAAGAGAACAAGTTATCTCAAATAAGAACGGAAAAAAATTGATTCTAACGAAGTTTCTAAACTTCGAAAAAAAATTTTTTTCTTTTCGAGATTCTTTGCGCATAATATGCTTGTCTGAGGCTATCAAAGTAGTATAATGAAAGAGAACCAGTAATCTTAAATAAGAACGGAAAAAGTGATTCTAACGAAGATTCCAAACTTCGAAAAAAAAATTTTTTCTTTTCGAGATTCTTTGCGCATAATATGCTTGTCTAAGGCTATCAAACAAGTATAATGAAAGAGAACAAGTTATCTCAAATAAGAATGGAAAAAAAGTGATTCTAAGGAAGTTTCCAAACTTCGAAAAAAAATTTTTTTCTTTTCGAGATTCTTTGCGCATAATATGCTTGTCTGAGGCTATCAAACTAGTATAATGAAAGAGAACCAGTTATCTCAAATAAGAACGGAAAAAAAGTGATTCTAACGAAGTTTCCAAACTTCGGAAAAAAATTTTTTCTTTTCGAGATTGTTTGCGCATACCTATGCTTTTCTGAGGCTATCAAACTAGTATAATGAAAGAGAACCAATTATCTCAAATAAGAACGGAAAAAAAGTGATTCTAACGAAGTTTCCAAACTTCGAAAAAAAATTTTTTTCTTTTCGAGATTCTTTGCGCATAATATGCTTGTCTAAGGCTATCAAACAAGTATAATGAAAGAGAACAAGTTATCTCAAATAAGAATGGAAAAAAAGTGATTCTAAGGAAGTTTCCAAACTTCGAAAAAAAATTTTTTTCTTTTCGAGATTCTTTGCGCATAATATGCTTGTCTGAGGCTATCAAACTAGTATAATGAAAGAGAACCAGTTATCTCAAATAAGAACGGAAAAAAAGTGATTCTAACGAAGTTTCCAAACTTCCAAAAAAAATTTTTTTCTTTTAGAGATTCTTTGCGCATAATATGCTTTTCTGAGGCTATCAAACTAATATAATGAAAGAGAACCAGTATTCTGAAATAAGAATGGAAAAAAAGTGATTCTAACGAAGTTTCCAAACTTCGAAAAAAAATTTTTTTCTTTTCGAGATTCTTTGCGCATAATATGCTTGTCTAAGGCTATCAAACAAGTATAATGAAAGAGAACAAGTTATCTCAAATAAGAATGGAAAAAAAGTGATTCTAAGGAAGTTTCCAAACTTCGAAAAAAAATTTTTTTCTTTTCGATATTCTTTGCGCATAATATGCTTGTCTGAGGCTATCAAACTAGTATAATGAAAGAGAACAAGTTATCTTAAATAAGAACGGAAAAAAAGTGATTCTAACGAAGTTTCCAAACTTCGAAAAAAAAATTTTTTTCTTTTAGAGATTCTTTGCGCATAATATGCTTTTCTGAGGCTATCAAACTAGTATAATGAAAGAGAACCAGTTATCTCAAATAAGAACGGAAAAAAAGTGATTCTAACGAAGTTTCCAAACTTCGAAATAAAATTTTTTTCTTTTCGAGATTCTTTACGCATAATATGCTTGTCTGAGGCTATCAAACTAGTATAATGAAAGAGAAACAGTAATCTTAAATAAGAACGGAAAAAAAGTGATTCTAAGGAAGTTTCCAAAATTCGAAAAAAAATTTTTTTCTTTTCGAGATTCTTTGCGCATAATATGCTTGTCTGAGGCTATCAAACTAGTATAATGAAAGAGAACCAGTATTCTGAAATAAGAACGGAAAAAAAGTGATTCTAAGGAAGTTTCCAAAATTCGAAAAAAAATTTTTTTCTTTTCGAGATTCTTTGCGCATAATATGCTTGTCTAAGGCTATCAAACAAGTATAATGAAAGAGAACAAGTTATCTCAAATAAGAATGGAAAAAAAGTGATTCTAAGGAAGTTTCCAAACTTCGAAAAAAAATTTTTTTCTTTTCGAGATTCTTTGCGCATAATATGCTTGTCTGAGGCTATCAAACTAGTATAATGAAAGAGAACCAGTTATCTCAAATAAGAACGGAAAAAAAGTGATTCTAACGAAGTTTCGAAACTTCGAAAAAAAATTTTTTTCTTTTATAGATTCTTTGCGCATAATATGCTTTTCTGAGGCTATCAAACTAATATAATGAAAGAGAACCAGTATTCTGAAATAAGAATGGAAAAAAAGTGATTCTAACGAAGTTTCCAAACTTCGAAAAAAAATTTTTTTCTTTTCGAGATTCTTTGCGCATAATATGCTTGTCTAAGGCTATCAAACAAGTATAATGAAAGAGAACAAGTTATCTCAAATAAGAATGGAAAAAAAGTGATTCTAAGGAAGTTTCCAAACTTCGAAAAAAAATTTTTTTCTTTTCGAGATTCTTTGCGCATAATATGCTTGTCTGAGGCTATCAAACTAGTATAATGAAAGAGAACCAGTTATCTCAAATAAGAACGGAAAAAAAGTGATTCTAACGAAGTTTCCAAACTTCGGAAAAAATTTTTTTCTTTTCGAGATTGTTTGCGCATACCTATGCTTTTCTGAGGTTATCAAACTAGTATAATGAAAGAGAACCAATTATCTCAAATAAGAACGGAAAAAAAGTGATTCTAACGAAGTTTCCAAACTTCGAAAAAAAATTTTTTTCTTTTCGAGATTCTTTGCGCATAATATGCTTGTCTAAGGCTATCAAACAAGTATAATGAAAGAGAACAAGTTATCTCAAATAAGAATGGAAAAAAAGTGATTCTAAGGAAGTTTCCAAACTTCGAAAAAAAATTTTTTTCTTTTCGAGATTCTTTGCGCATAATATGCTTGTCTGAGGCTATCAAACTAGTATAATGAAAGAGAACCAGTTATCTCAAATAAGAACGGAAAAAAAGTGATTCTAACGAAGTTTCCAAACTTCGAAAAAAAATTTTTTTCTTTTAGAGATTCTTTGCGCATAATATGCTTTTCTGAGGCTATCAAACTAATATAATGAAAGAGAACCAGTATTCTGAAATAAGAATGGAAAAAAAGTGATTCTAACGAAGTTTCCAAACTTCGAAAAAAAATTTTTTTCTTTTCGAGATTCTTTGCGCATAATATGCTTGTCTAAGGCTATCAAACAAGTATAATGAAAGAGAACAAGTTATCTCAAATAAGAATGGAAAAAAAGTGATTCTAAGGAAGTTTCCAAACTTCGAAAAAAAATTTTTTTCTTTTCGATATTCTTTGCGCATAATATGCTTGTCTGAGGCTATCAAACTAGTATAATGAAAGAGAACAAGTTATCTTAAATAAGAACGGAAAAAAAGTGATTCTAACGAAGTTTCCAAACTTCGAAAAAAAAATTTTTTTCTTTTAGAGATTCTTTGCGCATAATATGGTTTTCTGAGGCTATCAAACTAGTATAATGAAAGAGAACCAATTATCTCAAATAAGAACGGAAAAAAAGTGATTCTAACGAAGTTTCCAAACTTCGGAAAAAATTTTTTTCTTTTCGAGATTGTTTGCGCATACCTATGCTTTTCTGAGGCTATCAAACTAGTATAATGAAAGAGAACCAATTATCTCAAATAAGAACGGAAAAAAAGTGATTCTAACGAAGTTTCCAAACTTCGAAAAAAAATTTTTTTCTTTTCGAGATTCTTTGCGCATAATATGCTTGTCTAAGGCTATCAAACAAGTATAATGAAAGAGAACAAGTTATCTCAAATAAGAATGGAAAAAAAGTGATTCTAAGGAAGTTTCCAAACTTCGAAAAAAAATTTTTTTCTTTTCGAGATTCTTTGCGCATAATATGCTTGTCTGAGGCTATCAAACTAGTATAATGAAAGAGAACCAGTTATCTCAAATAAGAACGGAAAAAAAGTGATTCTAACGAAGTTTCCAAACTTCGAAAAAAAATTTTGTTCTTTTAGAGATTCTTTGCGCATAATATGCATTTCTGAGGCTATCAAACTAATATAATGAAAGAGAACCAGTATTCTGAAATAAGAATGGAAAAAAAGTGATTCTAACGAAGTTTCCAAACTTCGAAAAAAAATTTTTTTCTTTTCGAGATTCTTTGCGCATAATATGCTTGTCTAAGGCTATCAAACAAGTATAATGAAAGAGAACAAGTTATCTCAAATAAGAATGGAAAAAAAGTGATTCTAAGGAAGTTTCCAAACTTCGAAAAAAAATTTTTTTCTTTTCGAGATTCTTTGCGCATAATATTCTTGTCTGAGGCTATCAAACTAGTATAATGAAAGAGAACCAGTTATCTCAAATAAGAACGGAAAAAAATGATTCTAACGAAGTTTCCAACCTTCGAAAAAAAATTTTTTTCTTTTAGAGATTCTTTGCGCTGAGGCTATCAAACTAATATAATGAAAGAGAACCAGTATTCTGAAATAAGAATGGAAAAAAAGTGATTCTAACGAAGTTTCCAAACTTCGGAAAAAATTTTTTTCTTTTCGAGATTGTTTGCGCATACCTATGCTTTTCTGAGGCTATTAAACTAGTATAATGAAAGAGAACCAATTATCTCAAATAAGAACGGAAAAAAAGTGATTCTAACGAAGTTTCCAAACTTCGAAAAAAAATTTTTTTCTTTTCGAGATTCTTTGCGCATAATATGCTTGTCTAAAGCTATCAAACAAGTATAATGAAAGAGAACAAGTTATCTCAAATAAGAATGGAAAAAAAGTGATTCTAAGGAAGTTTCCAAACTTCGAAAAAAATTTTTTTTCTTTTAGAGATTCTTTGCGCATAATATGCTTTTCTGAGGCTATCAAACTAATATAATGAAAGAGAACCAGTATTCTGAAATAAGAATGGAAAAAAAGTGATTCTAACGAAGTTTCCAAACTTCGAAAAAAAATTTTTTTCTTTTCGAGATTCTTTGCGCATAATATGCTTGTCTAAGGCTATCAAACAAGTATAATGAAAGGGAACAAGTTATCTCAAATAAGAATGGAAAAAAAGTGATTCTAAGGAAGTTTCCAAACTTCGTAAAAAAATTTTTTTCTTTTCGAGATTCTTTGCGCATAATATGCTTGTCTAAGGCTATCAAACAAGTATAATGAAAGAGAACAAGTTATCTCAAATAAGAATGGAAAAAAAGTGATTCTAAGGAAGTTTCCAAACTTCGAAAAAAAATTTTTATCTTTTCGAGATTCTTTGCGCATAATATGCTTGTCTAAGGCTATCAAACTAGTATAATGAAAGAGAACAAGTTATGTCAAATAAGAACGGAAAAAAATTGATTCTAACGAAGTTTCCAAACTTCGAAAAAAAATTTTTTTCTTTTCGAGATTCTTTGCGCATAATATGCTTGTCTGAGGCTATCAAAGTAGTATAATGAAAGAGAACCAGTAATCTTAAATAAGAACGGAAAAAGTGATTCTAACGAAGATTCCAAACTTCGAAAAAAAAATTTTTTCTTTTCGAGATTCTTTGCGCATAATATGCTTGTCTAAGGCTATCAAACAAGTATAATGAAAGAGAACAAGTTATCTCAAATAAGAATGGAAAAAAAGTGATTCTAAGGAAGTTTCCAAACTTCGAAAAAAAATTTTTTTCTTTTCGAGATTCTTTGCGCATAATATGCTTGTCTGAGGCTATCAAACTAGTATAATGAAAGAGAACCAGTTATCTCAAATAAGAACGGAAAAAAAGTGATTCTAACGAAGTTTCCAAACTTCGGAAAAAATTTTTTTCTTTTCGAGATTGTTTGCGCATACCTATGCTTTTCTGAGGCTATCAAACTAGTATAATGAAAGAGAACCAATTATCTCAAATAAGAACGGAAAAAAAGTGATTCTAACGAAGTTTCCAAACTTCGAAAAAAAATTTTTTTCTTTTCGAGATTCTTTGCGCATAATATGCTTGTCTAAGGCTATCAAACAAGTATAATGAAAGAGAACAAGTTATCTCAAATAAGAATGGAAAAAAAGTGATTCTAAGGAAGTTTCCAAACTTCGAAAAAAAATTTTTTTCTTTTCGAGATGCTTTGCGCATAATATGCTTGTCTGAGGCTATCAAACTAGTATAATGAAAGAGAACCAGTTATCTCAAATAAGAACGGAAAAAAAGTGATTCTAACGAAGTTTCCAAACTTCCAAAAAAAATTTTTTTCTTTTAGAGATTCTTTGCGCATAATATGCTTTTCTGAGGCTATCAAACTAATATAATGAAAGAGAACCAGTATTCTGAAATAAGAATGGAAAAAAAGTGATTCTAACGAAGTTTCCAAACTTCGAAAAAAAATTTTTTTCTTTTCGAGATTCTTTGCGCATAATATGCTTGTCTAAGGCTATCAAACAAGTATAATGAAAGAGAACAAGTTATCTCAAATAAGAATGGAAAAAAAGTGATTCTAAGGAAGTTTCCAAACTTCGAAAAAAAATTTTTTTCTTTTCGATATTCTTTGCGCATAATATGCTTGTCTGAGGCTATCAAACTAGTATAATGAAAGAGAACAAGTTATCTTAAATAAGAACGGAAAAAAAGTGATTCTAACGAAGTTTCCAAACTTCGAAAAAAAAATTTTTTTCTTTTAGAGATTCTTTGCGCATAATATGCTTTTCTGAGGCTATCAAACTAGTATAATGAAAGAGAACCAGTTATCTCAAATAAGAACGGAAAAAAAGTGATTCTAACGAAGTTTCCAAACTTCGAAATAAAATTTTTTTCTTTTCGAGATTCTTTGCGCATAATATGCTTGTCTGAGGCTATCAAACTAGTATAATGAAAGAGAAACAGTAATCTTAAATAAGAACGGAAAAAAAGTGATTCTAAGGAAGTTTCCAAAATTCGAAAAAAAATTTTTTTCTTTTCGAGATTCTTTGCGCATAATATGCTTGTCTGAGGCTATCAAACTAGTATAATGAAAGAGAACCAGTATTCTGAAATAAGAACGGAAAAAAAGTGATTCTAAGGAAGTTTCCAAAATTCGAAAAAAAATTTTTTTCTTTTCGAGATTCTTTGCGCATAATATGCTTGTCTAAGGCTATCAAACAAGTATAATGAAAGAGAACAAGTTATCTCAAATAAGAATGGAAAAAAAGTGATTCTAAGGAAGTTTCCAAACTTCGAAAAAAAATTTTTTTCTTTTCGAGATTCTTTGCGCATAATATGCTTGTCTGAGGCTATCAAACTAGTATAATGAAAGAGAACCAGTTATCTCAAATAAGAACGGAAAAAAAGTGATTCTAACGAAGTTTCCAAACTTCGAAAAAAAATTTTTTTCTTTTATAGATTCTTTGCGCATAATATGCTTTTCTGAGGCTATCAAACTAATATAATGAAAGAGAACCAGTATTCTGAAATAAGAATGGAAAAAAAGTGATTCTAACGAAGTTTCCAAACTTCGAAAAAAAATTTTTTTCTTTTCGAGATTCTTTGCGCATAATATGCTTGTCTAAGGCTATCAAACAAGTATAATGAAAGAGAACAAGTTATCTCAAATAAGAATGGAAAAAAAGTGATTCTAAGGAAGTTTCCAAACTTCGAAAAAAAATTTTTTTCTTTTCGAGATTCTTTGCGCATAATATGCTTGTCTGAGGCTATCAAACTAGTATAATGAAAGAGAACCAGTTATCTCAAATAAGAACGGAAAAAAAGTGATTCTAACGAAGTTTCCAACCTTCGAAAAAAAATTTTTTTGTTTTAGAGATTCTTTGCGCATAATATGCTTTTCTGAGGCTATCAAACTAATATAATGAAAGAGAACCAGTATTCTGAAATAAGAATGGAAAAAAAGTGATTCTAACGAAGTTTCCAAACTTCGAAAAAAAATTTTTTTCTTTTCGAGATTCTTTGCGCATAATATGCTTGTCTAAGGCTATCAAACAAGTATAATGAAAGAGAACAAGTTATCTCAAATAAGAATGGAAAAAAAGTGATTCTAAGGAAGTTTCCAAACTTCGTAAAAAAATTTTTTTCTTTTCGAGATTCTTTGCGCATAATATGCTTGTCTAAGGCTATCAAACAAGTATAATGAAAGAGAACAAGTTATCTCAAATAAGAATGGAAAAAAAGTGATTCTAAGGAAGTTTCCAAACTTCGAAAAAAAATTTTTTTCTTTTCGATATTCTTTGCGCATAATATTCTTGTCTGAGGCTATCAAACTAGTATAATGAAAGAGAACAAGTTATCTTAAATAAGAACGGAAAAAAAGTGATTCTAACGAAGTTTCCAAACTTCGAAAAAAAAATTTTTTTCTTTTAGAGATTCTTTGCGCATAATATGCTTTTCTGAGGCTATCAAACTAGTATAATGAAAGAGAACCAGTTATCTCAAATAAGAACGGAAAAAAAGTGATTCTAACGAAGTTTCCAAACTTCGAAATAAAATTTTTTTCTTTTCGAGATTCTTTGCGCATAATATGCTTGTCTGAGGCTATCAAACTAGTATAATGAAAGAGAACCAGTAATCTTAAATAAGAACGGAAAAAAAGTGATTCTAAGGAAGTTTCCAAAATTCGAAAAAAAATTTTTTTCTTTTCGAGATTCTTTGCGCATAATATGGTTGTCTCAGGCTATCAAACTAATATAATGAAAGAGAACCAGTATTCTGAAATAAGAATGGAAAAAAAGTGATTCTAACGAAGTTTCCAAACTTCGAAAAAAAATTTTTTTCTTTTCGAGATTCTTTGCGCATAATATGCTTGTCTAAGGCTATCAAACAAGTATAATGAAAGAGAACAAGTTATCTCAAATAAGAACGGAAAAAAATTGATTCTAACGAAGTTTCCAAACTTCGAAAAAAAATTTTTTTCTTTTCGAGATTCTTTGCGCATAATATGCTTGTCTGAGGCTATCAAAGTAGTATAATGAAAGAGAACCAGTAATCTTAAATAAGAACGGAAAAAGTGATTCTAACGAAGATTCCAAACTTCGAAAAAAAAATTTTTTCTTTTCGAGATTCTTTGCGCATAATATGCTTGTCTAAGGCTATCAAACAAGTATAATGAAAGAGAACAAGTTATCTCAAATAAGAATGGAAAAAAAGTGATTCTAAGGAAGTTTCCAAACTTCGAAAAAAAATTTTTTTCTTTTCGAGATTCTTTGCGCATAATATGCTTGTCTGAGGCTATCAAACTAGTATAATGAAAGAGAACCAGTTATCTCAAATAAGAACGGAAAAAAAGTGATTCTAACGAAGTTTCCAAACTTCGGAAAAAATTTTTTTCTTTTCGAGATTGTTTGCGCATACCTATGCTTTTCTGAGGCTATCAAACTAGTATAATGAAAGAGAACCAATTATCTCAAATAAGAACGGAAAAAAAGTGATTCTAACGAAGTTTCCAAACTTCGAAAAAAAATTTTTTTCTTTTCGAGATTCTTTGCGCATAATATGCTTGTCTAAGGCTATCAAACAAGTATAATGAAAGAGAACAAGTTATCTCAAATAAGAATGGAAAAAAGTGATTCTAAGGAAGTTTCCAAACTTCGAAAAAAAATTTTTTTCTTTTCGAGATTCTTTGCGCATAATATGCTTGTCTGAGGCTATCAAACTAGTATAATGAAAGAGAACCAGTTATCTCAAATAAGAACGGAAAAAAAGTGATTCTAACGAAGTTTCCAAACTTCCAAAAAAAATTTTTATCTTTTCGAGATTCTTTGCCCATAATATGCTTGTCTAAGGCTATCAAACTAGTATAATGAAAGAGAACAAGTTATCTCAAATAAGAACAGAAAAAAATTGATTCTAACGAAGTTTCTAAACTTCGAAAAAAAATTTTTTTCTTTTCGAGATTCTTTGCGCATAATATGCTTGTCCGAGGCTATCAAAGTAGTATAATGAAAGAGAACCAGTAATCTTAAATAAGAACGGAAAAAGTGATTCTAACGAAGATTCCAAACTTCAAAAAAAAAATTTTTTCTTTTCGAGATTCTTTGCGCATAATATGCTTGTCTAAGGCTATCAAACAAGTATAATGAAAGAGAACAAGTTATCTCAAATAAGAATGGAAAAAAAGTGATTCTAAGGAAGTTTCCAAACTTCGAAAAAAAATTTTTTTCTTTTCGAGATTCTTTGCGCATAATATGCTTGTCTGAGGCTATCAAACTAGTATAATGAAAGAGAACCAGTTATCTCAAATAAGAACGGAAAAAAAGTGATTCTAACGAAGTTTCCAAACTTCGGAAAAAATTTTTTTCTTTTCGAGATTGTTTGCGCATACCTATGCTTTTCTGAGGCTATCAAACTAGTATAATGAAAGAGAACCAATTATCTCAAATAAGAACGGAAAAAAAGTGATTCTAACGAAGTTTCCAAACTTCGAAAAAAAATTTTTTTCTTTTCGAGATTCTTTGCGCATAATATGCTTGTCTAAGGCTATCAAACAAGTATAATGAAAGAGAACAAGTTATCTCAAATAAGAATGGAAAAAAAGTGATTCTAAGGAAGTTTCCAAACTTCGAAAAAAAATTTTTTTCTTTTCGAGATTCTTTGCGCATAATATGCTTGTCTGAGGCTATCAAACTAGTATAATGAAAGAGAACCAGTTATCTCAAATAAGAACGGAAAAAAAGTGATTCTAACGAAGTTTCCAACCTTCGAAAAAAAATTTTTTTGTTTTAGAGATTCTTTGCGCATAATATGCTTTTCTGAGGCTATCAAACTAATATAATGAAAGAGAACCAGTATTCTGAAATAAGAATGGAAAAAAAGTGATTCTAACGAAGTTTCCAAACTTCGAAAAAAAATTTTTTTCTTTTCGAGATTCTTTGCGCATAATATGCTTGTCTAAGGCTATCAAACAAGTATAATGAAAGAGAACAAGTTATCTCAAATAAGAATGGAAAAAAAGTGATTCTAAGGAAGTTTCCAAACTTCGTAAAAAAATTTTTTTCTTTTCGAGATTCTTTGCGCATAATATGCTTGTCTAAGGCTATCAAACAAGTATAATGAAAGAGAACAAGTTATCTCAAATAAGAATGGAAAAAAAGTGATTCTAAGGAAGTTTCCAAACTTCGAAAAAAAATTTTTTTCTTTTCGATATTCTTTGCGCATAATATTCTTGTCTGAGGCTATCAAACTAGTATAATGAAAGAGAACAAGTTATCTTAAATAAGAACGGAAAAAAAGTGATTCTAACGAAGTTTCCAAACTTCGAAAAAAAATTTTTTTTCTTTTAGAGATTCTTTGCGCATAATATGCTTTTCTGAGGCTATCAAACTAGTATAATGAAAGAGAACCAGTTATCTCAAATAAGAACGGAAAAAAAGTGATTCTAACGAAGTTTCCAAACTTCGAAATAAAATTTTTTTCTTTTCGAGATTCTTTGCGCATAATATGCTTGTCTGAGGCTATCAAACTAGTATAATGAAAGAGAACCAGTAATCTTAAATAAGAACGGAAAAAAAGTGATTCTAAGGAAGTTTCCAAAATTCGAAAAAAAATTTTTTTCTTTTCGAGATTCTTTGCGCATAATATGGTTGTCTGAGGCTATCAAACTAATATAATGAAAGAGAACCAGTATTCTGAAATAAGAGTGGAAAAAAAGTGATTCTAACGAAGTTTCCAAACTTCGAAAAAAATTTTTTTTCTTTTCGAGATTCTTTGCGCATAATATGCTTGTCTCAGGCTATCAAACAAGTATAATGAAAGAGAACAAGTTATCTCAAATAAGAACGGAAAAAAATTGATTCTAACGAAGTTTCCAAACTTCGAAAAAAAATTTTTTTCTTTTCGAGATTCTTTGCGCATAATATGGTTGTCTGAGGCTATCAAAGTAGTATAATGAAAGAGAACCAGTAATCTTAAATAAGAACGGAAAAAGTGATTCTAACGAAGATTCCAAACTTCGAAAAAAAAATTTTTTCTTTTCGAGATTCTTTGCGCATAATATGCTTGTCTAAGGCTATCAAACAAGTATAATGAAAGAGAACAAGTTATCTCAAATAAGAATGGAAAAAAAGTGATTCTAAGGAAGTTTCCAAACTTCGAAAAAAAATTTTTTTCTTTTCGAGATTCTTTGCGCATAATATGCTTGTCTGAGGCTATCAAACTAGTATAATGAAAGAGAACCAGTTATCTCAAATAAGAACGGAAAAAAAGTGATTCTAACGAAGTTTCCAAACTTCGGAAAAAATTTTTTTCTTTTCGAGATTGTTTGCGCATACCTATGCTTTTCTGAGGCTATCAAACTAGTATAATGAAAGAGAACCAGTTATCTCAAATAAGAACGGAAAAAAAGTGATTCTAACGAAGTTTCCAAACTTCGAAAAAAAATTTTTTTCTTTTCGAGATTCTTTGCGCATAATATGCTTGTCTAAGGCTATCAAACAAGTATAATGAAAGAGAACAAGTTATCTCAAATAAGAATGGAAAAAAAGTGATTCTAAGGAAGTTTCCAAACTTCGAAAAAAAATTTTTTTCTTTTCGAGATTCTTTGCGCATAATATGCTTGTCTGAGGCTATCAAACTAGTATAATGAAAGAGAACCAGTTATCTCAAATAAGAACGGAAAAAAAGTGATTCTAACGAAGTTTCCAAACTTCCAAAAAAAATTTTTTTCTTTTAGAGATTCTTTGCGCATAATATGCTTTTCTGAGGCTATCAAACTAATATAATGAAAGAGAACCAGTATTCTGAAATAAGAATGGAAAAAAAGTGATTCTAACGAAGTTTCCAAACTTCGAAAAAAAATTTTTTTCTTTTCGAGATTCTTTGCGCATAATATGCTTGTCTAAGGCTATCAAACAAGTATAATGAAAGAGAACAAGTTATCTCAAATAAGAATGGAAAAAAAGTGATTCTAAGGAAGTTTCCAAACTTCGAAAAAAAATTTTTTTCTTTTCGATATTCTTTGCGCATAATATGCTTGTCTGAGGCTATCAAACTAGTATAATGAAAGAGAACAAGTTATCTTAAATAAGAACGGAAAAAAAGTGATTCTAACGAAGTTTCCAAACTTCGAAAAAAAAATTTTTTTCTTTTAGAGATTCTTTGCGCATAATATGCTTTTCTGAGGCTATCAAACTAGTATAATGAAAGAGAACCAGTTATCTCAAATAAGAACGGAAAAAAAGTGATTCTAACGAAGTTTCCAAACTTCGAAATAAAATTTTTTTCTTTTCGAGATTCTTTGCGCATAATATGCTTGTCTGAGGCTATCAAACTAGTATAATGAAAGAGAAACAGTAATCTTAAATAAGAACGGAAAAAAAGTGATTCTAAGGAAGTTTCCAAATTTCGAAAAAAAATTTTTTTCTTTTCGAGATTCTTTGCGCATAATATGCTTGCCTGAGGCTATCAAACTAGTATAATGAAAGAGAACCAGTATTCTGAAATAAGAACGGAAAAAAAGTGATTCTAAGGAAGTTTCCAAAATTCGAAAAAAAATTTTTTTCTTTTCGAGATTCTTTGCGCATAATATGCTTGTCTAAGGCTATCAAACAAGTATAATGAAAGAGAACAAGTTATCTCAAATAAGAATGGAAAAAAAGTGATTCTAAGGAAGTTTCCAAACTTCGAAAAAAAATTTTTTTCTTTTCGAGATTCTTTGCGCATAATATGCTTGTCTGAGGCTATCAAACTAGTATAATGAAAGAGAACCAGTTATCTCAAATAAGAACGGAAAAAAAGTGATTCTAACGAAGTTTCCAAACTTCGAAAAAAAATTTTTTTCTTTTATAGATTCTTTGCGCATAATATGCTTTTCTGAGGCTATCAAACTAATATAATGAAAGAGAACCAGTATTCTGAAATAAGAATGGAAAAAAAGTGATTCTAACGAAGTTTCCAAACTTCGAAAAAAAATTTTTTTCTTTTCGAGATTCTTTGCGCATAATATGCTTGTCTAAGGCTATCAAACAAGTATAATGAAAGAGAATAAGTTATCTCAAATAAGAATGGAAAAAAAGTGATTCTAAGGAAGTTTCCAAACTTCGAAAAAAAATTTTTTTCTTTTCGAGATTCTTTGCGCATAATATGCTTGTCTGAGGCTATCAAACTAGTATAATGAAAGAGAACCAGTTATCTCAAATAAGAACGGAAAAAAAGTGATTCTAACGAAGTTTCCAACCTTCGAAAAAAAATTTTTTTGTTTTAGAGATTCTTTGCGCATAATATGCTTTTCTGAGGCTATCAAACTAATATAATGAAAGAGAACCAGTATTCTGAAATAAGAATGGAAAAAAAGTGATTCTAACGAAGTTTCCAAACTTCGAAAAAAAATTTTTTTCTTTTCGAGATTCTTTGCGCATAATATGCTTGTCTAAGGCTATCAAACAAGTATAATGAAAGAGAACAAGTTATCTCAAATAAGAATGGAAAAAAAGTGATTCTAAGGAAGTTTCCAAACTTCGTAAAAAAATTTTTTTCTTTTCGAGATTCTTTGCGCATAATATGCTTCTCTAAGGCTATCAAACAAGTATAATGAAAGAGAACAAGTTATCTCAAATAAGAATGGAAAAAAAGTGATTCTAAGGAAGTTTCCAAACTTCGAAAAAAAATTTTTTTCTTTTCGATATTCTTTGCGCATAATATTCTTGTCTGAGGCTATCAAACTAGTATAATGAAAGAGAACAAGTTATCTCAAATAAGAATGGAAAAAAAAAGTGATTCTAAGGAAGTTTCCAAACTTCGAAAAAAAATTTTTTTCTTTTCGAGATTCTTTGCGCATAATATGCTTGTCTGAGGCTATCAAACTAGTATAATGAAAGAGAACCAGTTATCTCAAATAAGAACGGAAAAAAAGTGATTCTAACGAAGTTTCCAAACTTCGGAAAAATTTTTTTTCTTTTCGAGATTGTTTGCGCATACCTATGCTTTTCTGAGGCTATTAAACTATTATAATGAAAGAGAACCAATTATCTCAAATAAGAACGGAAAAAAAGTGATTCTAACGAAGTTTCCAAACTTCGAAAAAAAATTTTTTTCTTTTCGAGATTCTTTGCGCATAATATGCTTGTCTAAGGCTATCAAACAAGTATAATGAAAGAGAACAAGTTATCTCAAATAAGAATGGAAAAAAAGTGATTCTAAGGAAGTTTCCAAACTTCGAAAAAAATTTTTTTTCTTTTAGAGATTCTTTGCGCATAATATGCTTTTCTGAGGCTATCAAACTAATATAATGAAAGAGAACCAGTATTCTGAAATAAGAATGGAAAAAAAGTGATTCTAACGAAGTTTCCAAACTTCGAAAAAAAATTTTTTTCTTTTCGAGATTCTTTGCGCATAATATGCTTGTCTAAGGCTATCAAACAAGTATAATGAAAGAGAACAAGTTATCTCAAATAAGAATGGAAAAAAAGTGATTCTAAGGAAGTTTCCAAACTTCGTAAAAAAATTTTTTTCTTTTCGAGATTCTTTGCGCATAATATGCTTGTCTAAGGCTATCAAACAAGTATAATGAAAGAGAACAAGTTATCTCAAATAAGAATGGAAAAAAAGTGATTCTAAGGAAGTTTCCAAACTTCGAAAAAAAATTTTTATCTTTTCGAGATTCTTTGCGCATAATATGCTTGTCTAAGGCTATCAAACTAGTATAATGAAAGAGAACAAGTTATCTCAAATAAGAACGGAAAAAAATTGATTCTAACGAAGTTTCCAAACTTCGAAAAAAAATTTTTTTCTTTTCGAGATTCTTTGCGCATAATATGCTTGTCTGAGGCTATCAAAGTAGTATAATGAAAGAGAACCAGTAATCTTAAATAAGAACGGAAAAAGTGATTCTAACGAAGATTCCAAACTTCGAAAAAAAAATTTTTTCTTTTCGAGATTCTTTGCGCATAATATGCTTGTCTAAGGCTATCAAACAAGTATAATGAAAGAGAACAAGTTATCTCAAATAAGAATGGAAAAAAAGTGATTCTAAGGAAGTTTCCAAACTTCGAAAAAAAATTTTTTTCTTTTCGAGATTCTTTGCGCATAATATGCTTGTCTGAGGCTATCAAACTAGTATAATGAAAGAGAAACAGTTATCTCAAATAAGAACGGAAAAAAAGTGATTCTAACGAAGTTTCCAAACTTCGGAAAAAATTTTTTTCTTTTCGAGATTGTTTGCGCATACCTATGCTTTTCTGAGGCTATCAAACTAGTATAATGAAAGAGAACCAATTATCTCAAATAAGAACGGAAAAAAAGTGATTCTAACGAAGTTTCCAAACTTCGAAAAAAAATTTTTTTCTTTTCGAGATTCTTTGCGCATAATATGCTTGTCTAAGGCTATCAAACAAGTATAATGAAAGAGAACAAGTTATCTCAAATAAGAATGGAAAAAAAGTGATTCTAAGGAAGTTTCCAAACTTGGAAAAAAAATTTTTTTCTTTTCGAGATTCTTTGCGCATAATATGCTTGTCTGAGGCTATCAAACTAGTATAATGAAAGAGAACCAGTTATCTCAAATAAGAACGGAAAAAAAGTGATTCTAACGAAGTTTCCAAACTTCCAAAAAAAATTTTTTTCTTTTAGAGATTCTTTGCGCATAATATGCTTTTCTGAGGCTATCAAACTAATATAATGAAAGAGAACCAGTATTCTGAAATAAGAATGGAAAAAAAGTGATTCTAACGAAGTTTCCAAACTTCGAAAAAAAATTTTTTTCTTTTCGAGATTCTTTGCGCATAATATGCTTGTCTAAGGCTATCAAACAAGTATAATGAAAGAGAACAAGTTATCTCAAATAAGAATGGAAAAAAAGTGATTCTAAGGAAGATTCCAAACTTCGAAAAAAAATTTTTTTCTTTTCGATATTCTTTGCGCATAATATGCTTGTTTGAGGCTATCAAACTAGTATAATGAAAGAGAACAAGTTATCTTAAATAAGAACGGAAAAAAAGTGATTCTAACGAAGTTTCCAAACTTCGAAAAAAAAATTTTTTTCTTTTAGAGATTCTTTGCGCATAATATGCTTTTCTGAGGCTATCAAACTAGTATAATGAAAGAGAACCAGTTATCTCAAATAAGAACGGAAAAAAAGTGATTCTAACGAAGTTTCCAAACTTCGAAATAAAATTTTTTTCTTTTCGAGATTCTTTGCGCATAATATGCTTGTCTGAGGCTATCAAACTAGTATAATGAAAGAGAAACAGTAATCTTAAATAAGAACGGAAAAAAAGTGATTCTAAGGAAGTTTCCAAAATTCGAAAAAAAATTTTTTTCTTTTCGAGATTCTTTGCGCATAATATGCTTGTCTGAGGCTATCAAACTAGTATAATGAAAGAGAACCAGTATTCTGAAATAAGAACGGAAAAAAAGTGATTCTAAGGAAGTTTCCAAAATTCGAAAAAAAATTTTTTTCTTTTCGAGATTCTTTGCGCATAATATGCTTGTCTAAGGCTATCAAACAAGTATAATGAAAGAGAACAAGTTATCTCAAATAAGAATGGAAAAAAAGTGATTCTAAGGAAGTTTCCAAACTTCGAAAAAAAATTTTTTTCTTTTCGAGATTCTTTGCGCATAATATGCTTGTCTGAGGCTATCAAACTAGTATAATGAAAGAGAACCAGTTATCTCAAATAAGAACGGAAAAAAAGTGATTCTAACGAAGTTTCCAAACTTCGAAAAAAAATTTTTTTCTTTTATAGATTCTTTGCGCATAATATGCTTTTCTGAGGCTATCAAACTAATATAATGAAAGAGAACCAGTATTCTGAAATAAGAATGGAAAAAAAGTGATTCTAACGAAGTTTCCAAACTTCGAAAAAAAATTTTTTTCTTTTCGAGATTCTTTGCGCATAATATGCTTGTGTAAGGCTATCAAACAAGTATAATGAAAGAGAACAAGTTATCTCAAATAAGAATGGAAAAAAAGTGATTCTAAGGAAGTTTCCAAACTTCGAAAAAAAATTTTTTTCTTTTCGAGATTCTTTGCGCATAATATGCTTGTCTGAGGCTATCAAACTAGTATAATGAAAGAGAACCAGTTATCTCAAATAAGAACGGAAAAAAAGTGATTCTAACGAAGTTTCCAACCTTCGAAAAAAAATTTTTTTGTTTTAGAGATTCTTTGCGCATAATATGCTTTTCTGAGGCTATCAAACTAATATAATGAAAGAGAACCAGTATTCTGAAATAAGAATGGAAAAAAAGTGATTCTAACGAAGTTTCCAAACTTCGAAAAAAAAATTTTTTCTTTTCGAGATTCTTTGCGCATAATATGCTTGTCTAAGGCTATCAAACAAGTATAATGAAAGAGAACAAGTTATCTCAAATAAGAATGGAAAAAAAGTGATTCTAAGGAAGTTTCCAAACTTCGTAAAAAAATTTTTTTCTTTTCGAGATTCTTTGCGCATAATATGCTTGTCTAAGGCTATCAAACAAGTATAATGAAAGAGAACAAGTTATCTCAAATAAGAATGGAAAAAAAGTGATTCTAAGGAAGTTTCCAAACTTCGAAAAAAAATTTTTTTCTTTTCGATATTCTTTGCGCATAATATGCTTGTCTGAGGCTATCAAACTAGTATAATGAAAGAGAACCAGTTATCTCAAATAAGAACGGAAAAAAAGTGATTCTAACGAAGTTTCCAAACTTCGGAAAAAAATTTTTTCTTTTCGAGATTGTTTGCGCATACCCATGCTTTTCTGAGGCTATTAAACTAGTATAATGAAAGAGAACCAATTATCTCATATAAGAACGGAAAAAAAGTGATTCTAACGAAGTTTCCAAACTTCGAAAAAAAATTTTTTTCTTTTCGAGATTCTTTGCGCATAATATGCTTGTCTAAGGCTATCAAACAAGTATAATGAAAGAGAACAAGTTATCTCAAATAAGAATGGGAAAAAAGTGATTCTAAGGAAGTTTCCAAACTTCGAAAAAAAATTTTTTTCTTTTCGAGATTCTTTGCGCATAATATGCTTGTCTGAGGCTATCAAACTAGTATAATGAAAGAGAACCAGTTATCTCAAATAAGAACGGAAAAAAAGTGATTCTAACGAAGTTTCCAAACTTCGAAAAAAAATTTTTTTCTTTTAGAGATTCTTTGCGCTGAGGCTATCAAACTAATATAATGAAAGAGAACCAGTATTCTGAAATAAGAATGGAAAAAAAGTGATTCTAACGAAGTTTCCAAACTTCGAAAAAAAATTTTTTTCTTTTCGAGATTCTTTGCGCATAATATGCTTGTCTAAGGCTATCAAACAAGTATAATGAAAGAGAACAAGTTATCTCAAATAAGAATGGAAAAAAAGTGATTCTAAGGAAGTTTCCAAACTTCGTAAAAAAATTTTTTTCTTTTCGAGATTCTTTGCGCATAATATGCTTGTCTAAGGCTATCAAACAAGTATAATGAAAGATAACAAGTTATCTCAAATAAAAATGGAAAAAAAGTGATTCTAAGGAAGTTTCCAAACTTCGAAAAAAAATTTTTATCTTTTCGAGATTCTTTGCGCATAATATGCTTGTCTAAGGCTATCAAACTAGTATAATGAAAGAGAACAAGTTATCTCAAATAAGAACGGAAAAAAATTGATTCTAACGAAGTTTCCAAACTTCGAAAAAAAATTTTTTTCTTTTCGAGATTCTTTGCGCATAATATGCTCGTCTGAGGCTATCAAAGTAGTATAATGAAAGAGAACCAGTAATCTCAAATAAGAACGGAAAAAAAGTGATTCTAACGAAGTTTCCAAACTTCGAAAAAAAAATTTTTTCTTTTCGAGATTCTTTGCGCATAATATGCTTGTCTAAGGCTATCAAACAAGTATAATGAAAGAGAACAAGTTATCTCAAATAAGAATGGAAAAAAAGTGATTCTAAGGAAGTTTCCAAACTTCGAAAAAAAATTTTTTTCTTTTCGAGATTCTTTGCACATAATATGCTTGTCTGAGGCTACCAAACTAGTATAATGAAAGAGAACCAGTTATCTCAAATAAGAACGGAAAAAAAGTGATTCTAACGAAGTTTCCAACCTTCGAAAAAAAATTTTTTTGTTTTAGAGATTCTTTGCGCATAATATGCTTTTCTGAGGCTATCAAAATAATATAATGAAAGAGAACCAGTATTCTGAAATAAGAATGGAAAAAAAGTGATTCTAACGAAGTTTCCAAACTTCGAAAAAAAATTTATTTCTTTTCGAGATTCTTTGCGCATAATATGCTTGTCTAAGGCTATCAAACAAGTATAATGAAAGAGAACAAGTTATCTCAAATAAGAATGGAAAAAAAGTGATTCTAAGGAAGTTTCCAAACTTCGTAAAAAAATTTTTTTCTTTTCGAGATTCTTTGCGCATAATATGCTTGTCTAAGGCTATCAAACAAGTATAATGAAAGAGAACAAGTTATCTCAAATAAGAATGGAAAAAAAGTGATTCTAAGGAAGTTTCCAAACTTCGAAAAAAAATTTTTTTCTTTTCGATATTCTTTGCGCATAATATGCTTGTCTGAGGCTATCAAACTAGTATAATGAAAGAGAACCAGTTATCTCAAATAAGAACGGAAAAAAAGTGATTCTAACGAAGTTTCCAAACTTCGGAAAAAAATTTTTTCTTTCGAGATTGTTTGCGCATACCTATGCTTTTCTGAGGCTATTAAACTAGTATAATGAAAGAGAACCAATTATCTCAAATAAGAACGGAAAAAAAGTGATTCTAACGAAGTTTCCAAACTTCGAAAAAAAATTTTTTTCTTTTTGAGATTCTTTGCGCATAATATGCTTGTCTAAGGCTATCAAACAAGTTTAATGAAAGAGAACAAGTTATCTCAAATAAGAATGGGAAAAAAGTGATTCTAAGGAAGTTTCCAAACTTCGAAAAAAAATTTTTTTCTTTTCGAGATTCTTTGCGCATAATATGCTTGTCTGAGGCTATCAAACTAGTATAATGAAAGAGAACCAGTTATCTCAAATAAGAACGGAAAAAAAGTGATTCTAACGAAGTTTCCAAACTTCGAAAAAAAAATTTTTTCTTTTAGAGATTCTTTGCGCTGAGGCTATCAAACTAATATAATGAAAGAGAACCAGTATTCTGAAATAAGAACGGAAAAAAAGTGATTCTAACGAAGTTTCCAAACTTCGAAAAAAAAATTTTTTTCTTTTAGAGATTCTTTGCGCATAATATGCTTTTCTGAGGCTATCAAACTAGTATAATGAAAGAGAACCAGTTATCTCAAATAAGAACGGAAAAAAAGTGATTCTAACGAAGTTTCCAAACTTCGAAATAAAATTTTTTTCTTTTCGAGATTCTTTGCGCATAATATGCTTGTCTGAGGCTATCAAACTAGTATAATGAAAGAGAAACAGTAATCTTAAATAAGAACGGAAAAAAAGTGATTCTAAGGAAGTTTCCAAAATTCGAAAAAAAATTTTTTTCTTTTCGAGATTCTTTGCGCATAATATGCTTGTCTGAGGCTATCAAACTAGTATAATGAAAGAGAACCAGTATTCTGAAATAAGAACGGAAAAAAAGTGATTCTAAGGAAGTTTCCAAAATTCGAAAAAAAATTTTTTTCTTTTCGAGATTCTTTGCGCATAATATGCTTGTCTAAGGCTATCAAACAAGTATAATGAAAGAGAACAAGTTATCTCAAATAAGAATGGAAAAAAAGTGATTCTAAGGAAGTTTCCAAACTTCGAAAAAAAATTTTTTTCTTTTCGATATTCTTTGCGCATAATATGCTTGTCTGAGGCTATCAAACTAGTATAATGAAAGAGAACCAGTTATCTCAAATAAGAACGGAAAAAAAGTGATTCTAACGAAGTTTCCAAACTTCGGAAAAAAATTTTTTCTTTTCGAGATTGTTTGCGCATACCCATGCTTTTCTGAGGCTATTAAACTAGTATAATGAAAGAGAACCAATTATCTCAAATAAGAACGGAAAAAAAGTGATTCTAACGAAGTTTCCAAACTTCGAAAAAAAATTTTTTTCTTTTCGAGATTCTTTGCGCATAATATGCTTGTCTAAGGCTATCAAACAAGTATAATGAAAGAGAACAAGTTATCTCAAATAAGAATGGGAAAAAAGTGATTCTAAGGAAGTTTCCAAACTTCGAAAAAAAATTTTTTTCTTTTCGAGATTCTTTGCGCATAATATGCTTGTCTGAGGCTATCAAACTAGTATAATGAAAGAGAACCAGTTATCTCAAATAAGAACGGAAAAAAAGTGATTCTAACGAAGTTTCCAAACTTCGAAAAAAAATTTTTTTCTTTTAGAGATTCTTTGCGCTGAGGCTATCAAACTAATATAATGAAAGAGAATCAGTATTCTGAAATAAGAATGGAAAAAAAGTGATTCTAACGAAGTTTCCAAACTTCGAAAAAAAATTTTTTTCTTTTCGAGATTCTTTGCGCATAATATGCTTGTCTAAGGCTATCAAACAAGTATAATGAAAGAGAACAAGTTATCTCAAATAAGAATGGAAAAAAAGTGATTCTAAGGAAGTTTCCAAACTTCGTAAAAAATTTTTTTTCTTTTCGAGATTCTTTGCGCATAATATGCTTGTCTAAGGCTATCAAACAAGTATAATGAAAGAGAACCAGTTATCTCAAATAAGAACGGAAAAAAAGTGATTCTAACGAAGTTTCGAAACTTCGAAAAAAAATTTTTTTCTTTTATAGATTCTTTGCGCATAATATGCTTTTCTGAGGCTATCAAACTAATATAATGAAAGAGAACCAGTATTCTGAAATAAGAATGGAAAAAAAGTGATTCTAACGAAGTTTCCAAACTTCGAAAAAAAATTTTTTTCTTTTCGAGATTCTTTGCGCATAATATGCTTGTCTAAGGCTATCAAACAAGTATAATGAAAGAGAACAAGTTATCTCAAATAAGAATGGAAAAAAAGTGATTCTAAGGAAGTTTCCAAACTTCGAAAAAAAATTTTTTTCTTTTCGAGATTCTTTGCGCATAATATGCTTGTCTGAGGCTATCAAACTAGTATAATGAAAGAGAACCAGTTATCTCAAATAAGAACGGAAAAAAAGTGATTCTAACGAAGTTTCCAAACTTCGGAAAAAATTTTTTTCTTTTCGAGATTGTTTGCGCATACCTATGCTTTTCTGAGGTTATCAAACTAGTATAATGAAAGAGAACCAATTATCTCAAATAAGAACGGAAAAAAAGTGATTCTAACGAAGTTTCCAAACTTCGAAAAAAAATTTTTTTCTTTTCGAGATTCTTTGCGCATAATATGCTTGTCTAAGGCTATCAAACAAGTATAATGAAAGAGAACAAGTTATCTCAAATAAGAATGGAAAAAAAGTGATTCTAAGGAAGTTTCCAAACTTCGAAAAAAAATTTTTTTCTTTTCGAGATTCTTTGCGCATAATATGCTTGTCTGAGGCTATCAAACTAGTATAATGAAAGAGAACCAGTTATCTCAAATAAGAACGGAAAAAAAGTGATTCTAACGAAGTTTCCAAACTTCGAAAAAAAATTTTTTTCTTTTAGAGATTCTTTGCGCATAATATGCTTTTCTGAGGCTATCAAACTAATATAATGAAAGAGAACCAGTATTCTGAAATAAGAATGGAAAAAAAGTGATTCTAACGAAGTTTCCAAACTTCGAAAAAAAATTTTTTTCTTTTCGAGATTCTTTGCGCATAATATGCTTGTCTAAGGCTATCAAACAAGTATAATGAAAGAGAACAAGTTATCTCAAATAAGAATGGAAAAAAAGTGATTCTAAGGAAGTTTCCAAACTTCGAAAAAAAATTTTTTTCTTTTCGATATTCTTTGCGCATAATATGCTTGTCTGAGGCTATCAAACTAGTATAATGAAAGAGAACAAGTTATCTTAAATAAGAACGGAAAAAAAGTGATTCTAACGAAGTTTCCAAACTTCGAAAAAAAAATTTTTTTCTTTTAGAGATTCTTTGCGCATAATATGGTTTTCTGAGGCTATCAAACTAGTATAATGAAAGAGAACCAATTATCTCAAATAAGAACGGAAAAAAAGTGATTCTAACGAAGTTTCCAAACTTCGGAAAAAATTTTTTTCTTTTCGAGATTGTTTGCGCATACCTATGCTTTTCTGAGGCTATCAAACTAGTATAATGAAAGAGAACCAATTATCTCAAATAAGAACGGAAAAAAAGTGATTCTAACGAAGTTTCCAAACTTCGAAAAAAAATTTTTTTCTTTTCGAGATTCTTTGCGCATAATATGCTTGTCTAAGGCTATCAAACAAGTATAATGAAAGAGAACAAGTTATCTCAAATAAGAATGGAAAAAAAGTGATTCTAAGGAAGTTTCCAAACTTCGAAAAAAAATTTTTTTCTTTTCGAGATTCTTTGCGCATAATATGCTTGTCTGAGGCTATCAAACTAGTATAATGAAAGAGAACCAGTTATCTCAAATAAGAACGGAAAAAAAGTGATTCTAACGAAGTTTCCAAACTTCGAAAAAAAATTTTGTTCTTTTAGAGATTCTTTGCGCATAATATGCATTTCTGAGGCTATCAAACTAATATAATGAAAGAGAACCAGTATTCTGAAATAAGAATGGAAAAAAAGTGATTCTAACGAAGTTTCCAAACTTCGAAAAAAAATTTTTTTCTTTTCGAGATTCTTTGCGCATAATATGCTTGTCTAAGGCTATCAAACAAGTATAATGAAAGAGAACAAGTTATCTCAAATAAGAATGGAAAAAAAGTGATTCTAAGGAAGTTTCCAAACTTCGAAAAAAAATTTTTTTCTTTTCGAGATTCTTTGCGCATAATATTCTTGTCTGAGGCTATCAAACTAGTATAATGAAAGAGAACCAGTTATCTCAAATAAGAACGGAAAAAAAGTGATTCTAACGAAGTTTCCAACCTTCGAAAAAAAATTTTTTTCTTTTAGAGATTCTTTGCGCTGAGGCTATCAAACTAATATAATGAAAGAGAACCAGTATTCTGAAATAAGAATGGAAAAAAAGTGATTCTAACGAAGTTTCCAAACTTCGGAAAAAATTTTTTTCTTTTCGAGATTGTTTGCGCATACCTATGCTTTTCTGAGGCTATTAAACTAGTATAATGAAAGAGAACCAATTATCTCAAATAAGAACGGAAAAAAAGTGATTCTAACGAAGTTTCCAAACTTCGAAAAAAAATTTTTTTCTTTTCGAGATTCTTTGCGCATAATATGCTTGTCTAAAGCTATCAAACAAGTATAATGAAAGAGAACAAGTTATCTCAAATAAGAATGGAAAAAAAGTGATTCTAAGGAAGTTTCCAAACTTCGAAAAAAAATTTTTTTCTTTTAGAGATTCTTTGCGCATAATATGCTTTTCTGAGGCTATCAAACTAATATAATGAAAGAGAACCAGTATTCTGAAATAAGAATGGAAAAAAAGTGATTCTAACGAAGTTTCCAAACTTCGAAAAAAAATTTTTTTCTTTTCGAGATTCTTTGCGCATAATATGCTTGTCTAAGGCTATCAAACAAGTATAATGAAAGGGAACAAGTTATCTCAAATAAGAATGGAAAAAAAGTGATTCTAAGGAAGTTTCCAAACTTCGTAAAAAAATTTTTTTCTTTTCGAGATTCTTTGCGCATAATATGCTTGTCTAAGGCTATCAAACAAGTATAATGAAAGAGAACAAGTTATCTCAAATAAGAATGGAAAAAAAGTGATTCTAAGGAAGTTTCCAAACTTCGAAAAAAAATTTTTATCTTTTCGAGATTCTTTGCGCATAATATGCTTGTCTAAGGCTATCAAACTAGTATAATGAAAGAGAACAAGTTATGTCAAATAAGAACGGAAAAAAATTGATTCTAACGAAGTTTCCAAACTTCGAAAAAAAATTTTTTTCTTTTCGAGATTCTTTGCGCATAATATGCTTGTCTGAGGCTATCAAAGTAGTATAATGAAAGAGAACCAGTAATCTTAAATAAGAACGGAAAAAGTGATTCTAACGAAGATTCCAAACTTCGAAAAAAAAATTTTTTCTTTTCGAGATTCTTTGCGCATAATATGCTTGTCTAAGGCTATCAAACAAGTATAATGAAAGAGAACAAGTTATCTCAAATAAGAATGGAAAAAAAGTGATTCTAAGGAAGTTTCCAAACTTCGAAAAAAAATTTTTTTCTTTTCGAGATTCTTTGCGCATAATATGCTTGTCTGAGGCTATCAAACTAGTATAATGAAAGAGAACCAGTTATCTCAAATAAGAACGGAAAAAAAGTGATTCTAACGAAGTTTCCAAACTTCGGAAAAAATTTTTTTCTTTTCGAGATTGTTTGCGCATACCTATGCTTTTCTGAGGCTATCAAACTAGTATAATGAAAGAGAACCAATTATCTCAAATAAGAACGGAAAAAAAGTGATTCTAACGAAGTTTCCAAACTTCGAAAAAAAATTTTTTTCTTTTCGAGATTCTTTGCGCATAATATGCTTGTCTAAGGCTATCAAACAAGTATAATGAAAGAGAACAAGTTATCTCAAATAAGAATGGAAAAAAAGTGATTCTAAGGAAGTTTCCAAACTTCGAAAAAAAATTTTTTTCTTTTCGAGATGCTTTGCGCATAATATGCTTGTCTGAGGCTATCAAACTAGTATAATGAAAGAGAACCAGTTATCTCAAATAAGAACGGAAAAAAAGTGATTCTAACGAAGTTTCCAAACTTCCAAAAAAAATTTTTTTCTTTTAGAGATTCTTTGCGCATAATATGCTTTTCTGAGGCTATCAAACTAATATAATGAAAGAGAACCAGTATTCTGAAATAAGAATGGAAAAAAAGTGATTCTAACGAAGTTTCCAAACTTCGAAAAAAAATTTTTTTCTTTTCGAGATTCTTTGCGCATAATATGCTTGTCTAAGGCTATCAAACAAGTATAATGAAAGAGAACAAGTTATCTCAAATAAGAATGGAAAAAAAGTGATTCTAAGGAAGTTTCCAAACTTCGAAAAAAAATTTTTTTCTTTTCGATATTCTTTGCGCATAATATGCTTGTCTGAGGCTATCAAACTAGTATAATGAAAGAGAACAAGTTATCTTAAATAAGAACGGAAAAAAAGTGATTCTAACGAAGTTTCCAAACTTCGAAAAAAAAATTTTTTTCTTTTAGAGATTCTTTGCGCATAATATGCTTTTCTGAGGCTATCAAACTAGTATAATGAAAGAGAACCAGTTATCTCAAATAAGAACGGAAAAAAAGTGATTCTAACGAAGTTTCCAAACTTCGAAATAAAATTTTTTTCTTTTCGAGATTCTTTGCGCATAATATGCTTGTCTGAGGCTATCAAACTAGTATAATGAAAGAGAAACAGTAATCTTAAATAAGAACGGAAAAAAAGTGATTCTAAGGAAGTTTCCAAAATTCGAAAAAAAATTTTTTTCTTTTCGAGATTCTTTGCGCATAATATGCTTGTCTGAGGCTATCAAACTAGTATAATGAAAGAGAACCAGTATTCTGAAATAAGAACGGAAAAAAAGTGATTCTAAGGAAGTTTCCAAAATTCGAAAAAAAATTTTTTTCTTTTCGAGATTCTTTGCGCATAATATGCTTGTCTAAGGCTATCAAACAAGTATAATGAAAGAGAACAAGTTATCTCAAATAAGAATGGAAAAAAAGTGATTCTAAGGAAGTTTCCAAACTTCGAAAAAAAATTTTTTTCTTTTCGAGATTCTTTGCGCATAATATGCTTGTCTGAGGCTATCAAACTAGTATAATGAAAGAGAACCAGTTATCTCAAATAAGAACGGAAAAAAAGTGATTCTAACGAAGTTTCCAAACTTCGAAAAAAAATTTTTTTCTTTTATAGATTCTTTGCGCATAATATGCTTTTCTGAGGCTATCAAACTAATATAATGAAAGAGAACCAGTATTCTGAAATAAGAATGGAAAAAAAGTGATTCTAACGAAGTTTCCAAACTTCGAAAAAAAATTTTTTTCTTTTCGAGATTCTTTGCGCATAATATGCTTGTCTAAGGCTATCAAACAAGTATAATGAAAGAGAACAAGTTATCTCAAATAAGAATGGAAAAAAAGTGATTCTAAGGAAGTTTCCAAACTTCGAAAAAAAATTTTTTTCTTTTCGAGATTCTTTGCGCATAATATGCTTGTCTGAGGCTATCAAACTAGTATAATGAAAGAGAACCAGTTATCTCAAATAAGAACGGAAAAAAAGTGATTCTAACGAAGTTTCCAACCTTCGAAAAAAAATTTTTTTGTTTTAGAGATTCTTTGCGCATAATATGCTTTTCTGAGGCTATCAAACTAATATAATGAAAGAGAACCAGTATTCTGAAATAAGAATGGAAAAAAAGTGATTCTAACGAAGTTTCCAAACTTCGAAAAAAAATTTTTTTCTTTTCGAGATTCTTTGCGCATAATATGCTTGTCTAAGGCTATCAAACAAGTATAATGAAAGAGAACAAGTTATCTCAAATAAGAATGGAAAAAAAGTGATTCTAAGGAAGTTTCCAAACTTCGTAAAAAAATTTTTTTCTTTTCGAGATTCTTTGCGCATAATATGCTTGTCTAAGGCTATCAAACAAGTATAATGAAAGAGAACAAGTTATCTCAAATAAGAATGGAAAAAAAGTGATTCTAAGGAAGTTTCCAAACTTCGAAAAAAAATTTTTTTCTTTTCGATATTCTTTGCGCATAATATTCTTGTCTGAGGCTATCAAACTAGTATAATGAAAGAGAACAAGTTATCTTAAATAAGAACGGAAAAAAAGTGATTCTAACGAAGTTTCCAAACTTCGAAAAAAAAATTTTTTTCTTTTAGAGATTCTTTGCGCATAATATGCTTTTCTGAGGCTATCAAACTAGTATAATGAAAGAGAACCAGTTATCTCAAATAAGAACGGAAAAAAAGTGATTCTAACGAAGTTTCCAAACTTCGAAATAAAATTTTTTTCTTTTCGAGATTCTTTGCGCATAATATGCTTGTCTGAGGCTATCAAACTAGTATAATGAAAGAGAACCAGTAATCTTAAATAAGAACGGAAAAAAAGTGATTCTAAGGAAGTTTCCAAAATTCGAAAAAAAATTTTTTTCTTTTCGAGATTCTTTGCGCATAATATGGTTGTCTCAGGCTATCAAACTAATATAATGAAAGAGAACCAGTATTCTGAAATAAGAATGGAAAAAAAGTGATTCTAACGAAGTTTCCAAACTTCGAAAAAAAATTTTTTTCTTTTCGAGATTCTTTGCGCATAATATGCTTGTCTAAGGCTATCAAACAAGTATAATGAAAGAGAACAAGTTATCTCAAATAAGAACGGAAAAAAATTGATTCTAACGAAGTTTCCAAACTTCGAAAAAAAATTTTTTTCTTTTCGAGATTCTTTGCGCATAATATGCTTGTCTGAGGCTATCAAAGTAGTATAATGAAAGAGAACCAGTAATCTTAAATAAGAACGGAAAAAGTGATTCTAACGAAGATTCCAAACTTCGAAAAAAAAATTTTTTCTTTTCGAGATTCTTTGCGCATAATATGCTTGTCTAAGGCTATCAAACAAGTATAATGAAAGAGAACAAGTTATCTCAAATAAGAATGGAAAAAAAGTGATTCTAAGGAAGTTTCCAAACTTCGAAAAAAAATTTTTTTCTTTTCGAGATTCTTTGCGCATAATATGCTTGTCTGAGGCTATCAAACTAGTATAATGAAAGAGAACCAGTTATCTCAAATAAGAACGGAAAAAAAGTGATTCTAACGAAGTTTCCAAACTTCGGAAAAAATTTTTTTCTTTTCGAGATTGTTTGCGCATACCTATGCTTTTCTGAGGCTATCAAACTAGTATAATGAAAGAGAACCAATTATCTCAAATAAGAACGGAAAAAAAGTGATTCTAACGAAGTTTCCAAACTTCGAAAAAAAATTTTTTTCTTTTCGAGATTCTTTGCGCATAATATGCTTGTCTAAGGCTATCAAACAAGTATAATGAAAGAGAACAAGTTATCTCAAATAAGAATGGAAAAAAGTGATTCTAAGGAAGTTTCCAAACTTCGAAAAAAAATTTTTTTCTTTTCGAGATTCTTTGCGCATAATATGCTTGTCTGAGGCTATCAAACTAGTATAATGAAAGAGAACCAGTTATCTCAAATAAGAACGGAAAAAAAGTGATTCTAACGAAGTTTCCAAACTTCCAAAAAAAATTTTTATCTTTTCGAGATTCTTTGCCCATAATATGCTTGTCTAAGGCTATCAAACTAGTATAATGAAAGAGAACAAGTTATCTCAAATAAGAACAGAAAAAAATTGATTCTAACGAAGTTTCTAAACTTCGAAAAAAAATTTTTTTCTTTTCGAGATTCTTTGCGCATAATATGCTTGTCCGAGGCTATCAAAGTAGTATAATGAAAGAGAACCAGTAATCTTAAATAAGAACGGAAAAAGTGATTCTAACGAAGATTCCAAACTTCAAAAAAAAAATTTTTTCTTTTCGAGATTCTTTGCGCATAATATGCTTGTCTAAGGCTATCAAACAAGTATAATGAAAGAGAACAAGTTATCTCAAATAAGAATGGAAAAAAAGTGATTCTAAGGAAGTTTCCAAACTTCGAAAAAAAATTTTTTTCTTTTCGAGATTCTTTGCGCATAATATGCTTGTCTGAGGCTATCAAACTAGTATAATGAAAGAGAACCAGTTATCTCAAATAAGAACGGAAAAAAAGTGATTCTAACGAAGTTTCCAAACTTCGGAAAAAATTTTTTTCTTTTCGAGATTGTTTGCGCATACCTATGCTTTTCTGAGGCTATCAAACTAGTATAATGAAAGAGAACCAATTATCTCAAATAAGAACGGAAAAAAAGTGATTCTAACGAAGTTTCCAAACTTCGAAAAAAAATTTTTTTCTTTTCGAGATTCTTTGCGCATAATATGCTTGTCTAAGGCTATCAAACAAGTATAATGAAAGAGAACAAGTTATCTCAAATAAGAATGGAAAAAAAGTGATTCTAAGGAAGTTTCCAAACTTCGAAAAAAAATTTTTTTCTTTTCGAGATTCTTTGCGCATAATATGCTTGTCTGAGGCTATCAAACTAGTATAATGAAAGAGAACCAGTTATCTCAAATAAGAACGGAAAAAAAGTGATTCTAACGAAGTTTCCAACCTTCGAAAAAAAATTTTTTTGTTTTAGAGATTCTTTGCGCATAATATGCTTTTCTGAGGCTATCAAACTAATATAATGAAAGAGAACCAGTATTCTGAAATAAGAATGGAAAAAAAGTGATTCTAACGAAGTTTCCAAACTTCGAAAAAAAATTTTTTTCTTTTCGAGATTCTTTGCGCATAATATGCTTGTCTAAGGCTATCAAACAAGTATAATGAAAGAGAACAAGTTATCTCAAATAAGAATGGAAAAAAAGTGATTCTAAGGAAGTTTCCAAACTTCGTAAAAAAATTTTTTTCTTTTCGAGATTCTTTGCGCATAATATGCTTGTCTAAGGCTATCAAACAAGTATAATGAAAGAGAACAAGTTATCTCAAATAAGAATGGAAAAAAAGTGATTCTAAGGAAGTTTCCAAACTTCGAAAAAAAATTTTTTTCTTTTCGATATTCTTTGCGCATAATATTCTTGTCTGAGGCTATCAAACTAGTATAATGAAAGAGAACAAGTTATCTTAAATAAGAACGGAAAAAAAGTGATTCTAACGAAGTTTCCAAACTTCGAAAAAAAAATTTTTTTCTTTTAGAGATTCTTTGCGCATAATATGCTTTTCTGAGGCTATCAAACTAGTATAATGAAAGAGAACCAGTTATCTCAAATAAGAACGGAAAAAAAGTGATTCTAACGAAGTTTCCAAACTTCGAAATAAAATTTTTTTCTTTTCGAGATTCTTTGCGCATAATATGCTTGTCTGAGGCTATCAAACTAGTATAATGAAAGAGAACCAGTAATCTTAAATAAGAACGGAAAAAAAGTGATTCTAAGGAAGTTTCCAAAATTCGAAAAAAAATTTTTTTCTTTTCGAGATTCTTTGCGCATAATATGGTTGTCTGAGGCTATCAAACTAATATAATGAAAGAGAACCAGTATTCTGAAATAAGAGTGGAAAAAAAGTGATTCTAACGAAGTTTCCAAACTTCGAAAAAAATTTTTTTTCTTTTCGAGATTCTTTGCGCATAATATGCTTGTCTCAGGCTATCAAACAAGTATAATGAAAGAGAACAAGTTATCTCAAATAAGAACGGAAAAAAATTGATTCTAACGAAGTTTCCAAACTTCGAAAAAAAATTTTTTTCTTTTCGAGATTCTTTGCGCATAATATGCTTGTCTGAGGCTATCAAAGTAGTATAATGAAAGAGAACCAGTAATCTTAAATAAGAACGGAAAAAGTGATTCTAACGAAGATTCCAAACTTCGAAAAAAAAATTTTTTCTTTTCGAGATTCTTTGCGCATAATATGCTTGTCTAAGGCTATCAAACAAGTATAATGAAAGAGAACAAGTTATCTCAAATAAGAATGGAAAAAAAGTGATTCTAAGGAAGTTTCCAAACTTCGAAAAAAAATTTTTTTCTTTTCGAGATTCTTTGCGCATAATATGCTTGTCTGAGGCTATCAAACTAGTATAATGAAAGAGAACCAGTTATCTCAAATAAGAACGGAAAAAAAGTGATTCTAACGAAGTTTCCAAACTTCGGAAAAAATTTTTTTCTTTTCGAGATTGTTTGCGCATACCTATGCTTTTCTGAGGCTATCAAACTAGTATAATGAAAGAGAACCAGTTATCTCAAATAAGAACGGAAAAAAAGTGATTCTAACGAAGTTTCCAAACTTCGAAAAAAAATTTTTTTCTTTTCGAGATTCTTTGCGCATAATATGCTTGTCTAAGGCTATCAAACAAGTATAATGAAAGAGAACAAGTTATCTCAAATAAGAATGGAAAAAAAGTGATTCTAAGGAAGTTTCCAAACTTCGAAAAAAAATTTTTTTCTTTTCGAGATTCTTTGCGCATAATATGCTTGTCTGAGGCTATCAAACTAGTATAATGAAAGAGAACCAGTTATCTCAAATAAGAACGGAAAAAAAGTGATTCTAACGAAGTTTCCAAACTTCCAAAAAAAATTTTTTTCTTTTAGAGATTCTTTGCGCATAATATGCTTTTCTGAGGCTATCAAACTAATATAATGAAAGAGAACCAGTATTCTGAAATAAGAATGGAAAAAAAGTGATTCTAACGAAGTTTCCAAACTTCGAAAAAAAATTTTTTTCTTTTCGAGATTCTTTGCGCATAATATGCTTGTCTAAGGCTATCAAACAAGTATAATGAAAGAGAACAAGTTATCTCAAATAAGAATGGAAAAAAAGTGATTCTAAGGAAGTTTCCAAACTTCGAAAAAAAATTTTTTTCTTTTCGATATTCTTTGCGCATAATATGCTTGTCTGAGGCTATCAAACTAGTATAATGAAAGAGAACAAGTTATCTTAAATAAGAAGGGAAAAAAAGTGATTCTAACGAAGTTTCCAAACTTCGAAAAAAAAATTTTTTTCTTTTAGAGATTCTTTGCGCATAATATGCTTTTCTGAGGCTATCAAACTAGTATAATGAAAGAGAACCAGTTATCTCAAATAAGAACGGAAAAAAAGTGATTCTAACGAAGTTTCCAAACTTCGAAATAAAATTTTTTTCTTTTCGAGATTCTTTGCGCATAATATGCTTGTCTGAGGCTATCAAACTAGTATAATGAAAGAGAAACAGTAATCTTAAATAAGAACGGAAAAAAAGTGATTCTAAGGAAGTTTCCAAATTTCGAAAAAAAATTTTTTTCTTTTCGAGATTCTTTGCGCATAATATGCTTGCCTGAGGCTATCAAACTAGTATAATGAAAGAGAACCAGTATTCTGAAATAAGAACGGAAAAAAAGTGATTCTAAGGAAGTTTCCAAAATTCGAAAAAAAATTTTTTTCTTTTCGAGATTCTTTGCGCATAATATGCTTGTCTAAGGCTATCAAACAAGTATAATGAAAGAGAACAAGTTATCTCAAATAAGAATGGAAAAAAAGTGATTCTAAGGAAGTTTCCAAACTTCGAAAAAAAATTTTTTTCTTTTCGAGATTCTTTGCGCATAATATGCTTGTCTGAGGCTATCAAACTAGTATAATGAAAGAGAACCAGTTATCTCAAATAAGAACGGAAAAAAAGTGATTCTAACGAAGTTTCCAAACTTCGAAAAAAAATTTTTTTCTTTTATAGATTCTTTGCGCATAATATGCTTTTCTGAGGCTATCAAACTAATATAATGAAAGAGAACCAGTATTCTGAAATAAGAATGGAAAAAAAGTGATTCTAACGAAGTTTCCAAACTTCGAAAAAAAATTTTTTTCTTTTCGAGATTCTTTGCGCATAATATGCTTGTCTAAGGCTATCAAACAAGTATAATGAAAGAGAATAAGTTATCTCAAATAAGAATGGAAAAAAAGTGATTCTAAGGAAGTTTCCAAACTTCGAAAAAAAATTTTTTTCTTTTCGAGATTCTTTGCGCATAATATGCTTGTCTGAGGCTATCAAACTAGTATAATGAAAGAGAACCAGTTATCTCAAATAAGAACGGAAAAAAAGTGATTCTAACGAAGTTTCCAACCTTCGAAAAAAAATTTTTTTGTTTTAGAGATTCTTTGCGCATAATATGCTTTTCTGAGGCTATCAAACTAATATAATGAAAGAGAACCAGTATTCTGAAATAAGAATGGAAAAAAAGTGATTCTAACGAAGTTTCCAAACTTCGAAAAAAAATTTTTTTCTTTTCGAGATTCTTTGCGCATAATATGCTTGTCTAAGGCTATCAAACAAGTATAATGAAAGAGAACAAGTTATCTCAAATAAGAATGGAAAAAAAGTGATTCTAAGGAAGTTTCCAAACTTCGTAAAAAAATTTTTTTCTTTTCGAGATTCTTTGCGCATAATATGCTTCTCTAAGGCTATCAAACAAGTATAATGAAAGAGAACAAGTTATCTCAAATAAGAATGGAAAAAAAGTGATTCTAAGGAAGTTTCCAAACTTCGAAAAAAAATTTTTTTCTTTTCGATATTCTTTGCGCATAATATTCTTGTCTGAGGCTATCAAACTAGTATAATGAAAGAGAACAAGTTATCTCAAATAAGAATGGAAAAAAAAAGTGATTCTAAGGAAGTTTCCAAACTTCGAAAAAAAATTTTTTTCTTTTCGAGATTCTTTGCGCATAATATGCTTGTCTGAGGCTATCAAACTAGTATAATGAAAGAGAACCAGTTATCTCAAATAAGAACGGAAAAAAAGTGATTCTAACGAAGTTTCCAAACTTCGGAAAAATTTTTTTTCTTTTCGAGATTGTTTGCGCATACCTATGCTTTTCTGAGGCTATTAAACTATTATAATGAAAGAGAACCAATTATCTCAAATAAGAACGGAAAAAAAGTGATTCTAACGAAGTTTCCAAACTTCGAAAAAAAATTTTTTTCTTTTCGAGATTCTTTGCGCATAATATGCTTGTCTAAGGCTATCAAACAAGTATAATGAAAGAGAACAAGTTATCTCAAATAAGAATGGAAAAAAAGTGATTCTAAGGAAGTTTCCAAACTTCGAAAAAAATTTTTTTTCTTTTAGAGATTCTTTGCGCATAATATGCTTTTCTGAGGCTATCAAACTAATATAATGAAAGAGAACCAGTATTCTGAAATAAGAATGGAAAAAAAGTGATTCTAACGAAGTTTCCAAACTTCGAAAAAAAATTTTTTTCTTTTCGAGATTCTTTGCGCATAATATGCTTGTCTAAGGCTATCAAACAAGTATAATGAAAGAGAACAAGTTATCTCAAATAAGAATGGAAAAAAAGTGATTCTAAGGAAGTTTCCAAACTTCGTAAAAAAATTTTTTTCTTTTCGAGATTCTTTGCGCATAATATGCTTGTCTAAGGCTATCAAACAAGTATAATGAAAGAGAACAAGTTATCTCAAATAAGAATGGAAAAAAAGTGATTCTAAGGAAGTTTCCAAACTTCGAAAAAAAATTTTTATCTTTTCGAGATTCTTTGCGCATAATATGCTTGTCTAAGGCTATCAAACTAGTATAATGAAAGAGAACAAGTTATCTCAAATAAGAACGGAAAAAAATTGATTCTAACGAAGTTTCCAAACTTCGAAAAAAAATTTTTTTCTTTTCGAGATTCTTTGCGCATAATATGCTTGTCTGAGGCTATCAAAGTAGTATAATGAAAGAGAACCAGTAATCTTAAATAAGAACGGAAAAAGTGATTCTAACGAAGATTCCAAACTTCGAAAAAAAAATTTTTTCTTTTCGAGATTCTTTGCGCATAATATGCTTGTCTAAGGCTATCAAACAAGTATAATGAAAGAGAACAAGTTATCTCAAATAAGAATGGAAAAAAAGTGATTCTAAGGAAGTTTCCAAACTTCGAAAAAAAATTTTTTTCTTTTCGAGATTCTTTGCGCATAATATGCTTGTCTGAGGCTATCAAACTAGTATAATGAAAGAGAAACAGTTATCTCAAATAAGAACGGAAAAAAAGTGATTCTAACGAAGTTTCCAAACTTCGGAAAAAATTTTTTTCTTTTCGAGATTGTTTGCGCATACCTATGCTTTTCTGAGGCTATCAAACTAGTATAATGAAAGAGAACCAATTATCTCAAATAAGAACGGAAAAAAAGTGATTCTAACGAAGTTTCCAAACTTCGAAAAAAAATTTTTTTCTTTTCGAGATTCTTTGCGCATAATATGCTTGTCTAAGGCTATCAAACAAGTATAATGAAAGAGAACAAGTTATCTCAAATAAGAATGGAAAAAAAGTGATTCTAAGGAAGTTTCCAAACTTGGAAAAAAAATTTTTTTCTTTTCGAGATTCTTTGCGCATAATATGCTTGTCTGAGGCTATCAAACTAGTATAATGAAAGAGAACCAGTTATCTCAAATAAGAACGGAAAAAAAGTGATTCTAACGAAGTTTCCAAACTTCCAAAAAAAATTTTTTTCTTTTAGAGATTCTTTGCGCATAATATGCTTTTCTGAGGCTATCAAACTAATATAATGAAAGAGAACCAGTATTCTGAAATAAGAATGGAAAAAAAGTGATTCTAACGAAGTTTCCAAACTTCGAAAAAAAATTTTTTTCTTTTCGAGATTCTTTGCGCATAATATGCTTGTCTAAGGCTATCAAACAAGTATAATGAAAGAGAACAAGTTATCTCAAATAAGAATGGAAAAAAAGTGATTCTAAGGAAGATTCCAAACTTCGAAAAAAAATTTTTTTCTTTTCGATATTCTTTGCGCATAATATGCTTGTTTGAGGCTATCAAACTAGTATAATGAAAGAGAACAAGTTATCTTAAATAAGAACGGAAAAAAAGTGATTCTAACGAAGTTTCCAAACTTCGAAAAAAAAATTTTTTTCTTTTAGAGATTCTTTGCGCATAATATGCTTTTCTGAGGCTATCAAACTAGTATAATGAAAGAGAACCAGTTATCTCAAATAAGAACGGAAAAAAAGTGATTCTAACGAAGTTTCCAAACTTCGAAATAAAATTTTTTTCTTTTCGAGATTCTTTGCGCATAATATGCTTGTCTGAGGCTATCAAACTAGTATAATGAAAGAGAAACAGTAATCTTAAATAAGAACGGAAAAAAAGTGATTCTAAGGAAGTTTCCAAAATTCGAAAAAAAATTTTTTTCTTTTCGAGATTCTTTGCGCATAATATGCTTGTCTGAGGCTATCAAACTAGTATAATGAAAGAGAACCAGTATTCTGAAATAAGAACGGAAAAAAAGTGATTCTAAGGAAGTTTCCAAAATTCGAAAAAAAATTTTTTTCTTTTCGAGATTCTTTGCGCATAATATGCTTGTCTAAGGCTATCAAACAAGTATAATGAAAGAGAACAAGTTATCTCAAATAAGAATGGAAAAAAAGTGATTCTAAGGAAGTTTCCAAACTTCGAAAAAAAATTTTTTTCTTTTCGAGATTCTTTGCGCATAATATGCTTGTCTGAGGCTATCAAACTAGTATAATGAAAGAGAACCAGTTATCTCAAATAAGAACGGAAAAAAAGTGATTCTAACGAAGTTTCCAAACTTCGAAAAAAAATTTTTTTCTTTTATAGATTCTTTGCGCATAATATGCTTTTCTGAGGCTATCAAACTAATATAATGAAAGAGAACCAGTATTCTGAAATAAGAATGGAAAAAAAGTGATTCTAACGAAGTTTCCAAACTTCGAAAAAAAATTTTTTTCTTTTCGAGATTCTTTGCGCATAATATGCTTGTGTAAGGCTATCAAACAAGTATAATGAAAGAGAACAAGTTATCTCAAATAAGAATGGAAAAAAAGTGATTCTAAGGAAGTTTCCAAACTTCGAAAAAAAATTTTTTTCTTTTCGAGATTCTTTGCGCATAATATGCTTGTCTGAGGCTATCAAACTAGTATAATGAAAGAGAACCAGTTATCTCAAATAAGAACGGAAAAAAAGTGATTCTAACGAAGTTTCCAACCTTCGAAAAAAAATTTTTTTGTTTTAGAGATTCTTTGCGCATAATATGCTTTTCTGAGGCTATCAAACTAATATAATGAAAGAGAACCAGTATTCTGAAATAAGAATGGAAAAAAAGTGATTCTAACGAAGTTTCCAAACTTCGAAAAAAAAATTTTTTCTTTTCGAGATTCTTTGCGCATAATATGCTTGTCTAAGGCTATCAAACAAGTATAATGAAAGAGAACAAGTTATCTCAAATAAGAATGGAAAAAAAGTGATTCTAAGGAAGTTTCCAAACTTCGTAAAAAAATTTTTTTCTTTTCGAGATTCTTTGCGCATAATATGCTTGTCTAAGGCTATCAAACAAGTATAATGAAAGAGAACAAGTTATCTCAAATAAGAATGGAAAAAAAGTGATTCTAAGGAAGTTTCCAAACTTCGAAAAAAAATTTTTTTCTTTTCGATATTCTTTGCGCATAATATGCTTGTCTGAGGCTATCAAACTAGTATAATGAAAGAGAACCAGTTATCTCAAATAAGAACGGAAAAAAAGTGATTCTAACGAAGTTTCCAAACTTCGGAAAAAAATTTTTTCTTTTCGAGATTGTTTGCGCATACCCATGCTTTTCTGAGGCTATTAAACTAGTATAATGAAAGAGAACCAATTATCTCATATAAGAACGGAAAAAAAGTGATTCTAACGAAGTTTCCAAACTTCGAAAAAAAATTTTTTTCTTTTCGAGATTCTTTGCGCATAATATGCTTGTCTAAGGCTATCAAACAAGTATAATGAAAGAGAACAAGTTATCTCAAATAAGAATGGGAAAAAAGTGATTCTAAGGAAGTTTCCAAACTTCGAAAAAAAATTTTTTTCTTTTCGAGATTCTTTGCGCATAATATGCTTGTCTGAGGCTATCAAACTAGTATAATGAAAGAGAACCAGTTATCTCAAATAAGAACGGAAAAAAAGTGATTCTAACGAAGTTTCCAAACTTCGAAAAAAAATTTTTTTCTTTTAGAGATTCTTTGCGCTGAGGCTATCAAACTAATATAATGAAAGAGAACCAGTATTCTGAAATAAGAATGGAAAAAAAGTGATTCTAACGAAGTTTCCAAACTTCGAAAAAAAATTTTTTTCTTTTCGAGATTCTTTGCGCATAATATGCTTGTCTAAGGCTATCAAACAAGTATAATGAAAGAGAACAAGTTATCTCAAATAAGAATGGAAAAAAAGTGATTCTAAGGAAGTTTCCAAACTTCGTAAAAAAATTTTTTTCTTTTCGAGATTCTTTGCGCATAATATGCTTGTCTAAGGCTATCAAACAAGTATAATGAAAGAGAACAAGTTATCTCAAATAAAAATGGAAAAAAAGTGATTCTAAGGAAGTTTCCAAACTTCGAAAAAAAATTTTTATCTTTTCGAGATTCTTTGCGCATAATATGCTTGTCTAAGGCTATCAAACTAGTATAATGAAAGAGAACAAGTTATCTCAAATAAGAACGGAAAAAAATTGATTCTAACGAAGTTTCCAAACTTCGAAAAAAAATTTTTTTCTTTTCGAGATTCTTTGCGCATAATATGCTCGTCTGAGGCTATCAAAGTAGTATAATGAAAGAGAACCAGTAATCTCAAATAAGAACGGAAAAAAAGTGATTCTAACGAAGTTTCCAAACTTCGAAAAAAAAATTTTTTCTTTTCGAGATTCTTTGCGCATAATATGCTTGTCTAAGGCTATCAAACAAGTATAATGAAAGAGAACAAGTTATCTCAAATAAGAATGGAAAAAAAGTGATTCTAAGGAAGTTTCCAAACTTCGAAAAAAAATTTTTTTCTTTTCGAGATTCTTTGCACATAATATGCTTGTCTGAGGCTACCAAACTAGTATAATGAAAGAGAACCAGTTATCTCAAATAAGAACGGAAAAAAAGTGATTCTAACGAAGTTTCCAACCTTCGAAAAAAAATTTTTTTGTTTTAGAGATTCTTTGCGCATAATATGCTTTTCTGAGGCTATCAAAATAATATAATGAAAGAGAACCAGTATTCTGAAATAAGAATGGAAAAAAAGTGATTCTAACGAAGTTTCCAAACTTCGAAAAAAAATTTATTTCTTTTCGAGATTCTTTGCGCATAATATGCTTGTCTAAGGCTATCAAACAAGTATAATGAAAGAGAACAAGTTATCTCAAATAAGAATGGAAAAAAAGTGATTCTAAGGAAGTTTCCAAACTTCGTAAAAAAATTTTTTTCTTTTCGAGATTCTTTGCGCATAATATGCTTGTCTAAGGCTATCAAACAAGTATAATGAAAGAGAACAAGTTATCTCAAATAAGAATGGAAAAAAAGTGATTCTAAGGAAGTTTCCAAACTTCGAAAAAAAATTTTTTTCTTTTCGATATTCTTTGCGCATAATATGCTTGTCTGAGGCTATCAAACTAGTATAATGAAAGAGAACCAGTTATCTCAAATAAGAACGGAAAAAAAGTGATTCTAACGAAGTTTCCAAACTTCGGAAAAAAATTTTTTCTTTCGAGATTGTTTGCGCATACCTATGCTTTTCTGAGGCTATTAAACTAGTATAATGAAAGAGAACCAATTATCTCAAATAAGAACGGAAAAAAAGTGATTCTAACGAAGTTTCCAAACTTCGAAAAAAAATTTTTTTCTTTTTGAGATTCTTTGCGCATAATATGCTTGTCTAAGGCTATCAAACAAGTTTAATGAAAGAGAACAAGTTATCTCAAATAAGAATGGGAAAAAAGTGATTCTAAGGAAGTTTCCAAACTTCGAAAAAAAATTTTTTTCTTTTCGAGATTCTTTGCGCATAATATGCTTGTCTGAGGCTATCAAACTAGTATAATGAAAGAGAACCAGTTATCTCAAATAAGAACGGAAAAAAAGTGATTCTAACGAAGTTTCCAAACTTCGAAAAAAAAATTTTTTCTTTTAGAGATTCTTTGCGCTGAGGCTATCAAACTAATATAATGAAAGAGAACCAGTATTCTGAAATAAGAACGGAAAAAAAGTGATTCTAACGAAGTTTCCAAACTTCGAAAAAAAAATTTTTTTCTTTTAGAGATTCTTTGCGCATAATATGCTTTTCTGAGGCTATCAAACTAGTATAATGAAAGAGAACCAGTTATCTCAAATAAGAACGGAAAAAAAGTGATTCTAACGAAGTTTCCAAACTTCGAAATAAAATTTTTTTCTTTTCGAGATTCTTTGCGCATAATATGCTTGTCTGAGGCTATCAAACTAGTATAATGAAAGAGAAACAGTAATCTTAAATAAGAACGGAAAAAAAGTGATTCTAAGGAAGTTTCCAAAATTCGAAAAAAAATTTTTTTCTTTTCGAGATTCTTTGCGCATAATATGCTTGTCTGAGGCTATCAAACTAGTATAATGAAAGAGAACCAGTATTCTGAAATAAGAACGGAAAAAAAGTGATTCTAAGGAAGTTTCCAAAATTCGAAAAAAAATTTTTTTCTTTTCGAGATTCTTTGCGCATAATATGCTTGTCTAAGGCTATCAAACAAGTATAATGAAAGAGAACAAGTTATCTCAAATAAGAATGGAAAAAAAGTGATTCTAAGGAAGTTTCCAAACTTCGAAAAAAAATTTTTTTCTTTTCGATATTCTTTGCGCATAATATGCTTGTCTGAGGCTATCAAACTAGTATAATGAAAGAGAACCAGTTATCTCAAATAAGAACGGAAAAAAAGTGATTCTAACGAAGTTTCCAAACTTCGGAAAAAAATTTTTTCTTTTCGAGATTGTTTGCGCATACCCATGCTTTTCTGAGGCTATTAAACTAGTATAATGAAAGAGAACCAATTATCTCAAATAAGAACGGAAAAAAAGTGATTCTAACGAAGTTTCCAAACTTCGAAAAAAAATTTTTTTCTTTTCGAGATTCTTTGCGCATAATATGCTTGTCTAAGGCTATCAAACAAGTATAATGAAAGAGAACAAGTTATCTCAAATAAGAATGGGAAAAAAGTGATTCTAAGGAAGTTTCCAAACTTCGAAAAAAAATTTTTTTCTTTTCGAGATTCTTTGCGCATAATATGCTTGTCTGAGGCTATCAAACTAGTATAATGAAAGAGAACCAGTTATCTCAAATAAGAACGGAAAAAAAGTGATTCTAACGAAGTTTCCAAACTTCGAAAAAAAATTTTTTTCTTTTAGAGATTCTTTGCGCTGAGGCTATCAAACTAATATAATGAAAGAGAATCAGTATTCTGAAATAAGAATGGAAAAAAAGTGATTCTAACGAAGTTTCCAAACTTCGAAAAAAAATTTTTTTCTTTTCGAGATTCTTTGCGCATAATATGCTTGTCTAAGGCTATCAAACAAGTATAATGAAAGAGAACAAGTTATCTCAAATAAGAATGGAAAAAAAGTGATTCTAAGGAAGTTTCCAAACTTCGTAAAAAATTTTTTTTCTTTTCGAGATTCTTTGCGCATAATATGCTTGTCTAAGGCTATCAAACAAGTATAATGAAAGAGAACAAGTTATCTCAAATAAAAATGGAAAAAAAGTGATTCTAAGGAAGTTTCCAAACTTCGAAAAAAAATTTTTATCTTTTCGAGATTCTTTGCGCATAATATGCTTGTCTAAGGCTATCAAACTAGTATAATGAAAGAGAACAAGTTATCTCAAATAAGAACGGAAAAAAATTGATTCTAACGAAGTTTCCAAACTTCGAAAAAAAATTTTTTTCTTTTCGAGATTCTTTGCGCATAATATGCTCGTCTGAGGCTATCAAAGTAGTATAATGAAAGAGAACCAGTAATCTGAAATAAGAACGGAAAAAGTGATTCTAACGAAGATTCCAAACTTCGAAAAAAAAATTTTTTCTTTTCGAGATTCTTTGCGCATAATATGCTTGTCTAAGGCTATCAAACAAGTATAATGAAAGAGAACAAGTTATCTCAAATAAGAATGGAAAAAAAGTGATTCTAAGGAAGTTTCCAAACTTCGAAAAAAAATTTTTTTCTTTTCGAGATTCTTTGCGCATAATATGCTTGTCTAAGGCTATCAAACAAGTATAATGAAAGAGAACAAGTTATCTCAAATAAGAATGGAAAAAAAGTGATTCTAAGGAAGTTTCCAAACTTCGAAAAAAAATTTTTTTCTTTTCGAGATTCTTTGCGCATAATATGCTTGTCTGAGGCTATCAAACTAGTATAATGAAAGAGAACCAGTTATCTCAAATAAGAACGGAAAAAAAGTGATTCTAACGAAGTTTCCAAACTTCGAAAAAAAATTTTTTTCTTTTATAGATTCTTTGCGCATAATATGTTTTTCTGAGGCTATCAAACTAATATAATGAAAGAGAACCAGTATTCTGAAATAAGAATGGAAAAAAAGTGATTCTAACGAAGTTTCCAAACTTCGAAAAAAAATTTTTTTCTTTTTGAGATTCTTTGCGCATAATATGCTTGTCTAAGGCTATCAAACAAGTTTAATGAAAGAGAACAAGTTATCTCAAATAAGAATGGGAAAAAAGTGATTCTAAGGAAGTTTCCAAACTTCGAAAAAAAATTTTTTTCTTTTCGAGATTCTTTGCGCATAATATGCTTGTCTGAGGCTATCAAACTAGTATAATGAAAGAGAACCAGTTATCTCAAATAAGAACGGAAAAAAAGTGATTCTAACGAAGTTTCCAAACTTCGAAAAAAAATTTTTTTCTTTTAGAGATTCTTTGCGCTGAGGCTATCAAACTAATATAATGAAAGAGAACCAGTATTCTGAAATAAGAACGGAAAAAAAGTGATTCTAACGAAGTTTCCAAACTTCGAAAAAAAAATTTTTTTCTTTTAGAGATTCTTTGCGCATAATATGCTTTTCTGAGGCTATCAAACTAGTATAATGAAAGAGAACCAGTTATCTCAAATAAGAACGGAAAAAAAGTGATTCTAACGAAGTTTCCAAACTTCGAAATAAAATTTTTTTCTTTTCGAGATTCTTTGCGCATAATATGCTTGTCTGAGGCTATCAAACTAGTATAATGAAAGAGAAACAGTAATCTTAAATAAGAACGGAAAAAAAGTGATTCTAAGGAAGTTTCCAAAATTCGAAAAAAAATTTTTTTCTTTTCGAGATTCTTTGCGCATAATATGCTTGTCTGAGGCTATCAAACTAGTATAATGAAAGAGAACCAGTATTCTGAAATAAGAACGGAAAAAAAGTGATTCTAAGGAAGTTTCCAAAATTCGAAAAAAAATTTTTTTCTTTTCGAGATTCTTTGCGCATAATATGCTTGTCTAAGGCTATCAAACAAGTATAATGAAAGAGAACAAGTTATCTCAAATAAGAATGGAAAAAAAGTGATTCTAAGGAAGTTTCCAAACTTCGAAAAAAAATTTTTTTCTTTTCGATATTCTTTGCGCATAATATGCTTGTCTGAGGCTATCAAACTAGTATAATGAAAGAGAACCAGTTATCTCAAATAAGAACGGAAAAAAAGTGATTCTAACGAAGTTTCCAAACTTCGGAAAAAAATTTTTTCTTTTCGAGATTGTTTGCGCATACCCATGCTTTTCTGAGGCTATTAAACTAGTATAATGAAAGAGAACCAATTATCTCAAATAAGAACGGAAAAAAAGTGATTCTAACGAAGTTTCCAAACTTCGAAAAAAAATTTTTTTCTTTTCGAGATTCTTTGCGCATAATATGCTTGTCTAAGGCTATCAAACAAGTATAATGAAAGAGAACAAGTTATCTCAAATAAGAATGGGAAAAAAGTGATTCTAAGGAAGTTTCCAAACTTCGAAAAAAAATTTTTTTCTTTTCGAGATTCTTTGCGCATAATATGCTTGTCTGAGGCTATCAAACTAGTATAATGAAAGAGAACCAGTTATCTCAAATAAGAACGGAAAAAAAGTGATTCTAACGAAGTTTCCAAACTTCGAAAAAAAATTTTTTTCTTTTAGAGATTCTTTGCGCTGAGGCTATCAAACTAATATAATGAAAGAGAACCAGTATTCTGAAATAAGAATGGAAAAAAAGTGATTCTAACGAAGTTTCCAAACTTCGAAAAAAAATTTTTTTCTTTTCGAGATTCTTTGCGCATAATATGCTTGTCTAAGGCTATCAAACAAGTATAATGAAAGAGAACAAGTTATCTCAAATAAGAATGGAAAAAAAGTGATTCTAAGGAAGTTTCCAAACTTCGTAAAAAAATTTTTTTCTTTTCGAGATTCTTTGCGCATAATATGCTTGTCTAAGGCTATCAAACAAGTATAATGAAAGAGAACAAGTTATCTCAAATAAAAATGGAAAAAAAGTGATTCTAAGGAAGTTTCCAAACTTCGAAAAAAAATTTTTATCTTTTCGAGATTCTTTGCGCATAATATGCTTGTCTAAGGCTATCAAACTAGTATAATGAAAGAGAACAAGTTATCTCAAATAAGAACGGAAAAAAATTGATTCTAACGAAGTTTCCAAACTTCGAAAAAAAATTTTTTTCTTTTCGAGATTCTTTGCGCATAATATGCTCGTCTGAGGCTATCAAAGTAGTATAATGAAAGAGAACCAGTAATCTGAAATAAGAACGGAAAAAGTGATTCTAACGAAGATTCCAAACTTCGAAAAAAAAATTTTTTCTTTTCGAGATTCTTTGCGCATAATATGCTTGTCTAAGGCTATCAAACAAGTATAATGAAAGAGAACAAGTTATCTCAAATAAGAATGGAAAAAAAGTGATTCTAAGGAAGTTTCCAAACTTCGAAAAAAAATTTTTTTCTTTTCGAGATTCTTTGCGCATAATATGCTTGTCTAAGGCTATCAAACAAGTATAATGAAAGAGAACAAGTTATCTCAAATAAGAATGGAAAAAAAGTGATTCTAAGGAAGTTTCCAAACTTCGAAAAAAAATTTTTTTCTTTTCGAGATTCTTTGCGCATAATATGCTTGTCTGAGGCTATCAAACTAGTATAATGAAAGAGAACCAGTTATCTCAAATAAGAACGGAAAAAAAGTGATTCTAACGAAGTTTCCAAACTTCGAAAAAAAATTTTTTTCTTTTATAGATTCTTTGCGCATAATATGCTTTTCTGAGGCTATCAAACTAATATAATGAAAGAGAACCAGTATTCTGAAATAAGAATGGAAAAAAAGTGATTCTAACGAAGTTTCCAAACTTCGAAAAAAAATTTTTTTCTTTTTGAGATTCTTTGCGCATAATATGCTTGTCTAAGGCTATCAAACAAGTTTAATGAAAGAGAACAAGTTATCTCAAATAAGAATGGGAAAAAAGTGATTCTAAGGAAGTTTCCAAACTTCGAAAAAAAATTTTTTTCTTTTCGAGATTCTTTGCGCATAATATGCTTGTCTGAGGCTATCAAACTAGTATAATGAAAGAGAACCAGTTATCTCAAATAAGAACGGAAAAAAAGTGATTCTAACGAAGTTTCCAAACTTCGAAAAAAAATTTTTTTCTTTTAGAGATTCTTTGCGCTGAGGCTATCAAACTAATATAATGAAAGAGAACCAGTATTCTGAAATAAGAACGGAAAAAAAGTGATTCTAACGAAGTTTCCAAACTTCGAAAAAAAAATTTTTTTCTTTTAGAGATTCTTTGCGCATAATATGCTTTTCTGAGGCTATCAAACTAGTATAATGAAAGAGAACCAGTTATCTCAAATAAGAACGGAAAAAAAGTGATTCTAACGAAGTTTCCAAACTTCGAAATAAAATTTTTTTCTTTTCGAGATTCTTTGCGCATAATATGCTTGTCTGAGGCTATCAAACTAGTATAATGAAAGAGAAACAGTAATCTTAAATAAGAACGGAAAAAAAGTGATTCTAAGGAAGTTTCCAAAATTCGAAAAAAAATTTTTTTCTTTTCGAGATTCTTTGCGCATAATATGCTTGTCTGAGGCTATCAAACTAGTATAATGAAAGAGAACCAGTATTCTGAAATAAGAACGGAAAAAAAGTGATTCTAAGGAAGTTTCCAAAATTCGAAAAAAAATTTTTTTCTTTTCGAGATTCTTTGCGCATAATATGCTTGTCTAAGGCTATCAAACAAGTATAATGAAAGAGAACAAGTTATCTCAAATAAGAATGGAAAAAAAGTGATTCTAAGGAAGTTTCCAAACTTCGAAAAAAAATTTTTTTCTTTTCGATATTCTTTGCGCATAATATGCTTGTCTGAGGCTATCAAACTAGTATAATGAAAGAGAACCAGTTATCTCAAATAAGAACGGAAAAAAAGTGATTCTAACGAAGTTTCCAAACTTCGGAAAAAAATTTTTTCTTTTCGAGATTGTTTGCGCATACCCATGCTTTTCTGAGGCTATTAAACTAGTATAATGAAAGAGAACCAATTATCTCAAATAAGAACGGAAAAAAAGTGATTCTAACGAAGTTTCCAAACTTCGAAAAAAAATTTTTTTCTTTTCGAGATTCTTTGCGCATAATATGCTTGTCTAAGGCTATCAAACAAGTATAATGAAAGAGAACAAGTTATCTCAAATAAGAATGGGAAAAAAGTGATTCTAAGGAAGTTTCCAAACTTCGAAAAAAAATTTTTTTCTTTTCGAGATTCTTTGCGCATAATATGCTTGTCTGAGGCTATCAAACTAGTATAATGAAAGAGAACCAGTTATCTCAAATAAGAACGGAAAAAAAGTGATTCTAACGAAGTTTCCAAACTTCGAAAAAAAATTTTTTTCTTTTAGAGATTCTTTGCGCTGAGGCTATCAAACTAATATAATGAAAGAGAACCAGTATTCTGAAATAAGAATGGAAAAAAAGTGATTCTAACGAAGTTTCCAAACTTCGAAAAAAAATTTTTTTCTTTTCGAGATTCTTTGCGCATAATATGCTTGTCTAAGGCTATCAAACAAGTATAATGAAAGAGAACAAGTTATCTCAAATAAGAATGGAAAAAAAGTGATTCTAAGGAAGTTTCCAAACTTCGTAAAAAAATTTTTTTCTTTTCGAGATTCTTTGCGCATAATATGCTTGTCTAAGGCTATCAAACAAGTATAATGAAAGAGAACAAGTTATCTCAAATAAGAATGGAAAAAAAGTGATTCTAAGGAAGTTTCCAAACTTCGAAAAAAAATTTTTTTCTTTTCGAGATTCTTTGCGCATAATATGCTTGTCTGAGGCTATCAAACTAGTATAATGAAAGAGAACCAGTTATCTCAAATAAGAACGGAAAAAAAGTGATTCTAACGAAGTTTCCAACCTTCGAAAAAAAATTTTTTTGTTTTAGAGATTCTTTGCGCATAATATGCTTTTCTGAGGCTATCAAACTAATATAATGAAAGAGAACCAGTATTCTGAAATAAGAATGGAAAAAAAGTGATTCTAACGAAGTTTCCAAACTTCGAAAAAAAATTTTTTTCTTTTCGAGATTCTTTGCGCATAATATGCTTGTCTAAGGCTATCAAACAAGTATAATGAAAGAGAACAAGTTATCTCAAATAAGAATGGAAAAAAAGTGATTCTAAGGAAGTTTCCAAACTTCGTAAAAAAATTTTTTTCTTTTCGAGATTCTTTGCGCATAATATGCTTCTCTAAGGCTATCAAACAAGTATAATGAAAGAGAACAAGTTATCTCAAATAAGAATGGAAAAAAAGTGATTCTAAGGAAGTTTCCAAACTTCGAAAAAAAATTTTTTTCTTTTCGATATTCTTTGCGCATAATATTCTTGTCTGAGGCTATCAAACTAGTATAATGAAAGAGAACAAGTTATCTCAAATAAGAATGGAAAAAAAAAGTGATTCTAAGGAAGTTTCCAAACTTCGAAAAAAAATTTTTTTCTTTTCGAGATTCTTTGCGCATAATATGCTTGTCTGAGGCTATCAAACTAGTATAATGAAAGAGAACCAGTTATCTCAAATAAGAACGGAAAAAAAGTGATTCTAACGAAGTTTCCAAACTTCGGAAAAAATTTTTTTCTTTTCGAGATTGTTTGCGCATACCTATGCTTTTCTGAGGCTATTAAACTAGTATAATGAAAGAGAACCAATTATCTCAAATAAGAACGGAAAAAAAGTGATTCTAACGAAGTTTCCAAACTTCGAAAAAAAATTTTTTTCTTTTCGAGATTCTTTGCGCATAATATGCTTGTCTAAGGCTATCAAACAAGTATAATGAAAGAGAACAAGTTATCTCAAATAAGAATGGAAAAAAAGTGATTCTAAGGAAGTTTCCAAACTTCGAAAAAAATTTTTTTTCTTTTAGAGATTCTTTGCGCATAATATGCTTTTCTGAGGCTATCAAACTAATATAATGAAAGAGAACCAGTATTCTGAAATAAGAATGGAAAAAAAGTGATTCTAACGAAGTTTCCAAACTTCGAAAAAAAATTTTTTTCTTTTCGAGATTCTTTGCGCATAATATGCTTGTCTAAGGCTATCAAACAAGTATAATGAAAGAGAACAAGTTATCTCAAATAAGAATGGAAAAAAAGTGATTCTAAGGAAGTTTCCAAACTTCGTAAAAAAATTTTTTTCTTTTCGAGATTCTTTGCGCATAATATGCTTGTCTAAGGCTATCAAACAAGTATAATGAAAGAGAACAAGTTATCTCAAATAAGAATGGAAAAAAAGTGATTCTAAGGAAGTTTCCAAACTTCGAAAAAAAATTTTTATCTTTTCGAGATTCTTTGCGCATAATATGCTTGTCTAAGGCTATCAAACTAGTATAATGAAAGAGAACAAGTTATCTCAAATAAGAACGGAAAAAAATTGATTCTAACGAAGTTTCCAAACTTCGAAAAAAAATTTTTTTCTTTTCGAGATTCTTTGCGCATAATATGCTTGTCTGAGGCTATCAAAGTAGTATAATGAAAGAGAACCAGTAATCTTAAATAAGAACGGAAAAAGTGATTCTAACGAAGATTCCAAACTTCGAAAAAAAAATTTTTTCTTTTCGAGATTCTTTGCGCATAATATGCTTGTCTAAGGCTATCAAACAAGTATAATGAAAGAGAACAAGTTATCTCAAATAAGAATGGAAAAAAAGTGATTCTAAGGAAGTTTCCAAACTTCGAAAAAAAATTTTTTTCTTTTCGAGATTCTTTGCGCATAATATGCTTGTCTGAGGCTATCAAACTAGTATAATGAAAGAGAAACAGTTATCTCAAATAAGAACGGAAAAAAAGTGATTCTAACGAAGTTTCCAAACTTCGGAAAAAATTTTTTTCTTTTCGAGATTGTTTGCGCATACCTATGCTTTTCTGAGGCTATCAAACTAGTATAATGAAAGAGAACCAATTATCTCAAATAAGAACGGAAAAAAAGTGATTCTAACGAAGTTTCCAAACTTCGAAAAAAAATTTTTTTCTTTTCGAGATTCTTTGCGCATAATATGCTTGTCTAAGGCTATCAAACAAGTATAATGAAAGAGAACAAGTTATCTCAAATAAGAATGGAAAAAAAGTGATTCTAAGGAAGTTTCCAAACTTCGAAAAAAAATTTTTTTCTTTTCGAGATTCTTTGCGCATAATATGCTTGTCTGAGGCTATCAAACTAGTATAATGAAAGAGAACCAGTTATCTCAAATAAGAACGGAAAAAAAGTGATTCTAACGAAGTTTCCAAACTTCCAAAAAAAATTTTTTTCTTTTAGAGATTCTTTGCGCATAATATGCTTTTCTGAGGCTATCAAACTAATATAATGAAAGAGAACCAGTATTCTGAAATAAGAATGGAAAAAAAGTGATTCTAACGAAGTTTCCAAACTTCGAAAAAAATTTTTTTTCTTTTCGAGATTCTTTGCGCATAATATGCTTGTCTAAGGCTATCAAACAAGTATAATGAAAGAGAACAAGTTATCTCAAATAAGAATGGAAAAAAAGTGATTCTAAGGAAGTTTCCAAACTTCGAAAAAAAATTTTTTTCTTTTCGATATTCTTTGCGCATAATATGCTTGTTTGAGGCTATCAAACTAGTATAATGAAAGAGAACAAGTTATCTTAAATAAGAACGGAAAAAAAGTGATTCTAACGAAGTTTCCAAACTTCGAAAAAAAAATTTTTTTCTTTTAGAGATTCTTTGCGCATAATATGCTTTTCTGAGGCTATCAAACTAGTATAATGAAAGAGAACCAGTTATCTCAAATAAGAACGGAAAAAAAGTGATTCTAACGAAGTTTCCAAACTTCGAAATAAAATTTTTTTCTTTTCGAGATTCTTTGCGCATAATATGCTTGTCTGAGGCTATCAAACTAGTATAATGAAAGAGAAACAGTAATCTTAAATAAGAACGGAAAAAAAGTGATTCTAAGGAAGTTTCCAAAATTCGAAAAAAAATTTTTTTCTTTTCGAGATTCTTTGCGCATAATATGCTTGTCTGAGGCTATCAAACTAGTATAATGAAAGAGAACCAGTATTCTGAAATAAGAACGGAAAAAAAGTGATTCTAAGGAAGTTTCCAAAATTCGAAAAAAAATTTTTTTCTTTTCGAGATTCTTTGCGCATAATATGCTTGTCTAAGGCTATCAAACAAGTATAATGAAAGAGAACAAGTTATCTCAAATAAGAATGGAAAAAAAGTGATTCTAAGGAAGTTTCCAAACTTCGAAAAAAAATTTTTTTCTTTTCGAGATTCTTTGCGCATAATATGCTTGTCTGAGGCTATCAAACTAGTATAATGAAAGAGAACCAGTTATCTCAAATAAGAACGGAAAAAAAGTGATTCTAACGAAGTTTCCAAACTTCGAAAAAAAATTTTTTTCTTTTATAGATTCTTTGCGCATAATATGCTTTTCTGAGGCTATCAAACTAATATAATGAAAGAGAACCAGTATTCTGAAATAAGAATGGAAAAAAAGTGATTCTAACGAAGTTTCCAAACTTCGAAAAAAAATTTTTTTCTTTTCGAGATTCTTTGCGCATAATATGCTTGTGTAAGGCTATCAAACAAGTATAATGAAAGAGAACAAGTTATCTCAAATAAGAATGGAAAAAAAGTGATTCTAAGGAAGTTTCCAAACTTCGAAAAAAAATTTTTTTCTTTTCGAGATTCTTTGCGCATAATATGCTTGTCTGAGGCTATCAAACTAGTATAATGAAAGAGAACCAGTTATCTCAAATAAGAACGGAAAAAAAGTGATTCTAACGAAGTTTCCAACCTTCGAAAAAAAATTTTTTTGTTTTAGAGATTCTTTGCGCATAATATGCTTTTCTGAGGCTATCAAACTAATATAATGAAAGAGAACCAGTATTCTGAAATAAGAATGGAAAAAAAGTGATTCTAACGAAGTTTCCAAACTTCGAAAAAAAAATTTTTTCTTTTCGAGATTCTTTGCGCATAATATGCTTGTCTAAGGCTATCAAACAAGTATAATGAAAGAGAACAAGTTATCTCAAATAAGAATGGAAAAAAAGTGATTCTAAGGAAGTTTCCAAACTTCGTAAAAAAATTTTTTTCTTTTCGAGATTCTTTGCGCATAATATGCTTGTCTAAGGCTATCAAACAAGTATAATGAAAGAGAACAAGTTATCTCAAATAAGAATGGAAAAAAAGTGATTCTAAGGAAGTTTCCAAACTTCGAAAAAAAATTTTTTTCTTTTCGATATTCTTTGCGCATAATATGCTTGTCTGAGGCTATCAAACTAGTATAATGAAAGAGAACCAGTTATCTCAAATAAGAACGGAAAAAAAGTGATTCTAACGAAGTTTCCAAACTTCGGAAAAAAATTTTTTCTTTTCGAGATTGTTTGCGCATACCCATGCTTTTCTGAGGCTATTAAACTAGTATAATGAAAGAGAACCAATTATCTCAAATAAGAACGGAAAAAAAGTGATTCTAACGAAGTTTCCAAACTTCGAAAAAAAATTTTTTTCTTTTCGAGATTCTTTGCGCATAATATGCTTGTCTAAGGCTATCAAACAAGTATAATGAAAGAGAACAAGTTATCTCAAATAAGAATGGGAAAAAAGTGATTCTAAGGAAGTTTCCAAACTTCGAAAAAAAATTTTTTTCTTTTCGAGATTCTTTGCGCATAATATGCTTGTCTGAGGCTATCAAACTAGTATAATGAAAGAGAACCAGTTATCTCAAATAAGAACGGAAAAAAAGTGATTCTAACGAAGTTTCCAAACTTCGAAAAAAAATTTTTTTCTTTTAGAGATTCTTTGCGCTGAGGCTTTCAAACTAATATAATGAAAGAGAACCAGTATTCTGAAATAAGAATGGAAAAAAAGTGATTCTAACGAAGTTTCCAAACTTCGAAAAAAAATTTTTTTCTTTTCGAGATTCTTTGCGCATAATATGCTTGTCTAAGGCTATCAAACAAGTATAATGAAAGAGAACAAGTTATCTCAAATAAGAATGGAAAAAAAGTGATTCTAAGAAAGTTTCCAAACTTCGTAAAAAAATTTTTTTCTTTTCGAGATTCTTTGCGCATAATATGCTTGTCTAAGGCTATCAAACAAGTATAATGAAAGAGAACAAGTTATCTCAAATAAAAATGGAAAAAAAGTGATTCTAAGGAAGTTTCCAAACTTCGAAAAAAAATTTTTATCTTTTCGAGATTCTTTGCGCATAATATGCTTGTCTAAGGCTATCAAACTAGTATAATGAAAGAGAACAAGTTATCTCAAATAAGAACGGAAAAAAATTGATTCTAACGAAGTTTCCAAACTTCGAAAAAAAATTTTTTTCTTTTCGAGATTCTTTGCGCATAATATGCTCGTCTGAGGCTATCAAAGTAGTATAATGAAAGAGAACCAGTAATCTGAAATAAGAACGGAAAAAGTGATTCTAACGAAGATTCCAAACTTCGAAAAAAAAATTTTTTCTTTTCGAGATTCTTTGCGCATAATATGCTTGTCTAAGGCTATCAAACAAGTATAATGAAAGAGAACAAGTTATCTCAAATAAGAATGGAAAAAAAGTGATTCTAAGGAAGTTTCCAAACTTCGAAAAAAAATTTTTTTCTTTTCGAGATTCTTTGCACATAATATGCTTGTCTGAGGCTATCAAACTAGTATAATGAAAGAGAACCAGTTATCTCAAATAAGAACGGAAAAAAAGTGATTCTAACGAAGTTTCCAACCTTCGAAAAAAAATTTTTTGTTTTAGAGATTCTTTGCGCATAATATGCTTTTCTGAGGCTATCAAACTAATATAATGAAAGAGAACCAGTATTCTGAAATAAGAATGGAAAAAAAGTGATTCTAACGAAGTTTCCAAACTTCGAAAAAAAATTTATTTCTTTTCGAGATTCTTTGCGCATAATATGCTTGTCTAAGGCTATCAAACAAGTATAATGAAAGAGAACAAGTTATCTCAAATAAGAATGGAAAAAAAGTGATTCTAAGGAAGTTTCCAAACTTCGTAAAAAAATTTTTTTCTTTTCGAGATTCTTTGCGCATAATATGCTTGTCTAAGGCTATCAAACAAGTATAATGAAAGAGAACAAGTTATCTCAAATAAGAATGGAAAAAAAGTGATTCTAAGGAAGTTTCCAAACTTCGAAAAAAAATTTTTTTCTTTTCGATATTCTTTGCGCATAATATGCTTGTCTGAGGCTATCAAACTAGTATAATGAAAGAGAACCAGTTATCTCAAATAAGAACGGAAAAAAAGTGATTCTAACGAAGTTTCCAAACTTCGGAAAAAAATTTTTTCTTTCGAGATTGTTTGCGCATACCTATGCTTTTCTGAGGCTATTAAACTAGTATAATGAAAGAGAACCAATTATCTCAAATAAGAACGGAAAAAAAGTGATTCTAACGAAGTTTCCAAACTTCGAAAAAAAATTTTTTTCTTTTTGAGATTCTTTGCGCATAATATGCTTGTCTAAGGCTATCAAACAAGTTTAATGAAAGAGAACAAGTTATCTCAAATAAGAATGGGAAAAAAGTGATTCTAAGGAAGTTTCCAAACTTCGAAAAAAAATTTTTTTCTTTTCGAGATTCTTTGCGCATAATATGCTTGTCTGAGGCTATCAAACTAGTATAATGAAAGAGAACCAGTTATCTCAAATAAGAACGGAAAAAAAGTGATTCTAACGAAGTTTCCAAACTTCGAAAAAAAATTTTTTTCTTTTAGAGATTCTTTGCGCTGAGGCTATCAAACTAATATAATGAAAGAGAACCAGTATTCTGAAATAAGAATGGAAAAAAAGTGATTCTAACGAAGTTTCCAAACTTCGAAAAAAAATTTTTTTCTTTTCGAGATTCTTTGCGCATAATATGCTTGTCTAAGGCTATCAAACAAGTATAATGAAAGAGAACAAGTTATCTCAAATAAGAATGGAAAAAAAGTGATTCTAAGGAAGTTTCCAAACTTCGTAAAAAAATTTTTTTCTTTTCGAGATTCTTTGCGCATAATATGCTTGTCTAAGGCTATCAAACAAGTATAATGAAAGAGAACAAGTTATCTCAAATAAAAATGGAAAAAAAGTGATTCTAAGGAAGTTTCCAAACTTCGAAAAAAAATTTTTATCTTTTCGAGATTCTTTGCGCATAATATGCTTGTCTAAGGCTATCAAACTAGTATAATGAAAGACAACAAGTTATCTCAAATAAGAACGGAAAAAAATTGATTCTAACGAAGTTTCCAAACTTCGAAAAAAAATTTTTTTCTTTTCGAGATTCTTTGCGCATAATATGCTCGTCTGAGGCTATCAAAGTAGTATAATGAAAGAGAACCAGTAATCTGAAATAAGAACGGAAAAAGTGATTCTAACGAAGATTCCAAACTTCGAAAAAACAATTTTTTCTTTTCGAGATTCTTTGCGCATAATATGCTTGTCTAAGGCTATCAAACAAGTATAATGAAAGAGAACAAGTTATCTCAAGTAAGAATGGAAAAAAAGTGATTCTAAGGAAGTTTCCAAACTTCGAAAAAAAATTTTTTTCTTTTCGAGATTCTTTGCGCATAATATGCTTGTCTGAGGCTATCAAACTAGTATAATGAAAGAGAACCAGTTATCTCAAATAAGAACGGAAAAAAAGTGATTCTAACGAAGTTTCAGAACTTCGGAAAAATTTTTTTTCTTTTCGAGATAGTTTGCGCATACCTATGCTTTTCTGAGGCTATCAAACTAGTATAATGAAAGAGAACCAATTATCTCAAATAAGAACGGAAAAAAAGTGATTCTAACGAAGTTTCCAAACTTCGAAAAAAAATTTTTTTCTTTTCGAGATTCTTTGCGCATAATATGGTTGTCTGAGGCTATCAAACTAGTATAATGAAAGAGAACCAGTTATCTCAAATAAGAACGGAAAAAAAGTGATTCTAACCAGGTTTCCAATCTTCGAAAAAAATTTTTTTTCTTTTCGATATTCTTTGCGCATAATATGCTTTTCTGAGGCTATCAAACTAGTATAATGAAAGAGGACCAGTTATCTCAAATAAGAACGGAAAAAAAGTGATTCTAACGAAGTTTCCAAACTTCGAAAAAAAATTTTTTTCTTTTCGAGATTCTTTGCGCATAATATGCTTGTCTAAGGCTATCAAACTAGTATAATGAAAGAGAACAAGTTATCTCAAATAAGAACGGAAAAAAATTGATTCTAACGAAGTTTCCAAACTTCGAAAAAAAATTTTTTTCTTTTCGAGATTCTTTGCGCATAATATGCTTGTCTGAGGCTATCAAACTAGTATAATGAAAGAGAACCAGTAATCTCAAATAAGAACGGAAAAAAAGTGATTCTAACGAAGTTTCCAAACTTCGGAAAAAATTTTTTTCTTTTCGAGATTCTTTGCGCATACCTATGCTTTTCTGAGGCTATCAAACTAGTACAATGAAAGAGAACCAATTATCTCAAATAAGAACGGAAAAAAAGTGATTCTAACGAAGTTTCCAAACTTCGAAAAAAAATTTTTTTCTTTTCGAGATTCTTTGCGCATAATATGCTTGTCTAAGGCTATCAAACAAGTATAATGAAAGAGAACAAGTTATCTCAAATAAGAATGGAAAAAAAGTGATTCTAAGGAAGTTTCCAAACTTCGAAAAAAAATTTTTTTCTTTTCGAGATTCTTTGCGCATAATATGGTTGTCTGAGGCTATCAAACTAGTATAATGAAAGAGAACCAGTTATCTCAAATAAGAACGGAAAAAAAGTGATTCTAACGAAGTTTCCAAACTTCGAAATAAAATTTTTTTCTTTTCGAGATTCTTTGCGTATAATATGCTTGTCTGAGGCTATCAAACTAGTATAATGAAATAGAACCAGTAATCTTAAATAAGAACGGAAAAAAAGTGATTCTAAGGAAGTTTCCAAAATTCGAAAAAAAATTTATTTCTTTTCGAGATTCTTTGCGCATAATATGGTTGTCTGAGGCTATCAAACTAGTATAATGAAAGAGAACCAGTTATCTCAAATAAGAACGGAAAAAAAGTGATTCTAACGAGGTATTCAATCTTCGAAAAAAACTTTTTTCTTTTCGAGATTCTTTGCGCATAATATGCTTTTCTGAGGCTATCAAACCAGTATAATGAAAGAGGACCAGTTATCTCAAATAAGAACGGAAAAAAAGTGATTCTAACGAAGTTTCCAAACTTCGAAAAAAAATTTTTTTCTTTTCGAGATTCTTTGCGCATAATATGGTTGTCTGAGGCTATCAAACTAGTATAATGAAAGAGAACCAGTTATCTCAAATAAGAACGGAAAAAAAGTGATTCTAACGAGGTTTCCAATCTTCGAAAAAAATTTTTTTTCTTTTCGAGATTCTTTGCGCATAATATGCTTGTCTAAGGCTATCAAACTAGTATAATGAAAGAGAACAAGTTATCTCAAATAAGAACGGAAAAAAATTGATTCTAACGAAGTTTCCAAACTTCGAAAAAAAATTTTTTTCTTTTCGAGATTCTTGCGCATAATATGCTTGTCATAGGCTATCAAACTAGTATGATGAAAGAGAACCAGTAATCTTAAATAAGAACGGAAAAAAAGTGATTCTAACGAAGTTTCCAAACTTCGAAAAAAAAATTTTTTCTTTTCGAGATTCTTTGCGCATAATATGCTTGTCTAAGGCTATCAAACAAGTATAATGAAAGAGAACAAGTTATCTCAAATAAGAATGGAAAAAAGGTGATTCTAAGGAAGTTTCCAAACTTCGAAAAAAATTTTTTTTCTTTTCGAGATTCTTTGCGCATAATATGCTTGTCTGAGGCTATCAAACTAGTATAATGAAAGAGAACCAGTTATCTCAAATAAGAACGGAAAAAGTGATTCTAACGAGGTTTCCAATCTTCGAAAAAAAAATTTTTTCTTTTCGAGATTCTTTGCGCGTAATATGCTTTTCTGAGGCTATCAAACTAGTATAATGAAAGAGAACCAGTTATCTCAAATAAGAACGGAAAAAAAGTGATTCTAACGAAGTTTCCAAACTTCGAAAAAAAATTTTTTCTTTTCGAGATTCTTTGCGCATAATATGCTTGTCTAAGGCTATCAAACTAGTATAATGAAAGAGAACAAGTTATCACAAATAAGAACGGAAAAAAAGTGATTCTAACGAAGTTTCCAAACTTCGGAAAAAATTTTTTTCTTTTCGAGATTGTTTGCGCATACCTATGCTTTTCTGAGGCTATCAAACTAGTATAATGAAAGAGAACCAATTATCTCAAATAAGAACGGAAAAAAAGTGATTCTAACGAAGTTTCCAAACTTCGAAAAAAAATTTTTTTCTTTTCGAGATTCTTTGCGCATAATATGCTTGTCTAAGGCTATCAAACAAGTATAATGAAAGAGAACAAGTTATCTCAAATAAGAATGGAAAAAAAGTGATTCTAAGGAAGTTTCCAAACTTCGAAAAAAATTTTTTTTCTTTTCGAGATTCTTTGCGCATAATATGCTTGTCTGAGGCTATCAAACTAGTATAATGAAAGAGAACCAGTTATCTCAAATAAGAACGGAAAAAAAGTGATTCTAACGAAGTTTCCAAACTTCGAAAAAAAATTTTTTTCTTTTAGAGATTCTTTGCGCATAATATGCTTTTCTGAGGCTATCAAACTAATATAATGAAAGAGAACCAGTATTCTGAAATAAGAATGGAAAAAAAGTGATTCTAACGAAGTTTCCAAACTTCGAAAAAAAATTTTTTTCTTTTCGAGATTCTTTGCGCATAATATGCTTGTCTAAGGCTATCAAACAAGTATAATGAAAGAGAACAAGTTATCTCAAATAAGAATGGAAAAAAAGTGATTCTAAGGAAGTTTCCAAACTTCGAAAAAAAATTTTTTTCTTTTCGATATTCTTTGCGCATAATATGCTTGTCTGAGGCTATCAAACTAGTATAATGAAAGAGAACAAGTTATCTTAAATAAGAACGGAAAAAAAGTGATTCTAACGAAGTTTCCAAACTTCGAAAAAAAAATTTTTTTCTTTTAGAGATTCTTTGCGCATAATATGCTTTTCTGAGGCTATCAAACTAGTATAATGAAAGAGAACCAATTATCTCAAATAAGAACGGAAAAAAAGTGATTATAACGAAGTTTCCAAACTTCGGAAAAAATTTTTTTCTTTTCGAGATTGTTTGCGCATAAATATGCTTTTCTGAGGCTATCAAACTAGTATAATGAAAGAGAACCAATTATCTCAAATAAGAACGGAAAAAAAGTGATTCTAACGAAGTTTCCAAACTTCGAAAAAAAATTTTTTTCTTTTCGAGATTCTTTGCGCATAATATGCTTGTCTAAGGCTATCAAACAAGTATAATGAAAGAGAACAAGTTATCTCAAATAAGAATGGAAAAAAAGTGATTCTAAGGAAGTTTCCAAACTTCGAAAAAAAATTTTTTTCTTTTCGAGATTCTTTGCGCATAATATGCTTGTCTGAGGCTATCAAACTAGTATAATGAAAGAGAACCAGTTATCTCAAATAAGAACGGAAAAAAAGTGATTCTAACGAAGTTTCCAAACTTCGAAAAAAAATTTTGTTCTTTTAGAGATTCTTTGCGCATAATATGCATTTCTGAGGCTATCAAACTAATATAATGAAAGAGAACCAGTATTCTGAAATAAGAATGGAAAAAAAGTGATTCTAACGAAGTTTCCAAACTTCGAAAAAAAAATTTTTTCTTTTCGAGATTCTTTGCGCATAATATGCTTGTCTAAGGCTATCAAACAAGTATAATGAAAGAGAACAAGTTATCTCAAATAAGAATGGAAAAAATGTGATTCTAAGGAAGTTTCCAAACTTCGAAAAAAAATTTTTTTCTTTTCGAGATTCTTTGCGCATAATATGCTTGTCTGAGGCTATCAAACTAGTATAATGAAAGAGAACCAGTTATCTCAAATAAGAACGGAAAAAAAGTGATTCTAACGAAGTTTCCAACCTTCGAAAAAAAATTTTTTTGTTTTAGAGATTCTTTGCGCATAATATGCTTTTCTGAGGCTATCAAACTAATATATTGAAAGAGAACCAGTATTCTGAAATAAGAATGGAAAAAAAGTGATTCTAACGAAGTTTCCAAACTTCGAAAAAAAATTTTTTTCTTTTCGAGATTCTTTGCGCATAATATGCTTGTCTAAGGCTATCAAACAAGTATAATGAAAGAGAACAAGTTATCTCAAATAAGAATGGAAAAAAAGTGATTCTAAGGAAGTTTCCAAACTTCGTAAAAAAATTTTTTTCTTTTCGAGATTCTTTGCGCATAATATGCTTGTCTAAGGCTATCAAACAAGTATAATGAAAGAGAACAAGTTATCTCAAATAAGAATGGAAAAAAAGTGATTCTAAGGAAGTTTCCAAACTTCGAAAAAAAATTTTTTTCTTTTCGATATTCTTTGCGCATAATATTCTTGTCTGAGGCTATCAAACTAGTATAATGAAAGAGAACAAGTTATCTTAAATAAGAACGGAAAAAAAGTGATTCTAACGAAGTTTCCAAACTTCGAAAAAAAAATTTTTTTCTTTTAGAGATTCTTTGCGCATAATATGCTTTTCTGAGGCTATCAAACTAGTATAATGAAAGAGAACCAGTTATCTCAAATAAGAACGGAAAAAAAGTGATTCTAACGAAGTTTCCAAACTTCGAAATAAAATTTTTTTCTTTTCGAGATTCTTTGCGCATAATATGCTTGTCTGAGGCTATCAAACTAGTATAATGAAAGAGAACCAGTAATCTCAAATAAGAACGAAAAAAAAGTGATTCTAAGGAAGTTTCCAAAATTCGAAAAAAAATTTTTTTCTTTTCGAGATTCTTTGCGCATAATATCGTTGTCTGAGGCTATCAAACTAGTATAATGAAAGAGAACCAGTTATCTCAAATAAGAAAGGAAAAAGGTGATTCTAACGAGGTTTTCAATCTTCGAAAAAGAATTTTTTTCTTTTCGAGATTCTTTGCGCATAATATGCTTGTCTAAGGCTATCAAACTAGTATAATGAAAGAGAACAAGTTATCTCAAATAAGAACGGAATAAAAGTGATTCTAACGAAGTTTCCAAACTTCGAAAAAAAATTTTTTTCTTTTCGAGATTCTTTGGGCATAATATGCTTGTCTGAGGCTATCAAACTAGTATAATGAAAGAAAACCAGTAATCTTAAATAAGAACGGAAAAAAAGTGATTCTAACGAAGATTCCAAACTTCGAAAAAAAAATTTTTTCTTTTCGAGATTCTTTGCGCATAATATGCTTGTCTAAGGCTATCAAACAAGTATAATGAAAGAGAACAAGTTATCTCAAATAAGAATGGAAAAAAAGTGATTCTAAGGAAGTTTCCAAACTTCGAAAAAAAATTTTTTTCTTTTCGAGATTCTTTGCGCATAATATGCTTGTCTAAGGCTATCAAACTAGTATAATGAAAGAGAACCAGTTATCTCAAATAAGAACGGAAAAAAAGTGATTCTAACGAAGTTTCCAAACTTCGGAAAAAATTTTTTTCTTTTCGAGATTGTTTGCGCATACCTATGCTTTTCTGAGGCTATTAAACTAGTATAATGAAAGAGAACCAATTATCTCAAATAAGAACGGAAAAAAAGTGATTCTAACGAAGTTTCCAAACTTCGAAAAAAAATTTTTTTCTTTTCGAGATTCTTTGCGCATAATATGCTTGTCTAAGGCTATCAAACAAGTATAATGAAAGAGAACAAGTTATCTCAAATAAGAATGGAAAAAAAGTGATTCTAAGGAAGTTTCCAAACTTCGAAAAAAAATTTTTTTCTTTTAGAGATTCTTTGCGCATAATATGCTTTTCTGAGGCTATCAAACTAATATAATGAAAGAGAACCAGTATTCTGAAATAAGAATGGAAAAAAAGTGATTCTAACGAAGTTTCCAAACTTCGAAAAAAAATTTTTTTCTTTTCGAGATTCTTTGCGCATAATATGCTTGTCTAAGGCTATCAAACTAGTATAATGAAAGAGAACCAGTTATCTCAAATAAGAACGGAAAAAAAGTGATTCTAACGAAGTTTCCAAACTTCGAAATAAAATTTTTTTCTTTTCGAGATTCTTTGCGCATAATATGCTTGTCTAAGGCTATCAAACAAGTATAATGAAAGAGAACAAGTTATCTCAAATAAGAATGGAAAAAAAGTGATTCTAAGGAAGTTTCCAAACTTCGTAAAAAAATTTTTTTCTTTTCGAGATTCTTTGCGCATAATATGCTTGTCTAAGGCTATCAAACAAGTATAATGAAAGAGAACAAGTTATCTCAAATAAGAATGGAAAAAAAGTGATTCTAAGGAAGTTTCCAAACTTCGAAAAAAAATTTTTTTCTTTTCGATATTCTTTGCGCATAATATTCTTGTCTGAGGCTATCAAACTAGTATAATGAAAGAGAACAAGTTATCTTAAATAAGAACGGAAAAAAAGTGATTCTAACGAAGTTTCCAAACTTCGAAAAAAAAATTTTTTTCTTTTAGAGATTCTTTGCGCATAATATGCTTTTCTGAGGCTATCAAACTAGTATAATGAAAGAGAACCAGTTATCTCAAATAAGAACGGAAAAAAAGTGATTCTAACGAAGTTTCCAAACTTCGAAATAAAATTTTTTTCTTTTCGAGATTCTTTGCGCATAATATGCTTGTCTGAGGCTATCAAACTAGTATAATGAAAGAGAACCAGTAATCTCAAATAAGAACGAAAAAAAAGTGATTCTAAGGAAGTTTCCAAAATTCGAAAAAAAATTTTTTTCTTTTCGAGATTCTTTGCGCATAATATCGTTGTCTGAGGCTATCAAACTAGTATAATGAAAGAGAACCAGTTATCTCAAATAAGAAAGGAAAAAAGTGATTCTAACGAGGTTTTCAATCTTCGAAAAAGAATTTTTTTCTTTTCGAGATTCTTTGCGCATAATATGCTTGTCTAAGGCTATCAAACTAGTATAATGAAAGAGAACAAGTTATCTCAAATAAGAACGGAATAAAAGTGATTCTAACGAAGTTTCCAAACTTCGAAAAAAAATTTTTTTCTTTTCGAGATTCTTTGGGCATAATATGCTTGTCTGAGGCTATCAAACTAGTATAATGAAAGAAAACCAGTAATCTTAAATAAGAACGGAAAAAAAGTGATTCTAACGAAGATTCCAAACTTCGAAAAAAAAATTTTTTCTTTTCGAGATTCTTTGCGCATAATATGCTTGTCTAAGGCTATCAAACAAGTATAATGAAAGAGAACAAGTTATCTCAAATAAGAATGGAAAAAAAGTGATTCTAAGGAAGTTTCCAAACTTCGAAAAAAAATTTTTTTCTTTTCGAGATTCTTTGCGCATAATATGCTTGTCTAAGGCTATCAAACTAGTATAATGAAAGAGAACCAGTTATCTCAAATAAGAACGGAAAAAAAGTGATTCTAACGAAGTTTCCAAACTTCGGAAAAAATTTTTTTCTTTTCGAGATTGTTTGCGCATACCTATGCTTTTCTGAGGCTATTAAACTAGTATAATGAAAGAGAACCAATTATCTCAAATAAGAACGGAAAAAAAGTGATTCTAACGAAGTTTCCAAACTTCGAAAAAAAATTTTTTTCTTTTCGAGATTCTTTGCGCATAATATGCTTGTCTAAGGCTATCAAACAAGTATAATGAAAGAGAACAAGTTATCTCAAATAAGAATGGAAAAAAAGTGATTCTAAGGAAGTTTCCAAACTTCGAAAAAAAATTTTTTTCTTTTAGAGATTCTTTGCGCATAATATGCTTTTCTGAGGCTATCAAACTAATATAATGAAAGAGAACCAGTATTCTGAAATAAGAATGGAAAAAAAGTGATTCTAACGAAGTTTCCAAACTTCGAAAAAAAATTTTTTTCTTTTCGAGATTCTTTGCGCATAATATGCTTGTCTAAGGCTATCAAACAAGTATAATGAAAGAGAACAAGTTATCTCAAATAAGAATGGAAAAAAAGTGATTCTAAGGAAGTTTCCAAACTTCGTAAAAAAATTTTTTTCTTTTCGAGATTCTTTGCGCATAATATGCTTGTCTGAGGCTATCAAACTAGTATAATGAAAGAGAACCAGTAATCTCAAATAAGAACGGAAAAAAAGTGATTCTAACGAAGTTTCCAAACTTCGGAAAAAATTTTTTTCTTTTCGAGATTCTTTGCGCATACCTATGCTTTTCTGAGGCTATCAAACTAGTACAATGAAAGAGAACCAATTATCTCAAATAAGAATGGAAAAAAAGTGATTCTAAGGAAGTTTCCAAACTTCGAAAAAAAATTTTTTTCTTTTCGAGATTCTTTGCGCATAATATGCTTGTCTGAGGCTATCAAACTAGTATAATGAAAGAGAACCAGTTATCTCAAATAAGAACGGAAAAAAAGTGATTCTAAGGAAGTTTCCAAACTTCGAAAAAAAATTTTTTTCTTTTCGAGATTCTTTGCGCATAATATGCTTTTCTGAGGCTATCAAACTAGTATAATGAAAGAGAACCAGTTATCTCAAATAAGAACGGAAAAAAAGTGATTCTAATGAAGTTTCCAAACTTCCAAAAAAAATTTTTTTCTTTTAGAGATTCTTTGCGCATAATATGCTTTTCTGAGGCTATCAAACTAATATAATGAAAGAGAACCAGTATTCTGAAATAAGAATGGAAAAAAAGTGATTCTAACGAAGTTTCCAAACTTCGAAAAAAAATTTTTTTCTTTTCGAGATTCTTTGCGCATAATATGCTTGTCTAAGGCTATCAAACAAGTATAATGAAAGAGAACAAGTTATCTCAAATAAGGATGGAAAAAAAGTGATTCTAAGGAAGTTTCCAAACTTCGAAAAAAAATTTTTTTCTTTTCGATATTCTTTGCGCATAATATGCTTGTCTGAGGCTATCAAATTAGTATAATGAAAGAGAACAAGTTATCTTAAATAAGAACGGAAAAAAAGTGATTCTAACGAAGTTTCCAAACTTCGAAAAAAAAATTTTTTTCTTTTAGAGATTCTTTGCGCATAATATGCTTTTCTGAGGCTATCAAACTAGTATAATGAAAGAGAACCAGTTATCTCAAATAAGAACGGAAAAAAAGTGATTCTAACGAAGTTTCCAAACTTCGAAATAAAATTTTTTTCTTTTCGAGATTCTTTGCGCATAATATGCTTGTCTGAGGCTATCAAACTAGTATAATGAAAGAGAAACAGTAATCTTAAATAAGAACGGAAAAAAAGTGATTCTAAGGAAGTTTCCAAAATTCGAAAAAAAATTTTTTCTTTTCGAGATTCTTTGCGCATAATATGCTTGTCTGAGGCTATCAAACTAGTATAATGAAAGAGAACCAGTATTCTGAAATAAGAACGGAAAAAAAGTGATTCTAAGGAAGTTTCCAAAATTCGAAAAAAAATTTTTTTCTTTTCGAGATTCTTTGCGCATAATATGCTTGTCTAAGGCTATCAAACAAGTATAATGAAAGAGAACAAGTTATCTCAAATAAGAATGGAAAAAAAGTGATTCTAAGGAAGTTTCCAAACTTCGAAAAAAAATTTTTTTCTTTTCGAGATTCTTTGCGCATAATATGCTTGTCTGAGGCTATCAAACTAGTATAATGAAAGAGAACCAGTTATCTCAAATAAGAACGGAAAAAAAGTGATTCTAACGAAGTTTCCAAACTTCGAAAAAAAATTTTTTTCTTTTATAGATTCTTTGCGCATAATATGCTTTTCTGAGGCTATCAAACTAATATAATGAAAGAGAACCAGTATTCTGAAATAAGAATGGAAAAAAAGTGATTCTAACGAAGTTTCCAAACTTCGAAAAAAAATTTTTTTCTTTTCGAGATTCTTTGCGCATAATATGCTTGTCTAAGGCTATCAAACAAGTATAATGAAAGAGAACAAGTTATCTCAAATAAGAATGGAAAAAAAGTGATTCTAAGGAAGTTTCCAAACTTCGAAAAAAATTTTTTTCTTTTCGAGATTCTTTGCGCATAATATGCTTGTCTGAGGCTATCAAACTAGTATAATGAAAGAGAACCAGTTATCTCAAATAAGAACGGAAAAAAAGTGATTCTAACGAAGTTTCCAACCTTCGAAAAAAAATTTTTTTGTTTTAGAGATTCTTTGCGCATAATATGCTTTTCTGAGGCTATCAAACTAATATAATGAAAGAGAACCAGTATTCTGAAATAAGAATGGAAAAAAAGTGATTCTAACGAAGTTTCCAAACTTCGAAAAAAAATTTTTTTCTTTTCGAGATTCTTTGCGCATAATATGCTTGTCTAAGGCTATCAAACAAGTATAATGAAAGAGAACAAGTTATCTCAAATAAGAATGGAAAAAAAGTGATTCTAAGGAAGTTTCCAAACTTCGTAAAAAAATTTTTTTCTTTTCGAGATTCTTTGCGCATAATATGCTTGTCTAAGGCTATCAAACAAGTATAATGAAAGAGAACAAGTTATCTCAAATAAGAATGGAAAAAAAGTGATTCTAAGGAAGTTTCCAAACTTCGAAAAAAAATTTTTTTCTTTTCGATATTCTTTGCGCATAATATGCTTGTCTGAGGCTATCAAACTAGTATAATGAAAGAGAACAAGTTATCTTAAATAAGAACGGAAAAAAAGTGATTCTAACGAAGTTTCCAAAGTTCGAAAAAAAAATTTTTTTCTTTTAGAGATTCTTTGCGCATAATATGCTTTTCTGAGGCTATCAAACTAGTATATTGAAAGAGAACCAGTTATCTCAAATAAGAACGGAAAAAAAGTGATTCTAACGAAGTTTCCAAACTTCGAAATAAAATTTTTTTCTTTTCGAGATTCTTTGCGCATAATATGCTTGTCTGAGGCTATCAAACTAGTATAATGAAAGAGAACCAGTAATCTTAAATAAGAACGGAAAAAAAGTGATTCTAAGGAAGTTTCCAAAATTCGAAAAAAAATTTTTTTCTTTTCGAGATTCTTTGCGCATAATATGGTTGTCTGAGGCTATCAAACTAGTATAATGAAAGAGAACCAGTTATCTCAAATAAGAACGGAAAAAAGTGATTCTAACGAGGTTTTCAATCTTCGAAAAAGAATTTTTTTCTTTTCGAGATTCTTTGCGCATAATATGCTTGTCTAAGGCTATCAAACTAGTATAATGAAAGAGAACATGTTATCTCAAATAAGAACGGAATAAAAGTGATTCTAACGAAGTTTCCAAACTTCGAAAAAAAATTTTTTTCTTTTCGAGATTCTTTGGGCATAATATGCTTGTCTGAGGCTATCAAACTAGTATAATGAAAGAGAACCAGTAATCTTAAATAAGAACGGAAAAAAAGTGATTCTAACGAAGATTCCAAACTTCGAAAAAAAAATTTTTTCTTTTCGAGATTCTTTGCGCATAATATGCTTGTCTAAGGCTATCAAACAAGTATAATGAAAGAGAACAAGTTATCTCAAATAAGAATGGAAAAAAAGTGATTCTAAGGAAGTTTCCAAACTTCGAAAAAAAATTTTTTTCTTTTCGAGATTCTTTGCGCATAATATGCCTGTCTGAGGCTATCAAACTAGTATAATGAAAGAGAACCAGTTATCTCAAATAAGAACGGAAAAAAAGTGATTCTAACGAAGTTTCCAAACTTCGGAAAAATTTTTTTTCTTTTCGAGATTGTTTGCGCATACCTATGCTTTTCTGAGGCTATCAAACTAGTATAATGAAAGAGAACCAATTATCTCAAATAAGAACGGAAAAAAAGTGATTCTAACGAAGTTTCCAAACTTCGAAAAAAAATTTTTTTCTTTTCGAGATTCTTTGCGCATAATATGCTTGTCTAAGGCTATCAAACAAGTATAATGAAAGAGAACAAGTTATCTCAAATAAGAATGGAAAAAAAGTGATTCTAAGGAAGTTTCCAAACTTCGAAAAAAATTTTTTTTCTTTTCGAGATTCTTTGCGCATAATATGCTTGTCTGAGGCTATCAAACTAGTATAATGAAAGAGAACCAGTTATCTCAAATAAGAACGGAAAAAAAGTGATTCTAACGAAGTTTCCAAACTTCGAAAAAAAATTTTTTTCTTTTAGAGATTTTTTGCGCATAATATGCTTTTCTGAGGCTATCAAACTAATATAATGAAAGAGAACCAGTATTCTGAAATAAGAATGGAAAAAAAGTGATTCTAACGAAGTTTCCAAACTTCGAAAAAAATTTTTTTTCTTTTCGAGATTCTTTGCGCATAATATGCTTGTCTAAGGCTATCAAACAAGTATAATGAAAGAGAACAAGTTATCTCAAATAAGAATGGAAAAAAAGTGATTCTAAGGAAGTTTCCAAACTTCGTAAAAAAATTTTTTTCTTTTCGAGATTCTTTGCGCATAATATGCTTGTCTAAGGCTATCAAACAAGTATAATGAAAGAGAACAAGTTATCTCAAATAAGAATGGAAAAAAAGTGATTCTAAGGAAGTTTCCAAACTTCGAAAAAAAATTTTTTTCTTTTCGAGATTCTTTGCGCATAATATGCTTGTCTAAGGCTATCAAACTAGTATAATGAAAGAGAACAAGTTATCTCAAATAAGAACGGAAAAAAATTGATTCTAACGAAGTTTCCAAACTTCGAAAAAAAATTTTTTTCTTTTCGAGATTCTTTGCGCATAATATGCTTGTCTGAGGCTATCAAAGTAGTATAATGAAAGAGAACCAGTAATCTTAAATAAGAACGGAAAAAGTGATTCTAACGAGGTTTTCAATCTTCGAAAAAAATTTTTTTTCTTTTCGAGATTCTTTGCGCATAATATGCTTGTTAAGGCTATCAAACTAGTATAATGAAAGAGAACAAGTTATCTCAAATAAGAACGGAAAAAAAGTGATTCTAACGAAGTTTCCAAACTTCGATCAAAAATTTTTTTCTTTTCGAGATTCTTTGGGCATAATATGCTTGTCTGAGGCTATCAAACTAGTATAATGAAAGAGAACCAGTAATCTTAAATAAGAACGGAAAAAAAGTGATTCTAACGAAGATTCCAAACTTCGAAAAAAAAATTTTTTCTTTTCGAGATTCTTTGCGCATAATATGCTTGTCTAAGGCTATCAAACAAGTATAATGAAAGAGAACAAGTTATCTCAAATAAGAATGGAAAAAAAGTGATTCTAAGGAAGTTTCCAAACTTGGAAAAAAAATTTTTTTCTTTTCGAGAATCTTTGCGCATAATATGCTTGTCTGAGGCTATCAAACTAGTATAATGAAAGAGAACCAGTTATCTCAAATAAGAACGGAAAAAAAGTGATTCTAACGAAGTTTCCAAACTTCGGAAAAAATTTTTTTCTTTTCGAGATTGTTTGCGCATACCTATGCTTTTCTGAGGCTATCAAACTAGTATAATGAAAGAGAACCAATTATCTCAAATAAGAACGGAAAAAAAGTGATTCTAACGAAGTTTCCAAACTTCGAAAAAAAATTTTTTTCTTTTCGAGATTCTTTGCGCATAATATGCTTGTCTAAGGCTATCAAACAAGTATAATGAAAGAGAACAAGTTATCTCAAATAAGAATGGAAAAAAAGTGATTCTAAGGAAGTTTCCAAACTTCGAAAAAAATTTTTTTTCTTTTCGAGATTCTTTGCGCATAATATGCTTGTCTGAGGCTATCAAACTAGTATAATGAAAGAGAACCAGTTATCTCAAATAAGAACGGAAAAAAAGTGATTCTAACGAAGTTTCCAAACTTCCAAAAAAAATTTTTTTCTTTTAGAGATTCTTTGCACATAATATGCTTTTCTGAGGCTATCAAACTAATATAATGAAAGAGAACCAGTATTCTGAAATAAGAATGGAAAAAAAGTGATTCTAACGAAGTTTCCAAACTTCGAAAAAAAATTTTTTTCTTTTCGAGATTCTTTGCGCATAATATGCTTGTCTAAGGCTATCAAACAAGTATAATGAAAGAGAACAAGTTATCTCAAATAAGAATGGAAAAAAAGTGATTCTAAGGAAGTTTCCAAACTTCGAAAAAAAATTTTTTTCTTTTCGATATTCTTTGCGCATAATATGCTTGTCTGAGGCTATCAAACTAGTATAATGAAAGAGAACAAGTTATCTTAAATAAGAACGGAAAAAAAGTGATTCTAACGAAGTTTCCAAACTTCGAAAAAAAAAATTTTTTCTTTTAGAGATTCTTTGCGCATAATATGCTTTTCTGAGGCTATCAAACTAGTATAATGAAAGAGAACCAGTTATCTCAAAAAAGAACGGAAAAAAAGTGATTCTAACGAAGTTTCCAAACTTCGAAATAAAATTTTTTTCTTTTCGAGATTCTTTGCGCATAATATGCTTGTCTGAGGCTATCAAACTAGTATAATGAAAGAGAAACAGTAATCTTAAATAAGAACGGAAAAAAAGTGATTCTAAGGAAGTTTCCAAAATTCGAAAAAAAATTTTTTTCTTTTCGAGATTCTTTGCGCATAATATGCTTGTCTGAGGCTATCAAACTAGTATAATGAAAGAGAACCAGTATTCTGAAATAAGAATGGAAAAAAAGTGATTCTAACGAAGTTTCCAATCTTCGAAAAAAAATTTATTTCTTTTCGAGATTCTTTGCGCATAATATGCTTGTCTGAGGCTATCAAACTAGTATAATGAAAGAGAACCAGTTATCTCAAATAAAAACGGAAAAAAAGTGATTCTAACGAAGTTTCCAAACTTCGGAAAAAATTTTTTTCTTTTCGAGATTGTTTGCGCATACCTATGCTTTTCTGAGGCTATCAAACTAGTATAATGAAAGAGAACCAATTATCTCAAATAAGAACGGAAAAAAAGTGATTCTAACGAAGTTTCCAAACTTCGAAAAAAAATTTTTTTCTTTTCGAGATTCTTTGCGCATAATATGCTTGTCTAAGGCTATCAAACAAGTATAATGAAAGAGAACAAGTTATCTCAAATAAGAATGGAAAAAAAGTGATTCTAAGGAAGTTTCCAAACTTCGAAAAAAAATTTTTTTCTTTTCCAGATTCTTTGCGCATAATATGCTTGTCTGAGGCTATCAAACTAGTATAATGAAAGAGAACCAGTTATCTCAAATAAGAACGGAAAAAAAGTGATTCTAACGAAGTTTCCAAACTTCGAAAAAAAATTTTTTTCTTTTAGAGATTCTTTGCGCATAATATGCTTTTCTGAGGCTATCAAACTAATATAATGAAAGAGAACCAGTATTCTGAAATAAGAATGGAAAAAAAGTGATTCTAACGAAGTTTCCAAACTTCGAAAAAAAATTTTTTTCTTTTCGAGATTCTTTGCGCATAATATGCTTGTCTAAGGCTATCAAACAAGTATAATGAAAGAGAACAAGTTATCTCAAATAAGAATGGAAAAAAAGTGATTCTAAGGAAGTTTCCAAACTTCGAAAAAAAATTTTTTTCTTTTCGATATTCTTTGCGCATAATATGCTTGTCTGAGGCTATCAAACTAGTATAATGAAAGAGAACAAGTTATCTTAAATAAGAACGGAAAAAAAGTGATTCTAACGAAGTTTCCAAAGTTCGAAAAAAAAATTTTTTTCTTTTAGAGATTCTTTGCGCATAATATGCTTTTCTGAGGCTATCAAACTAGTATATTGAAAGAGAACCAGTTATCTCAAATAAGAACGGAAAAAAAGTGATTCTAACGAAGTTTCCAAACTTCGAAATAAAATTTTTTTCTTTTCGAGATTCTTTGCGCATAATATGCTTGTCTGAGGCTATCAAACTAGTATAATGAAAGAGAACCAGTAATCTTAAATAAGAACGGAAAAAAAGTGATTCTAAGGAAGTTTCCAAAATTCGAAAAAAAATTTTTTTCTTTTCGAGATTCTTTGCGCATAATATGGTTGTCTGAGGCTATCAAACTAGTATAATGAAAGAGAACCAGTTATCTCAAATAAGAACGGAAAAAAGTGATTCTAACGAGGTTTTCAATCTTCGAAAAAGAATTTTTTTCTTTTCGAGATTCTTTGCGCATAATATGCTTGTCTAAGGCTATCAAACTAGTATAATGAAAGAGAACATGTTATCTCAAATAAGAACGGAATAAAAGTGATTCTAACGAAGTTTCCAAACTTCGAAAAAAATTTTTTTTCTTTTCGAGATTCTTTGCGCATAATATGCTTGTCTAAGGCTATCAAACAAGTATAATGAAAGAGAACAAGTTATCTCAAATAAGAATGGAAAAAAAGTGATTCTAAGGAAGTTTCCAAACTTCGTAAAAAAATTTTTTTCTTTTCGAGATTCTTTGCGCATAATATGCTTGTCTAAGGCTATCAAACAAGTATAATGAAAGAGAACAAGTTATCTCAAATAAGAATGGAAAAAAAGTGATTCTAAGGAAGTTTCCAAACTTCGAAAAAAAATTTTTTTCTTTTCGAGATTCTTTGCGCATAATATGCTTGTCTAAGGCTATCAAACTAGTATAATGAAAGAGAACAAGTTATCTCAAATAAGAACGGAAAAAAATTGATTCTAACGAAGTTTCCAAACTTCGAAAAAAAATTTTTTTCTTTTCGAGATTCTTTGCGCATAATATGCTTGTCTGAGGCTATCAAAGTAGTATAATGAAAGAGAACCAGTAATCTTAAATAAGAACGGAAAAAGTGATTCTAACGAGGTTTTCAATCTTCGAAAAAAAATTTTTTTCTTTTCGAGATTTTTTGCGCATAATATGCTTGTCTAAGGCTATCAAACTAGTATAATGAAAGAGAACAAGTTATCTCAAATAAGAACGGAAAAAAAGTGATTCTAACGAAGTTTCCAAACTTCGATCAAAAATTTTTTTCTTTTCGAGATTCTTTGGGCATAATATGCTTGTCTGAGGCTATCAAACTAGTATAATGAAAGAGAACCAGTAATCTTAAATAAGAACGGAAAAAAAGTGATTCTAACGAAGATTCCAAACTTCGAAAAAAAAATTTTTTCTTTTCGAGATTCTTTGCGCATAATATGCTTGTCTAAGGCTATCAAACAAGTATAATGAAAGAGAACAAGTTATCTCAAATAAGAATGGAAAAAAAGTGATTCTAAGGAAGTTTCCAAACTTGGAAAAAAAATTTTTTTCTTTTCGAGAATCTTTGCGCATAATATGCTTGTCTGAGGCTATCAAACTAGTATAATGAAAGAGAACCAGTTATCTCAAATAAGAACGGAAAAAAAGTGATTCTAACGAAGTTTCCAAACTTCGGAAAAAATTTTTTTCTTTTCGAGATTGTTTGCGCATACCTATGCTTTTCTGAGGCTATCAAACTAGTATAATGAAAGAGAACCAATTATCTCAAATAAGAACGGAAAAAAAGTGATTCTAAGGAAGTTTCCAAACTTCGAAAAAAAATTTTTTTCTTTTCGAGATTCTTTGCGCATAATATGCTTGTCTAAGGCTATCAAACAAGTATAATGAAAGAGAACAAGTTATCTCAAATAAGAATGGAAAAAAAGTGATTCTAAGGAAGTTTCCAAACTTCGAAAAAAAATTTTTTTCTTTTCGAGATTCTTTGCGCATAATATGCTTGTCTGAGGCTATCAAACTAGTATAATGAAAGAGAACCAGTTATCTCAAATAAGAACGGAAAAAAAGTGATTCTAACGAAGTTTCCAAACTTCCAAAAAAAATTTTTTTCTTTTAGAGATTCTTTGCGCATAATATGCTTTTCTGAGGCTATCAAACTAATATAATGAAAGAGAACCAGTATTCTGAAATAAGAATGGAAAAAAAGTGATTCTAACGAAGTTTCCAAACTTCGAAAAAAAATTTTTTTCTTTTCGAGATTCTTTGCGCATAATATGCTTGTCTAAGGCTATCAAACAAGTATAATGAAAGAGAACAAGTTATCTCAAATAAGAATGGAAAAAAAGTGATTCTAAGGAAGTTTCCAAACTTCGAAAAAAAATTTTTTTCTTTTCGATATTCTTTGCGCATAATATGCTTGTCTGAGGCTATCAAACTAGTATAATGAAAGAGAACAAGTTATCTTAAATAAGAACGGAAAAAAAGTGATTCTAACGAAGTTTCCAAACTTCGAAAAAAAAATTTTTTTCTTTTAGAGATTCATTGCGCATAATATGCTTTTCTGAGGCTATCAAACTAGTATAATGAAAGAGAACCAGTTATCTCAAAAAAGAACGGAAAAAAAGTGATTCTAACGAAGTTTCCAAACTTCGAAATAAAATTTTTTTCTTTTCGAGATTCTTTGCGCATAATATGCTTGTCTGAGGCTATCAAACTAGTATAATGAAAGAGAAACAGTAATCTTAAATAAGAACGGAAAAAAAGTGATTCTAAGGAAGTTTCCAAAATTCGAAAAAAAATTTTTTTCTTTTCGAGATTCTTTGCGCATAATATGCTTGTCTGAGGCTATCAAACTAGTATAATGAAAGAGAACCAGTATTCTGAAATAAGAATGGAAAAAAAGTGATTCTAACGAAGTTTCCAATCTTCGAAAAAAAATTTATTTACTTTTCGAAATTCTTTGCGCATAATATGCTTGTCTGAGGCTATCAAACTAGTATAATGAAAGAGAACCAGTTATCTCAAATAAAAACGGAAAAAAAGTGATTCTAACGAAGTTTCCAAACTTCGGAAAAAATTTTTTTCTTTTCGAGATTGTTTGCGCATACCTATGCTTTTCTGAGGCTATCAAACTAGTATAATGAAAGAGAACCAATTATCTCAAATAAGAACGGAAAAAAAGTGATTCTAACGAAGTTTCCAAACTTCGAAAAAAAATTTTTTTCTTTTCGAGATTCTTTGCGCATAATATGCTTGTCTAAGGCTATCAAACAAGTATAATGAAAGAGAACAAGTTATCTCAAATAAGAATGGAAAAAAAGTGATTCTAAGGAAGTTTCCAAACTTCGAAAAAAAATTTTTTTCTTTTCCAGATTCTTTGCGCATAATATGCTTGTCAGAGGCTATCAAACTAGTATAATGAAAGAGAACCAGTTATCTCAAATAAGAACGGAAAAAAAGTGATTCTAACGAAGTTTCCAAACTTCGAAAAAAAATTTTTTTCTTTTAGAGATTCTTTGCGCATAATATGCTTTTCTGAGGCTATCAAACTAATATAATGAAAGAGAACCAGTATTCTGAAATAAGAATGGAAAAAAAGTGATTCTAACGAAGTTTCCAAACTTCGAAAAAAAATTTTTTTCTTTTCGAGATTCTTTGCGCATAATATGCTTGTCTAAGGCTATCAAACAAGTATAATGAAAGAGAACAAGTTATCTCAAATAAGAATGGAAAAAAAGTGATTCTAAGGAAGTTTCCAAACTTCGAAAAAAAATTTTTTTCTTTTCGATATTCTTTGCGCATAATATGCTTGTCTGAGGCTATCAAACTAGTATAATGAAAGAGAACAAGTTATCTTAAATAAGAACGGAAAAAAAGTGATTCTAACGAAGTTTCCAAACTTCGAAAAAAAAATTTTTTTCTTTTAGAGATTCTTTGCGCATAATATGCTTTTCTGAGGCTATCAAACTAGTATAATGAAAGAGAACCAATTATCTCAAATAAGAACGGAAAAAAAGTGATTCTAACGAAGTTTCCAAACTTCGGAAAAAATTTTTTTCTTTTCGAGATTGTTTGCGCATAAATATGCTTTTCTGAGGCTATCAAACTAGTATAATGAAAGAGAACCAATTATCTCAAATAAGAACGGAAAAAAAGTGATTCTAACGAAGTTTCCAAACTTCGAAAAAAAATTTTTTTCTTTTCGAGATTCTTTGCGCATAATATGCTTGTCTAAGGCTATCAAACAAGTATAATGAAAGAGAACAAGTTATCTCAAATAAGAATGGAAAAAAAGTGATTCTAAGGAAGTTTCCAAACTTCGAAAAAAAATTTTTTTCTTTTCGAGATTCTTTGCGCATAATATGCTTGTCTGAGGCTATCAAACTAGTATAATGAAAGAGAACCAGTTATCTCAAATAAGAACGGAAAAAAAGTGATTCTAACGAAGTTTCCAAACTTCGAAAAAAAATTTTGTTCTTTTAGAGATTCTTTGCGCATAATATGCATTTCTGAGGCTATCAAACTAATATAATGAAAGAGAACCAGTATTCTGAAATAAGAATGGAAAAAAAGTGATTCTAACGAAGTTTCCAAACTTCGAAAAAAAAATTTTTTCTTTTCGAGATTCTTTGCGCATAATATGCTTGTCTAAGGCTATCAAACAAGTATAATGAAAGAGAACAAGTTATCTCAAATAAGAATGGAAAAAATGTGATTCTAAGGAAGTTTCCAAACTTCGAAAAAAAATTTTTTTCTTTTCGAGATTCTTTGCGCATAATATGCTTGTCTGAGGCTATCAAACTAGTATAATGAAAGAGAACCAGTTATCTCAAATAAGAACGGAAAAAAAGTGATTCTAACGAAGTTTCCAACCTTCCAAAAAAAATTTTTTTGTTTTAGAGATTCTTTGCGCATAATATGCTTTTCTGAGGCTATCAAACTAATATAATGAAAGAGAACCAGTATTCTGAAATAAGAATGGAAAAAAAGTGATTCTAACGAAGTTTCCAAACTTCGAAAAAAAATTTTTTTCTTTTCGAGATTCTTTGCGCATAATATGCTTGTCTAAGGCTATCAAACAAGTATAATGAAAGAGAACAAGTTATCTCAAATAAGAATGGAAAAAAAGTGATTCTAAGGAAGTTTCCAAACTTCGTAAAAAAATTTTTTTCTTTTCGAGATTCTTTGCGCATAATATGCTTGTCTAAGGCTATCAAACAAGTATAATGAAAGAGAACAAGTTATCTCAAATAAGAATGGAAAAAAAGTGATTCTAAGGAAGTTTCCAAACTTCGAAAAAAAATTTTTTTCTTTTCGATATTCTTTGCGCATAATATTCTTGTCTGAGGCTATCAAACTAGTATAATGAAAGAGAACAAGTTATCTCAAATAAGAACGGAAAAAAGTGATTCTAACGAGGTTTTCAATCTTCGAAAAAGAATTTTTTTCTTTTCGAGATTCTTTGCGCATAATATGCTTGTCTAAGGCTATCAAACTAGTATAATGAAAGAGAACATGTTATCTCAAATAAGAACGGAATAAAAGTGATTCTAACGAAGTTTCCAAACTTCGAAAAAAATTTTTTTTCTTTTCGAGATTCTTTGGGCATAATATGCTTGTCTGAGGCTATCAAACTAGTATAATGAAAGAGAACCAGTAATCTTAAATAAGAACGGAAAAAAAGTGATTCTAACGAAGATTCCAAACTTCGAAAAAAAAATTTTTTCTTTTCGAGATTCTTTGCGCATAATATGCTTGTCTAAGGCTATCAAACAAGTATAATGAAAGAGAACAAGTTATCTCAAATAAGAATGGAAAAAAAGTGATTCTAAGGAAGTTTCCAAACTTCGAAAAAAAATTTTTTTCTTTTCGAGATTCTTTGCGCATAATATGCCTGTCTGAGGCTATCAAACTAGTATAATGAAAGAGAACCAGTTATCTCAAATAAGAACGGAAAAAAAGTGATTCTAACGAAGTTTCCAAACTTCGGAAAAAATTTTTATCTTTTCGAGATTGTTTGCGCATACCTATGCTTTTCTGAGGCTATCAAACTAGTATAATGAAAGAGAACCAATTATCTCAAATAAGAACGGAAAAAAAGTGATTCTAACGAAGTTTCCAAACTTCGAAAAAAAATTTTTTTCTTTTCGAGATTCTTTGCGCATAATATGCTTGTCTAAGGCTATCAAACAAGTATAATGAAAGAGAACAAGTTATCTCAAATAAGAATGGAAAAAAAGTGATTCTAAGGAAGTTTCCAAACTTCGAAAAAAAATTTTTTTCTTTTCGAGATTCTTTGCGCATAATATGCTTGTCTGAGGCTATCAAACTAGTATAATGAAAGAGAACCAGTTATCTCAAATAAGAACGGAAAAAAAGTGATTCTAACGAAGTTTCCAAACTTCGAAAAAAAATTTTTTTCTTTTAGAGATTCTTTGCGCATAATATGCTTTTCTGAGGCTATCAAACTAATATAATGAAAGAGAACCAGTATTCTGAAATAAGAATGGAAAAAAAGTGATTCTAACGAAGTTTCCAAACTTCGAAAAAAATTTTTTTTCTTTTCGAGATTCTTTGCGCATAATATGCTTGTCTAAGGCTATCAAACAAGTATAATGAAAGAGAACAAGTTATCTCAAATAAGAATGGAAAAAAAGTGATTCTAAGGAAGTTTCCAAACTTCGTAAAAAATTTTTTTTCTTTTCGAGATTCTTTGCGCATAATGTGCTTGTCTAAGGCTATCAAACAAGTATAATGAAAGAGAACAAGTTATCTCAAATAAGAATGGAAAAAAAGTGATTCTAAGGAAGTTTCCAAACTTCGAAAAAAAATTTTTTTCTTTTCGAGATTCTTTGCGCATAATATGCTTGTCTAAGGCTATCAAACTAGTATAATGAAAGAGAACAAGTTATCTCAAATAAGAACGGAAAAAAATTGATTCTAACGAAGTTTCCAAACTTCGAAAAAAAAATTTTTTCTTTTCGAGATTCTTTGCGCATAATATGCTTGTCTGAGGCTATCAAAGTAGTATAATGAAAGAGAACCAGTAATCTTAAATAAGAACGGAAAAAGTGATTCTAACGAGGTTTTCAATCTTCGAAAAAAAATTTTTTTCTTTTCGAGATTCTTTGCGCATAATATGCTTGTCTAAGGCTATCAAACTAGTATAATGAAAGAGAACAAGTTATCTCAAATAAGAACGGAAAAAAAGTGATTCTAACGAAGTTTCCAAACTTCGATCAAAAATTTTTTTCTTTTCGAGATTCTTTGGGCATAATATGCTTGTCTGAGGCTATCAAACTAGTATAATGAAAGAGAACCAGTAATCTTAAATAAGAACGGAAAAAAAGTGATTCTAACGAAGATTCCAAACTTCGAAAAAAAATTTTTTTCTTTTCGAGATTCTTTGCACATAATATGCTTGTCTAAGGCTATCAAACAAGTATAATGAAAGAGAACAAGTTATCTCAAATAAGAATGGAAAAAAAGTGATTCTAAGGAAGTTTCCAAACTTGGAAAAAAATTTTTTTTCTTTTCGAGAATCTTTGCGCATAATATGCTTGTCTGAGGCTATCAAACTAGTATAATGAAAGAGAACCAGTTATCTCAAATAAGAACGGAAAAAAAGTGATTCTAACGAAGTTTCCAAACTTCGGAAAAAATTTTTTTCTTTTCGAGATTGTTTGCGCATACCTATGCTTTTCTGAGGCTATCAAACTAGTATAATGAAAGAGAACCAATTATCTCAAATAAGAACGGAAAAAAAGTGATTCTAACGAAGTTTCCAAACTTCGAAAAAAATTTTTTTTCTTTTCGAGATTCTTTGCGCATAATATGCTTGTCTAAGGCTATCAAACAAGTATAATGAAAGAGAACAAGTTATCTCAAATAAGAATGGAAAAAAAGTGATTCTAAGGAAGTTTCCAAACTTCGAAAAAAAATTTTTTTCTTTTCGAGATTCTTTGCGCATAATATGCTTGTCTGAGGCTATCAAACTAGTATAATGAAAGAGAACCAGTTATCTCAAATAAGAACGGAAAAAAAGTGATTCTAACGAAGTTTCCAAACTTCCAAAAAAAATTTTTTTCTTTTAGAGATTCTTTGCGCATAATATGCTTTTCTGAGGCTATCAAACTAATATAATGAAAGAGAACCAGTATTCTGAAATAAGAATGGAAAAAAAGTGATTCTAACGAAGTTTCCAAACTTCGAAAAAAAATTTTTTTCTTTTCGAGATTCTTTGCGCATAATATGCTTGTCTAAGGCTATCAAACAAGTATAATGAAAGAGAACAAGTTATCTCAAATAAGAATGGAAAAAAAGTGATTCTAAGGAAGTTTCCAAACTTCGAAAAAAAATTTTTTTCTTTTCGATATTCTTTGCGCATAATATGCTTGTCTGAGGCTATCAAACTAGTATAATGAAAGAGAACAAGTTATCTTAAATAAGAACGGAAAAAAAGTGATTCTAACGAAGTTTCCAAACTTCGAAAAAAAAATTTTTTCTTTTAGAGATTCATTGCGCATAATATGCTTTTCTGAGGCTATCAAACTAGTATAATGAAAGAGAACCAGTTATCTCAAAAAAGAACGGAAAAAAAGTGATTCTAACGAAGTTTCCAAACTTCGAAATAAAATTTTTTTCTTTTCGAGATTCTTTGCGCATAATATGCTTGTCTGAGGCTATCAAACTAGTATAATGAAAGAGAAACAGTAATCTTAAATAAGAACGGAAAAAAAGTGATTCTAAGGAAGTTTCCAAAATTCGAAAAAAAATTTTTTTCTTTTCGAGATTCTTTGCGCATAATATGCTTGTCTGAGGCTATCAAACTAGTATAATGAAAGAGAACCAGTATTCTGAAATAAGAATGGAAAAAAAGTGATTCTAACGAAGTTTCCAATCTTCGAAAAAAAATTTATTTCTTTTCGAGATTCTTTGCGCATAATATGCTTGTCTGAGGCTATCAAACTAGTATAATGAAAGAGAACCAGTTATCTCAAATAAAAACGGAAAAAAAGTGATTCTAACGAAGTTTCCAAACTTCGGAAAAAATTTTTTTCTTTTCGAGATTGTTTGCGCATACCTATGCTTTTCTGAGGCTATCAAACTAGTATAATGAAAGAGAACCAATTATCTCAAATAAGAACGGAAAAAAAGTGATTCTAACGAAGTTTCCAAACTTCGAAAAAAAATTTTTTTCTTTTCGAGATTCTTTGCGCATAATATGCTTGTCTAAGGCTATCAAACAAGTATAATGAAAGAGAACAAGTTATCTCAAATAAGAATGGAAAAAAAGTGATTCTAAGGAAGTTTCCAAACTTCGAAAAAAAATTTTTTTCTTTTCCAGATTCTTTGCGCATAATATGCTTGTCTGAGGCTATCAAACTAGTATAATGAAAGAGAACCAGTTATCTCAAATAAGAACGGAAAAAAAGTGATTCTAACGAAGTTTCCAAACTTCGAAAAAAAATTTTTTTCTTTTAGAGATTCTTTGCGCATAATATGCTTTTCTGAGGCTATCAAACTAATATAATGAAAGAGAACCAGTATTCTGAAATAAGAATGGAAAAAAAGTGATTCTAACGAAGTTTCCAAACTTCGAAAAAAAATTTTTTTCTTTTCGAGATTCTTTGCGCATAATATGCTTGTCTAAGGCTATCAAACAAGTATAATGAAAGAGAACAAGTTATCTCAAATAAGAATGGAAAAAAAGTGATTCTAAGGAAGTTTCCAAACTTCGAAAAAAAATTTTTTTCTTTTCGATATTCTTTGCGCATAATATGCTTGTCTGAGGCTATCAAACTAGTATAATGAAAGAGAACAAGTTATCTTAAATAAGAACGGAAAAAAAGTGATTCTAACGAAGTTTCCAAACTTCGAAAAAAAAATTTTTTTCTTTTAGAGATTCTTTGCGCATAATATGCTTTTCTGAGGCTATCAAACTAGTATAATGAAAGAGAACCAATTATCTCAAATAAGAACGGAAAAAAAGTGATTCTAACGAAGTTTCCAAACTTCGGAAAAAATTTTTTTCTTTTCGAGATTGTTTGCGCATAAATATGCTTTTCTGAGGCTATCAAACTAGTATAATGAATGAGAACCAATTATCTCAAATAAGAACGGAAAAAAAGTGATTCTAACGAAGTTTCCAAACTTCGAAAAAAATTTTTTTTCTTTTCGAGATTCTTTACGAATAATATGCTTGTCTAAGGCTATCAAACAAGTATAATGAAAGAGAACAAGTTATCTCAAATAAGAATGGAAAAAAAGTGATTCTAAGGAAGTTTCCAAACTTCGAAAAAAAATTTTTTTCTTTTCGAGATTCTTTGCGCATAATATGCTTGTCTGAGGCTATCAAACTAGTATAATGAAAGAGAACCAGTTATCTCAAATAAGAACGGAAAAAAAGTGATTCTAACGAAGTTTCCAAACTTCGAAAAAAAATTTTGTTCTTTTAGAGATTCTTTGCGCATAATATGCATTTCTGAGGCTATCAAACTAATATAATGAAAGAGAACCAGTATTCTGAAATAAGAATGGAAAAAAAGTGATTCTAACGAAGTTTCCAAACTTCGAAAAAAAAATTTTTTCTTTTCGAGATTCTTTGCGCATAATATGCTTGTCTAAGGCTATCAAACAAGTATAATGAAAGAGAACAAGTTATCTCAAATAAGAATGGAAAAAATGTGATTCTAAGGAAGTTTCCAAACTTCGAAAAAAAATTTTTTTCTTTTCGAGATTCTTTGCGCATAATATGCTTGTCTGAGGCTATCAAACTAGTATAATGAAAGAGAACCAGTTATCTCAAATAAGAACGGAAAAAAATTGATTCTAACGAAGTTTCCAACCTTCGAAAAAAAATTTTTTTGTTTTAGAGATTCTTTGCGCATAATATGCTTTTCTGAGGCTATCAAACTAATATAATGAAAGAGAACCAGTATTCTGAAATAAGAATGGAAAAAAAGTGATTCTAACGAAGTTTCCAAACTTCGAAAAAAAATTTTTTTCTTTTCGAGATTCTTTGCGCATAATATGCTTGTCTAAGGCTATCAAACAAGTATAATGAAAGAGAAAAAGTTATCTCAAATAAGAATGGAAAAAAAGTGATTCTAAGGAAGTTTCCAAACTTCGTAAAAAAATTTTTTTCTTTTCGAGATTCTTTGCGCATAATATGCTTGTCTGAGGCTATCAAACTAGTATAATGAAAGAGAAACAGTAATCTTAAATAAGAACGGAAAAAAAGTGATTCTAAGGAAGTTTCCAAAATTCGAAAAAAATTTTTTTTCTTTTCGAGATTCTTTGCGCATAATATGCTTGTCTGAGGCTATCAAACTAGTATAATGAAAGAGAACCAGTATTCTGAAATAAGAATGGAAAAAAAGTGATTCTAACGAAGTTTCCAATCTTCGAAAAAAAATTTATTTCTTTTCGAGATTCTTTGCGCATAATATGCTTGTCTGAGGCTATCAAACTAGTATAATGAAAGAGAACCAGTTATCTCAAATAAAAACGGAAAAAAAGTGATTCTAACGAAGTTTCCAAACTTCGGAAAAAATTTTTTTCTTTTCGAGATTGTTTGCGCATACCTATGCTTTTCTGAGGCTATCAAACTAGTATAATGAAAGAGAACCAATTATCTCAAATAAGAACGGAAAAAAAGTGATTCTAACGAAGTTTCCAAACTTCGAAAAAAAATTTTTTTCTTTTCGAGATTCTTTGCGCATAATATGCTTGTCTAAGGCTATCAAACAAGTATAATGAAAGAGAACAAGTTATCTCAAATAAGAATGGAAAAAAAGTGATTCTAAGGAAGTTTCCAAACTTCGAAAAAAAATTTTTTTCTTTTCCAGATTCTTTGCGCATAATATGCTTGTCTGAGGCTATCAAACTAGTATAATGAAAGAGAACCAGTTATCTCAAATAAGAACGGAAAAAAAGTGATTCTAACGAAGTTTCCAAACTTCGAAAAAAAATTTTTTTCTTTTAGAGATTCTTTGCGCATAATATGCTTTTCTGAGGCTATCAAACTAATATAATGAAAGAGAACCAGTATTCTGAAATAAGAATGGAAAAAAAGTGATTCTAACGAAGTTTCCAAACTTCGAAAAAAAATTTTTTTCTTTTCGAGATTCTTTGCGCATAATATGCTTGTCTAAGGCTATCAAACAAGTATAATGAAAGAGAACAAGTTATCTCAAATAAGAATGGAAAAAAAGTGATTCTAAGGAAGTTTCCAAACTTCGAAAAAAAATTTTTTTCTTTTCGATATTCTTTGCGCATAATATGCTTGTCTGAGGCTATCAAACTAGTATAATGAAAGAGAACAAGTTATCTTAAATAAGAACGGAAAAAAAGTGATTCTAACGAAGTTTCCAAACTTCGAAAAAAAAATTTTTTTCTTTTAGAGATTCTTTGCGCATAATATGCTTTTCTGAGGCTATCAAACTAGTATAATGAAAGAGAACCAATTATCTCAAATAAGAACGGAAAAAAAGTGATTCTAACGAAGTTTCCAAACTTCGGAAAAAATTTTTTTCTTTTCGAGATTGTTTGCGCATAAATATGCTTTTCTGAGGCTATCAAACTAGTATAATGAATGAGAACCAATTATCTCAAATAAGAACGGAAAAAAAGTGATTCTAACGAAGTTTCCAAACTTCGAAAAAAATTTTTTTTCTTTTCGAGATTCTTTACGAATAATATGCTTGTCTAAGGCTATCAAACAAGTATAATGAAAGAGAACAAGTTATCTCAAATAAGAATGGAAAAAAAGTGATTCTAAGGAAGTTTCCAAACTTCGAAAAAAAATTTTTTTCTTTTCGAGATTCTTTGCGCATAATATGCTTGTCTGAGGCTATCAAACTAGTATAATGAAAGAGAACCAGTTATCTCAAATAAGAACGGAAAAAAAGTGATTCTAACGAAGTTTCCAAACTTCGAAAAAAAATTTTGTTCTTTTAGAGATTCTTTGCGCATAATATGCATTTCTGAGGCTATCAAACTAATATAATGAAAGAGAACCAGTATTCTGAAATAAGAATGGAAAAAAAGTGATTCTAACGAAGTTTCCAAACTTCGAAAAAAAAATTTTTTCTTTTCGAGATTCTTTGCGCATAATATGCTTGTCTAAGGCTATCAAACAAGTATAATGAAAGAGAACAAGTTATCTCAAATAAGAATGGAAAAAATGTGATTCTAAGGAAGTTTCCAAACTTCGAAAAAAAATTTTTTTCTTTTCGAGATTCTTTGCGCATAATATGCTTGTCTGAGGCTATCAAACTAGTATAATGAAAGAGAACCAGTTATCTCAAATAAGAACGGAAAAAAATTGATTCTAACGAAGTTTCCAACCTTCGAAAAAAAATTTTTTTGTTTTAGAGATTCTTTGCGCATAATATGCTTTTCTGAGGCTATCAAACTAATATAATGAAAGAGAACCAGTATTCTGAAATAAGAATGGAAAAAAAGTGATTCTAACGAAGTTTCCAAACTTCGAAAAAAAATTTTTTTCTTTTCGAGATTCTTTGCGCATAATATGCTTGTCTAAGGCTATCAAACAAGTATAATGAAAGAGAAAAAGTTATCTCAAATAAGAATGGAAAAAAAGTGATTCTAAGGAAGTTTCCAAACTTCGTAAAAAAATTTTTTTCTTTTCGAGATTCTTTGCGCATAATATGCTTGTCTAAGGCTATCAAACAAGTATAATGAAAGAGAACAAGTTATCTCAAATAAGAATGGAAAAAAAGTGATTCTAAGGAAGTTTCCAAACTTCGAAAAAAAATTTTTTTCCTTTCGATATTCTTTGCGCATAATATTCTTGTCTGAGGCTATCAAACTAGTATAATGAAAGAGAACAAGTTATCTTAAATAAGAACGGAAAAAAAGTGATTCTAACGAAGTTTCCAAACTTCGAAAAAAAATTTTTTTTCTTTTAGAGATTCTTTGCGCATAATATGCTTTTCTGAGGCTATCAAACTAGTATAATGAAAGAGAACCAGTTATCTCAAATAAGAACGGAAAAAAAGTGATTCTAACGAAGTTTCCAAACTTCGAAATAAAATTTTTTTCTTTTCGAGATTCTTTGCGCATAATATGCTTGTCTGAGGCTATCAAACTAGTATAATGAAAGAGAACCAGTAATCTCAAATAAGAACGAAAAAAAAGTGATTCTAAGGAAGTTTCCAAAATTCGAAAAAAAATTTTTTTCTTTTCGAGATTCTTTGCGCATAATATCGTTGTCTGAGGCTATCAAACTAGTATAATGAAAGAGAACCAGTTATCTCAAATAAGAAAGGAAAAAAGTGATTCTAACGAGGTTTTCAATCTTCGAAAAAGAATTTTTTTCTTTTCGAGATTCTTTGCGCATAATATGCTTATCTAAGGCTATCAAACTAGTATAATGAAAGAGAACAAGTTATCTCAAATAAGAACGGAAAAAAAGTGATTCTAACGAAGTTTCCAAACTTCGATCAAAAATTTTTTTCTTTTCGAGATTCTTTGGGCATAATATGCTTGTCTGAGGCTATCAAACTAGTATAATGAAAGAGAACCAGTAATCTTAAATAAGAACGGAAAAAAAGTGATTCTAACGAAGATTCCAAACTTCGAAAAAAAAATTTTTTCTTTTCGAGATTCTTTGCACATAATATGCTTGTCTAAGGCTATCAAACAAGTATAATGAAAGAGAACAAGTTATCTCAAATAAGAATGGAAAAAAAGTGATTCTAAGGAAGTTTCCAAACTTGGAAAAAAAATTTTTTTCTTTTCGAGAATCTTTGCGCATAATATGCTTGTCTGAGGCTATCAAACTAGTATAATGAAAGAGAACCAGTTATCTCAAATAAGAACGGAAAAAAAGTGATTCTAACGAAGTTTCCAAACTTCGGAAAAAATTTTTTTCTTTTCGAGATTGTTTGCGCATACCTATGCTTTTCTGAGGCTATCAAACTAGTATAATGAAAGAGAACCAATTATCTCAAATAAGAACGGAAAAAAAGTGATTCTAACGAAGTTTCCAAACTTCGAAAAAAAATTTTTTTCTTTTCGAGATTCTTTGCGCATAATATGCTTGTCTAAGGCTATCAAACAAGTATAATGAAAGAGAACAAGTTATCTCAAATAAGAATGGAAAAAAAGTGATTCTAAGGAAGTTTCCAAACTTCGAAAAAAAATTTTTTTCTTTTCGAGATTCTTTGCGCATAATATGCTTGTCTGAGGCTATCAAACTAGTATAATGAAAGAGAACCAGTTATCTCAAATAAGAACGGAAAAAAAGTGATTCTAACGAAGTTTCCAAACTTCCAAAAAAAATTTTTTTCTTTTAGAGATTCTTTGCGCATAATATGCTTTTCTGAGGCTATCAAACTAATATAATGAAAGAGAACCAGTATTCTGAAATAAGAATGGAAAAAAAGTGATTCTAACGAAGTTTCCAAACTTCGAAAAAAAATTTTTTTCTTTTCGAGATTCTTTGCGCATAATATGCTTGTCTAAGGCTATCAAACAAGTATAATGAAAGAGAACAAGTTATCTCAAATAAGAATGGAAAAAAAGTGATTCTAAGGAAGTTTCCAAACTTCGAAAAAAAATTTTTTTCTTTTCGATATTCTTTGCGCATAATATGCTTGTCTGAGGCTATCAAACTAGTATAATGAAAGAGAACAAGTTATCTTAAATAAGAACGGAAAAAAAGTGATTCTAACGAAGTTTCCAAACTTCGAAAAAAAAATTTTTTCTTTTAGAGATTCATTGCGCATAATATGCTTTTCTGAGGCTATCAAACTAGTATAATGAAAGAGAACCAGTTATCTCAAAAAAGAACGGAAAAAAAGTGATTCTAACGAAGTTTCCAAACTTCGAAATAAAATTTTTTTCTTTTCGAGATTCTTTGCGCATAATATGCTTGTCTGAGGCTATCAAACTAGTATAATGAAAGAGAAACAGTAATCTTAAATAAGAACGGAAAAAAAGTGATTCTAAGGAAGTTTCCAAAATTCGAAAAAAAATTTTTTTCTTTTCGAGATTCTTTGCGCATAATATGCTTGTCTGAGGCTATCAAACTAGTATAATGAAAGAGAACCAGTATTCTGAAATAAGAATGGAAAAAAAGTGATTCTAACGAAGTTTCCAATCTTCGAAAAAAAATTTATTTCTTTTCGAGATTCTTTGCGCATAATATGCTTGTCTGAGGCTATCAAACTAGTATAATGAAAGAGAACCAGTTATCTCAAATAAAAACGGAAAAAAAGTGATTCTAACGAAGTTTATAAACTTCGGAAAAAATTTTTTTCTTTTCGAGATTGTTTGCGCATACCTATGCTTTTCTGAGGCTATCAAACTAGTATAATGAAAGAGAACCAATTATCTCAAATAAGAACGGAAAAAAAGTGATTCTAACGAAGTTTCCAAACTTCGAAAAAAAATTTTTTTCTTTTCGAGATTCTTTGCGCATAATATGCTTGTCTAAGGCTATCAAACAAGTATAATGAAAGAGAACAAGTTATCTCAAATAAGAATGGAAAAAAAGTGATTCTAAGGAAGTTTCCAAACTTCGAAAAAAAATTTTTTTCTTTTCCAGATTCTTTGCGCATAATATGCTTGTCTGAGGCTATCAAACTAGTATAATGAAAGAGAACCAGTTATTTCAAATAAGAACGGAAAAAAAGTGATTCTAACGAAGTTTCCAAACTTCGAAAAAAAATTTTTTTCTTTTAGAGATTCTTTGCAAATAATATGCTTTTCTGAGGCTATCAAACTAATATAATGAAAGAGAACCAGTATTCTGAAATAAGAATGGAAAAAAAGTGATTCTAACGAAGTTTCCAAACTTCGAAAAAAAATTTTTTTCTTTTCGAGATTCTTTGCGCATAATATGCTTGTCTAAGGCTATCAAACAAGTATAATGAAAGAGAACAAGTTATCTCAAATAAGAATGGAAAAAAAGTGATTCTAAGGAAGTTTCCAAACTTCGAAAAAAAATTTTTTTCTTTTCGATATTCTTTGCGCATAATATGCTTGTCTGAGGCTATCAAACTAGTATAATGAAAGAGAACAAGTTATCTTAAATAAGAACGGAAAAAAAGTGATTCTAACGAAGTTTCCAAACTTCGAAAAAAAAATTTTTTTCTTTTAGAGATTCTTTGCGCATAATATGCTTTTCTGAGGCTATCAAACTAGTATAATGAAAGAGAACCAATTATCTCAAATAAGAACGGAAAAAAAGTGATTCTAACGAAGTTTCCAAACTTCGGAAAAAATTTTTTTCTTTTCGAGATTGTTTGCGCATAAATATGCTTTTCTGAGGCTATCAAACTAGTATAATGAAAGAGAACCAATTATCTCAAATAAGAACGGAAAAAAAGTGATTCTAACGAAGTTTCCAAACTTCGAAAAAAAATTTTTTTCTTTTCGAGATTCTTTACGAATAATATGCTTGTCTAAGGCTATCAAACAAGTATAATGAAAGAGAACAAGTTATCTCAAATAAGAATGGAAAAAAAGTGATTCTAAGGAAGTTTCCAAACTTCGAAAAAAAATCTTTTTCTTTTCGAGATTCTTTGCGCATAATATGCTTGTCTGAGGCTATCAAACTAGTATAATGAAAGAGAACCAGTTATCTCAAATAAGAACGGAAAAAAAGTGATTCTAACGAAGTTTCCAAACTTCGAAAAAAAATTTTGTTCTTTTAGAGATTCTTTGCGCATAATATGCATTTCTGAGGCTATCAAACTAATATAATGAAAGAGAACCAGTATTCTGAAATAAGAATGGAAAAAAAGTGATTCTAACGAAGTTTCCAAACTTCGAAGAAAAAATTTTTTCTTTTCGAGATTCTTTGCGCATAATATGCTTGTCTAAGGCTATCAAACAAGTATAATGAAAGAGAACAAGTTATCTCAAATAAGAATGGAAAAAATGTGATTCTAAGGAAGTTTCCAAACTTCGAAAAAAAATTTTTTTCTTTTCGAGATTCTTTGCGCATAATATGCTTGTCTGAGGCTATCAAACTAGTATAATGAAAGAGAACCAGTTATCTCAAATAAGAACGGAAAAAAAGTGATTCTAACGAAGTTTCCAACCTTCGAAAAAAAATTTTTTTGTTTTAGAGATTCTTTGCGCATAATATGCTTTTCTGAGGCTATCAAACTAATATAATGAAAGAGAACCAGTATTCTGAAATAAGAATGGAAAAAAAGTGATTCTAACGAAGTTTCCAAACTTCGAAAAAAAATTTTTTTCTTTTCGAGATTCTTTGCGCATAATATGCTTGTCTAAGGCTATCAAACAAGTATAATGAAAGAGAAAAAGTTATCTCAAATAAGAATGGAAAAAAAGTGATTCTAAGGAAGTTTCCAAACTTCGTAAAAAAATTTTTTTCTTTTCGAGATTCTTTGCGCATAATATGCTTGTCTAAGGCTATCAAACAAGTATAATGAAAGAGAACAAGTTATCTCAAATAAGAATGGAAAAAAAGTGATTCTAAGGAAGTTTCCAAACTTCGAAAAAAAATTTTTTTCTTTTCGATATTCTTTGCGCATAATATTCTTGTCTGAGGCTATCAAACTAGTATAATGAAAGAGAACAAGTTATCTTAAATAAGAACGGAAAAAAAGTGATTCTAACGAAGTTTCCAAACTTCGAAAAAAAAATTTTTTTCTTTTAGAGATTCTTTGCGCATAATATGCTTTTCTGAGGCTATCAAACTAGTATAATGAAAGAGAACCAGTTATCTCAAATAAGAACGGAAAAAAAGTGATTCTAACGAAGTTTCCAAACTTCGAAATAAAATTTTTTTCTTTTCGAGATTCTTTGCGCATAATATGCTTGTCTGAGGCTATCAAACTAGTATAATGAAAGAGAACCAGTAATCTCAAATAAGAACGAAAAAAAAGTGATTCTAAGGAAGTTTCCAAAATTCGAAAAAAAATTTTTTTCTTTTCGAGATTCTTTGCGCATAATATCGTTGTCTGAGGCTATCAAACTAGTATAATGAAAGAGAACCAGTTATCTCAAATAAGAAAGGAAAAAAGTGATTCTAACGAGGTTTTCAATCTTCGAAAAAGAATTTTTTTCTTTTCGAGATTCTTTGCGCATAATATGCTTGTCTAAGGCTATCAAACTAGTATAATGAAAGAGAACAAGTTATCTCAAATAAGAACGGAATAAAAGTGATTCTAACGAAGTTTCCAAACTTCGAAAAAAAATTTTTTTCTTTTCGAGATTCTTTGGGCATAATATGCTTGTCTGAGGCTATCAAACTAGTATAATGAAAGAGAACCAGTAATCTTAAATAAGAACGGAAAAAAAGTGATTCTAACGAAGATTCCAAACTTCGAAAAAAAAATTTTTTCTTTTCGAGATTCTTTGCGCATAATATGCTTGTCTAAGGCTATCAAACAAGTATAATGAAAGAGAACAAGTTATCTCAAATAAGAATGCAAAAAAAGTTATTCTAAGGAAGTTTCCAAACTTCGAAAAAAAATTTTTTTCTTTTCGAGATTCTTTGCGCATAATATGCTTGTCTGAGGCTATCAAACTAGTATAATGAAAGAGAACCAGTTATCTCAAATAAGAACGGAAAAAAAGTGATTCTAACGAAGTTTCCAAACTTCGGAAAAAATTTTTTTCTTTTCGAGATTGTTTGCGCATACCTATGCTTTTCTGAGGCTATTAAACTAGTATAATGAAAGAGACCCAATTATCTCAAATAAGAACGGAAAAAAAGTGATTCTAACGAAGTTTCCAAACTTCGAAAAAAAATTTTTTTCTTTTCGAGATTCTTTGCGCATAATATGCTTGTCTAAGGCTATCAAACAAGTATAATGAAAGAGAACAAGTTATCTCAAATAAGAATGGAAAAAAAGTGATTCTAAGGAAGTTTCCAAACTTCGAAAAAAAATTTTTTTCTTTTAGAGATTCTCTGCGCATAATATGCTTTTCTGAGGCTATCAAACTAATATAATGAAAGAGAACCAGTATTCTGAAATAAGAATGGAAAAAAAGTGATTCTAACGAAGTTTCCAAACTTCGAAAAAAAATTTTTTTCTTTTCGAGATTCTTTGCGCATAATATGCTTGTCTAAGGCTATCAAACAAGTATAATGAAAGAGAACAAGTTATCTCAAATAAGAATGGAAAAAAAGTGATTCTAAGGAAGTTTCCAAACTTCGTAAAAAAATTTTTTTCTTTTCGAGATTCTTTGCGCATAATATGCTTGTCTAAGGCTATCAAACAAGTATAATGAAAGAGAACAAGTTATCTCAAATAAGAATGGAAAAAAAGTAATTCTAAGGAAGTTTCCAAACTTCGAAAAAAAATTTTTATCTTTTCGAGATTCTTTGCGCATAATATGCTTGTCTAAGGCTATCAAACTAGTATAATGAAAGAGAACAAGTTATCTCAAATAAGAACGGAAAAAAATTGATTCTAACGAAGTTTCCAAACTTCGAAAAAAAATTTTTTTCTTTTCGAGATTCTTTGCGCATAATATGCTTGTCTGAGGCTATCAAAGTAGTATAATGAAAGAGAACCAGTAATCTTAAATAAGAACGGAAAAAGTGATTCTAACGAAGATTCCAAACTTCGAAAAAAAAATTTTTTCTTTTCGAGATTCTTTGCGCATAATATGCTTGTCTAAGGCTATCAAACAAGTATAATGAAAGAGAACAAGTTATCTCAAATAAGAATGGAAAAAAAGTGATTCTAAGGAAGTTTCCAAACTTCGAAAAAAAATTTTTTTCTTTTCGAGATTCTTTGCGCATAATATGCTTGTCTGAGGCTATCAAACTAGTATAATGAAAGAGAACCAGTTATCTCAAATAAGAACGGAAAAAAAGTGATTCTAACGAAGTTTCCAAACTTCGGAAAAATTTTTTTTCTTTTCGAGATTGTTTGCGCATACCTATGCTTTTCTGAGGCTATCAAACTAGTATAATAAAAGAGAACCAATTATCTCAAATAAGAACGGAAAAAAAGTGATTCTAACGAAGTTTCCAAACTTCGAAAAAAAATTTTTTTCTTTTCGAGATTCTTTGCGCATAATGTGCTTGTCTAAGGCTATCAAACAAGTATAATGAAAGAGAACAAGTTATCTCAAATAAGAATGGAAAAAAAGTGATTCTAAGGAAGTTTCCAAACTTCGAAAAAAAATTTTTTTCTTTTCGAGATTCTTTGCGCATAATATGCTTTTCTGAGGCTATCAAACTAGTATAATGAAAGAGAACCAGTTATCTCAAATAAGAACGGAAAAAAAGTGATTCTAACGAAGTTTCCAAACTTCCAAAAAAAATTTTTTTCTTTTAGAGATTCTTTGCGCATAATATGCTTTTCTGAGGCTATCAAACTAATATAATGAAAGAGAACCAGTATTCTGAAATAAGAATGGAAAAAAAGTGATTCTAACGAAGTTTCCAAACTTCGAAAAAAAATTTTTTTCTTTTCGAGATTCTTTGCGCATAATATGCTTGTCTAAGGCTATCAAACAAGTATAATGAAAGAGAACAAGTTATCTCAAATAAGGATGGAAAAAAAGTGATTCTAAGGAAGTTTCCAAACTTCGAAAAAAAATTTTTTTCTTTTCGATATTCTTTGCGCATAATATGCTTGTCTGAGGCTATCAAATTAGTATAATGAAAGAGAACAAGTTATCTTAAATAAGAACGGAAAAAAAGTGATTCTAACGAAGTTTCCAAACTTCGAAAAAAAAATTTTTTTCTTTTAGAGATTCTTTGCGCATAATATGCTTTTCTGAGGCTATCAAACTAGTATAATGAAAGAGAACCAGTTATCTCAAATAAGAACGGAAAAAAAGTGATTCTAACGATGTTTCCAAACTTCGAAATAAAATTTTTTTCTTTTCGAGATTCTTTGCGCATAATATGCTTGTCTGAGGCTATCAAACTAGTATAATGAAAGAGAAACAGTAATCTTAAATAAGAACGGAAAAAAAGTGATTCTAAGGAAGTTTCCAAAATTCGAAAAAAAATTTTTTCTTTTCGAGATTCTTTGCGCATAATATGCTTGTCTGAGGCTATCAAACTAGTATAATGAAAGAGAACCAGTATTCTGAAATAAGAACGGAAAAAAAGTGATTCTAAGGAAGTTTCCAAAATTCGAAAAAAAATTTTTTTCTTTTCGAGATTCTTTGCGCATAATATGCTTGTCTAAGGCTATCAAACAAGTATAATGAAAGAGAACAAGTTATCTCAAATAAGAATGGAAAAAAAGTGATTCTAAGGAAGTTTCCAAACTTCGAAAAAAAATTTTTTTCTTTTCGAGATTCTTTGCGCATAATATGCTTGTCTGAGGCTATCAAACTAGTATAATGAAAGAGAACCAGTTATCTCAAATAAGAACGGAAAAAAAGTGATTCTAACGAAGTTTCCAAACTTCGAAAAAAATTTTTTTTCTTTTATAGATTCTTTGCGCATAATATGCTTTTCTGAGGCTATCAAACTAATATAATGAAAGAGAACCAGTATTCTGAAATAAGAATGGAAAAAAAGTGATTCTAACGAAGTTTCCAAACTTCGAAAAAAAATTTTTTTCTTTTCGAGATTCTTTGCGCATAATATGCTTGTCTAAGGCTATCAAACAAGTATAATGAAAGAGAACAAGTTATCTCAAATAAGAATGGAAAAAAAGTGATTCTAAGGAAGTTTCCAAACTTCGAAAAAAAATTTTTTTCTTTTCGAGATTCTTTGCGCATAATATGCTTGTCTGAGGCTATCAAACTAGTATAATGAAAGAGAACCAGTTATCTCAAATAAGAACGGAAAAAAAGTGATTCTAACGAAGTTTCCAACCTTCGAAAAAAAATTTTTTTGTTTTAGAGATTCTTTGCGCATAATATGCTTTTCTGAGGCTATCAAACTAATATAATGAAAGAGAACCAGTATTCTGAAATAAGAATGGAAAAAAAGTGATTCTAACGAAGTTTCCAAACTTCGAAAAAAAATTTTTTTCTTTTCGAGATTCTTTGCGCATAATATGCTTGTCTAAGGCTATCAAACAAGTATAATGAAAGAGAACAAGTTATCTCAAATAAGAATGGAAAAAAAGTGATTCTAAGGAAGTTTCCAAACTTCGTAAAAAAATTTTTTTCTTTTCGAGATTCTTTGCGCATAATATGCTTGTCTAAGGCTATCAAACAAGTATAATGAAAGAGAACAAGTTATCTCAAATAAGAATGGAAAAAAAGTGATTCTAAGGAAGTTTCCAAACTTCGAAAAAAAATTTTTTTCTTTTCGATATTCTTTGCGCATAATATGCTTGTCTGAGGCTATCAAACTAGTATAATGAAAGAGAACAAGTTATCTTAAATAAGAACGGAAAAAAAGTGATTCTAACGAAGTTTCCAAACTTCGAAAAAAAAATTTTTTTCTTTTAGAGATTCTTTGCGCATAATATGCTTTTCTGAGGCTATCAAACTAGTATAATGAAAGAGAACCAGTTATCTCAAATAAGAACGGAAAAAAAGTGATTCTAACGAAGTTTCCAAACTTCGAAATAAAATTTTTTTCTTTTCGAGATTCTTTGCGCATAATATGCTTGTCTGAGGCTATCAAACTAGTATAATGAAAGAGAACCAGTAATCTTAAATAAGAACGGAAAAAAAGTGATTCTAAGGAAGTTTCCAAAATTCGAAAAAAAATTTTTTTCTTTTCGAGATTCTTTGCGCATAATATGGTTGTCTGAGGCTATCAAACTAGTATAATGAAAGAGAACCAGTTATCTCAAATAAGAACGGAAAAAAGTGATTCTAACGAGGTTTTCAATCTTCGAAAAAGAATTTTTTTCTTTTCGAGATTCTTTGCGCATAATATGCTTGTCTAAGGCTATCAAACTAGTATAATGAAAGAGAACAAGTTATCTCAAATAAGAACGGAAAAAAAGTGATTCTAACGAAGTTTCCAAACTTCGATCAAAAATTTTTTTCTTTTCGAGATTCTTTGGGCATAATATGCTTGTCTGAGGCTATCAAACTAGTATAATGAAAGAGAACCAGTAATCTTAAATAAGAACGGAAAAAAAGTGATTCTAACGAAGATTCCAAACTTCGAAAAAAAAATTTTTTCTTTTCGAGATTCTTTGCGCATAATATGCTTGTCTAAGGCTATCAAACAAGTATAATGAAAGAGAACAAGTTATCTCAAATAAGAATGGAAAAAAAGTGATTCTAAGGAAGTTTCCAAACTTGGAAAAAAAATTTTTTTCTTTTCGAGAATCTTTGCGCATAATATGCTTGTCTGAGGCTATCAAACTAGTATAATGAAAGAACACAAGTTATCTCAAATAAGAACGGAAAAAAAGTGATTCTAACGAAGTTTCCAAACTTCGGAAAAAATTTTTTTCTTTTCGAGATTGTTTGCGCATACCTATGCTTTTCTGAGGCTATCAAACTAGTATAATGAAAGAGAACCAATTATCTCAAATAAGAACGGAAAAAAGTGATTCTAACGAAGTTTCCAAACTTCGAAAAAAAATTTTTTTCTTTTCGAGATTCTTTGCGCATAATATGCTTGTTTAAGGCTATCAAACAAGTATAATGAAAGAGAACAAGTTATCTCAAATAAGAATGGAAAAAAAGTGATTCTAAGGAAGTTTCCAAACTTCGAAAAAAAATTTTTTTCTTTTCGAGATTCTTTGCGCATAATATGCTTGTCTGAGGCTATCAAACTAGTATAATGAAAGAGAACCAGTTATCTCAAATAAGAACGGAAAAAAAGTGATTCTAACGAAGTTTCCAAACTTCCAAAAAAAATTTTTTTCTTTTAGAGATTCTTTGCGCATAATATGCTTTTCTGAGGCTATCAAACTAATATAATGAAAGAGAACCAGTATTCTGAAATAAGAATGGAAAAAAAGTGATTCTAACGAAGTTTCCAAACTTCGAAAAAAAATTTTTTTCTTTTCGAGATTCTTTGCGCATAATATGCTTGTCTAAGGCTATCAAACAAGTATAATGAAAGAGAACAAGTTATCTCAAATAAGAATGGAAAAAAAGTGATTCTAAGGAAGTTTCCAAACTTCGAAAAAAAATTTTTTTCTTTTCGATATTCTTTGCGCATAATATGCTTGTCTGAGGCTATCAAACTAGTATAATGAAAGAGAACAAGTTATCTTAAATAAGAACGGAAAAAAAGTGATTCTAACGAAGTTTCCAAACTTCGAAAAAAAAATTTTTTTCTTTTAGAGATTCTTTGCGCATAATATGCTTTTCTGAGGCTATCAAACTAGTATAATGAAAGAGAACCAGTTATCTCAAAAAAGAACGGAAAAAAAGTGATTCTAACGAAGTTTCCAAACTTCGAAATAAAATTTTTTTCTTTTCGAGATTCTTTGCGCATAATATGCTTGTCTGAGGCTATCAAACTAGTATAATGAAAGAGAAACAGTAATCTTAAATAAGAACGGAAAAAAAGTGATTCTAAGGAAGTTTCCAAAATTCGAAAAAAAATTTTTTTCTTTTCGAGATTCTTTGCGCATAATATGCTTGTCTGAGGCTATCAAACTAGTATAATGAAAGAGAACCAGTATTCTGAAATAAGAATGGAAAAAAAGCGATTCTAACGAGGTTTTCAATCTTCGAAAAAAAATTTTATTCTTTTCGAGATTCTTTGCGCATAATATGCTTTTCTGAGGCTATCAAACTAGTATAATGAAAGAGAACCAGTAATCTTAAATAAGAACGGAAAAAGTGATTCTAACGAAGATTCCAAACTTCGAAATAAAAATTTTTTTTTTTCGAGATTCTTTGCGCATAATATGCTTGTCTAAGGCTATCAAACAAGTATAATGAAAGAGAACAAGTTATCTCAAATAAGAATGGAAAAAAAGTGATTCTAAGGAAGTTTTCAAACTTCGAAAAAAAATTTTTTTCTTTTCGATATTCTTTGCGCATAATATGCTTTTCTGAGGCTATCAAACTAATATAATGAAAGAGAACCAGTATTCTGAAATAAGAATGGAAAAAAAGTGATTCTAACGAAGTTTCCAAACTTCGAAAAAAAATTTTTTTCTTTTCGAGATTCTTTGCGCATAATATGCTTGTCTAAGGCTATCAAACAAGTATAATGAAAGAGAACAAGTTATCTCAAATAAGAATGGAAAAAAAGTGATTCTAAGGAAGTTTCCAAACTTCGAAAAAAAATTTTTTTCTTTTCGATATTCTTTGCGCATAATATGCTTGTCTGAGGCTATCAAACTAGTATAATGAAAGAGAACAAGTTATCTTAAATAAGAACGGAAAAAAAGTGATTCTAACGAAGTTTCCAACCTTCGAAAAAAAATTTTTTTCTTTTAGAGATTCTTTGCGCATAATATGCTTTTCTGAGGCTATCAAACTAATATAATGAAAGAGAACCAGTATTCTGAAATAAGAATGGAAAAAAAGTGATTCTAACGAAGTTTCCAAACTTCGAAAAAAAATTTTTTTCTTTTCGAGATTCTTTGCGCATAATATGCTTGTCTAAGGCTATCAAACAAGTATAATGAAAGAGAACAAGTTATCTCAAATAAGAATGGAAAAAAAGTGATTCTAAGGAAGTTTCCAAACTTCGTAAAAAAATTTTTTTCTTTTCGAGATTCTTTGCGCATAATATGCTTGTCTAAGGCTATCAAACAAGTATAATGAAAGAGAACAAGTTATCTCAAATAAGAATGGAAAAAAAGTGATTCTAAGGAAGTTTCCAAAATTCGAAAAAAAATTTTTTTCTTTTCGATATTCTTTGCGCATAATATGCTTGTCTGAGGCTATCAAACTAGTATAATGAAAGAGAACAAGTTATCTTAAATAAGAACGGAAAAAAAGTGATTCTAACGAAGTTTCCAAACTTCGAAAAAAAAATTTTTTTCTTTTAGAGATTGTTTGCGCATAATATGCTTTTCTGAGGCTATCAAACTAGTATAATGAAAGAGAACCAGTTATCTCAAATAAGAACGGAAAAAAAGTGATTCTAACGAAGTTTCCAAACTTCGAAATAAAATTTTTTTCTTTTCGAGATTCTTTGCGCATAATATGCTTGTCTGAGTATATCAAACTAGTATAATGAAAGAGAACCAGTAATCTTAAATAAGAACGGAAAAAAAGTGATTCTAAGGAAGTTTCCAAAATTCGAAAAAAAATTTTTTTCTTTTCGAGATTCTTCGCGCATAATATGGTTGTCTGAGGCTATCAAACTAGTATAATGAAAGAGAACCAGTTATCTCAAATAAGAACGGAAAAAAGTGATTCTAACGAGGTTTTCAATCTTCGAAAAAGAATTTTTTTCTTTTCGAGATTCTTTGCGCATAATATGCTTGTCTAAGGCTATCAAACTAGTATAATGAAAGAGAACAAGTTATCTCAAATAAGAACGGAATAAAAGTGATTCTAACGAAGTTTCCAAACTTCGAAAAAAAATTTTTTTCTTTTCGAGATTCTTTGGGCATAATATGCTTGTCTGAGGCTATCAAACTAGTATAATGAAAGAGAACCAGTAATCTTAAATAAGAACGGAAAAAAAGTGATTCTAACGAAGATTCCAAAGTTCGAAAAAAAAAATTTTTCTTTTCGAGATTCTTTGCGCATAATATGGTTGTCTGAGGCTATCAAACTAGTATAATGAAAGAGAACCAGTTATCTCAAATAAGAACGGAAAAAAGTGATTCTAACGAGGTTTTCAATCTGCGAAAAATAATTTTTTTCTTTTCGAGATATTTTGCGCATAATATGCTTGTCTAAGGCTATCAAACTAGTATAATGAAAGAGAACAAGTTATCTCAAATAATAACGGAATAAAAGTGATTCTAACGAAGTTTCCAAACTTCGAAAAAAAATTTTTTTCTTTTCGAGATTCTTTGGGCATAATATGCTTGTCTGAGGCTATCAGACTAGTATAATGAAAGAGAACCAGTAATCTTAAATAAGAACGGAAAAAAAGTGATTCTAACGAAGATTCCAAACTTCGAAAAAAAAATTTTTTCTTTTCGAGATTCTTTGCGCATAATATGCTTGTCTAAGGCTATCAAACAAGTATAATGAAAGAGAACAAGTTATCTCAAATAAGAATGGAAAAAAAGTGATTCTAAGGAAGTTTCCAAACTTCGAAAAAAAATTTTTTTCTTTTCGAGATTCTTTGCGCATAATATGCCTGTCTGAGGCTATCAAACTAGTATAATGAAAGAGAACCAGTTATCTCAAATAAGAACGGAAAAAAAGTGATTCTAACGAAGTTTCCAAACTTCGGAAAAAATTTTTTTCTTTTCGAGAGTGTTTGCGCATACCTATGCTTTTCTGAGGCTATCAAACTAGTATAATGAAAGAGAACCAATTATCTCAAATAAGAACGGAAAAAAAGTGATTCTAACGAAGTTTCCAAACTTCGAAAAAAAATTTTTTTCTTTTCGAGATTCTTTGCGCATAATATGCTTGTCTAAGGCTATCAAACAAGTATAATGAAAGAGAACCAGTAATCTTAAATAAGAACGGAAAAAAAGTGATTCTAACGAAGATTCCAAACTTCGAAAAAAAAATTTTTTCTTTTCGAGATTCTTTGCGCATAATATGCTTGTCTAAGGCTATCAAACAAGTATAATGAAAGAGAACAAGTTATCTCAAATAAGAATGGAAAAAAAGTGATTCTAAGGAAGTTTCCAAACTTGGAAAAAAAATTTTTTTCTTTTCGAGAATCTTTGCGCATAATATGCTTGTCTGAGGCTATCAAACTAGTATAATGAAAGAACACAAGTTATCTCAAATAAGAACGGAAAAAAAGTGATTCTAACGAAGTTTCCAAACTTCGGAAAAAATTTTTTTCTTTTCGAGATTGTTTGCGCATACCTATGCTTTTCTGAGGCTATCAAACTAGTATAATGAAAGAGAACCAATTATCTCAAATAAGAACGGAAAAAAAGTGATTCTAACGAAGTTTCCAAACTTCGAAAAAAAATTTTTTTCTTTTCGAGATTCTTTGCGCATAATATGCTTGTCTAAGGCTATCAAACAAGTATAATGAAAGAGAACAAGTTATCTCAAATAAGAATGGAAAAAAAGTGATTCTAAGGAAGTTTCCAAACTTCGAAAAAAAATTTTTTTCTTTTCGAGATTCTTTGCGCATAATATGCTTGTCTGAGGCTATCAAACTAGTATAATGAAAGAGAACCAGTTATCTCAAATAAGAACGGAAAAAAAGTGATTCTAACGAAGTTTCCAAACTTCCAAAAAAATTTTTTTTCTTTTAGAGATTCTTTGCGCATAATATGCTTTTCTGAGGCTATCAAACTAATATAATGAAAGAGAACCAGTATTCTGAAATAAGAATGGAAAAAAAGTGATTCTAACGAAGTTTCCAAACTTCGAAAAAAAATTTTTTTCTTTTCGAGATTCTTTGCGCATAATATGCTTGTCTAAGGCTATCAAACAAGTATAATGAAAGAGAACAAGTTATCTCAAATAAGAATGGAAAAAAAGTGATTCTAAGGAAGTTTCCAAACTTCGAAAAAAAATTTTTTTCTTTTCGATATTCTTTGCGCATAATATGCTTGTCTGAGGCTATCAAACTAGTATAATGAAAGAGAACAAGTTATCTTAAATAAGAACGGAAAAAATGTGATTCTAACGAAGTTTCCAAACTTCGAAAAAAAAATTTTTTTCTTTTAGAGATTCTTTGCGCATAATATGCTTTTCTGAGGCTATCAAACTAGTATAATGAAAGAGAACCAGTTATCTCAAAAAAGAACGGAAAAAAAGTGATTCTAACGAAGTTTCCAAACTTCGAAATAAAATTTTTTTCTTTTCGAGATTCTTTGCGCATAATATGCTTGTCTGAGGCTATCAAACTAGTATAATGAAAGAGAAACAGTAATCTTAAATAAGAACGGAAAAAAAGTGATTCTAAGGAAGTTTCCAAAATTCGAAAAAAAATTTTTTTCTTTTCGAGATTCTTTGCGCATAATATGCTTGTCTGAGGCTACCAAAATAGTATAATGAAAGAGAACCAGTATTCTGAAATAAGAATGGAAAAAAAGTGATTCTAACGAGGTTTTCAATCTTCGAAAAAAAATTTTATTCTTTTCGAGATTCTTTGCGCATAATATGCTTTTCTGAGGCTATCAAACTAGTATAATGAAAGAGAACCAGTAATCTTAAATAAGAACGGAAAAAGTGATTCTAACGAAGATTCCAAACTTCGAAATAAAATTTTTTTTTTTTCGAGATTCTTTGCGCATAATATGCTTGTCTAAGGCTATCAAACAAGTATAATGAAAGAGAACAAGTTATCTCAAATAAGAATGGAAAAAAAGTGATTCTAAGGAAGTTTTCAAACTTCGAAAAAAAATTTTTTTCTTTTCGATATTCTTTGCGCATAATATGCTTTTCTGAGGCTATCAAACTAATATAATGAAAGAGAACCAGTATTCTGAAATAAGAATGGAAAAAAAGTGATTCTAACGAAGTTTCCAAACTTCGAAAAAAAATTTTTTTCTTTTCGAGATTCTTTGCGCATAATATGCTTGTCTAAGGCTATCAAACAAGTATAATGAAAGAGAACAAGTTATCTCAAATAAGAATGGAAAAAAAGTGATTCTAAGGAAGTTTCCAAACTTCGAAAAAAAATTTTTTTCTTTTCGATATTCTTTGCGCATAATATGCTTGTCTGAGGCTATCAAACTAGTATAATGAAAGAGAACAAGTTATCTTAAATAAGAACGGAAAAAAAGTGATTCTAACGAAGTTTCCAACCTTCGAAAAAAAATTTTTTTCTTTTAGAGATTCTTTGCGCATAATATGCTTTTCTGAGGCTATCAAACTAATATAATGAAAGAGAACCAGTATTCTGAAATAAGAATGGAAAAAAAGTGATTCTAACGAAGTTTCCAAACTTCGAAAAAAAATTTTTTTCTTTTCGAGATTCTTTGCGCATAATATGCTTGTCTAAGGCTATCAAACAAGTATAATGAAAGAGAACAAGTTATCTCAAATAAGAATGGAAAAAAAGTGATTCTAAGGAAGTTTCCAAACTTCGTAAAAAATTTTTTTCTTTTCGAGATTCTTTGCGCATAATATGCTTGTCTAAGGCTATCAAACAAGTATAATGAAAGAGAACAAGTTATCTCAAATAAGAATGGAAAAAAAGTGATTCTAAGGAAGTTTCCAAAATTCGAAAAAAAATTTTTTTCTTTTCGATATTCTTTGCGCATAATATGCTTGTCTGAGGCTATCAAACTAGTATAATGAAAGAGAACAAGTTATCTTAAATAAGAACGGAAAAAAAGTGATTCTAACGAAGTTTCCAAACTTCGAAAAAAAAATTTTTTTCTTTTAGAGATTCTTTGCGCATAATATGCTTTTCTGAGGCTATCAAACTAGTATAATGAAAGAGAACCAGTTATCTCAAATAAGAACGGAAAAAAAGTGATTCTAACGAAGTTTCCAAACTTCGAAATAAAATTTTTTTCTTTTCGAGATTCTTTGCGCATAATATGCTTGTCTGAGTATATCAAACTAGTATAATGAAAGAGAACCAGTAATCTTAAATAAGAACGGAAAAAAAGTGATTCTAAGGAAGTTTCCAAAATTCGAAAAAAAATTTTTTTCTTTTCGAGATTCTTCGCGCATAATATGGTTGTCTGAGGCTATCAAACTAGTATAATGAAAGAGAACCAGTTATCTCAAATAAGAACGGAAAAAAGTGATTCTAACGAGGTTTTCAATCTTCGAAAAAGAATTTTTTTCTTTTCGAGATTCTTTGCGCATAATATGCTTGTCTAAGGCTATCAAACTAGTATAATGAAAGAGAACAAGTTATCTCAAATAAGAACGGAATAAAAGTGATTCTAACGAAGTTTCCAAACTTCGAAAAAAAAATTTTTTCTTTTCGAGATTCTTTGGGCATAATATGCTTGTCTGAGGCTATCAAACTAGTATAATGAAAGAGAACCAGTAATCTTAAATAAGAACGGAAAAAAAGTGATTCTAACGAAGATTCCAAAGTTCGAAAAAAAAATTTTTTCTTTTCGAGATTCTTTGCGCATAATATGGTTGTCTGAGGCTATCAAACTAGTATAATGAAAGAGAACCAGTTATCTCAAATAAGAACGGAAAAAAGTGATTCTAACGAGGTTTTCAATCTGCGAAAAATAATTTTTTTCTTTTCGAGATTCTTTGCGCATAATATGCTTGTCTAAGGCTATCAAACTAGTATAATGAAAGAGAACAAGTTATCTCAAATAAGAACGGAATAAAAGTGATTCTAACGAAGTTTCCAAACTTCGAAAAAAAATTTTTTTCTTTTCGAGATTCTTTGGGCATAATATGCTTGTCTGAGGCTATCAGACTAGTATAATGAAAGAGAACCAGTAATCTTAAATAAGAACGGAAAAAAAGTGATTCTAACGAAGATTCCAAACTTCGAAAAAAAAATTTTTTCTTTTCGAGATTCTTTGCGCATAATATGCTTGTCTAAGGCTATCAAACAAGTATAATGAAAGAGAACAAGTTATCTCAAATAAGAATGGAAAAAAAGTGATTCTAAGGAAGTTTCCAAACTTCGAAAAAAAATTTTTTTCTTTTCGAGATTCTTTGCGCATAATATGCCTGTCTGAGGCTATCAAACTAGTATAATGAAAGAGAACCAGTTATCTCAAATAAGAACGGAAAAAAAGTGATTCTAACGAAGTTTCCAAACTTCGGAAAAAATTTTTTTCTTTTCGAGAGTGTTTGCGCATACCTATGCTTTTCTGAGGCTATCAAACTAGTATAATGAAAGAGAACCAATTATCTCAAATAAGAACGGAAAAAAAGTGATTCTAACGAAGTTTCCAAACTTCGAAAAAAAATTTTTTTCTTTTCGAGATTCTTTGCGCATAATATGCTTGTCTAAGGCTATCAAACAAGTATAATGAAAGAGAACAAGTTATCTCAAATAAGAATGGAAAAAAAGTGATTCTAAGGAAGTTTCCAAACTTCGAAAAAAAATTTTTTTCTTTTCGAGATTCTTTGCGCATAATATGCTTGTCTAAGGCTATCAAACAAGTATAATGAAAGAGAACAAGTTATCTCAAATAAGAATGGAAAAAAAAATGATTCTAAGGAAGTTTCCAAACTTCGAAAAAAAATTTTTTTCTTTTCGAGATTCTTTGCGCATAATATGCTTGTCTAAGGCTATCAAACTAGTATAATGAAAGAGAACAAGTTATCTCAAATAAGAACGGAAAAAAATTGATTATAACGAAGTTTCCAAAATTCGAAAAAAAATTTTTTTCTTTTCGAGATTCTTTGCGCATAATATGCTTGTCTGAGGCTATCAAAGTAGTATAATGAAAGAGAACCAGTAATCTTAAATAAGAACGGAAAAAGTGATTCTAACGAGGTTTTCAATCTTCGAAAAAAAATTTTTTTCTTTTCGAGATTCTTTGCGCATAATATGCTTGTCTAAGGCTATCAAACTAGTATAATGAAAGAGAACAAGTTATCTCAAATAAGAACGGAAAAAAAGTGATTCTAACGAAGTTTCCAAACTTCGATCAAAAATTTTTTTCTTTTCGAGATTCTTTGGGCATAATATGCTTGTCTGAGGCTATCAAACTAGTATAATGAAAGAGAACCAGTAATCTTAAATAAGAACGGAAAAAAAGTGATTCTAACGAAGATTCCAAACTTCGAAAAAAAAATTTTTTCTTTTCGAGATTCTTTGCGCATAATATGCTTGTCTAAGGCTATCAAACAAGTATAATGAAAGAGAACAAGTTATCTCAAATAAGAATGGAAAAAAAGTGATTCTAAGGAAGTTTCCAAACTTGGAAAAAAAATTTTTTTCTTTTCGAGATTCTTTGCGCATAATATGCTTGTCTGAGGCTATCAAACTAGTATAATGAAAGAGAACCAGTTATCTCAAATAAGAACGGAAAAAAAGTGATTCTAACGAAGTTTCCAAACTTCGGAAAAAATTTTTTTCTTTTCGAGATTGTTTGCGCATACCTATGCTTTTCTGAGGCTATCAAACTAGTATAATGAAAGAGAACCAATTATCTCAAATAAGAACGGAAAAAAAGTGATTCTAACGTAGTTTCCAAACTTCGAAAAAAAATTTTTTTCTTTTCGAGATTCTTTGCGCATAATATGCTTGTCTAAGGCTATCAAAAAAGTATAATGAAAGAGAACAAGTTATCTCAAATAAGAATGGAAAAAAAGTGATTCTAAGGAAGTTTCCAAACTTCGAAAAAAATTTTTTTTCTTTTCGAGATTCTTTGCGCATAATATGCTTGTCTGAGGCTATCAAACTAGTATAATGAAAGAGAACCAGTTATCTCAAATAAGAACGGAAAAAAAGTGATTCTAACGAAGTTTCCAAACTTCCAAAAAAAATTTTTTTCTTTTAGAGATTCTTTGCGCATAATATGCTTTTCTGAGGCTATCAAACTAATATAATGAAAGAGAACCAGTATTCTGAAATAAGAATGGAAAAAAAGTGATTCTAACGAAGTTTCCAAACTTCGAAAAAAAATTTTTTTCTTTTCGAGATTCTTTGCGCATAATATGCTTGTCTAAGGCTATCAAACAAGTATAATGAAAGAGAACAAGTTATCTCAAATAAGAATGGAAAAAAAGTGATTCTAAGGAAGTTTCCAAACTTCGAAAAAAAATTTTTTTCTTTTCGATATTCTTTGCGCATAATATGCTTGTCTGAGGCTATCAAACTAGTATAATGAAAGAGAACAAGTTATCTTAAATAAGAACGGAAAAAAAGTGATTCTAACGAAGTTTCCAAACTTCGAAAAAAAAAATTTTTTCTTTTAGAGATTCTTTGCGCATAATATGCTTTTCTGAGGCTATCAAACTAGTATAATGAAAGAGAACCAGTTATCTCAAAAAAGAACGGAAAAAAAGTGATTCTAACGAAGTTTCCAAACTTCAAAATAAAATTTTTTTCTTTTCGAGATTCTTTGCGCATAATATGCTTGTCTGAGGCTATCAAACTAGGTATAATGAAAGAGAAACAGTAATCTTAAATAAGAACGGAAAAAAAGTGATTCTAAGGAAGTTTCCAAAATTCGAAAAAAAATTTTTTTCTTTTCGAGATTCTTTGCGCATAATATGCTTGTCTGAGGCTATCAAACTAGTATAATGAAAGAGAACCAGTATTCTGAAATAAGAATGGAAAAAAAGTGATTCTAACGAGGTTTTCAATCTTCGAAAAAAAATTTTTTTCTTTTCGAGATTCTTTGCGCATAATATGCTTTTCTGAGGCTATCAAACTAGTATAATGAAAGAGAACCAGTAATCTTAAATAAGAACGGAAAAAGTGATTCTAACGAAGATTCCAAACTTCGAAAAAAAAATTTTTTTTTTTCGAGATTCTTTGCGTATAATATGCTTGTCTAAGGCTATCAAACAAGTATAATGAAAGAGAACAAGTTATCTCAAATAAGAATGGAAAAAAAGTGATTCTAAGGAAGTTTCCAAACTTCGAAAAAAAATTTTTTTCTTTTCGAGATTCTTTGCGCATAATATGCTTGTCTGAGGCTATCAAACTAGTATAATGAAAGAGAACCAGTTATCTCAAATAAGAACGGAAAAAAAGTGATTCTAACGAAGTTTCCAAACTTCGGAAAAAATTTTTTTCTTTTCGAGATTGTTTGCGCATACCTATGCTTTTCTGAGGCTATCAAACTAGTATAATGAAAGAGAACCAATTATCTCAAATAAGAACGGAAAAAAAGTGATTCTAACGAAGTTTCCAAACTTCGAAAAAAAAATTTTTTCTTTTCGAGATTCTTTGCGCATAATATGCTTGTCTAAGGCTATCAAACAAGTATAATGAATGAGAACAAGTTATCTCAAATAAGAATGGAAAAAAAGTGATTCTAAGGAATTTTCCAAACTTCGAAAAAAAATTTTTTTCTTTTCGAGATTCTTTGCGCAAAATATGCTTGTCTGAGACTATCAAACTAGTATAATGAAAGAGAACCAGTTATCTCAAATAAGAACGGAAAAAAAGTGATTCTAACGAAGTTTCCAAACTTCCAAAAAAAATTTTTTTCTTTTAGAGATTCTTTGCGCATAATATGCTTTTCTGAGGCTATCAAACTAATATAATGAAAGAGAACCAGTATTCTGAAATAAGAATGGAAAAAAAGTGATTCTAACGAAGTTTCCAAACTTCGAAAAAAAATTTTTTTCTTTTCGAGATTCTTTGCGCATAATATGCTTGTCTAAGGCTATCAAACAAGTATAATGAAAGAGAACAAGTTATCTCAAATAAGAATGGAAAAAAAGTGATTCTAAGGAAGTTTCCAAACTTCGAAAAAAAATTTTTTTCTTTTCGATATTCTTTGCGCATAATATGCTTGTCTGAGGCTATCAAACTAGTATAATGAAAGAGAACAAGTTATCTTAAATAAGAACGGAAAAAAAGTGATTCTAACGAAGTTTCCAAACTTCGAAAAAAAAATTTTTTTCTTTTAGAGATTCTTTGCGCATAATATGCTTTTCTGAGGCTATCAAACTAGTATAATGAAAGAGAACCAGTTATCTCAAATAAGAACGGAAAAAAAGTGATTCTAACGAAGTTTCCAAACTTCGAAATAAAATTTTTTTCTTTTCGAGATTCTTTGCGCATAATATGCTTGTCTGAGGCTATCAAACTAGTATAATGAAAGAGAAACAGTAATCTTAAATAAGAACGGAAAAAAAGTGATTCTAAGGAAGTTTCCAAAATTCGAAAAAAATTTTTTTCTTTTCGAGATTCTTTGCGCATAATATGCTTGTCTGAGGCTATCAAACTAGTATAATGAAAGAGAACCAGTATTCTGAAATAAGAACGGAAAAAAAGTGATTCTAAGGAAGTTTCCAAAATTCGAAAAAAAATTTTTTTCTTTTCGAGATTCTTTGCGCATAATATGCTTGTCTAAGGCTATCAAACAAGTATAATGAAAGAGAACAAGTTATCTCAAATAAGAATGGAAAAAAAGTGATTCTAAGGAAGTTTCCAAACTTCGAAAAAAAATTTTTTTCTTTTCGAGATTCTTTGCGCATAATATGCTTGTCTGAGGCTATCAAACTAGTATAATGAAAGAGAACCAGTTATCTCAAATAAGAACGGAAAAAAAGTGATTCTAACGAAGTTTCCAAACTTCGAAAAAAAATTTTTTTCTTTTAGAGATTCTTTGCGCATAATATGCTTTTCTGAGGCTATCAAACTAATATAATGAAAGAGAACCAGTATTCTGAAATAAGAATGGAAAAAAAGTGATTCTAACGAAGTTTCCAAACTTCGAAAAAAAATTTTTTTCTTTTCGAGATTCTTTGCGCATAATATGCTTGTCTAAGGCTATCAAACAAGTATAATGAAAGAGAACAAGTTATCTCAAATAAGAATGGAAAAAAAGTGATTCTAAGGAAGTTTCCAAACTTCGAAAAAAAATTTTTTTCTTTTCGAGATTCTTTGCGCATAATATGCTTGTCTGAGGCTATCAAACTAGTATAATGAAAGAGAACCAGTTATCTCAAATAAGAACGGAAAAAAAGTGATTCTAACGAAGTTTCCAACCTTCGAAAAAAAATTTTTTGTTTTAGAGATTCCTTGCGCATAATATGCTTTTCTGAGGCTATCAAACTAATATAATGAAAGAGAACCAGTATTCTGAAATAAGAATGGAAAAAAAGTGATTCTAACGAAGTTTCCAAACTTCGAAAAAAAATTTTTTTCTTTTCGAGATTCTTTGCGCATAATATGCTTGTCTAAGGCTATCAAACAAGTATAATGAAAGAGAACAAGTTATCTCAAATAAGAATGGAAAAAAAGTGATTCTAAGGAAGTTTCCAAACTTCGTAAAAAAATTTTTTTCTTTTCGAGATTCTTTGCATATAATATGCTTGTCTAAGGCTATCAAACAAGTATAATGAAAGAGAACAAGTTATCTCAAATAAGAATGGAAAAAAAGTGATTCTAAGGAAGTTTCCAAACTTCGAAAAAAAATTTTTTTCTTTTCGATATTCTTTGCGCATAATATGCTTGTCTGAGGCTATCAAACTAGTATAATGAAAGAGAACAAGTTATCTTAAATAAGAACGGAAAAAAAGTGATTCTAACGAAGTTTCCAAACTTCGAAAAAAAAAATTTTTTCTTTTAGAGATTCTTTGCGCATAATATGCTTTTCTGAGGCTATCAAACTAGTATAATGAAAGAGAACCAGTTATCTCAAATAAGAACGGAAAAAAAGTGATTCTAACGAAGTTTCCAAACTTCGAAATAAAATTTTTTTCTTTTCGAGATTCTTTGCGCATAATATGCTTGTCTGAGGCTATCAAAGTAGTATAATGAAAGAGAACCAGTAATCTTAAATAAGAACGGAAAAAAAGTGATTCTAAGGAAGTTTCCAAAATTCGAAAAAAAATTTTTTTCTTTTCGAGATTCTTCGCGCATAATATGGTTGTCTGAGTCTATCAAACTAGTATAATGAAAGAGAACCAGTTATCTCAAATAAGAACGGAAAAAAGTGATTCTAACGAGGTTTTCAATCTTCGAAAAAGAATTTTTTTCTTTTCGAGATTCTTTGCGCATAATATGCTTGTCTAAGGCTATCAAACTAGTATAATGAAAGAGAACAAGTTATCTCAAATAAGAACGGAATAAAAGTGATTCTAACGAAGTTTCCAAACTTCGAAAAAAAATTTTTTTCTTTTCGAGATTCTTTGGGCATAATATGCTTGTCTGAGGCTATCAAACTAGTATAATGAAAGAGAACCAGTAATCTTAAATAAGAACGGAAAAAAAGTGATTCTAACGAAGATTCCAAAGTTCGAAAAAAAAATTTTTTCTTTTCGAGATTCTTTGCGCATAATATGCTTGTCTAAGGCTATCAAACAAGTATAATGAAAGAGAACAAGTTATCTCAAATAAGAATGGAAAAAAAGTGATTCTAAGGAAGTTTCCAAACTTCGAAAAAAAATTTTTTTCTTTCGAGATTCTTTGCGCATAATATGCCTGTCTGAGGCTATCAAACTAGTATAATGAAAGAGAACCAGTTATCTCAAATAAGAACGGAAAAAAAGTGATTCTAACGAAGTTTCCAAACGTCGGAAAAAATTTTTTTCTTTTCGAGATTGTTTGCGCATACCTATGCTTTTCTGAGGCTATCAAACTAGTATAATGAAAGAGAACCAATTATCTCAAATAAGAACGGAAAAAAAGTGATTCTAACGAAGTTTCCAAACTTCGAAAAAAAATTTTTTTCTTTTCGAGATTCTTTGCGCATAATATGCTTGTCTAAGGCTATCAAACAAGTATAATGAAAGAGAACAAGTTATCTCAAATAAGAATGGAAAAAAAGTGATTCTAAGGAAGTTTCCAAACTTCGAAAAAAATTTTTTTCTTTTCGAGATTCTTTGCGCATAATATGCTTGTCTGAGGCTATCAAAATAGTATAATGAAAGAGAACCAGTTATCTCAAATAAGAACGGAAAAAAAGTGATTCTAACGAAGTTTCCAACCTTCGAAAAAAAATTTTTTTGTTTTAGAGATTCTTTGCGCATAATATGCTTTTCTGAGGCTATCAAAATAATATAATGAAAGAGAACCAGTATTCTGAAATAAGAATGGAAAAAAAGTGATTCTAACGAAGTTTCCAAACTTCGAAAAAAAATTTTTTTCTTTTCGAGATTCTTTGCGCATAATATGCTTGTCTAAGGCTATCAAACAAGTATAATGAAAGAGAACAAGTTATATCAAATAAGAATGGAAAAAAAGTGATTCTAAGGAAGTTTCCAAACTTCGTAAAAAAATTTTTTTCTTTTCGAGATTCTTTGCGCATAATATGCCTGTCTAAGGCTATCAAACAAGTATAATGAAAGAGAACAAGTTATCTCAAATAAGAATGGAAAAAAAGTGATTCTAAGGAAGTTTCCAAACTTCGAAAAAAAATTTTTTTCTTTTCGATATTCTTTGCGCATAATATGCTTGTCTGAGGCTATCAAACTAGTATAATGAAAGAGAACAAGTTATCTTAAATAAGAACGGAAAAAAAGTGATTCTAACGAAGTTTCCAAACTTCGAAAAAAAAATTTTTTTCTTTTAGAGATTCTTTGCGCATAATATGCTTTTCTGAGGCTATCAAACTAGTATAATGAAAGAGAACCAGTTATCTCAAATAAGAACGGAAAAAAAGTGATTCTAACGAAGTTTCCAAACTTCGAAATAAAATTTTTTTCTTTTCGAGATTCTTTGCGCATAATATGCTTGTCTGAGGCTATCAAACTAGTATAATGAAAGAGAACCAGTAATCTTAAATAAGAACGGAAAAAAAGTGATTCTAAGGAAGTTTCCAAAATTCGAAAAAAAAATTTTTTCTTTTCGAGATTCTTCGCGCATAATATGGTTGTCTGAGGCTATCAAACTAGTATAATGAAAGATAACCAGTTATCTCAAATAAGAACGGAAAAAAGTGATTCTAACGAGGTTTTCAATCTTCGAAAAAGAATTTTTTTCTTTTCGAGATTCTTTGCGCATAATATGCTTGTCTAAGGCTATCAAACTAGTATAATGAAAGAGAACAAGTTATCTCAAATAAGAACGGAATAAAAGTGATTCTAACGAAGTTTCCAAACTTCGAAAAAAAATTTTTTTCTTTTCGAGATTCTTTGGGCATAATATGCTTGTCTGAGGCTATCAAACTAGTATAATGAAAGAGAACCAGTAATCTTAAATAAGAACGGAAAAAAAGTGATTCTAACGAAGATTCCAAAGTTCGAAAAAAAAATTTTTTCTTTTCGAGATTCTTTGCGCATAATATGCTTGTCTAAGGCTATCAAACAAGTATAATGAAAGAGAACAAGTTATCTCAAATAAGAATGGAAAAAAAGTGATTCTAAGGAAGTTTCCAAACTTCGAAAAAAAATTTTTTTCTTTTCGAGATTCTTTGCGCATAATATGCCTGTCTGAGGCTATCAAACTAGTATAATGAAAGAGAACCAGTTATCTCAAATAAGAACGGAAAAAAAGTGATTCTAACGAAGTTTCCAAACTTCGGAAAAAATTTTTTTCTTTTCGAGATTGTTTGCGCATACCTATGCTTTTCTGAGGCTATCAAACTAGTATAATGAAAGAGAACCAATTATCTCAAATAAGAACGGAAAAAAAGTGATTCTAACGAAGTTTCCAAACTTCGAAAAAAAATTTTTTTCTTTTCGAGATTCTTTGCGCATAATATGCTTGTCTAAGGCTATCAAACAAGTATAATGAAAGAGAACAAGTTATCTCAAATAAGAATGGAAAAAAAGTGATTCTAAGGAAGTTTCCAAACTTCGAAAAAAAATTTTTTTCTTTTCGAGATTCTTTGCGCATAATATGCTTGTCTGAGGCTATCAAACTAGTATAATGAAAGAGAACCAGTTATCTCAAATAAGAACGGAAAAAAAGTGATTCTAACGAAGTTTCCAAACTTCGAAAAAAAATTTTTTTCTTTTAGAGATTCTTTGCGCATAATATGCTTTTCTGAGGCTATCAAACTAATATAATGAAAGAGAACCAGTATTCTGAAATAAGAATGGAAAAAAAGTGATTCTAACGAAGTTTCCAAACTTCGAAAAAAAATTTTTTTCTTTTCGAGATTCTTTGCGCATAATATGCTTGGCTGAGGCTATCAAACTAGTATAATGAAAGAGAACCAATTATCTGAAATAAGAACGGAAAAAAAGTGATTCTAACGAAGTTTCCAAACTTCGAAAAAAAATTTTTTTCTTTTCGATATTCTTTGCGCATAATATGCTTGTCTGAGGCTATCAAACTAGTATAATGAAAGAGAACCAGTAATCTTAAATAAGAACGGAAAAAAAGTGATTCTAAGGAAGTTTCCAAAATTCGAAAAAAAATTTTTTTCTTTTCGAGATTCTTTGCGCATAATATGGTTGTCTGAGGCTATCAAACTAGTATAATGAAAGAGAACCAGTTATCTCAAATAAGAACGGAAAAAAAGTGATTCTAACGAGGTTTCCAATCTTCGAAAAAAAATTTTTTTCTTTTCGAGATTCTTTGCGCATTATATGCTTTTCTGAGGCTATCAAACTAGTATAATGAAAGAGGACCAGTTATCTCAAATAAGAACGGAAAAAAAGTGATTCTAACGAAGTTTCCAAACTTCGAAAAAAAATTTTTTTCTTTTCGAGATTCTTTGCGCATAATATGCTTGTCTAAGGCTATCAAACTAGTATAATGAAAGAGAACAAGTTATCTCAAATAAGAACGGAAAAAAATTGATTCTAACGAAGTTTCCAAACTTCGAAAAAAAATTTTTTTCTTTTCGAGATTCTTTGCGCATAATATGCTTGTCTGAGGCTATCAAAGTAGTATAATGAAAGAGAACCAGTAATCTTAAATAAGAACGGAAAAAAAGTGATTCTAACGAAGTTTCTAAACTTCGAAAAAAATTTTTTTTCTTTTCGAGATTCTTTGCGCATAATATGCTTGTCTAAGGCTATCAAACAAGTATAATGAAAGAGAACAAGTTATCTCAAATAAGAATGGAAATAGGTGATTCTAAGGAAGTTTCCAAACTTCGAAAAAAAATTTTTTTCTTTTCGAGATTCTTTGCGCATAATATGCTTGTCTAAGGCTATCAAACAAGTATAATGAAAGAGAACAAGTTATCTCAAATAAGAATGGAAAAAAGGTGATTCTAAGGAAGTTTCCAAACTTCGAAAAAAAATTTTTTTCTTTTCGAGATTCTTTGCGCATAATATGCTTGTCTGAGGCTATCAAACTAGTATAATGAAAGAGAACCAATTATCTCAAATAAGAACGGAAAAAAAGTGATTCTAACGAAGTTTCCAAACTTCGAAAAAAAATTTTTTTCTTTTCGATATTCTTTGCGCATAATATGCTTGTCTGAGGCTATCAAACTAGTATAATGAAAGAGAACCAATTATCTCAAATAAGAACGGAAAAAAAGTGATTCTAAGGAAGTTTCCAAACTTCGAAAAAAAATTTTTTTCTTTTCGATATTCTTTGCGCATAATATGCTTGTCTGAGGCTATCAAACTAGTATAATGAAAGAGAACAAGTTATCTTAAATAAGAACGGAAAAAAAGTGATTCTAACGAAGTTTCCAAACTTCGAAAAAAAAATTTTTTTCTTTTAGAGATTCTTTGCGCATAATATGCTTTTCTGAGGCTATCAAACTAGTATAATGAAAGAGAACCAGTTATCTCAAATAAGAACGGAAACAAAGTGATTCTAACGAAGTTTCCAAACTTCGAAATAAAATTTTTTTCTTTTCGAGATTCTTTGCGCATAATATGCTTGTCTGAGGCTATCAAACTAGTATAATGAAAGAGAACCAGTAATCTTAAATAAGAACGGAAAAAAAGTAATTCTAAGGAAGTTTCCAAAATTCGAAAAAAAATTTTTTTCTTTTCGAGATTCTTTGCGCATAATATGGTTGTCTGAGGCTATCAAACTAGTATAATGAAAGAGAACCAGTTATCTCAAATAAGAACGGAAAAAAGTGATTCTAACGAGGTTTTCAATCTTCGAAAAAAAATTTTTTTCTTTTCGAGATTCTTTGCGCATACCTATGCTTTTCTTCGGCTATCAAACTAGTATAATGAAAGAGGACCAGTTATCTCAAATAAGAACGGAAAAAAAGTGATTCTAACGAAGTTTCCAAACTTCGAAAAAAAATTTTTTTCTTTTCGAGATTCTTTGCGCATAATATGCTTGTCTAAGGCTATCAAACTAGTATAATGAAAGAGAACAAGTTATCTCAAATAAGAACGGAAAAAAATTGATTCTAACGAAGTTTCCAAACTTCGAAAAAAAATTTTTTTCTTTTCGAGATTCTTTGCGCATAATATGCTTGTCTGAGGCTATCAAACTAGTCAAATGAAAGAGAACCAGTTATCTCAAATAAGAACGGAAAAAAAGTGATTCTAACGAAGTTTCGAAACTTCGAAAAAAATTTTTTTTCTTTTCGAGATTCTTTGCGCATACCTATGCTTTTCTGAGGCTATCAAACTAGTATAATGAAAGAGAACCAGTTATCTGAAATAAGAACGGAAAAAAAGTGATTCTAACGAAGTTTCCAAACTTCGGAAAAAATTTTTTTCTTTTCGAGATTGTTTGCGCATACCTATGCTTTTCTGAGGCTATCAAACTAGTATAATGAAAGAGAACCAATTATCTCAAATAAGAACGGAAAAAAAGTGATTCTAACGAAGTTTCCAAACTTCGAAAAAAAATTTTTTTCTTTTCGAGATTCTTTGCGCATAATATGCTTGTCTAAGGCTATCAAACAAGTATAATGAAAGAGAACAAGTTATCTCAAATAAGAATGGAAAAAAAGTGATTCTAAGGAAGTTTCCAAACTTCGAAAAAAATTTTTTTCTTTTCGAGATCTTTGCGCATAATATGCTTGTCTGAAGCTATCAAACTAGTATAATGAAAGAGAACCAGTTATCTCAAATAAGAACGGAAAAAAAGTGATTCTAACGAAGTTTCCAAACTTCGAAAAAAAATTTTTTTCTTTTAGAGATTCTTTGCGCATAATATGCTTTTCTGAGGCTATCAAACTAATATAATGAAAGAGAACCAGTATTCTGAAATAAGAATGGAAAAAAAGTGATTCTAACGAAGTTTCCAAACTTCGAAAAAAAATTTTTTTCTTTTCGAGATTGTTTGCGCATAATATGCTTGTCTAAGGCTATCAAACAAGTATAATGAAAGAGAACAAGTTATCTCAAATAAGAATGGAAAAAAAGTGATTCTAAGGAAGTTTCCAAACTTCGTAAAAAAATTTTTTTCTTTTCGAGATTCTTTGCGCATAATATGCTTGTCTAAGGCTATCAAACAAGTATAATGAAAGAGAACAAGTTATCTCAAATAAGAATGGAAAAAAAGTGATTCTAAGGAAGTTTCCAAACTTCGAAAAAAAATTTTTTCTTTTCGAGATTCTTTGCGCATAATATGCTTGTCTAAGGCTATCAAACAAGTATAATGAAAGAGAACAAGTTATCTCAAATAAGAACGGAAAAAAAGTGATTCTAACGAAGTTTCCAAACTTCGATCAAAAATTTTTTTCTTTTCGAGATTCTTTGGGCATAATATGCTTGTCTGAGGCTATCAAACTAGTATAATGAAAGAGAACCAGTAATCTTAAATAAGAACGGAAAAAAAGTGATTCTAACGAAGATTCCAAACTTCGAAAAAAAAATTTTTTCTTTTCGAGATTCTTTGCGCATAATATGCTTGTCTAAGGCTATCAAACAAGTATAATGAAAGAGAACAAGTTATCTCAAATAAGAATGGAAAAAAAGTGATTCTAAGGAAGTTTCCAAACTTGGAAAAAAAATTTTTTTCTTTTCGAGATTCTTTGCGCATAATATGCTTGTCTGAGGCTATCAAACTAGTATAATGAAAGAGAACCAGTTATCTCAAATAAGAACGGAAAAAAAGTGATTCTAACGAAGTTTCCAAACTTCGGAAAAAATTTTTTTCTTTTCGAGATTGTTTGCGCATACCTATGCTTTTCTGAGGCTATCAAACTAGTATAATGAAAGAGAACCAATTATCTCAAATAAGAACGGAAAAAAAGTGATTCTAACGAAGTTTCCAAACTTCGAAAAAAAATTTTTTTCTTTTCGAGATTCTTTGCGCATATTATGCTTGTCTAAGGCTATCAAACAAGTATAATGAAAGAGAACAAGTTATCTCAAATAAGAATGGAAAAAAAGTGATTCTAAGGAAGTTTCCAAACTTCGAAAAAAAATTTTTTTCTTTTCGAGATTCTTTGCGCATAATATGCTTGTCTAAGGCTATCAAACAAGTATAATGAAAGAGAACAAGTTATCTCAAATAAGAATGGAAAAAAAGTGATTCTAAGGAAGTTTCCAAACTTCGAAAAAAATTTTTTTCTTTTCGAGATCTTTGCGCATAATATGCTTGTCTGAAGCTATCAAACTAGTATAATGAAAGAGAACCAGTTATCTCAAATAAGAACGGAAAAAAAGTGATTCTAACGAAGTTTCCAAACTTCGAAAAAAAATTTTTTTCTTTTAGAGATTCTTTGCGCATAATATGCTTTTCTGAGGCTATCAAACTAATATAATGAAAGAGAACCAGTATTCTGAAATAAGAATGGAAAAAAAGTGATTCTAACGAAGTTTCCAAACTTCGAAAAAAAATTTTTTTCTTTTCGAGATTGTTTGCGCATAATATGCTTGTCTAAGGCTATCAAACAAGTATAATGAAAGAGAACAAGTTATCTCAAATAAGAATGGAAAAAAAGTGATTCTAAGGAAGTTTCCAAACTTCGTAAAAAAATTTTTTTCTTTTCGAGATTCTTTGCGCATAATATGCTTGTCTAAGGCTATCAAACAAGTATAATGAAAGAGAACAAGTTATCTCAAATAAGAATGGAAAAAAAGTGATTCTAAGGAAGTTTCCAAACTTCGAAAAAAAATTTTTTCTTTTCGAGATTCTTTGCGCATAATATGCTTGTCTAAGGCTATCAAACAAGTATAATGAAAGAGAACAAGTTATCTCAAATAAGAATGGAAAAAAAGTGATTCTAAGGAAGTTTCCAAACTTCGAAAAAAAATTTTTTTCTTTTCGAGATTCTTTGCGCATAATATGCCTGTCTGAGGCTATCAAACTAGTATAATGAAAGAGAAGCAGTTATCTCAAATAAGAACGGAAAAAAAGTGATTCTAACGAAGTTTCCAAACTTCGGAAAAAATTTTTTTCTTTTCGAGATTGTTTGCGCATACCTATGCTTTTCAGAGGCTATCAAACTAGTATAATGAAAGAGAACATTATCTCAAATAAGAACGGAAAAAAAGTGATTCTAACGATGTTTCCAAACTTCGAAAAAAAATTTTTTTCTTTTCGAGATTCTTTGCGCATAATATGCTTGTCTAAGGCTATCAAACAAGTATAATGAAAGAGAACAAGTTATCTCAAATAAGAATGGAAAAAAAGTGATTCTAAGGAAGTTTCCAAACTTCGAAAAAAAATTTTTTTCTTTTCGAGATTCTTTGCGCATTATATGCTTGTCTGAGGCTATCAAACTAGTATAATGAAAGAGAACCAGTTATCTCAAATAAGAACGGAAAAAAAGTGATTCTAACGAAGTTTCCAAACTTCGAAAAAAAATTTTTTTCTTTTAGAGATTCTTTGCGCATAATATGCTTTTCTGAGGCTATCAAACTAATATAATGAAAGAGAACCAGTATTCTGAAATAAGAATGGAAAAAAAGTGATTCTAACGAAGTTTCCAAACTTCGAAAAAAAATTTTTTTCTTTTCGAGATTCTTTGCGCATAATATGCTTGTCTAAGGCTATCAAACAAGTATAATGAAAGAGAACAAGTTATCTCAAATAAGAATGGAAAAAAAGTGATTCTAAGGAAGTTTCCAAACTTCGTAAAAAAATTTTTTTCTTTTCGAGATTCTTTGCGCATAATATGCTTGTCTAAGGCTATCAAACAAGTATAATGAAAGAGAACAAGTTATCTCAAATAAGAATGGAAAAAAAGTGATTCTAAGGAAGTTTCCAAACTTCGAAAAAAAATTTTTTTCTTTTCGAGATTCTTTGCGCATAATATGCTTGTCTAAGGCTATCAAACTAGTATAATGAAAGAGAACAAGTTATCTCAAATAAGAACGGAAAAAATTGATTCTAACGAAGTTTCCAAACTTCGAAAAAAAATTTTTTTCTTTTCGAGATTCTTTGCGCATAATATGCTTGTCTGAGGCTATCAAAGTAGTATAATGAAAGAGAACCAGTAATCTTAAATAAGAACGGAAAAAGTGATTCTAACGAGGTTTTCAATCTTCGAAAAAAAATTTTTTTCTTTTCGAGATTCTTTGCGCATAATATGCTTGTCTAAGGCTATCAAACTAGTATAATGAAAGAGAACAAGTTATCTCAAATAAGAACGGAAAAAAAGTGATTCTAACGAAGTTTCCAAACTTCGATCAAAAATTTTTTTCTTTTCGAGATTCTTTGGGCATAATATGCTTGTCTGAGGCTATCAAAATAGTATAATGAAAGAGAACCAGTAATCTTAAATAAGAACGGAAAAAAAGTGATTCTAACGAAGATTCCAAACTTCGAAAAAAAATTTTTTTCTTTTCGAGATTCTTTGCGCATAATATGCTTGTCTAAGGCTATCAAACAAGTATAATGAAAGAGAACAAGTTATCTCAAATAAGAATGGAAAAAAAGTGATTCTAAGGAAGTTTCCAAACTTGGAAAAAAAATTTTTTTCTTTTCGAGATTCTTTGCGCATAATATGCTTGTCTGAGGCTATCAAACTAGTATAATGAAAGAGAACCAGTTATCTCAAATAAGAACGGAAAAAAAGTGATTCTAACGAAGTTTCCAAACTTCGGAAAAAATTTTTTTCTTTTCGAGATTGTTTGCGCATACCTATGCTTTTCTGAGGCTATCAAACTAGTATAATGAAAGAGAACCAATTATCTCAAATAAGAACGGAAAAAAAGTGATTCTAACGAAGTTTCCAAACTTCGAAAAAAAATTTTTTTCTTTTCGAGATTCTTTGCGCATATTATGCTTGTCTAAGGCTATCAAACAAGTATAATGAAAGAGAACAAGTTATCTCAAATAAGAATGGAAAAAAAGTGATTCTAAGGAAGTTTCCAAACTTCGAAAAAAAATTTTTTTCTTTTCGAGATTCTTTGCGCATAATATGCTTGTCTGAGGCTATCAAACTAGTATAATGAAAGAGAACCAGTTATCTCAAATAAGAACGGAAAAAAAGTGATTCTAACGAAGTTTCCAAACTTCCAAAAAAAATTTTTTTCTTTTAGAGATTCTTTGCGCATAATATGCTTTTCTGAGTCTATCAAACTAATATAATGAAAGAGAACCAGTATTCTGAAATAAGAATGGAAAAAAAGTGATTCTAACGAAGTTTCCAAACTTCGAAAAAAATTTTTTTTCTTTTCGAGATTCTTTGCGCATAATATGCTTGTCTAAGGCTATCAAACAAGTATAATGAAAGAGAACAAGTTATCTCAAATAAGAATGGAAAAAAAGTGATTCTAAGGAAGTTTCCAAACTACGAAAAAAAATTTTTTTCTTTTCGATATTCTTTGCGCATAATATGCTTGTCTGAGGCTATCAAACTAGTATAATGAAAGAGAACAAGTTATCTTAAATAAGAACGGAAAAAAAGTGATTCTAACGAAGTTTCCAAACTTCGAAAAAAAAATTTTTTTCTTTTAGAGATTCTTTGCGCATAATATGCTTTTCTGAGGCTATCAAACTAGTATAATGAAAGAGAACCAGTTATCTCAAAAAAGAACGGAAAAAAAGTGATTCTAACGAAGTTTCCAAACTTCGAAATAAAATTTTTTTCTTTTCGAGATTCTTTGCGCATAATATGCTTGTCTGAGGCTATCAAACTAGTATAATGAAAGAAAACAGTAATCTTAAATAAGAACGGAAAAAAAGTGATTCTAAGGAAGTTTCCAAAATTCGAAAAAAAATTTTTTTCTTTTCGAGATTCTTTGCGCATAATATGCTTGTCTGAGGCTATCAAACTAGTATAATGAAAGAGAACCAGTATTCTGAAATAAGAATGGAAAAAAAGTGATTCTAACGAGGTTTTCAATCTTCGAAAAAAAATTTTTTTCTTTTCGAGATTCTTTGCGCATAATATGCTTTTCTGAGGCTATCAAACTAGTATAATGAAAGAGTTCCAGTTATCTCAAATAAGAACGGAAAAAAAGTGATTCTAACGAAGTTTCCAAACTTCGAAAAAAAATTTTTTTCTTTTCGAGATTCTTTGCGCATAATATGGTTGTCTGAGGCTATCAAACTAGTATAATGAAAGAGAACCAGTTATCTTAAATAAGAACGGAAAAAAAGTGATTCTAACGAAGATTCCAAACTTCGAAAAAAAAATTTTTTCTTTTCGAGATTCTTTGCGCATAATATGCTTGTCTAAGGCTATCAAACAAGTATAATGAAAGAGAACAAGTTATCTCAAATAAGAATGGAAAAAAAGTGATTCTAAGGAAGTTTCCAAACTTCGAAAAAAAATTTTTTTCTTTTCGAGATTCTTTGCGCATAATATGGTTGTCTGAGGCTATCAAACTAGTATAATGAAAGAGAACCAGTTATCTCAAATAAGAACGGAAAAAAAGTGATTCTAACGAAGTTTCCAAACTTCGGAAAAAATTTTTTTCTTTTCGAGATGCTTTGCGCATACCTATGCTTTTCTGAGGCTATCAAACTAGTGTAATGAAAGAGAACCAATTATCTCAAATAAGAACGGAAAAAAAGTGATTCTAACGAAGTTTCCAAACTTCGAAAAAAAATTTTTTTCTTTTCGAGATTCTTTGCGCATATTATGCTTGTCTAAGGCTATCAAACAAGTATAATGAAAGAGAACAAGTTATCTCAAATAAGAATGGAAAAAAAGTGATTCTAAGGAAGTTTCCAAACTTCGAAAAAAAATTTTTTTCTTTTCGAGATTCTTTGCGCATAATATGCTTGTCTAAGGCTATCAAACAAGTATAATGAAAGAGAACAAGTTATCTCAAATAAGAATGGAAAAAAAGTGATTCTAAGGAAGTTTCCAAACTTCGAAAAAAATTTTTTTCTTTTCGAGATCTTTGCGCATAATATGCTTGTCTGAAGCTATCAAACTAGTATAATGAAAGAGAACCAGTTATCTCAAATAAGAACGGAAAAAAAGTGATTCTAACGAAGTTTCCAAACTTCGAAAAAAAATTTTTTTCTTTTAGAGATTCTTTGCGCATAATATGCTTTTCTGAGGCTATCAAACTAATATAATGAAAGAGAACCAGTATTCTGAAATAAGAATGGAAAAAAAGTGATTCTAACGAAGTTTCCAAACTTCGAAAAAAAATTTTTTTCTTTTCGAGATTGTTTGCGCATAATATGCTTGTCTAAGGCTATCAAACAAGTATAATGAAAGAGAACAAGTTATCTCAAATAAGAATGGAAAAAAAGTGATTCTAAGGAAGTTTCCAAACTTCGTAAAAAAATTTTTTTCTTTTCGAGATTCTTTGCGCATAATATGCTTGTCTAAGGCTATCAAACAAGTATAATGAAAGAGAACAAGTTATCTCAAATAAGAATGGAAAAAAAGTGATTCTAAGGAAGTTTCCAAACTTCGAAAAAAAATTTTTTCTTTTCGAGATTCTTTGCGCATAATATGCTTGTCTAAGGCTATCAAACAAGTATAATGAAAGAGAACAAGTTATCTCAAATAAGAATGGAAAAAAAGTGATTCTAAGGAAGTTTCCAAACTTCGAAAAAAAATTTTTTTCTTTTCGAGATTCTTTGCGCATAATATGCCTGTCTGAGGCTATCAAACTAGTATAATGAAAGAGAAGCAGTTATCTCAAATAAGAACGGAAAAAAAGTGATTCTAACGAAGTTTCCAAACTTCGGAAAAAATTTTTTTCTTTTCGAGATTGTTTGCGCATACCTATGCTTTTCAGAGGCTATCAAACTAGTATAATGAAAGAGAACCAATTATCTCAAATAAGAACGGAAAAAAAGTGATTCTAACGATGTTTCCAAACTTCGAAAAAAAATTTTTTTCTTTTCGAGATTCTTTGCGCATAATATGCTTGTCTAAGGCTATCAAACAAGTATAATGAAAGAGAACAAGTTATCTCAAATAAGAATGGAAAAAAAGTGATTCTAAGGAAGTTTCCAAACTTCGAAAAAAAATTTTTTTCTTTTCGAGATTCTTTGCGCATAATATGCTTGTCTGAGGCTATCAAACTAGTATAATGAAAGAGAACCAGTTATCTCAAATAAGAACGGAAAAAAAGTGATTCTAACGAAGTTTCCAAACTTCGAAAAAAAATTTTTTTCTTTTAGAGATTCTTTGCGCATAATATGCTTTTCTGAGGCTATCAAACTAATATAATGAAAGAGAACCAGTATTCTGAAATAAGAATGGAAAAAAAGTGATTCTAACGAAGTTTCCAAACTTCGAAAAAAAATTTTTTTCTTTTCGAGATTCTTTGCGCATAATATGCTTGTCTAAGGCTATCAAACAAGTATAATGAAAGAGAACAAGTTATCTCAAATAAGAATGGAAAAAAAGTGATTCTAAGGAAGTTTCCAAACTTCGTAAAAAAATTTTTTTCTTTTCGAGATTCTTTGCGCATAATATGCTTGTCTAAGGCTATCAAACAAGTATAATGAAAGAGAACAAGTTATCTCAAATAAGAATGGAAAAAAAGTGATTCTAAGGAAGTTTCCAAACTTCGAAAAAAAATTTTTTTCTTTTCGAGATTCTTTGCGCATAATATGCTTGTCTAAGGCTATCAAACTAGTATAATGAAAGAGAACAAGTTATCTCAAATAAGAACGGAAAAAAATTGATTCTAACGAAGTTTCCAAACTTCGAAAAAAAATTTTTTTCTTTTCGAGATTCTTTGCGCATAATATGCTTGTCTGAGGCTATCAAAGTAGTATAATGAAAGAGAACCAGTAATCTTAAATAAGAACGGAAAAAGTGATTCTAACGAGGTTTTCAATCTTCGAAAAAAAATTTTTTTCTTTTCGAGATTCTTTGCGCATAATATGCTTGTCTAAGGCTATCAAACTAGTATAATGAAAGAGAACAAGTTATCTCAAATAAGAACGGAAAAAAAGTGATTCTAACGAAGTTTCCAAACTTCGATCAAAAATTTTTTTCTTTTCGAGATTCTTTGGGCATAATATGCTTGTCTGAGGCTATCAAAATAGTATAATGAAAGAGAACCAGTAATCTTAAATAAGAACGGAAAAAAAGTGATTCTAACGAAGATTCCAAACTTCGAAAAAAAATTTTTTTCTTTTCGAGATTCTTTGCGCATAATATGCTTGTCTAAGGCTATCAAACAAGTATAATGAAAGAGAACAAGTTATCTCAAATAAGAATGGAAAAAAAGTGATTCTAAGGAAGTTTCCAAACTTGGAAAAAAAATTTTTTTCTTTTCGAGATTCTTTGCGCATAATATGCTTGTCTGAGGCTATCAAACTAGTATAATGAAAGAGAACCAGTTATCTCAAATAAGAACGGAAAAAAAGTGATTCTAACGAAGTTTCCAAACTTCGGAAAAAATTTTTTTCTTTTCGAGATTGTTTGCGCATACCTATGCTTTTCTGAGGCTATCAAACTAGTATAATGAAAGAGAACCAATTATCTCAAATAAGAACGGAAAAAAAGTGATTCTAACGAAGTTTCCAAACTTCGAAAAAAAATTTTTTTCTTTTCGAGATTCTTTGCGCATATTATGCTTGTCTAAGGCTATCAAACAAGTATAATGAAAGAGAACAAGTTATCTCAAATAAGAATGGAAAAAAAGTGATTCTAAGGAAGTTTCCAAACTTCGAAAAAAAATTTTTTTCTTTTCGAGATTCTTTGCGCATAATATGCTTGTCTGAGGCTATCAAACTAGTATAATGAAAGAGAACCAGTTATCTCAAATAAGAACGGAAAAAAAGTGATTCTAACGAAGTTTCCAAACTTCCAAAAAAAATTTTTTTCTTTTAGAGATTCTTTGCGCATAATATGCTTTTCTGAGTCTATCAAACTAATATAATGAAAGAGAACCAGTATTCTGAAATAAGAATGGAAAAAAAGTGATTCTAACGAAGTTTCCAAACTTCGAAAAAAATTTTTTTTCTTTTCGAGATTCTTTGCGCATAATATGCTTGTCTAAGGCTATCAAACAAGTATAATGAAAGAGAACAAGTTATCTCAAATAAGAATGGAAAAAAAGTGATTCTAAGGAAGTTTCCAAACTACGAAAAAAAATTTTTTTCTTTTCGATATTCTTTGCGCATAATATGCTTGTCTGAGGCTATCAAACTAGTATAATGAAAGAGAACAAGTTATCTTAAATAAGAACGGAAAAAAAGTGATTCTAACGAAGTTTCCAAACTTCGAAAAAAAAATTTTTTTCTTTTAGAGATTCTTTGCGCATAATATGCTTTTCTGAGGCTATCAAACTAGTATAATGAAAGAGAACCAGTTATCTCAAAAAAGAACGGAAAAAAAGTGATTCTAACGAAGTTTCCAAACTTCGAAATAAAATTTTTTTCTTTTCGAGATTCTTTGCGCATAATATGCTTGTCTGAGGCTATCAAACTAGTATAATGAAAGAAAACAGTAATCTTAAATAAGAACGGAAAAAAAGTGATTCTAAGGAAGTTTCCAAAATTCGAAAAAAAATTTTTTTCTTTTCGAGATTCTTTGCGCATAATATGCTTGTCTGAGGCTATCAAACTAGTATAATGAAAGAGAACCAGTATTCTGAAATAAGAATGGAAAAAAAGTGATTCTAACGAGGTTTTCAATCTTCGAAAAAAAATTTTTTTCTTTTCGAGATTCTTTGCGCATAATATGCTTTTCTGAGGCTATCAAACTAGTATAATGAAAGAGTTCCAGTTATCTCAAATAAGAACGGAAAAAAAGTGATTCTAACGAAGTTTCCAAACTTCGAAAAAAAATTTTTTTCTTTTCGAGATTCTTTGCGCATAATATGGTTGTCTGAGGCTATCAAACTAGTATAATGAAAGAGAACCAGTTATCTTAAATAAGAACGGAAAAAAAGTGATTCTAACGAAGATTCCAAACTTCGAAAAAAAAATTTTTTCTTTTCGAGATTCTTTGCGCATAATATGCTTGTCTAAGGCTATCAAACAAGTATAATGAAAGAGAACAAGTTATCTCAAATAAGAATGGAAAAAAAGTGATTCTAAGGAAGTTTCCAAACTTCGAAAAAAAATTTTTTTCTTTTCGAGATTCTTTGCGCATAATATGGTTGTCTGAGGCTATCAAACTAGTATAATGAAAGAGAACCAGTTATCTCAAATAAGAACGGAAAAAAAGTGATTCTAACGAAGTTTCCAAACTTCAGAAAAAATTTTTTTCTTTTCGAGATGCTTTGCGCATACCTATGCTTTTCTGAGGCTATCAAACTAGTGTAATGAAAGAGAACCAATTATCTCAAATAAGAACGGAAAAAAAGTGATTCTAACGAAGTTTCCAAACTTCGAAAAAAAATTTTTTTCTTTTCGAGATTCTTTGCGCATAATATGCTTGTCTAAGGCTATCAAACAAGTATAATGAAAGAGAACAAGTTATCTCAAATAAGAATGGAAAAAAAGTGATTCTAAGGAAGTTTCCAAACTTCGAAAAAAAATTTTTTTCTATTCGAGATTCTTTGCGCATAATATGCTTGTCTGAGGCTATCAAACTAGTATAATGAAAGAGAACCAGTTATCTCAAATAAGAACGGAAAAAAAGTGATTCTAACGAAGTTTCCAAACTTCGAAAAAAAATTTTTTTTTTTAGAGATTCTTTGCGCATAATATGCTTTTCTGAGGCTATCAAACTAATATAATGAAAGAGAACCAGTATTCTGAAATAAGAATGGAAAAAAAGTGATTCTAACGAAGTTTCCAAACTTCGAAAAAAAATTTTTTTCTTTTCGAGATTCTTTGCGCATAATATGCTTGTCTAAGGCTATCAAACAAGTATAATGAAAGAGAACAAGTTATCTCAAATAAGAATGGAAAAAAAGTGATTCTAAGAAAGTTTCCAAACTTCGTAAAAAAATTTTTTTCTTTTCGAGATTCTTTGCGCATAATATGCTTGTCTAAGGCTATCAAACAAGTATAATGAAAGAGAACAAGTTATCTCAAATAAGAATGGAAAAAAAGTGATTCTAAGGAAGTTTCCAAACTTCGAAAAAAAATTTTTTTCTTTTCGATATTCTTTGCGCATAATATGCTTGTCTGAGGCTATCAAACTAGTATAATGAAAGAGAACAAGTTATCTTAAATAAGAACGGAAAAAAAGTGATTCTATCGAAGTTTCCAAACTTCGAAAAAAAAATTTTTTTCTTTTAGAGATTCTTTGCGCATAATATGCTTTTCTGAGGCTATCAAACTAGTATAATGAAAGAGAACCAGTTATCTCAAATAAGAACGGAAAAAAAGTGATTCTAACGAAGTTTCCAAACTTCGAAATAAAATTTTTTTCTTTTCGAGATTCTTTGCGCATAATATGCTTGTCTGAGGCTATCAAACTAGTATAATGAAAGAGAACCAGTAATCTTAAATAAGAACGGAAAAAAAGTGATTCTAAGGAAGTTTCCAAAATTCGAAAAAAAATTTTTTTCTTTTCGAGATTCTTTGCGCATAATATGGTTGTCTGAGGCTATCAAACTAGTATAATGAAAGAGAACCAGTTATCTCAAATAAGAACGGAAAAAAGTGATTCTAACGAGGTTTTCAATCTTCGAAAAAAAATTTTTTTCTTTTCGAGATTCTTTGCGCATAATATGCTTTTCTGAGGCTATCAAACTAACATAATGAAAGAGTTCCAGTTATCTCAAATAAGAACGGAAAAAAAGTGATTCTAACGAAGTTTCCAAACTTCGAAAAAAATTTTTTTTCTTTTCGAGATTCTTTGCGCATAATATGCTTGTCTGAGGCTATCAAACTAGTATAATGAAAGAGAACCAGTTATCTCAAATAAGAACGGAAAAAAAGTGATTCTAACGAGGTTTCCAATCTTCGAAAAAAAATTTTTTTCTTTTCGAGATTCTTTGCGCATAATATGCTTTTCTGAGGCTATCAAACTAGTATAATGAAAGAGAACCAGTTATCTCAAATAAGAACGGAAAAAAAGTGATTCTAACGAAGTTTCCAAACTTCGAAAAAAAATTTTTTTCTTTTCGAGATTCTTTGCGAATAATATGCTTGTCTAAGGCTATCAAACTAGTATAATGAAAGAGAACAAGTTATCTCAAATAAGAACGGAAAAAAATTGATTCTAACGAAGTTTCCAAACTTCGAAAAAAAATTTTTTTCTTTTCGAGATTCTTTGCGCATAATATGCTTGTCTGAGGCTATCAAAGTAGTATAATGAAAGAGAACCAGTAATCTGAAATAAGAACGGAAAAAAAGTGATTCTAACGAAGATTCCAAACTTCGAAAAAAAAATTTTTTCTTTTCGAGATTCTTTGCGCATAATATGCTTGTCTAAGGCTATCAAACAAGTATAATGAAAGAGAACAAGTTATCTCAAATAAGAATGGAAAAAAAGTGATTCTAAGGAAGTTTCCAAACTTCGAAAAAAAATTTTTTTCTTTTCGAGATTCTTTGCGCATAATATGCTTGTCTGAGGCTATCAAACTAGTATAATGAAAGAGAACCAGTTATCACAAATAAGAACGGAAAAAAAGTGATTCTAACGAAGTTTCCAAACTTCGAAATAAAATTTTTTTCTTTTCGAGATTCTTTGCGCATAATATGCTTGTCTGAGGCTATCAAACTAGTATAATGAAAGAGAACCAGTAATCTTAAATAAGAACGGAAAAAAAGTGATTCTAAGGAAGTTTCCAAAATTCGAAAAAAAATTTTTTTCTTTTCGAGATTCTTTGCGCATAATATGGTTGTCTGAGGCTATCAAACTAGTATAATGAAAGAGAACCAGTTATCTCAAATAAGAACGGAAAAAAGTGATTCTAACGAAGTTTCCAAACTTCGAAAAAAAATTTTTTTCTTTTAGAGATTCTTTGCGCATAATATGCTTTTCTGAGGCTATCAAACTAATATCATGAAAGAGAACCAGTATTCTGAAATAAGAATGGAAAAAAAGTGATTCTAACGAAGTTTCCAAACTTCGAAAAAAAATTTTTTTCTTTTCGAGATTCTTTGCGCATAATATGCTTGTCTAAGGCTATCAAACAAGTATAATGAAAGAGAACAAGTTATCTCAAATAAGAATGGAAAAAAAGTGATTCTAAGGAAGTTTCCAAACTTCGTAAAAAAATTTTTTTCTTTTCGAGATTCTTTGCGCATAATATGCTTGTCTAAGGCTATCAAACAAGTATAATGAAAGAGAACAAGTTATCTCAAATAAGAATGGAAAAAAAGTGATTCTAAGGAAGTTTCCAAACTTCGAAAAAAAATTTTTTTCTTTTCGAGATTCTTTGCGCATAATAAGCTTGTCTAAGGCTATCAAACTAGTATAATGAAAGAGAACAAGTTATCTCAAATAAGAACGGAAAAAAATTGATTCTAACGAAGTTTCCAAACTTCGAAAAAAAATTTTTTTCTTTTCGAGATTCTTTGCGCATAATATGCTTGTCTGAGGCTATCAAAGTAGTATAATGAAAGAGAACCAGTAATCTTAAATAAGAACGGAAAAAGTGATTCTAACGAGGTTTTCAATCTTCGAAAAAAAATTTTTTTCTTTTCGAGATTCTTTGCGCATAATATACTTGTCTAAGGCTATCAAACTAGTATAATGAAAGAGAACAAGTTATCTCAAATAAGAACGGAAAAAAATTGATTCTAACGAAGTTTCCAAACTTCGAAAAAAAATTTTTTTCTTTTCGAGATTCTTTGCGCATAATATGCTTGTCTGAGGCTATCAAAGTAGTATAATGAAAGAGAACCAGTAATCTTAAATAAGAACGGAAAAAAAGTGATTCTAACGAAGATTCCAAACTTCGAAAAAAAAATTTTTTCTTTTCGAGATTCTTTGCGCATAATATGCTTGTCTAAGGCTATCAAACAAGTATAATGAAAGAGAACAAGTTATCTCAAATAAGAATGGAAAAAAAGTGATTCTAAGGAAGTTTCCAAACTTCGAAAAAAAATTTTTTTCTTTTCGAGATTCTTTGCGCATAATATGCTTGTCTGAGGCTATCAAACTAGTATAATGAAAGAGAACCAGTTATCTCAAATAAGAACAGAAAAAAAGTGATTCTAACGAAGTTTCCAAACTTCGAAATAAAATTTTTTCTTTTCGAGATTCTTTGCGCGTAATATGCTTGTTTGAGGCTATCAAACTAGTATAATGAAAGAGAACCAGTAATCTTAAATAAGAACGGAAAAAAAGTGATTCTAAGGAAGTTTCCAAAATTCGAAAAGAAATTTTTTTCTTTTCGAGATTCTTTGCGCATAATATGGTTGTCTGAGGCTATCAAACTAGTATAATGAAAGAGAACCAGTTATCTCAAATAAGAACGGAAAAAAGTGATTCTAACGAAGTTTCCAAACTTCGAAAAAAAATTTTTTTCTTTTAGAGATTCTTTGCGCATAATATGCTTTTCTGAGGCTATCAAACTAATATAATGAAAGAGAACCAGTATTCTGAAATAAGAATGGAAAAAAAGTGATTCTAACGAAGTTTCCAAACTTCGAAAAAAAATTTTTTTCTTTTCGAGATTCTTTGCGCATAATATGCTTGTCTAAGGCTATCAAACAAGTATAATGAAAGAGAACAAGTTATCTCAAATAAGAATGGAAAAAAAGTGATTCTAAGGAAGTTTCCAAACTTCGTAAAAAAATTTTTTTCTTTTCGAGATTCTTTGCGCATAATATGCTTGTCTAAGGCTATCAAACAAGTATAATGAAAGAGAACAAGTTATCTCAAATAAGAATGGAAAAAAAGTGATTCTAAGGAAGTTTCCAAACTTCGAAAAAAAATTTTTTTCTTTTCGAGATTCTTTGCGCATAATATGCTTGTCTAAGGCTATCAAACTAGTATAATGAAAGAGAACAAGTTATCTCAAATAAGAACGGAAAAAAATTGATTCTAACGAAGTTTCCAAACTTCGAAAAAAAATTTTTTTCTTTTCGAGATTCTTTGCGCATAATATGCTTGTCTGAGGCTATCAAAGTAGTATAATGAAAGAGAACCAGTAATCTTAAATAAGAACGGAAAAAGTGATTCTAACGAGGTTTTCAATCTTCGAAAAAAAATTTTTTTCTTTTCGAGATTCTTTGCGCATAATATGCTTGTCTAAGGCTATCAAACTAGTATAATGAAAGAGAACAAGTTATCTCAAATAAGAACGGAAAAAAAGTGATTCTAACGAAGTTTCCAAACTTCGATCAAAATTTTTTTTCTTTTCGAGATTCTTTGGGCATAATATGCTTGTCTGAGGCTATCAAACTAGTATAATGAAAGAGAACCAGTAATCTTAAATAAGAACGGAAAAAAAGTGATTCTAACGAAGATTCCAAACTTCGAAAAAAAAATTTTTTCTTTTCGAGATTCTTTGCGCATAATATGCTTGTCTAAGGCTATCAAACAAGTATAATGAAAGAGAACAAGTTATCTCAAATAAGAATGGAAAAAAAGTGATTCTAAGGAAGTTTCCAAACTTGGAAAAAAAATTTTTTTCTTTTCGAGATTCTTTGCGCATAATATGCTTGTCTGAGGCTATCAAACTAGTATAATGAAAGAGAACCAGTTATCTCAAATAAGAACGGAAAAAAAGTGATTCTAACGAAGTTTCCACACTTCGGAAAAATTTTTTTTCTTTTCGAGATTGTTTGCGCATACCTATGCTTTTCTGAGGCTATCAAACTAGTATAATGAAAGAGAACCAATTATCTCAAATAAGAACGGAAAAAAAGTGAGTCTAACGAAGTTTCCAAACTTCGAAAAAAAATTTTTTTCTTTTCGAGATTCTTTGCGCATAATATGCTTGTCTAAGGCTATCAAACAAGTATAATGAAAGAGAACAAGTTATCTCAAATAAGAATGGAAAAAAAGTGATTCTAAGGAAGTTTCCAAACTTCGAAAAAAAATTTTTTTCTTTTCGAGATTCTTTGCGCATAATATGCTTGTCTGAGGCTATCAAACTAGTATAATGAAAGAGAACCAGTTATCTCAAATAAGAACGGAAAAAAAGTGATTCTAACGAAGTTTCCAAACTTCCAAAAAAATTTTTTTTCTTTTAGAGATTCTTTGCGCATAATATGCTTTTCTGAGGCTATCAAACTAATATAATGAAAGAGAACCAGTATTCTGAAATAAGAATGGAAAAAAAGTGATTCTAACGAAGTTTCCAAACTTCGATAAAAAATTTTTTCTTTTCGATATTCTTTGCGCATAATATGCTTGTCTGAGGCTATCAAACTAGTATAATGAAAGAGAACAAGTTATCTTAAATAAGAACGGAAAAAAAGTGATTCTAACGAAGTTTCCAAACTTCGAAAAAAAAATTTTTTTCTTTTAGAGATTCTTTGCGCATAATATGCTTTTCTGAGGCTATCAAACTAGTATAATGAAAGAGAACCAGTTATCTCAAAAAAGAACGGAAAAAAAGTGATTCTAACGAAGTTTCCAAACTTCGAAATAAAATTTTTTTCTTTTCGAGATTCTTTGCGCATAATATGCTTGTCTGAGGCTATCAAACTAGTATAATGAAAGAGAAACAGTAATCTTAAATAAGAACGGAAAAAAAGTGATTCTAAGGAAGTTTCCAAAATTCGAAAAAAAAATTTTTTCTTTTCGAGATTCTTTGCGCATAATATGCTTGTCTGAGGCTATCAAACTTGTATAATGAAAGAGAACCAGTATTCTGAAATAAGAATGGAAAAAAAGTGATTCTAACGAGGTTTTCAATCTTCGAAAAAAAATTTTTTTCTTTTCGAGATTCTTTGCGCATAATATGCTTTTCTGAGGCTATCAAACTAGTATAATGAAAGAGTTCCAGTTATCTCAAATAAGAACGGAAAAAAAGTGATTCTAACGAAGTTTCCAAACTTCGAAAAAAAATTTTTTTCTTTTCGAGATTCTTTGCGCATAATATGGTTGTCTGAGGCTATCAAACTAGTATAATGAAAGAGAACCAGTTATCTTAAATAAGAACGGAAAAAAAGTGATTCTAACGAAGATTCCAAACTTCGAAAAAAAAATTTTTTCTTTTCGAGATTCTTTGCGCATAATATGCTTGTCTAAGGCTATCAAACAAGTATAATGAAAGAGAACAAGTTATCTCAAATAAGAATGGAAAAAAAGTGATTCTAAGGAAGTTTCCAAACTTCGAAAAAAAATTTTTTTCTTTTCGAGATTCTTTGCGCATAATATGCTTGTCTGAGGCTATCAAACTAGTATAATGAAAGAGAACCAGTTATCTCAAACAAGAACGGAAAAAAAGTGATTCTAACGAAGTTTCCAAACTTCGAAAAAAAAATTTTTTCTTTTAGAGATTCTTTGCGCATAATATGCTTTTCTGAGGCTATCAAACTAATATAATGAAAGAGAACCAGTATTCTGAAATAAGAATGGAAAAAAAGTGATTCTAACGAAGTTTCCAAACTTCGAAAAAAAAATTTTTTCTTTTCGAGATTCTTTGCGCATAATATGCTTGTCTAAGGCTATCAAACAAGTATAATGAAAGAGAACAAGTTATCTCAAATAAGAATGGAAAAAAAGTGATTCTAAGGAAGTTTCCAAACTTCGTAAAAAAATTTTTTTCTTTTCGAGATTCTTTGCGCATAATATGCTTGTCTAAGGCTATCAAACAAGTATAATGAAAGAGAACAAGTTATCTCAAATAAGAATGGAAAAAAAGTGATTCTAAGGAAGTTTCCAAACTTCGAAAAAAAATTTTTTTCTTTTCGATATTCTTTGCGCATAATATGCTTGTCTGAGGCTATCAAACTAGTATAATGAAAGAGAACAAGTTATCTTAAATAAGAACGGAAAAAAAGTGATTCTAACGAAGTTTCCAAACTTCGAAAAAAAAATTTTTTTCTTTTAGAGATTCTTTGCGCATAATATGCTTTTCTGAGGCTATCAAACTAGTATAATGAAAGAGAACCAGTTATCTCAAATAAGAACGGAAAAAAAGTGATTCTAACGAAGTTTCCAAACTTCGAAATAAAATTTTTTTCTTTTCGAGATTCTTTGCGCATAATATGCTTGTCTGAGGCTATCAAACTAGTATAATGAAAGAGAACCAGTAATCTTAAATAGGAACGGAAAAAAAGTGATTCTAAGGAAGTTTCCAAAATTCGAAAAAAAATTTTTTTTCTTTTCGAGATTCTTTGCGCATAATATGGTTGTCTGAGGCTATCAAACTAGTATAATGAAAGAGAACCAGTTATCTCAAATAAGAACGGAAAAAAGTGATTCTAACGAGGTTTTCAATCTTCGAAAAAAATTTTTTTTCTTTTCGAGATTCTTTGCGCATAATATGCTTTTCTGAGGCTATCAAACTAGTATAATGAAAGAGTTCCAGTTAATACAAATAAGAACGGAAAAAAAGTGATTCTAATGAAGTTTCCAAACTTCGAAAAAAATTTTTTTTCTTTTCGAGATTCTTTGCGCATAATATGCTTGTCTGAGGCTATCAAACTAGTATAATGAAAGAGAACCAGTTATCTCAAATAAGAACGGAAAAAAAGTGATTCTAACGAGGTTTCCAATCTTCGAAAAAAAATTTTTTTCTTTTCGAGATTCTTTGCGCATAATATGCTTTTCTGAGGCTATCAAACTAGTATAATGAAAGAGAACCAGTTATCTCAAATAAGAACGGAAAAAAGTGATTCTAACGAGGTTTTCAATCTTCGAAAAAAAATTTTTTTCTTTTCGAGATTCTTTGCGCATACCTATGCTTTTCTGAGGCTATCAAACTAGTATAATGAAAGAGGACCAGTTATCTCAAATAAGAACGGAAAAAAAGTGATTCTAACGAAGTTTCCAAACTTCGAAAAAAAATTTTTTTCTTTTCGAGATTCTTTGCGCATAATATGCTTGTCTAAGGCTATCAAACTAGTATAATGAAAGAGAACAAGTTATCTCAAATAAGAACGGAAAAAAATTGATTCTAACGAAGTTTCCAAACTTCGAAAAAAAATTTTTTTCTTTTCGAGATTCTTTGCGCATAATATGCTTGTCTGAGGCTATCAAACTAGTCAAATGAAAGAGAACCAGTTATCTCAAATAAGAACGGAAAAAAAGTGATTCTAACGAAGTTTCGAAACTTCGAAAAAAATTTTTTTTCTTTTCGAGATTCTTTGCGCATACCTATGCTTTTCTGAGGCTATCAAACTAGTATAATGAAAGAGAACCAATTATCTCAAATAAGAACGGAAAAAAAGTGATTCTAACGAAGTTTCCAAACTTCGAAAAAAAATTTTTTTCTTTTCGAGATTCTTTGCGCATAATATGCTTGTCTAAGGCTATCAAACAAGTATAATGAAAGAGAACAAGTTATCTCAAATAAGAATGGAAAAAAAGTGATTCTAAGGAAGTTTCCAAACTTCGAAAAAAATTTTTTTCTTTTCGAGATCTTTGCGCATAATATGCTTGTCTGAAGCTATCAAACTAGTATAATGAAAGAGAACCAGTTATCTCAAATAAGAACGGAAAAAAAGTGATTCTAACGAAGTTTCCAAACTTCGAAAAAAAATTTTTTTCTTTTAGAGATTCTTTGCGCATAATATGCTTTTCTGAGGCTATCAAACTAATATAATGAAAGAGAACCAGTATTCTGAAATAAGAATGGAAAAAAAGTGATTCTAACGAAGTTTCCAAACTTCGAAAAAAAATTTTTTTCTTTTCGAGATTGTTTGCGCATAATATGCTTGTCTAAGGCTATCAAACAAGTATAATGAAAGAGAACAAGTTATCTCAAATAAGAATGGAAAAAAAGTGATTCTAAGGAAGTTTCCAAACTTCGTAAAAAAATTTTTTTCTTTTCGAGATTCTTTGCGCATAATATGCTTGTCTAAGGCTATCAAACAAGTATAATGAAAGAGAACAAGTTATCTCAAATAAGAATGGAAAAAAAGTGATTCTAAGGAAGTTTCCAAACTTCGAAAAAAAATTTTTTCTTTTCGAGATTCTTTGCGCATAATATGCTTGTCTAAGGCTATCAAACAAGTATAATGAAAGAGAACAAGTTATCTCAAATAAGAATGGAAAAAAAGTGATTCTAAGGAAGTTTCCAAACTTCGAAAAAAAATTTTTTTCTTTTCGAGATTCTTTGCGCATAATATGCCTGTCTGAGGCTATCAAACTAGTATAATGAAAGAGAAGCAGTTATCTCAAATAAGAACGGAAAAAAAGTGATTCTAACGAAGTTTCCAAACTTCGGAAAAAATTTTTTTCTTTTCGAGATTGTTTGCGCATACCTATGCTTTTCAGAGGCTATCAAACTAGTATAATGAAAGAGAACCAATTATCTCAAATAAGAACGGAAAAAAAGTGATTCTAACGATGTTTCCAAACTTCGAAAAAAAATTTTTTTCTTTTCGAGATTCTTTGCGCATAATATGCTTGTCTAAGGCTATCAAACAAGTATAATGAAAGAGAACAAGTTATCTCAAATAAGAATGGAAAAAAAGTGATTCTAAGGAAGTTTCCAAACTTCGAAAAAAAATTTTTTTCTTTTCGAGATTCTTTGCGCATAATATGCTTGTCTGAGGCTATCAAACTAGTATAATGAAAGAGAACCAGTTATCTCAAATAAGAACGGAAAAAAAGTGATTCTAACGAAGTTTCCAAACTTCGAAAAAAAAATTTTTTCTTTTAGAGATTCTTTGCGCATAATATGCTTTTCTGAGGCTATCAAACTAATATAATGAAAGAGAACCAGTATTCTGAAATAAGAATGGAAAAAAAGTGATTCTAACGAAGTTTCCAAACTTCGAAAAAAAATTTTTTTCTTTTCGAGATTCTTTGCGCATAATATGCTTGTCTAAGGCTATCAAACAAGTATAATGAAAGAGAACAAGTTATCTCAAATAAGAATGGAAAAAAAGTGATTCTAAGGAAGTTTCCAAACTTCGTAAAAAAATTTTTTTCTTTTCGAGATTCTTTGCGCATAATATGCTTGTCTAAGGCTATCAAACAAGTATAATGAAAGAGAACAAGTTATCTCAAATAAGAATGGAAAAAAAGTGATTCTAAGGAAGTTTCCAAACTTCGAAAAAAAATTTTTTTCTTTTCGAGATTCTTTGCGCATAATATGCTTGTCTAAGGCTATCAAACTAGTATAATGAAAGAGAACAAGTTATCTCAAATAAGAACGGAAAAAAATTGATTCTAACGAAGTTTCCAAACTTCGAAAAAAATTTTTTTTCTTTTCGAGATTCTTTGCGCATAATATGCTTGTCTGAGGCTATCAAAGTAGTATAATGAAAGAGAACCAGTAATCTTAAATAAGAACGGAAAAAGTGATTCTAACGAGGTTTTCAATCTTCGAAAAAAAATTTTTTTCTTTTCGAGATTCTTTGCGCATAATATGCTTGTCTAAGGCTATCAAACTAGTATAATGAAAGAGAACAAGTTATCTCAAATAAGAACGGAAAAAAAGTGATTCTAACGAAGTTTCCAAACTTCGATCAAAAATTTTTTTCTTTTCGAGATTCTTTGGGCATAATATGCTTGTCTGAGGCTATCAAACTAGTATAATGAAAGAGAACCAGTAATCTTAAATAAGAACGGAAAAAAAGTGATTCTAACGAAGATTCCAAACTTCGAAAAAAAAATTTTTTCTTTTCGAGATTCTTTGCGCATAATATGCTTGTCTAAGGCTATCAAACAAGTATAATGAAAGAGAACAAGTTATCTCAAATAAGAATGGAAAAAAAGTGATTCTAAGGAAGTTTCCAAACTTGGAAAAAAAATTTTTTTCTTTTCGAGATTCTTTGCGCATAATATGCTTGTCTGAGGCTATCAAACTAGTATAATGAAAGAGAACCAGTTATCTCAAATAAGAACGGAAAAAAAGTGATTCTAACGAAGTTTCCAAACTTCGGAAAAAATTTTTTTCTTTTCGAGATTGTTTGCGCATACCTATGCTTTTCTGAGGCTATCAAACTAGTATAATGAAAGAGAACCAATTATCTCAAATAAGAACGGAAAAAAAGTGATTCTAACGAAGTTTCCAAACTTCGAAAAAAAATTTTTTTCTTTTCGAGATTCTTTGCGCATATTATGCTTGTCTAAGGCTATCAAACAAGTATAATGAAAGAGAACAAGTTATCTCAAATAAGAATGGAAAAAAAGTGATTCTAAGGAAGTTTCCAAACTTCGAAAAAAAATTTTTTTCTTTTCGAGATTCTTTGCGCATAATATGCTTGTCTGAGGCTATCAAACTAGTATAATGAAAGAGAACCAGTTATCTCAAATAAGAACGGAAAAAAAGTGATTCTAACGAAGTTTCCAAACTTCCAAAAAAAATTTTTTTCTTTTAGAGATTCTTTGCGCATAATATGCTTTTCTGAGTCTATCAAACTAATATAATGAAAGAGAACCAGTATTCTGAAATAAGAATGGAAAAAAAGTGATTCTAACGAAGTTTCCAAACTTCGAAAAAAATTTTTTTTCTTTTCGAGATTCTTTGCGCATAATATGCTTGTCTAAGGCTATCAAACAAGTATAATGAAAGAGAACAAGTTATCTCAAATAAGAATGGAAAAAAAGTGATTCTAAGGAAGTTTCCAAACTACGAAAAAAAATTTTTTTCTTTTCGATATTCTTTGCGCATAATATGCTTGTCTGAGGCTATCAAACTAGTATAATGAAAGAGAACAAGTTATCTTAAATAAGAACGGAAAAAAAGTGATTCTAACGAAGTTTCCAAACTTCGAAAAAAAAATTTTTTTCTTTTAGAGATTCTTTGCGCATAATATGCTTTTCTGAGGCTATCAAACTAGTATAATGAAAGAGAACCAGTTATCTCAAAAAAGAACGGAAAAAAAGTGATTCTAACGAAGTTTCCAAACTTCGAAATAAAATTTTTTTCTTTTCGAGATTCTTTGCGCATAATATGCTTGTCTGAGGCTATCAAACTAGTATAATGAAAGAAAACAGTAATCTTAAATAAGAACGGAAAAAAAGTGATTCTAACGAGGTTTTCAATCTTCGAAAAAAAATTTTTTTCTTTTCGAGATTCTTTGCGCATAATATGCTTTTCTGAGGCTATCAAACTAGTATAATGAAAGAGTTCCAGTTATCTCAAATAAGAACGGAAAAAAAGTGATTCTAACGAAGTTTCCAAACTTCGAAAAAAAATTTTTTTCTTTTCGAGATTCTTTGCGCATAATATGGTTGTCTGAGGCTATCAAACTAGTATAATGAAAGAGAACCAGTTATCTTAAATAAGAACGGAAAAAAAGTGATTCTAACGAAGATTCCAAACTTCGAAAAAAAAATTTTTTCTTTTCGAGATTCTTTGCGCATAATATGCTTGTCTAAGGCTATCAAACAAGTATAATGAAAGAGAACAAGTTATCTCAAATAAGAATGGAAAAAAAGTGATTCTAAGGAAGTTTCCAAACTTCGAAAAAAAATTTTTTTCTTTTCGAGATTCTTTGCGCATAATATGGTTGTCTGAGGCTATCAAACTAGTATAATGAAAGAGAACCAGTTATCTCAAATAAGAACGGAAAAAAAGTGATTCTAACGAAGTTTCCAAACTTCGGAAAAAATTTTTTTCTTTTCGAGATGCTTTGCGCATACCTATGCTTTTCTGAGGCTATCAAACAAGTATAATGAAAGAGAACAAGTTATCTCAAATAAGAATGGAAAAAAAGTGATTCTAAGGAAGTTTCCAAACTTCGAAAAAAAATTTTTTTCTATTCGAGATTCTTTGCGCATAATATGCTTGTCTGAGGCTATCAAACTAGTATAATGAAAGAGAACCAGTTATCTCAAATAAGAACGGAAAAAAAGTGATTCTAACGAAGTTTCCAAACTTCGAAAAAAAATTTTTTTCTTTTAGAGATTCTTTGCGCATAATATGCTTTTCTGAGGCTATCAAACTAATATAATGAAAGAGAACCAGTATTCTGAAATAAGAATGGAAAAAAAGTGATTCTAACGAAGTTTCCAAACTTCGAAAAAAATTTTTTTCTTTTCGAGATTCTTTGCGCATAATATGCTTGTCTAAGGCTATCAAACAAGTATAATGAAAGAGAACAAGTTATCTCAAATAAGAATGGAAAAAAAGTGATTCTAAGAAAGTTTCCAAACTTCGTAAAAAAATTTTTTTCTTTTCGAGATTCTTTGCGCATAATATGCTTGTCTAAGGCTATCAAACAAGTATAATGAAAGAGAACAAGTTATCTCAAATAAGAATGGAAAAAAAGTGATTCTAAGGAAGTTTCCAAACTTCGAAAAAAAATTTTTTTCTTTTCGATATTCTTTGCGCATAATATGCTTGTCTGAGGCTATCAAACTAGTATAATGAAAGAGAACAAGTTATCTTAAATAAGAACGGAAAAAAAGTGATTCTATCGAAGTTTCCAAACTTCGAAAAAAAAATTTTTTTCTTTTAGAGATTCTTTGCGCATAATATGCTTTTCTGAGGCTATCAAACTAGTATAATGAAAGAGAACCAGTTATCTCAAATAAGAACGGAAAAAAAGTGATTCTAACGAAGTTTCCAAACTTCGAAATAAAATTTTTTTCTTTTCGAGATTCTTTGCGCATAATATGCTTGTCTGAGGCTATCAAACTAGTATAATGAAAGAGAACCAGTAATCTTAAATAAGAACGGAAAAAAAGTGATTCTAAGGAAGTTTCCAAAATTCGAAAAAAAATTTTTTTCTTTTCGAGATTCTTTGCGCATAATATGGTTGTCTGAGGCTATCAAACTAGTATAATGAAAGAGAACCAGTTATCTCAAATAAGAACGGAAAAAAGTGATTCTAACGAGGTTTTCAATCTTCGAAAAAAAATTTTTTTCTTTTCGAGATTCTTTGCGCATAATATGCTTTTCTGAGGCTATCAAACTAATATAATGAAAGAGTTCCAGTTATCTCAAATAAGAACGGAAAAAAAGTGATTCTAACGAAGTTTCCAAACTTCGAAAAAAAATTTTTTTCTTTTCGAGATTCTTTGCGCATAATATGCTTGTCTGAGGCTATCAAACTAGTATAATGAAAGAGAACCAGTTATCTCAAATAAGAACGGAAAAAAAGTGATTCTAACGAGGTTTCCAATCTTCGAAAAAAAATTTTTTTCTTTTCGAGATTCTTTGCGCATAATATGCTTTTCTGAGGCTATCAAACTAGTATAATGAAAGAGAACCAGTTATCTCAAATAAGAACGGAAAAAAAGTGATTCTAACGAAGTTTCCAAACTTCGAAAAAAAATTTTTTTCTTTTCGAGATTCTTTGCGAATAATATGCTTGTCTAAGGCTATCAAACTAGTATAATGAAAGAGAACAAGTTATCTCAAATAAGAACGGAAAAAAATTGATTCTAACGAAGTTTCCAAACTTCGAAAAAAAATTTTTTTCTTTTCGAGATTCTTTGCGCATAATATGCTTGTCTGAGGCTATCAAAGTAGTATAATGAAAGAGAACCAGTAATCTGAAATAAGAACGGAAAAAAAGTGATTCTAACGAAGATTCCAAACTTCGAAAAAAAAATTTTTTCTTTTCGAGATTCTTTGCGCATAATATGCTTGTCTAAGGCTATCAAACAAGTATAATGAAAGAGAACAAGTTATCTCAAATAAGAATGGAAAAAAAGTGATTCTAAGGAAGTTTCCAAACTTCGAAAAAAAATTTTTTTCTTTTCGAGATTCTTTGCGCATAATATGCTTGTCTGAGGCTATCAAACTAGTATAATGAAAGAGAACCAGTTATCACAAATAAGAACGGAAAAAAAGTGATTCTAACGAAGTTTCCAAACTTCGAAATAAAATTTTTTTCTTTTCGAGATTCTTTGCGCATAGTATGCTTGTCTGAGGCTATCAAACTAGTATAATGAAAGAGAACCAGTAATCTTAAATAAGAACGGAAAAAAAGTGATTCTAAGGAAGTTTCCAAAATTCGAAAAAAAATTTTTTTCTTTTCGAGATTCTTTGCGCATAATATGGTTGTCTGAGGCTATCAAACTAGTATAATGAAAGAGAACCAGTTATCTCAAATAAGAACGGAAAAAAGTGATTCTAACGAAGTTTCCAAACTTCGAAAAAAAATTTTTTTCTTTTAGAGATTCTTTGCGCATAATATGCTTTTCTGAGGCTATCAAACTAATATCATGAAAGAGAACCAGTATTCTGAAATAAGAATGGAAAAAAAGTGATTCTAACGAAGTTTCCAAACTTCGAAAAAAAATTTTTTTCTTTTCGAGATTCTTTGCGCATAATATGCTTGTCTAAGGCTATCAAACAAGTATAATGAAAGAGAACAAGTTATCTCAAATAAGAATGGAAAAAAAGTGATTCTAAGGAAGTTTCCAAACTTCGTAAAAAAATTTTTTTCTTTTCGAGATTCTTTGCGCATAATATGCTTGTCTAAGGCTATCAAACAAGTATAATGAAAGAGAACAAGTTATCTCAAATAAGAATGGAAAAAAAGTGATTCTAAGGAAGTTTCCAAACTTCGAAAAAAAATTTTTTTCTTTTCGAGATTCTTTGCGCATAATAAGCTTGTCTAAGGCTATCAAACTAGTATAATGAAAGAGAACAAGTTATCTCAAATAAGAACGGAAAAAAATTGATTCTAACGAAGTTTCCAAACTTCGAAAAAAAATTTTTTTCTTTTCGAGATTCTTTGCGCATAATATGCTTGTCTGAGGCTATCAAAGTAGTATAATGAAAGAGAACCAGTAATCTTAAATAAGAACGGAAAAAGTGATTCTAACGAGGTTTTCAATCTTCGAAAAAAATTTTTTTTCTTTTCGAGATTCTTTGCGCATAATATACTTGTCTAAGGCTATCAAACTAGTATAATGAAAGAGAACAAGTTATCTCAAATAAGAACGGAAAAAAATTGATTCTAACGAAGTTTCCAAACTTCGAAAAAAAATTTTTTTCTTTTCGAGATTCTTTGCGCATAATATGCTTGTCTGAGGCTATCAAAGTAGTATAATGAAAGAGAACCAGTAATCTTAAATAAGAACGGAAAAAAAGTGATTCTAACGAAGATTCCAAACTTCGAAAAAAAAATTTTTTCTTTTCGAGATTCTTTGCGCATAATATGCTTGTCTAAGGCTATCAAACAAGTATAATGAAAGAGAACAAGTTATCTCAAATAAGAATGGAAAAAAAGTGATTCTAAGGAAGTTTCCAAACTTCGAAAAAAAATTTTTTTCTTTTCGAGATTCTTTGCGCATAATATGCTTGTCTGAGGCTATCAAACTAGTATAATGAAAGAGAACCAGTTATCTCAAATAAGAACAGAAAAAAAGTGATTCTAATGAAGTTTCCAAACTTCGAAATAAAATTTTTTTCTTTTCGAGATTCTTTGCGCGTAATATGCTTGTTTGAGGCTATCAAACTAGTATAATGAAAGAGAACCAGTAATCTTAAATAAGAACGGAAAAAAAGTGATTCTAAGGAAGTTTCCAAAATTCGAAAAGAAATTTTTTTCTTTTCGAGATTCTTTGCGCATAATATGGTTGTCTGAGGCTATCAAACTAGTATAATGAAAGAGAACCAGTTATCTCAAATAAGAACGGAATAAAAGTGATTCTAACGAAGTTTCCAAACTTCGAAAAAAAATTTTTTTCTTTTAGAGATTCTTTGCGCATAATATGCTTTTCTGAGGCTATCAAACTAATATAATGAAAGAGAACCAGTATTCTGAAATAAGAATGGAAAAAAAGTGATTCTAACGAAGTTTCCAAACTTCGAAAAAAAATTTTTTTCTTTTCGAGATTCTTTGCGCATAATATGCTTGTCTAAGGCTATCAAACAAGTATAATGAAAGAGAACAAGTTATCTCAAATAAGAATGGAAAAAAAGTGATTCTAAGGAAGTTTCCAAACTTCGTAAAAAAATTTTTTTCTTTTCGAGATTCTTTGCGCATAATATGCTTGTCTAAGGCTATCAAACAAGTATAATGAAAGAGAACAAGTTATCTCAAATAAGAATGGAAAAAAAGTGATTCTAAGGAAGTTTCCAAACTTCGAAAAAAAATTTTTTTCTTTTCGAGATTCTTTGCGCATAATATGCTTGTCTAAGGCTATCAAACTAGTATAATGAAAGAGAACAAGTTATCTCAAATAAGAACGGAAAAAAATTGATTCTAACGAAGTTTCCAAACTTCGAAAAAAAATTTTTTTCTTTTCGAGATTCTTTGCGCATAATATGCTTGTCTGAGGCTATCAAAGTAGTATAATGAAAGAGAACCAGTAATCTTAAATAAGAACGGAAAAAGTGATTCTAACGAGGTTTTCAATCTTCGAAAAAAAATTTTTTTCTTTTCGAGATTCTTTGCGCATAATATGCTTGTCTAAGGCTATCAAACTAGTATAATGAAAGAGAACAAGTTATCTCAAATAAGAACGGAAAAAAAGTGATTCTAACGAAGTTTCCAAACTTCGATCAAAAATTTTTTTCTTTTCGAGATTCTTTGGGCATAATATGCTTGTCTGAGGCTATCAAACTAGTATAATGAAAGAGAACCAGTAATCTTAAATAAGAACGGAAAAAAAGTGATTCTAACGAAGATTCCAAACTTCGAAAAAAAAATTTTTTCTTTTCGAGATTCTTTGCGCATAATATGCTTGTCTAAGGCTATCAAACAAGTTTAATGAAAGAGAACAAGTTATCTCAAATAAGAATGGAAAAAAAGTGATTCTAAGGAAGTTTCCAAACTTGGAAAAAAAATTTTTTTCTTTTCGAGATTCTTTGCGCATAATATGCTTGTCTGAGGCTATCAAACTAGTATAATGAAAGAGAACCAGTTATCTCAAATAAGAACGGAAAAAAAGTGATTCTAACGAAGTTTCCACACTTCGGAAAAATTTTTTTTCTTTTCGAGATTGTTTGCGCATACCTATGCTTTTCTGAGGCTATCAAACTAGTATAATGAAAGAGAACCAATTATCTCAAATAAGAACGGAAAAAAAGTGAGTCTAACGAAGTTTCCAAACTTCGAAAAAAAATTTTTTTCTTTTCGAGATTCTTTGCGCATAATATGCTTGTCTAAGGCTATCAAACAAGTATAATGAAAGAGAACAAGTTATCTCAAATAAGAATGGAAAAAAAGTGATTCTAAGGAAGTTTCCAAACTTCGAAAAAAAATTTTTTTCTTTTCGAGATTCTTTGCGCATAATATGCTTGTCTGAGGCTATCAAACTAGTATAATGAAAGAGAACCAGTTATCTCAAATAAGAACGGAAAAAAAGTGATTCTAACGAAGTTTCCAAACTTCCAAAAAAATTTTTTTTCTTTTCGAGATTCTTTGCGCATAATATGCTTTTCTGAGGCTATCAAACTAATATAATGAAAGAGAACCAGTATTCTGAAATAAGAATGGAAAAAAAGTGATTCTAACGAAGTTTGCAAACTTCGATAAAAAATTTTTTCTTTTCGATATTCTTTGCGCATAATATGCTTGTCTGAGGCTATCAAACTAGTATAATGAAAGAGAACAAGTTATCTTAAATAAGAACGGAAAAAAAGTGATTCTAACGAAGTTTCCAAACTTCCAAAAAAAAATTTTTTTCTTTTAGAGATTCTTTGCGCATAATATGCTTTTCTGAGGCTATCAAACTAGTATAATGAAAGAGAACCAGTTATCTCAAAAAAGAACGGAAAAAAAGTGATTCTAACGAAGTTTCCAAACTTCGAAATAAAATTTTTTTCTTTTCGAGATTCTTTGCGCATAATATGCTTGTCTGAGGCTATCAAACTAGTATAATGAAAGAGAAACAGTAATCTTAAATAAGAACGGAAAAAAAGTGATTCTAAGGAAGTTTCCAAAATTCGAAAAAAAAATTTTTTCTTTTCGAGATTCTTTGCGCATAATATGCTTGTCTGAGGCTATCAAACTAGTATAATGAAAGAGAACCAGTATTCTGAAATAAGAATGGAAAAAAAGTGATTCTAACGAGGTTTTCAATCTTCGAAAAAAAATTTTTTTCTTTTCGAGATTCTTTGCGCATAATATGCTTTTCTGAGGCTATCAAACTAGTATAATGAAAGAGTTCCAGTTATCTCAAATAAGAACGGAAAAAAAGTGATTCTAACGAAGTTTCCAAACTTCGAAAAAAAATTTTTTTCTTTTCGAGATTCTTTGCGCATAATATGGTTGTCTGAGGCTATCAAACTAGTATAATGAAAGAGAACCAGTTATCTTAAATAAGAACGGAAAAAAAGTGATTCTAACGAAGATTCCAAACTTCGAAAAAAAATTTTTTTCTTTTCGAGATTCTTTGCGCATAATATGCTTGTCTAAGGCTATCAAACAAGTATAATGAAAGAGAACAAGTTATCTCAAATAAGAATGGAAAAAAAGTGATTCTAAGGAAGTTTCCAAACTTCGAAAAAAAATTTTTTTCTTTTCGAGATTCTTTGCGCATAATATGCTTGTCTGAGGCTATCAAACTAGTATAATGAAAGAGAACCAGTTATCTCAAACAAGAACGGAAAAAAAGTGATTCTAACGAAGTTTCCAAACTTCGAAAAAAAAATTTTTTCTTTTAGAGATTCTTTGCGCATAATATGCTTTTCTGAGGCTATCAAACTAATATAATGAAAGAGAACCAGTATTCTGAAATAAGAATGGAAAAAAAGTGATTCTAACGAAGTTTCCAAACTTCGAAAAAAAAATTTTTTCTTTTCGAGATTCTTTGCGCATAATATGCTTGTCTAAGGCTATCAAACAAGTATAATGAAAGAGAACAAGTTATCTCAAATAAGAATGGAAAAAAAGTGATTCTAAGGAAGTTTCCAAACTTCGTAAAAAAATTTTTTTCTTTTCGAGATTCTTTGCGCATAATATGCTTGTCTAAGGCTATCAAACAAGTATAATGAAAGAGAACAAGTTATCTCAAATAAGAATGGAAAAAAAGTGATTCTAAGGAAGTTTCCAAACTTCGAAAAAAAATTTTTTTCTTTTCGATATTCTTTGCGCATAATATGCTTGTCTGAGGCTATCAAACTAGTATAATGAAAGAGAACAAGTTATCTTAAATAAGAACGGAAAAAAAGTGATTCTAACGAAGTTTCCAAACTTCGAAAAAAAAATTTTTTTCTTTTAGAGATTCTTTGCGCATAATATGCTTTTCTGCGGCTATCAAACTAGTATAATGAAAGAGAACCAGTTATCTCAAATAAGAACGGAAAAAAAGTGATTCTAACGAAGTTTCCAAACTTCGAAATAAAATTTTTTTCTTTTCGAGATTCTTTGCGCATAATATGCTTGTCTGAGGCTATCAAACTAGTATAATGAAAGAGAACCAGTAATCTTAAATAGGAACGGAAAAAAAGTGATTCTAAGGAAGTTTCCAAAATTCGAAAAAAAATTTTTTTTCTTTTCGAGATTCTTTGCGCATAATATGGTTGTCTGAGGCTATCAAACTAGTATAATGAAAGAGAACCAGTTATCTCAAATAAGAACGGAAAAAAGTGATTCTAACGAGGTTTTCAATCTTCGAAAAAAATTTTTTTTCTTTTCGAGATTCTTTGCGCATAATATGCTTTTCTGAGGCTATCAAACTAGTATAATGAAAGAGTTCCAGTTAATACAAATAAGAACGGAAAAAAAGTGATTCTAACGAAGTTTCCAAACTTCGAAAAAAATTTTTTTTCTTTTCGAGATTCTTTGCGCATAATATGCTTGTCTGAGGCTATCAAACTAGTATAATGAAAGAGAACCAGTTATCTCAAATAAGAACGGAAAAAAAGTGATTCTAACGAGGTTTCCAATCTTCGAAAAAAAATTTTTTTCTTTTCGAGATTCTTTGCGCATAATATGCTTTTCTGAGGCTATCAAACTAGTATAATGAAAGAGAACCAGTTATCTCAAATAAGAACGGAAAAAAAGTGATTCTAACGAAGTTTCCAAACTTCGAAAAAAAATTTTTTTCTTTTCGAGATTCTTTGCGCTTAATATGCTTGTCTAAGGCTATCAAACTAGTATAATGAAAGAGAACAAGTTATCTCAAATAAGAACGGAAAAAAATTGATTCTAACGAAGTTTCCAAACTTCGAAAAAAATTTTTTTTCTTTTCGAGATTCTTTGCGCATAATATGCTTGTCTGAGGCTATCAAAGTAGTATAATGAAAGAGAACCAGTAATCTTAAATAAGAACGGAAAAAAAGTGATTCTAACGAAGATTCCAAACTTCGAAAAAAAAATTTTTTCTTTTCGAGATTCTTTGCGCATAATATGCTTGTCTAAGGCTATCAAACAAGTATAATGAAAGAGAACAAGTTATCTCAAATAAGAATGGAAAAAAAGTGATTCTAAGGAAGTTTCCAAACTTCGAAAAAAAATTTTTTTCTTTTCGAGATTCTTTGCGCATAATATGCTTGTCTGAGGCTATCAAACTAGTATAATGAAAGACAACCAGTTATCTCAAATAAGAACGGAAAAAAAGTGATTCTAACGAAGTTTCCAAACTTCGGAAAAAATTTTTTTCTTTTCGACATTGTTTGCGCATACCTATGCTTTTCTGAGGCTATCAAACTAGTATAATGAAAGAGAACCAATTATCTCAAATAAGAACGGAAAAAAAGTGATTCTAACGAAGTTTCCAAACTTCGAAAAAAAATTTTTTTCTTTTCGAGATTCTTTGCGCATATTATGCTTGTCTAAGGCTATCAAACAAGTATAATGAAAGAGAACAAGTTATCTCAAATAAGAATGGAAAAAAAGTGATTCTAAGGAAGTTTCCAAACTTCGAAAAAAATTATTTTCTTTTCGAGATTCTTTGCGCATAATATGCATAATAGCCTCTATCAAACTAGTATAATGAAAGAGAACCAGTTATCTCAAATAAGAACGGAAAAAAAGTGATTCTAACGAAGTTTCCAAACTTCCAAAAAAAATTTTTTTCTTTTAGAGATTCTTTGCGCATAATATGCTTTTCTGAGTCTATCAAACTAATATAATGAAAGAGAACCAGTATTCTGAAATAAGAATGGAAAAAAAGTGATTCTAACGAAGTTTCCAAACTTCGAAAAAAATTTTTTTTCTTTTCGAGATTCTTTGCGCATAATATGCTTGTCTAAGGCTATCAAACAAGTATAATGAAAGAGAACAAGTTATCTCAAATAAGAATGGAAAAAAAGTGATTCTAAGGAAGTTTCCAAACTTCGAAAAAAAATTTTTTTCTTTTCGATATTCTTTGCGCATAATATGCTTGTCTGAGGCTATCAAACTAGTATAATGAAAGAGAACAAGTTATCTTAAATAAGAACGGAAAAAAAGTGATTCTAACGAAGTTTCCAAACTTCAAAAAAAAAAATTTTTTTCGTTTAGAGATTCTTTGCGCATAATATGCTTTTCTGAGGCTATCAAACTAGTATAATGAAAGAGAACCAGTTATCTCAAAAAAGAACGGAAAAAAAGTGATTCTAACGAAGTTTCCAAACTTCGAAATAAAATTTTTTTCTTTTCGAGATTCTTTGCGCATAATATGCTTGTCTGAGGCTATCAAACTAGTATAATGAAAGAAAACAGTAATCTTAAATAAGAACGGAAAAAAAGTGATTCTAAGGAAGTTTCCAAAATTCGAAAAAAAATTTTTTTCTTTTCGAGATTCTTTGCGCATAATATGCTTGTCTGAGGCTATCAAACTAGTATAATGAAAGAGAACCAGTATTCTGAAATAAGAATGGAAAAAAAGTGATTCTAACGAGGTTTTCAATCTTCGAAAAAAAATTTTTTTCTTTTCGAGATTCTTTGCGCATAATATGCTTTTCTGAGGCTATCAAACTAGTATAATGAAAGAGTTCCAGTTATCTCAAATAAGAACGGAAAAAAAGTGATTCTAACGAAGTTTCCAAACTTCGAAAAAAAATTTTTTTCTTTTCGAGATTCTTTGCGCATAATATGGTTGTCTGAGGCTATCAAACTAGTATAATGAAAGAGAACCAGTTATCTTAAATAAGAACGGAAAAAAAGTGATTCTAACGAAGATTCCAAACTTCGAAAAAAAAATTTTTTCTTTTCGAGATTCTTTGCGCATAATATGCTTGTATAAGGCTATCAAACAAGTATAATGAAAGAGAACAAGTTATCTCAAATAAGAATGGAAAAAAAGTGATTCTAAGGAAGTTTCCAAACTTCGAAAAAAAATTTTTTTCTTTTCGAGATTCTTTGCGCATAATATGCTTGTCTGAGGCTATCAAACTAGTATAATGAAAGAGAACCAGTTATCTCAAATAAGAACGGAAAAAAAGTGATTCTAACGAAGTTTCCAAACTTCGGAAAAAATTTTTTTCTTTTCGAGATGCTTTGCGCATACCTATGCTTTTCTGAGGCTATCAAACTAGTGTAATGAAAGAGAACCAATTATCTCAAATAAGAACGGAAAAAAAGTGATTCTAACGAAGTTTCCAAACTTCGAAAAAAAATTTTTTTCTTTTCGAGATTCTTTGCGCATAATATGCTTGTCTAAGGCTATCAAACAAGTATAATGAAAGAGAACAAGTTATCTCAAATAAGAATGGAAAAAAAGTGATTCTAAGGAAGTTTCCAAACTTCGAAAAAAAATTTTTTTCTTTTCGAGATTCTTTGCGCATAATATGCTTGTCTGAGGCTATCAAACTAGTATAATGAAAGAGAACCAGTTATCTCAAATAAGAACGGAAAAAAAGTGATTCTAACGAAGTTTCCAAACTTCGAAAAAAAATTTTTTTCTTTTAGAGATTCTTTGCGCATAATATGCTTTTCTGAGGCTATCAAACTAATATAATGAAAGAGAACCAGTATTCTGAAATAAGAATGGAAAAAAAGTGATTCTAACGAAGTTTCTAACTTCGAAAAAAAATTTTTTTCTTTTCGAGATTCTTTGCGCATAATATGCTTGTCTAAGGCTATCAAACAAGTATAATGAAAGAGAACAAGTTATCTCAAATAAGAATGGAAAAAAAGTGATTCTAAGGAAGTTTCCAAACTTCGTAAAAAAATTTTTTTCTTTTCGAGATTCTTTGCGCATAATATGCTTGTCTAAGGCTATCAAACAAGTATAATGAAAGAGAACAAGTTATCTCAAATAAGAATGGAAAAAAAGTGATTCTAAGGAAGTTTCCAAACTTCGAAAAAAAATTTTTTCTTTTCGATATTCTTTGCGCATAATATGCTTGTCTGAGGCTATCAAACTAGTATAATGAAAGAGAACAAGTTATCTTAAATAAGAACGGAAAAAAAGTGATTCTAAGGAAGTTTCCAAAATTCGAAAAAAAAATTTTTTCTTTTCGAGATTCTTTGCGCATAATATGGTTGTCTGAGGCTATCAAACTAGTATAATGAAAGAGAACCAGTTATCTCAAATAAGAACGGAAAAAAGTGATTCTAACGAGGTTTTCAATCTTCGAAAAAAAATTTTTTTCTTTTCGAGATTCTTTGCGCATAATATGCTTTTCTGAGGCTATCAAACTAGTATAATGAAAGAGTTCCAGTTATCTCAAATAAGAACGGAAAAAAAGTGATTCTAACGAAGTTTCCAAACTTCGAAAAAAAATTTTTTTCTTTTCGAGATTCTTTGCGCATAATATGCTTGTCTGAGGCTATCAAACTAGTATAATGAAAGAGAACCAGTTATCTCAAATAAGAACGGAAAAAAAGTGATTCTAACGAGGTTTCCAATCTTCGAAAAAAAATTTTTTTCTTTTCGAGATTCTTTGCGCTTAATATGCTTGTCTAAGGCTATCAAACTAGTATAATGAAAGAGAACAAGTTATCTCAAATAAGAACGGAAAAAAATTGATTCTAACGAAGTTTCCAAACTTCGAAAAAAAATTTTTTTCTTTTCGAGATTCTTTGCGCATAATATGCTTGTCTGAGGCTATCAAAGTAGTATAATGAAAGAGAACGAGTAATCTTAAATAAGAACGGAAAAAAAGTGATTCTAACGAAGATTCCAAACTTCGAAAAAAAAACTTTTTCTTTTCGAGATTCTTTGCGCATAATATGCTTGTCTAAGGCTATCAAACAAGTATAATGAAAGAGAACAAGTTATCTCAAATAAGAATGGAAAAAAAGTGATTCTAAGGAAGTTTCCAAACTTCGAAAAAAATTTTTTTCTTTTCGAGATTCTTTGCGCATAATATGCTTGTCTGAGGCTATCAAACTAGTATAATGAAAGAGAACAAGTTATCTCAAATAAGAATGGAAAAAAAGTGATTCTAAGGAAGTTTCCAAACTTCGAAAAAAATTTTTTTCTTTTCGAGATTCTTTGCGCATAATATGCTTGTCTGAGGCTATCAAACTAGTATAATGAAAGAGAACCAGTTATCTCAAATAAGAACGGAATAAAAGTGATTCTAACGAAGTTTCCAAACTTCGTAAAAAAATTTTTTTCTTTTCGAGATTCTTTGCGCATAATATGCTTGTCTAAGGCTATCAAACAAGTATAATGAAAGAGAACAAGTTATCTCAAATAAGAATGGAAAAAAAGTGATTCTAAGGAAGTTTCCAAACTTCGAAAAAAAATTTTTTTCTTTTCGAGATTCTTTGCGCATAATATGCTTGTCTAAGGCTATCAAACTAGTATAATGAAAGAGAACAAGTTATCTCAAATAAGAACGGAAAAAAATTGATTCTAACGAAGTTTCCAAACTTCGAAAAAAAATTTTTTTCTTTTCGAGATTCTTTGCGCATAATATGCTTGTCTGAGGCTATCAAAGTAGTATAATGAAAGAGAACCAGTAATCTTAAATAAGAACGGAAAAAGTGATTCTAACGAGGTTTTCAATCTTCGAAAAAAAATTTTTTTCTTTTCGAGATTCTTTGCGCATAATATGCTTGTCTAAGGCTATCAAACTAGTATAATGAAAGAGAACAAGTTATCTCAAATAAGAACGGAAAAAAAGTGATTCTAACGAAGTTTCCAAACTTCGATCAAAAATTTTTTTCTTTTCGAGATTCTTTGGGCATAATATGCTTGTCTGAGGCTATCAAACTAGTATAATGAAAGAGAACCAGTAATCTTAAATAAGAACGGAAAAAAAGTGATTCTAACGAAGATTCCAAACTTCGAAAAAAAAATTTTTTCTTTTCGAGATTCTTTGCGCATAATATGCTTGTCTAAGGCTATCAAACAAGTTTAATGAAAGAGAACAAGTTATCTCAAATAAGAATGGAAAAAAAGTGATTCTAAGGAAGTTTCCAAACTTGGAAAAAAAATTTTTTTCTTTTCGAGATTCTTTGCGCATAATATGCTTGTCTGAGGCTATCAAACTAGTATAATGAAAGAGAACCAGTTATCTCAAATAAGAACGGAAAAAAAGTGATTCTAACGAAGTTTCCACACTTCGGAAAAATTTTTTTTCTTTTCGAGATTGTTTGCGCATACCTATGCTTTTCTGAGGCTATCAAACTAGTATAATGAAAGAGAACCAATTATCTCAAATAAGAACGGAAAAAAAGTGAGTCTAACGAAGTTTCCAAACTTCGAAAAAAAATTTTTTTCTTTTCGAGATTCTTTGCGCATAATATGCTTGTCTAAGGCTATCAAACAAGTATAATGAAAGAGAACAAGTTATCTCAAATAAGAATGGAAAAAAAGTGATTCTAAGGAAGTTTCCAAACTTCGAAAAAAAATTTTTTTCTTTTCGAGATTCTTTGCGCATAATATGCTTGTCTGAGGCTATCAAACTAGTATAATGAAAGAGAACCAGTTATCTCAAATAAGAACGGAAAAAAAGTGATTCTAACGAAGTTTCCAAACTTCCAAAAAAATTTTTTTTCTTTTCGAGATTCTTTGCGCATAATATGCTTTTCTGAGGCTATCAAACTAATATAATGAAAGAGAACCAGTATTCTGAAATAAGAATGGAAAAAAAGTGATTCTAACGAAGTTTGCAAACTTCGATAAAAAATTTTTTCTTTTCGATATTCTTTGCGCATAATATGCTTGTCTGAGGCTATCAAACTAGTATAATGAAAGAGAACAAGTTATCTTAAATAAGAACGGAAAAAAAGTGATTCTAACGAAGTTTCCAAACTTCCAAAAAAAAATTTTTTTCTTTTAGAGATTCTTTGCGCATAATATGCTTTTCTGAGGCTATCAAACTAGTATAATGAAAGAGAACAAGTTATCTTAAATAAGAACGGAAAAAAAGTGATTCTAACGAAGTTTCCAAACTTCCAAAAAAAAATTTTTTTCTTTTAGAGATTCTTTGCGCATAATATGCTTTTCTGAGGCTATCAAACTAGTATAATGAAAGAGAACCAGTTATCTCAAATAAGAACGGAATAAAAGTGATTCTAACGAAGTTTCCAAACTTCGAAAAAAAATTTTTTTCTTTTAGAGATTCTTTGCGCATAATATGCTTTTCTGAGGCTATCAAACTAATATAATGAAAGAGAACCAGTATTCTGAAATAAGAATGGAAAAAAAGTGATTCTAACGAAGTTTCCAAACTTCGAAAAAAAATTTTTTTCTTTTCGAGATTCTTTGCGCATAATATGCTTGTCTAAGGCTATCAAACAAGTATAATGAAAGAGAACAAGTTATCTCAAATAAGAATGGAAAAAAAGTGATTCTAAGGAAGTTTCCAAACTTCGTAAAAAAATTTTTTTCTTTTCGAGATTCTTTGCGCATAATATGCTTGTCTAAGGCTATCAAACAAGTATAATGAAAGAGAACAAGTTATCTCAAATAAGAATGGAAAAAAAGTGATTCTAAGGAAGTTTCCAAACTTCGAAAAAAAATTTTTTTCTTTTCGAGATTCTTTGCGCATAATATGCTTGTCTAAGGCTATCAAACTAGTATAATGAAAGAGAACAAGTTATCTCAAATAAGAACGGAAAAAAATTGATTCTAACGAAGTTTCCAAACTTCGAAAAAAAATTTTTTTCTTTTCGAGATTCTTTGCGCATAATATGCTTGTCTGAGGCTATCAAAGTAGTATAATGAAAGAGAACCAGTAATCTTAAATAAGAACGGAAAAAGTGATTCTAACGAGGTTTTCAATCTTCGAAAAAAAATTTTTTTCTTTTCGAGATTCTTTGCGCATAATATGCTTGTCTAAGGCTATCAAACTAGTATAATGAAAGAGAACAAGTTATCTCAAATAAGAACGGAAAAAAAGTGATTCTAACGAAGTTTCCAAACTTCGATCAAAAATTTTTTTCTTTTCGAGATTCTTTGGGCATAATATGCTTGTCTGAGGCTATCAAACTAGTATAATGAAAGAGAACCAGTAATCTTAAATAAGAACGGAAAAAAAGTGATTCTAACGAAGATTCCAAACTTCGAAAAAAAAATTTTTTCTTTTCGAGATTCTTTGCGCATAATATGCTTGTCTAAGGCTATCAAACAAGTTTAATGAAAGAGAACAAGTTATCTCAAATAAGAATGGAAAAAAAGTGATTCTAAGGAAGTTTCCAAACTTGGAAAAAAAATTTTTTTCTTTTCGAGATTCTTTGCGCATAATATGCTTGTCTGAGGCTATCAAACTAGTATAATGAAAGAGAACCAGTTATCTCAAATAAGAACGGAAAAAAAGTGATTCTAACGAAGTTTCCACACTTCGGAAAAATTTTTTTTCTTTTCGAGATTGTTTGCGCATACCTATGCTTTTCTGAGGCTATCAAACTAGTATAATGAAAGAGAACCAATTATCTCAAATAAGAACGGAAAAAAAGTGAGTCTAACGAAGTTTCCAAACTTCGAAAAAAAATTTTTTTCTTTTCGAGATTCTTTGCGCATAATATGCTTGTCTAAGGCTATCAAACAAGTATAATGAAAGAGAACAAGTTATCTCAAATAAGAATGGAAAAAAAGTGATTCTAAGGAAGTTTCCAAACTTCGAAAAAAAATTTTTTTCTTTTCGAGATTCTTTGCGCATAATATGCTTGTCTGAGGCTATCAAACTAGTATAATGAAAGAGAACCAGTTATCTCAAATAAGAACGGAAAAAAAGTGATTCTAACGAAGTTTCCAAACTTCCAAAAAAATTTTTTTTCTTTTCGAGATTCTTTGCGCATAATATGCTTTTCTGAGGCTATCAAACTAATATAATGAAAGAGAACCAGTATTCTGAAATAAGAATGGAAAAAAAGTGATTCTAACGAAGTTTGCAAACTTCGATAAAAAATTTTTTCTTTTCGATATTCTTTGCGCATAATATGCTTGTCTGAGGCTATCAAACTAGTATAATGAAAGAGAACAAGTTATCTTAAATAAGAACGGAAAAAAAGTGATTCTAACGAAGTTTCCAAACTTCCAAAAAAAAATTTTTTTCTTTTAGAGATTCTTTGCGCATAATATGCTTTTCTGAGGCTATCAAACTAGTATAATGAAAGAGAACCAGTTATCTCAAAAAAGAACGGAAAAAAAGTGATTCTAACGAAGTTTCCAAACTTCGAAATAAAATTTTTTTCTTTTCGAGATTCTTTGCGCATAATATGCTTGTCTGAGGCTATCAAACTAGTATAATGAAAGAGAAACAGTAATCTTAAATAAGAACGGAAAAAAAGTGATTCTAAGGAAGTTTCCAAAATTCGAAAAAAAAATTTTTTCTTTTCGAGATTCTTTGCGCATAATATGCTTGTCTGAGGCTATCAAACTAGTATAATGAAAGAGAACCAGTATTCTGAAATAAGAATGGAAAAAAAGTGATTCTAACGAGGTTTTCAATCTTCGAAAAAAAATTTTTTTCTTTTCGAGATTCTTTGCGCATAATATGCTTTTCTGAGGCTATCAAACTAGTATAATGAAAGAGTTCCAGTTATCTCAAATAAGAACGGAAAAAAAGTGATTCTAACGAAGTTTCCAAACTTCGAAAAAAAATTTTTTTCTTTTCGAGATTCTTTGCGCATAATATGGTTGTCTGAGGCTATCAAACTAGTATAATGAAAGAGAACCAGTTATCTTAAATAAGAACGGAAAAAAAGTGATTCTAACGAAGATTCCAAACTTCGAAAAAAAATTTTTTTCTTTTCGAGATTCTTTGCGCATAATATGCTTGTCTAAGGCTATCAAACAAGTATAATGAAAGAGAACAAGTTATCTCAAATAAGAATGGAAAAAAAGTGATTCTAAGGAAGTTTCCAAACTTCGAAAAAAAATTTTTTTCTTTTCGAGATTCTTTGCGCATAATATGCTTGTCTGAGGCTATCAAACTAGTATAATGAAAGAGAACCAGTTATCTCAAACAAGAACGGAAAAAAAGTGATTCTAACGAAGTTTCCAAACTTCGAAAAAAAAATTTTTTCTTTTAGAGATTCTTTGCGCATAATATGCTTTTCTGAGGCTATCAAACTAATATAATGAAAGAGAACCAGTATTCTGAAATAAGAATGGAAAAAAAGTGATTCTAACGAAGTTTCCAAACTTCGAAAAAAAAATTTTTTCTTTTCGAGATTCTTTGCGCATAATATGCTTGTCTAAGGCTATCAAACAAGTATAATGAAAGAGAACAAGTTATCTCAAATAAGAATGGAAAAAAAGTGATTCTAAGGAAGTTTCCAAACTTCGTAAAAAAATTTTTTTCTTTTCGAGATTCTTTGCGCATAATATGCTTGTCTAAGGCTATCAAACAAGTATAATGAAAGAGAACAAGTTATCTCAAATAAGAATGGAAAAAAAGTGATTCTAAGGAAGTTTCCAAACTTCGAAAAAAAATTTTTTTCTTTTCGATATTCTTTGCGCATAATATGCTTGTCTGAGGCTATCAAACTAGTATAATGAAAGAGAACAAGTTATCTTAAATAAGAACGGAAAAAAAGTGATTCTAACGAAGTTTCCAAACTTCGAAAAAAAAATTTTTTTCTTTTAGAGATTCTTTGCGCATAATATGCTTTTCTGCGGCTATCAAACTAGTATAATGAAAGAGAACCAGTTATCTCAAATAAGAACGGAAAAAAAGTGATTCTAACGAAGTTTCCAAACTTCGAAATAAAATTTTTTTCTTTTCGAGATTCTTTGCGCATAATATGCTTGTCTGAGGCTATCAAACTAGTATAATGAAAGAGAACCAGTAATCTTAAATAGGAACGGAAAAAAAGTGATTCTAAGGAAGTTTCCAAAATTCGAAAAAAAATTTTTTTTCTTTTCGAGATTCTTTGCGCATAATATGGTTGTCTGAGGCTATCAAACTAGTATAATGAAAGAGAACCAGTTATCTCAAATAAGAACGGAAAAAAGTGATTCTAACGAGGTTTTCAATCTTCGAAAAAAATTTTTTTTCTTTTCGAGATTCTTTGCGCATAATATGCTTTTCTGAGGCTATCAAACTAGTATAATGAAAGAGTTCCAGTTAATACAAATAAGAACGGAAAAAAAGTGATTCTAACGAAGTTTCCAAACTTCGAAAAAAATTTTTTTTCTTTTCGAGATTCTTTGCGCATAATATGCTTGTCTGAGGCTATCAAACTAGTATAATGAAAGAGAACCAGTTATCTCAAATAAGAACGGAAAAAAAGTGATTCTAACGAGGTTTCCAATCTTCGAAAAAAAATTTTTTTCTTTTCGAGATTCTTTGCGCATAATATGCTTTTCTGAGGCTATCAAACTAGTATAATGAAAGAGAACCAGTTATCTCAAATAAGAACGGAAAAAAAGTGATTCTAACGAAGTTTCCAAACTTCGAAAAAAAATTTTTTTCTTTTCGAGATTCTTTGCGCTTAATATGCTTGTCTAAGGCTATCAAACTAGTATAATGAAAGAGAACAAGTTATCTCAAATAAGAACGGAAAAAAATTGATTCTAACGAAGTTTCCAAACTTCGAAAAAAATTTTTTTTCTTTTCGAGATTCTTTGCGCATAATATGCTTGTCTGAGGCTATCAAAGTAGTATAATGAAAGAGAACCAGTAATCTTAAATAAGAACGGAAAAAAAGTGATTCTAACGAAGATTCCAAACTTCGAAAAAAAAATTTTTTCTTTTCGAGATTCTTTGCGCATAATATGCTTGTCTAAGGCTATCAAACAAGTATAATGAAAGAGAACAAGTTATCTCAAATAAGAATGGAAAAAAAGTGATTCTAAGGAAGTTTCCAAACTTCGAAAAAAAATTTTTTTCTTTTCGAGATTCTTTGCGCATAATATGCTTGTCTGAGGCTATCAAACTAGTATAATGAAAGACAACCAGTTATCTCAAATAAGAACGGAAAAAAAGTGATTCTAACGAAGTTTCCAAACTTCGGAAAAAATTTTTTTCTTTTCGACATTGTTTGCGCATACCTATGCTTTTCTGAGGCTATCAAACTAGTATAATGAAAGAGAACCAATTATCTCAAATAAGAACGGAAAAAAAGTGATTCTAACGAAGTTTCCAAACTTCGAAAAAAAATTTTTTTCTTTTCGAGATTCTTTGCGCATATTATGCTTGTCTAAGGCTATCAAACAAGTATAATGAAAGAGAACAAGTTATCTCAAATAAGAATGGAAAAAAAGTGATTCTAAGGAAGTTTCCAAACTTCGAAAAAAATTATTTTCTTTTCGAGATTCTTTGCGCATAATATGCATAATAGCCTCTATCAAACTAGTATAATGAAAGAGAACCAGTTATCTCAAATAAGAACGGAAAAAAAGTGATTCTAACGAAGTTTCCAAACTTCCAAAAAAAATTTTTTTCTTTTAGAGATTCTTTGCGCATAATATGCTTTTCTGAGTCTATCAAACTAATATAATGAAAGAGAACCAGTATTCTGAAATAAGAATGGAAAAAAAGTGATTCTAACGAAGTTTCCAAACTTCGAAAAAAATTTTTTTTCTTTTCGAGATTCTTTGCGCATAATATGCTTGTCTAAGGCTATCAAACAAGTATAATGAAAGAGAACAAGTTATCTCAAATAAGAATGGAAAAAAAGTGATTCTAAGGAAGTTTCCAAACTTCGAAAAAAAATTTTTTTCTTTTCGATATTCTTTGCGCATAATATGCTTGTCTGAGGCTATCAAACTAGTATAATGAAAGAGAACAAGTTATCTTAAATAAGAACGGAAAAAAAGTGATTCTAACGAAGTTTCCAAACTTCAAAAAAAAAAATTTTTTTCGTTTAGAGATTCTTTGCGCATAATATGCTTTTCTGAGGCTATCAAACTAGTATAATGAAAGAGAACCAGTTATCTCAAAAAAGAACGGAAAAAAAGTGATTCTAACGAAGTTTCCAAACTTCGAAATAAAATTTTTTTCTTTTCGAGATTCTTTGCGCATAATATGCTTGTCTGAGGCTATCAAACTAGTATAATGAAAGAAAACAGTAATCTTAAATAAGAACGGAAAAAAAGTGATTCTAAGGAAGTTTCCAAAATTCGAAAAAAAATTTTTTTCTTTTCGAGATTCTTTGCGCATAATATGCTTGTCTGAGGCTATCAAACTAGTATAATGAAAGAGAACCAGTATTCTGAAATAAGAATGGAAAAAAAGTGATTCTAACGAGGTTTTCAATCTTCGAAAAAAAATTTTTTTCTTTTCGAGATTCTTTGCGCATAATATGCTTTTCTGAGGCTATCAAACTAGTATAATGAAAGAGTTCCAGTTATCTCAAATAAGAACGGAAAAAAAGTGATTCTAACGAAGTTTCCAAACTTCGAAAAAAAATTTTTTTCTTTTCGAGATTCTTTGCGCATAATATGGTTGTCTGAGGCTATCAAACTAGTATAATGAAAGAGAACCAGTTATCTTAAATAAGAACGGAAAAAAAGTGATTCTAACGAAGATTCCAAACTTCGAAAAAAAAATTTTTTCTTTTCGAGATTCTTTGCGCATAATATGCTTGTATAAGGCTATCAAACAAGTATAATGAAAGAGAACAAGTTATCTCAAATAAGAATGGAAAAAAAGTGATTCTAAGGAAGTTTCCAAACTTCGAAAAAAAATTTTTTTCTTTTCGAGATTCTTTGCGCATAATATGCTTGTCTGAGGCTATCAAACTAGTATAATGAAAGAGAACCAGTTATCTCAAATAAGAACGGAAAAAAAGTGATTCTAACGAAGTTTCCAAACTTCGGAAAAAATTTTTTTCTTTTCGAGATGCTTTGCGCATACCTATGCTTTTCTGAGGCTATCAAACTAGTGTAATGAAAGAGAACCAATTATCTCAAATAAGAACGGAAAAAAAGTGATTCTAACGAAGTTTCCAAACTTCGAAAAAAAATTTTTTTCTTTTCGAGATTCTTTGCGCATAATATGCTTGTCTAAGGCTATCAAACAAGTATAATGAAAGAGAACAAGTTATCTCAAATAAGAATGGAAAAAAAGTGATTCTAAGGAAGTTTCCAAACTTCGAAAAAAAATTTTTTTCTTTTCGAGATTCTTTGCGCATAATATGCTTGTCTGAGGCTATCAAACTAGTATAATGAAAGAGAACCAGTTATCTCAAATAAGAACGGAAAAAAAGTGATTCTAACGAAGTTTCCAAACTTCGAAAAAAAATTTTTTTCTTTTAGAGATTCTTTGCGCATAATATGCTTTTCTGAGGCTATCAAACTAATATAATGAAAGAGAACCAGTATTCTGAAATAAGAATGGAAAAAAAGTGATTCTAACGAAGTTTCTAACTTCGAAAAAAAATTTTTTTCTTTTCGAGATTCTTTGCGCATAATATGCTTGTCTAAGGCTATCAAACAAGTATAATGAAAGAGAACAAGTTATCTCAAATAAGAATGGAAAAAAAGTGATTCTAAGGAAGTTTCCAAACTTCGTAAAAAAATTTTTTTCTTTTCGAGATTCTTTGCGCATAATATGCTTGTCTAAGGCTATCAAACAAGTATAATGAAAGAGAACAAGTTATCTCAAATAAGAATGGAAAAAAAGTGATTCTAAGGAAGTTTCCAAACTTCGAAAAAAAATTTTTTCTTTTCGATATTCTTTGCGCATAATATGCTTGTCTGAGGCTATCAAACTAGTATAATGAAAGAGAACAAGTTATCTTAAATAAGAACGGAAAAAAAGTGATTCTAAGGAAGTTTCCAAAATTCGAAAAAAAAATTTTTTCTTTTCGAGATTCTTTGCGCATAATATGGTTGTCTGAGGCTATCAAACTAGTATAATGAAAGAGAACCAGTTATCTCAAATAAGAACGGAAAAAAGTGATTCTAACGAGGTTTTCAATCTTCGAAAAAAAATTTTTTTCTTTTCGAGATTCTTTGCGCATAATATGCTTTTCTGAGGCTATCAAACTAGTATAATGAAAGAGTTCCAGTTATCTCAAATAAGAACGGAAAAAAAGTGATTCTAACGAAGTTTCCAAACTTCGAAAAAAAATTTTTTTCTTTTCGAGATTCTTTGCGCATAATATGCTTGTCTGAGGCTATCAAACTAGTATAATGAAAGAGAACCAGTTATCTCAAATAAGAACGGAAAAAAAGTGATTCTAACGAGGTTTCCAATCTTCGAAAAAAAATTTTTTTCTTTTCGAGATTCTTTGCGCTTAATATGCTTGTCTAAGGCTATCAAACTAGTATAATGAAAGAGAACAAGTTATCTCAAATAAGAACGGAAAAAAATTGATTCTAACGAAGTTTCCAAACTTCGAAAAAAAATTTTTTTCTTTTCGAGATTCTTTGCGCATAATATGCTTGTCTGAGGCTATCAAAGTAGTATAATGAAAGAGAACGAGTAATCTTAAATAAGAACGGAAAAAAAGTGATTCTAACGAAGATTCCAAACTTCGAAAAAAAAACTTTTTCTTTTCGAGATTCTTTGCGCATAATATGCTTGTCTAAGGCTATCAAACAAGTATAATGAAAGAGAACAAGTTATCTCAAATAAGAATGGAAAAAAAGTGATTCTAAGGAAGTTTCCAAACTTCGAAAAAAATTTTTTTCTTTTCGAGATTCTTTGCGCATAATATGCTTGTCTGAGGCTATCAAACTAGTATAATGAAAGACAACCAGTTATCTCAAATAAGAACGGAAAAAAAGTGATTCTAACGAAGTTTCCAAACTTCGGAAAAAATTTTTTTCTTTTCGACATTGTTTGCGCATACCTATGCTTTTCTGAGGCTATCAAACTAGTATAATGAAAGAGAACCAATTATCTCAAATAAGAACGGAAAAAAAGTGATTCTAACGAAGTTTCCAAACTTCGAAAAAAAATTTTTTTCTTTTCGAGATTCTTTGCGCATATTATGCTTGTCTAAGGCTATCAAACAAGTATAATGAAAGAGAACAAGTTATCTCAAATAAGAATGGAAAAAAAGTGATTCTAAGGAAGTTTCCAAACTTCGAAAAAAAATTTTTTTCTTTTCGAGATTCTTTGCGCATAATATGCTTGTCTGAGGCTATCAAACTAGTATAATGAAAGAGAACCAGTTATCTCAAATAAGAACGGAAAAAAAGTGATTCTAACGAAGTTTCCAAACTTCCAAAAAAAATTTTTTTCTTTTAGAGATTCTTTGCGCATAATATGCTTTTCTGAGTCTATCAAACTAATATAATGAAAGAGAACCAGTATTCTGAAATAAGAATGGAAAAAAAGTGATTCTAACGAAGTTTCCAAACTTCGAAAAAAATTTTTTTTCTTTTCGAGATTCTTTGCGCATAATATGCTTGTCTGAGGCTATCAAACTAGTATAATGAAAGAAAACAGTAATCTTAAATAAGAACGGAAAAAAAGTGATTCTAAGGAAGTTTCCAAAATTCGAAAAAAAATTTTTTTCTTTTCGAGATTCTTTGCGCATAATATGCTTGTCTGAGGCTATCAAACTAGTATAATGAAAGAGAACCAGTATTCTGAAATAAGAATGGAAAAAAAGTGATTCTAACGAGGTTTTCAATCTTCGAAAAAAAATTTTTTTCTTTTCGAGATTCTTTGCGCATAATATGCTTTTCTGAGGCTATCAAACTAGTATAATGAAAGAGTTCCAGTTATCTCAAATAAGAACGGAAAAAAAGTGATTCTAACGAAGTTTCCAAACTTCAAAAAAAAATTTTTTTCTTTTCGAGATTCTTTGCGCATAATATGGTTGTCTGAGGCTATCAAACTAGTATAATGAAAGAGAACCAGTTATCTTAAATAAGAACGGAAAAAAAGTGATTCTAACGAAGATTCCAAACTTCGAAAAAAAAATTTTTTCTTTTCGAGATTCTTTGCGCATAATATGCTTGTCTAAGGCTATCAAACAAGTATAATGAAAGAGAACAAGTTATCTCAAATAAGAATGGAAAAAAAGTGATTCTAAGGAAGTTTCCAAACTTCGAAAAAAAATTTTTTTCTTTTCGAGATTCTTTGCGCATAATATGCTTGTCTGAGGCTATCAAACTAGTATAATGAAAGAGAACCAGTTATCTCAAATAAGAACGGAAAAAAAGTGATTCTAACGAAGTTTCCAAACTTCGGAAAAAATTTTTTTCTTTTCGAGATGCTTTGCGCATACCTATGCTTTTCTGAGGCTATCAAACTAGTGTAATGAAAGAGAACCAATTATCTCAAATAAGAACGGAAAAAAAGTGATTCTAACGAAGTTTCCAAACTTCGAAAAAAAATTTTTTTCTTTTCGAGATTCTTTGCGCATAATATGCTTGTCTAAGGCTATCAAACAAGTATAATGAAAGAGAACAAGTTATCTCAAATAAGAATGGAAAAAAAGTGATTCTAAGGAAGTTTCCAAACTTCGAAAAAAAATTTTTTTCTTTTCGAGATTCTTTGCGCATAATATGCTTGTCTGAGGCTATCAAACTAGTATAATGAAAGAGAACCAGTTATCTCAAATAAGAACGGAAAAAAAGTGATTCTAACGAAGTTTCCAAACTTCGAAAAAAACTTTTTTTCTTTTAGAGATTCTTTGCGCATAATATGCTTTTCTGAGGCTATCAAACTAATATAATGAAAGAGAACCAGTATTCTGAAATAAGAATGGAAAAAAAGTGATTCTAACGAAGTTTCCAAACTTCGAAAAAAAATTTTTTTCTTTTCGAGATTCTTTGCGCATAATATGCTTGTCTAAGGCTATCAAACAAGTATAATGAAAGAGAACAAGTTATCTCAAATAAGAATGGAAAAAAAGTGATTCTAAGGAAGTTTCCAAACTTCGTAAAAAAATTTTTTTCTTTTCGAGATTCTTTGCGCATAATATGCTTGTCTAAGGCTATCAAACAAGTATAATGAAAGAGAACAAGTTATCTCAAATAAGAATGGAAAAAAAGTGATTCTAAGGAAGTTTCCAAACTTCGAAAAAAAATTTTTTTCTTTTCGATATTCTTTGCGCATAATATGCTTGTCTGAGGCTATCAAACTAGTATAATGAAAGAGAACAAGTTATCTTAAATAAGAACGGAAAAAAAGTGATTCTAACGAAGTTTCCAAACTTCGAAAAAAAAATTTTTTTCTTTTAGAGATTCTTTGCGCATAATATGCTTTTCTGAGGCTATCAAACTAGTATAATGAAAGAGAACCAGTTATCTCAAATAAGAACGGAAAAAAAGTGATTCTAACGAAGTTTCCAAACTTCGAAATAAAATTTTTTTCTTTTCGAGATTCTTTGCGCATAATATGCTTGTCTGAGGCTATCAAACTAGTATAATGAAAGAGAACCAGTAATCTTAAATAAGAACGGAAAAAAAGTGATTCTAAGGAAGTTTCCAAAATTCGAAAAAAAAATTTTTTCTTTTCGAGATTCTTTGCGCATAATATGGTTGTCTGAGGCTATCAAACTAGTATAATGAAAGAGAACCAGTTATCTCAAATAAGAACGGAAAAAAGTGATTCTAACGAGGTTTTCAATCTTCGAAAAAAAATTTTTTTCTTTTCGAGATTCTTTGCGCATAATATGCTTTTCTGAGGCTATCAAACTAGTATAATGAAAGAGTTCCAGTTATCTCAAATAAGAACGGAAAAAAAGTGATTCTAACGAAGTTTCCAAACTTCGAAAAAAAATTTTTTTCTTTTCGAGATTCTTTGCGCATAATATGCTTGTCTGAGGCTATCAAACTAGTATAATGAAAGAGAACCAGTTATCTCAAATAAGAACGGAAAAAAAGTGATTCTAACGAGGTTTCCAATCTTCGAAAAAAAATTTTTTTCTTTTCGAGATTCTTTGCGCATAATATGCTTTTCTGAGGCTATCAAACTAGTATAATGAAAGAGAACCAGTTATCTCAAATAAGAACGGAAAAAAAGTGATTCTAACGAAGTTTCCAAACTTCGAAAAAAAATTTTTTTCTTTTCGAGATTCTTTGCGCATAATATGCTTGTCTAAGGCTATCAAACTAGTATATTGAAAGAGAACAAGTTATCTCAAATAAGAACGGAAAAAAATTGATTCTAACGAAGTTTCCAAACTTCGAAAAAAAATTTTTTTCTTTTCGAGATTCTTTGCGCATAATATGCTTGTCTGAGGCTATCAAAGTAGTATAATGAAAGAGAACCAGTAATCTTAAATAAGAACGGAAAAAAAGTGATTCTAACGAAGATTCCAAACTTCGAAAAAAAAATTTTTTCTTTTCGAGATTCTTTGCGCATAATATGCTTGTCTAAGGCTATCAAACAAGTATAATGAAAGAGAACAAGTTATCTCAAATAAGAATGGAAAAAAAGTGATTCTAAGGAAGTTTCCAAACTTCGAAAAAAAATTTTTTTCTTTTCGAGATTCTTTGCGCATAATATGCTTGTCTGAGGCTATCAAACTAGTATAATGAAAGAGAACCAGTTATCTCAAATAAGAACGGAAAAAAAGTGATTCTAACGAAGTTTCCAAACTTCGAAATAAAATTTTTTTCTTTTCGAGATTCTTTGCGCATAATATGCTTGTCTGAGGCTATCAAACTAGTATAATGAAAGAGAACCAGTAATCTTAAATAAGAACGGAAAAAAAGTGATTCTAAGGAAGTTTCCAAAATTCGAAAAAAAATTTTTTTCTTTTCGAGATTCTTTGCGCATAATATGGTTGTCTGAGGCTATCAAACTAGTATAATGAAAGAGAACCAGTTATCTCAAATAAGAACGGAAAAAAGTGATTCTAACGAAGTTTCCAAACTTCGAAAAAAAATTTTTTTCTTTTAGAGATTCTTTGCGCATAATATGCTTTTCTGAGGCTATCAAACTAATATAATGAAAGAGAACCAGTATTCTGAAATAAGAATGGAAAAAAAGTGATTCTAACGAAGTTTCCAAACTTCGAAAAAAAATTTTTTTCTTTTCGAGATTCTTTGCGCATAATATGCTTGTCTAAGGCTATCAAACAAGTATAATGAAAGAGAACAAGTTATCTCAAATAAGAATGGAAAAAAAGTGATTCTAAGGAAGTTTCCAAACTTCGTAAAAAAATTTTTTTCTTTTCGAGATTCTTTGCGCATAATATGCTTGTCTAAGGCTATCAAACAAGTATAATGAAAGAGAACAAGTTATCTCAAATAAGAATGGAAAAAAAGTGATTCTAAGGAAGTTTCCAAACTTCGAAAAAAATTTTTTTTCTTTTCGAGATTCTTTGCGCATAATATGCTTGTCTAAGGCTATCAAACTAGTATAATGAAAGAGAACAAGTTATCTCAAATAAGAACGGAAAATAATTGATTCTAACGAAGTTTCCAAACTTCGAAAAAAAATTTTTTTCTTTTCGAGATTCTTTGCGCATAATATGCTTGTCTGAGGCTATCAAAGTAGTATAATGAAAGAGAACCAGTAATCTTAAATAAGAACGGAAAAAGATATTCTAACGAGGTTTTCAATCTTCGAAAAAAAATTTTTTTCTTTTCGAGATTCTTTGCGCATAATATACTTGTCTAAGGCTATCAAACTAGTATAATGAAAGAGAACAAGTTATCTCAAATAAGAACGGAAAAAAATTGATTCTAACGAAGTTTCCAAACTTCGAAAAAAAATTTTTTTCTTTTCGAGATTCTTTGCGCATAATATGCTTGTCTGAGGCTATCAAAGTAGTATAATGAAAGAGAACCAGTAATCTTAAATAAGAACGGAAAAAAAGTGATTCTAACGAAGATTCCAAACTTCGAAAAAAAATTTTTTTCTTTTCGAGATTCTTTGCGCATAATATGCTTGTCTGAGGCTATCAAACTAGTATAATGAAAGAGAACCAGTTATCTCAAATAAGAACGGAAAAAAAGTGATTCTAACGAAGTTTCCAAACTTCGAAATAAAATTTTTTTCTTTTCGAGATTCTTTGCGCATAATATGCTTGTCTGAGGCTATCAAACTAGTATAATGAAAGAGAACCAGTAATCTTAAATAAGAACGGAAAAAAAGTGATTCTAAGGAAGTTTCCAAAATTCGAAAAAAAAATTTTTTCTTTTCGAGATTCTTTGCGCATAATATGGTTGTCTGAGGCTATCAAACTAGTATAATGAAAGAGAACCAGTTATCTCAAATAAGAACGGAAAAAAGTGATTCTAACGAAGTTTCCAAACTTCGAAAAAAAATTTTTTTCTTTTAGAGATTCTTTGCGCATAATATGCTTTTCTGAGGCTATCAAACTAATATAAGGAAAGAGAACCAGTATTCTGAAATAAGAATGGAAAAAAAGTGATTCTAACGAAGTTTCCAAACTTCGAAAAAAAATTTTTTTCTTTTCGAGATTCTTTGCGCATAATATGCTTGTCTAAGGCTATCAAACAAGTATAATGAAAGAGAACAAGTTATCTCAAATAAGAATGGAAAAAAAGTGATTCTAAGGAAGTTTCCAAACTTCGTAAAAAATTTTTTTTCTTTTCGAGATTCTTTGCGCATAATATGCTTGTCTAAGGCTATCAAACAAGTATAATGAAAGAGAACAAGTTATCTCAAATAAGAATGGAAAAAAAGTGATTCTAAGGAAGTTTCCAAACTTCGAAAAAAAATTTTTTTCTTTTCGAGATTCTTTGCGCATAATATGCTTGTCTAAGGCTATCAAACTAGTATAATGAAAGAGAACAAGTTATCTCAAATAAGAACGGAAAAAAATTGATTCTAACGAAGTTTCCAAACTTCGAAAAAAAATTTTTTTCTTTTCGAGATTCTTTGCGCATAATATGCTTGTCTGAGGCTATCAAAGTAGTATAATGAAAGAGAACCAGTAATCTTAAATAAGAACGGAAAAAGTGATTCTAACGAGGTTTTCAATCTTCGAAAAAAAATTTTTTTCTTTTCGAGATTCTTTGCGCATAATATGCTTTTCTGAGGCTATCAAACTAGTATAATGAAAGAGAACCAGTTATCTCAAATAAGAACGGAAAAAAAGTGATTCTAACAAAGTTTCCAAACTTCGAAATAAAATTTTTTTCTTTTCGAGATTCTTTGCGCATAATATGCTTGTCTGAGGCTATCAAACTAGTATAATGAAAGAGAACCAGTAATCTTAAATAAGAACGGAAAAAAAGTGATTCTAAGGAAGTTTCCAAAATTCGAAAAAAAATTTTTTTCTTTTCGAGATTCTTTGCGCATAATATGGTTGTCTGAGGCTATCAAACTAGTATAATGAAAGAGAACCAGTTATCTCAAATAAGAACGGAAAAAAGTGATTCTAACGAGGTTTTCAATCTTCGAAAAAAAATTTTTTTCTTTTCGAGATTCTTTGCGCATAATATGCTTTTCTGAGGCTATCAAACTAGTATAATGAAAGAGTTCCAGTTATCTCAAATAAGAACGGAAAAAAAGTGATTCTAACGAAGTTTCCAAACTTCGAAAAAAAATTTTTTTCTTTTCGAGATTCTTTGCGCATAATATGCTTGTCTGAGGCTATCAAACTAGTATAATGAAAGAGAACCAGTTATCTCAAATAAGAACGGAAAAAAAGTGATTCTAACGAGGTTTCCAATCTTCGAAAAAAAATTTTTTTCTTTTCGAGATTCTTTGCGCATAATATGCTTTTCTGAGGCTATCAAACTAGTATAATGAAAGAGAACCAGTTATCTCAAATAAGAACGGAAAAAAAGTGATTCTAACGAAGTTTCCAAACTTCGAAAAAAAATTTTTTTCTTTTCGAGATTCTTTGCGCATAATATGCTTGTCTAAGGCTATCAAACTAGTATAATTAAAGAGAACAAGTTATCTCAAATAAGAACGGAAAAAAATTGATTCTAACGAAGTTTCCAAACTTCGAAAAAAAATTTTTTTCTTTTCGAGATTCTTTGCGCATAATATGCTTGTCTGAGGCTATCAAAGTAGTATAATGAAAGAGAACCAGTAATCTTAAATAAGAACGGAAAAAAAGTGATTCTAACGAAGATTCCAAACTTCGAAAAAAAAATTTTTTCTTTTCGAGATTCTTTGCGCATAATATGCTTGTCTAAGGCTATCAAACAAGTATAATGAAAGAGAACAAGTTATCTCAAATAAGAATGGAAAAAAAGTGATTCTAAGGAAGTTTCCAAACTTCGAAAAAAAATTTTTTTCTTTTCGAGATTCTTTGCGCATAATATGCTTGTCTGAGGCTATCAAACTAGTATAATGAAAGAGAACCAGTTATCTCAAATAAGAACGGAAAAAAAGTGATTCTAACGAAGTTTCCAAACTTCGAAATAAAATTTTTTTCTTTTCGAGATTCTTTGCGCATAATATGCTTGTCTGAGGCTATCAAACTAGTATAATGAAAGAGAACCAGTAATCTTAAATAAGAACGGAAAAAAAGTGATTCTAAGGAAGTTTCCAAAATTCGAAAAAAAAATTTTTTCTTTTCGAGATTCTTTGCGCATAATATGGTTGTCTGAGGCTATCAAACTAGTATAATGAAAGAGAACCAGTTATCTCAAATAAGAACGGAAAAAAGTGATTCTAACGAAGTTTCCAAACTTCGAAAAAAAATTTTTTTCTTTTAGAGATTCTCTGCGCATAATATGCTTTTCTGAGGCTATCAAACTAATATAATGAAAGAGAACCAGTATTCTGAAATAAGAATGGAAAAAAAGTGATTCTAACGAAGTTTCCAAACTTCGAAAAAAAATTTTTTTCTTTTCGAGATTCTTTGCGCATAATATGCTTGTCTAAGGCTATCAAACAAGTATAATGAAAGAGAACAAGTTATCTCAAATAAGAATGGAAAAAAAGTGATTCTAAGGAAGTTTCCAAACTTCGTAAAAAAATTTTTTTCTTTTCGAGATTCTTTGCGCATAATATGCTTGTCTAAGGCTATCAAACAAGTATAATGAAAGAGAACAAGTTATCTCAAATAAGAATGGAAAAAAAGTGATTCTAAGGAAGTTTCCAAACTTCGAAAAAAAATTTTTTTCTTTTCGAGATTCTTTGCGCATAATATGCTTGTCTGAGGCTATCAAACTAGTATAATGAAAGAGAACCAGTTATCTCAAATAAGAACGGAAAAAAAGTGATTCTAACGAAGTTTCCAAACTTCGAAATAAAATTTTTTTCTTTTCGAGATTCTTTGCGCATAATATGCTTGTCTGAGGCTATCAAACTAGTATAATGAAAGAGAACCAGTAATCTTAAATAAGAACGGAAAAAAAGTGATTCTAAGGAAGTTTCCAAAATTCGAAAAAAAAATTTTTTCTTTTCGAGATTCTTTGCGCATAATATGGTTGTCTGAGGCTATCAAACTAGTATAATGAAAGAGAACCAGTTATCTCAAATAAGAACGGAAAAAAGTGATTCTAACGAAGTTTCCAAACTTCGAAAAAAAATTTTTTTCTTTTAGAGATTCTCTGCGCATAATATGCTTTTCTGAGGCTATCAAACTAATATAATGAAAGAGAACCAGTATTCTGAAATAAGAATGGAAAAAAAGTGATTCTAACGAAGTTTCCAAACTTCGAAAAAAAATTTTTTTCTTTTCGAGATTCTTTGCGCATAATATGCTTGTCTAAGGCTATCAAACAAGTATAATGAAAGAGAACAAGTTATCTCAAATAAGAATGGAAAAAAAGTGATTCTAAGGAAGTTTCCAAACTTCGTAAAAAAATTTTTTTCTTTTCGAGATTCTTTGCGCATAATATGCTTGTCTAAGGCTATCAAACAAGTATAATGAAAGAGAACAAGTTATCTCAAATAAGAATGGAAAAAAAGTGATTCTAAGGAAGTTTCCAAACTTCGAAAAAAATTTTTTTTCTTTTCGAGATTCTTTGCGCATAATATGCTTGTCTAAGGCTATCAAACTAGTATAATGAAAGAGAACAAGTTATCTCAAATAAGAACGGAAAAAAATTGATTCTAACGAAGTTTCCAAACTTCGAAAAAAAATTTTTTTCTTTTCGAGATTCTTTGCGCATAATATGCTTGTCTGAGGCTATCAAAGTAGTATAATGAAAGAGAACCAGTAATCTTAAATAAGAACGGAAAAAGTGATTCTAACGAGGTTTTCAATCTTCGAAAAAAAATTTTTTTCTTTTCGAGATTCTTTGCACATAATATACTTGTCTAAGGCTATCAAACTAGTATAATGAAAGAGAACAAGTTATCTCAAATAAGAACGGAAAAAAATTGATTCTAACGAAGTTTCCAAACTTCGAAAAAAAATTTTTTTCTTTTCGAGATTCTTTGCGCATAATATGCTTGTCTGAGGCTATCAAACTAGTATAATGAAAGAGAACCAGTAATCTTAAATAAGAACGGAAAAAAAGTGATTCTAACGAAGATTCCAAACTTCGAAAAAAAAATTTTTTCTTTTCGAGATTCTTTGCGCATAATATGCTTGTCTAAGGCTATCAAACAAGTATAATGAAAGAGAACAAGTTATCTCAAATAAGAATGGAAAAAAAAAGTGATTCTAAGGAAGTTTCCAAACTTCGAAAAAAAATTTTTTTCTTTTCGAGATTCTTTGCGCATAATATGCTTGTCTGAGGCTATCAAACTAGTATAATGAAAGAGAACCAGTAATCTTAAATAAGAACGGAAAAAAAGTGATTCTAAGGAAGTTTCCAAAATTCGAAAAAAAATTTTTTTCTTTTCGAGATTCTTTGCGCATAATATGGTTGTCTGAGGCTATCAAACTAGTATAATGAAAGAGAACCAGTTATCTCAAATAAGAACGGAAAAAAGTGATTCTAACGAAGTTTCCAAACTTCGAAAAAAAATTTTTTTCTTTTAGAGATTCTTTGCGCATAATATGCTTTTCTGAGGCTATCAAACTAATATAATGAAAGAGAACCAGTATTCTGAAATAAGAATGGAAAAAAAGTGATTCTAACGAAGTTTCCAAACTTCGAAAAAAATTTTTTTTCTTTTCGAGATTCTTTGCGCATAATATGCTTGTCTAAGGCTATCAAACAAGTATAATGAAAGAGAACAAGTTATCTCAAATAAGAATGGAAAAAAAGTGATTCTAAGGAAGTTTCCAAACTTCGTAAAAAAATTTTTTTCTTTTCGAGATTCTTTGCGCATAATATGCTTGTCTAAGGCTATCAAACAAGTATAATTAAAAAGAACAAGTTATCTCAAATAAGAATGGAAAAAAAGTGATTCTAAGGAAGTTTCCAAACTTCGAAAAAAAATTTTTTTCTTTTCGAGATTCTTTGCGCATAATATGCTTGTCTAAGGCTATCAAACTAGTATAATGAAAGAGAACAAGTTATCTCAAATAAGAACGGAAAAAAATTGATTCTAACGAAGTTTCCAAACTTCGAAAAAAAATTTTTTTCTTTTCGAGATTCTTTGCGCATAATATGCTTGTCTGAGGCTATCAAAGTAGTATAATGAAAGAGAACCAGTAATCTTAAATAAGAACGGAAAAAGTGATTCTAACGAGGTTTTCAATCTTCGAAAAAAAATTTTTTTCTTTTCGAGATTCTTTGCGCATAATATGCTTGTCTAAGGCTATCAAACTAGTATAATGAAAGAGAACAAGTTATCTCAAATAAGAACGGAAAAAAAGTGATTCTAACGAAGTTTCCAAACTTCGATCAAAAATTTTTTTCTTTTCGAGATTCTTTGGGCATAATATGCTTGTCTGAGGCTATCAAACTAGTATAATGAAAGAGAACCAGTAATCTTAAATAAGAACGGAAAAAAAGTGATTCTAACGAAGATTCCAAACTTCGAAAAAAAAATTTTTTCTTTTCGAGATTCTTTGCGCATAATATGCTTGTCTAAGGCTATCAAACAAGTATAATGAAAGAGAACAAGTTATCTCAAATAAGAATGGAAAAAAAGTGATTCTAAGGAAGTTTCCAAACTTGGAAAAAAAATTTTTTTCTTTTCGAGATTCTTTGTGCATAATATGCTTGTCTGAGGCTATCAAACTAGTATAATGAAAGAGAACCAGTTATCTCAAATAAGAACGGAAAAAAAGTGATTCTAACGAAGTTTCCAAACTTCGGAAAAATTTTTTTTCTTTTCGAGATTGTTTGCGCATACCTATGCTTTTCTGAGGCTATCAAACTAGTATAATGAAAGAGAACCAATTATCTCAAATAAGAACGGAAAAAAAGTGAGTCTAACGAAGTTTCCAAACTTCGAAAAAAAATTTTTTTCTTTTCGAGATTCTTTGCGCATAATATGCTTGTCTAAGGCTATCAAACAAGTATAATGAAAGAGAACAAGTTATCTCAAATAAGAATGGAAAAAAAGTGATTCTAAGGAAGTTTCCAAACTTCGAAAAAAAATTTTTTTCTTTTCGAGATTCTTTGCGCATAATATGCTTTTCTGAGGCTATCAAACTAGTATAATGAAAGAGAACCAGTTATCTCAAATAAGAACGGAAAAAAAGTGATTCTAACGAAGTTTCCAAACTTCCAAAAAAAATTTTTTTCTTTTAGAGATTCTTTGCGCATAATATGCTTTTCTGAGGCTATCAAACTAATATAATGAAAGAGAACCAGTATTCTGAAATAAGAATGGAAAAAAAGTGATTCTAACGAAGTTTCCAAACTTCGAAAAAAAATTTTTTCTTTTCGATATTCTTTGCGCATAATATGCTTGTCTGAGGCTATCAAACTAGTATAATGAAAGAGAACAAGTTATCTTAAATAAGAACGGAAAAAAAGTGATTCTAACGAAGTTTCCAAACTTCGAAAAAAAATTTTTTTCTTTTCGAGATTCTTTGCGCATAATATGCTTGTCTGAGGCTATCAAAGTAGTATAATGAAAGAGAACCAGTAATCTTAAATAAGAACGGAAAAAGTGATTCTAACGAGGTTTTCAATCTTCGAAAAAAAATTTTTTTCTTTTCGAGATTCTTTGCGCATAATATACTTGTCTAAGGCTATCAAACTAGTATAATGAAAGAGAACAAGTTATCTCAAATAAGAACGGAAAAAAATTGATTCTAACGAAGTTTCCAAACTTCGAAAAAAAATTTTTTTCTTTTCGAGATTCTTTGCGCATAATATGCTTGTCTGAGGCTATCAAACAAGTATAATGAAAGAGAACAAGTTATCTCAAATAAGAATGGAAAAAAAGTGATTCTAAGGAAGTTTCCAAACTTGGAAAAAAAATTTTTTTCTTTTCGAGATTCTTTGTGCATAATATGCTTGTCTGAGGCTATCAAACTAGTATAATGAAAGAGAACCAGTTATCTCAAATAAGAACGGAAAAAAAGTGATTCTAACGAAGTTTCCAAACTTCGGAAAAATTTTTTTTCTTTTCGAGATTGTTTGCGCATACCTATGCTTTTCTGAGGCTATCAAACTAGTATAATGAAAGAGAACCAATTATCTCAAATAAGAACGGAAAAAAAGTGAGTCTAACGAAGTTTCCAAACTTCGAAAAAAAATTTTTTTCTTTTCGAGATTCTTTGCGCATAATATGCTTGTCTAAGGCTATCAAACAAGTATAATGAAAGAGAACAAGTTATCTCAAATAAGAATGGAAAAAAAGTGATTCTAAGGAAGTTTCCAAACTTCGAAAAAAGATTTTTTTCTTTTCGAGATTCTTTGCGCATAATATGCTTGTCTGAGGCTATCAAACTAGTATAATGAAAGAGAACCAGTTATCTCAAATAAGAACGGAAAAAAAGTGATTCTAACGAAGTTTCCAAACTTCCAAAAAAAATTTTTTTCTTTTAGAGATTCTTTGCGCATAATATGCTTTTCTGAGGCTATCAAACTAATATAATGAAAGAGAACCAGTATTCTGAAATAAGAATGGAAAAAAAGTGATTCTAACGAAGTTTCCAAACTTCGAAAAAAAATTTTTTCTTTTCGATATTCTTTGCGCATAATATGCTTGTCTGAGGCTATCAAACTAGTATAATGAAAGAGAACAAGTTATCTTAAATAAGAACGGAAAAAAAGTGATTCTAACGAAGTTTCCAAACTTCGAAAAAAAATTTTTTTCTTTTCGAGATTCTTTGCGCATAATATGCTTGTCTGAGGCTATCAAAGTAGTATAATGAAAGAGAACCAGTAATCTTAAATAAGAACGGAAAAAGTGATTCTAACGAGGTTTTCAATCTTCGAAAAAAAATTTTTTTCTTTTCGAGATTCTTTGCGCATAATATACTTGTCTAAGGCTATCAAACTAGTATAATGAAAGAGAACAAGTTATCTCAAATAAGAACGGAAAAAAAGTGATTCTAACGAAGATTCCAAACTTCGAAAAAAAATTTTTTCTTTTCGAGATTCTTTGCGCATAATATGCTTGTCTAAGGCTATCAAACAAGTATAATGAAAGAGAACAAGTTATCTCAAATAAGAATGGAAAAAAAGTGATTCTAAGGAAGTTTCCAAACTTCGAAAAAAAATTTTTTTCTTTTCGAGATTCTTTGCGCATAATATGCTTGTCTGAGGCTATCAAACTAGTATAATGAAAGAGAACCAGTTATCTCAAATAAGAACGGAAAAAAAGTGATTCTAACGAAGTTTCCAAACTTCGAAATAAAATTTTTTTCTTTTCGAGATTCTTTGCGCATAATATGCTTGTCTGAGGCTATCAAACTAGTATAATGAAAGAGAACCAGTAATCTTAAATAAGAACGGAAAAAAAGTGATTCTAAGGAAGTTTCCAAAATTCGAAAAAAAATTTTTTTCTTTTCGAGATTCTTTGCGCATAATATGGTTGTCTGAGGCTATCAAACTAGTATAATGAAAGAGAACCAGTTATCTCAAATAAGAACGGAAAAAAGTGATTCTAACGAAGTTTCCAAACTTCGAAAAAAATTTTTTTTCTTTTAGAGATTCTTTGCGCATAATATGCTTTTCTGAGGCTATCAAACTAATATAATGAAAGAGAACCAGTATTCTGAAATAAGAATGGAAAAAAAGTGATTCTAACGAAGTTTCCAAACTTCGAAAAAAAATTTTTTTCTTTTCGAGATTCTTTGCGCATAATATGCTTGTCTAAGGCTATCAAACAAGTATAATGAAAGAGAACAAGTTATCTCAAATAAGAATGGAAAAAAAGTGATTCTAAGGAAGTTTCCAAACTTCGTAAAAAAATTTTTTTCTTTTCGAGATTCTTTGCGCATAATATGCTTGTCTAAGGCTATCAAACAAGTATAATGAAAGAGAACAAGTTATCTCAAATAAGAATGGAAAAAAAGTGATTCTAAGGAAGTTTCCAAACTTCGAAAAAAAATTTTTTTCTTTTCGAGATTCTTTGCGCATAATATGCTTGTCTAAGGCTATCAAACTAGTATAATGAAAGAGAACAAGTTTTCTCAAATAAGAACGGAAAAAAATTGATTCTAACGAAGTTTCCAAACTTCGAAAAAAAATTTTTTTCTTTTCGAGATTCTTTGCGCATAATATGCTTGTCTGAGGCTATCAAAGTAGTATAATGAAAGAGAACCAGTAATCTTAAATAAGAACGGAAAAAGTGATTCTAACGAGGTTTTCAATCTTCGAAAAAAAATTTTTTTCTTTTCGAGATTCTTTGCGCATAATATGCTTGTCTAAGGCTATCAAACTAGTATAATGAAAGAGAACAAGTTATCTCAAATAAGAACGGAAAAAAAGTGATTCTAACGAAGTTTCCAAACTTCGATCAAAAATTTTTTTCTTTTCGAGATTCTTTGGGCATAATATGCTTGTCTGAGGCTATCAAACTAGTATAATGAAAGAGAACCAGTAATCTTAAATAAGAACGGAAAAAAAGTGATTCTAACGAAGATTCCAAACTTCGAAAAAAAAATTTTTTCTTTTCGAGATTCTTTGCGCATAATATGCTTGTCTGAGGCTATCAAACTAGTATAATGAAAGAGAACCAGTTATCTCAAATAAGAACGGAAAAAAAGTGATTCTAACGAAGTTTCCAAACTTCCAAAAAAAATTTTTTTCTTTTAGAGATTCTTTGCGCATAATATGCTTTTCTGAGTCTATCAAACTAATATAATGAAAGAGAACCAGTATTCTGAAATAAGAATGGAAAAAAAGTGATTCTAACGAAGTTTCCAAACTTCGAAAAAAATTTTTTTTCTTTTCGAGATTCTTTGCGCATAATATGCTTGTCTAAGGCTATCAAACAAGTATAATGAAAGAGAACAAGTTATCTCAAATAAGAATGGAAAAAAAGTGATTCTAAGGAAGTTTCCAAACTTCGAAAAAAAATTTTTTTCTTTTCGATATTCTTTGCGCATAATATGCTTGTCTGAGGCTATCAAACTAGTATAATGAAAGAGAACAAGTTATCTTAAATAAGAACGGAAAAAAAGTGATTCTAACGAAGTTTCCAAACTTCGAAAAAAAAATGTTTTTCTTTTAGAGATTCTTTGCGCATAATATGCTTTTCTGAGGCTATCAAACTAGTATAATGAAAGAGAACCAGTTATCTCAAAAAAGAACGGAAAAAAAGTGATTCTAACGAAGTTTCCAAACTTCGAAATAAAATTTTTTTCTTTTCGAGATTCTTTGCGCATAATATGCTTGTCTGAGGCTATCAAACTAGTATAATGAAAGAAAACAGTAATCTTAAATAAGAACGGAAAAAAAGTGATTCTAAGGAAGTTTCCAAAATTCGAAAAAAAATTTTTTTCTTTTCGAGATTCTTTGCGCATAATATGCTTGTCTGAGGCTATCAAACTAGTATAATGAAAGAGAACCAGTATTCTGAAATAAGAATGGAAAAAAAGTGATTCTAACGAGGTTTTCAATCTTCGAAAAAAAATTTTTTTCTTTTCGAGATTCTTTGCGCATAATATGCTTTTCTGAGGCTATCAAACTAGTATAATGAAAGAGTTCCAGTTATGTCAAATAAGAACGGAAAAAAAGTGATTCTAACGAAGTTTCCAAACTTCGAAAAAAAATTTTTTTCTTTTCGAGATTCTTTGCGCATAATATGGTTGTCTGAGGCTATCAAACTAGTATAATGAAAGAGAACCAGTTATCTTAAATAAGAACGGAAAAAAAGTGATTCTAACGAAGATTCCAAACTTCGAAAAAAAAATTTTTTCTTTTCGAGATTCTTTGCGCATAATATGCTTGTCTAAGGCTATCAAACAAGTATAATGAAAGAGAACAAGTTATCTCAAATAAGAATGGAAAAAAAGTGATTCTAAGGAAGTTTCCAAACTTCGAAAAAAAATTTTTTTCTTTTCGAGATTCTTTGCGCATAATATGCTTGTCTGAGGCTATCAAACTAGTATAATGAAAGAGAACCAGTTATCTCAAATAAGAACGGAAAAAAAGTGATTCTAACGAAGTTTCCAAACTTCGGAAAAAATTTTTTTCTTTTCGAGATGCTTTGCGCATACCTATGCTTTTCTGAGGCTATCAAACTAGTGTAATGAAAGAGAACCAATTATCTCAAATAAGAACGGAAAAAAAGTGATTCTAACGAAGTTTCCAAACTTCGAAAAAAATTTTTTTCTTTTCGAGATTCTTTGCGCATAATATGCTTGTCTAAGGCTATCAAACAAGTATAATGAAAGAGAACAAGTTATCTCAAATAAGAATGGAAAAAAAGTGATTCTAAGGAAGTTTCCAAACTTCGAAAAAAAATTTTTTTCTTTTCGAGATTCTTTGCGCATAATATGCTTGTCTGAGGCTATCAAACTAGTATAATGAAAGAGAACCAGTTATCTCAAATAAGAACGGAAAAAAAGTGATTCTAACGAAGTTTCCAAACTTCGAAAAAAAATTTTTTTCTTTTAGAGATTCTTTGCGCATAATATGCTTTTCTGAGGCTATCAAACTAATATAATGAAAGAGAACCAGTATTCTGAAATAAGAAAGGAAAAAAAGTGATTCTAACGAAGTTTCCAAACTTCGAAAAAAAATTTTTTTCTTTTCGAGATTCTTTGCGCATAATATGCTTGTCTAAGGCTATCAAACAAGTATAATGAAAGAGAACAAGTTATCTCAAATAAGAATGGAAAAAAAGTGATTCTAAGGAAGTTTCCAAACTTCGTAAAAAAATTTTTTTCTTTTCGAGATTCTTTGCGCATAATATGCTTGTCTAAGGCTATCAAACAAGTATAATGAAAGAGAACAAGTTATCTCAAATAAGAATGGAAAAAAAGTGATTCTAAGGAAGTTTCCAAACTTCGAAAAAAAATTTTTTTCTTTTCGATATTCTTTGCGCATAATATGCTTGTCTGAGGCTATCAAACTAGTATAATGAAAGAGAACAAGTTATCTTAAATAAGAACGGAAAAAAAGTGATTCTAACGAAGTTTCCAAACTTCGAAAAAAAAATTTTTTTCTTTTAGAGATTCTTTGCGCATAATATGCTTTTCTGAGGCTATCAAACTAGTATAATGAAAGAGAACCAGTTATCTCAAATAAGAACGGAAAAAAAGTGATTCTAACGAAGTTTCCAAACTTCGAAATAAAATTTTTTTCTTTTCGAGATTCTTTGCGCATAATATGCTTGTCTGAGGCTATCAAACTAGTATAATGAAAGAGAACCAGTAATCTTAAATAAGAACGGAAAAAAAGTGATTCTAAGGAAGTTTCCAAAATTCGAAAAAAAATTTTTTTCTTTTCGAGATTCTTTGCGCATAATATGGTTGTCTGAGGCTATCAAACTAGTATAATGAAAGAGAACCAGTTATCTCAAATAAGAACGGAAAAAAGTGATTCTAACGAGGTTTTCAATCTTCGAAAAAAAATTTTTTTCTTTTCGAGATTCTTTGCGCATAATATGCTTTTCTGAGGCTATCAAACTAGTATAATGAAAGAGTTCCAGTTATCTCAAATAAGAACGGAAAAAAAGTGATTCTAACGAAGTTTCCAAACTTCGAAAAAAAATTTTTTTCTTTTCGAGATTCTTTGCGCATAATATGCTTGTCTGAGGCTATCAAACTAGTATAATGAAAGAGAACCAGTTATCTCAAATAAGAACGGAAAAAAAGTGATTCTAACGAGGTTTCCAATCTTCGAAAAAAAATTTTTTTCTTTTCGAGATTCTTTGCGCATAATATGCTTTTCTGAGGCTATCAAACTAGTATAATGAAAGAGAACCAGTTATCTCAAATAAGAACGGAAAAAAAGTGATTCTAACGAAGTTTCCAAACTTCGAAAAAAAATTTTTTTCTTTTCGAGATTCTTTGCGCATAATATGCTTGTCTAAGGCTATCAAACTAGTATAATGAAAGAGAACAAGTTATCTCAAATAAGAACGGAAAAAAATTGATTCTAACGAAGTTTCCAAACTTCGAAAAAAATTTTTTTTCTTTTCGAGATTCTTTGCGCATAATATGCTTGTCTGAGGCTATCAAAGTAGTATAATGAAAGAGAACCAGTAATCTTAAATAAGAACGGAAAAAAAGTGATTCTAACGAAGATTCCAAACTTCGAAAAAAAAATTTTTTCTTTTCGAGATTCTTTGCGCATAATATGCTTGTCTAAGGCTATCAAACAAGTATAATGAAAGAGAACAAGTTATCTCAAATAAGAATGGAAAAAAAGTGATTCTAAGGAAGTTTCCAAACTTCGAAAAAAAATTTTTTTCTTTTCGAGATTCTTTGCGCATAATATGCTTGTCTGAGGCTATCAAACTAGTATAATGAAAGAGAACCAGTTATCTCAAATAAGAACGGAAAAAAAGTGATTCTAACGAAGTTTCCAAACTTCGAAATAAAATTTTTTTCTTTTCGAGATTCTTTGCGCATAATATGCTTGTCTGAGGCTATCAAACTAGTATAATGAAAGAGAACCAGTAATCTTAAATAAGAACGGAAAAAAAGTGATTCTAAGGAAGTTTCCAAAATTCGAAAAAAAAATTTTTTCTTTTCGAGATTCTTTGCGCATAATATGGTTGTCTGAGGCTATCAAACTAGTATAATGAAAGAGAACCAGTTATCTCAAATAAGAACGGAAAAAAGTGATTCTAACGAAGTTTCCAAACTTCGAAAAAAAATTTTTTTCTTTTAGAGATTCTTTGCGCATAATATGCTTTTCTGAGGCTATCAAACTAATATAATGAAATAGAACCAGTATTCTGAAATAAGAATGGAAAAAAAGTGATTCTAACGAAGTTTCCAAACTTCGAAAAAAAATTTTTTTCTTTTCGAGATTCTTTGCGCATAATATGCTTGTCTAAGGCTATCAAACAAGTATAATGAAAGAGAACAAGTTATCTCAAATAAGAATGGAAAAAAAGTGATTCTAAGGAACTTTCCAAACTTCGAAAAAAAATTTTTTTCTTTTCGAGATTCTTTGCGCATAATATGCTTGTCTAAGGCTATCAAACTAGTATAATGAAAGAGAACAAGTTATCTCAAATAAGAACGGAAAAAAATTGATTCTAACGAAGTTTCCAAACTTCGAAAAAAAATTTTTTTCTTTTCGAGATTCTTTGCGCATAATATGCTTGTCTGAGGCTATCAAACTAGTATAATGAAAGAGAACAAGTTATCTCAAATAAGAACGGAAAAAAATTGATTCTAACGAAGTTTCCAAACTTCGAAAAAAAATTTTTTTCTTTTCGAGATTCTTTGCGCATAATATGCTTGTCTGAGGCTATCAAAGTAGTATAATGAAAGAGAACCAGTAATCTTAAATAAGAACGGAAAAAGTGATTCTAACGAGGTTTTCAATCTTCGAAAAAAAATTTTTTTCTTTTCGAGATTCTTTGCGCATAATATGCTTGTCTAAGGCTATCAAACTAGTATAATGAAAGAGAACAAGTTATCTCAAATAAGAACGGAAAAAAAGTGATTCTAACGAAGTTTCCAAACTTCGATCAAAAATTTTTTTCTTTTCGAGATTCTTTGGGCATAATATGCTTGTCTGAGGCTATCAAACTAGTATAATAAAAGAGAACCAGTAATCTTAAATAAGAACGGAAAAAAAGTGATTCTAACGAAGATTCCAAACTTCGAAAAAAAAATTTTTTCTTTTCGAGATTCTTTGCGCATAATATGCTTGTCTAAGGCTATCAAACAAGTATAATGAAAGAGAACAAGTTATCTCAAATAAGAATGGAAAAAAAGTGATTCTAAGGAAGTTTCCAAACTTGGAAAAAAAATTTTTTTCTTTTCGAGATTCTTTGTGCATAATATGCTTGTCTGAGGCTATCAAACTAGTATAATGAAAGAGAACCAGTTATCTCAAATAAGAACGGAATAAAAGTGATTCTAACGAAGTTTCCAAACTTCGGAAAAATTTTTTTTCTTTTCGAGATTGTTTGCGCATACCTATGCTTTTCTGAGGCTATCAAACTAGTATAATGAAAGAGAACCAGTTATCTCAAATAAGAACGGAAAAAAATTGATTCTAACGAAGTTTCCAAACTTCGAAAAAAAATTTTTTTCTTTTCGAGATTCTTTGCGCATAATATGCTTGTCTGAGGCTATCAAAGTAGTATAATGAAAGAGAACCAGTAATCTTAAATAAGAACGGAAAAAAAGTGATTCTAACGAAGATTCCAAACTTCGAAAAAAAAATTTTTTCTTTTCGAGATTCTTTGCGCATAATATGCTTGTCTAAGGCTATCAAACAAGTATAATGAAAGAGAACAAGTTATCTCAAATAAGAATGGAAAAAAAGTGATTCTAAGGAAGTTTCCAAACTTCGAAAAAAAATTTTTTTCTTTTCGAGATTCTTTGCGCATAATATGCTTGTCTGAGGCTATCAAACTAGTATAATGAAAGAGAACCAGTTATCTCAAATAAGAACGGAAAAAAAGTGATTCTAACGAAGTTTCCAAACTTCGAAATAAAATTTTTTTCTTTTCGAGATTCTTTGCGCATAATATGCTTGTCTGAGGCTATCAAACTAGTATAATGAAAGAGAACCAGTAATCTTAAATAAGAACGGAAAAAAAGTGATTCTAAGGAAGTTTCCAAAATTCGAAAAAAAATTTTTTTCTTTTCGAGATTCTTTGCGCATAATATGGTTGTCTGAGGCTATCAAACTAGTATAATGAAAGAGAACCAGTTATCTCAAATAAGAACGGAAAAAAGTGATTCTAACGAAGTTTCCAAACTTCGAAAAAAAATTTTTTCTTTTCGAGATTCTTTGCGCATAATATGCTTGTCTAAGGCTATCAAACAAGTATAATGAAAGAGAACAAGTTATCTCAAATAAGAATGGAAAAAAAGTGATTCTAAGGAAGTTTCCAAACTTCGAAAAAAAATTTTTTTCTTTTCGAGATTCTTTGCGCATAATATGCTTGTCTGAGGCTATCAAACTAGTATAATGAAAGAGAACCAGTTATCTCAAATAAGAACGGAAAAAAAGTGATTCTAACGAAGTTTCCAAACTTCGAAATAAAATTTTTTTCTTTTCGAGATTCTTTGCGCATAATATGCTTGTCTGAGGCTATCAAACTAGTATAATGAAAGAGAGCCAGTAATCTTAAATAAGAACGGAAAAAAAGTGATTCTAAGGAAGTTTCCAAAATTCGAAAAAAAATTTTTTTCTTTTCGAGATTCTTTGCGCATAATATGCTTGTCTGAGGCTATCAAACTAGTATAATGAAAGAGAACCAGTTATCTCAAATAAGAACGGAAAAAAAGTGATTCTAACGAAGTTTCCAAACTTCGAAATAAAATTTTTTTCTTTTCGAGATTCTTTGCGCATAATATGCTTGTCTGAGGCTATCAAACTAGTATAATGAAAGAGAACCAGTAATCTTAAATAAGAACGGAAAAAAAGTGATTCTAAGGAAGTTTCCAAAATTCGAAAAAAAATTTTTTTCTTTTCGAGATTCTTTGCGCATAATATGGTTGTCTGAGGCTATCAAACTAGTATAATGAAAGAGAACCAGTTATCTCAAATAAGAACGGAAAAAAGTGATTCTAACGAAGTTTCCAAACTTCGAAAAAAAATTTTTTTCTTTTAGAGATTCTTTGCGCATAATATGCTTTTCTGAGGCTATCAAACTAATATAATGAAAGAGAACCAGTATTCTGAAATAAGAATGGAAAAAAAGTGATTCTAACGAAGTTTCCAAACTTCGAAAAAAAATTTTTTTCTTTTCGAGATTCTTTGCGCATAATATGCTTGTCTAAGGCTATCAAACAAGTATAATGAAAGAGAACAAGTTATCTCAAATAAGAATGGAAAAAAAGTGATTCTAAGGAAGTTTCCAAACTTCGTAAAAAAATTTTTTTCTTTTCGAGATTCTTTGCGCATAATATGCTTGTCTAAGGCTATCAAACAAGTATAATTAAAGAGAACAAGTTATCTCAAATAAGAATGGAAAAAAAGTGATTCTAAGGAAGTTTCCAAACTTCGAAAAAAAATTTTTTTCTTTTCGAGATTCTTTGCGCATAATATGCTTGTCTAAGGCTATCAAACTAGTATAATGAAAGAGAACAAGTTATCTCAAATAAGAACGGAAAAAAATTGATTCTAACGAAGTTTCCAAACTTCGAAAAAAAATTTTTTTCTTTTCGAGATTCTTTGCGCATAATATGCTTGTCTGAGGCTATCAAAGTAGTATAATGAAAGAGAACCAGTAATCTTAAATAAGAACGGAAAAAGTGATTCTAACGAGGTTTTCAATCTTCGAAAAAAAATTTTTTTCTTTTCGAGATTCTTTGCGCATAATATGCTTGTCTAAGGCTATCAAACTAGTATAATGAAAGAGAACAAGTTATCTCAAATAAGAACGGAAAAAAAGTGATTCTAACGAAGTTTCCAAACTTCGATCAAAAATTTTTTTCTTTTCGAGATTCTTTGGGCATAATATGCTTGTCTGAGGCTATCAAACTAGTATAATGAAAGAGAACCAGTAATCTTAAATAAGAACGGAAAAAAAGTGATTCTAACGAAGATTCCAAACTTCGAAAAAAAATTTTTTCTTTTCGAGATTCTTTGCGCATAATATGCTTGTCTAAGGCTATCAAACAAGTATAATGAAAGAGAACAAGTTATCTCAAATAAGAATGGAAAAAAAGTGATTCTAAGGAAGTTTCCAAACTTGGAAAAAAAATTTTTTTCTTTTCGAGATTCTTTGTGCATAATATGCTTGTCTGAGGCTATCAAACTAGTATAATGAAAGAGAACCAGTTATCTCAAATAAGAACGGAATAAAAGTGATTCTAACGAAGTTTCCAAACTTCGGAAAAATTTTTTTTCTTTTCGAGATTGTTTGCGCATACCTATGCTTTTCTGAGGCTATCAAACTAGTATAATGAAAGAGAACCAATTATCTCAAATAAGAACGGAAAAAAAGTGAGTCTAACGAAGTTTCCAAACTTCGAAAAAAAATTTTTTTCTTTTCGAGATTCTTTGCGCATAATATGCTTGTCTAAGGCTATCAAACAAGTATAATGAAAGAGAACAAGTTATCTCAAATAAGAATGGAAAAAAAGTGATTCTAAGGAAGTTTCCAAACTTCGAAAAAAAATTTTTTTCTTTTCGAGATAATTTGCGCATAATATGCTTGTCTGAGGCTATCAAACTAGTATAATGAAAGAGAACCAGTTATCTCAAATAAGAACGGAAAAAAAGTGATTCTAACGAAGTTTCCAAACTTCCAAAAAAAATTTTTTTCTTTTAGAGATTCTTTGCGCATAATATGCTTTTCTGAGGCTATCAAACTAATATAATGAAAGAGAACCAGTATTCTGAAATAAGAATGGAAAAAAAGTGATTCTAACGAAGTTTCCAAACTTCGAAAAAAAATTTTTTCTTTTCGATATTCTTTGCGCATAATATGCTTGTCTGAGGCTATCAAACTAGTATAATGAAAGAGAACAAGTTATCTTAAATAAGAACGGAAAAAAAGTGATTCTAACGAAGTTTCCAAACTTCGAAAAAAAATTTTTTTCTTTTCGAGATTCTTTGCGCATAATATGCTTGTCTGAGGCTATCAAAGTAGTATAATGAAAGAGAACCAGTAATCTTAAATAAGAACGGAAAAAGTGATTCTAACGAGGTTTTCAATCTTCGAAAAAAAATTTTTTTCTTTTCGAGATTCTTTGCGCATAATATACTTGTCTAAGGCTATCAAACTAGTATAATGAAAGAGAACAAGTTATCTCAAATAAGAACGGAAAAAAATTGATTCTAACGAAGTTTCCAAACTTCGAAAAAAAATTTTTTTCTTTTCGAGATTCTTTGCGCATAATATGCTTGTCTGAGGCTATCAAAGTAGTATAATGAAAGAGAACCAGTAATCTTAAATAAGAACGGAAAAAAAGTGATTCTAACGAAGATTCCAAACTTCGAAAAAAAATTTTTTCTTTTCGAGATTCTTTGCGCATAATATGCTTGTCTAAGGCTATCAAACAAGTATAATGAAAGAGAACAAGTTATCTCAAATAAGAATGGAAAAAAAGTGATTCTAAGGAAGTTTCCAAACTTCGAAAAAAAATTTTTTTCTTTTCGAGATTCTTTGCGCATAATATGCTTGTCTGAGGCTATCAAACTAGTATAATGAAAGAGAACCAGTTATCTCAAATAAGAACGGAAAAAAAGTGATTCTAACGAAGTTTCCAAACTTCGAAATAAAATTTTTTTCTTTTCGAGATTCTTTGCGCATAATATGCTTGTCTGAGGCTATCAAACTAGTATAATGAAAGAGAGCCAGTAATCTTAAATAAGAACGGAAAAAAAGTGATTCTAAGGAAGTTTCCAAAATTCGAAAAAAAATTTTTTTCTTTTCGAGATTCTTTGCGCATAATATGGTTGTCTGAGGCTATCAAACTAGTATAATGAAAGAGAACCAGTTATCTCAAATAAGAACGGAAAAAAGTGATTCTAACGAAGTTTCCAAACTTCGAAAAAAAATTTTTTTCTTTTAGAGATTCTTTGCGCATAATATGCTTTTCTGAGGCTATCAAACTAATATAATGAAAGAGAACCAGTATTCTGAAATAAGAATGGAAAAAAAGTGATTCTAACGAAGTTTCCAAACTTCGAAAAAAAATTTTTTTCTTTTCGAGATTCTTTGCTCATAATATGCTTGTCTAAGGCTATCAAACAAGTATAATGAAAGAGAACAAGTTATCTCAAATAAGAATGGAAAAAAAGTGATTCTAAGGAAGTTTCCAAACTTCGTAAAAAAATTTTTTTCTTTTCGAGATTCTTTGCGCATAATATGCTTGTCTAAGGCTATCAAACAAGTATAATGAAAGAGAACAAGTTATCTCAAATAAGAATGGAAAAAAAGTGATTCTAAGGAAGTTTCCAAACTTCGAAAAAAAATTTTTTTCTTTTCGAGATTCTTTGCGCATAATATGCTTGTCTAAGGCTATCAAACTAGTATAATGAAAGAGAACAAGTTATCTCAAATAAGAACGGAAAAAAATTGATTCTAACGAAGTTTCCAAACTTCGAAAAAAAATTTTTTTCTTTTCGAGATTCTTTGCGCATAATATGCTTGTCTGAGGCTATCAAAGTAGTATAATGAAAGAGAACCAGTAATCTTAAATAAGAACGGAAAAAGTGATTCTAACGAGGTTTTCAATCTTCGAAAAAAAATTTTTTTCTTTTCGAGATTCTTTGCGCATAATATGCTTGTCTAAGGCTATCAAACTAGTATAATGAAAGAGAACAAGTTATCTCAAATAAGAACGGAAAAAAAGTGATTCTAACGAAGTTTCCAAACTTCGATCAAAAATTTTTTTCTTTTCGAGATTCTTTGGGCATAATATGCTTGTCTGAGGCTATCAAACTAGTATAATGAAAGAGAACCAGTAATCTTAAATAAGAACGGAAAAAAAGTGATTCTAACGAAGATTCCAAACTTCGAAAAAAAAATTTTTTCTTTTCGAGATTCTTTGCGCATAATATGCTTGTCTAAGGCTATCAAACAAGTATAATGAAAGAGAACAAGTTATCTCAAATAAGAATGGAAAAAAAGTGATTCTAAGGAAGTTTCCAAACTTGGAAAAAAAATTTTTTTCTTTTCGAGATTCTTTGTGCATAATATGCTTGTCTGAGGCTATCAAACTAGTATAATGAAAGAGAACCAGTTATCTCAAATAAGAACGGAAAAAAAGTGATTCTAACGAAGTTTCCAAACTTCGGAAAAATTTTTTTTTTTTCGAGATTGTTTGCGCATACCTATGCTTTTCTGAGGCTATCAAACTAGTATAATGAAAGAGAACCAATTATCTCAAATAAGAACGGAAAAAAAGTGAGTCTAACGAAGTTTCCAAACTTCGAAAAAAAATTTTTTTCTTTTCGAGATTCTTTGCGCATAATATGCTTGTCTAAGGCTATCAAACAAGTATAATGAAAGAGAACAAGTTATCTCAAATAAGAATGGAAAAAAAGTGATTCTAAGGAAGTTTCCAAACTTCGAAAAAAAATTTTTTTCTTTTCGAGATTCTTTGCGCATAATATGCTTGTCTGAGGCTATCAAACTAGTATAATGAAAGAGAACCAGTTATCTCAAATAAGAACGGAAAAAAAGTGATTCTAACGAAGTTTCCAAACTTCCAAAAAAAATTTTTTTCTTTTAGAGATTCTTTGCGCATAATATGCTTTTCTGAGGCTATCAAACTAATATAATGAAAGAGAACCAGTATTCTGAAATAAGAATGGAAAAAAAGTGATTCTAACGAAGTTTCCAAACTTCGAAAAAAAATTTTTTCTTTTCGATATTCTTTGCGCATAATATGCTTGTCTGAGGCTATCAAACTAGTATAATGAAAGAGAGCAAGTTATCTTAAATAAGAACGGAAAAAAAGTGATTCTAACGAAGTTTCCAAACTTCGAAAAAAAAATTTTTTTCTTTTAGAGATTCTTTGCGCATAATATGCTTTTCTGAGGCTATCAAACTAGTATAATGAAAGAGAACCAGTTATCTCAAAAAAGAACGGAAAAAAAGTGATTCTAACGAAGTTTCCAAACTTCGAAATAAAATTTTTTTCTTTTCGAGATTCTTTGCGCATAATATGCTTGTCTGAGGCTATCAAACTAGTATAATGAAAGAGAAACAGTAATCTTAAATAAGAACGGAAAAAAAGTGATTCTAAGGAAGTTTCCAAAATTCGAAAAAAAAATTTTTTCTTTTCGAGATTCTTTGCGCATAATATGCTTGTCTGAGGCTATCAAACTAGTATAATGAAAGAGAACCAGTATTCTGAAATAAGAATGGAAAAAAAGTGATTCTAACGAGGTTTTCAATCTTCGAAAAAAATTTTTTTCTTTTCGAGATTCTTTGCGCATAATATGCTTTTCTGAGGCTATCAAACTAGTATAATGAAAGAGTTCCAGTTATCTCAAATAAGAACGGAAAAAAAGTGATTCTAACGAAGTTTCCAAACTTCGAAAAAAAAATTTTTTCTTTTCGAGATTCTTTGCGCATAATATGGTTGTCTGAGGCTATCAAACTAGTATAATGAAAGAGAACCAGTTATCTTAAATAAGAACGGAAAAAAAGTGATTCTAACGAAGATTCCAAACTTCGAAAAAAAAATTTTTTCTTTTCGAGATTCTTTGCGCATAATATGCTTGTCTAAGGCTATCAAACAAGTATAATGAAAGAGAACAAGTTATCTCAAATAAGAATGGAAAAAAAGTGATTCTAAGGAAGTTTCCAAACTTCGAAAAAAAATTTTTTTCTTTTCGAGATTCTTTGCGCATAATATGCTTGTCTGAGGCTATCAAACTAGTATAATGAAAGAGAACCAGTTATCTCAAACAAGAACGGAAAAAAAGTGATTCTAACGAAGTTTCCAAACTTCGAAAAAAAATTTTTTTCTTTTAGAGATTCTTTGCGCATAATATGCTTTTCTGAGGCTATCAAACTAATATAATGAAAGAGAACCAGTATTCTGAAATAAGAATGGAAAAAAAGTGATTCTAACGAAGTTTCCAAACTTCGAAAAAAAAATTTTTTCTTTTCGAGATTCTTTGCGCATAATATGCTTGTCTAAGGCTATCAAACAAGTATAATGAAAGAGAACAAGTTATCTCAAATAAGAATGGAAAAAAAGTGATTCTAACGAAGTTTCCAAACTTCGTAAAAAAATTTTTTTCTTTTCGAGATTCTTTGCGCATAATATGCTTGTCTAAGGCTATCAAACAAGTATAATGAAAGAGAACAAGTTATCTCAAATAAGAATGGAAAAAAAGTGATTCTAAGGAAGTTTCCAAACTTCGAAAAAAAATTTTTTTCTTTTCGAGATTCTTTGCGCATAATATGCTTGTCTAAGGCTATCAAACTAGTATAATGAAAGAGAACAAGTTTTCTCAAATAAGAACGGAAAAAAATTGATTCTAACGAAGTTTCCAAACTTCGAAAAAAAATTTTTTTCTTTTCGAGATTCTTTGCGCATAATATGCTTGTCTGAGGCTATCAAAGTAGTATAATGAAAGAGAACCAGTAATCTTAAATAAGAACGGAAAAAGTGATTCTAACGAGGTTTTCAATCTTCGAAAAAAAATTTTTTTCTTTTCGAGATTCTTTGCGCATAATATGCTTGTCTAAGGCTATCAAACTAGTATAATGAAAGAGAACAAGTTATCTCAAATAAGAACGGAAAAAAAGTGATTCTAACGAAGTTTCCAAACTTCGATCAAAAATTTTTTTCTTTTCGAGATTCTTTGGGCATAATATGCTTGTCTGAGGCTATCAAACTAGTATAATGAAAGAGAACCAGTAATCTTAAATAAGAACGGAAAAAAAGTGATTCTAACGAAGATTCCAAACTTCGAAAAAAAAATTTTTTCTTTTCGAGATTCTTTGCGCATAATATGCTTGTCTGAGGCTATCAAACTAGTATAATGAAAGAGAACCAGTTATCTCAAATAAGAACGGAAAAAAAGTGATTCTAACGAAGTTTCCAAACTTCCAAAAAAAATTTTTTTCTTTTAGAGATTCTTTGCGCATAATATGCTTTTCTGAGTCTATCAAACTAATATAATGAAAGAGAACCAGTATTCTGAAATAAGAATGGAAAAAAAGTGATTCTAACGAAGTTTCCAAACTTCGAAAAAAATTTTTTTTCTTTTCGAGATTCTTTGCGCATAATATGCTTGTCTAAGGCTATCAAACAAGTATAATGAAAGAGAACAAGTTATCTCAAATAAGAATGGAAAAAAAGTGATTCTAAGGAAGTTTCCAAACTTCGAAAAAAAATTTTTTTCTTTTCGATATTCTTTGCGCATAATATGCTTGTCTGAGGCTATCAAACTAGTATAATGAAAGAGAACAAGTTATCTTAAATAAGAACGGAAAAAAAGTGATTCTAACGAAGTTTCCAAACTTCGAAAAAAAAATGTTTTTCTTTTAGAGATTCTTTGCGCATAATATGCTTTTCTGAGGCTATCAAACTAGTATAATGAAAGAGAACCAGTTATCTCAAAAAAGAACGGAAAAAAAGTGATTCTAACGAAGTTTCCAAACTTCGAAATAAAATTTTTTTCTTTTCGAGATTCTTTGCGCATAATATGCTTGTCTGAGGCTATCAAACTAGTATAATGAAAGAAAACAGTAATCTTAAATAAGAACGGAAAAAAAGTGATTCTAAGGAAGTTTCCAAAATTCGAAAAAAAATTTTTTTCTTTTCGAGATTCTTTGCGCATAATATGCTTGTCTGAGGCTATCAAACTAGTATAATGAAAGAGAACCAGTATTCTGAAATAAGAATGGAAAAAAAGTGATTCTAACGAGGTTTTCAATCTTCGAAAAAAAATTTTTTTCTTTTCGAGATTCTTTGCGCATAATATGCTTTTCTGAGGCTATCAAACTAGTATAATGAAAGAGTTCCAGTTATGTCAAATAAGAACGGAAAAAAAGTGATTCTAACGAAGTTTCCAAACTTCGAAAAAAAATTTTTTTCTTTTCGAGATTCTTTGCGCATAATATGGTTGTCTGAGGCTATCAAACTAGTATAATGAAAGAGAACCAGTTATCTTAAATAAGAACGGAAAAAAAGTGATTCTAACGAAGATTCCAAACTTCGAAAAAAAAATTTTTTCTTTTCGAGATTCTTTGCGCATAATATGCTTGTCTAAGGCTATCAAACAAGTATAATGAAAGAGAACAAGTTATCTCAAATAAGAATGGAAAAAAAGTGATTCTAAGGAAGTTTCCAAACTTCGAAAAAAAATTTTTTTCTTTTCGAGATTCTTTGCGCATAATATGCTTGTCTGAGGCTATCAAACTAGTATAATGAAAGAGAACCAGTTATCTCAAATAAGAACGGAAAAAAAGTGATTCTAACGAAGTTTCCAAACTTCGGAAAAAATTTTTTTCTTTTCGAGATGCTTTGCGCATACCTATGCTTTTCTGAGGCTATCAAACTAGTGTAATGAAAGAGAACCAATTATCTCAAATAAGAACGGAAAAAAAGTGATTCTAACGAAGTTTCCAAACTTCGAAAAAAATTTTTTTCTTTTCGAGATTCTTTGCGCATAATATGCTTGTCTAAGGCTATCAAACAAGTATAATGAAAGAGAACAAGTTATCTCAAATAAGAATGGAAAAAAAGTGATTCTAAGGAAGTTTCCAAACTTCGAAAAAAAATTTTTTTCTTTTCGAGATTCTTTGCGCATAATATGCTTGTCTGAGGCTATCAAACTAGTATAATGAAAGAGAACCAGTTATCTCAAATAAGAACGGAAAAAAAGTGATTCTAACGAAGTTTCCAAACTTCGAAAAAAAATTTTTTTCTTTTAGAGATTCTTTGCGCATAATATGCTTTTCTGAGGCTATCAAACTAATATAATGAAAGAGAACCAGTATTCTGAAATAAGAAAGGAAAAAAAGTGATTCTAACGAAGTTTCCAAACTTCGAAAAAAAATTTTTTTCTTTTCGAGATTCTTTGCGCATAATATGCTTGTCTAAGGCTATCAAACAAGTATAATGAAAGAGAACAAGTTATCTCAAATAAGAATGGAAAAAAAGTGATTCTAAGGAAGTTTCCAAACTTCGTAAAAAAATTTTTTTCTTTTCGAGATTCTTTGCGCATAATATGCTTGTCTAAGGCTATCAAACAAGTATAATGAAAGAGAACAAGTTATCTCAAATAAGAATGGAAAAAAAGTGATTCTAAGGAAGTTTCCAAACTTCGAAAAAAAATTTTTTTCTTTTCGATATTCTTTGCGCATAATATGCTTGTCTGAGGCTATCAAACTAGTATAATGAAAGAGAACAAGTTATCTTAAATAAGAACGGAAAAAAAGTGATTCTAACGAAGTTTCCAAACTTCGAAAAAAAAATTTTTTTCTTTTAGAGATTCTTTGCGCATAATATGCTTTTCTGAGGCTATCAAACTAGTATAATGAAAGAGAACCAGTTATCTCAAATAAGAACGGAAAAAAAGTGATTCTAACGAAGTTTCCAAACTTCGAAATAAAATTTTTTTCTTTTCGAGATTCTTTGCGCATAATATGCTTGTCTGAGGCTATCAAACTAGTATAATGAAAGAGAACCAGTAATCTTAAATAAGAACGGAAAAAAAGTGATTCTAAGGAAGTTTCCAAAATTCGAAAAAAAATTTTTTTCTTTTCGAGATTCTTTGCGCATAATATGGTTGTCTGAGGCTATCAAACTAGTATAATGAAAGAGAACCAGTTATCTCAAATAAGAACGGAAAAAAGTGATTCTAACGAGGTTTTCAATCTTCGAAAAAAAATTTTTTTCTTTTCGAGATTCTTTGCGCATAATATGCTTTTCTGAGGCTATCAAACTAGTATAATGAAAGAGTTCCAGTTATCTCAAATAAGAACGGAAAAAAAGTGATTCTAACGAAGTTTCCAAACTTCGAAAAAAAATTTTTTTCTTTTCGAGATTCTTTGCGCATAATATGCTTGTCTGAGGCTATCAAACTAGTATAATGAAAGAGAACCAGTTATCTCAAATAAGAACGGAAAAAAAGTGATTCTAACGAGGTTTCCAATCTTCGAAAAAAAATTTTTTTCTTTTCGAGATTCTTTGCGCATAATATGCTTTTCTGAGGCTATCAAACTAGTATAATGAAAGAGAACCAGTTATCTCAAATAAGAACGGAAAAAAAGTGATTCTAACGAAGTTTCCAAACTTCGAAAAAAAATTTTTTTCTTTTCGAGATTCTTTGCGCATAATATGCTTGTCTAAGGCTATCAAACTAGTATAATGAAAGAGAACAAGTTATCTCAAATAAGAACGGAAAAAAATTGATTCTAACGAAGTTTCCAAACTTCGAAAAAAATTTTTTTTCTTTTCGAGATTCTTTGCGCATAATATGCTTGTCTGAGGCTATCAAAGTAGTATAATGAAAGAGAACCAGTAATCTTAAATAAGAACGGAAAAAAAGTGATTCTAACGAAGATTCCAAACTTCGAAAAAAAAATTTTTTCTTTTCGAGATTCTTTGCGCATAATATGCTTGTCTAAGGCTATCAAACAAGTATAATGAAAGAGAACAAGTTATCTCAAATAAGAATGGAAAAAAAGTGATTCTAAGGAAGTTTCCAAACTTCGAAAAAAAATTTTTTTCTTTTCGAGATTCTTTGCGCATAATATGCTTGTCTGAGGCTATCAAACTAGTATAATGAAAGAGAACCAGTTATCTCAAATAAGAACGGAAAAAAAGTGATTCTAACGAAGTTTCCAAACTTCGAAATAAAATTTTTTTCTTTTCGAGATTCTTTGCGCATAATATGCTTGTCTGAGGCTATCAAACTAGTATAATGAAAGAGAACCAGTAATCTTAAATAAGAACGGAAAAAAAGTGATTCTAAGGAAGTTTCCAAAATTCGAAAAAAAAATTTTTTCTTTTCGAGATTCTTTGCGCATAATATGGTTGTCTGAGGCTATCAAACTAGTATAATGAAAGAGAACCAGTTATCTCAAATAAGAACGGAAAAAAGTGATTCTAACGAAGTTTCCAAACTTCGAAAAAAAATTTTTTTCTTTTAGAGATTCTTTGCGCATAATATGCTTTTCTGAGGCTATCAAACTAATATAATGAAATAGAACCAGTATTCTGAAATAAGAATGGAAAAAAAGTGATTCTAACGAAGTTTCCAAACTTCGAAAAAAAATTTTTTTCTTTTCGAGATTCTTTGCGCATAATATGCTTGTCTAAGGCTATCAAACAAGTATAATGAAAGAGAACAAGTTATCTCAAATAAGAATGGAAAAAAAGTGATTCTAAGGAACTTTCCAAACTTCGAAAAAAAATTTTTTTCTTTTCGAGATTCTTTGCGCATAATATGCTTGTCTAAGGCTATCAAACTAGTATAATGAAAGAGAACAAGTTATCTCAAATAAGAACGGAAAAAAATTGATTCTAACGAAGTTTCCAAACTTCGAAAAAAAATTTTTTTCTTTTCGAGATTCTTTGCGCATAATATGCTTGTCTGAGGCTATCAAACTAGTATAATGAAAGAGAACAAGTTATCTCAAATAAGAACGGAAAAAAATTGATTCTAACGAAGTTTCCAAACTTCGAAAAAAAATTTTTTTCTTTTCGAGATTCTTTGCGCATAATATGCTTGTCTGAGGCTATCAAAGTAGTATAATGAAAGAGAACCAGTAATCTTAAATAAGAACGGAAAAAGTGATTCTAACGAGGTTTTCAATCTTCGAAAAAAAATTTTTTTCTTTTCGAGATTCTTTGCGCATAATATGCTTGTCTAAGGCTATCAAACTAGTATAATGAAAGAGAACAAGTTATCTCAAATAAGAACGGAAAAAAAGTGATTCTAACGAAGTTTCCAAACTTCGATCAAAAATTTTTTTCTTTTCGAGATTCTTTGGGCATAATATGCTTGTCTGAGGCTATCAAACTAGTATAATAAAAGAGAACCAGTAATCTTAAATAAGAACGGAAAAAAAGTGATTCTAACGAAGATTCCAAACTTCGAAAAAAAAATTTTTTCTTTTCGAGATTCTTTGCGCATAATATGCTTGTCTAAGGCTATCAAACAAGTATAATGAAAGAGAACAAGTTATCTCAAATAAGAATGGAAAAAAAGTGATTCTAAGGAAGTTTCCAAACTTGGAAAAAAAATTTTTTTCTTTTCGAGATTCTTTGTGCATAATATGCTTGTCTGAGGCTATCAAACTAGTATAATGAAAGAGAACCAGTTATCTCAAATAAGAACGGAATAAAAGTGATTCTAACGAAGTTTCCAAACTTCGGAAAAATTTTTTTTCTTTTCGAGATTGTTTGCGCATACCTATGCTTTTCTGAGGCTATCAAACTAGTATAATGAAAGAGAACCAGTTATCTCAAATAAGAACGGAAAAAAATTGATTCTAACGAAGTTTCCAAACTTCGAAAAAAAATTTTTTTCTTTTCGAGATTCTTTGCGCATAATATGCTTGTCTGAGGCTATCAAAGTAGTATAATGAAAGAGAACCAGTAATCTTAAATAAGAACGGAAAAAAAGTGATTCTAACGAAGATTCCAAACTTCGAAAAAAAAATTTTTTCTTTTCGAGATTCTTTGCGCATAATATGCTTGTCTAAGGCTATCAAACAAGTATAATGAAAGAGAACAAGTTATCTCAAATAAGAATGGAAAAAAAGTGATTCTAAGGAAGTTTCCAAACTTCGAAAAAAAATTTTTTTCTTTTCGAGATTCTTTGCGCATAATATGCTTGTCTGAGGCTATCAAACTAGTATAATGAAAGAGAACCAGTTATCTCAAATAAGAACGGAAAAAAAGTGATTCTAACGAAGTTTCCAAACTTCGAAATAAAATTTTTTTCTTTTCGAGATTCTTTGCGCATAATATGCTTGTCTGAGGCTATCAAACTAGTATAATGAAAGAGAACCAGTAATCTTAAATAAGAACGGAAAAAAAGTGATTCTAAGGAAGTTTCCAAAATTCGAAAAAAAATTTTTTTCTTTTCGAGATTCTTTGCGCATAATATGGTTGTCTGAGGCTATCAAACTAGTATAATGAAAGAGAACCAGTTATCTCAAATAAGAACGGAAAAAAGTGATTCTAACGAAGTTTCCAAACTTCGAAAAAAAATTTTTTCTTTTCGAGATTCTTTGCGCATAATATGCTTGTCTAAGGCTATCAAACAAGTATAATGAAAGAGAACAAGTTATCTCAAATAAGAATGGAAAAAAAGTGATTCTAAGGAAGTTTCCAAACTTCGAAAAAAAATTTTTTTCTTTTCGAGATTCTTTGCGCATAATATGCTTGTCTGAGGCTATCAAACTAGTATAATGAAAGAGAACCAGTTATCTCAAATAAGAACGGAAAAAAAGTGATTCTAACGAAGTTTCCAAACTTCGAAATAAAATTTTTTTCTTTTCGAGATTCTTTGCGCATAATATGCTTGTCTGAGGCTATCAAACTAGTATAATGAAAGAGAGCCAGTAATCTTAAATAAGAACGGAAAAAAAGTGATTCTAAGGAAGTTTCCAAAATTCGAAAAAAAATTTTTTTCTTTTCGAGATTCTTTGCGCATAATATGCTTGTCTGAGGCTATCAAACTAGTATAATGAAAGAGAACCAGTTATCTCAAATAAGAACGGAAAAAAAGTGATTCTAACGAAGTTTCCAAACTTCGAAATAAAATTTTTTTCTTTTCGAGATTCTTTGCGCATAATATGCTTGTCTGAGGCTATCAAACTAGTATAATGAAAGAGAACCAGTAATCTTAAATAAGAACGGAAAAAAAGTGATTCTAAGGAAGTTTCCAAAATTCGAAAAAAAATTTTTTTCTTTTCGAGATTCTTTGCGCATAATATGGTTGTCTGAGGCTATCAAACTAGTATAATGAAAGAGAACCAGTTATCTCAAATAAGAACGGAAAAAAGTGATTCTAACGAAGTTTCCAAACTTCGAAAAAAAATTTTTTTCTTTTAGAGATTCTTTGCGCATAATATGCTTTTCTGAGGCTATCAAACTAATATAATGAAAGAGAACCAGTATTCTGAAATAAGAATGGAAAAAAAGTGATTCTAACGAAGTTTCCAAACTTCGAAAAAAAATTTTTTTCTTTTCGAGATTCTTTGCGCATAATATGCTTGTCTAAGGCTATCAAACAAGTATAATGAAAGAGAACAAGTTATCTCAAATAAGAATGGAAAAAAAGTGATTCTAAGGAAGTTTCCAAACTTCGTAAAAAAATTTTTTTCTTTTCGAGATTCTTTGCGCATAATATGCTTGTCTAAGGCTATCAAACAAGTATAATTAAAGAGAACAAGTTATCTCAAATAAGAATGGAAAAAAAGTGATTCTAAGGAAGTTTCCAAACTTCGAAAAAAAATTTTTTTCTTTTCGAGATTCTTTGCGCATAATATGCTTGTCTAAGGCTATCAAACTAGTATAATGAAAGAGAACAAGTTATCTCAAATAAGAACGGAAAAAAATTGATTCTAACGAAGTTTCCAAACTTCGAAAAAAAATTTTTTTCTTTTCGAGATTCTTTGCGCATAATATGCTTGTCTGAGGCTATCAAAGTAGTATAATGAAAGAGAACCAGTAATCTTAAATAAGAACGGAAAAAGTGATTCTAACGAGGTTTTCAATCTTCGAAAAAAAATTTTTTTCTTTTCGAGATTCTTTGCGCATAATATGCTTGTCTAAGGCTATCAAACTAGTATAATGAAAGAGAACAAGTTATCTCAAATAAGAACGGAAAAAAAGTGATTCTAACGAAGTTTCCAAACTTCGATCAAAAATTTTTTTCTTTTCGAGATTCTTTGGGCATAATATGCTTGTCTGAGGCTATCAAACTAGTATAATGAAAGAGAACCAGTAATCTTAAATAAGAACGGAAAAAAAGTGATTCTAACGAAGATTCCAAACTTCGAAAAAAAATTTTTTCTTTTCGAGATTCTTTGCGCATAATATGCTTGTCTAAGGCTATCAAACAAGTATAATGAAAGAGAACAAGTTATCTCAAATAAGAATGGAAAAAAAGTGATTCTAAGGAAGTTTCCAAACTTGGAAAAAAAATTTTTTTCTTTTCGAGATTCTTTGTGCATAATATGCTTGTCTGAGGCTATCAAACTAGTATAATGAAAGAGAACCAGTTATCTCAAATAAGAACGGAATAAAAGTGATTCTAACGAAGTTTCCAAACTTCGGAAAAATTTTTTTTCTTTTCGAGATTGTTTGCGCATACCTATGCTTTTCTGAGGCTATCAAACTAGTATAATGAAAGAGAACCAATTATCTCAAATAAGAACGGAAAAAAAGTGAGTCTAACGAAGTTTCCAAACTTCGAAAAAAAATTTTTTTCTTTTCGAGATTCTTTGCGCATAATATGCTTGTCTAAGGCTATCAAACAAGTATAATGAAAGAGAACAAGTTATCTCAAATAAGAATGGAAAAAAAGTGATTCTAAGGAAGTTTCCAAACTTCGAAAAAAAATTTTTTTCTTTTCGAGATAATTTGCGCATAATATGCTTGTCTGAGGCTATCAAACTAGTATAATGAAAGAGAACCAGTTATCTCAAATAAGAACGGAAAAAAAGTGATTCTAACGAAGTTTCCAAACTTCCAAAAAAAATTTTTTTCTTTTAGAGATTCTTTGCGCATAATATGCTTTTCTGAGGCTATCAAACTAATATAATGAAAGAGAACCAGTATTCTGAAATAAGAATGGAAAAAAAGTGATTCTAACGAAGTTTCCAAACTTCGAAAAAAAATTTTTTCTTTTCGATATTCTTTGCGCATAATATGCTTGTCTGAGGCTATCAAACTAGTATAATGAAAGAGAACAAGTTATCTTAAATAAGAACGGAAAAAAAGTGATTCTAACGAAGTTTCCAAACTTCGAAAAAAAATTTTTTTCTTTTCGAGATTCTTTGCGCATAATATGCTTGTCTGAGGCTATCAAAGTAGTATAATGAAAGAGAACCAGTAATCTTAAATAAGAACGGAAAAAGTGATTCTAACGAGGTTTTCAATCTTCGAAAAAAAATTTTTTTCTTTTCGAGATTCTTTGCGCATAATATACTTGTCTAAGGCTATCAAACTAGTATAATGAAAGAGAACAAGTTATCTCAAATAAGAACGGAAAAAAATTGATTCTAACGAAGTTTCCAAACTTCGAAAAAAAATTTTTTTCTTTTCGAGATTCTTTGCGCATAATATGCTTGTCTGAGGCTATCAAAGTAGTATAATGAAAGAGAACCAGTAATCTTAAATAAGAACGGAAAAAAAGTGATTCTAACGAAGATTCCAAACTTCGAAAAAAAATTTTTTCTTTTCGAGATTCTTTGCGCATAATATGCTTGTCTAAGGCTATCAAACAAGTATAATGAAAGAGAACAAGTTATCTCAAATAAGAATGGAAAAAAAGTGATTCTAAGGAAGTTTCCAAACTTCGAAAAAAAATTTTTTTCTTTTCGAGATTCTTTGCGCATAATATGCTTGTCTGAGGCTATCAAACTAGTATAATGAAAGAGAACCAGTTATCTCAAATAAGAACGGAAAAAAAGTGATTCTAACGAAGTTTCCAAACTTCGAAATAAAATTTTTTTCTTTTCGAGATTCTTTGCGCATAATATGCTTGTCTGAGGCTATCAAACTAGTATAATGAAAGAGAGCCAGTAATCTTAAATAAGAACGGAAAAAAAGTGATTCTAAGGAAGTTTCCAAAATTCGAAAAAAAATTTTTTTCTTTTCGAGATTCTTTGCGCATAATATGGTTGTCTGAGGCTATCAAACTAGTATAATGAAAGAGAACCAGTTATCTCAAATAAGAACGGAAAAAAGTGATTCTAACGAAGTTTCCAAACTTCGAAAAAAAATTTTTTTCTTTTAGAGATTCTTTGCGCATAATATGCTTTTCTGAGGCTATCAAACTAATATAATGAAAGAGAACCAGTATTCTGAAATAAGAATGGAAAAAAAGTGATTCTAACGAAGTTTCCAAACTTCGAAAAAAAATTTTTTTCTTTTCGAGATTCTTTGCTCATAATATGCTTGTCTAAGGCTATCAAACAAGTATAATGAAAGAGAACAAGTTATCTCAAATAAGAATGGAAAAAAAGTGATTCTAAGGAAGTTTCCAAACTTCGTAAAAAAATTTTTTTCTTTTCGAGATTCTTTGCGCATAATATGCTTGTCTAAGGCTATCAAACAAGTATAATGAAAGAGAACAAGTTATCTCAAATAAGAATGGAAAAAAAGTGATTCTAAGGAAGTTTCCAAACTTCGAAAAAAAATTTTTTTCTTTTCGAGATTCTTTGCGCATAATATGCTTGTCTAAGGCTATCAAACTAGTATAATGAAAGAGAACAAGTTATCTCAAATAAGAACGGAAAAAAATTGATTCTAACGAAGTTTCCAAACTTCGAAAAAAAATTTTTTTCTTTTCGAGATTCTTTGCGCATAATATGCTTGTCTGAGGCTATCAAAGTAGTATAATGAAAGAGAACCAGTAATCTTAAATAAGAACGGAAAAAGTGATTCTAACGAGGTTTTCAATCTTCGAAAAAAAATTTTTTTCTTTTCGAGATTCTTTGCGCATAATATGCTTGTCTAAGGCTATCAAACTAGTATAATGAAAGAGAACAAGTTATCTCAAATAAGAACGGAAAAAAAGTGATTCTAACGAAGTTTCCAAACTTCGATCAAAAATTTTTTTCTTTTCGAGATTCTTTGGGCATAATATGCTTGTCTGAGGCTATCAAACTAGTATAATGAAAGAGAACCAGTAATCTTAAATAAGAACGGAAAAAAAGTGATTCTAACGAAGATTCCAAACTTCGAAAAAAAAATTTTTTCTTTTCGAGATTCTTTGCGCATAATATGCTTGTCTAAGGCTATCAAACAAGTATAATGAAAGAGAACAAGTTATCTCAAATAAGAATGGAAAAAAAGTGATTCTAAGGAAGTTTCCAAACTTGGAAAAAAAATTTTTTTCTTTTCGAGATTCTTTGTGCATAATATGCTTGTCTGAGGCTATCAAACTAGTATAATGAAAGAGAACCAGTTATCTCAAATAAGAACGGAAAAAAAGTGATTCTAACGAAGTTTCCAAACTTCGGAAAAATTTTTTTTTTTTCGAGATTGTTTGCGCATACCTATGCTTTTCTGAGGCTATCAAACTAGTATAATGAAAGAGAACCAATTATCTCAAATAAGAACGGAAAAAAAGTGAGTCTAACGAAGTTTCCAAACTTCGAAAAAAAATTTTTTTCTTTTCGAGATTCTTTGCGCATAATATGCTTGTCTAAGGCTATCAAACAAGTATAATGAAAGAGAACAAGTTATCTCAAATAAGAATGGAAAAAAAGTGATTCTAAGGAAGTTTCCAAACTTCGAAAAAAAATTTTTTTCTTTTCGAGATTCTTTGCGCATAATATGCTTGTCTGAGGCTATCAAACTAGTATAATGAAAGAGAACCAGTTATCTCAAATAAGAACGGAAAAAAAGTGATTCTAACGAAGTTTCCAAACTTCCAAAAAAAATTTTTTTCTTTTAGAGATTCTTTGCGCATAATATGCTTTTCTGAGGCTATCAAACTAATATAATGAAAGAGAACCAGTATTCTGAAATAAGAATGGAAAAAAAGTGATTCTAACGAAGTTTCCAAACTTCGAAAAAAAATTTTTTCTTTTCGATATTCTTTGCGCATAATATGCTTGTCTGAGGCTATCAAACTAGTATAATGAAAGAGAGCAAGTTATCTTAAATAAGAACGGAAAAAAAGTGATTCTAACGAAGTTTCCAAACTTCGAAAAAAAAATTTTTTTCTTTTAGAGATTCTTTGCGCATAATATGCTTTTCTGAGGCTATCAAACTAGTATAATGAAAGAGAACCAGTTATCTCAAAAAAGAACGGAAAAAAAGTGATTCTAACGAAGTTTCCAAACTTCGAAATAAAATTTTTTTCTTTTCGAGATTCTTTGCGCATAATATGCTTGTCTGAGGCTATCAAACTAGTATAATGAAAGAGAAACAGTAATCTTAAATAAGAACGGAAAAAAAGTGATTCTAAGGAAGTTTCCAAAATTCGAAAAAAAAATTTTTTCTTTTCGAGATTCTTTGCGCATAATATGCTTGTCTGAGGCTATCAAACTAGTATAATGAAAGAGAACCAGTATTCTGAAATAAGAATGGAAAAAAAGTGATTCTAACGAGGTTTTCAATCTTCGAAAAAAATTTTTTTCTTTTCGAGATTCTTTGCGCATAATATGCTTTTCTGAGGCTATCAAACTAGTATAATGAAAGAGTTCCAGTTATCTCAAATAAGAACGGAAAAAAAGTGATTCTAACGAAGTTTCCAAACTTCGAAAAAAAAATTTTTTCTTTTCGAGATTCTTTGCGCATAATATGGTTGTCTGAGGCTATCAAACTAGTATAATGAAAGAGAACCAGTTATCTTAAATAAGAACGGAAAAAAAGTGATTCTAACGAAGATTCCAAACTTCGAAAAAAAAATTTTTTCTTTTCGAGATTCTTTGCGCATAATATGCTTGTCTAAGGCTATCAAACAAGTATAATGAAAGAGAACAAGTTATCTCAAATAAGAATGGAAAAAAAGTGATTCTAAGGAAGTTTCCAAACTTCGAAAAAAAATTTTTTTCTTTTCGAGATTCTTTGCGCATAATATGCTTGTCTGAGGCTATCAAACTAGTATAATGAAAGAGAACCAGTTATCTCAAACAAGAACGGAAAAAAAGTGATTCTAACGAAGTTTCCAAACTTCGAAAAAAAATTTTTTTCTTTTAGAGATTCTTTGCGCATAATATGCTTTTCTGAGGCTATCAAACTAATATAATGAAAGAGAACCAGTATTCTGAAATAAGAATGGAAAAAAAGTGATTCTAACGAAGTTTCCAAACTTCGAAAAAAAAATTTTTTCTTTTCGAGATTCTTTGCGCATAATATGCTTGTCTAAGGCTATCAAACAAGTATAATGAAAGAGAACAAGTTATCTCAAATAAGAATGGAAAAAAAGTGATTCTAACGAAGTTTCCAAACTTCGTAAAAAAATTTTTTTCTTTTCGAGATTCTTTGCGCATAATATGCTTGTCTAAGGCTATCAAACAAGTATAATGAAAGAGAACAAGTTATCTCAAATAAGAATGGAAAAAAAGTGATTCTAAGGAAGTTTCCAAACTTCGAAAAAAAATTTTTTTCTTTTCGATATTCTTTGCGCATAATATGGTTGTCTGAGGCTATCAAACTAGTATAATGAAAGAGAACAAGTTATCTTAAATAAGAACGGAAAAAAAGTGATTCTAACGAAGTTTCCAAACTTCGAAAAAAAAATTTTTTTCTTTTAGAGATTCTTTGCGCATAATATGCTTTTCTGAGGCTATCAAACTAGTATAATGAAAGAGAACCAGTTATCTCAAATAAGAACGGAAAAAAAGTGATTCTAACGAAGTTTCCAAACTTCGATATAAAATTTTTTTCTTTTCGAGATTCTTTGCGCATAATATGCTTGTCTGAGGCTATCAAACTAGTATAATGAAAGAGAACCAGTAATCTTAAATAAGAACGGAAAAAAAGTGATTCTAAGGAAGTTTCCAAAATTCGAAAAAAAATTTTTTTTCTTTTCGAGATTCTTTGCGCATAATATGGTTGTCTGAGGCTATCAAACTAGTATAATGAAAGAGAACCAGTTATCTCAAATAAGAACGGAAAAAAGTGATTCTAACGAGGTTTTCAATCTTCGAAAAAAATTTTTTTTCTTTTCGAGATTCTTTGCGCATAATATGCTTTTCTGAGGCTATCAAACTAGTATAATGAAAGAGTTCCAGTTAATACAAATAAGAACGGAAAAAAAGTGATTCTAACGAAGTTTCCAAACTTCGAAAAAAATTTTTTTTCTTTTCGAGATTCTTTGCGCATAATATGCTTGTCTGAGGCTATCAAACTAGTATAATGAAAGAGAACCAGTTATCTCAAATAAGAACGGAAAAAAAGTGATTCTAACGAGGTTTCCAATCTTCGAAAAAAAATTTTTTTCTTTTCGAGATTCTTTGCGCATAATATGCTTTTCTGAGGCTATCAAACTAGTATAATGAAAGAGAACCAGTTATCTCAAATAAGAACGGAAAAAAAGTGATTCTAACGAAGTTTCCAAACTTCGAAAAAAATTTTTTTTCTTTTCGAGATTCTTTGCGCTTAATATGCTTGTCTAAGGCTATCAAACTAGTATAATGAAAGAGAACAAGTTATCTCAAATAAGAACGGAAAAAAATTGATTCTAACGAAGTTTCCAAACTTCGAAAAAAAATTTTTTTCTTTTCGAGATTCTTTGCGCATAATATGCTTGTCTGAGGCTATCAAAGTAGTATAATGAAAGAGAACCAGTAATCTTAAATAAGAACGGAAAAAAAGTGATTCTAACGAAGATTCCAAACTTCGAAAAAAAATTTTTTTCTTTTCGAGATTCTTTGCGCATAATATGCTTGTCTAAGGCTATCAAACAAGTATAATGAAAGAGAACAAGTTATCTCAAATAAGAATGGAAAAAAAGTGATTCTAAGGAAGTTTCCAAACTTCGAAAAAAAATTTTTTTCTTTTCGAGATTCTTTGCGCATAATATGCTTGTCTGAGGCTATCAAACTAGTATAATGAAAGAGAACCAGTTATCTCAAATAAGAACGGAAAAAAAGTGATTCTAACGAAGTTTCCAAACTTCGAAATAAAATTTTTTTCTTTTCGAGATTCTTTGCGCATAATATGCTTGTCTGAGGCTATCAAACTAGTATAATGAAAGAGAACCAGTAATCTTAAATAAGAACGGAAAAAAAGTGATTCTAAGGAAGTTTCCAAAATTCGAAAAAAAATTTTTTTCTTTTCGAGATTCTTTGCGCATAATATGGTTGTCTGAGGCTATCAAACTAGTATAATGAAAGAGAACCAGTTATCTCAAATAAGAACGGAAAAAAGTGATTCTAACGAGGTTTTCAATCTTCGAAAAAAAATTTTTTCTTTTCGAGATTCTTTGCGCATAATATGCTTGTCTAAGGCTATCAAACTAGTATAATGAAAGAGAACAAGTTATCTCAAATAAGAACGGAAAAAAAGTGATTCTAACGAAGTTTCCAAACTTCGAAATAAAATTTTTTTCTTTTCGAGATTCTTTGGGCATAATATGCTTGTCTGAGGCTATCAAACTAGTATAATGAAAGAGAACCAGTAATCTTAAATAAGAACGGAAAAAAAGTGATTCTAACGAAGATTCCAAACTCCGAAAAAAAATTTTTTTCTTTTGGAGATTCTTTGCGCATAATATGCTTGTCTAAGGCTATCAAACTAGTATAATGAAAGAGAACCAGTAATCTTAAATAAGAACGGAAAAAAAAAGATTCTAAGGAAGTTTCCAAAATTCGAAAAAAAATTTTTTTCTTTTCGAGATTCTTTGCGCATAATATGGTTGTCTGAGGCTATCAAACTAGTATAATGAAAGAGAACCAATTATCTCAAATAAGAACGGAAAAAAAGTGATTCTAACGAAGTTTCCAAACTTCGAAAAAAAATTTTTTTCTTTTCGAGATTCTTTGCGCATAATATGCTTGTCTAAGGCTATCAAACAAGTTTAATGAAAGAGAACAAGTTATCTCAAATAAGAATGGAAAAAAGTGATCCTAAGGAAGTTTCCAAACTTCGAAAAAAAATTTTTTTCTTTTCGAGATTCTTTGCGCATAATATGCTTGTCTGAGGCTATCAAACTAGTATAATGAAAGAGAACCAGTTATCTCAAATAAGAACGGAAAAAAAGTGATTCTAACGAAGTTTCCAAACTTCGAAAAAAAATTTTTTTCTTTTAGAGATTCTTTGCGCATAATATGCTTTTCTGAGGCTATCAAACTAATATAATGAAAGAGAACCAGTATTCTGAAATAAGAATGGAAAAAAAGTGATTCTAACGAAGTTTCCAAAATTCGAAAAAAAATTTTTTTCTTTTCGAGATTCTTTGCGCATAATATGCTTGTCTAAGGCTATCAAACAAGTATAATGAAAGAGAACAAGTTATCTCAAATAAGAATGGAAAAAAAGTGATTCTAAGGAAGTTTCCAAACTTCGTAAAAAAATTATTTTCTTTTCGAGATTCTTTGCGCATAATATGCTTGTCTAAGGCTATCAAACAAGTATAATGAAAGAGAACAAGTTATCTCAAATAAGAATGGAAAAAAAGTGATTCTAAGGAAGTTTCCAAACTTCGAAAAAAAATTTTTTTCTTTTCGATATTCTTTGCGCATAATATGCTTGTCTGAGGCTATCAAACTAGTATAATGAAAGAGAACAAGTTATCTTAAATAAGAACGGAAAAAAAGTGATTCTAACGAAGTTTCCAAACTTCGAAATAAAATTTTTTTCTTTTCGAAATTCTTTGCGCATAATATGCTTGTCTGAGGCTATCAAACTAGTATAATGAAAGAGAACCAGTAATCTTAAATAAGAACGGAAAAAAAGTGATTCTAAGGAAGTTTCCAAAATTCGAAAAAAATTTTTTTTTTTCGAGATTCTTTGCGCATAATATGCTTGTCTGAGGCTATCAAACTAGTATAATGAAAGAGAACCAGTTATCTCAAATAAGAACGGAAAAAAGTGATTCTAACGAGGTTTTCAATCTTCGAAAAAAAATTTTTTTCTTTTCGAGATTCTTTGCGCATAATATGCTTTTCTGAGGCTATCAAACTAGTATAATGAAAGAGTTCCAGTTATCTCAAATAAGAACGGAAAAAAAGTGATTCTAACGAAGTTTCCAAACTTCGAAAAAAATTTTTTTCTTTTCGAGATTCTTTGCGCATAATATGGTTGTCTGAGGCTATCAAACTAGTATAATGAAAGAGAACCAGTTATCTCAAATAAGAACGGAAAAAAAGTGATTCTAACGAGGTTTCCAATCTTCGAAAAAAAATTTTTTTCTTTTCGAGATTCTTTGCGCATAATATGCTTTTCTGAGGCTATCAAACTAGTATAATGAAAGAGGACCAGTTATCTCAAATAAGAACGGAAAAAAAGTGATTCTAACGATGTTTCCAAACTTCGAAAAAAAATTTTTTTCTTTTCGAGATTCTTTGCGCATAATATGCTTGTCTAAGGCTATCAAACTAGTATAATGAAAGAGAACAAGTTATCTCAAATAAGAACGGAAAAAAATTGATTCTAACGAAGTTTCCAAACTTCGAAAAAAATTTTTTTTCTTTTCGAGATTCCTTGCGCATAATATGCTTGTCTGAGGCTATCAAACTAGTATAATGAAAGAGAACCAGTTATCTCAAATAAGAACGGAAAAAAAGTGATTCTAACGAAGTTTCGAAACTTCGAAAAAAATTTTTTTTCTTTTCGAGATTCTTTGCGCATACCTATGCTTTTCTGAGGCTATCAAACTAGTATAATGAAAGAGAACCAGTTATCTCAAATAAGAACGGAAAAAAAGTGATTCTAACGAAGTTTCCAAACTTCGAAAAAAAATTTTATTCTTTTCCAGATTCTTTGGGCATAATATGCTTGTCTGAGGCTATCAAACTAGTATAATGAAAGAGAACCAGTAATCTTAAATAAGAACGGAAAAAAAGTGATTCTAACGAAGATTCCAAACTTCGAAAAAAAAATTTTTTCTTTTCGAGATTCTTTGCGCATAATATGCTTGTCTGAGGCTATCAAAGTAGTATAATGAAAGAGAACCAGTAATCTTAAATAAGAACGGAAAAAAAGTGATTCTAACGAAGATTCCAAACTTCGAAAAAAAAATTTTTTCTTTTCGAGATTCTTTGCGCATAATATGCTTGTCTAAGGCTATCAAACAAGTATAATGAAAGAGAACAAGTTATCTCAAATAAGAATGGAAAAAAAGTGATTCTAAGGAAGTTTCCAAACTTCGAAAAAAAATTTTTTTCTTTTCGAGATTCTTTGCGCATAATATGCTTGTCTGAGGCTATCAAACTAGTATAATGAAAGAGAACCAGTTATCTCAAATAAGAACGGAAAAAAAGTGATTCTAACGAAGTTTCCAAACTTCGAAATAAAATTTTTTTCTTTTCGAGATTCTTTGCGCATAATATGCTTGTCTGAGGCTATCAAACTAGTATAATGAAAGAGAACCAGTAATCTTAAATAAGAACGGAAAAAAAGTGATTCTAAGGAAGTTTCCAAAATTCGAAAAAAAATTTTTTTCTTTTCGAGATTCTTTGCGCATAATATGGTTGTCTGAGGCTATCAAACTAGTATAATGAAAGAGAACCAGTTATCTCAAATAAGAACGGAAAAAAGTGATTCTAACGAAGTTTCCAAACTTCGAAAAAAAATTTTTTTCTTTTAGAGATTCTTTGCGCATAATATGCTTTTCTGAGGCTATCAAACTAATATAATGAAAGAGAACCAGTATTCTGAAATAAGAATGGAAAAAAAGTGATTCTAACGAAGTTTCCAAACTTCGAAAAAAAATTTTTTTCTTTTCGAGATTCTTTGCGCATAATATGCTTGTCTAAGGCTATCAAACAAGTATAATGAAAGAGAACAAGTTATCTCAAATAAGAATGGAAAAAAAGTGATTCTAAGGAAGTTTCCAAACTTCGTAAAAAAATTTTTTTCTTTTCGAGATTCTTTGCGCATAATATGCTTGTCTAAGGCTATCAAACAAGTATAATGAAAGAGAACAAGTTATCTCAAATAAGAATGGAAAAAAAGTGATTCTAAGGAAGTTTCCAAACTTCGAAAAAAAATTTTTTTCTTTTCGAGATTCTTTGCGCATAATATGCTTGTCTAAGGCTATCAAACTAGTATAATGAAAGAGAACAAGTTATCTCAAATAAGAACGGAAAAAAATTGATTCTAACGAAGTTTCCAAACTTCGAAAAAAAATTTTTTTCTTTTCGAGATTCTTTGCGCATAATATGCTTGTCTGAGGCTATCAAAGTAGTATAATGAAAGAGAACCAGTAATCTTAAATAAGAACGGAAAAAGTGATTATAACGAGGTTTTCAATCTTCGAAAAAAAATTTTTTTCTTTTCGAGATTCTTTGCGCATAATATGCTTGTCTAAGGCTATCAAACTAGTATAATGAAAGAGAACAAGTTATCTCAAATAAGAACGGAAAAAAAGTGATTCTAACGAAGTTTCCAAACTTCGATCAAAAATTTTTTTCTTTTCGAGATTCTTTGGGCATAATATGCTTGTCTGAGGCTATCAAACTAGTATAATGAAAGAGAACCAGTAATCTTAAATAAGAACGGAAAAAAAGTGATTCTAACGAAGATTCCAAACTTCGAAAAAAAATTTTTTCTTTTCGAGATTCTTTGCGCATAATATGCTTGTCTAAGGCTATCAAACAAGTATAATGAAAGAGAACAAGTTATCTCAAATAAGAATGGAAAAAAAGTGATTCTAAGGAAGTTTCCAAACTTGGAAAAAAAATTTTTTTCTTTTCGAGATTCTTTGTGCATAATATGCTTGTCTGAGGCTATCAAACTAGTATAATGAAAGAGAACCAGTTATCTCAAATAAGAACGGAATAAAAGTGATTCTAATGAAGTTTCCAAACTTCGGAAAAATTTTTTTTCTTTTCGAGATTGTTTGCGCATACCTATGCTTTTCTGAGGCTATCAAACTAGTATAATGAAAGAGAACCAATTATCTCAAATAAGAACGGAAAAAAAGTGAGTCTAACGAAGTTTCCAAACTTCGAAAAAAAATTTTTTTCTTTTCGAGATTCTTTGCGCATAATATGCTTGTCTAAGGCTATCAAACAAGTATAATGAAAGAGAACAAGTTATCTCAAATAAGAATGGAAAAAAAGTGATTCTAAGGAAGTTTCCAAACTTCGAAAAAAAATTTTTTTCTTTTCGAGATAATTTGCGCATAATATGCTTGTCTGAGGCTATCAAACTAGTATAATGAAAGAGAACCAGTTATCTCAAATAAGAACGGAAAAAAAGTGATTCTAACGAAGTTTCCAAACTTCCAAAAAAAATTTTTTTCTTTTAGAGATTCTTTGCGCATAATATGCTTTTCTGAGGCTATCAAACTAATATAATGAAAGAGAACCAGTATTCTGAAATAAGAATGGAAAAAAAGTGATTCTAACGAAGTTTCCAAACTTCGAAAAAAAATTTTTTCTTTTCGATATTCTTTGCGCATAATATGCTTCTCTGAGGCTATCAAACTAGTATAATGAAAGAGAACAAGTTATCTTAAATAAGAACGGAAAAAAAGTGATTCTAACGAAGTTTCCAAACTTCGAAAAAAAATTTTTTTCTTTTCGAGATTCTTTGCGCATAATATGCTTGTCTGAGGCTATCAAAGTAGTATAATGAAAGAGAACCAGTAATCTTAAATAAGAACGGAAAAAGTGATTCTAACGAGGTTTTCAATCTTCGAAAAAAAATTTTTTTCTTTTCGAGATTCTTTGCGCATAATATACTTGTCTAAGGCTATCAAACTAGTATAATGAAAGAGAACAAGTTATCTCAAATAAGAACGGAAAAAAATTGATTCTAACGAAGTTTCCAAACTTCGAAAAAAAATTTTTTTCTTTTCGAGATTCTTTGCGCATAATATGCTTGTCTGAGGCTATCAAAGTAGTATAATGAAAGAGAACCAGTAATCTTAAATAAGAACGGAAAAAAAGTGATTCTAACGAAGATTCCAAACTTCGAAAAAAAATTTTTTCTTTTCGAGATTCTTTGCGCATAATATGCTTGTCTAAGGCTATCAAACAAGTATAATGAAAGAGAACAAGTTATCTCAAATAAGAATGGAAAAAAAGTGATTCTAAGGAAGTTTCCAAACTTCGAAAAAAAATTTTTTTCTTTTCGAGATTCTTTGCGCATAATATGCTTGTCTGAGGCTATCAAACTAGTATAATGAAAGAGAACCAGTTATCTCAAATAAGAACGGAAAAAAAGTGATTCTAACGAAGTTTCCAAACTTCGAAATAAAATTTTTTTCTTTTCGAGATTCTTTGCGCATAATATGCTTGTCTGAGGCTATCAAACTAGTATAATGAAAGAGAGCCAGTAATCTTAAATAAGAACGGAAAAAAAGTGATTCTAAGGAAGTTTCCAAAATTCGAAAAAAAATTTTTTTCTTTTCGAGATTCTTTGCGCATAATATGGTTGTCTGAGGCTATCAAACTAGTATAATGAAAGAGAACCAGTTATCTCAAATAAGAACGGAAAAAAGTGATTCTAACGAAGTTTCCAAACTTCGAAAAAAAATTTTTTTCTTTTAGAGATTCTTTGCGCATAATATGCTTTTCTGAGGCTATCAAACTAATATAATGAAAGAGAACCAGTATTCTGAAATAAGAATGGAAAAAAAGTGATTCTAACGAAGTTTCCAAACTTCGAAAAAAAATTTTTTTCTTTTCGAGATTCTTTGCGCATAATATGCTTGTCTAAGGCTATCAAACAAGTATAATGAAAGAGAACAAGTTATCTCAAATAAGAATGGAAAAAAAGTGATTCTAAGGAAGTTTCCAAACTTCGTAAAAAAATTTTTTTCTTTTCGAGATTCTTTGCGCATAATATGCTTGTCTAAGGCTATCAAACAAGTATAATGAAAGAGAACAAGTTATCTCAAATAAGAATGGAAAAAAAGTGATTCTAAGGAAGTTTCCAAACTTCGAAAAAAAATTTTTTTCTTTTCGAGATTCTTTGCGCATAATATGCTTGTCTAAGGCTATCAAACTAGTATAATGAAAGAGAACAAGTTATCTCAAATAAGAACGGAAAAAAATTGATTCTAACGAAGTTTCCAAACTTCGAAAAAAAATTTTTTTCTTTTCGAGATTCTTTGCGCATAATATGCTTGTCTGAGGCTATCAAAGTAGTATAATGAAAGAGAACCAGTAATCTTAAATAAGAACGGAAAAAGTGATTCTAACGAGGTTTTCAATCTTCGAAAAAAAATTTTTTTCTTTTCGAGATTCTTTGCGCATAATATGCTTGTCTAAGGCTATCAAACTAGTATAATGAAAGAGAACAAGTTATCTCAAATAAGAACGGAAAAAAAGTGATTCTAACGAAGTTTCCAAACTTCGATCAAAAATTTTTTTCTTTTCGAGATTCTTTGGGCATAATATGCTTGTCTGAGGCTATCAAACTAGTATAATGAAAGAGAACCAGTAATCTTAAATAAGAACGGAAAAAAAGTGATTCTAACGAAGATTCCAAACTTCGAAAAAAAAATTTTTTCTTTTCGAGATTCTTTGCGCATAATATGCTTGTCTAAGGCTATCAAACAAGTATAATGAAAGAGAACAAGTTATCTCAAATAAGAATGGAAAAAAAGTGATTCTAAGGAAGTTTCCAAACTTGGAACAAAAATTTTTTTCTTTTCGAGATTCTTTGTGCATAATATGCTTGTCTGAGGCTATCAAACTAGTATAATGAAAGAGAACCAGTTATCTCAAATAAGAACGGAAAAAAAGTGATTCTAACGAAGTTTCCAAACTTCGGAAAAAATTTTTTTTTTTCGAGATTGTTTGCGCATACCTATGCTTTTCTGAGGCTATCAAACTAGTATAATGAAAGAGAACCAATTATCTCAAATAAGAACGGAAAAAAAGTGAGTCTAACGAAGTTTCCAAACTTCGAAAAAAAATTTTTTTCTTTTCGAGATTCTTTGCGCATAATATGCTTGTCTAAGGCTATCAAACAAGTATAATGAAAGAGAACAAGTTATCTCAAATAAGAATGGAAAAAAAGTGATTCTAAGGAAGTTTCCAAACTTCGAAAAAAAATTTTTTTCTTTTCGAGATTCTTTGCGCATAATATGCTTGTCTGAGGCTATCAAACTAGTATAATGAAAGAGAACCAGTTATCTCAAATAAGAACGGAAAAAAAGTGATTCTAACGAAGTTTCCAAACTTCCAAAAAAAATTTTTTTCTTTTAGAGATTCTTTGCGCATAATATGCTTTTCTGAGGCTATCAAACTAATATAATGAAAGAGAACCAGTATTCTGAAATAAGAATGGAAAAAAAGTGATTCTAACGAAGTTTCCAAACTTCGAAAAAAAATTTTTTCTTTTCGATATTCTTTGCGCATAATATGCTTGTCTGAGGCTATCAAACTAGTATAATGAAAGAGAGCAAGTTATCTTAAATAAGAACGGAAAAAAAGTGATTCTAACGAAGTTTCCAAACTTCGAAAAAAAAATTTTTTTCTTTTAGAGATTCTTTGCGCATAATATGCTTTTCTGAGGCTATCAAACTAGTATAATGAAAGAGAACCAGTTATCTCAAAAAAGAACGGAAAAAAAGTGATTCTAACGAAGTTTCCAAACTTCGAAATAAAATTTTTTTCTTTTCGAGATTCTTTGCGCATAATATGCTTGTCTGAGGCTATCAAACTAGTATAATGAAAGAGAAACAGTAATCTTAAATAAGAACGGAAAAAAAGTGATTCTAACGAAGATTCCAAACTTCGAAAAAAAAATTTTTTCTTTTCGAGATTCTTTGCGCATAATATGCTTGTCTAAGGCTATCAAACAAGTATAATGAAAGAGAACAAGTTATCTCAAATAAGAATGGAAAAAAAAGTGATTCTAAGGAAGTTTCCAAACTTCGAAAAAAAATTTTTTTCTTTTCGAGATTCTTTGCGCATAATATGCTTGTCTGAGGCTATCAAACTAGTATAATGAAAGAGAACCAGTTATCTCAAATAAGAACGGAAAAAAAGTGATTCTAACGAAGTTTCCAAACTTCGAAATAAAATTTTTTTCTTTTCGAGATTCTTTGCGCATAATATGCTTGTCTGAGGCTATCAAACTAGTATAATGAAAGAGAACCAGTAATCTTAAATAAGAACGGAAAAAAAGTGATTCTAAGGAAGTTTCCAAAATTCGAAAAAAAATTTTTTTCTTTTCGAGATTCTTTGCGCATAATATGGTTGTCTGAGGCTATCAAACTAGTATAATGAAAGAGAACCAGTTATCTCAAATAAGAACGGAAAAAAGTGATTCTAACGAAGTTTCCAAACTTCGAAAAAAAATTTTTTTCTTTTAGAGATTCTTTGCGCATAATATGCTTTTCTGAGGCTATCAAACTAATATAATGAAAGAGAACCAGTATTCTGAAATAAGAATGGAAAAAAAGTGATTCTAACGAAGTTTCCAAACTTCGAAAAAAAATTTTTTTCTTTTCGAGATTCTTTGCGCATAATATGCTTGTCTAAGGCTATCAAACAAGTATAATGAAAGAGAACAAGTTATCTCAAATAAGAATGGAAAAAAAGTGATTCTAAGGAAGTTTCCAAACTTCGTAAAAAAATTTTTTTCTTTTCGAGATTCTTTGCGCATAATATGCTTGTCTAAGGCTATCAAACAAGTATAATGAAAGAGAACAAGTTATCTCAAATAAGAATGGAAAAAAAGTGATTCTAAGGAAGTTTCCAAACTTCGAAAAAAAATTTTTTTCTTTTCGAGATTCTTTGCGCATAATATGCTTGTCTAAGGCTATCAAACTAGTATAATGAAAGAGAACAAGTTATCTCAAATAAGAACGGAAAAAAATTGATTCTAACGAAGTTTCCAAACTTCGAAAAAAAATTTTTTTCTTTTCGAGATTCTTTGCGCATAATATGCTTGTCTGAGGCTATCAAAGTAGTATAATGAAAGAGAACCAGTAATCTTAAATAAGAACGGAAAAAGTGATTCTAACGAGGTTTTCAATCTTCGAAAAAAAATTTTTTTCTTTTCGAGATTCTTTGCGCATAATATGCTTGTCTAAGGCTATCAAACTAGTATAATGAAAGAGAACAAGTTATCTCAAATAAGAACGGAAAAAAAGTGATTCTAACGAAGTTTCCAAACTTCGATCAAAAATTTTTTTCTTTTCGAGATTCTTTGGGCATAATATGCTTGTCTGAGGCTATCAAACTAGTATAATGAAAGAGAACCAGTAATCTTAAATAAGAACGGAAAAAAAGTGATTCTAACGAAGATTCCAAACTTCGAAAAAAAATTTTTTCTTTTCGAGATTCTTTGCGCATAATATGCTTGTCTAAGGCTATCAAACAAGTATAATGAAAGAGAACAAGTTATCTCAAATAAGAATGGAAAAAAAGTGATTCTAAGGAAGTTTCCAAACTTGGAAAAAAAATTTTTTTCTTTTCGAGATTCTTTGTGCATAATATGCTTGTCTGAGGCTATCAAACTAGTATAATGAAAGAGAACCAGTTATCTCAAATAAGAACGGAATAAAAGTGATTCTAACGAAGTTTCCAAACTTCGGAAAAATTTTTTTTCTTTTCGAGATTGTTTGCGCATACCTATGCTTTTCTGAGGCTATCAAACTAGTATAATGAAAGAGAACCAATTATCTCAAATAAGAACGGAAAAAAAGTGAGTCTAACGAAGTTTCCAAACTTCGAAAAAAAATTTTTTTCTTTTCGAGATTCTTTGCGCATAATATGCTTGTCTAAGGCTATCAAACAAGTATAATGAAAGAGAACAAGTTATCTCAAATAAGAATGGAAAAAAAGTGATTCTAAGGAAGTTTCCAAACTTCGAAAAAAAATTTTTTTCTTTTCGAGATAATTTGCGCATAATATGCTTGTCTGAGGCTATCAAACTAGTATAATGAAAGAGAACCAGTTATCTCAAATAAGAACGGAAAAAAAGTGATTCTAACGAAGTTTCCAAACTTCCAAAAAAAATTTTTTTCTTTTAGAGATTCTTTGCGCATAATATGCTTTTCTGAGGCTATCAAACTAATATAATGAAAGAGAACCAGTATTCTGAAATAAGAATGGAAAAAAAGTGATTCTAACGAAGTTTCCAAACTTCGAAAAAAAATTTTTTCTTTTCGATATTCTTTGCGCATAATATGCTTGTCTGAGGCTATCAAACTAGTATAATGAAAGAGAACAAGTTATCTTAAATAAGAACGGAAAAAAAGTGATTCTAACGAAGTTTCCAAACTTCGAAAAAAAATTTTTTTCTTTTCGAGATTCTTTGCGCATAATATGCTTGTCTGAGGCTATCAAAGTAGTATAATGAAAGAGAACCAGTAATCTTAAATAAGAACGGAAAAAGTGATTCTAACGAGGTTTTCAATCTTCGAAAAAAAATTTTTTTCTTTTCGAGATTCTTTGCGCATAATATACTTGTCTAAGGCTATCAAACTAGTATAATGAAAGAGAACAAGTTATCTCAAATAAGAACGGAAAAAAATTGATTCTAACGAAGTTTCCAAACTTCGAAAAAAAATTTTTTTCTTTTCGAGATTCTTTGCGCATAATATGCTTGTCTGAGGCTATCAAAGTAGTATAATGAAAGAGAACCAGTAATCTTAAATAAGAACGGAAAAAAAGTGATTCTAACGAAGATTCCAAACTTCGAAAAAAAATTTTTTCTTTTCGAGATTCTTTGCGCATAATATGCTTGTCTAAGGCTATCAAACAAGTATAATGAAAGAGAACAAGTTATCTCAAATAAGAATGGAAAAAAAGTGATTCTAAGGAAGTTTCCAAACTTCGAAAAAAAATTTTTTTCTTTTCGAGATTCTTTGCGCATAATATGCTTGTCTGAGGCTATCAAACTAGTATAATGAAAGAGAACCAGTTATCTCAAATAAGAACGGAAAAAAAGTGATTCTAACGAAGTTTCCAAACTTCGAAATAAAATTTTTTTCTTTTCGAGATTCTTTGCGCATAATATGCTTGTCTGAGGCTATCAAACTAGTATAATGAAAGAGAGCCAGTAATCTTAAATAAGAACGGAAAAAAAGTGATTCTAAGGAAGTTTCCAAAATTCGAAAAAAAATTTTTTTCTTTTCGAGATTCTTTGCGCATAATATGGTTGTCTGAGGCTATCAAACTAGTATAATGAAAGAGAACCAGTTATCTCAAATAAGAACGGAAAAAAGTGATTCTAACGAAGTTTCCAAACTTCGAAAAAAAATTTTTTTCTTTTAGAGATTCTTTGCGCATAATATGCTTTTCTGAGGCTATCAAACTAATATAATGAAAGAGAACCAGTATTCTGAAATAAGAATGGAAAAAAAGTGATTCTAACGAAGTTTCCAAACTTCGAAAAAAAATTTTTTTCTTTTCGAGATTCTTTGCGCATAATATGCTTGTCTAAGGCTATCAAACAAGTATAATGAAAGAGAACAAGTTATCTCAAATAAGAATGGAAAAAAAGTGATTCTAAGGAAGTTTCCAAACTTCGTAAAAAAATTTTTTTCTTTTCGAGATTCTTTGCGCATAATATGCTTGTCTAAGGCTATCAAACAAGTATAATGAAAGAGAACAAGTTATCTCAAATAAGAATGGAAAAAAAGTGATTCTAAGGAAGTTTCCAAACTTCGAAAAAAAATTTTTTTCTTTTCGAGATTCTTTGCGCATAATATGCTTGTCTAAGGCTATCAAACTAGTATAATGAAAGAGAACAAGTTATCTCAAATAAGAACGGAAAAAAATTGATTCTAACGAAGTTTCCAAACTTCGAAAAAAAATTTTTTTCTTTTCGAGATTCTTTGCGCATAATATGCTTGTCTGAGGCTATCAAAGTAGTATAATGAAAGAGAACCAGTAATCTTAAATAAGAACGGAAAAAGTGATTCTAACGAGGTTTTCAATCTTCGAAAAAAAATTTTTTTCTTTTCGAGATTCTTTGCGCATAATATGCTTGTCTAAGGCTATCAAACTAGTATAATGAAAGAGAACAAGTTATCTCAAATAAGAACGGAAAAAAAGTGATTCTAACGAAGTTTCCAAACTTCGATCAAAAATTTTTTTCTTTTCGAGATTCTTTGGGCATAATATGCTTGTCTGAGGCTATCAAACTAGTATAATGAAAGAGAACCAGTAATCTTAAATAAGAACGGAAAAAAAGTGATTCTAACGAAGATTCCAAACTTCGAAAAAAAAATTTTTTCTTTTCGAGATTCTTTGCGCATAATATGCTTGTCTAAGGCTATCAAACAAGTATAATGAAAGAGAACAAGTTATCTCAAATAAGAATGGAAAAAAAGTGATTCTAAGGAAGTTTCCAAACTTGGAACAAAAATTTTTTTCTTTTCGAGATTCTTTGTGCATAATATGCTTGTCTGAGGCTATCAAACTAGTATAATGAAAGAGAACCAGTTATCTCAAATAAGAACGGAAAAAAAGTGATTCTAACGAAGTTTCCAAACTTCGGAAAAATTTTTTTTTTTTCGAGATTGTTTGCGCATACCTATGCTTTTCTGAGGCTATCAAACTAGTATAATGAAAGAGAACCAATTATCTCAAATAAGAACGGAAAAAAAGTGAGTCTAACGAAGTTTCCAAACTTCGAAAAAAAATTTTTTTCTTTTCGAGATTCTTTGCGCATAATATGCTTGTCTAAGGCTATCAAACAAGTATAATGAAAGAGAACAAGTTATCTCAAATAAGAATGGAAAAAAAGTGATTCTAAGGAAGTTTCCAAACTTCGAAAAAAAATTTTTTTCTTTTCGAGATTCTTTGCGCATAATATGCTTGTCTGAGGCTATCAAACTAGTATAATGAAAGAGAACCAGTTATCTCAAATAAGAACGGAAAAAAAGTGATTCTAACGAAGTTTCCAAACTTCCAAAAAAAATTTTTTTCTTTTAGAGATTCTTTGCGCATAATATGCTTTTCTGAGGCTATCAAACTAATATAATGAAAGAGAACCAGTATTCTGAAATAAGAATGGAAAAAAAGTGATTCTAACGAAGTTTCCAAACTTCGAAAAAAAATTTTTTCTTTTCGATATTCTTTGCGCATAATATGCTTGTCTGAGGCTATCAAACTAGTATAATGAAAGAGAGCAAGTTATCTTAAATAAGAACGGAAAAAAAGTGATTCTAACGAAGTTTCCAAACTTCGAAAAAAAAATTTTTTTCTTTTAGAGATTCTTTGCGCATAATATGCTTTTCTGAGGCTATCAAACTAGTATAATGAAAGAGAACCAGTTATCTCAAAAAAGAACGGAAAAAAAGTGATTCTAACGAAGTTTCCAAACTTCGAAATAAAATTTTTTTCTTTTCGAGATTCTTTGCGCATAATATGCTTGTCTGAGGCTATCAAACTAGTATAATGAAAGAGAAACAGTAATCTTAAATAAGAACGGAAAAAAAGTGATTCTAAGGAAGTTTCCAAAATTCGAAAAAAAAATTTTTTCTTTTCGAGATTCTTTGCGCATAATATGCTTGTCTGAGGCTATCAAACTAGTATAATGAAAGAGAACCAGTATTCTGAAATAAGAATGGAAAAAAAGTGATTCTAACGAGGTTTTCAATCTTCGAAAAAAATTTTTTTCTTTTCGAGATTCTTTGCGCATAATATGCTTTTCTGAGGCTATCAAACTAGTATAATGAAAGAGTTCCAGTTATCTCAAATAAGAACGGAAAAAAAGTGATTCTAACGAAGTTTCCAAACTTCGAAAAAAAATTTTTTTCTTTTCGAGATTCTTTGCGCATAATATGGTTGTCTGAGGCTATCAAACTAGTATAATGAAAGAGAACCAGTTATCTTAAATAAGAACGGAAAAAAAGTGATTCTAACGAAGATTCCAAACTTCGAAAAAAAAATTTTTTCTTTTCGAGATTCTTTGCGCATAATATGCTTGTCTAAGGCTATCAAACAAGTATAATGAAAGAGAACAAGTTATCTCAAATAAGAATGGAAAAAAAGTGATTCTAAGGAAGTTTCCAAACTTCGAAAAAAAATTTTTTTCTTTTCGAGATTCTTTGCGCATAATATGCTTGTCTGAGGCTATCAAACTAGTATAATGAAAGAGAACCAGTTATCTCAAACAAGAACGGAAAAAAAGTGATTCTAACGAAGTTTCCAAACTTCGAAAAAAAATTTTTTTCTTTTAGAGATTCTTTGCGCATAATATGCTTTTCTGAGGCTATCAAACTAATATAATGAAAGAGAACCAGTATTCTGAAATAAGAATGGAAAAAAAGTGATTCTAACGAAGTTTCCAAACTTCGAAAAAAAAATTTTTTCTTTTCGAGATTCTTTGCGCATAATATGCTTGTCTAAGGCTATCAAACAAGTATAATGAAAGAGAACAAGTTATCTCAAATAAGAATGGAAAAAAAGTGATTCTAACGAAGTTTCCAAACTTCGTAAAAAAATTTTTTTCTTTTCGAGATTCTTTGCGCATAATATGCTTGTCTAAGGCTATCAAACAAGTATAATGAAAGAGAACAAGTTATCTCAAATAAGAATGGAAAAAAAGTGATTCTAAGGAAGTTTCCAAACTTCGAAAAAAAATTTTTTTCTTTTCGATATTCTTTGCGCATAATATGGTTGTCTGAGGCTATCAAACTAGTATAATGAAAGAGAACAAGTTATCTTAAATAAGAACGGAAAAAAAGTGATTCTAACGAAGTTTCCAAACTTCGAAAAAAAAATTTTTTTCTTTTAGAGATTCTTTGCGCATAATATGCTTTTCTGAGGCTATCAAACTAGTATAATGAAAGAGAACCAGTTATCTCAAATAAGAACGGAAAAAAAGTGATTCTAACGAAGTTTCCAAACTTCGATATAAAATTTTTTTCTTTTCGAATTTCTTTGCGCATAATATGCTTGTCTGAGGCTATCAAACTAGTATAATGAAAGAGAACCAGTAATCTTAAATAAGAACGGAAAAAAAGTGATTCTAAGGAAGTTTCCAAAATTCGAAAAAAAATTTTTTTTCTTTTCGAGATTCTTTGCGCATAATATGGTTGTCTGAGGCTATCAAACTAGTATAATGAAAGAGAACCAGTTATCTCAAATAAGAACGGAAAAAAGTGATTCTAACGAGGTTTTCAATCTTCGAAAAAAATTTTTTTTCTTTTCGAGATTCTTTGCGCATAATATGCTTTTCTGAGGCTATCAAACTAGTATAATGAAAGAGTTCCAGTTAATACAAATAAGAACGGAAAAAAAGTGATTCTAACGAAGTTTCCAAACTTCGAAAAAAATTTTTTTTCTTTTCGAGATTCTTTGCGCATAATATGCTTGTCTGAGGCTATCAAACTAGTATAATGAAAGAGAACCAGTTATCTCAAATAAGAACGGAAAAAAAGTGATTCTAACGAGGTTTCCAATCTTCGAAAAAAAATTTTTTTCTTTTCGAGATTCTTTGCGCATAATATGCTTTTCTGAGGCTATCAAACTAGTATAATGAAAGAGAACCAGTTATCTCAAATAAGAACGGAAAAAAAGTGATTCTAACGAAGTTTCCAAACTTCGAAAAAAATTTTTTTTCTTTTCGAGATTCTTTGCGCTTAATATGCTTGTCTAAGGCTATCAAACTAGTATAATGAAAGAGAACAAGTTATCTCAAATAAGAACGGAAAAAAATTGATTCTAACGAAGTTTCCAAACTTCGAAAAAAAATTTTTTTCTTTTCGAGATTCTTTGCGCATAATATGCTTGTCTGAGGCTATCAAAGTAGTATAATGAAAGAGAACCAGTAATCTTAAATAAGAACGGAAAAAAAGTGATTCTAACGAAGATTCCAAACTTCGAAAAAAAATTTTTTTCTTTTCGAGATTCTTTGCGCATAATATGCTTGTCTAAGGCTATCAAACAAGTATAATGAAAGAGAACAAGTTATCTCAAATAAGAATGGAAAAAAAGTGATTCTAAGGAAGTTTCCAAACTTCGAAAAAAAATTTTTTTCTTTTCGAGATTCTTTGCGCATAATATGCTTGTCTGAGGCTATCAAACTAGTATAATGAAAGAGAACCAGTTATCTCAAATAAGAACGGAAAAAAAGTGATTCTAACGAAGTTTCCAAACTTCGAAATAAAATTTTTTTCTTTTCGAGATTCTTTGCGCATAATATGCTTGTCTGAGGCTATCAAACTAGTATAATGAAAGAGAACCAGTAATCTTAAATAAGAACGGAAAAAAAGTGATTCTAAGGAAGTTTCCAAAATTCGAAAAAAAATTTTTTTCTTTTCGAGATTCTTTGCGCATAATATGGTTGTCTGAGGCTATCAAACTAGTATAATGAAAGAGAACCAGTTATCTCAAATAAGAACGGAAAAAAGTGATTCTAACGAGGTTTTCAATCTTCGAAAAAAAATTTTTTCTTTTCGAGATTCTTTGCGCATAATATGCTTGTCTAAGGCTATCAAACTAGTATAATGAAAGAGAACAAGTTATCTCAAATAAGAACGGAAAAAAAGTGATTCTAACGAAGTTTCCAAACTTCGAAATAAAATTTTTTTCTTTTCGAGATTCTTTGGGCATAATATGCTTGTCTGAGGCTATCAAACTAGTATAATGAAAGAGAACCAGTAATCTTAAATAAGAACGGAAAAAAAGTGATTCTAACGAAGATTCCAAACTCCGAAAAAAAATTTTTTTCTTTTGGAGATTCTTTGCGCATAATATGCTTGTCTAAGGCTATCAAACTAGTATAATGAAAGAGAACCAGTAATCTTAAATAAGAACGGAAAAAAAAAGATTCTAAGGAAGTTTCCAAAATTCGAAAAAAAATTTTTTTCTTTTCGAGATTCTTTGCGCATAATATGGTTGTCTGAGGCTATCAAACTAGTATAATGAAAGAGAACCAATTATCTCAAATAAGAACGGAAAAAAAGTGATTCTAACGAAGTTTCCAAACTTCGAAAAAAAATTTTTTTCTTTTCGAGATTCTTTGCGCATAATATGCTTGTCTAAGGCTATCAAACAAGTTTAATGAAAGAGAACAAGTTATCTCAAATAAGAATGGAAAAAAGTGATCCTAAGGAAGTTTCCAAACTTCGAAAAAAAATTTTTTTCTTTTCGAGATTCTTTGCGCATAATATGCTTGTCTAAGGCTATCAAACAAGTATAATGAAAGAGAACAAGTTATCTCAAATAAGAATGGAAAAAAAGTGATTCTAAGGAAGTTTCCAAACTTCGAAAAAAAATTTTTTTCTTTTCGAGATAATTTGCGCATAATATGCTTGTCTGAGGCTATCAAACTAGTATAATGAAAGAGAACCAGTTATCTCAAATAAGAACGGAAAAAAAGTGATTCTAACGAAGTTTCCAAACTTCCAAAAAAAATTTTTTTCTTTTAGAGATTCTTTGCGCATAATATGCTTTTCTGAGGCTATCAAACTAATATAATGAAAGAGAACCAGTATTCTGAAATAAGAATGGAAAAAAAGTGATTCTAACGAAGTTTCCAAACTTCGAAAAAAAATTTTTTCTTTTCGATATTCTTTGCGCATAATATGCTTGTCTGAGGCTATCAAACTAGTATAATGAAAGAGAACAAGTTATCTTAAATAAGAACGGAAAAAAAGTGATTCTAACGAAGTTTCCAAACTTCGAAAAAAAATTTTTTTCTTTTCGAGATTCTTTGCGCATAATATGCTTGTCTGAGGCTATCAAAGTAGTATAATGAAAGAGAACCAGTAATCTTAAATAAGAACGGAAAAAGTGATTCTAACGAGGTTTTCAATCTTCGAAAAAAAATTTTTTTCTTTTCGAGATTCTTTGCGCATAATATACTTGTCTAAGGCTATCAAACTAGTATAATGAAAGAGAACAAGTTATCTCAAATAAGAACGGAAAAAAATTGATTCTAACGAAGTTTCCAAACTTCGAAAAAAAATTTTTTTCTTTTCGAGATTCTTTGCGCATAATATGCTTGTCTGAGGCTATCAAAGTAGTATAATGAAAGAGAACCAGTAATCTTAAATAAGAACGGAAAAAAAGTGATTCTAACGAAGATTCCAAACTTCGAAAAAAAATTTTTTCTTTTCGAGATTCTTTGCGCATAATATGCTTGTCTAAGGCTATCAAACAAGTATAATGAAAGAGAACAAGTTATCTCAAATAAGAATGGAAAAAAAGTGATTCTAAGGAAGTTTCCAAACTTCGAAAAAAAATTTTTTTCTTTTCGAGATTCTTTGCGCATAATATGCTTGTCTGAGGCTATCAAACTAGTATAATGAAAGAGAACCAGTTATCTCAAATAAGAACGGAAAAAAAGTGATTCTAACGAAGTTTCCAAACTTCGAAATAAAATTTTTTTCTTTTCGAGATTCTTTGCGCATAATATGCTTGTCTGAGGCTATCAAACTAGTATAATGAAAGAGAGCCAGTAATCTTAAATAAGAACGGAAAAAAAGTGATTCTAAGGAAGTTTCCAAAATTCGAAAAAAAATTTTTTTCTTTTCGAGATTCTTTGCGCATAATATGGTTGTCTGAGGCTATCAAACTAGTATAATGAAAGAGAACCAGTTATCTCAAATAAGAACGGAAAAAAGTGATTCTAACGAAGTTTCCAAACTTCGAAAAAAAATTTTTTTCTTTTAGAGATTCTTTGCGCATAATATGCTTTTCTGAGGCTATCAAACTAATATAATGAAAGAGAACCAGTATTCTGAAATAAGAATGGAAAAAAAGTGATTCTAACGAAGTTTCCAAACTTCGAAAAAAAATTTTTTTCTTTTCGAGATTCTTTGCGCATAATATGCTTGTCTAAGGCTATCAAACAAGTATAATGAAAGAGAACAAGTTATCTCAAATAAGAATGGAAAAAAAGTGATTCTAAGGAAGTTTCCAAACTTCGTAAAAAAATTTTTTTCTTTTCGAGATTCTTTGCGCATAATATGCTTGTCTAAGGCTATCAAACAAGTATAATGAAAGAGAACAAGTTATCTCAAATAAGAATGGAAAAAAAGTGATTCTAAGGAAGTTTCCAAACTTCGAAAAAAAATTTTTTTCTTTTCGAGATTCTTTGCGCATAATATGCTTGTCTAAGGCTATCAAACTAGTATAATGAAAGAGAACAAGTTATCTCAAATAAGAACGGAAAAAAATTGATTCTAACGAAGTTTCCAAACTTCGAAAAAAAATTTTTTTCTTTTCGAGATTCTTTGCGCATAATATGCTTGTCTGAGGCTATCAAAGTAGTATAATGAAAGAGAACCAGTAATCTTAAATAAGAACGGAAAAAGTGATTCTAACGAGGTTTTCAATCTTCGAAAAAAAATTTTTTTCTTTTCGAGATTCTTTGCGCATAATATGCTTGTCTAAGGCTATCAAACTAGTATAATGAAAGAGAACAAGTTATCTCAAATAAGAACGGAAAAAAAGTGATTCTAACGAAGTTTCCAAACTTCGATCAAAAATTTTTTTCTTTTCGAGATTCTTTGGGCATAATATGCTTGTCTGAGGCTATCAAACTAGTATAATGAAAGAGAACCAGTAATCTTAAATAAGAACGGAAAAAAAGTGATTCTAACGAAGATTCCAAACTTCGAAAAAAAAATTTTTTCTTTTCGAGATTCTTTGCGCATAATATGCTTGTCTAAGGCTATCAAACAAGTATAATGAAAGAGAACAAGTTATCTCAAATAAGAATGGAAAAAAAGTGATTCTAAGGAAGTTTCCAAACTTGGAAAAAAAATTTTTTTCTTTTCGAGATTCTTTGTGCATAATATGCTTGTCTGAGGCTATCAAACTAGTATAATGAAAGAGAACCAGTTATCTCAAATAAGAACGGAAAAAAAGTGATTCTAACGAAGTTTCCAAACTTCGGAAAAATTTTTTTTTTTTCGAGATTGTTTGCGCATACCTATGCTTTTCTGAGGCTATCAAACTAGTATAATGAAAGAGAACCAATTATCTCAAATAAGAACGGAAAAAAAGTGAGTCTAACGAAGTTTCCAAACTTCGAAAAAAAATTTTTTTCTTTTCGAGATTCTTTGCGCATAATATGCTTGTCTAAGGCTATCAAACAAGTATAATGAAAGAGAACAAGTTATCTCAAATAAGAATGGAAAAAAAGTGATTCTAAGGAAGTTTCCAAACTTCGAAAAAAAATTTTTTTCTTTTCGAGATTCTTTGCGCATAATATGCTTGTCTGAGGCTATCAAACTAGTATAATGAAAGAGAACCAGTTATCTCAAATAAGAACGGAAAAAAAGTGATTCTAACGAAGTTTCCAAACTTCCAAAAAAAATTTTTTTCTTTTAGAGATTCTTTGCGCATAATATGCTTTTCTGAGGCTATCAAACTAATATAATGAAAGAGAACCAGTATTCTGAAATAAGAATGGAAAAAAAGTGATTCTAACGAAGTTTCCAAACTTCGAAAAAAAATTTTTTCTTTTCGATATTCTTTGCGCATAATATGCTTGTCTGAGGCTATCAAACTAGTATAATGAAAGAGAGCAAGTTATCTTAAATAAGAACGGAAAAAAAGTGATTCTAACGAAGTTTCCAAACTTCGAAAAAAAAATTTTTTTCTTTTAGAGATTCTTTGCGCATAATATGCTTTTCTGAGGCTATCAAACTAGTATAATGAAAGAGAACCAGTTATCTCAAAAAAGAACGGAAAAAAAGTGATTCTAACGAAGTTTCCAAACTTCGAAATAAAATTTTTTTCTTTTCGAGATTCTTTGCGCATAATATGCTTGTCTGAGGCTATCAAACTAGTATAATGAAAGAGAAACAGTAATCTTAAATAAGAACGGAAAAAAAGTGATTCTAAGGAAGTTTCCAAAATTCGAAAAAAAAATTTTTTCTTTTCGAGATTCTTTGCGCATAATATGCTTGTCTGAGGCTATCAAACTAGTATAATGAAAGAGAACCAGTATTCTGAAATAAGAATGGAAAAAAAGTGATTCTAACGAGGTTTTCAATCTTCGAAAAAAATTTTTTTCTTTTCGAGATTCTTTGCGCATAATATGCTTTTCTGAGGCTATCAAACTAGTATAATGAAAGAGTTCCAGTTATCTCAAATAAGAACGGAAAAAAAGTGATTCTAACGAAGTTTCCAAACTTCGAAAAAAAAATTTTTTCTTTTCGAGATTCTTTGCGCATAATATGGTTGTCTGAGGCTATCAAACTAGTATAATGAAAGAGAACCAGTTATCTTAAATAAGAACGGAAAAAAAGTGATTCTAACGAAGATTCCAAACTTCGAAAAAAAAATTTTTTCTTTTCGAGATTCTTTGCGCATAATATGCTTGTCTAAGGCTATCAAACAAGTATAATGAAAGAGAACAAGTTATCTCAAATAAGAATGGAAAAAAAGTGATTCTAAGGAAGTTTCCAAACTTCGAAAAAAAATTTTTTTCTTTTCGAGATTCTTTGCGCATAATATGCTTGTCTGAGGCTATCAAACTAGTATAATGAAAGAGAACCAGTTATCTCAAACAAGAACGGAAAAAAAGTGATTCTAACGAAGTTTCCAAACTTCGAAAAAAAATTTTTTTCTTTTAGAGATTCTTTGCGCATAATATGCTTTTCTGAGGCTATCAAACTAATATAATGAAAGAGAACCAGTATTCTGAAATAAGAATGGAAAAAAAGTGATTCTAACGAAGTTTCCAAACTTCGAAAAAAAAATTTTTTCTTTTCGAGATTCTTTGCGCATAATATGCTTGTCTAAGGCTATCAAACAAGTATAATGAAAGAGAACAAGTTATCTCAAATAAGAATGGAAAAAAAGTGATTCTAACGAAGTTTCCAAACTTCGTAAAAAAATTTTTTTCTTTTCGAGATTCTTTGCGCATAATATGCTTGTCTAAGGCTATCAAACAAGTATAATGAAAGAGAACAAGTTATCTCAAATAAGAATGGAAAAAAAGTGATTCTAAGGAAGTTTCCAAACTTCGAAAAAAAATTTTTTTCTTTTCGATATTCTTTGCGCATAATATGGTTGTCTGAGGCTATCAAACTAGTATAATGAAAGAGAACAAGTTATCTTAAATAAGAACGGAAAAAAAGTGATTCTAACGAAGTTTCCAAACTTCGAAAAAAAAATTTTTTTCTTTTAGAGATTCTTTGCGCATAATATGCTTTTCTGAGGCTATCAAACTAGTATAATGAAAGAGAACCAGTTATCTCAAATAAGAACGGAAAAAAAGTGATTCTAACGAAGTTTCCAAACTTCGATATAAAATTTTTTTCTTTTCGAGATTCTTTGCGCATAATATGCTTGTCTGAGGCTATCAAACTAGTATAATGAAAGAGAACCAGTAATCTTAAATAAGAACGGAAAAAAAGTGATTCTAAGGAAGTTTCCAAAATTCGAAAAAAAATTTTTTTTCTTTTCGAGATTCTTTGCGCATAATATGGTTGTCTGAGGCTATCAAACTAGTATAATGAAAGAGAACCAGTTATCTCAAATAAGAACGGAAAAAAGTGATTCTAACGAGGTTTTCAATCTTCGAAAAAAATTTTTTTTCTTTTCGAGATTCTTTGCGCATAATATGCTTTTCTGAGGCTATCAAACTAGTATAATGAAAGAGTTCCAGTTAATACAAATAAGAACGGAAAAAAAGTGATTCTAACGAAGTTTCCAAACTTCGAAAAAAATTTTTTTTCTTTTCGAGATTCTTTGCGCATAATATGCTTGTCTGAGGCTATCAAACTAGTATAATGAAAGAGAACCAGTTATCTCAAATAAGAACGGAAAAAAAGTGATTCTAACGAGGTTTCCAATCTTCGAAAAAAAATTTTTTTCTTTTCGAGATTCTTTGCGCATAATATGCTTTTCTGAGGCTATCAAACTAGTATAATGAAAGAGAACCAGTTATCTCAAATAAGAACGGAAAAAAAGTGATTCTAACGAAGTTTCCAAACTTCGAAAAAAATTTTTTTTCTTTTCGAGATTCTTTGCGCTTAATATGCTTGTCTAAGGCTATCAAACTAGTATAATGAAAGAGAACAAGTTATCTCAAATAAGAACGGAAAAAAATTGATTCTAACGAAGTTTCCAAACTTCGAAAAAAAATTTTTTTCTTTTCGAGATTCTTTGCGCATAATATGCTTGTCTGAGGCTATCAAAGTAGTATAATGAAAGAGAACCAGTAATCTTAAATAAGAACGGAAAAAAAGTGATTCTAACGAAGATTCCAAACTTCGAAAAAAAATTTTTTTCTTTTCGAGATTCTTTGCGCATAATATGCTTGTCTAAGGCTATCAAACAAGTATAATGAAAGAGAACAAGTTATCTCAAATAAGAATGGAAAAAAAGTGATTCTAAGGAAGTTTCCAAACTTCGTAAAAAAATTTTTTTCTTTTCGAGATTCTTTGCGCATAATATGCTTGTCTAAGGCTATCAAACAAGTATAATGAAAGAGAACAAGTTATCTCAAATAAGAATGGAAAAAAAGTGATTCTAAGGAAGTTTCCAAACTTCGAAAAAAAATTTTTTTCTTTTCGATATTCTTTGCGCATAATATGGTTGTCTGAGGCTATCAAACTAGTATAATGAAAGAGAACAAGTTATCTTAAATAAGAACGGAAAAAAAGTGATTCTAACGAAGTTTCCAAACTTCGAAAAAAAAATTTTTTTCTTTTAGAGATTCTTTGCGCATAATATGCTTTTCTGAGGCTATCAAACTAGTATAATGAAAGAGAACCAGTTATCTCAAATAAGAACGGAAAAAAAGTGATTCTAACGAAGTTTCCAAACTTCGATATAAAATTTTTTTCTTTTCGAGATTCTTTGCGCATAATATGCTTGTCTGAGGCTATCAAACTAGTATAATGAAAGAGAACCAGTAATCTTAAATAAGAACGGAAAAAAAGTGATTCTAAGGAAGTTTCCAAAATTCGAAAAAAAATTTTTTTTCTTTTCGAGATTCTTTGCGCATAATATGGTTGTCTGAGGCTATCAAACTAGTATAATGAAAGAGAACCAGTTATCTCAAATAAGAACGGAAAAAAGTGATTCTAACGAGGTTTTCAATCTTCGAAAAAAATTTTTTTTCTTTTCGAGATTCTTTGCGCATAATATGCTTTTCTGAGGCTATCAAACTAGTATAATGAAAGAGTTCCAGTTAATACAAATAAGAACGGAAAAAAAGTGATTCTAACGAAGTTTCCAAACTTCGAAAAAAATTTTTTTTCTTTTCGAGATTCTTTGCGCATAATATGCTTGTCTGAGGCTATCAAACTAGTATAATGAAAGAGAACCAGTTATCTCAAATAAGAACGGAAAAAAAGTGATTCTAACGAGGTTTCCAATCTTCGAAAAAAAATTTTTTTCTTTTCGAGATTCTTTGCGCATAATATGCTTTTCTGAGGCTATCAAACTAGTATAATGAAAGAGAACCAGTTATCTCAAATAAGAACGGAAAAAAAGTGATTCTAACGAAGTTTCCAAACTTCGAAAAAAATTTTTTTTCTTTTCGAGATTCTTTGCGCTTAATATGCTTGTCTAAGGCTATCAAACTAGTATAATGAAAGAGAACAAGTTATCTCAAATAAGAACGGAAAAAAATTGATTCTAACGAAGTTTCCAAACTTCGAAAAAAAATTTTTTTCTTTTCGAGATTCTTTGCGCATAATATGCTTGTCTGAGGCTATCAAAGTAGTATAATGAAAGAGAACCAGTAATCTTAAATAAGAACGGAAAAAAAGTGATTCTAACGAAGATTCCAAACTTCGAAAAAAAATTTTTTTCTTTTCGAGATTCTTTGCGCATAATATGCTTGTCTAAGGCTATCAAACAAGTATAATGAAAGAGAACAAGTTATCTCAAATAAGAATGGAAAAAAAGTGATTCTAAGGAAGTTTCCAAACTTCGAAAAAAAATTTTTTTCTTTTCGAGATTCTTTGCGCATAATATGCTTGTCTGAGGCTATCAAACTAGTATAATGAAAGAGAACCAGTTATCTCAAATAAGAACGGAAAAAAAGTGATTCTAACGAAGTTTCCAAACTTCGAAATAAAATTTTTTTCTTTTCGAGATTCTTTGCGCATAATATGCTTGTCTGAGGCTATCAAACTAGTATAATGAAAGAGAACCAGTAATCTTAAATAAGAACGGAAAAAAAGTGATTCTAAGGAAGTTTCCAAAATTCGAAAAAAAATTTTTTTCTTTTCGAGATTCTTTGCGCATAATATGGTTGTCTGAGGCTATCAAACTAGTATAATGAAAGAGAACCAGTTATCTCAAATAAGAACGGAAAAAAGTGATTCTAACGAGGTTTTCAATCTTCGAAAAAAAATTTTTTCTTTTCGAGATTCTTTGCGCATAATATGCTTGTCTAAGGCTATCAAACTAGTATAATGAAAGAGAACAAGTTATCTCAAATAAGAACGGAAAAAAAGTGATTCTAACGAAGTTTCCAAACTTCGAAATAAAATTTTTTTCTTTTCGAGATTCTTTGGGCATAATATGCTTGTCTGAGGCTATCAAACTAGTATAATGAAAGAGAACCAGTAATCTTAAATAAGAACGGAAAAAAAGTGATTCTAACGAAGATTCCAAACTCCGAAAAAAAATTTTTTTCTTTTGGAGATTCTTTGCGCATAATATGCTTGTCTAAGGCTATCAAACTAGTATAATGAAAGAGAACCAGTAATCTTAAATAAGAACGGAAAAAAAAAGATTCTAAGGAAGTTTCCAAAATTCGAAAAAAAATTTTTTTCTTTTCGAGATTCTTTGCGCATAATATGGTTGTCTGAGGCTATCAAACTAGTATAATGAAAGAGAACCAATTATCTCAAATAAGAACGGAAAAAAAGTGATTCTAACGAAGTTTCCAAACTTCGAAAAAAAATTTTTTTCTTTTCGAGATTCTTTGCGCATAATATGCTTGTCTAAGGCTATCAAACAAGTTTAATGAAAGAGAACAAGTTATCTCAAATAAGAATGGAAAAAAGTGATCCTAAGAAAGTTTCCAAACTTCGAAAAAAAATTTTTTTCTTTTCGAGATTCTTTGCGCATAATATGCTTGTCTGAGGCTATCAAACTAGTATAATGAAAGAGAACCAGTTATCTCAAATAAGAACGGAAAAAAAGTGATTCTAACGAAGTTTCCAAACTTCGAAAAAAAATTTTTTTCTTTTAGAGATTCTTTGCGCATAATATGCTTTTCTGAGGCTATCAAACTAATATAATGAAAGAGAACCAGTATTCTGAAATAAGAATGGAAAAAAAGTGATTCTAACGAAGTTTCCAAAATTCGAAAAAAAATTTTTTTCTTTTCGAGATTCTTTGCGCATAATATGCTTGTCTAAGGCTATCAAACAAGTATAATGAAAGAGAACAAGTTATCTCAAATAAGAATGGAAAAAAAGTGATTCTAAGGAAGTTTCCAAACTTCGTAAAAAAATTATTTTCTTTTCGAGATTCTTTGCGCATAATATGCTTGTCTAAGGCTATCAAACAAGTATAATGAAAGAGAACAAGTTATCTCAAATAAGAATGGAAAAAAAGTTATTCTAAGGAAGTTTCCAAACTTCGAAAAAAAATTTTTTTCTTTTCGATATTCTTTGCGCATAATATGCTTGTCTGAGGCTATCAAACTAGTATAATGAAAGAGAACAAGTTATCTTAAATAAGAACGGAAAAAAAGTGATTCTAACGAAGTTTCCAAACTTCGAAATAAAATTTTTTTCTTTTCGAAATTCTTTGCGCATAATATGCTTGTCTGAGGCTATCAAACTAGTATAATGAAAGAGAACCAGTAATCTTAAATAAGAACGGAAAAAAAGTGATTCTAAGGAAGTTTCCAAAATTCGAAAAAAATTTTTTTTTTTTCGAGATTCTTTGCGCATAATATGCTTGTCTGAGGCTATCAAACTAGTATAATGAAAGAGAACCAGTTATCTCAAATAAGAACGGAAAAAAGTGATTCTAACGAGGTTTTCAATCTTCGAAAAAAAATTTTTTTCTTTTCGAGATTCTTTGCGCATAATATGCTTTTCTGAGGCTATCAAACTAGTATAATGAAAGAGTTCCAGTTATCTCAAATAAGAACGGAAAAAAAGTGATTCTAACGAAGTTTCCAAACTTCGAAAAAAATTTTTTTCTTTTCGAGATTCTTTGCGCATAATATGGTTGTCTGAGGCTATCAAACTAGTATAATGAAAGAGAACCAGTTATCTCAAATAAGAACGGAAAAAAAGTGATTCTAACGAGGTTTCCAATCTTCGAAAAAAAATTTTTTTCTTTTCGAGATTCTTTGCGCATAATATGCTTTTCTGAGGCTATCAAACTAGTATAATGAAAGAGGACCAGTTATCTCAAATAAGAACGGAAAAAAAGTGATTCTAACGATGTTTCCAAACTTCGAAAAAAAATTTTTTTCTTTTCGAGATTCTTTGCGCATAATATGCTTGTCTAAGGCTATCAAACTAGTATAATGAAAGAGAACAAGTTATCTCAAATAAGAACGGAAAAAAATTGATTCTAACGAAGTTTCCAAACTTCGAAAAAAATTTTTTTTCTTTTCGAGATTCCTTGCGCATAATATGCTTGTCTGAGGCTATCAAACTAGTATAATGAAAGAGAACCAGTTATCTCAAATAAGAACGGAAAAAAAGTGATTCTAACGAAGTTTCGAAACTTCGAAAAAAATTTTTTTTCTTTTCGAGATTCTTTGCGCATACCTATGCTTTTCTGAGGCTATCAAACTAGTATAATGAAAGAGAACCAGTTATCTCAAATAAGAACGGAAAAAAAGTGATTCTAACGAAGTTTCCAAACTTCGAAAAAAAATTTTATTCTTTTCCAGATTCTTTGGGCATAATATGCTTGTCTGAGGCTATCAAACTAGTATAATGAAAGAGAACCAGTAATCTTAAATAAGAACGGAAAAAAAGTGATTCTAACGAAGATTCCAAACTTCGAAAAAAAAATTTTTTCTTTTCGAGATTCTTTGCGCATAATATGCTTGTCTGAGGCTATCAAAGTAGTATAATGAAAGAGAACCAGTAATCTTAAATAAGAACGGAAAAAAAGTGATTCTAACGAAGATTCCAAACTTCGAAAAAAAAATTTTTTCTTTTCGAGATTCTTTGCGCATAATATGCTTGTCTAAGGCTATCAAACAAGTATAATGAAAGAGAACAAGTTATCTCAAATAAGAATGGAAAAAAAGTGATTCTAAGGAAGTTTCCAAACTTCGAAAAAAAATTTTTTTCTTTTCGAGATTCTTTGCGCATAATATGCTTGTCTGAGGCTATCAAACTAGTATAATGAAAGAGAACCAGTTATCTCAAATAAGAACGGAAAAAAAGTGATTCTAACGAAGTTTCCAAACTTCGAAATAAAATTTTTTTCTTTTCGAGATTCTTTGCGCATAATATGCTTGTCTGAGGCTATCAAACTAGTATAATGAAAGAGAACCAGTAATCTTAAATAAGAACGGAAAAAAAGTGATTCTAAGGAAGTTTCCAAAATTCGAAAAAAAATTTTTTTCTTTTCGAGATTCTTTGCGCATAATATGGTTGTCTGAGGCTATCAAACTAGTATAATGAAAGAGAACCAGTTATCTCAAATAAGAACGGAAAAAAGTGATTCTAACGAAGTTTCCAAACTTCGAAAAAAAATTTTTTTCTTTTAGAGATTCTTTGCGCATAATATGCTTTTCTGAGGCTATCAAACTAATATAATGAAAGAGAACCAGTATTCTGAAATAAGAATGGAAAAAAAGTGATTCTAACGAAGTTTCCAAACTTCGAAAAAAAATTTTTTTCTTTTCGAGATTCTTTGCGCATAATATGCTTGTCTAAGGCTATCAAACAAGTATAATGAAAGAGAACAAGTTATCTCAAATAAGAATGGAAAAAAAGTGATTCTAAGGAAGTTTCCAAACTTCGTAAAAAAATTTTTTTCTTTTCGAGATTCTTTGCGCATAATATGCTTGTCTAAGGCTATCAAACAAGTATAATGAAAGAGAACAAGTTATCTCAAATAAGAATGGAAAAAAAGTGATTCTAAGGAAGTTTCCAAACTTCGAAAAAAAATTTTTTTCTTTTCGAGATTCTTTGCGCATAATATGCTTGTCTAAGGCTATCAAACTAGTATAATGAAAGAGAACAAGTTATCTCAAATAAGAACGGAAAAAAATTGATTCTAACGAAGTTTCCAAACTTCGAAAAAAAATTTTTTTCTTTTCGAGATTCTTTGCGCATAATATGCTTGTCTGAGGCTATCAAAGTAGTATAATGAAAGAGAACCAGTAATCTTAAATAAGAACGGAAAAAGTGATTCTAACGAGGTTTTCAATCTTCGAAAAAAAATTTTTTTCTTTTCGAGATTCTTTGCGCATAATATGCTTGTCTAAGGCTATCAAACTAGTATAATGAAAGAGAACAAGTTATCTCAAATAAGAACGGAAAAAAAGTGATTCTAACGAAGTTTCCAAACTTCGATCAAAAATTTTTTTCTTTTCGAGATTCTTTGGGCATAATATGCTTGTCTGAGGCTATCAAACTAGTATAATGAAAGAGAACCAGTAATCTTAAATAAGAACGGAAAAAAAGTGATTCTAACGAAGATTCCAAACTTCGAAAAAAAATTTTTTCTTTTCGAGATTCTTTGCGCATAATATGCTTGTCTAAGGCTATCAAACAAGTATAATGAAAGAGAACAAGTTATCTCAAATAAGAATGGAAAAAAAGTGATTCTAAGGAAGTTTCCAAACTTGGAAAAAAAATTTTTTTCTTTTCGAGATTCTTTGTGCATAATATGCTTGTCTGAGGCTATCAAACTAGTATAATGAAAGAGAACCAGTTATCTCAAATAAGAACGGAATAAAAGTGATTCTAATGAAGTTTCCAAACTTCGGAAAAATTTTTTTTCTTTTCGAGATTGTTTGCGCATACCTATGCTTTTCTGAGGCTATCAAACTAGTATAATGAAAGAGAACCAATTATCTCAAATAAGAACGGAAAAAAAGTGAGTCTAACGAAGTTTCCAAACTTCGAAAAAAAATTTTTTTCTTTTCGAGATTCTTTGCGCATAATATGCTTGTCTAAGGCTATCAAACAAGTATAATGAAAGAGAACAAGTTATCTCAAATAAGAATGGAAAAAAAGTGATTCTAAGGAAGTTTCCAAACTTCGAAAAAAAATTTTTTTCTTTTCGAGATAATTTGCGCATAATATGCTTGTCTGAGGCTATCAAACTAGTATAATGAAAGAGAACCAGTTATCTCAAATAAGAACGGAAAAAAAGTGATTCTAACGAAGTTTCCAAACTTCCAAAAAAAATTTTTTTCTTTTAGAGATTCTTTGCGCATAATATGCTTTTCTGAGGCTATCAAACTAATATAATGAAAGAGAACCAGTATTCTGAAATAAGAATGGAAAAAAAGTGATTCTAACGAAGTTTCCAAACTTCGAAAAAAAATTTTTTCTTTTCGATATTCTTTGCGCATAATATGCTTGTCTGAGGCTATCAAACTAGTATAATGAAAGAGAACAAGTTATCTTAAATAAGAACGGAAAAAAAGTGATTCTAACGAAGTTTCCAAACTTCGAAAAAAAATTTTTTTCTTTTCGAGATTCTTTGCGCATAATATGCTTGTCTGAGGCTATCAAAGTAGTATAATGAAAGAGAACCAGTAATCTTAAATAAGAACGGAAAAAGTGATTCTAACGAGGTTTTCAATCTTCGAAAAAAAATTTTTTTCTTTTCGAGATTCTTTGCGCATAATATACTTGTCTAAGGCTATCAAACTAGTATAATGAAAGAGAACAAGTTATCTCAAATAAGAACGGAAAAAAATTGATTCTAACGAAGTTTCCAAACTTCGAAAAAAAATTTTTTTCTTTTCGAGATTCTTTGCGCATAATATGCTTGTCTGAGGCTATCAAAGTAGTATAATGAAAGAGAACCAGTAATCTTAAATAAGAACGGAAAAAAAGTGATTCTAACGAAGATTCCAAACTTCGAAAAAAAATTTTTTCTTTTCGAGATTCTTTGCGCATAATATGCTTGTCTAAGGCTATCAAACAAGTATAATGAAAGAGAACAAGTTATCTCAAATAAGAATGGAAAAAAAGTGATTCTAAGGAAGTTTCCAAACTTCGAAAAAAAATTTTTTTCTTTTCGAGATTCTTTGCGCATAATATGCTTGTCTGAGGCTATCAAACTAGTATAATGAAAGAGAACCAGTTATCTCAAATAAGAACGGAAAAAAAGTGATTCTAACGAAGTTTCCAAACTTCGAAATAAAATTTTTTTCTTTTCGAGATTCTTTGCGCATAATATGCTTGTCTGAGGCTATCAAACTAGTATAATGAAAGAGAGCCAGTAATCTTAAATAAGAACGGAAAAAAAGTGATTCTAAGGAAGTTTCCAAAATTCGAAAAAAAATTTTTTTCTTTTCGAGATTCTTTGCGCATAATATGGTTGTCTGAGGCTATCAAACTAGTATAATGAAAGAGAACCAGTTATCTCAAATAAGAACGGAAAAAAGTGATTCTAACGAAGTTTCCAAACTTCGAAAAAAAATTTTTTTCTTTTAGAGATTCTTTGCGCATAATATGCTTTTCTGAGGCTATCAAACTAATATAATGAAAGAGAACCAGTATTCTGAAATAAGAATGGAAAAAAAGTGATTCTAACGAAGTTTCCAAACTTCGAAAAAAAATTTTTTTCTTTTCGAGATTCTTTGCGCATAATATGCTTGTCTAAGGCTATCAAACAAGTATAATGAAAGAGAACAAGTTATCTCAAATAAGAATGGAAAAAAAGTGATTCTAAGGAAGTTTCCAAACTTCGTAAAAAAATTTTTTTCTTTTCGAGATTCTTTGCGCATAATATGCTTGTCTAAGGCTATCAAACAAGTATAATGAAAGAGAACAAGTTATCTCAAATAAGAATGGAAAAAAAGTGATTCTAAGGAAGTTTCCAAACTTCGAAAAAAAATTTTTTTCTTTTCGAGATTCTTTGCGCATAATATGCTTGTCTAAGGCTATCAAACTAGTATAATGAAAGAGAACAAGTTATCTCAAATAAGAACGGAAAAAATTGATTCTAACGAAGTTTCCAAACTTCGAAAAAAAATTTTTTTCTTTTCGAGATTCTTTGCGCATAATATGCTTGTCTGAGGCTATCAAAGTAGTATAATGAAAGAGAACCAGTAATCTTAAATAAGAACGGAAAAAGTGATTCTAACGAGGTTTTCAATCTTCGAAAAAAAATTTTTTTCTTTTCGAGATTCTTTGCGCATAATATGCTTGTCTAAGGCTATCAAACTAGTATAATGAAAGAGAACAAGTTATCTCAAATAAGAACGGAAAAAAAGTGATTCTAACGAAGTTTCCAAACTTCGATCAAAAATTTTTTTCTTTTCGAGATTCTTTGGGCATAATATGCTTGTCTGAGGCTATCAAACTAGTATAATGAAAGAGAACCAGTAATCTTAAATAAGAACGGAAAAAAAGTGATTCTAACGAAGATTCCAAACTTCGAAAAAAAAATTTTTTCTTTTCGAGATTCTTTGCGCATAATATGCTTGTCTAAGGCTATCAAACAAGTATAATGAAAGAGAACAAGTTATCTCAAATAAGAATGGAAAAAAAGTGATTCTAAGGAAGTTTCCAAACTTGGAACAAAAATTTTTTTCTTTTCGAGATTCTTTGTGCATAATATGCTTGTCTGAGGCTATCAAACTAGTATAATGAAAGAGAACCAGTTATCTCAAATAAGAACGGAAAAAAAGTGATTCTAACGAAGTTTCCAAACTTCGGAAAAATTTTTTTTTTTTCGAGATTGTTTGCGCATACCTATGCTTTTCTGAGGCTATCAAACTAGTATAATGAAAGAGAACCAATTATCTCAAATAAGAACGGAAAAAAAGTGAGTCTAACGAAGTTTCCAAACTTCGAAAAAAAATTTTTTTCTTTTCGAGATTCTTTGCGCATAATATGCTTGTCTAAGGCTATCAAACAAGTATAATGAAAGAGAACAAGTTATCTCAAATAAGAATGGAAAAAAAGTGATTCTAAGGAAGTTTCCAAACTTCGAAAAAAAATTTTTTTCTTTTCGAGATTCTTTGCGCATAATATGCTTGTCTGAGGCTATCAAACTAGTATAATGAAAGAGAACCAGTTATCTCAAATAAGAACGGAAAAAAAGTGATTCTAACGAAGTTTCCAAACTTCCAAAAAAAATTTTTTTCTTTTAGAGATTCTTTGCGCATAATATGCTTTTCTGAGGCTATCAAACTAATATAATGAAAGAGAACCAGTATTCTGAAATAAGAATGGAAAAAAAGTGATTCTAACGAAGTTTCCAAACTTCGAAAAAAAATTTTTTCTTTTCGATATTCTTTGCGCATAATATGCTTGTCTGAGGCTATCAAACTAGTATAATGAAAGAGAGCAAGTTATCTTAAATAAGAACGGAAAAAAAGTGATTCTAACGAAGTTTCCAAACTTCGAAAAAAAAATTTTTTTCTTTTAGAGATTCTTTGCGCATAATATGCTTTTCTGAGGCTATCAAACTAGTATAATGAAAGAGAACCAGTTATCTCAAAAAAGAACGGAAAAAAAGTGATTCTAACGAAGTTTCCAAACTTCGAAATAAAATTTTTTTCTTTTCGAGATTCTTTGCGCATAATATGCTTGTCTGAGGCTATCAAACTAGTATAATGAAAGAGAAACAGTAATCTTAAATAAGAACGGAAAAAAAGTGATTCTAACGAAGATTCCAAACTTCGAAAAAAAAATTTTTTCTTTTCGAGATTCTTTGCGCATAATATGCTTGTCTAAGGCTATCAAACAAGTATAATGAAAGAGAACAAGTTATCTCAAATAAGAATGGAAAAAAAGTGATTCTAAGGAAGTTTCCAAACTTCGAAAAAAAATTTTTTTCTTTTCGAGATTCTTTGCGCATAATATGCTTGTCTGAGGCTATCAAACTAGTATAATGAAAGAGAACCAGTTATCTCAAATAAGAACGGAAAAAAAGTGATTCTAACGAAGTTTCCAAACTTCGAAATAAAATTTTTTTCTTTTCGAGATTCTTTGCGCATAATATGCTTGTCTGAGGCTATCAAACTAGTATAATGAAAGAGAACCAGTAATCTTAAATAAGAACGGAAAAAAAGTGATTCTAAGGAAGTTTCCAAAATTCGAAAAAAAATTTTTTTCTTTTCGAGATTCTTTGCGCATAATATGGTTGTCTGAGGCTATCAAACTAGTATAATGAAAGAGAACCAGTTATCTCAAATAAGAACGGAAAAAAGTGATTCTAACGAAGTTTCCAAACTTCGAAAAAAAATTTTTTTCTTTTAGAGATTCTTTGCGCATAATATGCTTTTCTGAGGCTATCAAACTAATATAATGAAAGAGAACCAGTATTCTGAAATAAGAATGGAAAAAAAGTGATTCTAACGAAGTTTCCAAACTTCGAAAAAAAATTTTTTTCTTTTCGAGATTCTTTGCGCATAATATGCTTGTCTAAGGCTATCAAACAAGTATAATGAAAGAGAACAAGTTATCTCAAATAAGAATGGAAAAAAAGTGATTCTAAGGAAGTTTCCAAACTTCGTAAAAAAATTTTTTTCTTTTCGAGATTCTTTGCGCATAATATGCTTGTCTAAGGCTATCAAACAAGTATAATGAAAGAGAACAAGTTATCTCAAATAAGAATGGAAAAAAAGTGATTCTAAGGAAGTTTCCAAACTTCGAAAAAAAATTTTTTTCTTTTCGAGATTCTTTGCGCATAATATGCTTGTCTAAGGCTATCAAACTAGTATAATGAAAGAGAACAAGTTATCTCAAATAAGAACGGAAAAAAATTGATTCTAACGAAGTTTCCAAACTTCGAAAAAAAATTTTTTTCTTTTCGAGATTCTTTGCGCATAATATGCTTGTCTGAGGCTATCAAAGTAGTATAATGAAAGAGAACCAGTAATCTTAAATAAGAACGGAAAAAGTGATTCTAACGAGGTTTTCAATCTTCGAAAAAAAATTTTTTTCTTTTCGAGATTCTTTGCGCATAATATGCTTGTCTAAGGCTATCAAACTAGTATAATGAAAGAGAACAAGTTATCTCAAATAAGAACGGAAAAAAAGTGATTCTAACGAAGTTTCCAAACTTCGATCAAAAATTTTTTTCTTTTCGAGATTCTTTGGGCATAATATGCTTGTCTGAGGCTATCAAACTAGTATAATGAAAGAGAACCAGTAATCTTAAATAAGAACGGAAAAAAAGTGATTCTAACGAAGATTCCAAACTTCGAAAAAAAATTTTTTCTTTTCGAGATTCTTTGCGCATAATATGCTTGTCTAAGGCTATCAAACAAGTATAATGAAAGAGAACAAGTTATCTCAAATAAGAATGGAAAAAAAGTGATTCTAAGGAAGTTTCCAAACTTGGAAAAAAAATTTTTTTCTTTTCGAGATTCTTTGTGCATAATATGCTTGTCTGAGGCTATCAAACTAGTATAATGAAAGAGAACCAGTTATCTCAAATAAGAACGGAATAAAAGTGATTCTAACGAAGTTTCCAAACTTCGGAAAAATTTTTTTTCTTTTCGAGATTGTTTGCGCATACCTATGCTTTTCTGAGGCTATCAAACTAGTATAATGAAAGAGAACCAATTATCTCAAATAAGAACGGAAAAAAAGTGAGTCTAACGAAGTTTCCAAACTTCGAAAAAAAATTTTTTTCTTTTCGAGATTCTTTGCGCATAATATGCTTGTCTAAGGCTATCAAACAAGTATAATGAAAGAGAACAAGTTATCTCAAATAAGAATGGAAAAAAAGTGATTCTAAGGAAGTTTCCAAACTTCGAAAAAAAATTTTTTTCTTTTCGAGATAATTTGCGCATAATATGCTTGTCTGAGGCTATCAAACTAGTATAATGAAAGAGAACCAGTTATCTCAAATAAGAACGGAAAAAAAGTGATTCTAACGAAGTTTCCAAACTTCCAAAAAAAATTTTTTTCTTTTAGAGATTCTTTGCGCATAATATGCTTTTCTGAGGCTATCAAACTAATATAATGAAAGAGAACCAGTATTCTGAAATAAGAATGGAAAAAAAGTGATTCTAACGAAGTTTCCAAACTTCGAAAAAAAATTTTTTCTTTTCGATATTCTTTGCGCATAATATGCTTGTCTGAGGCTATCAAACTAGTATAATGAAAGAGAACAAGTTATCTTAAATAAGAACGGAAAAAAAGTGATTCTAACGAAGTTTCCAAACTTCGAAAAAAAATTTTTTTCTTTTCGAGATTCTTTGCGCATAATATGCTTGTCTGAGGCTATCAAAGTAGTATAATGAAAGAGAACCAGTAATCTTAAATAAGAACGGAAAAAGTGATTCTAACGAGGTTTTCAATCTTCGAAAAAAAATTTTTTTCTTTTCGAGATTCTTTGCGCATAATATACTTGTCTAAGGCTATCAAACTAGTATAATGAAAGAGAACAAGTTATCTCAAATAAGAACGGAAAAAAATTGATTCTAACGAAGTTTCCAAACTTCGAAAAAAAATTTTTTTCTTTTCGAGATTCTTTGCGCATAATATGCTTGTCTGAGGCTATCAAAGTAGTATAATGAAAGAGAACCAGTAATCTTAAATAAGAACGGAAAAAAAGTGATTCTAACGAAGATTCCAAACTTCGAAAAAAAATTTTTTCTTTTCGAGATTCTTTGCGCATAATATGCTTGTCTAAGGCTATCAAACAAGTATAATGAAAGAGAACAAGTTATCTCAAATAAGAATGGAAAAAAAGTGATTCTAAGGAAGTTTCCAAACTTCGAAAAAAAATTTTTTTCTTTTCGAGATTCTTTGCGCATAATATGCTTGTCTGAGGCTATCAAACTAGTATAATGAAAGAGAACCAGTTATCTCAAATAAGAACGGAAAAAAAGTGATTCTAACGAAGTTTCCAAACTTCGAAATAAAATTTTTTTCTTTTCGAGATTCTTTGCGCATAATATGCTTGTCTGAGGCTATCAAACTAGTATAATGAAAGAGAGCCAGTAATCTTAAATAAGAACGGAAAAAAAGTGATTCTAAGGAAGTTTCCAAAATTCGAAAAAAAATTTTTTTCTTTTCGAGATTCTTTGCGCATAATATGGTTGTCTGAGGCTATCAAACTAGTATAATGAAAGAGAACCAGTTATCTCAAATAAGAACGGAAAAAAGTGATTCTAACGAAGTTTCCAAACTTCGAAAAAAAATTTTTTTCTTTTAGAGATTCTTTGCGCATAATATGCTTTTCTGAGGCTATCAAACTAATATAATGAAAGAGAACCAGTATTCTGAAATAAGAATGGAAAAAAAGTGATTCTAACGAAGTTTCCAAACTTCGAAAAAAAATTTTTTTCTTTTCGAGATTCTTTGCGCATAATATGCTTGTCTAAGGCTATCAAACAAGTATAATGAAAGAGAACAAGTTATCTCAAATAAGAATGGAAAAAAAGTGATTCTAAGGAAGTTTCCAAACTTCGTAAAAAAATTTTTTTCTTTTCGAGATTCTTTGCGCATAATATGCTTGTCTAAGGCTATCAAACAAGTATAATGAAAGAGAACAAGTTATCTCAAATAAGAATGGAAAAAAAGTGATTCTAAGGAAGTTTCCAAACTTCGAAAAAAAATTTTTTTCTTTTCGAGATTCTTTGCGCATAATATGCTTGTCTAAGGCTATCAAACTAGTATAATGAAAGAGAACAAGTTATCTCAAATAAGAACGGAAAAAAATTGATTCTAACGAAGTTTCCAAACTTCGAAAAAAAATTTTTTTCTTTTCGAGATTCTTTGCGCATAATATGCTTGTCTGAGGCTATCAAAGTAGTATAATGAAAGAGAACCAGTAATCTTAAATAAGAACGGAAAAAGTGATTCTAACGAGGTTTTCAATCTTCGAAAAAAAATTTTTTTCTTTTCGAGATTCTTTGCGCATAATATGCTTGTCTAAGGCTATCAAACTAGTATAATGAAAGAGAACAAGTTATCTCAAATAAGAACGGAAAAAAAGTGATTCTAACGAAGTTTCCAAACTTCGATCAAAAATTTTTTTCTTTTCGAGATTCTTTGGGCATAATATGCTTGTCTGAGGCTATCAAACTAGTATAATGAAAGAGAACCAGTAATCTTAAATAAGAACGGAAAAAAAGTGATTCTAACGAAGATTCCAAACTTCGAAAAAAAAATTTTTTCTTTTCGAGATTCTTTGCGCATAATATGCTTGTCTAAGGCTATCAAACAAGTATAATGAAAGAGAACAAGTTATCTCAAATAAGAATGGAAAAAAAGTGATTCTAAGGAAGTTTCCAAACTTGGAACAAAAATTTTTTTCTTTTCGAGATTCTTTGTGCATAATATGCTTGTCTGAGGCTATCAAACTAGTATAATGAAAGAGAACCAGTTATCTCAAATAAGAACGGAAAAAAAGTGATTCTAACGAAGTTTCCAAACTTCGGAAAAATTTTTTTTTTTTCGAGATTGTTTGCGCATACCTATGCTTTTCTGAGGCTATCAAACTAGTATAATGAAAGAGAACCAATTATCTCAAATAAGAACGGAAAAAAAGTGAGTCTAACGAAGTTTCCAAACTTCGAAAAAAAATTTTTTTCTTTTCGAGATTCTTTGCGCATAATATGCTTGTCTAAGGCTATCAAACAAGTATAATGAAAGAGAACAAGTTATCTCAAATAAGAATGGAAAAAAAGTGATTCTAAGGAAGTTTCCAAACTTCGAAAAAAAATTTTTTTCTTTTCGAGATTCTTTGCGCATAATATGCTTGTCTGAGGCTATCAAACTAGTATAATGAAAGAGAACCAGTTATCTCAAATAAGAACGGAAAAAAAGTGATTCTAACGAAGTTTCCAAACTTCCAAAAAAAATTTTTTTCTTTTAGAGATTCTTTGCGCATAATATGCTTTTCTGAGGCTATCAAACTAATATAATGAAAGAGAACCAGTATTCTGAAATAAGAATGGAAAAAAAGTGATTCTAACGAAGTTTCCAAACTTCGAAAAAAAATTTTTTCTTTTCGATATTCTTTGCGCATAATATGCTTGTCTGAGGCTATCAAACTAGTATAATGAAAGAGAGCAAGTTATCTTAAATAAGAACGGAAAAAAAGTGATTCTAACGAAGTTTCCAAACTTCGAAAAAAAAATTTTTTTCTTTTAGAGATTCTTTGCGCATAATATGCTTTTCTGAGGCTATCAAACTAGTATAATGAAAGAGAACCAGTTATCTCAAAAAAGAACGGAAAAAAAGTGATTCTAACGAAGTTTCCAAACTTCGAAATAAAATTTTTTTCTTTTCGAGATTCTTTGCGCATAATATGCTTGTCTGAGGCTATCAAACTAGTATAATGAAAGAGAAACAGTAATCTTAAATAAGAACGGAAAAAAAGTGATTCTAAGGAAGTTTCCAAAATTCGAAAAAAAAATTTTTTCTTTTCGAGATTCTTTGCGCATAATATGCTTGTCTGAGGCTATCAAACTAGTATAATGAAAGAGAACCAGTATTCTGAAATAAGAATGGAAAAAAAGTGATTCTAACGAGGTTTTCAATCTTCGAAAAAAATTTTTTTCTTTTCGAGATTCTTTGCGCATAATATGCTTTTCTGAGGCTATCAAACTAGTATAATGAAAGAGTTCCAGTTATCTCAAATAAGAACGGAAAAAAAGTGATTCTAACGAAGTTTCCAAACTTCGAAAAAAAATTTTTTTCTTTTCGAGATTCTTTGCGCATAATATGGTTGTCTGAGGCTATCAAACTAGTATAATGAAAGAGAACCAGTTATCTTAAATAAGAACGGAAAAAAAGTGATTCTAACGAAGATTCCAAACTTCGAAAAAAAAATTTTTTCTTTTCGAGATTCTTTGCGCATAATATGCTTGTCTAAGGCTATCAAACAAGTATAATGAAAGAGAACAAGTTATCTCAAATAAGAATGGAAAAAAAGTGATTCTAAGAAAGTTTCCAAACTTCGAAAAAAAATTTTTTTCTTTTCGAGATTCTTTGCGCATAATATGCTTGTCTGAGGCTATCAAACTAGTATAATGAAAGAGAACCAGTTATCTCAAACAAGAACGGAAAAAAAGTGATTCTAACGAAGTTTCCAAACTTCGAAAAAAAATTTTTTTCTTTTAGAGATTCTTTGCGCATAATATGCTTTTCTGAGGCTATCAAACTAATATAATGAAAGAGAACCAGTATTCTGAAATAAGAATGGAAAAAAAGTGATTCTAACGAAGTTTCCAAACTTCGAAAAAAAATTTTTTTCTTTTCGAGATTCTTTGCGCATAATATGCTTGTCTAAGGCTATCAAACAAGTATAATGAAAGAGAACAAGTTATCTCAAATAAGAATGGAAAAAAAGTGATTCTAAGGAAGTTTCCAAACTTCGAAAAAAAATTTTTTTCTTTTCGATATTCTTTGCGCATAATATGGTTGTCTGAGGCTATCAAACTAGTATAATGAAAGAGAACAAGTTATCTTAAATAAGAACGGAAAAAAAGTGATTCTAACGAAGTTTCCAAACTTCGAAAAAAAAATTTTTTTCTTTTAGAGATTCTTTGCGCATAATATGCTTTTCTGAGGCTATCAAACTAGTATAATGAAAGAGAACCAGTTATCTCAAATAAGAACGGAAAAAAAGTGATTCTAACGAAGTTTCCAAACTTCGATATAAAATTTTTTTCTTTTCGAGATTCTTTGCGCATAATATGCTTGTCTGAGGCTATCAAACTAGTATAATGAAAGAGAACCAGTAATCTTAAATAAGAACGGAAAAAAAGTGATTCTAAGGAAGTTTCCAAAATTCGAAAAAAAATTTTTTTTCTTTTCGAGATTCTTTGCGCATAATATGGTTGTCTGAGGCTATCAAACTAGTATAATGAAAGAGAACCAGTTATCTCAAATAAGAACGGAAAAAAGTGATTCTAACGAGGTTTTCAATCTTCGAAAAAAATTTTTTTTCTTTTCGAGATTCTTTGCGCATAATATGCTTTTCTGAGGCTATCAAACTAGTATAATGAAAGAGTTCCAGTTAATACAAATAAGAACGGAAAAAAAGTGATTCTAACGAAGTTTCCAAACTTCGAAAAAAATTTTTTTTCTTTTCGAGATTCTTTGCGCATAATATGCTTGTCTGAGGCTATCAAACTAGTATAATGAAAGAGAACCAGTTATCTCAAATAAGAACGGAAAAAAAGTGATTCTAACGAGGTTTCCAATCTTCGAAAAAAAATTTTTTTCTTTTCGAGATTCTTTGCGCATAATATGCTTTTCTGAGGCTATCAAACTAGTATAATGAAAGAGAACCAGTTATCTCAAATAAGAACGGAAAAAAAGTGATTCTAACGAAGTTTCCAAACTTCGAAAAAAATTTTTTTTCTTTTCGAGATTCTTTGCGCTTAATATGCTTGTCTAAGGCTATCAAACTAGTATAATGAAAGAGAACAAGTTATCTCAAATAAGAACGGAAAAAAATTGATTCTAACGAAGTTTCCAAACTTCGAAAAAAAATTTTTTTCTTTTCGAGATTCTTTGCGCATAATATGCTTGTCTGAGGCTATCAAAGTAGTATAATGAAAGAGAACCAGTAATCTTAAATAAGAACGGAAAAAAAGTGATTCTAACGAAGATTCCAAACTTCGAAAAAAAATTTTTTTCTTTTCGAGATTCTTTGCGCATAATATGCTTGTCTAAGGCTATCAAACAAGTATAATGAAAGAGAACAAGTTATCTCAAATAAGAATGGAAAAAAAGTGATTCTAAGGAAGTTTCCAAACTTCGAAAAAAAATTTTTTTCTTTTCGAGATTCTTTGCGCATAATATGCTTGTCTGAGGCTATCAAACTAGTATAATGAAAGAGAACAAGTTATCTCAAATAAGAACGGAAAAAAAGTGATTCTAACGAAGTTTCCAAACTTCGAAATAAAATTTTTTTCTTTTCGAGATTCTTTGCGCATAATATGCTTGTCTGAGGCTATCAAACTAGTATAATGAAAGAGAACCAGTAATCTTAAATAAGAACGGAAAAAAAGTGATTCTAAGGAAGTTTCCAAAATTCGAAAAAAAATTTTTTTCTTTTCGAGATTCTTTGCGCATAATATGGTTGTCTGAGGCTATCAAACTAGTATAATGAAAGAGAACCAGTTATCTCAAATAAGAACGGAAAAAAGTGATTCTAACGAGGTTTTCAATCTTCGAAAAAAAATTTTTTCTTTTCGAGATTCTTTGCGCATAATATGCTTGTCTAAGGCTATCAAACTAGTATAATGAAAGAGAACAAGTTATCTCAAATAAGAACGGAAAAAAAGTGATTCTAACGAAGTTTCCAAACTTCGAAATAAAATTTTTTTCTTTTCGAGATTCTTTGGGCATAATATGCTTGTCTGAGGCTATCAAACTAGTATAATGAAAGAGAACCAGTAATCTTAAATAAGAACGGAAAAAAAGTGATTCTAACGAAGATTCCAAACTCCGAAAAAAAATTTTTTTCTTTTGGAGATTCTTTGCGCATAATATGCTTGTCTAAGGCTATCAAACTAGTATAATGAAAGAGAACCAGTAATCTTAAATAAGAACGGAAAAAAAAAGATTCTAAGGAAGTTTCCAAAATTCGAAAAAAAATTTTTTTCTTTTCGAGATTCTTTGCGCATAATATGGTTGTCTGAGGCTATCAAACTAGTATAATGAAAGAGAACCAATTATCTCAAATAAGAACGGAAAAAAAGTGATTCTAACGAAGTTTCCAAACTTCGAAAAAAAATTTTTTTCTTTTCGAGATTCTTTGCGCATAATATGCTTGTCTAAGGCTATCAAACAAGTTTAATGAAAGAGAACAAGTTATCTCAAATAAGAATGGAAAAAAGTGATCCTAAGGAAGTTTCCAAACTTCGAAAAAAAATTTTTTTCTTTTCGAGATTCTTTGCGCATAATATGCTTGTCTGAGGCTATCAAACTAGTATAATGAAAGAGAACCAGTTATCTCAAATAAGAACGGAAAAAAAGTGATTCTAACGAAGTTTCCAAACTTCGAAAAAAAATTTTTTTCTTTTAGAGATTCTTTGCGCATAATATGCTTTTCTGAGGCTATCAAACTAATATAATGAAAGAGAACCAGTATTCTGAAATAAGAATGGAAAAAAAGTGATTCTAACGAAGTTTCCAAAATTCGAAAAAAAATTTTTTTCTTTTCGAGATTCTTTGCGCATAATATGCTTGTCTAAGGCTATCAAACAAGTATAATGAAAGAGAACAAGTTATCTCAAATAAGAATGGAAAAAAAGTGATTCTAAGGAAGTTTCCAAACTTCGTAAAAAAATTATTTTCTTTTCGAGATTCTTTGCGCATAATATGCTTGTCTAAGGCTATCAAACAAGTATAATGAAAGAGAACAAGTTATCTCAAATAAGAATGGAAAAAAAGTGATTCTAAGGAAGTTTCCAAACTTCGAAAAAAAATTTTTTTCTTTTCGATATTCTTTGCGCATAATATGCTTGTCTGAGGCTATCAAACTAGTATAATGAAAGAGAACAAGTTATCTTAAATAAGAACGGAAAAAAAGTGATTCTAACGAAGTTTCCAAACTTCGAAATAAAATTTTTTTCTTTTCGAAATTCTTTGCGCATAATATGCTTGTCTGAGGCTATCAAACTAGTATAATGAAAGAGAACCAGTAATCTTAAATAAGAACGGAAAAAAAGTGATTCTAAGGAAGTTTCCAAAATTCGAAAAAAAATTTTTTTTTTTCGAGATTCTTTGCGCATAATATGCTTGTCTGAGGCTATCAAACTAGTATAATGAAAGAGAACCAGTTATCTCAAATAAGAACGGAAAAAAGTGATTCTAACGAGGTTTTCAATCTTCGAAAAAAAATTTTTTTCTTTTCGAGATTCTTTGCGCATAATATTCTTTTCTGAGGCTATCAAACTAGTATAATGAAAGATTTCCAGTTATCTCAAATAAGAACGGAAAAAAAGTGATTCTAACGAAGTTTCCAAACTTCGAAAAAAATTTTTTTCTTTTCGAGATTCTTTGCGCATAATATGGTTGTCTGAGGCTATCAAACTAGTATAATGAAAGAGAACCAGTTATCTCAAATAAGAACGGAAAAAAAGTGATTCTAACGAGGTTTCCAATCTTCGAAAAAAAATTTTTTTCTTTTCGAGATTCTTTGCGCATAATATGCTTTTCTGAGGCTATCAAACTAGTATAATGAAAGAGGACCAGTTATCTCAAATAAGAACGGAAAAAAAGTGATTCTAACGATGTTTCCAAAATTCGAAAAAAAATTTTTTTCTTTTCGAGATTCTTTGCGCATAATATGCTTGTCTAAGGCTATCAAACTAGTATAATGAAAGAGAACAAGTTATCTCAAATAAGAACGGAAAAAAATTGATTCTAACGAAGTTTCCAAACTTCGAAAAAAATTTTTTTTCTTTTCGAGATTCCTTGCGCATAATATGCTTGTCTGAGGCTATCAAACTAGTATAATGAAAGAGAACCAGTTATCTCAAATAAGAACGGAAAAAAAGTGATTCTAACGAAGTTTCGAAACTTCGAAAAAAATTTTTTTTCTTTTCGAGATTCTTTGCGCATACCTATGCTTTTCTGAGGCTATCAAACTAGTATAATGAAAGAGAACCAGTTATCTCAAATAAGAACGGAAAAAAAGTGATTCTAACGAAGTTTCCAAACTTCGAAAAAAAATTTTTTTCTTTTCCAGATTCTTTGGGCATAATATGCTTGTCTGAGGCTATCAAACTAGTATAATGAAAGAGAACCAGTAATCTTAAATAAGAACGGAAAAAAAGTGATTCTAACGAAGATTCCAAACTTCGAAAAAAAAATTTTTTCTTTTCGAGATTCTTTGCGCATAATATGCTTGTCTAAGGCTATCAAACAAGTATAATGAAAGAGAACAAGTTATCTCAAATAAGAATGGAAAAAAAGTGATTCTAAGGAAGTTTCCAAACTTCGAAAAAAAATTTTTTTCTTTTCGAGATTCTTTGCGCATAATATGCTTGTCTGAGGCTATCAAACTAGTATAATGAAAGAGAACCAGTTATCTCAAATAAGAACGGGAAAAAAGTGATTCTAACGAAGTTTCCAAACTTCGGAAAAAATTTTTTTCTTTTCGAGATTGTTTGCGCATACCTATGCTTTTCTGAGGCTATCAAACTAGTATAATGAAAGAGAACCAATTATCTCAAATAAGAACGGAAAAAAAGTGATTCTAACGAAGTTTCCAAACTTCGAAAAAAAATTTTTTTCTTTTCGAGATTCTTTGCGCATAATATGCTTGTCTAAGGCTATCAAACAAGTATAATGAAAGAGAACAAGTTATCTCAAATAAGAATGGAAAAAAAGTGATTCTAAGGAAGTTTCCAAACTTCGAAAAAAAATTTTTTTCTTTTCGAGATTCTTTGCGCATAATATGCTTGTCTGAAGCTATCAAACTAGTATAATGAAAGAGAACCAGTTATCTCAAATAAGAACGGAAAAAAAGTGATTCTAACGAAGTTTCCAAACTTCGAAAAAAATTTTTTTTCTTTTAGAGATTCTTTGCGCATAATATGCTTTTCTGAGGCTATCAAACTAATATAATGAAAGAGAACCAGTATTTTGAAATAAGAATGGAAAAAAAGTGATTCTAACGAAGTTTCCAAACTTCGAAAAAAAATTTTTTTCTTTTCGAGATTCTTTGCGCATAATATGCTTGTCTAAGGCTATCAAACAAGTATAATGAAAGAGAACCAGTTATCTCAAATAAGAACGGAAAAAAAGTGATTCTAACGAAGTTTCCAAACTTCGTAAAAAAATTTTTTTCTTTTCGAGATTCTTTGCGCATAATATGCTTGTCTAAGGCTATCAAACAAGTATAATGAAAGAGAACAAGTTATCTCAAATAAGAATGGAAAAAAAGTAATTCTAAGGAAGTTTCCAAACTTCGAAAAAAAATTTTTTTCTTTTCGATATTCTTTGCGCATAATATGCTTGTCTGAGGCTATCAAACTAGTATAATGAAAGAGAACAAGTTATCTTAAATAAGAACGGAAAAAAAGTGATTCTAACGAAGTTTCCAATCTTCGAAAAAAAATTTTTTCTTTTCGAGATTCTTTGCGCATAATATGCTTGTCTAAGGCTATCAAACTAGTATAATGAAAGAGAACAAGTTATCTCAAATAAGAACGGAAAAAAAGTGATTCTAACGAAGTTTCCAAACTTCGAAAAAAAATTTTTTTCTTTTCGAGATTCTTTGGGCATAATATGCTTGTCTGAGGCTATCAAACTAGTATAATGAAAGAGAACCAGTAATCTTAAATAAGAACGGAAAAAAAGTGATTCTAACGAAGATTCCAAACTCCGAAAAAAAATTTTTTTCTTTTGGAGATTCTTTGCGCATAATATGCTTGTCTAAGGCTATCAAACTAGTATAATGAAAGAGAACCAGTAATCTTAAATAAGAACGGAAAAAAAAAGATTCTAAGGAAGTTTCCAAAATTCGAAAAAAAATTTTTTTCTTTTCGAGATTCTTTGCGCATAATATGGTTGTCTGAGGCTATCAAACTAGTATAATGAAAGAGAACCAATTATCTTAAATAAGAACGGAAAAAAAGTGATTCTAACGAAGTTTCCAAACTTCGAAAAAAAATTTTTTTCTTTTCGAGATTCTTTGCGCATAATATGCTTGTCTAAGGCTATAAACAAGTTTAATGAAAGAGAACAAGTTATCTCAAATAAGAATGGAAAAAAGTGATTCTAAGGAAGTTTCCAAACTTCGAAAAAAATTTTTTTTCTTTTCGAGATTCTTTGCGCATAATATGCTTGTCTGAGGCTATCAAACTAGTATAATGAAAGAGAACCAGTTATCTCAAATAAGAACGGAAAAAAAGTGATTCTAACGAAGTTTCCAAACTTCGAAAAAAAATTTTTTTCTTTTAGAGATTCTTTGCGCATAATATGCTTTTCTGAGGCTATCAAACTAATATAATGAAAGAGAACCAGTATTCTGAAATAAGAATGGAAAAAAAGTGATTCTAACGAAGTTTCCAAAATTCGAAAAAAAATTTTTTTCTTTTCGAGATTCTTTGCGCATAATATGCTTGTCTAAGGCTATCAAACAAGTATAATGAAAGAGAACAAGTTATCTCAAATAAGAATGGAAAAAAAGTGATTCTAAGGAAGTTTCCAAACTTCGTAAAAAAATTATTTTCTTTTCGAGATTCTTTGCGCATAATATGCTTGTCTAAGGCTATCAAACAAGTATAATGAAAGAGAACAAGTTATCTCAAATAAGAATGGAAAAAAAGTGATTCTAAGGAAGTTTCCAAACTTCGAAAAAAAATTTTTTTCTTTTCGATATTCTTTGCGCATAATATGCTTGTCTGAGGCTATCAAACTAGTATAATGAAAGAGAACAAGTTATCTTAAATAAGAACGGAAAAAAAGTGATTCTAACGAAGTTTCCAAACTTCGAAATAAAATTTTTTTCTTTTCGAGATTCTTTGCGCATAATATGCTTGTCTGAGGCTATCAAACTAGTATAATGAAAGAGAACCAGTAATCTTAAATAAGAACGGAAAAAAAGTGATTCTAAGGAAGTTTCCAAAATTCGAAAAAAAATTTTTTTCTTTTCGAGATTCTTTGCGCATAATATGCTTGTCTGAGGCTATCAAACTAGTATAATGAAAGAGAACCAGTTATCTCAAATAAGAACAGAAAAAAGTGATTCTAACGAGGTTTTCAATCTTCGAAAAAAAATTTTTTTCTTTTCGAGATTCTTTGCGCATAATATGCTTTTCTGAGGCTATCAAACTAGTATAATGAAAGAGTTCCAGTTATCTCAAATAAGAACGGAAAAAAAGTGATTCTAACGAAGTTTCCAAACTTCGAAAAAAATTTTTTTCTTTTCGAGATTCTTTGCGCATAATATGGTTGTCTGAGGCTATCAAACTAGTATAATGAAAGAGAACCAGTTATCTCAAATAAGAACGGAAAAAAAGTGATTCTAACGAGGTTTCCAATCTTCGAAAAAAAATTTTTTTCTTTTCGAGATTCTTTGCGCATAATATGCTTTTCTGAGGCTATCAAACTAGTATAATGAAAGAGGACCAGTTATCTCAAATAAGAACGGAAAAAAAGTGATTCTAACGAAGTTTCCAAACTTCGAAAAAAAATTTTTTTCTTTTCGAGATTCTTTGCGCATAATATGCTTGTCTAAGGCTATCAAACTAGTATAATGAAAGAGAACAAGTTATCTCAAATAAGAACGGAAAAAAATTGATTCTAACGAAGTTTCCAAACTTCGAAAAAAAATTTTTTTCTTTTCGAGATTCCTTGCGCATAATATGCTTGTCTGAGGCTATCAAACTAGTATAATGAAAGAGAACCAGTTATCTCAAATAAGAACGGAAAAAAAGTGATTCTAACGAAGTTTCGAAACTTCGAAAAAAATTTTTTTTCTTTTCGAGATTCTTTGCGCATACCTATGCTTTTCTGAGGCTATCAAACTAGTATAATGAAAGAGAACCAGTTATCTCAAATAAGAACGGAAAAAAAGTGATTCTAACGAAGTTTCCAAACTTCGAAAAAAAATTTTTTTCTTTTCGAGATTCTTTGGGCATAATATGCTTGTCTGAGGCTATCAAACTAGTATAATGAAAGAGAACCAGTAATCTTAAATAAGAACGGAAAAAAAGTGATTCTAACGAAGATTCCAAACTTCGAAAAAAAAATTTTTTCTTTTCGAGATTCTTTGCGCATAATATGCTTGTCTAAGGCTATCAAACAAGTATAATGAAAGAGAACAAGTTATCTCAAATAAGAATGGAAAAAAAGTGATTCTAAGGAAGTTTCCAAACTTCGAAAAAAAATTTTTTTCTTTTCGAGATTCTTTGCGCATAATATGCTTGTCTGAGGCTATCAAACTAGTATAATGAAAGAGAACCAGTTATCTCAAATAAGAACGGGAAAAAAGTGATTCTAACGAAGTTTCCAAACTTCGGAAAAAATTTTTTTCTTTTCGAGATTGTTTGCGCATACCTATGCTTTTCTGAGGCTATCAAACTAGTATAATGAAAGAGAACCAATTATCTCAAATAAGAACGGAAAAAAAGTGATTCTAACGAAGTTTCCAAACTTCGAAAAAAAATTTTTTTCTTTTCGAGATTCTTTGCGCATAATATGCTTGTCTAAGGCTATCAAACAAGTATAATGAAAGAGAACAAGTTATCTCAAATAAGAATGGAAAAAAAGTGATTCTAAGGAAGTTTCCAAACTTCGAAAAAAAATTTTTTTCTTTTCGAGATTCTTTGCGCATAATATGCTTGTCTGAAGCTATCAAACTAGTATAATGAAAGAGAACCAGTTATCTCAAATAAGAACGGAAAAAAAGTGATTCTAACGAAGTTTTCAAACTTCGAAAAAAAATTTTTTTCTTTTAGAGATTCTTTGCGCATAATATGCTTTTCTGAGGATATCAAACTAATATAATGAAAGAGAACCAGTATTTTGAAATAAGAATGGAAAAAAAGTGATTCTAACGAAGTTTCCAAACTTCGAAAAAAAATTTTTTTCTTTTCGAGATTCTTTGCGCATAATATGCTTGTCTAAGGCTATCAAACAAGTATAATGAAAGAGAACCAGTTATCTCAAATAAGAACGGAAAAAAAGTGATTCTAACGAAGTTTCCAAACTTCGTAAAAAAATTTTTTTCTTTTCGAGATTCTTTGCGCATAATATGCTTGTCTAAGGCTATCAAACAAGTATAATGAAAGAGAACAAGTTATCTCAAATAAGAATGGAAAAAAAGTAATTCTAAGGAAGTTTCCAAACTTCGAAAAAAAATTTTTTTCTTTTCGATATTCTTTGCGCATAATATGCTTGTCTGAGGCTATCAAACTAGTATAATGAAAGAGAACAAGTTATCTTAAATAAGAACGGAAAAAAAGTGATTCTAACGAAGTTTCCAAACTTCGAAAAAAAAATTTTTTTCTTTTAGAGATTCTTTCCGCATAATGTGCTTTTCTGAGGCTATCAAACTAGTATAATGAAAGAGAACCAGTTATCTCAAAAAGAACGGAAAAAAAGTGATTCTAACGAAGTTTCCAAACTTCGAAATAAAATTTTTTTCTTTTCGAGATTCTTTGCGCATAATATGCTTGTCTGAGGCTATCAAACTAGTATAATGAAAGAGAACCAGTAATCTTAAATAAGAACGGAAAAAAAGTGATTCTAAGGAAGTTTCCAAAATTCGAAAAAAAATTTTTTTCTTTTCGAGATTCTTTGCGCATAATATGGTTGTCTGAGGCTATCAAACTAGTATAATGAAAGAGAACCAGTTATCTCAAATAAGAACGGAAAAAAGTGATTCTAACGAGGTTTTCAATCTTCGAAAAAAATTTTTTTCTTTTCGAGATTCTTTGCGCATAATATGCTTGTCTAAGGCTATCAAATTAGTATAATGAAAGAGAGCAAGTTATCTCAAATAAGAACGGAAAAAAAGTGATTCTAACGAAGTTTCCAAACTTCGAAAAAAAATTTTTTTCTTTTCGAGATTCTTTGGGCATAATATGCTTGTCTGAGGCTATCAAACTAGTATAATGAAAGAGAACCAGTAATCTTAAATAAGAACGGAAAAAAAGTGATTCTAACGAAGATTCCAAACTTCGAAAAAAAAATTTTTTCTTTTCGAGATTCTTTGCGCATAATATGCTTGTCTAAGGCTATCAAACTAGTATAATGAAAGAGAACCAGTAATCTTAAATAAGAACGGAAAAAAAGTGATTCTAAGGAAGTTTCCAAAATTCGAAAAAAAATTTTTTTCTTTTCGAGATTCTTTGCGCATAATATGGTTGTCTGAGGCTATCAAACTAGTATAATGAAAGAGAACCAGTTATCTCAAATAAGAACGGAAAAAAGTGATTCTAACGAGGTATTCAATCTTCGAAAAAAAAATTTTTTTTTTCGAGATTCTTTGCGCATAATATGCTTGTCTAAGGCTATCAAACTAGTATAATGAAAGAGAACAAGTTATCTCAAATAAGAACGGAAAAAAAGTGATTCTAACGAAGTTTCCAAACTTCTAAAAAAAATTTTTTTCTTTTCGAGATTCTTTGGGCATAATATGCTTGTCTGAGGCTATCAAACTAGTATAATGAAAGAGAACCAGTAATCTTAAATAAGAACGGAAAAAAGTGATTCTAACGAAGATTCCAAACTTCGAAAAAAAAATTTTTTCTTTTCGAGATTCTTTGCGCATAATATGCTTGTCTGAGGCTATCAAACTAGTATAATGAAAGAGAACAAGTTATCTCAAATAAGAATGGAAAAAAAGTGATTCTAAGGAAGTTTCCAAACTTCGTAAAAAAATTTTTTTCTTTTCGAGATTCTTTGCGCATAATATGCTTGTCTGAGGCTATCAAACTAGTATAATGAAAGAGAACCAGTAATCTTAAATAAGAACGGAAAAAAAGTGATTCTAAGGAAGTTTCCAAAATTCGAAAAAAAATTTTTTTCTTTTCGAGATTCTTTGCGCATAATATGCTTGTCTGAGGCTATCAAACTAGTATAATGTAAGAGAACCAGTATTCTGAAATAAGAATGGAAAAAAAGTGATTCTAACGAGGTTTTCAATCTTCGAAAAAAAATTTTTTTCTTTTCGAGATTCTTTGCGCATAATATGCTTTTCTGAGGCTATCAAACTAGTATAATGAAAGAGTTCCAGTTATCTCAAATAAGAACGGAAAAAAAGTGATTCTAACGAAGTTTCCAAACTTCGAAAAAAAATTTTTTTCTTTTCGAGATTCTTTGCGCATAATATGGTTGTCTGAGGCTATCAAACTAGTATAATGAAAGAGA